>CM070645.1:29522631-32227631 GCA_036346575.1 Dendrocalamus sinicus | reverse complement strand
TGCGCCCGCGCGCGCTCTTGGTGCACCCGGGTACCGCGCAGCGCTTCCCTCCCCCGTGAGCCACGCAGAAGCTGGTGCCTCCATGGACGCTCTTGGGGCATACGCCGCCGCCTTCGTACATGCAGCGCTTCCCGCCGCCGTGCGCCTTGCATAGCGGCGTGCTTCCTTCCGCGCCCTTGGGGCAGCCCTCGAAGGCGCACCTCTTGCCGCCGCCGTGAGCCTTGCAATAGAACGTGCTGCCCTGCGCCCCCTTGTGGCAGTCCGGGTACTGGCACCGGCGGCCGCCGCCGTGAGAGATGCAGAGCCCGACCCTCCCCTCGGCGCTCCGGATGCAGCCCTCGACCGAGCACCTCTTCCCTCCTCCGTGCTTGATGCATCTCCCAGACTTGCCCCGCGCGGCTTTAGGGCAACCATGGTGCCCGCACCGTCGGCCTCCGCCGTGGGCGATGCAGTAATCCGTCTTTCCCTCGGCGCTCTTGGTGCAGCCCAGCTGCTGGCACCGCCGGCCTCCTCCATGGGCCTTGCAGTAGGCCGTGCGGCTCTCGGCGCCCTTGTGGCACCCGGGCTTCTGGCACCTCTGCCCGCCTCCATGGGCAATGCACAGGCCTGATGCACCTCTCGCACCTTTAGAGCACCCTTTGAACCTGCACTTCTTCGGATGCCGGCGATGAGCCTGCTGCCCAGGATTGCTTACTACCGTGACAGCATCAGAGCTGACACCAAACGAAGCCTCCGTCATCGTCGCTGAAGGTTCAGGGCTGAACTGAAGGCGGCGCTGACCATAATGAGTACTGTCATTGGTGTTGTCCGTGTGATCTTGCAGATCTTGTGCCTCTACCTGAGCCTCTTCAGCAACACAAAGATTTGGCCGAGGCGCGAAGAGCAGGGACGGCATGTAGCCACCGGAGCTCTTCGTTGCGGACGTCGAACCCTCGTCGACAACGGAGAAGGAGATGATGTTTCCGGTAGGCGCTTCCGAATGTTGAACAATTGCTTCAGCATCCCCCTGGTCAAGGCCAAGGCTCAGCATCCCGGGATCAGTGAACGAGAAGCTCTGGCCAAACAGAGTCACCGGTGCTTTCGACTTGCGTGCTCCTCCGGTGGGCTGGTGATCTGCGTTCACGTCCGGCGATGGACCCAACCCAAGGACCAACCTGCACCCATCGTCTTGTGCAGACACATGATTCGACCTCCGCGTACCTCTGCTACCACCATGACTGCAGTTGTCCATTAAAGAACCCCGGAAGTCCAGGGAGAATGAGGTCTCACCATGGCTGACGACTGTTGTGTAGCCTGGCACTGCGTGCCCCATTAGCACTGCAGAGCTATCCATCATGGCTGGTTTCCACGGTGCAGGATATCCGCGAAACCGTTATTCATCTAGGCTCACTACTTCAATACAGTGAAGGTGGTGGAAGGAACAACGATTAGGACAGTTTCTCTGGACGGATAGCAGAAGATCAGGTGTTTCCTGATCTTTTTATATGTGCATCGTAGAGTAGACGAAGTGGAAGAATATCAGCAGCAGTGAGATACCATGGAGTCCACTGCTAACGAAACCCGATGTGTCCGCCCAGTCCATTACCGTCTGGCTTCAGTAAAATTTTGATCCAGAAGGCACTTGACCTCTGACAGGCTAAACCATCTGATATAACAATGCTCTCTGGTAGTTCAGCATCAAGTAGAAGCAGAGGAGAGCTCGAATGATATGTGCCAGTAAAAATCTTCAGGTTACAATAATACTGCAACAGAACGGAAATGGTAGGTCAGATGAACTACATGCTCCTAAAGGTCAGCGTGGAATGAACTAGCGCAATTGCCTTTCAACAAAAAATTAAATAGCGAAATAAACAAGCAATGATGCCCAGCAGAGTGACTGAAAGAACAAACCAGTAGAAAGATCAGTCTAGCCTTATTTGCACACGAATCAATAGAAAGAATAAATCATTGACCTCGGGAACGACTTTGAATTGCTGAAACTGAAGACCATTAAGGGCTACAGGAATGCTATTTTTCTTATTTCTTATGTGGAACCATGATTTTCCAGCACTCTTACTGATTATCTGGTTCCAGTGAAATTTGGGCTATTATTATCAACTTCATGTGTCCGACATCTGACCTAGAAAAAATCTTAGGAGTTTCAGGAATGTTAAGAACTATTATTTATCGACCACACCAACCACAAATTGTTATGGAATGTTTGAAAATCATCAAAAGAAGGACCAAACTAGTAGGCAAACAAAGGTTTGTGCTACAGACTACAGAGAATATTGATGAGATGCGATTTAACTTAACCAGAGCAGTAAGAAGCATCAATATTACTGCAATTGAAAAGCTGGCTCAATAGAAGGAGATCGGCAAACATAGGAATAAGTCAACATATGACGAAGAACTTTAACCAGGACATTCTTAAAAAATTGGGCCTCTGTTTTGTTGGTAAACCACAAAGATTATGTTATATATTGAGGGGTAGATGGTAATGTTGATTAGAACGGGCATACAGAATTGAAGCAAAACCCAAAGTTCAACCCAATAAGTAATATAAACATGTTTGGTAGATGGAATTTGTTATTAGCTCATCGTTAACTACATCTGGAATATGAAGAAATAACAAAGCATGCCAAGCACACAATAACATAAGTCAAAGCTTCCCTTGCGTAGGAGCCACATATCAATAGAGGCCCTCATCATCATTTAGTGCTTGACAAAATGAGTTTGCAGTTTGCACAACAGGTATCTAAACAAACTTGACTGAAATTTTGAGCCTAACTATGAATCCCCCACACGTGACGTCATGCTCATGTTTTTAATGCATAATGATTTTGATAAAATCGGAGAAATACCAGAACTTCCTCACCATCTTATGGAACTACTTAATTTAGAATTTGTTCATGCCGTACCAAATGTCTACCAGTTGTACAAGAAGATCCCTTCGCTGGGTCAACATTCGTTCATAACTACGAGCAGATTTTCTAGGACAATATATGATCTAACATTCCAGTACCTGCAGCGCGGAAAAGAACACCGGAGGTATGGGATGTAGCCAGCTTTTTAAAAAATACATTTTATTAGTATTATGTTAATTTATCATCACTTAAAAAATTACATAAACAACTTTCTGTCACCGTTTCAAATGACGACAGAGGCTCTGTCACCATTTGAACTTGGAACAGAGCTTCTATCGCCACAGACGACAGAGTGCTACATCGGCGCCACCATATCTGTTGCTATTTCAATTAGCAAAAGAACCAATCGTCAATTGAAATACCAACAGAAGCCGTTGCACCCTTTGTCACTATTTCAAATGGCACCAGAGGCCAGTCCATTTAAGAGCCAAAAAATGGCTAAAATTCATAATAATTTGGTAAAAAGAAAAGAAAAGAGGGGAGGGGAGGAGAGGGTAAGAGGAGGAAAAAGAGAGCGAGAGGAGTGATTTATTCATCCTAGATGTGAATTTTTGGTTTCTTTGTAGATTTTATTTTAAAACCATGGTAGGTTAACAAATAAAATGGTTAAATGTGTAGTTATATTGGGTAGCGAGCAGATGTGTAAATAGTGTAGTCGTAAATATGTAGTTATTTAAGATAATTTGTGTAGGATGAATTCTTGTAGAACTATTAATTTCTCGTAGTCATATGTTGTAGTACACTAATTAGTTTTAGAATATAGATATGCTAGTTAGGTCTATTCAAAACATGGAGAGTACAATATCTATAAGATCCATTATTAACTATGTACGCTACACAGATTTGGTATGTGTGGTAAGTTAGATTTTTGCAATATGTATACATCGGTTGTCTTTATTTAGGGTGTTGTATGTTAGGGATTTCCCGTTCTATGCAAGTTTATTAGTGATTAGAGGATTTGTTATTAGGTCTATTCATGTTTATTTAATCAAATGAGGAGTTGTCGTTAACATCAGATTAGTTGTCGAATTGATCATCATGTATGACTAAACGAGTACCTTTCAAAATACACTATAGAGAATGGGTTCCATGTATGGGTGACAAAGGAGTCGATTTGCATGATTTTATATTTGTGACGGCCGGTCTTTCAAATACAGAGCAGCGTCCATGAGGCACTATTATGAGATGGTTGTACCAGTTATTCTCACTGGACCGTGTGTTGCACGACCCGAAGTTACATGGCGTTTGGGCACAGCAATGTACATACTGGTAGTGGAACTGAAGGGGCAAAATTCATGGAGCTCATATGTGGGATTGGCGAAGCATTACAGATGATAGCTAGTCTTGCTAGCCCAAGCCTATGAGGAAGTCCCTTTGGCTTTTTGTGATGCAGGAAGATGGCATAAGTTGTAATGTTGAAGAGGTTGGGGAGTCCAACCAAAGTGCCCATATTGTTTGAGCGAAGAAGGGGGATGTGGTACAGACTCAGTTGATGCTGAGAATGAGACTGTAGACCTTTATATGACCAAGGCGCATGAGCCCATGGGGATTGTAGAATGAAGGTGAGGAGATCGAAGCCTTGGTGGAATGGATAGAGCTCAAAGACTGTGAGTACGAGGCAATGTTAGATGATGAAGGTTCTAATAATGAGTAAGGTAGAGGTGATTAGGCCGTTCCGTTGGAGTGGAATGCACACCTATTCGACAAAATAGTAGTGAGTGAAGGTGAGCGGGTGGCCTGGAAGTACAAGCAGAATGAGGTTAGAAAGGAGCCTTTTACAAAAGTAGGGAGGATTTGTAGAAAATAGTCAAGTTCTAGGCAGTGTCATTGAGGAGTACATTCAAGGTAGTGAAGTCCAGCCCGCGTGTGTATGACATGAAGTGTGAGATAGTGGGATGCCCTTGGTGAGGAAATTCATACCAACCTATTTGGGACACCTATTAGAAGTGTTCTGTAGTCGTTCCGCACACTTCAATGGCAACAAAGGCCATACAATCCCATAGAAACACATCTTTAGTCTTTGTTGAAAATGTCATGCTCGAAGAGATTGTAGACAATCTAGATTTTGAGCCATGTTCCATTATTTTTGCGGTAGAGTAGATGTTCTAGTACACAATAAGCTATACTAAGGCTTGGAAGGCGAAGTAGAAAGCACTTGAAGCAAGATTTGGTACGTTCAAAGACTCTTACCATAACCTGTGTAGTCTGCTCTAAGTCATACAACAAAGTAATCCTACGAACTATGTTGATATTCTGGAACAAGTCTCGAAGTGGTTCCTCGGGAAAATGATACTTAGATGAGCATTCTTCGCTTTTGATGCATGCATCGATGCATTCAGACAGTGTCGTCCATTGCTTTGCGTGAATGACACCTTCTTGACTAGTAAGTAAAAGGGTCAGATGTTGACTGCAATTGCAATGGATGGCAACAACTAGGTTCTTCTAGTCGCACTTGCATTTATTGACAGTGATAACACTGACAGTTAATTGTGGTTTCTAAAGAACATGAAAGCTGGTGTCGTAGGCGACCGGCCACAGGTTTGCATCGTATATAATTGACATGTTGGCTTATTAAAGGCAACTTTGCAGCTACAGCAAGGGGAAGACAGACCATATCCATGGCCTGATTTGCAGAGTAGGTAGTGCAAGAGGCATATGTGTGCTAATTCTACAAGCAATTCAAGAACAAGAAGCTGATGAATCTATTCAAGAGGCTTTGTGATCCGAATCAACAAAGAAATTTTAATCATTATGGAAGAAAAATTGGATGACTTGGCGATGAGGCACACGGGAGAGGCAACAAAGAAGCCCGCCATAGGCGTAGAAGAGCTCCCGGTTGCGCTCGGTAAGATACCCACAAATCATCTAGAATTGGTTTGCAGGAATTCAAGGCAGATGAAATGCTTCTAAGAATGGATTGAGCATGAGTCTAGGGAGAAGTGGGCATTGCTTTATGACACTGATGGTGCAAGGTATGAAGTCATAACCACCAACTTAACTGAAGTGTACAACTAGGTTATGAGAGGGTTGATGGCCTTGAGGCCCCTTCCTTTGGTGGCTATTGTGAAGGGAGTACTACGTAGTATTACCAAGTACTTTGTTGATCAAAGTGCCCCAACTCACATCTCCCTGAGTGATCCACAACTAAGGTACTCAACTATGATCATGAAGTACGTGGAAGAGAATAGCAAGAAGGGGGAGATGCATAGAGCATTCAAAATGGGCACGAGGGAGTTTCGTTTTGAGGTATTGTGTAGGGCCAAAGGTCATTGTGGGATGAACCATAAGACAATAGTTTATGAGTGCACGCTTGGAAGGCACACTTATTCATGCATTTGCAACAAGCCCAGTCTGTTGCATAGACCATGCACATGTGATGGTCACTTGTTCAACAGTTGCACAGGAATTTGACATAGTCTTGTTGGAATATTTCAAGCTTGTGCAACTGGCGCTATTTGAACTTATGTCTGTAGTTGTTGTATGATCTATGCCTTGTATGTAACCTACTTATGAACTATGTTACGTTACTTTACTATGATATATGCCTTATATGTAACTTACTTATGAACTATATTATGTTACTTTACTATGATCTATGCCTTATAAGTAACGTACGATACATTACTTGTAGGTTTATCTAGTGTTTTGTTACTTTCCTTGCACATTTACCTTGTTAAAGTATGCATCAATCCTCAGTGAACTTACTACCGTACACACCAATCTCTATTTTTGCAGCAAATTTTTTTGTCCAATGACTTCACACATGTTGTACCCTGTCGTCAGCATGTTTGACCAGTTGATGGACGACCATGTCATCTAGAGGCCATTCGTCACCGACGTCAGGAAGAAGGTGCATCATATCACTAACGTCGTGCAGGATGTTGAGGAATGACGTGGTGCAGGGTTCACCATGTGCTTCTGTGGCACATGCTCGAGGGGTTAGTCACAGCACACCGCGCACATTGCACATTCCCACCACACGTCCTCCAGACGTGGCGGGGGCCTCTTCCTAGCACCGTACTACCCCAGCTCGTGTCTCAGATAGCATGATGTTAAACACATCTACGCAATCTTTCTCATGGATTTTCGTACTAACGACTACTTTTTTGAATAAGACCACAATTCCATAGGACGGCTCAGTACGCTTGGATGTACCCAGGTATACTATTCCCTCCTCGTTGAATGTGATCAACTTTTGAAACACATTTAATTGTGTCATATCTTCCTTGCAAACCAGCATGCACATCTTGAGGACTACGTAGAGGACACATCCACCCACGGGACATAGGTAAGCAACGATACGATAGGCCACGGGGTGCACTCGAACAACGACGACGTCACAGTAGATGCCTAGTTGGCCAAGCCTTGAGGATGAGGTCACCCACATCCTACGGGGTTCGCAACTCTCTAATGCGCCCAGACCAAGCTAGCCAACCCAACAGGACATTATGACTCCTGCGCCGATTACTTACCTAGCTAGGTCACGGCATGCACCAGACCACTAGACCTACCCATCATGTCATGCACAACACTAGCGCCACTCGTTGGGTAGCACCTAGGAGGAACCGCATATAGGTTCCTTATAGTTAGTTAATTCTTGCAATAAGTTGCCATGTGTTTGCCATGTGCTATGGTATTTTTGGTGTTATGCTTGTTTTGGTTGCTTTGTAAAGTCATTCTATTACATGATTTGTGCTATGGCTACGAGATCGAGACCTCTTCTCAGTAGCGTGATGGAGTCATTGTAACACCATGCATTGCGACAAGGTGAGTCCATAGCCTTTCTGTTAGAAATAACAGTACCATGCCACCTCCTTTTTTAGTCTGAATTGACAACACTTTGATTATCCCTTTTTCAAACCAAGGTGATAGCACATTGCCACCTCCTTTTTCAACCTAAAGTGACAACTCCGATCAGCCCTTTTTCAGACTAAGGTGGCAGCACACTGCCACCTCATTTTTCAACCTGAAGTGACAACTCCGATCGGCCCTTTTTTAGACCAAGGTGACAGCACACCGCCACCTGCTTTTTGGACTAAAAAAGACTGCAACTTTCCCGTCACATGCTCCACGTGCCTCAAGTCCATTGCCAACATCCAAGAGGGCCTATAAATAGTCCCAAGCAAAGAACCCACGTATCACAAAAATACTCCTCCAACCACAACATGATGGATAGGGAAGGTAGCTCAAGGCGTCGGAGGGGACAACGGACACGGATTGGGTTTCAAGACCATGACCTTTACCTGAAAGACACACACATCTACAGTCCCCTGGACCCTGACTTCCCAAGCCTCGATCTATCGCTTGAAACCAGAGAGTCCTACACCTCTAGAAATCCCCTCTGTAACTACCCACACATCCCCGAGCCTTGGCTGCAATGCAAGTACAAACTTGATGCAGTGGTCCAGGTTTTTGACAACATGGGAAACCCAGAACATCGATTCTTTCACTGACCTCTGTTCATGGTAAGTAGGTCATTTCCTATCACTTGCAGTCACCTCATCTTCCTTACAAATCGTTGGAGTGGGTCAATCAATCGTCTCTAATACCTACAAAGGTTTACATCCACACTCTCTAAATCCACCTAGATGAGTTGCGGGAGAAGCTCCAGACCGAGAGGATCAACAACAACGAGCTCCATAGTCAGAGGATCTGGGAGAGGAACAACGAGGAGGTGGTCTACTTCGGCAGTGACTACCACCTGTACTATTGTTGTGCCAACCCAAGCTACAATTATGCCTACCACTACCGCGACAACCAGCCACATCCACACCACCCTAACGAAAGCCACTCCATGTGGTGCCCTACGGTTTTTCATTTTTGCCTTAGGGGCGTTCGCCCACAAAGCCCTATTAGATCTACAACCACCATGTCGTTTACATTTCACAAGGCGCATATATATCTTGCATGTAGTTTGGGTTACAGTTGTGCATTTTGTCATTTGTATCGTATGAGTAATAAGGTAAACATTTGCACCTAACCAAACCCTTCGTGCTATGTAATTCACACCTTCATTATGACATGGCCTCTCTCCAATACAATCGGGACAGAGATTCTGTTGCTAATTGAATTGACGACGAGGCCTCTGTTGCCAATTCATTTGGCGATAGAGACCTGTAGACCATAACGTATGACTCCACATAGGATTGTCGCTATTCAGTGTTGTCGCCATTTGGACTGTCGTCGTTTGGAACGACGACAGTATGTTATTTATGTAATTTTTTAAATAATGATTGTTATTGTAATATTAATTAAAAATATATTATTTAAAAATCGGGATGTTGCTACCTGTCCGACTTGGCTGGATTCAGCCAAAGCTTCATGTAAGCAGCAGCAGCCATGCTCACCCATGCCTGCAAGCAACCGTGACCGCAAACATGAGCATCACTTGAGCCTTGGCTTACATGAGACAGATTGGCAGTCCTCCCCAAAGAAACGGGTATTCTTAGTAGGACTCGTACATCTAAAAATCATTGGGGAAGTGGAAAAAACCTGAAACACCATAGAATACTGAAACACCCAAAGATATCCTATTGAAACATCCAACGTATCCTATTGGACTCAAAAGTACCTACATGGCTGTAATACATGTCCTGGACAGAAGTTTAGTGAAAAGAGCATTTAACTTCCCTAGGGTGTGGCAATTTGCTTTAGGACTATCTTATCAGACATGGAACGAAGCAAAGTTATTTCAGTTTTGAGACCAAAATTGATTAAGGAATAGTTTCATAAAGTTTTTGATGCAATAGGCATCAAAATGGAAAATAAAATATGCATACTTCACATGTAAGTCAAAAACAGATATCGAACCTGTGTCTAATAGACGAGAAACGAAAGGTTTAAACAGTGGCTAAGCCATATCCTGGTCAAATTGCAAACAGTACCTGAAGTTTTGTAGATCAACACCAAAACCTGACCAAAAAAATCCTAACGAGCCCGAAAACTAAATACAGGACTCCGCACCTAGAGCGAAAGCCTCAGAAACCCAGCAGGAAATCCCGTGAGTTTCCACGAACCAACCTAACAAAAAGAGCGGGGCAGCGTGGACAGATCAAAATAAGACGTACAGGAATTCCCTAATCAAGGACATCCAGGACAGAAACCTCAAAACCTCGACTAAGAATCAAGAACTCACCCCGGCAGAAACTAACACAAACGGAGGCTGACTGTACGGCCCTGTACATCAACAGACAAACAAACAAGGGGGAAAAAATCAAGACGGAACAGAGCAACGTAGAGACGGAGGATAGAGAAACCAGGGAATCACCTAGCTTAGCATCTCAATGGAAGAATCTGGTGCCTCTGTGCAGAGAGAGAGAGAGAGATTTTATTAGAGGGGAGATAGCTCTATGGCCTCAATGCCTCAGGCTGATGGAGTATTTGCTAATGCGGCAGTGGGCTCGTGGGTGCGCGACGTCAGATGACGGGGGCGTTTGCCGCAGACGGCGCTTTCCCACGCCCGCGCTCACGCACCTGGCTCCAGTCGGCTCGGCTCGGCTGGTAGCCGAGCTGACATACGTAGCTCTCTCATACGGTCTCTCTCTCCCTCTCTCTCGATGTGTGGTGTATATTTCTTCGGGATACGTCTCGCGAGGGCCCATTTTGGTGGAATTTTCTCCCGTCTCGCAGGCGGTTAGTTCTGCAGAATTGCGACAGCACATTGGTAGGTTTGAAGGGGAATCTCGATGGTGATATTCTTAGCGTTGGTAGGTTTGAAGGGGAATCTTGATGGTGATATTTTTAGCATCTCGTTGTTCTTGCTAAGTATTATCGGCCGGGTTGGTATTCTTCGTCTTGCGTACGTGACAAATACCACATGCAACGACTGCGTCATCTCCGAAGAACATCTTGCGAAGCCTTGGAATGTTTCTGGCTAGAGCATCAAGTATATATGCATGAAGCTATGGAGCTTATAAGATATATATTAAGATTTTTTTTCTGGTTTCTTTGGTGGAGAATTTGCTCTCAATTTCTCCTCTATGGATCATCAAGGGATTGTTTAATCTCCCGGCCACCACTCATACTTGAATAAATATATGCGGACCATATACGCACAGAAAATAATTAAGACAGTACAAACTATGCAAGAATCTGGCCGGGCAAATGAATGGAAATATGGGATCTGGGGTCCGGGACAGCTAGCTCCCCATCCCATCCCTTTCAACAAAAAGTAGAGGTTGTGACTTATAGTCTCTCTTTGTTCTTTTTTTTTTTTTTGCAGTTTTTGATTTTTAAATAGATTTTAGCTTCTCGATAATTATTATTTTTTAAACTAATAAACTAAAAAAAAGGCCAATCATTGGAAAAGGCCTCTGCAGCGACACGATGATGCGATTTGCTAAATCATTACGTGCACAAGTTGCATCTCTCGGGGCCTCTCGTTTTGGATCTTTTCGACAAATCAACAAGGCCTTAGTTGGTTCGGTTGGTACCCAGGTTAATTCTTGTGGTGTGGAATGGTCCACTTGCACACGAGCTAACACCGAGTACTGATGTGTAATAATCCCCATATTACTCCCGGGGGAGTTCGCGCGAGGAAACGTGGCCCACGTCACCCCCCCGCTCCGTCAGCCGGCGCGTGGCGTCGCAATTTTCGTACGGCCGGGGGAGCCGATTTCCCTGTATTTTTCAAAAATTACGTAAAGGTCATTTTTCCTCGAGAAAATGTCCCTGCCAGTTTTGTTTTTTAAAAGCACCCCTTCACTTCACCGAAATTTCGTATCCTTTGCAGGATAGTGCCTCGCGGTTTTCTAAATTACGTACGGGTCCTCATTTAGTTACGTACAGTCCCTCGATTTTTTACGAAAAAGACCTTTGTCTTTTCCGAAAACACGCATGTCTCCTCGATTTTTTTTAAAAAAACTCCTCACGAATTTTCGCCTCTTCTATTTCGGTCAACACGGTGGCTGGCGTGGCGTCGCGCCACGCCTACGTGGCTAGTTGTATATACTAGATGCAGAAGCGCTGGCACCACGCTGCACTACTACGTGGATCAAAGAAAAAATAGATAATTTATAAGAGGTTTTTTGTAAAAATTAAGACTTAATTCCATAAAAGAAAGCGTTTTATGAAAAATCAAGAACCGATGTGTAATTTTGGGAAAACTATAGGGTTTTATCCTATGATGGGCCAATGTGTTGGAATCTAGGTGGTTGACAAATGTGGTCGAAATATCGTGGTTGATCAACATAGTCGAAACATCATGGTTGACCAATATGGTCGAAACATCGCGGTGGAAGGAATGTGGTCGAAAAACGTGGTCGGATTAAGGTGATTGAAACATCTTGATGGAAGGAAGGTGGTCGAAAGACGTGGTCGAATTAATGTGATTGAAATATCGTGGTCGAATCATTGTGCTCATAATCATGTGATCCGTTTAACATGTTGCCACAACGTAGTCGAAACATTGTAATAAAAAACACGGTCGAAGGAACGGTCGAAGGAATATGGTCGAAACGTTGTGGTCGATCCACGTGCTCAAACTAAACGTGGTCGAAATCTCGTGGTCGAAGTGAAGTGGTTGAAGCATCATGGTCGAAAATATCGTGGTCGAAACAACATAATCAAACTAACGTAATCGAAACAATATGGTCGACCGAAGTGGTTGAAATATCGGGGTTGAAACAATCAAGGTCGACACAACGTGGTCGACATGGCATGCTCGAAATAGGGTGGTCGAAACAGCACGATGGACCTAATATGGTGGAAACACCATGGTCAACCAAAGTAGTCGAAACATCGTAGTCGATGGATAGAGATTGGGCCCATCTACCCCAATATGGATAGCGTCTAACATGCCCCGGGGCTCCCAAGTGTGTCCTCCTCCCTTGTGCTGGCTGATGCAAGGTCTAGCCAAGGGTGGGAAGCTCAAGGTGCCCTTGCAGCCAGAGGGCTAAGGATTCTAGGGCCAACCATCACCCCCGGAATGCATGACACCACAAACTACAAAGTGATGAAGGCCAGCTACAAGAACAACCCCCTAACGTGCTATGTTAGGGTACAATCTTGACCTACAAAGCTCATTGGTCTTGTTTGGGCTCTTGATATACTTTATGTGCATGGGATTTCACCCTCGTCGTGGATAGGGAGTATGACCTACGTGGTCTCCCCTAGCAAAAGTCTAAGGTGGCTTGGGCATCCATTGCTTCCACCATGGCAGCTCGTGTCCTACTAGACCCAAGGCATAGGCGATAACTTGGGCCTAGTGCCCAAGTTGACAGATGTGCTGAAGACTTGTCCCCCTTAGACTCCAGGCCATGCATCAAACAATCTCCGGGTCACCAAACACCTCGCTCCGTTGCTTGGCAAGGGTTAACCATTCTCATGTATTCTAGATCACTAGGGAAAATCCCTATCTACGATGTAAAACAACTCCACAGGCCTTACACTTTGGTGCCCCATGGCTTAGCCTCGTGGGCACCCCTTGGGTGTACCTGTGACTTAGTGTCATGGGCACACTTCCAAGGTACCCATAAATTAGCCTCATGGACGCCTCCAAGTCCACTGGAGGGCTACCACCCCTAGTAGCCATTCAATGCCCCACGACTTAGTCTCGTGGGTACCCCTCCGGTGTGCCCATGACTTAGTGTCGTGGGCACACCTCCAAGTGCCCATGAGTTAGCCTCATGGGGGCCTGGCACATCGCAGCAAAGCCTAAGAAGGCGAAGCAGCGGACGTGGGGCCGCCCTACTAAGGCACAGCCTTTGAGGTGGATAGAGCATCAAAATGAAGCCTGAGGAGGTGAAGCAGCGGACGTGGGCCCACCCCACCAAGGCACAGCCTTCGAGGCGTGTGGCGCACCAAAGTAAAGCCTGTTGAGGTAAAACAGTGGATGCGGGTTACCCCATTAAGGCATAGAGTTCGAGGTAGATGGCATGTTGAAGCATAGCTTGTTTAGGTGAAGCAGCGAATGCGAGGCCACCCCATCGAGGCACAGTGTTCAAGGTGGGCGACGCGTCAGAACGAAGCCTAAGGAGGCAAAGTAGCAGACATGGGCCACCCCACTAAGGCACAGCCTTTGAGGCAGGCAACGTGTTGGAGCAAAGCCTAAGAAGGTGTATGTAACATCCTGATTTTCAGAGCCTTTTTGAAGCTTTTGAAATAAAATTCACCATTTGAATTTTTCTGGAATTAATTAAAGCTTAAATGAAATTTTTATGAATTAAAAGGATTTAATATGATTAAGTTAAACATTAACATTTGCCAAAGTTATTTTATTTGAGTTCCCTGTGTCTCAAGGGCTTTTTGGAATTTTTGGGATTTTTCTGGATTTATTTGCTATTTTCTAGAGCTCAAAAGGAATTAAATGAATTTCTGGAAATAGAAAATCCCCAAAAATCAAACCGGCGGTGGTCGCAGCCCACCCAGCCAGCTCGCCCGCCTCGGCCCAGCTGCCCCGCCGCGCCACGCGGCGTGCATCGCGCCGCCGCGCGCGCGCCCTCGCCGATGGTCGGCGTGTGTCGCCATCTCGGCCGCCCTTCGCGCCGCACGCCATCCCATCCGCTCGCTGCCGCCGCACTCTGTGTGGACGGCGGTGGGGCCCATCTGTCAGGTGTCGTCTCCGCCCGGGACTCGTCCCCTTCTCCGAGCGGGACTCCGCCGCCGCCTTCCGTTTTTCGCCGCCGTCCCCGCCCCGGACTCGTCGTCCGCGCCGCCCGAGACTCTTCGTCTCCCGGGTATAAAAGGGGCCCGACCCCCTCGGCTTCCCGTCGAGCCGCGCCGCCGCGCCGCCGCTCGTCTGCGCCGTTCGCTACGCGTCACCGAGCGCGGCCGTTGCTCGCCGCCGCTTCGTCGCCGTGCTCCGCCGTCCGCCGCCGGTTCGTCGCCGGTGAGTCGCCGACGTCCGTCGCCGCCCATGATCTCGCCGGCGATCGCGCCTCGGACACCGCGCGCCGCGCTCGCGCGCCAAGTGAAGCCGCGCTGCGGCGCCTCGGCCCCGCGCGCGCGGCGCGTCACCGGCGCAGCGCCGCGCACCGCCGCCGCCTTCCGTGCGCGAGTCCACCGTGCACCGTGCCTCGCCGGTGGGGCCCGCATGTCGGCCGTACCCGTGGACCAAGCCGAGTCAACCGCCCGATCACCGCCATGTCACCGCCACGTTAGCTCGGCGTGCACGTGTCCTGCCACGTGGTCGCCACGTCAGCCCAGCCGCTTGCGCAAGCAGCCCAGTCAGCCGCACTGTTCCGTGCGCCGCGTCCACCGTGGACCCAGCTCTCCGTGCGCCCGGTCCACAGAACAGTGCAATTTTCTATTTTCCCCGATTTTCTTTAGATCCAATTTTCCAAGAGCCCGTTCTCCCTCGTCCTAGCTCCGATTGACCCGATTCTTTTTCCTAAATTCATCTAAAATTGAGCTCTACCTTTTGGTTCAGATTTGAAAGTTTTTGAAGTTCATTTGAATTTTATTTGATTTTATTTTGTCTTTTCGATGCGTTTTCTCTCTCGTTAGATCACGTGTTCGAGGGAACGGAAGTTGGATTTGAAGACCAAGAGACCTCAGCTGAGCAAGGCCAAGGCAAGTCGTGTCCTTTGATCATGTTGAACCCAGTTTTCAAATCTATTATGTATTATGTTGCTTTAAATTATCATGCATTGCTATTTTATTATAAAACTCTTGTATTGGTAGTTAATGACCTAATTGATTATTCCTCCTTGATAATTTGAATGCCCTGATTCCATTGTCACCATAGACTGGGAAATTACTTAGTGATGCAATATTAGTTGTCACATGGGTTGTGCGTTTAATTGCTTAGCCATGCTTATCACTAGTACGTTGGGTTTATCATCACATGTGGTTAAGTTAATCTTGACTTAATGATATACTTGAATGTGGTGGTTAACCAAGGTTATAAAACTTGTTGCCATGGCATGGGTAGTGTCATTGGTGTTGGTTATACAAAATTGGCTTTCACTTGGGCGATTGATCGTGCAGTAAAAGGTGCGAGAGGCACATGGGATGTGGATGTTTCGCCTGAGTAAATTCTTAAGGACTTAACTTTGTGCGCCATTGATCTGAGTCTTATCGTGCAAACCACATGTCTAGTATGGGATAGACCTGGCATAATAATTTGTGAAGTCTCCACTTTGGTTTTACTACCGATGTTGTTGTGGCGCAAGAGGGGGACAATTATCGACCAGGGGGTTACCCTACTCGACGGCAAAACCTTAGCGAGTGGGATCAGGTGGAGATGGATCATTGTAAAAGCCTTGTTGTGATTATCTTTAACGTGAGGATTATCACATCGTGTGGGTACAGTTGTGCAACCTCTGCAGAGTGTAAAACTATTCGAATAGCCGTGTCCTCGGTCATGGACAATGCTCGGTGATTTCACACGAGGGGTAAAGTATTCATAAAAACCTGGTTGGTTTAAGTTGGGAAGTGAATGGTTAGTTCACGGGTGTTCATTTCATGGATCTTGGTTCATGGTGGATTCCTTGGGTGAATGATCAGTTCACTTGTGGTTGGTCTCAATTCCTTTGGTTACTTATTTATTATCATTTACAAAGCTTGTTTTTCAATCTACTTATTGTATTTACTTTAAATTGTTGCTTTCTGCAAAATTAACCCTTCAGCCATCCATTGGTAAGCCTTGCATACTATATTGCATCTTTGTTACAAACGACTTGCTGAGTACTCTATGTACTCACGGCTTTATGCCCCTGTTGCTCAGTTGAGGAGGAGGAGAATCACCAGCAGGAGGTTCCAGAAGGAGAGTACTTCGACGTCTTCGCGGATTAGGCTTCGTTCTCCACTCGATAGCCTGTGGGCGTGTCGATTGGCTGCTGCGCTTTCTTTTGGATTTCCGCTGCTAGTTTTTGTTAAGCCCTTCGGGCTAGTCTATTGTAATCTTGGCCATAAGGTCGTACTCTGATAATTATTAATAATATTTGAGTCTTTTATTAGTGAATCGTGATATGTTCGATATTTCATCTTTGTTTATACTGTGTGCACTAGCGTGATCCTGGACTAGTGCAGAATACACAGGAGAGTCCGGATTTGCATATTCGGGTCTCTACAGTGTAGTAGTGGACACAGGGCCACCCCATTGAGGCACAGCCTTCAAGGTGGGTGGCACGTTAGAGTTAAGCTTATTAAGGTGAAGCAGCGGATGTAGACCACCCCCAGAGTCATAGCCTTCAATGTGGGCTACGCGTTGGGGTGAAGCCTGTTGAGGCGAAGTAGTGGATGTAGGCCATTCCGCCGAGGTATAACCTTTGAGGTGGGTAGCGCATTGGAGCAAAGCCCATTAAGGCGAAGCAGCGAACACAGGCCACCCCACTGAGGCATAGCCTTCGAGGCGGGTGGCGTGTCGAAGCAAATTGATGGGTGATAAGAGACTAAGGGCTGCAGAGGAGAAGCTGAGAGACACTGAAGAGAAGTTGTAAGCCACTGAAGAGAACTTAAGAGTCATTGAGGAAAAGCTGAATGCTTCCAAGGAGTAAGTGGATATCACCCGCCAAGTGAACGTGAGCTCCGAGATGTTATGGAACAATGATCAATACTCAAGCTAAAAACATTATGGAGATAGGTAGATAATGTGAGATTGGAATGTGAAAGAGAAAATGATTAGCGCTCACTTCTCATAGCAAGGTAACATTCACTCGACATGATAGATAATCGAAGTCATTGTTGTGAGACAACTAGAGTCCCATCATTTAGATAGTGAGATTTTCGATGTGACAGCCTTTCGTAAGCATGATAGCCTATGATCTAGGTGGTAGGTGCCCTAGAAGTTGGCTAGCAGTTGATCACAAAGATGTTGCCAGGAGTAGATCGATCCGGATGGTTGGTTTAACAACCATGACCAAGCGAGCAGACCCTTCGAGCACAGTTGGGAGGTAGTTGTCTATCACATGTTTGTCTCCTCCTACTGCTCGGATTACCATGGTATAGATCTAGAGAAATTCAAGAGGATTTTGACTCCCATCGAACTTCTCCATATTTGCTAGTTGAAATTTGTCAAGCCAGTGGCTGCTTGGAGGTTGAACGAGAAATCCAGACAACCAATGATTGGTTCATAATGCCTCCTTTGTTAAAAGGAACTTCGTATTCCTAGAGTGATCAATTTCAATGATAACTGACCATTACAGGGCCAAGTCAATCCTAGACATTGGTTCTATGAGAGTAGTCATCCTCGCGCTCCAACTATTGATGCAAATCTCTTGCTGGGAGATGTGATCTTCCACTCCTCTGAGGAGGCCATGGATCATCAGCCGAAGGAGGTGTACGCTGCTCCCTTTCTTACTGCCCCACCCAGTTGTCAATCAGGTTGGGTGGCGGACGTGGTTGAGAAGGATCTTGATGGGACCCACAACTAGCCGCATAGGCGTAGAACATCCCGCACAACCTATGGGACCCACCGCAAATGGAATAAGCCCATATGGGTGAGCTGATGGAAGGAGCGAGGTATTTTGAAAAGTCACTATGATGGTCGACTCAACCGCATGACTAAGGAATCATGTGGAGCAATGAGTGGATTGTCTCTTATGGGTAAAGTGTACAAACTCTGTAGAGTCAAAACTATTCGAATAGTCATGCTCACAGTCAAGGGCGGACATGGAAACTTAACCAGATATAGTTCTATTTCAAAAACTTTATGGGTGGAATTGGAAAAGTGGAGGACAATGGAAAGCCCTGATTTGTGTTGCCCTGGGTATCGCTCTGGTGATAATGTAAGCGGTTATAACACTGAAAGGTTATCATATGGTGCAGAAGCCATGTAACGGTGGATGGTATCTAGATCACTATTAATATTGCATTCTTTCACATATTATGTTTTAAGTTCAAACTGCTAGATCTTAGGAAATTTCTAAGTAACATATTTAAAAGCAAATTATGGCAAATAAAATAACTCGAGCCTTTCCTTGATAAACCATGCATGTTACCTATTTCATACTGTGTATTGGCTTACGGAGCACAGTGGATTTGTGCTCACCCTCGCCTTACTAAAATCAAACACCAGGACCCAAGACCACTATGCATATGAAGACACCCCTGCCGCGGATGGAGGAAACGACGATGGAAACTAGGACGGCGTCATCGTTTTTGGGTCCTAGACGAGTAGACTTAACGGTGATGGTGCACGCATATATTACCTAAGTTAGGATAATATATGTAGTACACATTTACCCCTCAGTCACTTGCCTGTGGCTTATGGTCTTACTTTTGCTTTTGCTTCCGTTGTTATCTTTTGTGATGTAAACATTTGGCCTGTTTGGCCCTTATGTAACTGTCGCCCGACGCGGTGTAATTTAAACTTTGATATGTAATATTATGGTTTAGTATGTTTCATGCGATGTATGAGTTGATACAGCAATGTACCTGTAAGCACTATCTACTGATCCAGGGAATAGTGCGGTGGAATCACAGGGGATTCTAGATTGAAAAATCCAGGTCCAACAATTGGTTTGGGTTGTCAAGCAGGTCATTTATATGTTGCAAGTCTTGAGTGGTTACTGACTTGTATTATACCCGATTGGGTAGTCTGGTCTGGGCCTTGATCCTTCTTCTTCTTTTAGTTTTAGGATCATCTACATCTGTATGTGATGGTACATCTACATCTGTATGTGATGGTAAGTCCCTAGGTGGAGTATAATCAACTCTAAGACGTTGGGATTGCTCATCAATGTTGATCTATGTTGTGGTCGGAGGCATCCTAACCATTCTCACCAGTCCTTGGAGTGGGTGGAGTATGGGCATCATCTTGAGAGCCTCCACGCGAAGAGTTATTGAGATCATCACGGATGACGAACACCCCCTGGGGATTGCTCATGGTCTAGTTCTCAGAACTCAACGACTAGTCAAAAGGCAGTGCCTCATCACTCGGAGCAACTCCTACCAAGAAGGGGAATTCTGGGTTATAACCGTCTCCAGCCGCTCCATTGGTTGGTGGATGTGAATCCTCTGTAGGTATGATTGAATGTGGAGCACTATCGACCCCGCATGTAGTGCCAGTGTTGATAACCACATGGTTGCATTTACCAGGTGATGGTGAAGACCTAGAGTTTCCAGGATTTCGCACAGAAGGTCTGCTGTCAATTGGCGGGCTTGAGTGTTTGGAGACGATGGCCTCAGAGCAAGTGGAGCCCTCAGGGCGCGAATGTTGGTTCTGACCACTTGGGCCCTTGCCCTCTAGGGGTTCTGGTTCCCCATTTGGAGGTAGCGATGCTAGCAATGGTGTAGCCGCCTCTGCCTAGCCAGAGAAATGACTTCCGAGGCCTGACGATGCATCTCAGGATAGGTATTCCCCTCCAATGAGAAGACACTCTGCTCCAATTCATCGAAGCAGGCATCCATGTTAATCCCTACGTAATATGTAAGGTCGAATTAGTTCTCCTTGTTCCACTCATTTTGTCATAAACACATGAGGGCAGATGGGAACTAGAACTTCACCCCTGTGTTCATATAGTTGGCGCCAACTGTCAGTGAATTACCACTAATCTTACGAAGTAAATATGAGAAACACAACACTAGAGATCACACAGGAAGAGATATGGTGTTTTAGACAGGTTCAGGCCTTCTCCAGAGAGAATAATAATCCTACTTCTTATGTTCTTATATTGCTAGAGATTACAATAGGATGCACAAGGCTATGGCTACAAAAGTATGCAACTATCTTGCGCTCCATATGCTTCTATCCCTCCTCCATCTCCCAACACCACTCCTTATAAAGCATCGAAGAGGTGGTAGTTGCAGCCCGTAGGGAGGCATCTCGTTGGTTCATGAATCCTGCATGTGATCGCTAGTTATTGTTGGCGAGACATTCTCTAAGCATGATTGTCAGAAGGTTATTTTCAAGAGATAGAGATTAGATTTGTGCGATTATGTCAAAGAGATAAGGGCGCACATTCCCTTTTGACTACCGCACATAGTTAATTGAAGTGGATTTAATATCCAATTGGAGGATAGGTTCGCATGTTTGATTACGGACCTCTCGAACTAGGGGGTGGTTGATACTTAGATTGGTCTGAGTATATTCTTCACGACCAGATACTCGAATGAACTATCGGAGTAATTCTTTATCTGGTAATTACTATGGACATTAAGTTTATTCATTAAGGATTATTTAATCCTCATCACCCCTTCTAATGACATTGTACTGACATAAAAAATTTACGAGGAATTCATAGCCATAAATATTTGTCCCATCTATAATCAAACAATTTGCATGATGTACCTTCGTAAAGCTAAAACAAAAAAAAATTCTATTTGGACTTGAGGGAGTACTTATCACCCATAGAATCAATAATATGTATGGGACGGAGTACCCCAATTATCAATTATGGTGGTGCAGCAAATAATTGCAATTTCATGAATTATTCACATAAATAACACTGTAGCTATTTTTTTCAGATTTGGCCATCGGATACCCGTTTTTACTAGGATTAGTACTAATTAAATGATATTAGCCTCATCAATTAAATATGATTAGCACTAATTAAACATACACTAACCTATCTGACGATCTACCAAGCAGTGGCGGATCCAGAAAAAAATTTTGGAGGGGCTGAAGTACCTTCAGCTCGACCTCAGCCCCTTCTACATTATACATCCATGGCTAAAAATTTAGGGGGGCTCCAAGGGTCCGGTAGTGGTAGGGGCTCGAGCCCCCGCCCCACCGCTGGATCCGCCCCTGCTACCAAGCTAGAAGAGCTCGGTAGATCCAAGGAAAAGATTAAATTTATAAAAATAGATATCTAAATATCAAATTTGAAGGAAAAACAGCTGCTGTATGAACTCCAATTGCATGGCCCTGGCTCCCCGCCTTCCGCTGCTACTGCTTGGCAGAGCCGCTCGATCGAAGCTCCTGGCTCGCGTCGCCCTCGGCTTCACGGGCCCGTTTCGCCGTCCCCGCACGCCGTAACCGGCTAGCTCCGCTCCTCTTTCCACGCGCCGCACGCCACGCGCCCCACATTGACAAAACACTCCCCACCCTCCGGAGCCCCACGCCCACCTCGGAATCCCACCTCACACGTCAGTGACCGTCGCGGAATCCTTCCCGTAGGATTCCTGGTAGCTCTCGGTGGGCCCGCGTTCCCGCGCGCGCGTCTCCCCACTCGCCGCCGCCGCCGCCGCCACCGGGCGCGGTAGGCGACGAATTAGGTAGCAGGCCTCTCGCCTCCCGCCACGTGGGGCGCCGCCATTCGCGTGCCTGCACCCGGGGCCCCGCCCCCACCCGGCGTTTCGTCCATGCGGCTGGGCGGGCGGCGAGGCGGGACGGACGGTGCGGCCGCCGGTCGCTTTCGGCGAGTTTGGGAAGTTTCATGCTCGCCGGGAAAGCTACAAAAATGGTTCTGGGAAGGTGGTTCTTGCAGGCTGCAGCTAGTATCTTTCGTGCCAACCAGCTTGAAATTTCCATCTTCTGACTTTGATTATTGTTTTTTTTGGCTACAATTCAGTATAGCGACCGTTAGCTTTGTAAGTTAAAAAAATTGAAAACACCGCTATGTCTTTTGAGGTAATATAAAAGAATGAGGAAAAAAAAAGAAAAACAAAAAATATCGACATGTTCTAAGTGACTTCTGAATTTTGAAAACCAAAAGTTGGAGCCATTTAGACCATGACCAGGCTCCATTCAATCCGGTTTTTTTAGCAGCTTCTGACTTCTACCTGTTAGATTTTTACTGAAATTACACTATAGGAGCTGTTACATTTTTTAGTTATTTAATTAGAGAAAAATAAAAAACTATGAGAAAAATAAAAAAAAACGTTATATCTCTATAAATAATATAAAAAATAAGAAAAAAAAAGTAAAAGACAACTAAATAAAAAAAATCGAGGCAGGGGAGAGCGTGGCGCGCAGTTCTTGGTTAATCTGCGCTCTACCTCATCCGCTCGTCCAATCGACGCGACGTAAGCAAAAGCAAGTGGCTCGGGTCAACACGTAATCGAGATTCAAGGCAGGCGGAAAATGTGAGGTGGTAGCTAGCTACTACTAGCATATGGATCGGGGCCAATGATTGGTGCTTCTTCACAGGCCGGGTTGGTGAAAATAATAATAATCGAGTTGTTTACAACTTGGAAATTTTGAAGGTTGCCTACAGGAAAATATTTTCAAGTGTTTTATGATCTTTATCAGCTTGACGGACGACTCGGTGGCAGGCCGTCCTTTATATTCTAGCGTTCACAAGAAATCAAAGATAGATGTGCTAATCTAGCCAATGCGATGCTAAGTGATAGCTGGAAAGGAAGAGTTGACAAGAGCTGCTAGCTGATTAGAAAACTAGAAGAAAAATACTACTATTGTACGCAGCCAGCGGGTTGCTTTTGCAGAACGGACTTTGGCCAACTGCGGCACAGAGTAGGTGGTAACTATAGATTGCCGAGCCACCATTGCTTCAGTTTAAGTTGTAGCTGAGTCATGCTTTGCCGATGAATACCTGTAAACTGACGTACTGATACCATCCTACCTAATGCCACTAAAACACACAGGCTGCAAGAACGGTACCATTTCCTGCCCCTGCCTGAACCTTGTTCTCGAATCTAGACCACCGTCAGAGATTCAGGGATCCTTCATTCATTACTAGTTTTGGCTATAGGTAACTCACTAGTTTGGACTTGACTTCCACGGGTGCAAATCGAATTAAACACAAGATTCAGTGATCTTGAGTATTATTTATCGCTGCTTGCTCTGCTTGTTTGGAGTTACATAGCTTCAATAATACCCGATTGTTTTTTCTTTTCTATTCTTTTGGAGCAACTTGAGTTACCATTGAGTCAAATCATGGGGGGTTTTTCCAATTGTCTGCACTAACAACACGCCAACTTGGGCAAAATCGAGCTATACTAGAATTTGCTCCACGTTTTCTGTAGTAAGAAAACTCAAGTGTCGAACTGTACTGAGTCAGAACGGAGTACGTTTCTCAGTACTGTTGGTTTCAGATCCTATAGCACCCAATAGAAGCAGCTAATCAAGGCAGTGTTAGCATGTTACTGCTTTTGAGACGAACTGACGAGCTAATGTTTACTGCTGCGTATACACCAGGTCATTAGGCCACGTCTACTACAGCTACTCGATCCAATTAATCAATTAGTTGCACTCTCATCTTGAGCTTTGGACTGCGCCAATTGGTAGGATGGATTCTTCCAGATTCAAAAGGACAAGACTCCTCTCAACAAATGCCTTAAATAACTTGGGAGCAATAAGATATAAACCCTACTTGCGAGCGTGACAGTGTGACGCAAGGCGCAACCATTGGACGGGAGCAATAAGCTATTGCTCAATTATCAATGGAACAACTAGGAGATTTTATAATCTTGGAAACACTTCACGTACGAAAAGAGAATCCTTCAAATTAAGTTCAATACAAACTTCCCCTGCAGGCTTCGCTGGCATGTTAGACCTTCTGGATTCCATCCATCGGTAAGACCCACCTTTCAGTGAGTGCAGAGCAACAGCCCGCTCATTTAGGCTGAAATTTAGTAGCTTATGACTGAAATTGCACTGTAGTTGGCTGAAATTTAGTAGCTTATAGCTGAAATTGCATTGTAGTTGACTGAAATTACATTGTAACTGATAGTGGTTTATTTGGTATAATTAAATTTAAATTTTAAAAATAGAAAAAATAAGTTAACCCCTCAGATATAATGCAAACGAATACAGAAAAAAAAGAACCAGCAAAAAAGATTTAAAAGCTAAAAAGTTAAAAAAAATAAAATTTAGAAACAATAAAAAATAAAATAGAAACTAGAAACTTAAACCGAAATGAGCGGAGCCACCTAACCCATCGCTACCATATGTTTGCATTGGTGGGTGTACCGTGTTATGCGATTACACGCACAGCCTCTGTGCATGGGCCATGTTACCCTGCGGGAAACCATCGTCTCTCTTGGACCTTTCGGTAGTGAGAGAAACAAAAAAAAATTGTGAATGATGGAGCGACGTAGGGTTGGTAGATACGATTAATCGCGGGTTATATAAACAATTGCAGTACACGTAACCGAGCACGATTGATGAAAACGGGAGATGAATGAAGCTCCAGCTAGATAGCACGTAATGGACTAGTTAGTTGGTGATTAAAAATCGATTAAGTGTGGCAGTAACCTAACGTACATCACGTCAAACTACGGGTCATTTTTTTGCCTTTTGTGACGGGCAAAGGGTAGAGCGCTAGCTGCATAAAAGAACTTGTTCGGTTGTTTGGATTTCATTTCTTTCTAGGAAGAGTGGCATATCAAAGTGCCATGAGACAAATGTGTTTAGATTTCCTAGTCGATAAAATCGTGCCGTCAGATGTCATAGTGACTTTCAATGATAGAGCTTTAGGATATTGACGTGCTTAGTTTTGTAAACTCTATTTTGCAAGTTGACGATGACAAATTTCGCCCGTGAGAGCAACTCAGCGAGGCCCTCTTGAACCCTCAAAACTCAAATTTGAGGCAGGCAAAAACGAGCTCAAGTGAGTCCTACTAGAGCCCTCAAATTTGAGGAGGCTCTCAAATCACCCTCCACCCCTCATTCCTAGGGGCCCCTACTAAGCTCTCATTTTTAGCTTTCCTTGTTTTTGTGGAACATTTGTGCTTTCAATTTAAATTCGGAATAAATTTGAATTTAAATTTGAATATTAAATATTTGAATTCGTATTTGAATTCATATTTAAATTCGGAATAAATTTGAATTTAAATTTGAATATTCGTATTTGAATTCATATTTGAATTTAAAATTTAATGTTATGTGATGAACTTTGTGCTTTCAATTTAAATTCGGAACAAATTCGAATTTGAATTTGAATATTTCGTATTTGAATTCGGGACAAATTTGAATTTAAATTTGAATGTTATGTGATGAACTTTGTGCTTTCAATTTAAATTCGGAACAAATTTGAATTTAAATTTGAATATTCGTATTTGAATTCGGAACAAATTTGAATTTAAATTTGAATGTTATGTGATGAACTTTGTGCTTTCAATTTAAATTCGAAACAAATTTGAATTTAAATTTGAATATTCGTATTTGAATTCATATTTGTGCTTTCAATTTAAATTCGAAATAAATTTGAATTTAAATTTGAATATTCGTATTTGAATTCATATTTGAATTGGAACAAATTTTAATGTTATGTGATGAACTTTGTGCTTTCAATTTAAATTGAACAAATTTGAATTTAAATTTGAATATTCGTATTTGAATTCATATATTTAAATATTGTCCCTCATTGTGAAATCATAAATATTTTATTGTGTATTGTGCTTTTGTCCCATACATATGCATATAGTGTGTGAGAAATAGAGGAATTGAGAAGTAGGGGCTCTGTTTTGAGGGCTCTGTTTGAGTCTGACCAGAAAGCAGGCCCTCAAAAATAGGGAGCCCTCAAATAAAAGTAGGGACCCTGTTTTGAGGGCTACTGCTGGAGTTGCTCTGACCATCACTTGTTAAGGTGAGTTATTGTTGTCTACGTATGAGTGAAATAGCCTTCACATTTCGGAAAGAGTACGAGTCTATTCTTTTTGGTTGAAACTTATGATTTTTAGCTGTGGCTTGTAATTTTTGGATTGTTCGTGCGAGAGATTACAGAGTAACAGAATCTCACATGTAATTTTGCCGATATAAATGAAATCAGTATAGTATGTACTACAATTAACTTGTAGACTCTATCTTGAAAAGATATTCCGTTTAAAAGTTAGTTACTGTAGAAAAGCCCAAAAACAGCTTTTAGAAATCGAAAAGAACAGGCCCTACTTCTATCGGGGTATATTTTTAGCAAGAAGAGTCGGTTCAAGCACTATGTGTGTGTATATACTCCCCATAAAGTTGTTTTGGACATTGATACAATTTCTCAAAATACAATTTTGACAACTTATTTCTATTATATACATGTATTATTTCTATGTGTCTAATGACTTTGGGCATGTTCTTTACCTCAAAAGCTGACGGCTTTTGGTTTTTGCTACAGTACCTAACTTTCAAACGGAGTATTTTCTCAAGACGGGGTCTACAAGTTAAACGATCTGCACGTTAAAAGCCGAACATCTGTACCAGCTAAAATCGCAAGTAAATATCTGTCTCTCCGTAATTTGTACTGTAAACAGTCAAAATTCAAAAATTTCAGCCATAAATCGTAACCGAAAAGAACAGACACTTTGTTTAGTGACCGGGGGAGTACATATATTCGTAGAGTAGTGTATTGCATATACAAGAGTTGCATTTTAGAATGAGTTTGGTTTCTGTTTGGCCTAGGTTATTGGACCTCGTCCAAAAGAAAAACAACAAAAGCATGTTTTCCACCGTCTAAAGCTCAATCCCTACTGTTCAGCAAGCCGAGCCCAAGAGAAACGGAGTCTTGGCTCGAACTCGAAAGTATCAAGCTTGAGTATAGATTGATCTCGACCGAGCATTTCTGAAAGCGCGGTCTACAATAATAGGGGATACACGTATTACTGGGGTATAGAGGACTTACAATAAACTAGACCACGGCTAACAAACAACCCTTCTTATTTCATAGTTATTCATTTTGTTTAGAGGACTTCATAGTTATACTCATCAAGCAAAATAAAAGACCTGCGATAAGTTATTTACAGAGCAAAAAAGACTTGCTCAAATATGATCCTATAGGAGCGAAGCTAGCTAATTAGCTAACTAAAAACTCACAGAGGATGATCATATATGCATGCTAGCTGAAAAGCCCCAAAAATTCAAAACCAAAAATTTTGTGACATGAATTTACTTTCCTTTTGAAAGTCTTCCGTTTCGCCTTCCTTTTAGAGCCCGCCCACTTACAATAAACTAGCTCCCTCCACGGCCATTACATGCGAACAACACTCCGTCCATTCTTGATTTCATAGCTCCTTATTCAGAGCCCTCCTCGAGCTGCGATTTTCGCCGCCGCCGGATCTCCCCTGCGCGGTGGCCCAGGAGCTAATCTCCCTACCTCTCCCATTCTTCAATTAGAGGCACTCCTCGATACGTTGGTAATACTCATCAAGCAGTGAAACCAAATAAAAGACCTGCTCCTACCGCCACTGCCAACATGAGCTCCCAGGCCCCCTAACCGTGTAACCGCCGTCGATTGGACTCTCCATGCCGGTGACCTCCTTACCGTAAATACCGAATCTTCCATACGTCGCCTCCTCCACCGAACCCCTCGCCTCTCAACTACCCAAAATGGGTTCCCCGTTGCTTTCTCCACCAGCTGGTGCCCTCGGTGGTCACCGACGAGCCCCCTGTCGCCCAGGCCGCCGTCGCCACCGTAACCTCACCGTGGGGTTATTGTAGCGGCTGGAGGAGGAAGATGACTCCTCCCCCGCGACGTGGCCTCCTCTCCGCCGTCCATCTCTCCGTTGCCTTCTAACCTCGTCGCCCGATCGCTGTCTGTTTCGCCGCCCCATTTTATCGCCACCGTCCGATCCCCGCCGCTTCATCAGAGCCCTCGGTTCGCCCGCATCCCGCCGCTCACGCCGCCTGCGGCGGCCATCTAACCGCTTCGGCGCGCGCGCGCATTGGCGCCTCCTCGGCCGCTCGGTTTTCGCAGCGTGCGCGCGTCGGCCGCGGGCGTTTCCGGCCGGACGCACGGTAGCCGGGCGGCCTTCTCTTGTTCACTGAATTTCCAGTAATTTCTCAATTTCCAAAATGCCAGAAAATCCAAATAAATCCTAGAAAATCACAGAAAATCCTAAAAATTCCCAAATTTCACCACTTTGCTCCAAATATTATTCTGGACCCATTTTTGGCCTCCACTTCCACAGAATCATCCCAAATAAATTCCTAAAATTCCTCATTTGGAGATTTATGCATTTTATTCCTTTTTAATTAGTTTATTTTTCCTCGCTTGATTAGTTGCAAGCCGGACTTACTTATTTTATGTGTTTGCGCTAGTGTCGGAGATCCAGGAAGCCCAGGTGCAGACTCAGGATCCCGGTGTTTCTCCGTTCGAGCTAGCTGAGATCATCCGGATTGACGGCAAGTCCCAAATCCTTTGATCATGTTGCAACCCATGTTATTTAATTATGATATTATGCTATTTGCATTATGCTAGTTTTGAAATGTTAGTTTAAAGTAAAATAAAATGTTTAGAATGACATGTGATATAGTTAGACCCACCACCGATAAATGCCAAGTTTAATTTGTAGCCATGCCATTGAAACTCTAGAAATGATTATCTATTAACCTAGATAATTGTAGGTTATTATTATCATGCAAAGTCGCTACACTAATAAGGTCGTGGCTGCGGGCTAATAGAAATTTCGGAAAACCCGACTCTAAGGTAGGGTGGTATGGGACATCGTACCTTAGGGCGGAGAGTGCCAGCGTGCACAAGGTAGGGTAAGGGTTGGGGAAGAGCCGCGAGACGGTCTTCGCCCATCTCTTACCCTAGGATTGAAGTTAGGATAAGGGGGGTTGTGGTGCGCCGCAAGACGGTTTTCGCCCACCTCTTACCCTAGGTTGGGTCGCGGGCCTGGTGAGGTTACGGACCATGTGAAAATATAAGGACTAAAACCCTTACGCTGAGCAAATGTCATAGTGATCGCTCAACCACAGGAGTTGACTCGTCAACACTGGTCTAGTAGCTGCTCAACTCGATTGAAACTCTACAGGTGTGGCGGAGGAGGAGGATTAGCAGTGAGGTTAGGCAAGCCGCGCTGCGGATGCCTAACAATGGTAGAGTTCACTCGAAGCGGACGTTTGTTTTCTCTTCTTGTGGGTGTGTGTGTGAGCCAGACCCGAGTGGATTCTACCGGGTAGAGCCTATATAAAGAATTGAGCAGTGAAACAACTTGGCTTTCTTAACTCTTTAGCGGGGTTAAGGGATCATGTGGGTAAAGTGAGCAAACTCTGCGAGTCAAATAAATGGTATTCGAATACGCGTGCTCAGGTTAGCAATTTGTGTCACTTAGGTGATTCAGCGTGAAGCTTAAGTAGTTTTGTACATGCTTTAACCTGATTAGTTGGTTAATTAACTCTTCATGAAAAACCCCTGAGATCTTAAGGAGTAGTTTTGAGTCCATCTTATAAAATTGTTTGCAAATAAAACTGCATCCACCAAAAGTTAATAAAACAAGTATACTCCCTTCCATTGTTATTCAGTGCATGTAGTAAGATAGAGTCTCTTTGGGGCTTGCTGAGCCGGTTGTTTGGCTCACGGCTTGCTTAATCCCCTCTTTAGAGGATCAAGACTCTGGTGAAGGTCTCCCCGTCGAGGACGTCCCTGAGGATTTCTTCGTCGACGAGGACCCGTGGCTTTAGGTCTTCGCCGCGCTCGAAGCGGATTCTGTAAGTCTTTTGTAATGTAATTATACTTTGGGTTTGCACGCCTCGCTGTTAAAACCTGGATGTTAATCCTTATGTCAAATATATGCTGGATTTTTGTTGTAAGCATGCAATGGTATACTCTTGCGCGACACTCCATAACTGTTCATGCGTGAATAGTTGCGGAATACCATGTCCGTACGCGCGTCTGGAAACGAGGGCGTTACACTAGCTACTGCAACTTTCATTCAGGTCAGAAATTAGGTTTGCTGCTACCAGACAATCCTTCTAGGTTACTACAACTCTGAAACAGTGTGGCTGATCCAGAGGTCCCACGGCGATTTCGCCTTAGTTTGCTGCAACACACGTCCAAGATCACCCGTACGCCCTCGAGAATTAAGTAATGGAAGTACCCAATAATAGTGAACACTAGGTCACATTTAGTTTAGTATACAGCAGAAGATTCCTGCTCCCCCGTCGACCAGAATCCATCCTCTGATACGTATTGATGCAACTTGACATTTTTTTTTAAAAAAAAGAAGGCATCAACATCATAAAGCCAGAAAATGCAGCTAGCTAGCGAGAGGCATCTGTTCACGAGAGCTAACTTTTTTTTTTCAAATTCCAAATTGGTTTTAAATCGACGGTTATTTCGGATTCGGTCCAGCCGAATTCTATCGTCGCGGTCTCATTGCCAAGCAATGTACTCAAATCAATGGTCGCCATGCAGTAGTTTTTTTTTCCTTAACGGATATTTCGGAGCTCATCGACATTATCAGATAGGGCAATCCGGACAGCGTGTGTGTGGGCCCAAGACCAAGCCCAAGCCCATCGACCATCCAGATGTAAAATGTGGCCCTACCTGCAATGTACCGAGCAGCCCACCGTCATCCAGAAGCAATTTGCTTGCTGGGCTTCGAACCAGCAGATAAGTCCGTTTATATTGATTTTTAATTTTGATTTTAGTTTTAGTTTGTAAATAATAATAGCTTATAGAGAAACTTAGAGAGAGATATTTATATGTGATTTTAACATATATAAATGAATTTGTTATAGTATATGATACAATAACTAGTAGATTCAGGCTTAAAAAGATAATTCATTTGAAAATTTGGTATTATAGAAAAGACATTTATTATAAAAAATAATTTTTAAAAACTAATATAAACAGAGCCAAATCATCTAGAGAAACCATCACCAATGTGGGCTGGGCCTCCAACTGCTATGAGCTATGAAGCAGGCAAGCAGCCCATGCCCACAAGCCACGACACATCTTCCTATTGTTGTTCTTTCTATAACTGCTGCGCCTGCGCCGCCTCTACTATTTGCGTGTTTAGATTTGAAGAGCTATTTTAAAAAAAGGACGCCGGAGTAGGAGGGGTACTCGGGGTCCGGCGGCCGGAGGTGGGGCCGGAGCCCCAACAGTGCCTCCGCCTCTACTTGTTTGGAAATGAGCTGTTTGCTTGGAAATTTCGATCTTCCAGAGTCCAAACGTGAGAATTCCGTATGAATTTTTACAAGGATCTTATACGGAACAAATCAATCATATCCTAGCTAGAATTGTTCAGCATCTACGTTCCACATGGAGCCTGAATTGATACAAAGCGGACCATTGACAAGAGGTGCACACTCGGGCTACCTAGGTTAGGCAGTTTCACATGCTTGATCTCTAGCTATGCAATAGGCTCATCGGAATTTTTGTGCTTTTTCTAGGGCATGACGCTTTTTTATGCACAACACAAATGCTTTTGTGAGAACATGAAAGTACACCAAACATAAATAGGCTTGTACAAGAACAAGCCATGCTTATTCAATCTGGCTCGTACTCTTATCCTATGCTTGAATTCAAACCGGGCAAAACTCTCAATTAGCTCAGCTACTGAGTTTAGGCTAACAAATATAAGGTTGCTAAATATTAAGACGCTAAAAGGTTTTGATAATTCATATATTGAAGAAATGTGACATTGCAATTGATTACCCCTATATCCTGACTAGGATAAATTTTACTTGTGTTGCACATATGGATAAGTGGTATCTTAGAAAGTTAAGTATATTGCTCATGTTGTAGGGGTGGCCCCCACCTAAGCCCAGCCAGCCTGTTAGGAGATTGTAAAGCCCAAAATGAGATATGTATAAGGACATGAGTGCCCTTGAGGGGGATACTTGGGTGTGAGGACACAATTGTAAAACACTCCCCCATGAGAATATATATAAGGCCATGCAGGCCATGGAGAAGCCTCAAGCGTTGCTCACCTAACTCTCCACTACCATACTACCATCTCCCTGTTTGGTCTGTAACCACAACAGCTCCTAAATGGTTTTATTGTCTCTTTTGTTTAGATGAATAGTGAGACAAATGTCTAGAAGACTATACATTATGATAATCCAGTAGATATACTCACAATATACTAGCTTGTATTCATTTCTTAAAATATATTAAAGGCATTGAAATAATAAGACTTCACTGGAAGTTGTCTTCAGGGGGGCATATGCTAAACCTCTATAGTTATATACGAGATTTAAAAAATCTTGACTTTAGTCTAACCTAGAAAGTATTGATTTGATGATCACTACCATTAAGGTTTTACCACCTATCTGTATAAGTCCAATCGATGGACATGATAAAGGTCTTGAAGATCATAATAAATCCTGAAGATAAGCATTGTATTCTTTTTTCTTAGTTTTTCCATTGTGTTTCTTACTTCAAAGTTTTTAATAAGGCAACAAGTGCAATACAATTTTAATGTATGCAATGTACAATTTTCTTCATTCCTTTTTTCCTATTGGTTTTTAGAAGGAGTTTTTAACGGGGCATATGTATATCGTGGTATGAAGTCTCACAAAAATGTGCTTGGCTCAGGCAAATGACTAGCCACATCAAAAAGTCATGTGATATAAACACTATTAATAACCCCACTATTATCTATGGAGATAATGCAGCTTGTGTAACACATATGCAAATGGGCCATGTTAAAAGTACTATCACGAAACATATTGCTTCTACAATTATTTTATCCTCACGAGCTTTAGAAGGATAGTGAGATAAAGATATTGAAAGTTAGGTCTTGTGATAATCTGGCAGATATATTTATAAAATCTCTCCCAGCCTCTAACTTCCAGAAGTGCATGTAAGGCATATGAATGATGTGACTTAGAGAGTTTCAAGGTTCAGGGGGTAAATCCCTGAACTATAGCCCTTATTTAAGACTAAAAGACTTATGTGATCCTGAAGATCTAATATTATACTCTTTTTCTCTTTGTGAGTTTTCTTGAAATTTTCTCATGTGAAGGTTTTTAACGAGGCAACAAGTGCGACACAAGAAACAGATAAGATGTACTATTTTCTTCATCCCTTTTTTCCCACTGAGTTTTTGGAAGGAGTTTTTAATGAGATATATGCATATCGTGATATTCGCCAAGGGAGTGTTACGAAATCTAGAAAGTTACGATGTGAGCAAATACCGAAATTGCCCTTGAAGGGTTTAGACTATAAATAGAGACGCCCATGTACAATGTGAATAGATCAGAAATCAATAAAGACTACGTTCTGGTGTTCATTTTCAATTGTTCCCTGGTGATTGATCTCTCTAGTGTTCTTGTGATTGATTGCATAGATTTGCATCGCCGTTGGTATATTTCTTAACACTCACCTCCTTCTTAAGCCGTTTGGAAGGTGTTCCACATAGCTTTTTCTTCTTCTTTGTATTATACGTGAAAATATAATTGTATTGTTTTCTATTTTTATTTAATTAAATATTTTAGAAAAAGCTAAACGTCATTGCATTGTTAATTTGCTATTTTAGTCAAAAGACACACTTTAAAACGTGGTCTAAAAATAACTCATACATATACTACAATAAGTAAAGCATTCTTATCTATAATATATTCCATATCATTTATATCTAAGACTAAAACAACTCATATAATAAATTATTTATATATTTATTTATAATAGTTTTACATAAATTAATTAATTATGTATATAGTCGCATGGACAGCTGACATGTGCGTACACGCCCTAACCATATCGAGCCACCCGCCCCATCTCAAAGCCCAGTATCGTCCGCTCACTCACTTCCCTGTGGGTCCATACTTTACGTGGACCACATGTCAGTGACATTTCAACACATGGCATGCGGTAGCCTTCCTCGTCCCCAGGCATGGGCAATGGTCTCCTGTCGGCCAGTAGAATAATTTAAGTCGGAACATACACACACGCTCTTAAAAGCTACATAAACTTATCTCACCCATTCCTCTCAATTTTTTTTCCTAAAAAATCTCGCTTCCATCGGAGAGAGAGGAAGCGGCCGAGTTCTCGGCGGGGAGGCGGCGGCGCAGCACAGATCGGGACGGGCCGTGCCGCTCGTGGGAGGACCGGTTGGGCCCGCCCGTGCGTCGGTGAGTTGGGGCCCACTTGGCGCTTGAGTAGGAATGGCGGCGGCGGCGCTGGCAGGGAGGTGGTGGGCGGTGGTGGTGGCGTTGGTGGTGGGGGTGGGACGGGTCGTCGCCAACACCGAGGGTAAGTTGGGCTGATCTGGTACATAGCCGTTGTGTTGTGCTATTCGGTTTGCTTCGATGTGGGGATGGTGCTTGCTTGGTTGGTGAATGGTTAGTGACCTCCTGTTACTTTTGTTAGCGAGTTTGAGCTGAGGGATTTGAAGTTGGAGCTCTGTAGAGGAGATGGAATAATTCAGCTCATGATCCTTTTTTTTTATTTTTATTTTGTAAGTGCTTTATATAGGCTGCTTAGTATCTCTCCGTGTATCTGTTGTGATACTTCAGGTTTTTTTTTTACCCTTTACGTAAGTTTCAATATAACTGGGGGAAAATGGAACGATCTAGCGGTGTTTAGTGGCTCTGAGTAGACTAATAGTGGAATTGGTATGAAGGAATTTATTCGGTATAATTTATTTTCTATGTTATATACTATTTTCTATGGTTTGGGAGTTGGGTGCATCATGGGGCACCTTTTCAATAATTTTTTAGTAAATCGCCACACGGTTGGTATAATTTGTTTTGCCAAATATAGAAATTTAGTCCCGTTTGGATTTCAAAACATAAGAAAGGCGCTTTATGAGGACTTGCTATTTTGAGTTTGAGGTGAGATTATTTGATTTGTTGTGTTTGGGTCAGAACTCAGAAGGCTGCATTCTTGCAATGTCTAGTGATAAGAAATGGGTTGTTGCATCCTATATTTGAGCAGTATAGGATGTGCCCCCTTGCTCCACCATAAATAGAAGAACAGCAGATCCTAACCATTGATGAGCCGCTTGCAATAGCTCATCTGTTTGGTGTTTAGGAAACTTCATAGTTTTGCCCAGGATACCTGTTTCTTTGTAAAACTTTTGCCTACAGTGTCATTGATAATAAGCTTTCTTATGTATTCACTGTAAATTTCTATATGACTGCCGAGGCTAATGTTACCTTTTGTCCATAGGTGATGCTTTGTATAGCCTGCGACAAAGCTTGAAGGATACCAACAGTGTATTGCAGAGTTGGGATCCCACTCTTGTTAATCCTTGTACATGGTTCCATGTTACATGTAACAATGATAACAGTGTAATCAGAGTGTAAGTTGGTGAAAAAGCTCTCATTTATGCATTCCAAAGGGTTAAAGATGTTCTCATTTTGATCATACATTTTTGCTAATTCTCAGTGATCTTGGAAATGCACAATTATCTGGTGTATTAGTGCCACAGCTTGGGCAGCTGAAAAATCTCCAATATTTGTAAGTTCTGGATGTCCTGGTTTTTGCTAATTGTTTCAAGTTGTAGACTAGCAGTTAATAATACATCTTACATGCAATAAGTGATCTGTTTCCTAAACTAGTGACCCTAGGAATAACAAATGATGCAGAGTTGCTGACTTGCCGTACAGATAAGATGCTTGTGCACAGCAGAAATGAACTTAACCTTGAATTGAACCTTCATTTGTTTTGGTTTGATGCCCAGAAACTCTGCATCATAAATTCTCAATGTTTGTTGATTTGCCACCACATTTGCAGTGCCTATAAGAAATGCTTGATTTTTTAGATTCATACACCTAGGTGCTTGACAGTTCGAAGATGTCATATCCTGCAACAATGTGACATTTTGCTTTATATTTTGTGCCTGCTTCTGTTTGTTAGTTGTATAGCACAGATTTCCTCATTTTGAAATGTGTTCTTTACATCTGCAAACTGATCTGTATTCTTTTGGTAATAGGGAGCTGTACAGCAACAACATAAGTGGGACAATACCCCCTGAACTGGGCAACCTAACTAACCTTGTCAGTTTGGATCTATATCTGAACAACTTCACTGGCATTATTCCTGACAGCTTGGGGAATCTTTTGAAGCTCCGCTTCCTGTAAGAATACTCCTTTTGTCTACTACCACATCTATTGTTGCATATGTGACGGTGTTACTTTAACATTGTTTAGATTCTTTTCGGTTGATCTGTACTTCTGACTGTTGTTTTATGCTTGTGATCTTTTTCCATTTTTGGAGAATCAGGCTTGCAATCTCTTTGTCAAGAATGGAAAAGAGATATGTACATGCCATGGTACATGACTGCATGCATTAATTTGTGTGAAACTTTTTGTAAGTTTTTTGTTGCTTTATTTTCTCATAGAAGGATTTCTTGTTGTTGTTACTCTTTTCTTCCTTTTACTTTTTTTGTTTCTATTTTTGACCACCTTATTCTAGATTGAATGGCAGTCATATCATTCAGTTTTCTCTTTTATTATTGCATCATTTATCCTTTATATGTTTAGACTGTCACTAACATTTCTTTGTTTCTATGCCTACTTGGAAGGATAGCCGTCTTAACAACAACAGCTTGTCAAGTCAAATCCCTAAATCCTTGACCAATATCAGTACTCTCCAAGTACTGTAAGTTGCATGTTGTACTCATTCGTAGTTCACCTTGAAGGTTTCGTTGTGTGTTGGGATGAATATATAACACTTTCAATAATGCAGGGATCTCTCAAACAACAACCTCTCAGGAGCAGTTCCATCGACTGGCTCCTTTTCTCTCTTCACCCCTATAAGGTCTTGTACCTGGATAAAATTTAATGATGCTTAGCGTAACTGCATCTTCAGTTTCTATGATGGATCTTATTTTATTGTCACAGTTTTGCCAACAATCCACTTCTTTGTGGTCCTGGTACCACAAAGCCCTGCCCTGGGGATCCTCCTTTTGCTCCACCTCCTCCATACAATCCTCCAACACCACCAACTCAATCAGCAGGTAATTTTCTGAATCTACTTGAATTTGGTGTCTTATCAGTACAGGAGAAAAATCTAGCATTCTGGATGACATATGGCTTGCTGGATTTTATCTCCGTTCCATTAGGTGCCTCTAGCACTGGAGCTATTGCTGGTGGTGTTGCTGCTGGTGCTGCATTGGTGTTTGCTGTTCCTGCAATTGCATTTGCTTTGTACCGCCGTCGTAAACCTGAAGAGCATTTCTTCGATGTGCCTGGTCTGTTTCATATATGTTTTCATATTATCCATGCTACCTGTCTTGCTCATATGCCGTCCCATTTTTCTTCAGCTGAGGAGGATCCGGAAGTCCATCTTGGTCAGCTTAAGAAATTCTCATTGCGGGAGCTTCAAGTTGCAACCGACAATTTTAGCAATAAGAACATTTTAGGAAGAGGTGGTTTTGGAAAAGTGTACAAAGGGAGGCTCGCAGATGGCTCATTGGTAGCAGTGAAAAGACTAAAAGAGGAGCGTACACCTGGTGGTGAGCTTCAGTTTCAAACAGAGGTTGAGATGATTAGCATGGCGGTACACAGGAACCTTCTCCGACTTCGTGGTTTCTGCATGACACCAACTGAACGATTACTAGTCTATCCATACATGGCTAACGGGAGTGTCGCATCACGGTTGCGAGGTACTTTATTCTTCTTATAATAATCAATATATTCCAAATATGGTTGCCACAGCCAATGAAACAATTTAAATAATACCTTTCTGCTGTGAGGATATGCTGAGGTGTTCCTGTTTTCATTGACGGCGCTAGAGCGCCAGCCATCTGAACCACCGCTTGAATGGGATACAAGAAGACGGATTGCACTTGGATCTGCCAGGGGACTCTCTTACTTGCACGATCACTGTGATCCCAAGATCATCCATCGTGATGTCAAAGCCGCAAATATTCTTTTGGATGAGGACTTCGAGGCTGTTGTGGGTGATTTTGGGCTTGCCAAACTTATGGATTACAAAGACACTCATGTAACAACCGCTGTTCGTGGAACAATTGGACACATTGCTCCTGAGTACCTTTCCACTGGAAAGTCCTCTGAGAAGACTGATGTTTTTGGCTATGGGATCATGCTTCTGGAGCTTATTACCGGACAGAGGGCATTTGATCTTGCTCGTCTTGCAAATGATGATGATGTTATGCTGCTTGACTGGGTAAATACTTCTTCTCAACAGTGAGCATAAATTATCATCACACCAACAGCTAATGCTTTCCTTATGATCATACTGCTTTGCTGTTTATGGGTTCTATTTTAAGAGCTAATTTTTTTAATGATTGGTACCAAAGCCCCTGTAATCATGAACTGTCCTTAGGCCATTCACATGATATAGAGGGCATACATTGGCGAGTGACAAGCTGGCAGTTCACCCTTCCAGGGGACATCAATTACGTATAGAATATGCTAATGTGCTATCACTAGAGACAACCATTTCTATCATATGCCTGATGCATTATAAAAAAATATGTCAACCTATCAGAACAACCAAATAAACTGACTCTGCTCAATGCACAAAATAACTGGATAAATGAATAGCTCAACTGCCTATTCTACAGGTGAAAGGATTGCTGAAGGAAAAAAAGGTTGAGATGCTGGTGGACCCAGACCTGCAGAGCAACTACGAAGAGACCGAGGTGGAGTCGCTGATCCAGGTGGCACTGCTCTGCACGCAGGGCTCCCCGATGGACCGCCCCAAGATGTCGGAGGTGGTGAGGATGCTCGAAGGTGACGGCTTGGCAGAGAGATGGGAGGAATGGCAGAAGGTGGAGGTGGTAAGGCAGGAGGCCGAGTTGGCTCCTCTCCGCAACGACTGGATTGTTGACTCCACATATAACCTCCGCGCAGTGGAACTGTCCGGCCCAAGGTGACAGGCATCATCCTTCGGCTTAGATAAAATCCAACATCTGATGGGTCTATTCAGTCTAATTGCTGCTTGTGTATATGAAAGGTAGCTGGCCTTGTTAGTGACAATTTTAAGGGATGGTATTTTTTTCCCCGTTTCCTTGCTAGCCTCAGAAATTGGGATAGGCTGCAGTCGTTTGTTAAGGTGAAAGGTATACAGTTGAGATAATTTCTGAAACATTGTGGTAGTTATCTGGTGGATGTTGTAGCGGGGTCCATTGTACGTGCAATGCACGAACTCTTTGTTGTAGCGGGCATTTTTTGCGTCTTGCAAAGCTATTTTCAGTTGTTTTTTCCTCGAGAATGTTATTCTACATGTATGCCCCGTGACACGCACTTTTCTTACCGCGCATGCCATGTGCGAGTACTCATGCAGCGCATGCTTCGGGAACCCATTCCCCTCCTTCAATTTTCAACTCCTTCCCACTTTCGACACGAAATAAATCAACTCCCTTCAACACGAATTCACCAACTTTCAAGCTGAACAAGCCCTGCTCATTTAAGCTTATGTTTCTGACTTCTTAATTTTATTTTTTAGCATTTTTAGAGTTTTTTTGTTTTTCTTTCCCCCTTATTCTTTTACATTGTCATGGTGATATGCCATTTTTATTTTTTAAAAATTTGATTACACTGAAAAACTAACACAGTTACGATGTATTTTCAGCCACTATAGTCTAAAAAAGCTATAAACCTAAGCTTTTAAGCCCAAATAAGCACCACCTTAATTCAAATAAATTTGAGTTTTCAAAATCGTGGATTTCAACTTCACACCCCCCCCAAAAAAAAAAGAATTTTCAACTCCCAAATTCAAGAGCTTTACATTCCAACAATCAAACTTTCGTTTTGCACAACTTTCAAGTGGAGAGGGATGAATATTTCACCCAGGAGATCAAGGTGGCAAAGGAGGCAGCACACCGGTTAGGGTTTGGATGTGCGTGAGGACCGCGGGCATGCAATCCGTCTCCTTCTTGTGGCAGCGTCATCAAGGCATGTTCCCGTGGGCGATGCGAAGCACCGAATGGGAGATCGAATGAGGATTCAGTATAGGTCTTAATGTCTTATTACCTGAAAGTGCACGGGATCTGTTACAGCACTTTCTATCAGAGTATTTCAAAATTTAATATTGAACCCAAATGACATGTAGATTACGCTACCTATCGTAAAGCAACTTATTATAAACTACAATTTAATGGTAGCAAAGGGACAACAATTGTGAGATAAAAAATAATAAAAGACACTATTGAAGACTAAGACTATGATTAATGCTACGAAACGGTTGTATTATAGATGAAGTTAGGGCCTAAGGTATTCGGATCACCTTGTAATGGTAGAAGACATTGGGGATAAAATATATTATTATCTAAACATGAGTATCTAAAGTTGATGTAGGCGGTACACCGCAAGTACATCTATAAGAGAATCTATTGTACTGCATCCATGAGCACGTAGCATCAACGCATATGCAATTAAGGGGTTACTGCATACCATGACTTATTACCAAACCAATGCCTTAGGCTTCATGGCTATGCCACACTCATCAAGTGAATTGCTTCTGAAAGTCAATCTCTGCCCCAATTGTCACCAACTCTGCTGGTCGATCTTACGTGTATCACCTATTCTTACCTTACCTTGTGCTGATATATAGAACATTGGTCCCTTGGATAATCACAAAATCATGCATTAATGTTAGTAAATCCGCATAATCTCTACCGCTAAAATGGCTACCTACAATCCTTAGCTCAAAGGGGAATACTCGCGGATCATAGTGGTGATCAAGAAGGCAAGAACAGAGAACAAATAGATTAAAACCTAATAGCCACAATATGAAATAACAATGATATATCAATCTCAATGTTGCCAATGTTTCGGTACACCAATGGATGAATAATTAGAAGGGAGAGTAGAGGAATGTATGAAAATGGATGAACAATAATGGAAAATATGGTGTAGATGGTGTTCCGGACATGTTGGCTCTCCCATGGTGTTTCTCTCTTCATCTCTCCTATGTAGATGCAATCTGACTCCTTTAAATAGTAGTCTCTTAGGGCTTTAGTGTTGCGAGTGTTTTGCGCTATCAGGAGGTCGAAACCATCTCGGACCGTTCATGAACCTTGTTATGTTTGATGTGGCAAAGCCATTTGCGCCTGGTACGGTACGGTGCAGTGATCAAGTCTTCTTTTCTTCCTCTTAATGGTATCTTTCCATTCTAGCCCTTGAAATCGTGTGATTCCCTTCAAATACTGCAGGTAACAATAACTAATACATATTGGTCTTAAATAACAACAACTAATACATATCTTGTATATTTGGCAATTAATTAATAATTAGCAGAGCGATTAATAGATAAAAAATTAGATAAATACATGTAATAAACATTAGGGAAAGGAATGGTGTGCTTTTTTTTGGCGCATCAAGGTCCTGGACTAAGTGTGACCAAGTGTGATGCACATCTAGGATTCTCTCTAGCTTGCCAAGGCTTTGTTTGACTTAAGAGAAGCCATTAAGTCACTATGAGATTCATTTGATGTTATGCCGCTCTTTGATTTGGTGGTTTGAAATTTGATGGATGATCCTCTAGTATTTGGCCAGATGATCCACCAACCTAGCGGAAGGTCTGTTTGTGATGGATGATTGTGGTGGAAGTTTCAACGAAAGGCTCGCAAGTTTGCAAGTCTGCTGACAGATGGTTCGTCGATGATGGAAGATTGTGGTGGAAGATCAAATAGAAGGTCTGTCAAAGGGTCCATTGCTTGATGGAAGATTAACTAGTAGGATTGGAAAGGTTGAACACTTATCACTGGAAGGTCCATTGCTTGATGGAAGATCATGGTGGAAGCTTGATCAAAGAAGGCCAACTTGGGTGAATAGTGTTACCAGAAGGTCCATAACATGGATGTATAATCAAGTGTTGCAACAACTATTTTCCCTTCTTTGAAATAGCTGTTGCACGGTACCAGTGGAAGGTCTGGTAAGTTATCGATGGAAAGGTGGAAGATCCATCAGTACACTTTTCAAAGGGAGTTTTTGGAAACTGCTATATTTTGTGCCATGGACAAATTGGTTGGTCCTACAGCCTTGAGAAATTTAGGAGCTCAAAGTTCATCAATTTGGAGAATTGGGACTGCTTAGCCTATATTAGTGCACCAGTCTTAGTTGTTTGACCTTACTAGGTTTAACTAAGCACCTTAAACTTGTTACTCTTTGAGATCAGCATCTTCTAGATGGCTGGGAGGTGTGGTTCTAAGTGACCTTCCATTGGAGATGCTTGTTGAAGGCCTAGGAAGGATGTGAAGGTTGCCCACCTATTCGGAGCGTAAAAGGATCACCACAAGTAGAGTGCTTGGATCCTTACGCAAACTCAAGTAGGAGCGATACTCTTACGTGAGTGATCCAACACGGAGTAAAGAAAACTATGGAGTCTTTGAGACCTCGGTAAAAAAAACCGGTGTCAAGTCTCTATCTCTGTACCTTTTTGCATTTATCTTCTTGTAATTTACTTTTTTAGTGTTCTGTGAGTATAGGACTCGACTTAGGTTGCAAAACTTCATTAGAATTGTGTAGGAGTTAGCTAGACTTGAGTAAGAGTTGCTTGAGCCTTAGGGCATCTCCAATGGTCTGAGTCAGCTAGCTATATGCATGTACACATCAGCATATATCCTATGTGGAGGAAGAGAGTATGTAAAAAAATCGAGCAGTTCTTTCTAAGCACTAGTCTATAACGTAAGCCTCTATAAATTCTGTGTGTGCATGTAAGCATCAAATAGCTATCCTTATAGATAGTTCTTTAGAATGCTAGCTTTAGTGTGTACTATATAAATGATGTGGAAGTTTTATAGTTAGTTGCTAGCTATAACCATTGGAGATGCCCTATCACTCTAGGTGTATTTACTTATTTGTGAAACCTCGTTTTAGCCAAAAATTTAAAAAGATATCCAATTCACTCCTCTCCTCTTGGGCATTCCGATCACTTTACCTGTGTAAGTGTAATTCCGGTGTTCCAATTAGCCCTGAAAAGGTTTTACAACAGACATAGCAGGCAGTTAATGTGCCCTTGCCTACAATGTATTGCATCTCATTCTCGTACAGTAAAATCTTTTGGTGCTTCTGGAGTCGAAAAATTCCAATCCAAGTCTAACATCAAAAATTGCATCTGGTCTAATGTTTTAATGAGTAACGTAAAATTCGAGGTATTTTAGTCGAATTTTGGGTTATTGGATCTAATCTCATATCTATCCTAATGGCTGACACGTGTACTGCCTCTCCCTTGTTCTTCCCCTACCCCATCCCCACAATGTGCCGCCACCCTCATCGTGACACGCTTCCGCCCTCTCGTAGCCTCCCTCCGACCCCATTGCCTCCGTCTTTGCTCCTCCTTGAATCCTTGAGTGAGTTTTTTTACGCTGTGATTTTTGATTTTTAGCTTAAAATTTTGAATTCTAGCTGTTCACAAAAGAGAGCACGAAGAGAAAGATACTCACGTGTGATTTTAGTAGATATAGATGAAGTCAAGATAGTATTTACTTTAATTGACTTATAGACTCTGTTTTAAAAAATACTTCATTTAAAAATTAGTTAATGTAGAAAGCCGAGCCACAAACATAAAAAAGAACTCACCCCTTATCTTCCTCGTGCCACCTCCATCGCCTCCAACACTGCCACCACAACAGTCTTCCACAACGGGTGGTGGCATCTCCCGCGCATCTCTTTAATAGAGAGAGAGAGAGAGAAGCATTCAGTGAGGGGCAATCAACTTCAGGGGAAATCTGCGGCGAAGTTGGTCAGCGGCTTCACTGGAGATCGGTGCGAGGCGTTGACGAGTCAGCTTCGCCAGAAGCCTTCGCACTGGAGCGCGGTCGGCTTCACCGGAGACAACACTGGCGCGCGATTGGCCTCGCCGGAGATGGAGAATAAAGGTGGTGATCGATTCGGCTGAAAAGCTCATGGCTTATGTCTGAAAACACTGTAGCTGGCTGAAAAAAGCACTGTAGCTGACAGGAGCTTATTTAGCATAATTAAATTTAAAAAATTTAAAAATATAAAAAATATGTTAGCCTATTACGTATAATACAAACAAATACGGGAAAAAAAGAACCGCAAAAAACTCAACAAAAAGCCAAAAGTTCATAAAAAGACGAAACTTATGAATAGTGAAAAATAAGCCAGAAACCAGAAGCCGAAGCCGAGTTGATCAGGGCCGATCCTAAAACTATCATTCATGCTGACTTATCATGCGAAACAAAATATTTTATCTGGTACACAAGGGAAGGGAATTGCAATGTAGAAGTATCTATTATACCCTATGTACACCTTTATCTATTACACCGCATCTACATACAGTTATCATACACCAATGGCTATGCTACATCACGCCTGTGGGTAAAATTGCACACAATGAAACAAAAAAGGGGACGATAACCGCAATGGATCGCACCGAAAAATGATGGGTCAGCTCTCACCGATTGATGAACTCAGGCAGTGCCGGTTATCAATCTCTCCTGTTGGTCCAGCTTCCTCACCTTGATCAGACCGACCAGGACTTGTAGCCCGAATAATGCGCAGATAAAGTATGCAATGGTTGCTGGCATCTGCAATGGACGATTTAAGGTGTGTTGAAACAATTGTGCGCGAGTAGTTTGATGAAGGGTGAATACAGTTTCTTTGGAAACTTACCCGGATCGAATTGAGGTACAGAACGGTAGCGAGGTTTACCAAACTACCTGCAGCAACTCCCTGGGTGACACACAGCAGCATTCAGGACAGAGCATGTCATGATGATCATAAGAACAGAAAACAAGAAGGCATGTTCGGAATCTGGCCTGAAAATACCATCGAAACAAAACCCCGTCGCTCCTCCTTAAGCTAGACATTGCGAAAGCCTTCGACTCTGTACGATAGGAATACCTTCTCACCCTCCTGGAAAAAAGAGGTTTCCCGACACAATGGAGAGACTTGGTCTCTTGCCTCCTCTCCACCGCCACCTCTCGAATCCTCCTCAATGGCATCCCCGGGGACAAGTTACATCACCGAAGAGGCCCTGACATCACCGAAGAGGCCTTAGACAGGGTGATCCACTATCACCTCTTCTCTTTATCATAGCAATAGATCCGCTGCAAAGGATCCTTAACATTACAACAGACCTCCGCCTTCTACACCCTTTGGGTGGCCGCGCAGCTGCCTTCAGAACCTCCTTTTATGCTGACATCGCCACCATTTTCCTAGTTCCTAAGCAGGATGATGTCCATGCCTTGGTTCGGATCCTACACAATTTCAGTGACATGACGGGGCTACACACCAACCTCCATAAAAGTCAGGTCGCACCAATTAGTTGTGATCGCATTCACCTGCATGAAACTCTACATGACCTGCCAGCTTAGCTAACATCCTTCCCTCTCCACTATCTCGGCCTACCTCTCGCAATCAAGAGGCTCAGAAGGGTGAACTTCCAAAAGCTCGAGGACAAGTATGTAAGCCGTCTAACAGGATGGCGTGGCAAACTGCTAACACTAGCAGGGAGGACTCTTATCAAATCCGTCTTGACGGCCCAGTCGACCTATTTCCTTACGGCCATCAAAGCTCCAAAAGGTCTGATCAAATCACTAAATAGACGGGCAAGGTGCTTCCAATGGGCCGAAGACGAGCAGCTAACCGGTGGGAAATGCAAGGTCAATTGGGAGAATATGCAGACCCACACAACTAGGGGGCCTCGGCCTTCTAGATCTCGAGCGTTTTGCCAGGGCCCTAAGACTTAAATGACTATGGCACGAATGGGACACCCAAGTCAGACCTTGGCGAGGTATGGAAACCCCGTGTGATGACCTAGACCGAGCCCTCTTTGCTGTGGCCACCACCGTTTCGATTGGAAACGAGGCCAAGGTGGCTTTTGGACCTCGGCTTGGGCAGCCGGAAATAGATTGTGTGACATTGCACCAACAATCTTTAGAAACTCAACAAGGAAAAAATCGCACCCTGAGAGCATCACTAATGGACAACAACTGGCTACATGACCTAAATTGGGCAGCCGGCCTAACACATCAATATATTCACGAGATGCTCAAGATCTGGAGACACATCTCTTCTTTGAACCTACGAGAATATACTGAGGATACGATCACTTGGAAGCTCACCCCATTTGGAGCATATACTGTAGCCTCTGCCTACAAGGCTCAATTCCTAGGAGCAACTAAAATCTCCATGAACATTCTAGTCTGGAAAACATGGGTACCCTAAAAATGCAAATTTTTCGCCTAGCTGGCCATTCAAAACAGACTTTGGACAGCGGATCGTCTACACATGAGAGGGTGGTCAAACCAAACTACTTGCCCTCTATGTTCGCAAACATCGGAGTCCGCCATCCACCTCTTCATTGAGTGCCGCTTGACGCAATTTATTTGGACCTCCATGCGCAATGGTCTGTTTGCGACTCCATCGACTCAACTACATAGCGCACTTTCCATTCGCTTCGAGATTGATGGGAATTGGTTCTCTTCACGACAGGCACACCGCGTAAAGCAATGGCAACACTCATGATGCTTGTCACATGACAAATTTGGAAAGAGCGGAATGCCCGAATCTCCGAGTCTTCAATGACAGCTCCGATGGATTTATTCACCGCTACAAAAGAGGAGGCCGGAGCTTGGGTCCTAGCGGGGACCAAGAAACTAGAAGAACTATCTCTCACCTTGTAATCGTGTTTTGCGCTCTGCGCTTTGTTTTGGCCCCTCCCCCGGCGTTCTTTTTTTCCTAACTCTTTGCTACTCTCTCCCTTTGAATTAATATACGGCAACCCTCTTGCCTGATTTTTTTATTAACATTTCTAAAGAGATTCCTAGGCAATCTGCATGAATTTGCATTAACTCCTATCAACTCCATCATGGACAACCTTGCATTTTCATGGTTCAGCATCAACTAACACAAGATAAAACTAAAATGATGCAACTCACATATCCAATTGTTTTCTGTACAGCAGCAACTCTTTGAAATGCTCTTTCTGATTCCAATGCTCTGACACGAAGCTTGAGATCACCTTGCTCCTGTTATATACAAAGTAGTCCATTGAGTTCAATGTTACACACATTCTTAAAAAGTTATAATGTAAATGGCACAAATAAACCACAGAAAATAATAGAGCAAAGAAGCGTTGTAGCTACCAAACGCTCAATGATTTGTGCAAGCTTTTCAACTCTGTCAGGTTGGCGAAACAAATTGTAGAATGCACGAGACTGCCTTTCCCATCTCTTCTTTGCATCCTGAGGTATAATAAAATCAAGAGCACTTAAAAACTCTCAAAGTCCATGCATTAACGGATGCACCATCAATTAGATAGGTTAAAATTGTGGACCAAAGGTTAAAGACTTGCCTTAACAAGTACTTCAACACCAGCTTCATTAAATCTTAGCAATTCCATCGCATATCTAGCAATTTTGACAGATGTATCAGGTCTGACCCAGGAAACGCCAAGTTGAAAATTTGAACATGAAATGCCAGTAATGGAGAAAGCACTCACGGCTTAGCAATCTCTGTAATATCAAACCTAGGATCTAGGCCTTTCCCAATACCATCCAGTACTGCACATCATGGAGAAAGCATGAGGAACCATGATAGTATGTTACAGCCACTTTTCTTCAGATGTAAAGTTATCAGACCTGAGAATGCTCTGACCACAAATGTAAAGGTGGCAGGAAACCGAAATGGTTGATCAGCAGCAATTGCCAAAAGATCCTCTCCTGCAAAATTTTGATTCAAGTTAACTAAAAGCAAACCAGTAGAATTACATACACCTTGACATGTTTCCTTCTATCATGTTTTTGGAGGAAAAAAATCCCAGGTAATTGCTTTTTAATCCCAGCTATCTGATAGGTTGCAGAAATAATTCATCCATTACCAATAGCTGCAAGTCTCTGCTTCTTCTTTTCAAACTTCTCCTCCTTAGTTAATTGTTTTTTAAATCCCAGTTCCGCAGTTGTCATCTCTCTCTCCTTCCTTTGTGCGGCTAGACGCTCTTCAAAGCTATAAAATAGATAAATAGAACAAAGTGAAGCACTGAAGCTAAGCATAAAATAAAGAAACAAATTCTACATGTAAGTAATTACGAAGGAGCATCCTCTCAGGAAAAAAGTAATTACCTATTAAGGAAAAATTGAGCTGTTCTTCTGACAGCAGTCATATCTCCAGTAGGAACAAGGACACCCATTTGAATCATTGCTTGAAGCACCTGCAGGAATACACACTTAGATGTTTTTTAAAACTTCACAGAGTCTAAATTATTGTTTGCAGGTCATATACACAGAGAAACTGTTAGACCATGTGGTTAGGTCTAGAATTTTTATGATGATGAATAATTGACAACATTGCTTAATATTGTTATTCGAGGCGTATGCGTGTGTGCGTGGACTAATATCGGTCAAGTTGGTGAGAACTTGTGCTGGGAAAAACGTTCTTTGGTCGTTGCATGTGCAGGTTGGGCGTGGAGACGGTCATGGTCGGTGACGGGAAAGACCGGGACTAGGAGGGGAAATCTGAGGTCCGGCGGTCGAGGATGTCACAAGGTGGTCGGGCTCACGCTGGAGCACATGAAGATCAAAGGTGGATGATGCGTGGAGAGGATACAGGAGGTGCGGTCCTGGAGGCTTCGACACGTGATGAGTTGGAGAAGTTGTAGTTGGATTTTTGGAAAACCTGTGTTAGAAGGGTTTCGGATCCCTTATTTGTTGGAATTGGATTAGAACTCGTGGGCTTGGGATAAGCCTAGGTTTTGGGCCCTAGACTATAAATAGAGAGGTGGGGTTGGAGCTAACCCTGTGACTTTTGGGAGATAATAATTTCATGCTAGAGTTTAGAGGTGTCAAGAGAGGCACTTTGTAGCCACCATGATTTAGAAAGGAAAATAGATCTATTCCAAAAGCAAATTGCAGCGGCCTTTTTGTTGCACGTCGTTCGACGTCATCGTAAGAGACTCGGCTTGCATACCGCTACGCGTTTTGGTGCGTCGTCTTATCTTCTTCCGCCGCATACGAGCACGCACCGGTTTTTGCTTCAGCGATCGCTACGCAAGCGGCGGGCCTCGGCCAGCACATGTGTGCGTGGGTGTTTGCTCGTCGGCTTTGTTCATCGTTCGTGAAGCAACAAAGACGTCGTTGGTTGGTGTGCGAAATCAGCGAGATCAAATAGCGAGAGCGCGACGCGGCGTCTTCCGTGCCTCGTCGGCGTGAGCCCTGGGCATCGTCGCGGAACGGAACTTGCCACGACTCAACATCACGTGAAGCTAGCACAACAATAAAGTAGGCTTTGACCAAACTTTGCGGTGGTTTTTCTTTTCACCGATACAAGGTGCATATGATTGCTAGTTGTTGGTTTTAGTTGGTTTTGCATGGGCGCACGTGAAGAATAGAAAAGTGAGCATGCATGTTCTAGTCCTGAGCTATCATTGAATTAGCTATTTTGTCTTTTTGTGATTAGACATGATTAGAGAGAGAGGTATTAGAAGGTTAGATGCTACGCAATTAGAGTTTTTGTGTCTTGGTTTTTCCGTGATCAAATAATTGAAGATTATTATTATTATTATTATTATTATTATTATTATTATTATTATTATTATTATTATTATTATTATTATTATTATTATTATTATTATTATTATTATCTTTGGCTGTCTTTTGTTTTTGTGTGTGCTTCTGTGATTTGCGGGTTTAAAAATATTAACAAATTAAGAAAAGCTTCCGCTAGACGCCGCAATCATTCACCCTCTCGATTGCCATCGACGATCCTACAAGTGGTATCGAGCGGTTGCTATGGCATCGAGAGGCGGCTACGTCAAGCTCTTGGTCTTGGTAAAAGAAGAACGACAACTTCACGAGTATGTGCTTCACGGCAAGCAACAACGGCGGCAGCGACTACATTGATCCCGATGAGGTAGGACCGTCATATGATGAGCTTGAAGATGGTTTGATTAAACTTGCTATTGAATTGAAAAGACAAAAAGAAATTGAAGGAAAGTAATTGTCTTGTTGAAAGCTTAACTTCGAGATTGATAGACTTAGGGCTTTAATTCTGGTGATGAATCATGTGAGTCTTGTCAAGTTTTACATTACGAGTTGGAGTCTGCTAGATCTATTAGTGCATCAAATCTAGTTCAACTTAGAGATGTAACTGATAAATTTGATGAATTAAAATTGACACATGATTCTTATGATGAAAAATTAAAACTTGCAAATGATGAAATTGAAAAGCTCAAATCTAGTTCTTCTACATGTTTAGAGTCAAGTATTTTAAATTTTCAATCTAAAGCTTGCTCTAATTGTGAATTGCTAGAAGCTAGACTTAACTCATCTCAGGAATCTATCCAACAAATGCTTTATTATGAAAAAAAGTCTTGCTCAAATTGTCCTAAGTTAAATATTGAAATTGATGCTTTGACTAGGCAATTGAATGATTTCGCTGGAAAAGAAACATTTGCTCAATCTAGTGTTTCCATGAATTTTGTGAATGAACCTGTTAAATGCACTGCTTGTCCTACTCTAACTAAAGAGAATGAGTACTTGAAAGACACTTTAGAGAGATTTTCTTTTGGTAAGAAAAATTTAAATATGATTCTAGACAAGTCAAAAACAAGTGTGAAAAATCGTGGTTTAGGATTTAATTTTGTTGAGCATGCCAAGAATAATCCTCCTAAAGCTATTAAGTCTCTTGAACCTGGAAAAATTGAAGTGAAACATGAACCAAATCAAACGGTGTTTAAATCACGGCTTTGTGCAAAGTTCATCAAATAATAATGTAGGTGCTAGCTCATCATCTCAAAAGAATTCTGGTTATATTAAATTTCATTGCACTTATCTGTGGGAGGGATGGACACTTGAATGAATTTTGTTTTAGACGTGTCAAGAAAGAGAGAAAGGAAAGATTGAATGCTTTGAGACAAAAACATGCAATGTCTTTTGTTCCTAGAACTAATGTGAAAGCTATGATTTTTGAGAACTTTCATGATGGCTTTAAATCGCTTCACATGCTAGATTGAGATTTAATTCAAATGATTCACGTTCTTTTCGGCATTCTAATCATCCACATGCACGTGATTTTGGTTCTAGCTTTGTTGCTCCTATTCGTCGGTGTCACAAGATCGATTCCTAAATCTTATTTTACTAACCCCAATACTGTGAGACCGATGTTTCCTGTCATGTAAGAACAGCTGGCAAGGATGAAGAACATGAGCTAAATTGGGTTCCGGTTTTTTTATCATCGCTTGATCGGAACACTTGATGGTTCTTCACTCTTTTGATGGTTTGCAAGAGATTTCGCTTTTTGAAAGACCATGTGGAAAAGGTGATGTTGTCTTACATCTTGTTAAATTCTTAAGTTGCTAATTTACACATGAAATCGTTTGATACTTCTCGTTTTCCTCAATTGCGAAGTGAGTTGAGAGTATTACATCTTATAGTATTATTCGAGGGAGCTTGTTGTTTAAAAATTTTGGAAGCTTTGTTTATTATCTTTGTCAAATAACTCATCAAATCCAAGTCATTGAAATCAATTGAGTAGTAGAGCTCTCTTTATCATATCTATTCATATGTTGTGTAGCTTTGATCAGGACTGTTTATAATTAAATTGCTACATTTGAATTAAAAGTATGACATGACGGAATATTTTGACTAGATTAATTATATTTATTACTTTGCGATGTTCATCGAAAAGGATTAGCTTGATTGTGAGTCTTATTTTAACTCTTGGTTATGAGGCTCGCATGTTTCATGTTCCAATTCTTATGATCACTCAATTTGGCATGTTATTAAAAAAAAGTATATAAAGGAAAAAATTTAAAAGATGTATGCTTCAAACATGCCATGGTGAACAAAAAAAAGGCACAAAAGTGCGCAAAATGAAAAGAAGTATGCTTCAAGCATGCCACCATCAAAAGAAAAAAGAAGAAGAAGAAAAGTATGTCATTATGAAAAGAAGTATGCTACAAGCATGCCACATGCCTAAAAATTGAGTGTAGAGCAATAAGTTGTTACATGAGACTGCTATCCCGTCTAGAGTTAAAATTTGCTTCACTTTTAGGTTTTGAATTTTCGTTGTGATATCTCATTGTGATCTCTATAATTGGTTTGGTCATTGTTGAGATGCCTGTCATTGATATAAATCACCTAATCATGTTGAAAACTTTGTTTTAATATTGCTATATGATATATGACTTTATATGATCTAGATAGCTCCATTGAAAAATTATGGCTTGGTTAAACTACTAAATCATTTCAAAGTGACTTGGATAATCTACAAAGCTTCTAGATTTTTATTCTCATTGCTTCTTTTTAGCATAATTCTTCTTCGCAATTTCTTGATGATTACATTGCCAAAGGGGGAGAGATTTTGGTGTGCTTAGTGAGATATTGGAGAAATTTGCTCTCTTGTGTTGAGGGGGAGAGATTTGAGACTTGTGTCTTGAAATGTTGTTTCGGCTTCAGTTCTTCACTTATATCTGTTTGAAGCTAATTCATCATACAATCTTGAGGTGTTGTCAATGTATTCATCAAGGGGGAGATTGTTAGACCATGTGGTTAGGTCTAGAATTTTTATGATGATGAATAATTGACAACATTGCTTAATATTGTTATTCGAGGCGTATGCGTGTGTGCGTGGACTAATATCGGTCAAGTTGGTGAGAACTTGTGCTGGGAAAACGTTCTTTGGTCGTTGCATGTGCGGGTTGGGCGTGGAGACGGTCATGGTCGGTGACGGAAAGACCGGGACTAGGAGGAAATCTGAGGTCCGGCGGTCGAGGATGTCACAAGGTGGTCGGGCTCACGCTGGAGCACATGAAGATCAAAGGTGGATGATGCGTGGAGAGGATACAGGAGGTGCGGTCCTGGAGGCTTCGACACGTGATGAGTTGGAGAAGTTGTAGTTGGATTTTTGGAAAACCTGTGTTAGAAGGGTTTCGGATCCCTTATTTGTTGGAATTGGATTAGAACTCGTGGGCTTGGGATAAGCCTAGGTTTTGGGCCCTAGACTATAAATAGAGAGGTGGGGTTGGAGCTAACCCTGTGACTTTTGGGAGATAATAATTTCATGCTAGAGTTTAGAGGTGTCAAGAGAGGCACTTTGTAGCCACCATGATTTAGAAAGGAAAAATAGATCTATTCCAAAAAGCAAATTGCAGGCGGCCTTTTTGTTGCACGTCGTTCGACGTCATCGTAAGAGACTCGGCTTGCATACCGCTCACGCGTTTGGGTGCGTCGTCTTATCTTCTTCCGCCGCATCTGAGCACGCACTGGTTTTTGCTTCAGCGATCGCTACGCAAGGCGGCGGGCCTCGGGCAGCACATGTGTGCGTGGGGTGTTTGCTCGTCGGCTTTGTTCATCGTTCGTGAAGCAACAAAGACGTCGTTGGTTGGTGTCGAAATCGGCGAGATCAAATAGCGATGGCGACGCGGCGTCTTCCGTGCCTCGGTCGGCGTGAGCCCAGGGCATCGTGCGGAGCGGAACTTGCCACACTCAACATCACGAGGCTAGCACAACAATAAAGTAGGCTTTGACCGAAACTTTGCGGTGGTTTTTCTTTTCACCGATACAAGTGCACGTATGATTGCTAGTTGTTGGTTTTAGTTGGTTTTGCATGGGCGCACGTGAAGAATAGAAAAGTGAGCATGCATGTTCTAGTCCTGAGCTATCATTGAATTAGCTATTTTGTCTTTTTGTGATTAGACATGATTAGGAGAGAGAGGTATTAGAAGGTTAGATGCTACGCAATTAGAGTTTTTGTGTCTTGGTTTTTCCGTGATCAAATAATTGAAGATTATTATTATTATTATTATTATTATTATTATTATTATTATCTTTGGCTGTCTTTTGTTTTTGTGTGTGCTTCTGTGATTTGCAGGTTTAAAAATATTAACAAATTAAGAAAAGCTTCCGCTAGACGCTGCAATCATTCACCCCCCTCTGATTGCCATCGACGATCCTACAGAAACTTACTTTATCAGGATCCTTTTCATAAATTCCATAAAATGTTTCAAGCAATCCTTCCCGGACATTTGGATTGATACTGAAAGTAAGAATAATGAAGATTAGAATAACCATGCTGTAGCTACGTAAATGGAAGTTTACGGGAAACAAAGAGATTGTATGCAACCTTCCCATCATTCCAAAGTCATAGAAGATAAGCCTCCCACCATTGACATCATCAACAGCAATGTTCCCTGGATGCTGTAAAGAAAATCATCATTAGCTTTTTTAACAAGCGCATTGCTGCTGCATTTAGTTGAGATACTAAATAGGAGCAAAAGGCAATACAGATGATTCAATGTCATGAAATTTGTAATGTCAGAGAAATACTGGATTGAACTTTACGTCTATGACTGACACGCATAGAACTGCAGCTAGTAAAGTTTCTAATGCTAGAGAATTTTTAACTAGTTGGCATGCACAGGCCAGCACTTTGCCAAAGGGACCATGACAGAGCATAAAACTCAGAACTGCACTGATATAGTTTTTGTTAATGCAAAATCATCTTTGTGATTCATTTGAATACATGGTAGTGCAATAATAGAAATGATGTACACGTGAGAAATAACCATAATGGGATAAACAACTATAGCATTATTCGTGGATAATGTATGTACAACTAACCGGGTCAGCATGGAAAAATCCGTGAGATAAGATCTGCTCAAGGTAGGACTCAACAACATACCGGCCTAACCTGAAAGAGATTAAAGTTGGCAACAGAAGCAACCAATGTCAGTTGGCACAGCAAATTAAACCCATGGCTGACGAGTATTCAACAATCAACACATACTTTTTCCGATCAACTCCTAACTTATCTAGCTGCTTTATCCTATTTATTTTGATTCCTGGGACGTATTCCATTGTTAAAACCTGCAAAAGAGAAAAAGGAAACTTAAAGTCCAATTTTCTGTTCTATTCTGCTTGAGAATCTATTTAAAAGTTACTCTGTAGAAGGAACCTGAGGTGTAGTATACTCCCAGTAAATTTCTGGAACTTTCACATAATCCATGTTTTTGAAGTTTTCAGAAAATTTTTCAGCATTAAATGCTTCCTTTGTATAGTCTATTTCCTGAAAACCATGAGCTGATTAGATAATTTGGTTTGATGCTACATACCTTCTTTACCAGAAGAAACACAAGAAGTCAAATGTCTGACTTAAGGGATTTTTCTAATACAATCTGAGCAAATATGTTTGCATGAAGAGCTCAGAGTCAGAGAGAGCATGATGAAACGGCTTAATAATACAGAACAATGCCAACTTCAAGATGCAAGCCTCTGAAGTCACATGTGAGCCTCACATTAATATGTAAGCATTGACAGCAATACACTGTTTTGTGATACCTAGAGAACTTTACCTATTCATCAAATGATCTCAGTACTTCCATTGAGGTAAGATTCTAATGCATAAATTTGTTAAAATGGGCTATTATAGAACAGGCTACGTTTCAAAAACCTAAACTTTGACAAGCATGAGATAACAACAGAACATAGGTTGTGAAATATAAGACAATAGCACCTAAGTTACCTCATATAACACAGATGCACATTCATCGTAGATAGCAACCCAATCTCTCTTGGCACCATCTGACTTAGGATCCACTTTCTGAAGGTATTCTGCTATTACCTAGAACAGAATCAGTTGATCCATCAGCAAATGGTTTCAAAAGAATTCATATTTAAGTAAGCTACAGCCATAATATTCACAGTTTTGGGTATAATAAATAATACTAGAGGTACAATATGTTAGAAAAATATACACATTTAAGTGACTTACCCTTAAATTCTTCAAATCAATATCAAATAGATCCTTCAGACCAGGCCTTTGCACTTTGATGACAACTTCTTGGCCATTCAGGCGTGCCCGATGAACCTGGCCTGCCAAAAAGGGGTAGAATATTATGGTGTCAAGTTGCTCACTAAAATGGCGTAGTTTTAATCCATTTTCACAAGTATATTTCCAGAGCATGCAAGCTTATTACCAAGGCTAGCAGCAGCTATTGGTTCAAAGTCAAATCCATCAAATGTCTCACTAACAGATGCCCCCAGTTCTTCTTCAATAATTGACACAGCTGTCTCCAAAGGAAATGGAGGAACTTGATCCTGCAAAAGAGCGAACCATGATTCCATGATAACAATAGTATAAATATAGGGCTGTTAATTACCAAAAATCTAGAAAACACAAGAGAATTTTTAACTATTTTTTTTCTCGAACACGCAGAAGAGCTGCGTATCTTTGTATTAAGATAGGAAAGAGCATACAGCAGAAACCTTACAAACCCAAAAAACAAAAAACGCACCCAAATCCACACACCACAAAAGGTCTAGGGAACTAGCCTATGTTACAGAAACAAGATCGACCTCGACCTGAGGGGGTCTAATCCAAGACCTGCGGCGGGGCAGAAAGGTATGAGATACCCTTTGCTCCGGTTAGACTCCAAATCCTCATCTCCTCATTGACAAAGGACAAGAGGTTCCTAACGTCCGGCACAACCCCATCAAAGACGCAGCGATTGCGAAGCTTCCAAAGAGACCAAGCCCCCAAAATGATGATGGAGTTAAGGCCTTGCCGGACTTGATCATGAACTGCGTTGTGAGATCTGGACCACCAATCTTCAAAGGAGAGCTCATCCATCGAGGAAAGGTTTTGTAGTCCGACTTTTGGAGCAACTCAAACCAAAGCGTCGGGCAAACACACATGAGATCAAGAGGTGGTTAATGGTTTCCTCCTCTTGGTCACAAAGTGCAGCGTGGGGTGTTGCAAACCTCGGCGTGCCAGACGATCCGCAGTCCAGCATTTGTCATGAGCAACCAGCCACATAAAGAAACGACATTTATTCGGGGCCCAAGTTCTCCAAATTCGCTCTGTGGACTGAATTCAATGCCTCCTGAAAGAATCCTTCATAAGCTGATTTCTTGAATAGATTCGATGTGATGAAGCACCAGATGTGTTTATCTTCTAATGCGGGCTGCAACACCACCTGAGATAGGAGATCCCAAAGGTCCAGAAAATCAGCAATGGCTCCGACCGTCATTGCTCGTATCAAATCCGCAGTCCAATTGTGCCCCGTGAGAGCCTCCCTCACCGCACGCTTATTGGCATGTCTCTTGGGAACCAAAGCAAAAGGCGGGTGCTAGATCAGCAATCCTTTTCCCATGAATCCATCTATCGTCCGTAAGAGGTGCGAGAGCCATTACCGATCTCGATTGTGCGTTGCAATAGAGAAGAAGGACCGAACACATTGGTGAACTGGATCGGAAAGGGGTCCAAGACTGTCGGGATCAACCTTCAAGCCAAAGCCATCTCATTCTAAGGGCCCATCCCATCCATTGGAGGTCGAGATACCAAGACCCCGAGATGAAAAGTAAGCAAGTTTTATCCCATGCCACAAGACAATGTCCTCCTTAGTTTCTTTTACGCCTCTCCACAAAAACTTCTACGTATTTTGTCTATTTCTTTAAAAGCCCACTGGGAAGGTCAAGCGCCATGGCAGTAGACCACCATAGAGGTTAACACAAATTGTACCAAAGTTTTCCTGCCCGCTCTTGTTAGCAGCTCTGCTTTCCAACCCGGAAGACGATCGGCAATCTTGTCAATAATAGGCTGCACATCAGTCCTAGATAGCTTCCGAAGGGAGAGGGGCACACCAAGATATTTGCAAGGAAAATTCGTCACTTCGCAGGTTAGGTGCTCATTGACTATAGCAATCTCTGTCTCAGAACAATGGATGGGGAAAAAGTTACTCTTTTGCATATTGGTTTTGAGGCCGGATGCTTCCCCAAACAGACGAAGAATATCCATAGTGATCTCCAAATCCATGGTGTCTGGCCTTAGAAAGATGGCCACATCATCGGCAGAGGGAAATCCGGTGATGCAAGGCGCGAGTAGAGAGGGGTTGAAGGAAACCTTCTCTTGAGGCCTTGGAAAACAAGTGGCTTAGGATGTCCATAACAAGAATGAAAAGCATTGGAGAGAGGGGATCACCTTGCCTCAGCCCACGCTTATGAGGGATGACCTCCCCGGGAGTTCCATTGAGAAGGACTTGCGAGGAAGAAGTGCCCAGCAATCCACAAACCATGTCACACCAAATGGGGCCGAAACCTTCTCAAAACCTCAAGGATGAACGACCAAGAAACTGAATCGAAAGCTTTTGTGATGTCTAGCTTGAGAAGAATACGAGGCTGCTTTTGATGATGAAGAAATCTTGCCATCTGTTGTACCAACATGAAATTGTCCTGAATAAACCTTCCTTTTATGAAGGCGCTCTGATTTGGAGAGACCATCTGATGGAGCCGGACAGCGAGTCTGTTGGCAAGGATTTTGGTGACTAATTTGGCAAAGCTGTGCACCAAGCTAATGGGCCGGAAGTCCTTGATGTGCAAAGTCTCAGCTTTCTTAGGAATTAAAGTGATGTAGGCTGAGTTGAGCAACCCAAGATTGCCCAAATTTCTACTCCAAACTGCTGAAAAGGCTGCCATAAGATCAGACTTCATAATTGGCCAACAAGCTTTATAAAACCGTCCTGTAAAGCCATCGGGTCCAGGCGCTTTATCCATGGGTAGCTGACTGATAGTTTTCCAAACCTCATCCTCAGAGAAAGGAGCCTCAAGCTCTGTAAGATCATGAGATATGAGGTTCAACTCCTCTAGGTTGATGGTGTGCTCTCTCTCTGGACTTAGACCAAGGAGGTCATTGTAAAAATCGAACACAACCCTCTCCTTATCAGCTTGACTGGTAAGCATTTGCTCTTCATCAACAAGTCTGGGAATGAAGTTTTTCTGCTTGCGGTGTCTGGCAAACGCATGGAAGAGTCTCGTATTTGCGTCCCCTTCATGCAGCCAGCCAATTCTTGATCGGCTTCTTGCAATAGTGCGAGAGACAGAAGATAAGGCCAAGGAGTGTTTCAAAAGGTTGCAGTGGCGTCCTCCTCCTCCGCAGAATCCGAAAATCCTGAGCAATCTCCAACTGATGAAGCACTTCCCTGGCAAGGCTAAGCTGCAATTTAACAAGACCCACTCTTTTTTGACTCCAACTCTGAAGAGCTCTGGCAGTTGCTTTGAACTTCTTGTTTAAAGAGGCAAAGGCAGTGGGTCACAGCTGTAGAGGACCAAGCAAAAGCGACAGATGTCAAGAAAGCCTTCCACTTTGGTCCAGAAAGATTCAAAGTGAAATCTCAATTTGCCCGTCCTATTGTCATGCAAACCCAAAAGAAGCGGGCAGTGATCAGAACCGTCTGTCGAAGCACTTTGAAGCAAAGAATTGGGGAACAGGGACTCCCAATCCAAAGAGCATAGCACTCTATCAAGCCTGACAAGAGTTGGGGAGTCATGACCATTGGACCAAGTGTATTTTCGTCCACGGAGAGGAATATCAATCAAGGCCAAATCATTGATAAGACGCCGGAATCTACACATCATTGCCCTATTCAACAGGTTGTTGTTCTTATCCTCCTCCTTATAGATAATGTTGTAATCTCCCAATATCATCCAAGGACCTAGACATGTCTCACGGATCTCTCTTAACTCTTGAAGGAAGCTGATTTTTGCCTCATTTGATTGCGGTCCGTAGACGCAGGTCAGCCACCATGGTTGGCCGCCACTTGGGCAAAACTTCACCGAGGCGCTGTAGGAGTCTAGTCTGTGAGCTCCAGCAGGACCAAGACCATGTCTCCAAGCCACAAGAATTCCACCAGAAGCGCCAACCGAAGGTATAGAGATGAAGTTGTCGAAGTCTGAACCTAAGAATGAAAGGACTGATCCCTGGGAGGTAAAAACCATTTTCGTTTCCTGCAAACAGACCACATCCACCCTAGCCGAAGCTACCAGGGTGCGAACAGCATCTTGCCTTGGTTTAGAATTGAGCCCCCGGACATTCCAGCACAAAATTTTTGAAGGATTCATCGGAGCAGCAGCAATGACGACCAAAAGAACCCCAGAAAGGCTGTCAAATTTGACTAACCTCCTCCACCGGTGGCGGCCCACCAAGAGGCAGCTAAAGCCTGAATATTCGGAGCTGAGAGAGGCTGTGCAAAGAGCTTGCTGTAGTCCTCTAGCGCTTGCGGATGGAGTTCTTCCCAATCGTCGCTGATGTTCAGAGCTCTCATGACCTGCTTTCTAGCACAGCTGGTAGAAACCACGGCCGGAGCTTCTGCTCCAGCTCCGGCAATGCGCGCTGCTGCAGAGAGGCGCCGAAGGTTGGCGAGGCTTCACCTTCAAGCACGCGGAATGGGAGCGACATACTTGTCTTCTTTGTGAGGTTGGAGATGAAGGTGGCCCCCCTCCGCTGGAGAGGGGATTCTGGACAGGGAGGTGGAGGATCCCTTCCTGGCGGAGCAGCGTCAGCAGGAAGGTGCTTGATCGCAGCGTCGGCGGCGCGAAAATAAACTTAGAGAAGGTTCGCGACGAACTGGCCCGAAGTCCTTTAGCCAGCGGAGGTGGTGCCGTCAGCGCTGCCTGCATGGCGCCAACAGAAGCCACCGAGAGCAGAGGAAGGCCGTCAGGGAAAGCAGGGGAAGAGCGCTCTGGACTGGGGACCACAGGGTCAGCCAACGCGATCGCCTGCTCCAGAGGATCTGCTGGGTCGGGGGATGAGGGCGGGGAGACAGCGCAATCCATCTTGGTTCTGGGGACATCTTCCGCTGCCAACCTCGTCTCGGGAAGAGGCGGCTTGGAGCTGTTGCCACCATCAACTGTAGAGGGGACAGGGGGGCTCGGGGAAGAGTCGCAGACATTGGATGCCACGTGTCCAGCATGCGACCCAGAGGGCCCAAGGCGATGCTTGACCGGAATGCGACCCCTCGGGAGATCCCCGGCGCTCCTCGCGCGAGCCGCCGCCGAGTGCGGCGGAGAAGAGGCTGCGGCGCCGAAGTCTAGCGCCGCCGACCAAGATGGTCGCAACATCTGCCGATGATGGTCGCCGCTGGTCAATGGGGCGACGAGAGCGCTGACGGAGTGTCTCCACGGCCGGTGACTTCGGTCGGAGGAGTGATGTCGGTGCTTCGATGCCGCGAGGCCGACCGCCATTTTTAGCACTATCATCCGCCGGACCGACGAAGAGTTCGGGACGCCGGCGGAGCGGAGGTGAGGAGCCTCGAGTCGGCGAGATCGCCGCCGGACACGTCGTCGCGGCGAGGAAGCACGAGCGGCGAAGAGAGGTGGCCAAGGTCGCTACGGCGAGCGTGGACCGGGCGTCGACACTCCGCCGCTTCGGTGCGGCGAGAAACAATTGAAGCACTTTCGCGGTGCCGGGCCGGACGTCGAGGAGGTGACGGAGCCTACTCGGCCGTGGCGACCAACCACTGTGTCCATCCTTCTACACTCGGTCCTTGAGGCGCAGCCGGACGTGGAGAGGCTCGGCGCGATCGGCAAGGGGCGGGGTGAGCATGCGCGCTGGTGAACAGAGCGCCCGGCTCGGCACCGCCGCCACCTCGCCGGCCGGCCTGGGAGAGGACAACAGCACGTTGCGGTAGGTGGTTGGTCTGGAGACTGCAGGGGAGGCGGGAGGAGAATCTTCACTCCAGCGCTCCAGCTTCGAGCGGCCGACCGTGGGGGAAGGCGGCGCCTGGGGGAAGGGAAGAGAGGCCAGCGCATGGGGAGGCGCGGTCAAGGAGGTGGCCGCCAGGTCCGGAGTGGACGTCGGCGTGCTGGAGGTGGCCGCCGGGTCCGGGGTGGGCGTCAGCGGATGCATCACTTCCTGAGTTGCATTTCTTACCTCTTAGATGAATTTTTAACTATCACACAGGATATAACTGCAATTTTCTTCTTTTCCATCCGACATTGACTGCTATACTGCTAGAGCGAAACATGGTGGACAACCTGGGAGGCTGGGACTGACTAGTTCGGTTATCTACTAGACTGATCACCTGAGACTGACAAGTTTGGTTATCCATTAGGATGATCTAATGATCAACTGGACTAAAGTATGATACATATTTAATTGTAAATTTGTTAGAGAATGCCAACGGAAGACCCGGACACCCGGTTAAATGCAAACCTAATAGGAAAGCACACATTTCCTATGGCAAGCAAAGACTGAGATGCAGATTTGCAACTAACTAATAGCCTCCACAGCTGTTTTAGAATATGTCCAGTATTATTTTGCGAAGCGTCAAAGCGTAACTACAAGCGCAATAAGGTTCAAAATACAAACCTGCAATTCAGATAACTGATCCACATATTCTTGTGGAAGAATATCCACTCTGGTGGAGAATTGCTGCCCTACTTTGATAAATGTGGGGCCTAATCTCAAAATACTCTCCTTCAGCCACTTGGCAAGAACTTTCCTCCTCATTACCCTTTTCTCTTCAGTCATTCCCCCTGCAGAAGTTATTCTAGATGTTTAATGAAGTTACACAGTTTTGTATTAAAAACTAGGTAATTCCTCATCTTCAAGGAATGTCTTATGCACACAAAACACAATTTTACACAGAATATATAGGAAATTTCAGCACATCAATGAACATCATTGAGTGAGATATATATGTCCAGTGCATTAACTAATATGCAATATACACCATTTTATAGGATGAAGGATTATATTGAACTACATTATTCCTGCAAGATTTTATAAACTTCCTCTGCTATGATCAGATAGTGAGGTAATTTTTTTAGAACACATAGCTAAAGTAGGTGTGATTACACTACATCACAAAACCATGGACTTGCCTGTTATTTTCACAAGTACAAAAACAAATCCTAAATATGCCTCTCCTCTTCAATCGCTTTGCTAACACATATACTAACAGTAAGAAACATGTGAGGTTACACCAGGTTGCCGAATAAAAACCAACTGTACAAAGTACATGATAATTCTTAAATAATAATTTGATCCTCAGTTATGGTAACTAGCCCAAAAGAGTGTAAAAGAAACGGATTGGCATTTAGTGGACTAGGCAATATAAAGAAATTCAGGCGCCTAAGCTTAGTTGTATTTTGTATATATCCTTAGATGCAGGAGCATCATTTTTGTTGGTGTGATAAGTTACTAACCTCGATAAGTGAACTTCTGGTTGTTGAGCCAAGCCTTGAATATAAATGTAAAAACAAAGCCCCATATTTCCAATGTTCTTTGAATTGTCGAATAGGTTTTGAACCGATTCCAGCGACCACCAGGAGCAACGGACACCTGTAAGATTTAGATGTTCAACTGAAAAAGGAAAAGCAAGAATAATGACAAAAAATATCTGTTATTTGCTTCAGCTGATTGCACATGAGCAACAAATATTAACACAAATCGCCGAAACCAAAATGTGCATCGTGGGAAATCATGTCGCCAACATCAGATAGCCTGAGAGTCCCAGATCAATGCAGTTCCACATATATTCAACCTGACACAATAAGTCAACTGATTTTTACTTGTTGCTTTCGCTTCCACTACCCATTGACTGAGCCCCAGTGTCTACGCGCATATTACTGTGCTCATTTCCGACGAAATACCATGCCCTTAGTTTGCTCGGACCTCCACATAAACTGTGCTTATTTCTGAGAAATTTCGATATTTGACATTAAATACGTGCGCCTCTCAATTTTTAACCCCCAATTCGCACGCCTTTGGAAATTTAACCATGTCACTGCGAATTCTTTTGATTCAATGGATTCTCTTCATTTTCGCAGTGTCAAAATAGAAAAGGAAAGAAAATGAGGAGAATCCCTTGAATCAAAAGAATTCGCAGTGACAGAGTTAAATTTTCAAAAGCGTGCGAATTGGAGGTTAAAAGTTAAGAGGCGCACATATTCAGTGTCAAATATCGAAATTTCTCCTTATTTCTGTACCTCTCACATTACAATGGTGTTACCAAAGTCAACCTGAGCTCTATTTTAGTCAAAGCAACACCACACTCCAGCTTAAACATTCGCACATCTATCTTAAAAATTCACCTCAGGCATGGCCTTCCCGCCGCTCTGCTTGAACCATGCGTCCTCCCTGCCGATCTCCTCCACCCTGTCCTTCCTCCTCCTCTCGTCCTCCACAGGCGCGGAGGCGGGCACCAAGGCAGCGCTACTCTCGGAAGCCGCGGGCTTCACCGCCGCGCCGTTCTCGCTCCCTCTCCCGTTGCCGTTGGACCCGAGGTACGCCTCCACCGCGGCATCGTCGTACCCGAGCCCGCTCGCGCTGCCGTTGAGCCCGTACTCCCTCGCTTCCTCCTCGGCCGGCGGGGAGAATGGTCGGTCCTCGAGCACGGCGATGACGATGCGGAGCCGGTCCCGCGATCGCTGGCGAGAGCGGAGCGGCGGAGGGGGACGGGGGTGGAGGCGGAAGCGGCGGAGGTGGTCGGGGACGGAGAACAAGGTGGAGGCGACGAGGGAGGCCGCCGCGGCCGCGACGGTCATGGCGGGGTCTAGAGTTTGGTTGGGGGTTTGGGCGTATGGGGGGAGTGGGGGTGGAAGCGGAAGCGAGAGGAGGCGGCGGTTGGAGTGGGAGTGGTGGGGGGAGGCGATGCCAAGGAGAAGCGGGAAGGGGGTGGGGTGGGGGACGTGGTGGGAATGGAGCCACGTGGGAGGCACGGAGGATGAGGCGATCTGACGTGGTGCGGCACGGTTGGGTGGTGTTGTGGCGGTGGGGATGGATTCCGTGGAAAGCTTCAGGCCTCAAAGTATTCTTTCTTTTTTCGCTTTGTTTAGTTTTCTTTGGTAATTGGTTACCTTTTTGTGACCTTTTGGTTGGGTTTGTGTCGTTCTCATACGGATGCTCTGTTTGTATCTGTCAAGTTGTCCTTATAATTGGATGTACTTTTTTAAACCCGCCCAAGACCTGATCGGCACGGACACATGATGAGGAAATTTTTGTACGGATAACTTTTTTTTTATTCGGAAATACAGAAATATACCCGTGGTTTCATTTTTTACAAAAATAGCCTCGAGTCGCCCAATGGGGCAGCGACTCGAGAATTTCGCCCACCCGAAGAGCGACAAGAAGCTATGTCGCTTCACGGGAAAGCGACATCACGGAGTCGCTTTCTCACTGGGCGATTTAACGAAGTCGCCCAATGGCTCGGCGACTTGTAATGCAGTCGCCCAATAGGTAGGCGACTTGTAATGCAGTCGCCCAATAGGTAGGCGACTTCATTCAGTCCCCCTGAAATTTGTAGAGTTTTGGCAATTTTGTAGTTTGAAACAGAGAAAAAATCCGGTATAGTTGTAATAAAAGTTTATGTGCACTGTATGTTGTAGATGCACAAAAAAAATTCCAATATTTTTTTGAAGAATGATTGACCGTAGAACGATAGATACATAGAGTGGTAAGTGATATTTTGATGTTGCTGAGAAATAGTTTACGGAGAGAACCGGTATACTTGCTATCTGAATCATTGAATGTGAACATGCTAGATAATAAGCTTATGTCAATAGAAATAAACTTCGTAATACTGATTGGGAGTAACATGCGCGTACATTGTTATTACATGCATAACATATAGCATGATATGCGACTAAGAGCAACTCAGCAAGATCGCCTTAGGGAATAAAACTTGCTAGGTCTATTACATTTGGTCTCTACGGGTGTAGCGTGGTTGTTTCGCCTTGTTATCGTGCCTTGAAGATGGCTCCATTGCATCCTTGTTCGGCCACGCTTGGTCTTGAGAGCGCCTCACGAGCTTGAAGCTCTTCCTCCCGACGCTTGATGGTCGCTTCACGCAGACTTAGTCGCTCCGCCTCCTTTGCGAGTCATCCTCCTTGCCCTTGAGACGGATTTGGTCCACCCTCACGTGGCACTCTTGCTCATGCCGCATCCGCCGTTCCACCTCGCGAGCTGAGTCATCTTGACAAAGTATTGTGCTTTGTTTTCCACCTCCATTGTCCGGTTACGTGGCCATGCCGCGGCACCGATCCACCCATTCGATGAAACGCAAGCCTATGTGTGGCGTGGTAGATGTCGTGGATCAAGTTGAAAACGATAACGAGAAACAAATGATTTAGTTGTTGTCGTTACCACGAAGTCGTCATCGTGTCCGACACTTGAAGAACCTACGGCGTATTTGGCTCGTTGTACTCGATCCGTCCGGACTCCCAACATCGTCCTAAAGCCGCAATGGCACTTGGCGCTCATGCCATTCCGGCACTCCAAATGGGTCGGACCTCGGAAGACATTGTTGTGTAGTAGTATTGTGAAGGCTTGAGTAGGAGATGTGGTATGGAAGACATAGGAGGGCTTTATGTAGGCGAGTTATCAGTGCATGGGCATAGTCCATGGAGAGGAGGTTGTGCGAATCTTTTCACTTTTCAGATTCGGTTTAGCAATAAATGTCCCTATGTAGGCTTTTGAGAGCTGTATCTGTATTTCTGAAACAACAAGCAAAGGTGACATGAAAACTCTTTGGAAAGGATACATGCCTATGGCGTGAATACTCACTTTGTAAAGGCTACGACCTACGCCCTATTTTGTTGGTTTACGTAGCGATAGGTTTTTTCAGAGTAGCAATAAATGTTCCTATGAAGACTTTTCAGATCGTAACCTTTATGTAGGCGTTTAGGCGGCATGTGTTGTAATCAGTGAGCAAAGCTGTCCCGTTTTGTCATATCACTGCGTAAAGCGGCATGTGTTGTCATCTCACCGAGTAAAGCCGAGCGCTTTTGTCATGTCTCTCGGGCAAAGCAGCCCTCTTTTGTCCCGCCATTCGATATAAATAGCACGGTTGAGGTCCCATGAAGTTGTAGCAGAAAACCTCAGAATCGAACAAAGAAGTACCTTCTATTTCGTGGTGGAACATACCATAGCGGAAGATGAGGGCGATCGGATATGGGTCACAAGGAAGACCTTCCCTTGGAAAGGAGGAGATGTTCGGTCCACGATGCATCGCTTGGTACCAAGCCGGCGTGCGCAACGGCGTGGCGAAATGCGAACACAATGAGTGCGTGGTCGTGCGAGGTCTGGAAGGGCCGAGCGATGGCGGCGCCGTTTCTTCCGATGCCCACGCTCCGGTACAAATTACTAATGGTACATTTTTTTATTGCTTATGGACCCTCCATGTTTGCTGTCCTTTTTCGCAGATGGCGAAATGCGACTTCTCCCGCTGGATCGACCGAATAATGGACTTGGAGTACCGAATGGAGACTCTCAATGAGGAGAACAATGAGCTCCGCCAACAGATGCAACGCGAGAGGGAAGCGAGGAGGTTGTCAACATAGGAAACTCGTGCGATCCGACATGTTTTTGTGCAAACCCAAGTTGCATATGTGCGTGCCACTACCACGATGGCCGCCCGCCCGAGGCGTCCACTTCAGTGATTCTCCATGTGGGTGCCACGAGGCTCATTTGGCATATAAGCAACGATGTGTATGGTTGTACCGTAGTATGTACGAGGGTCGATCGAAATAATGCGCAATGTTGTTAAGCATGTCATGAATTCATTGTCTTGTGCACGAGCCACAAAAGTATCTCATTTTAACAAACATCAAATACATGTACTAAATAAGTACATAACCAAGTACATTACAGAAAAGTCATGTAACTCACGATCGGGACATGCATCGTCTAGTCTGTGTGCCCCTCGACCGCATCGACCACAACGTGCACCGGTGTTCGACTTGTGATTCATCCATGTCATTCCTAATACGTCGGCTCTGTCGCCGACCCTTCCCACCCTTCAACATGTTAACATCCGGAACCCAGGTCCTCGATGCAATATCCAAAGTGGTGAAGTTTCCCACCACCCTGAACCCTCGGAGCTCCCACACCAAGCTGCGGTATCCTCCTTAAAGAAGAACTCGGACATGAAGTTCGAAGGATCCATACCCACGGTCCCGCATGCGGCGAGGACATGAGAGCATGGTTTGTGTAACAACTTAAGCTTGTTTGCGTGCAGCTAGATTCATTTCCATTATCGCAAGACATACCTCGTGCGTAACAAGTGAGCGAGCCGTCCCAAATCCGGCTCTATCACGGAGTATCACCTCAAAGCGATGCTCCTGTTGCCCATGACCTGCACTGTGTGCAATCGACCCTTTGTGCCTTCATCTCCATGTAAGCGGTAATTTTGCGAATCTGAGCTCGGGATTGGCGCATGAAGTGCGGCACTCGCGTGCCTCTCCACGAAGTACCGGATTGTCTTTGTGAAGAACACCTTCCACGATGGCGACAAGGGGTGAGAACGGAGACCCTTAGAACCCAATTGTACACCTCGGCAAGGTTAGTTGTCATTATTCCGTACCTTGCGCCATCCGTGTCGTGCAACGGCGGCCACTTCTCCAACGGTTCCCCCTCGATCCATCTGCGCGAAGCTTTGATGTTTCGTGAGCTCCTTCTTCTTGGACCACTTGGGTTAGGCGCATCGATTGGCGGCAAGCATTGTGGTTGTGCCGCCCCGAGTGATGGCTCCTTGCTCCTCTCTTCGACGTTCTTCCTAGTGTGCTCATCCAACAACCTCCACAAAAGCATCAAATTTTCTCTGTTGGTTACGCTAGCTTGACCTCTTGAATAGCTTCATCAAAGATTGTTTAGGAATTGCTTGAAAAAGTTTGCCGCTAAGTGACGCATCGCACCACGGTTCCTCATGTCCGCCAAGGAAAGGGCTCCTCGGGGTCTTCTTGAAGTTTTCTTATTGCCTTGATAATACCTGGCGTGGCGATCATGGATTACGCACACACCGGCCGAGTGGCTACAACTCCAGCCCTCACATGTCCGAGAAACCACGGCCACTCTCGTAATTCTCACTCTCCACAAATGCAATGGCCGGCAATATTTGATTATTACCGTCAACGCCTATGGCCGTCGGGGATCGCCTTTGTATTTGCTGTCAAGAAGGTCCGTCAATTAAGATCACTGGCAGCATATGCCTGAATGCTTCGATGCTAGCACCAAATGCAAACATTGCTCTCTGCAACACCACATACCCTGGCGGACTTATGGACGGCTTCTCGTGGAGGGCGATGTATGTGCCCGGGTTCCTTTCCTGCAGGACATTAAGCATACGAGGAAGGTTGTCGTACGCCGCCTCGAAAGTGCCAAAACGTTTTTCCAACGCCTTCTGCTTGGCCCGCCACGCCTTCGTGTAGCTAATCTTATACTTGAATTTATTCTCAATAGCTACCACAATATGCGTGGCTGCCATGTCCTTCTTCTACACTATCTCCCCATACATGACATTGGCTATAAATCCGGACGTCAGGTTACGATGTCTCGACAAGACAGTGTTTAGAATGCAGGAGTGCGGCTCAACCTTGGACACAATCCAATGAGTCTCATACTTAGGTTTCTGGCGTACACGCCAGGGCAACTTGATGCGCTCGCGCGTCACGATGTCTCGCTCTGGCTTGATTTGACGACGCGAAATGTCCGCTGCATTGAAAGGGCCCAAAGCTTGATGGCATCCTGTAGCGCTTCCTTGTCAGCAAACATAGCATGCAACCGAACCTCTGTCTCATGGTACTCCCATTGTGATTCATGCTCATCATGTGCGGAAAGACCCTCGCATTAAACCGGTTCCATTCACGGGGATAGGAACTTCATCCTCATCGAACTATCCTCGTCGTCGTCCTCTCACTTCCTCTTCATCCCATGCCCTCTCGTCATCGAGTCCATCTGCTGCACAATGTACTCATTATACTCTCCTTCATCGGCTTGCCCGATTGGCTCTCTATGGCTTGGCGGTGTAACTCTCCTTCATGTACCGCGATCGGCTTCATGACGAGCAACTTCATCATGTCCGCCAACATGCGGCCCGCCCGAGCTGCTAGCACCTTCCACAACAATGGCTGTTGCACGAGCTTCCTCAGCTACTTGTACGAGCACGGTTGCACAAGCGGCACACACTCGTATCCACGACGCGGCACCTAGCACAAAGCCCTTCCATGTGGCGAGCGCACCAATGTCTTCAACTCCCATCCGATGTCCGTGGGAGACCGGCTCCAAAGCCCTTGCACGACGACATTTGTACACCTCGGGGTTCAACGAAAACTCGGTCGACCAAAGCGCACATCTCCCATTCGAGCATTCTCGTCATCCGAATACGAGTGACTTGCAGAAAATCGCTCAAATCCACACCATTCGGACCTTCACGAATGGTTCCAGCTCCGTAATACACTCTCAATGTAGTGGACATTGATGATGTCGGCCTGCATATATATTTCAATTTTGCGACATGTCAAATAATATCGCACAATACTAAACTTTCTATACCATACTACAAATTGCATACCAAACTTTTTCTACAATAATATTTCCATACTAACATGGTACTAATTATTCTACATCTATAATTTTTATTAATACCAATATTTCATATAAATAATAATGCAAATACAACATAATCCAAAAAAAAATACCTGGATCCAAATTGATGGAATAACTTCTACTCCTCCTTCCTCCCTCACCTCCTCCTCTCCTTCTCCTCTTCTTCCCCTCCTTCCTCTCTTCTCCCCCTTGTTTCTTTTCCTTCTTCCTCTTCTCTGTGCGCTGAATGTGTTTGAATGAGTGAAAAGGTGGTTGGTAGTGGAGCCTGGTGACAGCCGCCTTAACCCCTCTGTAAGCCTAGCGTTGGCGTGCATTCGATCGCCAACCGTGCAGCGATTATATTAAGTCGCCAACGACAAAGCGACAGCATACTGATTCGCATAACGGTTCGCAGATTCCTTAAATGTCGCCGGGTGGCGAAATTCTCGAGTCGCTGCCCCATTGGGCGACTCGAGGCTATTTTTGTAAAAAATGAAACCGCGGGTATATTTCTGTATTTCCGAATAAAAAAAAGGTTATCCGTACAAAAATTTCCATGATGAGCTAGGTTGGCATGGCACAAACTAATGGGCTGGGCTAAGCCGAAGAATCGGGTACATCGGACGGTACAGCATGGCACGCTTCAATGGGTCATGCTCGGGTCGCCATGGCACGAAAAGCCCGATGCAACTCACGTCATCGATGTCGTCGTGGCCATCAAGAAGAGGGGAGGAAGACTGCTGCTATGGTCCGTCACTGACTCGCGGCCCTAAATCCCCCGTGCCTGGCTCTGCTCAAATATAGGAGAAGGCAGGGGATAGCCAAACAGCCGCCGTTGTCGTGGTGGGCTTGCGGTTGCTGTCGCTTAGATCTAGGAGAGAGGGGAAGGGCGCTCGTGGCCGCTGTCATCGTGGTGGGCCTCGCGGCCACTGCCCGCTCAGATCTAAGAGAGAGGGAGAGGCCGTACTGGCCATGGATATCGCCAACCGCCCGATAGAAGAGGGAGAGAGTGAACTCTGTGTGTGTGTGTGAGAGAGAGTTTATGACGGTGCGGCCTACGGGCTTGTAGCAGTGCCGCGAGGGAGAGAAAGAGTCAATGGGGAGCTGAGAGTGTAGGGGCGGCGGGCGGCCTCCTCACGTAGTCCAGCTCTACTTCACCAGATCCTCACAGGCGGTCGGCGCCTGCTCCTCGTTCATGGTGCCGTCCACGATGACATCGGCGTTCATGGCTCCACGCATCCAACAGGGCTGAGTCTAGGCTAGCATGCCACGGCGGTAGCCCATCGTGCCCTGGGCTATACCTAGGCCTCGTTGGAGGCAAGTCATGCCGGTACGCCACGACACGGCGGGGTGGCCATGCCGGGCCGGCATAGCCCGAAGCCCATCGGGGCCATGCTGTGCCAACACTGCATAGTCTAACTCCTAGGTCTACTGCCAAGTGCCAAGTGGGGCTTCATGTTGTAGCAATCCAAGAAGTTTGTACTGTACATATGTGCGGCAGGTATATAGCGAGCAATTTGTGTGCAATGTGCAACGGACTAAAAACTCTACGGAGATAGATTTTTTTATTATTTAAACTTTTTTATTTTAGTTATATTAATGACTTTTCATGCAACTTATTTTCAAATTTCACCCTTTTTGTCATGTCAGTGGTCGTGATGTGACCAAATAACACTGCCATGTCAGGCATCATTGCGTGACAAGTCCTATCACTCCATATTGAGTTGCGTGACAGTATTGTTTTACCACGCCACGATCAACAACGTGGCAAAATGGGCCATTGTTTTGGTTTAGCGCTAGACTTATCTCGTGGCGTGACAGTATAGTTTGCCATATCATAGGTGTTGCGTAACCAAAATGGTAAGATTTAGAAATAAGTTAGGTGAGAGATTATTAATAAAAATAAACATAGAAAAGGATTACTCGTTAATCGAGCGCGAAAACGCAAACGAGCTGGCATGTTCTGTGTAAGATATAAGATAAAAAGATACGAGCCGCCGAATCGTAGAGTGGCACATAGTTCATATGTATAGATCATATTCTCTGTTGCAGTGCTGCCGGATCCGTGGCGCAATGGTTGCGCGTCTGACTCCAGATCAGAAGGTTGCGTGTTCCCCTTCACGTCGGGTTCAAACCCCCGATCTCGGCGTGGATCCCCCCTTTTTTTTTTGTTCTTTCCCACCACTTTTTTTACCCTTTTAATTTCTACTGTGAAAGAATAAAAGGTCGGGTCATATTCCGATAGACTTAAAGTTGTTTTTGTCAGGAAGAAGCAGCAGATGAGGGAGGAAGCGCGCAGATCTCGGCGTAGGAACCAGTGGCGGACCCAGGATTTTACCAAAAGGTATGCCGCACCAAAATTTTCTTATGCAATTCGGTAAAATTATTTGTCAATTCGGTAAATAATTTTAATTTTGCACCGTAATTCAGTATACAGACACTAAATAATATGATAAGTCTTAAATTCAAGGATTAAGTTGGAAACTTGCACAAATTACAATATAAATAGTTCAAACACCATACTAATAGTCTCAAATATTCATAAAAGACTTACAATACTACTTATTTGACTTTTTTAGCCTAGCTTTCTAAAGGCCATGAAAGTCTCGATTATATCATCTTCATCCATTCAAAGAAAATATCCGCTCAATGAAAATATCCACTAGATGACATGTGCATATATAAAAGATTTTCATTTTGACCCTTTTAAATCTAACCTCTCAGTTGAAGAGATAATTAAGAGAAGTCCAACCCTTTAATTTTTTTCCCTATGACCTCTCTTAGTACACACAAAGTTTGGTCAAAACACAAAACTTTTGAAATATTCAGAAGAGCACAATTCCATTAGAAATTGGCTCCTGTCCTTGATTTCTTCCATCTTCTCTTTGTACTACTTTTAAACATAGATGTATTTGGAAATTGGAAGCATTTTTCTTAGTATTTGGAAGAACACAGATAGTACTACTACTAACTGTGAGCTTATGTAAAGCTGTGTTTTGCAACACGGCAAAACTTTTTCTTTTTTTGCATATCTACGAAGGGAAAAAAAGGAGGGTACTTCGTACTATACTCGTATTAAAAGTTTCTCCTCGATATAACTAAACCGATTCATCCCTGGAAAGTTGAACAAAAGCTCTCGATCGGATTGGCAACCAACTTTCTCCAGCCACCAGCAGTAGCAAACCAAAGTCTTAAGGAAGGAATCAAGAAACAAGACGGCATTGCCGGAATCCAGGAAACCGTAAGGGGAGAAATTTAAAGGGCCCACCCACCTTTCCGAGCGTGTAGGCCAGGGCAGATCCGGCGACCCCGGCGCCGACGACGACGACGTCTGCGTCGCCACATCTGGGATTGGTCGTCACCTGACAATCGCCGTTCTCGGACTGCGCGATGCATCGGGTCCTCGGAGGCGGGTATCTGCGGCAGCACTGGAACACGGCGGCGACGAGGAGCGCAGCAATGGCGGCGGCCGCGGTGTCTATGGCTCCATGCCATGATACGGAGCTCTGCCTTCGGCTGGACTGCAAGTATGCCGTGGCCCACCCAGCATACCCTGTGGGTCCGCCCCTGACGGGAACGGACGGCCGCGATAATGCATGTAGCCACATGCAGTGGCAGTAGGAGCGTAACCACCGGAGGAGCTTAGTAAAACTTGAACCTCATCTTCCTTGGTGGTAACTTTGTACATAATAAAAATAGAGAGAGATTAATAAATCCAAAGAGAAACTAGCTTTCCTTGATGAGAAGATTAACAATAAGCATGAAATTAAAGAAGACGAGGAGGAAGAGGAGGCGGAGAAAAAGTAAAAAACATAAAAATTAAAGAAGAGCTAATCAATCAACAAAAAAAGAAAGAAAGAAAGTGAAATAATATACGTAAATCATAAAATTAAAAGAAGAAGAGGAGGAGGAGGAGGAGTAATAGTGAAAATCATAAAATTAAAGAAGAGATAATCAGTTAAAGAAAGAAAGAAGAAAGAAGAAAGAAGAAAGAAAGTGAAATATATATGAACCTTCTTGTGGTCCTACACGTGCCCCGAAGGCATCGCCGTGGTCGAGCCCCCGGCTGCAGCGGGCGCTACGCTCCCCCTCTCTTCCCGGCCGTCCGGCAACGCAACGCCTCCGCCACCACCGCCGCTCTCATCAGTTGGTTGCGCCGACGCGGTGCTGAAGTTCCAGCTCATTGGCCTGTTGCCGCTGCCGTCTCCGGTCTTTAGAGAGGGTGGTGTGGAGGGACCACCCGGTGACCGTGTCGTGGTCCATGGTGGCGCCGGGGCTGTCGCCGGAGCTCCAGCTGCTGGCCCGGTGGTCAACCTACACTGTGAGGTCCTGGACGCTAGCGGCCGCGGTGGTCTAGGAGGTGCTGCGGAGTGCTTGTAGCAAGGGGAAAGAGGCACCCTCACCATCGTCGCCACCATCAGTGTATAGGGAGCGACGGTGATGGCTGAGGAGTGATGGTTAGCGTGTTCATTGCCCACTGCATGAAGAGGTTTGGGTTGTCCATGTTAATCAATTAATCCTTGCTCCCTATTTGCATCAACAAATAAGCCATGAAGATGATAAGAACATTGGATAGAGTGTGGAAAAAAATGCTGATTTTTGTTTTTATTGTCTCGTGATTCAAATTAGCTTAATTCTGGTATGTTTCATATGATCTAAATTTCCATTGTCATTCATAATTTTCTATTATATCACTAATTTTAATACGTTTTATACATAGGTAATTATCGCTACTCCGCACTTATGACGTTTTCTATTATCGAGGTACCTACTTTTTATTTCTCTATTTTTCATTATTTGTCTCTATCTAATATATAATTTTTATATAAATTTGAAATTTTATAAGTGTAAAAGACTAATTTTATGTCAATTTAGTTTAAATCTATAAATAGTTCAGCCTATCCTTAATTTTATTTCTGCCTTCGCCATTGAGTGGCAGTGTGTAGTTTTCCAAGCAACATATATGCAATACCCGAAGCTATATTACTGATTACTGCATTTCACCAGCCATACGCCCATGTCACCTTTTTCTTTCTTCCCCCTTGAGACTACGCATACACACACGCAGGGCTACGATAACTGGCCGATTTTTTAGAAAAACCGATTTTATCAGTTATTATCGGTTAAACTATAAACTGATCTTAAATATAAACCGATTTGCTTTGAAATTTTCGCTTGAAAAACTGCGATATTTTCCGATCTTCGGCTATTCTTTTAAAAAAATCCGTATCGACCGAGATTAACCGATCCTACCGGCGTTAACGGCCCCGTTTAAAATTTTGGCACCGGTTATCATAACCCTGCACGCACGTACCAAACCGGCCCAGTCCGCAAGCAACCCGGAGTCCAAAATCGAAGGGGACACACACACGTTTGGCCACACGTTTATGGTGATTTACATAAAGCGGATTCAATAGCAGGATCTGGGTGCATCCTATCCTATGCATGCATCTTCCTGCGCTTTTCCCTCGTCGATTCGACGAACCCAGGCGATCGATGAATTGAAGCGGCGCACTCCAACCACAGCCACAGACCCCGTCGGTGAACCCCACCGCGACTCGCGACCACCCAAACAAAGTGCTCGTGGACCAACTAAGTCAAAACCCCGTCGCAATCGAGATGATTAAAATCCACAGCGCCACTGCGCGACTCGAGCGCAAAAGCGGCAGAACCTGGTCTCGCACGTCACGCGTGACACATGCGACGAGCGCACGGACAGCAGACACAGGAAGCAGCAGCTTAGCCTCCTCCCGTGCCGGCCAAGTAAGTTGCCTCGACCCTTCTCTCTTCTTTTCTACCTTGCTCGACTGCTCTGCCTCTATCAGCTTCCTAGCTTCAGCTTGTGTGCCAAGTCTAAGGGCCAATTTGGTAGAACTCTACCAACTCTCATATCCATCAAAAACAGTTCCACTTCACGAATTTTACCCAAACGCTCCAGCTCCACGAAATCTGGATCTACCAAAATCTCGAATCTAGCTCTAGATTCATGAAATCCATGGAGCATCTCAAGGGTGCTCCACGAAACCTGTTTTCACCTACTCGTGGAGTTGGGTGATAATTACCCACCTTTTGCCACTGGTTACACACCCCATCCCATACCACCATAAAACCCATGGGCAAAGCAGACTATTTGCACCAAAACTCGGTTTCGTGGATGCTGAGCTCTGCATGCAAGCCAAACAGATTTTGTCTAGCTCCATGGTGGGATCCCGATTCGGTGGAGCTGTTTTTGGTGGATCTGCTGCTCCAGATTCATTTTTTAGTGGTGGAGCTCTGCCAAACAGGCCCTAAGGTGGTGCTCGGTTGAACTGAAATTTTATGGCTAGCTTCAGCTTACGTGCCAAGTCTAAGGTGGTACTCGGTTGGACTGAAATTTTATGATTTATTGTTGAATTTTCATTATAACTGGTTGAAATTATACTGTAATTGATAGTGACTTATTTAACATAATTAAATTTAAAAATTTAAAACTAGAAAAAACGGATTAATCCAGTATGTATAATGCAAACGAATATGAGAAAATAGAACTAGCAAAAAAGCTCAAAAAAATTTGAAAAATCAAAAAAATTAAAAATAGTAAAAAATAAGCCAAACGTTAGAAGTCCAAACACAAATAAGAGTCCTAGAGCCCTTGGACTCCACATTAAAAGCTCAACCTGTCTCAACTAAAATCGTAAGTGAGTATCTATCTCGCGCTATATAGTCCTAGAGCCCGGCGGGCACGCACCTCAACCCTGCGCCGTTCGCTAGTCTCAAAGCTTCTGCTCTGCAAGCAACCTTAGCTAGCTAGCTAGCTTGAGCAAACCAGAGGAGGAGGCAGCTAATTTGGTGAGCGCAAGAGTTCAGGAGAGGAGCCAACTAGCTGCGGCGATGGCGTCCATGATGGGAGGGGACTTCGCGGAGGCCTACGTGCTCAAGAACGCCTACAAGGAGAAGATGAGGCGCATGGATGAGGCGGAGGCGGCGGCCGAGGGGAAGAAGAACAAGGAGGCGGGCGCTACTGCGGGCTCTGGAGAGAAGAAGGCTGCGGGCAGCAGGGGAGGATTCTTTGGGCTGATGAAGAAGAAGGTGCACCCCAAAGCGGCGGCCATGAAGATCGATGGAGCTCCTCCTTCTTGATTTGGCTCTTACTGCTCGTTTTGGTAACGGGATTAGACACTTACATGCCACGAAAAGGAAATTATATGTCCGGCCGGCTGCAGCTTGCTGGCTTTAATTAGCTACAGCTTTTCTGCTAGTATGTGTGTAACTATGTTCTTTTGGCTTGTTCTTTCCTTTTTCTTCAAGATGAGTGTGTAACTCACTCGATGTAATGTTGGTTCATTTGTTACCTTGGTTACTTAAAATGACAAAAAAATCCTTACTGAATTGCGGTGCTGTCCATTTTTAGTCGTCCGCAAAACCAATTTCAAGATCTTCAGTATACTGACGTGTGGCTGTTTGGCTTCTTGTTCATTTGGGCCAAGCCTTTCTTCGCTTCAGCTAGACTGTTTGCTTATCTTTGTAAATTTGTGATGGTTGTGTGCAAAAGAAGCACACTTTTCATGTTGATTAAGCTTTTTGGAACAAGGTCATATATATAACTGACCATAATGCATTGAAATGATTTCAGTCTTTCTGCTCTTCTTCTACCAAATTAGTTCATACTCTGTTAAGAGGAGCCAGCGAACATACTCCCTCACACCAGTGTATCTTTGTTCCTTTTTTTTCTTACTAACACCAAACATTATCAAGCAAAACCCGAAACAACACGCCTAGCCCTCTATTGACACCAACTGATCTTAATTTAACCATGATGACAACGATGTCGATAGCAACAGATGCTAGTTGCAGTTGGTTATTATTGGATATGCTTTTTTAACAAATGATCTTTTCCATTCATTAAAACCGAAGCAGTTTCTCGCACGCATTCCATCTCGAACCATCGTCATGCATGACATTTGATACCGAAGAACTACTTAAAAAAATAAGAATATAATCGAGACGTCTGTTTCATGCCGGTAATGTCAGCAACAAGGGAATTATTTCTCTTCTGCTGACACATAGTTTGGACTTCAGCATATCAACAAACGATGAAGCGTACGTGTGTCCATCGATTGGCATGCAGGCATACAACACTAACGCTTGCTTGTTCAGATTTGACACTCAGTATTCCTTTTTTTAAAGAGAAGCTGGTGCAAAAGAAGGCATACTGGCAAAACCAGATCAGTACACCATACCTCGCCTGCCTACTTCCTTGACCTTTACTGAAAATCGCATCATACGTTGACATCCATAGCATTAGGTTGTTGCAGCCAAAGGCAAAGTCAGAGGAGGGTGTTTTTATCACGTGCTTAAGCTGTGGAGATAGGATAGATCGAAAGTTGCCTTGGGGCGCCTTTCAAGAAGAATGGGAAAATGAGAGCTGTTCCCTATCATCTTTCCCAAAAGTTCAGGATCAAAATAACTACTAAATGGAACTGATATGTGTTGGTTTCCATGTATGGGAGATTATGTGCATCTCCGTAGAGAAGATCAAAAGGGTTATAACAGCTTTATTTATGATACACAGTACATGTGATAGTAGGAGGGCAGAGCTAGATCCCACAAGTGAAAATCTTCAGACTGTACAATACAACTCACTATACAGTATCATGTACAATAATCACTGTATGCCTATGCAGGAGTGTTTCGGCAATTGAATTCAATTATACAAATCTAAATACTTGCAACCTATGTCTCTCCTTGTCAAATTATAGACCCATCGGTTAAAAAGATAGCTCCTATTATGAAATAGCAACAACAATAACTCAGCAACTCCCATTTTAAGCATCAAGAACCTGACAGCTGACAAGCTCAGCAGCCCCCAAATTCTTCGAAGCCACTATGTTCCATAAGACGTTTTCTTCAGATGCATTCCTCTCCGTGCTATTCTGCAATACAGCTTGCATAACTTGAAGATTATTGTTTGCCTCTTTTGTAATTACATGGAGCCTTCCATGAAGACCAGCGAGTAAATAAGGAGCCTCCACATCGGTGAGATCATGAACTGGAACCAGTGGTACAATAGTTATCCAGTTGTCTTCTTCAGAATCATATCTTTTTATCTGGCCACTGTCCAAGGAGCTGGAAGGCTCCAATGTATAAAGTTCGTCATTGACCACAATACGTAATATCGTGCCTGCTCGTCTTGCTGGCCATCCATCACCAAGACCATCTGGCATTGTTGACCAAGAATTCAGTTCTGGGTCATAGATCTCACCTCCAATATCAAAAAAGAATGGCCATGAGTACAGCCTACAGGCTCTGAGGAACATATATAGCTTTCCCTTGTAGGATACCATTCCAGTGGCAATACACTTCGGCACATCAGCCAAGAAAGCTGTGGGTTGTACCTGTGCTTTCATGAAAGGTATTTCTGGCAACTCACTCCACAGACCAGTTTTGGGATCAAATACTTCACCCGGCTGTAAAGGAAGCAAGCCATTCTGACCCCTACTAACTCCACCAATTACATATAACTTACTGTTCAATAATGCTGCCTTAGGGCAAGTTTAATAGAAGAGGTGGCTGCCACCTCTAGGACTAGCCAAATAAGCAAAAAGAGTACAAGTGGCTCATGGTAGAGGTAGCTAATACAATAAGTTGAGTAGAGGTTATCTCTACTAAAGCACTCAAACATTTAATATTTCGCTAGAGGCGACCCTAACCCTTATTGTACTTGCTCTAAGAACTAGCATCGCCTCCAAGTCCTCGTATGATGTGCTAGAGGTCACCTCTTGCATGAGGGGCAGCTTGCCTCTCTCTCTTCTTGTCTCTCTCTTCCACATAGAATTGTGTTGATGTGAATTTCGCTAGAGACGACCTAATCAGCATTATTGTACTTGCTCTTAGAGAAAGTCCGACCAGAGATCATAGGGCTTACTTCCTGCCACAAATTGAGACAAGGGTCGTATCTCGATACGCATTTCAAGGCAACAGCTTTGGAAAATTCCCCTAAGACATACAAGCAGCCATCGGCAACTCCAACGGACCAACCACGAAATGGCATCTGATCCAACCCGTACAGGCGCCAAAACCATCCCAGATCCCATCACAAAATCAGCAATCCTAATGCTTGAGTCCACAACATTCCACATCCAAAACCCAGAAGATCGTGTCTCAGTGGATTCCTCCTCATTGCCAAACGAAGGCACGGGTGGCAACCTTTGCCATCTCTGGAACAATGGATCGAGGGCATAACAATCAAGCTTATTTGCCTGAACTCTGGTCAGTACATACAGCCACTCTTCAGTTAATCCAAGTTCTCTTCTCAGCTGGGAAAGTTCAGATCTGGTGATTGCCGCCTTCCAAGTTCGGCTAACCATCCTCAACTTTAGGTAAGATACTAGTATGGCTAGTTGCAGTTGGTTATTATCGGTTATGCTTTTTTAACAAATGATCTTTTCCATTCATTAAAACCGAAGCCGTTTCTCGCACGCATTCCATCTCGAACTATCGTCATGCATGACATTTGATACCGAAGAACTACTTAAAAAATAAGAACATAATCGAGACGTCTGTTTCATGCCGGTAATGTCTGCAACAAGGGAATTATTTCTCTTCTGCTGACACATAGTTTGGACTTTAGCATATCAACAAACGATGAAGCGTACGTGTGTCCATCGATTGGCATGCAGGCATACAACGCTAACGCTTGCTTGTTCACATTTGACACTCAGTATTCCTTTTTTGAAGGGTTTTGTTAAATATTATCTGGATATTTTTTTAACTATTAACCAGATTTAGGATTATTGGATTAGAGATCCAATGGCCATGAATTCTCCCCCCTCCCCCTTAAATTCTACCCCCTTTCCCTTTGAAAAAATCTCCCTCCTTCAAAAACAAGGGCCCCTTGATATCTGATCCGAGGGTCACAAATTTGGATGATAATTAGGAAGAAAACATCCGAGTCTTTTTTAAGAGAAAGCTGGTGCAAAAGAAAACATACTGGCAAAACCGGATCAGTACACCATACCTCCTTGCCTGCCTACTTCCTTGACCTTTCCTGAACATCGCATCATACGTTGACATCCATAGCATTAGGTTGTTGCAGCCAAAGGCTAAGTCAGAGGAGGGTGTTTTTATCACATGCTTAAGCTGTGGAGATAGGATAGATCGAAAGTTGCCTTGGGGCGCCTTTCAAGAAGAATGGTAAAATGAGAGCTATTCCCTATCATCTTTCCCAAAAGTTCAGGATCAAAGATTCAAAATAACTACTAAATGGAACTGATATGTGTTTGTTTCCATGTATGGGAGATTATGTGCATCAGAATTCCGTAGAGAAGATCAATAGGGTTATAACAGCTTTATTTATGATACACAGTACAAGTGATAGTAGGAGGGCAGTGCCGCTGTGTAAGGGTGGAGCAGGGGTTTGGGGGTTTTTTCGATCTACGTGAGAGGATCTTCTCTTAAACAAAATACCTGGGGCCGTCTTACCCCCGCAGGTCGAGTTTTTTTTTGATAGTAGGAGGGCAGAGCTAGATCCCACAAGTGAAAATCTTCAGACTGTACAATACAACTCACTATACAGTATCATGTACAATAATCGCTGTATGCCTATACAGGAGTGTTTCGGCAATTGAATTCAATTATACAAATCTAAATACCTGCAACCTATGTCTCTCCTTGTCAAATTATAGACCCATCGGTTAAACAGATAGCTCCTATTATGAAATAGCAACAACAATAACTCAGCAACTCCCATTTTAAGCATCAAGAACCTGACAGCTGACAAGCTCAGCAGCCCCCACATTCTTCGAAGCCACTATGTTCCATAAGACGTTTTCGTCAGATGCATTCCTCTCCGTGCTATTCTGCAATACAGCTTGCATTTTTTTTGGAAAAGGAAGACTTTATTAATCCCAAGTTCAGTACATCGAGTTGGTACACATCGTTGGAACAAAAAACTTCCAGCCTCTGCCTAAAAAGGCACACAGCTTAAGAATAAAAACAGAAACGAGCAGACTTTAGTGACATTCAATCCTAAGACTAGATCGCCACCCATAAGCCGGGTAAAGATATCCTTCGCCAATCGCTCCAGCGTCGCGATGCCACTATAACCGTGTCGTGCAATTCCGGTCGTTGCGGTATAGCCCACTGAACGAGTCGGTGAGAGATTGCATAAATAACGCAAAGGAGAATAAGAGTTTTCTTTTCAAAAACAATATCATTCTGTACAACTATATAGACCAACATGTTGCTGCTGCCCCAAGCGGTACTAATGATTTCAAATGTTTAGTTATTCCATTTAACAGACTTCCGAACATATGTGCTACACTCGTGGTTTTGTTAACTTGAGCCACTTGAGAGAAACCCCAAACAGCTCGCGCGAGGCGACAATCAAAAAACAAGTGCTGAATTGTCTCATCATGATGACAAAAACAACATGTCTTGCTCCCTTGCCAATGACGCTTGATAAGATTATCTTTCGTTAAAACCACACCCCTCCTAAGGTACCACAAAAAGATCTTCAACTTAAGCGGGGCTTTTAGTTTCCATAGGCGTTTATTCAAATTAGGGACATGTGTTTGAATCAGTGCTCTATAAAGTGATTTCACCGAGAATTGTCCATTAGGTTGTAAAGACCAGTGAAAGTCATCATGTCCTTGTGTCAGCTGAACATTGGCTAGTCGTGCTAATAAGTTGTTCCATTCCATGACTTGGGACCAATTAAATCACGTCTCCAAGAAAAATTAGGTGGAGAAGAGCCCAAGGCTTCGAAATTGTGACAAATTTTGGTCTAACAATGTTGTATAAACCAGGATATTGGTTCATCAAACTATCATTGCCTAACCATTTGTCTTCCCAAAATCTGACTTGTGAGCCATCTTTAATAATAAAAGATCCATACAGGAGGAAATGTCCTTTTACCTTCAACAGACTAGCCCAAAAATGTGAATCGCTTTGATTACGATCAACTTGCACTAAGGGTTTAGATCCCGGATATTTATTTCTCAAAAGTTGTTGCCACATACCATCCGTCGTTAAAAGCTTAAAAGCCATTTACTCAACAACGCTAAGTTCTTGATGTTTAAATCAGCTATTCCTAAACCACCCTGATCTTTTGGCTGGCATAGAATGTTCCACTTCGCAAGTCTATATTTTCTCTTATGTTCATCACCTTGCCAGTAAAATCTGGATCTAAAATAATCTAATTTCTTTAGAACCCCTTTTGGAATCGCAAAAAAAGACATCATATACATTGGGAGGCTATTCAAGACGGAATTTATCAACGTCAATCGACCCCCAATTGATAGATGTTTGCTCTTCCAACTACTAAGTTTTTTCTCAAACCGTTCCTCTACCAATTGCCAGTCGACATTTCTTAATTTTCTATAGTGAATCGGGATGCCAAGATACCTGATTGGCAACTCCCCGGATTGGCACCCAAAAAGTTCCACATAATCCTGTGTAGCTTCTTCTGCATCACCGAAACAGAAAATTTCACTTTTGTGAAAGTTAATCTTCAGTCCAGATAATTGCTCAAAAGCGCATAGCAAGAGTTTAAGATTTTTTTGCCTTATCAACATCATGATCCAAAAATAACACCGTATCGTCCGCATATTGTAGAATCGACAAACTTCCATCCACTAGATGGGGGTACAACGCCGTTAAACTGACCCTCCTCATTTGCCCTTCTAATAAGAATGGCAAGCATGTCCGCAACAATGTTAAATAAAATTGGCGATAAAGGATCACCCTGGCGAAGTCCCTTCCTAGTCTGGAAGAAATGACCAATTTCATCATTAATATTGACAGCCACACTACCCCCGTGAATGAAGGATTTAATCCAAGTTATCCACTTGGACGAAAATCCCTTCATGCGTAGGGTTTGAAATAGGAAAGGCCATTTAACTTTATCATACGCCTTCTCAAAATCAATCTTCAAAATTACCCCATTCAATTTCTTACGATGTAACTCATGCACCGTTTCATGCAGTATGACGACTCCTTCTAGGATATTGCGTCCACACATAAAAGCAGTTTGAGTTGGACTAATGACTCTATCAGCAATTAGATTAATTCTCATTGTCGCCACTTTTGTGAAGATCTTAAAACTCACATTGAGTAAACAAATGGGCCTGTACTGCTGAATAACATTAGCCTCTGAACTTTCGGTAATAAAGTAATCACCCCAAAGTTCAAACTAAAAATAGGCGACTCTCTGTGTGGAGCTCATAGAACATTCGCATCGGTCTCCTTTATGGTTTCCCAAAATTTCGACAAAACTCAGCAGAAAGCCATCCGGACCGGAGCTTTGTTATGTTCCATATTGAAAACTGCATTTCTTACTTCTTCCTCGAAAGCAGGCGGTCAAAATATTATTTTCAGAATCGGTGACTGATTAATATCCTCTATCCGATCATCGATCGAGTTAAAGAACTCTCTTGAGCTCACTAAATAGATCTTTATAGAAATGTGTAATGTATTCTTTGAGATTTGACTGTCCCTCAATTTTCCCATTAACATCATCGAGAGAAAAAAAAATCCTCTTTTTCCTATGTTTACCATTTGCAATCATATGGAAATACTTAGTATTGTTATCTCCATATAAAATATCCTTGACTTTAGCCCGCTGGTAATATTTAATTTCCTCCTCTCTCAGTAAACTGGTAAGGTCGCCCCGAGACTGGGCTAGAAGGGAGCACTCATCCTCAGTCAAATCCCTTACCTCAGCCGCGGTATCAAGGTCTGTGATAATAGCCTGCAGATCAGCCTTCTGGTGCTTATAGCTTCCACCAATATTGGAAGCCCGACCACGCGAATGCCTGCCGCAAGGCGCTAAGTTTACTATTCCACTGTTGCACGAATTATTCCCGTCAGACTTATTCCGGACCTCCATGACTCGCTCCTGAAAATCCTCATGTGTGAACCAACTCAACTCAAATCTAAAAAGTTTCACTCCTCCCGAGCACGCAGGTTGCCCCGTGTCCAGGAGTAGCGGAGTATGATCAGACACCCCTCTATCTAAAGCCTGAATCGACACTAGCGGATATTTGAATTCCCATTCTGAGGACATGAGAACTCTATCTAACTTTTCAAAAGTCGGATTAGGTAAGGAATTTGCCCAAGTGGTGGCGACGATCACTCAATTTCCTTAAGTCAAGTGCATCAATCACAGCATTAAACAGGAACGGCCGTCGATTATTAAACCTTGTGTTGTTCTTCTCTTTACTATATCTCATAATATTAAAATCCCCTCCAATCAGAGTAGGCAACTGATTTTGTTGGCAGGCACGAACTAATTCAGCCAAGAAAGTTGATTTAAAGTCATCTTGAGTGGACCATACACGCCATCAAAATCCATTTAAACTTATCCATTTTATTAACCAAATGAAACTTGTGAAAAATCTCCTTCAATTATAACCGATAAGTCTAAGGCGATAGCATTAATCCCAAGGAGGATGCCACGGACCGACCTTTTGGAGGAAGACAATGCCAAACAAAATCGGTACCTCCGGAGAGTCATGCCAAATTCGATTTTGACATATCTTGATTTCCTGTTTCCAATATAGCTATAAAATCTAGCTTGTGATCTAATGCTGCGTCAGCAATGTATTTATATTTAGCCAAGTCTGAAAGACCTCTGCTATTCAAAGAAACCTTTCATTTGTTAACCTTTATTTTTTCCTTTTATCCTTCCTACTCTTTGATTTTCGAGGAGAGACCTTAAGATCACAAATCCTTGTGTCCAAATCTCCCTCATCAAAATCCACCTCTGAAACCTCCTGGATCAATTGTGAGAGTAAATCGCTCGAAGGTTCAGCGACATCATCATCATGACTATCCACTGAATAGCGATGCAATTCTTACTATTGATGATGCGTACCTTTTGTAATTTTCTTGATCAATCTCAATACGTTTTAGCGCATTAATAGACATATTAACACTATCGTTACAACGTTGCCTAATTTAAAACCGATACTTTGTAGGTTTTAGCGCACAAATCGAAGGCAAACCAACAAAAGAAATCGGAGAGGTCGAAATAGGATTACCACTTATTTGAAACTGTGAGTCGGAAAGCGAGTGTGACATTCCGCTATTAGAGGCCACCATCTTGTTACCCCTCAGAATGTCCAAATTTCGCTGCGCAGTTCGCTGCATCGCCTTGGACATCATATTCTCATCCGCTGCAATAGTCCCATTGACTCGAGAATTAGAACGTAAACTGCGACGAAGACCATCCACAGAATTAAAGTTCTCAGCCATAGAATCGGTTAAATTGGAACTAGTTTTGCTACCAGATTTGTCGTCTACTCGTGTTGAACTTTCCGGTGCAGCCATCGCATTCACCAGTTCAATAGGCTCATACACCCTTGGCAATAAATTTGGACCAGCCGGCCCAGTAGCAGCATCACCAATGTGAGCACCATCTGAGCAAATAAAAGGAGAAGTAAAAGTGATTTCAGCAGGAAAGGATGGATCACAATCCGCAAATGAAATAGAAAACGCATTAGGAGACGAGCTAGTACCTTGTTCCCGAGTAACCACATTGCCTTTTAGCAACGCGACATCAGAAATAGACTCGTTATTGGAACCCCCAAGTACAGACACTGGGATCTCTCCAATCAACACAGAGGCAGGCGATGGCTGGTCATCCCCAATGTCACCAGATTGGAGCTCCGCCAAGCAATCGAAAGAATTAGCAAATACTTCAACAGTTGAAGCACTAACCTCCCTCACAGACCGAACAGGAGTACTGCTGCCAGGAAGCGCAGGTACACCCGCACTGAGCTGCATCGGGGTTGGACCACCGTCGACAACCGCTGTATGTGAGGATGAGCCGGGGTCATTTGCTTGCTTTTGTTTCTTCGACAAATGGTTACCACCCTGTCGATCTGCCGTATGATCACTCGCTCCATCTCCATCATGATTCATGGAATCTTCCACTCCTTGAACAGGGACAGCGGGAATAAACTTATCACTCTCCAAAGTGAAAGTAATATCATACCCAAACAACCCAAAAACAGTATCGGGCTTCACAGGTAGCAACGCTCTATCCATCATTCCAACTTTGATTCGAATCACACCCAATTTCCTGTACGTAAACATATCCACTTCAATGGTCTTGCCAATAGCTGTTCCCAGTGCCCAAAAACCCAAGTAATGTCTCCAAGTATGCGGCACCCCCGAGACATGCACCCAAACCTCATCAAGCTGGTAGGCAGGCACCACATCACCATTGGTTTGCCATGCCGACACCAATAAAGTTACCCCATGATTTTTCAGCTTGAACTCAATATCAGACATCCTCTGTAATTCATCTTCCGACGGCAAGACAACTAAAAAAGAATCATCCTCATGAGGTAAAGCCTCCCAATTCCAATCAGACCGAGCAAGCCTTGCCAACTCATCCTGTACCACTGCAGCAGCAAGGGATCCACCCGAGATTGTCACCAACGCAGTGGGCGACAAGACTGAATCTTCTTGCTTCAGGTCAAAATCAGGCATACCATAAAAACATAGACCATCTTTAGCATAACCATACATTTGAGTGCTCGGTTTAGGCAACTTGAGAATCGGACATCTGATTGGCAAATGATTATTCTTCTTATTGCAAATGTAACAATCAAGATTCACGTTGCATACCTCCGCCAAATGCCCGGTCGTCTTGCATCTAAAGCAGTGAGGATGCCTTGGTTTCTTAGCCTTGATCGCACCCCCCTCAATAGGAACAGCACGCTGATGATCATCACCCAACCACAGTGTAGCTTCATGCCGCGCGGCTGAGAACTTCAGGTTGCCGATCGACCTCTGCGAGCCATGGCGGAACCACGAGCGGGACCAATCGGCCTTCCGGATTGATGACGGCCCCCTACCGCCCGGCTGGGGTAAGGCGGACGAACCTGCGACTGCCCATAATCATCCGGCTGGAATCCCCCATGTCCCTGTACGTAACCCTAACCAAGCATCGCCGGAGCGAAACCACGCGGAGGTGGACCGCCGCTGCGAGGAGGAGGAGCGTGCGGAAACGCGCCGTTTCTGCGAGGCGGATGGCCACGTCCTCGAGGCGGCGGCACATGGTTCCGCGTCGGCGCTCGATTCACCGGCGGACGGGAGGCCATCTCCGCATAGGAAGGCCTAGCACCGGAGGGATCGGGAAACCGCGAAGAAGGCTGAGCGTACGGAACACACACACGACGGCAACCTGGAACGACTGTCCGGGGACCAATGCGAGGTCTGTAAACCCTAGCCGAGGCGTATAACCGGGCCCGTTCGACAAGTCCAACCGTCTGCAGGTCGGCCCCAACAGCCCGCTCAAGCAGATGGGCTCGCGTAACAGACTAGGTCCGGCCCGTCTCCACCCAATCGGACTTTGACGCAAAATCCGTAGGCAAGAACGCAGCTAGCGTGAGTTTAGGAGAAAATTTCGCTTTCGGTAGGGGGTCCTTCCATGGACGAACAACACATCCATGGCGCGGAAAGACGCACGAAGAAATCTTCTGATGCGCTACCGATTGATCGACGAAAACCGCCCGGGAATTAATCGGTCGAGAAGAACCACCAATCTTGCCAACAAAAGAACAAATACAAACCTGCGGTGAAGAGGATATACTTGGATCCGAGCAGCATGGCGTACTCAACGCGGCCCAGGAGTCGTCAATGCTTGTCTCCGCACGTGAAAAAGACCCCGCAACGAAATCATGATCGTCAGAGCCAACGATCTCCCCAACCTCCAGCGGAGAAGGAGCCAGAGACGGGAGGAAGATCGGCAACCCACAGCCCTCAACGTCGGCGTCGTCATCCGGTGGATCGCCAGCAGCGTCGCCACTATTGTCGCCAGAGACGTCACCACTCATGACGCCTGGTTGATTGGTGTATTCAGAAACACCATAGAGGCATATACAGAGGATGTTGTAAGTTGTAAGCTTGAAGGCATCCTATTTCTGTCCACAAAGTAGGTCTCGGGAAGGATCAAGAGTACAAATCAATACAGCTTGCATAACTTGGAGATTATTGTTTGCCTCTTTTGTAATTACATGGAGCCTTCCATGAAGACCAGCGAGTAAATAAGGAGCCTCCACATCGGTGAAATCATGAACTGGAACCTGTGGTACAATAGTTATCCAGCTTGTCTTCTTGAGAATCATATCTTTTATCCGCCCTTTGCCCAAGAAGCTGGAAGGCTCCAATGTATAAAGTTCGTCATTGACCACAATACGTAATATTGTGCTCGTCTTCTTTGCCGCCATCCATCACCAAGACCATCGGCATTGTTGACCAAGAATTCAGTTCGGGTCATAGATCTCACCACCAATATCAAAAAAGAATGGTCGTGAGTACAAGCTTTGAGGAACATATAGCTTTCGATTGTAGGATACAATTCCAGTGGTAATAGGCTTCAGCACATCAGCCAAGAAAGCTGTGGGTTGTACCTGTGCTTTCATGAAAGGCATTTCTGGCAACTCACTCCACAGACCAGTTTTGGGATCAAATACTTGAGAGACCATGTGGAGGTGACCCCATGTTTATGATGAACAATTGACTCTTGTTTTAGAAAGAGTAAAGTCCATTACCGGTCTTTAAACTTTTTATGCTGTGTCATCCCGGTCCATAGACTTTCAAAGTGTGTCATCCCGGTCCATAGACTTTCAAAGTGTACCATTACTGTGGTAACAACCATGGACCGGGATGACACAACATAAAAGTTTAAGGACCGGGATGACACAACAAGACTAGAACGGCTAATTTTGAGACCCAAAGAGTGTTTAGGCACCGGGATGACACACTTTGAAAGTCTATGGACCGGGATAACACAGCATAAAAAGTTTAAGGACCGGTAATGGACTTTACTCTTTTAGAAATATTGAGTTTGGTTTTTGAAGATTGTGCTGTTTCTACAAAGTCGTAAGCCCTAGCGAGTGGTCGGAAGACTCTTTACAACCACTTTGTGTGTCGTCGTGGTCGGCTGGAAGTTTATGACCACGTTGTGCCTCTTACGACCACAGCAGTACAATTTGAATATGGTTGGAAGGTGTTACGACCATGGCAAACCATAAGAAAATATGGTCGGGAGGCGCTACGACCACGGAAGTACAATTTGAACGTGGTCGAAAGGGTTTACGACCACGTTGTCAGCGGTTGGAATTCGCCAAATGGATTTATGACCATGTTGTGTCGTTTATGACCACATTGTCAGCGGTCGGAAGTTGCCAGACGGATTTACGACCACGTTGTGTCATTTACGACCATGTTGTCCGTGTTCGGAAGTAGGTAGACGGGTTTTCAACCATGTTGACGGCAAACGTGGTCGGTAGTCGGAAGCGGTTTTCGACCACGTTGACGCAAACGTGGTCGGAAGGCGTGGTCGGTAGTCGGAAGCGGGTTTCGGCCACGTTGACGGCAAACGTGGTCGGGTGGTGTGGTCGGTAGTCAAAAGTGGGTGTCGACCACGTTGACGGCAAACGTGGTCGGAAGGTGTGGTCGGTAGTCAAAAGCGGGTTTCGACCACGTTGACAGCAAACGTGGTCGAAAGGCATTACGACCACGGCAGAGAAGGCTTGAACGTGGTCGGAAGGCGCTTCAACCACATTGTACGTGGTCGGAAGAGGCTTCGACCACGCTGTACGGCTTCGATCACATTGTACGTGGTCGAAAGAGCCTTTGACCATGTTGTAATGGTCGAAAGGTGCTTCGACCACGATGAAAAGCATTGAACGTGGTTAGAAGTGGTTGCGATCAGCTCTGGCAAGTCGTAGCGACTGTCTTAGCAGTCGGAAGTGGTTGCGATCATCTCGAAGAGGTCGTAGCTAGTCGTAGCTGCTTTGTGTGTGGTCGAAGGCTGCTAGCGATGGTCATAGCCTCTGTTCTCATGGTCATACCGTCTTTTGGGTGGTCGTATCAACTTGCCATGTGGTCGTAGGCTATGAGCTTTTCATGTCTTGTGCATTCGACCGGTTGTAAGTGGTTTACGACCAGCTGGGTTGTTTTCTGAATACATTCTTCTAATGTAGATGTATGATCTCAGTTTCTAGAGCTGTGTTATGTGATGTTTTCTTGTCTATGATGGTTGCAGGACTTTGGAGCTAAGTCATGGTGATGCATGAAAGAGCCGAGACTAGGCACAGGAGGTGTTGAGGTCTAGAACAGTTGGGATATGCCGAAGATGACTAGGCTTGCAAGGTGGCTGCACAGCTTGGACAGCAAGGGAACGGGAAGTTTGCGGGAAGGTGCAAGAGGGGCATTTTGGAGAAATGCTCAAAGGCTGCAAAGGAAATTGCTTAAAGTCTCTGTTAAAGCACTGTTATCTGAATGTGTAAGCGGGTTGTCGTGGGTGTGTATGCGTGTAAACCCGGTGTTAGTTGGGGTTAACAGGTTACCCCCCCCCGTTATTGAAAGCTATAAATAGGAGGGTAGAACACCAGTGCTCGGTAAGGTTTTGTGGGGAGAAGCTCTGGGGTTTTATTTCTGTTCTGTGTGAGTTGTTCTCTATGCCGGAGCAGTTGTGCTCCTGGACCTCCTGGATGGAGTAGCTATAGAAACCTCCATGAATGAAATCATTAATCTCTGTGCCTCTATTTGAGTTGTTTTATCTGATTGATGCTTGTTTGTCTTGAGCGTTCTTTCTCTGTTCATCTCTTCACTCTTTTGGCTTCCTGACTTAAGTCTTTGCTCTCGGTTGTTCTTTGGATGATCTAACTTGCCTGGTAATGGAAGCACATACTCGAAGCCTTCTTGGCCCGTTTAATTCCATTTGCATGATTTGATCATCTTCCTTCTTTCAGAGTTGTGGTTTTGATATGTCTTTGTGATTTTCCCAAAAGATTTTTGTAGGCTTGATAAGATTTCAATTAAAGATCAAATAAGTCTTTTGAGGTCGTGGTCTTGCTGTGTTTGAAGTCTCATGACCAATTGATCCGTGAATCAAAAGTTATTCGAAAGTCGGATCTTGCGGTCATGCGCCTCACTGGTTCCTCTGTTTCATTTACGACCACGTCTTTCTTCTTGTCTTCTGGTTTTTGTGGTCGTTTGTAGTTGAAGTCAGTGCAGTCGTTGTCTGGTACGTCGACCAGATTCACGAGTTAGTTGGTTTCGACCATGGTCAAGTACCAGACCACCTCGCACCCTTTTCGACCACTCGATTCTCTGTTGCGGTGATCGGGTCTCAACCACGTTAATCATTCGACCACTTGTGGCTTATGATCATGTGGTTACGGCCAGAGAACTGACGGTGATCGACCGAGTAGTTTGATCGACCACAAGTTGGCATTCGACTACTCTGTACGTGAACAGACTTCAGCTCGGTTGTTTCGACCACGGCAGAGACTTACGACCACGCAGTAAGTCCTGATCGATCTGTCTGTTTTTGGTCACATCAGTTTTCTCTTTGTTGTTGGTCTATTTTCTCGGCTTCCAGTAAGCAGTCAATCTTTCTCTTCATTGCTCGGTAGCTATTGGAGAAGAAGAGTTGTGTGAATACTTAGGGAGGTTTGAATGCACCATTCACCCTCCCTCTGTTACCTGTTCGGTCGTACAATACTTCACCTGGCTGTAAAGGAAGCAAGCCATTCTAACCCCTACTTACTCCACCAATTACATATAACCTACTGTTCAACAACGCTGCCTTAGAGAAAGCCCGACCAGAGATCATAGGGCTTACTTCCTTCCACAAATTGAGACAAGGGTCGTATCTCCATACGCATTTCAAGGCAACAGCTTTGGAAAATTCCCCTAAGACATACAAGCAGCCATCGGCAACTCCAACGGACCAACAACGAAATGGCATAAACCGCTTCCAAGGCATAAAATTGTGTAGAATGCATTTTCCCTGTGTTGTGGTTACAGACCAAACAGAGAGAGAGAGAGAGTATGGTAGTGGAGAGTTAGGTGAGTAATGGCATAGGTCCTTCTCCCCATGGCCTGTGCTGTATATATATATCCACATGGGGAGTGCTTTTACAATTATACCCTTACATCCGAATATACCCTACAAGGGCACTTATGTCATTATACATGTCCCATTCTGGGCCTTACATTCTTCTTAACAGGCCTGCTGGGCTTAGGTGGGGGCCACCCCTACAACAGGAGCCTCTCATGGTGAAGGGCTTCACGGGCCGAAGCCATGCTGCTGAGTCCTTTGGCCCCCTCCGTCCCTGCGGCCTGTGAGCTTTCCCAACACTTCGGCGAAGCCGTATGGGTCGATGTAGAACTCTTCCCGGCGCGAGGTGCGACACCAACCTTGCTGCCGAAGCCGAGGCCGAAGTCGCTGTGGAGGGGAGGGCCGATGTTGAAACCGAAAATGGAGCCCGCGGTCGGCAACGGTGTCGAGGGCCAAGTCGGAGGCGATGCCTGCTCGGTCGTGACAACGAAGTCGAAGCTAGAGCGGAGGTGGACCTCGCGCTGGTGGGTTCCCCTGGGCACGAGGTGTGCACGGCTCCGCATGCCGGTAGTGCACTTTAATGACTCCTGAAAATGTGCCAACCTCTGGGTTGCCAGGAGCAGGCTGCTGCGACCGTGCGTTCTTTTCCAACCGAGTTGTACACGCGGTGGGCCCTGATTTGCGCGCCGTGGGCTGCCTGCGGGCGCACGGCTGTAGCCGTGTGCCCCTTCCCCCAAAAGGGCGGGACGCGTGGTGGTGCGCTATAGGTGCGTCATGCGCTATCGGCCCACCTACCAGCGCGCCCTCGGTTGCCAGTGGTTGTGCTTCTCGATCTTTGGGCGGGCGAACCGTCGCTGCTCTCACGGTTCGCTGCATTTGGTGGAGGGATGGAGTTGGCTTTATAAGGCATCGCCATAGGTATGGGGTGCTCTTTCGTGCTACTTGTTTCAGCCTGTCTTCCCTCTTCTGCCAGCCGCACAACCCACCCTTGCTCGCGTTGTTTTAGCACTCCGTCGTGGAGAGGGATGGCTTGCCGCGACGATCCCGCTTGCCGGCCCAGCGGTAGCACCTCCTCTGATCGTCACAACCTATCGCCTCCCCCAGGGGAGTACTCACTGGTGGTGCGAGGAAGGGCGCATGCCAACAAGCGGTGGGACGCCATGGAACACTCGGGGGGCCGCTGCTCCCGTGTGCTGGGGCGAAGCCGCGCTACAGAAGAGATGCTCCAGAGACTTGTCCAGGAGGGGAAGATCGCGGAACAAGGCGGGGCTCGCCTGCCCGATCCCTCCGAGATGGAACCGCATCCGACGGAGGAAGAGGCTATTGTCTTCGTTGCATTCTTTGATGCCGGTCTGCGGATGCCCTCGACACTCTTCGTCGGCGATGTCCTACGGGCTTACGGGCTGGCGCTGGCGCAACTAACCCCCGGTGCCATAGTCCGCCTGGCCGTGTTTGCTTGGGCCTTGCGAACGGAAGGTCGTCGTCCCAGTGCGAGCCTGTTCGCCATTCTACACGACGCGCGCTGCCAGCCGAAGAAACTCGAGGGGGGAAAAGAGTCAAACTTCGACAGCGTCAGCTTCGTGCTGAGGAAGTCGTGCACTGGGCTCTTCCCTGCATGGGCCGCGCCAGGGAAGTGGGAGTCTGACTGGACGCGACGGTGGTTCTATTACCTTGTGATGAGCAGGAGTGCCCTAGCGTGCCGAGGACAGCCGATATCTTTCACCATCTCGCCAGACGTGGAGCCGATGGCCGACGACGCGCAAAAGGCATGACGGCTTGCGGCATCGCCCGCCGGTTCAGCATGCGCGACCTTGCCGAAGAATTTACCATGTACATGGCGACGTCCGGAACGATGGTGTGAGTCCGACCGTGTCCTGCCTCCGGAGACCCCCACTCCTTGTAAGTTGCTCGACCGTTGGGTGTGTGCACGTTTGCATGATCACGCGCTTCCTTACGGATGACACTGCATTTTTGTGCGTAATGCCCCGGCTGGAAGATGTAGAGCGCGCAGTTGTTGCGCTTCTTGGGCCGTACTCGGCCAAGGAGCATAAATTGCGCGAGGCCACGACCGCCTCGGCAAAACAGGGGCAATTGAACCAAGTGTGCGAGGTCCTGGGGATTAACGTGCCGGACCGCACGGTGCCGGTGGAGGCCTTGGGTGGCGCTGAAGGCGATAGCGAAGTGGAGGTGCAGCCCCACCGACGTAAGGCTCGAGCAGGGGCCACCGCACCCGGCCCGCAGGCCGGCGCCGGGTCTGAACCCGCCATTTCGGGGGGGGGGGGGTGCGGCTCCTGATGAAGGCTTGGACGGCGACGAGGTGGCGGGCCTTGACATTGTTGTCCCAGGGGACGAGGTGGTGCCGCCCGCGATAGCCACCAAGGGTCTGCCACCTACGATCGGAGCGACTGGGGAGGCGTTGCTCGTGTCTCCAAGGGCGAAGCACCCCCGGGTACAGTCACCTGCGCCTGCGAGGGGGCAGTTCGGGGTGGCCGGCGTGATCACCAGGATCCTGGCACCCCTCGAGGAGGTCGGTGAGGCCGGGGGAGGGGGCGCCGCTCCTCAAGCCGACGAAGTCCCTTTACCCTGCACGGAGGTAGCGCGGACACCCCCTGTACGCTAATAGGGGGTACCAAAGGTAGGCGCTATTCCTTTTCCTCTCGCGACTTCGCGAAACTCTCTCCGCTTTGCTCGCTCATTCCGTCGTCGGCCTCAGGCGAGAAGAGGTCTCCCGGACGCGATCAAGGATCGAGCAACGGAGGTGCGCGCGAAGTCGCCGATGTTGCTGCGCAGGACGAGGCGTGGGCATCCCGTGCTGTGGAACCCGCTGGTCCGAGGCCAGTCATCTCCGACTTCTTCTCGCGGACAGAGATGCTTCGTGTCTTCAATCAAGCTGCGGAGCGGGTCAGCGACAGCTTGGATGTGCAGGCGCTGGCGACCTGCGAGGGGGACCTTCTGGCGCTTGCCTTGGGTGCCTCGGAGATAAGGGTGAGTGGTTTACAGCCTGCGCCGCTGTGTGAGGTTCTTCTAACGTTCGCTTTCTTTCCCAGACACTCGCCCTCAGACAAGCTTTGGAGAGGAGTCGCGTTCAGGAGCGGCGGGCGCTACAAAGCAAGCTTCGTGAAGCAGACGACGCTCACGCCGTCAAGGACGTGCAGATCCGCGCGCTGGAGGCGAAGAGGGCGCTGTTACCTTCTGAGGCGAGGGACGCGCGGCGCGCTGCGGCAGAGGAGCGCACCGTCTTTCAGCAGCAGATTGCCGCGCTGGAGGAAGAGAAGGATCGCCTCGCCACGTCTCTTTTGGAGAAGACCGCGGCCTTGGATCATGCATCCGTAGCAGCGTGGAAGGCGATGGAGTCGCTGGAAGGGCCCTCCGGGAGCTCGTCGTTGACGTGCTGGAGGTTACGCATGGTCGTGAGAACCTGGCGGAGACACTTGGGTGGATCGAGGAGGGCTCGAGTCTTGTTCGCTGTGGTGCTAAGGCCTTCAACGATCACTACGGCTACATAGGTGCCTCCTTCACCCTTGCCTTGCTTTGCGCCTGGGGATGCGAACATGCCGGCGAGCTGGCGGACTCAGTGGATCTCGCCGGTGAGCCCGAGGTGATGTCTCGACGCCATTCGCTTCACGAACCGGCTGCACAGAACTTCTATGATCGAATCTGGAGCCATGTCGGGGAGGACACGGCCAGGATCGCGGTGCGGCGAACTCTGCACAAAGAGGGGGACCTCCTCCGGTGGCTCGAGGAACTTCCTCGACGCAGTGGAGACGATGCGGACGGAGCGTGACGCTGGGTCTGGGTGTGTTGCGTCGTGTATACCTTTTTGTATGGCTGCTCCGCGGCTTACACTTTTACATGAATGAGGAAGCGCTTGCCTGATGTCGTTGCTGTATGCCCCTATTCGATGCGGTTGATACGTAGTGTTGATTTTCGCGCTAGGTATCCGTCCGTGCCTGGTCGGAGTAGCTTCACGAGCGGTCCGCCACCTTGCTTCCAGAAAAATGGCAGCGAAGCTGGCGCCCAACCAAAGTAGACGCGCGAGCGCTCCGTCCCCTACCTTTCGAAGGGGTGACAGCGGAGCTAGCGCCTAGCCGATGTAGACGCGCGGCGCTCAGTCCCTACAGCCGAAGGGTGGCGGCGAGGCGGCGCCTAGTCGGGCAGACGCGCGAGCGCTCCGTCCCCTACCTCTCGAAGGGGTGGCAGCGGAGCTGACGCCTAGTCGAAGTAGACGCGCGAGCGCTCCGTCCCCTACCTCTCGAAGGGGTGGCAGCGGAGCTAACGCCTAGCCGAAGTAGACGCGCGAGCGCTACTGGGTGTTACATGCGTGGGAACTTCGACCACATCTTGTTTATACTCCGGGGAGTACGCACAAGGACAGTGCCTGCACATGCGCGGGGATATCCGCGCCTTGTTTATACTCTGTAGAGTGCGCAGGGAGAACATCCGCGTCTTATTTATACTCCGTAGAGTGTGCACGGAGGCATCCCTCCGCTGCGTCTTGTTTAGAGTCCGTAGACTGCGCGTGGAGGTGAGCCTCCGCGCGTTGCGGGCGGTGAAGGTGCGTGCAGAGGCGGACCTCGATGCTACGCCTTGTTTATACTCCGTGGAGTGCGTGCGGAGGCGGACCTCGATGCTACGTCTTGTTTATACTCCGTGGAGTGCGTGCGGAGGCGGACCTCGACGCTACGTCTTATTTAGAGTCCGGAGACTGCGCGCGGAGGCGAGCCTCCGCGCGTTGTGGGCGGTGAAGGTGCGTGCGGAGGCGGACCTCGACGCTACGTCTTATTTAGAGTCCAGAGACTGCGCGTGGAGACGAGCCTCCGCGTGTTGCGGGCGGTGAAATTGCGTGCGGAGGCGAGCCTCGACGCTACGTCTTATTTATACTCCGTAGAGTGCGTACGGAGGCGGACCTCAACGCTACGTCTTATTTATAGTCCAGAGACTGCGCGCGGAGGCGAGCCTCCGCGCGTTGCGGGTGGTGAAATTGCGTGCGGAGGCGAGCCTCGACGCTACATCTTATTTATACTCCGTAGAGTGCGTGTGGAGGCGGACCTCGATGCTACGTCTTATTTATACTCCGTAGAGTGCGTGCGGAGGTGGACCTCGACGCTACATCTTATTTATACTCCGTAGTGTGCGTGCGGAGGCGGACCTCGACGCTACGTCTTATTTATACTCCGTAGAGTGCGTGCAGAGGCGGACCTCGACGCTACGTCTTATTTAGAGTTCGGAGACTGCGCGCGGGGGCGTCCCTCCACGCGTCTTTATTTATGCTCGTGGGTGGTGCACGCGAAGGTAACCCTTTGCGCGCTTTTGGTAGGAAACAAGAAAATTTGTGTGAACGGTGTACTTTATTAAATTCTCGTTTGTGCGAGCGAGCGGTTACAAGAGGTGAGGCACTAACCGCTGGCTGCTTAAAGGTGGAGACGACCTCAGCCGTCGTTGTCCGGTGGTGAAGCTGCATGCGTTTGGAGCCTCTGGTGCCAGGGCGATTCGTGCAGGAGCGTGGCGGGGCGCCCCCCCGAAGCCGTCGAAGGTCCTTGCGCTCGCACACTCGGCTTAGGCGTAATACCGCCGCAGTCTGTCCACATTCCACGTGTGACGGAACGTCTGCCCATCCAGGGTAGCTAGGCGGTATGCTCCCTTCTGTAGGGCTTCCGCGACGATGTACTGGCCTTCCCACCTAGATTTGAGCTTGCCTACCGTCTCCGTGTGGAGCGCCATCTTAAGGACGAGGTCTCCTGGTTTGAATTCGCGTGGGTACAGCGAACGATCCCGATCGCGCACCATCTGTCGCGCGTACTTTATGACGTGCTGTGTTGCACTTGCCCGGTCTCCGTCAAGGAGGTCTATGGACAATTGGCGCTCCTCGTCTGGTGCTTGGACGAGGACTCTTCGTGAGCCAGCCTTTATTTCCTCAGGTGTGACTGCCTCATCGCGGAAGAGGAGCTTGAATTGCGTGAACCCCATTGGACGTGTGATCGTTGTACGGAGGGACCAGAGGACACTGTGGAGCTCGCCCGGCCACTTCCCCTTTGGTAGCCCAACAAGGCGCTTCTTGATCGCGGCGGAGATGGCATCGTTCGCCTGCTCCACCGCACCGTTGGACTGTGGGTGTCCAACCGAGGCAAACTGGAGTGTGATGCCCATATTGTCGCAGAATTCTTTGAATGGGGCTGCGTCGAATTGCAGACCGTTGTCGACGGTGATCTCCCTGGGCACGCCGAATCGGCATATGATGTTCTGCTAGAGGAAGCGTTGCATAGCTGCCGAGGTAATCTTGGCCAGGGCTACCGCCTCCGGCCATCTGGAAAAGTATTCCAGAGCGACCGCTACGAACCGCAGGTCACCCGGGGCCCTGGGAAACGGTCCCACGACGTCGATGCCCCACCGCGCCAGCGGCCATACCGGGGGTATGGGATGGAGGCTTGTCAGTGGCCTGCGGATGGCCCTTTCCATCCACTGGCAACCTTGACAACGGCGCACGAGATCTTGGGCGTCCGCGACAGCTGTTGGCCAATAAAAACCTTGCCTGAATGCCTTGCCCACTAGGAATCTTGGTTGAAGATGCGAGCCGCAGAGCCCCGCATGAATTTCCGCGAGGAGGCGCTTTCCTTCTTCGCGCGACTCCCTTTTTGTAGAGCACCCCGTCGAGCACCTGGAAGGACCTAGCGCGGTGCTGTAAACGCCGGAGCTCGGTGGGGTCGTCCGGTTCCACGATGTCCTGCAGAAAAGCGAAAAGGGGTTCCCGCCAGTCACCCTACTGGGTGATTTGGTGGACTAGGGCCGCATCACGGTTATCCTGCGCGATGGCTGCCGTGGGCAGGACCTCGTAAAATGCCCCCGGGAGTTGGGAGCTGCTGACTGGTAGCCTTGGCAAGGACATCGGCTTGCTTGTTGTCTGCCCGAGGGATGGCCTTCACCGTGACACCCAAAAGCCGTTCCTTCGCTCGTACGGCTGCTAGGTACTTATCTAGCTCCGGGTCCTTGGCCTGATATGACTTGTTCACATGGCCCGCCACTAGCCGTGAATCAGTGCGGACGAGGACTCTCCTTGCTCCCATCGCTTTGAGCTTCCCGAGGCCGAAGAGTAACGCCTCGTACTCGGCCGTATTGTTCGTAGTAGGAAATGCTAGGCGCGCCGAGTACAACAGGCGCTGCCCCTCAGGTGTGGTAATAACTGCGCCAACCCCCGCGCCCGCAACGCCGTAAGCTCCATCGGTGTTGAGCATCGACACCGGTCTTGGCACGGAGGACAGGTGGTGGAGGGGTCCATTCCGCGAGGAAGTCCGCCAGAACTTGAGACTTGATCACTGTTCGGGAGGCGTATGTTAGGGAGAATGGAGCAAGCTCGACCGCCCATTTGCCGGTTCACCCCGTGAACTCCTTGTTGTGCAGCATCTCCGCCAAAGGGAACGAGGATGGCACCGTTATCGGGTACGCCAGGAAGTAATGCCAGAGCTTTCTTGAGGCCATGACCAGCGCGTAAGCAAGCTTCTCGAGCTTCGTATACCGTGTCTTGGCACCCTGGAGGGCTTCGGAGATAAAGTACATTGGTTGCTGGAGAGCGCCCTCTTCGAGGACGAGGACGACGCTGACCGCCGTTGCCGAGGCGGCGAGGTAGATGTAGAGACCCGAATATGCAAATCCGGACTCTCCTGTGTATTCTGCACTAGTCCAGGATCACGCTAGTGCACACAGTATGAACAAAGATGAAATATCGAACATATCACGATTTACTAGGAAAAGACTCAAACATTATTAATAATTATCAGAGTATGACCTTATGGCCAAGCTTACAATAGACTAGCCCGAAGGGCTTAACAAAAACTAGCAGCGGAAATCCAAAAGAAAGCGCAGCAACCAATCGACACGCCCACGGGCTATCGAGTGGAGAACGAAGCCTAATCCGCGAAGACGTCAAGTACTCTCCTTCGGAACCTCTGCTGGTGATACTCCTCCTCCTCAAGCGAGCAACAGGGGCATAAAGCCGTGAGTACATTGGTACTCGGAAGTCGCTTGTAACAAATAAATGCAATATAGTATGCAAGGCTTAACAATGGATGGTGAAAGGTTAATTTTGCGAAGCGAGCAATTTAAAGTAAATACAATAAATAGATTGAAAAGCGAACTTCAAAATGATAATAAATAAGTAACCAAAGGAATTGAGACCAACCACAAGTGAACTAGCCATTCACCCAAGGAATCCACCATGAACCAAGATCCATGAAATGAACCACCGATGAACTAACCATTCACTCTCCAACTTAACCCAACCAGGTTTTTATGAAAACTCTACCCCTCGTGTGAAATCACCGAGCATTGTCCATGACCGAGGACACGGCTATTCGAATAGTTTTATACTCTGCAGAGGTTGTACAACTTTACCCACACGATATGATCATCTTGTAATGTCACGGTATAACATGCTTCCTTTGGCATGCCGACCAAGAAGATCACAACAAGGCCTTTACAATGTTCAATCTCAACCCGCCCGCCTCGCTAAGGTTTCGCCGTCGAGTAGGGTAACCCCAGTCGATAATTGCCCCTCTTGCGCCATTGTGGATCCATGGCTCACCACACCACACTCATCGCAACGACGGAACCGAAATTGAAACATCACAAATTAATTAGCGAGTCCATCCCATACTGGACATGTGGTTGTGCAGTAAGGCTCGGATCAATGGCGCACAAAGTTAAGTCCTAAGAATTACCCAGCGAAGCCTCCACATCCCAATGTGCGACACTGCACTTCTTTCTCGCACGATCATTCGCGAGTGAAAACCAATTTTGTATAACCAACACCAATGACACACCAATGTCATGGCACACAAATTTTATAACAGTGGCACCAACCACGATTCAATATCTCATTAAGTCAAATTAATTAATCACATGCGATGATGAACCCTTTCGCAAAATAAGCAAGGCTAAGCATTCTAATCGTGCCAACCCAATGTGACAAATAGCATAGCATCACTAATTAAATTTCCAACCTAAGGTGACAATGGCAACAAGGTATTCCAAATATCAAGGAGGGAAATAACCAATTGGGACGATAACTACCAATACAAGGGTTTTATAATAAAGTAGCAATGCATGATAATTTAAAACAAAGTAATACATAATAGATTTGAAAACTGGGTTCAATATGATCAAAGGACACGACTTGCCTTGGCCTTGCTCAGCTGAGGGCTCTTGATCTTCAAATCCAACTTCCGCTCCCTCGAACACGCGATCTAACGAGAGAGAAAACGAGACGAAAAGACAAAATAAATTCAAATAAAATTCAAATGAACTCCAAAAACTTTCAAACCTGAACCAAACGGTAGAGATAAATTTTAGATGAATTTAGAAAAAAGAACGGGGTCAATCGGAGCTAGGACGAGGGAGAACGGGCTCTTGAAAAATTGGATCTAAAGAAAATCGGGAAAATTGGAAAAGTGCACTGTGCTGCGGACCGGGCGCACGGTGAGGAGGGTCCACGTATGCGCGATTGGCTGACGTGGAAGGGTGACGGGCAGGCGGCGTGGGTGGTGACGTGGCACTGGGACGGCTCCGGCCGAGGTGGCGACCACGTGGCAAGCCACGTGGACCCTAGGGCCGAGGTGGATGCCGACCGGGGTGGTGGCGTGGCTCGGTGACCGTCCGGTTCACGTGCACGGCTGAGCCAGTGGGTCGGTGGCGCGAGACAGCGCCACGGTGGGCGGTGTTCACGGAAGCGGCGGGTCGGGCGCGCGTGCCGACGCACCGGCGCGAACCGAGGGGACGCGGAGCGGCCGAGGCGGCGGCGGCCTTGGCGCGCGGCCGCGGCGATGGCCGGCGGGCTGGCGATGGCGGGCGAGCTGCGCGGTGGTCGGGCGGTCACGGCGGCGGGGTCCGGCGGCGGCGGCTGTGGTGGCGGCGGGACTCACCGGCGGCGAGCTCGGCGCGGCGGCGTGAGCGGCGACGACGGCAGACGGCAGCGGCGCCGACGTCGAACTCCCGCGGGACGAACGCCACGGCGCGCGGCGGTGGCGAGCGGCGGCTCGAGGGACGAGGGAAGCGAGGGTTAGCCGGCTTTATATCGCGGACGCCAAGCGGCGGGTCGGGTGCGCGAAGAGTCCGCGGCGGAGATGGCGGCGGCGAGTCGGGCGGACACGAGGAGAAGTCCCGCTCGAGCAGGGCTCGGCAGTGGGCCCCACATGTCGATGGCTCAACGGCGAAGCGGCGAGGATGCGCGCGCGCGAAGGGGCTGCGGCGGATGGGCGACACGCGTCGGCCATCGAGCGGTCAAGCGCGAGCGGCGCGGACGGATGCTCGACGCGTGGCGCGGCGGAGAGGCGCGGCGCGGCCTCTTTGGGCTGGGCTGGGCGGCCGGCCGCTGCGGCGTGCTTGGTGGCTGGGCGGTTTAAGGATTTTCTTTTCTTTTTCTTTTTCAGAAATTCAAATAAATTAGTTTGAGCTCTAGAAAATAGCAAATAAATCCAGAAAAATCCAGAAAAATTCCAATAAATTCCTTGAGACGCAAAGAACTCAAATAAAATAATTTTGACAAATGTTCATGTTCAGATTACTCATATTAAATCCTTTTTAATTCATAAAAATTCCATTTAAGCTTTAATTAATTCCAGAAAAATTCAAATGGTGAATTTTATTTTAAAAGCTTCAAAAAGACTCTGAAAATCAGGATGTTACAGTAGAGTAGGAGGGGAGCCTCTGGCGCTGGGGCCACTAGTGTGCGAAGGGTTGTGAGGTGTTTCTTGAGGTCGTCGAAGGCCTTTGCTTAGTCGTCGTCCCAATGAAACCCGTCGCAACCGCGGAGAGTCTTGAAAAATGGCAAGCCTCGCTCCGCTGCCCTGGAGAGGAAACGACTCAGGGCCGCCATGCGGCCGGCCAGCCTCTGGACCTCCCTCGTCGTCTTGGGCGGTTCCATGCCCAGGATGGCGTCGACCTTGTCGGGGTTTGCTTGAATGCCTCGCCCGGACACGAGGAAGCCCAAGAGCTTACCCGCCTGCACGTCGAAAACACACTTGTCCGGATTGAGCTTGATGCCCGCCTTCCTGAGGCTGTCGAAGGTCTCCTGAAGATCCCGACCGTGGAAGGCGAGCTGCTTGGTTTTTACTACCATGTCATCCACGTAGGCCTCCACGTTCCTCCCTAGCTGGGCGGCTTGGGCCAGCGCGACGAGGCGAGTGAAGGTTGCACCCGCGTTCTTCAAGCCAAAGGGCATCCTGACAAAGCAGAAGGTCCCAACTGGCATAATGAAGCTAGTTTTATTTTCATCATCCTTGGCCATGTAGACCTGATGGTAGCCGGAGTAGGCGTCCAAGAAGCTCATGAGCTCGCACCCTGCGGTGGCGTTGACCAGTTGATCTATGCGTGGCAGAGGGTAGTCGTCCTTCGGGCATGCCTTGTTGAGGGTGGTAAAGTCGATGCACATACGCCAGGCGCCGCTGGCCTTTTTGACCAACACCGGATTGGCGAGCCAGTCTGGATGTTGGACCTCGCAGATAAACCCTGCCCGAAGGAGCTTCGCCACCTCCACCTTGGCCGCTTGCTGCCGGTCCATGGACATACGACGAAGTTTTTGCTTGACTGGCTTGGCGTCAGGGCGGATCGCCAGGTTGTGTTCGATGAGGGCACGGTCTACACCTTTAATATCCTCGGGGACCATGCAAAGACATCTATGTTGGCGAAGAACTCGGAGCAAGTCTTGCTCTACGTATGGAGGAGGCCCTCGCTATGGATCTGACGCCCCTCCACTTTGGAGGGCATTCTCTAACTCCGCCCTCGGGTGGGGCTTAGGTGTCCACAGGGTGGATGGCGTGTCCACTGGTACTTGTCGGTGAGGCGTGCACCTGCGGCAAAGGCGTCCGGCTCGTTTCGATGCTCCTTACCATATCCCGATCGCCAAAGAGCGGTGATGGCGCCTCGCCGGCACAGGAGCTTCATACGGGAAGGCGTAGTGTGGGACCGCCTCGAAGGAGTTGATGGCAGGCCGGCCCAGTATGGCATTATATGAATACGGGACGTCCACGACGTCAAAGACGATATCTTCAGTCCTGGCGTTGGCGGCCTGGTACAAGGAGACTTGGAGGCATACCTAACCCAAAGCCTTCAGTGGCTGGCCTCCGAGGCCCTGGAGGGGGGCTTCTGATGCTTTCAATAGACTCCGAGGTACCCCCATGCGATCAAGGGCCTCCGCGAACAAGATGTTGGCAGAGCTCCCCCCGTCAATGAGGATACGCTTGACGTCGCAGCCTGCAATGTCGGCCTGGATGACCAAGGGATCTTGGTGGGGGAATTCCACGCCCTGGGCATCGGCTGACGTGAAGGTGATGCTGTGATGTGGCGTCTCCAGAGGTAGTTGTGCTGGGGAAGTGCTCGATGAAGAGCCTCCAGTGATGACGTTAACGCCACGGCACTAGGTCTCTCGGGGCCCGCGCGGGCGCGCTTGCGTCTGTTGTGACGTGGGCTCTGCGGGTCAGCGCCTCTGAGGCCCGTACTTGGGCCATCGCTTGCCGTAACACCGCAAGTTTGGTGCATGTCCACGTGAAATGGCCCCCGTAGCTATGCACCTCGCACCATCTGCCGTATTCTAGGACTTCCTGCTCCGCACGTAGCTTTTCATCGCGGCTTCCTTCACATCCCCCTCCGGTGCGCAGGGTTAAAGCGGTTTTCCAAGGGACGCCTTGTGCGGCGAGGACACGGCGAGCCTTTTGGGGTCTTCGTCGGTTACGCCGGGGCTTGCGCCTGTCGTTTGGCGTGTTTTGGTGTACCCCGGCGTCGACGCGCTCACGAGTGTCACCCGTGGACGCTTGCTTGTGTTTTGTTCGCGGGTTGTCTCTTATGCGTCTCTTTTGCGACATTTCCTCCGCTTGACTGGCATTAGAGCTGTCGTCGTTGCGCCTCCGCGCATCCTCCTCGGCCCGGGTGTACGCTTCCATCTTGTCAAAGAGCTTTGCCACTGACTTGAATGGCTTCCACGCGTTATACTCAGCGAGTAGTCCCGGGCGGAGACCTTGTACCGCTGCATTGATGACAGTTGTCTCGTTGACGTCCTCGACTTTGGAGCGTACCTTGGCGAAGCGTTTGAAGTAACTCTGGAGCCCCTCTTCGGGTTGTTGCTTGACTGCGAAGAGCTGGCCCGCATCGACACGCTCGACATAGTTTCCCTGGAAGAAGTTATAGAGTCGATCGTGGATCTTCTCCCACGCGTAGATGGACTGCGGCTCGATGGTGAAGAACCACGAGTGCGCCACCCCTTGTAGCGCGAGGGGGAGTCCCTTGGCCTTCGTGGTGTCGTATCCGCTAGCAGCTTCGATGGCGGTTTCGTACACGCGTACGAATTGTCGCGGGTCTGCGTCGCCTTTATACGCCTCGATGACACTCGGGAACTTGAAGTCCTCGGGCCATGCCGCCTGCTGCAGGCCCGCGGAGAGTGGGGACTCCGGGTCCACGCGTCGTAGTAGGGCGCGACCGGGCGCAAGAGCGTCGCGGCCATCCGCCCTCTCCGGAGTGGGCTCTACTGCGACTGCTGGTGGGATCCGCTGACCCCAAGTTTTCTGCATACCTTGCACGGCTCCGCGAAGATCCGCCAACTCCCGTCGGAGCATGCCAAAGGCCGTCAGCAGGGCGCTGTGTCCCATGGGCATGGCCAAGGTGAGAGAGAGTATGGTAGTGGAGAGTTAGGTGAGCAATGGCATAGGTCCTTCTCCCCATGGGTTGTGCCGTATATATATATCCACATGGCGAGTGCTTTTACAATTATACCCTTACATCCGAATATACCCTACAAGGGCACTTATGTCATTATACATGTCCCATTCTGGGCCTTACATTCTTCTTAACAGGCCTGTTGGGCTTAGGTGGGGGCCACCCCTACAACACCCTGTGATTCAAATTTGTCTCGTGATTCAAATTAGCTTATTGGTAGTATGTTTCATATGATCTAAATTTTCATTGTTATTCACAATTTTCTATTATATCATTAATTTTCATACGTTTCATACACAGGTGATTTATTGCTACTCCGTACTTATAGCAGAATAATTATATATTCTTGGGTATGTGCTTTTTATTATCGAGGTACTTACTTTGTATTTTTTTTGTTTTTCATTTTTTGTCTCTAATACTTCAATTGTATAATTTCTGTATGAGTTTGAAATTCTATAAAAAGCAAAAGACTATATTTATGCCAACTTAGTTTAGTCCGATAAAATGATTCAGTCTACCCTCAATTTTATTCCTGCCTTTGCCACGGGAAGAAGTAATAGAGAAAAAGAAAAGTAGAAATGTTTTGTGCTCCCGAAAAAAATCAATCTATTGTATTCGTGCGGTGTTTTTCTCCAATAGGTGGGCGCATCACCGAGAGAAAGGCAGGCGCATCGTCACGCTAGGAGCAGAGGCACTGCTCTTCGCGCAAGACGAGGCCATGTTGACTTTCACGTCCAACAGCTATTTCATGACGTGAAAACAATCGAATAGCAAGGCACTGCTTCTTTGTGTTGTTTTTGTTAGGAAACATATGCCTAGGTTTGAAGCCTTAGCCCATGGTGGGCACCTCATCACTAGGCCATAAATAGGGAGTACTGTTGGCTGTTTCGTATACGAAATCAGAAAGAAAGCAACAAACAAAGACTAGGAGTTCTCTTTATCTCTCTGTATTTTTAATCTACTATTTTTGTCTTCTATGATTGATCTGGTTTTGCATAAACAGAGGAATTGATCGGACTGGTTGCCAGTGATAGTTCCTCAACACATTATCAGCACGAATCACTCCGGTGAATTGAAAGGTAATCATCGAAGCATTAGTAGATTGAATTGTCTATACCCAGATCACTCTAAATTCGCAGATTTCACTTTTTAGATAATTTTTCTATGGTGCAAATCCACTCTAATATACCGCGAGCAGACTTGAAGTCACCGGCACAATGTCGATCGGTAAATTACATGAAAGAGTACATGTTGATTGCATCGCATATTGAAAAGAAAGAAAGAAAAGCATGCACGGCCGGCCCTGTACGGCCGCCGACCCTCCTCCCCACGCGCCACCGCAAGTGCCGCCGGGCTAGCCCGAAGCCACCGCTGGTCGCCCGATTGCGCTGCTTGATGATGCCTCAGCTTCCTCAACGGCCTCCTGTGCCGACCCCGAAACGGACACCCGAAGCGTCGCCGGCCTGCAACTGGACTCCCCTCGCACGCCACCCGAAGGGTCGTCGGCCTCCCTTCGCGTGCCACCCAAAGTCACCACTCGGCTCGAAGCCGAGAAGCCATCCGCACCGTCTCGGGCCTCGCAACGGCCGACCACCGTTTTGGCTCCCAGGCCCCGCATGGCCGTCCACACCGTCTCGAGCCCCGCACGGCTGACCGCCGCTTTGGCTCCTGAGCCCCGCATGCGCGCCCGTTGTCACACTCGAGAGCCGTGTCCGCCGCCCATGGCCGGCCCCGATGCACCGCTCGCCGCTTGCACCAGCTCAATCACCCGAGCTTTCGCCCAGATCCACCGCCTGTGGCCGGCCCCGAAGCTTCGCTCGGCCTGTAGTCGCTCATGCCAGCCGGCCCCGCCGCTCGCTCGACTCGAACATGACCACTGTCGTGCTGGCCAGCCACCGTCGCCTCGTGCCCACCCGAGCCACAGCTCAGGTCACCGCCGCCGCCTTTATGCACAGGGGTAGGGTTCCCCTACACCTTCCCCTTTGTGAGTCGGCCAGATGGGCCAAGTAGACTGAAGTGAGATGGGCCGGGGAAAGCCCGGCCAAGGGGGGCACATTGGCAAATTTGCAAAACAAACCCTCGGAATTCTAAAAATTATGGAAGGCCCCTCAGATTTTGCAGACAGGTCCCAAATTTTGTAGAAAGACCCTTGGAAAATCAAAAAATTACGCGAAAATTTTCTCTGAATTGAAAATTTGTGTATAGGCCCTCGGAAATTGCAGTATTCACTAAAAATTCATATTCCGACATAAAAGGGCCTCGAGAATTCAAATTTTGAATTATTTTTAGCATTTGAAGCATGTTTATTTCTATCATTATTATTTTCTATATTTTCTGTATTTAGATTCTGTTTTAAATTAATCGTAATTATTTAAATTACCTTTAATCACCAAAATTAATAGTAAAACGTATGGAAAATATATAGGAAATTCTGGAACATTACGAGAATCTTTTGTACCATTATCAAATTTATTTACATGAAGTATATTTATTCCATGCATGTTTACCGACAGTAAACTTATATATTCCTTTCATGCATATGTAGATGACTGGCATCATGAACCGGGAGTTCGAGGAGCTGGCTCAGCATGGCCAAAACTACTTGACTTGGGCTTCCGATGTCGAGATAGTACTTAGAGCTAAGATGCTCCACGCTGCTATTGGGATTGGCGCACCACATGATGCCCAATCCACCCCTGAGGAAAATGATCAGGCACTTCACTTCCTCAGGCACCATCTCTATCTCACTCTCAAGAATGAGTACATGGCAGAGAAGAGTGCGCTAGCACTTTGGATTGCACTTAAAAAGCGGTTCGAGAGACTAAAGTACACCATTCTTCCTCATGCAAAGCAAGAATACATCCGACTGAGATTTGCCGATGTCAAAACAGTCGGGGAGTACACTTCTGCCTTGCACAGAATTTGTACCAATCTTTAAGTTTGTGGCAATCAGATCACAGATGAGCAGAAGATTGAGAAGACCCTATTCACCTTCCACCCCAATGCAATGCAATCCGCACAGCAAATATCGTCAAGACGACTACAAGGAGTATGCCGAATTGATTGATATAATGCAGGTTGCAGAGGCTTAGGACGAAGTTCTCCGCAAGAACTACGTCGCGCAGCTACCTGGGAGCTCCGTTGGCTGTGAAGCCAATGCTGGGAGCTACAAGGTGCGAAAGCCCATGTTGAAGAAAAGGGGAAGGAAGGGTAAGGCCGCAACCTAGAAAGGCAAGTCAGATGCTGCACGTGAAAATAAGGCAAGCAAGCCAAAGCGAGATGGCAAGGCTTATGGTCAGCAAGACCAATCTTACTACAAGTGTGGCAAGTGTAAGGGGCCGAAGTTCTCGTTCTTTTATTCTGAGGCCTCTGGACGGGATTAGGGATACCTTCAACTTTCTTTGGTATTTCAACCCTCTCCTGTACATTGCGTGCAGGCACATGCGACTTAGTCACGCTCTTCAAATCACTAAAGTGGTCAGGTAGTTGATTTGCTAATGCCTGCAAATCAATGATCTTCTAGACTTCTCTATTTGCTTCACTAGTGCGCGGGTTATATGCATGGATTTCCGTGGATTGCCACGTAATTTCCTGATATTTTTCATCAAGGGGTTGATTTCCTCCCCTAATGTTGGGAAATTATCCTCATCAAATATGCAATCAGCGAAGCGGGTGGTATGCAAATCTCCTATCATGGGTTCTAAATACCTGGTTATGGATGCAGTCTCATCACCACAAGGGCAAAGGGTTTTTGTGGTGAAAATTTTCATCACAAAAGCTTATTTTTTCGCCACAAATCAACCTTTGTGGCGACTTTTTAAATCGCCACTAGTCGCCACAAATACTAGCCTCACAAATACTCTAGTGATGATTTTTTGTTCCCCACAGATTGCCATACTCATTAGTGACGAATTGTGTTGCCACTAGTAAAGTGGACATTTGTGGCCCCATACGTTGTCACAAAAACATATGTATTAGTGGCAAAAAAAGATGCCACTTATAATGTTTTTTGTGGCAAGAATAATCGACACGACTATAGAGTATTTATGGCAATTTTGTCATCACAGTTACCATTGTAAAAGTGACGAATTATATGGTCACTAAAGACTATATATCAGTGACCAATGTTTCGCCATTATAGAAGTTTAGTGTGGCGATATTTGTTCTCACTATTTTAGTTACAATTGTGACTAGTTAATCGCCACAGTTTATATGGGAAACTGTGGCACCTTATCTACACAAATACATTTTGTTTGTGACATAACTCATCCTCACATATATATTACAGAGGCAAAACTTTTCCTCACAATATGATTTTTTTGTGAGAATTGATAAGACATGTTGTGTCGATAATTTCATCTCCAAAAAACATATCATTTGTGTGAAAATATTAGTTATGACAAGTTTTGTCACAAGATAAAGTCTCAATTGTGTGGAACAATAGATGTTGTGGCAAACGATTTATCATCATCACCCATGTTGTAGTGACAAAAATGGCTCGACAAATATACATTTTAGCAATACAATTCTCACAACTGTAGACCAATAACATTTATTTCAATAATTCTTTATCCATGATAATGTTGCAATCAAGCAATACACAAAAATTAATAACACTTGGAACTCTCAAAATAACGCACACACTACTTTCAAATCTCAAATAATTTATTCAACTATAGGTATTAAACTCTAAGATGGAGGCGGTGAAGCTCCAGAATGAATGTGCGCAAAGAAATCAGCCATTTGTTGATCAAGTTGCTCTCTCACTAGACGTGCAACTTCTCCACTCTGTGTTCGATGCAAGGAACTAAGCTCATCACGTTGGGACTGCTGCTCTTCTTGTAACTGTGCATTTGTTTCGACCACGGTCGAGACCTGGCCTTCAAAGCTTGTGCTCGTTGCTCGGACCTCAAAGACGTTGTTGAAGATCATCGCGCGTGCTCGAGCTGCAGCTTCACGCTGTTGAAGCCTCGATTTGTGCCTGCAATCTGATCCTTTCCTCGGCCACTCGTTTCTGAGACGAATGCCAACACGCGTGAATGGTTTGGCTTTCGACCAAGAACTAGTGCGAAGTGCTCCACTATTGGCACGCGGCGCGGAAGAAATTTTTCTTGATGTGTCCAAGCAACTTCATGTAGTTTGGTGTGCAAAGCATGAAACAACAAACTAATTAAGAACTTATATACTACACAACGGACGAAAAACGTTCATCTAATTAATAGTAAGTATGAGCATGAATTCACTCCAGGATAGTTGCTGCTGTTAAAAAAAATCTGCAGACATGTCATCTAATAAATAAAATTTGCAGAGATAATAACCATGAAGTTGTGATAACCATGAAAAAACCGAACAAACCGAAACTTCGCCCTCCTGCAGCTACTTCGTTTGCCCAAATCCATCGGTGAAACCTCACCAACCCGGCGGTGCCGTTTCCTCTCAACCCCCTCCGTCGGCAGCTCGGGAGGCGCGGCGCTCCTCCACCCCACTCTCCGGCGGCGGAAGACCGTGATGACCCGCGGCGCGCAGCGCCATGGCGCCCGAGGCACCTTCACGCTACATCGGGATCGCGCGGCGATCCGCCGCCTTCCGCCTCATGAAGCAAATGGTACGTGATCTGATCCTTCCCTTGTGCAGATTTTTGGTTCAAAAACTGGACTTTTGTTTGGTCACCTACTGATATGGCATGCTTGATACATGGGCAAACTTCCAAACTAGACGTAGCAGCTGAGCAATGGACGATTCATTTGGGTTGCATCTGTAGCTTATTTTAGATATGAAGCCTCGAGGAGTTGCTGCTGTTTACTGCCCAATCCCAACTAAACAGCAGTACAATTGGAATACTATAAGATGGAGTGAGCTAATTCATTTCATCAACCGGTCACAATTAACCTATTTATTAGTGGCAAATTAATGTTTCTCCACTAAATTCGCCACTGAAGGTGCATCCTGTGGCGATATAGTGGTTTGCCACTAATAATCGACGCAATAGTGATGAAAATTAGTTTGGTCACTAATAACATGGGAATCAGTGGCAAAATAAAATTTCGCCACCACATTTTATCACTAATGCTCGGTCTTCCTGTAGTGCATAACCAACGTATATCCTAGTCTTACGGAGAGGACCCATTGCAGTACGCTGTGGAGGGGGTATAGGTACATAAACCTTGCATCGAAACCTCCTGAGATGAGAAATTTTTGGTGCTAACCCTTGCGCTAGTTGCATAGGTGAATGGATGTTGTAGGCCGATGGTGTAAAGTTGATGAGATTTGCTGCATGTAGGACTGCGTGTCCCCAACTTGTAGCTGGCAAATTACAATTCTACAAAAGGGGTCGGGCAATAAATTTAATTCTCTTGATTAATGTCTCTGCTAAACCATTCTGGGTATGGACATGTGGTATAAAATCCTCAACTATAATCCCCATCGCCATGCAATAATCATCAAATACCTTTGAAGTAAATTCTCCGGCATTGTCCATTCTGATGGACTTTATATGATGATCAAGGAAAATGTTTCTGATGCGAATTATCTACGAGATCAGCTTTGCGAAAGCATGATTTCTCGTGGACAATAAACCAACGTGTGACCATTTCGAGGAAGCATCGATGAGCACCATGAAATATTTGAATGGCCCTGAAAGTGGCTGAATGGGACCGCAAATGTCTCCTTGGATGCGTTCCAGGAATGCAGGGACTTCATCCTTCACTTTCAGAGTTGAGGGTCTAGTGATTAATTTCCCGGTGGCACATGCAGGGCACACAAAATCTTCGTGATTCAGAAAATTCTTTACATTAATATTATGCCCTTGGGAATTATTGATTATATTTCTCATCATTCTAAGACTTGGGTGGCCTAATCTATCATGGTAGAGACAGAAAAGTTCAGAGCTTCTAAACACTGTTTTCAGGGCAGTGTAGGCTGTAAGTGCCTTGATGTTGTTGTAGTATAACCGAGTTTCTAGTAAAGAAAGTTTTTCTAATACCCTTTTCCATTCACTTCATACTTCGTAATGAGCAGGTATTCCTTACCGTACTCTTCTTCAGTCTTAACATGGAAACCATTGGCGCAAATATCCTTAAAACTTAGGAGAGTTCTAGTCGATTCTGGGTACAATAAGGCTTCTTCAATGACCAAAGTTGTACCCATTGGGAGTATAATTGTGGCTGTTCCTGAACCAATTATACATGCATCGCTACCGGTGATTGTTTTAAAGCTACCAGCATTCTTACGAATCGATTGAAAATATTTTGTCTCTCTTAAGATGGTATTCGTTGTACCGCTGTCGGCTAAGCACACTTCCTCCATAGGACGCCATACATGTTCTAATATAATGTATTTTATTAACACGTATCAGAAGGCAATCAACACATAAATAATATACTTCAATATCAGAATATATCATGCCATTATCAACTGAATAAATGAATGAATTTTTCAAAAATCATCCAATCATCACGAGAAAATAAAGATGCTAAATTACTATCCATGCATGTTCTAACTTGTCCTTTCACAAAAATAAATGACAATTAAAGTCTAAATGTATTCTGTGCATTAGACTGAATCTGCTAGGAAATCAAAGACTTCATCTGCTATTTTCTTGGGAGTGATATGCTCTTCGACAGAAATCATGGTGGTGGCTGCTGCTATGTCGAAGGGGGGTGCTGCTGCCGGGATGGTTTCAACCTCCATTAGCGCAGGCAGCTGCTCAGAACTATCCCCTCAACAGATGTAAAGTGGGTTTCATGCCGCCTTTTGCCATCCTTATTCTTCTGGGCTTGAAAGGCATCAATGACATGCTGCGGCTCTTTACAGATCCATGCCCAATGCCCCCACTTGCTGCACTCGAAGCAGGATTGGTTCTGCTGGCCATAGGTCTTGCCACTCTGCTTTGGCTTGCTTGCCTTATTCTCACTTGGAGTGTCTAACTTGCCTTTCTGCGCTGCGGCCTTACCCCTCCTTCCACTTCTCTTCATCAAGGGCTTTCGCACCTTGTAGTACCCGATGTTGGCTTTATGGCCAGCGGAGCTCCCAGGTGGCTGAGTGACATAGTTCTTGCGGAGAACTTCGTCCTGAGCCTCCGCAACCTGCATCATATCAATCAATTCGGTATACTCTTTATAGCCGTCTTGACGATAATTACGTGCGCATTGTCCTGCATTGGGGTGGAAGGTGGACAGGGTTTTCTCAATTTTCTGCTCATCTATGATCAGCTTGCCACAGAGTTGAAGATTGGTAAAAATCTTGTGCAAGGCAGAATTGTACTCCCCAACCGTCTTGAAGTCGGTAAAGCTCAGTCTGATCTATTCTTCCTCTGCCTGAGGAAGAATGGTGTACTTTATCCTCTCGAACCGCTTCTTGAGTATAGTCCAGAGTGCTAGCGCGCTCTTCTCTGCCATGCTGGGCCAGCTCCTCGAACTCTCCGTTTGTGATGCTAGTCAATTACATATGCATGAAAGGAATAAATAATTTTGCTGCTGGTAAACATGCACAGAATAATTTACTGCAGGTAAATAAATAGTACAAAAGATTCTCGTAATGTTCCAGAATTTTCTATGAAATTTCTATAAATTTTACTGCTAATTTCGGTGATTAAAGGCAATTTAAACAATTACGATTAACCAAAACAGTAAATGAATACAGAAAATATAGAAGGTAATAATGACAGAAATAAACATACTTCAAATGCTAAAAATAATTCAAAATTCGGATTCCCGAGGCCCTTTTATGCCAAAATATGAATTTTTAGTAATTTCTGCAATTTCCGAGGGTCTATACACAATTTTTCAATTCAGAGAAGGATTTCGCGTAATTTCTACTTTTCCAAGGGTTTTTTTGCAAGACTTGGGACCTATCTGAAAAATTGGAGGACCTATTCATAATTTTGGAATTACGAGGGCCTTTCTGCAAATTCGGGACCCCTATGCAAAATCTGAGGGCTCTTCTGTAATTTACATAACTCGAGGGTTTTTTTGCAAATATGCCGGCGCCTCCTCTCCTTGCCAGGCTTTTCCCCCTGCGGCCCATCACGCGTTGGCCCAAAGCGGCTGTCACTTTGCTCTAAAGCGGGGGTGGGTTCCCCAGCTCGTATCCCTTCCGTGGCGATGGCAGGCGGCTCAGGCGGCGCAGCGAACAGCCGGCGGATTTGTGCCGCAGCGTGGCGCGGCGGCCAGGGGCGGCAACGCTTTAGGTGCGGGTGGCGGCGGCGGGGTTGGCGCCGCCGCGCGGCGGTGAAGGCGGCGCGCGGCGGCGAGGCGGCGCAGCGGGCGGCGCGCTTCAGCGGCGTCCTCCTCGGGCGGCGGCCCACGAGAGCAAAGCGGCCGCGCGCGCGGTCGATCGGGCGAGGCGGCGGCAGCGCGTTAAGCGCGTTGGTAACAGCAGCGGTGCCTCGCGCGGCGTGGCCGTGTGGCGCGCCGGTGGCAATGAGCCATCGGTGTTGAGCGCGAAACCGCGGCAATCTCCTCAATCGCAACGGTGACCGCGGGGCTGGTGCTTTAGGAGGTGGCTACAGGCCGGCGGCTGGCGGAGCTGGTCGTGGCTGCGGGCCACCATCGAACGCGACTTGGGGGTGGAGCCGTGGCGGCGGTAGCGGCGGTGGCGATTTTTCTTTTCTTTTTCAATTTACAGTGCAATCAACATCTACCATCTGATGTAATCTACCGATCGACATTGTGCTGGCGACTTCAAGTCTGCTCGCGGTAGATTAGAGCGGATTTGCACCGTAGAAAGTAGTCTAGAGAGCGAAAACTGCGAATTTGGAGCGATCTAGACAATTCAATCTACTAATGTTTCGATGATTACCTTCGATTCACTGGAGCGAGTCGTACTGATAATGTGTTGAGGAACCGTCGCTAGCGACCAGTTCGATCGATTCCTCTGCTTAATGTGAAACAAGATCAATCACAGAAGACAGGAAATAATAGATTGAAAACACAGAGAGGTAGAGAGAATCCTAGTCTTTCTTTATTGCTTTTCTGATTGCATATACAAGATCGCTAGTATAGCTTTCTATTTATAACTTGTTGATAAGGTATCTATCATGGACCAAGACTTCTGATCTAGATCTAAATTTTCTATCAATTCCAACGCCCGTGGCGCTAATAATAGAATACGCTAACAATAGAATACGGTAAAACGGCCGCCCCTCTGGACCGCCACATGTAGGGTGGATAACGAGTGGCTCGCTCGGCTTATGCGCTCGGTAGGATAACGAGTGGCTCGGTGGCTCGTTATAACTAACGAGCTAAAAAGCTAGCTCGGCTCGGCTCGTAAAAGCTTCGAGTTAGCTCGTTTGGCTCGTGAGCGGGGCCAAAAATGTCTCCATCATATATTCATCTATAGAAGCATGGCTCGTTTGGCTCGTTTGGGTACAATAGAGTACAAATTAACACATGCATGGCTCGTTTAGGTACAATAGAGTATAAATTTACACATTAACACATGCAATAGAGTACAAATTAGGTCCATGGAAGCGGCATATGCATATCTAAATTCCTGGAAGTATAGCTCGTTTGGCTCGTGAGCGGCTCATGGTGGCTCGAGTTGGCTCGTTATAGCTAACGAGCTAAAATCTTGGCTCGGCTCGGCTCGTTATCCTAACGAGCCGAGCTGAGCCGAGCCGAGCCGAGCCAGCCACGAGCCGAGCGAGCTAACGAGCTTCGAGTTTTTCGTCCAGCCCTAGCCACATGACTGAACAGATTACTCGAGTCAAGCCCTCCGAAACTACCCATTGAAAAGATCAGACATCAACAAAAAATCAATCATATTATACTAAGTCTGATCATAGCAGACTTGTGATCGGATCGTCCTTATCGGATCAGACTCGCCCAACAGCAACTTTAAAATTTTACAAACTTTTATAAATTTAAATTTTAACTCAACATAATTACTGTCCAAGGTTGTATTCAACTCTGTCCTTCACGCTTAGGATGAGCCCTCTATCCGTAGCACAAGTGCTTTCCCACCGTAATTTTGACATCTGCGTTGCTTCATTGAGCAAGCTGTTGTTCTGTTTTTCTCATTAGCCGTAAGGACTTGGCATCTGCATGCAATTGTTTTTTGGGCCACAGGCCTATATACTGCATGCAATTATTGGCTTGCTAACTAAAAAGATAAGAAAAATCAAGAAATGGCAGATTGATACCCGGCTGTGCCCGAAAGTAAAGGTTACTAACATGTGCAATGCTTGTAGGTGACTGTTCCTTGAATAAAAGACCGGGGTAAGTCCATGTTCCTGAATAGCATATTTGCATATGCATGGTCAATCCATACAATTATACTCTTCTCAATATTCTAATTTCTTTTAAGACTAGTCTATATATACAGAGTATCTAACACTTACCTAAAAATTTGTTTTATTTTAGTTAAATCTTTTAACCGTTGTATGGCCCTGCTCGGTTGGGCTGAAAAGCTATAGCTTATAGCTAAAAATGTACTGTAGCTGGCTGAAATTTCACTGTAACTGAAGATGACTTATTTGGCGTAATTAAAATTAAAAACTAAAAAATAGAAAAAATATGTTAGCTCATCTCGGACAACGCAAACGAATACGGGAAAAAAGAACCGGCAAAAAAGCTCAAAAAAGCGAAAACAAATAGAAAAAGACAAAATTTATAAATAGTGAAAAATAAACTAGAAGTTAGAAACTAAAGCTGAAACAAATGTGGCATAAGTCCTAAACTCAAATCCCTCCCACCTTTACTATATAAACCTAGCTCTAGCCTCAATCATCACCCTGAACCCTTACAGGCTGGCATCAGTGCCAGCCTGCGTGCCTCCAGTGGGTGCCACTGTGGAGGCCTCCTAGCCTCTGCCATGTGTCCTCTCATGCCTCCTTCCACAGTGTTGTGTCCTGCCCGCGCTACCACCGTCTCCATTATTGGAGAAAACACAAAATACAAGACAAAATACTAGGGGACGTCATTGCTAGAAAAAAAGTCACTTTTAGCCAAATTAGAAGTGTTATTTGTAAAAGTAGAATCCTCTTCGTATCAACTAGCTATGTAAGCGTGGCGTCACGCCACGCTAGCCATCGTGTGGACCGAAGTAAAAGAGATGATAATTCATGAGACGTTTCTTAAAAAAAATTTTGAGGACGCATGCGTAATTTCAAAAAAATCAAAGGGCTTTTTCGCAAAAAACTAAGGACCTGTAAGGACCTGTACGTAACTAAATAAGGACCTATACATAATTTTAGAAACCGCGGGTTGCTATCGGTGAAGTGGAGGGTGCTTTCCGGGAAAAAAAACCTAGCAGGGACCTGTTTGCGAGAAGCAGGGACCTATTTGCGAGAATGGAGGACCTCTACGCGATTTTGCAAAACACAGGGGCTTTCTCGCAAAAAAAATAACGTGGCATAGCTCCCCGGCCGGGAAGTCCCCCACCTTTAATATATGATAGATTATGAAAATAGCCTATACTAAGAAGGTACTATTTTTGTAAATAACACATTAAATATAGCAATTTTCGCTAACGATTCGTCATTGCTGGAGTGCGGCACCAATGGAATCTAGAAGCAAATCAAACGTTGAGCAAATTCGATTGAAATCCTAATTTTTTTTGGCTCAGTATTGTTTAGCGAGTATGTTCTTGGAGATGTCTTGCAATTACGTGATTATTTTCTTATTAACACAAGTGCTCAATTTTTTTACTTGGATTAAGATATCAAAAGACCAGCGTGATCGAGGACCAATGAGTGGTCGAAAATCTACACTGTCCAAGATCTGAATACAAACTCGAGTGTTTTAGGCAAGTTGAAATCCGAACGATGAGAACAACCTCTAGTGAGTGGTCAACCTGTAGACTGTCAAAATGAAAGAGGTTGAACCAAGTTGAAATATGACAAGAGATCGACGACCAGTGAATGGCTGAAAACCAAAGTAGTCAAAGACTAGGGACTGCGGTACTACCGTTTCTAACATAAAAATAGGATTTTCAGCCGACTGCGAAAACTAAAATCGACAGAACTTTCGATCGACTAAACCAAAAACCGTGAAACTTTTGTACGCATGTTTCTTATGGTCTCAGGAAGCTATTCCATTCCTGAATCGAAAAATTCATGACAATTTTAAGAATTTTTTGCAATTTAAAGCAGCACACTCCAACCAAGAACTAAAAACCAAATCGATGATCATATCTTGTTTGTTGGTAAAAGATAGCCAAGATGGCTTTGAGCACGTTTCCACATATCACAGCAAATAAGATCACCGAAGGAATCAACCCAAAAACTCTTGGATCAAGAAAACACCCGATTAGGCCAAGAACGAGCAAGAACAAGGTTTCTTGAAAATATGCTATTGAAATACTTAGATGATTGGAGGTCGATCTCAAGAGATTATCCCCATCTCATTCATGTCCTTAGCAAAGCAAGATCAAGAGAGTGGCAGAAGAGAGATCAAACCAACTGTAAGCAACTCAATCAACAGGAAAAGATCAAGAAGGGGTTGAGAGAAGAGAGAAAAAATCAACTCAAACCAAAGCAAACTCAATCAGACAAAATGATACACAAAAGGTAGATCAAACGTTGATGTATTGGTCACTTGAGATGATTCGTTTTACAGCTACTTCACTCAGGAGGACAGAGCTCTAAGCCTAGAAAGCGCGCGCACAAACTCTCTAACCTATCTCTTATGGGAGGGAAGAGGAGCTAGCCACCAAAAGGTTTAGCAAACCTTCTCCAACCCTAGCTCTTACTTCCGCTCCCGTTATATAGGCTCACAAGCTGAACCAAAATCTAATGAATTCACTCATTAGGCCAAACCGGGGATAACCCGTTAATCACACCTAACACCAAGTTTTACTCACGCACGCTTCTTCGAAACTAAGCAATTTTACCACAATACCCCTCTACTGCTTTCACCGAAACTTCCCGATTTCTTTTCCACGAAGCATCATCCATGCTTCGCCATCTTTCACGTAGCCCCAATAACTTGCTGCCAAGCCTCTCATGCGTTCGGATCCCACTGAATCATTCTCGCTTACAACCAGCCTAAATCACTTGGTGTACATGCCTCTTCTCGCCTATGACGACACCCGGCTTCCTTAACTGTCTAGATCTCGACTCCTCCTTGAGCTTAGTCTTGGTCCACCTTGTCGTTGCCCATCATGTCCATCGCTAGTAGCTCCCACTTCGGTTCCTCATCGTCCAAGCTTGCACTCACCCCGCAAGCCTCAGACATCTTTGGTGTCTCCCTGACCATTCTGGATCTTAACACCACCCTGTGCCTAGTCTCGGTCCTTCTACGTCTCACCATGACCTAGCTCTGAAGTCCTGCAACCAACACAAATAAGCAAACTATCACGTAACACCTCACAATACATAAATACATCAATTTGCGTGATTAATCCATACAATGCACAATGCAAAAAGTATGCAATTAAAATACTGATCCTAAGCTTAGGACCAAACAATAAACCCATGCACACTATCAAACAATACTCAGGTCAATCCATAACTAAAACCCTAATAATTTTAGAGAACAACCTCAGACCACCGAGAGAAACTAGTCTAACCGCTAAGCACAGGCCGATGAGACCGCTGGCTAGTCTGACACGAGTACTCGAGGTCTACGATAGTGGATCGCAACGTCTACGACTACGACAACTGACAACTGACCACCGACCATCCGTGGTCATTCAAGTACTGTAGCTTTCGACCATCTACCATCTATGGTCAATCTGGCATTGTAACTTTCGACCATCGACCATCCGTGGTCGATCTAGCATTGTAGCTTTCAACCATTGACCATCTGTGGTCGATCTGACACTGTAGCTTTCGACCATCGACCATCCGTGGTCGATCTGGCACTGTAGCTTTCGACCATCGACCATCCGTGGTTGATCTGCCACTGTAGCTTTAGACCATCGTCCATCTATGGTCGATTTGCTGATTGGACCGCCCAACACATGGTTGTTCGAACTTCCTATTACAGGGCCGATCTGACTACTGCCTACACAGAGCCGATCGGACCGCCCGACTACATAATTGAGGACTGCGCCTCTGACTACTGTCAGCGGTCGATGTCTGCCGGTCAAACCGCCAAAACAAAGAGGCTAGACCGCTTAACCTGAAGATTTCAGCAGATAGTCCAATTAGAATGCAGTCTTTTGCAAAACCCTCTAAAACTAAACTTAACATCCGTAGATATTCTAATCTAAAGATCAATTACTCATCACAACCATGGGGTTACCTCCACATGGTCTCGTACTCAACAAAAAAAAAAAACTAAGCACTAATTCACAAACTCGAATTATCACAAGTCAGAAGCAACATTTGATGGACAAATTCAAACACATGTTTTTTGAAACTACATGTCATATTTCCAGCGCTATGTCACAAATGGTAACAAACTTTGACCATCCACGCCTGTACGGTACAATAATTTACCACGCACAAATCTTATCAAACTGACCCACAGGAACCAATTTACCCGCCTCGGTGCGAGCCCACCACCGCGTAGTACGTTCGCACGTACCGCCGCGCCCAAACTGAACAATTCAAGCCGGGACATCGGCCTGGTTGGCCGGCGCCTGCTTGACGAAGCGCTTCCAGTACCAGTGCCGCGCCCACACCGCGCCCATGGATTCGATGGGCACGCCCTTCGTCTCCGGCAGGAACGCTGCCACGAACGCCGTCATGACGACGACCCATCCGGCGTAGTAGGCGAACGTGCCGTACCTGAACCGGCACAGCATCGCCAGGAACGACTCCGCCTGCGCGAACGGGAGCGCCGACCTGATTGCCCCGTTTATGCCCAGCGCCGCCGACCTCACCTCAAGCGGGAAGATCTCGGAGGTGATCACCCACGAGAGCGGGGCCCACGACAAACTGAGTCCCGCCGTGTACACGCACACGAGCGCCACCACCGCCGAAGCGTAACCCCGCGACATCGCCCTCCCACCGCTGGTGGCAAGCTGCGCGCCAAAGATCCACGCCATGGCCACCTGGGAGAGGATCATCACGACGCCGCCCAGAAAGAAGAGAGGGCGGCGGCCATACCGGTCGACGGCGATCGTGGCGATCGCGATGGAGGCCAGGCTGACGACGTCGGTGATGATGGAGCCTAGGATGGCCTTCTGGCTCGTGAAGCCGATGGTGTAGAACAGTTGAGGCGTGAATATGGATACGACGATCATGCCGGTCAGCTGGAAAAACACCGCCATCGCCACGGCCATGACCAGGTGCGGCCGGTACTCGCGCCGGCCGAGGCGCCGATACGCGCCTGCTCCGTACCTCCGGTCCTTCTCCGCGGCTTGGATGATGTCATTGAGTTCGGCGTCGACGTCGGCGGCCCGCCCACGGATGCGCCGCAGCGAGGCTCGGGCCTCGTCGAGCTTCCCGCGCAGCACCAGGCTGTTGGGCGTGTCCGGGATGGACGCCGCGCCGCAGACTACGATAACAGCCGGGACGATGCAGACGCCCAGCGAGAGGCGCCAGCCCCACCTCGGGATGGTGTTGGCGCCGTAGTTGATTAGGTCGGCCATGAACATGCCCATGTCGAAGAAGAAGTGGAAGGCGCTCGTGAACGCCCCGCGCCACCGCGCCGGCGCTATCTCCGCCAGGTATATCGATGCAGACTGCAACCAACGCAACGCAGGAACACACATCCATTACATTGCAGGTCCTTTCTTACCACTAAAGTGTATATGTAAGCTAGTTCGCATCGGCTGATAAGTAATCACCAAACCGGTGAAACCGACGGCGGTGCCGAGGAGGATGCGGGCGATGACGAGCATGTAGATGTTGACGGCGGAGAGGTTGATAGCGGCGCCGGTCAAGAACAGTAGGCCGCCAATGAGCATGGAGTTCCTCCGGCCCACCATCCTGGTTACGTGGCCAGAGACAAGGTAGGAGAGCATGCCGGCGAAGTAGAGCGAGGAGACGAACATGGTGAGCACCTGGTTGTTGAAGATGCAGTACGCGTTCTCCCGCGCGTTGGACATCTTCCGGCGGATCTCCGGGAAGAATGCCTCGAGGAACGACTCCATTTGCGTCAACCCACCTGAAATTTAATCGGAAGCGATTTGAACAAAATTTGATCATCATCTCATTCATCTCGATCGACGATCATATTGATTTCATTACATCATGTCATATGGATCAGTCATATAGGGGCTATTTGGTTGCCTGCATGTGCTCATGCAGCTGCATGAGCGTGGCGGTGAGGAGGAAGCTCCTCACCACGTTTCTCCTCGATCGGCTCAGGTTCATTTTTGCATCCACTCGTGCAGACTCTCTCCTCCATGCAGACAACCAAACACCATCTCCCTGCATACGCGGGTGCGAGCCGAGCACATGCAGACAACCAAACAGCCCCATATATGTAGCTTCTCACTTCTGAGTGGCTCGAATCCTAAACTTGTACTTAGGAGTGACAGGCAAATTTTTTCCCCATATATATAGCTCTAAGGTGTGAATAACTGCACTAAATTATACTGAAGGTGCTTTATGTGATATTGACAGCCAAAGTTCAAGATTTTTATGCATGCTTTTTGTGAGAAAAGTACATCATGTTATCAATATCATATAAGTGCAAAATGTTTAGGCACTACTACAAAAAGAGTCATCACAGAAGGTTCAAAACTGTCATTACAGATAGTTTTTTGAACCGTCTGAGTTTATATGTAAGTGATAATCAGAAATTATCACAAGCGATTTGTGAGCCGTCTGTGATATATTTATCACAAACGGTTTATAACTAGAACCGTCTGTGAAAAACACTATCACAGACAGTTTTAGTTACGAACCGTCTGTGATACTCACACATCACAGACAGTTACGGCTACCAACCGTCGTGATGTGTGAGTATCACGGAGCGGTTGGTATATAGAACCGTCTGTGATACTTTCCCATTACAGACAGTTTCTAGTTTGAGCCGTCTGTGATAATTCTTCACAGACGGTTTATACCATAAAACCGTCTGTGATAGTTCATTCTATACCTAAATTTTTTCTATTTTTTAGTTAGCCCCAAGAAATGTTAATTATATTATCTGAAAACAAGCAAACACAACAACAAATACAACAACACATTCTATTTCCATTAAGATTAGAATCCACCATTACAAACTCACAAGATATCGAGTAGGTTACTCATAGCATTGCATACATAAGAGGATACTTACAATTTTACAAATATAAACTTTATGGCTATAAATTCAGAAAAATACTTACACTACATTAAACTACAATCTAAAATAAGCGGTGCGGAAAATTTTTCAAGTAGCAAAAACAAAAGGGCAACGAACACCATTTTTAGCTTCTATGCCGGCCTTCTTCCTTTCCATCTTGCTATTACCATTGCCTTTTTCCTTTCCATGCCGGCCTTCTTCCTTTTTATCTTGCCATTGCCTTCTTCCTTTCCAGCTTGTTTCAAGTGAAATTTCAGTCGCTCTTGTCGAATCCTTCCTACCCTTGCCGCGCACAAATGAGTTGGAGTAGTACTGGTTGTATTGGTTCTTCGAGTATGAGAGGGGGTTAATAAGGGGCGAGAGGTGGGGGTGGAGAACAGTGTCTGCCATTCGATGCGGAGAGAATGGACGGGTGAGATAGGGATCCTGGGGGATATGCTGCGGATCGGTGATGTGGCGGGACATTACAGACGGTTCGGATTACAAATCGTCTGTGATAGAGACATCACAGACGGTTCACAACAATAACCGTCTATGATATCACAAAGACAATATACCAGTATAATATAAATAGCTAGTCTGAAAAGATAAAATAACAAAGTTTATATGGCTTATATATACTCGTTTGAAAGGTTTCGATGAGATCTACAACTTTACAGTTGAGGTAAAACCCAAATTCCAAAGGAAAGATTGAAAATTTTGGCAAAAACAGAAACCAAAAACTTGCAAAGCAAATTTGGGGCTAAGGATGGCCGATTTTGAGGGTCTTAGAGGGCGACGGCTTGAGCCGGTTATTTTGTTTAGATCGGGCTTGTCGTTAGCTTTCCAACGAATACAAAAACATCGAAAACGGACACCGTATGCAAAAGTTATACCCGTCTTACTGAAAGTATCTCAAAACTGAATCCTACTCAGACTCAGGCGAGAAATTATGAAATTTTGAAAGATTGCAAGGCGAAAAACATATCACAGACGGTTTTTAATACAAACCGTTTGTGATGTCTGCCATTATCACAGACGGTTCTTATCTAGAACCGTCTGTGATACTTCACAGACGGTTTGTATTAAAAACAGTCTATGATAATGAAGTTATCATAGACAGTTTGTATTAAAACCCGTCTGTGAAAATATCACAGACGGTTATTCGTATGAACCGTCTGTAATACTTGCAGCACAGACGGTTCTTAGGAACCGTATGTGATGTAAACGTTCAGTTTAGTCTCTTTTGTAGTAGTGAGGCTTTCTGTCATCATCTTAGGGTGGTTGCAGTGGGAGTGATTTCTGCGAAAGGGATTTGTTTGTTTTGTGAGAGATTATAATCGCATATTCTACTTATCGGCTTCTGTCGCTCTCTAGAATGCATGCATCACCCGTACACACTGCACTGTAGCGCTGACTAATTAAGGAGATAGGAACACAGGGCAAAATTCAAGAAACCATCTCTTTAGGTCTATTCAAAATTTCTTATTTTCTTCAGTTAGTCAATAATAACGAGCTAAACCTAAGCAACTCCGTCTCTGTGAGAGGACAAATTGTGTAGATAATTGGAGTACAAAATGCCCTGCCCTCAAGTTGTGCAAAAAATACTGACAAGTACTGCCTCATCAAGTAGACAGGCCACCAGAAAAGTCAGGGTGCTTCCATACTCATCCAACGTGATGTATTATACTCAGAATCATCAAGTAGACTGTAGACCTCCATGTACAAAACAACCGGAAAATGAAGATGGGCGACCTGCTGAGCTCTCATGATTGCATCGACGCTATAGTTGCTAGATGAGCATTCTTACATATGTTTCTAGTTGATACTTGCAGTACTTGGCTCTGAAAATTATCTATACCAAAATTAAACCCATGAATCACTGCGGGAATTCCAACCCCCTTCATCCTGCTTCAATATCATTTCGCTCGCATCATAATCATGAGAACGTCTATCCCACATGCATCCGTGAGATTCACAACTGATATTCGGTTTGCAACTTTCAACTCGGAATTTGAAACACTTTCACCTCAGATTCAAAGCTTTCAATTCTAATTTCAAGAGACTGTCAACCCGAGTATGCACCTTTCAATTCAAGATTTGAAACACTTGCAATTTGAAATTCCAAAAACTTTCTATTCGGAAACTAATGTTTCTCATCGGAATTTTGGATACTTCCAGGTCAGGTTTGAAACTTTCCATTTGTTATTGAAAAAGCTTTCAAATCGGTTTTGGAAACTGTCAAAGCTGGTTTGAGAAATTCTGAATTGGGAAACTTTCAATGTGGAATTTGGGGAACTTTCAATTTGGGATTGAAACTGTCAAATGGAAGAAAATCCACAAGAAATTCGACTGTAGGGGGGAAGAAAGGGGAAGAAAACATGGGTTCTGCATGCGTGTATATCTGGAGCACAAGTTCACACAGCATATTAAGGATATCACATAACTGACCTGTAACACTGATGTCGTATCCGAGTATGAACCCGCAGGAGGCCGCCGTGAGGCAGCTCATCACAACTGTAAATGTTATCTCACCGCCGTCGTGGCCGCCGCCGACGGCAAGTGCTCCCCCTTTAGTCATCTCCCTTTTGCAAGGAGAGAGCTCGCGTTTCGCTGAAAAGCTATCCTCCAAGACAGACACAGGAACATCTGAACGCAGGTGTATGCTGGATGCATTATATGACACTTATGGAGTGGCATAGGGTCAAGTTCAGCACTTCTTTTCTAAATAAATACTACTCCTATGCATATGGCTTTATGGTCCAACGAGACTAGGCGAGCAATCGGTCAAAAAAAAAACACACACACACACACACAGTCTAGCTGAGCAATTCATTTCTTTTCCCTTCTCTCTCTGATCCAGCAGTGGACTTCTCGCATAGTAGACGTAGATGGCTGACAGGTACTGGGATCAAATATCAATAGCATAAAAAAAAAGGTTATAAGCATATGATTGGTGAGACTATACATCAGATGACCAGGTACTAAACTGGACTAGTTAGATTTGAGGCTGGGATGGATCACCAGTGGAAAGAGCGTGGGGTGCGCAAGTTTTTACATCCGGTTCGGTCTCGAGCAAGGTCTTGTTTGGGTGGACCGGGATCCAAACAAGCCAAATGAGGGTAAAAATCACCCTCGACAAGGAAAAAAGGAAAAAGAACTAGCTGGATTAAACTGTCTCTCTTCACACGGGCTGTGCTCAGCATACGCAACACAAGTTCAAAACTGCTTCCCCACTGCAATTTCGACATGTGCTCTGCTTCATTAGTAAGCTGCTGTTCTGTTTCCTTCTTCGCCGGATGTAAGACTTGTGTGTGCAATTATCGATTATCGAACTGAAGAAGAAAAGAGAAGTTAACAATTGGCATGCTGATTTCTTATGGTTATTTATAAAGAACAAGTCATAACATGTCCACATTTATTGGGATTGTTTCTTGAATAAAAGACCGTATAAGTCCATGTTCCTACGTTTCAGGTTTTGTGACTATTGCACATATGACTGAAATTTTTTTATCTCTCACCTGAAGTTGCATTCTCAATCACCTAAAGTTGTAGATTATTTTTTTGAAGGGAGAGATGCAATTTTAGGTGATTCATGGTGCAACTATGCACTCTCAATTATCTGAAGTTGCAGTGTGTTTTTAGGGGCTGCAACTTCAGTTGATTGAGAGTGCAACTTCAGATGACTGAGAGATAACAAAATTTTAGTCGCCTATGCAATAGCAAAACCATTCCTATATTTACATCCTCCTTTCCAAGAGCATGCACGTTGAATATATCAGTAGTGGATCCAAGATTAAAATCTAAAGCTAGGGCAATGTGAATCGCAACTAATATGTGATAACTAAGTCAATACACCTATGTCATATCAGGGGTGGACCCTAAATGGTTTATGGGTATTCAGTTGAACACATAAAAATTTTGGCAAAAAATTCAGTATATACTAGGTAAAAAATATATACATACTCTTATTTGGGCCAAATTCGTCATATTTGTACCCCACCAGCCCAATTCCACTCCACTTCTCTAACTTCCTCTCAGGCCACGCGAGCGGCAAGCCCATCCCGCACCCTCTCTAGTTGGGCCACTTCATGTTGGTCCATTCAACCATTCCCCAACCCTAACCATTTAACCTCTTTATTCTCTCTTTGTGGGTGTGGGTCCACTCACTCGATGCATCGGGCACTCGGCCACACGCATGGTGCGCGTAGGCGACAAATGGCGGGAAGCGGCGGCAAGGGTGGCTAGTGACACGTACTGGCAAGTAGAGCGGTAGGTGGGTGGTAAGCGTTGAGCGCAAGGGAGGTAGCAACCAGCGGCGTGAGCTTGCACCCCGTAGACTACAATAGCCATGCACGGCAGCACCCTGGCTTGGGAGGTTGAAGAAGGGGTGAAGCACGAAGAGAAGTGTTGGACCGAAATGGCGACAGAGGGGGGTGAATGTCGACTCTTAAAATTAACCCCTAACAACCTACTAGAGATTTTTCTCACCGAAAGCTATCAAGCTATGATGAAAAATAACTCATACTCACTGGAGAAGAAAACTGGGCACAAACAAGAGAGAGCAGCACAAGAATCAACAGAGACAGAAGAAAGAAACAACACCAAGTGCTCAGGCCGTTCTGACCGCTTGCATGCGGCCCGATCATTGCTGCCCAAAGCGGTCGACCGCGGCAAAGATCTGGTCTGATGCGGGCAAACACGGTGTGACCGGTCCCCGATCCCGAGCACCCGAGAGCAGAGCGGAAAAAGCGCAACTCGACAAAAATTAGATCTTCAAAAAGCGAGGAATTGGGGGTTTGCACCCAATCTCTTCAGCCCAAAGCAGCACACTAACATCCTAAATAACAAGAAGGGCTTGGGAAACAGAAGGATCTAACTCAAGGACATGAATTTTAGATTTGAGGTAAAATCTGAAAACCAAACAGAGGCAGCACCAAAAACCAAATTCCTCTCCAATCCTTGAACCTTTGCCCATGAATCTTTGAGGATAGCTAAATAATAGCCTCAGGACTTAACATGCCAAGTTTTATGCCATCTCAAGAAGAAAAACAAGAATCTCACCAAAACCCTAGAAGAGAAAAAGAAGAACAAAGGAGCCCAACAAACAAAATCTGAAATTAAATGTGGTTTGCTCTTAGGATTGACTAGCTAAATGGCTTTGGAGCATCTCCTAGATTACAACAACCCATTTTGTCACTCCTCAGCAAGAAACAAGCCAAAATACAAAAACTCAAAAATCAAGTATAGAGAGCATCGAAGGAAGAACATAGGAGACATGGCATCTCAAAGTAAATTCATTCATTCCTAGAAGCAAGAGGATCACAGAGGAGTCCCCATACATGATTACAATCGGAGGAATGATTACATGGTGGCTCAACTCATCTCCAACCTCATCCTCTCTCAAAATCAAGAACTCCACTCAAGAACACACACACACACACAGAGAAAGACATTGAAGGAGACACAGCCAACAACCCTTCTGCCCTCTCTCAACAACTAAAGCCTAAAGCAAAACAACCTCTCCAAAGGTCATTTTGACTAAAAGCAAAACCCTAAAGCCATGCACTCCCTCACAAGAGACTTACATGCACATGAGAATCCCTCTCCTATTTATAGCCCTTGGCTAACGGGTCTCCAACCCGTTACCCCCGCTAAACCCCGAATGGAACCGCTTCCACCTGTGCAGCTTTGCGCTTTTACCAAAACGCCCCTCCTGCACCTTCCGGGAAGCTTCCTCGTGTCTTGCCGTCCAAGCATCGCAACCACCTCGAGTTCTCGCCGTCTTCGGCACACCTCGACCGTTCTGACCTCGTCACCGCCTACGCCTAGTCCGGTCACCTCGTGCCTCGCCACGACTCCGTCTCGACGTTCTGCAGCCATCACAGACAAGAAACACATCAAATAGCACCGCTCGACACATGTAAGCATCAATGAATCATACTCAGGCATAAAATGGCCTAAACGACCAATCGGGAAGAATAATATGCAATAAGACCGTCTAACCAACCCGACTAAGCCAAATGCCGTCATGGCATGAAACGAACCAAACAAACTCAATCTTTCTAAAATACTTGTCAATTACTCATCACAAGCATGTGGTCGCATCCACATGGTCTCTTAGGAAGGGAGCACGGTAGCACGCACTGGGCAGGGCCGGCCGGGCGCCTCCGGTATCGCCAAAACCGCCATAGGTGAATTCCAAATCCCCAATTTTAGATCTTAGAGTTTTGAAAAATAAAGAAGAAGCCACAACACAATTGCAAGTAGGCGGCACTAGGAGCGAAGTGACTGCGCGAGGCGGCACAAGCGAGCAGGGAGGTAGAAAGTAGCCAGTGTTGTGGCAAGGTCTCATCCTCAGGGAAGTTGCATTCGTTCTTCCGCTCCCCCTCTCAATTCTGAAATCAACAAATCCTAAATAGTTGATTGAAAGATTGTATATTTGTGAAATGTAGATCATATAGTCTTAAAAAATGAAGAAGTTTGTATATTTAAAAGTTTTGTGAAATAATGCTGGTTAGACTAATGTAATAAAGAAAATTTTCTTTAACTTTCAAAGTTTGAAAAAGTTAGCAAGGTGATCCTAAGGAACAATGAAATTAAATAACTGTCCTTAAGATTGCATAAAGAGTTGTAGAGTTAAAATTATATTTTTCTTAATTATTTTGTATTTTTCTATATTATTTTGAGATATTTTTAGTAGGAACAATTTATACATTGGTTTTTGCCATTGAGAGCCTTTTCTTTTTCTATTAAGGAATATTTTTTTAACTCTAAACACACATTCTGGAAAGCCTGGGATTGCCACTGTGTCATATGCGTGATAGATATTGATAATGTTGCTCATTGAATAGACACTTTTGACAAATCATATCATTGCCACTGGTAAGACTAATACTAACTCGAAGAGGTGATAGAGTGGATGTTTGGTTTGAAGTCTAACCTTGCCACACTAAATCTTAGGTATGTTCACAACTTCTTAGAAGGGAGTTTGGTCTGTTGCTACAATTGTGGCTTGTCATACTTTCTTAGCCACATGACCTAAACATCATAGACGAAGTTTTTTTTGCCTATCTTTTGCCACACTTGTTACACTGACCTTTGTTGTCACAAAAAATGTACAAGCCAAACTTGACTAAGGTTAGTTATGGCAAATTTAGACGTGGACCAAACATGCTCTAAGAGTCAATACATTGGCACAGGCATAGTACTTACACAGTACATCTTGGTACAAATGACATCGACATTGTTAGCAAAACTATTGCAAGTAACCTTTGATCGACAAATTCTATTGTATATATTTTTGAGAGGTATTGTGTGTGTGTATTTATAAGGGAACAACTAGCGCCCGAACGTATGATTCAAATGCTATCGCCGTATGCCCACTTCATCCGTTGGATTTGGCATGATGGACTTTAGTTATTCGATCCCCCTTCTTACCCCCCAAAAAAAAGGTCGATTTGCAACACCACATGTCCCCCACAACAAAAACAACTTCTTGCTCCCCGAGCTTGCTCGTTAGGCGATTCCTTCGATCTCGCCCACAGGATTCAAAATTTTTCCCAAAATTCATCCGGTGGCTCATCTGATCCGTAAAATCGAGTTCCACCGCACCACCTCGCTCCTCTAGCCTTCAGCAACCACCAATGTGACACCAAGTCCTTGCCAGTCTAGAGAGGGAAAGAGAAAGAGGTAAGAGTAGGAGCATGGCTACGATGGTGGCTAGTTCCAACCATCAGAGATCGACGAGCCACCAGAGAGGGAGGAGCTGGGATGTGAAGAATGGGGATTGGGAGGCATAGGCTTTGTGGGTGAATGGATGGGGATGAGATCCATTGCAACAAAAAAATCCTAGAAGCATAACAATTAGTTCATAAGCTTGCAACAATATTTATTCCAAGTGTAGTAAACACGGAATCAACAACAAAATATGCAACATATTTGAACTATTAGGGCAACAAATATAAGAACCTATTGCAACAAAAATTAAACCTTGTTGCAACAACAAAGATCTATAATATTTGATATCTTATGCTGCAACATTCAGAAACAACTGCTTCTTCAACTTGACTTACCAATATTAACATATGAGATGAGCACAGAGGAGGATGAGCCACCCCATCACTGATGGAATCATATCTAGTAGGGCGAGGTTGGTACTGCTCATCACCATCTACTCTGGACTCGTCCACACAAAATCTGGTGAGATCCGACCATGGCAGTGACAAGTCCAACGACTATGGCCTCTCCATGGAAAGGGAAATCTCCACTCGAGCTCCGCCCATGTCGTATGGCTTTCCTCGAGCGCAAACTACAGAGAGAGAGAGAGAGATAGAGATAGGTGGGGAGAGAGCTACTAGTGTGAAAGGATAAGGATGAGATGCATGAAATGACTTGTGTGGTAGTGGTGGGCATGGACTGAGACGTATGATACAAATCATTCAGATTGTAACTAGACTACTAGAGAAAACAACCATGAGCCTTTGCCCTTGCACTAGTAATGTTTCCATTGGGCAAATCAAATAGGCCACATGACTACACCACACGTGTCACCACTCACCTAGTTTACCTGCCTTGGTGCGAGCCCAATAGTACATAATACCACCACGCCAAAGCCTAATACATCAAGGCAACCCATTAGCCAGCTTGGTCGGTGCCACCACTGGTGCTGCCTTGATGAATCGCTTACATTACTAGTGTCGCACCCAAACCACACCCAGGGACTCAATGGGCACACCCTTGGTCTCTAGCAGGAACATGACGATGAAGGCTGTCATGACAACGACCCAGCCGGTGTTGTAGGCGAAGACGTCATACTTGAACCTGCAAAGCATCTTTAGGAAGGATTGTGTCTACACAAAGGTGAGTGTGAGCGAGATGGACTCGCTCATGCTCTACCCTGCCAACCTCACCTCTAGAGGGAAGATCTTGCTCGGGATGATCCACTTGAGTATGCCCCATGACATGTCGAACTCCACCGTGAACATGCACACCACCGCCACTGCATAGGCCCACGGGGCCCACGGCATCGTCTTCACGCCGTTGGTCCCTACACTACTACAAAAAGGGTCATCATAAATGGCTTAGAACTATCATCATAGATGATTTTCTGAACCATCTGAATTTATATATTTGTGATAATCGGAGGTTATCAAAGATAGTTTGTGAGCCGTCTGTGAAAAATACAATACAGACAGTTTGTGACTAGAATTGTCTGTAAAGAAAACTATAACAGATGGCTTGAACCAAAAACCGTCGTGATACTCAAACATCACAGACAGTTCTAGCTACCAACTGTCTGTGATGGGCGAGTATTACAGACGGTTGGTATATAGAACTATCTGTGATACTTTTCCATCACACACGGTTGGTAGATAGAATCGTCTCTGATGTGCGAGTATCACAGACAGTTTTTGGTTCGAGCAATCTGTGATAGTCCTTCATAGACGGTTTATACCATAAAACCGTCTGTGATAGTTCATTCTATACCTATTTTTTTCTTTTTTTGCTAGCCTTAAGAAATGTTAGCTATGCCCTTTGAAAATAAGCAAATATAGCATCAAACACAACAGCACATTCTATTTCCATTAATATTAGAATCCACTATTACATTATAATAAGCATGTTACCCATCTAACACAGCAAGAACATAGCAAGAATACATCTCCTAATCCTACGAACTCAACTCTTAAACATGGCAAGAACATAGAAGAAGCAGAGATCCTAGCAAACAGTAGAAGCTCAACCACGTCGATGAGGCCTCTATGCTTAGGCTCTCTTGCCCACTGATGCAATGTGCGAGTTGGATGTCCTTGACGCTCACCGACACCAGCACCGACTTGAGCACCGTCTTGGTAGCTAGCTGCTTTTGCAGTGTCTTACTGCCAGTAGACTTGCATACCATCTACTTCGTAAGGGCCATCAGGGTCAGGGTCGAGGAGGACGATGAGGAGGCTGGAGAGATTTTGAGCACGGTAGAAGATGGGTTTGGGTGAGTATGTATAGGGGAGGGAGAGGCGGGAGTGGAAAATTTTTGGTGGAATGGACGTGGGGACGAAGAGGTGGAGCTACAATCCGTGGGATCGGGGTTGATGGGTTTCTATTGGCTAGGATTGGGTTGGGGAGGATTGACAGGCTCAACGATTAGGGATACATAATTATCACAGACGGTTTAAAATACAAACCGTCTATGATATGTAATTATCATAGATAGTTTAAACCACAAATCACATATGATACGTAATTATCACATATGGTTTGAACCACAAACATCTATGATACATAATTACCGAAGATAATATGTGTATATACTGGTGCAATGTAAATAGTTAGTCTCAAAAGATAAAATTGCAAAGTTCTATATAGCTTATATATGCTTGTTTGAGAGGTTTTGATGAGATCTACAACTTTGCAGTTGAGGCAAACCCCAAATTCTAAATGGAAGATTGAAAATTTTAGCAAAACAGAAATTGAAAACTTATGGCGCAAATTTATGACTAAAGGTGGCTGATTTTTGGGGTCTTAGAGGGTGACTAGTGTAAGCTGGTTATTTGTTTGGATCGGGCTCGTTGTTAGCTTTCCAATGAGTACAAGAATGTCAAAAACGAACACCGTATGTAAAAGTTATGTCTATTTTACTAAAGGTGTCTCGGAACAGAATCCTACTCAAACTCAAACAGGAGATTATGAAATTTTAGGGAATTGCGAGGCGGGAAACATATCATAGTCAACTTTTTAATATAAATTGTCTATGATAACTTTATTATCACAAATGGTTTGTAATACAAACCATCTGTGAAGTATCATATACAGTTTAAATAAAAAACTATCTGTGATATTTAGCAATATCACAGACAGTTCTTGGTAAGAACCATCTGTGATACTTCACAGACAGTGCTCACCATGAACCATCTATGATATTATCTCTTCACAGATGGTTAGTGCTATCAGCAACACAGATGGTCTCTAAATGTAAACCGTCTGTGATTGTATTTAACACTGACAGTTTTGGTGAACCGTCTGTAATGAGACATCTAATATAAGTCCTTTTGTAGTAGTGCTAGCTCCGAACTGAAGATCCATGCCATGCCCACCAGGCACACAAGCAGTATGCTACCACCTAGGAAGAAGAGGGAGTGCCGCCCGTAGCGGTCGATAGTGAACGCGGCCACGGTGATGGAGGCCAGGCTGATGATGTCGATGAACTCGATGGTCACCACGATCATGCCATCAGCTCAAAGAACAACAAGGTGATGATTGCCATGACGAGGTGGGGTGGAAATCGTGCTGTAGGTTGTGCCAGAACATGCAGGACTCATACCGGTGGTCCTCCTCTACGGTGTGCATGATGTTCTTGAGCTTGACATCAAGGATGGCTGCGACCCGCAGATGTGCCACAGTGAGGCTAGGCCTCATCGAGCTTCCCACACAGCACCAGCTATTGGGTGTGTTTAGGATGAATGCCGCGCCAATGAGGATGATGGCAGCCGGGATGATGCCGACGATGAGCGAGAGTTGGCATGGTAGTTGACTAGATCAGCCACAAACATGCCCACATTGAGGAAGAAGTGGAAGATGCTTGTGAACGCCCCACACCACCGTACTGACGCTATCTTCACTAAGTACACCGGTGCAGACTACAATGACGCACAACTATATATTACAATGCATGTCCTAAACTAACACTACAGCATGCGCCCACGAGTGCATTTCTGTTGGCAACATGGGTGGAACTAGGATAAAAATGATGGGGTTCACCATTTCACCATACATATAGGGATTGTTCTTTTTGCCATTTGTCTTCTGCTTTTAGCTTCTCTAGAAGTTAAAAAGCCAAACGTCGAAATGGGGTAACCTCTTGAAGAGGATTCTCCGTCATCTGCTGTCGAGTCGAAAAGTGCAGACAAAAGACATCAGCCGCAGCCCAAAACAATACCCCCATAATTACATGTATAATTTTGTCTTCGATTTGCAATGAAGTAGGTGGGTATTCCAATTTCTAAAAACCCAAATTAAAACCTAAATTCTGAACCCTACAATTAAAAAAACAACCAATAATTATAACATTCAATCCATAACTCATAAATTCAGTCCATTTGCTTAATGAAATCGAAGAAACAAGAGAAATTTAGAAATACCCTATGTCAATTTAGGACTTAATCCATGCCACCAAGTGCTTGATGAGACGATCGATGGGTGATGATGACCAGGAGACATGGCAGGTGGCGGGATGCAGCCTAGGCCTCCGGGTTTTGGCTATCAGCGGATGCAAGCCTGTGACCAATCAAGAGGGTGGATTTTGCTTTCGTACGAGGTGGGATAGAGGGAGGGATGGAATGAGACACGAGTGACTATGGCAATGCAATGTATGTGTAGTGCGGCCTTTGTCTGCTATCTTTCCTTCATTTGGTTTGCAACAAAGTCACAACAAGAAAATGACACAATAAACCACCAAGCCTATTGCAACAAAAAAATAAATTGTACACAACAAATAGCTCTTGCTACAAAGATTTGAAAGACAAACTGTAACAAATAAAAGCATTTTATACAACTAATCAAAATGCCAACTGCAACAAATACCTCTTGTGGCAAAATTTAAGAAGAGACATTGCAACAAAATTAAATACTTCATGCAACATTGGAGAGAAATGCTCTAACAATTTAAAGAAACATATGCAACAAAGTCTATCGGTTCAACTGATGACAATGCCTCGTCGCTGTCCATCCACTCCCTGTTTCTTGCCCACCTCCTCCAGCCTTGGCCTTACCAAATTCTGCGAGCTCCACTTGCTCCTCACAAGGGAGACCTCCACACAAGCTTTGGTTGTGGTGGACAATCTGGTCGAGCATGAGTGGTAGCGAGCTTTGATCGTGGATAGAGAGGGAGAAAACATAGGTGCAAGCTCCTAATCGTTGACCAGGAGCATAAGTAGCGGTGGTTGGGGCTCAGACTTGTGAGAGAGCTAAAGAGGAATTGCCGAACTACTGCGAGGGTGGATAAGAACGAAGGAGTGGGATGAAGTTTTGTGGTGGTGGTTAGGCCATGTGGAGCAGAGCATCTGAAAAGAATTACTCGCTCTAGACATAGGCATTGTATCATTACCCTAAATGAATTCTACATAGGCAATAAATTTCGTTTCAATCTCACAAAAAATAAGGAAAATAATCTAAGTCACCAAACAAAATTCAATTCAAATTACATATCACATCCCAATATGGAGATGCCCTTAAGAACTAGCAAAATAAGTTGGAAGCAAAACAAATCTATAATATTACAACTATTGCAACACTTTGAAAATGCTCATGTAACAATTGATGAGAACACTTGCAACAAAATAATTTGGACAATGATAGTTTGTAACAAAATAGCATGCTTCTTGCAACAATTATGAAAGATTTGTGCAACAATTTGCAAAAACATCTACAAAAACTAATGAACGCTAATAAAAAATTCTAACCACAACATTTTGATAGCACATACTGTAACAAAACCAAAACAGTCTTTATAATAAATGAGAAACATATGTTGCAACAAACTGAGCAAACAGGCCTAACAAACTAGATCAAATGGACTCTTGTTGTGATGTTTGGCTCCTCTATTATATCAAGCCTTCTCCTCACCTGATCCGGCAACAATGCCCTCCTTCCCCACTAGATCAGGCAACGACAGCATATCATGTTGTCGGGAGGTCATGAGGTTGAGGTCCTCATTCACCATTGTCACCGCATCCTTAGCCACGATGGTGTTGGAGGAGGAGATTTGTAGTAGTAGTGATGGGGTAGAGGTTGGTGTGGGTGAGGAAGGGATTGACAGTGCAGCCACCGTTTTGGAATGGGAGCAGGAGATACTTGGGCAAGAAGAAGAAATAAGGACAAAGAAGAGTTACGATGTTATGCAGGCTCGAGGAATGAGGGAGGAGAGTAGATCGACTAAAAGATGTAGAAAAAAGTGAAGCTGAGAGGCTCTACACTAGAGAACTAAGACTTCAGTTAGACTAGTAAGGTACCCGTGTGTTGCAACAAAGTTCTAAAAGAGGGTGCAACTTGGTCGTAGACTATACAATAAATATAATTTTTCTTTCATGTACATGTCAACCAAAACATATCTATGCAAGCTAAAATCCCAACAAAGCTTATAAATATAATTTTTGTGCTATTAATGCTGTCATGAAGACAAAGAGATAACAAGATTCTGATTAACGACTTCCACTTTCTTTACTTAAGACCTAGTCTTCTTAAAGCACATGTCCTGTAGTAAACCGACATCATTAGTCCTTTTCCTCAATATATTGGTGTAAACATACATTCAAATATCTAAATTTCACTGATCAGCACCTCGTACCTAGGAATTGCAAAGTAAAAAATAAAAAAGGTAGAGAACACCCTGAGAAACAAAAGCATCAATTGTCGCAAGACATTTTGTTCTTGTAAGAGTAAATGGCAAACTTATCAAGAAAGGTTCCCTTGAAAATTGAAAATTAAAACTTATCATTGAGTCAATGAAAATTAACCAAGAAAGGTTCAATATATCTGACGTCGATGCCAAAATAAACCTTTATAATTATCTCCTTATAAGCACATCATTCATTCAACAACTACCTTACACTCAATATAAGCACAGAGTCAATCAATCAACACTCTCTAAACTCATGCTTCAGAATAAACTAATCACAGTCACAATGACTGAGAAAATCAAATAATTATACCTCATCGAATATCTAGGAATCCGCATAGATCAACTACTACTATAAATATGTAGCCCACCGATGTTGAATTTTCATTTTCTGCATTAAAAGAAACAATTGTCTACAACAAAGCACTTAATAGTTCCATCAGGCTACAATTTTCTTTAGAAACCAAACTCTTGTCATAAAGCAAAAGAATTCAAATTGCTTGTAAACATTGCAAAGCTTTGGACTACATGTTTTATCCACAAACAAGGATAAACATAGAAGGAATTTTCTGTAAAACTCAATGAAACAAAACAAGATAGCCAAGAGAACTAACAATACTTACAAGATTAATCACACCATAAAGAACAAAAACAATTCTTGAACTAATTCTTCATAACATGTCAAAAGCAGAGTAAACAATGGAAAAATGCAATATATAGAAGTTTCCAAGTTCAAACTTCAAATGGCAGGACAAGAGAGAATACACAGCTTAGCTAGTATCAGTAAAGGATAAAATGGTAGGGTGGAGTGGTTTATGAAGCAGGGAAGATATTTGCACCTTAAAAAGCATCGCAACCTTCTCCATTATCCCGTTGTTATCTGTCTCTACGACAAACTAACACAAAGGAGAACCAGTTGGGGAGCGTCTACATCATCCTAAGCATTGACTATTCCCCGTTTGAGTGGTTTGAACTAACTACAAACATACTATGCAACAGATGGCAGAAGAGACTAAAATGGGGGAGAATTTTGACCTTAGTATACAATGCAATAGATGGCAGCAAGGGTTTTACTTCCTTCTGAACGATGAGGAATCTTTAGTTGGTTGTATCTATAGCCCAATCATGCATACTTTGACATATACATGTCCCATATATCATTAAATTTTGCATCCACAGCTCAAACATTAAACATTGGTTGTATCCATAGCCTAAACATGCATACTCTTACATATATTGATGAAAATAAGGGTGATATATTTTGCTTTTAGATGAGAGCAAATTAGATGGAGGTGAGACAACATATGAATGTATTTAACATCAACGATGATTCACTGATTAGATACAACATACATCATTTACATAGAGAATTAACGTAGGCAATTAAAAGAGTTTGGCTCTATACACTGCCGCTATAGCATATAAACTGCATGTGGTTTTGGGCTACATCTTCCCCAATTAGTTCAATCCACGGCATAAATATGATAGAAATGATTGTTTTCTGTTGTAAAGATCAAATAATTATTCCTAAATTGGTGTACAAAACAATATCAACAAAAAGCAACATGAATCCAAGAGCAAAAGCATTAAAACAAATGGAACGAACACAAAGTAAAATAGAACTTTTCCTTTCTAAGAGCAAAGGACAAATACCTAATGCTAACTTGAGGACATATCAACATTTTTTAAGCAAGAAACATACTAAGAGCAAAGCATGTTTCCTTGATGTACTCTGTGTATATTTATGCTCTTTGGGTCATGGAATAGACCTGGGTCTTCATACCAACAAAAACATCATTGTTGTAAGGCACATCAGGTGTAGCTATTTTTGCAACTTCACATACGCGGTTTGTCAGGAGAAGTCTAGCATCCCTATCTTGATGTTTTAACATGTTTTTTTGCCAATATCTTCAAAAAAGGTTGAATCTTATCTATCATAAGTGGAACTGGTTACTGTTCTAGTTGGGCGAGGCAGTCAACAACTTCTTGTAGTATGATTACTTTAATTAGCATCAATGTAATATCCAAAACCTCCTTTACCAAAAAAAGAATGAGTTAAATTAGACTAACAAACATTACCAACCAAATTAAGACAACACACAATAATGCCTAATTTTATGAGATTGGCGTTAACTAAAACAAAATGAGCTATTCTTAACATTTACTCCCTTGAGATAGGGAATAAAAGGCTGCCCTGTATTCTTATATCAAAGAGAATAACATTTTATTATGATGCCACAAAACTTCAACTTCCAAGTTTTTAGACTTGTTTCATACAATTTTAGGAAAAAATATTTGTACAATTTGATCCTTTAATTGTAGGATAAGTACCATAAGGGACTAAAACTAAAAGAATTGACGGGTACAACATATCCATCTTAATGCACTGACAACCAATCAAGTGGAGGCTAATGAAGTAGTGTAAAGTGCACCATCTAAGGCCAAAGTGTTTCAGGCTGTAAAGTATGAACCACAGCTTGATAGTCAAGCTTTAAAATGCTAAACTTAAAGCAATTTAGAAGAGCAATCAGAACAGCAATTCATACAATTTTTGTAGCATTAAGCTACCTTGGCTGACCTACATATATCTCATACCACTCACAGTAGAACAACTCAGCTATAGAAACTAAAGTATAGATCTAAAAAAACTGGCAGCCACCTAGCACCAATACCTAATAGGATGGCCCTAGGCCTAAATTACCTAGGGCTACACTAAAGCTTAAATCTTTAAAGTTTCTATCATAAACTTGTTCACAACAATATTGCTTTCTATCTCGAACCATTAGGTCCTAACTTCTAACTAAAGCAGCTAAAAGAGCTAACCAGAGCACCAAAATAACAAATATAATGTTTAGGGTAAGCAGAAGGTAGGAGGGTGGGCTGAAAGTGGAACACAAGATAGGTGCTGAAGGCCAAAGAGTGAAGAGTCACTATATCAAACATAAGTAAAAAATGACAAAAGCAACACAGATACAATGCTGGCAGAGTTTCACTGCAACAAAATAAGTTGAAAATTAACAAAAGTAGCACAAATACAATGCTGGCGGAGTTCAAGTTGCTCTAATATATTTCAGACATTGGAATAGGTGGAGACAATTGGGAAAACTCTGACTTGAGGAGTGGAGATGTTATAGTGAAACCCTAAATCCTAAGCTTCCCCTCCCCTCCCCTCATTTCCATAACTTGAAATGTCGTACCAAGCCAATGTCAGTTCCTGAACCTTGAAGTCCTAAATCAAAATTATTCAATCCAGACATTTCCAACCTGCTACATGGACCTAATGGAAGAAAAGCATGGGAAAACATACCACAATGACATAAAAAAGGAAAAATCAGCACTTGCAAGTGTAAAACCATGCTTTAAGAAAGGGATTACTACTGACTTGATGGTTAGCCTTTATTTCTATGTGAATAGCATGACCTTGCTAGCCCTCTTGGTCTCACCCCCATAAAAACCCACGCCCACAATCCAAACCTCAACCCCATGCTCACCTCATTGGCGTCATCATTCTTCCATACGACGGCCTCATACTCCTCGCTCGATTGCATCCTCGTCATATATGGTTCCATATTCCTAGCGAATTGGCTAATGATATAACACATTTAGGTTCTGCTATGGATTGCAGGATTTTGATCTAAAAGAAATAAGAAAATCTATTTAGTTGAATTGTTCCTTGTTTCACAAAGTGAAGTCAGCTGGCCAGTCCTTTTCCACATAGACAATGCAGTGTAGAACCTCTTAACATGACAAATTTTTTTCCAGCATTGCTAAAATGAGTAGATACTTACATAATACTTTGAACTGAATTACAGCAAAAAGAAAAAAGTATATTCCAGAATGGTATGCAATTGGCAAACTAACTCTCAAGCTAACATTGTAAACAAGAAATTATGGGACCTTAACCATGGCGATAGTTGCAATATTTTAATTTACAGCTAGCCTCACAACATCTTTCAATTTGGTACTTCTACATATTCTAGTTGGGTCAACATTCGACACATAATAATTTAAAATTAATTGGTCTATATGACATATTAACACAATAAAGTAGATGAGTCACCCAACAAGAGTGGTTTGCATGTCAATTGCTCACAGGTGGTACTTCATGAAAAAACACATTTTTTATCCTCAACATTAGGAAGGAAGGCAACGAAATAATTTTCCTTCACAGCCTACAGACATGTGAGTTATCATAGAGGTGGTAACCAGTGAGGTTCGAGATTAATAGTGGCAGTTGTCTGCATTTCAAATATGACATTCTCATGGCACAAAATAACTTCAATTTAATCAAATCAATAAATATGCATAATGTTATATTTTCTTCTTTGACGAAATATCGCTCGAAGGTCTCTATAGTAGCTTGTAGTAGTAAGTTTGTCACTATCTCATTGAACCATGCTACCACCTGCAGGTTTATAAGATACCATAAAGTTAGACAATTAAAAGGTAAATGGTGTTGTGTAACAATAAAGCAACGACTTTCCAGTAAAACAACATCTCATTTAGAAATTAGCATTACCACAGGAAAGCACTAGCTTTTGTTCGGTAAAATCTCATCAATGCTACATTGATTCTAGGTCACCACTAACTGCTATTTCTTGATTAGGCACAATTGCACGCAAACCAAGAAGAGGTGACAAAAGGAACACTCACCACACCAAACCTGAGCCCCTTGGTGTTGTTTAGTGACCCCATTAGTCACTGGTGCCTCGCAGCGACGGTAGCCACAACAGAGTGTTGAGCACTTGCGACTAGAAATATGCCACAATTATTAACATTGCACAATTAAAGCGATGATCCTGCAAAAAATGCCATCGGGTTATAGACAAAATATATGAATAAACTTTCGATTAACCATCTATTAGCAGAAGAGATCAAAAATAGAATGCATGTTACTCTTAAACTATTAAGTCGCGAAACACAAATGGAATTGCATAGAAAACTTATAGCAGGAAAGATTATGTAGAGGTATATATTTAGTGAAGTTGCTAAATTGATACAATTCCAAACAACCAATTTCAGAGATCGATCACCTTCAAAGACTTCTACGAATGAGCAACAATAGGGCAACAAGATACAACACCAATGACATGGTTGTACACCGTCAATGCCATTGTGCCAAGCCTCTATTGCGAGCGATGGCATCACCATTGCATCACCACAATTGAAGAAATCCATTGGACTCCGAAGAGGAAAAAAAAGGAACAATAGATCTAATGGGTGGGGGGAAGTGAGCAACCTCAGAGGTTGAGCTCACGCTCCTAGATGTAGTTGAAGAAGTGCGGGCTCTTCCATATCAGGTCGATGGTGAGCCTCTCCATGGCATGGCCGGAGGAGGAGGGAAGGAGGAGCGGTAGTCAAATAGCGCGTGGAGAGGCGGGGAGGGGAGGAGGAGGGAGGAGAGCTCACCATGGTCGGGATTGTGAGGAGACGTCAATGGTGGAGGAGGAGGATAGATGGAGACGGGTTAGGGTTTTTTACAGGTGGCAAGGTTGGGAGTAGGCACTGACGTCCAAGGGAGTTAGAGCGGCGGAGGAGGACGGTGGGGAGGGACGTGACGAAGAGGAGGAGGAGAGAGATGGGGAGGAGCAAGAGGTGGTGGCGAAGGCGGACACGGTGGTGGACAGAGCAGCGTCGACGTCGGCGTAGGAGGGACAATGAAGGAGGAGGAGCAGGCGGGGGAGAAGAGGAAGGCGGGGGAGAGGGGACGAAGGACGAGAAGCAGGTGGGGGAGAGGGGGAAGGCGTTGACGGTGATAGTTGCGGACGTGAGGGGAGGAGGGAGGAGCGGTGGCATCGGTTGATGGGGGGAGATGTATGCCCAAGCGATTTATGCAGGAGCCCACATGTCGGTGAACTGAGATTGTGACAAGGGGAGAGGAACAGTAGAAAGTGAAAGATCCAACATACATACTATCAACTTTTCTTTTTAATTAGTGAAGGTTATATAGTGTAGTTCTATAAGCAGTCGAGATGTCCAATGTTAAATAGTACTAGTTAGAGACCCGTGCGTTGCAACGAAGTCATAAAAATAATGAGACGGAACTTACGCTAACTTCACACATCAAACATTAGAGAACAAACGAGAGAGAAGGGTGGCCAGAATGCGCGAGGAGATGGGAAAGTGGAGGGGGTGGGCGGTTGTATTCTGAGAGAGAGGAGGAGAGAGACAAATGGTCAGATCAAATCAGATGATTAAAAAGAGAGGAGAGAGAATAAATCAACCACTAACTCAACTTTTGTAATAGTAAAGAAAGGCTATATAGTGTGGTTCCGTGCGCAGTCGAGACTCGAGACATCCAATGCGTGGGACGTCTGCCTCTTTATCAATTCCCATAAATAAAACCACCGGCTAACAGCAAGGGCAACATCGGCGACAACTTCGCTCCCTCCTTCCCACCGCCTTCGATCAAAACTTTGGGGTTTCGCCTCGGCCACCCGCCGCCTAGTCCAGTACTCCTGCTCCTCCTCCGCCGCCGCCGCTGCGCGCGTGCGGGGGCACCCGAACCCTAGGATGGCGAAACCGGCGCGATCGCCCACGGCGGAGGCCCCGCCGTCCGTGGAGAGGTCCCGCTCCGCGGTCGGGTCGGGCCTCCGGTCCCTCGCCAGCGCCGCCTCAGGGTTTTGGGACCGGTGGTCGGTCATGGGAGCTGGCGTGTCCAAGCTCGAGAAGGCTCTCGGCGACCAGTTTCCGGACGGCGAGCACTACTTCGGCCTGGAGAACTTCGGCAACACCTGCTACTGCAACAGCGTCCTCCAGGTTACCCAATTGCCCCCTAACTCCATCGACGTAATCGACCGGTGCTATTAGCTACCTGCTCTGTGGCAATTTGCTCAGATTCCGTGTTGATATGATTTGAATCCCGTAAAATTTCAATTAGGTGGTTGCTTGGTGTTGTGATGGTGGATAGCAGGATAAGTTGGCGAGTAACATGTGCTGCGGGTATTTGTCGTTGAGATGCTTAATCCAATTTCTTGTACAATGCTCACAAACTTGTATTTCTGGGACATTTGAGAAGACTACGTGTTTAGTATTGTATTTCATGATTGTTGTCAGTTGATATTTGCCTCAACAGCCGCTTAGGATCATCATTCACTCGTGAACGTATCATTCCTTTTTTAATTTCTCTTGTTCTCAAATAGTAGCATTCGACCCATGGTAGCTGGAATCTGGAACTGCAGTGTTGATCTGAGCTTTCTATATATTGGATAGGGAAAATTAGGTCAGTAGCACAACATGGCTAATAGATTTATAAATTGGAAAAGGACATCTAATGTGAAGCTGATAAAGTGGGCCCTAGGTTCTATTGTCAGCGGGCTGTTCTTATGTTCCAACTTGCATGATTTTGTAGTGGTGTTGAGCAATTTGTTCCCCGTTTGATAGGTCAACCCCAAAAAAACTGTTTACAGCACTCTTATTATATTATATAAGTTAAAAATTAAAGCATTTTGGTTATTCCTGGTAGCTTGGAAGCCTACGCGATAAAGACAGCTTAACATCGATAATGTTTTTTCCACACTAAAAACCTCCACATGATCTCCTTTAGGATCTTCTGACTTTTGAGTGTATGTTAACCTTTATTTGTTTGGGATGCTAACTATTCTGCTACACTTGGACCCTGTTTATTTTCTGTGTAGATGAGCAGTGGACAATTGTGTAGGCATGCCAAGCTAGCAAAGTGCTACTGTATTTTGATAGAAATATACAATGCATTAAGTGAACTATGTCTTGATACCATATGCTGCAATCATTAGTTATACCTGTAGAGTTGCGACTGTTCCCAACAGGTATTCCATGTCAATATTCTTAGTTTCTTACTCTCATCTAAAAAAATCCAAATCCAGCAATCCTGCAGTTCACTTTTGTTGTTCTCTCACATTTTCATACATATTGCCGCTAGTTTGTTTGACATATCTAAAAATGAAGCGAACTTTTACAACTGGCCTGGGTAATATGTCCTCAGTCCTCTTACCCATGTTTGACATAACACAATGAGAAATTGTTTAATGGATCCTGTGACACAAGTCAGATGACATGTTTGTTAGACATCACTATTTTTGGATTACTGTTATTCCTAAATCCTATGGAAATAAAAATATCCAGGAATAGCATTGGTTCTGTTTGATGCTTTAATTTTTAACCTAGGTAACAGGGGGTCATTTGCATATAACTTGAAGGAATATAATATGCATGCAACAAAACAATGCTTGATTATTCCCGTGTTGGCTATTTGGCAACGTACGTACGTAATGTTGTGAGCTTTGTGCACAACATTGTTGATAGCCTTCAATATTTTCTGATCAGGGTCAACGTATAAAGATGAGAAAATCTACCCATTTTCAAAGTATTAACATTGCACAATGCAATATTTCTTATTTCATGTTCAATTTTATTTCCTATTTCATTTGGTCATAAATAATAAGTTAATTCATGCTCTTAACATAGACCATTTGGTCATGCTTGCTGCAAGTACTACACACAGGCAGTTATTGGTGCGTTATTTTTTGTGAATCTCTAAATTATACTTTTGTTTCAGGCACTTTATTATTGCATTCCATTTCGGGAGCAATTGCTGGAATATTATGCACATTACACAAATCCAGGAGATGCTGAGGAAAATTTGTTAACCTGTTTGGCAGATCTTTTTGCACAGGTGAAGAAGGAATATAAAGAACCTCATTATTAGCTCATGTACTGCTGCATTTGTTGTGTTGTTGCTTTTTGAAATGAATTGATATACTCCTCCCTCTATCAATAAATATATGTCCTCCTAGAATGCGTGCCAATCAAGTATTGCTAGATTCATTTTGAAATATACTTTCATAATCTATATAAATATTTTTGTGATTCATAAGTTATAAATACAAATGACAGTAGAACTTAGTGGTTAAAGTAGTACTTTGTGGATCATATCAATGTCCAAAACGACCTATATTTAGTAACAAAGGAGTACTAAGAGAGTAAGAGTTTGAAAATTCTGAATTATAGAGTTTAAATTGATGTATCCTATTGAGAGCCTCTTTCTTCTAAAGAGCGGTCCAGTATTTTACTTTAGAAGGCAAGAAGTTAAGCTTTTGTGATTTCTTGTTATTTACACATTCAGCATAGTGATTGTTTGCCTTGTAGACTTGGATAGTTTGTTGCTGCTGGTATACTATTGCTTTTGCAAGCCTTTTGAATAAATTATGTACAAGTTGAATAGCATAGTTATCTGCTTTGTCTCTACTCTCAGCTTTGCAGGGTGCTTGTTGACAGCTTGGTATTGCTTTACCTAACTCATAAATCTGACTTATTGGAAAACTCACTTGCAACTGAAGCAAGCAACTAGACCTGTTATAGGTTCTGTTAACTGTTAGGTCTTTTTTTTTTGTTGCATTCATGACCATGATTGTTACTTGGTTTGCACATTTGACCTGAAACTTCTGACAGATTGTTGTTTGTCTACTAACAGGTTGTTGATATTTTTTTTGCAGATAAGCCTAGCTAAGAAAAAGACTGGTGTTATTTCTCCAAAACGTTTTGTCCATAGGGTGAGGAAACAGAATGAATCATTTCGCGGTTATATGCACCAGGTAACTTGCAAATATTTTACAGTAGTACTGCATCAGGTCAATTGCATTATGAGATCATAACCTGAACTTTATTAAGGAAACAGAATGAATCATTTCGCGGTTATATGCACCAGGTAACTTGCAAATATTTTACAGTAGTACTGCATCAGGTCAATTGCGTTATGAGATCATAACCTGAACCTTATTAACACAGCTTATTCCCATACCTCAGTATAATTCAGTAATGCAAACTCAGCTATGTGCATGGCCTTCATCTCTTTTGTTGCACTCCATTGATGCAAACTCCATTGATGCAACCAGCCTTTTAAATTTGCCTAATATTTTTTTTTCAATCTCTAGTTGTGTTCCTTTTCTCATGCTGTATAAGAATACTCCTTGCAATCTGTGATGAGCTGGAAGTGTTGCAAAAGAACATGTTTGTGCTGCTTATTGTTTAGCGAGAGATAAAAGAGTAAACCTTCCAAGAGTAACATCTCTTTTCTGTATTACTCTGTAGGATGCCCATGAATTTTTGAATTTCTTACTGAATGAGATTGTTGATACTCTGGAAAAAGAGTGTAGTACCACACAGGATTCTCCTGAAGAGGCCTCAAATGGGGCAGTCAATCATTTAGGGAATGGAATCCAAAAAGAGCCACTGGTTACATGGGTTCACAAGAATTTTCAGGTGACTAAAATCACTGAAAACTAAGAAGTTTGCACTTTTTTCCCAAGGATTTTGTGCATAGTCACCTTTTTTCCCTATGCAGGGTATTTTGACCAATGAAACAAAGTGCCTGATGTGTGAGACTATCACTGCAAAGGATGAGACATTTTTTGATTTGAGCATTGACATTGAACAGAATAGTTCACTCACAAGCTGCCTGAAGAATTTCTTTTCCACTGAAACTTTAAATGCTGAGGACAAGTTCTTCTGTGACAAATGCTGCAGGTAATAATGCTGTATGCCATTTTGACCCCAAATGTTTTGTCTGTTTGTCCGGCAAGCAATAGAGGCCTTGCGCATTTGCATGCCAACAAGAGTTAAGTTCTTGTGGTTCTACCGATTAAATGCTATCAAGTAACTACTTTAAATCTAGGCAATATAAAACATAGATTCCAACAGCTATTGTTGAAGAGGATCTTGTAGGCCAATTTCCCTCACTTTTTAAATTGCTTCTGTTTTACACTCAAGTGCCGGGCAGGGTTAAAAATTTCGGTTTTCTTTTGGAGAAATCCTGGACCTCAGCTGATAAATGTTCTCCCGGTTGGCTTAGTTTTTCCCCTCGTTTCTTTTCTGTTTTCTCCATGTTTTGTTTAATTTTTGTGCCTCTTCAGTATTGAATAATCCTTGGTATATATGTTTAGTCAAAATAGCAGCAGAATACCTCAGATGTCAGCAAGCTACAATACTTTCCTCCCCTCACTGGATTGTCAACCTTTTCTTGGGTAGATGGAAGAAATGCATTGAGAACTACCATGGGGGAAAGAATTAATTTTTGCTTGGGTTCCTTGTAACGACTACTGAAATCAAAATTTTGGTTTATTGTTCAGTTTGCAAGAAGCACAGAAGAGAATGAAGATAAAAAAGGCGCCGCGCATATTGGTGATCCACTTAAAGCGCTTCAAGTTCGTTGAGCAGCTTAGTCGGCACAAGAAACTGTCATACCGAGTGGTCTACCCCATGGAGCTGAAGCTGAGCAGCATCTCTGACGATGTAGATTGCGAGTACGCCCTCTTTGCTGTTGTGGTCCACCTTGGGAGCGGCCCCAACCAGGGACACTACGTAAGCCAAATTAAAAGCCAGGACCATTGGTTGTCATTCGACGATGACAATGTCGAGAAGATTCAGGAGTCCACCCTGCAAATGTTCTACGGTTCCTCTCGCGAATATTCTGGCAACACGGATCATGGCTACATCTTGTTCTATGAGTGCCTTGGTGGGAAGAACTAGGATTGTTGTTTGCTTTGCCTCACCGTGTTTGTTCCCATTGGAGCTTGTGAGATATCTGTTGCATTTGCATAAAATATTTCCTTACCTCCATGTGAGTGCCTTGGTGGGAAGAGGTAGGAATGTGCAACAAGGTGCAAGGGGCAAGGTACCTGCTGGTAGTGACGACTCATGAAATAAGGTGTAAAGTGCAAAGGACGGGGACCTTATACTTTTTGGTTTCAACATTTTTTTGGGTACTCCCAGTTTATTTCTTGTACACCTCCTACAGAATAGATTTACCTTGACAAATAAAACCACTTCAAGACAAGACAGAAAAATTGCACTATGGATTGAACTATCCTTTCTTTGTCGTTGGTTTAGCTTTCAGGATGCAACGAAGAAATTAATCAGATTATAGAAGTATGACATGAAGCTAAAAAAAAGCAGTGGCAATTACCCAATGCCCACACATACACTCGAATTCGAATCTTAAATATACTTACGGGGCACGTTCTCCTCCTTTCTGATTCTAAAAGCCGTTCTTCTATCTGTAGTGATTTTATTTATATCATTAAAATAGCACATAAATCTCTATTTTTATATTTTTTAAATAAACAGTAAAAATATAAATCACAGTTAAAAACTATAAATCACGGGGAAAAACAGGCCAGAAGATCTGCCCCATCGGCAGCTTGTGGCTTCCGGGCTCCAGGCAGCTTTCGCATAACGTGGGCACCACCTCTCAGCTCCATTTATGCTATGCTATCATTTCAGCTTGACGAAGACGACGGGCAACGGGGGAACGAAAGAGTAAAGCGGGCTCGGTCAAATTACAATTCTGAAACGGCGACCTGCCGACCTCTGGTGGTTCCGATCGGAAGCGGGCGCGGCGCGGCGAGTCCGAATGGGCGCGGCGGCGGCGGCGAACACGCCGAGCAGGCGCAAGGTGGCGCTCTACCTCGCGCTCCTCACGCTGCAGTACGGCGCCCAGCCCCTCATCTCCAAGCGCTTCGTCAGGTATCGCTCGCGCCCCCCATATCTCACCGCGCCAATCAGGCGGTTGCACCCTCTACTTAATCTCTAAAGCTTTGCCCCTTCGACATCTGTCCGTATCGCCTTACGCGCCCTCGCGTTGGCCCGATTCGATTTGGAAGGGGAGAGCCGGAGAAGTGTCGTGGTGGCATTTGGAATTTCTATTTGCCTAAAGTATGTAGGGATGGGCGGCCAATTTCACGATTTGCCAGGTAGGGGTTGGGTGGGTGCAGATTGTTGTGCGAATTGCGGTAGCTTTTCGGTTGTTTGGGGCTGCATTTGGTTGGAGATTGTTCATTCTGGTTAGGCTGTTATGCTATTTGAATGGATCAATTGGGCATCAACTTTTGTTTGATAAGTCGGATCATGGCAGGACGGAGTAGATTTGCTTGTTTGGGGGTCAAGCGATGAGAATTCGGATGGGATAACTTGTTTGTAGGGGTATTCATCGGTAGGTTGGTTTGTGTAACCGTGGGTAGCAGCAGCATTAGCTTGCTGTAGTACAGGGAGTGATTTGTTATTTGGCACCTGACAGAGTTTGAACCGTAGACGATTAATTACCTTGTTGTCTGATCTTGTTCCTGAAACCAGTATAAGCTGTCTTTTTAGATGTTGTCCTGGGCTTGATAAACCAGAAGCCTAGACATAAGAGTTCAGAAATGCTTCAGTATGAAAATTCGGTGATCCTGGTAGCAACTGGGGACAAAAAAATCCCAGCCCGGAAAAATTTTGAAATTCAATGAAATTTGGGTTTAAATTGATAAACAGTAATTACAGGCAATAACCGCACAGGAACCAATCAAATTCAAATTTTGGGTTTAAATTTGACAATAAAAAATTTACAAACGAAACCACCGTGGATAAAACTGGTTCCTACCAGACACCAGTAAATGGCCAGGAACCGGTACTGGCCATGTTCTGTGATTTGAAATAATCAGTTTTGAATCCTTGCTCTCAATCACTACGATGCCTGAAATGGTTCTTAGAAATTGATGAATCAGATGTACACATGCTTTGTTAATAATTTAATATCATGCAAAACTGTACCAGTTAACAGTCAGTTTATAGGCACTGCATGTTAACAATTCCTTAGGTGTTAAGTTTATGTACTTCATGAACTTGGATTTCCTTCCACTGCTATTCCTACAATGAAATAATTGACCTAAGTACTATTTGAATGTGCTGAACCCATTTTTGTTGCTTGTACTGCTGCAGGCGAGAAGTTATAGTGACTTCATTGGTTCTTTCAATTGAAGTAGCAAAGGTCTGATCATAGATTTTATTTTGTCTAAAATATTCATCTGGCCGTCTCTGATTGTTTATACATGTGTATAGGTTGTATGTGCGGTCATTTTATTGGTGGCAGAGGGTATTCTGAAGAAGCAATTCAGTAATTGGAGTCTTGCTGGATCACTGACTGCATCAGGACTTCCTGCTGCCATATATGCACTGCAGAATAGCCTGTTGCAGATATCATACAAGAATTTGGATTCCTTGACCTTTTCAATCCTTAACCAGACCAAGTTGTTATTCACAGCATTCTTCACATATCTTATTTTGGGGTATGTCCTGCTGATACCTCCTATTTGAATTACAATGTCTTGACAATACTCAAGATCCTGTGAAGCAGTAACCATGAATTATGGGTGTAGCGATCTTATACTTTGGACTTCGTTAATAAACAATGCTCCATTTAAAATGACATTCTACTGTAAGAACACCAGGTGCTTCTTGTTTATTTGGATAACTGTAGTTAGTTCATTTAAATGGTCTAAAGATCATTACCCAATCGAAAAGTAGTACTCCTAATTTTCACATGTTATACTACCAGGCTTTTAACTGGACCTTTTCTTTAAAAACATCTATGATCATTACTTTAGAATATAGAATTTAAACTGGAATTTAGGTTGATGACTTGGATGCCTGCACAAGCATTGGATATGTTTTTAATCAACTATGAAGCTAATAATTCTATTAGCTTAGTTGTCTGGCTTGTGTCTTGTACATGTGCCCTTTTAGCTCAACTGATGTAACATAGCAAGCCAGCAAAAAAAGAAGGAAATGAAGCACCTTCAGGTCATATCTCCCAAACACGTGGGCCTTGAGCTGTAAGTTATCTCAAGGATTTGACAAACTATTGGTAACTGATAGGGCTAGAACATGAAAAATCTCAGCAAGGTGTTTGATCCTTAACCCTGGGTGGTATAGGGTTAGTACATCAATAAACAGTGGTATAGGCTTACGGCCTATTTAGGCTTATTTTTTTGTGATTTTTTTTTTTTGCATTGCTATTTATGGGACTATTTCAGAATGAGTGAAATAGGTGAACTTGACTTTTTCCTGCTATTTGTTAGAAGTTAGCCAAAAGCAACCTGTTTCAATTGATTCCTCACTTAATTTGTGGGGGATTGGAGCTAGGGTTTATTATGCACTGGTTACTACAAGACAAATGGACCTTTGGTTGTGTTCAATTATATGGCTGTCTTTTACCTTTTTAAAATAAAATTAGTGTTTTTATGCTCCATATATCACATGCTGGTTCACTTTGTGAATAGACAACTATCTGGAGTAATTTCTTATTCATTAGTTTGATTACTCGTTTGGATCATCTTGCAGGCATAAGCAATCACCCAAACAAATTTTAGCATTAACCCTCTTGATCATTGCTGCTGTCCTTTTAAGCGTTGGGGAGAGTAGCAGCAAAGGTTCTAGTGGTGGTAACTCTGACTACGTCTTGCTCTATGGAATCATTCCCGTTACGATCGCATCTGTGCTGTCTGGTTTGGCCTCTTCTTTGTGTCAGTGGGCATCTCAGGTTGGACTTACTTGTCATGTTACTTTCCAAGAAACACTTCGTTGCCACTGCTAACATTTCCAATAATAGTTCAGGTTAAAAAGCATACCTCCTACATGATGACTATCGAGATGTCATTTATTGGGAGTATGTGCTTGTTAGCAAGTACCTTTCAGTCACCAGATGGAGAAGCCATCAGAAAATATGGTTTTTTCCATGAATGGACTTTGTGGACAGTGGTGAGTTCTCCTTGTTATTTTGTTATGCTTTGTTTCCTGTTGCTGTTAGGTTAAGTTTGGACAAAATCAAGCTGTATGCTTCCAAAAATCATAAAGATTAATCACAATTGTCTGTAGTTTTCCAAATTTAGTTTCGGAAATAAACCGGTATTGAGATGGCTATAGTGTAACAGAACCTACAATATGACATCCTTACTAGTTCCTGCTTCAGTTTTCGATGAAGGAATGAAGTTTTGCTCTTCGTAATCGGTATGGAAATTCATAAGATGCAGCAGAACTTTAATGTAAATCCTTTACATTCTGACTTTTGAACAGTACTCCACTCCTGAATTGTTTTTGAAAATGATCTATTATAGGAATGGCTAAGTACTGAAAACCTCACAATATATTTCCACTTTGCACCTAAGAGGAATTCCAATCCTCTGCCATTATTTATGATGGCACCGTGCCATCGCTACTTAGCCGTAGAATTGAAACCTGAAGTTTAAGATCTATTAGGCACTTAAGCACATACTTCAGCAAGCAGCTGTAGAAACTTTTTTGGCACTTCAGAAAATCAACATAGCAGTTAATCCATACCTTTAATATTTTTTATTGGATCGATGGCTGGAGACAGTGCGCTTTCCATCTTTATGTGGTAAGTTTGTAACTTTGTTGCATTCAAGCTCTTTTAGTGGTTAGAAGTGGGCCAAGGTTGATCTGCAAGGACCAAACTATTTGTATTGCTTCCCTTTGTGGTGAAGTTTCATGCTAATCTTTTGAGGTAACTAAGAACAGTCTTTGCATTGATTTAGAAGTAGAGTTGTAACATATCCAATATACGTGGTTTGATTTCAAAAGATGATTCATGGACAGTAAGAAAAAGTTGTATACTTGGTTTAAGTCTGTAAACTTCAACAAGTTTGATCATGAATCATCACTGATTTGTGGGCCTCTACTCTTCACTCTTTTCTTCAGGTACCTGTGTTAATGAATGCCGTGGGTGGAATTCTTGTTGGTCTTGTCACAACTTATGCAGGAGGTGTTAGAAAGGCAAGTGCCTAAACTACCACTAAATGAAATATCCCTTTCCTTTCATTCACATCCAAGAACTGAACTATCCTGTTTTGCTTATCAGGGTTTTGTGATAGTCTCAGCTCTCCTCGTAACTGCACTACTACAATTTATATTTGATGGGAAGCCGCCATCACTCCACTGCCTGATAGCATTACCACTTGTCATGGCAAGCATATTCATTTACCAGAAGTATCCATATGTTGATAGAAAGAAGAAAGACTGATTAGCATGCTCGTCAGAGAAGGGAATTATTTATCATCAGCACAACATAATACTAAACTCATTTTACCCACGAAAGTTGGAATTTGCACCATGATTGGGACCATATATGACCTTGAAGAGTTGTCTGTTCGTGGATCTATGTATCAACCATCTACTGATCTCTGTATCAATTGAATTACTAGCTTCGTGAAACATTAGCCTCGAAATAATTCCAGCAGTCAATTTGATATTACTTGTATTCCCCTTTGCTTTTTGACTTATTTTTTTACATTAATCAAGTGTTTATGAGTACCACTATATTTGAACAACATGAAGAACTGATTGTATCTTACATACGATGTTCTGATTGTTTGAACATGAGGAAGGCACCGTCTTTCGTATTAATTTGCAACAACACCAGCCATAATCAAACATTGCCTCATGGGTTGCATGCGCATAATCTTTGGATGAGTTCTAATACAAAAGGGTTTTAGAAGATGCATTATGGACTCACAAATATACGCAAAAAAACCGGTCGTTTTTTGGTTCTAATGTGTAATCCGATCCATGCACCAGCCATAATCAAACATTGTGTGAATAAAGTTCTTTTCGATTGTGGTTGTAGCTTATAGTTTTTGGTTCTAATGTGAGAGTTTGTGTGAATAAACCGAATACTGATAAATCAATAAGCTACTTTAAAAGGCTATCCTAATAAGTTGCTTTAAAATAATGGCGGAGGAGTCATCCGTTTGTTTGTTTGAGAGAAACTATAAACCAAAAAGAACTCAGCCATCATTGAAATTTTCTGATAATCCTTACTCAGCCATCATTGAAATTTGTGCTAATCCTTATCATTTAAATTGACACTTCTTTATTGTTGGTTTTAGTCATCTAATGCCTCATCAGAATCAAACGGTTGCTCATCATTTTCATGCTACGGTCCTCACTCTGCCAGGACAGGGTAGCATGCGTGCGGTGTGCCCGATATGCTTCTGGTCCTAGCTAAGGATAACATAGTGGGGCCGTGATCTGTTCACTTGATTTGATTACTTGATCACTTTACATATCTTGCAGCTGTTTTCAGTTTCTCATCCTATGGTAAGTCTATGATATTATGAGAAGAAAGTATGCTCGTGTTCGAATGTTCACATAATCTGGTTACTTTATCATCTATGTTCTCTGGTAAATATCTTGCAGTTTTCATTTTAACTAACTTTTGGCTTGTTCGTCTTTCAGATCATCTGATTATTTCTACCGTCATGTACTGCGAAAGGTATGTCCTGAAGTCCACGTTAACAGTACCAGGTATGTACTACTAAACTGACCGACAGCTCTGATGATTATTCCATCACCAAAGATTGCAATAACCAAAGGGAATGTACAATTATAGACATAATGCTAGAAAACCCTCTTATCTGATAAATAGTACAGTTCCTTTTAACAACTAGCAACCTATACCACAAAAGTTCTATTAAGACTAGCTTTACATAATCATTATTGCATCCAGGAAGTAGCATCACTTGATTAATGTACACCATGGCCATAGATGAACAAAAGTCGATAATTTACATATATATATATATATATATATATATATATATATATATATATATATATATATATATATATATATAATATATATATATATTCTTCTCACTGTCGAACTCCTAACCAATTAAATTCGGACGCACGGCATCAATTTTCCACTTCCCAGCCTGTTGTCCTACATTCAGATTCATAAAAAATCGGAGCATTAGTAAGCATATAGAACGCTCTGTTATGGTACTATGCTTGAACCAAATTCTAGTTGGTTAAAACTTAGTAGTCTCATGTTTTACTGCCATTTTATGAACGAGTTGACACAACTATTCTGTAGAGATAAGCTGCGAATTTGCAACATAATACGAATGCAGTCTACTGGGAATAATGAGTTACCGTGCATCTGAACTCACAATGACTGCGAGAGCTGACTCCAGTTCATCAACCTATGCGACTGCGGATGCCTGTCCAAATAACTCCTACTGGAAATGTCAGCTTCATCGGCAGCGTAAGGATCTGAATGGCCTGACGCCGCCGGAGGCGACCAGACCGGTACCACCCCGCCTTCTCTCCCAGTCCAGCTGCTTGATGCCTCTGACGTGGACGGCGCTACGCCCCGCACACGGTGTAGGGTATTCTGAAGGTTATACTGCTGGCGAACGCCGTTGCTTCTGACAGCATTGTCGCCACCTCCGCCGTCGACAGTTTCTTCCCTGATCTCCATCCGAGGCTGGAAGTGCACCTGCGACGGAACCTCTTGCCTACTCTCCTCGCTGTTGTTCCCAAAATCCGCTGAAAGTTCTGTTTCAGCTCTGACGAATGAGGAGGTCATGCTAGGCACCATCTGATCCTCTCGTCTCCGACCGGCCGTCGCCGGCGTGTGGATAGTAGGCCGGACCGGTTCTCGGTCCACTTCCATCTGCAATTCTTGGGGGAAGTCGATCGGCGGCACCTCCGAGGAGTCGCCTAGGCCTTCTTCCATTCCGTTCTCCATCGCGGCACGAGACGCCGCCTCAAGCTCCCACATTTCTGACAGGGCATCCTGCAACCTGGACTTGGCCGCATCTAGCCCAACAATGGGGAGAGGGTAGTTGGAGCCTAGCTCAACTCCCGCAGCCTGCAGCACGGACTCGGGTCCATCCCAGGGGTGGTGTATCCATTCCGTCGGCAGCCTCGCCAGCTCCGGTAGCCATCGCCGGACGTACTCCCCGTGCGGGTCGAACTTGTAGCCTTCAAACTAACAGATGCAATACAATGCATCAGTGTGCTACCTCGCTCATCACAAGATCGCATTACATGAAGGAACTCACGTACAGTATATGTATGTGTGTGTATACATATGTACCTGAGGGTTGTCAATTCGGTCGAGTTCACGGCCATCAGGGAGAGAGCCGGAAATGTACTGCCATCCCAACGCGTCGCTCTCGAGATCGGCGTCCAGTAAGGTGTCCCAGAAGTACTTCATCCCCCAGCGCCATGGCAGCTGGAGCACCTTGACGAAGAAGCTTGAGACGACGACGCGTATCCGGTCGTGCAGCCACCCGGTGGCCCAGAGCTCCCTCATGCCAGCGTCGACAAGAGGGTAGCCGGTCCTCCCCTGCCTCCAGACCTTGAAGTACACCTCATTGACCACCCAGGGGAAGAACCTGAGGTGCGCCAGGAGCGGCCTCTCGTGGCTGCACGGGTGGTTGAAGGCGAGGTACCTCGAGTACTCTCGCAGGCCGATGGACCGGAGGAAGAGGCTGCAGCTCTCCTCGCCGGCGCGGTTTCCCTCGTTGCTCCACATCAGCTGCTTCATCCGGACCTGGTGGAAGACCTTGCGCACGCTCAGCTCGCCGAAGTGCAGGTGCGGGGACAGCAGCGACGTGCTCGCGCCGTCGGCCTTCTTCCGGTTCACCGAGTAGTCCATCAGCGGGCCGTTGAGGAAGGCCGTCAGCGCCTTGTCGGCGTTCTGCCACCCCGGCGACCACGCCCGGGCGAGCAGCGCATTGCTCCCCCTCTCCGACTCGTCTTCGAAGACCAGCTCGTCCGACGGGCACCTCGACAAGTCACCTGTGGAGTGCATCACACCAAGTACAACGCCAGTGATTCACCGAGAATTACTGCGTTTGTAGCCATTATGCCATTAGAACGTCGCAGTTGATGCTTTTCAATACCAGAGTTGATCCTCTTGGGTGGCAGCAGCGGCGCGGGAGGGTCAGGCATGCTGAGGAACCTGTTCCAGAACGGCGCGAACATGGTGAACGGGCAGCCGTCGCCGTCGAGGACCTCCCACGGCTCGTAGAGCAGGTCGGCGTTGAAGGACTGCACGGTGATGCCCTCGGCCGGCAGCAGCTCCTTCACCCGGTGGTCCCGGACCAGCGACAGCGGGTCTGCACGGTAGGCAGGAGACAGTGATCGGTGAGCAACACCAGGCCATTCGTGTCAGCTCAGACGGTAAGGTGCTAACCATTGTTTCTGAGAGAGTAATCAGAGGGCGCACACACACCTAGTGACCAGTAGCTAAATTTGTGGAGTTCATGGGGAAAGTTGAATCTTACGGAGTAGTAGCCTAGTAGGTTGGTGGTAGCCGCAAGAACTTTTGGGAATTAAATAGGGAGACGGTGACCAAGTGTCGAGGGAGTGTTTGATGGGAAAGCCTTGAGGCAGATGCCATGCTATACTTAGTGGTTTGACGTGTGGAGTTAGGGTGTTAAGGTACGAAATATCCATAGTCGGCAGACACAAGGTACTGTTCGTGGAAAGAATCCCCCCTCCCCTCTTTCTTTTTCTATTTGGATCATGATCGAATGGATGTTGTTCGACCAGAGCAGAGTAAGCCTATGAAAACACGGGAAGAAAAGAGGAAAAAAAACAGTTTTAACAAAAAAAATCCTAACCAAGTCTTTTGCAAGAACAGCGACAAAGAACTGACCGGGAGTAACAATTACAGTAAGATAAAGGAATCCGACCGTAGAGGTGGTTGAAGAAGAGGTGAGTGGCGCCGGTGCTGCGGACGACCTCGAGCAGCGCGGCGACGGCGTCGGGCGACCCCCGGGTGACGAGCCGGCTGGCGCCTAGCCGGCGGAGCGAGGCGTCGAGGTGGTTGAGGCTCTGGCTAAGCCACCACCGGGACACCCGGCCGGGGTAGTACGGCCCGTCCTCCTCCGGCGACCACACGTACGCCGGCACCACCTCCCCCGCCGTCCGCGCCGCCGCCGCAAGCGCCGGGTTGTCCTCCACCCGCAGGTCCCTTCTGAACCACACCACGGTCCGCATCCCAGGCTCCCCGGTGCCGCTCATCGACGACGGCGACACTGACATGGCACCCAGTCAAACAACTCGCCAAGAATTCCCCAACACAGAAGGTTACTTGTCTCTCTGCGATGATGATGAGCGGCAGCTCAAGAAGCTGTTAAGAGGCCAAGAACCAAAGCTCTTGGTGCTCAAGAAGCCGTCATGAAGCGTATGAGCAGCTCAAGAAGATGTCAAGAATTTCTTGGACCGAGCGAGGATTTCCACGAACTGTGGAATGGGCTGGATTGGATTGGTCTCCTCAGAGTGAGTGCATGGGCAGCGCGTGGAGTAATCTGACTAATCTCGTCCCTTTTCCCAATAAAATTTTTTTGAGTAGTTTTTTGCTGGGGGATTTGATGGTGTTTTTGCAGAGAGTTGCAGGGGTTTCTTAGTTTTGGTTGGGGGAGAGCTGTGGTCCAACGGAGAGGGTGGTCTGTGGATATCGGGACTGGTTGGTTTTTATTTGTTCTCAACTTTTCCTCTTGTCCATTTACCTCCTGCTCCCTCTTCTGTCCTCTTTGCCTTTCTCCTCCCCCATAATATTCCCTCCATTTTGTTTTCTTCTAAGTGAAAAAGAAACTGGGATTGATAGATTCTGATGGAATTCTTACTTGGTCACTGACAAGTGGGTTCACGAGTTGGTGCGCAGAATTTTTCATTTGATGCAAATAGCGAAATCACATTTACTCCATATGCTTGACTCTATGCCTTCCATGAAAATTCTATATACCAACGGTGTACTCCCGCGCAATAGCTATAGCACCCCTCGTCGCTACCTACAGTATCTATCTTTATATTTGAACATTGAGTTGTAGTCACTGTGCATCTCTAACACATATAAGTTGTTTTTGTGTTCAAATAGATATGCGATTATTTTTGCACAGTCATGATCAGGTTCCATTGCAGATCATTCTCCTTTTATTCTAATTCATTAAAGATTTTTTTATTTTTTAAGTTAGTGATTGTTGAGGCACATTTAAGGTGATCCACATTGTAGCCGATGCCAAATTCGTCGTTTCACCGTTACGTCACACAGATACTAGATTTGCTTTTTAGCCGTAGGATTTAGCACATTTCTTTTTCTTTAAAAATGGACTCATAACGAAATAAAATATCATATCTTTCTGCCATACATCTCTCTCTCATTTTACTTAAGTTGGCCTGTAACTTTTTTTGGAGCTAGCACTGGTGCTAGGAATCTTTTGTCATAGCTTGGGTGGAAACGGATCGGATACGATCGAATAGAATACGAATCGATATTTTTAAAACGAATACGAATATGAATTTGAATATTCTCAAATACGGATATGAATATTCTCAAATACGAATACGGATATTATCGAATACGGATTTTCTCGGATACGAATATCGGATAAAATGGATTCCTAGCGGTTTTACCGATTTTTCACCGGTTTTTGACTGGTTACCGCTTTTAAACCGCCTAAATTCAAATTTTGAATTACAAAATTCGTACGGATTTTTCATGAGTTCTAGAAACGGATCGAATACGAATTGAATAGTCTCGAATATGAATACGGATACGAATATTCTTGGATACAAATGCGAATACGAATATTCTCAAATACGCATACGAATATTCTTGAATACGAATACAAATTTTGTTTGCTACATTCGCTTTTTTTCAAATACGAATATCGGATAATACGAACTATTCGTTACCGTTTTCCATCCATAGTCGTAGCACCGCTCAGCTTGGCTACTGGCTAGCTCCAGGGGCTGGCAACCTGGCACCGAAGCCAAGAGGAAAAGAAAGGCTAGTGGCTTGTCAATACGTATATATTCCACCGTATGGGATCTTTTTACTAAAAACATTCATGAATTCACCCAAATTTTGGAGTTAGACGAACAATGACATTAACATAGCCACGGACAAAATTACCATATGGTAGTTTAGATTCTAGCAGCAACTATGCAGATTACCTCCTTTTCTTTTACACTACAGATCATACATGTTGATGCATCAAAATCTACTGGATTGGGTGCTTATTTGAGCTTAAAGTTTAATCTTTTAGCTTATTTAGTACTGTTTGAGTCTTTTTTCACTATAGTTGTTGTTAATTTTTTTAGCGTAATTAAATTTAAAGAATAAAAAATATTAAGTCATCACGTACAGTGCATAGGAATAAGTGAAAAAAAGATAAAAAAAAAGCTAAAACAAATAAAATTAAGAAGGAAGAAGCTAAAAGCTGAATGCACAGGTTAGCCATGAGTGCTGTACATTGACCTTTGCAACGCTTATGAGCGGCATTTCTCATAAAGAACCACTGTAAGTGATAGATAAGCCCAGCACATGTATACATGCATGCATGCAGATGAACTTAGAAAAGAAAGCTTAGTGGGTTGCTATAAACAGCATTGTTAATGCATATGCATGGTCGTGATTTAGTGGCTAGCTGTCAAGCACAGGCACGCGTGGTACAACCAAGAACTGGTGCTCTAGCAAGTATCATGGAATGCGATTGTCTGCCACTGCATGCGTACTTTCTCACCAAGCATGTACTACTAGGTAGGGCTGAAAAAAAAACTCAAGGCTCGTGAACTGCTCGAGTTTGGCTCGCCTTAGACTCGATTCGAGCTTGGCTCGAGCTCCAAACGAGCCGAATTCGAGCTTCATCCTAAACTTGCGAGCTTTAACGAGCCGAGCTCGAATAGCTCGCGAGCTTAGGATTTTTTACCCCCCAATTCCCCCACCCCTCCCGCCTCTCCTCTCAAATTCACCCACCCCAGGCGGGCCCCAGCCCCAAGCCCCCCAGCGAACTCCCACGCCGCCCCCCCACACGCCATAGCCCACACGGCCACACCCCTCCCTCCTCTCCCGGTCTCCCGGTCCCCACTGCCGCTGCGGCCTCTGCGGCTCCGCGCGCTCCGCCCCTCCTCGCCACCCCGTGGCCCCCCGCCGCCGCCCCTCCTCGCCCCGCCCCGCGCCGGCTGCCCTCCACCCCGTCCCCTCGTCGCCTCACTCCTCTCCCCGCCACCGCCTCCTTGCCCCGCTGCCGACCCTCCTCGCCCGCGGCCGCCGCCCCCGTCCGGCCGTCCCCCTCCTCCTCTCCCCGTTCCTCGGCTCCTCGCCCCGCCCCCGCCGCCCCTCTCCCGCCCCGTCCCTTCCTCTCCCCCGCCCCGTCCCCCCCCTCGCCCCGCGCCGCCTCCTCTCCCTGCGCCGCCTCTCTCGACCGGCCCGCGGCCGCCTCCTCTTCTTCCCCGCGCGCGCCCCCTCCTCGACCGGGAACCGGCCAGGCCGCAGCCCGCAGGTACGCACCGAGCCTACACGAGCTCGGCTCGAGCGAGCTCGAGTTTTGTCCGAGCCGAGCTCGAGCCCAGCTTAAAATTCGATGTTGATCTTAGGCTTGGCTCGAGCTCGGCTCGAGTTTCTACCGAGCTCGAGCTCAGCTCGTTTACAGCCCTACTACTAGGAGCATTGCATATAGGCCGCACTTGCCTCACGGCTTTAGACCATATTAGAGATGGCAACGGGTAAATACCCATCGGGTATTGCCATTCCATACTCGTACCCGCTAGGTGTAAATTTACCCGTCGGGTTACCCGTATCCGCACGCGGGTAGGAAAATTTACCCATACCCGTACCCGCGCGGGTATTACTACCCGACGGGTCCCGTACCCGCAAGCATACCCGGTTCAACACATAAGAATATCATCAATTTAGACATTCATTAATCATACATGCCAAGCACAAAAGCGTCTAATGATCAAAATTAGTACATCACATAAATATACTTGACATAACCATATCAACATATGACAAACAAATAAACAATCAACAACAAGTAGATAATAAAATTAACATTTGAGTGAGATGTCTAGTCGTCTAATGCGGGTATTCATTACCCGCGGGTAGGCAGGTATGGGTAGTATATACCCGCACCCGCCTACCCGGCGGGTAGAGGATTTCGCCCAATAACGTACCCATGGGTACATAAAATTTTCCATACCCGTCTCTTTATCGGGCAAAATCCGTCGGGTATTCGGGTATCGGGTACCATTGCCATCTCTAGACCATATGCCTGCTGATGAAAGAACTGCAGTTAAGCGGCATGTCAGATGCAGTACGATTCTGAAGTTTTGCTTTTTTTTGCCAGTTAATATTGGCTTCTCGTTTGGATTCTGCTATAAATCATTTTTATTAGCTACTATTATTTATTAGTCATTATTTTTTGTTTTTATATATTATAATATACTTTATATTTTATTATATTACAATTCTGTAAATAGTATGTCGGTCCAAATATTATAGTGCTTTTTATTGTATCGTCTTTCTTATATAATGTACTACTATTCATCAGCCATAATTATTCATTAGCCGTTTTTACCAGTTATTATTATTTATCAGTCGTAACCAAAATCTATCAGAAAAAGCCAATATGAACAGGGCTTTTACCGACAGCTTGGCCAGATTCTCCCTAATTGGAATCGTTTATCTTGTGAGCATTATATGCCGCTGCCTTTCGCTGCAATGTGATTCCATTAACGAAGGGATAAGCTTGCGAGTCAAATCTGATAGATAGCAATGCACGGCCTCCATCACATCGCATGAATCCATGACCAGAGGCACCGTCACCGACCGGGCAAAATCCATCGCCGGGTACCTAATGAAGTTCAAGGACCTAGCCAACTGGAAAAATGTGAGTGATTTTTTTTAGAAAACAGGTAATTGGTGCTTAACAAAAGTCACAAAATTATACATATTGAGTTTGCAGGCTTTATTTTTTTTTTGGTTGAGTTTGCCGTGTGGTTACTGACCATTGCCTTGCCATTTGTCATATTAGCTCATCATGGAAATCGCAGAAGAAGGCACATTTTATGACGTGAGGGTTTCTCCCTCACATTTTCCATGAGATTGCTTAATTTGTCAGTCCTAGGAAAAGTTTACCACATGCTACTTCAACTCAGCTGCCCTTTCCATACTAATGCTTGACCCCGAGTAATTGATGTTTTTCTCAAGTCTTCATCGCCGTCAGGATGGTTGATTTGCCCGCGAACAAGGCGATTCCACTTCGTGATTGATCCATCAAATTCCAGAAGTCGCGTGTTCATTGAACTAGCTAGGTCTACAATAGATTACCACTGTCAATTTGAAAGAAAAACGTCTACAATAGATTCCTCTAAAACAAGAGAATTTCAATGCTTTTGTTCGTGGAACAAGCAACGAAGATGAAAATTGCACATTTCAAGGGGAATACTTGGGATGCTGCCTAGCTATAACTGGTATCTGTTTACTAGATCTTAGGAATATGTCAAATGAAAAGTAATCCTTTAATAGGAGGATTTTAGATTAAAATTTAGACGTGGTTTGGAACACAAGAGTCCATTAAGAATTTTAGTGTTCACTTTTACTAAAGATAAGGTTTCATACGAAATTCCTCCTAGGTTTTAAACGGCAGTGGCTGAATTCATCATGCACTAAAAGATTTGAAACCTTCAAAAGTCCCTTTGATTTAAGTTCAATAAATTAATATTTGTAATAACAGGCAAAAAGTTTACCTAGTTACTACTTTTGGAAATATATTTAGCCACTACTGTTGGAAATATATTAAGGCAGACATAAGTACAATAAACACAGCTACAAAAGCCAAAAGGGGTGCCAAATCAACATGTGGGTTTGCTTCTTACCCTCTCCAACTTTCTCTGGTCTATTCTAATCACTGTACCGTCGCCATCTAATTTTTCATAACGTCCTTCCACTGTACATGTGAGAATTGCACGCATTAGGACCACATTGTGGTGGTGTTTGCCTCTCAACCACCCATTGTTATGCTATTTCCTCTGACTTTCTGTGTTGGATTCGAGCAATCATACAGCCTCTCGTGGCTACATGGCATGGCATAGTATTGTGATTAAGATAGAAATCAGTGCACACTACTGTTGATTTTTTTAAAATAATTTATTTTTTATTCGAAATTACAGAAATATACCCGCGCAAATTTTTTTTACAGGAATGGGCTCCAGTCGCCCAACCGTTGGCCTGTTGCCCCACGGCCGCGTGACACAAATGCAGTCGGTAGGCCGTTGGGTGATAGGATCCAGTCGCCCAACGGTCGGGCACCTGCAACCTGTCGCCAAACTGTTGGGCAACTACAGGTCGAGTCGCCTGATCGGTCGGCGACTGCCACCTCAACTCATTTTTTGCGCAATTGGCACCCCCTGACAGCGCATGGGGGTAAATGACAATTGTTGTAGGTAAGTGACATTTACCAAATTTTGTCTGTGATTTATATTTTGTGAAAAAGGCAGACAATATTGTATGATCTATTTGTGATTTTCGTAGATTATGAATGGTACAAAATCTGTTAGATTCGCAATAATAATTTATAATTGTCGTATGTTGTTGTAGTGCAAGAAATTCTCAGAAAATTTTTCCGAGGATGATTGAGACAGCAACGATTATAAAGTACGAAGGTAAGTAATATTGTGATGTAACCAGAAATTCATTTATAAAGGAGAACTTGTTTTATCATGATGTTGGATGCCTTAGTACGTGAAGAATTAAATACGAAAAAACGAGGAGATGTGATGTTGTGAATTAAAATAGACTTCATAATAAGTTGAGAATAACACGGCACACAGAGTTTGTTTATGTGCAAAAGAAACAACATCCTGCATGATGCAACAAACTAAAGTACTTGTACGATACATATGTGCCTTTTTGGAATGGAAATAAATTCAACCTTTGGGGAACAAGTGCAGAATGGCCCGACTTACTGCGTGAACCGGGGCCATTTTTCCTTCTTTGCGAGCTCGGCGTCGAACTCCTCGGTGGCCTCTTTCACCTTGGCAGCCATTTCCCACTTTTTCTCGCGCTCCTTGCGCGTGCATGCGTCGAGATGAGCTTTCATGTCCCGATGTATACACTCGGTTTGCTCATCATTGCAGCGATCCTCTTCCCGGATCTCACAAGCCCTTTTGACATTCAACCCCTCGAAGTCGAGAGTTCATTGGTCATGTGGGTGGATCACTAGGTCGATCCACTTGCGGTAGCCACATAGCAGTATCGGAGATTACGGGTAGATGGGAGAGTGAAAGCATCTAGGCCCCTAAAAATAGTTTTAGTAATTAATGAATTTATGTGAATATGAGACTAACGTGTTTAATGAGTGTTTAAAAGGATAAGTCCATAAGTGGATGACAAGATGCAAGCTAAGGATCAATGTGAAGATCAAACATGGCTTAAGATAAAGGTATACATAGAATAGGATCCCTTTTTTTATTTTTACCAGTCTTAGGAGAAAAGGTTGAGGACTGGATTATAGGTTAAATGTCATACCATAAAGAGGTCCCAAAGCCGGAGGGGTGGACTGCAGTGCCGGCTATGTTGGTACTGGTGCACCACTGAGCTGTGACCTAGAGAGAACCTCTGAGGGTGTGTGTTAAGGTCATGTGCCCATTTCTTGGTTGGCCCAATCCACAAGGTAGTGGTACGTGTCGTCCTGGCCTAGGGAGACCCCAAATCCCTTAGGGGGCGTAAGACTTGCAACGCAAATATCGTTAGTTCGTGTAGTAAAGGGATGGGAGCAAACAATTGGAGACACGATATACCCTCGGCTAGCGCCATGGCATGGTCAAAGCTGTCTAGAGGGTAGAACAACTCGTGGAACGCACCCTGCGTGGGAAAAGCCGGAGAAGTCTGGAGGACGCATGGATTGCTGTGCTGGCAATGTACGGGGCCGTGCCCAGGCTGACCCCTGGCCTCGTCCAACCTCATTAGGGTGTGCCAGATGTGGCCATGTTGACCCTCTCACGAGGTGTGATGCTGGACAGGACAGCGCCGGTGGACGTATGGAGTGTGCTCCAGGCGCTAGCATGTCAACCTTTGGGAGCCTCGTGCATGACAAAAGGGCAACGACATGTGCTCCCATGGCCTGCACACAAATGGAAAGCCTGGACCACCTCCTCGTGTGTGTACTCCGCACCACTAGTGATCCTCTGCCCCACGGTGTGAGAGCCCATCCAAATTGCAACACTGAGGTTCACCTACAAGGAAAATATGAAAGGGTTAAAACTATAAGTGAGATTGGCAGAAGCAAAGTTTTACAAATACGATGTAACATACCGCGATATGAGCATTCTGCACAAGGTGTGTGGGATATGTGTCGATGGGTGCTACAATGTGTGGTACGGGTGGGTCGATAGCATGTACCAGCCTGATACGTGTCTGAGGAGCGTACCAGTGAAGGTACTCACTGTACGCACTGCGGTCGTAGAGGGTGGACTCCTGCACACAATCCTACAGTGCACCCTCCCACTGGCCCAGAGGCGGTCCTAAGGTAATTCAAGGGTATTCAGTTGAATACCCAAAATTTTTGCCAAAAAATTTACTATATACAAGGTATAATATATATGTATATTAGTAGTAAGGTCAAATTCGTCTTGTTCATACCCAGTTAGCCTAGATTATTGCTAGATTCTTTTGGCCTATTTCCCTCTCCTAAGCCCAAATTGGCGCCAAACACTGGCCTAGGCCCACTAGGCCACTATCGTGATTCACATGACCCATGGTAGAAACTCTAGGTCTCACTCAGTCTTTTCTCTCACTCAAGTCTCTCCTCTCTGTCTCTCTCCATTTGGTGGCGCAGGAGCTCCTGGTCTTAAGGGAGCACTGAAGCGGCCGTTTCGCAATGCAAGTCACCCTGCCATCATTGCTCGCCAATGCGGTGCAGCCGCATAGGTTCACCCTCCCCGACCTAGTGACCCCCATGGTGTTATGGCCCCATATCCCTAATCCGGTAATCCCTCTGTCTCCTTCTACTCCCCTAGCGATATCTAATTTGAAGCAAAATTATGTGTCTAAATAAAGATGTGAGTTGTATTTTGCTTAAAGAAGTGAGGTATCTGTAATGATTTTAAAGTTTTTGCATAGTAGTTGATTATATTTTGATGATTTACATATCAATTATCTAGAAAATATGTAAGTGTTATCAAGTTTGTCATGTAGCTTGATGTGTTGGACACTTGGATGATTTAATCCCCTTTGATATCTGGTTGTCTGATCTATATTTTGTTTAGCATACTACTTAAGTTGCTTAGTTAGAAACCGTTCAACAAAGTATGTTCACAATAAAATCACTTTTGAACTTCCGCTTGGGAATACAAAAATCTAACAAAGAGAATTATCTTTTAACTTGATTAAAGCATCTCGTTGTGATTGTAAAACTCTATTGTAGAATTATTCTGATTTGAATTTTGACTCAGGTTAGTAGTTCCAGGGAAACAATTCATCTCTAATTCCAATCATCATGGTTAAAACCATTAGTCTTTGAGTTCTGTTTTTCACTCCTTACTGAAGTTGTTTCCTTTTTGTGTGTTTGTCTGCATGACATTATATCTCGTTTCCAAGGCATGAAGCATCGTCGTGTTAATTTTTGATTATTTTAGAATTTGTTTATATTATTTGAGATGTTGTCTCTAATATAAATAATTGTACTTTAATTTGTGCTACTATTGACCTTTATGTTTTCAATTGAACAATATTTTGTAATTTCGAATACCCATTTTGAAATTCCAACATCTGCCACTGCACTGGCCTGTCCATGCCTCCATCTTCACCGTCCAGTCCGTGTCGTGCTTGAATCCCTTCCTAGAGTGCCTGCAGGAGGTAACATATGTTTACAAGTCATGCAACAAGATGCCAGTAAATTGAGACATCTACGGTGGTAACTCACTCATGCATGTTGTCAGGCACAGGCGGCCCGATTGGTACTAGAATGAGCTATCGTAGGCCAAACTGGCGCATCATATGATGCATCGCGTAGTCATCCACAAAGACATAGAACACGAGCTTCCTCCGCATTAGTCAGAAAAGCCTGGTCATGCCAACACAGCAAGGACAGGCCGTTAGGAGCATAGATCTCCAGTGCCTCGGGGGAGTAGGGCTCCCAGTGCACATCGTTAGCCATGAGCTGCTTGAATTGCTTCACAAAGGGTAGATACGCTCATGTGACCTACTCCAACATGGGCCATCTGAGGCTAAAGTGCTCGAATGACCACAACTACAGTAGCAGCGGACACCCTATGAGGACCGAGTTCGGCCTGGTCCTCTGGCACATGTCGCACAAGCCATGATAGGTCACAGCAATTGCGGCCGAACCCCAGCTAATGTGAGGGGCCTCCTTGTTGGCGATGGCCCTAGCGTAAGAGACGAGGTGTGCATCGACGCTGTCGTTGTGGCTGGTAGTGAAGAGCACCCAACCAAAGAGTGACAGCAAGTAGGCCCCTAGGTGCCGTAACACTTGGTCCTCGTCTGTGGCCGGGTCCATCGCTCAACCTGAGTACAAGCAAAAAGTTAGCAAGACCATAGTGTGCAAAGTATAGCACAGCGGTCCGAATGTGAAGGGCGTCGAACATGTACCCAGAACTGTGAAAGCCACTGCAAGGATGAGTCATGAGTCTGAGTAGGCAGGAAGACATAATACCCCTCTGCAGGCCTAGGCAGAAGGACTCCTTGGAACCTTGCTACCAGGTCCTCGCGCTAGCTAGCTGGGGCCTTCAGCAAGAAGGCAGTAGCTCTCGCAATAGAAAGGCTGAGCAGCAGTGAGATGTCCTATAGAGTAGGGGCCATCTCCCCTAATGGGAGGTGGAAAGTGTGCGTCTCTGACCGCCACCGGTCCACCAAAGTTGTTACAGGGAGTGGCCGAATGGGAAGAGTCATGACCGCTCCTAGTCGTCATCCCTAAGCGCAGCTAGTGCTAGAGCGTCCTCGTCTATGGCTTGCACCATCCGGGCGAGAGGTAGTAGTCCAGCATTGGCGAGCCTACAAAGCAAAAAAAGGTTAGTATGCACATGGCGAGAAGATAGTGCCGCCGAAGTGTGGACCTATCTATTTAGCATGGGTCAGCCTCCAGGCCACTTGAGGTGTATGCGCACGGATCACCCCCAAGTCAGTTGCCTCGGTCATGCTCCCAGGAGGTAGGACACAGGGCGACGCACAATGCAGCCGGTCCACGTTCTCATCTAGGAGGCCAGAAGGCCAGTTCGATCTATGAAGTTCATGAGCCGTACCTGCAAAGTGACTTGAAGTTAGCAGTTATGCGGAACAAGAAACATCAAATGTAAAGTAGTAGTAAATATAACTTGTAAATAAATAAACAAAATAGTACTATGCTACAAGGACAATACTTAAAAGGGGGAATAGCACAACAATTGTATAAACCTAGAAAATTAGAAACGTATAGTACAATTACAACGGCATTACGTACATCAAATGTGGCAACTAAAAAATACAAATGACAGCGTACAATGATTTGTAATGTTCAAGCAACATGGCACACTCCAACAAATGGTACCAAAAATATGCCGGTGTGGCTACTCATCAGTAGGTGCCTTGCATTGTTGCCTGTGTGGCCCTCTTGACCACAGTGCCCACAGCATCTACCTGGCACCGTGGCTTGTGCTTCGTCCATATCATTCGTAATACGATGGCTCTGCCAATGACCTTTCCCACTCTTCAGCATGTCAACATCCGGAATCCAAGTCCTCCCTGCAATGTGCATGGGAGACTAGCTCTATATCCCTTGTATGATGATACTGCACACCTCAGGGTCCAAGGAGAAGCTGCAGGTGAGCTAGTACATCACATCTGCGATTCGAGTATTCTCGTCGTTCGGGTGTACCAGAATGACTTGTGCAAAACTGCCCAAGTCAACACCATTCGGACCTTCATGAACAGTGCTGACACCATAATACACTTTCAATGTAGTGGGTATCAGCATTGCTGATGTCTGCCTACAAACATTTTTAATGTTGCTACTATTCAAATCGCATCACACAATATGGAACTACGGCTATACTACAATTTATATTTCTATGATCGTTCTCCTATCTTGAACTACTACAGCACCCTCGTAGCATAATCCTTCCTCATTCGCACCACCACCGCTCTCTATCCCCCGCCTCAATATGCATCAACTCCCTATCTGCTCCCACGCACACCGACGCCGCTCTTCTCTCGCTGCTCGAGCTCTCTCCTATTGTAAATTATTCCTAATGGGTTTTGATAATATACATGACATAATGATTTAAATGCCAATATGCCAGTTCTAACGGCACACGTGCATTTTTAATATACTCATGACATTACATTCGTTCATAATAAATCATAAATGTTGTTTAATAATATTTTGCACGAAGCAAACTATTTACTTCATATAAAAATATTGACTAAATTTTCTATGACTACAATTATGTACAGATGCTAATTTTGTATACAATATTGACTAATTTTTCTATAGTTAGAAGTTTCTACGGATGCTAAACCCTACAACTATAATTTTTATGGATACTAGGTTTCTACAAATATATTGACTAAAATTTTTACAACTTTAATGTTTACTGCATTTTCTACAACAATATTTTTCTATGGATGCTAAATTTTCATCATTATGTTGATTAAATTTTTTTTACAATTATTTACTTTGTAACAAAGTTCTATAGCTATAATTTTCCACGAATTCTAATTTTACACTAAACAAACTATTTATTTCATACAAAAATATTGACTAAAAAATAAAAAATATTTACCTTGCAGAAGTAGTAGAACCTCTCCTCTCCCTCTCCTCTTCTCTCCTCTCTTCTCTTCTCTTCTTCTATCTTTCTCTTCTCTCCTCTCGCGTGCTATACTGGAACCGGCCACTCGGCCAAGGTCTCGAATATATATCTCGTCCAGTAGCCAAACGGTTGAACGACTAGACACTGAAGTTGCTCAACGGTTGAGCGACATCATCCAGTCGCCCCACTATTCAACGACTGCAATTATATCGCCCAACAGCCCACCGACTGTATTCGTGTCGCGCGGTCGTTGGATGATAGGTTTCAGTCGCTATATGATTAGGCGACAGGTTCTAGTAGCCTAACAGTTGGGCGACTAGAGCCTATATCTGTAAAAAAAATTTGTGTGGGTATACTTCTGTAATTTTGAATAAAAATAGATTATTTAAAAAATTCCACTACTGTTCTTGCATTCCCCATTTCCTGTGTGTCAACTTACACACCAGCAATGTCTCTACCAGGCCCGGCCTTGAGGGGGGGGGGGCGAGCGGGGCGGCCGCACCGGGCCCCCAAAATTCAGAGCCCCCAATCCCCCATATACATAGTATATATACTATGTATACTATCCGTCTATGAGTCCATTCGTCTTAGAATTCGGGCGGCGCTCAAATCTTGATTTTCTTTCAAATCGACTTTCCGACTTCTTAGTTCTTCCGTGATTCCGTCTAGCCGTCTAGGGCACGCCGCACGCCGCGCCGAGCCACGGAGGGTGGCCGTCTCTCTCTCCGCCGCGACAGGCGAGCTGAGCGGAGCGAGCGATCAGCCGCGAAATTCCCAAACCAGCAGGTCCACATCTGCATCACTTTGTCATTGCTTCTTGTAGTTTGCATATTAGGAATTTTTTAACCAATAATTAGTGCTTTGTAGTTACTAATTATACTATTGTTCTTTAAATTTTCCGTACCATGTCATCTAGAAAATATGCATCCGGTAGTGAAAAAAGAAAAAAGAGGAAATAAATAGATGAGTTGATAGAATCACAGAGAGGATCCATTGACAAATTTTTTAAAAGTAATACGAGCAGTTCAAGAAATCCTGATGAATTGGCGATAGTTGCTATGGAGGAAGAAATTATTGGATGAGATTGATATCAATACCATCATCAATGACTTCGCATCTAGAAATATTAGAAGAAATTTTTAAGGTAATATCTATAAATTCTTTGATATGAATCTTTCTTTAATACATAACGCATTTTAAGTGTTTGTTGGTAAAATTAGATACATATATATGTGTGTATATAGATTTATATTTAGATATTTATACTAGGTCCTCTATTTCTAATTTTACTCCGGATCTCTAAAATCCCAGGACCGGCTCTGGTCTCTACAGTATATACACTGACCATTATCTGCGGCATGCGCATCAGCACGACACGAAAAGCAATTCCAAGGCCCCCCTCAAATGCACAGTGGAGCTCCTATTGGAAGAAGGTGACTTCAGTTATTTTTCAGCTATGATTGTGACGTGTACGGGAAAGGCGTTCTCCCAAAGCCTAGAACACTTTTCTACAGGGCCCCTGCCCCTCCTATTTCCTTGGCCGAGTTATCCTGAGGAATAGATTCCCCCGCACCTTGAATGACCTGATCGAGAACATAATAATTTCAGTACGTATGATCATTGTGCTGGCCATGTCTGGTCATGTTTAGGAATTAGAAGCAACTGTTCTGGAACAAGGAGAACAAATTAAAGGGCGTCGCCCCACTCAGGTTCTGCATTAAAGATGTTCCCGCAATTAAACGCAACAGTTGAATCAAATGGGAACAATAAATCTATGTATACTAATTGGCACTCCCAGTGGTTTGATGCTAAGACGTGACACTAGAGGAGAAAAAGTGGCTAGATGTTATTTTAGGGGGTGTTTGTAAGCTTCTACTTAAAGAAGTCTATGAACACATCTTTTTAAAGCGGTTTTTGTGCTCTTCTCGTTTCCATCTTCTATCTCGCTCTGAAGATAAGCTAAGAGTCATAAGCGCATCACACCCCATTCCCCTCGCTCCAATCTCACACACGCATCTCTCTCTCACTTTTTGCACCACTCATCCTTTTCTTCTAATGCCACTTCTTTCAACCACTACTATTCATTTTCAGCTAAAAACCATCAGCAAAAACTAATACGAACACCATCTAGAAACAACCACCTAAATAGTTTGATACTAAAGGGCCCCATAATGATCATGCAATTGGCCATTCCAATGCAAAAGAGTATCAAGTCCTTCCAATGCACCATTTGTCAATACTATTTTGTTGGTCCCAACTACTTGTGTCGATGAAGGGGACCCAGGGTCCACTATCGAATTTATGAGAAAATAAAATAAGAGAGCACAATCAAACAGAGACTTTATTGTCATGGACAGAAAGAATGTTACAGGAAATAAGTTCGATGTGTTCTGGGGCACGCATGCCACCCTATTTATTTCTATCTAAGGGGTGGTGGTTAATGCCCCTAAAGATGTCTTTTGTCCTCACATAGTCGCAGAGACCAAGAAGACTACCCAGGTGCACAAAAGAAAACAAAAGACCTAATATCAAAATTCATCTCATCGTCATCTCCCTTCGTTCCCAAATGTTTAGGGTGAGGATGATGACGTTGATGAAGAAGAAGAAACCTTTCTAATTAGAGTGAGGATACCTAGGATCAGTGATTCTAGTGTAAATATTTCTGAAGATAATTCGGGCGATAGCAGCTACACACTTGCTACTGCTGATGCTTTACTTTCATTTGAGACCAAAGTTGGTCTCTATTTGGTGTAAGTTCATAACTTGACTCTTTTTTAATAATTATTATTTTTATATCATTTACTTAGATAAGATTATAGTTTTATCTGTATCAGCCCCCTAACCCCTTCTCCCAATCCAATTATTGAAGCTCAAGGAGAAGAAACACAAAGTGAGAGAGGAACCATTGCTCAATGCCACTGTCGAGTTGGCTCCGACCAGCTTAGAGGAGACAACAATGCCCATGGCTATGGTGGAAGAAGTGGTTGAGGATGCTCCGACCAATTTGAAGGAGATAACTATGCCTACAGTCATTGCGAAGGAAGTAGTTAGGGATGCTCTGACCTCTGTAGGAGACAGTTGAGAAAAACTTCGGTCACTGTAGAAGAAAACATCTCCAAGGAAGTGGTTGAGGATGCTCCAACCACAATATAAAAATGACAAGGCCAATAATAGAATACATGGTTATCAAGCAAGCTCCAACCACTGATATTTTGCCTACCGTCGAGGGGCCACTTCAAGTTGTCCCCGACCAAGAAGTAGGTCAAGATTCCACTTCTGAACCAGCTATTCAAGTAAGTATTTTTAACTTCTTATTTGTTGTAATTGAATTTTTTGAATTCTTATCTTGGGTTTTGAGTAGGAAAACACATCTTCTCAAGATATGGTTTTGACTGCTGAGACTAGTGTCATGGTGTTATAGAGATCACCGTCTGAGCTAAGTTATGCTTTGACCAGTTTTGCAGAGGCAAGACTCAACCATCACACTATCCCAACCGATTTTGGGTATTGTGACTTAGAAAACAATTGAGCAAAAATGTAATAATCTCTAGACCTTAATTTTAGAATCAAAATACAAAAATTCTGACTTCTTTTTGCTATATTCTCATAATACAACCGAAATACTTGGCATGGTGAAAACCTACATGAGCAATTTTGGGAAAGTAGATGAATCCAAGGATGCTGAGATTGCAAGATTAAAGAAGTATAAAAAAATTCTTGTTCAACTACTTGGACCATTTTTTGCCTTTTCTAAATTTTTGCAATTTTAGAGAGCTCGACCAGGAAGAGAGACATTCTGGTTGGATAATTCAATGGGTATGAGAACAAGTTGGTTTATGTTGACAATATTGCCAAGGATTATAAGGGCCTATTCGTATTTGTTTTTGCTGATGCTTTTTGGCTGTGGCTGATGAATAGTAGTGACTGATAGAAGCGACTGATGAATAGTAATGACTGATAAATAGTAGTGTATTATATTAGAAAGATGGTGCAACAAAAGGCATTACAACATTTGGATCATCATGCGACTTACAGAATTATAACATAATAAAATACAAAGTGCATTACAACATGTGAATGTACAAAGTAGTAACTGATGAATAGTAGTGGCTGATAGAAGCGACTTATAGAAGTTAGGGCATTCGTATTGGCTTTTGCTTCTGGAAGTAGAAGCCAGAAGCCAAAGCTAATATGAACGGACCCTAAGTTTCTACTTGTTCAAGCATTTCTACTTATTCAAGCAAAAGGAAGGTTGAAAGCGAATTATAATAGTCTCAAAGAGGTCGTCACAGAGCGTGAACGCCTTCAAGAGCAAAATAAGAAGCTTTCTTCCAACCTCAGGGAGTATGACACAATTTATGAGGAGCTTACTTAGGAGCATGACACACTTCTTGGGAAATATAAAAAAGACACATAAGGTAAAAATCTATCCTAGTAACTTTGTTTACATTAAGTGTGTATAGTTCATAATTTTTTGTTTCCCTAAATTTTTAGATTTATAGAAACAACTCCATGAGGAAAATTGGAAGTTAGAAGAGAAAAACAAATCTCTCACAGAAGTAATTAAGAAGAGCCAACAATCAAATCTATTTGCTGTAACTTTCATTTTGAAGCAACTTAAAACAATTGCTATGAGTATAAAGTGCTCAGAGGTCATACTTACAAAGAATGATCCATCCATTGAAGAAATGATTGTAGGTACTAATTCTTAGTTGAAACATATTATCGACCATATTTCGAAGATGGTTCAAACCATGAAGACTTCTCTTCAATTAGTTGTTACCTCCCATGTTGACACCTTATTCATCAAATTAAAGCACTATTACTTAGATGCAATAGACTTGGAATGGTTGAGTCTTGACCTGCACTTGAGTTTCGCTGAAAGAGATCAAGAAGAGGTGGCTATTGCAGTATCCAATTACATGCAAAGCATCAAATTCCTTTTCAAAGAATTTTTTTTGAAATGTTCTGAAGGTCAATCAATCTTTTTTCCTTCCCTCTGAAGAAGCCCAAATGGAATGTAAAAATCTAAAAACCTGAATTTTCAGTTTTTCTAAAACTTTATGATTCTCATATATTTAAAATAGTTGAAAATTGTAAGAGCCTCCCAAAATGAAACTTGTGCATATTTGTAAGGACTAACTCCATGATTTATCTCAGATTTTTTGGAGCTTGTTTCTCTGCTTTTGCCAATGCATTATAGAGCTTTGGTTTTATCCTTTTAAGTTCAACGTGATTTCAAAAAAGGTGCATATCTCTTTGGACGTTGAGAAAATGAGCTATTCTGCAAAATATAAATTGTTTCTTAAGGAATTTTCAAGAATGAGCTTCTTTGAATATGTTTCAAATATCATTTTCTTGTATAACTCAAGTATGGCCTCGGTTTAAGTTGTTCTTCTCTTTTAGGCCATAAAAAGCAGAAGTTTGTGAAGTTTTTGGCTTTTATTAAAAATTTCATGAAATCAAAACCCCAAATTGGTCATATGTATCCATTTCACACTCTCTATGACCAAATTAAGATGAATTCATTGCCAAGCTCTTTATTTTGAAAAGGCTCCATTTTGGCTTAACTTTCTCATTTGGATGATTGATATATTGTTTGTGATTTCACCTTATTTAGTGCATGTCTTAAAGAGGAGCTTCTCATTGATATACATGGCTTCCTATATACATCATATGCAAATGTATATACATCATATATCCAAATGTTGTCATTAATAATGGATTTGTCATCAATCACCAAAAGGGGGAGATTGTAAGTTAAAACTTCAATTAGATTGGTTTTGGTGATTAATGACAAATATAAATATGAGACTAATTCAATTAATGATAAATCTAAATGTGAGACTAACGCTTTTGTTAAGTATGTTATTGCTTAGTCTCATTTGGATGAAAAAGTAAAAATTATGGAGGTATACATTCGACGTCATATTCTTATACCTTATTGCATTAATCAAATTCAAAATATAGGTTGAACTCCACAAAAAGTCTAACTTAAATACGTGCATATGTCTTTGTTACACAAAAAAGTTCACTCTATATTTTGTGATTTTCTTAGTATTGATCCATGTTTCTTTTTTCACATATTTTTGGGGATCTCTACTTTGAAACCTATTATTTGAGTATACTAAACTTGTGTAGTTTATATATACTCATATTGACTCATATTGTTTTATACTCAATTATTTGTGTATAGGACTAACATGATTATCAAGTGTTTGAAAGGTTTAGTCCCGGATTTTGCTTCATGACTTGGAGATGCATGCTAAAATTGGCAAGAAGATCGGTATGGCTTGAGACAAAGATCATGCATGCACTTAGCTTAATTCAAAAGCCAAACTATGCACAGTTAGGATAATCGAAAGTACCGATTTTTACACAGCAGTACTTCCGCAACCCAGAAGTTTCGATAAATTTGGCAGTTCGTTTTTTTCCAGAGAGCACTCCCTAAAAACACTTCGTATCCCGAAAATTGGAAGTACCGATAGTTGAATGGCGGAACTTCCGCTAGAGCAGAACTATCGGACTTATAATGGTGGTAGTACCACACTTTGAGTTCAAATGATTTTATATTCAATTTATTATCTCATTATTTGTTGAGATTGTCATCAATTACCAAAAACACAAGATTGAGAGTCTAGTCCCTCCATTATGAGTTAATGCTGAGTTTTGGTAATTAATGACAATCAATTTATGGGACTAATATTTTTCATGAGTTGGATGAATAGGTTAGGTTCCATGATGATGAAGACTTTAGATGGTTTCATGAGTTGAAGATCATCAAAAAAAAGGATGCATCATGTGTTGATGTACATCAAGATTCCAAAGAGAAGATGATAATAAGTTGATCATCAAAGAGATTGTTATGAGTTGATCATCAAGTCAAAAGAAGACAATAACCCGAATTTGAAGTGAAGATGCACATCATCAAACTTCAAGAGGATGCTCAAGGTAAAGGTATAATTAGCTAGGGCTAAGGATGCGTTTCTAGTCTTTTATCGTTCTTGGTATTTGGTTGGAAGACCAGATTATTAGTATAGATTTGCCGTACTATTAAGAAGGGTTTTGTTTAGTAGCTTAAGTCTCATCATGTGTTGATAGCTCAATCCCGCTTGCTCTAGCTCTCTGTGGCATGATGCCATTCTTTGTGAATGTGTTTTGCAAATAGTTGAAGCTCATGCATCTAATCCTTATAACATGGGACTATACTTTGCAAATGTGTTTTGCAAAAGGTTGAAGTCCATGTATCTACTCGTTGTAGCATGATCTAAGTTTGTAAATATGTTTTGCAAAAGTTGGAGATCATGCATTATCACCTGGCATGGTTTATGATTGTTTGTTACTATTTCCTTTGACATTAGACCATGGTATTGACTCTTTGGATGCCTTGTGATTTTTGTATTGATCTAATATGTTTTAGATCATGCAAATAGATGGGTTGTATAGCCCTCTGAATAACCTTTCCAAAGAGTCTAAGATTACTCAATTCCGACATCGGAGTGAAAAGTTATGATCGTTTTTCTGAGTGTCGCCTATGCTAAAAAACCAAAAATAGAAGTATCGCCCTTATAACTGCAGTAGGTCTGAAAAATGGAAGTACCACTTTTATAACTATAGTAGTTCTGCAAATAGCTGAATAACGACTATTTTTCTAGCCATTATGATGGAAAACGGAAGTATCGCTCCTATAACGGCGGTAGTTCCAAAAATCTTGATTTTTGTCTCCAACGGCTAGTTTCGAGGTGTGGGGTATAAATACTCCTTTGTGGCTGGTTGGGGTAAGGTCTTTGGCACTCCATTTTACTCTCTTGAGCTAGTGTGAGCTTCTCCTCTCAATTGTGCATGTGTTGCACCTTGTGAGTATGGAGAGAGGTCTCTAGTTGCATGTGTTGTATCTAAAGGTGGATTTCGTATCCACTTGAGTTTGTGCATTCATTGCGCATGGTGAGAGTCAAGTAAGGAGCTTGACTTATTACTCTTGGAGTTTGCTAACTCCTAGACGGCGTTGGAGGCATTGTACACAGTGATCTTCTCAAAGAAGGTTGTAAGAAGACTCGGCAAAATTGTGAAGGTTGGAACTCACCTACTCGGAGCGGGAAAAAGCTAACACTAGTGGATTAAGGTGTTTCGGCTTAATTCATAGAGCTAGTCCAATTCGTTTGGGCTAATCTCAACGTGGACTAGAGAAGACTGGTAAGTCTCCAACACCACGGTAAAAAGAGACCGTGTCAATTGTGGTTTGTTTCCTTATGCTCAATTTATATTCAAGCAATTTACATATATAGAATTAAATTGATTGCTTGTCATCCTAGAATTGCAAACCTTGACATAGCCTTAATGTGTTGGTGCACTTAGGTAAACTTATTTGATCTAGGCGCTATTTATGCTAAACCAAATTGATTTAAGATTTCACATTGTATACTTGGTTTAAACAAATAGAATAGGTCTTTAAATTGATATTAATTGAAAGAAGAATTTTTAAGACTGTCTATTCACCCCCCCTCTAGTCAGCCTCCTCGATCTTACAAGTGGCTAGCTAATCCTCCATAGAAGAATTTATTGAGGGCTTAGACAACTATCCAAGAAAAACATCTATTGGAATAGGTGATTGTGAGGAACCCAATTTGGATAATTGGTTTGCTAAAGTATTATCTTTACACAGAATATATTGGACTTTGAAAGTACTATTTTTTCTTCTAATTTTGTCACTTCATCCATGTAGTGAGCCATTATCTCATTGGAACATTGATATTACTTACCAACCCGGTTTATGACTAATTGAGAATCACCATATACCAAAAGTCAATGGACTCCAAGGGATTTAGCTACTCGTAGCCTGGCTAAAAGACCTTCATACTTTGCCATGTTATTTGTAGTAGGAAATTATATTTGGATTATGTGTTGTAATTGGTCACCTTACGGCGTGACCAGTACTATACCAGCTCTTGAGCCTTTAAACTCTCGAGAACCACCAAAATATAATGTCCAGTGGTCATCCAAGTTAGATTCATTCTATTCATTTGGTTCAGTATTAGTCCATTGAGCGATAAAATCTACCAAAACCTGAGATTTAATTATTGTCCGAGCAACAAAAAATAAATATCAAATGACCCAAGTTCTACTACCCATTTAGCAATATGACTAGTTGCCTTTTGATTATGAAGAATACTTTTAAAGGCAAAGGGCTGTAATCTTATGCGACTGAAAATAATGTCTAAGTTTACAAGAAGCCATTAATAGAACAAAAAGTAATTTTTTGATTTGAGGGTATCACTCCTTTAGTCCATGTAATACTCCACTTAAGTAACAAACAAAATTTTGTACCTTATCTCGTTCCGCATCCAATAGGGATGACAATGGATCGGATAGTTTTTGATGGATCTGGAAAATTTCTGAATATGGATTTTGTCAGCTCGAATATTTGTTGGATAGTATCGGATTAGAAACAAATACATATTTTTTCTATCGAATATGAATACGGATTTGGTAACTCACTATATGTCAAATACGAATGTGGATCTTAATTATCTAGATATTTAGGGGCTGGATATCCATAGTATATATCCTCTATTTCAGCCCAGCCCATCTGCATGATACTTTAGTAGCCCATTATACATTAGCAAATACATCAATACATGGAGTTAAGGAATGAATCTTAGCTTATACGAAGAATTCATGAATGTTCTCCATGAATGTTTAGATCAAATAAACTATTTATGTATTTTCTGTTCACTTTGAGTGTACAGTTTAAAGGGTTTTCTTGCTTCGAGAAATATTTGTAACTGTATTCGATTTAATTCATATTTCCTCTATGTTTTTATACGATATTATTCATACTTGTATATGGGGTATCCATATTATTATTCACATCCAAGGAAAAATATCAAAACAAATATGTTAGAGCCATTATCCATCCATATTTGATCCATTTTCGCCCCTAACTACACTGACCATGTTAGGTGTGGCAGCCAAATATACCAACAAAGGTTCTCCTGGGTAGGGTGATACCAATATGGATGAGTTTGCCAAATAAGCTTTAATATCTTTAAAGCCTTTATTTACTTCATCTGACTAGTGGAATTTATAGTGTTTATGAATTACTTTAAAGAATGGTTGTAATATCTCTAAAATTCTAATTGTGAATTACATAAATTAATTAGATACTTCGTGCAATTTGGGCCTAATATGATATTTGTAGGATAATTATTTATAACCTTAACCTTAATTAGTATGTGATATTCCAAGTATATGACAATTCTGACTAAAATAAAAACAATATTAATAGTAATAGTAAAAGTTGATAATAATAATTAATTTGGGGGTATGAGGGCTGGATGGGTCGGTTGGGCCAGCCCATAAGAAAGAGTTGTATTCGGTTCCCCCTAGAGCTGCCCCTCTCTCCCTAAAGGGCAAGCGCCACCTTCCCCACAGGGTGAGCCTCCCTATGGTTTCTTCTTCTTTTCCCTAGAGCTTTGTCATGGCTACTCTAGGAGGTAGATGGAGAGGCAAAGAAGAGATTAAGAAGGAGAAGAATTCACGTGTTCTCTTCATTAGATCTTCTTTGATGTGTGAGTAATCCTATAAGATTTTCACCATGTCATGTAGATAAACTTTTGGGTAAATTAACTTAGTAATTCGTGTGTGACTAGCCCTGTGGATAGTGCTAATGCCCTTTTAGGATTGCTAGGTTTCCTAGTTTTGCGCAGTTTAGATCTAAATAATTTTTCAGGGCCTTGAAGGCCAAATTCGGAAACATGTTGTACATAAGAGTTGTAGATAGCTTTCTAATCTTTAAAACAAACTCAAGATCATTAAATTCCATTGGGTAAATTATAAGTTATGATCTTTAGAAGTCTGTTGTCCTGCATATCATTGCAATCGAGTGATGCATTTTAATAGTTTGAGCCTTTAAGTAGATTGAATTAGGTTTGGTCAACAACTATTGAGTTGTAGATAATTTAATTATATTTATATAAATTCCTAGGTCATTAAATTGGAATGGTATACTGGAAGTTATGGTTCCAGGAATGTGTCTGTTCTGAAATTGCTTTTCATTGGATGCAGTTATGGAAATCATCTAATTACACTTAGTCGATGACATACAAAAATTCTAGGGTAAACTAAGAAGTTGTAGATAATCATATTATATTTATACGGAGTTCTTTATCACATAATTGGTTGGACAGAGTGAAAGATATGAATTTTGAAAGTACGCAGTTCGGCGAGTCATCATCATTTATTGATGACGCAGAAAAACCATATTAGAAATAGTAGTAGGCAGAACTTGGGTTTTTGCTCTACATGAAAGTTGTAAATAATTTATTAAGCTTTCTATAGAGTGCTATAATACTAAATTTAGATGACTAGTTTGGAATATATGGCACTAGGAAAGCTGTTGCCTAGTATTTTACCATCAATGGTAGCAATTGTATTATTTGGCACATTAAACACTGTGGATAGTTGAATTAAATTATGGTCATAACCAGAAAAATTTAGATAATTTCTTGTAATTTCCATAAGTGGTATGGTTTACCACTTTCTGTATTGTAGAAAAATAGTTAAGAAAAAGTGAAGCTGTATGTGCTGATTTGTGATTCAACAATCTTTGGGCCTGAAAACGAGGGTCTAGATGTTCTAACCATGAAGTTGTCATAGCTAGAGAAAAGTTGAAAATTTCATCTATTTTCTATAAAATATATTTTCAAGTATGTTTGGGTTCCTGGGTTGTCAGTTATGCTTGTTTGAATACTAGGACAGCAATATGGTAAATCATGGAGAAGGGAGAGAGGCGTGTTTAAGCGTAGAAGCATTTGATCTTATTTGCATGTTATGGATGTGTATTGAGGTGTTATACCATAGTTATTATCAGGTTCTAATGATTCATTTCAGTGGTTGATCGCCGGTCATCACATATTTTTGTATGGTTAAGGCAAGTGCATGGTAGCATGGTACACGAGTGGATTGCTTTTGTTGTTTATGTTAAGTAAATACTTACCTTGATGATCCACATATTTTATACTTGGTTCTTATTATGCTCACATGACTATGGTTAAATGATGATGATGGTGATTACAGTTAAATGATGATAATGTTGAATAGTTACTGTTGATATGTGACTAATGAATTAAAGAATTATTACATTGTATGTTAAGAATTTATGTTGTAAATAGGTGACATGTGTGGTCCTCTAGAGCCTACTTTGTGTGGACGACCCACGGGAGTGGGTAGAGAAATATCTACTTTGGTAGGCACTCCACAGGAGTGGAGTTGAGGACCCTATATGAAAAATGATAGGGCAAGAGTGGTTCATCGACGGGTGAATACTCCGCTATACCATTATAATCAAAGAGAAGTTGAGACATGTGTATTGCACTCATGAAAATATAAAATGAGATATTGAAAAGTGTGTATGGTATTAATGAGAAGAAATATGTGAAATTGAGGAAGTTGTGAATTGACATAATATTTGGTACCATGTTCTATATCGTTTATTTTTTTATTATATGCTTGCTGAGTCGTTAACTCATCCTTACTTTTGTTGTTATTTTTAGGTGATTGTTGAGTGTGACATTCATGGATGGGGAGTAGCACATGATTGATCTTGCAACATCCTAGTTCCTTTTATCACTTAGTGTTCAATCATTCGTTATTAGAAATAAATAATACTATTCATTCCATCTTAGTTTGAATAATGATTTCCCTTAGAACATAATGATATTATATTGTTGCAGCTTGTCGAAGTTCCTTTGATTAGACTTAAAGGCAATTCGTTTAATTTAATGTTATTCAATGTTCCTATCTTGTGATTATATTTGTGTTATGTAATTGTCTTATGGAATTTGTGGTTGAATTATAGTTGATATTAGTATGTGTGTAATGGTTAAAATTGGTAAGGAATTATAGTTGTTGGTGACATTCAGGGCTCTTACTGGGCCGGGTGTTAGAATGGGAATCTGCGTTCACCTGATCGAGAAATAAAACAACTAAGTGCCACCATTCGACCAATTAGTCCTTGGACCTCCTTCAAAGTAGAAGGTGGTCATAATAACTCAATGGCCCAGATATTTTTATGTTTAACTTCGATTCGATAAGAACAAACAAGAAAACAAAATAACTTTCTGGAGGAAACACCGAAAGTATATCGTCTTGCCGGCGTTGCCGTTCGTCCACCGGACGATAAAAGTGCTATTTTTACTAATATAATATGTATATATCTTGTTTTATAAATACAATATACAACAATGTCAATTTTAACTTTAACTTCGAAAGCGAAGACGAGGCCGGTAATGTCAACTGTTCGAGGAGCAAGGGAAGGAAGGAACTGGGTTTGCTAGTCAACTGTTCGAGCAGCAAGGGAAGGAAGGAACCGGGTTTGCTAGCTTTGATCTCTTGATAATCAATCCAATGAATGACCAGCGGTTGGCATCGCTTTCTCTTCTCTTAGGGTGCTGGGGCACATCCGTAGCTCAAACTGCACGAGTAACGAATGCTCACATACTCAATCATCGGCGTATAGTACATGGAGCCCTGGAGTCTCTGCTTGCATTTGATTTTTTTTAGCTTTTAGCTTTATCTTCTCTATATGTTGAAATAAACAAAGTGGTTTCTTCAAGCGATTTTTCAAAGCCACTTCTTTAGATAGCTTCTTGAGCTTAAAACCGTGTGAGTCGTTCGTGTCGACAGCTCCGCTATCTATCACTATCTTAAAAATATAGATAAAAATCATTAATCACAATCAAAAGTTATCAACGGCAGTATAAAATAGCAGCGCCAATATCTCTGCTCAAAAAGAAGAGAGTCGCTGCATGCATGCAGACATGTACGCACGAGTAGGGATGGCAATCGGGTGCGGCGGGTACGGGTAGTGCTCGCCCATACCCGTACCCGCGACCCCGATTTACGCCCACGGGCATACCCGTGAAGGACCACGGGTAAAAAACCTCGCCCATACCCGTCGCCCGCGGGTACCCGTCGCCCGCGGGCATACCCGTTTACCCGCGAACTAAATACATCACATTCAACATATAAAACAAAGAGCAGCAACATTGAATGGTAGAGCAATCTAACAAATACTTTGCAGTCATATTGCAGCAATTGCAACGCAAAACATCCATTTCTCCATTAGCATCATGCTACAAACTACAACAACTGAAGTAAATGAACTAGTAGAAAAACTTACATAGCTCGGTTATTTTCTGAGCTAATATATGGGACAGTAGTACATGATAAGAAAAAGAACTAGTATAACTGGTAGCAAAGGTCATCTAGGAGTAAAATACTATCTGTTCCCTATGGTGAAGTATCTTGGTCGAATAAGAGGAACTACACACAGATCAGCATAACTCATTCGGAATACATACAGAGCAATGTGACAGTGAGGTTGTATATAAGATATACATTTGATTCTTAAGAAAATATCAAGAAAGATCAGTCTAAAGTTACAATTCCAATCCCAACTAATTGTCATGGTGAAGCAGCCAAAACCCAAGCTAACATGCCCCTATACCAATGGAGGATCTAACTCTTAATGTACACTTCCAACTTCAACAACATACCAAAATTTTACTATCTCAATTCGCTTGTATCATCTAATCACAATAAATAAACCCACCTTACGGAGCACATTTTACACTGAACCTAATCAAACCAAAAAAAATAACACCATGGGCCGTGGCATAACGTCGAGCACACTGCGCGCACCAGAGCAAGTTGGCGCCTAATGGTAGAACATGATGGGCGGGATGGCGAACCCGGCGTCCTTGAGGAAGGAACTACTGCGGCGCTCGGCGAGGTCGCGTAGAAGGCGTACTCCGCCTCGTAGTCGTGGAGGTCTAGCTTGGTTTTCGGTTCGTTGCCGTGGTAGTGGTGCTGCGTCGCCGCCTTCCGAACCCGAACACGCCCACCTTGTCGCACACTCCCACCGCGACCATGATGGCCTGCATCCCGGTCTCCCGGACGAGTAGTGGAACATGGCCGCGTCCCGTCTCGGCGACGAAGCGGCGGAGGGAGTAGTACTTGACGATGCGCGCGCAGAGGACGTCGAGGCGGAGAGGGGCGACAGGCGGCCGGATCTGGACGAGGAGCGGCGATTGGCGGCGAGAAAATGGCGAGGAGCGGAATAAGGAGCGGCGATTGGAGGAAGTTGGGAGTCGGGACCTGCGTGGGGGCCGCGGCTTGGGCGGCAGTCGTGGCGGAGAGGGGCGACAGGCGATGAGGCGGCTGGATCTGGACGACAGCCGGCCGGATCTGGTCGGTGGAGGGCGGCGAACGAGGGCGCGATTGAGGCGCGCGGAGCGGCGAACGAGGCGCGAACTAGAGGCGGCGCGATTGACGAGGGGCGGCGATTGGAGGGGCGGCGAGGAGCAGCGGAACGAGGGTCTCTCGGTCTCTCTCGGGCGATTGGAGAGGCGGCGGCTGGGCGGGCAGAACGACCGAACGAGGTTTTTGGTGGATGGCCGAGAGGCCCGAGAGGGGAGGCTGACTGGCTGAGTTACGGGGTTAGACTTAGGGTTTACTGTTTTTGGGTGGCACACCTGTCAGGTTATTTCACGGGTAAACGGGCGAGACGGGTACGGGTAGAGCTAACCCATACCCGTACCCGTTTACCCGACGGGCAGAGATTTCTCCCTATTTTCCTACCCATGGGTAAAGAATGCATCCTATACCCGACTCTATTAAGGTATTTACCCACGGGTACACGGGTAAATGGGCACAATTGCCATCCCTACGCACGAGGGCGAAAGAAGCGCAGCGCGTCATGCCGGCCCGCCCGCCCGCGCATCATTTCCGCTCCGGAGAAAACGCTCGCGTGGCAACAAAATATGGCGCCCGGCGCGGCATCGCAGCTTGGGCGGCCCTGGAATAGGAATCCAGGCGTGGCGCGGCAAAAAAACTGAAGCCACCACATCATGCGATGCATGCCCAGCCCCTACGGTCCATGCGACCATGCCCGTGGCCCAGGCCCGACGCGCGAGCGGCATGACGTGACGCGCGGGCTTTGTTTCGGCCGCTGCCGCACCGGTGCGAGGTGCGATTGTACGTGTGAAGGGAATCCCGACCGAATGGTGAAGGATTAGGGATGGCAATTATGCCTGTTTATCTGTGTGTCTGTGGGTAAATACCCTAATAGAGTCGGGTATGGAATGTGTTCTTTACCCACGGGTATGAAAATGGGGGAAATCTCTGTCCATCGGGTAAACGGGTACAGGTATGGGTTAGCTCTACCCGTACCCGTCTCGTCCGTTTACCCGTGAAATAAACTGACAGGTGGGCCATCCTAAAATAATAAACATAACTCGCCCGCCGCCCGTCCACCCAGATAACTCTCCGCCAGTCCGCCAACTCCACCCCCCTCTCACACTCTCGCTGGCTCCAGATCCGCCTCCTCTGCCCCCACCCGGCTGTCGGCCTCCTCCTCCGCCCCCAGATCCGGCGTCAGATGGCGGGCCCACGGGGACGCCCCTCCCGGACAAAAAGTTGCTGCTCTTCATCCTCCACAGGCTCCAGAAGTGAGTGCCCCGGCCCCATCCTGAATTCCTGATGTAGTTTTCGTCCAATAAGAGCCTCGGTCTTGCCTCTGATTGCTTCAGCTATGTGTGTGTGTGTTTCTCTACCTCGCGGTACTCCCAGGAAGGATACTTATGGAGTTTTCTCAGAGCCCGTCGACCTGGAGGAGGTGGGCTAGTTTAGCTCTAGCACTGCTGTGTTCTGAGATAGTAGTGCTGATGCTAATACCGGCGTGTACTGTTTATGTTGTGTGTGCCTGCAGCTTCCGGATTACGATGTGATTATCGAGCATCCTATGGACTTCTCAACGATCCGCGATAAGCTGTTGAACGACTCGTATGCCAACTTAGAGCAGTTCGAGGTATGTTGCATGTAGTTTCTGTTACTGGCTCTCTGCCTCTTGTTTGTGTTCGCGGGTAAACGGGTATGCCCACGGGCGACGGGTATGGGCGAGGTTTTTTACCTGTCATCCTTCGCGGGTATGCCCGTGGGCGTAAATCGGGGTCGCGGGTACGGGTATGGGCCAGCACTACTCGTAACCGCCGTGCCCGATTGCCATCCCTATGAAGGACGGCATGGCTTTCTCGGTTACAATCATTTAAGGCTGTAGCCGATGACTTTTTATTATAATAGATATTTTTTATTTATATTATTTTAAGATGATAGTGGTCTGAAAAAACGTTGATGTAAATGGTACATATGGTTTTAGGTTCAAGAAGTCATTTGAAGAATATGTTTTAAGATAGTGCTCCAACGGGCTTATAAACCCGTATTTCTGGCTTTTTTGTATTGTAGTGGTTGAAAATATACTATAATTGCTATTAGTTTTTCTGCATAATTAAATTTAAAAAATAAAAAAGTTATATCATCACAGACAATACAAAGAAATTAGGAGAAAAAAAAAAAGCTAAAAAAACCAAAAAGATGAAATTAAGAAGTCAGAAGCTAAAACCGTTTGGAGCAGGGTCCAAAAAACCAATCTATTCATTTCGACTTTCAAAGAAACAAAAAAAAATCAAAAGCTAAAAGACAAGGAAAATATGTCTCTTTCTTTCTGCTTGCCTGCTTGTGGAGAAATTTTATTGTATAACCGTTACACAGGTTAAGTTATGTAATGGCCCGATCAGAGGCTGACACGTGGCATGTGCGCACTGTAGCAAGTACTGCAGCAAATCCGGCTAGAAGAGGCGGTCATGCGCCTGCGGAGCTGAAGGTAGGGGTGTTGGCCCTGTCAGTGCGAAGGCTCACCGGCGTTTGGAGGTGAAGTTGTGCGGGGCGGAGGCGGCCCCGTCAAAGCCAAAGTCGGTGAGGACGGCACGGCCTTGGTGGAGGCAACGAGGCCCGGGCATGAGCCGGAGTCGGAGAGGATGGCGTCAGTCTGGGCAAAGGCGGCGAGGCCTAGGTGTGAGCCAGGGTCGGCGAAGGCTGAGGCGCGCGGGGGCCACGGCGGGCGAAGGCTGAAGTAGCAGAGGTGGCGCGGCCTGGGTGGAGGCCGAAGTCCTTTGCGCGCCGTGGCCCTCGAAGGCGGACACGGTGGCGTGCAGGGAAAGGCACGGAAACGGAGGCCAACTCACAGAGACCCTGCCGACGGGCGAGAGGTCTGAGCGGATGATGATAGATTTCGCGCCACCTCCATAAACTCCGGCCTCCGCTTTGTCGTGGCCTCCGCATACCTCAGCCTCATCCCGCACTGTGTCCCCCACGAGCCTCAGCCTCTGCCGACTCTCGCTCATGCCGGGCCTCGCTGCCTCCGCCCAGGCCACGCCGCCTTCTTCAACTCCGGCTCGTGCTCAGGCCTCGCCACCTCTGCCCAGGCCTTGTTGTCCTCACCGACTTTGGCTCTGATTAGGCCACTTTCGCCCCGCACGACTCTGCCTCTAGGCACCAGTGAGCCTTCGCACTGATGGGGCCAGCACCCCTGTCTTCATCTCCATAGGCGCATGACTACCTTTTCTAGCCGGATTTGCTGCAGTAGTTGCTACAGTGCACATATGTTATGTGTCATCTCTGATTGGGCTGTTACACAACTCAAGCTGTGTAATGGTTACAAAATAAAATTTCTCACCCCTGTAGGTTTTCACGAGGGTTCCGGCAAAAAGCCACCTGCCATGACAGCGATGCCGTTTTACTTGATTCGCTCGCTCCCCCATGCCTCGTGCCTTGCTTGTATGTGTACGCTACTGTGATATATGATTGGTACACGAGTTAATAACTAAACATATTCATGTGTTGGTTACTCGGCGGAGTACTGTTTTTTATACATTTGCCATTTATATGTGTGCCAGACCATAGATGTGGTGTGTACTGATAGCACTAGCACATACATATATAGGCAGCATATTCTATGCACATAACTCATTTTTGTACTTATGCACTCGACTAATTAGGCATCTTCGATCTAGATCCAACAGGGGGTGTCCCCCACTCCACTTAATGTGACTTTTTTTTTTAGAAAACCCCCGTACACTCGCTATGTTTTTCTCATAATACCCAGCTCCCAACTCGAGCCCTAGCCGCTACCAATCGAAGCGATGGCGGCACCCTATCCGACTTCTCCAGCACCACTGACGACTGCTACATCGACGCCCTCCTTGACCTCCATTGCCGCACCCTTGACCTCCAACGCCATCCCATCCGATGCCTCCCCACGGCACCCGACGACAATGATGCCCCTAGGTCCTCACATTGTTGCCTCCTAAGGCAACCCGACGCTGCCGCCTAGTGGCCTCTGGCTCGTCCTTGACTAGAAGGCGAAGCCTTTCACCTCCTTTAATGCTATGTCTTGTGCTGATCAGTGTAATCACCAAGCTTCTCAAGACCAAACCCAAGTGCTAGCCCTATCCCCATCCCAATCCCCTAGCTCTCTTATTTAGCGTTGCGACATCGCCCCTCCTGATCTGACGATGCGCTTGTCATCGAACTCAAACTCTAGCACCACCCCCGATTTAAATCCATGATCGCCGTACACCTGGAACTCCAGCACCACCTTGCCCTCAACCTCCAACGCCGCAACGACGACCCCTTCATCTAGTATCGTGCTGTCACCCTCGACCCACCACACTGTGCCTTGCTATCGACCTCCAGCGCCGCAACGATGACCTCTTTGTGAAGGCTGACAATGACGACCTCCAGCGCCGCAACAATGACCTCTTTTTGAAATAATCTATCCTTTTATTAATATGAAAAAAATAAATACCCTTTTCAGAAATAATACTCCATCACCAATTCATTCGGCGACAAGATTCATTCGGTGACAAGAAGCCTATCATCGAATGAATCGGCGACAAAAGCTTGTCGATTTACAACAAAGTATTATTCCTATAATTTTTAAAAAGGGTATTTGTTTTTATGATATTAATAAAATAATGAGTTATTTAAAAAATCTATATCTCGCTATAGAGTACAGATAATCACACTGACCATATAAGTGATCCCAATCAGGGTAAGGGCCACGTGCGTCGTAGGGCCCATTTAGCTTGGAAAGAACCCAGCCAGCGTGCTACGTGTGTGAAGCGGCAAGGCACTGGCACAACTGAGGACAGGAAATAACTTTCCTTTATTATCTCGTTAATAGTTTCTACTTCGATTGGAAATAGTTCTGGCGGAGTGTCCGTTTATTTTAATTTATGATTTATGGCTTGTGACTTTCCATGAATAATAGAACAATTTTTTTTTGAAAGGACTTATTAGGACAGTCTTTTCGAAACAGTTTATCGATATTTAGTTCATTATACAAGTACTTATGCTAGGACCAGAAACCATCAGCCGCAGCAAAAAAAAAACACTATGCATCTCGTGTTGTGGACTTCTCTTTTCATACGGATGACAAACATGAAACAATCACTTCTTGAATCAAGTGTGTTGATAGATCTTAAGACTCTTGTATTGCAACGACGATGAGGTTACACATCTTCAGGCAAACGCTTGTCAGTTTTACCATGCATGTTGGTCTCATCGAGATGCTTCCCAAGCATAAACAACCTTGCAAAATGTAACATTAATCGAATCTAGATTACCTACATAGTCGATTCAAATGTTATTTCTGCTTGCATTTGTTTTCTTTTATTCTTTTTTATCGGTAAAACTAATAATAACAATTCAAAAATCCTTAAAAAAACAATTTGAATATAATAACAACACATGAGAAGATAAAATAGGACTATAAACAAACCGAGATCAAGCTAGCCTAGCTGTCTAGACTCGAGCTAGATAGGTCGAGCTTAGCTCAATCGAGCTTAGGTTGGGCCTCAAGCTTGGATCTAGGCTCAAGCTTGACTTGTCCAAAGCTCAAATGAGCTCGAACTTGGTTTGGATAAGCTCGATAACATGACGCAACACCTAGGTCTTACATATTGTGAGGAACACAATTGGCAACAATGTATGAGACAGGAGTTAAACAATTTAGGACAAAGAAATTTTCACTTTTCACATTAACAAAAAAGAGAAGGGGTTAGAGGAATCATACATACTAATATCTGGCAGCATGGAAGAGGGGTCAATGTGTCCATGGAGGTCCTTGGCAACGATGGCGTTGCCAATAAATGTGTTCATGGAGGTCCTTGATGATGATGGCATCTCCAATGAAGGAGGAGAGTGAGGTGTTAGAACCTTGGAAGGGCAGCAATCAACAGTGGAGTGGTTATCGGTGGTGCGAGAGAAGAAGTAACGGTGGCAAAAAGAGGGGAAGGAGGTGTTGGAGCCTTGGAGGGGGTGGCCGTCGAGGGTGCAGGAGGAGAAGTGGTGAAGGACCATGTAAAAAGGTTCATGATTTTGTAGTGGTGAGTAATTGCTTTTTAGACAAGTGGAAATTTGGAATTCGCAAATTTACCTTTTTCTGGACTTTCTGCGGACATGGCGGTCTGACCGACCAGAGGAGATGGTCAGACCAACCCCCTCCAGTGGTTTGATCGGCCACTACCAATAGGTAGACCAGCTGGAGGCAGTGGTCTGACCAGTTGGCTAGGTTGTTTCGGCTAGTTTTTGGGAATTTTGGGGAATTGGGTCATGGGATGATTTGCATTGACCTTGGTTAGTGCATATGTGACATGGGTCAAGTTGTGGAGAACTAGTGTCCGAAAATAATTTTTTTGTCTTTGATATGCAAGGAGGCTATGATTTAACCATGGTCAATTGCGAGGATCAGGGTTACACTCATAGACGACCCAACGCCTAGGACAATCAAGAATATCATATGAGATGGCCTAGCTCAAGCCTGGCACAAGGAACGCGAAAAATATTGAAGGAAAGTTTGAGCGACGGGTTGCACCACGTGGCTTGTTCAATCCAATAAGACGTGGTCTAGTGGAATTAAAATAGGAGAGACTTGCTGATACGTGGTGAGCAGTAGTTCACATACACATAGCAAGCATTGTGATTTCTTGCAAGAGAAGATGAAGACTAGGTTAAGAATGGGTATTTTGGTAAGTTGACCAAAATACTGGAAACTATCTTAGATCAAAACTGCGGTGCTTGAGTGACACCTAGGTAAGCAATTTAGGTCAAGGAGAAGTTAAGAAGATTAAATTGGATAAAAAACTAAGAGATTAAATTGGATAAAAAACTAAGGACTTAGTGGAGTCGAGCTTATGTGCTTTAAAAATCATGCATAAATATAGTGTGTGAGTAAAATCTGTGTTGTGTGGGTTTAACAGGTTTCTTCTATATGTGCTAAATGGATAGTATCTATTAGGGTTAGTTGGGGCTGATTGCTTTATCTATTTAATAGGTTGGGATAGAGACTTGCTAATTAACCATTCAACCATCTTAGCTTTACATACTAAAGCCAATTGTTATAGGGTTAGGGTTTGGGAAGTATGGGTACTGTGGTGTGCTCTCTTGTCCTCTAGGTAGAGTGATTGTAAAATCTTCATCTTCATGTAGTAATATATCAAATTTGTTCATCTCTCATGGATTCCTCATATTGTGATTGATTTACTCTTGATTTTGGTTGGTTTTAATCTTCTCTCTTCTTTTCTTGATCTTGTCGGATGCCAATGATGAGTAAGTGGTAGGGATGTTCCTTAGAAATTAATCCACATCTATTTAGGCACTAGATTTGGCAAGTTCATGAAGTTACCTAATTTTGCTTGGATTTGATCTTCTCGAAAGTTTTCTTGATGCAGTTGTTTTTACTTCGATTCCATTCGTATTTTTGCTTTATATGTCATGTGGGATCATTTAGAGCCATCTTGGCAATCTTTCACCCATAAGCAAGTCATATTCACCATTTTCAATTTTTGCTCAGTTTTGGTGCAATTTTACTTGTTCTTTAGAAAGGTCTGAACTTTGTTATGGATTCTTGTGATCCTTGGATGAAATAGGTTCCTAAGATCTTGAGGAAGGTATGTGTAAAATTTCAATTCATTTGGACTAGTATTTTTGAAATTGCACCAAAAGTTGCATTGGCTCGAGTTGGAAATTCAGTTCTGGAACAAGGGAGCCGGTCAAACTGTACCCCCTTTTTGGCCCAACCACGAAAGCCGGTCAAACCGACTTGTAGCCAGTAGTCTGAACGCTAGGTTCCAGTTAGACCGCCCTGGAAGTCGGTCTGACTACTTGAAACCTGATTTCTCTAGAATTTTGGTTTCTTGGTTTTCAAGCTTTTGTGTTGGCTTTCCATCCTGATCTTCATAGTTCTATAGATATCGGAGTGAAGGATTGGTGAATACTTGGGAGAAAATTTTGAAGGCACCATTCACCTCCCTGTTGTTGCCATACCAGTTATACAAGTGGTATCATAACCCGTTTAACTCTTCTCATAGGTCTTAACTAGTCTTAGAAGCCATGTCATCGAACAAGTATTCAACCAATGCATCCGTTTTTTATGGAGTTGATTTCTCTTATTAGAAGGCTCGTATGCAATCCTATATCGAGACCTAAGGGCACACAATTTGGATTAGGTCTACTTGATGGAGTTGATTTCTCTTATTAGAATGAGTTGCTTACTTAAGGTCTACTCATGAAATCTAAAAAATCCTCGCTGACTACCATAAGGGCTCTACCATGATTAAGGAAGTGAGACAGAATCAACTGAAAAAAGAATACTCAAAGATCAAGCAAAAGTGTGGTGAATCCTTAGATGAGTTGTGGGTGCACTTGATGTGAAGGTTTGGAGAATGAAGACCACTTTTATTAGTGACATATCTTACCATAGATAAGCTCTACTCGAGGTTAAACACACATGAGATTCACTTCATCTCACGTCTCTCTAAGACAGAGTCGATGACTCTTGTGATTGACTCTTCTCAAAGTAGTTCTTCAAATTTCTTGAATTTTGGCTCCTTTGGATTTTCATTATCAACTTTGCACTCTTTAAGTGATGAGTGGCTAGAGAAGCTTCTTGAAGATAACTTAGCCCTCCTATGCACAAAATTTATGAGAGCATACAACAAAGTGAGAAACAAGACAAGGGGTGGCCCTGTCACTTGCATTGAGTGTAGTAAGCCGAATCACATTCAGACCAATTGCCCCAAGCTAAAGGGCAAGTAGCAAAAGGACTTCGGAGGTGTCCTCAAGCTTGTGACATGAAGTCCAAGAAGCCCAACTACTGCAAGTTCATCAACCGAGTCCTTGATGCTCTTGAGAACATTGACATGAGTGATTTGGACTAGGGATGGAGGATGACGAGGATGACTCCTACGGTAAGAAAAGACCTAAGACTTCATCAGCATATGCTTCATAGCCAAGTGTAGTACCAATGTTGACTCCTCCGACGAGCCCTATAGTGATCCCAATGAGATATGCCCCACCTCCAAAGAAATAAAACATGCTCTTGTTGCCGCTGGACAAAACTGAAGAAACATGCTAAAATGATTAAGAATCAGGGCATTATAATTGACAACTTGAACCTAGAAGTTTTTAGGCTCAAATCTATGAAGCTTGATGATAACTATGAGTATTGCTTCTGCTTGCATGATCAAATGGCTAATATGAAAATTGCTTATTTCTCTATTGTTAATCAACTAGAAGATGCTCTAGATGAACTAGAATCTCTCAAGTGTAGTGATGATCATGATTGCATGAATTCTATTGCTTTGGATGTGATTCTTTTAGATGCTATTCATTCATCATGCTCAAATTGTGCTTTACTTAATTAAAATTGGATAATACTACTAAGGAATTGCTCAAATTAAATTCTGATTGTACTTGCTCTTATTGTGAGGATAACAAAATTAAGATGAAGGAATGACTAAAATGTTTCTTCATTCTATGATTGAATCTTATGAAAATTATCACAAACTCACAATTGATATCGATGCTCTTAACAAGACACTTGATGAGAAATATAAAATTAAAAACTCAGTGTCCATGATTGCATGTAAGAAAGTTATTGATTCTATTTCTTGTACATTGTGTGCTGAAATGGGACCGATTTAGATGAGATGCATGTGGCTTTTAAAGTCAAATATAAGGAGCAATTAGATATGGTTAGATATCCCCCTTGCGTGTCTTGTGAGGCTTTGAAATTAGTGGTAGTTGTCCACAAAAAAAGATATGCTAGGGTAACCAAAACCAATTAGTGTGCCACATGTGAGAACCTAGCCCAAGAGAATGACTATATCAAAAAGACCGTTGAGAGATTTTTTTAGTGGGAAGAAAAACCCCAAGAACATCATTTTGATAAGTAAGCTAAGGTATAACCTACTATCTATTTCCCAGCTTCTTCATGATAGTCTAGAAGTGATATTCAAGAGTCGAGCGTATAGAGTTCTAGATTTCTCAGTTGATTTTGTCTTTGGGGTCTTTGGGTTTGAGATGATATTTAGTGTTGATTTCAGTATCTTTTTTATCTCTGGCCCTAAGTGTCTTGTGGCTTCTGATTCTTTAAATCTAGTGTTGTGCCATCGTAGGCTTAGATATATAGGTTTTGATTATTTGACTAGAGTCAGTAGCAAGAACCTTATTAGAGGATTGTCTAGACTTAAAAGTTGCAAGGACCTAGTTAGCACACCTTATATATATGGTAAGATGGTATTTGTTTCTCATCCTCCTCTTACCTTAGTAATAACTGATGGCACTGTATAGCTCTTGCACTTAGACACAATTGGCCATTCTAGAGTCCAGTCTGTAGTAGAAAAGGTGGTATATGCTTGTCATTGTAGATGATTTCTCTAGATATTCTTTGATATATTTTATTGTTTCTAAGAATGAGACATTTGGTTTCTTTAGAGAGTTGGACCTTAGATTAATGATTGACATCCCAGGAGCCTAAAGAGCCATTAGGATTGACAATGGTATAGAATTCAAGAACACATCGTTTGCCACTTTCTGCATTGAAAGAGGTTTAGAGCTCTAGTTTTCCTCTCCTAGAGTGCCTCAGCAGAATGGGGTTGTAGAGAGAAATAATAGAACCCTTGTAGAGATGGCTAGGATCATGCTAAATAAGCATAGCACCCTAAGAAGGTTTTAGGCTGAGACGATTTCTACTACCTGCTATATGTTCAATAGGGTGTGCTTGAGACCGTCCATAGGCAAGACTTGTTTTGAGCTTAGATTTGGTTATAGGCCTCGCATCTCTTATTTCAAGATATTTGGTTGGTGCTTTATTCTTAAACATAGCAATTTAGATAAATTTGAATCTAGATGTTATAATGGCATTTTTTGGATATCGTACTAATTCTCATGGATTTCGTGTTTTTAATTTGGAAACTAACAAAATCATTGAGACTTGTGAAGTCATTTTTGATGAGTCTAGTCTTGGTACTAGACCTGACAGTGTAGGTACATAGGTACACCATAATCAGGAGAGCATCTTCATTGACGATGATGCTGACTTAGAGGATGAGGACATAATCTCTCCTCTAGTCACTTTTGAGTTAATTGGGGAGCCTACTTCTACTACTCTAGTTTCAGTAGAGCAGCCTCCTCTCACCTTCGCCAATACTTCAAGTGCCTCTGCTCCTACCTCCACACCCTATGAGGTAGAGGCCACGTCTACATCAGGACCTCCTCTTCACATTCAATGACGACACCCTCAGGAGAAGATGATTGGGGTCTCCATGAGTGAGTTACTCACTTTAGCTTTATCTCTCCAGATTCTCATGCACTTTCTGCTTTTGTTGCATCTTTTACACCACGTGATGTCACACATCTTAATCTGATTCCTCTTGGGTCAATACCATGCATGAAGAGCTTAAAAACTTTTTAAAAAAACCAAGTCTGGACCTTAGTTAAACCTTCTCCTATTTATAACATAATTGAAACAAAATGGGTTTTCAAAAATAAGCAGAGGACGGATTGGCATTTTGCAATAAGGCTAGACTTGTAGCTCAAGATTTTCCCAAGTAGAGGTCTTAGGCTTTAAGCTTTTTCAAATAGATGTCAAGAGTGTTTCTGTAAATAGTTTCATAGAATAAGAGGTTTATGTCAAGCAACCCCTTAGTTTTAAGAATCACAAGTTTCCAAACCATATGTGTAAGCTCTCTAAAGTCTTGTATGGATTGAATCAAGTCCCAAGAGTTTGCTATAATAGACTTAAGAGTTTTCTGCTTAAGTATGATTTTAAAATAAGAATGGTAGATAAACCTTATTTAGTCTTAGGCATGGTAGTGATTTTTACTAGTTCAGATTTATATAGATGATATTATATTTGGTGGTTCTTCTCATGCTTTGGAGTCCAGATTTTCAGATTCTATGAGCAAGGAATTTGAGAAGTGGTGAAGGACCATGTATGATAGGCAAGCTCACTTTCTTCCTTGGTCTTCAAGTCAAGCAACTGAAGGAAGCGACCTTCAATCATTAAAGTAAGTACACAAAGGACTTTCTTCCACGCTTTGAAATGGTAAGCAATAAGCCAATGTCTACTCTAATTGTCACTTCTATCGTGCTGGATCCTGATGAGGATGGAGAGCATGTGAACCAGAAAGGGTACTGTAGCATGATTGGCTCCCTCCTCTACTTCATGGCTTTGAGATCGGATATACAGTTTGTTGTGTATCTGTGCGCTTGATTTCGGACTTTCCCTCGTGCCTCACATTGTCAAGTAGTGTGTCGTTTTTCAGGTACCTTCAGGACACTCTTGATTTTGGACTCTAGTATTCTTCTGATTCTGCACTCTCTCTTTGCGCTTTTTCTGATGTTTATTATAGATAGGTAGAGTACTTCTAGTACTTGTCATTTTCTAAGCACATATCTTATCTCTTGGTTATCTAGGAAGCGGTCATTTGTTGCACAGTCCACTTCTGAGGCGGAGTATATAGCTGCTGCTAGTAGTTGCTCTCAAATTCTCTAGATCTTATCTACTCTACGGTACTATGGGTTGTCTTTAGATAGTGTTCCTCTCTTCTGTGAATACTAGTGCCATAAACATTGCTAAAAATCTAGTGCAACACTCCAGGACCAAGTATATTAATATTATGTACCATTTCCTTAGAGACCATGTATAGAAAGGTGATATTGTACTTCATTTTGTAGAGTAAGAGCACCAGATTACAGATATTTTTACTAAGGTTCTTGATTCTTCTTGTTTTGCTTCTTTACGAGTGGAGTTGGGAGATATGAGTTCTTTTGGCCTGTTTTTAGGGGGAGTTTGACTCTATTGCATCCATCATATCATATTGCATATTTAATTTCAGCAACTTACATTGTAATAAAACTAAATAGAGCTTTGATTATTATCCTTATATGACATGATATCTTCCTTTACAACTTACCAAGGCTTGTGCTAGTTTGTGAGATTTATCATGTCTTTCTATGCATAGCTTAGATTTGCCATGCTAGCTTTCGCAAATATGAGAAACTTAAACTAAAATTATGTCTTGTTGGATCTTGTTACTAGTTTTACTCTAGTGATCCTCTTATGGTTCATGCCATGTCAAATAGGCAAAGTTGAGTCTTAAATCTAAATTGAGCTTTAGATTGAACTATGATAGTTCTTTATCAAAGCATGAATTTACTTCTCTTAGACTTTTACGGTTTAGGTCGAGTATAGCTTACGGACTAAGGAGTAACTCATTATTCAAATGAAAACTAAAGAATGATCTCTTTTTATGTGAAAAAACTGATCTCACATATTTTTCTCATCAGATGGCTCGTCATTGCACTAGGCATGAACTCAAGAGAAGTTTTTGGATGACCAAGACCACTCTTTTAAGCTTTTTGATTGGGATGGTCGTAGTAAAGCTTGAGATCTAGCACACAGCTAAGAAAGCAAAATTGTAAAAATGGTTGAAACTTAAAAGGCAGTTGTGGATGGCTCCCAGTGCAGAACTTGCTTTACTAAGATAAGACCAAAAAGTGCTTTAAAATTGTTAAATATGCTAGTTATGCTCAAAATCCAAGTACTTGAACAAAACCATTCAACATTGAACTTATATGACTCTAAATAGACTCACTTTGACATGGCTTGGCAACTTAACATGATAAAAGTCCATTTAATTTTAGATTATTGCTTATTTGGTTTTAGCTTCTATATATGATTTGACATGATCTAAAAAGATATTTCACATAATATGGTTTGGTATAATATTTGTAGAGCCACTTTGGACAATTTTCATGGCTCCTTATGCTATAAATAAATAAAATACAACTACTTCATTTTGTTCACGCTCTATCTTTTTTCCATACATCTTGATGACTTTATTATCAAAGGAGGAGAAAGATTATTAAAAATGTATATCTAGAGTATGATTTGAAGTTTTTATGCAAATTCTTATTAAGTTGGAGTTTTAATACTTTGTTGTGATTCTCTTGATCTTTGGATCTCTTCTCACCATGACCAAGGTCAAACGGAACAATTGTTCTTTCATATGGATCTAGAGTGAGATTTCCTGATTTATTTTGTGGATTCAAAACTTTTTGTGGAAAACTTGACATTTTTAGTAGCTTCACTACATTTCTGATTCATATGGTCATTTTCAATCTTTGCAATACTTGTGAGATTATTTTGATCTTCTATTTGCAAATTTCTCTCTCTAAATTCTAAAACCACATCTTATTTATTTTTGAGAAATTGCCAATATGTTTATTAAGGGGGAGATGGATGGACCATATGAGGAGGTCCAAATTTTTGCTAGGATGAAAAATTGCCTTTTAGAGGAGTGCAAGTTTGGAATTTGCAAACTAGTCATTTTTTGGACTTTTTGCAGACCTGGTTGTCTAACTGGCTAAAGGAGGCGGTCAAACTAGATTATTGCTTATTTTTTGGACTTTGACATGGCTTGGCAACTGAACATGATAAAAGTCCATTTAATTTTAGATTATTGCTTATTTGGTTTTAGCTTCTATATATGATTTGACATGATCTAAAAAGATATTTCACATAATATGGTTTGGTATAATATTTGTAGAGCCACTTTGGACAATTTTCATGGCTCCTTATGCTATAAATAAATAAAATACAACTACTTCATTTTGTTCACGCTCTATCTTTTTCCATACATCTTGATGACTTTATTATCAAAGGAGGAGAAAGATTATTAAAAATGTATATCTAGAGTATGATTTGAAGTTTTTATGCAAATGCTTATTAAGTTGGAGTTTTAATACTTTGTTGTGATTCTCTTGATCTTTGGATCTCTTCTCACCATGACCAAGGTCAAACGGAACAATTGTTCTTTCATATGGACCTAGAGTGAGATTTCCTGATTTATTTTGTGGATTCAAAACTTTTTGTGGAAAACTTGACATTTTTAGTAGCTTCACTACATTTCTGATTCATATGGTCATTTTCAATCTTTGCAATACTTGTGAGATTATTTTGATCTTCTATTTGCAAATTTCTCTCTCTAAATTCTAAAACCACATCTTATTTATTTTTGAGAAATTGCCAATATGTTTATTAAGGGGGAGATGGATGGACCATACGAGGAGGTCCAAATTTTTGCTAGGATGAAAAATTGCCTTTTAGAGGAGTGTAAGTTTGGAATTTGCAAACTAGTCATTTTTTGGACTTTTTGTAGACCTGGTTGTCTAACTGGCTAAAGGAGGCGGTCAAACTAGCCTCCTTCAACGGTCTGACCAACCACCACCTATGGTTAGACTTGCTAGAAGCAGCGGTCTGACCTCCCGACTGGATTGTTTTGGTTGGTTTTTGGGAATTTTGGGGAATTGAGTCATGGGATGATTTGCTTTGACCTAGATCAGTGCATATATATTGCATGATTTATGTTTTAGCTAACATGGATTAAGTTATGGAGAACTTATATCGGCAATTGATTTCTTTGTCTTTGAATGTGGGGGAGGATTAGAGTCAACTATGTTCAACGGTGAGGATCGGGGCTACGCTCATAGAGTAGCCAAGGCTCAAAATGATCAAGAATGCCAGGAGAGATGGCTGGGCTCATGCATGCCACGAGAAAGGCAAAAAAATGTTGAAGGAAGACTTGGTCCAAGTGAGGCGTGATCCGGTGAAACTGGAATGGAAGAGACTTGCCAACGCGTGAGAAGCCAGTGGTGCACCTACACATGGCAAGCATGGCGATTGCTTGCAAGAGAAGATGAAGATCAGGTAAAAAATGGTATTTTAGTAAGTCGATCAAAATACAGGAAACTACCTTAGATCAAAACCGCTACGCTTAAGCGGCACTTGTGAAAGCAATTTTGGTCAAGGAGAAACTAAGGTGATCAAGTTGGACCAAAGGCTAAAGACTTAACGGATTCAGGCTTATGTGCTTTGAGAAACATGCATAAGTTTAGTATGTGAGTGAAACATGTGTTGTGTAGGGTTAACGAGTTTCTCCTATATATGCTAAGTGGATAGCATCCATTAGGGTTAGATGGGGTTAGTTAACTTATCTATTTAACAGGTTGGAATGGAGATTTGCTTGTTAACCATCCAACCATCCTAAATTTACTCATTGAAACCAAATGTTCTAGGGTTAGGGTTTAAGAAGTGTGAATGTTGTGGTGTGCTATCTTGTCCTTCAGGTGGAGTGGCTATAAAACCTTCATCCTCAAGTAATAATATATCAATTTTATTCATTTCTCATGGATCCTTGTTTTGGTTAATTTGCTCTTGATTTAGTTGGTTTTGACCTTCTTTCTCCCATTTTTGATCTTGCTAGATGCCAAGAACGAGTAAGTTATCTAGATGTACCTTGGAAATCAATTCCGATCATCTAGATATTAGATTTGACAAACTCATGAAGTTGCCCGGTTTTTCCTGGATTTAACCTTCTCGAAAGTTTTGTAGATCCAGTTATTTTTTATCTCGATTCCTTTGGTGTTTTTATTTCTTGTAATACGTGGGAATTCATCTAGAGCCATCTTGGCCAGCTTTCACCCACGAGAAAGTTATATTCACCGTTTTTGATTTTTGCCCGATTTTGGTGCAATCTTGTTTTATCTTAAGAAATGTCTGAACTTTGTCATGGATTCTTGTGATTTGTGGATGGAATAGGTGAGACTTTAAGCAAGGTGTGTGAACTTGTATTTTTGAAGTTGCACCAAAAGTTGCATTGGCTTGGACTGAAAATTCAGTTCTGGCATAGGGGCTAGTAAGCTGTGCCCCCATTCTGGTCCAACTGCCAAGGCTGGTTAGACCGGATTGTAGCCATTGGTGTGATCGCTAGGCTCTAGTTAGACCGCCCTGAAAGCTGGTTTGACCGCCTAAAGCCTGATTTCTCTGGAATTTTGGTTTCTTGGTTTTCTAACTTTGGTGTTGGCTTTTCATCCTGATCTTCGTAGCTTTGCAGCTATCAGAGTGAAGGATCGACGAATACTTGGCAGAAAAATTTGAAAACACTATTCACCCCCTCTATTGCCATACCGGTCCTACAGGCGGCGATGGATCTGGAGAGGCGGCAACAGAGGAGAAGTAGGGGATGGAGCTTTACGGGCACAACGGAAGAGCTATCGTCACCGTCTCGATTATGCGGGAGGAGAGGTGGTAGCAGACTTGTGCAAAAGGAGCGATAAAAGAGCAAGAGGAAGATTTGCATGTCTTCAAGCCTTACCGAGCTGCTCGAGTTCAGCTCGTTCAAAGGTCTAAACTATGTTGTAGGCTTGAGCTCAGCTTGATTTTCAGTTGAGCCAAGGTCGAGTAGCTTGTCGAGCTTGAACTTTTTCGGCAACCTTAGGAGAAAATGCCTTCCACGTCTTCTATCCCGCTATAAGATTAGTGCTGAAGCCTAAGCATCACCTCTAGAAGGACCAGAAATGCAGAACCATTAGGCATGTTCTTTATGTCTTTGGCTTATGGTTTTTGGCTACGGTTTATGACTTTTAAACTGTTTGTGAGAGAGACTACGGAGTAACAGAACCTCGCGTGTGGTTTTGATTGATATAAATGAAGTCATTACAGTGTGTACTACAATCAATTTGTAGATATTATCTTAAAAAGATATTTCGTTTGAAAACTAATTACTGTAAAAAATAAAAAAACAGTTTTTAGAATCCCAAAAAAATGGGCCAGGTCTACGTAAGTGTGGGCAAGAGCCGGCTGCTTCCCTGTTGACCTTGGCATACTTTTTCCGTAGACTTCTTTTCCCACGCGCAAAATGTGAGGAAACAATTAAAAAAAGAATAGAGCCCCAAATTAAGGGGTTCTTCACTCTGACAGCTTGAAACTTCATTTCTCTGTTTGAATCTTTCGATTCTGCTATATCGATTGGTAAGCCGTCTATTCGAACGAAGTTCTTTTATCTCTAAATTTTTTGTTGATGCTAGCTGTTTGTCTTTCCTGTTTTGCTGTTGGATCTGTACTTCTGTAGTGATTTTCTTGGCCAAGTTCAGGGTGGCGAATTCCATGAAAAAGGGGCGATTTTCGGAGTGTCCTCGTGATCAAAATTGAACTTTGGTGCCTCCGGAGAGGGGTTCTGGTGAGGGTTGAGGGCCTTTGATTTTCCCTTCCCTTACTTTTTGGGTTTGAGGGGTATTTAGAAGAGATGTCAAGATATTGCTGCTTCCATGGTGGATGCACTGAGGTAAGTGCGGTTTTGATCAACTTGTTGTTAGTGCATGGTTCACTATTATGCAGCATGCGTCTGGACTTGTTGATAGTTAATTATGCATTAGGATTAGGAATAGAGCATACATTTCTATGTTTTCTGCTTAGACAGACTTTAATTTTGTTGTCTAACACTGATTAGGAATAGAGCATACATTTCTATGTTTTCTGCTTAGATAGACTTTAATGTTGTTGTCTAACACTGCTTCACAATGATTGACATACAGCGAAATTGTACTTTCAGAAAGTGCTTCATTGTGTGTGATAATTGCAAAATCGACAGAGACGCTTAAATTGTTTTATCTCTTGTAGCTACGTAGGATCAAAGATGGCAATAGAGGAAAGGTGAATAATGTATCAAATTTTTCCTAAGTATTCTCTAATCTTTACTCCAATAATTATGAGAAACTATGAAGATCAAGAGTAAAGAATAAATCAACAAAGACTAATTTGGCAGAGAAAAATTAGTGTTGTCGTCCAAGACCAGAGTAGTCGAGATAAGACCAATGTAGTCGTAGAAGACCAATGTGATCGTACAAGACCAGTGTGGTTGAAATAAGACCAGAGTGGTTGAGATAAGACCAATGCGGTAGTACAAGACCGGTGTGGTTGAAATAAGATCAATGTGATCGAAATAAGGCCAGTAAAATCAGGGGAAGAGCAAAAATTTTAGCACTATTTCATGAACAAAAAACATATGTAACTTTTGATTCGTAAATCCAAATGACTTGAAAATTTGTAGTAATCTTTTCTAGGATGTCATGAACCTATTCAAATAAGCGACCGTGAAAAACATTACTAAAGGTAACATCTTTTCCAGTTTTAAGATAGATTGCACTAAAACCAATCAAAAACCTAAAACGGTGAATACGACTTGCTCGTGGGTAGATGATGGTCAAGATGGCTCTAGATGTATTCCCACATGTCGCAGCAAGTTAGAGCACTAATGAAATCAAGCCAAAAACCTCAGAACAAGAAATCACTTAAAAGAAAAAAGTGTAAAACCGAGTTTCTTGATGAACTTGCTACCAAAGTGCCTAAATGGGTGGCGATTGATTTTCTGAGATTATCTCCATCTTTTGTATGCCCTTGGCATAACAAGATCAAGAAGAGGAATGAGAGGAGAGGAAAAATCAACTAAATCAAGACAAGAAATAGCCATGGAGATTATTAAATATTGATTTTACTGCTGCTTGAGAAGGAAAGTTTTATACCCACTTCACCTTGGAGGACAGAGAGTACACAATGCATTCAAAACCCTAGCCCTAAAACAGGTGAAAACAAGGGAGGTGGGTTGCATGGTTAACCACATGTCTCCATCCCAACCCCTTTTATAGATAGGCTAGCCAGCCATATCCACCCTTAATGAATACTATCCACTCAGTACAATAGAGGAAACTCGTTAACCCCACACACTGGTTTTACTCACACATGTTCACTTATGCACACTTTTCAAAGAATATAAGTCTAAATCCGTTAAATCATTAGCCTTAATCTATCTTGATCAAAATAATTCTACCTTAACCTAAACTGCTCTCTCAAGCGCTACTCATGTGCCTCGGTTTTGATCTAAAATAGTTTTCGGTATTTTGGCCAAACTACCAAAATACCCTTTATTGACCCAGTCATCACCATTCTTTGCAAGCAATCGCCATACTTGCCATGTGTAAATGCACCACTAGATTGCCACGTGTCACCAAGTTTCTTCTGTCCCAGTTCCATGAACCACAACTTACTTGGACTGTTCAAGCCAAATGGTGTAATCCCACTGTTCAAACTTGCCTTCAACATTTTCCATCTTTCTCGTGCCATGCTTGAGCTCACCATCTCATCCAGCATTCTCGACTGTTCTGAGCCTTAGTTCCTTCATGAACAAAGCCCCGATTCTCGCCATCGACCATGGTTGATATCAAGCAACCCTATACATCCAAAGACAAAAAATCATTTTCGGGTATAAATTTTTCACAACTTGACTCACATTAGCCAAAACATGCATCATGAAACATTAATGCAAAGACCTAGGTCACACCAACTCAATCTATGACTCAAATCTCAAAATCCTCAATTTCTACCCAAAACAGTATCACTGTTTCCTTGAAAAATTCATAAACCAATCTAGACAAAGTGCGATCTTTGCAAAATCACTTAACCACTCCACAAAACTTGTAATGATTCATCGCGGCAATAACCTGGACCTTCTCACATGGTCCTTCAATTTGTAAGTGTGAATGTAAGATGGATTTTCTTAGCATAGGAAGGCTAGGATTAGTCCACTGCATCTTAAGAGGGACATCAACTGTTGTATGACTAATGTCAATTAGAAATGTTTGAACACCTCAAAAAAAGGATATGTTTTGAGCCCCAAGTAACTGCACTTCAGAATTTATGCTAAGCATGTGTGTACCGATTTTTTGCCTAAAGTAAACGCATCAGAGTTGATATTATGCACATTCTATCATTCATGAGGTTTCTCTATGAAAATATGGAGGGAAAGAGAGAGATTGAGTAGAGCATATTTTATTGCCTTTAGTTCCCAGGTTAAATTTATTTCTTTGCTGATTCTTCTCATTAAATATAGTTGACCAGGCATTCACCATCCACCTGTGGTAAAGGAAAAGGCTGTCAGGGGCAAGTCAAAGTTAGCTATGGGTTTAGCCTCATAAGAGGTAGAACAAATCATCCTATGGAGGATTATCATATAGCTGAACTCGTCCAAGTGAAAGGCCATGAGCTTTGTCTTTTTGCTAGTTTTGATGGTCATTCAGGAGAAACCGTTCCCACGTACTTACAAAAGAATTTGTTTTTCACTTGTGAGACTATGTGGAGGTCATCCCATGGTTGTGATGAGCAATTGACTTTTGAATTAGGGTATGTGTTAAGGTTGAATTTGGTTTTTGAGGAGTTTTGCAAAAGATCGCTTCTTGGTCTGTCTAACTTCTAGTCGATCGATTCAATCGGCTGCGTTCTCTATTTACGACTGTGTGTCAGATAGTCCGATCGGCAGAACGACCCCGCGGTGGTTGAAAGCTTCAGTGCTGAATGACTATGTGTGAACGATAGTCATAACTGGTAATCGATGGTCGTAGTGTACTGCTTGGTCATGATCGGTAGTCATAAGTCGTAGCAATCGGTTGTGGAAATCATAGCATGTGTGATCAATATTCATAGCTGATGTGAGTGATAATTGTAGCGATCTGTGTGGTAGTCATAGCATGTGCATTCGATGGTCGTAGCGTCTGTTATGTGGTCATAGGCTGCTGGTAGGAACTTGTGGGCTATGAGTACCTCATCCCCGAGCATCCACGTACTGATAAGTCGTATCAGACCAGTTGGTGGGCTGAGATTGTTCATTGGAATTATTGGTGTTCTGATCAGGGTTGACCGGGGTGTTTGTTACTAATGTGCACATGAGTTTATTGCTTGGCTCTAGGATTAGAATTAGTAATTTGAGTGCATACTTTTTGCATTGTGCATTATATGGATAAATTGTGCAAATTGATGATCTTTGTGCATTGTACGGTGCTATGTGACGGTTTGCTTGTTGGTGTTGGTTTCAAGACTTTGAAGTTGGATCATGGTGAGGCGTAGAAGGACCGGGACTAGGCACAGGCGGTGTTGCGGTCTAGAACGGTCAGGGAGACACCGAAGATGACTGAGGCTTGTGGGGTGGTTGCAAGCTGGGACGATGAGAAACCGGAGTGGGAGCTACCGGCGGTGGACATGATGAGCAACAGCAAGGTGGATCGGGACTAGGCCCAGGGAGGAGCCGAGGTCCTATGCGGTCGAGGATGCCGGGTGCCGTCATGCGCAAGGAGAAGCACGTAGTGCGCCAAGTGACTTGGGTCATTTGCAAGCGAGGATGGTTTGGTGGGATCCGGACGCATGAGAGGCTTGACGATAAGTCATTGGGGCCACATGGAAGGTAGAGAAGCATGGGCGAAGCCTCGTGGCAAAGGAAGCGGGAAGCTTCGAGGAAGGCAGTAAAGGGGTATTTTGGTAAATTGCCCAATATTGGGAAAAGTGGCGGTATGTGAAACCGCGGTGTTGGCCTAAGTGGTTTAGGTCTTGTATGTGCTGAAAATGTGAAGTGGATCAAGTGTTGGTTCACTAATAGGTTAATGGTGCAAGCCGCTTTGAGAAGCATGCGTGAGTAAAACCCGGTGTTAGGCAGGGTTACGGGTTATCCCCGGTTTGGCCTAATGGGAGCCTATAAAAAGAGGAGGGGGAGGTAAAAGCTAAGATTTGAGAAGGTTGGCTAGGCCTTGTGGTGCCTAGCTCCTCCTCCATCCCATGGGAGTTAGGTTGGAGAGTAGGTGTGGGCCCTAGGTTTAGAGCTTTGTCCTCCTGAGGGGAGTGGCTGAAAAACCAATCATCTTCAGTGAGAAATACATCAATCTTTGATCTACCATTTGTGTATCGTTTGTTAGATTGAGTTTGCTCGGCTTGATTCTGGTTCTTCTGTGTTTTCCTTTTCTACTTCTCGCTCTGTTATGTCTCTTCTTGATCCGAGAGGTTGTTCTTGCTTGTTTTGTAGTGATCTGATTTGCTATATTGTGTGGAATCATACTCAAAGCCATTGTCGTAGGGATGGCCCCACCTAAACCAAAGCAGCTGGTAGGAGGTTATAAGGCCCAGAATAGGCCATGTGTCCGACATAAGCGCCCCAGAGGATAACAGAGATGTAAGGGTATAAGCTGTAAAGCACTCCTCATATGTATATATATATGAGTACAGGCCATGGGGAGGGGCAGACACAACGCTCATCTCCATCACTCTCCACTACCATCTCTCTCTCTGTTTGGCTGTAGCCACACAGCTTGGCGCCGTCCGTGAGGAGGACAAGGACAAGCTCAAGACCAAAGAAGAAGGATGGCACCGAAAGAGCTTCGTGGCCGGGGCGAAGGAAAGAAAGCGGCCGGGCGGGCGTCGTATGAGTACGGGGCCGGCATCGGCGGCGGCGAGCGTGGTGGCGACGCGGCGCGGTGGCGAGGCGTCGGCGTTCGGCGGCGACGACCAACTCGTCACCGGCCGCGACGACCAACCTCGTCACCGGCACCGCGGCGACCAACCTCGTCACTGGCACCACGACAACCCGCCCCGTCACCGGCGTTGCGGTGGCGAACCCCGCGGTCGAGGACGTCGACGCCGGTGCGGCGACAACCGACCCCGCCGACGCAACGACAACCGACCTCGCCGCCCGCGCGCGACCCTCGTCGGCGGCGTATGCCGGGCGGTTCGAGTAGCCATGACGGAGCGGCCGGCGGCTCGGGAGCTCGCGGCGCGATCGTGCCACGCCGATCCGCCGTTAGAAGTACTGGCGACCCGCGCGCTGGCCGGTGGAAGCGCCTGTGGCGGCCCTCAACGCGTTCGGCGGAGTTGGGGACCTTCGCGAGCCGTCCGAGATATGCAAGAGGCTCGGATCCAGCGAGCGCGCCACTAATCGCGCCCGAGCCCACGCCGGAGAGAGGCGACGATCGCGAAGCCCCACGTCTAGCCGCGTGCGCGCTGCGGCGCGTAGATCCGAGTCCCCGCTCGGCGGGGCTGCAGCAGTGGCATGGCCCGAGGACTTCATGTTTCTAGCGCCATTGACCCGCACAAAGCGACACGGACCCCGTGAGTTCGTGCGGCGTGTACAAAACGCGATCGGCCGCGGGCGGAGACGACACGGGAAGGCGAAGGACTCCCCCGCGCTATAAGGAGTGGCGCTCTCTTGGTTCTTTACCATAGAGCCGGGCTCCATCTACGCGTGGGAGCAGCTCCGCGATCGCCTTCACAACAACTTCCAAGGAAACTATGTGGAGCGAGTCGACGCGGACCAACTCTTCGCTGTGAAGCAAAAACCCTCGGAGAAGCTCCGAGACTACTTCAAGCACTTCGCCAAGATTCGATGCCAAGTGAAAGACGTTAATGAAACCACTATTGTTAATGCAGCCATACAGGGCCTTCATCCGGGCCCGATGGCCGAGTACAACGCGCGAAAGCCAATCAAGACGGTGGCGAAGCTCTACGACAAAATGGAGGAATACGCCAGGGCGAAAGAAGGCGTCGCGGCGAAGGCAAGGTGGCGACTCGACACCAACCGGCCGAACCTCGGCGAAGCCGAAGATCCGCCGAGGGCGGTTCTTGAAGGAAAGCGTGGCGAGTCGTCGAGGATGCGCCGACGCGCAGGACGCCGCACAAGGAGTCGTCCGACCGCCCAAGCGCGGCAGAGGTCGAGCGAAACGTGACGTCCTCGACATTGAAGGCGGTTCCGACGAGGCGCTCGCTGGCCGAGGCGGTCGGGGCGCCGTGGCGGGGGCGGCGTGGCGGCCGCGACGATAAAAGTCGTGGAGATTACGACGACCGGCACCGGGACTCGGTGTGTAGTCCACGGCGCGGCAACCACGATACTGCACCTCCATCGCGGCGCTCCGCGATAAGCGTCGCCAGGGCAGAACCCGGAGACACGCCCGCTGCGGTGGCCCACGCCCAATTCCGTGACGAGGCCCCCATGCAGTGCGGCGCGAGGATGCAACCCGTGAAGACCCTTACGGATCCAAGCTCACGTCACAGCAGCCTCGGGAGGGCCTTCGCCGCCGCAAGCCCGAGGCAACCCACCGCAGGTCATTAACGTCATATCCGGAGGCTCTGCGGCTGGAATCGCCTCGCCAAGGCGGCAAAGAAGGCCTATGCGCGAAGACTACATCACGTGGCGGCATACCCAGCGCAAGCACCGCCGATGGCGCAGACAAGTCACATTCACACCCGACGACGCCAAGGCGTGGATTTCCCTCATCAGGACCCCTAGTCATCCGGGTCACTATCGCGGGATGCGATGTGGGCGTGCCTTGGTGGGCGGCGGTAGCTCCGCGAACATATTGTTTGTGGCGGCCTTCGACCAGATGAGGATCCCTCGAAGCCGCCTAGGACCCTCCAGAATCCCACTGCAGGGCTTCGGGGGACAGCCCCTGTGGGCGTTGGGCCAAATAAGTCTTCAAGTCTCCTTCGGCCAAGATAACAATGTGTGGACCGAAGATGCCACCTACGACGTGGTCGACCTTCCGTACACCTACAATGCCATATTAGGGTGCCCAATCCTCAACTCCTTCGGCGCGATACCACATCACGGCTATCTATGCATGAAGATCCCGGGTCCCCGGACCATCATCACCGTCCGAGGTGATCAGGATATGGCCTGACGCATCGAGCCAAGTACCAGGTACCCACGTCGCGAAGCCCAGTGGCGCTTTTAGAGCTGGCGTCACAGCGCGAGGGTCCGCGGGGCCATTCAGAGGCGCCTTGGCGGGCCTTGCAGATGTCCAGCGGCTAGAGGCTTCGGCCGCACCAAGGACAAGCGGTCGAGTATATCCACCTGTAATCGCTTACCGCAAGAAGCGGGGATGTAATGAAGATCGCCGTTTGCCAACAACCTTTCTTCATCACGCATAAATACGCGGCGGAGGCGCGCGCAGTGGGCGGTAGCGCGTTCCTCGCAGATAAATCGGTCGCGACGTTCGGCGTGTGCACTCGCCGTAGCCAAAGGTGACGGGACTGAGTATAAATCAAAGTCGCACGTTCGCGTGTGCACTCGCCGTCGCCAAAGGTGATGGGCCTGAGTATAAACAAAGACGCACGTTCGCGTGTGCACTCGCCGTAGCAGTGCGGATCGAGTATAAATCGAAGTCGCATGTTCGCGTGTGCACTCGCCGCCGCCAAAGGTGACGGGCACAGTATAAACAAAGACGACGTTCGCGTGTGCACTCGCCGTAGTGAGTGCGGGGTGAGTATAAATCGAAGTCGCGACGTTCGCGTGTGCACTCGCCGTAGCCAAAGGTAGCGGGCACGAGTATAAACAAAGCGCGCGTTCGGCGTGTGCACTCGCCGTAGCGAAGTGCGGTACGGATAGTATAATCGAAGTCGCGACGTCGCGTGTGCACTCGCCGTAGCCAAGGTGGCGGGCACGAGTATAAACAAAAAGCGCGCGGGGACGCCCTCGCGCGCGCGATCACGGACTTTAAATAATATGTAGCGTCGAAGTGCGCCTCCGCACGCGCGATCTATGGACTTTAAATAAGGCGTAGCATCGAGGTCGCCTCCGCACGCACTCGCCACGGACTTTAAATAAGGCGTAGCGTCGAGGTCCGCCTCGCACGCGCGCGATCTACGGACTTTAAATAAGGCGTAGCGTCGAGGTCGCCTCGCACACACCGGCCTACGGACTTTAAATAAGGCGTAGCGTGAGGCTCGCCTCGCACGCGAGTCTCCGGACTATAAAGGAAGTCGTAGCGTCGAGGTCCGCCTCGCACGCACGATCCACGGACTCTAAATAAGACATAGCGTCGAGCTCTGTCTCGCGCGCGTGAGTCTCCGGGCTATAAAGGAAGTCGAGCGTCGAGGTCGCCTCGCGCGCACCGATCCACGGACTCTAAATAAGGCGTAGCGTGAGGCTCGCCGCACGCCGCGAGTCTCGGACTATAAAGGAAGTCGAAGCGTCGAGGTCCGCCTCCGCACGCACTGATCCACGAACTCTAAATAAGGCGTAGCGTAGAGGCACGCCTCGCATGCGCGAGTCTCCGGACTATAAAGGAAGTCGAAGCGTCGAGGTCGCCTCGCTGCGCACCATCCACGGACTCTAAATACGACGCGGCTGTTCTCCCTGCGCACTCTACGGAGTCTAAACAAGACACGGATTCCGCGCATGCCGGGAACCTCGTCCCTGTGCATACTCTGCGGAGCATAAAATAAGGCTACGGGGGCCTCCCACACGTTTCGCACCGCGTAGTGCGGGAGGTGAGCGCAGCGCGCGCTGACGATGTGTGATAATTGTAGCGATCTGTGTGGTAGTCATAGCATGTGCGTTCGATGGTCGTAGCGTCTGTTATGTGGTCATAGGCTGCTGGTAGGAACTTGTGGGCTATGAGTACCTCATCCCCGAGCATCCAAGTACTGATAAGTCGTATCAGACCAGTTGGTGGGCTGAGATTGTTCATTGGAATTATTGGTGTTCTGATCAGGGTTGACCGGGGTGTTTGTTACTAATGTGCACATGAGTTTATTGCTTGGTTCTAGGATTAGAATTAGTAATTTGAGTGCATACTTTTTGCATTGTGCATTATATGGATAAATTGTGCAAATTGATGATCTGTGTGCATTGTACGGTGCTATGTGACGGTTTGCTTGTTGATGTTGGTTTCAAGACTTTGAAGTTGGATCATGGTGAGGCATAGAAGGACCGGGACTAGGCACAGGCGGTGTTGCGGTCTAGAACGGTCAGGGAGACACCGAAGATGACTGAGGCTTGTGGGGTGGTTGCAAGCTGGGACGATGAGAAACCGGAGTGGGAGCTACCGGCGGTGGACATGATGAGCAACAGTAAGGTGGATCGGGACTAGGCCCAGGGAGGAGCCGAGGTCCTATGCGGTCGAGGATGTCGGGTGCCGTCATGCGCAAGGAGAAGCACGTAGTGCGCCAAGTGACAGGTCATTTGCAAGCGAGGATGGTTTGGTGGGATCCGGACGCATGAGAGGCTTGACGATAAGTCATTGGGGCCACATGGAAGGTAGAGAAGCATGGGCGAAGCCTCGTGGCACAGGAAGCGGGAAGCTTCGAGGAAGGCAGTAAAGGGGTATTTTGGTAAATTGCCCAATATTGGGAAAAGTGGCGGTATGTGAAACCACGGTGTTGGCCTAAGTGGTTTAGGTCTTGTATGTGCTGAAAATGTGAAGTGGATCAAGTGTTGGTTCACTAATAGGTTAATGGTGCAAGCCGCTTTGAGAAGCATGCGTGAGTAAAACCCGGTGTTAGGCAGGGTTACGGGTTATCCCCGGTTTGGCCTAATGGGAGCCTATAAAAAGAGGAGGGGGAGGTAAAAGCTAAGATTTGAGAAGGTTGGCTAGGCCTTGTGGTGGCTAGCTCCTCCTCCATCCCATGGGAGTTAGGTTGGAGAGTAGGTGTGGGCCCTAGGTTTAGAGCTTTGTCCTCCTGAGGGGAGTGGCTGAAAAACCAATCATCTCCAGTGAGAAATACATCAATCTTTGATCTACCATTTGTGTATCGTTTGTTAGATTGAGTTTGCTCGGCTTGATTCGGTTCTTCCTGTGTTTTCCTTTTCTACTTCTCTGCTCTGTTATGTCTCTTCTTGATCTGAGAGGTTGTTCTTGCTTGTTTTTGTAGTGATCTGACGCTGCTATATTGTGTGGAATCATACTCAAAGCCATCTTGGCTATTCTCTTCCCATGAGCACGGTTTGTTCATCTCTTCGATCTGGAAGTCTCGGTTTTGTGCGCGCTTGGTTAAATCATAAAAAGATCTGAACTTGTTTACTAAGTTTTCAATCCAAGATTGGATTATCTTCCTGAGACCTTAAGAAATTTGTGTACAAAGTTTCACAACCATTTGATCTTTTAATCAAAGGATTTGATGTTTTAGATCTGGTGGTCGTGCGCCTCCTCTGTTACTTCTAGTCAATTATGACCGCACTTGCTTTCGATCACTAAATGTTTTTAGATCTGGTGGTCGTGCACCTCATCTGTTACTTCTTGTTGTTCATGACCACATATGATCTTCATCCAATGATCTTAAGTCGTGTGGTCGTGCGACTTCTCCGATACTTCTAGTCGTTCATGATTTCATCTGATTTTTATCGCTCATTGGTCTTAAGTAGTGTGGTCATGTGCCTCCTCTGATGTATCTAGTCATTTATGACCACATCTGCTTTTTGAGTAGCTCACGACTGCATTTGGTTACGAGCACTCGATTGTCTTTGACCACGTCATACGACTGCTCTGTTTTGAGTTCGTTCTTTTCTCTCTCAATCTTTTCTTGATCCAAGACTTTTGATTTGATTTCTTCGATATTCTTTCTTGCTGCGACATGTGGGATCGTGCTCAAAACCTTCTTGGATATTCTCTACCCATGAGTAAGATCTGCTCATCGTTTTTAGATCTCAGTTGTGTATGCTGTTTTAATTTGCAAACGGTCTCAAATTTGTCATTGATTTTTTAATCCAGGAATAGAATAGCTTCCTGAGACCTTAAGATACATGTGTACACTAGCTTCATGGCTTTTGGATCTTGCAATCAAAAGTTACGTGAAATTTGGATCTTGCGGCCGGGCTGAAAAATCATGTTCCCCTATTCTTTCTTTGGAAACAATAATACCGCAAGCCTTGTAGAGACAGTACTGTAGTTCCTGTTCTCCAACCACTTTGGTTTCGACCGTTCACCGGTCGAAGTTCGGCTTGGTTCGACCACCTTGGTTTCGATCACTCAATGGTCATAGATCACTCTAGTCACATTTTTAATTGCTATGACCATACACTGGTTTTCGACAACATTGTTTTCTGATCGCACTTTGGGCATCGACTATGGAGGTGTCGACCATTTATTGATTTTTGACCACATAGTTTGTAATCACATCGGTCTTTGACTGCGCTGGTTTCGGAATACTCATTGGTCCTGAACTATGCTGATCTTTCAACCACACACTGGACATCGACAACGTTGGGTTCGACCATGTTAGTTTCGATCACTGTGGTTTCGACAACGTTGGTTTTGACCACATTGGTTTCAACCATTGTGGTTTCGATCACGTGGTTTCGACCACGGTGGCTTCGATCATGTTGTCTGCCTTTCGACTATATTGATTTCTGTCTAGTGGTCGTAATATGACCACGTTGTGCTCTGATCTAGTTGTACTGAGCTCTGTGTTTCTTTGCTTTTTTAAGTAGACTTCACTTCCTAATCTCGATAACTTTGTAGCTATCGGAGTAAAAGATTTGTGCATATTTAAGAAGAAAATTTTTAGGCATCATTCATCCCCATTTATTGCCTGTTCGGTCCTACACCACTATCTTGAAGTGAGGTGAGTTTTTAGCTTTCCTCTAGAAAAAAGAACGTTTCACCAACAGGCATATGTAATGATCACTGTTTTTTTCAATCACGCTAGGAAGAATTTTGGATACATCCTGATAGAGCAATCACTAAAGCTTAAAGGAGAAGACTGACCAGGCAATTCTATCGTGTAGTCCAGATCTGGGGCAAGGTGGATCGACTGCTCTAACAGTGATTCTTGCCGACGGCAGGAAGCTGTAAGTTGCTAATGTTGGGGATTCACGAGCTGTCCTTTCGAAAGGTGGGGAAGTCAAAACAAATGTCTACTGATCATGGTCCAAATCGTGATCGTGGAACTATAGAAAAAAAAGGCGGCTTTGTTTCAAATATGCCAGGTGCGGTGCATTTCTTCCAACTGTGTAGCTAGATTGAAGCATTGAAGCTTTCGCCACGTATGTGGTAGATTTCAGAACAATGCTGTTATGATTTATGCCATACAAACTGTGTATCATCTTCTGCTCTTAATTTAATCACATTTAGGGGTGAAAACGGATCGGATACAGACGGATAATGTCTCTACCATATTTGTTTTCATATTTTTTTCGGATACGAATACCGATAACTCGAATACGAATACAAATACAAATAATATCGAATACAGATATGGATCGAATACGAATCGAAACGAATACGATTACGAATATTTATCGGAACATGAAAATCCCTTAAACTATACATCCAAAATTAACGAAAATACGTAAATAGTTCATCTTGTACAACATAATAAAGGGAATACATAAGATGATAAAGTTATAAAAGCACAACAAAATGAAACTGAACCTAGCAACATGTTACACAATCAATTTCAGGGCACAAATACAAAGGGCACATTTTGTTAATCATGCATGCACAAATACAAAGGTCACATCAGCAACTAATCCACAAGATAGTTTCATCAATCAGCAGTAAGATTGCAACAATGCAATAGTAATAGTTTCATCAATCAGCAGTAACTCCAGTAAGATACTAAGATTAATAGTTTCATCAACCATCACAAATTAAGTTTTGCTTAATAGTTGCAACAATGCAACCTGATTAATAGTTTCATCAATCAGCAGTAAGATACTAAGATCAATCAATCCATGAGTAAATTTCATCAATCAATAGTAAGATCGCAACTAATCCACAAGAATCATCACTAACTTACAGCGAGATGGCCGCGGAGCGGAGGAGCGGAGCAGCCGAGGCGAAGGAGGCGTCGGAGGCCGGCGGAGGTGGGCGAGCAGCGAGTAGTAGAGGCGGCGAGCGGCGGTCGGCGAGGCGAGCGGCGGCAGAGGTGGAGGCGAGGCGAGCGGCCGGTGGGCGCGCGCCGTGACGCCGCAGCGGAGAAGCGGAGATTGGGGTTGGGGGGCGCGGTTTGCGCGGCCGCGCCAGGCAAAACCTAAAGGCCTAAACTGGCGCCCGACGGTTGGATCGCATGGGTGGGTGAAGAATGGACGACTGGATCGCGCATGAGTTGGAATGGGCCGTCTGGGCTTCTAGCATTATGGGCTAAAATTTTGGATATCCGTTTTCGTATTATCCAGATAATCCATATCCGTATCCGTATTCGACGGATACTAGGCTTACTGTATTCGTATCCGTATCCGATAAAAAAAACCGTATCCGATCCGAGAACTATCCGAAAAAAATTCGATCCGATACAATTCGTATCCATATTCGTCCGAATCCGACGGAAACTATCCGATCCGTTTTCACCCCTAATCACATTGTTGCATGTCGGTCTGATCACCTCAAAACTTTGGTCATATAAAAAACTGTCCGTGGAAAAGTTTGAGAAAACAAACTTATTGTATTTATGTGTTTGGTTCTTTGTGATTTGTCATATAATGAAAAAAACCATCCCTACAAGTACCAAATGACAAATGCCCACTGACAAGAGAGTACGAGGCTGTCTTGAGTCGATATTTTGTGGATTCATGCCTTGTATTTGGAAGTATTTAGTAGCTTTAGTTTTAACATGTTGGACAACGCATTTTTGTTCTTTAAGTTGATTGAATGAGACCCACCTTTAGCATGACTATTCTTTCACACCTCCACAGTACACGCTTCTATTGTTTTCTCAACAAAAAGACCTGTCCCCAGTGTGCATTCTTACCTTTCAGTTCTGGAATTTAAGCCACTACTTCCAGTCAGTAATCTGTACCCTCACTTCTAGTCTCCAGTTGCTAAAGGGTGCTATTTAGAAACCTGTCAGATTTTACTTCGACCACGTAGTAGACTCGATCACTGTAGTCGTAATTCGATTACGACCACGCTGTAGACTCGATTGATGTGGTCGTAAAGCTTACGAACACGTTAAAGACCTGATCGCCATGGTTGTAACTCGTTTATGACCACGTCTTCTACTCCGTGACTGTGGTCGTAACTCGTTTACGACCACGTCTTTAGCTCCTGTGGATACCTTCGCTCGATCGTCGTGGTCGCAACTCGTTTACGACCATGTCTACGAACACGTCGACCTCGATACTCGACAATTTTCCTGGAGCCAAAACTGCTACTTCTTCTCTTCTTTATTTTCTCTCTCCTCTTGTTTGATCACACCGATCGTTTCAACTCTCTATCCCTCTCTCATTACATTGCTCTTCTTTTATACCCAACACAATGACTACCACACGGAGACAACTACGACACGGACTCGAAAACTGACTCGTACACGGAACAAACTCATACATGACTACGACCATGACAAACCAACTCGAATACGACTAAACAAGATTACTAACTCTAACAATCACCTCCTTAATCTTGTTTCTCTATCTTGATCATGTCGATCTTCTCTCTTGATTTTGCTTTCTCCTTCTATCTGCACTACCGTGTGCTGTACCTTCCTAAGCCTTGCACAATCTGATGCTTACCGCGCCTTGCACTTAGATTAATCATGTCCTTCTTTGTACGTCTACCTGGGCTAGAGCACCTCCTCCCACAGCCACCTTGGATTCGCCGTTATCTGAGCCTCTCGCTCCTCTCTTTTGGACCAAGTTTGTCCACTTTCTGACATATGTCTCAGCTGAGGCTACATCGCCCCTAACTTCTGTCTCCAACGCTTCTTGCGTTCTCTCTGCAAAACCACAAAAGACTATATCAACCTGTACTCCAAATCTTCCTCTTGGACCTTGTGCACCTTTTTCATATGCCTCCCGCGTACATGATTTCGTTGGAGTGACACTCGCATCGCTCCCCCAACTGCATGCACTCTGGAGCCGCTGCTCTCTTCATGCGCGCCTACATGTGCGTGGTCACCCGAGCTGCCACCTGCAGCTTTTGCACCTCGTCCATCCGTGCCTCTCTTCACACAAATCTGTTTACAAGTTTTCAAAGAAATCTTGTACAATCGATTTGGATATCTCTTCACTTTCATCAATAGATCTTTGTTCTTGTCGTACACATGCAAGAACTCATCCTACAGTATCACTGTGCACCCTTTTTCTGTCATCTGCCCGAGACTAAGTATGTTATTTGCAGACTTGGTATAAAGTAAATCCCTATCAACAACTTCTTAAAGTAAATCCCTGTCAACAACTTCTTATCTCCATCCTTACATTGCAACAGCATTGTCCCTTTACCCTCTTATCTCCACCATGGAGCCATCGTCAAACTTGACTTTGCCCCAAACCTTCTTGTGGAGCTCATGAAAAATGGAGCGATCTCCTACCATATGGTTGCTTGCTCCATTGTCCAAGTACCACTGATCCGTGTGATCGTGGTTACCTTCCTTCGTGCGTAGTTTTAGAACTACATTCTCCTCGTTCAGTATCACTATGACCGGCGCCTTTTCAACATATAAGGAGAGACGTAGTCCCTGTTCTTCATCGTTTTTTTCGTCTTGGGCGAGGTTCACCTCTCCGTCCTTCTTCTTGCTTTGGCAATCCGAAACATAGTACCCGTACTCGTTACAGTTGAAACACTTTATATGGCTACGGCATCTTGATGCGTAGTGCCCGTATTTGCCACATTCAAAGCACCTAACTTGTAACTTATCACGGGATCTGTCACCACCGCCTTACCTAGTCTTGTCTCTATGGCCACCTCTACCACCTCGACCACTCTAGCCACCTCGATCGTGCCACCTCCCGCGGTTGTTTGATGAGCCACGATTGTCTCTCGGATCTCCCTTTACTAACAACGTTTGCTAGTTGTGAGTCTGAGATCCCTGCTCGTTACGTGACTGAAACCCCTTCAGTAACTCCTCATGCGCCTTGAGGGAGCAAGTAATCTTCTCTATCTTCTTCTTATCTAGATCAGAGGAGTACATAAGTGTGATGACAATAGGTATGTACTTCTCCGGAAGCACGCGCAGATACTTCTTCACCACCACAGATTCCTCCATCTTGCCGTCAAGAGGGTTAATTTGATTGTACAATGAAGTCAGCTTGCCAGCGAACTCATCTACCGGTTGGGTCTCTCCCATCTTCAGATTCTTGAACTCACTCTAAAATTCTAGTGCTGCATCCCCTTCATACGATCAACACCCTCATGCATCGTCTGCAGTGTCTCCCACGCCTCTTGTGCCGTCTCCTTGGCGATGAGCTGATACATTATCACATCTAGCATCGCCTGGTAGTCGATGGCGAAAGCCGCCTGATCCACCTTGTCGTCCACCTCCTTATCATCGACTGCACTCCAGACTCCCTAGGTGCACATGTTCACCTTCATCTTCATTGCCCACACTGGATAATTGTCGGTCGTCAGGAGAGGGTACTGGAGGGAGATTAGCCCACCCTGGGCCTTCGCCTTATCACCCATGATCTTTAGAAATCACTGAATCCAATAGGCTCTGATACCACTTGTTGAGTTTGGAACACCTTGGCAGTTGTTACGACCACACACAGAGTCGTTACAACTACTTCTGGTTTTAGCTGACGACGACCACGTTCATGCTGCGCTGCACTCCTTCGACCACGTTGTAGGCTCGATCACTGTAATCATAATTCGATTACGACCACGCTGTAGACTCGATCGCCGTGGTCATAAAGCTTACGACCACGTTGAAAACCTGATCGTGGTTGTAACTCATTTACGACCACGTCTTCTGCTCGACCGTGGTCGTAATTTGTTTATGACTACATTTTCAGCTCCTGCGAATACCTCTGCTCGATCGCCGTGGTCGTAACTCATTTACGACCACGTCTACAAACACATCAAACACGATACTCGATAATTTTCCTGAAGCCAAAACTGCTCCTTCTTCTCTTCTTTATATCTCTCTCCTCTCGTTCGATCACACCGATCGCTTCGACTCTTTGTCCCTCTCTCATTACATTGCTCTCCTTTTATACCTAACACAATCACTACCACACGGAGACAGCTACGACACGAACTCGAAAACTGACTTATACACGGAATAAACTCATATACGACTACGACTACAATAAACCAACTCGAATACGACTAAACAAGATTACTAACTCTAATATTATAATTAATCTAGATAGTTTTAAATCTATTAAAGATCAAATTTAAGAATGTTTGATAGTATAAATACTAGGACGCAACGAAGTGGGTAGTCATACCTGCTAGAATTCTTTGCTTGTCCATCCAAAGGTACATTCGTGGGGATCATAAGACCTATCTGAGTTCTGAATAGCTGTTTTGTAAATATGAGTTAGCTTCATTGTTAGTCTTTTTATGGGGGATATATTTTTTTGAAGGATGTTTCATTTTCTTGTCTGTTTTAGCATTAATTTTTAATCTGACGTCTAAAAAATGATTGAAATACATTGCACAGAATGGGACCCAAGGAGCCACTGCTAAGACAACATAAGAGAAAATTTAAAAGACCAATAATACACTTGGCTCCTACAAGTACTCCCTCCGATTATTTTTATATACGTATTTTGGTTAAGCACGGGAATTAAGAGGGTCATGAAACCAAGAGATTAGCGGATAGAAATGACCAACCGTCCAACAGAGCGCCTTTTCCTTCTCGCGCGTCGGAAAGCCGCCCACTGGACCGCCCCGAGGCCCATCCCCACCGCTCCTCTCGACGTACCGGGCCACGTGGGACATGTTACCATGACGTGTGGGGCCGCTTCGTTACATGCTACTGTGTCAGTGAGAGAGAATACGGCGCGAGTACCGTGAGAAGAGTTTGTTGTTGACTTGGATTACGACCGCCTCGCTTCCGCACTCCACCACGCGCGTACTCGCTGTCTCCTGGGCATGTACAACGCCCGTCCTTATCCCGTCTCGGAGACGGCTTTTTTCTTAAAAAAACCCTCGGCGGGCTTGCAGACGCTCGCCCCGTGCCGTGGACCGAGGCCGAACCGACGAGCGCAGCAGCGTTGTACGGCCCTCGTCTCCGCGACTCGACCCGCGCTCGGATCCCGCGTGGCGCGCGCGTACTCTGGTTTCTCTACGCGCCAAATCCATCCCCAGCTCCATATCTTCCCGCGCCCTCGCTTTCGTCCCCATTCTTCCGACTTCAGCGCCGTTCACCGGCAGTCGTCACCACCAACGGTGCTCGAGATGTCCGCGTCTACAGGGGCGGACCTGCCCTTCGGGCGAGGCCAGGCGGCCGCCCGAGCTCCTCGCCGGCCGGACCCCCGCGGCGGAAGCACACGCCCATTCCATTCCCCCGATACCACCCTCGCGAGATAGCAGAAATCCAGAGGAAAAGGAAGAAAAAACCCAGCAGCAACCGCCCTCGTGAGTCTGCCGCGGGAGCGCGAGCTCCCTCTCTTCGCTGCGTGGCGAAATCGAGCTCGTCGGCTGGATCCAAGATACGGTATTTCGCGGCTTCTTTTCTTGGAGTTGGAATCTTTGGGGGTCGGGTTCTTGATTTCGGGTGGGAATCTGGGCTCTTGCAGGGGGTTTGCTGGCGGGGAGGACTTTCGGGTGATTATTTGCAGCCCAATCTCGGCACTTTGTCACCTCGGTGTTATGATCTTGGGTCTAGCCGTCTTCAAAGACTCCGTGCCTCAGAGGATGAACCAGGGTAATGGATTTGCTATTCCATTTGAACCGAAGCAAGATTTTTAAGTTCAGAATTGTTTGACAGGCAGCAGGTGGGGAGGGGGAGGAGCTTCCAGTTGACCGAAGAGGAAGCGCTTCGTGCTGCCCGAGCTGTGTTGCTGATTGCTAACTCCATGATATCTGCGGCGCACGTTATCTTCTCTGGTGACCCGTCCATGACTCTCAAAGTAAGCCCCAAATTCGGTTAATGATGCGTGACATTCTTGCCAAAGAACAATGTTTTCCCTGAGTAATTTAGAAATATGTGATCGCTGAAATCTTAGGCATTGCCCGTTATTCTGTTCGGTGCCAAATGTGGTAGTCTGGTGAGTGGTGACGGTATGGAGGCTTCTGGCCACAGGTACTATTGGATGCACAAAGAACTAGCAAATCAATCTTCGCATGACTGCACTGTTAATTCATGTTCTGGTTAATGAAACTTTGCAGGGTTTTTCACTAGTTTTACACTCCCAAAGCTTTATCTCTGCTATTCGAATCAAATTCATAGGAGAGGTATAATTTACTTGTCCCTACTGAGATTGACTTCTTTGTTATGTATGGCTATTGTTCAGAGCATAAGCCCAAATTTTCACTTTTTTTTAGCTCAGTTGAGATTTTGAGAGATCGGGCTCTAGAAGCATGGAAGTTTATATTGAAAAAGAGAGCTAAAACTATTTAAGCCCCAGGTGAATAAGTTACAGCTCATGCAGTTTCAAAATGTCTATACATGAAACACTCTACATAATATGGAGTAGCTGTTTCAAAAAGCATTTCACCAGCTTTTTAGTGATCATCTTCTTAATGTTGTGCTTTCTCTTAGAAAGGTCATTTCAGTATGCATATCATATTACAAAATTGTGCTTACGGTATAAATTAGAAGTAGTGAAACAAAGTGTCATTTTAGGAAACATGGACATTGAAAATATTACAGGACCACCAAAGTTAACAATCTAACAGTAGGTGACAATGGTATCTTCTATCGGTGAGAGCTGTATCTTTCTTGAACAGATATATATTTCTTGAACAGATATATATTTCACTTCAATGGCATAGTTGGCTTATTGGTTCACTTTTTGGGATATATTTTTCTTGAACAGGTATATATTTCTTGGGATGACAAGGGTAAATTAGTTCACTTTCTATATCTTTCTGTTGATTTCACACATGTTAAGATTCATGACTGATGTTATGCTAAGATTCATGACTGATGTTCATAACCATTATGTCAATTTTGATATGAGACTGTTGTATGAATGAAATAATTGAACCTCAAAGTATTTCCATTTCACATAACCAGGCATGCTGCAATATTGTGAAGTGCTTGTAATTTACATGAACAGTATCAGGCTCATAAGCAACCTTCATGAACATTATCAGGTTCATGAAAACAGCGTCAGGTTTGTGAACAAACAAATACAATCATTAGTTTGGATAGACCATGGAAACTTATACATGGACAGTACTTGACTATCAGGTACTTGACAATCATTAGTTTGGATAGACCATTTTGTTAGCTGCTGCAGCAACGTTATTAGATCAGCAAGTTTATTTTGTATGCATCTCCAAAAAGTATAATCTTAGCATCCCATGCTATGTGATTCTTCACCCTCTCATCACTACAAATCTGCAACAATGGCTCCTAGGTTTTCTAGAACTGCTTGTACCCTTAGTTATGGCATTCAAACTGAAACATGCTTGTGACCTGGAGCACTCTGTTTTTGTGAGAAAATTTGGCTTATATAAGCCCATTGTACTCTATCATTTAGTACTCATTTAAGCAGTGAGAATACGAGTTTGAATGGGAATGTGGAGACAATCTGTTGTGGTATGAACTTGTTTTTTGTTGTGGACTGGTGGACATTTATTCTATAATTGGTATGTGCTCTATGGTTGCTGAATATGGTCTTGTATGAACATGTTGCAGTATATTAGACCTACATGATGTAATCGTACTATATTTTATTTTATTTATGAAAAAACTATTATATTATATTATTAATATATTAATATATCATTTATATTGATGGTTCTAAAAAATATTGTAATTATGTTCATCTTATTTATGCTTGATCTGTTAAGTATCAAGAAGCAACACAATGGTATATAGGAATCATATTCATGCTTGATCATGGCTGTATACATGCATTAAACAGTTTGCAGACAGTCAAATAGACGACCCATTGTACAAGCTGTCTGTTCAGTTGTCTGTATGTGAAGTGGAAAGAACTTACAGGCAACAACCCGTCTGTGGGTTGTACATGCCCTTACCTATCCAATCTGCTTGGCATTTTTTCACATTCACCCTGCGCTTCGTGCTTTATTCTTCATCGTGTCAAAGCCCACCGTCATATCCAAAATTACAGTCTAGCCCGTCACATGGATGTGAATTGTGAAACAAGCTTTTTCTTCTGCACGCACGTCCGAGAGAGAATAAAATGGGGATTGAAAAGGCATATGACGTGTAAATTATGATGCACATAATAAAAAAGAAACAATCAGAAGGCCTTTTTTCAAGGGAAATGAGAAGCGGCATTGCAGTCCAAAATTACAGCCTAGCCGTCAGGTGGATGTGAAACAAACTTTTTTCTTGTTCACCTTCGAGAGAGAAAATAGCACGGGGATTGTAAGAGCACATGACTTGTAAATTAGGAGGCTGTTTGGATTGAAGACAAATTTGTCCTACCAAATTTTACCAAAATTTGCATTGGAAAAAATGCCAAATTTTGGTCACCAAATTGACTACCATTTGGGTAAACGTTGGAAAAAAAGACTAGAAAACCAATAGAGAAATGAATCTCGCTAAAGTTTGTTAGCAAACTAGATGCTATCCAAATTTGGTTAACACTAACAAATTTTGGTAAAACAAAGATTGGTAACCACTGGAAGTAAATCAAATAGCCCCTATGATGTATAGAATAAAAATAAACAACAATGAGAAGCCGTATTGCAAATGAATGCTTGAGTACGAAAATTTGGAGTTTGAAAATTGCAACACGGAGATGGCATAAACTTAGGCTTTTCTTTTCTTTTTAGACAAACTCGTGTTTTTCTGCTTATTTTTCTTTTCTTTTTTAAACGAACTTGTGTTTTTCTGCTTGTGCCTAGCCACTTCAAACTGTACACAAAAGTTAAAAGGATATAACTGAAAAAACACCTTCTTTGTTCACATTTACGATGCACCCCCCTCTAAGAAAAGAGAAAAAGGGGAACCGAAAGTGTGCTGATCGTGCAAGCGCAAATTCCATGTTCCAAATGGACCTGTGCGCAAGAGGCACCACAAACCTCAATACCATCTAACGCGTCGTGCCAATCGAAGAAGTTGGGTACCACCACGGATCGCTGAATGGAGTCCACCAACCAACCGGCCGGCGCCGGCGGCGCCGTGGCGTACTCGGCTACCACGGCACCGCCGCCGACCGTGGCAGGCGGGGAGCCCTCTGACGCCCTTGTCGGCGCCGGCGCAGGCACCGGAGCTGGAGGAGGGGACGGGGACCCCCGCGCCGCTCTCCAACGGCTGGCTGCCCTCGGGGACCGCATGGCCGCCGTCCGGCGCCGCCTCGCCGCCTCCCTCTCCGGAGAATCGCAGCCCCTCTCCTCCTCCGACATCCACTCCGTGTCCTCCGAGATCTCCTCCGCCGCCCACCTCGTCGTCCTCAACGCCGCCTCCCTCCTCTCTTCCTCCCTCCCCTTCCCCGTGCCCGCTCCACCTCCACCTACTCCCCCTCCCGCTCCTGCCCAGGAGCTCCCAGCCGCGGCTACCTCTGCCCGACAACTCCCCCAAGAAGCCGCCAAGGGCGACGGCGACTACGACGTCGTGGAGCTCGACGCCACCGAGCTGCTCGCGGAGCACGTCCACTTCTGCGATATCTGCGGCAAGGGCTTCCGCCGCGACGCCAACCTCAGGATGCACATGCGCGCGCACGGCGACCGCTTCAAGACCCTGGACGCGCTCTCCCGGCCCGGCCAGGCGAAGCCGCCTGCCGGCCGCGATGTGCGGTTCTCGTGCCCCGTCGCGGGATGCAACCGGAACCGTGCTCACCGCCGCTTCCGGGCGCTCAAGTCGGCGGTGTGCGCTCGCAACCACTTCCGGCGCAGCCACTGCCCCAAGCTCTACGCCTGCGAGCGCTGCGGTGGCAAGAAGCGTTTCGCTGTTCTTGCCGATCTCCGCAGCCACCTCCGCCACTGCGGGGCGGAGGCGCAGTGGCGCTGCTCCTGCGGCACCACCTTCTCCCGCAAGGACAAGCTGTTCGGCCATCTCGCCCTCTTTGAAGGCCACATGCCAGCCATCACCGAGCCGAACAAGCATGTGGTGACAGCGCCTACAGAGGCATCCCTTGATATGATAGAGGAAGGAGGAATTGAAGGGAACTGTGAACAGGAGGAGGATGAGGAGGGCGCTTTTGATCCGGAGTTCTTCAAGGAGTGGATGGAGGAGCTCAGAGGTAGTGCTGGTGGCACGAGTTGGCCTGGACCGGCAGCACCAGGGCAATAGCAATGTAGCGAGTTCTATTTGGGGTAAGAGCTTTATCTTCTGCTGTTTTGTTGTAAAACTGTAACGTACAGTATGTGAAAATTTTGGTGCAACAAGACGTTGTGAAACAATGTCAAGATGCTGATGATCTACGTTGCGCGGATACTTCCCAAAAGTCACGTACCGGTATCGGATACTGTACCGGATACGGATACTGCCCCGATACGCGCCGATACGTATCCTGTAAGTATCGGAATTTATTAAGTATTTAAAAAGAAATTAATTCCCGATACTTCGCGATACCTCTCCGATACTTTTTCGATACTTCAACCTAATATCCCCACCAAACCATCCAGACTGGATCGAAACCGCACACCGCGCCTCCACCCACGCCTCGGTGGCGCTGCGCCTCCACCCACGCCGGTGGCCTCCTCGCCGGCGCTCGCTCGCCGCCGCGCTGCGCGCCGCCTCGCCTCGCTCGCCTCGCCTCTGCCGGTCGCCTCGCTCGCCCTCGCCTCCGCCGTCGCCGCTGCTCGCCGCCTGCTCGTCGTCCCTCCGTCGCCGCTCGCCGCCGCCGCCGCCGTCGCCGTCGCCGCCGCGCCGCCGTCGCGCTCGCCGCCGCCGCGCCGCCGTCGCCGCGCCTCGGTTGCCGCCTCGCCGCCGCGTTGCCGTCGCCGCCGCTCGCCCTCGCCGCCGCGTCGTCGCCATCGCCCGACGCCTCTGGTTGCCACCTCGCCCGCCACTCGCGATCCCCTCCGCCGCCGACGCCTCGATCGCCGCGCCCGCCGTCCGCTCGCCGTCGCTCGACACCTCGGTTGCCACCTCGCCCGCCACTCGCGGTCCCCTCCGCCGCTGCGCCTCCGATCGCCACCTCGGTATGCTCACCGCTCCTCGGACCCTCGGTGCTTTTATTTGCTATGTGTTGATAATGTGTTGGATGATTCGAGAGGGAAGTGATCGATGATGTTGTTTGTTGTCATTAGTTTGTTCATTTGCTATTAGTTGTCCCGATTAGATATGGCATCGGTGGTGGATTTGGAGGCTCAAGTGCATCGTGTAGCCACGGTACTAGTGCGTGTCTGGCTCATCCAAGTGGAACCGCCTCAACTAGGATATATATATATATTTATCTTTGCTATATCTATATATATATATATATATATATATATATATATATATATATATATATATATATATATATATATATATAGCAAAGATAAAAATAAGAAATTAATGAATTCTTATAAGGAATTGAGAATACCTTATAACCACACGAGCAAACATTTAGGATGCTCCTAGATGAGGCAGATTCCTTTGGATGAGCCAGACACGCACTAGTACCGGGGCTACACGATGCTTGAGCCTCCAAATCCACCACGGATGCCATATCTAATCGGACAACCAATAGCAAATGATATATATATATATATATATATATATATATAGAAAATTACATAGGCACCATGGTGCCTAGGCACCAACATCCGATACACGTGTATGATTGATAATTTTTGAGTTTGGGTATGAAAATGTTTTATATCCTTGATATATTTATGGTAAGTAAGTTTTGAACTCAGTTCAAATTAGTTTGAACTACTTTTGAGTTCAATGCAACTCTGATGAGTATATACCATAAAAATAGTTCAAACTAATTAAACTGAAGTTGAATTTAATTTTTTCGGAGTTTGACATCTCAAATATACTTTTATGGGTATATGAAGATACCCACATCAAACGTTCGAATCTCAAGCAAATCAAGGGTATTGATATTGGTGCCTAGGCACCATGGTGCATGAAACACTGGTTATATATATATATATATATATATATATATATATATATATATATATATATATATTTATATATTATATACACACGTATCGCCGATCGGTGTTTTAAGGAAAATGGCGAATCGCGGTATCGCCGTATCGCGTATCCGTATCCGTATCGGAGTATCTGGGTAACCTAGCTGATGATAGGATTACATCTTACTAGTATCTTGTACAAACTAGGCATTGGAACATTCTTCTGCTACTTGGTGAACATTCTTCATAGTTCATAACTTCGTATTACACCAAAAACAGAAATCTTAACTTAATTTATGCAACTGAGCTCAAGTATGTAAGATGCTCTAGGATGGCATGTCTCTTATCCAAATTAATTTTATATTGGGGATGAGTTTAGCTGGCTTTTTTCTTAAAACACTTAACTGGATCTTTACGCTTGTTGTTCTTGTATGTCCTGGATCACATATTAGTGTATGCATTTCACTCCAAACATTTATCATCTCCGTGGACGAAACTTTAAACCTTAAACCACTTCCCCTTTTCTTCATTAAGTATGATATTTTGGAAGTGTTCATGCTCATTTCTTAGTTTAGTCCATGTGAGTGGCATTCACTGGGTCCCTTACATTCATAAGCATATGAGTGTGTCCCTCCTTTTATATTTTAAGGAAGGTCTTTTGGCCCTTCAGATGCAATATGACGAAATGGTTGTTGCAAAATTATAGTGAGTTTGTGCACACCTGTAGCACCATATTTGCTCTGCCTTTTATGGTATAGATTATACATAGCTTATGGTTCTGTGTTCCACTATTATATAAACACTAACAATCAAGGGTTGCTATGTCTAGTTGTGTACAGACAATGCTATATTTTTTCAAACAGCAACTGATAGGTGGGCATGACACGTGGCTTGAATTCAATGGGGGTACCCTGTTAATGAGTGTTCATAAATATTTCCGTATTTTTTTGTCATGGAATATTTCCTCTGACCGCTAACGAGATCTCTCTGAAATAGTTTCTGTTGTTGTCTAGTTTTTTTTTGTTTTATTGGATATATGTGGTTTTCCACCGAGCTGTTCCAAGTATCGAACCTAGGTTGGGTTGTTCCCTCTCCCGCAACGCCACCATCTGGAGCACATCCCAACCCTACTTGTTTTCTAGTTGTCCGCTACACTAACATTCTGACCCTTTTTTCTCGTGAGGTAGCTAACAGTTTGTCGTGATACTCCTTGTTCCTTTACTGTAGATATGCTCTCTTCCTGATGCTTGTTAATGCCAATTTTGTTTGACTTGTGATGTATTTTTTCAGTTTGCATAGATAATTTAGTATGTAATTCAGTTTTACTCTTCACCAAAGCATGTGGGTATTTCACTAGTAAGGAAAGTTATTATTGTAAAGTTCTTGTTTATCCCATGCAAATGTAAAAGGATATCATTTGCATCTGAAGAGATTGCTTATCCTTGTTCATGACACTCAAATGGAGAGTGGATTACATTGTTCATGTTTGGTTAAGTGGGATATACTATATTAATGTAGGGTACAACTAGCTGCTCTAACGTTTGCAAGCATATTATAATGTGATTATTAAACCTCCAATGCTGTCTTGTAGGTGTATGGTAACAATAGGAAGGGCCATTGGCTTGCAAAAGTGACTGGAAAGATAAGAAGGGTCTTGCGAAGAACAACCTCTCTGCGTGCGTGCATGCGAGGTATGATGTGCAGTTGTTTTGCCCCCATCCAGTTTTTTTTTTACCTTCTCACCTGGGCCTCCCTTTTATCTTTCCCGGTTGCCTTGTTATTCTCTAGCTGTTGCCTGTTGGCAGAATACATCCCAGATATGCGTTATGCAATGCTTCTCTTTCTGTAACTGACTCATGAGAAATATCCTGACTAACGGTGGAATCAGTCTCCGGTGCACTGGAGGCACCGAATAATAAAACCCAGTTTGTTGTGCATTTAGAAATGCTCATATATTAGCCTGACCATGGTGGCACCTGGAACTGGAAGATGGGCACACTGATTTGCAGGTCTCACGACAACGGCTACCCTCTTTCAGTTGTTTTGTTACTAACTACAGCACAACACCAGCACCATTCAGAGCAACTCCAGCAGGAGCCCTCAAATCAGAGCCCCTACTTTTGATTTGAGGGCTTCCCTACTGAGAGGGCCTGTTTTTGAGTTGAACTCCAGTGAAGCCCTCAAATCGGGCCCTCAAATTCAATCCAAGTGAGAATGACATGTAGAGCCCACTCGTCATTCTCAAAATTCTCATCGCCACCGCCGCGCCTTGCCGCGCGCACTGCGCGCGCTCCTCGACGCCACCGCGCCGCATCTCCCGCCTCCTCCGCACGCACCTCCTCGCCGCCGCGTGGTCCCACTTTGCCGCCGTTCTCCCCCTCCACCCCGCCGCGCACCACCGACGACCAGCAGCCCGCGGCGGCGCGGCGCGCGCGCGGTGCGGCAAGGGGGCATCGGAGGGGAACACGGGAATGGGATGGGGATCTCGAGGCGACGCCGAGTCGGTGGTGTCTCGCCGCGCCGCGACCACACTCGCGCCTTGGCCTCGGCCGCGCGTGCGTCGCGCTGAGCGCCACCGCCGCCCTCCCACGCCGCCGCTCGAGAGGAGCCTCAGAGGAGGCGGAGGCGCCGGGAAGGGCGCGGCGTGGAGGCGAGGCGCCGGGAAGGGAAGCGGTGGGAAGGGCGAGGCGCCGGGAAGGGGGCGGCGGAGGGCAGAGGCGAGGCGAGGCGCGGCGCGAGTGGGCGAGGCGCCGGGAAGAAGCGTGGGAAGCGAGTCGGGGCAGCGGGGAAGAAGGCGGGCGCGGGAAGGGGCGAGGCGCGGTGGAGAGGCGGGCGGGCCGGGAAGGCGGTGGGAAGGCGGGACGGCGGGAAGGGGGGAGGAGGCGGTGGAGGGGGAGGCGCCGGGAAGGGCGGCGGGGCGGGACGGCAGGGAGGCGCGCGGAAGGAGCAAGGAGGGAGGCGATCGGGCGGAGTGGGAGGGAGGGGGGAGCGCGCGGGAGGAGTCGGGCGAGGGAGGCGGCGGGAAAGATGCAGGGGGGCGGGAGAAGTTTCACGGTGCGGGAAAAACAGAAAATAAGGGGTGGAGGAGCCCCTAGGAATGAGGGTGGGAGGGGATTTGAGGGGCTCCTCAAATTTGAGGGCTCTAGTAGGGGCCCTGCTGGACCTCTATTTTTGCCTCAAGCCCTCAAATATGAGGTTTGAGAGCTCAAGTAGGGGCCCTGCTGGAGTTGCTCTGACTGAAATCAGATTCAGAACCCGATTTCAGATGTCGGATTCAAGTTTCCAACGCCATATATATGGCTGCGTGCGAATATGTGCGCGGCCAAGGCATATACGATGCGCCCCAGCAATCTTAGTGGCAGGCAAGATCATGGACCAGTGTCCTAGTGGCGTAAAGCAGCCGGTACGATGTCCAAGGATGATCGCGGTCGTCACAGCTCACATATCGCCGCCGCCACTCGCCGGAAAGGCAGCCGCGTTCACCGGCGCCACGTCATCCGCGGGGCATAGCTTTTGACTGTTAGGCGCGGCGCGTGCGCTCGTTTCGTTGGAAAGAGCTCCATGATTCTTGATGTCCATCCGTTCCCTGCCCAGGCGCTACAGCAAGTCAGCAACTAGCCCAGCATTCTTCAATCTTCAGCATGGAGTCACATGAATTCCATAATTCTAGCAACTCTTGTTCTTAGTATTAAGGGTCCCAGGCTCCCAGGCCACAAGTGCTTGCGGTAAAACCACACTCGAAAAATTCTAGTGTCCCAATGGAGGCCTAATCAGAGTGCCCAACTAATTGCACGTCAACAGCAAAGCAGTGCTTATGTTTGTATCAATCATACCAATCTACCATGCTGCCTACTTTTTTTTTAATTTTTTGTCCACTGCAGAGAGCTCGGCCTGCCCTAACCAAATGTACAATGCTAATGGGTGGGTTCTGTTTTTTTTTTACTTATAATTTGATTTTTTTATAGTAATTAATTTTTAAACGAAATGTTTTTCAAGGTGAGGTATATAAGTCAACTGTGGTAAACACTATTTAGATTTTATCTATATCAATCAAAATTGTACACGAACATCTCTCTATACTCTATTTCATGAATAGTGAGAATTTAAAATTTTAAATAAAAAACTATAACTAAAAAATCCATCCATTATATTCAATGCGTCTGTTAGGATTGTCATTCGGCAATGCACATCATCACGTGGCACACGTCACGGACAATTAACAATTGGTGATGTTCATACAAGCGCGCAGCAACATGGCTCCACGTTGCAGTGTCACGTTGTCTGTCTAGCTGATACTAAACGGAGTTCGACTCCCATGAGCCATCAGTCGGTGGATTTTCACTAGTATTTTTTGGTATTCCAACAAAAAATATAAAGGTTATGAGCTTCGAGAGACGCAATAGCCGATTATTTCCACCCTCGACCTCGTGGCAATCTGTTCATTCAAGTGTGTGACAGGACAGCTTTCCTTTTAGTTAATATAGCCATATAGGCTCCGGTAAAGTTGGCTTGTATTTTTTGTTTTTAGTGTCTAATTTTTTTAATTTAATTTTTTGTTTTTACTTTTGTTTTTATATTTTTTATATTGTTTGTGATGGACGAACCTTTTTTATCTTTTATTTTGTTAAATTTAATTATGCCAAAAAAATATTATACTGAAAAAATCTTAAACAGTGCTAAATAAACCAAAATGCTGAATGCATAAGCTAAAATAAACACACCTAGATCAAAGTTCAAACATAACACTATCGATCGAAGACGCACTAGACGCGTGCCGGGGCGGCCATGGTGTCGACGCCGGCCGCCAACAACAATAAGCCCCACGCGATGTTCCTCCTGTTCCCAGCGCAGGGCCACATCAAGCCGACCCGACGTTCCCACAGGCCAAGCTCCTCCACCACCGAGGCTTACACGTGACCTTCGTCCACTCTGAACACAACCGTCGCCGCCTCCTTCGCTCGCGCAGCGCCGCCACGCTGGTCGGCGTCCCTGGGTTCCGCTTCGCCGCCGTGCTCGACAGCCTGTCGCCATTCGTGAGGACGTGTCGTAGGACATGGCGGTGCTGGTACCCTCGCTCGAAGCCTTTGTCCCGCATTTCAACAACCTCCTCTCCGAGCTCAATGACGGCACCTCCCGCGGGTCCCTGGTGACGTGCATCATCCGTGACATTCTAACACCTTTATTTATGGGATCGTTATGTAACTATTCAGGATATTCAGATATGAGATACTATAGTCAAATGTATATCATATCAACACAAATTTATTCCATAAAAAATAAACTTTATTACAAGACTATGGCATAACAGCCAACTTTTATATAACGGGGCATCCCTTAAGTTATATTACATTACAAAAGAAACACCACAGGCATACTCGAGTGAGGATAAGATCTAAAACCAAATATCGTCTACTTTGAAGGAATCCTCGATGAGGGTTCTTCATTTTCTTCCTACGTTTCTTCTGTTGATATTTAGAAAGCACAAGTATAACCGTACCCAACAAGTCACATTGTAACATCCTGAAAATCCTAAGCAATATAAAAATGAGGGTAATTTAGAAACTTTTACATGCATTTGTTCTTCCTTGGCTTTTATAGGAGTTTCTTCAGAAAAAATTGATTTTCAAAAATAAAAAATGCATAAAATATAAATCAGATCGAATCCGAATCAAATAAATATACTTAAACTCAACGAGAAATCTTCTCTAATCTTTTTTGAAAAATCAAGAGAGAAGATAAAACTCTAAAAATCTACATACACTACTACAAAATGAGTCATCATAGACGGTTCGGAACAGTCATCACAGACGATTTTCTGAACCGCTTGTATTTATGTGTCAATGATAATCGGAAATTATCACAAACGGTTTATGAGCCGTCTATGATAAAGACAACATAGACGAATTGTAACTAGAACCGTCTGTGAAGAAAACTATTACAGACGGCTAAAACCAAAAATCGTTTGTGATACTCACACATCATAGATGGTTCTAGTTACTAACCGTCTGTGATTGGTGAGTATCAAAGACGGTTGGTATATAGAACCGTTTATGATAGTCCTTCATAGATGGTTTATACGACAAAACCGTCTGTGATAGTTCATTGTATACTTAAAATTTTTTCTGTTTTTTAGCTAGCATCAAGAAATGATGTTACCTATGCCCTTTGAAAATAAGCAAATACAGTGGCAAACACAATAGCACATTCCATTATAGCATAACAAGATAACGAACCCAACTCTTTAACACGACAAGAATATATAAGCAGAGATCCTAGCAGACAGTAGAAGCTGGATGCATTGGATGACTGCCGGATATCACCGGCAATGGAGAGGCAGCGGTAGCGCCACCTTTGTGGTACGACGGTGAGACTGAATAAGACATTTTTATGACACTTATGATAAGAGTGTGCTATGCAGTCGACCGTGGTGTCACAACGGAGGTGCTAGCTCACGGCGGTAGTCGGCGTCATCGAGGAACAAGCTGGATGCATCGGATGGTGGTTGGATATCACCGACAATATAGAGGCGGCGGTAGCGCCACCTTTGTGGCACAACGGTGGGACTACATATGACACTCTTACGACACTTACGATAAGAGTGTGTTGTGCAGTCTACCGTGGTGTCACAACGGAGGCTCTAGTTCACGGCAGTAGTCGGCGTCTCGAGGAACAAGCTGGATGTAGCGGATGGCGGTAGCACCACCTTTGTGGCATGGCGGTGAGACTGCAAAAGACTCTTACGATACTTACGACAAGAGTATGTTGTGTAGTCTACCGTGGTGTCACAACGGAGGCACTAGCTCACGGTGGTAGTCGGCGTCACCAAGGGGAGGATGTAGGACGCTATATAGTGGATGAACTCACCCGTGACTGCCAGTGGAAAGGTAGATGGGGAGTAATTAATAAGAGATGAGCGGTGGGAGGAACTGGTGCCTGCCATTCAATGTGGAGAGAATAGACGGGTGAGATCGAAATCCTGGGGGATACGCCACGGATCGGTGACGTGCCATTATCAGAGACAGTTTGTTATACGAACCGTCTGTGATAATGCACATATTAGAGACGGCTTGTTATACAAACCATCTGTGATAGTTTCGTAGACGTTCTAATTAAAAATCGTCTATGATAATGTGTATATCTCAGACAGTTTTTAACCCTAATCGTCTGTGATAATTTCAGAGACAATTTTAGCCATGAATCATCTGTGGTAATCAAAGCACAGATGGCTCTACATGAACCGTTTGTGGTGAGGCGTCTAGTATAGCTTTTGTAGTAGTGATAATTGTCCGTACCATTCGAAAAGAGTTTTCCCAAATCTTTCAAGTACATATGGCGAGTGACTAAAATGTTCGAACCTCTCCGCTCACCTCACCTCTTTCCCTCTCCCTGCCATGTGGGGCCTAATCGCAGAGAACATCGTCCACCTCGCGCGCATGCGCCAACTCCGCTGTGGTCGTGGCTGAGCTGCCCTGGTTTTAGACGTCGCGCCCGCGGTTCCCCTCTGTTGCTACCCAGTCTTGTCTAACTCGTCGCTCTAACGCAATAGTGTTCTTCCCTGTTGTCATGTTATTCACCTCGCACTCCATGGCGAGAGCCCGAGACTGTGCCTATAAAACCCACCCCGACCGTTCCATAGCTCCTTAGCTCGCCACTCGATTCTTGCGTGAGTATTCTTGAGTACACCGCTCTGAACCACCGAGAAACCAAAATCATACACAACTCCGGTAGCACGCCACCGTGCTCTAGCATCACCTCTCCCTTCAGCATCCTACTCATTTGTTTGTGTTGAGTTTGGATCACCTTGCAGTCGTTACAACCACACACAAAGCCGATTTATGACTACTTCAAAGATGGCAACAACCACACCTTCTAGCTTCGACCACATACTCGTAACTTTAGCTGACGAGAGTTACGACCACGTTCACGCTGCACTGTATGTCCTCGTAACCGAGCGCACTCGAGACTTTGACTGCAGACCCCAGCTCCTTCGACCACGCAGTAGGCTCGATCACCATAGTCGTAACTCGGTTACGACCACGTTAAAGACTTGATCACCATGTTTGTAACTCATTTACAACCATGTCTTCAGCTCCTGCGGACACTTCTACTCCTTGTGGGCGTAACTCGTTTACGACCACGTCTTCTGCTTTGCTCAAAAACATCAACTTGATACCCAATAACTTTTTGGGAGGGAAAGCACTCCGCTTTTCTTTATTTCTCTCCCTCTCGTGTCGATCGCACCAATCGCTTTAGTTTTGATCACACCAATCGCTTCCCTTTGCTTCCCTCGTTACATGGCTCTGCCTTTTATACCCAACACAACAACTACCACACAGAGACAACTATGACATGGAATCGAAAACTGACTCATACGCGGAAACAAACTCGTACATGACTCGAACATGACTAAATGAGATTACTAACTCTAACAATCACCTTCTTAATCTTGTTTCTTCATCTTGATCACGCTGATCTTCTCTTTTGCTTCCGCTTCTTCCTTCTTCCTGCACTCCCATACGCCGTTCTTTCATAAGCCATCACCGCCCTACCACCTATGCTTGCTCCATCTTGAGCCTCGCACAATCCAATGCTTACCGCGTCTCGCACCTGGACTGATCTCGTCCTTCCTTGCACGCCTTTCTGAGTTGGAGCACCTGCTCCCACAGCCACCTTAGCTTCGCTGTTACCTGAGCCTCCCGCTCTTCATTCTTGGACTAAGTTTACCCGCTTTCCCATGTATATATTAGCTGAGACTACACCGTCCCAAACTCTTGTCTCCAACGCTTCATGCGTTCCCTCTACAAAACCACAGAAAACTGCACCAACATGCACTCCAAGTCCTCCTCTTGGACCTTGTGCACCTTTTCCACATGCCTCCTACATGCATGATTTCGTTGGAGTGACACTCACATCGCCTCCACCAACTGCATGCGCTCTAGAGCCGCTGCCTCCTGCAATGCCCGAGCTGCTAACTACATGCCCATGGGCCCCACTGCCTTGTGCGCCCAAGCCACCGCTTGCTGCACACGCACCTCACGCGTGGGGCACAGCTGAACCGCTTCACTCCTCTGCCTGCATGCGCGCGTTCTACGCCTTTCGCGTCATGGTTGTCATCCGAGCTGTTGCATTCTGCACCGTCACCTAGCTACTCCAGGCTACTCTCCAGACAAATCGATTTACATGTTTTCAAATAAATCTTATACAACCGATTTGGAGATCTTTTCACCTTCATTAACAAATCTTTGTTCTTGTCGTACACATGCAAGAACTCATCCTACAGCACCACCCTGTACCTTCTTTCTATCATCTGCCCGAGGCTAAGTATATTGTTGCACAGATTTGGTATATAGTAAATCCCTGTTAACAATTTCTTATCTCCGTTCTTGCATTGCAATAGCATTATCCCTTTGCTTTTTATCTCCACTATGGAGCCATCGCCAAACTTGACCTTGCCCTAAATCTTCTCGTCGAGCTCATGAAACATAGAGCGATCTCCTGTCATGTGGTTGTTTGCTCCATTGTCTAAGTACCACTAATCTGTGTGATCGTGGCTACCTTCCTTCATGCGTAGTTTTGGAACTATGTTTTCCTCGTTTAGTATCACCATGACCGGCGCCTTTTCAACCTATGAGGAGAGAAGTAGTCCTGATTCTTCATCTTCTTTTTTGTCATGGGCGAGGTTCACCTCCCCGTCCTTCTTCTTGCTTCGGCAATCCGAAGCATAGTGACCATACTCGTTACAGTTGAAACACTTTATATGGCTATGACATCCTGACGCGTAGTGCCCGTATTCACCACATTCAAAGCAATTGACATGTGACTTCTCACGGGATTTGTCATCACCGCCTTGCCCAGCCTTGTCTCCATGGCCACCTCTACCACCTCGGCTGCTCTGGCCGCCTCGATCGCGCCACCTCCTGCGGCTATTTGATGATCCACGACCGTCTCTTGGATCTCCCTTTACTAGCAATGCCTATTTGTTATGAGTCTGAGATCCCTGCTCTTTACGTGATTAAAACCCCTTCAGTAACTCCTCATGCACCTTGAGGGAGCCGATGATCTCCTCTATCTTCTTCTTGTCCAAATCGGAGGAGTACATAAAAGTGGTGACAACATGTATGTATTTCTCTAGAAGCATGCGCATGTACTTCTTCACCACCACAGATTCCTCCATCTTGTCGCCAAGAGAGTTAATCCAATTGTATAATGAAGTCAGCTTGCTAGCGAACTCGTCCACTGACTAGGTCTCTGCTATCTTCAAATTCTCAAACTCACTCTGCAAATTCTGGAGCCACACCTCCTTCACACGATCAACTCCCTCGTGAGTACGAGAATGTAGTCCTTATTGCTCTGAGCAAGCAACCCTGTCATTATGTAATTTTGGAAGTAGTATGTATTTTTGTTGAAGACCAAGTGTGGGTCGAGGAAATCAGCTTGTTCTTGAATCATGCATCCACACATAAGCGAAAAGATATAAACTTATCAGTCTTACGTGAATGTAGAACTTGATTGTATACTATAACAGCCCAGCTGTTTATTTCAAAAATTTTCAAAAAAAATAAATAAAAATTAATTTAGTTTAAAATAACATCAAATGTTATTTGGTTGCTTGAATTTTAGAAATTTTATTTGCCTGTTTTCAGCTTTAAAAAAGCTTTTCTAAAAAGTAATTTAACTAAAAACATATAAATATTATTAAATAAAGGTATTTTGAATTTTTGTAAAAAATAATATTTCAAATTAATTATTTTAAAGCATTTGGGTTTTATTTGGATTTTCTGTGATTTTCTAGGATTTTAAAATCAATTTCAAAGATAAAAAGTATTTTTGTAAAAATTTAAAGACTAACTTTAAGTTGGAAATATTTTTCCTAAGTCTAAAAGAGCTCCAAGAATTTCTGTGAATTGTTCTGGAATTTTTAGACTTTATTTACTATTTTCTAAGTATTTTCAAATCTTCCTAGTATTTCTGAAAATTAAAAATGTACTTTAAACCCTCCCTCTCTCCTCGGCTGACACGTGTCTGGCCCTGATTCAATCCGCCCCGGTCGATTTAATCTTAGCCGTTCGTTCCCACTTACCCCTTTGTTTCTTGTCAACGGCCTGGATTTAATTCCCGTTCTAATCTCAACTGTGCACCTTCACTTACCCCTTCATTCTTCATCCAATGGCCAAGATCCATTCCCTTGACACGTGCCTTTCATCCAGCCGTCTATCTCTTCTCTTCTCTCTCGCCGACACGCGGGCCCTGCCTGTCAGACCTTTCTCCCTCCTCTATTTCTTCTTCCTCCAGCCGACTTCCATGGCCGCCACGCCCAAGCTTCCATTTCCGGCCAGTCTCTTCTCCCAAAGCACCGCATCGATTTCTTCTCCTCGCCCGCACCTCACACCTCCCAACCACGGCCATAAATGGTCGTTCCTCGTCTTTTTCACACCTCCTAGCCAATTTCTCCCTGCAAATTCCGGTGAGCCGCGGCGCCCCTCTCCTCCTATAAAATGTCCCCCTCCGAGCACCCCTTCCTTCGCACTTCCTTCCTCCGCCCTCACTCCCTTTCTCCGAGCTCTCCCTCCCTGAGCGGTGCATCTCTCTCTCTCTGAGCATCGGCCACCCTCTGACGAGCAATTGCCGTCAACTCGGACCACTCCTTACCTCGTCGCCACCACCTTCGCCTTCCTTGTCACTGTGTGCACGTCCTCCGCCCCTCCACCAAGCAAAACCACCGCTAGAACCCCTCGTAGTCGATGCCCTTGAGCCGCCGTCGCTCCACTTTCGTCGCCGACCACCTCCGCTCATCGCCGAGCCCTGCGCCAGGTAGCTTTGGAATCCCCATCGCCTCTTCTCCCTTCTCTGCCCCTTCCTGGCCGCCGTCGAGTGCCAGAGCTCCAGCGACCCTCGGGTCCCGAGCGCTGCCCCGGTCGGCTAGGCCACATCAGCACTCGTGCTTGTGCGGCAGCCATGTGGCAACCACATGGCACCACGGCTTAGCCACGTCGACGCTTGGCCCCCACGCCAGCCGGAGTGCCACATCAGCCTCCACCCTGGTCCATGGACCTGGTCCACGGTAGACCGGGCCACTGTCAATCTCTGGTCCAAAAATCCAATTAGGGCTGACGTCATCATGACATCATAAACCTCATTTTTCTTTATAAAAATAATTCATCCCAAAAAATAAAATCCTCTGCCGATGTCATAAATCCCTTTTTCAATAGAAAAATAATTCCAGAAAATCAACCTTTCCCTTTTTCTCTCTTTTCAAACTTCTGGAAGCCTATATTTCTTCATTTTAGCTCCAATTGGACCCGTTCAAATTTCTAAATTCTTCTAAAATCCTAAGCTACTCATTTTTAAACTCTTTTTGAGTTTTTGAGTTTATTTGAATTATGTTTGAATTTATTTGCTTTGGTTCTTCGCGTATAGATTATGACGATTCTGAAGAGTACGATTACGACGCGTTTTAGCACCAATACTTCGAGCAAGGCAAGTTACACATTTGATCATGTTGTTCCCAGTAATTTAAATTATTTATGTTGTTTAAAATTATTATGCATGCGTACTTTTATTCAAATTAGTTCAAATCTAATTTAAACTTTAGTTACACCAAATTCCTTTGTATATGACCAAATTTGACAATGAACATCAACATGCCTTGTCACCTTAGATAAACCTCTAGTTAGTACACTAGTATGGACTTGAGAAATTTTGTATCAAATGCTTAGACCTGCTTAGATATAATTTTATTTTGGGATAACTTTTTTACATAAAATAATAAGCTTTTGAAATGTACACTTGACTTTGGTGAGTCAAGAATGACTATGAGTTATTTCAAAACAAAATATAAAAACTTAGTTTAGACTTAGGCAAATAGTTATGTGGTGGGTGTTTGCTGGCATGCATTATTGTTTGGTGATACAACATTGATTGCCTAGAACAAAGGGTATGTGGTTAGTGCCTAAGTCAGTTAAGGACTGGGCTGTGAGCTACTATTACAAAGTCACACCGTACTACCACAAGTTTGGTATGGGACGGACCTGACCAAATAATTTGTGAAATTCCAACTTGATTACGCTATAGGCTGAATGTGAGCGTGGCGTAGGACGTGAGAAGTCTCACATGGCACAAGAGGGGGCTTCAACATGTGGATTCATGTTATGGTCAAACCTTAGTGGCTGCATAATCAAGTTGACAACGGAACATTGTAAAGGCCTTGTTATGAACTCTTAGCCGCACACTTAAGGCAGTGTGCTATCGCATGGCAATACAAGAGGACATGTCTTGTCGGTAAAGTTGTACACCTCTACATAGTAACAAACTATCCTGGATAGCAGTGTCCATGGTCAAGGACATGCTGAGTATGGTTTTTCGTAGATTAGACTTTGGTTTAACAAAATCTGGTTTATGAAAAATTGAGATATCTTTTGGAAAGATGGTCCGGGTGGGATAGCCGTGGATAGGTTGATGTTTGGTTGGAGCCTGCAGTAATGATATTATTTTTGTTAAAATCTTGTTTCTATTTATTGTATCAAATGCAGCTTTTGAATCTACTTACAATTTTTACTTCAATTCTGCTTTTCGCTCAATTAACCTTATTATGCCTTCCTTTATCAATCCTTATGCATGCATTAACTCTGTTAAACCTCCTGGTGTAACTTGTGAGTACTTTATATACTCACGTTGCTCAATTCATCATTTTTCAGAGGACGACTTCGACTTCGGTGAGGATTGCAACGAATAGACCACATCTTACATTCATTCGCCTGTGGAAGGCCGGATGGGCTACTACGTTATTAAGTTTATCTTCCACTGTCTACTTTATGTTTGGCTTTGAGCCTTTATTGTAAACATTGGCCATAAGGCCCATACCTTTGTTTTATAATAAAGTTTGGCTATTATGCATGATATGCATTCTTGTTAACCCCGTGTGCACTAGCTTTTCCTAGGATAGTGCGACAGAGGGTTTTGGAGTTGTTGCTCCGGGATCCAACGTATACACTTACAATGTCCAGCATCGTAGAAGTAAGGCATCAAGGGCATCAAGGTTGAATAGTTAAGTCATCGACGCCCATGATGAAGAAGTTGGGTTATGGAGGAAATGCACCTCCATGTATCTGATGCTGAATCCACTTTGCCAGTTTGGCTTCTACTCATTAGACCTCTACATGTACCAGGCATGCAAACTCCTGCAAGTAAGTCCAAGCTAGGTAATTGTGACTCGGGGATCAATGACATTCCGAAGGAGTATGTCCATGGCTTCAGAGGTGACTTAATCTTCTTTGATGTGGCCTTAGTGCCTTGCTTGTGATACATCTTCCCAGAAAGTGTCTCGGCGCAATTTTCTTGTTTGTTCGGCGTCATCTCCAAGGGAGCCAATATGGTGGCCTTCTAAAGCGGAGGTTGAGGTGGAGTCATAGAGGATTATGTTGGGCGGGCATGTTCATGTGAAGATCACTGTAGGGTTCAGGGCGATGTCCCTCTTGGGCCACTAGACATATGTGTGGATGGCATCCGCTAGTGTTATGATATCTTCATTTGGGGGGGTTCTCCAATGGGACAGTCCCAAAAATATCATTAATCATATCCACCTGGACTTTCACGAAACCGGTCCCTAGCTAGGCACCGCACACCAGCGTCCCTAGCAGGTATGGATACACCATCCCCGCTCAGCCTCAACGAGAATGGAGCCAACAAGCTTGACTCTTAGGCTGCACGGCGTGGGTTCCTACATAATGATACACAATGAGCTAAGGTGTCCACTAACTCTATCTATGTAGCATTATAGAGATATATATTACCTTAATGTCGTTGATAGGTGAGTGGATGTTGCTATGTTCAGAATGTGGTGTGGACGCGCAGCTACTCCGACATTGAAGGGGACTGCCTACCACAATAACAAGGGTGGCTTGCGACTGGTTGTGAACTTGATTCAGTTCTTCTCTCCTCGAAGTGAGGCAGTTAACTCTCCTCGAAGTTGTGCATGAATCTCCAGTTTCAACTGATCCTCACACTCGGTCTTAGATCTCTTCCTACTCCTATATACCTCAGAGTCGTCTGGGAATCCCTACCTCCAAGGTACGTAAATCTCAAGGCCTCGCGTGCGATCTGGGTGCTTCTTGTTTTTTAGGGTCATGGATAGTATATTCCTCTTCCTGACTACTTCGAAGGAGCCTTGAAAAGATTCGGTAGTCAATGTTTGCTACAAGAGGCAATCATGTTATTTTAGACCCTATAAAGTTATGGACTTATTAACAACTAGGTACTTTAACATATCTTATCAAGTATTGAGACGCCTCCTCATCTGTGTGGTTTTTGAAAGAGGTGATGCACGAAGACGTGGTTGATGACCTTGCTTTTAACTAGTTTCTGGCACACTCGTTTATGATCTCGATAAATGGCAGGTAGACCTTTGATTGGATTGTGACCTCGTCGTCCCTTCTCCATTGTGGATTTTACCCACGCACCCAGTGGTGCCGAGTCTGTAGGGGTGAGTGTTTTGTGCCTAAAGAGCCTTGTGCACCACACTTTGCTATTGAAATTCGATCATCGTCTTCATCTACACAAAGGCGTCTCATGTTTTCAGCGACACGAAAGGATACCTTGTAAAGGGCATCTGATCCTCGTTCACGTACCTGCATGACAAGCATACTCTTGAACATCTTCCACGCTTTTCCCATCATGAGGAATGCCTGTTGTCACACGAGTCCCTGGACTTCTGTTGAGATCTCGAGCAACGTTGAAATTTACACCCACGGCTGCTCTTGCTATACTTCTGTTAGACACTTCCAATTTGCTATGGTGATGGGGACTCGTTCCCTTCCAAGTATCCCACAGGTAATCTAGAATGCTACCACTGCTTTCTTCAGTGGCAGAGGAACCCCACCCAGAGAGACCTATGTGATGGTCATTCGGCCCTCAGCCCTTTTCGATATTCCTCTGCGGCGCTTAGTTACCCCGGTCTTCGTAGCTTTAGATGCATTCAATGACGTCGATAACAACAGTGATGACCGTGTAGACATCATCTCTCTTATAAGAAAAAAACTAATTATATTGAGCTGTGAGCATAAATATTGGCACATGGTTGATTAATGTACTTTAATGTTTTTAATGTAGTTGTTAAGACATAAGAACATTCGGTGACATATATTATTGCTACAAGCTCTCTTTGCAATACTAACATGCCATTCCAAATAGATCTTGTAGCTATAATACATGCCAAGACATCATAAAGATAACCAATTATCCACAAATTCTTCTAGAAAGTAGTCAAGTTCTATGAAACAAATCACACACTCTAATGTGTCAGGTTTTATAAAGTAGGTTATAACTGGAGTCTGTTCCTCCTCATCATGCTACATGTTAGGTTTCAAAGGGCATGAAGAAAATCACATACTCCAAGCCCAACACGCGGCTTGATGAGGAGGAAGAGACAACAACCATAACCTACTTCATAAAACCTGACACACTAGAGTATGTGATTTGCTTCATGCCCTATGACGGTCTCTTTGACATATATCATTGCTACAAGGTCTTTTTGGAACAGTAATATAACATTTTAAATAGATCTTATAGCAATGACATATGCCAAGACATCATAAGCATGTAAATCTTCCATGTCATGTAAACAGGATAATATACTCATAACATAGAGCATGTGAACTATATAAACCAGCATAATGCTCAGGTTTAAACTAATTATTTGCTCTCAGATGCGTGTTGCTCAAGATTAAGTCTTGGCCCTCATGACACCTGTGTCAAATATTAATCATAAATTGAATATGGCAACTGAGATAAATTCGGCCTTGAGCTAAAACTGACACTTTGCTTAGATCCAATGCATGCAAATTACAAATACAAAGTCTATTGACTTCCGACAGTTGTAACAATTGACAAGTGAATATGACAGTGACAAAGATCAATATAATATGCTGATTAAAAGTTGAATGAATCACAGTGAACAAGACTAAACAATGTAGTGAACAAAATGAATCACAGATAATAGCTATCAATGGCAAAAGGTCAATCATGTGTACAGATTGACCAAGAATTGCGTGACACAATACTAAAATAGCAAGTAATATGTTAGCTCAAAGCCATATGATACTCCTATTGCCATAATCAATCTCAATTTGATGTCATCTCATCACAGAGCAATGAACCGAGCCCACAACATTACTAACCAAGTCCCCTAGTATTAGTTAGAATGGTATCAACAACTAGCATAGCACACTTGGTAAGCTAATGCTCAAACAACCAGAGATACTCACAATGTGGCATCGGGAGGAGAGGCGGTGGCTTCGGGAGGAGAGGTGGCGTCAGCAGGAAAGGCAGCAGCGTCGGGACGAGAGGCAGTGTCAGGAGGTAAGGAGGCAAAAGGATGTGGCCAAATGAGTGAGTGAGGGCACAAACCTAAGCTTGGCACTACTTATAGGAGAAACTATCACAGATAGTTCTATTATAGAACTGTCTGTAATATTAATATCACAGACGGTTCAATTATGAAACCATGTGTAATGTGGTACACATCACAGACGGTTCTATTATGGAACCGTCTGTGATATATACCATAGACAGTTTGTACTACTAAATGGTTTGTGATAGTTCCTTCCATATATAGCTATAACATATCCTTTTTTTAGCCAGCCTCAGGAAATTCTAGCCGTGCCATTTAAAAACAAGCAAGCATATACAATCACAGATGTAATTATTTCTTAATTACTGAATCAATTGCAATAGAATAATTCCTTAATTACATACCAAGTTTCTTAATTACATTGGAATAATTTTCAAATAAGTATTCGCCTTTTGGGATCATTCCACTTGGCTATTTCCTTTTAAAAAATCCCTTCATGATGATCGACACGCATATTGCTAGTTTCATTGCTTGGTTCCTCCTGGAGCGTAATGCCGTCTCTAAAAGGAGGTAACTTGTCAAATTGATTGCACTCTTCCTCATCCATGACATTGTCAACTCTGAGAATAATTCTTTTTCCATGAAGAACTACGTTGCACTTCTTATTTGTCGAGTTAGTTACATAAAAAACTTGAACAACTTACCTCTCAAGTACGAATGGTTCATCTTTGTATCCTACATGTTCGAGGTCCATAGTAGTGATACCGTACTTGTCGACCTTTATACTCTATGGGAGTTAGACCCAACGACACCAAAATGGAGGGATCTTGAAAAGTACATAGTCGAGCTCCCGAATCTTCTCTACAAACCCATAGTAGGAGCTTGAGCTAGTGATACTAAATTGCTCGTGAAATGCATCTATGCCGACACCTGAGTTCTGAACAACCGACATATCGTTGTCTCTCTCGATGATGTTATAACTACCTTCCTGTACAATCTTCTCTTCACCGTGACTAGTTTAACTTGTATACCCCTTTTTGAAACCCCTCTGAATCAAGTGAGTTTTGTTCAGTGTTGAGTTGGTAAACATCTTTAGACTATCGCAATTAATGCATAAATAATACATATATTCTATCCTCTTCTTCAACATATCCTTCTCGGCCGCTCTTCTAAGAGCAGATACACCATCAGTATACTCTTCACTCACATAGTTCTCAACGTACATCTAGCTTGGTCAATCTACACTATGCATGTGATAAATTAGTGTCAAATTAGATTAATGCTCCTATAGTTAGCTAGCCTAATACTTACACATAATTATCATTCACCTTAATAAATTATCCATCTAAAGTAGCTAGCTACGTACTATTCATGAAGCAATACATACATAGCAAGAATATATTGAAGTAAACGAGGAGTAGTGAGTGATGAGATCTAAATCAAAGCAAACTATCAAGCTAGATCTAAATATAGCTATCATCTCTCTTTATTATAATGCATATTATTAGAAGCAAATATTAAACTCAAATCACCAGGAACAAATCGATCTATAAGCACACAGGCAAATCTACGGTATGCTTTCACCAAATTCCCCAAAGTCGACCGCTTCCTTCAAAGTAGCGCAATGTAGAGCAGACGGATCTGTCAAGACTGGCCTGGCGATGTATTTAATAATACGACGTATCACAAACAGTTCGTATTAAAAACTGTTTATAAATTATCACATGGTTCTTTATTAGAACTATATGTGATAATTCATAGATGGTTATTAATACGAACCATCTGTGATAATTATGCATCACAGATGGTTCTATCCATTGCTACTAACATAAACGGTCATGCATGTAAAATCATCTATGATAATTGCAACACTGATGGATTCAGAGAATCGTCTATGATGAGGCGCCCATTATGGCTTTCTCTATAGTAGTGGTGTCACGCGGGTAATATCACCATTCGAAACCAGGTCAAAATGTTATGTGAACTAGATTGCAAAGTTCAGAGGATTAAATGTGCAATTTCATCGTTTGGGATGCTAAACAGACTTTTGAGTAAAGTTCAAGATATTTTATGGACTTTTTCCTTGAAGTTTCGTGGTATGGAGCTCCACCCTAGGATTGTACTGATAAAAGTTGTTTTATATACATACACTTATCTGTTGAGCAAGGGACATCTTGACAGCACAGTAGTTGACTGGCTACCTGGGATGCCAAATGATATGCGCCTAAGAGACCTCCCGAGCTTTGTTCGCACATCGGATCCCCATGACTAGGCTGGGATTTGGTCTAGGCTTATCCATGCCAGCCTAAGGCCTGGCTAGCTCGACATGACCCAAGCACGTCATGGGCATGCGACGTGGCGAGCCGTGCCAGCATAGCATGAATGGTGGTCCGGGCTTGGCCTGGAAAGCTGGCCCATCGGGTGGCACAGTATGGTTCGTCATATTGTGCCGTGCTTAGGCTGGCTTGGCTCAGCAAGCATGGCCAACACAGGGGGCACGGCCCACACGGAGGCACGATCGGTACACTAGCACCCGCAGCTGCCTCGGCCTCCCACCTCCCGTTGCCCTCCCATGATCTCGTTGTCATTCCATGGATTCCCCAATCCCTACAAGCCATCACAGAGTAGAGAGAGTGCGAATAGAGGATTAGAGGGGATGGACTATACCAGATCAGAGAAGCCGCTGCCCTGGTGGTCGACGGTAGCGATGACAATCCTAGCCTTAACGAAGTGCATGGCCTTGTTGTTGAGCGATCACTATGTTTTTTGCTTAGCATAAGGTCATCCTTATTGTCTCCGAGCTTTGTCCTCATTTTACTCTAAGACATTTTTTTGTCTCTAAACCCATAAAACAATGCTCGGTGGCAGTATTATCCAACCAACACATGGTTTCCCATGATAATCAATTTCTTAGAAACATTTTTGCAAAATTACTGGTAAAATGATTTGCTAAACAGAAGAATAAATTAGTTGAGTTTCCTACACTACCATGGTTATTTAAATAGTAGATTTAGCATTACTAAGCCTTGTCAAGCTGAATATGGACATCAAAATATACAAGGCTTTTTCAGTGGAAGGATATAATTAGGTATCATGTCATTCTAAATATTTATTGTATGCAAAATATCAGAGCGTAAATAAAAGGTAATGAAAGTACTGATAAGTAAATAATTAACAGAATGTAGATTCAACATGATAAAAAATATGTGACTTGCCTCCTTCCTGTTGTTCTTGGTCTTCTCTACCGACTTCAAACATACTTCAATTGCTCTTGTAGCTCTTTTGTTAACCAACTCGCTTGGTCTTTTCACTAGCGCGAAAAATGAGAGCAAATAAGTTCCTATTTTGCAGAATACAAGTTAGAAACAAAATACAATCTAAATAACTAAAAGACATAAAGAAAATAGGTTTGTGTGGCTAGGACATAGGTGGTGTATGGGTTGGCTGATCCGAATTGGAAATGGGCTAGACGGGTTCAAGGCGATTGAAATGGTAGTGTAAATAGGTTGGACGAATTTTGGAAGTGGAGGATTGATTTTAAAATAGTGTGAGTTTGTATTTTATTGAGGCTTGATTTGGTAAAATGGAGGTCAAAAATGAATTCATGGGGGCGAAACGGTCAAAACGAGGTATTTTTGCAAATTAGGTCTTCAAATGAACAGTAACGGGTCTAATACTGTTGACTATAGATCGGGTGGCTACAGTATCGGCTTAAAACAGTGACAGGTTGGGTTTTACTATTCAAAGTGGGTTTAGTCCTTATCGTGTTGTCACTGCGTACTTGGAGAACAGAGGAGTTACGAGCACTCAAGTGGTCTCACGTACAACTACAAAGTCGGGGGGGGGGGGTTGAGATTCGACTTCTAGCGCGAAGTCGGTGGAGATCAGACGGTGTATGAGTTGCTACGAAGATCAGACGATATCTGAGTGGCTGCAGAGATCGGGCTAAATTTGACTGGTTTAAGCGCATCGGATGGCGTTCGAGTGGTTTAATCCTATCGGACGACGTTCAGGCGATTTTTGCTCAGAACTCGAAGCGGAGCGGTCAAAGCTCTTCTCGATTACAAGGTGGTTGGGGAGTTCAAGCGGTGGAGCGGTCAGAGAGTTCAAGCGGTGGAGTGGCTGGAGATTTCAAGCAGTGGGGTGGCCAGAGAATCTGTGGTCGAAACAACAATTAGCGACCATGGATGGGTCCTTGAGGCCATCAGGATTCCATTTTTGAGGTTGGCTGGGCTTGAGGGGCAGTGGTTTTGGTAGGCAATTAGGAGCGGTTCCACAGGCAGGAGCATGGCACAAGGCAGCTCCAGTGGAGTTCTAGCGGAGCGCTAGGGTATCTAACCATCTATGGAATAAGGTGAACTCAGTGGCAATGGTGGCTCTAGCTAGGATGGCCTGTGCTGGGCTGTCTACGGTGACCCCCTTCCTGCACGGCGGTGGTACACGACGCCGGTGAGGATGAGACTAAGGCATGGCTCAGCGAACTAGGCTCTAGGTTCCTAGTAGCCTAAAGATCCTCTGGTCACTAGGAATTGAAAAGGTATTAACTAAATCATGAGATTTGCCAGGGACGCTTACCGGTGCAGGGGTGAGGGATGGCGGCGAGATAGAACGACAATGGATGATTGGGTGATTTGGTGAGGCATTAAAGGTGTTCACAAGGTAGACTGGGTGCTTGGCTGGGTTTAAAAGCAGGAGGATGGTGGTAGGAATAGGAAGCCGTAGTCGGTAGCGCTGCTGGCACAATGCGGACTTGGTGATAGTCGGGCTTGGTTGGCAAGACTGGCTTATGGGTGAAGTGATAGGGAGTACCACGATCTTGACAGTGCCATGTAGGTTGACAAGAGTAGAGCATGGCAGGTATGCTCACGTCAGTCACACTACACGCTGTTTTGCGGCGACTGCGATAGTCAGCGTGAGTGGCTGGCAGGGCGCAGGCGAGGCAGTGACTGGCCAAGGGTGAGGTGACGCGCGACGAAGTTGGCAGCGGCTGGTGTGAACGGCAAAGTCGGTTGTGGTGAGGGCAAAGCAAAGGCAGTCACGTGGCCAGGGAGCTGCAGAGAAGCGGCGGCAGGTGAGGCAGGGGTGTGGTGATGACCCGCCACTAGCAAAGCAACGCGCTGGAGGGAAGGCATGGGCAGTGTGAACGATGGTGCTGGGTTGCGGCATGAGCGGCAAAGCACAGATGGCCACGTGGCCGGGCTACGAATGACATCGTCACTTTCCTGAACCGCGCCAGAGGGGAGGAGGCGGTTTCTTGGAAGACGCGGAGAGAAGGGGAAGGTAGCTAGCCAAAATGGGGAAGGCGGGAATTCAAAGGAATTTGTCAAATTGGGAAAGAAAATCGAATTCAAAAGAAATTTAAGAATTTTCAAAATTTTGAAAAATTTTGGGCTGTTTCAGCCCCGTGTTGATCTCCACGTAGGCGTTGCCATCATAGTCTAGGTGTGACGGTCTGGGAAAATCCATTATGGGTATGAAAAATGTGACTAAGAACTTACCAAAAAATAATAAAATTAGAACAGATTGATCGAGGAAACAAAACAGAAGAATCTAAATAAATCTAAAATTACTTTGGAATTCAATTGGTCCCCTATCCACTCAACTTTGACGAGAATACTAGAGAAGATGGGAGAGGAGTCGGCGGCAAATTGACAGAGTTGTGGCCAGCAGCTAAGGTTCCTGGTGGTGGGGGCCTCCCTCCGTGCATAACTTGGAGCGACGGGCAAGTACTTGTGATCAATAACGACAGGCTTTCTACTAATAGGCGTCTGGCGCGCGGTGGCAATAGGCCATGAGTAGGGATGGAAACGGATCGGATACGATTGAATAGTCTTAAATACGATTATGAATCCATATTTTTAAAATAAATATGAATACGAATACGAATATTCTTGAATATGAATCGAATGTTGTAACGAATACGAATTCGAATCGAATATGTAGTTAATTCAGTTGAATATGAATATCCTCCTACAACTTCTGTAACAACTTAATTCGGTCGAATATGAATACAAATGCCGTTGGGCTTGGCTGCTGGGCTAACCGACTGGTATAGGAAATAGATCGAATACGAATCGAATAGTCTCGAATATGAATACGAATATTCTCGAATACGAATGCAAATACGAACATTCTCAAATACGGATACGGATATTACCGAATATGAATATTTTTTAATATATATTTTACTTATCACATTCGTATTTTCTCATATATAAATATTGGATAAAATGAATTATCCTTTACTGTTTTTCACCCCTAGCCATGAGACCCATGTGCCACACGCCTGGCAAGCCAGGCCGGCATGACAGCTGTTGGTTCGGGCGGCCCGACACGGCACACAAGTCTGCCGTTTTGGTAGGTTGTTTACTCATGCACGGTGATGCACCATTGGCTGGACTAGTCAACACCCATAAGTCTTTCCCCAACACTCAGATTTTAGAGAAATTAATTTTAAATTCTGTTGATTTTCAATCAAAAGTTTTAATTTCCAACTCTATAGAGTTCAAATCTTTAAATGGAATATTGTACTAAGGAATATGACAGTTGGAGAGATCTCATGGAGCGATCTGGCTAACTTCTTGGATGAAGGAGCTAAGAAAAAGTTTCCAGCAGTATAAAAGTTGATGCGTAGACTGAATATAATAATGCGGTTTGGTGTTGTGTTTTGATTGTGCTACTTTGGAGGACTGTCGAGCATTTTAGGTGGTGATCGGTTCGGCTGAAAAGCTCAGGGTTTATGGCTGAAAACACTGTAGCTGACTGGCTGAAAAAAAATCTGTAGTTGACAGAGGCTTATTTAGCATAATTAAATTTAAAAAATTTAAAAATATAAAAAATATGTTAGTCTATTACGTATAATACAAACAAATATGGGAAAAAAAGAACCGGCAAAAAAGCTCAACAAAAAGTCAAAAGTTCAGAAAAAGACAAAACTTATGAATAGTGAAAAATAAGCCAGAAGCCAGAAGCCGAAGCCGAGTTGATCAGGGCCTTATAGTTGTCTTGGGAGAATCTTTGAAGATGCACGTGTTTACACTAGCTTGCAGGGTGGCTGCACATGCCACTAAACGCACGAGGCTTTATTTGTATTAATTTTTGAAAATTACTTTTCTATAGTAAATAATTTTTTAATAGTATCTAGATTTTAAAAAGGAGCGTCTTTTCAAGACGAGATTTACTAGTTAATTGTAATAGATACTATAGTAATTTTATTTATATCAGTTAAAATCATACGTAAGTATCTTTCTACAAGCTATTGTTATTCATCAACTAAAATAAAAAAAATCATAATCTAAAATCAGTATAAATGCTCTCTAAATGTTTGGTTTTTTCAATCACACATGGCAATACATATGCGTTGAGGATGCTCATGACCCAATCAAATCGCACTCGTCCCGCTCGTTTTTTCAGGTGCCAGCAGGGAGCTAGGCTACAAGTGAGATGCTTTCTGCCGCTTTCCTGTCCTCAAGTCCGGCACATGGAGTGTCTGAAAAACAAAAATTGTCAGAGACGCCACCAAATGAAGTGCAAGAAGGTCATCAGTATCGTCTGTGTTGTATCCTTAAGAAAACAATATGACCAGTACTGACTACCGCATATTAATTGATACTTGGTAGCATATCGTTGTGCACTGCTAATCAAACACAACTATCGTACGTACTGAGATGGCCACACACAGCAGTGGCACATCCGCACAGCACGTCAGGCACACTGCTATTGGTTTCAGGCCTACAGCGTGTTCTGAGAACAAGCTGCGCTCTGTTCTGTGACTCCTTCAGGATTTTTTTTTTAAAAAAAAACTGGGCAAGAGCCCTACCCATCATAACTTAGGACATATTTGGTATAGCTTAGTTTAAGCTCGATTTGGGATAGAACTAAGATTCCGTTTTCCTGATTGGCTTGCATATGGCTCGGTTTCTCTCCTCCTCATAGCTCCACTCTTCTTCTCCACTAGCTCCTCCTCCTGGGGCTGATGTTCACCTCTAGTCCGGTCACCGTGCTTCACTCCATTCTCTCTTCCTCTCAACAATGGGTTAGGGATTTGGGGGAGGAGAGGGTGGATCTAGCGGTGATGTTTCTTGCTCTGGTTAGGGCTGTCGCTAGGTTGTCGGTGAAAATGTTGAACTCTCTATCAGACCATGCGTTAGGTCTAGGATATTTTGGTGATGAATAATTGATAATGGTTAATTTATAATGAATATTTGATAATACTGCTTATCGATGTTATGCGAGGCGTGTGGCGTGTGCAGACTGATGTTGGTCAAGTTGGGACGAATTTGTGCCAAAAAAATATTCTTTGGTCTTTGCATGTGCAGGTTGAGCATAGAGGCGATTATGGTCGGTGACGAGGTGGACCGGGACTAGGATGGGAGATCCGAGGTTCAGATGGTCAAGGAGGTCACGAGATGGTCGGGCTTATGCTTGGGGCCCATAGAGATTATAGATGGATGATATTTGTTGGAGTTATGGAGGTGCGGTCCGGAGGCTATAGCACGTGGTGAATGATGAGTGGAGAAGCTACGGGAGGTGCGATCTTGGATGCTTCGACACGTGATACGTTAGAAAAGTTGAAATTTTGGAAAACCTGTGTTAGGAAGGGTTTCAGGTCCCTTTGCTGTTGGAATTGGATTAGAACTTGTTGGCTTAGGCTCAGCCCATGTTTTGGGCTCTAGACTATAAATAGAGATAGGGTTAGAGGCTAACCCTATGGCTTTTGGAGCGACTAATTTCGTGCTAGAGTTTTAGGGGTGCTAGAAGGGCACTTTGTAGCCACCATGATTCAGAAATAAAATTACAGATCGGTTCTGAGCAAAAAATTGCGGTGACACATTTTATTTTGTTTGGCTGTGCGCTGAAGGCATCATCGGCATCACTTTCTGCACTCACCCACACGGATCTCCTCAAGGAGGACCGAAGTAAAGTCGATTGCGTTTTGCCTTGATCTACGTGGAGAGACAGGCATCATGCACGGACACGGGACTTCGATCTTCATTCTTGGTCAGTGTGTTTTGAAGCTGTGCAGAGAAGAGCAAAAGTAAGTTGTTTTTTGTTCTTTTCATGCATGATGTTGGATAGATTGACTAGTAAAATATTAGCACCTTGGTTTGATCTTTTAATCATCACATCAATAGCAATAGGGAGTTAGGAGAGAAAAGAGATGCAAGTGATCTGTGAAAGACAACAAAAGAAAAGAGATCAGAGTAGCAAACGGAAGCGAGTTTACAATTTTCATATGTTACAGTAACATGTTACAGTATTTGCTACAGTACTCTACAGTATTTGCTACAGTACACTGAGATAAAAAGAATATTTTCTTGCTGTTTTTTTATTCGATTTGTGAAAAGCTTCCGCTAGGCGTTGCAATCATTTACCCCTCTCTGATTGCCATCAACGATCTTACAAGTGGTATCAGAGCAGGTTACAATGGCATCAGATCGGGATCGGTTTTCAGGTAAGCCATTTTTTGATGGATCAGACTATCTCTATTGGAAAACCCGCTGGAGGTTTTTCTTCAAGCACAAGGTAATTCTATTTGACAAAAAGTTAAAAATACATATGAAGTGCCTCCTATTGTTACAACTAAAAATGCCTCTGATGTTGAAGCTAATGCTAAGGCTAGAAATATTTTGTTGCAAGGTTTAAATAGAAACGAGTTTGTCAGAATTCCTTACCTTAAATTTGCAAATAATATTTGGACCACTCTAGCAGATTATTATGAAGGATCTAAATCTGTTAAAGGTGTGTGTCAGAATCAATTCAAAAAGGAGTATTCTAAATTTGAGATGAAAACTGGAGAATCAGTAGATACTCTTTTTGATCGCTTCAATAAAATTATTACTGATTTGCAATCTGTAGATGTCAAATATTCTGATTCTGACAATGCTCGTCAAATTTTAAATGCTTTGGATATGTCTATTTGGAATGTGTTAGTCACTATTATTAATCATTCTGTTAACATGGAAACATTCATTTTGAATGATCTTTATTCCAAGATGAAAACACATAAGATTGATACTTTGGTTAAGATAAATACGTCTAATTCTTTGAGCTTAGTGACTAACCAAGCTCACAGTTCTTCTATTGTTTCTTTATCTGCGGTGTGCTCTATTTCAGATGAACAATTAGAGGAAATTTCAGAAGAACAGCTTGTACTTCTCTCCAACAGGGTGACCAAGGCAATTAACAACATCAGATCAAGATAGAGAGGAGCTCCAATCAGATGCTATGAATGTTGTGAGCTAAAGCACATTAAGATGAATTGCTCCAAACTGAGGGGCAAGGAGAATAAGGATGACAAGGCTCCAACTCGTCGCTCTCAATTTAAAATTGATCCAAACAAGAAACACAATTATCGTAGGGCGGTCAACAAGATAATTTCAACACTTAATGAGATTGTTTTGAGTGATGATGATTCTGAAAGTGACAATGAGGGCAATGGTAAGAAGGCAAAGGAGGTGGACTTCACAGGGATGTGTTTTATGGCCAACAATGAGGAGCTCAACGATAATGATCTTTATAGTGATCCTGATGAGGTAAAACCTTCTTGTGTTGATTTATCTCATGCTGTACTTAGATTGACAGAAGAGCTCAAAAAGTATAAAAAGAAAATTAAAAATCATGATTTCATTGTTGAGAGCTTAAATTCTGAAATCAATAGACATAGAAATTTTATTCCTGATGATGAATCTTGTGAGTCTTGTCAAGCCTTACATACTGAGTTGGAGTCTACTAGAACAATTAATACATCAAACTTGGTTCAACTTAGTGATATAACTGCTAAACTTGATGAATTAAAATTGGCGCATGACTCTTGTGGTGAAAAGTTAAAACTTGCAATTGATGAAATTGAAAAGCTCAAATTTAGTTCTTCTACACGTTTAGAGTTAAAATTTTCAAATGTTCAATCTAAAACTTACTCTAATTGTGAATTGCTAACATCTTGACTTAATTTATCTCAAGAAATAATTCAACAGATGCTTTTCATGAGATATCTTCTTGTTCCAACTGTCCTAAGCTTAACATGGAAATAGAAGTTTTGACTAGACAACCTAATGATTTTGTTGAAATAGAAAGATTGGCTCAGTCTAGTGTTTCTAAAAATCTTGTGAATGAATTGTTAAATGCACAACTTGTCTCGCTCTAACTTAAGATAATGAGTACCTGAAAGACACTTTAGAGAGATTTTCTTTTGGCAAAAATTTTTTTGAATATGATTCTAGATAAGTCAAAAACAAGTGTGAAAAATCGTGGTCAAGGATTCAATTTTGTTGAGCATATCAAGAATAATCCTCCTAAGGTTGTTAAGCTTCTTGAACCTATAAAAATTAAAGTAAAATCTGAAGCAAGACAAACTATGTTTAAATCTGCTGGCTTTGTGCAAAGTTTATCGAATAATAATATAGGTGCTAGCTCATCATCTCAAAAGAATTCAGTTTATGTTAAATTCCATTGCACGTACTGTGGAAGAGATGGGCAACTTACATGAATTGTGCTTTAGGCGTGCTAAGAAAGAGAAGAAGGAAAGATTGAATGCTTTAAAATAAAAATGTGAATTGTCTTTGGTTGCTAGATCAAATGCGAAAGCTATGTTTTTAGAGAACTTTTATGATGGCTTTAAATCTGCTTCACATTCTAAATTAGGATTTAATTCAAATAATTCACGTTCTTTTTGGCATTTTGATCACCCACACGTACATGATTTTGGTTCTAGCTTTGTTGCTCATGTTCATCGTGTGCCTTAGTACTGTATTCCTAGATGTTATTTTACTAACCCTAGTATTGTGAGACCGATGTTTCCTACGATGTAAGAATAGTTGACAAGGATGGAGAATATGAGCTAAATTGGGTTCCAGTCTTTTACATCATTGCTTGATAGGAACATTTGATTATTCTTCTTTCTCTTTGATTGCTTCCAAGAGATTTCACTTTTTGAGAGACTATATGGAAAATGTGATGTTGTCCTACACCTTATGGAGTTAGATTCTTAGGTTGCTGATATTCTTCCTAAGCCGCTTGATACTTCTCGTTTTGCTCATTTGCGAAGTGAGTTGGGTGTATACATCTTATGGGATTATTCTGAGGGGGAGCTTGTTGTTTAAAAACTTCAGAAGCTTTGTTTATTATACTTGTCAAATAAATCAACAAGTCTAAGCCACTGAAATTAAATGAGTTGTAAAGCTCTCTTTATCATATTTACTTATATTCTGTGTAGCTTTGATCATGACTAGTTATAATTAATTTGCTATACTTGAACTAAAATATGACATGGCGGAATATTTTGACTAGATTGATTATAGATAGTACTCTACGATGTTCATCGAAAAGGATTAGATTGATTGTGAGTCTTATTTTAAATCTTGGCGCTCAGATGTTTCATATTGCAATATTTTTATGATCACTCAATTTGGTATGTTATAAAAAAAATAAGAAAGAGACAATTTAAAAGATGTATATTTCAAGCATGCCATGGTATACAAAAACAAAAGGCACAAAAAGTATACAAATAAAAAGAAGTATGCTTGAAGCATGCCACCATCTAAAACAAGTATGCTACAAGCATTCTATTATGAAAAGAAGTATACTACAAGCATGCCATATGCATATGAATTGAGTGTGGAGCAATAGGTTGTTACATTAGACTGCTAACTCGTCTGGATTTAAACTTTGCTTCACTTTTGAGCTCTGACTTTTCGTCATGATATCTTATTGTGCTCTTTATAATTGGTTTAGTCATAGTTGAGATGCATGTTGTTAATATAAATTGCTTAATCATGCTCAAGACTGGTTTTGATATTGCTATATGATATATGACTTTATATGATCTAGATAGCTTTACTAAAAAATATGGCTTAGTTGCTTTATTAAATCAATGCACATTGACTTGGATAATCTACAAAGTTTCTCAAGTTTTACTCTCGTTGCTTCTACTTAGAATTATACCTTCTCTGAAGTTTCTTGATAATTACATTGCCAAAGGAGGAGAAATAGGAGGGAATGGTGAGATATTGGAGAAATTTGATAAAATTGATTCTCTCGTGTTGAGGGGAAGAGTTTTCAAAGAGATTTGAGATTGTGGATTAAAATGCTTTTTCAGCTTCAGTTCTTCATTTATATCTATTGAAGCTAATTCATCATGCTATCTTAAGGTGTTGTCAATGTATTTATCAAGGGGGCAATTGTTAGACAATGTGGCTAGGTCTAGGATATTTTGGTGATGAATAATTGACAATGGTTAATTTATGATGAATATTTGATAATACTGCTTATCGATGTTATGCGAGGCGTGTGGCGTGTGTGGACTGATGTTGGTTAACTTGGGACGAACTTGTGCTAGAAAAATGTTCTTTGGTCTTTGCATATGCAGGTTGAGCATGAAGGCGATTATGATCGGTGACGAGGTGGATCGGGGCTAGGATGAGAGATCCAAGGTTCAGACGGTTAAGGAGCTCACGAGATGGTCGGGCTCATGCTTGGGGCGCATGGAGATCAGAGATAGATGATACGTGTTAGAGGTACGGAGGTGCGGTCCGGAAGCTATGACACATGGTGGATGATGCGTGAAGAAGCTACGGTAGGTGCGGTCCTGGAGGCTTCGACACGTGACGCGTTAGAAAAGTAGGAATTTTGGAAAACTCATGTTAGGAAGGGTTTTGGGTCCCTTTGCTATTAGAATTAGATTAGAACTCGTGGGCTTAGGCTCAACCTATGTTTTGGAATAGAGATGGGGTTAGAGGCTAACCCTGTGGCTTTTGGAGAGACTAATTTCGTAGTAGGGTTTAGAGGTGCTAGGAGGGCACTATATAGCCACCATAATTCAGAAATAAAATTACAGATTGGTTCTGAGCAAAAAATTACGGCGGCACGTTTTGTTTTGTTTGGTTGTGCACTGAAGCCGTCGTTGGCATCACTTTACGCACTCGCCCACGCGGATCTCCTCAAACGAAGACCGAAGAAAAGGCGATTGCTTTTTGCCTTGATCCATGTAGAGAGATAGGCATCATGCACGGGCATGGGACTTCGATCTTCATTCTTGATCAGTGTGCTTTGAAGCTATGCAGAGAAGAGCAAAAGTAAGTTGTTTTTATTCTTTTCATGCATGACGTTGGATGGATTGACCAGTAAAATATTAGCACCTTGGTTTGATCTTTTAATCATCACATCAATAGCAGTAGGGAGTTAGGAGATAAAAGAGATGCAAGTGATCTGTGCCAGACAGCAAAAGAAAAGAGATTAGAGTAGCAAACGGAAGCGAGTTTACAATTTTCATATATATGCTACAGTAACCTGTTACAGTATTTGCTATAGTACTCTACAGTATTTGCTACAGTATATGAGATAAAAACAATATTTTCTTTCTATTTTTATGTGATTTTGTGAAAAAGCTTCCGCTAGGCGTTGCAATCATTCACCCCCTCTGATTGCCATCGATGATCCTACACTCTCTCTCCCTTTGTAGTCTCTCACTCCGTCTTATCCCCATTCACCTATGTTGAGTGACCTGTACTTGGGGATTTTTGCCACCATAGTGCGGATGGCTCTTTTACTTTAGTAAAACCATGCTTACTGGGTTGGTTGGTAGTGTAAAAAGGAATTCAGGGATGATTCAGATTTGTTGCTAATGTCGAATGATGAAACTCTATGGCTGTGAGAGGTGTCGACTGGGCCCAAACAGTCTGGTATCTCGTTGAGCAAATCGCCCATTTTTATTACCGTAACGAGGGTTTTGATGGTAACTTTGCTTTTACTTATTTATTTTGATCGAACTTTTTGGTCTCCTGGTCTCCTACTACTGGTTCTTCTTGCAATTAACAAGTACCGGTTGCCCTAGCTTGTGCCCACTTTAAAGGTTCTGATGTATCTGGTTAATTATAATTGTGTATATTGTGCTCAATTGTATGAATGGACTAGATTGTATGGCATTAGTGAAGATGATGTATTCGTGAATTGTTTGAGTTTATAATGTGTGAGTTGTAGTGATATAATCCTGAGAATTGCTATTTATAATTGCATCCTCTTACTTAATTGTCATTTTGCTTTTATTGAGTTGCCGTACATTTTAAAGATTGAAATAGCCTAGTGCAATGTCTTCATTAATTACATTATTTATTTTTGAGTTTAAATCTTGAGGTTAACATCTACGACTAGTTAAGAACACAATGTGTGTTTCACTACTCAAATATGAACCAGTAGGTAATTATGGGTCACTGATTAAACTACTCCATCTGTTCTTTTTTTACTTGACATTTTTTTTTACTTTTTACAGTTTTTAAGATGCGACTTGGACACTACTTTTTATAACTTTACACTAAGATATACTAATAAAATTATAATATTACGAAAGTATTTTTAACAACAAATCTAATGATATAATTTTATATAGCCAATCTAGATAGTTTTAAATTATTGATGATTAAACTTTAGAAAGTGTACAGATTAAGTAAAAAACGGAGGGAGTATATTCTATCGGTAGGGATGGGAAACAGTAGTGGATAATTTGTTTCATCTGATATTCGTATCGAAGAAAATACGAATGTGGTAAGCAAAATCCGTATTAGAGAATGTTCGTATTCGAGACTATTCGACTCGTATTCAATCTGTTTACATTCCTGGCGACCTCCTTAGAGATGATTGTAGAAAGTATTTTTCTGATGAACTAAGGTTCACAAGCAAGAAGCGAAAATTACTGTTATGTTACATGTAGACGTGTAGTTATGTTACATAAATTTATTTTACTGAGATTTGTTACAAATGTTTTAGGATATTCTCATTCAACCGATTAAATACATATTCGATTCGTATTCGTATCCGTTATAATATTCGATTCGTATTTGTATTTGAGAATATTCGAATTCGTATTTATATTTATTTTAAAATATGAATTCGTATCCATATTTATTTTAAAAATATAGATTTGCATTTATATTTGAGACTAATCAGTATCCGATTGGTTTTGACCCCTATGCATCGCCATCCATAAATTTAATATTGATAAATGGATCGTACATCAGTCCATGTCCAAGGGAGCGCGACATTATTGATTGGTGAAGGCGTTAAGCAGACAAATTGGCTGCAAGCTGGTGAACGGTAGGTGAGTGCCCCTCCGAAATTCTGAATCCTCCACTTCGTTATTGTAGTTATAGACGCTAGTGCTTCTCTGAATCCTCCACTCCACTTCTTTCTTGTAGTTATAGACGCTTGCAAGAACGTATGTACTCTGCAAGCGTTGGAGCTGCAATGGCGACGAAGGCGGCCGGCGCCGAGAAGCCTCACGTGGTGTTCTTCCCGTTCCCGGCCCAGGGCCACGTCACGCCGGCGCTACAGCTGGCAAAGCTCCTCCACCACTGCCACTGCTTCCAGGTCACCTTCGTCCACACCGAGCACAACCGTCGCCGCCTCCTCCGCGCTCGAGGCCCCGGCGCGCTCGCTGGCGTCCCGGGGTTCCGGTTCGCTGCCGTCCCCGACGGCCTGCCCCCGTCCGAGGAGGACGCCGTGCAGGACATGGCCGCGCTATTGTTCTCCCAGGAGACCATGGCCCGGCACTTCAAGAACCTCGTCGCCGACCTCCCGCCGGTGACCTGCGTCATCTCCGACGTCGAGCACATCCTGCGTACCGCCAAGGAGATGGGCCTCCACTGCGTCACTTTCTGGATCACAAGCGCCTGCTCCTTCATGGCGTTCCAGCAGTGCCAGCAGCTTGTCGACAAGGGTATTGTTCCCCTCAAAGGTAAGCCAAGATTTGTCCATCGATCGGATTGTTCTTCTATGAAATGCAACCTTGATCTACAAAGATAAAATAAAATCTGCTTACATGATCGTTGATTTGATCAACAGACGCCGAGCAGCTGACGAACGGATACCTGGACAGCACGGTCGTCGACTGGGTGCCGGGGATGCCCAAGGACATGCACCTAAGGGACTTCCCGAGCTTCATCGGCACCACGGACCCTGAAGACTGTTGTAAGGTCTTACGACCTCCCAGGACGACTAATTCCGAACGCCTCAATCTCCTCCGATCGCTTTTTCAACGTGGTCGTAAATTTACTGTAGCAATTTACGACCGCTCTGCGATATCGCTGCCGCTGCGCTCCTTCAGCCGCTCAAGATACCGTGATCGAAGCCTTCTACGATCACGCAGTGATGCTGGCGATCACTGTTCACCGTAGTCGAACACCCTTTCGACTACGTTCACTTCTTTCAACGTGATCGGAGTCGCTTTCAATCATGTACTAACCTTCTCGGTGTAGTCGTAAAATCACTGTTCCTTTACCGTGGTCGTAGCGCCTCCCGACTACGCCTGCTGGAACTTTGCCGTGGTCGTAATTCCTCCCGATCACGCTTGTGGTGATCGTGAGTCCTTCCGACCACGTCTTGCGCAAACACACAACAAAACAATGCTCGTATTTCTCCTCTTTTGGTCTTTTCTCAATTGCTTGGTGTATCGAATACATGGCTCTAAGCCTCTTTTATACCCTACTGTTCTACTTTAACACGGGTTCTCAACCTACTCGACTCAGAGTCTCATACGACTTCGACTGGATTCCAACTACGACTTTGACTCGTTTTCTAACTTCGACTTTGAATTTCTCCTCCGTCTTGACTTGATTACTTCCAAACTTTGTATCGTCTTCTAAAACTAGATTATTTCCAACATTCTCTCCTAATCTTGTTTTAGTAACTTCCATCATGTCGATCTTCTTCCTTGATCACTTTGACGTTCTCCGCTTCGCTTCTTCCTTGACCGGTCTTTTCGGGTGGAGCACTGCCACGACCTTTGCTCTCGCCGTTTTCTTCCTGCAACTCGTTCGCGCTTCCTCCACCAAAGAACTTGTTTCACCGATGTGTGGCCTTGCTTTCGACCATCGTCCTTCACGCTGTGCTTTCTCCGCCACCTCGGGATCCAAACTCGTGTTTTTGACCGCCTTCTTTTGGTCTCGTGGGAGCTCCTCCGAGCTTTTGATTTTCATGATTATGCTTGCATCATGTGGTTTGCCCGATCACTCATGCTCTCATTGCTTTGACCTCCCTTTGCGCCGATTGTGCTCGTACGACTTCACCTTGCTTCCTCCATCCGCATGCGAGTAAGCACCTCTGTCTCGTTTGCTACGACTTCGCTTGTGTGTGGTCGATGTCGACCACCGGGCCACCCCTTCTTTTCTCGGTGCGGTTGCTACATGTGGTGCGTGGTCGACCACTCGGCCGATGCCGACCGCCAGCCGATCCGGGACTGTTCGTGCGGTAGTCGTTGAAATCGACTACTCGCGCACCTCGGTTTGATGTGGTCGTATGATTTCGACCACCTCCGGTCTTCATTTGCCATGGTCGTGACACTTCCGACCACGTTCAATCACCGTTTGTCGTAGTCGATTGTCCTCTCGACCACGCCCAATCACTTCACCGACTTGTTCGTTACGACTTCAGCCTTTTCGCGCCCGCCACGACTTGCTTTTCTCCCGACTTGCTTGTTATGACTTCAGTTGGCCTTCGACTACCGAGAGATGAAGTCGTTCACATTCGTTCCTCCGAACCCTTTGCATGCCATCCGGTTTCCAGTTTTCAATGGTAGCTTGTACAACCGATTTGTCGACTTTTGCACCTTCATTAGCAACCGCTCTCGTTGTCGAAGACTCTCGGGTGATTCTCTTTGAGCTCGATCCGCAACCTTCTTGGTCGATTGTCCAAGACTTATGATATTGCTGCAAAGACTTGGTATGTAATATACATCGACAATAGTCTTCGACTTCCATCCTTGCACTTCAAATGCACTGTCCCCTTTCCTCGATGCATGCGGTTGAGCCGTCTCCAAACTTCACTTTGCGAGCACTTTCTCATCTAGCTTATGAAACATTAAATATGTTCTGTCATATGATTACTAGCTCCATTGTCGAGGTACCAATCTGATTGTTCCCGAGACTCCTCTCCTTCTCCATCAAACTAGGAAACACCTTCCCTTCATTCAAGTAGCATCATTGTCGGTTCTTCAACGATGCAAATGCGACAACAGCAGCGTTGGTTCTGTGAGTTCAGCGGTTTGAGCCATGTTGACTTCTTCGACTTTCTTCTTGCTCCTGCATTTTGCAGCATAGTGCCCATACTTCTTGCAGTTATGGCACTGAATGTGGCTTCGACATTCGGCAGCATAGTGACCATACTTCTTGCAGGTATAGCACTGGATGTGGCTTTTGCATTCAGCAGCGTCATGCCCGAATTTTTCACATTCGGAGCATTGAATATGAGATTTATCTTGAGATCTTCCACCTCGACCAGTTCCACGACCTTGCTGGCCATATGAGTCTGTCTGGTCCGGCTTGTATTGGTTCCTCGTGTCTTCTCTCACGAGCAAGGCTTGTTGATTGTAAGATCCTTGTCCTTCGTTGTCGGCTTGGTAACTTTTCAGAAGTTGCTCGTGTGCTCTGAGCGCCCCAGTTACCTCCTCAACCTTCATCTTCGAGAGGTCTTGCGAGTATGTGAGTGTAGTTACGACCGGGAGAAACTTCTCCGCATGACTCGTAGATACTTCTTCACCGCCACCTCGTCTTTCAAGTCGTCGCGAGAGATTTGATCTCGTTTACGACTTCATTAAACTTCCCGAGAATTCTTCCACACACGGTTCTTTCCCATCTTCAATGATTCAAACTCAACTGCGTAATGTTTGAAGTCGAACTTCCTTCACTCGGTCTACTCCTTCATGCATAGTTTTGAGTAGTCCGGACATCTCGGCGATCTCCTTCCCAATCAATTGTCGCATCATTGAATCGGGAACGGCTTGATAGATCGCCGCCATAGCCATCTTGTCTAGTCGTTCATCAACGACCTTGTCTTTCTCTTTCGGTTCAACTGGGCCCCAGACACCCTGTGCGATCATGTTGACCTTTACCTTCATCGCCCAGATCGGGTAATTGTCCGAACTGAGGATTGGGTACTGCAGCGACACGCTTTCCTTCACCTTTGAAGCCTCCGCCATGGTTCACCAGGCTCTGATACCAACTGTTGTAAGGTCTTACGACCTCCCAGGACGACTAATTCCGAACGCCTCAATCTCCTCCGATCGCTTTTTCAACGTGGTCGTAAATTTACTGTAGCAATTTACGACCGCTCTGCGATATCGCTGCCGCTGCGCTCCTTCAGCCGCTCAAGATACCGTGATCGAAGACTTCTACGATCACGCAGTGATGCTGGCGATCACTGTTCACCGTAGTCGAACACCCTTTCGACTACGTTCACTTCTTTCAACGTGATCGAGTCGCTTTCAATCATGTACTAACCTTTCGGTGTAGTCGTAAAATCACGTTCCTTTACCGTGGTCGTAGCGCCTCCGACTACGCTGCTGGAACTTTGCCGTGGTCGTAATTCCTCCGATCACGCTTGTGGTGATCGTGAGTCCTTCCGACCACGTCTTGCGCAAACACACAACAAAACAATGCTCGTATTTCTCCTCTTTTGGTCTTTTCTCAATTGCTTGGTGTACTGAATACATGGCTCTAAGCCTCTTTTTATACCCTACTGTTCTACTTTAACACGGGTTCTCAACCTACTCCGACTCGAGTCTCATACGACTTCGACTCGGATTCCAACTACGACTTTGACTCGTTTTCTAACTTCGACTTTGAATTTCTCCTCCGTCTTGACTTCGATTACTTCCAAACTTTGTATGCGTCTTCTAAAACTAGATTATTTCCAACAAAGACGCCGTGCTTGCCATCCTCCTGAGCTCAATGGCGTGCCACCGGACCACTCCATCTGCCGTCATCCTTTACACTTTTGACGAGCTTGAGCGCGAAGTCATCACCGCGATGTCAACCATCATGCCGCCTATCTACGCCGTCGGGCCTCTGCCGCTGCTCCTCAGGCAAGTCGCCGGTAGTACTGTCGACACGTTGGGTTCAAACCTTTCGAAGGAGAACCACGCCTGCCTAGAGTGGCTCGAGGCAAGCGGCCGAACTCGATGGTGTACGTCAACCGGGAGTATAGTAACGCCGACGAACGAGCGGTTTGTATAGTTTGCATGGGGTTTGGCTAACAGCGGACATGACTTCTTGTGGGTGATCGAGATGACCAAGCGGCGGCGCGGACCTGCTGCCGTCTTTGCCTCGGAGTTCTTGGAGGATACCAAGAGAGAGGCTACGTGACGAGTGGTGCCCGCAAGATGCGGTCTTTGCAGCGCGAGGCAATCGGCGCGTTTCGACACATTGCGGGTGGAACTCAATGCCGAGAGTATCCGTGCGAGTGCCGATGTTGTCAGCTGGCCGTTCGCGCGCACCAAGAACCGAATAGCGATGACGCTTGCTCGAGTGGCGCATCGGCATGGAGATCGCGCAACGTTGAGAGAGATAAGGTGAATTCAGTGATAAGGGAGGTGATGGAAGGGGACAAGGGGAAGGAGATGAAGAGAATGGTGATGGAATGGAAGGAGAAGGCAACTGTGGCTGCACTGCCAGGTGGTCCTTCTTGGGTAAATCTGGTGAGGGTGGTCAGTGAGGTGCTTGCAGTGCCCTTTGCGGAGAAGCATTAGTCGCTGGGAAGAAATGAATAATTGAATATACGTAGAATCTACTCCTCGGATGCAGAAGCGTTATAGTGGCTGAAGAAAGAGCGATATGTAATTTGGTGTCCTAATGTTCTGTGCCTGGTGTCAAGTGTGTCATTTGGTTTATGCATGCTAGTTCCCCTCCCAATTCCCAAACGTCGTGTGGCTTGTTGTAATGTTTCTATATGTTATACTCCCTCCCGCAATAAACGCTCTAGTGAAACATCCTCCTATAGTATAAGTCCATTATAGAATTAAAGATATAGTTATCATAATATTTTTATCCCATATATATCCTTTAATAGTGAAAAATAAATGAGTGATTATAGTATGATGTTTAATAGAATATGTATGATTCAATAGTATTAAATTGCTTAGATTCAGTATATCTTATTAGTCTGTATATATTAGGTTTTGGATTTATATTATGGGACAGAGAGTAAGGAAGAAGGCTTTAGATTGCATATGTTGCATCTAGAGATATATTTTGTACCCACTTGAGCTTGTGCATTCGTTGCACGTGGTGTTGGAGGCATCGTGTGCAGTAATCTTCTCAAAGAATGTTGTGAGAAGACTCGGCGAAGTATGAAAGTTGCAGCTCACCTACTCGGAGCGGCAAAGAGCTACCACTAGTAGATTAAGGTGTTTCGGCTTAATTTGTGGAGCCGGTCCAATTCGTTTGGGCTAACCTCAACGTGGACTAGGGGAGACCGACTAGTCTCTGAACACTACGGTAAAAAGTAACCATGTCAATTGTGGTTTGTTTCCTTATGTTCAATTTATATTTAAGCAATTTACATTCATATAACTAAATTGATTACTTGTCATCCTAGAATTGCAAACCTAACATAAGCTTATTTTTGTTGATGCATTAGGAAAACCTAGTTGATTTAGACTTTATTTATGTTAAACCAAATTGAATTAAGCTTCTATATTATAAACTTAGTTTTAACCAAATAGAAACAATTAATAATTGAAGAAAGATTTTTAATGAGCCTATTCACGCCCCTCTAGCCGGCTGTCCTGTTGGTCTATTCAACGGGACCCACGACAGTTTTGATTTCTTCCGATTCGTAGATTACTACAATAGAAAATTATTTTTTGTTTCTTTCTTTTTGTTTTGTTCTGTCTTCTAGTTTTGTGGATAGGTCATGAGACACTAGATTCGAAAAGAAAAACATTTCCGCTATGGAGTACAATCATTCACCCCTCTCTGCTTAACATCGACGATCCTACAAGTTGTATCAAAGTAGGTTGCAATGGCATTAGATCAAGACCGTTTTTCAGATAAGTCACCATTTTTTCATGGATTAGATTATTTCTATTGGAAAACATGTATGGAGATTTTTCTACAAACATAAGGTAATGTGATTTGACAAGTTGAAAATTCCTATATAGTATCTCATGTTGTTTCTATTGAAAATACTGTTGATGTTGAAGCTAAGGCTAAGGCTAGAAATATTATGTTGCAAGGTCTAAGTAGAAACGAGTTTGTTAGAATTGCTCATATTAAATCTGTAAATAAAAATTGTACTACTCTAACTGATTATCATGAAGGTTCTTATTCTGTTAAAGGTATTCATTAGAACCAATTCAAAACGGAGTATTCTAAATTTGAGATGAAACCAGGAGAATCAGTAGATGCTCTTTTTGATCGCCTCAATAAAATTGTTAGTGATTTGCAATTGTTGATATCACATATTCTAATTCTGACAATGCTTGTCAAATTTTAAATACTTTGAATATGTCTATTTGAAATGTGTTAGTCACTACTATTAATCATTCTGTCAATATAGATACACTTACTTTGGATGATTTTTATTTCAAGATGAAAACACATGAGATTGATGTCTTGGCCATGATAAACCAGACAAATTCTTTAGGTTTTGTGACTAACCAAGATAACAGTTCCTCTAATTCCTCTATTATTTCTTTATCTGCACTGTGTTCTATTACAGGTGAGCAGTTAGAGTAGATTTTAGAATGTTGTATCGAAATTGGCGACAGAGGGGGGTGAATGTCGACCTTAAAAACGACCCCTCAAAGGAACCATCAAAGGACTCTCTCTCCGATAGCTACTAGGAGCTATGAAAAGAAGCAAATCATAATCTAAAAGCTTACTGAAAACTCAAGAGAAAAAGACTATTAAAAGGAGCTCATGAGAAACCATCAAAAGAGCACTCAGATTGCAGGGGGTGGTCAAATCGCAGAGGACCGGGCAGTCCGACCGTGGTATCAAGGCCGGTCTGATCGGTGGGTTAAGGCCGGTCTGACCGCCGGTTTAAACCCGGTCTGACCGCCACCTACTAACCGGTCTGGCCGCCCGATGAGTTCTAGGGCAGGCAGACAGCAGACAAATGCTTTGAAATTTCTGAAACTTGCTAAAATAACAAGAAAAGATGAAATGCTCCTAATCTCCTCAGGCCAAACGCTCATAAACTTGTTCCAAATAGCAAAGAGACTCCAGAGAACAAAAGATTTCAACCAAGGAACAAGAACTGAGGATTTTCCCTGAAAACTGAAAATAAAGAGAAGAGAGAAGGAAAATCCAAAATTCTCAAGACTCATCCATCCTTAGCTCAAAATCTCTTGCAATAAGATTAGCAATAGCCTCAGGGCTTGGCAGGGAAACTTTCAAGCAAACTTATGAAGGAAAACAAGAATCTCACCAAAACCCTAGAAATGAAAAAGAAGAGCAGAGGAGCCCAAGAAGCAAAATCTGAAATTAAACGTGGTTTGCTCTTAGGATTGACTAGCCAAATGGCTTTTGAGCATCTCCTAGATCACAACAACCCATTTTGCTACTCCTCAGCAAGAAAGAACTCAAAAACACAAAAGCTCAAAAATCACCCAAAAAGAAGAACGAAGAACAGACAGGCCAACACGAGAGATAAACTTCAGAAACTTCATTCCCAATCAAACAAGGATTACATATGAGTCCTCATACATGATTGAAACAAGAGGAATGATTACATGGGCATCAACTCATACTCTCCCTCTCTCAAGTCTCAAGAAAACCAAGAACACTCAAGGAGAGACCTCAAGAACAGAGAAGCTACGTGAGACAAACAACAGAACACACTCTATCCATCTCACCTGCTCTCAACAACTCCTCACCAACTAAAGCCTCAAAGCAAAACAACCTCTCCAAAGGCCATTTTGACTAAAGCAAAACCCTGAAAGCCATGCACTCCCCTCACAAGACATGCATACACTTGAGACTCCTTTTCCTATTTATAGCCTTTGGCTAACGGATCTCCAACCCGTTTTGCCCGCTAGAACCCGAACGGAACCGCTTCAACTTGTGCAGCTTTGCGCTTCTACCGAAACGCCCCTCCTGCACCTTCCGGGAAGCTTCCGCATTCCTTGTCATCCAAGCCTCGCAGCCACCTCGAGTCTCCGCCGTCTTTGACACACCTGACTGTTCTGACCTCGACACCGCCTGTGCCTAGTCCGGTCACCTCGTGCCTCGCCACGACTCCGCCTCGACATCCTGCAGCCATCACAGACAAGAAACACATCAAATAGCACCGCTCGACACATGTACATCAATGAACCAACTTACGCATGAAAGAGTCCAACCTGTCAAATCAAGAGAATATGCATCCTAATCACTTTGACCAGGTTTGACCAAGTCCGACCGAGACCGATTGCACCACGCAACGACATGGTCCAAACCACACAAACCAAACTCGACTTTCCTAAACCGATGTCAATTACTCATCACAAATATGGGGTCATAACCACATGGTCTCTCAATCTCCCCCTTGATAAGTATATTGACAAACCCAGAAAAAGCGCAAAGTTGAGTTTGTTTGAAGAAGAAAAAGAGAGTCAAGCATGGTCCAAAAGAAATCAAAGAAGCTTATGACCATGTCGACAAACGGAGCGAAAGAAAGAGCAAGTTTTCCTCAAAGCTCAAAGCTCCAAAATTTCCTTGAAATAGCTTTTTCTCCGCTATTCTCCCCCTTTTGGTAATAAAATCATCAAGATGCAAGGAAGAGAATAAATCATGGTGTCGGATGAAATGGTTGAATATTATTCATTTTAAGCATGATGAACCATGAAGATTATCCAAAAAGACCGTGAAGTATTACACCAAGCCATAACTCATAAGAATACTATCAAGATCATGACAAGACATGTATAATCAAGCTAAAGCAAATAAGCCATAATCTGAAAATTAGTCGAATTGCTTAGCATGTCAAGTCAACCATGATTATAGTCTAGCTAAAGGTATCCAAAGATGATGCAAGCCATGTCAATAAGCTAAGTGGAACCAAGAAGCTAACATTGAATCAAGTTAGAGTGTTACAAGTTCAAGAATGAGATATTTGTTTAAGTACTTGTTCTATGTGGAATTAAGCAAATTGAGCACATTTGACATAAGTTTTTCTTTTAAAGTTCATGATTGTTTCCAACCAACATTTTTAGTTATGTGCTAGATCTCAAGCCTTATGTGACCATTCTAAGCAAGAAGCTTAAGGAAATGATCTTGGTCATCCAAAACTCCCCCTGAGTTCATGTCTAGTGTAATGGCAAGCAGTCTCATGAGAAAGAATTGGTGAGATCAGTTGTTTCGCACAAAAGAGATCTTCTTGCTTTCTTAAAAGGTTGTACTAACTCATGTTTCATCAAGGAACTAACATAGCTCAATCTAAAGCTCAATATAGATTCAAGACTCAACTTAGCCCATTTGATATGGCATGAATCATAAAAAGATAACTAAAGAAAGACTAGTCTCAAAAGCTAACATGACATGAATTAGTTCCAGTTGAGCATTTTAATCAACCTATCATGGCAAATACTTGACTACACATATAAAGTCATGATCAATGTAGCAATGAAGCACAAATCATGGCAACTTTGCGCTTCAACTTGTGCAGCTTTGCGCTTTTACGGAAACGCCCCTCCTGCACCTTCCGGGAAGCTTCCGCGTTCCTTGTCATCCAAGCCTCGCAACCACCTCGAGTCTCCGCCGTCTTCGACACACCCTACCGTTCTGACCTCGACACCGCCTGTGCCTAGTCCGGTCACCTCGTGCCTCGCCACAACTCTACCTCGACGTCCTGCAGCCATCACAGACAAGAAACACACCAAATACCACCGCTCGACACATGTAAGCATAAATAGCATCAATGAACCAACTTACGCATGAAAGAGCCCAAACCTGTCAAATCAAGAGAATATGCATCCTAATCACTTTGACCAGGTTTGACCAAGTCCGACCGAGACCGATTGCACCCGCAACAACATGGTCCGAACCACACAAACCAAACTCGACTTTCCTAAATCGATGTCAATTACTCATCACAAACATGGGGTCATAACCGCATGGTCTCTCACAAAAGAGCAACTTGTACTCCTCTCCAACAGGGTGACCAAGGTAATTAACAACATCAAATCAAGGCAGAGAGGTTGTCCAATCAAATACTATGAATGTGGTGAGCTAAACCACATCAAGATGAATTGTCCCAAATTGAGGAGTAAGGAGGTCAAGAATGACAAGACACCAACTCGTCTCTCTCAAGTCAAGATTGATCCAAACAAGAAGCGCAATTATCACAGGGCGGTCAACAAGATTATTTTAGCACTTGATGAGATTGATTTGAGTGATGATAATTCTAGAAGCGACGATGAGGGCAATGGCAAGAAGGCAAAGGAGGTAGACTTTACATGGATGTGTTTTACGGTAAACAGTGAGGAGCTCGACTATGATGATCTGTACAATGATCCTGATGAGGTAAAACCTTCTTACATAGATTTATCTCATGCTATGCTTAGATTGACATAGGAGCTCAAAAAGTATAAAAGGTAAATTAAAAATCATGATTTTTTTGTTGAGAGCTTAAGTTCTAAAATCAATAGACTTATAGCTTCTATTCCTAATGATGAATCTTATGAATCTTATCAAGTTTTAAATTCTGAGTTAGAAACTACTAGAATAATTAACGCATCAAACTTAGTTCAACTTAGTGATGTAACTGCTAAACTTGATGAAATTAAGATTAGCACATGATTCTTATAATGAAAAGTTAAAACTTGCAAATGATGAAGATAAAAAGCTCAAGTCTAGTTCTTCTACAAGTTTAGAGTCAAGTATTTGAAATGCTCAATCTAAAGATTGCTCTAATTGTGAATTACTAGAAGTTAGACTTAATTTATCTTAGAAATCAATTCAACAAATGCTTTATCATGAGACACTTTCTTGCACCAACTATCCTAAGCTTAACACAGAAATAGAAGTATTGACAAGACAACTTAATGATCTTGCTAAAAAAAGATTAGTTCAGTCTAGTGTTTCTAAGAATCTTATGAAACCTGTTTACTACACAACTTGTCCCACATTGGCGAAAGAAAATGAGTATCTTAAGAATACTTTAGAGAGATTTTCTTTTGGCAAAAAAAATTTAAACTTGATTCTAGATCAATCAAAAGTAAGTATGAAAAATCGTGGTTTAGGATTTAATTTTATTGTGTATGCCAAGAATAATCCTAAGGTTGTTAAGCTTCTTGAACCAGGAAAAATTAGAGTAAATTCTAAATCAAAACAAACTGTGTTTAAATTTGCTAGTTTTGTGCAAAGTGCAGGTAGTAATGCTGTAAGTGTTAGCTCATCATCTCAAAAGAATTATAACTATGTTAGATTTCACTGCACCTATTGTATAAGAGATGGTCACTTACATGAATTTTGCTTTAGATGTGCTAAGAAAGAGAAAAGAGAAAGATTGAATGCATTGAGACAAACGTGTAGCCTCTTTTGTTGTTCCTAGAACTAATGTAAAAGCTAGGTTTTTAGAAAACTTTTATGATGACTTTAAATCTACTTCACGTGCTGGTTTGGGATATAATTCAAATAATTCACTTTCACTCGTATGTGATTTTGGTTCATGTTTTGTTGCTCCTATTCATCGTGTATCTTAGTATTGGATTTCTAAATCTTATTTCACTAACCCTAGTATTGTGAGACCAATGTTTCCTCTTATGTAAAAACACCAGACGCGTGATGGAGAATATGAGCTTGATTGAGTTCTAGTCCAGATTTTACTTTTCTGAGAGACCATATGGAAATGGTGATGTTGCTCTACACCTTGTTGAGTTTGATTTTTGGACTGCTCATATCTTCACAAAACTATTTGATTATTCACGTCTTGCTCATTTGCAAAGTGAGTTGTGTGTGTTGCATCCTATAGGATTATCCTAATGGGGAGTTTGTTGTTTAAAAATTTCAAAAGCTTTGTTTATTATATTTGTCAAATAATTCATCAAGTCCAAGTCATCGAAATCAAATGAGTTGTAGAGTTTTGTTTATCATATTTACTCATATGATGTGTAGTTTTTATCGTGACTCATTATAATTAATTTGTTGCATTTGAACTAAAATATAACATGGTGGAATGCTCTAGTTAGATTGATTATAATTATTACTTTGTGATATCCATAAAAAAGGATTAATTTAATTGTAAGTCTTCTTTTAAATCTTGGCTATAAGGCTCGTATGTTTTATATTGCAATCTTTTTATGTTCACTCAATTTGGCATGTTATAAAAAATAATGAGAAAGAGACATTTGAAAAAATATATGCTTCAAGTATGCCATATATATGTATATAGGAAAATGGTCCTATACTCCGAGGAGTATATACTCCCACTTCTAATAAACCCTTTTAATGGAATTATTATACCTCTTTAGCTATTGAGCATACTCTAATAATGATTATAAAATACTTCAAAGCAAGTTCAATTAAAAATTTCAATGAAGTCCAATATTATATAGCATAATTTGTGTATGTATTCTTTTTATACATGGAAAAGTGCATATATCTAAAATAAAAGGCTCCGATGAAATTTTTTTAACCAAATCAGGTTGGAGTATCTTAGAATTAGCATTTAACTATACCAAAAGTGATAAAGAGATATAAGATATCCGTTTAAGTGTTATATTAGAAGTGAGAGTATGTACTCCTGAGAGTACGGAAAAGGCTTCACATATATATATAGAGAAAACTACTAACCAGCGCGTAGATGTAAAATACTTGGGAAAGTTACTGATATGTCTAAATGAAGTTGTTGCCAAACCTTCACAGTGATAGAAAGTCATCGGTTCTGCATGAAGGTACCATCAGTAGCGAGTGAAGTTACTACTGAATGCAAATAATACAGCTGGTGATAACTTTTTTCACAGCTGGTGGTAACTTTTCGAATAACCGGTGGTAACTTTTCAGGGTGCAAAACTGCATGCAGAATACACACGTGTGCAGAATAGCGCTATCGTGTGTGTGTGTATGCACAAATGAAAAGAAGTATGGTTTAAGCATGACATCATTTATAAGAAGTATGCTACAAGTATGTCACATGCTTAAGAATTGAATGTGGAGCAATAGGTTGTTACATGAGACTAATAGCTCGTCTAGATATAAGATTTGCTTCACTTTTAGGCTTTCACTTTTCGTTGTGATATCTCATTGTGCTCTTTATAATTGGTTTGTCATTATTGTGATGCCTATCATTAATATAAATTGTTTAATCAAGCTAAAGACTGATTTTGACATTGCTATATGATATATGACTTTATATGATCTAGATAGCTCTACTAAAAAAGGTGGCTTGGTTAATTTATTAAATCAATGAAAAGTGACTTAGATAATCTACAAAGCTTCTTGATTTTTACTCTCATTACTCCTTTTTAGAATTATTCTTTTTTTGAAGTTTCTTGATGATTACATTGCCAAAGAGGAAGAAATTGGAGAGAATTGAGATATATTGGGAAAATTGAAGAAATTTGCTAAAACTGCTTCTCTTGTGTTGAGGGAGTGAGATTTAGAAAGATTTAAGATTCGTGGCTTAAATTATTTTTTTGACTTCAGTTCTTCACTTAGATCTGTTTGAAATCATGGTATCATGAGGTGTTGTCAATGTATTTATCAAGGCGTGGATTGTTAGACCATGTGGCTAGGTTTAGGATTTTTTGTAATGATGAATAATTAACAATATTACTTATCTATGTTATTTGAGGTGTGCAGCGTGTGTGGACTAATATTGGTTAAGTTAGAAAGAACTTGTGTCGTGAAAAATATCCTGGTACTGTCTCGGCATGAAACTTTTTTTTCGTCTTTGCAGGTTTGAAGTGTTACTCCATCTAGTTTGTTTGCTACTAAATTAATGATGGTGGAACTGAAATGGTTAAGCCTGCACTTTATCCTCATGTTGATGTAGAGCTTGCATGCTTGAATTTAGAGGGGTTTACAGCTCAGCAAATCTACCAAACGGATTACTTGGAACATCAACATAGAGATACTAACTATATTAAATCTGGGGATTTCCGTCTCCCAGCGTGCCACCTCACCAGAAATATGAAAAGCCCTCTATTTTTTGTAATTATATACAGATCTTTAGTTTTTACAAACAGAACCTTATTTTTAAATTTTCTTTTACTTTAATTAAAGAGCCTAATTAATTAAAGTAGAATATGTAAGTGTCAGTGTACTTTATAAAATAAACCGCTATTGCCTAACAAGATTACAAATAGGTCCTTGTTTTTAATATTTTTGCACATAGGTCCTTTCTTTTCTAAAAACCTTCTTTACCTCGCGCTTGTATTGGCCGTTTGATCGGGCTAACCTGTGCTGCAGAACCTTCAGGTCAGCTCCGTGTGTTCTCATGAATCTTCATGTCACTTTCGTCATGCCGCGTGTGTTCTCGCGAATCTTTGCGTCTCTTTCGTCGTAGCGCACTGCAAGTACCTTTTCCACAGCTGCGCCCACGTCCTTCGCCCTGCTGCCCTCGCTTCCTCCCCTGCCGTAGATGCCACCACCGCTCCCTCCTCCCTACTTTCCATGCTGGCCGCCCTGTTCTCCCATTCGCCTGCGTCGCACCCACCGCTCCTTCCTCCCCTTCACTCATGCCACCCTCCGCCTCTTTGGCCGTGTCGACCCGTTGACGTATGCCACCTCCTCTCCTTCCAGTCCTCTCATGGGCCATAACCGCTTCCTCCCCTGTCATAGTTGCCATCGCCATTCCCTCCTCCCCACCTTCCACGCTGGGCCCTTAGTTGGGTTCTTGCTTTTTTTGGTTGGGTTCTCAATTTGTGTTCTCAGCCTGTTTGTTCGGTTGTCGATTCCTCTCCATCCTCGATTTGATTTAACCTACTTTTAGTTCTTGCACTGTTCTTTCGGTGAAAGATTCCCCTCTTTACGATTTGGGTTTTTTTTCTTTCTTGATTGGATTCTTGGGTTCTTGCTTTTTTGGTTGGGATCTTCATTTGTGTTATAGGTCTATTTGTTCAGTCATGGGTTCCTCTCCGTCTGTGATTTCATTTTCTCCTACTTTCGACCATGACAACAACCATGGGGCCTCGACCATGGCCTCGGTCCGTTTGTTAGGTCATGGGTTCCTCGCTGTCCACGATTCCATTTCTCCTGCTTTCGACCACTGAGCCTCGACCACGGCTCTAACCACGCATTCTCGACCACGGTGTCATGGTGCCTCAACTACGGTGCTTCGACCACGGTGTCGACTACGGTGCTTCGACCACGGTGTCGACTATGGTGCTTCTGTCAGCTTCCAGTTCCAAAGCACCTTTCCTCCTCCCCTCCGCCCCTCGTCTTCTCCACATCCCCACGCCATCGGACCTCACCCCCACCCCCCCAACACGCTCCCTGTCGGTCCTCGTTCACGGCGTTCTCCTGTCCTGCTCATTCCCACCAAGAGCCACTACTCTTGCCCTGCTCAAGGCACCACCGCCACCACCCCTCTTCCCATTGGCCTCGCCTTTACCTTTTTCGCAAGCCCCTGCCAACCACCCCCTGCTCACTCTTGAAGATTCCTTTGTCCACCAACACCACCGCTGCCTCCTCGACGCGGTGCGTTACGAGCATCGAAGTGAACCTATAAGGCTAGCGTTTTTTTCCGCGAATGCATTGCTTCCTCGCCCTCGCCGCTACTACTGCGATCTCCCTCTTTTCCTGACCACGGCTTCGAAAAAGTCTACTTTTTTGTAATTATGAATAGGTCGACCACGTTGTTTCGAACACATTGGTCGACTACGTTGTTTTGAACACATTGGTTGACCAGGATGTTTCTAGCATGTTGGTCGACCACGTGTCGATCACGTTGGTCGACTGGTCGATCAGGATGTTTCGAGCATGTTGATCGACCACGTATCGATCATGTTCGTCAACCACGTTATTTCGACCATGATGTGTCAACCATAATGTGTCGATCACGTTATCTCAACCATGATGTCTCGATCACGTTATGTCAACCATGATGTGTCGACCACATTGTCTTGACCACGATGTCTCGAGCACGTAAGGTCAACGAGGTTGGTCGACCACATTGGGTCGACCACGATGTCTTAATCATGATGGTTCGACTATGTTGGTCTACCACGATGTTTGGACCACGTTCATTGACCACATTCAGTGACCACGTTGATTTGGCCATGATGATTTGGCCATGATGTTTCGACCACTTTGGTCAACCATGACGGTTCGCCACGATGTGCCGACCATGTTTTTCGACCACTTTGGTTGATGACGTGGTGTTGACCACGTTCTATCGACCACGTTGTGTCCATCATATTGTTTTGACCATGTTGTTCAACCACGTCGTGTTGACCACATTGGTCGACCATGTTCTTTTGACCACAATATTTTGACCACGGTGGTTTGACCACGATGTTTCGACCATGGTAGTCGGCCATGTTGGTTCGACTATGGTGGTTAGACCACGCTATGTCGACCATGTTGGCCGACTATATTGCATCGACCACGTTATTTTGACCACGTCATTTCGACCACGTTTGTTCGACTATGATGTTTCCTCCACATTGGTCGAGCATGATGTTTCGACCATGGTGGCCGACCACGATGTTTCGACCATGTTGGTTCGACTACATTGTTTCAACCATGTGGGCTTGACCACATTGGACCACCATGTGAGCTTGACCACGTTGTTTCGACTATGACGTTTCGACGTTCATTCAACCATGATGTTTCTAGCACAATGTTTTGACCACGTTGGTTGACCAGGATGTTTCGACCACATTGGCTCGATCGTGTTCGTTCGACTACCATGTTTCCACCACGATGTTTCGATCACGTTAGTCGACCAAGATATTTTGACCACATTAGTCAACTACGTTAGTTTGACCATGTTCGTTCAAGCACTTTGTTTCGATCACATTGTTTGGACCACGTTGGTTCGAGCACATTGTTTCGACTACATTGGGTCGACCATGTTTGATTGACCACGTTGTGCCAACCACGTTGAACGATGTTTTGACCACCTGTGTCGACCACATTGTGTCAACCTAGATGTTTCAATCATGTTGGCTCAACCATGATGTTTCCATCACGATATTTCGACTACGTTGTTTCGTCCAAGATATTTCAACCACTTTGGCCAACCATGATATTTTGACCATGTTAGGTTGACCACACTATTTCGACCACAATATTTTGACTACTTGGTTGACCACATTATGTTGACTACAATGATTCGACCACTTGGGTCGACCACGATATTTTTGACTAAAATATTTCAACCACGTTGTTTCAACCAAGATATTCTGACCACTTTGATCAACCATGATGTTTCGACCATGTTGTTTTGACCATGTTAGGTTGACCATGTTGTTTCAATCGCAATGTTTCGATTACTTGGTTCGACCACGATGATTCGACCACTTTGGTCGACCATGATATTGTCGACTATGATATTTCAACCATATTAGTTCACCCATATTGTTTCGGCCATGATATTTCAACCACGTTTGTTCGATCATGTTGTTTTGACCATGATGTGTCATCGTGGTCAACAATATCATGGTCGACCACGATGGTTCACCATGATGTGCCGGCCATATTGTTTCGACCACGTTGGTTCGACTACGGTGATCGACCATGCTAGTTCAACAACATTGGCCGACCACGCTGCGTCGACCATGATGTTTCAATCACGTCGTTTTGACCATGTTCATTCAACCATGTTGGTTCAACCACTCTATTTTCACCAGGATGTTTCGACCATGTGGATTTGGCTACATTAGTCGACCACATTGTCTCAACCATGTTAGGCTGACCACGTTAATTCAATGTTTCAACCAATTGTATCGAGCACGATGTTTCCACCAAGATGTTTCAATCACTTTGGTCGACCACTGTCTCGACCATGTTAGGTCGTCCATGTTGGTTCGATGTTTTGATCCTCTATATCGACCACGATATTTCGACCACATTTTTTCGACCAAGATATTTCAATCACTTTGGTCAACCACTGTCTTGACCATGTTAGGTCGACCATGTTGATTTGATGTTTCGACCACCTATACCGAATACATTCGTTCAACCACATTGTTTCGACCATGATGTTATGAGCACTTTGTTCGACCATGATGTTGCGACCACGTTCATTTGACCATGTTGTATCGACCACAATGGTTCAACCACAATATTTTTTAACAAGATGTTTCGACCACTTCAGTCGACCAAGATGTTTCTACCACGTTCGTCGATAGGATGTTTCAATCTGTCTCAACCACATTAGGCCAACCATGTTGATTTGATGTTTCGACCACCTATATCGACCACGTTGTTTCGACCACAATATTTTCGAACACGATGTTTCGACCACTTTGGTCAAGTACGATGTTTCGATCATGTTGGTCTATTAGCATATTTCGATCACGTTGGTCGACGACATTGTCCTAACCATGTTAGGCCAACCACAATGATTCAATGTTTCGACCACGATGTTTTGACCACATTCGTTCAATGATGTTGTGTCGACCACGTTGTTTCGACCAAGATATTTCGATCACTTCGGTCGATCACATTGTCTCGATCATGATGTGTCGATCATGATGTCTTGACCACATTGGGTCGATGATGTTGTTTTGACCATGTTAGTTGACCACATTGAGCTGACCATGATGTTCCGACGATGTTGTTTCGACCATGATATTTTCAAGTAGGATGTTTCAACCACTTCAGTCGACAATAATGTTTCGACCACATTGGTCGATTAGGATGTTTCGATCACGTTGATCGACGATATGTCAACGATGTTGCCTCGACCATATTAGGTCAACCACGTTGATTTGATGTTTTGACCACCTGTATCGACCACAATGTTTCGACCACGATGTTTCAACTACATTCGTTCGATCGTGTTGTTTCAACTACGTTGTTTCAACCAAGATGCTTCAATCACTTGGATCGACCATAATGTTCCAAAGATGTTGTTTCAACCATGATGTTTTGACCACATGGTCGATTAGGATGTTTCGATCACATTGGTTGACCACATGTCGACCACGTTAGACCCACCACGTCCATGAGCAATTTTTGAACCACCCATATCGACCATGATGCTTCGACCAGGTTGTTTCAACCAAGATGTTTTGATTACTATGATCGACCATGATATTCGAATGATGTTGTTTCGACCACAATATTTTCAAACAGGATGTTTCGACCACTTCGGTCGATTAGCATGTTTCGATCACATTGATCGACCACATTAAGCTGACCATGTCCACGATCAATTTTTTGACCACCTATATCGACCACATTACCCAACCACGATGTTTCGATCACATTTGTTCGATCACATTGTTTCGACACGATCTTTCGACCACAATGTTTCGAACACGTTGATCAACCACAATGTTTACCGCGACCACGTTGGCCCAACATAGTGCTCGAACACATGGATTCATCTACAATGTTTATCAACCATGATGTTTCGATCACATTCCTTCTACCGCATTTTTTCAACCATGATGTTTTGATCATGATATTTGAACCACAATTGTTTGATCATGTTGGTTCAACCACTCTGTTTTCACCAGGATATTTTGACCATGTGGATTCGGCCATAAGATTAGGATGTTTCCATCACATTAGTTGACCACTTGTTGACCACATTGTCTCAACCACGTTAGGCCGACCATGTTAATTCGATGTTTCGACCACCTGTATTAGCCACGATGTTTCAACCAAGATGTTTCGATCACTTTGGTCGACCACTGTCTCAACCACATTAGGCCAACCACGTTGATTTGATGTTTCGACCACTTGTATCGACCACGATATTTCGTCCATGTTGTTTAGACCAAGATGTTTCGATCACTTTGGTCGACCACATGATTTGATGTTTCGATCACTTGTACCGACCATGTTCATTTAACCACATTGTTTCGACCACGATGTTGTGATCACTTTGTTCAACCACGATGTTTCGACCATGTTTGTTCGATCATGATGGTTCGACCACAAAAGTTCAACCATGATGTTTCGACCACTTTGGTCGACCATGATGTCTCGACCATATTCATCGATTAGGATGTTTTGATCACGTTCGTTTCACCATGTTGTGTCGACCACGATGTTCCGACGAAGTTGTTCCGACTACGATATTTTTGAACACGATGTTTCAACCACTTCGGTCGAGCACGATGTTTCGACCACATTGGTCGATTAGGATGTTTGATCACGTTGGTTGACAACGTTGTCCTGACCACTTTGATCAACCACGATATTTCAACCACATTGGTTGATTAGCATGTTTTGATCACGTTAGTCGACCACGTCCACGATCAATTTTCGACCACCTATATCGATCACGATGTTTTGACCATGTTGTGTCGACCAATATGTTTTGATCACTTTGGTCAACCACAATGTTCTGACCATGATCGTTTAATCACTCGGTCAACCACGATGTGTCAACCACATTGTCTCGACTATGATGTGTTGACCGCGACGTCTCCACCACATTGGGTCGACGATATTGTTTCGACCATGTTGCACCAACCACATTAATTCAAGATGGTGTTGTTTTGATCACATTGGTCGACCACGTTGATTCCATGTTTCGACCACCTGTGTCGACCACAATGTTCAAACAACGTTCGTTCAACCAATTCTTTTGACCACATTGTGCCGTGCACGTTGATTCAACTACATTGGTTAGACCACAATATTTTCGACCACGATGTTTCAACCGTGATGTTTTGACCACGTTAGGCCGACCACGTTGATTCCATGTTTTGACCACGTTCGTTCCACCAAGTTCTGTCGACCATGTTGATTCAACCACATTGGTTCGACCACGATGTTTTGACCACATTTGTCAACCACATTGTCTCCACCATGATGTCTTGACCATGCTGGGTCAACGATGTTATTTTGACCACGTTGATTGCATGTTTCAACTATCTGACCACGTTATTTCGACTACGTTAATCGACGTTGATTCGACCATGATGTTTCGACCAAACCTCTGATTTTACCAAATCGCATACGAACCCTTCCAAATTACATACAGATCCTCAATTTTTTAAAAATAAAACCCTCCTCCACAAAAAAGAACCTCACTTTTCATAAAACACCTCCTTTTATGTAATTAAGCATTAATTTTTTTTACAGAAAACTCTCCTTAAAAATTATCCACTTTTTTCTTTGCCCCACGTAATAGCTAGCACGACGTGGCACCGCGCTTCCACATCTAGTGTATCTAGTGCATGGCTAGAGTCAATCTACATTTTCAAGGGAAATAAAAAACAAAGATCTCCTTTGGAATGTAGGAATTTCACACAAAACCGTTCAATTCTCATGCGAATTGGGAAATATCCTGCCTTCCAAATGGGGCCATATATTAGGCATTCATGCCACAATTGTAAGTGATGTTACTGTGATTCCTTTGGATATGTAGTGGCTCATAAAATATATTCTGTCGATTCTTTCTTAGTGTCATCATGTTTTAGTGGAATAAACATGTAAGGGCTATTTCTCTATTACTCATGTCTGTGAAGATGACTAAAATCATATAAGTTGATTTGCTCACATACATATAAATGGCAAAATATCATTCATTATTTTTAAAAAAACTTTCCTTCAACACAATGATGCAACTCGTGTTTAGATCCTGCAAGAGCATGTTCAAGGATTGTCTAAAGTAATGGTACACTTTATCCCAAGTTTCTATTCAATTGCAGCAATGGATGACCAAACTGCCAAGCACTTGTAAAAGGCAATTTGTAAATATTCGACCGATGAGATTCTAACTGTGATATGAGTTCTCTATAATTTGTTGTTGATTATGCTATGTTCTTTAATGTATGCTTAGGTTTTTAATTTTAATTAGATTTTTAACAAGACAGGCACAAAAGAAATAAAGATGGTGGTCATCACCATAACCATTGCCATCGTCTATAGTTACTTAAGGCCAGGATAGAGCCGACATGGTACGACGTCAACCCATTGAACTTTACAAAGCATGGTACGACATGATAAAATGCGCCGACACAGCATGACAAAGCAGGATGACCGTGCCAAACCAACAAGGCACGAAGTCCCACCTCTGCTTGTCAACAAGCTGCTGGCACTGCTGGAACGCCATGAAGGAGCAGGCGCTCATGATCCAGAAGGTGACGCAGGGGAGCCCCATCTCCTTGGAGGTACGCAGGATGCCCTCGACGTCGGAGATGACGCAGGTCACCGGGGGGAGGTCGGCGACGAGGTTCTTGAAGTGCCGGGCCATGGTCTGCTGGGAGAACCACAGCGCGGCCATGTCCTGCACCGCGTCCTCCTCTGACGGGGGCAGGCCGTCGGGGACGGCGGCGAACTGGAACCCCGGGACGCCAGCGAGCGCTCCGGGGCCGCGAGCGCCGAGGAGGCGGCGGCGGTTGTGCTCGGTGTGGACGAAGGTGACCTGGAAGCCATGGCAGTGGTGGAGGAGCTTTGCCAGCTGGAGCGCCGGCGTTACGTGGCCCTGGGCCGGGAAAGGGAAGAACACCACGTGAGGCTTCTCGTCGCCGGCCGCCTGCGTCGCCGTGGCAGCTCCAACGCCTGGCAGAGTATATACGTTCTTGCAAGCGTCTATAATCACAAAGAGAGAAGTGGTGGAGGATTCCAGAGAAGCACTCACCTACTGCTCACCAGCTTGCATGCAGCTTGGCTACTTCACGCCATCACCTATTAATAATGTCGCGCTCCCTTGACATGGACTGACGTACAATCCATTTATCAAATATTAATGCATGGATGGCGATGGAGTTGAAATAAATTAGTTTATGATTAAAATTATATTATAGCTAGCTGAAATTACACTGAATCTAATGGTGATTTATTTGACGTAATTAAATTTAAAAAAATTTAAAAATAAAAAATAGGTTAACCCATCACGGGCAGTGCAAACGAATACGGAAAAAAGTATCAACAAAAAAGCTCAAAAAAAAGCAAAAAAGTCAGAAAAATGAAATTTATGAATAGTGCAAAATAAGCCAGAAGCTTAAGCAAAAATGAGCAGTTCATACTCCCTCCGTTATTTTTACTTAATTTGTACCATCAAATTTTCTAAAGTTTAATCACCAATAAATCTAAAACTATCTAGAGTGACAGTAGTGGAGGAGCTTTGCTAGCAAGAGCATCGGCGTGATATGGCTCTAGGCCGGGAAAGGGAAGAACACAATGTGAGGCTTCTCGTCGCTGACCGCCGGCATCGTCATGGCAGCTCCAACGCCTGCAAACAAAGAGTACATACGTTCTTACAAGCGTCTATAATTATTAACAAGAGAGAAGTGGAGTGGAGGATTAGAGAGAAGCATTCACCTAGCGTTCACGTGGGCGCCGGGGCGGGAGTGCGGTAGTGACGAAGAAGACGGTAGCGAGGCCGACAGTGATGAGAAAGGTGGCAGCTCCGACAGCAAGGAGGCCGGTGGTGAGAAGAGAAGAGAGGAGGATTTTCAAAGCTAATCTTTTACCAAATGTTTAATTTCTAAGTTCAGTCTTGATTCTTTTAGAATCTAGTTGTTTAGATAATCAGAGCAGAATATGATTTTATCATAATCTAGAGCTATATCAAATAGATCATAAGTTACGTTGGACAGAGCTTTTGCCCAATTTTATTTTTAAAAAAAATTCCTGAAGACATCACAGAACAGAGAGCATCTTATTCTCAGAACACGCCTTCAGGCCTGAAATCAATCGCAGTGTGCCTGAGACGCTGAGCGGATGTGCCACTGTTGTGTGTAGCCATCTCAGAACGTACAATAATTGTGCGTGATTAGCAGTGCACAACGATGTGCCACTAGGTATCAATTAATGTACGGTAGTCAGTAATGGTGATGTTTGTTTTCTTCTAAAGATACAATACCGACGGTGCTTATGACTTTTGTGCACTAAGTTCATTTGGTGGCGTCTCTGACAATTTTTGTTTTTCAGAAACTCCATGTGCCGAACGAGAGGACAGAAAAGCGGGAGAAAACATCTCTCACCTGTAGCCTAGCTTTCTGCTGGTACCTGAAAAACCGAGCGGGACGAGTGCATTGGGTTGGGCCCGCTCGGTTTTTCAGGTGCCAGCAGGAAGCTAGGCTTTCCTGTCCTCTCGTCCGGCACATAAAATTTCTGAAAAACAAAAATTGTCAGAGACGCCACCAAATGAACTAGTGCACAAAAGCCATCAGCACCGCCGGTATTGTATCTTTAAAAGAAAACAAACATCACCAGTACTGACTACCGTACATTAATTGATACCTGGTGGCACATCGTTGTGCACTGCTAATCACGCACAATTATTGTACGTTCCGAGATGGCTACACACAACAGTGGCACATCCGCACAGCGCCTCAGGCACACTGCGATTGGTTTCAGCCTTCAGGCCTCCAGGCGTGTTCTGAAAACAAGATGCTCCCTGTTCTGTGATGCCTTCAGGATTTTTTTTTAAAAATAAAACTGGGCAAAAGCTCTGTCCAACGTAACTTAGGATCTAACAACTAGATTCTAAAAGAATCAAGAGTGAACTTTTTTTTCGAAAAGGGAAGTTTTATTAATTTCAAAATTGTTAAATTAAGGTGATACAGCAACTTGAAATCCTCCAAGCCTCTGCCTCAACGGCACACAGCCTAACAAAAAAAAGAACTTAGAAACGTTTGGTAAGAGGATGGCTTTGAAAATCCTCCTCTCGTCTCTTTCTCACCACCGGCCTCCTTGCCGTCGGCTTTGCCACCTTTCTCGTACCTGTCGGCCTTGCTACCGTCTTCTTCGTCACTACCGCCCTCCCGCCCCAGCACCCACATGAACGCTAGGTGAGTGCTTCTCTCGAATCCTCCACTCCACTTCTCTCTTGTTAATAATTATAGACGCTTGTAAGAATGTATATACTCTGTCTCTGCCAGGCATTGGAGCTGCCATGACGACGCTGGCGGTCAGCGACGAGAAGCCTCACATGGTGTTCTTCCCTTTCCCGGCCTAGGGCCACATCACGCCGGTGCTCTTGCTAGCAAAGTTCCTCCACTATTGTTACTCTAGATAGTTTTAAATTTATTGGTGATTAAACTTTAGAAAATTTAATGGTACAGATTAAGTAAAAATAACGGAGGGAGTATGGCCTGCTCATTTTTGCTTAAGCTTCTGGCTTCTAGTTTATTTTGCACTATTCATAAATTTCGTTTTTTCTAACTTTTTTGCTTTTTTGAGCTTTTTTTTGCTGTTTCTTTTTTCCCGTATTCGTTTACATTGTCCGTGATAGGTTAACCTATTTTTTCCATTTTAAATTTTTTTAATTTAATTACATCAAATAAATCACTATTAGTTCTAGTATAGTTTCAGTCAGCTATAATATAATTTTAGTTATAAGTTAATTTATTTTAGCCTAACCAAACAACACCTATGTTCTGCGCATCGCCATCCATGCATTTAATCTTTTGATAAATGGATCGTACATCAGTCCATGTCCAAGGGAGCGCGACATTATTAATAGGTGATGGCGTTCCACCACTTCTCTCTGTGATTATAGACGCTTGCAAGAACGTATATACTCTGCCAGGCGTTGGAGCTGCCATGGCGACGCAGGCGGCCGGCGACGAGAAGCCTCACGTGGTGTTCTTCCTTTTCCCGGCCCAGGGCCACGTAACGCCGGCACTCCAGCTGGCAAAGCTCCTCCATCACTGCCATGGCTTCCAGGTCACCTTCGTCCACACCGAGCACAACCGCCGCCGCCTCCTCGGCGCTCGCGGCCCCGGCGCGCTCGCTGGCCTCCCGGGGTTCCAGTTCGCCTCCGTCCCCGACGGCCTGCCCCCGTCCGAGGAGGACGTGGTGCAGGACTTAGCCGCGCTGTGGTTCTCCCAGCAGACCATGGCCCGGCACTTCAAGAACCTCGTCGCCGACCTCCCCCCGGTGACCTGCGTCATCTCCGACGTCGAGAGCATCCTGCGTATCGCCAAGGAGATGGGGCTCCCCTGCGTCACCTTCTGGATCATGAGCGCCTGCTCCTTCATGGCGTTCCAGCAGTGCCAGCAGCTTGTCGACAAGGGTATTGTTCCCCTCAAACGTAAGCCAAGATATGTCGGTCGATCTAACTGTTCTGCTATGAAATGCAACCTTGATCTACATAGATAAAATAAAATCTGCTTACTTGATCGTTGATATGATCAACAGACGCCGAGCAGCTGACGAACGGATACCTGGACAGCACGGTCGTCGACTGGGTGCCGGGGATGCCCAAGGACATGCACCTAAGGGACTTCCCGAGCTTCATCCGCACCACGGACCCTGAAGACGCCATGCTTGCCATCCTCCTGAGCTCAATGGCGTGCCACAGGACCACTCCATCAGCCATCATCATTCATACTTTTGACGAGCTTGAGCGCGAAGTCATCACCGCGGTGTCAACCATCATGCCGCCTATCTACGCCATCGGGCCTCTGCCGCTGCTCCTCAGGCAAGTAGCCGGTAGTACTGTCGACACGTTGGGTTCAAACCTTTCGAAGGAGAACCACGCCTGCCTAGAATGGCTCAGAGGCAAGCGGCCGAACTCAGTGGTGTACGCCAACTTCGGGAGTATAGTAACGCTGACGAACGAACAGTTTGTAGAGTTTGCATGGGGTTTGGCTAACAGCGGACATGAGTTCTTGTGGGTGATCAGAAATGACCAAGCGAAGGGCGCCGACCCTGCTGCCGTGCTGCCTCCGGAGTTCTTGGAGGATACCAAGGAGAGAGGCTACGTGACGAGCTGGTGCCCGCAAGATGCGGTGCTTCAGCACGAGGCAATCGGCGCGTTTCTGACACATTGCGGGTGGAACTCAATGCTGGAGAGTATCTGTGCCGGAGTGCCGATGTTGTGCTGGCCGGTCGCCGCCGACCAGCAACCGAATAGCCGGTACGCTTGCTCCGAGTGGCGCATCGGCATGGAGATCGGCGGCAACGTTGAGAGAGATGAGGTGAATTCAGTGATAAGGGAGGTGATGGAAGGGGACAAGGGGAAGGAGATGAAGAGAATGGTGATGGAATGGAAGGAGAAGGCAACCGTGGCTGCACTGCCAGGTGGTCCTTCTTGGGTAAATCTGGAGAGGGTGGTCAATGAGGTCCTTGCAGTGTCCCTTGCGGAGAAGCATTAGTCGCTGGAAAGAAGTGAATAATTGAATATACGTAGTACCTACTCCTGTGATGCAGAAGCGTTATAGTGGCTCAAGAAAGAGCAATATGTAATTTGGTGTCCTAATGTTTTGCGCCTGGTGTCAAGTGTGTCATTTGGTGCGTGCATGCATGCTAGTTCCCCTCCCAATTCCCAAACGTCGTGTGGCTTGTTGTTGTTGTAATGTTTCTGTATGTTATACTCCCTTCCTCCCGCAATAAAGACTCTGTTCTTACGAAGCAAGCGTACTATAATATAAGTCTATTATAAATATAAAAATATAGTTATCATAATATTTTTACCATATACATATTCTTTAATATTAAAAAATAAATGAGTGATTATACTATATTGTTTAATAGAGGTATATATAGTTCAATAATATTCTTATTGGTCTATGTATATGATGTGTTTTAGACTTGGTATGTTCTTTTCGGCTTTTGAAACTGGCTTTTGACTTTTGCTATAGTACCTAACTTTCAGACAGAGTATGTTTTCAAGACAATGTTTACAAGTTAACTGTAGTACACGTTAAAAGCCTAACATCTGTATCATCTAAAATCGGAAGCGTTTATCTCTCTTCGTAATCTCTGTTGTAAACATCTAAAACTCAAAAATTTTAATCAAAATCCATAAACCACAATCATAAAAAACAGACAATAAAATAGAGGGATATAAACTACAACCACATAGAACAGACGGCGAGATAGAGAGAGTCAGAGAGATACACCAGTGGTGATTTGCAATCGATGACCGTGCCTTAAACGTCATTTCTCACAAGGGGGCACTCAACAAGTACAGGTTCATACAATCATAGCCATAGGCTCGTAGAACGATTAATTATACCATTTGACTGGTCGTCTGATAAAAAAACACTGAATGCTCAAGATCACCGTCAAGAAATTGACGCGATATATATTTGCTGCCGACCTCTCGGTACACACATCACTTCCGCTAGCCCATATAATGTGCGATCCGGCAATCGCAACGTCGACACCCTCAGATTGCTTTTCATATCAATGCGTCACACAGTGCCATATCAAGATGGGGAAAAGCTCCCCAAAAGTATGCCTTACTCCATAAGGTAAGTTTTGTTCGACTCTGATTTCTGTCTTTTACCTTTTTCATAGTAACTAATTTTTAAACAGAGTATTTTCTAAAATAGGATCTATAAATTAATTATAGTAAGCACTATAGCAACTTCATCTGTATCGGTCAAAACTGTATACGAGTGTCTCCTCCTTCGTACTCACTGTCACGAAGTAGCCAAAAGCCACCAAACGCAGCCGAAAAGAACCTACCTTTTTTGAGCATATGGAAGGGACTTTATTCTAGGCTAATGTTCAGTAGTACAAATATATAATTAACTCATAATATCGGCCACTACACACTCCCGTAGGCATGAGACGAAGAAATCACAACAATACATTTACAATGCAAAGCCGTCAACCTGACCACACCTCCGGTAAGATTTCACCCAATAAAGAATCTACTAGATCGAGGCCCCTCTTGCGCCGTGCGAGACTTCTCGCAGCCTACGTCATGCTCACATTCAACCTATAGCGTGACTCAAGTTGGGACCTACAAATTAGTTAGCCAGGAATGTCCCGTGCTCACCTTGTGGCAGTACGATAGGATTTTATAGCAGTAGCTCACAGACCAGTCATTAATTGACTTAGGCAGATTTTCCCCATACCACTCGTACCAAGCACCCACGTTAAGCCCCTGAGCACAACGTGTGCCAGCAAGCACCCACCACCTAACTATTTGCCAAAGTTTAAACCAAGATTTTACATTATATTTTAAAATATTGATTGCATATACATTCTTGACTCACCGAAATCAAGAGTACATTTTAAAAGACCTCATTTCATGTGAAAAATTATCCCAAGCCTAAAGTTATTTCTAGGCATATCTAAGCATTTGCTACAAAAGTTCTCTTGTCTATACTAGTGTACTAATTAGAGTTTTATTCTTGGGTGACATGGTATCTGGGAATCAATGTCAAATGAGGTACTAACAAGTAGGCGGTAAATAAGCTTAAAACTAAATTGAAATACGTTGAATAAACATAAGCATGCAGGATAATTTAAAACAACATAATTTTATTTGCAAATAGAGATCAACATGGTAAATTTGTACAACTTGCCTTGCTCTGTAGATTGGTGAGATTCGGCAAAGTAGAACTCCTCAGAAATGTCGCAATCTACACATAGAAATAACCAAACAAGCAAAATTCAAATAAAATTCAACTAAACTCTAAAAATTAAAAAGGATTGTAGAAATGAGTAGATTATGATTTTAGATTAATTTAGAAATTTGAATGAGTTCAAAAGGAGTTAGGACGAAGGTGAATGGGCTTTCAGAAGTTTTAAACTAAGAATCAGAAAGAAATAATAAATTAGAATTTCTAGAATTATTTTCCTAAAGGAAAATAGATTTATGACGTCACCAAGAATTATTCATTTTGGCTTAGTTAATTTCCTAAAGGAAATTCAGAGTTATTGCGTCATGATGACTCCAGCATGAATTATTGAATTTTGGCTGATTTAATTTTCTTAAAGAAAATTAAACTGCATAGGCTGACACGTGGCCCCAGGTCCATAGACTAGGTCCACGGCTAAGCCTTGTCCATGGTGGACATAGCCCACGGCTGAGTTGGCACAAGGAGGCTGACCGGGCGGCTCATGCGCTAGGGTGGTGCACGCATGGCAGCTATGCGTTGATGTGGAACACACGCAGATGCCACGTGGTTGCCACGTCAGACTGTGAGATGACGTGGCTCATTGGCACGGTGGTGCTCATGGAAACCGAGGGTCATTGGCGGTGCGAGGCACAACAGGGGTTGGCGTGGGGTGAAAAAGAGATAGGGGGTGTGGGGGTTCATTTTCACCTTCTCATGATGCTTGGGGACAAGCAAAGGTGATCGACAGCGGGAAGAAGCGGTGGCGGGGCTCGGCTTGCAGTTGTGATGGTGTTCTAGTGGCGGAGGAGCACGGAGGAAGGTTCAGCAAGGTCGGTGCCAGTGTAGGGAAGGTGATGGCATCGATGCCAAGGCTCGGGCGGCTCCATGCAGAGGCGATTGCTTGCCGGAGTAGTGCCGAGGGCCGAAGCGACAGGCGCACAGTGTGAGGACTCTCGGGTGCTCGAGAGATAAGGGGGAGTGAGGGTTTTGGTGTCAGGAGGAGCGAGGGGGCTTTGAGGGCTATTTATAGTCTCAAGGAAGGACCACCGGCACGGTGATTTCTCGCCGAACTAACAGTGGCACAAAATTCGTTCGAAGGGATAAGGAAGAATGGTGGCGCACAAAGGAGAAAACCGCTGTGAGATTCCCGTGATTCGCATCCCAGCGGGGTTTATCCCCTTTGCAGTTGTGGCGAGAAATGGAATGTGGTGGGAGAATCAAAATGGCTCAGCTATGGCAGCGATGCAGGGAAAAGAGAAGAGAGGGAGTGGGAGGAAGAAGAAGTAATGGGCCCTGACTGTCAGTGGGAGAGGAAAGGAGAGAGAGAGGCGGTGAACGGGGATGGTGAGATGGTGACACGTGGGAATGGAGAGCACGTGCATGAGGAGATGTGGCTGTGTGGTGGCAAGGAGGGATCTAGACTGGATAGGAGTTGGCCCAAGAGGAGTTTTGGAAGTTTATATCTTTTTTATTTTTAAATAAAGGCTAGTTAAGTGGAAAATGGCTTAGAAAATAGTAGCAAAGCTCCAAAAATTCTAGGAAAATTCTCAAAAATACTACAAGGCAAGGGGAAGTTAAGAAGAATAAGATTAACTCAAATTGGCTGCAATTGAACATAGGTTTCTATAACTAGCTCTAGGCTTCAAATAAATAAAAAGAAAAAGAATATTCAGAAAAACTCAAATAAACCTAATTAAATAAATTCTAGAAATTTGGGATATCACAACAGTGGTGTCCGAGCGAGTTAGGGTACTAGGAATTGTTTTCATTTTTTCAAATAGAAAACATAGAGGTAGCCTAGTGAAATTTGTACTTGATGGAGTAACATGAGTGCTTAAGGCATCTAGGATGTTTACATATTCTAAAAGGATCCATTTTTTAGTTTATAGAGCATCTATGAAAAAATGATTTGAGCATCTAGGATGGGTTCATACATGTCACAACAAGCTAAACTACAGCAAGATTTGAGCTCAAAATTCCTCAAGAGGAAAACCCCCAAAATCACCCTTTTCAAGCCAAAATCAAGCAAACCGAGGTAAACACCAAGAATTTGCTATAAGGTTTCCTAGATGGATGAAATCTAGCCTCTAAGAGGTTCTTCCATCATCCACACATCCTTGGGAACCAGCAAGATCAAGAGGTGAGAAAGAAACATCAAAAACTAAACCAAATCAATATTTCAATACTTGAGCAAAGCGGAGGAAGACCTAGACAACTTTTGGATACACACACACACACACACACACATATATATACACACACACACACATACTTAGAGATTAATGTTTATAGTCACTTGACTTACTAATGGATCAACACTTGATCCACTTAGAATTTTCAGCACATCTATGACCTAAATCACTTAGGCCATAGCTGCGATTTCATACACCGCTACTTTTTTATATTGGGAATTTACCAAAATACCCCTCTAGCATCCGCCCATAAAGTTTCACGCTTTCTTTGACTTGAAGGAATTCTGTACTTCGTCTTCAACTCTATGTGGCTCCAATGACTTACTGCCAAACTTCTTGTACGTCCAGATCCTACCAAACTATTCTCGCTTGCAAACGGGCCCAAGTTAATTGAAGTGCCACATGCCTTTCCTTACACCATGTCTACACTCGGACTTACCCGATCGCACGGATCTTAGCTCCTCTTTGAGCTTAGTCCCACTCCCTTGCCATTGTCTATCATGTCTACCACCGGTAGCTCTCGCTCCAGCTCCTCGTCATCTTAGCTTGTAACCGCTCCACTAGTCTCGATCATCTTCCAACAGTACCCTGATTGTTTTGGACCTCAGCGCCCCTAGCTTAGTCCCAATCTCTTGACCGCTTAGGACCTAAACTCTTCTAACTTAGTCTCGGTTCCGTCCACTTCACCATGATTTAGTTCTGCAGTTCTATAACCAATAACAACAAATAAACCATCACGTAGCACCGCACCATACATAAAATCATCAATTGACACAATTGATGAGCCAAGTCTACTTACTTTCAAAGCTTTGCTCCTGGAAACATCACCAACCCACAAAGCCATCTCATGGCTCACAAAGCATCATGTATATCTCTTTAACTCAAGGGTCTTTGCTCAAACTCTGCTGTCAATGGTTCATATCCATCTTGCACCTTGCTTGAATTCAACCATCATACTCAACATCCATGACTGTTCTGGACCTTGGTTCTCTAACCAACGTCCTAGTACTTCTCACCATTGATCACAGTTGACTCCAAGTTACAGAACAATAGACCAAGAAATTATTTTTGGGTGCAAGTTCTTCACAACATGAGCCATTAGTCTAAAACAATGTATCATGCAACACATACCCTAATCCTAACCCCCTAGGACCAAACCTCAAATCAAAATGCATTATTTTAGCACCAATTCATTAAAAGCCGATCTAACCGCCATTACGTGGCCGATAAGACCTTTGTGGTCAGTTTGACCATTGGTACCATGCCAATCAGACCGCCATCAGTCTGTCCACTAGCATTTGGTTGGTCTGACTGCTTAAGAGTACCAAAAACACCCTCTTTGGAGTTTTTAGTTAAACTCTCTAGTTTCATATCAGAACTCCAAATTGAGTGACACCTAGTGCAAAGGCATCATCAAATATACCTACACAAGTGTTTAGTGTCTAACTTTCAAAAGGCATATGGCAATGCTCCATAACTGTTGGTCTGGTCGCCTTTGCTAGGTCAGGCTGACCGTCGTTGCTAGATTAGTCAGATCGGTTAAAACTTGACAACAACTCTAAAAATTGCAAACTCCCAAAACCAAACTCAAACTTCAACAACAATTGCATAACAAGGTCAAATACTCATTATACACCATGGGGTGAACTTCACATGATCTCATAATCTCCTCTTTGATGAGTAATTTGACAAACACATAAAAAACAAGAATTTGAGTTTGTTTTTTAAAAGGAAAGCAAGATAGTTGCAAAACTACACATGGTCCATTTGAAAGAGAAACAAGCAAACATAACCAAAGTGGCAAGATGTAGAATGGTGCTAGGACCAAGAAGAATAAGTTTTCAACAAAAGCTCTAATCCATACTAAAAGCTTCTCAAAAAGCAAAATCTTGCTCATAGTCCAAGAAAAAGTGCAATTACTCAACATGAAAATTTTCGTAGCAAGACAAAACACTAAAAAAACAAAAGAGAACAAATGGAATACAAATGAGCATAACTTCAACTCAAGTTCTCATTTATGGCTCAATATACATTTTTCTCACTCAATAGCTCCTTTGTTCTTTCTTCAACCACACAATATGCATTTTCACATTTTAGTTCATTTACCATTTGAATGAGCATTCTCCCCCTTTTAAGATCATTCTTAATATTTTCCCTATTTTTGACTAAAACAAAATTTGCTTTAATCATTCTCCCTCTTTTGGCAAATTAGTCATCAAGGGTGAAGAGACTATGCAAGCTAACTAAAACTCACCTTTTTAATTCCCCCTCTTAAATGATTCTTGCTAAAAAGTAAAGCACAAAAGAGAAAAAGAAAGAGCATATATGTATGAATGAAAATGCATAACATAAAAGATCTTTGAAAATTATTCAAATTAAAAAGATACCACTTGAAGCCACAGAATGCATACAAAGCTATCCTTTTTTGATGAAAAACAGTAGGAGAGCCTCCTACTATGGTATATTAAATATAATAATGTACAATATGTACAAAGAGAAAACTTAACTAGATTATCAAATTTCTTCTTGAAAGCTATCCTTTACTCTGTGCAAATGCAGAGTAACCTCTAACTTGAATCTATGCTTCCAAATAGCTAAACTATAAGGATTATGCTCAAAAATAAACTTATTGTGTTTCTTTAAAATATGCCAAGCAGCCATAATAAAGATTTTCATAAAAAAAAACACTTGCCTAAAGCTAAGCTAAATTGGTAAACCATACATAAAACATCTGCATCCAAAGTCCAAGTGATTCCAAGGGCACTCCAACATTGCAGGCTAAAAGAACAGTTAAAGAACAAATGCCATGAAGTTTCTTCAACCGCACCATCACAAAGGACATAGTGAACACTCCCATCAACATTGAAATGCTTCCATTGTAGGATATTCCGGGCATTCAGTCTATCCATCATAAGAAGCCAGGCAAAAACTTTTAGTTTCATCACACATTTACTCTTCCAATGTGCAGATAATTCATGGATACATGAGCTGACTGAACTGATGAGCATAGAATCACCGAGAACTATAAATAGCATGTAGGACCGAAATGGCGACAGAGGGGGGTGAATGGAGCCTTCAAAAACTCCCCAAGTACCCACACAACAAATCGGTCGAGAGAACTGACTTCTCTGGTCGAACACACGTGGTCGTAGGCCAACTGATGGTCGAACACCACGTGGTCGAACACTTGCCCGAGCCGACAAAAGAAATCAAACAGAAAATACTGCGCGGTTGAAATAAGAACGGTGCTTTGGGAAGAAGCGGCCAAGATGGCCTTAAGGATGATTTCAGTTCAAAGCAAGCCAACACACCCAAAGCAAAAGCACTCAAAACCAAATCAAGATTGAAACAGAAAAATCAGAGACCGCATGAAAAAGGAATCAAATAAGATACACATAGCTCAAAGAACTTTGAGAATTTATTTCTCGAGAGTACTACAGAGGAGTCCCGATACGCATGGACGTTAGGACATGAGGAATGATTACAAGTAGACTCAGCTCATCCTCCTTCTCATCCTCAAGAACACCAAGAACTACATGATTCTTGGGAGGAACACAACAGAGCTACGAAGGAGACAACAAAGACACCTCTGTCTCTCCTGCTCTCACCTACTCTCAACCGTAAAAGAGAAAAGCAAAAGACCCCCAATCCTTGGAGCTACATGCAGAGACACCCTCCTTTTATAGCCTCCCCTACCGGGTTTGCTTTCCTCTTTACCCATTAGCGAGTCACTCCGGTGCTTTCACAGAGATACAACTTCCTTTACTGACTTTCGCATTTCTCCAAAATGCCATCCGGCTGCCTTCCTCGAAGCTTCCTCTGCCTTGCCTCTCAAGTCTTGCAACCACCTCGCAGACCTCGTCGTCTTCAGCACCTCCTGGCCGCTCTTGACCTCAGCACGGCCCGTGCCTAGTCTCGGCCCTCCATGCCTCGCCACGACTAGTCTCAAGGTCCTGCAAAACATCATCAGACAAGCAAACCATTACATAGCACCGCTCACAATAGTATCCAACCACTTGAGCCAAAAATCAAAACTTAAATCATACTCTTACAAAGTCGTACCTACGACCAGTCGAGAAAAGAGAACAATGAATGCACACGACATACGACTGTTTCCATAGTCCATACGACCACCTTAAAGCTTGCTACGACTTACAAGCCAAGCAATGCTCAAGGCCCTACGACCTCATCCCAAGTCGTTACGACCGATTCAAAAAGGCTACGACCAAAACCAGAGGTTCCATCGTGGTCGAACCCCGTTCAGACTACGTACACTAGATATCAACGTGGTCGAAGCCCTTCCGACCACTTACGAGTGCTTTCGACCGCGCACGAGCCCGTCCGACCGCACACTAGACTGCTACGACCAACAAGATACAAGCTACGACCATTGCTAGCTTGCTACGACCACATACACAAGCTGCGACTCTATCGCTCCAGGTCTATACCCCATACGACCACATCCGACCTACGACCACGTTTGCCCATAGCGAGGTCAAAATCCGCTTTCATTCTCAGGAAGCGAAGTCTGCGACAACGTGGTCGTAGAGAGCCGAATGCACAACGTGGTCGTACACCCGAGCGCCGACTTCCAACCACAGTGATCGCGACTCGTGACCACAGACCACAGCCAATGTGGTCGTACCAGGCTTTCGACCACGACCAACGTGGTCGTATCCTGTCCGGCAAGCTTCCGACCACGACCAAAGTGGTCGAACGAGCCTACGACCATGACCAGAAGCTACGACTTAGCAGGAAACGCTCAAATCAAACTCAAACTTTCCAAACCAAGTGTCAATAACTCATCACAAACATGGGGGCACCTCCACATGGTCTCTCATAGCATTACCCCAGATATAAGTCCAATGATCGGTTGGTTGCGGCTAAATAACAAGATGTGTCCAAAACTACTATAACGCCAAATACTCCTGATGTGCTTCCTTTGAGAGAAGTAAAGAAAACAGAGACATGAGAGTACTTTCATTCATAAACTCCTTAACGGAAATGTCCTGATTTCTGACATAAGAATAAAGTCCAGGGAACTACCGACAAAGGAGATGCCCTTCCCAACAATCCATCCAAAAAGAATATCACGTCCATCTCCCATCTTCCCATGGCAACCCCTTGAAACAGAAACAATCTTCATGACATCACGCCACCAAAAAGAGCCACAAACACGCGCAGCATGAGGAATTACATTTGCATAATATGTATCCCAAATAAGACGCGCTCATGGAATATCCTGTCGTCCAAAAACTTTGTGCAAATATTTCATGAGCAATGTATCATTTTCCAAAGAGCTGCATCATTTTGCATCTAAAAAATCCTTGGTAACACATTGCTTACAAAACTTCCTCTGAGTTCATACCAAATGCAATGGCAAACTGTCTCATGAAGAAGAATTATTGAGAATCAAGCTTAAGCACAAAAGTGATCATTCATTCAAGTTAGGCACTAGTTCATTGAGCAATAATATAATTTACCAAAAAAAACTAGCACAACACTAAATAAAGCTCAATTTAGATTCAAGATTCAACATAGTATTTTTGACATGGCTTGTATTATAAAATGATAACTAGAGAGCAAACTAGTCACATGATCCATCCTTGCAAATTAAAATATACCAATTGCAAAATTGATGTCACTTATGAATTTTAGTTCAAGTTTGCAAATTAAGCTATCATAGCAAAGATTTAATCATACATACAAAAGCATGAAGCTAGTTAAGTAGGCGTAATATAGCAGTGAGCAATATCAAATTAGAATTACATCACAATTGAATAATAGTCAAAGCTCACATCTAAATGTATATCTCACAATGAAATATCATGTATGCATAATGAAAAAGGAAGTTAGAAAATAAAACTACATGGGGATACCACTTGCAAGAACAAAAATGATAAAGCACTCTGTAGACATAAGCTACAAGAAGACAGCTGAAAGCACTTGCAAAGGATCAACTTGCAACCAAAAACAACACTCAAACTCTCTTCTCACATGGGATGAGACTAGAAGCATCTAAAAGAGAAAAGAATGACAACCAAAACTATGAGCTTCACACACTCTACCACTATGAATCTTACTACACATGGTCTCTAGGGAAAGGATATGTCACAAATAGGAGCAAACACCAACACTAGCTATCGCAAAAGTCCCTCTAGGACAATCTACCCAAAGACTACTAAAAACTAGTGAGTGATGGACAAGCTCAATCTAGATTGCAAAAGAGACATTCTAGAAGACCACAAGATAAAAAAAAAGTGCCTAAGGAAAGACACGTGATAGAGATGTGCAGTCCATCTATTACATGCCAAACTCCCCCTCAAACTAACAAGACTCATACAAGATGTAATGAAGAGTAGAAGTACCAAGTAATCTGCAGAAATAAAACTCAGAGTATCCTAAGCTATAATGAGACACATGAGCAAGCAAAAGCATAAATGCATGGAGCACGCCAAAAAATGTATCGTGGATGAATCGTGCTACCAAATTATGATAAAGATCAAGAATAATGCATGCTAGTGATAATAAGACAAAGTTCATGTATCCACAATCAATATATCATAATACCACGCAAATAGAAAACATGACATAAAACGTATCATGAAAATATATGGTACAAGAATATCAAGAAGCATATGGATACATAGAGCGATATACTAGCAAAAGCATGGTACAAGATGTTCCTAGAATAACACATACTCATAGGAATAAAACAAACTCATACATCTATAAATCATAAACAATAAGCCAAAACATGGATACATAAGCAAAATACTTCCAAAGACATGACAACGAGTATCACGAGAGAATACATGCCAATATGGTACAAGTAAGCATAAATATAAACACAACATGCTAAGAGTGGGTCATCATATATGTAAAGGCATGAAGATAAAAGATCACTTACAAAGAAGGTAAAGATATCATACATGAGAACACATGCCTCTTAGAGGCCATCAAAGGGAGTGGAGAACCATATAGTACCCCGATCACATGATGAGAAAGAAGATTGAAACCAATCAAGCTCATGTTCTCTATCTCATATCCCGATACCTACACATGAAAGAAATAAGGTGCCTAAGTCTTGGATTCTAAAGGGTTAGTGAGCAAATACTTCAGAGCCCAAAACTTGGACATACAACCACTAGAAGCATTTGAACCATTATATGAGTTAGCATGGTGCAAATGATGATTCATGCAAGAAGATCCAACAATATCCTTGGAGGCACACCATGAGTAGACTACTTGATGAGGAAAATGAGAGCCATATCGAGAAAAGCGGTGATGTCCTTGCTTGGAAGCAAGACAATGAGAACCAACACAACCACTAAAAGAACTCACAAGTCCTTGTCATGAGTGCATACCTCGATGGGAAAAATGAGGTACACTACTTGATAAAAGACAGAAATCCTATCTCGGGAAAACTTGTGGACTAAAACCAAATCCCTAAAAACCAAGTCCATGTCAAACACCACTAGAAAAGGTGTCAAAAAATCATCGACAAGATAAGCCTTCATGTTAGATTCACGAATGTTCATGCAATAAGAAAGACAATGACCACTCAAAAACTTAGAAGCAAGGGTTCAACGCCTACATTTGACACGCTAAAAGCAAAAATCTATATGATATCCATCCTTCTCATAACATGAGCAATGGTATAAAGGTATACTAGGAGACACGATCTGAGACAACAAAGTTCTATTGACGCTCACAGGAGAAGTCCCTTGAGAAACTCTTGAAGAACCAACAAAGCTGCTCAAGCTCATGTCGGCACTAGGTGCACACTTGCCTTGAGAAGGGCGATGTGTGTCCCTAAAATCTCAATGATGTCCTCAACACTCGTACTTGATACGGTGAAAGCAAAACTCAATAATGTAGTCATCCTTCTTACAAAAGGTGCAAAAGTACTTCTCTTTATGAGATAAAGTACCATGAAAGGAAGAAGCACTCTTGTCTTTAAAAGTCCCTTGAACAACATAAGAAGAGTCACAAGAAGTCTCACTAGTCAAGAAAGAGTGATCCAATGTAATGGCACAAGTGTCAACATCAAGTGACTCAAGAGAAGTACGAGGGTGGCCCAACCCTCGCTAGAACCTATAAGAAGTGAGTGAGCTCAATCTAGTGAGATAAGAAGCAGCGAGTAAGAAGCATCCTGGAAGCACAAGATAAGAGTAGAAAGTCTAAGCAACTAGGCAAGAGAAGCACTCTAACCTATGCTAGAAGGACTAAACCCAATGCACCCAAATGCAAGGAGACAGAAATGAGACAGAAGCATAATCAAAATAATAAAGCAGTAACGTCCAAAGCTCCCCCTCACTACAGTCCATAAGGACAAACCACCCCAAGCTCTCCCCGCAGAGCAGAAAACCTTGAACTATCCAATGGCTTGGTGAAGATATCACCAACCGGTGGTCACTCTCACAAACCGAGCACTATATCGCCCTTCTCTACATGGTCTCTAAGGAAGTGATAATGGATATCAATGTGCTTGGTCCGGAGTGCCGCTTGCACGGGTCTTAGCAATGTTAATCGCCAAGTGTTATCACAAAAGAGTGGAACATCGCCGATAGCTAACCCAAAGTCCCGCAGGTCAAAACCATCCAAAGTACCGATCGCAGCGGTGGCCGCAGCCACGCACTCTGCTCTGCGGTGGATGTGTAACACCGATCGCTTCTCAAGACCAGAAACGAGAGAAGTGCCAATGAATCGGCAGTGCGGAAGTGCTCTTCCTATCTATCCTACTGACAGCAAAGTCTCGCATCCGAAAAGGCTCGTGGAAAGACAGATGAGGAAGAGTACCGATACCATAGTCAATGGTAGCTCAAGGTACCGAAGATGCGCTTCACCGCTCGACGGTGAGATACGCGAGAGAAGCTCAAAACGAGCACACAAACACACGGAGAAGTGTATGTCCGGTCTCGAGGCGGTGAGGTAAAGAAGGAGCCGATCATACTTCTGAACTCTTTCTGATCAACTGGCTCGCCATCCTCATCTGGGTCAAGATAGGCTGTCGAAGCCATGGGAGTTGACACCGGCTTTCCATCACTCATATCGAAGCACTTCAGGAGGTCACGAGTGTACTTTCCTTGATGAAGAAATGTACCCTCCCGAGTCTGCTTAATTTGGAAGCCAAGGAAGAAGGTCAACTCAACCATCATACTCATTTCAAACTCGGTGCTCATGACATCCGAGAACTAGGAAACCAGAGTATGGGAAGAGCCGCCAAAGATAATGTCATCGACATAGATCCGACGAGCAGAAAAAGGCGCCAAGCCGGCGGATGAACAAGGTCTTATCAACTTTACCCATTTCAAACCCATGACTCAACAAGTAGGACTTAAGCCTCTCATACCAAGCCCGGGGGCTCGCTAAGTCCATACAACGCTTTGGAAAGCTTGAAGATATGGTTTGGGTATTTGGGGTTTTCAAACCAGAGGTCGTTCGGACGTAGACTTCTTCCTCAATAAGGCCATTGAGAAAGGCACTCTTGACGTCCATCTGTAAAGCTTGAAACCCTTAGAAGCTGCAAAGGCAAGCAGATTCTAATGGCTTCAAGTCTAGCTACAGAGGGCAAAGGTCTCTCGAAATCTAGACCTTCAACCGGGAGAACCCCGAGCAACCAGTCTAGCCTTGTTTCAATAACCACTCCATCCTCGCTCGCTTGTTCTTGAACACCCACTTAGTCCCAATAATATTGTGACTCGCGGGGCTCGACAAGCGACCAAACCTTGTTCCTCTCGGTTTTCTAGCTCCTCATGCATGGCATTGACCCAAGACTCATCGGATAAAGCATGAGAGACATCTTTGGGCTCAAGGGAGGCAATGAAAGCGAATGGAGACAGAATTGAGATAAGCGATTTTGAGCGGGTAACACGCTCAAAAGGTCTCCAATGATCCGCTCAAGGATGAGCTTTCGGATATGTCTAGGAGGTCCAGAATGAGATGAAGAAGTGGCCTCTACCTCGTGAGTCGATGAGGTAGGAACAGAGCCACCACTCCGAAGAAGCGTAAGGCATGGGTGATCACCTCGAGTGCGGTGGAAGACGGCACCTCAAGGGGTGGATGAGGGACAGGATCGTAGACAACCGTCGTCTCCATCATCCTCATTATCCACAAAGATGGTCTCGGATCGCTCTAAAGAACTCGAGATATCGGGCCTAGTCCCTGGTGGCCTCGTCAAAGGTCACCTCACAGTCTCTACCATTTTACTAGACTCGCCTGCACCCTATAAGCCCGCTGAAGAAGGCGAGTAACCTAGAAAGATTCCATCACAAGAACGTGACTCGAACTTGTCTAGGTTCCCGGACTTCAAAACAAAGCACTTGCAACCAAACACACGAAAATGAGAGACGCTAGGCTTTCGCCCATATCTCAACTCATAAGAAGTGCGGTGCAAGTGTGCCCTAAGAAATACTCGGTTTGAGACATGGCACGCGGTAGCTATAGCCTCAGCCCAAAACTTCCGCGGTGTAGAGTACTCATCAAGCATCGTCCTGGCCATCTCGACCAAGGTACGGTTCTTCCTCTCCACAACGCCATTTTGTTGTGGGACGTGCGGAGAAGAGAACTGGTGCTCTACACTGCCTCACCACGAAACTCGAAGTAGGAATTCTTGAACTCCGTGCCATTGTCACTGCGGATCGCTCGTAAGGCACCCGGAGCTCAACGAAAGCTTACCAAAAGACCTCGTAAATGCGAAACGTCTCATCCTTCGAGGCTAAGAAAAACACCCAAGAATACCTCGAGAAGTCATCGACCACAACAAGAACATACCACTTCCCCGCCGATCGCAGACTCGAGCTGGTCCAACTGCGTGTCCATGTGGAGCACTGTCCCGGTGCATCGGTCATAGTAATCGTGGACCGGAGGGTGAGAAGCGGCAACCATCTTGCCGCGTGCGGCATGGAGAGCAAACAAGATCTTTGACCATCTTGAGTTTAGGCGGACCACGAATGAGATCGTGGCCGCTAACTCGGTTCAAATGGTCAAATCCAATATGACCAAGTCTCCTATGCCAGAAAGAGAGGTCGCGGGACTCAGAAGCAACTAAACACCTGAGAGGATCACCGTAAGACTCGGAAAAATCAGCACGAAAGATCCTCCCATAACGAGAAATCCCGCAAACCAGACTACCCGAAGAATCAAGAATTTTACAATTGTTTTTCTTGAAGCTCACCTCAAACCGTCATCGGTAAGTCGAGAAACGGAAAGCAAGTTGTACCGCAGCTTACTAACCAAGGCTACATCTTTCAAAATGAAAGAGTCATTAACGCGACTGTACCTTTGGCGATGACGCGCCGGATGAAGCATCTCGAAAGTGATCGTCTCATCACCTGGAGCACGGGCAAGGGAAGAAAACCAACGGGAGTCTCCGGTCATATGACGAGAACAACCGGAGTCTACAAGCCAAACCTTTCCCTTCCCTGCCCGGCGAACCTGAGTCAAACAGAGAGTAAAGTCTCTCGATCGGGTAAATCAAAAGAGATTTTGGCACCCAATACTGAACAACACGTCGAGCAGATGAAGTCGTCAAGCACGACTGACCTCTATCTACCTTACGCTCTCTGTGACTCAAAGAAGTAGAAGGTCTGTGAGCAGACCTGAAGCTGTTGCGGGGTCCGACTGCTACGGGGGAGCGAGTCGGAACACCGGCAACACGCTGATCACGCCGCGGGTAGCTATCTCGATGGGAAAAACGAGATCTACCCTCAGGACGGCGGAAGTCACGACCAGAGGCAGCATGAGGACGAAAAGCAGAAAACTCGGAAAAACCAAGTCCTCTATGCTGCCTAAACTCCGTAACAGGAGCAAGCCTAGACCTCATGTTGGTCTTAGGTGCACTCAGGATCTGGGGCTGACCCTGAATACCCCTAAGAGACTCAACACGGTCTCTACGCGCGATCTTGGCGCGCCTGAAGCATCTCTCGATCGAGTGCCCATCCTTCTGACAGAAGGTGCAGTGGTACCTCACCTTCGAAGAGGTGGAAGTAGCACGCGAGGACTTCGGCTTCGAGAGGCCAAGTAGCAGTGAACCTTCCTTGCCGCCGAGATCCCTTGGACAAAGCCCGCGATTTGAATTTGACCTCATCAGATCTGGGCTCGACCTCGATCACACCTCCCACTATGGGTCTGAGAATAGCAGGAGGATGCTTCCTCATATCCTCATAGAAATCATATCCTAGACCTTGATTGAACTTACAAATCTTGGATTGGTCTAGAATAAGATTAAGCTTCTTCTTGCCTCCTACAAATCTCTCGAGAGTGTTTATAAGATACCGACACTCCGAAAGAGAGAGGTGCAAGAAGAGCAGGAGAAGAGGGAACAAACATGAGGTAAGAGAGCGTAAGAAGAACCAACAAGAGAGGAAAGAATGGCTTGTGCACGCACACCACTCGAGGGACAGTCCTACTACTAGCAGGTTGGTTCGCGTCTCTAAACGTCTCATCCTTACCCTGGGGCTTCTCCCCCACACCATCAATCACATCACAACCAGATTGTGGCTTCTCTAGTAAGTCCTTAGTTAGCTTCACACATTTGTCATTTAAAGCAACGAGTTCAAGTTTTAGTTTATCACAACTAATGCATGGTGAGCTAACAGGATCCTTAGTCGCATACTGAGCTATTTTCTTGTTGTTGTCAATCATTTCTTGAAACTGTTTTGAGACAGATTCAAGTTCAGCAGTTAACTTTGGACAATTCAAACATGAATCAATAGGCTCAAGTAAAGAAGCACTCAACTCAGCAATCTTGTGATCTGCCCGTTTTAGGTTCATCTTCAAGTTATTGCAATTTTCACAAGACTCGGGCAGATCAAGGAGCATGGCATAAGGTCCTCTAGCAGCAATGTCCTTATCCTCACATGAGGTGGGAGAAGTAGTCTCATCAGTAGTAAGTAGGGTAACAGCCATCCTACTCAACTCTAACTCAGCAAGCAGACTAACATTCTCCACCTTAACAATATCAAGCTCGGAGGACACACTATCATGAGAGGTCCTTAATTTCTCCATGTCATCAAGCAAGGCACGCATGTATCACGATCGTCACGGAGGGAGCAGATGTAAGTGAAGTAATCTCCCGTGACAGTCTATCTACTTCCTTCTCTAACTCGGTACACCTAGACCTAGCTCTAGCATGAAATCCACCTAGCTTAAGAAAAGCATCATTTAGCTGGTCATAAGAAGGGAGTACCTCATCCGAGTCGGAGTACGCCATTGCCGCTGAGTTCGCCCTCGAGGCCATGAAGCACATGCCGAGAAGTCGTCGCCGCCATCCTTGGGCTCTTGGTCACCCGTCCTGTCGTCGTCGCTCCATCCCTCCACCTCGCCGAGGTCGAGGTCGCCAAGGCGGTGAGGACACGGTGGAAGAGCTTCTTGGCCTTCCCGGTTGCGGAACTTCTTCTTTCCCGCGCCCGAGTGGAGGCTTCTTGTTGCGGTTCTTGTCGGTGTAGTCGATCTTGCCCGAACCGCCGTAGTCGTTCTTGCCTTTCTCCAGCTTGGGGCAGTTTGCCCGAATGTGGTTGGGGCCACCACACTCGAAGCAAATCACGGGTCCTCCTCTCTTCTCGTCCCTCCTCCTTGTAAGCATGGGAGAATCTTCGGGCAAGGAGGGCCGGTGATCATCCGCAAGCTGCTCTAACTGATCATCAGTTATGTCACAGAGAGCAGCAAGGGAGAAACCGCAAAGAGAACCAGAAGAAGAGGAACCAGAAGCCAACGTGGGATCAGTGACCAAAGCCATCGACTGTGACTTCGACCTACGAGAGACAACGTCAATCTCGTGAGTCTTGAGGCGCGAGTACAGCGCGTCAAGAGTCAAGGTCGAGAGGTCTGTCGTGTCCTTGATGGTGGTCACTTTCATCTCCCAAACACGCAGATCAAGTGCCGCAAGCATCTGACGAGCGTTGTCCGAGTCGGGGTATGTGAGACCGACCGCTCGGAGGTTGCTCAAGATCTTATGGAAACGCGCGAAGCACTCATCGAGGACTCACTAGCAAGCATCTCGAATTTGTTGTATTCTCGCTTGAACTGGTCCTGTCGAACCGTCTTGATCTGGGTGGTGCCCTCATGGTATGCGTCGAGGGTCACCCAGATATCGTAGGCGGACGACAAGTGGGAGATGCGATCGAACTCGTTACGACTCAGGCCCTGGATAATGATGTTCCTTGCCTTAGCGTTTGCCTCAACATCATGCATATTCCCAGCATTGATGTTCTCATCGGCAGGAACAACAAACCGGACCTTGACCTTGCGCCAGATAGCGTACCCCTGAGCCTGGATGTATGTCTCCATTCGGCTCTTCCAGAAGGGGTAATCGATGCCATCGAAAATGGGCGGCTTGGTCGAGTACTTGTCCGTCGCCATTGCTCTTGAGACCGGTTAAGATCTATTGAAAAGAGCTAACCGGCTCTGATACCAATTGTAGGACCGAAATGGCGACAGAGGGGGGGTGAATGGAGCCTTCAAAAACTCCCCAAGTACCCACACAACAAATCGGTCGAGAGAACTGACTTCTCTGGTCGAACACACGTGGTCGTAGGCCAACTGATGGTCGAACACCACGTGGTCGAACACTTGCCCGAGCCGACAAAAGAAATCAAACAGAAAATACTGCGCGGTTGAAATAAGAACGGTGCTTTGGGAAGAATCGCCAAGATGGCCTTAAGGATGATTCCCAGTTCAAAGCAAGCCAACACAGCCCAAAGCAAAATCAAGATTGAAACAGAAAGATCAGGAGACTGCACAGAAAAAGGAACTGAAATAAGATACACATAGCTCAAAGAACTTCGGAGAATTTATTTCTCGAGAGTACTACAGAGGAGTCCCGATACGCATGGACGTTAGGACATGAGGAATGATTACAAGTAGACTCAGCTCATCCCCTCCTTCTCATCCTCAAGAACACCAAGAACTACATGATTCTTGGGAGGAACACAACACAGAGCTACGAAGGAGACAACAAAGACACCTCTGTCTCTCTCTGCTCTCACCTACTCTCAATCGAAAAGAGAAAAGCAAAAGACCCCCAATCCTTGGAGCTACATGCAGAGACACCCTCCTTTTATAGCCTCCCTACCGGGTTTGCTTTCCTCTTTACCCATTAGCGAGTCACTCCGGTGCTTTCACAGAGATACAACTTCCTTACTGACTTTCCGCATTTCTCCAAAATGCCATCCGGCTGCCTTCCCGAAGCTTCCTCGCCTTGCCTCTCAAGTCTTGCAACCACCTCGCGAGACTCGTCGTCTTCAAGCACCTCCCGGCCGCTCTTGACCTCAAGACGGCCCGTGCCTAGTCTCGGCCCTCCATGCCTCGCCACGACTAGTCTCAAGGTCCCGCAAAACATCATCGACAAGCAAACCATTACATAGCACCGCTCACAATAGTATCCAACCACTTGAGCCAAAAATCAAAACTTAAATCATACTCTTACAAAGTCGTACCTACGACCAGTCGAGGAAAGAGAACAATGAATGCACACGACATACGACTGTTTCCATAGTCCATACGACCACCTTAAAGCTTGCTACGACTTACAAGCCAAGCAATGCTCAAGGCCCTACGACCTCATCCCAAGTCGTTACGACCGATTCAAAAAGGCTACGACCAAAACCAGAGGTTCTATCGTGGTCGAACCCCGTTCAGACTACGTACACTAGATATCAACGTGGTCGAAGCCCTTCCGACCACTTACGAGTGCTTTCGACCGCGCACGAGCCCGTCCGACCGCACACTAGACTGCTACGACCAACAAGATACAAGCTACGACCATTGCTAGCTTGCTACGACCACATACACAAGCTGCGACTCTATCGCTCCAGGTCTATACCCCATACGACCACATCCCACCTACGACCACGTTTGCCCATAGCGAGGTCGAAATCCGCCATTCTCGAAGCGAAGTCTGCGACAACGTGGTCGAGAGCCGAATGCACAACGTGGTCATACACCGAGCGCCGACTTCCAACCACGGTGATCGCGACTCGTGACCACGGACCACGCCAATGTGGTCGCACGAGCTTTCGACCACGACCAACGTGGTCGTATCTCGTCGGCAAGCTTCCGACCACGACCAAAGTGGTCGAACGAGCCTACGACCATGACCAGAAGCTACGACTTAGCAGGAAACGCTCAAATCAAACTCAAACTTTCCAAACCAAGTGTCAATAACTCATCACAAACATGGGGGCACCTCCACATGGTCTCTCATAGCATTACCCCAGATATAAGTCCAATGATCGGTTGGTTGCGGCTAAATAACAAGATGTGTCCAAAACTACTATAACGCCAAATACTCCTGATGTGCTTCCTTTGAGAGAAGTAAAGAAAACAGAGACATGAGAGTACTTTCATTCATAAACTCCTTAACGGAAATGTCCTGATTTCTGACATAAGAATAAAGTCCAGGGAACTACCGACAAAGGAGATGCCCTTCCCAACAATCCATCCAAAAAAGAATATCACGTCCATCTCCCATCTTCCCCATGGCAACCCCTTGAAACAGAAACAATCTTCATGACATCACGCCACCAAAAAGAGCCACAAACACGCGCAGCATGAGGAATTACATTTGCATAATATGTATCCCAAATAAGACGCGCTCATGGAATATCCTGTCGTCCAAAAACTTTGTGCAAATATTTCATGAGCAATGTATCATTTTCCAAAGAGCTGCATCATTTTGCATCTAAAAAATCCTTGGTAACACATTGCTTACAAAACTTCCTCTGAGTTCATACCAAATGCAATGGCAAACTGTCTCATGAAGAAGAATTATTGAGAATCAAGCTTAAGCACAAAAGTGATCATTCATTCAAGTTAGGCACTAGTTCATTGAGCAATAATATAATTCACCAAAAAAAACTAGCACAACACTAAATAAAGCTCAATTTAGATTCAAGATTCAACATAGTATTTTTGACATGGCTTGTATTATAAAATGATAACTAGAGAGCAAACTAGTCACATGATCCATCCTTGCAAATTAAAATATACCAATTGCAAAATTGATGTCACTTATGAATTTTAGTTCAAGTTTGCAAATTAAGCTATCATAGCAAAGATTTAATCATACATACAAAAGCATGAAGCTAGTTAAGTAGGCGTAATATAGCAAATGAGCAATATCAAATTAGAATTACATCACAATTGAATAATAGTCAAAGCTCACATCTAAATGTATATCTCACAATGAAATATCATGTATGCATAATGAAAAAGGAAGTTAGAAAATAAAACTACATGGGGATACCACTTGCAAGAACAAAAATGATAAAGCACTCTGTAGACATAAGCTACAAGAAGACAGCTGAAAGCACTTGCAAAGGATCAACTTGCAACCAAAAACAACACTCAAACTCTCTTCTCACATGGGATGAGACTAGAAGCATCTAAAAGAGAAAAGAATGACAACCAAAACTATGAGCTTCACACACTCTACCACTATGAATCTTACTACACATGGTCTCTAGGGAAAGGATATGTCACAAATAGGGAGCAAAACACCAACACTAGCTATCGCAAAAGTCCCTCTAGGACAATCTACCCAAAGACTACTAAAAACTAGTGAGTGATGGACAAGCTCAATCTAGATTGCAAAAGAGACATTCTAGAAGACCACAAGATAAAAAAAAAGTGCCTAAGGAAAGACACGTGATAGAGATGTGCAGTCCATCTATTACATGCCAAACTCCCCCTCAAACTAACAAGACTCATACAAGATGTAATGAAGAGTAGAAGTACCAAGTAATCTGCAGAAATAAAACTCAGAGTATCCTAAGCTATAATGAGACACATGAGCAAGCAAAAGCATAAATGCATGGAGCACGCCAAAAAATGTATCGTGGATGAATCGTATACCAAATTATGATAAAGATCAAGAATAATGCATGCTAGTGATAATAAGACAAAGTTCATGTATCCACAATCAATATATCATAATACCACGCAAATAGAAAACATGACATAAAACGTATCATGAAAATATATGGTACAAGAATATCAAGAAGCATATGGATACATAGAGCGATATACTAGCAAAAGCATGGTACAAGATGTTCCTAGAATAACACATACTCATAGGAATAAAACAAACTCATACATCTATAAATCATAAACAATAAGCCAAAACATGGATACATAAGCAAAATACTTCCAAAGACATGACAACGAGTATCACGAGAGAATACATGCCAATATGGTACAAGTAAGCATAAATATAAACACAACATGCTAAGAGTGGGTCATCATATATGTAAAGGCATGAAGATAAAAGATCACTTACAAAGAAGGTAAAGATATCATACATGAGAACACATGCCTCTTAGAGGCCATCAAAGGGAGTGGAGAACCATATAGTACCCCGATCACATGATGAGAAAGAAGATTGAAACCAATCAAGCTCATGTTCTCTATCTCATATCCCGATACCTACACATGAAAGAAATAAGGTGCCTAAGTCTTGGATTCTAAAGGGATAGTGAGCAAATACTTCAGAGCCCAAAACTTGGACATACAACCACTAGAAGCATTTGAACCATTATATGAGTTAGCATGGTGCAAATGATGATTCATGCAAGAAGATCCAACAATATCCTTGGAGGCACACCATGAGTAGACTACTTGATGAGGAAAATGAGAGCCATATCGAGAAAAGCGGTGATGTCCTTGCTTGGAAGCAAGACGATGAGAACCAACACAACCACTAAAAGAACTCACAAGTCCTTGTCATGAGTGCGTACCTCGATGGGAAAAACGAGGTACACTACTTGATAAAAGACAGAAATCCTATCTCGGGAAAACTTGTGGACTAAAACCAAATCCCTAAAAACCAAGTCCATGTCAAACACCACTAGAAAAGGTGTCAAAAAATCATCGACAAGATAAGCCTTCATGTTAGATTCACGAATGTTCATGCAATAAGAAAGACAATGACCACTCAAAAACTTAGAAGCAAGGGTTCAACGCCTACATTTGACACGCTAAAAGCAAAAATCTATATGATATCCATCCTTCTCATAACATGAGCAATGGTATAAAGGTATACTAGGAGACACGATCTGAGACGACAAAGTTCTATTGACGCTCACAGGAGAAGTCCCTTGAGAAACTCTTGAAGAACCAACAAAGCTGCTCAAGCTCATGTCGGCACTAGGTGCACACTTGCCTTGAGAAGGGCGATGTGTGTCCCTAAAATCTCAATGATGTCCTCAACACTCGTACTTGATACGGTGAAAGCAAAACTCAATAATGTAGTCATCCTTCTTACAAAAGGTGCAAAAGTACTTCTCTTTATGAGATAAAGTACCATGAAAGGAAGAAGCACTCTTGTCTTTAAAAGTCCCTTGAACAACATAAGAAGAGTCACAAGAAGTCTCACTAGTCAAGAAAGAGTGATCCAATGTAATGGCACAAGTGTCAACATCAAGTGACTCAAGAGAAGTACGAGAAGAATCCAAATCTAATTGCAAAGAAGCAAGATCAAGTCTTAAACTATCAGTCTTGGATTAAAAAGCAACACAAGGGTCACAAGACTTAGCACTCATATCATCGTGCACTCTCTTCAAAGACTCAACCTCATTTCTCAAAGAAATACAAGATATGAATGATGCATTCTTAACAAGCTTACAATTTAATGCATCAATTTTAACTTGTAACTTAGCACAATTATCAAAAGAGACTAACTATCTTCAAACAATTTATTAGTAGTCATGCAAGATACACAATGAATAGAATTTAGCTCACTAATTTCAGCCCTAGCTATCTCTAATTGCTCAAGACAATTGGAAAACTTAAATTCTATTTTTTTATTTTCAGTTCTAGTAAGTTCAAGTTGTTCTACATATGTGGAACGAATCAATTTTAATTTCTCAATTTCAGCAGGTATGTCTACACAAGAATCAAGTTCATTCCTAACTATAGACTTAAGATTGTCTATTTTTTCTTTAGCATTATACACAATGAGTAGGATTTGCCGCCTCATCAATTGATTAGCTCATTCCTTGACAAAGTAGCTTTTTGTGCGATATGTATATAAGCCCCGGCCCCTCTCAAACATATTATAGATATCAATCTCTTCTTCTTCAAGAGAGAGAGGATGTAGATATCAATCCTGTTAGATAGAATCTGTGCAAGTTTATCATGTTTACCTTGTATTTAACTCCGTTTATCATGTTTAGTTGGTACGATGATGTAACAAGTTTATTGAACAGTCCAATGGATGACGCAAAGGCAACTGCCGCTGCTTCATTTCGCTTTTTGCTGATGTTGTCTTCGGCGCTCTGTTCATTCTTCAGAACTCATGTTTACATGTGTCTTCACGGTTATCTGAAAAAACAACAGCAGGGACCCATCATAATGTTGGAATACATAGCCACTTCTTATACACAGCAGTAGCCTTTAAATTGGATTAGAGTTTATGAGATACGACACAAGTGTTCACGGTATCAAGAATAAAGACGATGAATCTCATAAGGAGAACCGAAATAATAATATTGAAACAACCACAACGAGAAAGAAAAGATTTAGCGTAACCGATCGCAAATTCCTTAAACACAGCCTCAAAAGAGTATAAGCGATTGTCGCTCTCTCACAACTCTCTCGAATCTTTTAAGACCGATCGGATCCTTACTCTATACAAGAATTTAGTGCTAAAAAATAACCTAGTCTCTAAACCTCTTGTGCATATCTACCTTTAGATGAATGGCCTCTTTGCTTTGTTACTTTTATTGCTTGGATTCTCCATGATCATCCTTCATGGTTTTATATAGCTTTCCTAGCCTTCCTCTAAAGTGAAGTAAGAATCATAATCCTATTATAATTTATACTAATCCTATTATAATTTATATAGAACTTTTTATAGCATATATTTACATATTTTAAAAGATTTAGATATAAGTTATCATACCCAACAGAATATATACACTCAATCTGGAGGGGAAAAAGGAAGGCACACTAGCATATGATATGAAAAACCATACAGTCAAGCCGTCGGATTAGAAAGGTGGAGCTTAGATGGACTACCATGGAAAAACAAGGCATAACATTTGCTAGGTTGCATTTGAGCCAAGGATCGATCGATGCTCACTTCATCATCCTTTTATCTGATACTAAAACAAGCATACCGTGACAAAACTAACCCATTTGCTATTGTTTTTCGACTTGCGAGTTGTCACGCCAATGGTAGCCCGACACATCGATCACGGTGACCATTTCAGGGACGTCCGCTGACAAATAATTTATGTGCTGACTACTTCGCTACTGGACCGCCTAAAACTACAAATTGATCGTGGTGACGCGCGGCAGTTGGCGGCTTTCGCTTGTAGTTGGCATCGCCTGAGCCTAGCTTAGGACGTGCTATTTCGAGTGATCGATCTAAATTATGTAGCTATGCAAAACGCCTAAGAGAATGACTAAAAAAATGATCCAAGTTAATAAACTAGACGGGTAGACATTCCCCTGAAACTGAAAGACCGAGTAGCACCCCTCCGTTGGATCACGCGCGCGTACTAGTAGTAAATTCGCATGGGATCACACGCAACGGTCCAGATCAAGCCGCTGTCTCTTTCTTTCACCTGCTCCATGCTCTCCAAGCGAAGCAGCTCAATTAGTATATACGAGTAGCACTTCAATTATTCTGTGATCTTACCGTTGTTATTTGGTTGTTGATTTGGCCTCTGGTCCAAACAAAAGTTGGTTGTTAATTTCCATGCGTCATCACCTGCCTCCTCCAGTCTTGTTTCTAATGTATAATCCCCTATAAATCTGCTGTACTCTAGTCCGGATTCCGGCACAGCCGGTGGCAGAAAAAAGAAAACGCCACCTCTCTCCGGGGTGCGTCGCGTCTGCCGCGGGCGCGCGCGACCAGATGCTGCCATCCAGGCCGAGGTGAGCGTCAAGATCTTTAAGTTTGTTAACGTGGCGAGCATTCCGAGCTGATGAGTGAGTGAGCGTTCGCCGTGCAGATCTGGGTCGTGGGGAGGTGGGCCGAGGACTCCTCCGGCTTCCAAACCGAGGCCTCGGCACGAGCGCAGCAAGTCCACCGCCACCTACTCACCATTAGAGGTGGCCTCCCCACCATCTTCCGAGGTGCGTATGCATGCCGCAAAAGCCTCGGGGTTACACGTGCATGCAAGTTTGATGGTATAAACTCAACTCACTGCAGCGTGACGATAGCGGCGGCGGGGGCCTGATGGAGCATGTGGTGGCGCAGCTGGAGGAGGAGCTCCGGGCGGAGAGGGAGGAGAAGGCGCGCGCGGTGCAAGAACTCATGGAGGTGCAGAGCAACAGCAGCAGGACGAGTGACGCGTCGGAGAGGGTGCAGCTTCTGGAGCGGGAGGTGGCGGTGGCGAAGGAGACGGAGATGAAGATGCTGGAGTCCCTGATCCAGCAGACCAAGGAGCTGGAGCAGGCCAAGATCGCGCTCGAGGAGGCCAAGCTCGAGACCGCAACGCTGCAGCAGGGCGCCGCCGCGGAGCCCGCGCAGTGGAGCGTCATGGACCTCATGTTCGGCGGCGTCGACGAGGAGATCAACGGGCTGAGGGGCAAGCTCCGGGCCGCGGTGCTGGCCGAGCAGAGGAGCCGGAAGGCGGCCGACGACCTAACTGTCGCGCTATCCGCCGTGACCATGGAGGCCAAGCAGGTGAAGGCCTGGTTGTCCGACGCGCAAGCCGAGCTGGAGGGCGCCAGCACCGAGGTCGAGCAGCTCAAGGGGTTGCTGCACACCGCCGAGGCGGAGCTGTGGTCGACGACCGAGCAGCTCGACAGCATCACGTCCGAGTGGAAGGAGGCCGCGGCCGCGTGGCGCGCCAGGGAGAAGGTGCTGCTCGGACGCGTCCAGACGACCGAGGACGAGGCGGACGCGGCTCGGCAGGAGAACATCGAGCTCGCCGAGCTGCACCGGGTGGTCAACGACGAGAACGGCAGCCTGCGGCACGCGCTGGAGAAAGCCGTTGAGGAGGCTAACGCGGCAAACGAGTCCTTCGAGCTCGCAAGCTGCGAGAACTCTAAGCTGCGAGACGCCATCGCCGAGAAGGAGGACGCCCTGGAGAACCTGCGGCAGGAGAACGAGAGCCTCAAGGCCCGCGAGGCCGCGGCGCAGGGGCGAGTCAAGGAGCTCGACGGGCAGCTCGCGGCGGCAAGGAAGCCCACCAATGGTGCCGGCGAGAAGGCAGCGGAGCTGCCACTGGAGAAGTGGAGATCAGGCGAAATGCAGAGCAAGCTCAGCGCGGCGTTCTTGGACTCCAGCAGGGTGATGGCGAGCCGGAAGGACCGGATGTTCGCGTCGCTCAGCAACATCGCCGAGCTCAAGTCGGCGGCGGCCGCGGCGGCGATGGATGATTTCGACTACGAGTTCGATCACTTCGACGTGGGCCAGTACGGCGACCTGGAGCACGCAATGAAGCACAAGAAGAGGAGGTCGATCCTAAAAAAATTCGGGGATTTCTTCAGGAGGAGAAGCTTGTACAAGCGGGACTTAGCACCAGTGCTGCACTACTAGTAGAATCTAGAACTCTAGATAGATGTTTGTGTGATGCTTGCAGTGTATTTGGTTGATATCAAATGGACGCATAATTATGAAAAGTATGTTATCGGATCATAGCCTCCAGTTCATTTTTTTGGTGCTGAAAAACTCGATTGTCTACTGAACCGTTGCCTGCCCGGCCGGAGGATAGGATGGGAGAATGGGGACAAGTGATGTGACAAGAGTAGGAGGGAGATGATATTGTTTCATGTGCTTTCGGCAATGTCAGATTTGCATTGTATAATCTTGCCGGTGAGTAAAATTGTAGTGATGATGATGCAAGTGCATTTGTCGATTGCTTGAACCTTTTCTTCTGGTAAAATGATCGGTGGACTTTGGTATTAAATTACGTACTTGGATGTGCTGGAGCATTTCGATTCCACGTAATTTGAGCAGACCCAGATCCAGGACATACACGTGATACATCCATCAAGTGGTGGACGAGACATCACTCCATTCAGAGGAACCCTGACATGCTATATTCTACTACAATTTGCAAACATAGCCAGCTGAATGTCTTTCGGCACGATGGCCACACGCTAGGCGTGGATGGCACAAAGGTTGTCCTCAAAGAGGCCGACGAGGTAAGCCTCTGCTGCCTCCTGGAGAGCAAGAACGGCATGGCTCTGGAAACCCAGATCAGCCTGCGCCGCAACATGAAAAGGGGTAGTGAGGGTATTCCTAATGGTAGACATAACATAACAATGTCTATAGCATTCATGTCATATAGATATTATAATAGACACCTCAATCTCAATGTATAGTTTCTATTGGTGAACCCAAACAATAAATTAGTCTCTCGATCTGTCCGCCCATCCGTCTCTCTCGGTATTCTCCTCCCACACGCCTCCCCTCTGTTCCCCTCCTCTCCAGTGGCCACCCGCCTCCTCCCTCAGCCATGGCGGCCACAGAATCGGCGTTCCTCTCCCGTTTGGAGGTCGGATCTGGCGCCACCTCCCTCTTGCGGCCCTACCCTCTGGCGATCGGATGCCGCGTTCCCCTGCCCTTCGGTGGCAGCATCTGGCAGCCCCCACCCCTCTGGCGTCCTTCTCTCCTCCGGTGATTGGATCCGACATCCCCTCCCCTCCAGCGGCCTCCTCCCCTCCGGCAGCCTTCATGGACTGCACCTCCACTATCCCCAGCCTCATCGCCCGTCTGTCCGCCCATCGCCACCATCCACGGTGTGGGGCGGAGCTCAGCGAGCAAGCAGCTCACGTGTAGCCACTTCGGCGAGAACACGACATGTGGCTTGACAACGAGTAGCCTGGCTGGATCTAGTGCCATCTCCCCTTGGGCAGCCGGATCTACCATCCCCCTCCCCTTCGGCGGCCACCTGCCTCATCCCACGGCAAGCACGCGGCAGTGAGCATAGCGGCCGACGCGGGCGACACGGCGTGCCGGCAACCGCCACTACTAGATTTCGGGTCTTTGGCCACGAAATGCATTACAACGACACAAAATTAGTTGCTATAGGTACCTGTTATTGCAACCTATGTCCAAAATCATGGCAATATGCGCACATATTGCTACTTAAATATGGCGTTGCGATAGTCACCTTAATTCGTTGCAATAAGGTGATCTTTCGCCACTATTTAGAAAACGGTTGCAAGAAGTATAACTTTATCGCCATGATATTCCTGTGTTGCAATAATATTGATTTGCGTTGCATTAGTTATGGGGTATTGCCACGATATAGAATTTCGTTGCAAATGGCTGACAATTTTGCCACGATCTTGTTGGGTAGTTATAGTTTTGGATTGCGTTGCAAAAGGATACTCTATATTGTGCATGAAACAAGTTTTTATGCCACACAATAAATTTGTTGCAAAATATGAAAATTTTCCGTGGAAATAGATCATTGTGGGCGTGCATATTGTGCGTGGCGCCCAACACCGCACGCCCATACCTAGAGCCCCCGCCGGCCGATCGGTTCACGCCGCCCAAAGCCGCCGCCGCCTAACACTGACCGCCGGCCGAAGAGTTCATGCCGCCTAACACCGCCCCTGCCTCGATCGCGCAATTGACGCCGCCAGACTCCGCCGCCGCCCTAACACCTATGCCTACCTCGCCGAGCAACACACGCCGCCAAGACTCACGGTGCCCCAACACTGCATCGCCAAAGATCGGTCCTCCGCTAAACATGTACTTGGTTTGTTATTTAGTTACTAAATATAATATTAAAATATGTTTATCTACCGTATCGCGTGTCATTATATTGTTTTTAGAGAATGGCGATCCGCATATCCGATGCGTATCGTATCCGATACTCGTATCGTATTCGGGCAACATTTGCACCGGCATCGATTGTTTCTTTAAATTTCAGTGTGTCATGTAATTTACAAAGTATATGCATCTAGCAAAGTGAGAAGAAAAAAGAGGAAATGAGTATATCGCTTAATAGAATCATAAAGACAACGATGATTTATTGATACATGGTTTGGCAACTTTATGTATTGAGAAGAAAATTGTTTGATGAGATTGATATTGATATCATAACCATGACTTTGCATACAGGCATGTTTAAAGAAATTTTAAGATAGTTGTAACATCTTGATTTTTTAGAGCGTTGTTGAAGTTTTTAAAATAAAATTCACCATTTGAATTTTTATGGAATTAATTAAAGCTTAAATGGAATTTTATTTAATTAAAACGATTTAATATGACTAAACTAAACATGAACATTTGTCAAAAATATTTTATTTGAGTTCCTAGAGTCTCAATGTATTTATTGGAATTTTCCTGGATTTTTCTAGATTTATTTTCTCTTTTCTGGAGCTCAAAAGGCTTTATTTGAATTTCTAGAAAAAGAAAAAGAATTAAAAACCCTAAAAGCCAGTGGGCCGAAAGCCCATTAGCCTCCGGCCCTCTTCTCCGCTCAGCAGGCCGCCGCCCACCCGCACTCGCCCGCCACGCTGTCGCCCATCCACGCTCGCGCTACCCGCCCGATGGTCGCCACGTGTCGACCATCCAGTCGCCTTGCGCGCGCATCATCTCTCGCCGTCGCGCCTCGTGCCACCGGCGGTGGGGCCCGCTGTCGTGTCGTCCCCACCCGGTCTCGTCTCGGTCCGCATGCCGCCGCGAACTCCGTGCCGTGCGCGAGCCGGTCATCTCGAGTGTATAAAGGGCCCGACCGGTCCGCCGCCGCCCGAGCTCGCCGGAGCTCATCGCCCGAGCCTCGCTGCGTCTCGCCGCCGCGGCCGCCATCGCCTCGCCGAGGGTCGCTGCCGCCCGCCAACAAGCGCCGCCACCGCCGCCACCGCCATCGCCCGCCAACAAGCGCCGCGCCGCCGTCCCGCCGCTGCTGCGCTGTTGCGCGGTGAGCCGCCACCGTCGCCTCGCCGCCGGTTAGTCGCCGACGCCGCCTCGCCGGCGCGCGCCTCGATTTCCGCAACCACCTCACGGCCGCGCCACAGACGTCATCGCGACGCCACCAGCCGCCGCCGCTTTCTCAGGCGCCGGCCTCGTGGCATCGAGCGCTGACATGCGGGGCCCGCATGTCAGCTGTAAACCCGTAAACCGGCCACGTCCCCAAGCCACTTTTCATGCCACGTCAGCCCAGTTGCACATGTGTCAGCCATGTCACCGCCACGTTAGCCCTAGCCGCCACGCCAGCTGCTCGGTCAGCAGCACTGTTTCATGTGCCGGGTTCACCGTAGACTGATCATTTCATGAGCCGGGTCCACAGCACAATGCAATTTCCGATTTTCAGCCTTTTTCCCAAAGTAGGCTTTTTTTCAAGAGCCCGTTCTCCCTCGTCCTAGCTCCGATTGACCCGATTCTTTTTCCTAAATTCATCTAAAATTGAGCTCTATCTTTTGGTTCTCATTTGAAAGTTTTTGAAGTTCATTTGAATTTTATTTGAATTTATTTTAAATTTATTTTGAGTTTCGTTCCGTTTTCTCCCTCATTAGATCACGTCTTCGAAGGAGCAGAAGCAGGGTTTGAAGAGCAAGAGCTGTCAACTGAGCAAGGCCAAGGCAAGTCGTGTTCTTTGATCATATTGAACCTAGTTTTCTAATATATTATGTATTAATTTGTTTTAAATGATTTCTGTGCTGCTTGATAAGGTTTCTTAATTGTCTATTTTTGTGTCGAGGTCTTGCAGGTACTAGTACGTTGGACAGATTATTGGGTGTTATTTGTTGATTGATATACTTTGGAATCATGTCACAAGCTGGCAGCAGTTGGATGCGTATGGGTAAATCAACAACTGAGTGGCAAACTGGATTCAAGAAATTTTTTGAAAGTACATTTGGAGGCACATCTAAAGGAGAAACTGCACCCTGTCCGTGTTCAAGGTGTCATTGCCAGTGCTATAGATTACAATATGAGACTGAACATCATTTACTATTGAGAGGGTTTGATGAAATTTTCATCCGAGAGAAAGATACCGATGAAGCATCTGCTGGCAAGGACGTCCCTATTGAAGAGGATTGCAATGAAGGCGCATCAAGTGATGCTTCTGTCACTGATCTAGTTTATTCTCTAATCAGGGGTGCTTTGCATGGCGACATCATAGATAGTAATAACGAAGAGCCAAATGAACAAGCAAAGAATTTCTATAAATTATTGAAAGAGGCACAGAAGGAATTGTATCTAGGTTGCAAGGAGGCCACTAAGGTTTCTTTCATTGTCAGGATCTTTCAGATTAAATGCATGTATGGTCTTAGTAACAGTGCCTTGGAATCCATACTTCATCTGTTCTCGCTTCTGCTCCCTAAAGGCCATTGTATCCCAAACACCTTGGAGAAAGTGCAAAAGGTTGTTCGAGATCTTGGGCTTGATTACCAAAAGATACATGCATGTGAGAATGATTGTGTATTGTTTCATGGGGACTATGCTAAGATGGATACTTGTCCAATATGTGGTGAGTCTAGGTGGAAAACCACGGGTTCAGATGGGATTGATGAGGCTAGTGGCACTACTGAAGCAAAGAAGTGTTCCCTCGTAAAATTCTACGTTATTTCCCACTTATTCCGCGGCTTCAAAGATTGTACATGACGGAGACCACATCATCATATATGCGATGGCATAAAGAAGGATTGGTTCGTGATGGGAAAATGCGTCACCTTGCAGACTCACTAGCATGGAAGCATGTGGATGACATGTATAAGGAGTTTGCAGTGGATCCTCGCAGTGTTAGGTTGGGTCTTGCATCCGATGGCTTCAATCCATTTGGGATGTTGAATGTTATTGCCTCCTTGGATGTGTTTGAAACAATCGTTTTGGATGATGTCGATGTTGATACCTGGCCCAAAATCCCCTGGCATGAACATCGATGTTTATTTGCAGCCCCTGATTGATGAGCTAAAGGATCTTTGGGAAAAGGGTGTTGAAACATGGGATGCGAAGGAGAAGAAGAATTTTACTCTACGTGCACTTCTACTTTGGACAATTAATGACTTTCCCGCATATGCGATGCTATCAGGTTGGAGCACGAAAGGCAAGTTTGCATATCCATACTGCCATAAGGATACTGACTACTTGTGGCTGAAATTCGGGTCCAAGCATTGCTACATGGGACATCGTCGCTTTTTGCCTTCGGACCACAGGTGGCGCAGGAACAAGATCAGCTTCAATAACAAGGTGGAACGCAGGGAGACTCCGGTGCCACTTACCGACGAGCAAGTGATGCAACAATATGAGAGTTTTGAGCAAGTGAAATTCGGGAAGGCGACAAAAAAGAGGAAGCAGCGTGAAGAAGAAACTAGATGGCACAACTGGAGGAAGAAGAGTATTTTTTTTGAACTGCCTTACTGGAGCTCATTGCTTGTAAGGCATAATTTGGATGTGATGCACATCAAGAAAAACATATGCGAGGCCATATTGGGGACTTTGCTCGACATACAAGGTAAAGGCAAGGATAGTGAGAAGGCTCGGCTTGACATGCAACATCTAGGGATAAGGAAGGATCAATATCCTATGGTCGAGAATGGTAAGTATACTTTACCACCAGTGTTGTACTTCCTAGGCAAGGATGAAAGGACAATATTATGCAAATTTCTAGAAGGATTGAAGATGCCTGATGGTTACGCCTCGAATATCAAGAAATCTGTGAATGTCACTGGGTGTAAGCTGTCTGTTCTCAAAACTCATGACTATCATATTATATTTCAGAATCTGTTACCCTTAGTAGTTCGCAACATATTGCCACAAGATGTCGTCATCCCATTGATTGAGCTCAGTCGGTTTTTCAAGGCAATATGTTCAAAGGAGCTGGAGGAAAAAGAAACCTAAGCACTTTGATTAGAGAGACTCTTTGTCGGCTTGAGATGGTATTCCCGCCTGCGTGTTTTGATATCATGATGCACTTGCCAGTTCATATAGCTGAAGAGGCTAGACTTGGAGGGCCCGTATGTTACAGATGGATGTATCCTATTGAGAGGTACCTACGTACGCTTAAAGGCTACGTGAGGAACAAAGCGCACCCTGAGGGTTCAATTGCCGAGGGATATATATCTGAGGAGTGCATGATATTTTGCTCTCGCTTCTTGGAAGACGTCGACACCAAGCTTAATCGTCCAGAGCTTCATGAAAGGGCTGCAGTGAACGAACCACCATCTGGGCTAAGCATATTCGGGAGCATTGACTACGGTAGGAAAGGATGTTGCATCGAGTCAATTTCTACTACGGAGTTGCATCGGATGAGGCACTACATAATTACAAACTGTGATGAAGAAATTCAATGGATAAAGTAAGTTCTACTTTAGATGTACTAAATCTTTAGTATTATTTTTCATGTTTGTGTAACTTATCAAGCCCCTTTTTTCTGTTTTAAATTAGTGACCATAAGAATGAGCTTAGAAGTATCACCCACTGAGTGTTGAAAAATCCACAGAGACCAATTTGTAGGCTGGTTTGAGCGTACAGTGAGTTTCTATTTTATTTTGTATTGTTTGGTTCATAATGCTGTCATTTATTTCACTAATATATTTTATTTCAAATGAGTGCAGATCTCCAGACTCTATGATGAAGGAAAACTAGTGAGCTAATATATGCCCTTTCCCGTGGACCAGACCATCGTGCTCGAGTTTTCAATAGATGCTACATAAATGGTTTTCTATTTCGGACGGCTGCTATAGAGAAGAACCTAAGTACACAAAACAATCGTGTTGTTGTGAAGGGCGATGACAATACTGGAAACATGGACTGGTATGGCGTGATTAATAAAATAATCTCATTAGATTTCCCCAACCAAAAAGAAGTCATACTTTTTCAGTGTGACTGGTACGATGTACCTGCTATCACTAAGAACAAAGGAAGGGGGTACAGTCTATCTCCAAACCATTACCGCAGAGAGTATTTGCACAGGGCGGCAATAAGGTTTCTGGGTAGCGTATTTGCGCGACCGTTCCTGCACTACATCATCTATGCTCTGCACTACATCAAGCCTACGCTGCTTTCTGTTCTTCATCAAGCCCAATAGTAAGTCATTCGTGCATTCGTTCAACTGTGATACTATACTTTTCTTGTGTATATTCTGAAGTATGGTGAGTAGACTGCCGTTAGTTGTGAGTTTTGCATCACTAGTTTATTATACTTATCTCCTAGTAAAATTTGCGCAATGAGAAGACCGGGTGCGCCAACTTTGCGCAGTGCACGGGCCAGCTTTCCGCAACGATATGACCGTACGGGCCAGCTTTCCGCAGCAACATGACCGCACTGAGCTGCTTTCCTCAATGACATGATGGTGCAGCTTTTCGCAGTGACCGAACAGCAAGACCCAGCTTTGCGTAGTGTGAAGACCGAACATGACAACTTTCCTCGGTGACATGACATGACGACGCAGCTTTTCACGGTGACATGACAGCACAGGCCAGCTTTGCGCAGTGAGAAGACCGAATGTGCCAGCTTTCCTCAGTGACATGACATGACAACACAGCTTTTCACAATGACATGACAGCACGCCCGGCTTTGCAAAGTGAGAAGACTGAACGTGCCAGCTTTCCTAAGTGACATGACATGACGTAGCTTTTAACAGTGACATGACAGCATGGCCTAGCTTTGCATAGTAATAAGATCAAACGTGCCAGCTTTGCGCAGCGACATGACCGCATGTGTCAGCTTTCCGCAGGGACAAGACCTCACGGCCCAGCTTTACCAGCTTTGCACACTATAAATTGAGGTCCAAGTGATTTCTCAGAGAATACTGCACAACCAAACCCCACACTACACCACGCTTCCTTCATTGCATTAGGATGGACAAAAGACAAAAGAAGCAATGCGACAAGATGATGAAGCAATTGGAGGAGACCCGCAACCTAGCATGGTCTGCTGCCGCTCGCGATGAGAAAATAAGGGATATTGCGGCCCGGGAAGAACAAGCCTAGCGTGCTACGAGATCAGCTCCCCACAATGAGGGGCCCCGTAGCAACAACCCCATCCCGAACGTTCCCACCAAGCGTTCGCTACAACTCCCACCCGAGGGGGAGACACCCCCTTTTGTTGGTGCGGGGACACATGCAAGTTCTTTAAATCTAAGCACCGCATCAGCCTAGGTATGCACTACTGGGGTTGCACAAACTACTCCTGTGACTACCCCGACCGCCGTCTAGACACCGCAACCTATCGGAAGTCGGTAAGGACCAGGTGCACCATTTTCCCCTACCTTTTCTCCTTCACAGCACACATTAATAATCTCTCCCCTATATTTACAATCCCCAGAACCCCTATGTGCCTACCGCAAATGGATCGATCATGAGATACACCCTGAGGACCAATGGGCTCTCGACTTCGAGGAGTGGAATATTGCAAGGTCATCGGAGATGCGGGAGGAGGGGCACTGCAAGAACGAGCAAACCATGTGTATACAACGCGAGACGACAAATAAATTCAAACGACCCAAACGTATTTTGTGATGCCAAAAATAACAATATCAATTATGTTCGAGTTACCCCACGATAAAGATCACAAAACTGAGGAAAAAAGAATCTAGACAACATCTCCAACTTCAGATTGTTGTTCTTGTACACAGAAATTGCCGAGTGTTTCCAGCCTTCAACATTCAGTTGAACGTGAGGCACGTCCAGCTCTTCAATTTTTTTAACATGAGGAACTAATATCGATGAGGTGCATGTAACACCCCCATTTCTGGGAGTATTATGAAACCCTCGCAGCTGCCAGACTGTTCAACTGCGAGTATATCCAGCGAGTGTATAACATTGCCAACACAAACTTAAGAGCAAAAGCGAACTTTATTACAATATAAAGGCGAAAGCCAAGTATCACAGCAGGGTCAACTGCCCTTAGTTACATTACACAAAAGAAACCACAGGCACACTTGAGCGAAGAACGATCCTAATTCCACGTTTCATCGACCTCGTACAGAATCACCTCTTCGTCTTCTCCTGCCTCCTCAATATTTGTTGTTTCTGTTTATGTTTTTAGCAAGTATGAGTACAATTACCGTACTCAACAAGTCACACGGAGTCCAACAATAACTACATGCATGGAATATCAAGTAACTGGGGAATAGGGTCTATTATTTCATGTGGATGCAGTTTTAGTTGGAATCATTTGAAAACCTTTAAAATGTATTTCATTAAAGTAAATGGGGTTTTCAAACTTGATTATCAATATTCAACATTTCTAAATCATTATCAAATCTACTTATGCCTCATTATTGGATTCACCCACTAAACACAGCTTCGTTAACCGGAAGCACGGCGTATTCGAATACTATTTGTCATGACTTTGCAAAGCTGCTCTGCTTTACCCACAAGATCCCTTAACTCCCGCTAAAGAGTTAAGACAACAAGGACGTTCACTGCTCAATTCTTTATATAGACTCCGCCCTGTAGGTGTTTAATCCCAACAAGCCCGGATGACCCCATGGATCTCGTCCGACTCGTCGCCGTCCTACAGTTGTATGGTTAACCACCTCCCATACGGACTCACCCTCTATCTCCCCCTTTCCAGTTGCAGAGGCTCAATTGAAGTGAGCAGCTACTAAGCCAGGTTTGACTAAGTCAAGTCTGACCAAGTCAACGCTTGTGGTTGGGCGGTTACTATGTCCGTTACTCAGCACAAGAGTCTAGTCCTTATATTTTAACTGAGGCATCAACCACGCACAAACTCAAATTCAGTACACTCTGTACCGCCACCAATCCACAACCAGCCTCCACCCTAGGATAAAGTCTTCGGATCCATCCCTGCGATCCTCGTTTATCTTATTTCCCACTTTCCAAAACTCTAGACCAATACCAAATCTTAACAGTAGAATGATGTGATGTCCCTAACTACAATGATAGGATTAAACTTATATTTTATGTGACTAGGTTTGTCAAGGTAAATATGGCCATCAAGTTAAACTGGGCTTTTCGGGTGGTAGAACATAGCTAATATCATGTTATTCTAAGCATTTGATATACCTAAAATAATAGAATGAAAATAACATAATGAAAGTACATGTAAATAAATAATTCAGGAAATGTAGGATCAATATGTTCAAAAATATATGTGACTTGCCTTGCGGATCGACTACTTCAATTAATTCGTATTCTTCAGTAGACTGAGCTTGGACTTGCGCTTCTTCTCCTAGCTCCTGTGCAAACTCGACTCCGGGAGCTAACGCAAGTCAAACGAAACAAGTTAATCCCGTGCTCGAAGGAATGAGCGAGGAATAAAGAAAATAAAAGAATAAAGAAAAATCCGAAAAACTCCCATAAAATGGGCTTTTGGGCTTATAGGAGGGCTATATGGGAAAATAGGCCTTGGATTTGGGTTGGCGGGCTCGAAACGAATCCGGGGAGTATAAATATGTATTTTGGGCTTTGGGTCAATCACTGTTCATCGGGCTCGGTGCACTGTTCCTCGGGTTCGGATCCGACGTGGCGAGCTGACTCGGTGCGACCGCATCGCTTCGGACCCGGTCGGACGATCGGCGCGGCGGCGAGGCTTCGGCTCACCGAGTCGAATGGACTTGTCGGGGAACAAGAATCGAGCGTTATCTTGTGCTACTTCTCGGCTCGCTCGCGCAAGAGGAGCAGAGGAATGGGCGGTGGCTGCCGACGATGGTCCGGCGACCTGCGACGGAAACGGATGGCATGGATGGGATCGGGGTGGCATAAGGGTTCCATTTTTGGGGTTTGGAGGACCGACGGTGGCGGCAGTCGCCGGCGGCGAGGTCAATTATACTACGGCCATTTTTGGAATTGCAAGTGCTTGGGAGGGTTCCTAAACAATTGGGCCGGTGCTAGGGCATCTTCAGGGTTTGGGCAAGCTTGTTGGGAGGTTTTCCGAAGCTCAAACGGCTTGAGTTGGTCCGGCCACGGCGGTGGTTTTTGGCAGTGGGGTGGCTCATGGTGCTGGGAAAGGTATTTGATCGGGAGGTTAAGGCATTGGTTGGGGATGGTTTCTAGGGTCATGGAGATGCTATAAACGGGCGGAATTGGAAAATGGTTGGCCGGAAGAAGGACATTGAGCTAGGGCATGGATTTGGGGGTTTCGGCTATTACCGGCAGTGGGAGGGGGAAGAGGAACTTTAGGCCGTTCGGTGAGCCTCAAGGAGCTTGATGGCTCTTAATGGAGAGGGTTGGGCTACTTAAATAGGCGGCTAGGGCGGTTTGCACCGGGGAGGGGAAAGAAGACCCACGGCGGCAGTGGTTTCGGGAATTCCCGGGTTGGCTCGAGGTTTCTCGCGCGGCTGCAGCTGTCCAGGGCGATGCAGAGCGGCGGTCAAGAGTGTCCGAAGGACTGGTTGTCGGCCGTGAGGGGAAAGCGCGCGAAGGAGCAGAAGTGAGGGCGTGCGGACGGCGGCGGCGCTGCCACGCACTGTGGCCGTGCCAGGGCGGTGTCGGGGCATTTAAGGGCGTGGTACGGCGACTGGCAGGTGGGCAGGAGCTGGCAGTGGCGTGCAGGCGCGAGAAGGTGCGGGGACGTCGGCGGCGGCGACAAAAATCGACCAAGCGACGGGATTTTTCGGACGTGAACAGTAACCGCGCAAAAAAATCCCGTTCCCACCGTGATAACGCCGTGATGACTGGGATTAGTGGAGGTTTTTGCTTTGAGATTCGTGGAGAATAGATCAGAGAGGGTTTTGGAGCTCAAATCAAAAGCAATTCAAATCCAATTTTGATTTTGCAAATTTTTGGTTGTTTCAGTGCATAACAGACTTTTGCTGCAATTAACACAAACCGACAGGTGGGAACTGGGATTGATTGAACGATGGGATTAATATTTGCTCGTTAAAATGTTATCATCTACTCGGCCATTCCGCTAACAGCCGACATTCGTAAGGATTTGGCGATTTCACAGCATCCAACCAATTCCCCAAACCCTAATTAATCACCTTCAACGTATATTTCATAAGAAAGCGAGAAAACGAGAAGGTAATTGATGACCAAATAGAGCGTCTACCTTTAGGCAAGACCAGAATGACGCAACCGGGGTCTCCACGTACCAGTTCACCACTCTTCGACTCGTCCTATTCCTTCCGAATTCGCCGCGATCGATCAACCGGATAACTGTGCTTCGTGCGTTCGAAAGACAGGAGCGGAGGATATTTTATAGATGGGCTGCTGCGGCCAGAAGCAATGGCCAGGATTGGACTCACGTCTGCCCGGTCAGTTGGAACTGGACGGCTGGATCGAGCCGAAGAAGATTTAAGGCTGCGCTCCAATCTGCTAAGTTTCTAACTTATTTTAGTTTCTGATTTATTTAAATTAAAAGCTATTTAAAACATATCGATTTTTAATTTCAGTTTATTTAATTTTTTATGTCTTTTGCCTTTTTTGCATTGTCCGGTATAATGGTTTTTTTAATTTTTATTTTATATAATTGTTTTTATGATTTTTTATTTAGAAAACTATTAATCGCTACAGTACAAAACTATAAGATAAAGGCCACAGCCAGAAACTTCCGTAAGTTGGAGCGGCAGTGCGCGATGTACGCAGCGCGGGGTGTCCGTTAGGGGACACATGGCGACTGCACTGAGTAGGCACGACCGCACGAGCGCCGATCGATGCCGAGCAGCAGAAAACCGCGCAACGCCGGGATGGAGGTTGTCTCCGTGACAGAGTAACACGAAGCGGAGATGCTAACGTGCTACTCGAATGCGCTCAGGCAGCCAAGATGCGGCGCGTCGTCCAAGACGAGAATGCAGAACGGCAGGGCGCCGGGGCACGCTTCTGCGCGCGGGAAGAGGCCAACGCTAAGATGCTACCAGCAGCACGAGCAATTGACGATCTGAACAAGCCTTTGCAGGCTGCCCAACAGCTAACCCACAACGACGACGACGACAGCGCTTGTGAGCATGGAATGGGATCATCATATCGAGAGCACAGTAGGTAAATTAGCCAACAAGACGGCGCAGAAACCTTTTAACACAGTTCACACCATCAAATCCATCGGAAGTTGCAGTCTAACCCAAGACACGCATCCATCAACTGGTGGATGTGATACCACAACGTAACTCAAACCCACGAAAATAAGCCTGTTCAACATGCGAACGACCAATAGCACGGACATGCTATGCTACTACAACTGAATTAAACAGATCAGTATATTTCCACACAAAAGCTGCGCCAAGAGACGAAAACATAACGAGCGCACGGAGCTTTTCCCGTTGGCAGGCTAAGCCCTCTCACCACGGATCCTCCTTGCCAGCTGAATGTCCTTGGGCATGATTGTCACACGCTTAGCGTGGATGGCACACAGATTGGTGTCTTCGAAGAGACCGACCAGATAGGCCTCTGCTGCCTCCTGAAGAGCAAGCACGGCATGGCTCTGGAAACGAAGATCAGTCTGCACACGAGTTCAGAAAAGGAAAGTTAGAACACATACAAATAAACTCAATGCATGCAAGATGATTGGATAATATAGATAGCAAGTATAGGATTAGCGCTTTCACCTTGAAATCCTGAGCAATCTCCCTAACAAGCCTTTGGAATGGCAGCTTCCTTATGAGCAACTCGGTGCTCTTCTGATACTTGCGGATCTCACTGCGTAGGTAGGGGAGGGAGATGAGACAGTCCATCGCATAATATCTTGAAGCCAAACAACTCATAACATCAATAAACAATAGTAGTGTTGCACATACCGAAGAGCAACAGTCCCTGGGCGGTAACGGTGAGGCTTCTTGACTCCTCCAGTTGTAGGAGCAGACTTACGGGCTGCCTGTCACAACAAAACCAGAAGATTCTTTATCAAACAAGGAGTTCTACAAGGCAAATTCTATCATGTAGCAGAGGCAGTATAGGAAAAAAAAACAACAGCAAACTATTGAAATTTACAAGTCCAAACCTTGGTAGCAAGTTGCTTCCTAGGAGCCTTTCCTCCAGTGGACTTGCGAGCAGTCTGCTTAGTCCGCGCCATCTAGGAAATGATATCCTACATGTAGGACTAATGAGAAATTCTATGTAAAAGCAGCATTAAAAGAGCATGTCCAATGAAGCTGCTGCAACAGATCAAATTCATCCAGGCAAATAAGGTATACAAGAACAATCACAAAACAAGACTGTTGCAACAGAAGTTTGTACTGCTGTATATACAAAGCATATGTTACATGATCGATATAAACTAGCAAGAAACGATTATTTGAACTTTTGAGAACAAGATCCAGATATAGCACACAGTATGTTACATGATTTCGAATACCATCAAATCATATTTTCCTAGTTCTGCATTAAATTGCCCAGAAACAAGTAAGCTAAGTCATACCCCCAAGAAAAAAGCTATGTACATTTGAAAACATTTGAAAGTAATGGAACAGTAGTAGTCACTCCGTGTTCGCTTCATTTCCAATCAAAAAAAAGGATGCTGCTTAGTAAACCTGAATATGGTAGGCTCATGCATTTTCCAAATAAAAACAGGGAAAAACATAACAATTCACCAAATCAATATAACACAACATTTCTGTATTAGTGTCAGCTTTCCCTAAACCAATGTTTCTGAACCAATTTATCAGGTGATGCTCTTTAAGTCAACAAAAGGGGTACACACACATAAATAAGCTAACAGGATGTAATCAAAATGCATGAGCCATTAGCGACCAGTACCATTAAGAAATACAATTATGTTATGTTATCAACATCAACAATAATTCTGCAGTGTAATACTAACTAATTTAAGTTGTTATTACACACACACACACACACACAAGCAATACCAAACAGCAGTCTTGTATAGACAATGCTAACTAAATACACATCTCAACAGTAAATAAACCAGATTATGCAGAGCAGCATGTGATTCGGTCAATGCTATCATACACATTTTTAGCACAACATTTTCTGCGTGCGTAGGCAATTCAGATGAGTTGAAAAAAAAATACCAATCTACAGATCTAAATTTTGTGCATTAATCTATGAAAACAATTAATGAATTACATGACCAATATCCGGCTACCAAAAAATCAGAAATATTCACATCTGTTACTATGTGTACTTAGCAACTGCAATCATAAGCTTCAACTAGTAAATTGGAGCACACCAAAAAAAATTGGTTGAAAATTTGAGCAGTTACCATCATGTAATGCAGGATTACCGTAAATAGAGCCATAAACCTACTATTCACCAAACTGTAAGCTAACTTCTGTCCAAACATCCCAAACGTCCGAAGTCACCTCGACAAACCTCAAGCTTCCGCAAGTCACAGAGAAAATGCAGCTTCATATCCAAATTGCTTGCAGAACAATCATGCACTCCAACTAAAGCACATATACAACAGCAGCATCCAAGAATCCTATACTCTGTTGGAACGATTTGTAACATGTAGCTACTGCCGCCAGTGCTACATCTAAACTAACAACCAAAGGAATAACCCGCTACCCGCACAATGCAGAGGTAATGACTCAAGCTAAACAGCCGCGATGTGACAAACCAGATAATGGCAGGAACTACAAATCAAACATGAGGTAAAGCTAGACGGGAAGCTTTACTGCCATGCCAGAACGTGAAGATTAGCAGCGGCAAATAGCTAAAGGACAAACTAGTACAAAAAATCTCCCACCGAATCATGACGAAAAATCCAACTCGGTAAACCTAACATAATCAAGTGATTCAGGCCGAGTCGAACCAGAACCACCACCGAAAAACGCCCACACGGGGCGAAATCATGAATTTGATACTCGAAACAACCGGTTAGACGGCGAATCAATAGCACCAGAACGAAAATTTGCACGGCAACGCGCAAATTAGCAGCTATCTACATGCATAGCCAAACAAACGCAAGCCGCAACGCGCGCCAAATCCTCGGTCCCTCCCATCAGATGATTCGACCGAAACCCTGACCCCCAACACGAGCGGCGGCTAAGCGAGATCAACGCCACGAATTCGAAGTTGGAACACCGAGAACGCTAAGGAAAAAATACCAGAAGGGCACGGCGACTCACCTCTCGACACGCTCCGCCTCGCTCGCTCCCTGTATTCCCAAATCTGCAGCGACAAGCCGGAAGAGGATTTTCGCTTTGCCCAAAGGAGAGAGAACGGTGGGCCGCGGAGCCGCATTTATAGCGGGCGACGGGCGCCGGTGGCCCGAGCGGACGGCCGGGATGGGGTGCATGTGTGTTTGTCTTGGCGGATCGGGCGGCCGGGGCCGCTCAGCGTGGCAGCGGCACGGATCGAGGCGTGCGCGTGGTGCGCTGCGATTGGCCAGCGGGGTGACGACGCGGATCGTTGAGTGGATCGGCGGAGGCGCTTCTGGGCTAAAGACAGCAGAACGGACGCCACTTTTGCTTGCTCGGCCTACAGTAGATACGTTCCAATATTTTACGGCGACGGCCCACGTATGCAAGTCTGTGCGCGCAAAGGTTGGTCCACTCGCGTCAAGTCAAAATAACGAGCCTTGCAGGGCTGCGGACACGGATGCATGAAGCCGCAAGACGGCGAGAGCAGTCGGCCCGGTCCATCACTCTCTCCGAATTCTGTTCCCATAAAATCATTCGATTTTTCCAACCGCACGGTCTCAATCCGACGGTCCTGCTCCTTCCCCATTTCTATACAAGGCAACCCCTTAACCCTAGCTCCCGAGTCCTGATCAAGCCACCTCCCCTCCGCTGCCTTGCCGCCTTGCCGATATAATCTCCAACGCCAATGACGCCCACTGACAACCCCTTTCCCCTCTGCCACCGCCTACCTCATCCGCCCTCCCTTGCGGCACCTATTTCCTCCTCACCCTTCTTCCTTGTCATCACCGTCTCCTAATACTCGTCGATTCCTATCGCACACTACCCTCCACTGCGCCCCTGTGGTATATGTCCGCGTGGTACCGACCGTTGTCGAGCAGCATCAGGCATCCAAGGGAGAAGCGCTCAATCAACCATAGCTACAGAGGAGAGGGTAGCCTATGAGGACAGAGGTCGGTCTATCGCACATTCCATGGTATGTCGCAACAAGAGAAAACTGATACTATGTCACTCTTTTGGAGTGGCTTCGATAAAATGCCACCCTCTAGATGGCAATTGTTAAAATGCCACCTAATACATGATTAGCTCTATGATTTGCCATTTTGGAGAATTTAGCCCTTTTATTTTTGTTTCTTATTTTTTTTCCACAGAAATTGCATGGGAAATAACCACTTTACTCTCCACACCAATACTCTCTTCTCTGTAATGCACACAAATTTCCGGACTCCAGGCGAAGGGAGAAAGGTCCATGTACACCATTTAGATATTGTTTGCTACCCTATAAGTTTACAACCAAAAAGATATATGTTTATTCCTTCTTGTTCTTTTGAGCCTGTTGTTACTTCCCGAGCCAGCTGATGTGTTTGCTTACAAAATTCACCAGCCCCAGGTATTTTCGGTATCATTTTAAATATTAAGGACAGCTCAAAGTCATGTATTCTGTTCTTATTTACTTGTGTTGAAGAAAAATAATATTTGCATCTTTTTATCATATCATTGGGGTGCCATGTTTGTACTTATTTGTTGTAATTCTTCAAAGAGAATACAGAAATAAGGTATGTGCTAGTGATCCATTGTAACTCTTCATTTAAGTTATTTTCTTGTGTTAAGTTTATTGGTTTTCCATTGCGATTAGAGTCATATGGTCGACTATATTTCAGCCGAATCGTCTTACATTGCTCGGTGTTGGACTCATCAGTTCAGGATTTCTCTGGACCCAACGTCGTAGGCATCCTACTTTGCACGTTCGTGCGCTTGAGCGGCGGAGTCCTTTCCCCGTCCGTGCGCGCCGGCGCGGCGGCGGCGGCCCGTACCGGCGGCGGCGCTCTTTCTCCCTTCGCCTCGGGTCCGGAAATTGGTGTGCATTACAGAGGAGAGAGTATTGATGTGGAGAGTAAAGTGGTCATTTACCATGTAATTTCTGTGGAAAAAAATAAGAAACGAAAATAAAAAGGCTAAATCCTCTAAAATGACAAATCATAGAGCTAATCATATATTAGGTGGTATTTTAACAATAGCCACATAGAGGGTGGCATTTTATCGAAGCCACTTCAAAGGAGTGGCATAGTATCAATTTTCTCGTCGCAACAAGTACAACTAATCCTCAGGGTTTTCGGTATTAGGATTTTAGGGTTTACTATTTCAAGGTTCAGGGTCACAGTTAAGGGTTAAGATTAGGGTATGGGGGTTAAGAGTTTAGGATATAGCCATAACGGTATTATAATTATTAACAACTAAATTGACATTACATCTACGACCACTATTTACAACCATTAACAATATGCGACATACCTGACGCAACTACACTACAATGATTTTAGTTGCTAACATACCATGGTTTTCAAAGTACAACTATTAACAACTAAATTGACGTTAGTTCTGTAACTATACTATTTATAACTATTAACAATATATGACGTAACAGACATAACTACACATATAATAATTTTCGTTGCTAGCCTACCATAGTTAGAAAAGTACATCTACACGCAATCGGTCAGCCTAGGGGTTGTCCTAACGTAGTTAATAGATGTTCAGTTAAACACCTAAATTTTTTAAAAGAACGTGTTGTATTTAGTAGGCATATTAGTCATATATGCTGATAAATTGATCTAACTACTTCATATTTATACCTCTAATAGATTTCAATCTACTCCCACACCTCCCTTCCTAATTCGTCTAAAAAATCGAAGCCCAACTGAAAGTTCAAGGAGGTCGGGTTGGCTATCTGAGTTTAACGAGTTATTATCGACCTTTGTTAGAAATTAACATAATTCGGCTTCAAATCATTTTATTTGTCTTTAAGTAGTTATTTTAAATTCGAGCCAATGAGCCACTATTTAGCCGAGCCTCATTAATCTTTTTCACTTGAAAATTGACTCATTTCAATTATGAACTCATTAACTACTGTAGTCGTATCAATTTTGATTTGAGCCCAACAAACTTTTTTGCAAGTCGACTAGAAGGGATGGATAGGCGGTTTAATTTTTTTTTAACCAAAACTGAGTTTTATGCAAAATTTAAATACAAAGTAGCAAACAAGAGACAGCAAGTGACAAGTAGGGCCAGCCATGCTGCCAGAGTCCCAAGAGGGAGCACGTAGAGGCAACAGCTGGGGCACTGAGGACAGCAAGGCAAGCAGCACACGTCGACAATAAGACAAGTGCATCCCTATTTCTGAGTCTCAAATCCCATATTCCAATTCAATAAAAGTTTCTTAATTATTTTGTAATTTATCTAAATTATTTGAGATGTTGTCTCTAGTATAAAATAATTATACTTTAATTTTTGCTACTATAAATCGATCTCAACTTTTTTATTAAAATAATATATTTAATTAACTTTAAACACCACTTCCAAAAATTTCGGACCTGCACTGAGCCAGCCAACAACTCTCCGGCCGAGTGCATATGCCTCATCTAGCGGGGTCCCTCCAGTCCAGCCCAGGCGACGACAACTGACAACGCCCGGCACCCGTCCAGCCGTCCCAAGCCACGCAGCGCAAAAGAGTTCAAAAAAAAAAAAAAAAAAGCCACGCAGCGCAACCGCGCGCGAGTAATTTTTCCACGCGCACATTGCCAATATCTATAAATATATATTCCACGCGCACCGCGACGCTTGACTTCACCGGCCACCCCTGGCCACCTACTCCGTTTTACTAGTTCACGCCTTCACAGCCGCACGCTCGTTTCCTTTACTCCCAAAGGCCAAAATCTTACGTAACAAACAAGCGGAAGCAACCTAGCTCCCGCGTCCTCGTCTCCCCTCCTCCTCCCCGATGGCACGGCCGGCGATCAAGAAATCCGGCCAGCCCGGCGCCTGCAACGAAACGACGGAGTCGTGCTCCTCACCTCCTCCCTGTCCCCACTCCAGCAGCCGCCTCGTCACCGTCTCGGTCATCTCCGCGTCCGTGCTCGTCTTCCTCGGGCTCGTCTCCCTCTTCGTTTACTGCTTCATCCGCCGCAGGAGACGGCAGCGCCGGCAGCAATCCCTTCTTGCCGCGGAGGCTGCCAACCCCGGCGTCGAAGGGGGTGGCCACGTGGTGGCGGCCCCTGCACCCGGCGTCGAAGGGGGCGGCCCCGAGCAGGGCGGCGGGGAGGAAGCCGTGCATCACGCGTGGCACATCCGGACCGTCGGCCTCGACGAGGCGGCGATCGAGTCCATCGCCCTCACGCGGTACCGCGCTGGCGCAGGCATGCTCGGCGCCGCCGACTGCTCCGTCTGCCTCGGCGAATTCCGGGACGGCGAGCTCCTCCGGCTGCTCCCCAAGTGCGGCCACGCGTTCCACGTCCCCTGCGTCGACACCTGGCTACGCGCCCACGTCAATTGCCCGCTCTGCCGCGCCGACGTCCTGGACCCCGACGCTGCCGCCGGCGACTCCAACCCACCTACCGGTGCTAACGCCGGTACCGTCGCCGAACAAACTTCCAGCAACATTGATGAAACCTTGGATCACGAACAGGCGGGACCGGGTCAACAGCAGAACGAGCAGCAAGAGCTGCGCGCGCACATCGATCAGCGAGACCACCCGAGCTCGCCGGAGCCACTGCACCGGCACCCCGGCTCACAGGTGCAGAAATTTCAGCGCGTAGTTTCCATGGACTCATCGCTAGCGCCAGCCACGGAGTCTCCTGAAGACGAGCTGAACAGTAAAGAGAAGCAGGGGAACGGCGGTGATACCGCCAGTTTTAAGGTATCATCAGGCTCCGGCCGTTCGCACCTCATGAAACGGTCTTTGTCCGGCGGCGGCCGGTGGTCTCTAGCGTCGCGGCATTGTCGCACGCGCAGCTCGGTGTTGCCGTTGTGAACGCGCGGAAATCTTAACGTGCCATAGAAAGACGGAATTGTACCTGTAATCGATCATGCTTTCTAGTATGCCTATTCTTGAGCAGTGCTAGTTGTGCTCTGTTTCCACCCAGGTTGCGCATATCGTCAAAGCGGCTACAAGAGATGCGCAACTATCGTCAAAACGGCTACAAGGAGTACGCCGCTAATTGATTGATATGATGAAAGTAGGTCGTTTGCCCGGAGAGGCTCGGGACGAACTTCAAGACCGCAAGAATTACGCCATTGGTCGCATGCAGTCGCACATGTCAGCCAAGCTCGCCATGAAGCCAACGCTAGTAGCCTCGATTGCGGAGGTGAGGTTGAGTCCAGCCCTTGATGAAGACCACAACCATGATCTCTCTTGAAGAGAAGAAGGGTAAGGTCGTTGCCCGATGCACGAGAAAAGGCAAGTCATTTATTTTGTGATGCTCCAAACGACAAAAGGCTAGGAAAAAGAGTGACAAGACCTATGGCCTTCGCAGTTATATTAGAAATCGGGTTGCCTTAAATGTGGAATACCATCAGAGTGGGGACATTGGTCGCGGATATGCAAAGCATCGCAACATGTCATTGATGCCCACCAAGCTCGTTTTAAGAAGAATGGCAAAGGGCAACCTGAAGCCCAGAATATTGAGGGGGAGCATGGCTGAGCATTAAAGCGCTTCGGAGATGATGGAGGTTGAGTCCATCCCGGCGACTTGATACCGCCATGATCTTTTAGAGAATGTCATCGAGAAAATAGCCGAAGAAGTCTCTAGTTGATTCCGTCGATCACGAATGCACGTTAATTGTCATTTATTTTGTGTTAAATGGACAGTTTAGAACTTGCATGGTCGGTGCTTTAGGATTTTGCTTTCGTAATGGTTGGATGATTTAGAATAAAGCATTCATTTATTCAATTCATGATGGCATGTTATGTTCTTATATTTGCGTATTTTATGTGTTGAGTCTTCTAATACATGTTAATTAAATACGTTATATTCGCATGGAGGAAGTATGCCGCAATGCGACAACGCATCTTAAGGTGCTAAGCCGTCGATGTAAGAACGCAGCTTACGACAATCGAGCGATGCATGTATAATCTGTGCACAATTATACTTTCCATGGGCACAACTTTGGTCATTGGAAATTGTACCCGTAATCGACTAGAACTCTCCTAAGTTTTAAGGATATTCAATGGTTTTCACGTTGAGATCGACGAAGAGTCTGGAGTTGAAGGAATAGCTCATCATGCTAAGAGAATGGCAAAAGAATATTAGAAAAGCTTCCTTCTTGTATAATCGCAGCGACTTTCTGCAAGAAAGGCTACACGAACAATGAAGATTGTCCTTGTGTATTTATCTGGCGATCAGAATGGATTCTGCAGCTATATTATGCTAGTGTTTAGAAGCTCAACTCTTCGTCTCGCATGAAAGATTAGGCCACCCAAGTCTTAGGATGATGAGAAACATAATAAATAACTCGCATGGGCATAATATTAATGTGAAGAATTTCCCGAATCATGAAGATTTTGTGTGCCCGCATGTGCCACCGGAAACTAATAACTAGACTCCTCCACTCGAAAGTGAAGGATGAAGTCCTCGCATTCTCGAACGCATCCAGGGAGACATTTGTGGTCCCATTCAGCCCGTCTCAGGGCCATTTAAGTATTTCATGGTGCTCATTGACGCTTCTTCGAAGTGGTCATATGTGGGTTTATTGTCCACAAGAAACCACGCCTTTGCAAAATTGATCTCGCAGATCATTCGCATCAGAAATGTGTTTCCTGATCATCATATCAAATCCATTCGAATGGACAACGCCGGAGAATTTACTTCAAAGGCATTTGATGATTATTGCATGGCGATGGGAATTGCAGTTGAGCACTTGGTACCGCATGTCCATACTCAGAATGGTTTGGCAGAGGCTTTAATTAAAAGAATTAAATTTATTGCCCGACCCCTCTTGCATAAAAGTAATTTGCCAGCTACATGTTGGGGACACGCAGTCCTTCATGCAGCGAATCTCATCAACCTTAGACCTTCGGCCTACAACATCCATTCACCTATGCAACTAGCGCAAGGGTCACCACCGAAAGTTTCCCATCTTAGGAGGTTTGAAGGTTTATGTACCGATACCACCTCCATGAACTGCAATGGGCCCACTCCGCAAGACGGGATATACGTTGGTTATGAGTCGCATCCATAATCGTGTATTTGGAACCCATGTCGGAGATTTGCATACTGCGCTTCACGATTGCATTTTTGATGAAGATAATTTCCGGCATTAGGGAGGAAATCAACCCGTTGATGAAAAATGTCGAAATTACGTGGAAGCCACGGAATTCATGCACATGACCCGCGACTAGTGAAACTGAAAAAGAGGTCCGTAAGATCATCGACTTGCAAGCATTAGCAAATCAACCGCCCGATCACTTTAGTGATTTGAAGAGCGTGATTAAGTCGCATGTGCTCGCACGCAATGCACCAAGAGGGTTGAAATACCAAAGAAAATTGAAGGTATCCCTAATCCCGCCCGAGGCCTCGAATAAAAGGACGAGAACTCCGGTTCTCGAGTCCAAAGTAACCGGGACGCCCGCGAAAAGGATAAAAGGGATTTATCACACCGATCATTGAAGTCCCCGATCGAGAAGGGGAGCCAGTTGAGACTGCACAAGTATGACACCTTCGTAAAAGGGCATACCGGATCTGAATATCCCCATCGGCATGGATGTGTGCGCACATCGGAGCCGAAAACTAAAGGACTTGCCACCGCAATTGAAAGAAGCGACGCGCAAGGTGAAGCTCGAAGAAGCAACTCATGAAGAAATAGCTATAAATTATGTGCACACCGGAGAGTCCCCGAATAGGACAACGGCTAATATCGATATCTACTTCGCAAAGAAAATTGCCACCATCATCGATCTTGATCCCGAGCCTGCATCGTCACCAATGTAAGAAAAGATCAGATTGGGAAGATTGGAAGAAGGCAATAGCAACCGAATTGCTATCTCTGAATAAAAGAGAGGTGTTTGGGCAGATGTCGCACACCTCCTCACATACACCCGTTGGGCACAAGTGGGTATTTGTTCGAAAGAGAAATGAAAGAAATGAAGTAGTGAGATACAAAGCAAGGTGGTAGCCCAAGGTTTCACTCAACGTCCGGAGTTGATTATGAAGAAACCTACTCCCAGTCATGAGTGGAATTACCTTTAGATACTTGATCTCAAGTGAACTTGAATTTGGAAATGAAATTGATGGATGTTGTGATTTGCATACCTTACTGTGAACTTGGATTCGGAGATTTATATGAAAGTCCTCAAGGAATTCCTCTCCAACCAAGAAGAGCAAATAGAAATCTGCAGTGTGAAACTCAAAGGTATGGATGAAACAATCTGGAAGAATGTGGTATAATCGCTGAGCGACTTTCTCTCGCAAGAAAGGCTACACGAACAATGAAGATTGTCCTTGTGTATTTATACGGCGATCCTGAATGGTAATCTCTGTGTATGTAGATGATCTGAATATCATCGGGACAGCCGAAGACATAAAAGAAGCAAGCTCCTACTTGGAGTCAGAATTTGAAATGAAAGATTTGGGCAAGACCAAGTTTTGCTTAGGCTTGCAGCTTGAGCATGTCCTGAAGGAGTCTTGGTACATCAATGACCTACACCCGAAGGTGCTTGAAAGGTTTGGCTTTGAGAAGGCATTTCCTCGAAAGTACCGATGATCAGTGAGGTCTTTACAAGAAGAAAAGATCCTTTCCGACCAAGGGAAGAGGGGAGGAAGCATCTTGGGACCGAATTCCCATACTTTGGGAGCACTCATGTATTTAGCAAACTGCACTAGACCGGACATTGCATTTGCCGTGAACCTCTTAGCAAGGTATAGTTGGCGGGCATAAAGGACATTTTACGATACCTCCAAGGTAGCAAAGACCTCGGATTATTTTACGAAAGAATCAAGATCTGAACTTGATTGGCTGATGCCGGTATCTGCTGCACCGCGATACCGCTAAGTCACAAACAAGCTATGTATTCCTGTGGTGGAACTGCAATTTCATGGAAATCGTCTAAGCAAAGCCAGGTAGCTACGAAATTATAGCATCTGTATGAAGCCGCACGAGAGTGCGCTTGGCTTCGCCGAATGGTTCACCACATCCAGCATCATGTGGGATGAACATTGTGCAGAACCCCACAATTATCTATGAAGATAATGCCGCTTATGCTGCACAAACGGGCTATGTGAAGAGTCATCTCACAAAGCATATCAACCCCAAGTTCTTCTATGCACATGAATTGCAAAGGATGGACGAGATTAAAGTATCGCATACTAAGTCATGTGAAAATCTCGCGATTTATTCACTAAGTCACTCCCGCATCTAGCTTTGAAAGGTGCGTGCGTGGAATGGAATGATGAGACTTAGAGAAGTGCAGAATCGAGTGGGGAGAATTCTCACAAGCCCGCTAATAAATCTTGATCATGAAGATTAAGTACCCAAAAATAAAGTCTTGTAGACTAAATGAATTTGGGTGAATTGTACTCTTTTTCCCTTGACGAGTTTTCCATGAAGTTTCTCGACCAAGGTTTTTAATGAGGCAATTCGTGCATCGCAGACATCACATGTATTATGCACTCTTTCTCCAAATTTTCCCACTGGGTTTTATGGAGTTTTGAAGAGGCATGAGCATGTTGGGTGAGTGCCAAGGGGGAGTGTTAGGAAACCAGACTCTATCTGAGTCCTTATCGATTGGGCACCCCCACCGTAGACTATAAATAGGGGCCTAGACCCCTCATGATGTACCCGATGCAATCTAAAGCAATAAAGAAAGAAGGAGTTCTCTCTACTCGTGTTCAATCTATTATTTCGTGATTACGTGTGATTCTTCTTGTTCTAAGCGGAGAATCTTGACGGTTCCTCTTTATAGATATACTCCTACTTTGCTTTGTGTTGTGTTGTTCGTTATAGTTGCAAATTGCAATGTCGTTTGTCTCAACCTCGCGGTAGAATGTTAGCAAAGAACTCCCAAGTGTTGTTCTTGACTTCTTTCTTCGTTTCATTTGGACGTAATTCCGGTTGGTGGAGAGCAGGAGCGCATAATGTCCTGCAAATTGAATCATTTCCCTCTCCTTATTTCAAGTTTTGTTTTTTTTTTCAGAGGACTGCTGCCATAGTGCCGTAGCTAGGGGCATATGGTCAATTTTTCAATTTAACTTGTTACTCTTTTTGTAAATTGAAAACCAACTTGTTACTTTTCTCTTTGGATCACTGCAACTATATTCTCAAACCTTTCATATTGTACACCAGGCCAGTGAGTTTTAACTGAAATCCCAACCGGTTTTGAAAATTATCCATTTGTAAAGAGCAATCCTTGATAACATTATTTGAAACGATCAGAAGAATGTCTCACGCAATAGTCTGGTCTCTCCCCGAGATGATTCTGAAACCCTACACTACTGCCAGCTACTCCGCTCAAACCCTAGCCGCGGCGGCGCAATGGCCGCCTCCCGCCGCCGTTTCTTCACCGCCATCATTTTCATGGCGATCGCATCCGGCGCCGCGGCCCGCCGCGGCGGGCGACTCGAGTTTCACCGACGCAGGCGGCCCCAGGAGGCGAGGAGGCGGTCGCCTGCCCCCAAAATCCAGGGCCCCCCATATACTATGTAGAGTATATACATACAACAAATAGAAGACATGGTTAAATACTTTAATACTTATAGAAATGAAGGGTTTGCTTTGAGTATGATCATTGCCAAAGATATTGCAGCTCAAATGAATGTAGAGCCATCATTTCTAGTTAAGCGGCTGTTCTTAGGAAGCAAACATTTGATGAAATTGATTATGATGAAGCGCTTGGTGTCGAGAAGGAATTTGAAGTTAATTATTTTTTTGTTATGGTTGATATGGCAATCAATTCATTGAAAAGTAGATTTTAAGAACTCCAAACATTCGAAGTATATTTGGATTTTTAATAAGTTCAACAACATTGAAGTCATTGGATCGAATCAATTAAAAGAATGTTGTGCAAAATTTGCGTAAACTTTTCTCTAGATGGTTCCTCCGATGTTGAGTTAAATGATCTAATTTCGAGTTAAATGTTATGCAATTGACTTTATCGAGATAAACCAATGTCCGCTATGGAGATCTTTGAGTTTGTCGAGAAGCGGATTGTTATCCTAATATTTCTATTGCTTATCGGATTTTATTTACTATGCCGTGACTGCGTGGCATCACCTGAAAGAAGCTTTTCAAAGTTGAAATTGTTGAAGAATCATTTAAGGTCAACAATGTCTCAAGAGAGGTTAAACGATTTGGCAACTTTATGTATTGAGAAGAAATTATTGGATGAGATTGATATCAATACCATCATCAATGACTTCGCATCTAGAAATGTTAGAAGAAATTTTAAGGTAATATCTATGAACTCTTTGATGTGAATTTTTCTTTAATTAAGTGTTTGTTGGTAAAATTAGATATATATATATATATATGTATATGTAGATTTATATTTAGATATTTATACTAAGACCCCTATTTCTAGTTTCGCCCTGGGCCTCTAAAATCCTAGGCCCGGCCCTGCCGACGTGGTGAGCATAACCTTCTTCTTGGTCGTCCTCTTCCCCGTGTTCATCGTCGTCCTCGCCTTCGATTGCCTCCGCCTGTTCATGCCCCCAGATGATACCCCCATCGTGGACACCTCATCGGAGTGGTCGCACCGGAGCCACAAGGAGGGCCTCGGCGCCGCGGCGATCGCGACGCTGCCGTTGGTGTTCTACCGGGATGTCAAGCTGCACCGGATCTGCGATGGGCAGACCGATGCGCTGGAGTGTGCGGTGTGTTGTATATAATCTTGTTGTCAGTCTTATAATTAAAGAGGTTTCTACGTGCGCCTTTCTAGGAGTTATTCATGCTGACAAGTATGAACATTTGTAGCTGTATAAAACAAAAAAAAAGCAAACTTTACATGCATGTGTTAATGATAGCCGGGTAAGCAATCTGAACACAAACTAGTTTGTGCCAAGCCATATATACCAAGGAAGCCTAAATTCAGAATGTTTCAAGTAGGAGTTATAGGCTTGCTGGTAAGAGAATATAGTAGAATCATCTAGCTACATGTCCGAACACAAGCACAAGATAACTGCTGAGCATGTCTACATGAATTTTCTAGCAATAAAGGCTAGCTGTATTATGATATGTGTTGTCAAAGTGGTGTATGCTAGCTATAAAATTAGTCGGTTTGTTAGAGTCGCTTCATTAGCTTATAATAGGACTTGTGTACTTCCTTTTGAAAACTGTACGAATGGAGTCTCTATATGATTTAAAAAGCATAGTGTTGAGCTTTACACTACGTTTCTTGCTTTAGCCCTTAGAACACTAGTAGCTCCTCCTTCCTACTGCTTCCCAATCTAGGTCTTCCTATATGCCATCCCATTAGTGAGTACTAGTATTTGGTATCAAAGCCCTACTGATATCATAGACGCTGGTGAAGAGCTGTACCGGCGATGCTACAATGGCAGAGGCAGCTAGGAAGGAGAGTTTGGTGGCTCTGCAGTACCCACTATTGAAGACCACGAACTATGCGGTGTGGTTGATCAAGATGCGTGCTTGCATAGAGGCGCAAGGCGTATGGGGCGTAGTCGAACCCGAGGGAGAGGCTGACAACCGGCATGATAAGATGGCACATCAAGGGGTGAGCGAGGAAACTCTACTTCTCCTCTCAGAGAAGAAGACGTCCAAAGAAGCATGAATTGTGTTAAAGTCTATGTATGTGGGGACCGATCGTGTTACTAGGGTAAAGCTCCAAATGCTCAAAATTGAGTTTGATGGGCTCTAGATGCATGAGGGGGAGTCCGTGGATGATTTTTCGATGAGAATCACCACAGTCATCAACAAGATGCACACACTCAGGGAGAAAATTTAGGACCCCTATGTAGTGGAGAAGGTGTTACGTGTGGTGACACCAAAGTTCCTACAATTGCCTCCACACTGGAACAATTTAGGGAGTTAAAGATGTCGATCAAGGAGTTGTTTGATCAACTCAAGGCTCATGAGGAGTGACTACGGTGCTATGGCAGCAAGAAGGATGAGCATGTACTACCAACTCATGCCGAATGGGAGGCCAAGTCAGGAAAGAAAGAGGGCAAGGACTCTTCTAGAGGTACAAGGTGAAAGGATAGTAGAAGTGGACGTGGCCGCAGGCATGGTCGTGGTCGCAGACGTGTGATGATGAGTGCATCGACGATTCCCATAAGAAGATATTTAAGTTTGATAAAGCAAAATTGCACTACTACAACTGCCAAGACTATGGCTATTTGGCGTCTGAGTGCCACTCGAAGAGGTTGGAGAGGGTGCATTTTGCAAAAAAGCACAATGACAATGAGCCTGCTCTCTTGTTAGTGGAAACATGTGAGCTTATGCAATCCACTGAGAATAAGTCTGAGCATGTGTTGCTCAATGAGGAGAAGGTGAACCCAAAGCTCAGGGTCAGAGAACACTACAAAAGCAAGATGTGGTATCTTGATACTAGGGCCAGTAATCACATGACCTAGTGCAGAGGGATATTCACTAAACTAGACACCAAAATATCTGGCTCGGTGAGGTTCGATGATAGCTTGGTTGTGGATATATGAGGCCATGGTTTAGTCTTGTTCTAGACCTAAACCTAGGAGCATATGCTACTCATGGATGTATATTACATCCCTTAGTTGCAAAGCAATATCTTGAGTTTGGGCCAACTCGATGAACATATTTGCAAAATCGTTATGGAAGACGGGTATCTGCACATCTTCGATAGGGAAAGAAGGTTGTTGGCCAAAGTAAGGAGATCCTAAAATCGGTTGTATATGCTAAATCTCAACCAAGAACAACTGGTTTGTCTCCTAGCAAGGTTTCAAGAAAAGGAGTGGCTGTGGCATGCACGATATTATCATATGAACTTTTGTGCATTGAGGGATCTCTCACGCAAGGGCATGGTTGATGGAATGCCAGAAATCAACCATGTTGATCAACTGTGTGAGGGATGTATGGCTGGCAAGCAGCGTTGCACACACCATTTCCCATCGACTCAACGTACCAAGCAAACAAGCCGCTCGAGCTACTACATGGTGATTTGTGTGGCTCTATGACACCTGCAACTCCGGAAGGTAACTGATATTTTTCTGTTAGTTGATAATTACAGCATATATATGTGGATACGGTTACTCAAGACGAAGGATGATGCCCTAGATATGTTCAAAAGAGTGAAGGAATTAGCCGAAATGGAGTTTGGCCACAAGGTAAAGGTCTTAAGGACAGACCATGGTGGTGAATTCACGTCAAATAAGTTCACACACTACTATGATGAGCTGGGATTGTAGCGATATCTAAAGGCATCATACTCACCACAACAGAATGGAGTTGTGGAGCATTGCAACCAAATTGTGGTGGCCATGGCAAGAAGCTTGCTGAAAAGCAAGAACATGCCTGGAACATTCTAGGGGGAGGCGGTGTCAATCACTGTATACCTTCTAAATCATGCGCCAACATGAAGCTTAGATGGGATGACCCCGTATGAAGCCTGGTACAAGAAGAAGCAAAAGGTAACACATGTTTGAATTTTTGGTTGCTTGGCATATGCTAGAACAATTGAGCCCTACTTCAAGAAATTGGTGGACCGAATTACTCCTATGGTATTCCTTGGATATGAACTGGGATCCAAGGCATGCCACATGTATGATCCTAAGAGAAAAAAAGCTGCACATCAGTCATGATGTGATCTTTGTTGAGGAGAAGCAATGGGAGTGAGAGATGAGCTTGGACCAGTTTCTATTTCATTGGATATGATGATGTGTTTACTGTATTCCATGATACTGATCATACAACTGATACACCAGTTGGAGGTATTGAAAGTGTGCCATTCACTAGACCACCTGGTCTAGCGCCAAGTAGCCTAGGTGGTGGCACGGGTATTAATCACGTTGTGGAAGAGATAGGAACACCAATACCAAGCTTGTCACCGACCATAAACATTAATGGCTCCGTTGTGCCATCATCATCGCATTCAGAAGGGCCGCATCATTTCCGATCTCTCCAGGAGATCTATGATGACTATGCTGATTTGTGCTTGCTGATTTCTGAACAACCAGTGAACTATGAAGAAGCTATGAAGGAGGTATGCTGGCGACGTGCAATGAATGAAGAAATGAGATCCATTCAAGAAAATAGCACATGGGAGCTAGTTGATCTACCACTCGGTCACAAGGTAGTTGATTTGAAGTGGGTCTATAAAGTAAAGAATGATTCACATGGTGCAATAGTGAAGCACAAAGTAAGGCTTATGGCAAAGGAGTATGTCCAATGTTAGGGAGTGAATTTTGAAGAAGTTTTTACCCCAATAGCGAGACTTGAGATAGTGAGGCTACTCATTGTACTGGTAGCACACGAAGGTTAGAAAGTACATCATATAGATGTTAAATTAGTATTTCTTAATGGTGAGCTCGAGGAAGAAGTGTATGTGATTCAACCGTTTGGGTTTGTTGAGAAAAACAACAAGCACAAAGTATTGAAATTAAAGAAGGCACTCTATGGGCTTAAGTAGGCACCAAGGGTGTGGTATGCAAAACTAGACAAGACATTGGTGTCACTTTGATTTGAAAGAAATCCACTTGAGCATGCGGTATACAAGAGAAATCATGGAGAATCAAGCCTGCTCGTTGGTGTGTATGTTGATGATTTAATTATCATTGGATCATACTCTAAATAGAGTGACAAATTCAAGATGGAAATGAAGAGTATGTTCAACATGAGTGACTTAGGATTACTGAGTTACTATCTCGGTATTGAAGTAAAGCAAACTCCAATTGGAATTTCTTTATGTCAATCCAATTATGCAGCTAGGATTTTGGAGAAATGTAGCATGAGCGGGTGCAATCCTAATAAAATTCCCATGGAAATAAGATTGAAGTTGAGTAAGAAGAGCACTAATCCTCCTGTTGATGCAACACTTTATAGAAGCATTGTTGATAGCTTAAGATATCTGGTTAACACAAGCCCAGATATAGCCTATGCCATGGGAATTGTTAGTCGCTACATGGAAACTCCCACAACATAGCACATGGCAGCCGTGAAGTACATACTAAGGTATGTAAGTGGAACTTTGAGTTTTGGTTGTCATTATGAAAGGGGAGGAGAAATGTAACTACAGTTGGTCGGGTATAGCGATAGTGACCTGGCTGGAGATGTTGATGATTGGAAGAGTACTACGGGGATATATACTTTTTTGGTTCAAGCTTGATTACTTGTTTTTAACAGAAATAGAAGGTAGTGGCATTGTCATCATGTGAGGTTGAATACATTGCCGCTACAACAGCTACGTGTCAAGGCATATGGCTCAATCAAATGATGAGTGATATGGAAAACAACAAAGCAAGTAAAGTCACATTGATGGTGGATAATAATTCTGCAATTTCTCTTTATAAGAATCTTGTTCATCATGATAGGAGCAAGCGCATTGATACTTGTTATCATTTCATATGTGAATGTGTTGAAAATGGCAAGATAATTGTAGAGATTGAAGATCAGCTTGCCGATATATTAACCAAGCCTATTGAATGTGCAAAGTTTTTAGAAATGCAACATAAATTTGGGCTGCAAGATGTGAAGATGAAGCAACAATATTATGGGATTGAGTGTTGTATATAATTTTGTTGTCAGTCTTATGAAAAGGTTTCTATGTGCTCCTTTATAGTAGATATTCATGTTGACAAGTATGAAAACTTGTAGCTGTATAAAACAAAAAAAAAAGCAAACTTTGCATTATGTGTTAATGATAGCCGGATAAGCAGTCTGAACACAAACTAGTTTGTGCCAAGCTGTATATGCCAAGGAAGCCTAAATTTAGGATGTTTCAAGCAGGAACTACTGGCTTGTTGGTAAGGGAATATATTAGAATCATCTAGCTACAAGTCCGAACGCAAGCAAAGATAGCTACTGAGCATGTCTACATGAATTTTCTAGCAATAAAGGCTAGCTCTATTATGATATGTGTGTGTTGTCAAAGTGGTGTATGCTAGCTGTAAAATGAGTTAGTTTGTTAGAGTCGGTTCCTTAGCTTATACATAGGACTTGTGTACTTCCTTTTGAGAACTGAATGAATGGAGTCTCTATATGAGTTAAAAAGTAGTGAGTGTTGAGCTTTACACTACGTTTCTTGCTTCAACCCTTAGAACACTAGTAGCTTCTCCTTCCAACTGCTGCCTAATAGTGAGTATTGAGCTTTACACTGCGTTTCTTGCTTCAACCCTTATAACACTAGTAGCTCCTCCTTCCGATTGCTGCCCAATCTATCCTCCTTCCTATTGTTGCCCAATCTATGTCTTCTTGCATACCATCCCATTAGTGAGTACTAACACGGTGTGCCTCCTCGAGTTCAACAATGGCGATGCACTCCACCTCCTCTCGACGTGCGCGCACACGTTCCACTTGGAGTGCATCGGCTTTTGGCTCGAGAAGCATGTCACGTGCCCGCTCTACCGCGCCAGTGTCCTTGATGAGCCCTCAGTGCTGTAGCTACAGCCACAGCCGTCGCTGTAGGAAACGGCATCGCCATCGAGCTCGCCACCAGTCCATGAGATAGTGGTGCTGATTGGTGATGGAGGAGAAGGATCCAGTGCCTCGCGTAGGATGCAGCATGCAGCCGGGCGGCAGGCACTACCGCGGTTGATCTTGACAGGGCATGAGCGCACTAGCTGGAAGGAGCGGTTCGCACTGTGGCTGCTGGAGCACATGTGCCTCGAGATCCTTATGTCGCACAAGCTGAGGCATGTGATGAGCACTGCGGCATCCGTGTGCATTAGGGAGGGGAGCACCTATGACTTCATGGTGGGTGGCAACGTCTGGAGCACCGTGGTGAGGCTGTTATCGCTCTTCGTGCCAGGGGCCAGTGGAAGGGCGATGACTAGGACATGCCCGGCAAGGCGAATGTGTCATCTCGCTAGTGATGTGACGACTCAACGTGGGGAGGAGTGGGAGAAGAGAATCGATTAATCAGAAAAAGAAAGAGAGAAACCTTAAGCTCTTGGTTAGGCGGCAAGACTAGCTAGTCGATCACTCGATCGTATTCCTTCTTCTGTTATGAGAAGATAGTTCAATTAGTCTTTCATTGGAGTTTTAAAGAGAGAGTGCGTGATTTGCAATTTTATTACAGTAGTGATGATTGTTCCATGATTAAACTGTCAGTCAGAGTGTAGATCAATGATGTAATGTTGCATCTTTTTTTTACTTTTCACCTCATTTTTGTGAGACTGAGTTGTAAGATCACGGAACAAGGATGAGAGACCATGTACCATGTCTAATATATGTTTATATGAACAATTGTATTTTGGTTAAGTTGAATTTGAATTTTGCAAAAGTTTTAGAAAATTCATATTTCAGTCTGTGATATCAGGTTTCACACGGTTTGACCGGCTTGTGCCTAGTGGTTAGATCGGCAGACGGTCGGTGGTCTGACTGACATGGGGCTAGTGGTCAGATTGGCTATGGTCTTTTGGAAAATTGGACACCAAACACTTGTGTAAGCTTGTTGGGGATGAGTTTGCACTTGGTGCTACTATAATGGGAAAGTGGAGCTAAAACTAGATAGAGTTTAACTAAAATTTTAGAGAACATGTTTTCTGATATTGTTAAGCGGTCAGATCTACCAGTGGCTGGTGGTCTGACCGACATTGTGTTGGTGGTTAGACCGGTCCAGTGGTCTAATCGGCCTTGTAATGGCGGTCAGACCGGCTATGGCGATTTGGTTTGGTCAAGTGGTGATTGAGTGTGTATATGGTATGAGTACCATGGGTTGGTTATATTGCATTGTGTGATACATAGTTTTAACTAATATAAGTCAAATACGTGAAACTTGTGTTCAATACGTTTGCTTGATCTTTGGATATGCAGGTGACTTGGAGGATATAGCAATCGATGGCAATGGATCGAGACTAGGCGGGGGAGCTGAGGTCTGGAGCGGTCATGTATGTTCAGGTGAGGCTACATGGCTCAAGTGGCAGCACAGAGAAGACAACGTTGAGAGGCAATTTGGTGCATATAGTGCGCTAAGTGATGAGGCCGATACACGTAGAGATGATTCGGGGGAGTCATAATGTGTAAAGATGTGACGACTAGTTATTAGGTACTGCGGGTTACATGTCAAAGTATGAGGAGATACTTTGAGGTGAAGATGAAGACGGAGTCAGAGCAAGGTGTCTGGAAGCTCTGTCAAGGGTATTTTGGTAGTTAGCCAAATACCGAGTTAGTGTCTTGATTAAAACTGTGACGTGGAGAGGTGCAAAGGAGAAGTGATTTATGTTAAAGAAAGTTGGAATTGATAAATAGATCAATTGGTCAAAAGTTTATAGATTAAGTCTTATAGCCGCTTTGAGACCGGCACCGACCGCATGGCGAGCAGCACAACAGAAGGCCGCAAGGGATGATGGCCGGTTTGCCCGGTTTGTTAGGCACGGCGAAGTAGCCAAATTGCATGCGCCGCGCGGAATATGATCAGCGATGACCGTGGCCGCGGTCAGAATGGCCGAGCGGCCTAGCAGAGGGAACCGAGCCGTGAGTTGCTATGCTTGACGTGTCATACTCTAGACATGCTTCAATCTCACGTATATAAGACCCGAGTCATGTAGGAATATTTCCCAGAACCTGGCTGAATTGGCGAGCAATGATCTGACAAATTTTCAAACCCAAACTTTAACTTTCCTATGTAGTGAGCCTTTTGTGTTTTGGTACTGATGATGTAATTCTTTGATGTACGTGCCACTATATTGTTGGTTAATGAAAACTATTTGAAAAATATTAAAAATAGAAACGCTATATCACATTCGAATGTTTTTTTTTTAGAAATCCTTTGTTTTTCTGATCTTGAGATTTGCTTCATGATTCTTGCCGCATTCTTCCTTCACCAACCCCGGTGACTGGTGAAGCCGGCCATCCTGCAAACTGTGGTATGTTTTCCAATACTAACATACTAGCTGCGTAAGCACGGCGATATGCCGTGCTAGCTACCGTGTGGACTGAAGCAAAAGAGACGATAATTCATGGGGAGTTTCTTAAAAAAAATCAAGGACGCATACGTAATTTCGGAAAAACCAAAGGTCTTTTTCGCAAAAAACCAAGGACATGTAAGGACCTATACGTAACTAAAAAAGGACCTATACATAATTTTAGAAAACCGCGGGGTGCTATCCAACAAAGGATACGCAATTTCGGTGAAGTGGAGGGTTCTTTCCGAAAAACCTGACAGGGATCTTTTTGCGAGAACGGAGGACCTTTATGTAATTTTGGAAAATACAGGGACTTTTTCATAAAAACTGACATGGCACGGCTCCCAGCCAGGGAATCCCCCTGGCTGTAATATAGGTGTTATGTGCTCTTTCATATCTTTTTTGTTAATATTATGTCTAACTCAATTAGCCTTTTTCCTTATCAAGAAGAAGACGACGAGGATGATGTTCAATCTTTTGGAAATTTTTTTACGAATAATCCATTTTTTATTCAAAATTACAGAAATATACCCGCAACATTAATTTTTACAAAAATAGGCTTCAGTCGCTCAATGGGTAGGCGACTGGGGCTTATCGCCCAACCAGGAGCCGACACATTTTTTATCGCTTTACCGTGGAGCGGCTGGTTCAAATCGCCCATCCATTGGGCGACTTTCATGCAGTCGCCCATCCGGTGGGCGACTACAAGTGCTCCCCCCGTGAATGTTTTCAACTTTGTCAATTTTGTAATTTGAAACTGGTAAAAAATCTTGTAAAGTTGTTATAAAAGTTTATATTCATTGTATGTTGTAGGTGCCGAAATAATTTTGGAAATTTTTTTTACGAACGATTGACCATAAAACGATTCATACATACGATGGTAAATGATATTGTGATGTTAATGAGTAGGTAACGAGGAGTATAAGCACGCACAGTACTAAAAATTTACATCGTTAAAAATCACATGTTTGCGATACATGCAACAATGGTATACAATCGGCGCCACCAGCTGCTGCCGATCTCCACGCCTCAGTGTCGTCCGCACTGGCCCCGCTTGGCCGATCCTCCGCTGTAACGGGTTACGACGCTCCGAGAACGTAAACGATCGGAGCATGTTGCACCCGCCTCGAGCCGGTAGAGTCAGTGCACCTCGGTGTGCCCTCAAGTGCCGGGAGGCATCGCTGCGAGAGAACCTCTCGTGTTTGTGGTCGAGGTGCGGACCTAGATTGCTTTGCTGACCCACTCAGAGAAGCATCGATCCACATCGTCCGGCTCGCGGTGGGCCGACTGGGATCGGATGAAATAACTCTGCAAAGTAATATCGTTAGTTTCGATGTCAAACATTACGATAAAGCGGAGATCGCACGATACGCACCCTCGCCAAGGTCATCGCGCGAGAAGGGGCATATGTCGAGTGCATCCCCTCGTGGGTAAACCAGGGATGTACGGAGGACGCGCGAATACCGTGTTCGGCGGTGGTGCGAGCTGCATGCATCCTCCAGCCTCGTCCGGGTGAGGTGCTAGAGGACATGCCCACGTAGAGCCTGCAGAGTACTACCACGCCGGTCGGGGCGACACCGGTGGCCGAGCCGTCCGTGTGCTTGGCGTGGGCGTGGATGCCGCTGGTAGCCTCGTGCAGGACAGTAGGTGCACGACACGTGTACCCCACTCCTTGAAACGATGGTACGCGCTGATGTGCTCCTCGTGGCCCACCTCAGCACCTGCGGCGAGCCTGTGTAGCATACTCTCGGCCTCTGTGACGATGGAAAGACCCACGTCAGACTGAAGGAAAAGACATAAAATGGTTAATTATCCAAGGTAGCATTGCCAGTAGTGAATGTTCGAAAATACATGTAACGTACCATGATGTGCGTATCCCGCGCCAGGTGCACGGGATACGTGTCTGTCGGAGCGGGGAGGTGTGCGGGGGGCGGGTCCACCACATGTACGAGCCAGACGTCGTGTGCGGCGTCGTACCACCGCAGTAACTCAGTGTACTATGTGCTATTGTACGGGCGGTCCTCGTCAACCACATCGTCAAGGGCACCATCCCACTGAGCAACCCACACTGCATCTTCACCGTCCACTCGTGCCGCGCTTTCACTCCTTTCTATTGTGCTCGCAGGCGACCACTTCGTTATTAATTTCTAATGAAGTAGTAGTATGTACAAATTTATAAGACACCGCACTCACCCGCGTACATGAGGCGCATCGCAGTCCAACGGTATCGGCACTGATGCGGAAGAGACCAAGCGCCACATCACTCATCGCGGCGAGTAGTCCTCCACGAAGATGTCGTGAGACGAGCTTTGTGCACACCGGCCGGTCGCGCGGCATAGACTCGACAATCCATCGGGAGCACGGTCCTCCAAAGGTCGCTGTGAGGACCGGTTAAGATCTATTGATTAGAGCTAATCGCTCGATACCAAATGTAGGACTGAAGATTCGTCCGGCTTACCTCAACGTGGACTAGGAAACCGCAAGTTTCCGATTACCACAGAAAACATCGGTTGTGTCTCTTGTCTCTTTAGCTCTTGTGTATTTGCTTTTTATGCGCTAAATTGTTAACTAGAATTGCATAGGATTAATTGCTTTACATCCATTTAAATTGTGGAGAATTAATCAAGTAAACAAGAAAAGTTTAAAACCTCCTATTCACCCCTAGTCGGTAAGTCAAACATTACGATAAACGGAGATCGCACGATACGCACTCGCCGAAGGTCATCGTACCGAGAAGGCATATGTCGAGTGCATCCCCGCGGTGGGTAAACCAGGATGTGTAGGACGGCATCTTCACCGCAAATTTATAAGACACCGCACCACTCCGCGCCACATCACTCACTGCGCGCGAAGATTCAGCTTTGCGCCACAACCTTTCTATCCAGGTCAGTCGGAGTACGCCCGCGCAAGACGTCGTCGCCGCGTATGACCACGTGACTGACACAATCCATCGGGAGCACGGTCCTCCGGGCGCTGTGAGGACCGGTTAAGATCTATTGATTAGAGCTAATCGGCTCTGATACCAAATGTAGGACGGAAATGGCGACAGAGGGGGGGTGAATGTCGTTCTCTTTTAAAATTGCCCCTGAAAATTTATACACTGATTTTTCACAAAGAAGCAGAACAAAGCAACTCACAGAAAATTAATCTTGCTGAAATCTGGAACGCAGGCGACACTGAAAACTTCAGCATAAATCAGAGATCAACCAGTAAAAATTTTAACTGAAAATAACGCTGTTTGATCTGCATGCAAAAAGGTTGAAAATTAGCACAAAAAGAGAACAATTCTTGCTGTTTGGCAGCACTAAAAAGCAAAGCAAAAGGAGCTGAAATCTCTGTCTGAAAGAGCTAAATCATGCAGGATTTTGGAAGTACTACTAGCTGGAAAAACTGCAAAAAAGGATGCAAAGAGAACCAGTTTGGAATTTGACCCAAAAGGAAACTAAAAGAACATAAAGAGTGCAGCTTGTTGACTACTATCACAGCCGAACAAAATAATTGCCCCTGCCATCCAAGAACCAATCCAAGCAGCTGAACACAATAGGATCATTCGGCACAAAATGATTGGTGCTCACGTTTTAAGTTCAAGAAGAGCTGCCGAAGGAGCAAAAGATAGGCACAATATTTCAGCATTAATACAGCCTACAAAGGACTAATTAATTCTTGGATATTTGCTGAAATAATGCAGTTCGGTCCGTTACTAATTTTAGCTCGGATTGGGAATGAAAACTTGATTCGGCAGGAAGACCAAACAAAAGAAAATTGAACCGAGTTTGCTTCCTGGCCGAAACTTGAGATCACAGCAGGAAGTACAAAGTTGGCCGAGAGCTCAAATGAGAAACAAAGCAAGGAGCAAGATGCTTACTGCCGAATAAAAACAAACCAAATATCTTGCTGCTCATGTCTTCACAACAAAAGCTATCGAACTTAATGAACACGCAGATTAAAAAACTCTACTCAAGAAAGCAAGAAACAGAGAGACATAAACAAGAACATCTTGCCAAGAAATTAAGCCATCCCAACACAACAACTAAAAGCGATACGGAGACATGAATGATTGAAATGGAGTATTTACATGATGTCCACTACTCTCAAGAACTCAAACTAAGTCCCCATACATGATTAGGATATCAAGAACACAACCCTATCTCATACAACCATGGAGAGACACAAATAAAACCCTAACTCTTATACCCACTCTCTTACTTTCAGCACAACCTCTCCCTCTCCTTATATAGCCTCCACTAATGGGTTTGCACCATGCTTTACCCATTAGGCCTTCAACAACTCGGCGCTTTATCCAAACCCGTTTCCTTTTGTGCAGCCCTGCGTTTTTACCGAAACGCCCCTCGCGCACCTTCCAGAAAGCTTCCTCATCCCTTGCCTCGCAAGCCACGCAGCTTCGCCGTCTTTGGCACACCTCGACCGTTCTGACCTTAGCGCCACCTGCGCCTAGTCCGGTCCACCGTGCCTCGCCACGACTCCACCTCGAGTCTACGTCGTCTTCGACACATCCCGACCGTTCTGACCTCAGCGCCACATGCGCCTAGTCTGGTCCTCCGTGTCTCGCCACGACTCCACTCGATGTCCTGCTGACCACACGCACAAGAAACACATCAAATAGCACCGCCGATACATGTAATCAAAATTAGCATGATAAAGCCCAACCCGATCGTAACGAAAAATAAACGACCTAAACACGCCCGACCGCTGCTCGACTAAGTCCGATCAAACGATTGCACCACGCAACGTTTTGACTTGAACCACTCAAACCAAACTCAGTCTATCCAAACCACGTGTCAATTACTCATCACTAACATGGGATTAAGACCACATGGTCTCTCACAGCGACCAACATAGTCGTACAAGCTTCACTGTGGTCGTACCGCCTCCCGATAGACTACAACCACAACCACGAAGAGTAATAAAAAGGTTTTACTGGTTCCGGTTGCTGGCAAAGAGGTCGTATGGAGCATTGCTAACATCCGACAACGGTCAGTGCAGTCGTATGAACTTCGGCTGACTCTCGATTCTGCATAGCGTGGTCGTACGAGTCATTTCGACCTCGGCCAAGCTACGACTATGCAGAAAACGACCAAGACAAACTTAAATCTCCCAGAGACATAGTCAATTACTCATCACAAACATGGGGTTTTCTCCACATGGTCTCTCAATAAAGGAAATAACTAATTGACATATGACTTACCCGTCGACGACACCAAATAGAACCCATTGTCGACCGGTCGACGTCTCCCCCCTGAAACATGTCGGGCCCGTATGGACTCATGTCGTCTAGCAATGGTCGTCCGAGGCTGAAGCGCTCGAATGACCACAGCTACAGTAGTAGGGGACAACCCGCTAGGATCGAGTTCGCCTTCGTCCTCGAGCACGCACTACACAGGCCGCTGTAGGTCGCGGCAAGTACGGCCGATCCCCAGCTGACCTGGGGGGCTCGCCGTCCGCGATCGCCCTAGCATAAGCGATGAGGCGCGCGTCCACGCTGTCGCCGTGGCTGCTGGTGAAGAGCACCCAGCCAAACAGCCACAGCAAGTACGCCTCCAAGTGGCGCGAGACCTGGTGATCGTTCGCCTCTGGGTCCATCCGCTCCACCTAAATGCAAACAAGATGTTATTAGTCCATAATAACACAAATAAAAGCTTCGTTGACATGATCGATTGTAAAGACCACGTGCGAATCGTGTTACCACCTCGACGGCCCATGGGTCTGCTTTCACGGGAAGATGTAGTACTCACCCACGGCACCGGTGGAAGGACCCTCGACCGGGCGAAGCGAGTCATCGCGCCACTCGACTGGGGCCTCCGGTAGGAAGGCAGCGCCTCCCGCGATCGGAAGGCCAAGAAGCAGGGACACATCCTGCAGGGTCGGCGTCATCTCCCCGAATGGGAGGTGGAAAGTGTGCGTCTCGGGCCGCCAACGGTCCACCAAAGTTGTCAGCAGGGAGCGGTCGAACGGGAAGCATCGTGATCGATCCCCGACCTCATCCCCGCCCGCGGCCAAGGTGAGTCCATCCTCCTCCGTGGCCTGCACCATCCGGGCAACAGGGAGTAGCCCGGCATCTCGTAGCCTACAAACAAAGTGAAGGTCAGCATGGAACGTTCTTATAGCAACACTAAACCAATGGCGTAGTGCACACCTGGCTGTCCAACGGGCGTCGAGTCTCCAGGCCACGCGAGGTGTGCGTGTCCAGACCACTCCCACCTCAACCGGTTCGTCTGCGCTCCCCGGTGGCGGCACACGACGGGAAGCGCGATGCATGCGGTCCACGTGCTCGTCCAACAGGGGATACTGCCAGTCACGCGCCATACCTGCATGCAGATTTCATACGCATGTTCTTACTTTTGTAAAATTACATGTTTAATAAATTTAGTATAACAAATATTTAACTTTTTCTAGTTAGATCTACAGTACGGTTGCTTTCTATAATAGAAATTGTACTAAAATCTCTGTACTAAAAATATTCCATACTAACAAATGTACAGTACAGTTGCTTTCTATACTAAAAATTGTACTAAAATTTCTATACTAAAATTGCTATACTACAAAACTCTATACTAAAAATTGTACTAAAATTTGTATACTAAAATTATCTATACTACAAAATTCTATACTAAATTTTCTATACTAAAAATTGTACTAAAATTTCTATACTAAAATTATCTATACTACAAAATTCTATACTAAATTTTCTATACTAAAAATTGTACTAAAATTTCTATACTAAAAATTGTACTAAAATTTCTATACTAAAAATTGTACTAAAATTTCTATACTAAAAATTGTACTAAAATTTCTATGCTAATATTTTCTATACTAAAAATTGTACTAAAATTTCTATACTACAAAATTCTATACTAAATTTTCTATAGTAAAAATTGTACTAAAATTTCTATACTAAATTTATCTATACTAAAATTTTCTATACTAAATTTGATATATTAAAATTGTACTAAAATTTCTACACTAAAATTGCTATACTATAAAATTCTATCGTAAAAATTGTACTAAAATTTCTATACTAAAATTTCTACACAAAACAATCCTATAATAAAATTTTCTATACTAAATATACTACAAAAACTTTCAAAAAATACCTAAATTTGAAGATCTCGCGCGCTTCTTTTTTCCCCTCCTCTTCTTCTCCTCCTTTCTCCTCCTCTTCTCTCCTTTCCCTTCTTTCTCTGCTCCGCTCTCGCGTCGCCGAACGAATGCACAATGAACACCGGTGGCCGCGGCCGGGCTTGCCGCTTGGGTTTTAACCCGTTGCTATCGCCCAGCCGTTGGGCGGCAGGAGCGCTGTCATCGAACAGTACAGCGATTGCATGTCAGCCGCTCAACGGTTGGGCGACAGCAATAACTTGCCCAACCGTTACCAAACTGCCTAGGTGTTGCGCTGTGGTTGGGCGATTTTCTCTAGTCGCCCAATGGGGGGGGCGACTGGAGCCTATTTTTATAAAAATTTTTGTTGCGGGTATATTTCTGTAATTTCGAATAAAAAATGGATTATTCGTAAAAAAAATTCAATCTTTTGAGGGTGTGGTGGCTAGCAATTAGTAGAGTAGAAGTCCCAATACATGAAGCTCTATTTCTAAGATGAAACGCACATGCCTATTAATGTTCCTTTTTCATTCCTTTTTTTACAAACTCGTAAGTTCAGTTATACAATGTCAATTCATTGCATAATACTGATCCAAGTACTTCTTGTAGGATCGGTTGGGTCGCTGGCAAATTGGAAACAAGACATTTTGTTTGGAAATTGGAACAATGACTGCATACCAGACACTTTGTTAGGTGTAAATGAGTCAAAGACTGAATTGAAGACCTTTAGTTTGTTGTTCTTGTTAGCTCTCCATCGTGAACTATTCTGTTTTTCTGTGTCACATGGACTGCCCAAATCGAACCCTAAGTGATATTGTGGTCATTTTATGCATGTGTTGTGATGGTTTGTAATTACTTTGTTAGCAGTTAGCACAATATGCCCATGGTTAACTTTCGATGAATGATGAGTTGATGTATTTGCTCATTATAGGTTAATTTTATTGTTTCCATACATAAACCTTTTAATTCATGGATGCCGTGCAATTGGTCAATCAGAGTCGTTTACTTGTAAATGCCCATTGCATTGAGCAGAAAATGGTGCTCGGGTCGCGAGCCTACCGAGCCAGCTTGAGCCCTTTGGCCGAGCAAAGCCGAGCACCATTAATTTTTCGCTCGTTTGCTAAACGAGCCAAGCCGATGCGTCAAATGAGTTCGACCAAACCAAGCCAAGCCGAGCTGCCTCATCATCCACCTCTAGTTGCGTACACTTTATCCTGGTTCAGGCCACTTGTTGCCGTTCTTCACCGCTGGAGCATCAATCCCGTGAGTTATTCTCGTCCTCGTCCAGATCCAAACGCCACCGCCGTTGGAGCAGCTTCGGTAGCATCGAATCGGGGGGCGGCGGCGGCTTGCTGCAACGGTCGCAGGCGATCGACTACGAGCATATGGACGGAGTTCATTCATTTCGGTTGGATCCAGGCCCGTCTCTATAGTTACAGAGACCCTTGGGCGAGCGCAATACTATAGGCCCTATGTGCTAACATAATAATTGATAAAACATGTATTATAGTATTAGTAAAATTAACTTGCAGCATGTATTTGGTTCATAAAAGACAATGTCAATATAACAACAAAAGAAAAACTAAGGAACAACAAAATAACTATTATGGTTACCTCAATTTAAGATCATAATGCTTCAATGCTTCTTAAAAAAACTCCTTCGGGCATTTCTTGATGCAAAATCATTAAGCACAGTATCAAGATCAATGTTGTCCAAAATATCCGTCTCAATGGAGCACATAGCCAAGCCATTCAACCTTTCTTGTAACATGGTTGACCTCAAATAATTTTTCAATAGTTTCAATTTGGAGAAACTTCTTTCAGCCGATGCTACTGTCACTGGAATAGTTAATAGTATCCGATAAGCAATAGAGACATTCGGATAGCAATCTGCAATTGCCACAAATGAAGAATCTCAGTCTTGACATCAAATCATTTGGCAAAGTTACTTGCAACACTTTTAGTTCAGAGAAAAAGTCATCTAACTCAACATCGGACTTGTTATCATGAGAAAAGGTGTCCACAAAAGTAGTGCAACATTTCAGAGATCAAGATCATCCAAGGATTTCAGATTTGTTGAGTTGAATAAGAAACCAAATATTTTTTCAAATGTCTTCAGCTGATCAAATCGACTAGTCAATGAAGCAATTGCAGCATCAACAATAACTAGAAAGTAATTAACTCTGAAGGATTCTATAGCTGATAGTTGGACTTCTTCACTTTCATCATTCTGTTCATCAAAGTGCTTCTTCCTTTTACCTTGACGTTTTACAGGAAATTTTGGCTCTATATCCATATCAGATGCAATGGATTTTGCAACCTCAATACTAGAATAGAAGCCTTCATCTCTGTACTTCTGGAAGAATGAGATGACTCCTTCAATTTGTTTGAGAGTAGCATCCATGCACACGATCTTGGACTGCAACTTTTTGCTCACCATATTCATAGCAAATAAAATATCATGCCAGATAACCATACCAACTAAAAATTCAAAATTTTCAAGTGCAGTAACCAATGATTGAGCATCACTCACTGTTTTTGGGTCATCAGTAGAAGATCTCTCTAGTTCCTGCAAAGCTGACCTTATCTGAGGAGCTTGATACCTGATAGGCTTCACACTCTTTATTCGACTCTCCCAACGAGTATTAGACAAAGGTTTGACAGTCAGCCTCTCAACATTATCAGTCAAAATTTTCCACCTTTTAGTTGAACTTGAAAATAATACATATATCCGTTGTATAATACCGAAGAATGAAATAGCTGTCTTGCAAGATTTAGCCATATCACAAAGGGTCAGGTTTAGACTATGACATGCACATGGCATATATAAAGCTCTTGGGTTAATTTCAAGCAAACGCTTCTGCACACCTTGATGTTTTCCTTTCATATTGGAACCATTGTCATAACCTTGACCTCTCACATCATCGACATTCAAACCAAGAGAGCCCAGTGCATCCAACATTACAGTAAAAAGCCCCAATCCTGATGTGTCCTCAACCTTTAAGAACTCTAGGAAAAATTCCTCCACTCTCGGAATGTTGCTTGACATATTGACACAACGCACAATTAGAGTCATTTGTTCTTCATGGCTCACATCTGGGGTACAATCCAAGATAATAGAGAAGTACTTGGCATCCTTTATGATCCTTAAGATATACTTTTTCACAGCATCAGCAAGAAGGGATATTAACTCATTCTGAATATTGTGGCCAAGATAATGATGATGAATTTCATTATTTTCAATACGCCTGATGTGTTCTTGCATTATAGGATCAAATTCAGCAATCATTTCAACTGTGCCCAGAAAATTACCATTATTATTTTGATACAACCTCCCATTTGATCCTCTAAAGGCCAAATTATGTTTAGCAAGAAACTTCACAGCAGAAACTATTCTTACCAAAACTTGCCTCCAACGCTCTTTCTCCTTTGCTATTTCCCTTTGCATATCATCATCAATAGTTTGGTTTTTGCTTAACCTCAATCTAAGTTCATTCCATGTATTCATGTTTGTTAAATGCTCAACACTGTTCTCGTGTTCTTTCAGTCTCCCACTAAGACGCTTCCAGTCCTTCAATCCCTCAGATGCTAACAAAGACTTGCTCTGATTTGATTTGAACAACTTGCAGCAAAAACAATAAACTTTGTCCACATGTTTAGAATAAACCAACCACTTTCTATCAACGACCTCACCATTAGTTAACTTTCTGGAATAATAAGCATATGAAAAATGTCTACCAATGGCATCCAAAGGGAACTCCAGATTCAATTCTCTCATAGGCCCCTTTTCAATTAAGATATCCCTTTTGCTATTGTCAAGATTTTCCCATGTCCGGGGATCATAGATAGATAAAAGAGAATCTTGTTGTTCATTACCATTTGGATTTTCAGATGAAGGCTGCAAGTTTTCCTCCGCCATATTGCCCTGCTGCAAATTTTCCTCCGCCATATTGTCCTCATTGACCTGAACTTCTGCAGTTAAATTATGGTCATGTTCCTGTCCGTGATGAGGTTCCTGCTCTTCATCTTCATTAACATTAACATTACTTGGCGCCGGAAAGAATCTATGTAAAGCACCCCTTTGAGATTCAATAAACTCATCCTCTCGTTTTCTTTTTTTTCTTTTCTCAGAACCAGACAAATGCTTCTTAGGCAACATTGTAAGTTGTAACACCTAAAATATGAAGGAAATTAAGTACGTAAATACATGGCCAAACAATACTAGTGGAAGGAAGGAACGGATTAGCAACACACCTTACTGGTGGCCACACGGAATACCCCCTCCTCAAATGTAGCAGCAAATGTGTGGAGCTCCTGGGAATAAGGGGCGAGCTGGCCCGGACAAATTATTTGGGCCAATCTGTTCACTCTGAACGCAGAGTTGGAAAGAAATGGGGTTCAGATATATCAAAGCTAGAGATAACCATAACAACATGCATGTTGAGCTGAGCTTGTATGTATGCCAGAATTAATCTGGCCGACTGCCCCTGCAACTAAGCATCTCTGATCTCTCTATATACCTTTCAGACAATGAAATGCAATTATGCAAATATATTAATCCCATTCCCTCAATAGAGGCATTAAGCCTAATTACTATTAAACAATACAATACGTCAATACCATCCATGATCGGATGATCCATCATGTATTCATGTTGCACATAGAATATGTGATCAATGATTCAATGCACACAGAACTCACGATGCGCCGTGCGCGGTCGCGCGGAGCAGGACTGCAGGAGCTGCGGAGCCGTCGCCCGTCGTAGCGGAGCTGCCGGTTGCGGCCTGCGGAACGGCCGGATGCGCGGAGCCGCGGAAGGCGGACAGGTCAGGCCGGCGTCGTCGCGTCGATCGGCCGGTGCGCCGTGCGCGGTGGCCGCGAGCCCGCGATCGGCGCGAGTCTCCAAGGGCGTCGGCGCCTCCGCGCCTGATAGTCGCCCGCGTCGATTCGTCTTCCGCAGCCGGCAGCACGACGTGAAGGAACTATGGGCCTTCATCTGTTATGGGCCTTCATCTGTTACCGCAAATGAACTATGAAGGAACACATATACAGGTCCATCCTATATTTGCTCATGGGCCCCCCTCTTGCTTGGGCCCTTGGCCGGCGCCCCTGCCGCCTAGCCCCAGCGACGGGCCTGGTTGGATCTCATGCGGGATAGGTGAGGATTGGAATTTTTTTTGCTTGGACTTCGTGCTGGATTGGAGTTTTTCCATGGGAAACATGCGCATCTTGGAGTTGCATTTGGGTTTGGGTCTGGACAGCCATAGGTAAATACAAGTAGGAAATAGTGTTTGCTTATCTTGGATTTTATTTGTTTTCGCATGCATGCAGCCGCTTATTCCTCCGATGTTCAACATTGACATTACACTTCTCTATTTAGGGTTCCTGTTCATAATATTTGGGTATACAATTAATATTTGAACAACAAAATACTAGTATTTAGAAAACCAGCAATCCAACCGGTGAACCGACAGTTGGACTGCTAAACCGATGGACTGGTGGCCTCGCCAGTTTGATCACGGTGCGGTTTTTAAAACTGTGCTTGTAAGATGCAACTTATAATACTTCCTCTGTCTATAAATATATGTGTTTTTTATTTTTACGGTTTTTAATGTAAGATTTTGACTATAATTTATTATCATAATATACTAGCAATAATAATAAAATATATATATTATAAAAGAATTTTGCAAGGCAAATTTAATAGTATTATTTTTATATAGTCAATCTATATATTTTAACATATATTAATAGTTAAAGCTTAAAAAGTTTGATCGCATGGAACTCACCATTACCTATGTCTGTGGAGGAAGAAAGTACACGTCACATACATTAATTTCACTCTAATCCATGTTTCTTACTCTTCTGAACATTAACAATGTACTTCACATCATGAAACGAAGACACTGTTAGCTTATCAAAGCCTCCATATATTAGGAAGCAAGAAGGAATCGAAGCTCAGGAACTAGTATTGAAAACGCATGAAAAATTCAATTCAGCTCGATTCACATAAGCATGCATGTTGCATAAATGTTATTTAGCAAATCCGTTTAAGTTTCCAGATTAAAACACAGCAGGACACGATAGCTAGTACTACTGTACTAGGTTGCTTCTTCTGACTGATACATTATACAACAGCTTTATTATTCACTAGAAATAACTTAACAAATCCTTGGGATGATGCGAGCACGGAGCGGATGCTTCATGACGGTGGTAAAATCCAGCATCTCTGTCATGTCCACCTCCTCCCCCTCCGCCGCCGGCAGCCACTCCAACTCCCTCACAAGGCTGCCCACCAAGTACTCCAAGTGCAGCATGCCAAGCGTGTACCCGGGGCACAGGCGGCGCCCGGCGCCGAAAGGCATCATCTTGATCTCCCTGCTCCCCGTGATGTCCACGTCGCATCCCTCGCCGCCGTCCAAGAACCGCTCGGGCCGAAACTCCCGCGCCGCCGTCCACACCGTCTTGTCTCTCCCGATATCGGCGACCATGAAGTTCACGTCCGCGCCCTTGGGCACCATGTAGCCGCCGATCTCCGCGTCGCTCAGCACGGCGTGCGGGAGGACGAAGTGGCCCGGCGGGTGCAGCCGCAGCCCCTCGAGCACGACGGCCTTCAGGTACGGCATCGCCTGCAGGTCACTTTCTCTCACCTCTGGTTTGGCTTTTACCTCCTCGTAGACCTTGGCTTGCACGTCGGGGCTGTTCACCAGCTCGGCCATGATCCACTCCAGCAACGTCACCGTGGTGTCCGTCCCGGCGTTCAAGAACTCGGAGCAGAGGCTGACCATCTCGGCGTCCGTGAGCGGGCGGTCGTTCTCCTCGACCACGCGCAGCGCGAGGAGGGAGTCCGCGTAGCACGGCGGGTCGTCGCCGCCGCGGGGAGTCATGCGCCTAGCGTGTATCAGCGGGAGGAAGATCTCGTCATGCCTCCGGCGCACGGCGACGTGCCTGGTCCACCGCTTGCGGAAGAGCCTCTTGGTGAGCGCCGGGAAGAAGCCGAAGACCGGGAAGCTAGTGATGGAGCGGAGAATCCGCAGCTGCTGCTCCTCGATCTCACCGAGCGCCTCCGAGGCAAGCCTGGCGCCGAGGCACATGTACACGAGCAGCTCGAACATGGCTCGCCGTAACGACTGCCTCACCGTGACGGCACGCGATCCGTCGCCGCCGCGCTCGCGGAGGTCACGGATGAGCATGTCTCGCGCCCACCGCCTCGCCGGAGCTAAGAGGCTGATGCGGGCGGGGTGTAGCGCCTCGGCGGCGATGTTGCGGCGGACGAGGCGCCAGTAGGGCCCGTATGGCGACGTGCTGATGTCGCCGTAGGTGAAGAGGCGGCTCGGCTCGACGAGCGGCCGTCTGTCGGCGAAGGTGGCGCCGCCCTGGACGAGGACGCGGTGGGCGAGGCGGCGGTTCGCGACGAAGACGAGCGTGCGGAATAGGCGGACGGAGATGACGGGGCCATGGCGCGCGTGCAGCTCGCGGAGGAGCGGGCCAAGGTCATAGATGGATCGCCGGAGCGCCAAGAACTTGGCCAGGAAGAGCACGGCCGGCGGGCCTGGTGGGAGTTCCTTATCGATTGCTTTCTTCTTGCCTCCATGACGTCTCTTGGAAAACAAGAAGAGTGAGGCTGCAAGCGAGAGGGAGAGAGTGGTGCACAAGAGGAGGAATTGCGAGGCGGTGAGCTTCTCCATTGTTGCAGCTCTGAGTCTGATTCCATATTGTAAACAATGAGTTTATCCTTAAGTAAACTATACTGATGCTGGTGTCACGGTTGTCGCATTCAGCTGCGTTGCGTTGCGGATTGTGATATGGAACAGGATTACAACTTAAAAAAAACATTCGACTGTTTTTAGGCAAAAACAGTCATATTTTGAGCCGTTAGATGGAGATCTAACGCCCTAGATCATTTTTTTTTGAGGAGGGCTTGTATGGGTGGATCCGTTGGATGGAAATCTAACGCTCCAGATCAATCTGACTGTTTTGTTCTCAAAAACAGTCAAATATTGTATACCATTACTCTAAAAAAAATTATGCGGGATTGCTAAAGAACAAGCCTTGCTCACCGCGCTCAGCATGCTAATCAAGGACCCTTAAACAAAACAAGTGTATAGTTGTACGGAATTGCTATATATGACACGCACGATTTTTTCGTGCAAATCATTCAAAATTTTGACCTTGCCATCTGCATCATGATTCGGGCGCCTTCCATCCTCTAGTCTCCGGTGAGGTGGGCTTGTCTTCTTTGGCAGTAGAGAGTTAGGACTCTGGTTCGCGTGGATTAGGGTTTGGGGTTCCCTGAGGCTAGCTATTGAGGGAGACCGGGGTGGCGGAGCACCGGCAGTGGGTGGCGGAAGTAGCAGGACGGTGATGCGGCAGTGGTGCCACCATACACAGGTCAGAGGAGAGCGGTGGACGGAGGGGACGACAAGACCAAGACAATATTAGGAGGCAGCGGGTGGCAGTGGTGGATCCGATAGCTGTAGCCATTGGAGACGGGGAAGAACGGCAAGGTGAGGGAGATGGAGGTTGGCGGCGGCAAAGAGGAGGATGCGGGTGGCCATAGCGGGAGGGGAGGAGGGGACGGGCGGCAGCCGGGGGCGTCACTGGTATCGGAGGTGATACTGGTGATACGGATTATGGTGATGGTGAAATTGATAAATGTATGAGAGAAAATGACTTAGATACCCCTCATAATTGTCTTAAAAGATGAGAGTGAATACTTTGTATGGGTGGTAATGAATAAATGCATATGGTTAAGAGAGAACAAATAGGGGTATGGTAGAAAACACCTCATTAAATCTACATGTAAATCTTATATTTTTCAACAAGATCATTCAAACTATAGGCCTTATATGTTCCAACAGAGGGAGTACTGATAATAAAATTATAATATTATAAAAGTATTTTTAATGATAAATATAAAGATATAACTTTTATGTAGCCAAATCTCGATCATTCACTACTACAGGAAAGGACATCACAGACGGTTCAAAAACGTCATCACAGACGGTTTTCTGAACCGTCTGAATTTATGGGTCAGTGATAATCCAAGGTTATCACAGACGGTTTTAAAACCGTCTGTGATTATCATATACCACATATGGTTTTTCATTAAAAACCGTCTGTGATTATCACATATCACGAGCGGTTTTAAGTAAAACCGTCGTGATATCGATAATCACGCATTTTTTAATTAAAAACCGTCTGTGATACATATCACTGTGATATTCCTTCCTCCAAAATCTAAATCTATTTCTATTTATTGGCTAGCCTCAGGAAATGCTAGCCATGCCCTCTGAAACAAGCAGATAATCACAGACATAAAACATACAATTCACACATCTTATTTCATTTCAGATACATTTCACATCTCAATTCATTTCACAGACATAAAACATCCAATTGACAACACACTTCATTTGATCACAAACATAAAGCATCCATTTCGCAAATCAATTAATTGAATTGAAATAAAATATCCATTAACAAATACACAATTACAAAAGATCTACACTGCATTTGCACTTAAAAAAGGTTCGTTGATTACGTATCTATGGTGTGGAGTGGAACCAGCCTTCTGGCTTTATGACTTGAGTCAGCAAAAAGTACGCCAACTCTGCTCGAATCCGTCCAAGATCAGGCTGTTTCAATGGAGTTGACGGGATGTACGCAGCCTGTCAATAGGAATATCAATGTGCGAATATATGTAACATGATAAGTATGAAGTAATTATGGGAAGATTGACAAACCTTGGAATTGGTGATCCTCGAGGAATCGAGGAGTAGTTCCATATGTTGGCAAACGTAGTATCCACATGTGTTGCCCTACCGCTTTGGTGGCATTGTAAAAATGGAATGTGTTAGTTCAAGAGGTCATTGCATAGGATTAATTAATGTGAAATAGCGAATACCTTAAAATCTCGAGCATGTGTCACAGCCTTTGGCCCCGCGCTTCGAGACACCTCCCATTTCAATGTACATCGCGAACGCCCTACGTGATTCGAAAAAGTTAATCTTAGTCATTCGGAAGGAAAGAAAGAGTACAATATAGGTATGTATGGAGAATATGTACTTACCTATCGATTACTTGGCTAACAACTGTGAAGTCCATTTTATTCCTACTTAGGGAATCAAGGTAATATACCTTGTTCCATTTTGGTACAATTACTATTAAAATCCAATGAAAGTTCTGATGGAAGGGCATAAGTACATATTCCTTATTGAGGCAACCAATCAGTCCTGCTGCAATGTACCTCTCGACGAGGCCTGTATCCTGGTCGATGGTATCCTTGGCGACCAAGTGTGGGTCCAAGAAACCAGCCGATGAGTTGGATAATCTAGCTTTAGTCAGCATGTATATATATATACACACACGAAAGCAACAAATTAGATATGACATTTATCGGTATGACATGAACGGAGACTGTGATTGTACACACTTACAGCGTCCAGCATCGAATGATTGAAACGTCGAGAGCGTTGAGCGTGAACAGATCGAATAAATCCTCAAAGGCAACCACGAACATACACTCTTGAAGACTGTGGTGTAAATCATCCGACGTGAATTTAACAGTGATACTTGAGGTCTGTTCTCCCTCTAGCTTATTGGACTGCTGCATATACCATGTGTGCAATTGTATGCAACTATATGCTAGGCGTTGGAGGGATTTTTGCTCGAGCAACGGCTCGCCAAGCACGAATTTGCGGGCCAAAGGTAGGTACGGTATATCATCATTGGTTTTCTTTGCTTTGCCCTTGCTGGCCTTGCTGCCTCGGCTATAGTTCGACTTCACGGCAGTCGACTTTGAAGGTAGCAGCGGTGCAAGTTGCTCTGGCGAGAATAGCACCCATGGAGATAGCACGTGCGCAGCACGGTGGTGGAACCGATTGATCTTGTAATGGAGATGGCACCGTGCGAGCACGGTGGTGGAACCGATCGGTCTTGTAATGGAGATGGCACCAGTGCATGTTGCTCTGGTCCTGCCACCAGTGAAGAAGCCTCTAGGGAGATGTCGCTTTTGGGCCACTGGATGAATGTTCCAACAAGTAAGCAATGTAATATGTACCAATGTAAACTAAGCAACCGCAGTAAACAATGTACCAATGTAGTATGTACCAAATAGCAAATTAAACTAAGCTACTGCAGTAAACAATGTACCAATGTAATATGTACCAAATAGCAAACTAATTAAGCTACTGCAGTAAACAATGTACCAATGTAATTTGTACTAAATAGCAAACTAATTAAGCTACTGCAGTAAACAATGTACCAATGTAATATGTACTAAATAGCAAACTAATTAAGCTACCGTAGTAAATAATGTACCAATGTAATATGTACCAAATAGCAAACTAAGCTACTACAGTAAACAATGTACCAATGTAATATGTACCAAATAGCAAACTAAGCATGCAGTAAACAATGTACCAATGTAATATGTACCAAATAGCAAACTAAGCATGCAGTAAACAATGTACCAATGTAATATGTACAAAATAGCAAACTAATTAAGCTACTGCAGTAAACAATGCTCACAATGCTCAAAACCCTAGTCCATCACAGAAACTGCTCACAATACTCAAAACCCTAGTCCATCACAGAAAGTGCTCACAATGCAGACGGTAATCGATGGGAGGTGGCCGGCGAGGGGCTCAACGAGGGGCTCGGGGGAGGCGGACGGTGACGGGCTCGACAAGGGGCTTGGGGGAGGCGGCCGACGACGGGCTCGACGAGGGGCTTGGGGGAGGCGGACGGCGACGGGCTCGGGGGAGGCGGCCGGTGACGGGCTCGGGGACGGCGGCGGCGACGGGCTCCGGCGAGGGCTCGGGGAGGCGGAGGCGACGACGGGCTCGGGATTTAATTAGATCTAGATCGAATAACTGCGGCGCACACGGAAAACCCTAGCCTTATATTCCTTGGTTCTGCACCGAAGTCTGCAAAACTCCTATCGATGTTTCTCCACTGCGCGGAATCAGCAAGTTGCCTTAGCATTCCATCCTTCTTGCGCTCCTCCAAGTGCCAACGCAGCAGTTTTGCCTCCTTTCGATTTGCAAAAAACCTTTTCAAACGGGGAATTATAGGAAAATACTATGTCATCTTAGCAGGAGGTCCTTTCTTCGCCTCTGTTCCCTCCCCATCATCTGATTGATTGTTACGTTTGTATCGGGATGCGTTGCACACCGGACATACATGCATGTTTGCATACTCTTTACGGTAGAGGATACAGTCGTTTGGACATGCATGTATTCTTTCTACTTCCATTCCCAACGGACAAAGAAGCTTCTTGGCTTTATATGTGGTTTTAGGCAACTCATTTCCCTCCGGAAGCATGTCCGCTAAAAGACCTAGCAGCGCCGTGAAACTCTTGTCGGACCAACCGTTGCTTGCCTTCAATTTCAACATTTCAAGCACGGCCGACAACCTCGTGTACTTGCAGCATGTGAACAAAGGTTTCTCCGAGTCCTCCATCAAGCCCCGGAATTTAACATACTCTCTCTCATCATAGTTCTCTTCTACATCGCGAAGCATCTGATCCAGATTATCATCGTGCAACCTATCCGAATCCGAACGACAATCAACATCATCCGGCGGCATGTCATTCACTTCACCGGTGATGTCATCCAGTGGCATATCATTCACTTCACCGGTGATGTCATCCGGCTGCATATGATCATTCACTTCGCCATGACTGGTTCAACACGTATAATCCTTTTTGAAACCCCTCCGAATCAAGTGCGCTTCAATTTGCCCTCGGTTCTTAAACATCTTTAAATTCTCGCAGTCAGTGCATGGACAGTACATATATTCCACCCACTTATTCAACATATCCTCCTCGGCGGCTCTTATAAAAGCAGATACGCCATTAATGTACTCTTCACTCACACGGCTCGCGGTATATATCCATCTTCGGTTCTACGTTACGTACATATATAACAACTTAGTATTAAAAATTAGATTAACTAATTATTACTACATATATACCGGCCACATTTATTATATTGAGGCTTAATTTGCTAGCTCAATTCATATTATAAATACAACAGCAATTATATAACCAACAATTTTGCAAATTAACCATCTTCAATAACACTCATGGATTACTTAGACCTAAATTGTAATGCAATTAAAGAAAAAATAAATTTCATTACTAACTATATCTAGAGCAACCAGGAAAGTATGAATCTTCAAAGCTCAATCTCGCCTCTTCCCACCAAATTAATCGCCCGAAATCGCTAGCTTCTCCCGAGTGAAAAAGTGCGCAGCAGATGGCTAGATCTGGATCGAAATGAAGACGATGCGGTCTGAGCAGCGCAATAAATGCCTTGTGCCATTATCACAGACGATTTTTAATTAAAAACCATCTGTGATAATCTGGGATTATCACAGACGGTTCTTAATACAGACCGACCGTATGTGATACTCCTTTTTCCCGCCACAAATACCACAGACGGCCTCCAAATTACAGCCGTTTGTAATAGTGTAAATCACAGACGGTTTCACAAAACCGTCTGTGATTTAGCGTCTACTATTAGGCTTTCTGTAGTAGTGATTTTAGATACATTAGTGGTTAAACTACCTAAAAAAGAACTGAGGAAGTATCTCGTAGCTACCTCCCCAACCAGACCGGGTGCTAGAAATGAAAATGGCTGCTTCGTCCGGCAAGCATTGTTCCCCGCGAGCAACCTAACTTCATGGATGAAGACGGTTGCCTTTTGACGCTGATCGAGCTCTCGTATGACCTACCAAAATCGCTATACACTAGGTATACCCTACGCGTCGTTGCGAACCTGATTTTGCTTTAAAAAATTTTAAATTAGTGTGAACCTCAAGGATGTCTAGAAGATATCAAAATGTACTGGTACATCGTCAAGAAATTACATATAAACTCTTGATCAAGAATTTATACGTTATTTGGTGGTGAAATACCGATAGCTTCTGGTAACTTTTAAAGAATAAAAACTCTTTGGAAATTGACTCTCATCGTCGATCACCATTGTACCCAGGGGCGGAATTGGGCCCATGGCAACATGGGCTCTAGCCCGGGGCATGAAAAAAATTATAGTGTATAGCCCAGGTATTTGTAACCCAGCCCGGGTAATATTATTAGCATTTAGCCCAGGTAGCCCAAGCCCATAGCATTTCGCCAGCCCGTCAGCCTACTGCTTCTCCGCGCCGGCGGCCCATCAGTCACGCGCTCGGCCCATCGCTTCACGGCTCACGCAAGGCCTCGCCCTTGCCTCAGTCGCCTGCGCTGCTCAGTGCTCACTCTCCTCAGAACCCTAACCCCCGAAGCGCCGCAGTCCGCGGAGAGAAGACCGAAACCAGCCAGCTTGGCACGCCGCCGCTCGTCGCCTCGTCCTGGAGCCGCCCATCTTCGGATCTTCCCGGCCCGCCCCTCGTCCTGGCGCCGCCTCTCTTCCCGGCTCGGAGGCGGTGCCGCCCCGCCTCCTGGCGCCGACCCTCCTCCCGGCCAGCCCCGCCTCCCGACGCCGCCCCTCGTCCCGGCTCGCCCCACCTCCCGGCGCCGCCCCTCTTCGGCTCTTCCCACCTCCAGGTCAGTAAGGAACTAAGGATTTATGTGTTGCAGTGTTGGACCTGTTGGTGTAATGGTGTTCACTGTTGAGTGAATGAGTGTTGACTGTAACTGTAAGTCTGTAACAATCAAGTGATCAAATTCAACTGAAAGAAAATGGCCAAATGGAATATAGGTAGCTATATATGCAAGTTTTTGCACAATAGAATGCCGAATTGGTAGGAGTTAGGACACTTGAGTCTACTTAATTTTGCTAACTTGATTACCATAAGTGGTGGCTCCATGTTTTTTTGGTAGGCTAGCTTGGAACATCCACTTCTGGATGGCTTGTTTGGGCTGGAGTCCGGAGACATGGAGAATCATATATGAAAGCGTAAGAAACTAGTTTAATAATTTTATTTTAAATTTTTGTAACTTTCCCATATTGCTTTCCTTACTTATATGTGATGTTTATATCTGGTTTGTATGGTGTTGTACTGTTGTCCCCGATTTATTGATGGATTTATATCTGATTTGTATGGTGTTGTATCTTGTTGTTATATTGATAGGCATCGATGCCTATATTTAACATAAATGAATCTCTTCAAGTGCAATGCGTTAGCTTAGCTGTACTCGTTGGGTATTATGGCATTTTGCTAACTATTATGATTTATTCTTGCAGACATATATTATTGATGCAATAACCACTGAAAGTAATTCTTATGGAGGATTTGAACATACCGGCATTCCGATGGCATTCCTCAACTGGAAGAGTACCTTGTCTGTGTACTTCTATCTCTCTGTAAGCATCACATTGCTTCCATTTTGACATGGCTGAATAAATACACCACACTTGCTGCTTTTTATCCCTCACTTTATTCTTTCAAAATGCTTCTCAGGCAAGGCCCTGGCCTGCTGCAAATTGGAAGTTCTATATTGCCTTTTCATTGTTTCGAGGGGCATCTATCTATGCAGGAGTATATCACATATGGACCATGGTACTTGTCTTTAACTCTTAAAATCTAAATCCGCTTATCTATTCTAATTTATTTGAGCTTGCACACAGGGTAATACTTCAGGTGGTGAGCGTGCTAGATTTGCTGGCAAGATTGCTAATGCTATGGTTGACTGTGCCTGGGATTTCATAAAAAGAGAAAAGGTCCTGCGAGAACAACCTGCTACGGGTAATTATATTCCGTAACCTCATGTCAACAGCCAATTAGCCAATTATATTGTACTGTTGTACTGTTGCAATTAGCCAATTATGATATACTGTTGTTATGTCATGGTATAGGTACAAATAAGCGTTAGTTTTAGGTTGTTAGAGTTCAGCCTGGAGCGTAGCTAAATCCTGGTTCTGCCACTGATTGTACCCGAGGCAAAGTACAAGTTAGTGCTAACACGATTTTCACATGGGCTGGTAATTAATTAAAAAGATGTCTATCACGCAACCAAAACTATTTTTATTTTGTAGGGGTCGATCGGGAGGGACAAATAAGATATGTTATTTTCTATGATTCACAACACACGACTGTATGAACAATTGATACGTACGTTAAGACGTACTCTACAGCGGATCTTGCATTAAAATCTGCTTAATCTGCCTGAACGTCTCACAGTCACAGATGCTCAACGTTAGGGAAATTTATAGGTTTTCCTGGCAGCATAATGAACCTGTCATAGATGCTCAACGTGAGCTTGCCTCAGAAATTCGAGCTCGTCACGAAATCTCTTAATTTGGTAGTGTACCTCCTCGACCAGACCGGATGCTTCGAATGAGAAGTGCCGCGTCGTCCGGCAAGAGTTGTTCCCCACGAGCAGCCCAGGTTCCTGGGTAGCCTTTTGCCGCTGATCGAGCTCTGCAGTGGCCTGCCAAAACAAATCTAACTCGTTCGAATAAAACTTTTGGCTGAACATTATATAAAGAACAAATGCTAAATATAGCATCTATGTATCTACAAACAATCGGTGATATTTAAGACGCCTCCTTTACTTTAGAGATATAGAAAATCTCACAATAATTATTAAATAAAAATGCAAAATTCCTAGAAATTCTCTTGTTAATCAAAAGAAAAAGAGAAGATCTATACCATTTATTTCAGTGAGACTAGATTATAATAATATAAATTTAATCATATATAGATAACAATTCTCCCATTAATCAAGAGAAAAAGCGAAGATTTACTCGACTTATTTTTGTGGGGCCAAATTATAATAGTATAGGTTAATGATATATGCAAATTACAACTATTACAATTGTAATATACAGGTATATTTTTTAAATGCCAATAGACTTATATAACAAATACAATATGTTGCAATATCTAGTTGCGCAATTGTGTGAGAAATTCCGCCAGTTACTACTCCCTCTAATTCAAATATAAGTCTATGAAAATATGTTGTTTCAAATAAAAATAATAATACATTATAAAAGTACAGCTAATGACGGGTCTAGTGATACCAATTTCATGTTTCTTTACATATTTATGGCCAAGCACAGATTCTAAAACAACTTACATATATAATCTGAGGTGGTATTTAACTTTTGAACTCAATACGGAACTCTATAAGTGTCTTGGACCACATACTCTTTTTTGAAAGATTCCTTGTATCATTTACTGTAAGATCATATGGCGCAATCAGGGGGGTGAATAATTGCCGCCACTTTTTAATACCTGAAAACAAATCTCAAACCAGAAGAAAAGCAATCTAAATTACCAGATGAAGATTTCAACCACAAGTTGTTCGACCGCTCGCTCGACTGCTCACTTGACCTCTTTTGCACGTAGTCAAAATCTTTCACTACACTTGATCGCTTTGACCGCTAGAATACTTCATCCTCTCAATTGCTGACAAAGACCTAAACTGTGTTCGACTCAACCACGAACACGAAATCCTATCTCTTCCTCAAATCAAGGGACCGGAAACCCTTCCAAACATGGGTTTTAACCAAACTCTACATCTTCCAAGTTATGGAATCTATCCACAACTCCTAACTCAACACGTGACGAAGCCTCCAGGATCACACCTCTTGTATCTTCATCACACATCATCAACTTCCATGTCAAAGCCTCTAGGATCGCACCACCATAGCTTCTCCACGCATCACCAGCTTTGATCTCCACGTGCTCTAGTGTTAGCCCGATCACCTCACGTGACATTCTTAACCATCTGGCCCTTAGATCTCTCCATCCTAACCCCAGTCCTCCTCATCACCGACCATTATTGTCTCCATGCTACCTACATATGCAAAGACCAAAGAACTTTTTGTCAGCACAAGTTCTCCACAACTTGATTGTCATCGGTCCACACACACAAACCATACCCTCAACTATCAGTAAACATAAACTAGATCATCCACGACCACCAACCAAGTAGTCCACGATCACAATATCCAGCGCTTTCCAAAACACCAATCTCATATCACTCATTATAACTAGTTACAACCACTTTTGCAAGACTGATCGCTAGCTCTTAGAGTACCCGAACACAAGTACTCAGAAAATACCTTCGCTTCACTCAAAACACTTAGACATCACAAACATCGAGTACTTCCAGTATATGACTATGACCATTAACCAATAACTGCACCATCAGCTACCGAGAACCAACCGTGTACTGTAGCACCCACCCAGTACCCACCTGGTACTGTAGCAACGACCACCGATCACCAACCGCCATGCACAGATCAATCAACCACTGACCTAACATGAGTACTTAAAGTACTTGAAGAACGCAAGAATTAAAGCACTCGTACAGACCATGAAGTCTATGAGTACCAATTGTAAAGCTTACGGCAACCGATCGCAAAAGCCTTCGACTACCGTTCACGAGGTCTACGACAACTGATCGAAAAGTCTAAGACCACGATAGTAGACCTCAAAGTCTACGAGTACCGATCACAAAGTCTAAGACCACCGACCGGTAAACTCTACGACTACGGACCAATAAAATCTATGACTACCGATCACAAAGTCTAAGACTATCGACCAGTAAAGTCTACGACTACTGATCACAAAGTCTAAGACTACCGACCAGCAAAGTCTACGACTATCGATCACAAAGTCTTCGACTATCGAATACCGACCACTGCTACAGCACTCTTCTGAGCATGGACCAAATCACTATTGCTTCAGTACTCTTCTAAGTACATTTCACCTCCAAACACTGTAGCTCCCACCGTACAGATTCGACCAATTTACTGTAGCTTTGAGCATACCAAAACCCTGTAGCTTTGGCCGCTCCTTTCTCAAAAATTATCCATGACACCGTTCAAACGCCGTCTGATCCTCCGATGCTACTCGGACCTCGTTCGATCCTCCGATGCCACTCGAACACCGTTCATTCCTCCGATGGCACTCGAGTGCTGTCCAATACTACAATGCCACTCGAACGTCGTACGATACTCCTATACCACTCGAACGCTACCCGATGCCTTAGTTCCACTCGAACGTTGCTCGATGTTCTAATGTTACTCGAACGCCATCCAATACCACTCAGACTCGATAAAAATTATTCGAACTAGTCCGAAACTACTCCGACGCTAATCAAGGCCACTCAGACTAGTTCGAAACTACTCAAGCGTTGATCAAAGCCACTCGGACTAAAAAATTTTGACTGCAATCAACTGAAAATTTCACAAACACAAATTCTCATGAAATCCAAATGTCAATTATTCATCATAACCATATTCACAACCATCCACATGGTCTAACATTTACTATAGTCTCACCGTATCAAATACAAACATCAAACAATAATGATAAAAGTTAAGCATAAAACTTATCAAAATTTCGAACTAAAAATATTAAGAACCAAACAGTATTTCAGAAAATTAAAAGTACAAGATAACAAATTTGAAAGTTCAATTATCTCCTAATAATTTACAAAACATTAAAAACTGAAATACCAATAAACTTAAATTCGAAACTAGAGAAAAATATTTAGTAATATTGGGATAATATACCAACATGCGCTTTCTACATCCTTCTATGCATTTAAATTCATAATCAATAAAACCCAAATTGCGCAAACAAAATTTTGTATACAATAATAAGATAAAATGTTCATACTTTTTTTTAGGAATTAAATGTTGGTGAGCACAAAGCGAACTATTCTTTCGCCTTTTACTAAAATGTTCATACTTGGAAGCAACCATGCCCAGGAACCACCTCTTTGTTGGGTGGTAGAATTGTGGGGATATTCCTAAATAACATTCTCGAATATGACCATGGAGATGTGGCAATCAATTGTTTCCGGTGAGCAGTGCGCAACGTAGTAGAAGCTTTTCACCACATGAAGGAATGTCTGCCTGGTCACTCTGTCGATAGCATCGCCGCTTTGAAGAACAAGCTGAGTCAGTTCTTGCATCTCCAAATCAACTTGTCCGTCTAAATTCTCGACGAAGTCCGTATTTCCACCACCCTATGAACATTGATCAAGCAGATTTTGTAAGAAGATAAATACCATACGATTCCAAAAGTCTATACGTGACAATTTGTGTGACGATTCATGTACCTACCTGCTGAGCAAGAACTCCGGCGACAAGTTTGCGGCAGATGGAACAAGTGAGCTGCTCAAGCTGGGAATACTCTGAAAGATCCAGCTTCTGCTCACTCGAACCCCTACCACTGTACCTCCCTGAACAGATCTCGACGGTGCGAACTAATAACAGCGCTGTGTTCCCTCCACACGATCCACGGCTCTCCTCCGAAGTCCATGCCATGAGCCACTGCTTCCACTGAAATCAGAAAAACACCTGTGATGCATACATCAACGATGAAATTCAGTGGATGTAAGCTTAGGTCGTTGTACTTTACAGCCTCACGAAGATTGTCTACCATCGTAGCCTCAGATGCAAGGAGGTCGATGAGCTCATGAAGCGCACATAGTAGGCCTGTCGCATCCTGTGCTGATCCCCTGCATTCATACGCGTGTTGCATTAAAATTTAAAGAACCGTGAAGCTACACTATCTGGGTGTGTATAGGTATCATCCAGATGTTTTCTTCCCAACAATCATCCAAATTTCGGACTGTTGGATTAGAGATCCAACGGTCTCTTTTTTTGGAGGGGGGAGAATTTTTTTTGGAGGGGGGTGGATTTTTTTTGGAGGGGTGGAGAGAATTTGTGGCCCTTGGATCTCTAATCCAACGGTCATAAATCTGGATAATAGTTAGAAAGAAAACATCCGGATGATATTTATCAATACCCACACTTATTTTTACTAGGGATGTGCCTACTTATCATGTGACTTTTATTTTTTAAAAAAAGTCAAAATGAACCATGTATATTTTTGCTCAAACCTTGCAATATTGTCGTACTCGTCGCTAGTGAGCTTACTAATGATCACATCCTTCATGTTGTCAGTGTAAGCTTTGCTTCGGAGGTGCGATGAGACGGCCTCGGCGAGCACCGCCGTCTGAGCCCATCCCAGGCGCTCGGCTGCTCGGTTTGGTTCGAAGATGTTGGCTGCAGCTAAGAAGTACGCCCTCAGTGCGTTATGTGGAGTGACACCATACGTTTCAAGATTGTCCTTGCCATACCACCTGCATACATAAGCACGCAGTTTTGGCTTGCTTTTGAGTTAGAATTACTGACGTTTGCTGGATATATCACTATATCAGGTAGCAAAATAAATTGGAGGGGACTCGTCACTTTTTGAGACCATTCCACTCAAGTTGGCTTTGTCTCTGGAAATCGCTGAAATCAGCTTTCGCCGCCTGGAGGTACAGGTCGTTGCTGATCAGAGGCATCCTGTGGAGTTCAAGACAAGGGTGAAAAAGCGGTTGTGTTCGCTAGAGGTAAATTTTACATGTAAACTGAACACATCAGAATCGAGTTTACCTAAAGAGGACCTTCGCAATCCACACATCACCACTGGCGCCATATTGCTCTAGGTACATTCTTGTTTCAACGCGTGGTAAACTTGCTTTCCATGGGAGATCCAGTGCGTACCCGACCTGTTGTTGAAGTACAACGTGCACTCATTTACTATCTGAAGCGACATATATACATATATCAATGGACAGGCATTAGAATTTGGTACCTCGCCAGGCAAGTCCTTGGCGATGACCCACTTGTCGTTCAGTTTGTTGGAGGCTCGCCTATCTTGGAGGAAGGCACGGCAGTAGATTTTGGCCCGCTGGAGCCTGTCCTCGCCGGGAAACGCGACCTGAGCGGCACGGTACAGGTTGTACATCGCTGTGACTGATTGGTTCGACTGTGCTGGATAGCAGAAGAACTCGCCGTCCTTCTCGAAATGCTTGAACACACCTATTGATCAAAAAAAATTTTGAAACAAGCCTCAATACCTCAAATTCTAGGTGGTACACTGTTAAGGTGTTTGTTTGAGGAATGAGTTGGCCGTAGCACTAACCGATTATTTAGGATTTATTTGGTAATAGCAAGGTGAACCGTGCACTTGCACAGGTATCATTCTTAAATTATGTTTAAATGGTTTGATGATACACGTGTGATTGTGTTTTTTAATATAAAAACACATAGATAGGAAAGGACTATGTGTGGAAAGTATATGTTCCAATTTTAGAACATTATCAATTTGATTTAGGTTTCATGTCCATAAAAACCGGTTTTATTTGTATTATGATAGAGAGTATACATATTTCCCATATAGATTATATCTTTGAGAGGAAAAAGTTGTCGATATTTTCTTTGTGCTGAGGCCATCTTTTTTTTAAAAAAAACTTAGCAGGTGGACTGCCAAAAGTTGAAGCTATCATTTCATCTTTACAAAAGAAGGCATCCTTATTAAATACTCCATCCATTTCTCAATATATGCCATTGTAGGATTTTGCACAACAACCAAAACATGCATACTAAGATCATCTTACTCTCCTTTATTTGCTCACTTATTGCCCTTGGATGTCGTGTATTACTCTTGTCCATAGAAGTAAATGAACTTAGAAATAGGAATAAGAAGGGTATGCAAAGAAAAAAAAGGTAAAAAGTTGTCTCAAAAGTGTAGAATGACAAGCACTTAGGAACAAAATTTGAAAGCTAGAATAACATGTATTCAGGAATAGAGGGAGTATTAATTTGTCAAATATGTACGGACTTTTATTTATAAATTTTAAACATTCAATCGTAGTTATATTCATATACTGTCTTTTCAAACAATTTGCATTTTTTTTCATATGGGCACTTGAAAGCTTGAAATATTCACATAAGACCACTTACTAAGAAAGAAAGAGTGGATCGGATTAGGGTAGATGAGATGGAGCATATGGATACGGTGGCCTTATCATGAAGGATGGATTGTGGACCTTCATGGCCTCCTGTGTTGCCAAGGACCACACGACCCCGCAAGTGAGGCGGGCACTGCTAACTTCGAGGTTGTTTCCGTGGGAGAGTATATAGAAAAGTCACATGAATGACAATGGAAGTTTGTGCACATAAATCTATACTGCAAAACCGTGCATAACTCCACCTCTAAGAGAATGAAGAGATCACTTAAAAAAGCCTCTAACCAAGAGAATTTCCGTTAAAAACTCCTTATGATGGCTAACACAAGTAACATGTTATGAGTTAACACCTCTTGGCAAGGTGGTAGAATTGTGGCAGTACGATTCCATCCATCAGCGTCTAAATCCTGGTGCTCAATCTTTATGCATATGTGAGTGCATCTTAGTGGGAACTTTGTGAAGTCGCGGATTTATGTATGCATCTTCCTTATAGTTGAAAAATTGTTTTAACTAATGTTAGGTCAAACACATATAAAACAGAAAAACTTTCATGTATAGCAACCACATATATATATGACAAAACTAAAGCTATTGTACCTGTAATATGTACATTGACATTCATCAAACTGCTTATAAATTAGTTAGCATGAAAAAGAATATGTAGATGTGCACATAGTTATGCCACTCGATTGCGAGAAGGAACAGAAGAAAACTCCATTGGACTTTAGGCACAAAGAGAAACATCAAACGACGCTATAACATAACATAGCTTTAATCAGGATCCACCAAATTAATAGTTAAATGATGTTTAACATTATATTTAAAATTCTTATACCTCTAAGCAACTATCAAATCTAAGTCTTCAAGATTTATGGTCCACCAAATTAGGAAACGGATGTTTTTCTTTTTTTCTAAATTTTTTAGCTTATTTTTTTCTTAACAACTGTAAAGCACTCTATTTGTTGTCTGCTTCGTTCTCTATGTTTAGAGATATAATTCTCTATAGTCGAGATACAATTACTGTAAAGGAGGTTTATGAAGTTCCGCATGCAAAAAAATGAAAAGTATGGTTTCGAGTGACAGCTCAGGTTCACATGCAGAAAGTTTGTCTATTTAGGGCAGACTAGTTAAGAGGTTTCCGAATAATGATTCCAAAGGCAGAAACTTGAGCAGGTACAAAGTTAGTTCGAAGTCAAAGACCAAGAAGTCGTGCCACTACTGTAAGAAGGGTGGACACAATATCTCCAAGTGCTAAAGACTCCAGAATAATAAGAGGAATAGTATTTTCAAGAAATATAACAAGATCATGAAGCGAGGGGCACCATTATCACAAAAGAAGGCTCTAAAGAAGTGGTTCTTGTTTCCTTTGCTAATGATTCCAAAACCAGTGATGAATGAATTCTTGATTCAGTCTACACGTTACACATAAGCATGAACCATGACTAGTTCATTATTTATGAGGTTATTTCCAAGTAGATCAGTGTTAATAAGAGATAATATTTCGTGCAAAATTGCAAGCATCAGTTCTGCCTAGAACAAAATATTTGATGGCACTATTAAAACCCTGTCAGAAGTCCGACACATTCCAAATTTAAAGAGGAACCATATCACATTGAGTACTTTTGAAGTCAAAGGGTACGAGTTTTCAGCTCGAGGTGGAGTTCTGAAGATCTCCAAATGCTCTCTTATTGTGATGAAATGTGATATGAAGGCAGCAAACATCTATCATCTTTGAGGCACTATCCTGGTTGGAATGGCTACTATTGCCTAGATCCAGGCTATCCGATGCTAATCAGACAAGTCTAAGGTATATGTGTCCTAGGCATATGAGTGAAACTGGCTTAAAGGAGTTATGCAAAAGAAGTCTATTCGATGGCCAAGGCATCAACTAGTCAAAGTTTTGTGAACACTTTGTATTTGGTAAACAGAAGAAGGTGAGTTTTAGCTTTGTAAATTACTCTTCAAAAGGTATATTGGATTATATTCGCTCTGATTTGTAGTGTAATTTCCACATTCTATTCATAGGAGATGCCAGTTATATGATGACTATCATCAATGACTATTCTCAAAGAGTTTGGGCATACTTCATAAAGCACAAGTATGATGTGTTTAAGACATTCAAAGAGTGAAAGATTATGATTGAGAAATAAACTGGCAAGCATGTCAAGAAACTCCAAATTGATAATGGTCTAAAATTTTATTTAGGAGAATTTGAAACCTTATGCTGATTAAAAATAATTATAAGGCATTACACAATACTAGGCACACCTCAGTAGAATGGTGTGACCAAGCTCATGAACAAAATCATCATGGAAAAGGTGTGCTGCATATTGTCCATGTCTGGTTTGTTAAATAGTTTTTGGGCTAAAGCCGCTTCCATTGCTTATTATCTGATCAATCGATCACCGATGACTGCCATCAACAAGAAAACTTCAATTGATATGTGGTCTAGTTCTTTCCTATAGACTACTCGAGCATAAGGATTTTTTGTTGTCCCGCTTATGCTCATACTGATAAAGGTAAATTTGAGCCAAGAGCTGTAAAGTGCATCTTCCTCAACTATAAGTCTAAAGCTAAAGGTTATAAGTTATGGAATCCTAAGACCCAAAATGTGGTCATGAGCAGAAGTGTTACTTTGATGAGTCTACTTTGTTGAACGAAATTATGACCAGTGATGCTCCCATTGAGAAGTCACAGAAGACCAGTGTGCAGGTGTAGCACAATGTATGGTCGAGAAGGCCAACTAGAGGGGGGTGAATAGACGCTTTTAAAATTCTCTTTGGCTAAAACCGAGTTTATATGAGGAAGAGTAAATTAAAGTGGTTTTGCACAATTAAGGCATAAATAAACTAGTCTCATTAAGTGCACCAACAACCTAAGTCTATGTCAATGTTTACAATTCTAGGGTAACAAGCGAGCAATTCAATTTTGAAACCGTAAATCGCAAGAATTAAATTGAGCACAAGAAAGCAAACCACAATTGATACGGTTTCTTTTTACCATAGTGTTCGAAGACTTATTGGTCTCCCTTAGTCCATATTAAGGTAAGCCCAAACAAATTGGACCAGCTCCACGAATTAAGTCAAATATCTCAATTCCATTAGTGGTAGCTATTTCTCATTTTAGATAGATGAGCTCTAACCTTCATAACACACCGAGCTTTCTCACAAGCTTCTTGAAAAATCATTGAATCACAACACCTCCACACTATCTAGGAGTCAGCAACTTTCAAGAGTAATAAACCAAGCCTCTTATTTGACTCTCACCAAGTGCAACACATGCACAAAGCTCAAGTGGATACCCAATCCACCTCTAGATACAACACATGCAATTAGAGACCTCTATCATTACTCACAAGGTGCAACACATGTATAATTGAGTGAAGAAGCTCACACTAAACGGCCAAAGGGGTATTTATAGCCCCACTACAAAAACCAGCCGTTGGAGATGAAATCAGCAAAAAAGTAGAAACAGTAGTACCACAGTTTACATGGTAGTACCATACTAAAGTGTCAACGACTATAAACTTTAGCATTAAATAATCAAAACTAGCTGTTACAAAACGTGTGATAGTACTACCACACAAAGTGCAGTCATATCGACCTAAAGTGATGAGAAGAACTAAAAAACATACTTTCTGGAGAAAAACAATTGCCATACAAAGCCTGGTCATACCGGAGACCTTGATCGGACTGGTTGGTCACACAAGGCAGTTGTACAACCAACTAATTGGCGGTATACCGGCCTGGGTGGTCATACCATAGGTAAAATGGCGATAGAACTGGCCTTGAATTTCAGCATAGACAACACTCAAAAAATAGTTATAACTTTTGACTCCGATGCCGGAATTGAGTAACCTTGGACTCTATGGAAAGCTTATTCATAGGGCTACACAATTTACCTATTTGCATAATCTCAAATATATTATATTAATTTAGAAAGAATAAGAACTCCAAAGAATCACTATTATGATCTAAGTCTAAAGAAATAGTAACAAGCAATCATAGAATATGCCAAGAAAAACACATGAACTTTAACAATTTGCAAAATACATTTAAAAACTTAGATCATACAACAAGGAGTAGGTATATGGACTTTAACTATTTGCAAAGTACAATCACATGCTATAAGGAAAAGATGCATGAGCCACAACTATTGTTTCCACCTCTGAGCATATTACTGTTTTAGTTTTCATATAATCTCTGTTTCCATTACCAACTAGGACCCTATTCCTTCCTTATCTGGGACTCTTGTTTCCAATACTATTTATACCCCTATAAGCCTCGTGATAGCATGCACTATGAGCTACAAGTTATCTACACATGTAATATGCCAAAAATGTTCTATAACTTCTCTCCTATATAGTAATTTTAGCGATCATCCATCCATGATTTAAGAGATGTTTAACAAGGAATGATGTATTATAGCACCTAACTTTTGCCACAACATCAAATTGCGGTAAAGAGCGCAAATAATGCAATCACTACATTCGTTGACAATATTGTGAATCGGATGGAGTGCACCTTTAGTATAGAAAATGAGGATTACGGTCATCTCATCAAAATTGTGGGCTGCCTTTCTCAAACTAAGCGCACTCTATTTATACATGCCATGTAAAATTTTTGAAGCATCTATTGTAAATTTTCTTCTTCCACAATATCTGTGGAAATATGGAAGGGCTCAAAGACACATGTGAGACATATAACCGCAATCATGGTTCTACAAATTTGCTTTTAGTAGTACGACGAGGGGTGTTTAAGTAACATGCCCATTTGAATAGGAGGAAAATCGTAAACAAATTCCTTCCAATTTGCCAACCAGAAAAATCGAGGAAAAGTGCATGGTACTTACATGGAGAGACATGGTAGCCATGCAACCGAAGGAGCCGAAAACCCATGGCGGTGTCATCGATGTCCTTAACTAGGGCGTGCCTCGTAGGACCCAGGCCTCCTTCAGCCCAGTGCCTGTTCAAAGTGTAAACACTTGCAGGTAATGGCTCGCAAACCACTGCCTCTTTCATTTTGAATATTGACACGATTTCTAATACACCATTTGGATATTATTTTTTAATTATATGTTAGAAAAGTTATTAAAAGTATAATGACATAAAAGTACTTTTGATTAAAAAATCTACTAATATAATTTTCCTGTCACATATCTAAATACTTTGATGCATATTGTGGTCAAAATTTTAGAAGACTTACCACACATTGTAAAATGATAAGTAAGAAAGAATGGAGAGAGTAACTAATTGCCACAGATATTGGGCTAAGTAGTAATCACCTAGATGTTTTTTTTCAAATAATCACATAAATTTTGTGACTCTTAGATTAAGATCCAAAAACCCTCATCCTTTTCCCCCTTACTATATATACCCCTAACCCTAACCCTATCTCGACCTCGCTGCCTCCCACCCCGCGCCCTTCGCATTGCCCCCTCCTTGTCACCGGTGACAAACCTGTCCCACAGCCTCCTCCTCCTTTCTCGTTGGAGCAGCTCCGTGCACCTCCCCGCCGGCACCCTCCTCACCACCCATGGCCGGCGGCAGCCCCGCCGCCTCACCGCACAGCCCCTTACCCCTTCCCGCCATGGTACCCCCACTCAACCTAATAGCTAGTGCCTTCTGCCATCGCCGCCTGCGGCACCACCCACCACTCTCTTACCTTGCCCGCCGCACCCACTGCTGCCCATGTTATAACTAATCTTGACTCATGTTATTTGTGTTGAGTATGGTTGAGGTGGTTGAAACTATAGTCAAAGCCATGGTCGAAATAGGTGGTCGACAGTGTGAGTGGTTGCACTTGACCTGTTCATTAGCGATCGGGGACTACGAGTCGAGACCCCGAGCATCAGAGCGTGAGGAAACCCCACAAGATCTTGTAGCAATCAGAGTGTCCAAGTAAATGTAGTAGTCGGAGTGTCCGAGTATGTGTGATAGTCAAAGCATCCAAGTACATGTAGCAGTCAAAGTTGTAGTCGGAGTCAAAGTCATAGAAGGACTCGAAGTTGTAGGAGTCAAAACCGTAGGAGTCAAAAAGTTGTTAGAGGACCAAGTCGTGAGGATCATGGAGAAATTCTAGGAGGTCAGTGCATGACCATTAGTAGTAGGTGTATGTAGCCTACATGTGGCCTAGTTGTATCTATTTAAGCCATGTAATCTATTGAGTAAATTGAGGCAAGTGAATAATAGAGAAAGAAGAAAAGGCATGCGTTACCACAAAAGAAGTCTCTCCTGTGTTTGTTCATCCTCTCTACTTGTGTGCGTGTGTCGTTCCAAGGGAGAAAGCATGTGTGCATTTTCTCTTGGAGAGTAGAGAACGGAGTTGATGAGTTTAGCTCCAACACTTGGTGTCAGAGCGAGGTACGAGGAGAAGCTACCTAGTGATGACATCTGGTTAGTGTGATGGCATGCGCAGTGGCGTGCATTGGGCGGAGGTGCACAACTGCTGGTGATGAGTCGGCTGTAGCACCGTGCGCTTAGGAGCATGGCAGTAAAGGTCCACATAGCCATGGCGAGGCCAGCATGGTGTGTCGGAATTGCATGTGAAGTGCACACCAGTGGCGACGTGATCACCATGGTGTGGTGATGATAGGTGCACCAACAGCAGACTCTATGAGTGGAGACCAAAGGTGGCGTTGTGGACGACAAACTCCAAGCAAGATGGAGGCCAACGGTGGCAAGGTGAGGTAGTGTGAAGCCATCTGGAATCAAGTTGGCATGAGGCAAACAAACGATGATGGTTGGAGATTGTCGTTGCAAGAAGAATCGAGGTTGGAGTCACCTGGTGATTCGTGTCACCGGTGGCGAGGTTGTGGCGGCAAAGTGGTAGCGGTGAAGAGTGGAGGTGGCATGTCTCCCAAATACCTGCTACCAAGGAGCATCGTCGACAACCGGCAATGGCATGCTAAAGTTTTATGGTATGAAGCCATGGGTAATGGTAGTGTCCATGCCTCGAGATGATTCGACATGAGGTCGATGGTGGTGGTGGAGGCCATCGTTGCATGAGAAGTTGGTGAGAGACCGATAATGACAATGATGTGAAGCCGCTACGAGATGACGGCGGTGTGAGGCTGCTGCAAGATGAAGACACAAACATTGGTGTGAGACCGCTGTAAGTCATGCAAAGAGAAGGCCGCTGTGTGTGGTAAGAAGAGAAGGCCGTTGCATGTGGTAAGAAGAGAAGGCCGCTGTGTGTGGCAAGAAGAGAAGGTCGCTGCGTGTGGCAAGAAGAGAAGGTTGTTGCGTGTGGTAAGAAGTCAAGGCCATTGCGCGTGGCAAGAAGAGAAGGCTGTTGCATGCGGCAAGACAGTGTTGTTGAACTTATCGAAGAGCGACGTGTCAAGATTAGGGGGAAATTGTTGGAACTAATCTTGACTCATGTTATTTGTGTTGAGTATGGTTGAGGTGGTCGAAGTAGTCGATAGTGTGAGTGGTCATACTAGATTGGTTACTGTAGCAGTCGGAGACCTTGGAGTACTATAGCAGTCGAAGACCTCGGAGTACTGTAGTAGTCGGAGTGTCCAAGTATGTGTAGTAGTCAGAGTGTCCAAGTACATGTGGTAGTCGGAGCATCCAAGTACGTGTAGCAATCGAAGTTGTAGTCGGAGTCGAAGTCATAGAAGGACTCAAAGTCATAGAATGACTCAAAGTCATAGAAGGAGTCGAACTCATAAGAGTCAAAAAGTTGTTAGAGGATCGAGTCGTGTGGATTGTGGAGAAATTCTAGGATGTCAATGTATGACCTTAGTAGTGGGTGTGTGTGTGGCGATTGCATAAATTGAGGCGAGTGAATAATGAGAAAAGAAAAAGATATGCGTTGTCATAAAAGAAGTCTCTCCCGATTGTATCTATTTAAGCCAGAGTGGAGGAAGAAGGGGAACCCTAGGGCTGGGTGGCGGGATTCTCTCCTCGAGCTTTTAGAGAAGAAGGTGGAGGTGGCGGTGTATGAATCTTCACGCACATCCAATGTGAGAAATTTGAATGATTATTTAGAAAAAAAACATTCGAGTAATGTTATATTCTACACTAATTTAAATGGATATTACCTGTAAACGTAATCCAAGCACTCCTCAATTTCACTTGTGAAGTACCTCGATATGCCCAGTCGCTCTAACCGATCAGCTGCCCATAATCGCTCGAATATTTCGACAGGGTAAGTACAGGGTACTGAAACGCAGTGAAGAGTCAACCAAATTAGGATATCAAAAAACATGGTCATGCAGGAGAATATGTTGAGCCTAGTTGAAACTAGGAAGTTTGAGGAAAATAGTGCAATCCCCTAGAATTCCTGCATAAGTCATTTGTTCCTAGTGCGCCCCCACCTTCAGTGCACATCAGTTTCATGCATATCTGGCTTTACATGGCTTCAAGATTCTCAGAATGTCAGATCTCTCGTTTTATATGTCTTCAAGAATTCTCGAAAAGTTAGTTTAAGTGTCTGTTTAATTTAGTCAATCGAAAAATTTATATGCAAATTCAATCTATACCAATCTACAAAAGAAATTATGGGAAGCTCCAATTAATCAGCATCATCTATCTATGCACACTGTCTATAGACTGCTTGCCATAATTATTAGTAATTACCTCCCCCGTTGAACTTTTTGATGATTCCGTCAAGGAATTGAAGGCATTTCCCATCTCCAGTTCGCATAAGAGCATACGCTGTGGGAGCAGATGACGACATAAATGAGCCATCTGAATACTGGAGCTTAAGTAGCTTTTCCCAGTCTAAGCCTTGCTGCATTCCCTCTATGCTATGAAGCAAAGTTGTTGGTACGGCGTGTAGTACACCTGTAGGAATCCTACAAACAAGAGAATCAATCTATTGATCAATTACGTACAGAGTTATAGACCTCACAATAACTCCAATTTACAATGGAGAAAATTTTGTAGAAAATTCTTGAAAAGTCAGGGAAATTCATGCACTCCGAATCAGGGGAAAAACTTTCGGTATGAAAATTTTTTCGCCTGCCAACGAAAGCGACGAAACAGCGAAATTTCATCCGTTTCGGCCAACATTTCGGGCGAAAATTTCAAAACATCATTTATATTTTGTTCAAATTTTATCCAAAATGGTAAATTCGGATGAACTTTGGCAGAATGTTTCTTCTTTCGCTACCCTCCGAAAGAAGCGAAATTCCCGAAATTTCGTCACCTTTCGGACGAAATGTTCAACCTTGCTCCGAATAGGCCCTAATAATGAAACGAATAAATTTGTGTATATTATGTATACCTGGTGAGCTTTAGGTCTCTCTTGGCATATACAGCTCGCAAGGAAGTCTCATCACAAGGCATGTGGAGACCTAGGTCATTGGCCATCTCTAGCAGCGCGGGGAAGGTTAACTCAAAGCCGACTAGCATCCAGTCATCTTCAGCTTCGGCTAACCTCCACAAATTTTCTCGAATAAACGACAAACCTACAATAAATTAAATCAAATTGATGCCCTCGAGATTAGCTAGGCAGTTAATGATAAGAAATCTTAGCCTCACTTCGAAAACTATGCAGATACTGAAGCCATGTAGATGATCTCAAACAAAGTTGTTGAGAGGTTTATCTACGACCAGACTACATTATAGTATACCTTTTTGGCACTTGTCAGCGTGAATGTTCCATGACTTTAGTGCGACGACACAGGCTAGGGTGTTAATAATTCGGTCATAGACCAAGAAGAAGGTGTCATCACCCCATGAACCATCTGAATGTTGATTCTGAACGATCCAGTCGATGGTCGAGGGGAACTGCGGGGCGTCATTTCCGTCCAGGTTCTTCACAAGGGCGACCCACGCTGTATCGTAGGCTGAAACATTGATCTCGCCGTCTCTTATTGACCTCAGCTTTGCTCCGATTGCATCGATCATTTGTGGCATCTCTCTTTGTTCATCCATGAGGTTGATTTTGTACTGAATCCAAAGACAGAGTGATTATATTTTTGTGTGCAAATAATGAGTTCACTTAGCAGGATTTTGACCTTAAATTTTACACGCACCTTGTCTCGTCTTTCTCCATCAAATGGTTCGCATGTCACTGCATCCCGAGCTTTGTCATTTACTAACCTCATCAGCATGCACCCTAAGAAGCAGAAGTGACATGTGAATGCCGACAGTAGAGTATCATGCATTGTGTTTTTGCCTTTCTGAAACAAGGTTGTGAAAGTGGAAGATGATATGAACTTGTCCTACAAAACTAAAGTCTTGCGGTACTCCGTCCATCAAAAAAGAAGACAAATGGATCTGGGCAAACTACAATAATTAATTAGGGCATGTTAATTCAGGTAGGGTTAATTTTTTTTAGAAACAGGCTCAGCTTATCTCTATTCGAAATCAGGATTATGATTACACAGGTGTTTACACAAATGACTTAAGAAAAACAGGAACCCTGTTAACCCACATACAAAAGCGAGAGCTCTCTGAAGCCTGTTAAGCACACACATGTGCAGCGAGGTTTGCCGACGGTCGCACGAAACAAATCTTGAAATCATCGAAAGAGACCATCCTCTCAATGTCCTCCAGGATCGCTCCTATTCCTGACCGAAAGAACATCTCCTGTGTTTTTTATGATCAAACAACTTGTATTTTTTAACCATACCAACTAGCGGTACTATTTGTACGATTGGTACAGTGTGTTTTATATATTTTCCAGAATTTGATTCTTTGACCTTTCAGTCGTTAAGTCTTAAGAATAACTATGATAACCATTTAGAAAGAAAAAAAAACACACATGGTACTTTCTTTAGTCATAAAAAAGTATCGCCTAGAATGCGTGCAGTCAAATCCTATTAATTTTGACGAAAGATACTGTTTACAATGGTATAGTTTGGATATATAAAAATGGTATGAGTGAATTTGACATGAAAAATTCTTTCATAATATTGCAATTTCATAGGGTTTTCGAATATGTGACAAGGGAATTTAGTAGTTAAAGGAGCATTTTATTGACTTTGAAAAGTAAAAAATAACACACTTTTGTGGCTTGAGGGAGTACTTTTTTCGTGGAAGTTAAGGTGGTGATCGGTTCGGCTGAAAAGCTCATGGCTTATGGCTGAAAACACTGTAGCTGGCTGAAAAAAGTATTGTAGCTGACAGAGGCTTATTTAGCATAATTAAATTTAAAAAAATTTAAAAATATAAAAAATATGTTAGCCCATTACGTATAATACAAACAAATGCGAGAAAAAAAGAACCGGCAAAAAAGCTCAACAAAAAGCCAAAAGTTCAGAAAAAAGACGAAACTTATGAATAGTGAAAAATAAGTCAGAAGCCAGAAACCGAAGCCGAGTTGATCAGGGCCTTAAGTAGCGCTAAACATAGGTTCTAGGGGAGAAAAAGAGACCGCAATCAATTAGGTTGCAAAGTGAAAAACCATGTATAGCAACCAACCTAATGAAAGGTGGACCTGTACGTAACAGTGCAATTGAAGAATTCACGCAAGGGGCCTAGGCATCACTAATTGCATACAATGATCAGTTTTTCACGAGATTGATTACCACGTCGTCGACGTCGAGCGTGCGGGTGAAGGAAAGGCAGTGACCGTGGCTCGGCCGTCGGCCGGAGCAAACTAACACGCGGCGGTACTGTAGTGGTCGTTAAGACCTGCATCTCTCTCTCTCTCTCTCTCTCTCTCTCTCTCTCTCTCTCTCTCTCGTGTAGTCGTGTGGACTGGATACTGGATATTGGACGAGTAGAGATATGAGTAACCACCACCATCTGCGTATTTATACTCGAATGCTCAAGGTTGCTGACAAGTGACAAGAGCACCACTAGTATAGGCGGACGTTCCTTTGTAGCGGCAACAAGTTAATTTTTCAACTCTGAGTTCGAATTTTAACCTATATCTTCAAAATCATTTGCTTGTCACTCTTGAACTATTAAATCCATTCACTTTTTACTCTTTGGTTGGTTTGATAAGTGGATTTTGCTAAGTTAGCAGCCACATCACTGATTTTGGCTTACATGATGCCCAATGACATCCTAATCAGCCAAACAAAATGAAAAACATTAGATAGGACTCATATGTCAGCCATATTTCCTTCTTCCTTCATTGCAATAGAGAGAAGGCCCACATATTAGCAACGCCATGTTGCATTCTTCCTTCGTTGTGCAAAGAAGCTCCTTTGTACACAAGCTGAGAAGAATAACTTCGATTACAAGCATATGTGGAAAAGAAACTCAAATTAATTTGGAATATGAGGTAGGGAGGTGATGGAATATGATGTGACATAGATGATTTTGACATTAGCTCACCAAGGATGATGTATTGAGTTCAAAGATCATAACGGAGCTCAGGCGGCCATGGCGCGTGCTCGGCTCCTTCACGATGGTGAGGAGGAGGACTGGGATTAGGAGGGAAAGTTGCAGGAGAGGAGTTGTGACCAGAGGGAGGGGTAATGGATGTGAAGAAGGCACTCAAGGAAGCCAACACATCCATGGAGGTGCCGCGGTGGCAGTGGCAATGGATCTACTGTGTGCTGGCGTGCAAGTGGTGTGGCAATGCCCAAGCTAGGGAGCATTCCTAGAGTTGATGATCGTCGATGGATGCTTTTGGCCAATCGAGGTGATGAGGATGGCCACCGGGAAGCTCAAGAACCAACTGCCGTTGCTCGTGCTCAGGAGGCTCATTGCCATTGAGAGCATATCTAGATCTATTTTTTCTCTTTTCAGTCACTGAGTGTGGGCCCACTATCTAGGGAAAGAAGTCATGCTAGCAAGAATCCTACTTGTCGCCACATTACAAAAACCACTCATACGTAAATGCTATGTCAAGCCAAAACTAGGTTGGAATGGGTTGAGGGAGTCCAGTGAACTAGTTTTAATAGTTAAGAGTTGATATTCAAATAATTTTAGAGTTTAAGGTTGCTTTTCAAATCAATCTAATAATTTAGAGCTGTAATATGGACTTGTTCGCAGACGGAGGCAGGGATATTTCTTGAAGGTCGCGGTGGTAAATTCGAACGAGTCTCCATCTATTTCGGCCATGCTATGCCCTTATCTACAACGGTTTTGGCAGGCCACAGGGGAGCTTGATCAGTGGCAAAAGGCTACCCAGGAACCTGGGCTGCTCGTGGGCGGTCTGGTCGAGGAGGTACACTACCAGACTTAGGTAGTGCTCGGTTGGGCTGAATTTTGATTGCTTATGGCTGAATTTTCATTGTAGTTAGCTGAAATTACACTGTATCTGATCGTAGCTTATTTGACATAATTAAATTTAAAAAAATGGGTTAGCCCTTCACGTACAATACAAACGAATACGAGAAAAAAAGAACTGGTAAAAAAGCTCAAAATAAGTCTAAAAGTTAGAAAAAAAATAAAATTTAGGAATAGTGAAAAATAAGCTGAAAGGCAGAAGCCTAAGCCCAAATGAGCAGGGCTAGATTTCGTGATGAGCTCGAATTTCTGAGACAAGCCCACGTTGAGCATATGTGACCCGTATGTTTTAGTTTCAGTTTCTAACTTTTAATTTATTATTTATTATTTTGTTTTTCTAGCTTTTTAACTTTTTTACTTTTTTCTGTATTCCTACGTATAGTTCGTAATGAGCTAACCTATTTTTTATTTTTAAGTTTAATTACGCCAAATAAGCCATCATAAACTATAGTGAAAAATAAAACAGCTATAGTGAAAAATTATAGACCATCATCAAACTAAGCACCACCTCACTACGCTGCCAGGAAAACTTATAAAATTCCCTAACGTTGAGCATAATCTAATGCAAGATCCACCATAGAGTACGTCTTAACACCATCAATTACAATAAAAAATAAAATAGCTATAATAAAAAAAATCGTAAAGCATCACTAAACTAAGCACCATCTCATTACGCTGCCAGGAAAACTTATAAATTTCCCTCACGTTGAGCATAATCTAATGCAAGATCCACGTACCGTAGAGTACGTCTTAACGTACGTACCAATCATTCAATTGTCCATACAAGTTGTGTGTTGTGAGTCATAGAAATTAACATATCTTATTCGTCCCTCCCTCCCGACCCCTACGAAATGAAAAAAATAGTTTGGGTTGCGTGATAGACGTCTTTTTAGTTAATTACCAGCCCATGTGGAAATCGTGTTAGCACTAACTTAATGAGTGCTTTGCCTCTCTTGGAGGGCGAAACTAAAATCGGGTAAAGATGTCTATGAGGCAACAAAACTTAAAATTTTACTATTTTTTAGGGATCGAAAGGGATATGATATGTTTTTTTCCATCAGTCGCACGTGAACGTAAGAAATGGACAATAATTCAAAGTTTTTTTTTTTGAGATCGACAACAATTCAAAGTTAAGACTCTATGGTTGTATGGGATTATTTAATCTGCTTGAAGTTGCATCCAAGAGTACAAGAACTCCAAACTGAGCTCGAAGGAAAACAGCATGCGCTGGGAATTCCGCAATTAAACACCGTTTTTTTTTATGAAATTTGTTTGCTGTAACACTTATTCCTATGAACTTTGAGGGAATTCCTTATTTGGCACTAGAAGTTGGCCGGTTCTCGGATATGCCATCTTTCCTATACTATTTGTTTTTAACTTTTCTCTCTTATTTGCCATTTCTGCCAGTCTCTATTAGGGCACCACACCGTGAACAGCAAAAACTTACTAGGTTTTTTCAAAAATACTCATCTTACCCTCCTCATGTAGAGGTGTAAACGGAGCTGAATTCAGTTGAATAATCCAACTATCAAATCTAGATTTTCAAATTCGGATACTAAATAGTGCAGTCATAAATGTTGGATATGAATCTAGTATAACGTGAAACGGATTCAAAGTCGGATGTCCAAATAAGACTCTAAAACAGCGGTGGTTTTTGGGTCTTGCTGCCGGGCCCACGAACTGCCGCAGGGAGTGGTCGAGAATTCAGCCCACAGGTCCGCTCCCCAACCACTTTCCTCCTACACGCTGGGCCGAAATCTTCAGTTTGGGCTTTGGAGTGTGCACTGTTGTCTACCAGGCCGTGAGGAGATCACGATTCACGGAGGCTGCCCCTCCCTGCTGTTCTGCGGCGTTGTGTTCGCGGGGCGGCCGGCCGGCAGGTCTGCCTAGTCGCCTGTGGCTCCCCCTCCTGATCAAAAACCAATCATCGCGTAGCAAGGCTAGGAAATAATTTTGTCTCATCATCCATCGTAATTTGTGACTCGAGCTGTATGTAACTGCCGAATGTTATAGAGTTCCAGCCAATTTTTTCCCTGTAAGTTGCAACTAATGCTATTGGACCAGCTGCAGGGCATTCAAATAATTCGGTACCATATTTCATATTTTAAATAAAGGAGATCATAAATAATTTGGCTAATAGATTGACTCCAGATTCATAAGAGGGGGAATTTCAGGAAATTAGATTATGCTACCCCTATTTGTAACATTTCTTTTTTACTACTTGATTGAAATAGCTTGATTGATCGGTTAGGTGATTGTACTACTTTTCTCAGGCCATCTTACCTACCATTTCTCTTCTCCATTCTTTGGGTAGGATAACTGCTAATATAAACGCACGAAACAGTTACACACACAATGAAAAGCAATGTACAACACAACCATTTGAGTATAAAGCTTTAATTCAGGAAAGGTGATAGCAATATGTTAATTTTAGTGATCATCTCAGCCGCTTGGCTCTTTACAAGTTCAGTTATTATACTGCAGGATTACAAGGGATGCTACGGGCCAGGGCTGAAGGCTGAAGCCGACTGAAGTAGATTTTGGAATCCAGAATGGGGTAGGCATAAACCCCTAGAAGGAAAATACATCTAGCATATACATGTACAATTCTTGAAACCCAATGAAAAAATGTGGGTCAAGTCTCGTGAGGAAGACTGACTAGTAGTATGAACTCTTGGACACTGATCATGGTCAGTTACTCCGATGAACCCAAGCCCTGTTAGTAATTGCTCTTGACCTTTTGCGGTTTCAAGTCGACCACAATGACAGTGATGTTGTCGTCGCTTCCTCTCTTCAGCGCAAGCCTCGCGAGATAATCGGCTTCAAATATGGGTCACCTGCAACATCAGTAATTCCCGGTACAAGTTAGCAGGGGTTGCAATAAATTTGGGCAAATGTTATCCAATGCACAGAGAAGTCAGCTGAACTGCCATTAGTTCAAAATTTTTAGGTGAAATTGGAGGAACAATGTTGCCCAAGTGTTTGGTGTAACTGATTTGAATGGCGCAAGAGATGTGAACAGATCCAACTAAAACCCAATATTAGCCATGGTCGAAGCGGAACATGACATAAGGTACCTTTGTTGCTTCGATAAAAGATGGCTTTTCTACTTTGGCAGGTAACTTCTTTTCTTAATCACATCTGCATACTCAATTCTATCACAGAGATACATTTAACCTCATTTTGAAAATTCATCAGCAGGATTAGTGGCAATATCCAGGTAATCAACCCTGACATGATTGCAGAAAAATCTTAACATGCTTTATATTCAAGGAACCGATTCCTCTGGCAGCAAGGCAAAACACATAATTGGAAATCAGCTTTTCAAACATCTCTCAACTATAAAAGATGAAACAGATTATTTCCATCAGTGTTTAATACTTCCTAAAGCCCATACGTTAATCATACAATAATGGAAATCATGCAGATATGATTATAGATCAAATGAGAATGGCCAGTTAATGCTGAATGTTGAGTCACAAGCACATGTTTTACATGCTTTCATCAACAATCCCAGTATGTTTGATTCGAACAAATAGGTTACGTATATGTATTTTGTTTGGGCTCTCAACCCAAGCTAGTCCAAATTCACACTGCATTAAACCAAAAAAACACACTAGGAGGTATGTTGCAGCACAGGGCATGCGCATCTTTCGGAAATTAATCTGGCATTGACCTTTTCAAGGGACAACTAAACTAGAAATACACTGAAGGACATTCAAAATATGTAAAGATTTTTGAGTTTAACTTTCCTTATCACTTACCAGTATTTCACCACCTCTTTATCACTTGCTCTTTCTTGTCTTCTTTTATATGAGTCCTGTCCAAATGTAACCTTTGTCATGCTGGCCAGTTAATTCAAATATTGCATGAAATGTACCATTATCATCTTTCGATAAATAGGCAGTGTGCTAATTGAACAATCATGGAAAGAACTATAAGGGTGGAATTTTGCGGTTTCAGGATGATGAACCTTCCTCTATTGTTCCAGTACAAAGCACAAAGGGTATGGATAATACCTTGCCATCCATCACATGAAGGGCATATATTTCCAGATCCTGGGACCAAACAGGGTGGTATATACCCAATTTTCTCAGCAACCAAAACCTACAATCCCAAGCTCAAAGCTCCAAATTTTACCGGAGAGATACACAAACTACAACAGAGAGCTCCAAAGGACGACATCTCACCATGATGCCCTTCTCTGGCTGCGACGTGAAGTGCGTTGTACCCTGACCTGTTCTTCGCAGCGACGCCCTCAACGTCGAGGTGCCGGAGCAGCTCCGCAACCACCACACCCTCTGCGCCCAAACAAACAACCAACCAAATCAATCAGTGCCGCGAGCCGCGTGACAGTAAGCATCCCCATTCCCAACACATGAACACCACCAGTCCAGCGCCCGCTCACCTTCCTAAATCTTGAGCGACGTCGCGGGAAGTGGATCTGGCACTTCTAGGAAAATCATTATTAATAATATGACATGTGGTCGGTAAAATTTAGATACGGTCGTTAAAAGTCATTGGTTGTAAGCCGTCGTTAAAGCCTCCGCCGTTAATAGTATTAACGACCACGTACAACTTCCGGTCATTAATTCTTTAACGACAGGACAATTTGTCATCGTTAATTATGTATTATCAACAACCACATTTCTAGTATTAACGACCAATTTTTAGTCGTTGCTAACATTGTAGTTGTCACTGTTGAAGCATTAACAATCACTTTATAGTATTAACAACCACCTAAATCATCATTATAAATTGTACATAGGGCACTTCCATGATATTAACGACCGCATGTTTTGTTTTTATGGACTACTTTTTGTTACCACAGAAAGCATTGCAATATGGAATTAAGAATATAAACCATCAATAACATATCTATACAGTCCGCCTTTTATTCATTGAAACTAAATAATTTGAAATCGTTCTTTGCATCTAGTACTAAAAATGTAATAAAAATCAAGAAACATTCATGAGAAAAATCATTCAATATTAACATTATAGGCATTATAGTGGTTGACCTAATTGAACACCAAACTACAACTAGAAAATATGATAAATTTCCTAATCTTCACCTTAGAGGCAAACTATCACATTATTCTTGGTGAATGAATGCAAAACATCTTTTCGTCGAAGAACTGTTGGCTTGTCATGCACGTATCTTATATTCGTACTTCATTGGGAGCCCTAAATAAGAACAATGTTCATACTAGTTAATAGATATAAATGAATTGGCATAGATATAGAAAACTATAATAGCATATATCAAATCATTTTAAATGAAAAGCTTACATCATCACATTCATATTCATGTGGGCTGGCATCACTACCATCATCATGTCTATCAAGTAAGTAACTCTTCATTTCTGCCTATTCTTCCTACACTTGGCTCATTTGATTCATGATCTTACGCTTTTGTTCTTGAAATGTGATTGTTTTCCTCGAATGCTTGAAGTCTAGAAAGCAATTCGGCCTTAGTAACCATTGGAACTGTCAAATCTCTTGCTTTAATAAATCAAAAGAGGGGCAAGCTTGCGTCTACTGATGCTTACACTGATTCGAGTGAATTCCCACAAATTCAGAGATAGAGCACGAAGAATCATGCATAAATCAGCCCTTTATTCGTCCATGCACAAATAGTACGTCTCCAAGGAACAGCGTCTCACCGTAAGTGAGCTTCAAACAGACCTTGCCAATCCCACGCACTATAGCAGTGGCGCCATTGCCCATTAGGATAGAGCCACCAGCGCCACCCTGAAATGAAGAGAAACATGAACGATCAGCATAGGTATATCTAGTTGCACCTGTATCAATCCACCAATCAATTGATGAATTTGTCATAAAGGCCTGAGGTACATATCCATCTAAGGCGGGATTGGCTATAGCCACATTGGATTATGCCTTACTCTTGTGCTGATTTGGAGATAGTCCTTTGTCTTTACGGTCACGACACTTGCTAACCTTATAGCCTTCTTTGCCACACACGTAACAGGTCAAGACACTACTGCAGAAAAGGTCATCAAAACGGTTCAAAAACGTCATCACAAACAATTTCATGAGCCGTCTGAGTTTATGGGTCAGTAATGATATGAGGTCATCACAGATGACTTTCAAATCGTCTGTGATGCAGATTTTCACAGACAATAGTAGAAATTGTCTGTGATATATAATATATCACAGATGGTTTCAATTACAAATTGTCTATGATACATCACTATCACAAACAGTTTGTAGTAAAAACCGTCTGTGATAAATCATATATCACAGATAGTTTCTACAAAAAAATCGTCTGTGATAGTTGACTATCACAGATAGTTACAAGTTAATAACCGTCTGTGATATTCTTTTATATTCATAAATCTATTTCTGTTAGCTGGCTAGCCTCAGGAAATACTAGCCATGCCCTCTGAAACAAGCAGATCAACGCAATATATATACATCCAATTCACATCCACTTATTTCAGAAACAAGAACATCCATTTCACAAATTAATTAACTGAAATGAAATAAATTATCTATCCATGAACAAATACACACATGAACAATTAAGCTCAATCTTATCCCAATGAAATTCATTCTACATTGTGGAACTCCCCATTTTCTTTTATGACTTTTGACAATAAGAAATACGCATATTGTCCTCAAATCTGTTTGAGGTCGGCCTATTCCAACAGAGTTGTAGTAATAGACATAACCTGTCGGTAGGAAAATCAATGTCGTGCATACATATATAAATTGATAAGTATGAAATAATTATCACAAAATTGACAAACTTGAGGATCAATATTCTTCACAGAATCGAGGAGTAGTTGCATGTTATGGTAAACATAGAATCTACAGGTGTTGCCCAAGCGATTGCTGGTAGCACTACAAAAATAGAATTTGTTAGTTTGAGAGGCATTACTATAAAGTGTTATATAGAATTAGTGTGTGCTAGCGAATACTGAAAAATCTAGATCGTGTCGTAGGGCGCCGATCCCTTCATTGGATTTCCCTACCTTTGCAACATGTGTGGCGAATGACCTACGTGATTTCAAAAGGTTAGACTCAGTCATTGGGAAGGAAGGAAAGACTACAATAGAGTTATCAATGGAGAAAATGTGTTTACCTGTCGATTAATTGTTGGACAATTGTGTAGTTGGTTTTGTTCTTCTTTAGGGAATCAAGGTATATTATCCTATTCTATTTTGGTATAATTACAATTAGAATCTAGTGGAACTTACACAGATATGTCATAGTCATTAAACCTAAATTCGTGTTACTTATAAAGTACAAATCAACATGTATAGCAACTAGTGCAGTACTTACCCCTGGTTGTAGGGCATAAGTATGAATTCCTTGTCACGGTGAGCCTCCAGTGCCTTCGTCATGTAATTCTCGATGAGGGATGCATCCTCCTCGATGATATCCAAGGAGACCAAGCATGGGTCAAGAAAACCAATCGGTGATTTCGTTAATCTGGCTTCACTCACCATGTATCTATACAAACAGACACAAAAGCAATGAGTTATATATGACATTTATCGGTATTACATGAATGTAAACCATGATTGTATACACTTACAATGTCTAGCATCGAATGAGTGAGGAGAGGGTGTTAAGTGTGAAGAGAAAGAATGAGTCATCAAAGGTCACCGTGAAGACACGGTCATGAATATCATGCTGAAGATGATTTAGCCTGAACTTGACAGTGAGACCCAAGTGTCGTTGTTCCTCCGGCCTATTGGCCTGTCTCATGTACCATGCATGCAATCTCTGGCAAGCCAGTCCTAAGGTTAGAAGGCGCTCTTTCGGGATGACCAATGGCTTGCCTAGCACGAATTTCCGGGCCAAGGGCAAGTAGGGGGATCTCATCATCAGTTTTCTTCGATTTGCCCTTGCTGCCTCGGTTCTAGGTTGATTTCACATTAGTCGATCGGGCATGAGATGTAGATGCACCGCACCCTTGCTGCGTTTGTGCAGGTAGCTCCAGTGCGGATAGCCCCCATGGCATTGGCCCAGGTGTAGGTAGCTTTCGTGCAGATCACCCCTATGGAATTGGTACCGGTGCAGATAGCTCCTATGAACTTGGCACCAATACAGGAACCTCCAGGCATATATCCCTCTTGGGTCATTGAATGAATGTTCCAATGGCTTGCCCTAAAGTCGTGACCTCGTTGTTTAGGGGCATCTGCAGCGAGGTGACCTCAAAATTGGCATGAACACTATCCACATTCAATTTTGTGAAACCTGGCGCTAGAGTTATACTGTGCACCAAGGAACTGAGCCCGGATGGATACGCCTGGCCCCAAGCAGTAAACAGGGCAACAGAGCCATATCTCACTTGGAGCTTGCACTTCGTAGCCACCTACAAAATGATATAAAATTAGCTACTCCAACAGGCCTATCAGTGGATCGAGCATTCCAGAGATAATAATTATTTTCAGGATGTCATCGATAGGAAATCGATGGTCGCTTTCCGAGGTAGGGTTGGTCACACAGCTACTCCGGCGGTTGGGGCTGCCTAGCACAGGAGTGGCAGGGGCTTCCTGTTGATTTGATGAGATGTTGTACTTTTCCATCTGATCTCTAACATACCTTTACATCTAATCTCTAAGGGATGCTGTAATGTCCTTTCATAGTCGTGCCTCACGCTCGGCTTTGGTTCTCTTCCTACTCCGATATATTTGAGAATCCTCTGACAAACCATATTTTCGAGGAACATAAAGACCAAGGCCTCACGTACGACTTGGGTGCTCCTTGTTTCCTAGGGCCACGAATAGTATCTCTCCTTGAGAGCCTGGAACGAACCTTCAGAAGATTCTATACTCAACGTTTTCTGCAAGAGCCCAACATGTCATTTCACTTCATATGAAGTTATGGAGTAATTACAAACTACGTAGTTCGATATCTTACCAAGTGATGGGACACTTCCTCATCTGTGGGATTTTGAAAGGAGATAGCCCTCGACGACACGACAGATGACCTCATTCTTGTCCAGTTTCGGGCGCGCTCATCAGGGATCCCAACAAATAGTGGGAGGTATCCCGCAGGATTGCCTGCTCGTCCTCCTTCCTCTATTGTGGGATTTTACATGCATACCTAGTAGTGTTGAGTCTGTGGGGTGCGTGTTTTTGCCTGAGAGGCCCTGTGGGCTGCACTTTCACTCCTAAAATTATCTGTCATCTTCATCGCCATAAACTCTTGTCATTGCGGTTCCAAGAATGGATACTTGTGGAAGAACGTTAGATCCTTCTCCACGTATTACTTAACAAGAAGACTCTTAAAGTTCTTCTACGCTTTGCATGCCGCTAGCAATGCATGTCATCGCACGGAGGCCTTGTGTTCTTCTGGGATCTCAAATGATCAAAAACTTCTGTCACCAGCTCACTTTTTCAAACTTTGGTCACCTTCTTCCATGAATCGAATGTGATCTCAATCCGTTCCCGTGCAACTATTCTAACTATTCTCTAGAATGTGGACACTGCCTAGCAAGGATTGAGAGGGGTCCTAGATGCATCAACATCCGTGATGGTAAATCGCCATCAGGCTTTTCGATAGTCCTCTTGCTTTTCGGGATTTCTAGAGGACGATGCATCACACGCATCCAGCGACGATGTCGAAGAATGAGCAGACGACATATTCAAAAGATAATAGAAGTGAGCATAAAAGTAGGCATTGAAAATCTGCATAATTCACAGATTAAGAAGTGTGTTTTTGCTCTTAGGTGAGGAGTTGCACAAGTTCTAAACTTGGCCTTCTTCCACTCTTGTCAATATTTCAATAATCACAGTGACAATTCATTAAAAATTCTGCTAGATTGCCTAATCACAGTGTAGTATCAATGTCAAGAGCATGCAGAATCAATAATTTTGATAGAAATTAGAAATAAGCAACAGATATGAGCTACTGCAGAACCAACATATATTCGGCAAAGCCGAAGGACAGCGGTAAGCAATACTGAGTAGAAGAATACAACTAGCAAATGTGACTTCAAACTAGCAGAGTAATCCTAGATTGTCACTAAGATTTCAATCTTGACAAATTTTCTCATTGAGCAATCAAAAATCCACAATCTATAATGCAATAGTTCTCCCAGTGCCAATCGACAATCAAATTTCAGAGATAATGAACAGAGAAACTAGCACGGCTAACTAATGCACAATCAGATCTCATAGAGAAATCAAGAACATAAAGTAAATCTCACTATGCAGCTCGAGGGAGGCAGCGTGCTCGGGGGAGGAGTGCTCAGGGGAGGCAGCATGCTCAAGGGAGGAGTGCTCGGGGGAGGCGCCGTGCTCGGGGGAGGTGGCGTACTCAGGGGAGGAGAGCGCTGGAAGTGAGGAGGAGAGCAGCTAGAGTCAGGGGAGACGGCGATGGGCTCGGGAGAGGTGGCGTGCTCGGGGGAGGAGAAGGGCACCGGACGCGGGGGAGGAAGGCCATCGGAGTCGAGGGAGGCAGTGATGGGCTCATGGGAGGCAGCATCGTCAAGTAAGGGCTCGGGTGTAGTGTTAGTACAGTGGGAAAAACCCTAAAGTGCAATATATATATGGGGAATAATCACAGATAGTTCAGAATTGTCTGTAATAGTTATCATCACAAACGGTTCTAAATAAAAACTATCTATAATAATAAAATATCACAGACAACTTCACTTTAAAACCGTTTGTGATGATCCCTATTCACATCCACATATATATCACACATTCTCATATACATAAATACAAATTGACATATATATCACACATTCTCATATACATAAATGCAAATTCACATATATATCACATATTCTCATATACATAAATGCAAATTCATATATATATATATACATATATACTTATATATATATCAAACATATATATATATATATATATATATATATCTTATATACATATATGCAAATTCACACACACACACATATATATATATATATCACATATTCTCATACACATATATAAATGCAAATACAGAACATATGACACATAAACATTTCATTCATCATTCCACTTGCTTATTTCCTTTAAAAATTAGCCCTTCATGATGATCGACGCGTATGTAGCTAGCTTTGTCACGTTCTTTCTCGATCCTTGTGCCTTTTTCGAAAGGAGGTAACTCATCAAATTGATTGTATTCTTCTTCATCCACTACATTCTCAACCCCGACAATCCTCCTTTTTTATGAAGAACTACATGGCGCTTCTTATTTGGCTGGTCAGTTACATAGAAAACTTGAACAATTTGGTTAGTGAGTATGAACGATTCGTCTTTGTACCCAACACGTTTTAGGTCAATGGTAGTGACACCGTACTTATTGACCTTTACCTGTGGGAGATGGACCCAACTGCACCAAAACAAGGGGATCTTGAAAAGTACATAGCCAAGCTCACAAATCTCCTCTATGAACCCATAGTAGGAGTTCCTCAACCCATCAGTACTGAACGAATTTATGCAGACACCGCTGTTCTAGTTAGTGCTCTTTACATTTTAAGCTGTGTATAGAATGTGTACCCATTTAAGTCGTATCCTTGCCATGTCACAACTATAAATGTTAGCACTTTTGCCAACTATGTCAGCATATCACTTAACGAGATCCTAGCAAATCGCTCCTTCAATCACTAGTTGAACCGAATATTGTGTTGTCTCGTGATCCAAACATCCGATCGCTTTGGATTCTGTTGCGGAAGCACATCCTTGTGCTGGTCGATTTACGGGGGACACTTTAGTCATATGTTGCAAGACCGTGAAATGAGCTTGAGCATATGCATCCATATTTGGAGTGATTGCTTTCCTTCTGATGATCTCGATACCCTTGAGTCTCCCCTCATGGTGAGATCGAGGCACACCTATCGGATCAACCCGTGACATGTAATCCACACAGAACTCTATGACTTCTTCGGTTGCATAACCTTCAACTATGTTGCCCTCTAGCCGAGATCGATTCCGTACATAGGACTTGAGAATTCCTATGAACTTCTCGAATGTGTACATGCTACGTAGAAACACAGGTCCGCATATTTGTATCTCACACAAAATGTGAATAATGAGATAGACCTTGATATCGAAAAACGATGGAGGAAAATACATCTTAAGATGACATATAGTCATCATCACCTCGTCCTGTAGAGCATCTAGTCCTTCGGGATCGATGAAATAATACAGCCTCATGATTGTCTCTCGACCTTGATCGGCAAAATACTTCTAATTGCAATAAAGAGCATCTGCGTCATCATCACATGACAATCATGAGACTTCATACCAATTAACTTCAAATCTTCCATCAAAACAAGTTTCTTCATGTTGACAGAGTAACCAGATGGAACTTTCACACTATGCAAGCATTGGTACAGTTCAATTCTCTCGGTCTTAGATAGAGTGTAATAAGCAAGGGAAGGTAAGTTCATCCTTTATCGATCATTGTCTGTGCTAACTCAGGCCTGATGTCCATATCAACCAAGTCAAGCCGTGCATTGACACCATCATTTATTTTATCATGAATGTTCAGTAAGAGACCAATCAAACTGTCACATGCATTCTTCTCTACGTGCATGACATAGATGCACTGACGAACTTCGAGGTGCTCCCAATAAGGTAAATCCCAAAATATTTATCTCTTCTTCCAGACGTTCTTCTCATGGGTCATCGATTTATGTCCCTTTTCAAGCACACCTAAATCCTTAACCATATCATAAATCTCTTTTTCGCTTAAATGTTTGGAGCTGAACTATCCTCCTTCTCTTCGTTGAATTGTTTCTTCATCCTACGGGTGAGCCCTCCGAAGGAACCTACGGTGATGCATATACACAGTTTTGTGCGAGTGCTTCAGCCACACACTCTCAATATCATTTAAGCAATGAGTATAGACTTTGACCCTTTTTGTACTCTGGCCTGATAGGTTAGCAAGTACAGGATAATCATTTATGGTGCAAAACAACAAAGAGTATAAATTCAAGTTCTCTCGTTTGTACACATCCCATACCAGTACCCCTTCAATCCATAGTATTTTTAGATCTTCCACCAACGGTGCTAAGTACACATCAATATCATTCTCATGTTGTTTTGGCCCTTGGATAAGTATCGATAATAAAATATACTTTCATTTCATACACAACCAAGGACAAAGGTAGTAGATGCAAAGAGTCACGCGCCAAGTGCTATATTAGTTGCTCATGCTACCGAAAGGATTCATTCTATCTGTACTCAATCCGAACCTTATATTCCGTGGTTTTGTACCGAAGTCTACAAACCTCCTATCGATGTTCCTCCACTGGGCTGAATTAGTAAAGTGTCTTAGCATTCCATTCTTTTTACGCTCCTCCAAGTGCCAACGCAGCAGTTTTGCCTCCTTTGGCTTCGCAAAAACTACTTCAAATAGGGAATTGCAGGAAGATACCATGCCACCTTAGCAGCATGATCCTCTCTTCACCCCTATTCCCTCGCTGTCATCTGAAAGATTTTTACGCTTGTATCGGGAGGCATTGCATATTGGACATACATGTATGTTTGCATACTCTTTATGGTAGAGGATACAGTCGTTCAGACATGCATATATTCTTTCTACTTCCATTTCCATCCAATGGACAAAGAACCTTCTTAGCTTTGTAGGTGGTTTTGGGTAACATGTTTCCCTCCGAAGCATATCCACTAAAAGACCTAACAGTGCCGTGAAATTCTTATTGGACCAACCGTTGCTTGCCCTTAATTTCAGCAGTTCAAGTACGGTTGACAACCTCGTGTACTTTGACTTGAAGCACGTGAATAAAAGTTTCTCCGAGTCCTCCATCAAGCCCAGAATTTAACATACTCTCTCTCATCACAGTTCCCTTTGGATTCACGAATCATTTGATCCAGATTGTCATCATGCAGCCAATCTGAATAGGAACCATAATTGACATCTTTCGGCTGCATATCATTGACTTCATCGGTGATGTCATTATTACCACCTTCCTGTGTAATCTATTCTTCACCATGATTGGTCCAACGTGCATGCCTCTTTTTTAAGCCCCTTCAAATCAAGTGCGCTTCAATCTGTGCTCGGTTCTTAAACATCTTCAAAGCCCTGTCTCTAGCTCAAATAGCAGCCTAGATCTAGAATTTAAGATAGAGAATCAGATGGGTCTACGCGCAATTAATATTGTGGAATTATCAAGTATAGTTTTTAATAAAAACCGTTTGTGATGACTTAAATATCACAGATGAACCGTTTGTGCAGTATCACAGATGGTGACGATTCTTGTTACTAACCATCTGTGATACTTCACAGATGATTTTCACCATGAAGCGTCTGTGATATTTCCTCTTCACAGGTGGTTTTTATCATTGGCAGCAACACAGATGGTCTATAAACTAAAAAACTCTGTGGTTGTATTTAATACTGATGGTTTTTAGGAACTGTCTGTGATGTGGCATCTACAATAGTGAGATCACCTTCTTCTTCTTCTTAATTGGCTAGGTCTTAGGCTTGTTCTGGGGATGATTCTTGCTCTTCTTCCCATTGCTCTTAAAGTTATTGACCTCCACTTGACTTTTCATCACTGCTAGCCCTGGCACGCTCCTACACATTAATCGCACCTGTCAATTCATTTATCATCATGTGCTCCTTAACGAAGGCGGTAACTTGGCCAATATCATATTTACTTGAAAACTCTCTGGCAAGAGACAGTCACTCGATTTAGATCAAGTACATGAAGTGAAGCTCATGGAGCTACTCCATCACCGGCCGTTCCTCTACCATCTTGTAATTCAAGTAATTGGCAGTAATGAAAGACACATTCACATTGTCCCCTTTTGAATATTTTCCATCCAGCTCATCCCACAACTTTTTAGCCTTCGTGAAGTTGACAAAGACATCAAAAAACTAGTTCGACAAGACAGCCAACAACCGAGCCAAAGCTGAGTGGTTCGCATCCTCCCAACGAATTTTATTCTTGCCCTCCAAAGGAAGCACTAGAGGATCCGAGATGACCTAAAACAATTTGAGGTCAACCAAGCCATGATTTTGTCTTATCTTGCCAATGTTTAAAGTTTGTGCCGTCAAAGACTTCCGGTTTAACGAAATCGGAAGATGAAACCATTTCAACAGTGATTGGTTTCTGGATTGTTGGAAATTAAACGAATTTAGCAATATTTCTATTTTAATTCCAATTGTGATTAAGCACAAGAAAGCATAGTAATAACAGTATGAAAATGACATGATATATATATATATATATATATATAGGAAAAATACTTTTTACTCCCGAGTGTAATTACTCCCACCTCTAATATACCACCTAAATAAACTTGAAATACTCCTTTATCATTTTAGGTATACTCGTATACTAATTATAAGATACTCCAATGTGAACCACATGAAAAAATTGCAAAAGAGTCTATAGTTTTTAGCGTATTTTGTAAATATCTTTATATACACATATAAAAAGGAGTATGTCTAAAAAATATACATACCACCTCTGAAAAATTATACATACTACCTAGATGGTCTTAAATACTTGTATACTACACATACATACCCTCCGTTACGCGAGATACGACATAGGGAGTAACTACACCCGGAAGTAGAAAAGAGGTTTCCTATATATATATATATATATATATATATATATATATATATATATATATATATATATATATATATATATATATATATATATATATATATATATATATATATATATATATATATATAATCTCTCGAGGTTTATAGCGTAATTGTTTAGTAGAAAAGAGGTTTCTATTATATATGATATGAATTGTTTATATGAGATATATATATATATATATATATATATATATATATATAAACAATTCATATCATATAACATGCTATAATATATATATATATATATATATATACATATGAGCATATAAAATCATGCTATATACTTAACAAAACACACATATGAGCATATAAAATCTGCATAACGCACAAATTAAATAATTGAAGTATTGCTCTTAGGTGAGGAGTTGCACAGGTTAAAAGAAACTTGGCCTTCTACGACTCTTTTCAAATTTTCACGATCACAGTGACAATTTCTCAAAATTCTGCTAGTTTGACTTAAGCAAATATTACCTCTGTGTAGTATCACTGTCAAGAATCATGCAAAATAACTCATTTCAACCAAAACCAGTCACTAGGACAAAGTAATGCTACTGCAGATACAACCTTTATATTCGGCAATTTAAGAATCAACACAAATATGATTTCGACAAAGCCTAGCTACCACAGTAAGCAATCCTAAGCAAGTAATTTCAGCATAATCAATTGACAGGGCCTCAAACTAAAATCAATGGAGATAACCAACTAGAATATGAAAAGATCACACTAGCAGAATGAATCTAAATTATCAGTGTGATTTCAATTTGACAAAGGTCCTCATTGAGCAATCAAAAGCCCACTAACTATCATGCAATCGTTCCCTCAGTGCCAATCAATAATCAAATATAAGAGATAATAAGCAGATGATCTAGCACGGCATACGAATGCACAATAGAGGTAACAAGAATAGTGATCAGCTCACAATGCGGTGGCACTCCAAGCCACCGTGAAGGCCAAAAAGGCCTAGGCTCGTCGGGGAGACGCGGGGTGGCACTATTACAGAAAGCCTAATATTAGACGCCAAATCACAGACGGTTTTGTGAAATCGTCTATGATGTACACTACTACAGACGGTTTTAATTTGGAGGCCGTCTGTGATGTTTGTGGTGGGAAAAAGGAGTATCACAGACGGTTCTTACCGCTGAACCGTCTGTGATATTCTAGATTATCACATACGGTTTTTATTAACCGTCTGTGATATTCCAGATTATCATAGATGGTTTTTATTATAAAACCGTCTGTGATAATCTGAATATCACGACGGTTTTATAATAAAACCGCTGTGATATTTCAGTATCACGAGCACGGTTTTATAATAAAAACCATCGTGATATGTTTCCGCCTTGCAATCTCTCAAAATTTCATATTTTCCGCTTGAGTCCGAATATGGTTCAATTTTGACACACCTTCAGAAACGGGCATAACTTTTGCATACGGTGTCCGTTGACGCGTTCTTGTACTCATTGGAAAGCTAACAACGAGCCCGATAAAAAATGACCGCTTGCACTAGTCGACCTCCAAGACCCCGAAAATCGGCCATCTTGGACCTAAATCTGCGTCGCAAGTTTTTGATTTCTGTTTTTGCCCTTTTTCTTGGTCTTCCTTTTGGAATTTGGATTTTGCTTCAACTGAAAAGTTGTAGATCCCGTCGAAACCTTTCAAATGAGTATATATAAGTCATATAGAACTTTGCTATTTTATCTTTTCAGACTAGTTGTTTATATTGCATCGGTATATAAAATTGTGTGCTCTAATTCACAAACGGTTCTATATGTAGAACCGTCGTGATATTCATTCATCATGACGGTTCTATATGTAGAACCGTCATGATGATCATTCATGATAATCTATATGTAGAACCGACAGTGGGCGATCGATCTGCTCAACCCAATCCTAGCCAATAGAAATCTACCAAACCTCACCCCACGAATCCCCGCGCCAAAAAATTTTGAACTCCCGCCTCTCCCTCCCCTATAAATATAACCAAAACCCAGCCTCCTTGCTGTTCTCCTCCTCCTCCTTGTCGTCCTCCTCCTTGCTGTATGTGCTCCTCCTCCTTGCTGTCCTCCTTCTTGCTGTATGTTCTTCTTGCTGTATGTTCTTATCCTCCTTGCTGTCCTCCTCCTTGCAGACGACACACAAGTCTACGGGAGGCAAGACACCGCAAAAGCAACTAACTCGTGCTAACCGTGCAGACGCTCAATCAATGCCGACGATGGTGGGCGTCAAAGACATCCAGCTCATGCGTTGCATCAGGGGCGAGAAGGCATAGATATTTGCTTTTTTTTCTTTGTTCTTGTTGTGTAACCTGCTCGTTGTTTGGGATATTGTAATGGTAGGCTCTAATCTTAATAAAAAATGAATGTTTTATGTTTGTGAAATGAATTGAGATGTATACATGTACATGTTGATCTGCTTGTTTCAGAGGGCATGGCTAGCATTTCCTGAAGCTAGCCAATAAACAGAAATAGGTTTAGGGAATATCACAGACGGTTTTTAACTAAAAACCATCTGTGATTTATAAATATCACAGATGATTTTTAGTTAAGAACCGTCTGTGATATTTACAAATCACATACGGTTCTAAATTTAGAACTGTCTGTGATAACTATATATCACAGACGGTTTTTAACTAAAAACCATCTGTGATATTTGCAACACAGACGGTTCGAAAACCGTCTGTGATGACCTCGTATTATCACTGACACATAAATTCAGACGGTTCACAAAACCGTCTGTGATGACGTTTTTGAACCATCTGTGATGACCTTTTCTGTAGTAGTGTGGGGCAAGAGGAGAATGGCGCGATGGGAAGGTGGGAAGCGGACGGGAAGGGGGCAGTCGGAGGGGGAGCATGGATGAGGGGGAGAGGAAGAGCGGGAGGGGAAAGGGGCGCTCGGGCTTGCGGTGTGCGTAGAGAGACGATTCGGTGTAGATGGACGGAATAGTGCGGGTAATTTTTGCAACTTCAAAGGTTATTTTTGTTTTAGGTATGCTAGATTTCTACGAGAATTTATCAAAACCTGTTTCTCTCCACTAGTTCATGTCCAACGCTGCTCTATAGGAGAAGCTGAATTCGATTTTTTTTTAGGAAGCTAGCTGTTTGATACAGCTTCACAAAATTCAAAAAAAAATCTAGTAGCAAAAATCGTACCAAACAGGTCCTAAGGAATTATCTGGTGAACTTTTCTACCTCCGCTGCGTGCTACGACGTCGTCTGGAAGCCGTGCAGCGGGCGCACAGCCGGCAGGCTCATTGGGCCGCGACCATCAGGAGATGCAATTCGCGTAGCCGTGGCGCGTCATGGAGCGGAGGAAGCCCAGCGAGCGGGCTGCCACCGAGCGGTGACCGGTCCAATATGGGGGGGCCTGACCACCGGATCCACGACTGAAAGACGACCGGCCGACATCAAAAGAGAGGCCCGTTGGACATCGATCAGCTACCATCTCCAACATCTGGTTGCTGTGTGTTCTGCATGCACACCAAGTTGCCTCCTCTTTGCAACCGTGGAGCCATACGTACGTCCTTTTTCTTGCATCAGACAAAGTTGCTTTGCGTTTTAGTTAACTCGAATGGTGGTAAATTGAACCTCTTTATGGACTTGATGGACGCTGAAAATTTGTGCTCCACTCGATCGCGATATATGAACACCACGTTTATGTTTGTTTACGCAATAACACAAGTTCATTGAGGCACATGCAGGCGTGAGGTATTATTCGTCTCTGATCGATGATCCTGCACTCTTCGCTTGCTGCTGGCATGTACGTATTAGCTTAATTAGCAACTGATCACCTCGGCAAGGAGCTTGTACCGTCTAACCTTCACCCTAAACCGCGCCTTCCCAGCGGCGGCCTGCATCTTCCCCCTCCCCTTCGCCGTGGCCACCTCCGGCACCGGCAGCACCGCCCTCTCGTCGCTGCCCTTGGGCTTCTTGACCGGCTTGCCGGGCTCCGCCGAGATGACGGAACTCGAGCACCCACCACACGGGCGCCGGCTATTCTCACCACCCTCTTCAGAATTATTCGTTTCTGACGGTGTGGTCGACATCCTCCGCTTCGCCGCCGCCGTTGGCTTCACCGGCGAGCATCCTCCGCCCTCCTCCCTCAGGCACCAGTTGCACCTCCGGTACGCCTTCACCCTCGGGTACAGATCGCTGCAGTATCTACACACGTACATATATGATATATCCTAATCACTAATAGACTAACGATTAAAGAGTGGCAAATAGGAACGGAAGCAATACATATGCATGCATGTTGCTACCTGTGTTGCAGCCGGAGGCGGCAGAGCTTGCACCGGAACAGCTCGCGCGGCAGGCCGTGGTCGCCGCACATGCAGCAGACGGCGGAGGCGGCGGCGCCATCGTCGTAGCCAGGAGACGCCATGGGAGATATATGGAAGGAGTGGAGGAGACGGTGAGGAGGAGGGATTACGTGTGTGATATGAACGATATATAGATGAGGAAGACACCCGGTGGAAAAGGCCGCATGAGGCTGTCGCATCTCGATGTGGTCGATCTTCACGGTCGCGGACGGGGGGCGGGTAGCTTTCGTGAGGTCAGGGAGGGAGAAAAACGGGACGAGTAGCGAGTAGACCACGCTGCACGCACGCCACAGGGTTTTCAGCGTGTACGTGTGTAGTGGCTGCTAAAGAAAGTAATGGCGCGTGACAGTTATCGTGGACCGAGGGCAAGACCCGCCAGGCGTATGGAGGTAATTTTCGCAAGGCGTGATACGGAGCATACGGCATGTCGGCTGTGTTGTACTTCTGCACAAGTTTCATCGATGTGACTTTCAACTTTTGTGCGTTGTTGTTATCTGCGGTGCAGGTGGAGGATATATAAACGAGAATACACAGGGGAACTGTGGAACTTTGATTTAAACTAGGTGATGTAAAGGCTTATGAACTGGGAATTCTAAAAAAACACATTGTTGTATTTTGTAATCTAAATATGATTAAATCCGGTCATTTAAAAAATCTAATTAGGTTTCATTAAAAAGATATATTCTAACTAGAATGACTAGTCGTTAATGCGAACTGATTAGAGGTTATGATAAGTATAATCTTCTTGTTCGTGATGGGATCTACACTGACTCGCACCAACCGGTGTCCATAGGTGTTTAAGCAGACTAGAATCGGATGTAGCTACTCGAGACGCTTCCTAGTACAATTCTTCATCATCATCTTTTGATATTTTGTTTCATCTCCGAGTAGGGTGTTATTTCCGTCTCCGATTACTGTTCCAGTTTTCGAATATGTCTCTAATTCCATTGCTGACTAGGACTCAGTTCATTTCTCGTCTAGAACTCTTATTCCCAAGGGTATTTATACCCCTTTGTAAGCTTCATAATAGATAGCACGCTTCAAATTCTTTACATATGTAATACGCTAAGAGCATTCTGTAACTTCTCCTTATAATGATTTTGTCGAGATCATAGGGAGTTGATGTCGGTAATTTCATGATCAACGACTGAATATAGGCCAGTTTTGATAAACATCAGTACCTGACTTTTCCCTAGATCGATCAAATTTCTAACCTTTTGGATGTATATTAGCATCCATGTCCATCAGTGGCTGCGGCCCTCGCCTCTCCAACGAGCATCAGGGTAGGTAGGTAGGCTAAGGCTCACCAGACCCTGGACCTTAGCTTTGAGCGCGACGGTGCCAGCCAGAGGCTAGGGAGAAGGTTAGGAGCATCCTTGGGTGGGAGTATGTCAACGATTCAGATGAGTCAAGTTAGATCTTGAGGCAACAGGAGGCAAGAGGTGGTGGTGGATTCACTGGTGATGGGGTCGATGAGCTGCTTAAGATAGGAAAGAGGCGGGAGGTGGTTGTTCGGGGAAAAGCACTGGAAGATTGAAGCAACACTAGGGGTAGTATGGTGTTAGGGTTATGAGTAGGGAGCGAAGAATGTACATGAGAGAAGGAGGTGATGATTCTCGCTGGATGTTACGAATTCTGATAGACATTTTGTTAAGGCTGGTTAGATCTAGCAAATGTAGTTTAGATTACAAGAAATGTCATTATTGGTCATATCCTACTTCATAAAATTTGACACACTGAAGTATATGATTTACTTCATGCCCTTTGAATCCCAAGTGTACAATGCTTTAATGTTCCTCTTGTACTTATTGATAAATACCAACATGAGTAGGCTGACTACTTTTTAGAAGAATTATGGATAATTAATTCTCTTTTTCTCATCTTGGCATAATTATTGCTACAAGATCTCATTGGAAGAGTGTTTTAAGACAACTACTACTCTGACTGACATAATTAGAGCTGTCAAGTGTGATATGGGATCTGATTTTGTCTCTAGCTCATTTTAAATTGTAGGGTGTACAAGACTATATTAGTGCTACCATGAAATATGTGAGTATCATTCATTTAAATCAAGAATAAGTAAGTTGTGAGCTGAGTTATGACTTTATGTTATCTACTTTACTACCTCAGTGTCAAAAGATAAGCCGTTCTAGGATGCCACATATTTTATGGTAACACTAACATAGTCTTGCACACCCCACAGTTCACTTTGAATTGTAAATCACTTTACGTTATAATTCAATTATCTGTCGTTTATTTGTATTCTATTTGCTTGTTTTCAAATGATATGGCTTGCGTTTTCTGAGGCTAACCGGAAAATAGAACTTGTTTAGCTATACAAAGAACTATTACAGGCGATTTCTACCACACAACTGTCTGTGATAGTAGACCATTACAGACGGTTTTTTGTATTAGCCATCTATGATAGTTAGATATCACAGACGGTTTTACTGTGTTTGTGACTTATTATAGACGGTTTGGATTCTAGTATCACTGACGCAATAAATCAAATGATTAAGAAACTGCCTCTGATGACAATTACGAACCATCTGTGATGATCTTCTCTGTAGTAGTGCGGATTCTAAAGTAATTCTAGAGGATTTATATTGTTTGCAGCAAAATTTCCATGCAACTCCTACTCAGATCTTGCGTTCCAAATGACTCCTAACTTTGAACCATGTGGGCTTAATGTACGTGAAAAAATACACATCAAGACCATTATTCTGAGGGATTGAACTAATAAAAATGAGATTTAAAGTCAACCTTTAAGCATTCTTTACGAGTCGATGCACTACCTCATTAGGGCGCTTGGGTCAAACATTTTTCGCCCACGCATAGGCATCTCATTGCGTGTGCCGGTGTGTCATCCAAGAAATGCCAAAATAACTGCACTCAGAAAATTGAAAATTTACTCTTTCGTTTCTTTTAAGTGACGTTCTTAACTTTCTATGGATACTAATAAAATTATATTATTATAAAAGTATCCTGAATGACAAATATAATGATATAGTTTTATATAGTTAATCTAGATAAATTTAAAAATAAAAGTGGTCAAAATTTAATGGCAGGAAAGCAGGAATTATACTTTAACTTAGAGGTGGGAGTCGGGCTGAGCCATTTCGTGCCAGTCCAAGGCCTGACTGGCCCAGTCCGACCCAAGCATGGCCTGGGCACGCCACGTGGTGGGCTGGGCCAGCACGTCACGAATAGTGGGTCGGGCTGGGCTTGCAAAGCCATGGCACGGCCGGTGTGGCGTGGCGTGCCTGGGTCGGCCCGGCACGGGTGGCACGGCCGGCACTGCAAGCACGAGGAGCACGATCGGCACGCTCTTCGAACGCATGAACGAGGCGGGCACGAGAGAAATGAAGATGGCGGCTGTCGCCATCATAGTCACTGCCGTCTTCATCGTGTATAGTTACTTTTGGCTGGGTTTAGGCTGGCACGGTGGCACTGCCGCCTTCATCGTGTATAGTTACTTCGGGCTGGGTTTAGGTTGGCACGGTGGACTTTGGTCCATGCTTGGGTTGGCTGGAGGCGAGGTAGGCCGACACGGCATGGCGACACGGCATAGTACGGCACGACGTAGCCCAAAGCACGATGGGTCTGAACCATACCAACATGACACGATACGACGCTCTCCAAAACACGATAGATCCGAACCATACCGGCACAGCACATTCCAATGTCCACTCTACTTCAACTAAAGCGCAAGCTCGCGCAACAACACGCGACTCTCTTTTTTAGCCGAAAGCGCACGAAAGACCTGGGCTTGGTCAGGCACCTCCAAGCATCAGCTAGCATGGTGAGAAGAAACACCGGAGCCAACGGTGAACTTCCGGCCCAAACAATGACGGTCTACAGTAATGTGGGCCTCATTGGACAACAGATCCGTCAAAACGGAGGCCTAGCCCACAGAAGCCATGGGTCGCGATGTGCCAGTGGGGGGTTCCGCACTCGGTGCCTCGAACGGAGACAGCTCGCTCGGGGAGCGTTCTTATTATCGCGCGCTCTTCGCTCCAGGCACTGGATGCCACAGCATGATCAGGGCGGCGGATCCGAGAGATGGGCCTCGTCGACGACGAGACGATGGCAGGCGTACGCTGCCTCGAAGGCGGCGAACGATGCCGTTGCGTGCATGGCGTGGACCGATCATTCGGACGGGGACGACAGCCGTCACTCTAGAGTCTGAAGCGGTGCACCGATGACAAAGATGGTGGTGGTCGTGATAAGGAAGAGCTAGCACGTAGGCTAGAGCAATTCCTTTTTATCAATAGAGTTTCTACTATTTTTGGCATGTTACTAGAAAGTATCGGTATATTGATATAAAATTACATATTTATATGTAATTTAGTACCGAGGTACCGATACTTCCTGGTATCTTCCAAAGATCACACACACATATATATAGACACACAATTTAAAAGAAAGAGTTGTTGGTGGTAGTTCATCACTAGCGGTTCATCTACCACCCCTCCTCATATAAATTTAGTGCCGACATGTGGGCCTTGTCCCTCTCCCTTACTACCCCGCCTGCTCCTCCTTCCTCTCCACTCCGCTGCCTTGCCCCCTCCCCTCCCACCTCCAGCTCCTCCTCATTCGTCGCCACTCCACTGCATCGCAACGCTCCCTTCACACCCCAACTGCCTTCCCCCTCTCCCTTGCCTCCTGTTCCTCCTTCATCGCCCCCTTCTACATCGGCACCGTCGCCTCTTCCCTGTGCTCCACTGCCTTGGCCCCTCCCCTCCCCTCCTCGCCTGATTGAGCCCCTCCCCTCCCAATCCATGCAGCCGCCTCCCCCAACTCCATCTTCCCCCTAACCCTCCCCTCTCTTTGGATTTCTGACCAGGGTGTGCGGCCTTCGACCAGCCCCCTCCGCCACAGTTTCCCTTTGTCCCCTCGTCACTATCCCACCGAATGTCACTAGATCCAGGCGTCTAGATCCCCAAGCCCCTGAGCCCATGGAGCCCTTGCTGGCCCAGGCAGCAGCGTCGAAGCGTGACTAGAGATGGGGGAGAGCCAATGCACTCATCATCAACCGGAGATGGGGGGGGGGGAAGCAATAGAACTAAGAGAGTAGATCGATGGCAATGACGGCTCAATGATGCTGGTGGTAAGTTCCTTTGCTCCTTCTCTTTCTCTCTGTGAGACCTTTCCTCAAATTCCTAATTTCTCCAATCTATCAATGAGCACAATTCTCTCCAACTAACAAACAGATTCTCCCCATCGTGGTGAGAACTTCATCACCTGCTTTCGCTGCCCAGCCTCGTAGTCCACATCTACTACGATGCGGCCGGCGATAGGGCGCTCTACGACACGGTGGCCATCCAGGCCATCTTGGACGCCTGCGCGGCAGTCAAGGGCAGCCGCGTTCTCCTCCCGGGCCCGGGCACTACCTGGCAGTGACCGTCCACCTCCGATTGGGCATGCAGTTGCTGGGTGAGACTAGGTAGGAGGACTAAGCTCCATGATTAAGACTTTCCATCTATGATTAAGATTTTTCATCTATGATTGATTCAGCGTGCTAAATCGATAACTTTTTTCCAAATTGATGTCTTTTTTAATTAATGAATGTTAACAGATTTGCTTGATATATTATATATCATTACACTTGCACGTATCTAAAAGCAATCCAAAGGCAGGGATGCTTGATGCCCCATTTCAACGTATATATATATATATATATATATATATATATATATATATATATATGAAATGGGACACCTATGTTGAACACCTAGGCTCCTGCCGTTAGATTGCTTTTAGATAATAAACTAATGTATGTATGGTATGTAATATATTAGGCATGCTAAATCAATCATGGAAGGAAAGTCTAATCATAGATGGAAAGTCTCAATCACACTACGTATCTAAAAGCAATCCAAAGGTAGGAGACTAGGTGTCTTGAGGTGCTTGTTATTTATACTATATATATATATATATATATATATATATATATATATATATATATATATATATATATATATATATATATATATATATATATATATATATATATATATATATATATATATATATATATATATATATATATATATATATATATATATAGGAAAAATACTTGTATCTATATATGTATATGTATATATATGTGTGTATGTATATATGTATATGTGTATATATGTATGTATCTCTCTCTGTATGTATGTATGTTATGTGTGTGTTTGTGTGTGTGTAATATCTGTGCTTGACAAGGCATTTGATTATCTCCATGCATGTAGTGCGGGCCCGTCATCCTTCCACAGAAGTTCAGCCAACAACTCAACAATAATAGAACGTGCCTTTGAACATCACTACTGAATGCACACATATATATGGATAAATTTTGCAATTAATCTGAACAGAAGGGCTACATAAGTTGTAAGGACCACAAACTTTAGCTAGTCTCATCTTCTTGTGAAGACAAGAGCACAAAATACTACAAATCTGTAGCTGATTATGGCTTGAACATGGGGACAAGAATCACATGATTGAGGCCCTGTTTGTTTTGGATTCTAGGCAAGCTAGCTACTTCTAATAGCCAAAAGCTCTCCCAAACAGTCCAGATTTTGGGCCAGCTATTGAGAATCTGAAAATCTGGGAAGGCACAATTATATTGGGACCGAGAAGCTACAAAAACCCAGCTTCTCACAGATTCTGCGGACTAGTGCCATTAAAGTTCAAGTTATTTACCCGCAAAATGCCACTGAATAAAAATACCCCCGCGCGCCTCCCGCCGCCGCCACCCCGGCCCTCCTCGCCGCGCCTCCCGGACTCCGCCGCTGCCCGCCGCACCCTCCCCGCCGGCCGTCTGCCCTCCCCGCCGCCTCCCTAGATCCCCGCCGCCTGCCGCCTCCCAGATCCGCCGCGCCCGCCACATCGCCGGACATGACACGCCACGATAGCCTCCTCTTCCTCTCCCTCATCTCGCTGTCATTGCCGTCGCGCCGCGAGGCGGGAGCGGCAGCTGCAGACACGCCCAGGAGGGCACCTCTGCCGCGCCGGCTCGTCATCGAGCCGACGACGCGAGGAAGCGGGCGAGGCGAGGAGGAGGTGTGGTGCGCAAGCCGAGGCTGGCGGCGAGGCCAACAACTGGCGCGTGGACGGCGGTGCCGGAGGAGTGCGCGGCCCACGTGCGGGAGTACGTCGCCGGGGCGGCCTACCGCTCCGACCTGGAGGTCGTGGCGAGGGAGGCGTCTGCCTACGCGCGCGCCGCGAGCGTCGGGGATGTGTAATACCCCAAATTTGCATAAAGGAAAATAATAGTGATAAAGGAATTTTTGCCGTCAGACCCATCGACCATTTGGAGCGTCGATTTAGTATCGCGCGCAGAGGTTTCCAGACCATCCCAGGATGGTCGGCACCGTCTAGAGAGCCGCATATTTAGCGCTCTCAGAGGTTCCCGGACCGCCTAGGGACAGTCGGCACCATCTCGCGTTTCGGGTGTTCATCATCCGGCAAACCCTTACCTTTATTACCGACTTACCGCTGCAGTAGAAACCAAGCCAACAGCCATGGACTAGAATGCCCTTGGGCAGCCATGTATATGAGAGAAGAGAGGGAGGGCATCCCGGTCATTTCATAAATGCCAAGGGCAGCCCCCAACCGTGCCCATATATGCTAGTACAATGCATCCAAGCTCATGTCCCCATCCCATTCACTCGGCCAAGGTAAGTGCCTAGCAAGGGAAGCAAGCTATTCCATTTCTCTCACGGCCAAGTCAAGAGCCAAGCCCATTTTCTCCCATCTCATTTTTCTCCTCAAAGTAAGAACAAAGCCAACCGAAGCACCATTCTTTCTCACTGCCAAGACCGAGCACACCCCCAAAGCATGTGAAAGGTGGAGATCCCGGGTCGGAGCCGTCCACGCGTCATCCCCGAGGCTAACCAGGCAAGTGCATTGTAAAGCGGTGAATTCGGGTAGTGATTTCGCTTAAATTGAATGATTTGGGGTAAGTTTACCTTTACCGGGAACACATTGAGAAAAGATGAATAATGAACGTTAAGACATGACAAGTTGAAAAGCATAAATGAACTTGTAAGTGCATGGTAGAACAGTGGATTGTGGTGAAATATTGGTATCTTTATGTCTTTGGTGACGTGTTCTACAGTGACTTATGATTTCGTGCTAATCGTACTTGGATGAGTGTTGCTTATAATTAAGTGCCACAGTGAAAGCATGTTGCATTATGCATTGCACTCATTCACGACAACAGACCTACCTCGGTGGGTGGTATACGGTATAAGCTACGATTCTGACGCATTACGGATGCATTGCATTGCATGAAAACGTAACGAACGGTGATACGATAGCATGATGTATTGTATTGCATAAAAGAGTTAATAATGAAGCAGAAACAGGGATAGTGATGTATAGTTCACAAAGATGGGAGGTGATAACAGTAGAATAGTTACAGAGATAGTGGGGTGTAGTCCACAGAGATAGGAAGTGATAACTGTTAAGTAGTATAGGCTAAAGAGTTGAGAATGTGCATGAGCATGTGCGTGAGCATATGCATAATAATCGGTGGATGAGAATCGATAAGGATATGAAAAAGGGCATGTGCATGATGAATAGCCCATCGGATCTTGTAATGGTTAAATGGAAGAGTGGTTAATGAAATTGGAATGATTATGGTCTAATGGATGAACCTGTTATTTGCTGTTTTGCTTTGTACTTGCTGAGTCGGTGGACTCAGCCTTGCTTTGTTGATGTTTTTTTAGGTGACCGTTGATGGCGTCAGGCACGGGCGGGAGTAGCACATGGATAACTGGCACGAACCAGCAGCACTTTTGTATCGCCTTTTGTCAGTGTACTTTAGCTTTGTTAGGCTAGAGCAATCACTGGAACTACTATGATGTATCTGAACGCAGAAACATAAATAAATTTAATGTTGGCTTAAATTCTCCTGTGTTAATGAAGTGGTAAGAGTTACAGAGGTGGTAACATCTTGGCCCAGAGGGTGGGCGGGGTGTTACAGGATGATGGCCGCGACGCCTGGGTGTTCGACGTCGACGAGACGCTGCTCTCCAACCTCCCCTACTACGCCGACCACGGATACGGGTTTGACGATCGTGCCACCCTCAAATTCCTCACCTCAAACATAAAAAAATGGCGAATTTTAGGCATCAAGTGACTATTTCTTTAGGATTGCATTCGATTCGCCAATTGAGACGCTCACATGAAATTCTTTTATTCGAAATCGCAGGCTTGAATTGTTCGACCACCACAAGTTCGACAAGTGGGTCGAGAGGGGGGAGGCGCCGGCGATCCCCTCCAGCTTGAGGCTGTACAAGGAGGTTCGCGAGCTGGGATTCAAGACCTTCTTGCATCAATGCACTCTTTATAATCTGTGGATCAGACATCTATTAGAATGCCTAAATTGCCAAATTTAGTGCCGCAGCAATGCCCTTGCATCATCATGTAGTCAGTTTTTCAGTTCATGATGTTGTACTGAATAGGCGCTTCGGATCTGAATGTTCTTATGTCAATATCACTGCCAGAGAACAGTCGCCCTTAGTTCTGTCAAGCACCTAGCATCAAATTTGTTTTCTGATTACCAACTATTCTTCATTGCTGCATGCTGGGAGTCTGACACATGCCCTTCGCAATGTCCAGGGCAGCAGCTGATCGCAAGAAAACAGCGACGACCTACAAATCGGAGAAGAGGAAGGAGATGGAAGCAGAGGGGTACAGGATCCTAGGAAATTCCGGCGATCAGTGGAGCGATCTGTTGGGCTACTCTATGAGTGCTCGCTCCTTCAAGCTTCCCAATCCAATGTATTATATTCTATGATGCAGAAAGCAAGGGCGGATGGAAAATGCGGTGTTTATTTGGTGCATTTTTCATGCAGGCCCAATTGAACCGAGTCTTGATCAGCGCAAAGAAATTTGACAATAATACAGCAATGGGATTTAAACTGTACAAAAGCTTCACTAACATCATGTAGTAGTATTCATTATACTTGTAAGTTCAAATGTAATGAATGAAATGAGAGATGTCATTTAATGAATAAAATGGCGAGCTCACAGATATGTCAATGGTGTCTTGGCATCTATGCTCTACCGGAGGAATGTGTTTCTGATGGCGCTCTTCCTTTCAGCCCTCTTAAGGCTCGAATTAGCTAATTTGATCTTCCAAGTTGCCTCAGATGCTAGCATTTTTCTCCCTTGTGAGGATTCAAATAAGCTAGTGAGCACCTTCTTAGGACTAAAGCTTGTAGGTTGCTCACAAGCCGGGCTGCAACGATGTGATCGATCCCGCATCAAAGAAGAGGAAAATATTGTTAAGATGTAAATTAAGATGAAGCTACAGATGCACCACGAACTAGAAGGATGATTTCTTCTGTTCAGAGAAAAAATGTACAGCCAAAAAATTTTCATGATGCAAATAACTTGGAGATTTCAGGATAATAATTTCTTCTGTTCAGAGACAAAAAGTGCAGAAAAAATTTATATGGAAACCTGGATGTTTGAACTAATTTCTTCTGTTCAGAGACTAAAAGTGCAGAAAAAATTTATATGGAAAACTTTCAGAGACAAAATCCATATAAAATTATGATTTGGCGTCAAATTTATTGTCATGAAATTTTAACATTAGTTTCTCACTTTAGGGCATTTCAGTCAATACATCTATCAGGATACCAGCCGCACAGCTAGAATCCAGGATGCCAAATAGGTTAGCTACTCAGACCAGCTACTACTCAAACTAGCCAGCTACTCAGAATCTCCAGTTAGCTACTCAGAATCTACAGCTGAAATAAACAGGCCCTGAGCCATAGTATGGATGGCGATGCATACGTATGGCACAGCCTTTTTACCATGGCTTTCCATTAGCCCGTTTCAACCAATCATGTCGCTATATAAGCCATTCTCTGGAGGAAAAAACAATGTCGCTGTATGCATGTCGCCATGTAATATGGACATATGGACTCGTCCTGGAGGAGGAATGGCAGAATTGTTTCTTTTGTGGTCCCCGGCGCGCCCTGTTTTACAAATATGGCCGCTTTGACACTTTTCTTTTCTTTTGTGGATTTGGCTCCCTTCCAAGTGCGGGTGAACGAGTAGTTGATATGTGGCACCTCATGGCTCCCTGGACGCATAAGATGCCACTTATCAACTATCTGTTCATCCACGCTCGGAAGGAGGCCAAATCTGCAAGAAAAATACTCATCACTGGAATTTGATAAGAAAAGGTACAATGGCCTTGTTCTATTTAGTTTTTCAGCGGTTTTTAATTTCTCTTAACAATCATTATTTATTAGACTAAAATGTCATAATCAAAAACCATAAACTATAGTAAAAGCAGGCTACTAGTTTTGACCAAAACTGTATGCTTCCACATGCAGTAATGTTTCACTGATTATCCTAAGAAAATTGTTGACTATCTAAAGCTCCGAATTACTATGTCCTGTTTTTTCTAGGCTATAGCTGATGGCTTTTAGCTGTACTTTTTGAGACGGTGCGCGGATGGTGGAAACACTGATGTGGACGGCATACGTGCCGGTGGGTTCAGGAAGCCATTGGAGAAACGGCTTCAAGAAGTCGCTTAAAGAAGACGTCCTGCTTGTTTCAATTTTCAGAGAAACCGAAGTCAAAAAAAAAAAAAAAAGAACGGAGCCAATTTCTCCTCCAGAAATTCCTACCAAACACCCTCCATGGATGGCAAAGCTTGCCTTTAGAGAGTTTCTCTTCAATGTCTAACACCTTATATATATAGTAAAAACAACGAGTGCTCCTTGCAATCCACTAGTGGGACTTATTCCAAGCTTGGAGAACGTGAAACTCACTCCCCCTTATAATCCCACATTGGAGTTGCTTGAGTTTGGGTTTCTAGCGGCTTAGTACTATACCCGCTTTGTGCCTTACAATGCTCCAATGAATTTACCATGCACTGTTTGGGAGGGGGGGAATCTAGTTCCCATCAGTAAAGTTTCTCAACTACCTTCACTACTATAAAAAGATTTATATTAGATGTCTTATCACAGACGGTTCACCACAATCATCGGTGTTTAATGCAATTATAGACAGTTTAGGTTTAGAGATCGTCTATGTTGCGGCCAATGTTAAAAACCATCTGCGAAGAGATAATATCACAGACCGTCTGTGAAGTATCACAGACGGTTCGTACCAAGAACCATCTGTGATATTGCCAAATATCACAGACGGTTTTTTATTTAAACCGTCTATGACAAACCATCTATGATATATTTCCCGTCTCGTAATCCCCTAAAATTGTATAATCTTTTGCTTGAATTTGAGTAGGATTCCATTACGATACACCTTTAGTAAAACAAGCATAACTTTTGCATACGGTGTCCGTTTTCGATGTTCTTGTAACTCATTGGAAAGCTAACAACGAGCCCGATCCAAAAAAAATGACCTGCTTGTGCCAGTTGCCCGCTAAGACCCCCAAAATCTGCCATCTTTATCCTCAAATTTGCACCACGAGTTTTTGGTTTCTGTTTTTGCCAAAATTTTCGATATTTTGTTCGGAATTTGTGGTTCACCTCAACTGGAAAGTTGTAGATCTTGTCAAAACATTTCAAATGAGCATATATAAGTCATATAGAACTTTGCTATTTTATCTTTTAAGCCTAGATGTTTACATTGCACCGGTATATACATATATTGTCTTTGTTAATTATGTATCACAGACGGTTTGTGGTTCAAACCGTCTGTGATAATTATCTATCCTTGATTGCTGGGCCCATCGATCATCCTTAACCCAATCCCAGTCAATAGAAACCCACCAAGCCCCACCCCACGGATTGTAGCTCCACCTCTTCGTCCCCGCGCCCATTCCGTCAAAAAATTTTCCACTCCCGCCTCTCTCTCCCCTATACATACTCACCCAAACCCATCCTCTACCGTGCTCAAAATCTCTTTAGCCTTCTCACCGTCCTCCTCCTCAACCCCGACCCTGATGGCCCTCACGAAGTAGAAGCACGCAAATCTACAGGCAGCTAGCTACCAGGACAGCGCTCAAGTCAGCAACAGTGACAACGGGCATCAAGAACATTCATCTCATGTGCTGCATCAAAATCTCTCTACTTCTTTTATATTCTTGTCATGTTTAAGAGTTGGGTTCGTAGGATTTGGAGATTCTTTCAATGTTCTTGCTGTGTTAGATGGGTAACATGTTTGTTATCTTGTTATATTGTAATGGTATATTCTAATCTTAATAGAAATAGAATGTGATATTGTGTTTGTTGTTGTAATTGCTTGAAAGGGCATAGCTAACATTTCTTGAGGTTAACCAAAAAAAATTAGGTGTAGAATGAACTATCACAGATGATTTTGTAGTATAAACTGTCTATGAAGGACTATCACAAATGGCTTTATCCAAAAAAACCGTCTATGATACTCGCACATCACATACGGTTCTATCTACCAACTGTCTGTGATATAAAATTATCATAGACAGTTCTATATACCAACCGTCTGTGATACTTGCCCATCACAGTCGGTTGGTAGCTAAAATTGTCTGTGATGTGTGAGTATCATAGACAATTTTTGGTTCGAGCCTTTGTGATAGTGTTCTTCCTAGACGGTTCTAGTTACAAACCATATGTGTTGTATTTATCACAGACGGCTCACAAACCATTTGTGATAACCTCCGATTATCACTGACATATAAATTCAGACGGTTCAGAAAATCATCTGTGATGACAGTTCTGAATCATCTGTGATAACCCTTTTTGTAGTAGCGCTCAGGTTACCCCATGAAATAGAAAAAGGCCAAATTTGATTTCGAACTTTTGAATTGATGAATAAACGAGTGGTAGCCACACAAGCAACATATAGCACAGTTGCTCTTATAAAAAGATGCGGGCTTTATTGGGATGTAGGTAGGCTATACTAATACAAAATAAAAAATTTTAGTACGTAAATCAGGAAGCTATACAAGTAAGAGATCATATATTATTACCACTAGATGCGTAGTGCAATGGAAGAAGAGTTGAAGCAACCCAATTCAATGTAGCACGTGTCAATATAATGAAAGTAGTCAATTGTCCAACGTCTCTAAAAAGCGACCATCGGAAGCCGATTGTCCTTTAGCGGTAGTCAATCTCCACAAGACGATTGTCTTCTCTTTGGATTGTCCCGATTAGCACGACAGTCGCAGCAGTGCCTCTACCGAAGTCCACACGTACAGAGATGGAACGTTGTGCGCTGATATGCTAGTACCAACGTGCACAGCATGGACTTTCGAAAGAAGACGGCTAGGGTTTCGATTGGTGGTGCGATGCCTCTCTATCTCACTCATCAACCCATAGCCACAATGCTCTCCTTTATATAGAGCCTCCGGTTGAATCCTAAGTCAATACGAGTAGAGATTGTATCTCACTCAGAAAGCCTCTGACCAAAACCTTATCCAGTACGAGTAGAGATCGTATCCTACTCAGAAAGCCTCTAGATGAACCCTTATATGTTCTAACCTGTTAAGTGTGATCCTATTGGTTTATGAATACTTGATTGTAATCCAGAAACACATTTCCTATCACTAGTCAGTAACGATCCCTAACAGTACATATCGATCCCAAATACACACAAAGATCAATCTGGATGAATCTTATGCAATATGATCTGCAACCAAGTTCTAGTCACTCGTGATCAGTTCATAACTTCTTATGACCAAACCATATCTGGTTACGACCAGTCCATATCCTCATATGACCAGTTTGTGATATATCTAACCAGCTCATAACCAGTCAGTATACCCATACGATCAATTTGTATCTGATCGGACTTAACGACCTGTTTATGTATTCTTTTTTGCTTCACGATGCCTGATCAAATTCCTGGTGAGAAACATGCATCCATAGATTGTTTAATTTTTTCCGATCTAATGATGGATAACTTCATGTGCTTGACTCTTCGACCATTCGTGGCATTGGCCATGTACTTTCTTTATCCGACCACATCAAGAGGCCCAGAGATATATCTCCTATTATGTAGGAGGGATAAATCTTATATCTGACTAGTCACATTTCTCTGTATGTTTCATAGCATACCCAAAAGCTGTCTTTATAATTACCCAGTTACAGAGTAGCGTTTAGCAACCTCTAAATGCACTATTACATATGTAGAAAACTGTGCTAATCTCAGGTATAAGCATTACATAGCATCATTGCTTGAGGCAAACTGATAAAATATAAAAACATAATATCAACAGTGTTTCACAATGGGTCAATCCAACATCATGTTCTCTAACATGTGTTCACATTATTGATTTGATATCTTCATATCTATGACTGGTGAAACATGATTATCAATCAATACATATGTAGGTCTATAAGTCATTAGTATCCCGACCACTGATATCTGACTAGAGATCTTTTAAAATGATATCATACAACAGATAAAGGGAATCTGACCATGAGGTGGCAACTTCTGGAAAGCACATATTAATTGTAAATCATATATACTTAATAACTTACTAAGCATAATGATGTAATGGCTTGATCATGAGGTGGTAGCTTCTGGAATGCACGTTCTAGGTTTTGGAAATCATATGCACTTGCTAACTCACTAAACAAATGAAGTACAATCTGATCATTATGTGGTCAAAATTAAATTGTGTTTATTATAGGATGGAATAGGTAGTTGTATGGTATAAATTGATGATAGGAAGTTATTTAGTGTATCGAGACAATTATATGCATTTTCTCACACTTAATTTTTTTGAAAGGCTGCTTTTCTAAATACTCCTGAATATGAGTTAATTTTGCAAGTACATAACAAAGGAGATCAATGGTGGAATAAAATACCAATGAGAAAAAGAATCCAATCAGGGGAGAAAATGCTTGTCATTGGCAAAATATTCTTTGTTCATGAATTTGTATAATCTGTAGAATGTGTAGAGGAAAATGCTAGTGTTTTTTGTGTAGCTGTCACATCTACATGATTTGTAGAGTCTGCCAAGGAAAATCTAGGAATTTTTTTGGCAATCTATATGAACTATATATACAAAGGGGATGCAAGAGTTTGCAACTTACCCCATTCAGAATGGGTAAAGTAGGGTAAAGAACGAGAGAGTAAACTGGAACAACGTTTGGTGGCCAGGATGCAACTTGGTTTGTCACACAATTCTTTTGTTGATACTTCTCTTTTTATTTCATCTTTTTGTCTCTAATATTTTTGCTTATACGAGGAGAAGGGGGGTGTACTGTGTCATTGTGAGGAGCACAAGTTCTACATGAGCGCTCGAAAAGGTGGGCTGAGTTATCCATGAGACCACAAGATGATGGTTTTTTCCAAGGAAAAGTGGGCCACACCCACGCGGCCGGTCCAAGGGAAAGGTGGGTGCGCATTTAGACTATAGCGTGCATAGAAACGCAATAGTTGTGTCTATTATCTTTTTGAGTCCTACTTAACCCCAACTATATAGCAGAATAGGACGAAAAATACAATTCATCGACGCCTATTGTCCAATTTTCATAAAACCTAGCAAATACAATTGTATCTTTAAATCTAGCTACGTAATTAAGTAGGCATTCAGTTAGTTCAAAAAGAAAAAGAAAAAACAACACTTCAGACCAATCAGAACCACTGCCAAAAGCTAAACGGACCGGGTTTGTGACTAATCCGAACCGTCGATTGCCCGATCGAACGGTCCAAAATCACACATTGGCATTACCCGCGACAATCATAGAGCATGCCATGTCCAGGAGACAAAGACTCCAGCATGAGGGGGAGACCGTACACGTCGCTAGTAGCCTAGTACAAGACTTGTGAGTCGAAGATATTGGCTTTGGGAAGCGAAACGAGGGAGCTAGCACATCGAAGAGGAGGAGAGGATCGAAGGGCCTGCCTGGGTAATGCAACGTAAGGACGAGAGATGCCGGGCAGCGATCGAGCCCATGTAGCTCGCTAGCTCCAAACAGACATCCCATGTGGTCTCTTTCCTTGATGACTCCCCCATAACCTCACCCATCACTCATCAGGACCAATAGATATTCTTTACATCACTCTACTCACTCAGTGCAGCCTCTTCTTGCTCTTTCCCTGGCTAGCTAGGCGAGGCCATCCGCAAGAACAGCAGGAGATCGAAGGAGCTAGCTAGCTGCATCTCGCCGTGAAGGTTTGTACGTGCATGCATGCACTTCAATTAATTTCCATCTGAAGCATCCGATTAGATCCTTAATTAGTTTGTATACTCAACTGCACATGCTACATACGCGAGTGCATATGTCTGCCATGCCCTGAAGGCTGAATTTTCTGGGAGTAAATTGAAGTACGTGTATGTATGTGTTTGACTGTTGCTGTACATGTGCATGTTGTTTCATGGCGATCTTAGTTTGCATGCTCTGCAGGGAAGGCGTAGAAGGGATCGAGCATGTGGGAGTCGGAGAGCGCGAGACATGTCGGCGAGCGGGGGCTCGTCCCCGTAGGCGGCGGCTCCGACCGGCACGACGACGGGCTCAAGAACGACGGCTTCGTTCGCAGAGATCAGTCTTGGTATGTGTCGTCGGCGATCGAGTCCGTTTTTTGCTTGATTTGTTTCACGAGCTCGAACATGGAGGTTTCTTCTGCATGCGGCGAACGGTTCTTGCTGTCACGTTAAGTAATTGTTAATTAGTTAACGATGAGTTTTGTCTCCCGTAATTTGAGCAGGTATGTGAACAGCGATATCCCTAGCGATTTGCTCGTCATAGTGGTGGATGTGAGCTTCCATCTTCACAAGGTGAGTGTACCTAAGCGTGTGTACTGAAGGACTACTAGACAGCTCAAGCATCTGACATTCTACTTAATTGTGCCACTGCCACAAATAGAAGCTTCTTAGTTTCTTAATTTGCTCTGTTGCAAGAAGACAATAATTATGGCATGCTTGTAGCTACACTTGTTAGTGCTAGGATGTCATGAGTCCTGTCCTGTAAGTTGCAACCTAATCTACACTCCTAATTAAGCGTTTAACCAGACTAAACTACTGCAATTACCTGGTTGCACGTATGGTACGGTACGGCTGTCAACCACCAGTACCCCATGATCTCCCGGAGCGGCCGGATGAGCCGCGTCATCTACGAGACCGCGGCGGCGGCGGTCGACCCGGACACGGCCGTGGTCGACCTCGTCGACCTCCCCGGCAGCGCGAACTCCTTCGAGCTGGCGGCCAGGTTCTGCTACGGCATGGCGGTGGACCTCACGGCGGCGAACATCTCCGGGCTTCGCTGCGCTGCCGAATACCTGGAGATGACGGAGGACCTGGAGGAGGGCAACCTCATCTTCAAGACGGAGGCGTTCCTGAGCTACGTTGTGCTCTCCTCGTGGCGCGACTCCATTGTCGTGCTCAAGAGCTGCGAGGGCCTCTCGCCGTGGGCCGAGAACCTGCAGATCGTGCGCCGCTGCAGCGAGTCCATCGCCTGGAAGGCCTGCGCCAACCCCAGGGGAGTCAGGTGGGCGTACACCGGCAGCAGCGCGGGCGGCCGGCAGCCAAGGGGCGCTGCCGGCACGGCGAGCCCCCGGTGGAACGTCGGCGGCGGCGGCGACTCGAAGGAGTCGAGCCCTAGCCGGCAGGCCGTGCCGCCGGCGGACTGGTGGTTCGAGGACGTGTCCGTGCTCAGGATCGACCACTTCGTACGCGTCGTCACCGCCATCAAGGTCAAAGGTAACAGTGCTTCTACACTGTTGTAGTGTTGTTAGCCTGCCATTCTGCAAATTAATCTGTATCGTTATTAGTGTAATTTTGATGTGTGCAGTATTGCAACATGACTTACATCTTTGTTACTCTTCAATGATTCACCTGCAGCTAGGAAAAATCACGGCCTTTTCTATATGTGAGATAAACAAAACCTATTCGAGTGTTCTTGTATAGTAAAGCACAGTATAGCTTGCTCCTTTCGTTCAAGCAATGATATGACACTGTCATAATCAATTAGTGGCAACAGTGAAGCCAATTTTGATTTGATCTCTTATTCCCAAAAGTGTTCCTGTTTCCCATGTCACCACATGCGTAGATATATGTATATTTTTGAAATTGTTCCGTAAGACTTTCCTATTGGAGACCATAACCAATTGGTTTTGCTCAATAGTCCAAAGATGCCTAAGGTTACCGAACATTTTTTTTTTGTCTAATTTGACAAAGTTATACGGAAGAAAATTGGCGCAACAACTAAGCTTGCCTAAGGGATTGCACACATTGCGTTGCCACAGCTCCGTATACCCATGATATGTGGGATCCAAATGAAGAGAGTTTGGCTTGCCCAATGATGTGTGGGTAGGAACACCAAAACTGTCCTATTCCTAACTTGATCAAACATACCTAAGTTACGACAAGCTGTGGCAAGTTATGGCTTTCAACCAAACATTCCCTCGGTAGCGCAAGGCACAACCACAGTTTTGACCTTTTTTTTTTCAAAAGTCTGTTTAATACTAAAATGTTGTAGGAAATCCATCAGTTTTTACAGGGTTGACCCCACAGAAACTAATAATTCTACATTTGATCTCCCAATCTGTATAAGTTCTGGATGCGCCAATGCACATTGTCTCTCTAGAGCGATCCTTAATTCTACAAAAACTAGTACCAAGAACTAGTTAAATTTAACTTGTATTAACATGCTGCAGTGCATGAGCTCTTGGCAGAAACAATGATCTAAGCCTCTAAACTAGAAGAATGTCTCTAACTAAGCCATGTCTTCGTACTATTCATTGTTGATATGATAGGCATGCGGTTCGACCTCATCGGCGCGGCGATCACCCACTACGCGTTCAAATGGCTCCCGGGGCTCACCAAGGACGCCCCCCACAGCGGCAGCATCGACGAGCCCTGGGCGCAGATCTCCGCCGGCGGCGGGCTCCACATGATCATCGCCGGCGCGGGCGGCAAGGACGACCTCGCCACCAGCGCGCCGGCGCGGGAGCAGCGCATGGTGGTGGAGAGCCTCATCAGTATCATTCCCCCTCAGCGGGACAGTGTTTCATGCGGCTTCCTCCTCCGCCTGCTCCGTCTCGCCATCATGCTCAAGGCCGCCCCCGCCCTCGTCACGGAGCTCGAGAAGCGCGTCGGCATGCAGCTCGATCAGGCGGCGCTGGCCGACCTCCTCATCCCTTCCTACGGCCGCGCCGACACCGCCTACGACGTCGACCTCGTGCAGCGGATCGTCGAGCACTTCCTGGTGCAGGAGCAGACGGAGGTGGCGTCCAGCCCGGGGCGCGGGGAGGTGCAGCAGCCAGAGTACCACAGCTCCACGAGGATGCCGCCGTCCGCGGCGTCGTCGTCGTCGTCGGGGATGAACGCCAAGGCGCGTGTCGCCCGGCTGCTCGACAGCTACCTCTCCGAGGTCTCCCGCGACCGCAACCTCTCCCTGACCAAGTTCCAGGTGTTGGCCGAGTCGCTCCCCGAGTCGGCGCGCACCTGCGACGACGGCCTATACCGCGCCGTCGACTCGTACCTCAAGGTACATGTACACATACACAGTGTAGTCGCGGTTGATCACTGGTGAAGTGGTGCTTCTTGCGATCGTGATGATTGGAGTCGTTAATGGTGGCGGGCGTTTGGTGTAGGCGCACCCGATGCTGACGGAGCACGAACGGAAGCGGCTGTGCCGGGTGATGGACTGCCAGAAGCTGTCGTTCGACGCGTGCATGCACGCGGCGCAGAACGAGCGGCTGCCGCTGCGGGTGGTAGTGCAGGTGCTCTTCTCGGAGCAGGTCAAGATCAGCAACGCGCTCGCGAGCACCTCCGCGCTCAAGCAGGCCGCGCCGGACGGGGGCGCACTGGCCACCGTGCCGGCGATGCCGACGCGGCGGCAGCTGCTGGACGGCACGCCGCAGTCGTTCCAGGAGGGGTGGGCGGCGGCAAAGAAGGACATCAACACGCTCAAGTTCGAGCTGGAGAGCTTGAAGGCCAAGTACCTGGAGCTGCAGCACGAGATGGACGGGCTCCAGAAGCAGGTAGAGCGGGGCGCGCCGTCGCCCGCCGCCGGCCCCGGCGCCAAGATCGCCGGTGGCAAACAGCAAGGTCCCTCCGCGTGGAGCAGCGGGTGGAAGAAGCTGGGGAGGCTGGCCAAGATGACGGGCGCCGAGGCGCCGGGTCCCGGCGGGCACGTCGGGGCGCCCGGCGAGGCGGCGAGGAAGGGACCGAGGAGGTGGAGGAACTCCATCTCATGATCCAGCTAAGCTTCCTAGCTAGTGATCAGGACTAGAGCAGGGTAAGTTAAACCAGAATGGTGTTGATGGAATTTTTGAATGTGTCCATTGGTGCAGACTGAGTCTGAGATGATCGTCTGTTTCCAGTATGTTGCATTTGCCATGACTCATGATAAATTGTGTTGGGAGATTGACTGTGTGTTAGTTCTGAAGATTTGCTTGTTTGCATCTGTAGTACCTAATTTATAAGTTAAAACAGGGGAGGTTAGAGCTAACTCATCATTATCATTACAATTATAAAAGAACAAGTTGGTGGTCATACGCCCCTTCTGTTCCAACCGTCTTATTCTCAACTTCTCATCACTCTCCACTTTTCAACTGATTAGAGTAGCTCTCTTCCATAGTATGATTATCTATAAATCCAATAAATTTTGTTACAACACACGAGCAAGTGACTAGTTAGCATAACATATGGCATAAATGGTTCATGAGGCCGTTAATGGAATTCTTCAAGTTAAATACCACTATATGCTATGTGTCATGCTCTGAGTTAGGTCGAACCTCACATGCATTGAGGTTTGGTCTCATATGATTATTTTCCGGTATTCGGTTCAAATCAATATCCATGCAAATTATTCTCTCAAGACCAACACCATTTGTTGTATCTAACTAGCAGAATATTCCACCTAATTGTGCGACTAAATATTGCAACATATTATATTTGTATTATATAACCCTATTGCCTTTCGAGAATGTAGTTACATATGTTATACAATTGTAATAGATATAATATTTGTACATGATTAATTAGCACCATTATAATTTGGTCTCACTAAAATAAGTGGTGTAGATATTCTTTTTCTCTCAATTAATGAGAAATTCTAAGAATTTTGTTTTTTTCTAATTTAAGGATTATATGTGATTTTTAGACCTCCAAAGCGAAGGAGATATCTTGAATATAACCAGTTTTTTGAAGATATATAAATTGCACGGCTAGATATTGCAATATGCTATATTTGTTGTACACAATTGTAATAGATATAATATCTATACATGATTAATCTGCACTATTATAATGCACCATTATAATCGAGCCCCACCAAAATAAGTAGTGTGGATCTTCTCTTTTTCTCTGGATTAATGTGAGAATTTCTAGGAACTTTGCCTCTTTTTCTAATTTTAGAATTATTATGGGATTTTCTAGACTTACAAAATAAAATAAATACCTTGAATATCACCAGTTGTTTGTGGATATATAGCCCATCGACGTTAGCAATGTTAGCGCCCCATTATCAAACGAATGACTCATCCCTAATTTTAGAGATGAACTTTCGTTATAGAATATAAAGATAATGGTTTGCACTAGATACATTCACCCCATTTGAAAATTGAAATAACTAGTGCTAGTCTACTGCACCTTCAAAATGTAAGCTGTATTATCAAGCAGTGGCGAACCTAGGATTAAATTTTAGGGGGGCGCTAATAGGACTTATGTAACATTTCAAAAAGGGAACTATTGCAATTGTGAAAATTATAAAATCTTTTTACTTCTTTTTCAGTGTATCTCCAAATTTTTGGCATTTATTCGAGAATCTTGATTTGGTTTCCTTGATAAAAATTCGAATAAGGAACTCAAGATCTTAAATAAAGAACTAAGACTGAAAATCAAATCGAGGAATTCAAAATTCCCTTGCAAGTACTAAATTCAAATCTAAAATTTGGAACATGGAAATTCAAAACCGAGTATAGAAATTGAAACCAAAAGTTAATATTAAAATATTTCCCTTCTAATCATTGTATCTGAAAATTCAAAAACTAAAGTTCAAAAGAAATTATTTCTCAAAACTCGTCAATCTTGAAATTCAAATTTTGAATCCAACATTTGAACCAAGATTTCAAACGCAAAAAACTAAATACAAATTACATAGTTGAATTCAAAAATTGAGGAAATCTTCAAAAACCTTTGGGCCCTCAGCCCATTCCTCATCCCAGCTTCTTCCCCCCACCCCCCTTTCTTTCTTTTTCCCCTGGCCTTGAGCCACCCGGTGTCTCTCTTTCCCCCTGCTCTTGGTGCTCGCCTCCCACGGCCGACGGCCTAGCCTCGCCCTAGTTTTCCCTAGCACTGCGTCGCTTTGCCCCAGTTCCACCCTTTGTGCCCTATGCCTGCATGCCCCAGCTCCTCTACACCCTATGCCTACGCCCTACCTCCGCCTGGCGTTACTCCTCAGCGACGCCCCTGGCTCCGACGTTAATGCCACGTCGCATCGCTAGGCCTATGCCATAGCCACCTACCTCTGCGCTGCCCCGGCGTTACTTCGCTCATGCCCATCTTCAATGGCACTCAACCACCTCCCCCTTCCTCGCCTATAAGAAGCCCTGGTGCCACCTCTTCTTGCTTCCATAGCATTTCTTCTTCCCCCATGCCGAGCTAGGCACGAGCCGCCCGAACTCGCCCTCCGTTGCAACCTACTCACCAATCCCGCCACTCCGGTAGACCCCATGGTAATCCGTCTGTGTCACAGCGTGCCCCAAGAACCCTCTCCCTTCCCCTCGTTTTAATTGGAAGCCTGTGCCCCCAAGCTCGCCACACAACCATTCTTCTCTACCTCCGGCCAACGCCGCCATTTCTACCACTATTCCCTCCTCGGCGCTCCTTAGTTCAATTCCCTCCTGTGGGAGCATCTCCTCACCACCCTGAGGCTTCTGCACCTGCCAACCGATGCCCTTTGCCGTCTGAGCTCCCCATCTGTGGTGACCCGACCACACCGCCGCTCGTGCACGTCGCCGGCTTGCCTCAGTCCCTCTCCGGCCCTACGAGCACTCCTGGTGAGTTCCTCGTGGCCTACTCGTGCTCATGCCTCCCCTACCTTTCTTCTTCTCCCTCCTGGCCGTCGCTGCCCTGCTCCTCCCCGGTGCTCAGCCACTTCTCGCTGCCTCCAACCGCCTTTGACTCCACCCTGAGCTATGCTAACGCCTCCATTGGCTTCCTCTCTTTCCTAGCTTTCTGTTTTGGCCGATGCCAGTGCCTCCCCGGCCGACCCTCGTCGGCACCGCCGCCACCCCCTGGCTGCGCGCCTCCGCTGTTTCGGCTACTGCTTTAGCCGAACACCCTCTCCTCTTTGGCTCGCCTTCTTTGTTTCTTCCCCTCTCTCCTAACTTGTGGGCCCAGCTAGATATTGGGCATTTCATCTGTGTATGTCTCTTATATCCTTTCAATGCATGGCCAAATTGTGATTTCCAGGTTTAAGAAATACCCAACATGCCATCTGATATAATTTGTAAATAATAATGGGTATAGATATTTAAATATCGAATTATAGCGAAAGCCCATGCAATTAAATTAAAAACTTAATTGCATGCCAATAAAGATTATTAAATTAATCCTCCTGTAAGATTATTAAAGCAAGTTTATGCCATGAATTGTTTCTCCATTTAGAAATAATTCTTGTAAAATACCAATAATTATCATAACTTCAATAAAAAAGAATATCACAACTAAAAGATTTAATTATGAGATGTAATAAAAAGATTTATGCCCATTTAATCTTGTCTAAGTTCATGATAACAAAAAAATAGCAATAAAGATAATTAATGTAGCAATTTGGATAAATGCATCATTAATTTTCACACTTTAAATAATGATGATTTAATCTACCTTGCTTAATGAGAGCATCTCTCAAAGACAATCTGCATGCCACATATACTATCAAGTGTGGTTTGCTCATCTCTAAAATCATGAAAACTCTCTTTTAAATAGCACTTAAAATAATTGTGGTAAAGTCTCCAATATTTATCTTAAAATGCTAAGATTTAGAATAATGGATGTTTGTGATTAAGAATTCTTAAACATGAATAAGAAGCCATTAAATCCTTATCTCAAATCCCATCTCTAATCAAATGACTCCAGAATAATTGTAAGCCACTAATATTTATCTTAAGCCCACATCTTACAAAAAGATGCGTAAAATAACATTTATTGTGCAAATAACATCCTTAATTGGAGAGTCTTGCCAAAATACAATCTTGCATAATTATTAAGCATCCAATCCATATCTCAGGATTTAAATTCATCAATAATGGTTAAGAATAATTATTAATGCAAGGGCAGGTTTTATCAAAGAGCAAGACATTAATTCATAACTTATCCTCCCAATGTATCGTAACCATTGATTATTAACGAATCTGTTAAATCAACAAATAATCAACTATGCTCCTAATAGTAATTGGTTAAATGACCAACCCCATACTTTAAATTAAGTTTAATGGCCCAACTAATCTAGTAATTGAAATCCCAGAAAATATTGCATGTCGAATAATCCAAATAATTCAACTAATTAAATATATACATATCTTATGTGGAACCTGCATCTTATTCCCTAAGTTTTTATCGTTTAGTATCCCAGTTAATTTCTTTTGTCTGTCCGTAAGTTTTTCCTATATATGGAACTTTCTTAATAAATATAAATTGAATAAAGATGCTATTAATTAAAAGATTGAAACTTGATATCTTGTAATTAGTTGTGTCCAAGTCATACTCCAACCTTAAGTAGAATATTCCTACGAATATTCCTTCGACATCAATTCCTCCTTTTATCCTTGCTGGCGATGTTATTCCGTCACTTCGCGCTCATCCAAAAATCCATATGGCTCTGTCTTTATCCCGCATCACGCTAAATATTCTCTCTATTCTCAATCATAATATAAGTAAACTCAATTAAATCTATTTGAACTTTTGCAGTTATTTGGATTTATTTGGTCTTTAATTCATTTGCCACGTATTAAAATCTGAAGACTCAAAGAAGCAACAAAGTTCAAGCGGGATCAAGACTTGAGTAAAAGCAAATGCCCAGGATTCAATGTCACTAACCGAGAAGGCTTTGAATTAAATCAAGGCTGTGGTAAACCTAGCAAGATAAGTCAACACTTTAATCATATTGATCCTACAGTTTATACAAAAAATTATGTTGCTTTAAATTATCAAACTGCATGCCTAATTTACTATGCAAATGTATGTCAAAACTTAAGGTAGTTGTATACCCACTTGATGTTGTATTAATTTTAATATGCCCTTCCTTGACACTTGAAATGCATGATCCTTGTCACCCTAGATATTAATGATAACTTTACTAGTTATAAGTCATATTAAATGCCATGCTAGTCTTGTCAAGTACAAGGTACTAGTTTGCCCTAATCATCAATCTTTATACATGAAAACCTATTTTGGGACAGTCACGGGATGTAAGTGATTGATAATTTGTGACAACTGGATTTATACTTCTCAAAAACCTTAAAAACCTGCTATTCCTGTCTGGGCGGATGGTAAAAGAGGTTGGTGCCGATGTTGCATGAGAAATTGTGGTTTATGATATGAACCGTCCGAACAAATTAAGGACTTAATACTGAGATAGTCTCTCCGTGTAAAACAGTACAACCATAAGCTAGCAAACTATAGGCTTGGTTGAATAATTTACTAGACCCTTTAGTCATCTCATGGAAGACAGGTGTGGGAGGATAAGAAAAATCTGACTTGAATGGGACACCAAGTAAAGGTGATATTGCTAGGGCTAGCGTATATGGAGAGTAGAGTCTGACTGCGCTAATCTATGGTAAAACATCCCGCACAACTTATGGGACCTTTTTCGTGAGGGATAAGCCCATATGGGTGAGATGCTAGGGAACGAGGTATTGTAAAGGCCTCATGATGATCTCTCGATCTACATGACCAAGGAATCATGTGGGCTCATCGGGTTGATTGTCACTTATGGGTAAAGATGTACAGTTTCTGCAAAGTATAAACTGTTCGAACAGCTGTGCCCACGGTCAAGGGCGGACATGGGAACTTCCTCGAGTTAGTTCTATTTCAAAAACCTTTATGGGTGGGATGAAAACTCGTTGGGCAGATGTAACCCCGACTTTGGCTTTTCTTGGAGGAGAATGTACTCCAGTGGTGAAAACTAGCATTTGGTGGAGGTAGTCATACACCATAAAAGGTGGATGTAACCTGCGCTACTATTATTATTGTATTCTCACAATCAAATCTATAAAATCTATTTTAGTTAAAATTGCTATTTCTCAAGAATTTTTCTACTTATTGTACTTTCAAAATAATGCTTTTTGCAACTAAAAGAATCTCAAGCCTCCCTTGACAGCTTTGCATCTACTATTATTGCATCTTGTGTGGTGGCTTGTTGAGTACCATTGTACTCATTCTTGCTTAATTACCATCAGTCAGGAAGGAAGGAAAAGAAGAACAAGTCTTGCTGTGCATTGAAGGAGTCGACATTGCTGGAAGTCGATGAGGCCAAGGACCAGGTTGCGAACCCTAGTTGGCTGCCTGTGGGCAGGTCCTGAGTGTTCCACCTGTGTAAAGTTTCCGCTGCTGTATTTTATTGATTTCGGCCTGAGTAAGTTATTAATGTATTACTAACGCTTCCGCATGATATGTTTTTTATATACAGTAATGTATTTGTGATCACTATTTACTGATTCAGGGAATATTATGGTGGAATCACAGAGGATCTGGATTTGCTAACCTAGGGTCCAACAACTTACTCATTGGTTTGCTCAATGATGGTCTGCTTGTGGGAAAAGAGCTTTTGATTGATTATATACCTCCTAATTCAGGGTGCCAAGAAAAGTTGCTTGTGTCCACCATACTGATTGCCCTTACATTATATGTTCTCATATTTGGAATAAATCCATTGCTGAAATCATCATGCATGACCTGATTGCCAATTATTGCATCCACATCATGCTTTCTTGGTTGATAAGTAACCCCTTCACTTCCCTTATTAAAACTTTGATTGAACATAGTGACCTCTGGGAGCATAAGCATTATATCCTCCATGTCGGAGAAGTTCCTTAGTTTATGCGGTGAGAATACATTGTCATGTTCTATATAGTCACCAGACAATTGATTTAGAGGATCAGGACAGATGGGATGATTAGTTGGACTGCAAAAGCCTGTGAGGAATGCCTTTTCCTTTTCCTCAGAGATTGCAACAATGCACTACTGATATCAGAATCTATAGAAGAGCATTCAGTCATTATGGACCTTGATTCACCTAGCACACCAAAATTGCACAAAGCATTGAATAGAGAAATGCTCTGCAAAGACAAAAAGATACTTTCGAACAGCCTGAATACGGCACTGATGTGATCAAGGAACTCCACCACAAGGCTGCCTCCAGAAGAAAGTATCTCGTGTCGTAGCTTGTCCCATTGTAGAGCGACGGGTTCACCGTCACTGGGTACCCACGGTCGACCGACGGTAGGAGGGGCACCAGCCCCACCTAACCCATCGGTGGATCCGTCCCTATTGTCAAGGTGGTTGTACTGTGCTATGAATTCCGATCATCCTGTTTCCTCTCTCTTCCCAAGATGGGGCATGTATCTCGGGCAGTTCTTGTGATTGATCTGTACGTGCTCGATCACATGATGATAATTAGAGGCGGCCAAATGGGTTGTGCTAGCTGAGCTGGCCAAAACATGGCACCGTTGGCTCGGTCCATGCACAGGCGTCCTCCACCTAAACAGGCCGCCACCACCTAAACAGGCTTTGTTGGCCTGGCCCAATAACCCGTGCCATGCTTGGGTCGAGAGCTCAGCCTAGTACGACATGAATAGTATTAGGTTTGGCACAACATGGCCCAGCTTGACACGTCGTGTTCATATTTTGAGATTTATATGGTTTTATTTTGTAGTTTTTGAACTTGATATAGTTTATTTTATAAGTATATATAATTTTTTTTGTATTTTTGTATTTTATATATTTTCTAAAATTTCTCTTATATTTTTCTAGTTTTCATGCCAAATGGGCCAACATCAGCCCGTCAGGCTAACCATGTTCGGGCCAGCCCACACAACCTATGAGGCTATCAGATCGTGCTTAGATCGGTGCCTCAGTCTATGGGCCAACACGGCATAGCCAGTCTAGTAACGGGGCAAATAAGTCTGTGCCTAAATGGGCCGTATCTATATGGCCCATGCCACACGGGCTGAGCCGCCTATTTGGCCACCTCTAATAATAATGATGTGATGGATAGGTTCTTTTTTGTTACAGTTTATAGATATGGTTTATGGTTTTTTAATCCTAATATGAGCGTTTATATATACGAATCGAATACCGATAAATCATTTTAAAAAATTTATGCTAACAAATCATTTTAAAATAATAACAAAAAAATTTATTTTGTTTATTCGTTTAAAAGAAACTAGGACAGAATGAACTAGACCCGTAGCTCCTAAAGATTACGGAGGGCTGCAGGGCAGTACAGTGTCCCTGTCCGGTCGAAAGCCGAGCACCTACCAAACCGCAGTGTGCACGCGTGCCCACATGCCATGCCCATCAGCGCCTGCTTGCCCTTATCTGCCCGCGACGACCGCGACATTAGCACCAGTGCGGTACAAACGTGTGTACCTGGTTCATCTCTCCGTCCGAACCGAACAGGGCAATTGACAGCCATGCCAAGCCATCGCTATTCTTTTCTCTGCAAACAATTCGAGTACCGATAAATTAATTTAAAAATTTATTCTTATAAATTATTTTAAAAAATTACTCTAAAACCATCTCAATTATTTATTAAATAAATCATAAACTATAACTTATAAGACAAGCTGAAAAGAGGGCCGTGATTCCATCCATCTCCGTTTCTACCCATGCTTGCTACTGTTGCGACTGCAGATTTGCTTGATTTGGTAACACTGCTCCTCTGGCGTCTATGAAGTCACGCGGTTTACTAATTCTGTTCACTTCGAGCAACTCCAAGAGATGGGCTAAAACATCTCTTAAAATAAATTTTGATGATTAGTAAAAAAAACCCCTCCAAAAGATCTCCAAAACCACCACTAAAAATTTTAACACCTCCAATATCTCACCCCACCGGAGCCAAAATTGGTCTCACCCACGCGTCCCCAATCACCGTTGCGCGCGCAGTAGGCGATTCCGCGCCAATTTTTCCTCCGCGCTGCGTGAGACCTACACGAGGCGTCGGCACTTCCTCCCGCCGCGCGGCTCCCACCGCGCCCCGCTGTTGAGCACGCGCGGCGCTGCGCCTCTCCGCCGGCGCCTCAGAACATCCTCGGCGCGCACAGCGCTCCTCGCCGGCCGTTGCGCGTCTCCGCTAGCCGCGCACATCCCCTCCGCCCGTGCACAGACACCTCCTCGCCGGCGCTAGAAGGAACAGGGGCGGCGCTTGGTGGTGAATAGGCTTGACAGCTAGGCCGATTTATAACTAATATGGCCCATAAACTCATGTAGCAGATTTAAAATATTTAGGGGACCAATTTTGGGAATGACTGTTGGAGCAAAGGAGTTATATTGATCCTCAACTTTTTGGTATATCTCCTAAAATAAGATTATAGAGAATCAAATTTAGCCCATCTTTTGAAGCTGCTCTAACGATTCATCTGTGATTTTCTCCGCCGTTTGCTTTGCAGGTGTGGTGGTGAAACATGCAAGACGCCCACAAGCCTCGCCAAATTTAAGCCGGCACAAACTTGCCAAATGACGGGACCGGCCAATAAGATAATTTCACCTTCTTGCTGTGAAGGGAGCAGGCATCGCATAACTTGGCTTTAGCACCGCACGTACTTCCAATCCAAGATAGGGCTTTCCTTGTCCTTTTGCCCCTTCCTTTGGCCCGCCCAATGCTAAGCTGGATTCCCCTCTGATATGCTCATATTCAGACCGCCCTGCAAGAAGTGACGAACTGAGAGCCGCAGCTTTGGTAAGAACACAAGTCAGTGGCGGACTAAGGAAAAAAATCTAGGTAGGGCGAAGTCCAGTGGCGGATCCAGGAAAAAAACTAGGTAGGCTGAAATCGGAAGCGTGAAATAAACAATAATACCCAAAAGCAAAACAATCCATGATCAAACTATGTTGCAATCACACTAATAAAAGTATGTGATACGAAATAGAAACAACAACTACAACTCGCAGGTTAACATATGTAGATAACAGAAGGACAATGAAAAATACTCCACTAATGAAGCTTAATCCACAATTATAGATGAGTTGTAAAAGCAGAGCTATGAAATACCTGAATAAAAACAATGAAAATTAAATTCATTCCTCAACTATCAAAGAGTAGGTTTTCCATGTCAGTTGATCAGTGTCATAATAGGTAAGCAAACAATTATTGTCCACTTTGCTACCACATACACACAGCATATATTGTTGAAGGAACTACTTCAACATCCTAGCTAGATATCATTCTAGAGAACTAGAAAGCCATGGGCAGTAATTGATCACTCTAAGGCTCTCAGAAACAAAAGGTCTCAAGATAACATTGAACAAAAGTTCTGCATATAGTGGCAAGTGGAATTACGGAGATTTTTTTTGGAATAGACTGGATAGGCATAATTATAGTATAAGAAATCTCCATTATCCATACTAGGTGTGAACACAGACTAGAACTAACACTGGCGTCACCTTGCCGGAGTCAAGAAATTCCACAGCACGAACACCTAAACGCTAAAGGATTGGTGCCGCCTGAATCGCAGCATTTTCAGAAACTGCATTGCTATATAAAAGAAAGAATTACAGACGTGCGCACACGTCACATTCCGAAACAGCCGTGCCATCCCACGACTAGGAAACATGCCGTGCATCACGGAATCAAACCGAAAATCAGGGCATTTCTGCATGAACACAACATGCATCAAATGCAAACAGACGCGTTAAATTACTATCCAAGCTCAGGTTATTGTAACAATCAAAACACTAATGCTGACTGAAAGACAAGAGCGTGAACGTGCCAGGATTATCTAACAGGGGGTGGGGGTCCGCCGGCGACGGAGCTCGGGCGGTCACCCGAGCATGCCCGAAGGGCGGGTTCGCCCCTGACACAAGCAGAACACGTCGTGATCCAAGCAGCTGTCTCTAGCGTGTACCCGACTGGGCAAAACAACAATATCTAATTGGCCATGTTTGGAGATTGAGCTTGGTGTCTCAGATTCTAGGGGAGGTTCAGCTCTACTACTATCTCAGATTGTCAGCACGCGATGAACTAGGAATTTTTTATGCTCATTTCATAGGATATCAAACATTGGCGCGCAGCAGAGTTAACATAACAGGTTAATCGCATGTTATCGCCAAACATAGGTAATACATGCGTAATCAGCAGTAATCTAACCTAGCATTCGATGAAAAAAAACACGACTTACGGAATCTATGATGAGCCGATCATACAAGTGAGTTGACACTAGCAATTATAATCTAAACATAACAAACAGGAAGCAAACAGAGACACAACCAATGGCTTAGTCTTATTACAAGTCAAAATTTCTCGAAAGAATAACTCTTATTGTCTACAAGATATAGTTCTACTCGCAACACAAATCTGCTGATACCATTCATATACCTGTCTCACCCACTTTTATGGCCATCTATAATTTCTCATCACACGCTACTATGCTTACCGGACCAAAACCTCGTTTTCCGTTGGAGAAAACACAGAATCTCTCGCATCAGCTCACCAGTTGCTGGTTACCGTAGAATGGGTAGGCTCCATATGCTGCAGCATACATGTTTGGGTGGGGAAGCGGCGACGCATAGCCATATCCACCATAGAATGGTGTTCTATAGTACATGCCATTCTGTCGGTGGCCCGAATCGCCCCTAGACTGAAAAAGCAGAACATTCAAATGGGTGAGCAGAAAAAGAGCCGACAAACTTCACAAAAAACAAACCTTTATTTACTTAACAGTTGCTGGGCATGCATAGAGATGATAACAATATTCATACAGGTGCAAAAAAAATTCAACTGATAAGAAAATATGAGCAAGCCTCACGTAAGTCTTACTGCGAAGCAATAACTCCATGCAAGAATAAAATGAAATCCCAGGTGAAACACAGTTTAAAAGCTGTACTATTACCACAGCTGTTATCCGTTAAGCCTGTCAGAATAAACTTGCTGAGAAATCAACAAGACAGCATCTCGATGAGCACTCTCCTTTGGATCATCCAGAAAATGATAAAACTCAAGCTTGGACATGTTTCAGAAAGGCTAGCTATGAGATATGGTGTGGGATAGGATACTTGGTGCCAGACAATGCACAGCACCAGAAAGACATCACGCTATCAAATAACTTTGAAGAAATACTCCACACAAGCTGCAGTTGGCCACAAATCAATGAGGGGTGACTGGAGACCATTTATTCATGATAGTTCAGAAAATGGTAGAGGAAGCATTGCAACAGATGTTCGCTGAGAAACTAGAGCCCCTATAAACCAGATGTTCTAAAAAGATTGCTTCTGGAGTAGATAGGCCCTCCCAAACAGGTCTAGGTAACAAGGCCCTGTTTGGGAGGGCTTAGCTTCCTCCAGAAGGCAACCTATTGTAGGCTTCAGTTTATTATAGGCCCCAAATGCCCCTATCAACTGGCTTCATCTTATTTTACTGTTGATTGTGTACGCAGTCAAGCTAGTATGACTCTGGCTTAGGCTTTAAAGGATAAGCACAAGAAGATCCAACTTGTTTGACCTAGTTGGCTAGCTAAAGTGTGGCCAAAAAGGTCCTTACAGTCTCGAGATACAAATTTTACTGTTGATTGTGTACGTAGTCAAGCTGTTGTCAAGTGAATTTCTGTAGTCCAATCATGCAGCTTGACACTAGTTGACTTATAGGAAATGTCTGACAGAAAAATCCCTTTTACTAAAGCACAACAGGAGTCAAAGTTGTGACCAACTACATGGGTAAGTAAGATCATCTTTTGCTATGGCAATTTCACTTAGGGTGGTCAATTTACCAGCTTAAGATAGAACCAAATCAACCAATTAATGGTGTGTTTGGTTTAAGGAACCAGCCTATTCTAAGATGGGTTGGTCCATCACGGGATCATCCCATAAATTTGGTGGATGATCCCATTCCTCATTTCTCTACTAGCCTTGTGCTTATGAGGGATGAGGTCAAGGTTATCAAGGCGTCGCCTAGCGTCCCGGCGGCCGACAGTGGACACCGTGGTCCATCGCCCAACTCCTGCCCAGTTAAACGAAGTTGGGCGACGCCCAGGCGTCGACGCCTAGTGCGCTGTGGCGGCCGCCTGGGCGCGCCCGGGAGGGGAGGGGATGTCACGAAGACACAAACTTACCCGACCGGGGGGCGCATCAAGCCAATCCAACCTCCAGCAGCCGCCTCCTTTAGAGTTTCACCTCCTCCTGCAGCCGGGTCGCCGACGCCAATCTGCAACATCCTCTCGCCGCTGGCGCCGAACTGCTAGCTCCTCCCACCGCTGATCAGCAGCATCTAGCTCCTCCCGCCGTCGGTTCCCCTCTCCAACGGTCTAGCCTGCTGTCGCCGCCGCCGATCTCCTTATCCAGCGGTATAGCCTGCTGTTGCCGCCGCCAATCTGTGGCCTCTGCCTCCTTCCGCCACCAGTTCCCTCTCCAGCGGTCGCAGACTCGCAGCTCAGGTGATCTCCCGCTCCTATGCTTTGCTTTCTCATCTGCTTTCCTGATTTCTTCTGCGGCTAGCTCCTCTGCTCGGGCGGTGAATCCGGCGATATTGGTCTCCCTTTCCTCTACTTTCTTCTTGATTTCTTCTACGGCCCGCCGCCGGCTTCTTGATTTCTTCTGCGGCACGCCACCGGCTCCTCTGCTCCTGACTCCTCCGCTCCTAACTCCTCTGCTGCTGGCTTCTTGATTTCTTCTGCGGCTCGCTATCGGCTCCTCCGCTCCTGATGTCCAGTAGTGGAGATGTGGAATATCGAGGGCTCCACCGCTCCAGGATATAAGCACTGTGGAATACTGGATGCATCGTGCAGATGTGCTTTTGGCAAAAAACTTTATGTTTACGGCTTTTGGCAAATGAGAGTCAGAGAGACATGTCCAGTAGTGCAAAAAACTTTATGTTCACCATGTTATTACTATGTGATTTTGGCAATGCGATTTTGTGCAAATGTGCTTACGGCTTGTGCTCTTTGTGTGCTTACAGAGTAACATATGTCATCTACGCAAGGTGGGGAAGGCGGTGAGAGTGAGACTTATGATCCATCCAAGGATCCAAAGAGAAAGGCCAAGTCGAAGGACCCAGGATGGAAATATGCATTTTGGCCAACTGAAGACAAAGATCTGGTGGAATGTACCCTTTGTGGGAGGCGTGTGCACTCGGGCATCAAGAGGCTAAAGCAACATCTCATTGAGGGCTTTGGGGATATTGTGCTCCGATATCCCTTCGCCGACCCTTATGCCAAGCGCACCGTCCGAGGCGGGCTCACCGACCGCAACCCACCCACACCCAATGGAGGAAAGGCCGAGCCGCGCGATGCAGACGGCGGAGGAGGCGGACGCGACGCAAAGACGGCGAGATCGTGGCGCCCTTCGCTACCTCGCCCACACGCGCCCGATTTGGCGTTCGCGTCGGCCACGTCGATCGGTTCATGCAATGACGCGACGACGACGAGCATCAAGCGGCCGTGAAGAGGATCCTCCGCTACGCTGCGGGCACCTCCGACTCACGGCTTACACTACCCGAGGTGTCCTGCCGCGCGCTTCGCCTTCATGGGCGACAGCGACCACGCGGCGACATCGACACGGCAAGAGCACAAGCGGGATTCTCTTCTTCCTCGGCAAGTGCCTCGTTAGCCGGCAAATGGCGATCGATCAGCGGCGGCCCTGGCCTGTCGGAGGCCGAGTACATAGCGGCTTCCACCGCTCGACTCAGCCCTCGGCTCGCTCGATCGCTTGGTGATCTCTCGGCGGGGACAAGCGGTGGAGCTCAAAGTGGACGACAAGTCCGCTCTAGCCACCGCAAAGAACCGTTTTTCATGAACGGAGCAAGCACATCGGGTGAAGTATCATTTCATCCGAGGTGCTTGGATGAAGGAAGCATCAAGGCAAGCTACATCAACACCACGGATCGGCTTGCGGATCTCGCTCACCAAGCCTCTTGGAAGGATCAAGTTCTTGAGCTCTGCTCCAAGATCGAGATGGTTCAACCCTCCACAAGACGACGCACAAGACTTAGGGAGAATGATGAATAAGTCTCTCATTGTGGTCTTTGGGGAAATTTGTGGTAGTTTTTGTGAGAAATAAACAAGAAAACTTGCCCCATCTCCTAGTGTCATCCTCTCCATGAGAGTAAGGATCTTGCTATCACCAAGAGCAAGAGTCCAGCGACTAACAAAAACCACTACTGAGATAATGAGAGAAATGCAAGAATGGACGAGTAAAACCACTCGAAAGGTGCCAGCCACCATTGAAGAAGAGAGTGGACGGGAGGATGGTGCTGATGAAGTCCAGGAGGTGCAGCAAGAGGAGGCCTCCTCCAAGGCCTCATGTCCATTTCTGGCAACAACAAAGGTGACTCCAAGCTTCGGGACAGCCTCCAAAAGGAAGGTTGCAGCTGCTGCCTTATTGAAAAAGCCAGGGCCACCAAAGCAAGCTAAAATCCCTGCAATGCTATTGAAGTCTCCAACAGAAGTAGTAAAACTAAGACATACCTCAGGGGTTAACCAAATCAGCATATATAGGAGTGGAAAAGGCAAGGAAGAAAAACATACAGCGATCAAGTACATTGCTAAGTTCTTTTATGAGAATGGCATTCCATTCAATGCTGCAAACTCGAGGAGCTGAGGAGATAGTTGAAGCAATTGGGTAGTATGGGCATGGGTTGAAGCCGGCTAGTTATCATGAGTTGAGAGTTACATTGCTAGAGGAGGAAAAGATGGAAGTTAGCTAGTTGAGGGTTAAGCATGAGTTGTCTTGGAAAAACTATGGTTTCTCACCAATGTCGGATGCATGGTCAGATAAGAGGGGAAGGCACTTGATCAATTTCCTTGTCAATAGTCCAGACGAGACTTTCTTCTTGGGGTCAGAGGATGCATCACATGAGGTTCATGATGCTAACTATTTGGCCAACTTACTTGAGAAAACAATTAATGAGATTGGTGCTGAGAATGTTGCTCAAGTAGTCACTGACAATGGGGCTAACTACAAGGCGGCAGGAAGGATTCTAATGGAGAGATTCCCTAATCTACATTGGACCCTATGTGCTGCCCATTGTTTGGATCTTATGCTTGAGGACATTGGAGGTATGGTAGAGTTCAAGGGTTGGATATCCAAAGCAAGGTATGTGACAACATTCATTTATAGGCATCTGAGGTTTCTCAACACACTGAGAGAGTTGACAGGTGGGAGAGATCTTGTGAGGCCTACGGCTACTCGATTTGCGACCTCTTTCTACACTTTGCAAAGTATGTATAGGCATAGAGATACTTTAAGAAAGCTCTTTGTTACTGAGGATTGGTGTAGGTCCAAATTGGAGAAAACACAAACATGGAAGAATGTGTCCGATGTTGTGCTCTCCACAGCATTCTGGAATGTTGTGGAAGATTGCATAAGAGCAACACACCCCATTCTTATTGTGTTGAGGCTTGTTGATGGTGATGAGAAGAGAAGCCCGCAATGGCAAAGCTTATAGTTGCTATGGATATGTGTAAGGAGAAGCTCAAGGAGAATTTCGCTAGGAAGGAGAGATTGTTGGAGAGGATCATGGAGATTGCTGACCGTCGATGGGAGGATCAAATGGAGCAAAACTTGCATGGGCTGCATTGTTTTTGAATCCACAAAGGTTTTTTGATATATTGGAAAGTGATAATGATCGTGCAACAATTGCACGATCATAAGGAATACTTTTAATCGAGTGATGATGAAGATGTTTAGTGGTGATGAACAATTACTCTTTAAAATTGATGTCCTAGCCGATGACTATGAGCCAACTCATGGTAACTTTGATACCACACTTGCCAGGATACAAAGGAAAAAGAAGAGTCCTTATAAGTCCTCAAACTTGATAGTTTATAGTTCAATTAGTTCTTTACTCCATTCTTAATTTTTCTAATATTGGGCTTTATGTTTCACACTTTACCTTTTAGTGGATTGATAGAAATCAAACGGTGCCTAACTATCCCATTACAAAAAGTTGCGAAGCGCATTGTCGGACTTTGTTGTTCCTCATCCAGTTGTGAACACAATTGGAGTACATTTGAGTTTGTAAATATTAAGTAAAGCAAATAAAAGTTCATTAATTATGTACTGTATTTTTTTTTCAATTATGGGCTGTTTATGATTCATACTTTCATTTATGGGCTATTTTTGTTTCCATTTTGTAGCTTCATACTAAGAGGAATCGGTTGGAGTTTATAACATATAACAAAAAGATTGCATCTAGGTTTCGAAGACTTAGTGAACAAGGTACAAATCCAACCCTTTGTTTCTAGAAGAGTTCCAATGGGATAATGAGTGGCTCAACAAGGATGCTGCATTAGCTGAACAAGTGCATGCCGGTGAGGATGATCTTCTATGGTCACATCTTAATGAGGCTGTCAATGCAACATCCTCGCTTCGTGTGCGTAATTTTTCTAGGAGAGCTCATGTGGATGTTCAAGTTTATAGTCGACGTACATCTCCATCTATTCGTGATCATGAGGAAGAAGATATGATGGTGTGTGATGATGAAGATGTTGAAGATGAGTTTGGACAACCACCACCTTCTCATGAGTGGTGAAGAACGTGCTCAAATTGAGCTTGTGCATGGGAATGAGCTAGAGTTGGATGATGAATGAAAGATTAAGATGAAAGTTGAAGACTTTTGAGTTATTTTGTTGGCATATGATGCACTCATACTACTATCACATTTTGTCTCTTATGTTGTGTCATGTGTGGATTGTGGATGTTTACTTATGTTATAGAATATGGACCTTGTTATGTTAATGCTATTTGCTGTTTGGACCTTGTTATTAAGTGTTTGGGCCACATATTCTTACAGATGGTATGTAGTATACCAACCTATTAATTTGTGCTATTATGTTGTATGATTATTTAATTTTCGGTCATATAAAGTATTACTTATATTTATTACTACCGTCCAACTATCGTCTAACAATCACCATGATGGGCGCCTAGTCGACTAGGCGTCCAGGCGCTCCGGACTCACCGCGACTTGTCAGAGCGCCGTGACAACCTTGGATGAGGTGGTGGACTTCCATTCTTCAAACCAAACAAAAAGTGAGGAATGACTTGGTGCAAGGACCAGCCCATGCCCATTCCTCAAACCAAACACCCCACAAGTGCTGCAGGTCTATCAGTTTGAGCTCAACATCAACAAGCCAGGCTTATTAAGGCGTCGCTTAGGCGACGCTTAAGCGTCGCCTAAGCGGTAAGGCGGTCCGGCGTGGCAAGGCGTCGCCCCCGCCTTGCCGCTCGTGACTAAGCGCCGCCGTGCCGCCGTCTCAGTCGTCGTCTCGAGCCGCCGCGCCACGCCGGCGTCTCGAGCCGTGTCTCGAGCCGCCGTGCGCCGCGCGTCTCGAGCAGCGGTGGTGGCGGCGGTGGCGTCGCGATAGGGAAAGCGCGGCGGCAGAGGAGACGTGGAGCGGAGTGCCGGAGTGGCTACCGCGAAGAAAGAGAGAGAGAGAGGCGCGAAGAGAGAGAGAGAGAGAGGCCGAGAGAAGAGAGAGAGAGAGAGGCGGGCGGTCGGATCTGGATCTGGTGCGCGATCGATCGGAGATGGGGCGATCGATCGGAGATGGGGATGGGGGCGGTTGACTGGATCTAGGGGCTGGGGCGGCCGGCTAGGGTTAAAAGGGTGTGTTTGGTAATTTTACAGTTTAGTCCTCAGAAGTTTACGAAATTACAATTAGATCCTTTTAGGTCCTCCTCTTTAGATTTCTTCTGATTTAGTCCTCCAGAATTCCGTTTTCTTCGCCTTATGATATATGTAAGGCGTCGCCTCGCCTCACGCCTTACCGCTTAAAAGGTGTGAGGGGGGTGGGTCGCCTTACCTCGCCTTACCGCCTTAATAACCTTGCAACAAGCACCTAAGGACCACCATGGCTACTGAAAATACCGCACTTCAATGCATAGTTTGAAAAGTAACCTTTCAAGAATGCTCAAACAAACAGTACTACATGAGTACATCAATTAAACTGGCACTGCAGTGGAAAAGAGTTGGAACAACATCCAAAATACAGAAGTTGTGTCATGCATAGAGGGAGATTGCCATGTCCACATCTCCAACAATAACGTTTTTCTTTAAAAAAAACAGAATCAATGAGTAAAAGCAAAAGAGATAAATAACACCCAAAATAAATGACTCTTGATCTTTCTTTTCATTCTAATTTTCAATCGAGTTCTAAACACTGGGGTAAAACTGAAGACCATCCAAATGCAAGTCCACAATATGTACCACTAATAAACGGCACGTAGGAGATATTTTTATGGTGCAGTGCAAACTACATATTGGAATAACATCCCTAGTGCAGAAATGTGTAATAAATATAAATTTCCATAGTCAATGCAGGTTTACAGATGTGCATTCATCAAGTTTTGAACAAGTCAATCAGAGCAACTTGATTATATAGTAACTTAGTGAGAAATGAATCAAAACAGAACATAAAAGTCTAAGCTAATTCAAACCTGTTTGCTCAAAACAGAACATAAAAGTCTAAGCTAATTCAAACCTGTTTGCTTGCTGGACTGCGGCCCCAGGAAAGACGAACTGCCTGCTTCCCAATTATTGATCCATTCAACCCTTGTAGTGCTTCTTCCGCATCGGCTCTACAACACAAGGCATGCATTTTCACAGAATCTCAAATCTTGCAGAGGGTAAACCAATAAACAGTTAAACATTCAACAATTTATTATAAGGGTGTATAGGATTAGGATAAAAAATATCTTAGATATACCTATTGACAAACTGAACAAAGCCACATTGTTTCCCAACAGGAATTTTGACAGAGGCAACATCGCCATACTTTGCAAATGCTTTCCTTAGTTCATCTTCACTAACATTTGGATCAAGCCCGCCGACATATACCTACAACAATAACAGATACAAGATATTGTGTTTTTTAAGTAAAAATTCATGATCAAAAGTTGACAAAAGCCACTGGGAAACAAGTAGCACATACTGTCCTATTAGTTGAGTCACCATCTGATTGCCTTGGCGGAGAGGAGCCAGAATCACCTGAAGTACAATAATCATAGAGATAAAAAAAATATGTCAGATGGGAAAGTAATGGACAAACCTAGAAGGCTAGAATGCTTTTGCACAAAAAAAAAACTACCAGTATAATACTACTCTGTCCCGCCCACCAACAAAACTCCCACATGTTTGAACTTGGCTTTCGATTATAAGGAGATATACTGGAGCTGAAGCTAGGCCAAGCATGCCCCAAAAGATTACTACATTTTGGGAATTTTGGCAATTACAGAAGGATAGAACAAAACAAGTGCTTAAAAGGAACTTTGAAATTTTGGAAACACCTGAAGATCTTCTAGGAGTTGCAGGTCCTATGCGAATTGGCCGAGTGGAGCAATATACACCATTCATTTCAGTCATTGCGTGAGTTTTGTCATTATCATCTCCAAACCTAACAAATCCATAGCCCCTAGAACGGCCCGTGTTTGCATCAATAATAACTTTAGCTCCTTTCACAGATTGATATTTGCTAGCAAAAAGTTCCAACAACATGTCGTCGGTAACATCCACAGCTAGATCACCAACAAATATTGAGTGATCAGAAGCAAGTTCTGAGCGTTTTTCTCCCATACTATATGATGCCCAATTTAACTTAAAAGCTCGGTCAGTATTAGGCATTACATGACCAGCAAAATTCTGAAGTGCTTTCTCTGCTGATGCGTGAGAATAGAACTCTACAAAACCATAACCCTCGGAAACTCCAGAATGTCTATTGCGAATAACTTTAATTGTCACCACCTACAAAACAGATAGGTAGCAAAGTATGACAATTAGTAAAACATGGAAGACACAATAATAGAAAGACGAAAGTCTTTCGTAATACTTCCTTTCCACATAGTAAATTCAAGGAAAAATATATAACTTACCTTTTTGAACTTAATAATAATAATAATAATAATAATAATAATAATAATAATAATAATAATAGGGACTTGTTGCCGTTTCTTTCAATGATGAAATGATTGCATAATAGCATGCTAGTTATTCAAAGCAGCTTAAAAATTACAATAACTAAGAGCCCATAATTCAGGCAAATGCAAGCACAAATGCACGCGCGCAAGAGAGAGATGTTAACTAAAGCACAACATTAACTAATCTGCCACCATGCTTTCTGGTCTCGTCCTCCAAGTCTTCATTCACTTATCATATAATCTTTCTGAATGCAACAGCCCCTAACAAATTACAACGTCTAGTCCAGTTCATCCAAACTACACAAGGCATAGCTCAAAAGCTATTGCCTTTACCATGTTACCAACATGAACTCTTCAGAAAGACACACCTCACTTCCAATGTTCAAGAAGGCGCTAGGTGCTAGGCAGGCGATGAGGTGGGGCCTAACACCTAGATGGGCGGCGAGGTGGGGCCTAGCGCCTAGGTGGGCGCGAGGTGGGGTAGCACCTAGGGGCGTAGGCGGTGGAATTAAAAATGAGGTTTATCAGTTTTATTTTTATTTACTTCCTAGCCTATTTAGTCTTTGGACCTATTTATACATATAGCCGGCCCACCTGCCCCAGCGCCGCCGCCTCCCCTTCTCCCCCAGTGTTCCCGCCGCTATTCTCCGTCCGGAGAGGTTGCCGGTGTCTAGATCTGGCTAGATCCGGTTGGATCTGATCGCTGACGATGATGTACATGGTGTCAGCGGCTGCGGATGCGTTGGCACAGTGCAGGCCATCTGCGACGATGGCGGCCAGCAAATGCACCGGCAACGCACGGGCCAACGAGAGATCTCCAGGTGCCTCTCTCTTTCTTCCCAGACCACCTTCCGTCTGCCCTAGACCATCTTCTCACCCCGCCTTTGACCGCCAACAGCTGTTTAGGCGGGCTGGTCGCCTAGCTCACCGATTTTGGCCAAGGCGCCTTAACGGGGCTCCGCCTAGCGCCTAGGCACACCTAGGTGGCTGCCTAATACCGCCTTTTAGAACACTGCTCACTTCACATAATGCAATAATTCAGCAGGAAAAGAACTAACTGACTATGTTAGCAGTTGTCCGACAACATGTACAAATCAAGGTTTTTAACTGTGACAAAACTAACTAGTCTATTTCACCCAAACACTGCATGAAATGGCCTCAAAGTTGGCGCCTTTGGCAACTACGGAACCAATCCTACGAAAAACCCACAGCTTTGTCATTACCAAGCAACAATTAACCGCAAAATTAACTTGTTATCTCAATTGCAACACAATTTGCACGAATCAACGGGCAGTGATAGCACAAATCTAGCTGGATTCGAGAGATCGGTACGGATAAGGCTGGATCGGAGGAGCGGGCTCAGGAAGACCTAACCTCGCCGCTGGGGCCAAAGCAGCTGTGAAGGTAGTTCTCGTCCATCCAGTACTGGAGGTCGCCAACCCAGATCGTCCGGTTCTCGTCGCCCCCGTTCCCGCCGGATCCACCCGCTGGCGGCGGCGGAGACACCGAGGCCGGCGGCGCGAAGTGCTTCACGAACTGCGGCAGGGGAGGCGGCGGTGCGGCCACCATGGGCTGCGGCGGGGGGTACGGGATGACCACCCACCGTGGCTGCGGCATGTGGTGGTGATGCGGGTGTGGGTGCGCGTGCCCGTGCCCGTGCCCGTGCGGCGACGGCGACCCGTGGGCGTGGGGGTGGGGCTGCGGCGCCGCTACCGCCGGGGCTTCGGTGGTTGCCGCCGCCATCTGCATCGCCGCCGCCGCCCGGAGGAGAAGAGAAAAGCCGCTTGTGGGGAGGCTCTCGAGGAGTGGAGGCGAAAAGAAAGTGCCTGCGGGGTGAGGCTGCGAATATATAGCGCGTTATGAACGGATCTGGGCCGTCAGTTCTAGGATTTCGCGGTGGCTGTGGCCGTCTGATGCACTGGAGCGGAGAGACTGACGCGGGCCCTGTGGGGGGTCGCGATTTAGGGTATTTTGAAGAGAGTTGTGATGCTGCTACTTTCGTGGGATTTCTATAGTTGAAAATGTGCGATTGTTATTTTTCTATTTCGGCAAACTAAGAGCAACTTCAAAAGAAGAGCTAAATCATTTTTTAAAGATAAATTTGGTTATTATTGGAGAAAAACGTCTACAATAGACTCTGTAAATGACTCTCCAAATTTAGTAGCTCTCCATCCCTCCTCCTTCGCTCTCTATTTTTGGATAGCCTACCTCGCTCACCATCCAGCCTCTTGGCGCGGTCGGCGTTCCTTCCCATGCGCTGCGCCCCATTCCCAGCGTCTGCGACCACCCGCGCGCCCTCTAGTTTAGATAGTCTGTTGGAGTAGTCTTGTTTTTTTGGGAGAGATTCATTTTAGAGAATAGCTAAATCACTACATTTAGATACTTCTTTTGGCTAATCTTTTGGAGTTGCTCTAAGGTACTCTTACCTAGAAAGGAGTTTGATTGATGGCGCGATGAGGCACTATACTTGGTAGTTGGTACTACCTGTAAATTAGATATGTTGATGCTCAGCTCGACCGATGAGCTTGAGTTCGGATCAGCTAAGCTTTCCAGCACATAATAATATAACTAGTATATCTAAAATCTTATACATTGGTGAATTACCATCGATCTTACAAAGTAAATGTAAGGAATATGATACTCGAGATCATGTAGGAAGATGCATGATATTTTAGACAGGTTCATACCTTCTTCTAAGAGAATAATAATCTTACTTTTCATGTTTTTATATTGCTAGAGATTACATTAGGGTGCACAAGGCTATGGCTGTAAAGAGTATGCGACTATCTTGTGCTTTGTGTGTCTGTCTCCTCCATCTCCTAGCGCCAATCCTTATAAAGTGCTGAAGGGATGGTAGTTGCAACCATAGGGAGATGCCTCGTCGGTTTGTGAATCTCACATGTGGTCATCTATTATTGCAGTGAGACTTCTGCCTCATGCACGCTCATCGAGTGAATATTGTCAAGGATAGAAGTTAGATACACGCAATTATGTCAGAGAGATAAGGGGCATGTTCCCTTTTAATTACCTCATGTGGTTGATTGCGGTGGATTTAATCCTAGTCGGAATATAGGACCTACATGATTGATTACAGACCTTCACGACTAGGGGTGGTCAATACTCATCTTAACCTAAGCATATTCTTCCCAACCAAGGGTAGTTGTAGGATCCATTGGAACGATTCTCTATCAGGCAATTATTGTGGACATTAAGTCTATTATTAAGGATTATTTAATCATTGTCATCTAGTCCCCCAATTTTAAGTAAAAATGACTTATTTGAGAAAGGCTTGAAAATATTGGTCGGAGAAAAACCTTTCGACTATTATATCTCTTGATCGGAGTCAAACTTAGTCAACGGAGTTATCTTGGCTTGGGTTGTAAAATTTATTGAAGTTATTATCATGCAAACAGAAAACGAAGGCGAATGGTCGTCCCACTTCTACCCTGGGAGCGGTTCCTAAGAAAATACTATCCGTTGGTCCTTCCTCAATTTCTTCCCATGGAAAAGTGGAGATAAATAGGAGTTAGGAGTAAATATTAGGGTTTTTACTTTTGCTACATCGCTTAATCTCCCTTGAGCTCTCGTCTTCTCTGCCACCTCCCAAATCTCAACTTCCCACAAAAAAGCTCTAGACCGAATTCAGATTCGAAGCAAAAAAAATGACATCAATGCAATCCAATTGGGTGGAGTCTAAGATGACCAAGAACAAAATTAATGAGTTGGTGGTGAGGAAGTGTCGGACTAGAGCTTGGTGACATGGAAGAGCATAATTGGACATCATCATCCTTCAAGTGATGGAGAAATCATCGTTTTCCAAGCTGACTACTAATGCAACCTTCGATTGTCGACACATCCATTTTTGGCCGAGGTGCTTGAGCATTTTGAGGTGGAGTCGATTAAACATTCTCCCAACTCCATCATGATGATGAGCGTATTTATATACCTCAACGAAGTGTACTTAAGGATCCCCGTAGATGTGAAGCTCTTCAAATACTACTACGACATGACCAAGCAAGCTGGGTCTGTCATAGAAAGATGTTCTCTATCCCTTCACAACAAGAAGGCATAGGAATGCATCCCCATGTACACCAAATATTCTTGGGCGCAATGGAAGAAGAGGTGGTTCTACATGATTGTGACCTGAGACAACTGACTATTCTTTGCAGGAAACATCACGGAGAAGAAGTCGTGGTATTCGGCCCTGAGTGGTTATGGCTGGATTGCTCCCTAGATTTAGGATATCAACCAGCTAAGGGAGCGAGGGTCAACTGGGTGGCATGTGGTGAATGACTTCATCACATGCCGCATTAGCCCTTTGAAGAAGCGAGCACACCCCATGTGGGTGTACTCAGGGGTTAATGACCCGACTAGGGACTATAAAGATGGTAAGTATCTCATGAATCAAATTCTATTTGGAGTAACTTTCTTTTTGAGTAAACTTAATTCAGGTTTATCTTTTATTTAAAGATTTGTCCCCAGTAGAAATTACTGAATGGGTCAAAAACATTTGTGAAAAGGAGCCTCCAAACAAGGAGGGGCTCTCGAGATTTTGGCTGTCGTCTCTAATGAGGTGAGACAAACCCACTTAACAGTAAAAAATTTCCTACTAACATTAATTTGAGTAATTGATACTCGGAATTCTGACCATTAATTACCCTTAAATTTGCTTTTTATAGCTTGTTGATGCATCAGAGTCCTTGGACGATGTGGGTATTGACCTGGGCTTTGCAAAAGATGACTTGGGGAGCAATGAGGCTCCAAGCAAAATACACCACCTCATAAAGATGGTAGAGAAAGAGAAGAAAGAAGAAGGCTCGAGTTCTCCCTTGCTGCCAACTTCCCCAACCACTCACTCCTGAGTAGCAGCTACAAGGGAGAAGGATAAGGGGAAGAAAATGGTGGAGCCTGAGAGGAAGGCTCCACGGTGGAAGGTACCATTCTATTTTGACACCAATCATTCTCAGTCTCTCCTTGATCACTCCTACTAAAGAACTGCAAAGAGAGAACTAGAGAGAATTTGCTTCTTTTATGAAGGCTACGGTGATGCCAGATGAAGCCCTTGTCGTCGCCAACCCGAGCCCCCAGGTGGTCAAATTTAGCTCCGACCATCCTAGAGATGAAAGCGTTTAACCAATTGTGGTTGAGCAAGGTTCAGCTGCTTCAATGATCAAAGCTGAAAGATGCTTAAAGGCCGAAAGCCTCGAGTTGGTGAAGTCAACCAAGAAGGAGGAGAAGAGTAGCTCAAGGGCTCTAAGCAAATTGCACCTATCTTCAAGGTGAAGACAAAGAAACCGAGGTATTAGAGTGCAATTGGAGCGGATACGGACACATTTCGCTTATCATGTATTATATTCTATATTTTTTTCTCAGAATCTTAGTTGGACATAGATAGTGTCGAATAGGAATACAAATGCAGACAGTCTCAATTAGGAATGTGGAGAAAATACATATCACTTTGAATACAGTTAGTTTCATTCACGAATATTTAGTTGGATAATGCACAAAAATAAAAACCATATATGTCATACGTGTAAGGATTAATCAACCATACCACATGTTCAAAATGCAACTACACTAGTAGCTTAGCAAGTAAATTTAACTACATCACACGATGACAGGGGCTAGTTAAATAAGTAGTAACTACTAAGTACTAACTAGCAAATAGATGATAGGGGCTAGTTAAGCAAGTTGTAGCTAGCATGTAGCAAGTCACAACTCTCACACCTCATATGGTCCAAAATTCAACTAGCCACAGCCAAGTACACTACTAGTTCATTTAATTTCATTACATCACAAGTTCATAACACAGGAGTACAGGACAATAGCACAAAAGACTTGTCTAGCAGCAACCATCTCTGACTATGCCTCAGTAGATCTCAGCGTCAGTCGTCTCATTCTATAAAAAAATATCAATTGACACAAAAAAAATAGTGAAAAGGAACTCAAAACGAAAACAAAAGACAAAGGCCAACTACAAAGCCTACAATACAGAGTATAGACCATTGACTAAGTATGTGATAATGGAATACAAAATGATAGGAAGAAATGGTTTTTTGAGTTTTGGATAGCAAGCAAAAAAATAGTAATACATTAGGCAATCCATAACAATGTAACAATTATCAAACCTCCTCATTCATATTTATAGTAGCACATTCTTTATCCTCCAGCTATAAACCCAACTCACCAACAAGTAAAGCTACCTTCTCCTTAGAACCTGAAATTTAAAAATGACATGAAGTTGCTAAATAGAAGTTGGAAGTGGTATAAACTATGAACTAAATGACTTATTATATACTATTCCTAGATGAAGTTATCTAGTCCTTGGTGCAAGTTAGAGCCTCAACCACCTCGGGCTCTAGTTGACTACGAAATGGGTTAATAACATACCCACCAGCACTAAAAGATGACTATAAAGCAATGATTGATACTTGAATAGATAACACATCACGAGCTAGTCGTGAGAGAATAGCAAAAGTTCCTTAGTGTGTTTCACCATGACAATATGTCAAACTCTGCACTCTTACCATTACGATCAACCTAATGAATTGGTTTTTCTTTCATGTATACCTCAAGTTTATTTATATCACCATGTGTTATCATAGCTGCATCTTCATACAAGAATTGTTTAATGTCATGAAGACCCAAGTCAGCATCACTAAGTGGCTGAGAAGGTCCATCTTGAGGATTAGGCTTCGAAGCTCCAAGCGTGCCAGACAAGTAAGCTTGAAACAATTTGTTCACAACATTCATGAAGTGATTAACTTCATGGGCAGCCCTCTTATAAAAAAATCATCCCCATAAAATATGTCACTAGCTTTTTTTGTATATAGGATAAAGAAAGCATGCAACAGCAGAGCTATGTTTGACTTGTCCTTTTTTTTTATATTTGGCTTTCATGGCCTCTATCATAGAAGAAATAGTAACATCAACACTTTCACACCATTCAGCGAGTGCTAAGCGTAAGTCCAAGTTGATGTCTCGAGGAGATTTCAGAGTACTCGAAAAGATCAATGACAATGCATATAAGATAGAACTTTCAAGTGATGATTATGTTGTGAGTTCTACATTCAATGTTGCTGATTTGTCACCATTCTTTGGATCAGAGGAATCAAAGTCGAGGACGACTCCTTTTCAGGACAGGGAGGATGACGAGGACATCCTGATTGGACCGTTTACGCGAGCACGAACTAAAAAGATTGATCAATAGGTGAAGTCGCTCCTAGTTGAATTTGGTATTAATTTAAGTGAGAACTAGATACTAACTCATACAAATGTTTTTTGCATTCTCGGGTTTAAACCTTATGAAGCTTTTGGAGTCAAAATAATGGAGGAGAAGCTCATGGAGGCCAAGCAAGGGGAGATAAGTCCAAACAATCAAGGACAAGTGGGATCGTCCGCAAGTTTAACCAAACTCACAAATCTACTCAGGACATTAGGACTAGTCCAATTGGCATTAAAAACAACTTCTGGATCAGGTCGAATGACTTCGGATGCAGCTGACATCATTCAATCATTTTCGGGCCGTCAGATCGCTTTAGTGATGTTCAAACCACTGTTGCTTTCGACCACGATGCTTATGACCATGGTGCCTTTGACCATGGTGCTTTTGACCAAGGTGCCTATTACCACAGTACTTTTAACCATGGTGCCTTCGACCGCTTTACCGACCATGGCTTATCAACCACATCTTCGACCATGGCTTCATTGACCGCTTCATCAATCACGACTTGTTGACCAGCATTTTCGACCACACAGGTCTTCGAGCACCGACTGTCAGTGCAACTTACGACTATTGACCTACGACTATGACTGCTATGACCATTGCACAGCTACGACTACGACTTCTATGACCTACGACCACTACTCAGCTTGATTTATGACTGCAACTTCTATGACCAGATTACAGTAGTTGTCATTTGTTGTCCACGAACAGCCTGATCGCTTCGGTGACGTTCAGACCAGTTCGAATGTTTGCACCATTCAATTGGCTTCAAAGACGCACTAATCTATTCAATTAGTCTCGGTGAAGATCAGATCAGTTCGATCGGACGCTCGAATGTGTTCAGAGTAGTCTGAAGGTATATCTTGCGAATAAAAGTCAATAACTTTCTCAAACGGGGTCTGATTGAGGAGTTCTTGGACTCGTTGGAAAACTTATTCTTTTATCATAGGTTGTTGTTCTAACAGTGGTTGGCACCATCCTTTCATCAGGTTACATGGATCTAAGTTATCATAATCGATCCTACGACGTGAAGATCGGGCATCCCACGTATCAATAGTTACAGTACTTATCCATGGTCGTAGCTACAATACTTGGTCGATACTCGATAGTCATGGACTTTACTGGTTGGTACTCGGTAGTCGTAGACTTTACTGGTAGATACTGGGTAGTCATAGACTTTACCAGTTGGTAATCGGTAGTTGTAGACTTTACTAGTTGGTAGTCTTAGACTTTGTGATTGGTAGTTTTGGACTTTGTGATTGGTAGTCGTAGTTTTACTGGTCGGCAGTTGTAGACTTTACTGGTCGATGGTCTTAGACTTGTGATCAGTATTCATAGACTTTGCGGTCAAAAGTCAAAGACTTGTGATCGGTAGTCGTAGACTTTGCGATCAGAAGTCGAAGACTTTGTGATCAGTTGCAATAGGCTTCATTGTTTGTACTCATAGACTTTATGGTCAATACGAGTGCTTTAATCCTTGCATTCTTCTAGTACCTCGAGTATTCGTGTTGGGTCAATAGTTGACTGATCTATGCATGGCAGTTAGTGATCCATGGTCGTTGCTACAATACCAGGTAGGTACTAGGTGGTCGAAGCGGTTGTCGATGCTACAGTACGTGGTTGGTTCTTGATAGTCGATGGTGCAATTACTAGTTGATGGTTGTAGTCACAGACTGGAAGTGCTTGATGTCTGTGATTTCTATGTGTTTTGAGTAAAGCGATGGTATTTCCCAAGTACTTGTGTTCGAGTACTGTATGAGCTAGCGATCGATCTTGCATGATGATTGTAACCGGTAATAATGAGTGATCCGAAGTTGGTGTTTTGGAAAGCGTTGGATATTGTGGTCGTAGATGACCTAGTTAGTGTTGAGTGATGGTTAAAGGTGTGGTTTGAGTGTATGAACTGATGACAGTCAAGTTGTGAAGAACTTGTACCGAGAAAACATTTCTTTGCTCTTTGCATGTGCAGGTGGGTGTAGAAATGATCATGGTTGATGACGAGGAGTATTGGGACTAGGATGGAGAGATCTAAGGTTCAGACGGTTGAGGATGTCACACGAGGTGGTCGAGCTAATGATAGAGCATGTGGAGATCAAAGGTAGTGATTCGTGGAGAAGCTATGGGCTGTGCAGTCCTGGAGGCTTCGACACGAGAGGTGATGATGCATAGAGAAGCTATAGGAGGTGTGGTCCTGGAGGCTTTAACACGGAAGTTGATGAGGCGTGATGAAGATACAGGAGGTGCGATCCTAGAGGCTTCATCACATATTGAGTTAGGAGTTGTGGATGGAGTTCATAACTTAGAAGGGGTAGAGATTGGATAAAACACGTGTTTAGAAGGGCTTTGGGTCCCTTGATTTGAGGAAGAGATATGATTTTGTATTCGTGTTTGAGTCGAATATGGTTTAGAGTTCTAGCATATAAAAGCAAGTAGAGGCTAAGGGTTTTAGCCTGGGATTGGAGGAGGTTTTTTGTGCTAGGGTTTTTAGGGGTGCCGTGAGGGCGCTTTGTTGCCACAAAACATGATTTAGAAATAATAAATCAGAACTATTTCAACAAAACTTAGTCGACATCGGTGATGCGTTTTTTGAGCATCGCTTTTCTTGTAACCTCAGCGGCGGTGTGTTAACACATCTTGATCTCATGTGACACGAGCACGATGTTGTCTTCGACGTGTTCTCATTTGAGCAACTAAAGCTTTTGAGCAGAGGAAGGTTTCGACTACGTGCAAAGGTGGTCAAGCAAGCGGTCGTAGCGAGCGATTAAAACGAGCAGTTGAACATCGAGTGATCGAAGCATTTATTGAGTGCATGCAAAAGAGTCAACAATGAGTGGTCGAACAACTTGCTATTAAAATCTACATCTGGTAGTTTAGATTGCTTTTCTTCTAGTTTGAGATTTATTTTCAAGTATCAAAAAGTGGAGGCAATCATTCACCCTCTCTCTGATTGCGTCATACGATCCTACAAGTGGTATCAAAACTAGGTTGCAATGGCATCAAATCGAGAATGATTCTTGGGTAAGCCACCATTTTTCAATGGATCATATTATCTCTACTGGAAAACACACATGGAGGTGTTTCTACAAGCACAAGGTAATGCTATTTGGCAAAAAGTTAAAAATTCATATGAAGTGCCTTCTGTCATAACCATTAAAAATATTGTTTATGTAGAAGCTAATGCTAAGGCTAGAAATATTTTATTACAAGGTTTAAGTATAAACGAGTTTGTTAGAATTGCTCATATTAAATTTGCAAATAAAATTTGGAATACTCTAGCCGATTACCATGAAGGATCAAATTATGTGAAAGGTGTGCATTAGAATCAATTCGAAAAAGGGTATTCTAAATTTGAGATGAAACCTGGAGAATCAATAGATGCTCTTTTCGATCATTTCAATAAAATTGTTAGTGATTTGCAATATATTGATGTCACATACTCTAATTCTGACAATACTAATCAAATTTTAAATGTTTTGGATATGTCTGTTTGGAATATGTTAGTCACGACTATTAATCATTCTATTAGCATGGAAACACCTATTTTGAATGAGCTTTATTCTAAGATAAAAACACATGAGATTGATGTTTTGGCCAGAATAAAAAAATCTAATTCTTTGGGTCTAGTGAGTAACCAAGCTGACAATTCTTCTAGTTACTCTATTATTTATTTGTTTGCAATGTGCTCAATTTCAGATAAACAATTAGAGTAGATTCCAAAGGAGCAGCTTGTACTTCTCTCTAACAGGGTGACCAAGGTGATTAATAATATCAGATCAAGATGGAGAGAAGCTCTCATTAGATGCTATAAATGTGGCGAGCAAAACCACATCAAGATAAATTGCCCCAAACTGAGGAGCAAGGAGGTCAATGATGATAAGGCATCAACTCGTCGCTCTCAAATCAAGATTGACCCAAACAAGAAGCATAATTATCGCAGGGTGGCCAACAAAATAATTTCAGTACTTGATGAGCTTAATTTTGAGTGAAGATAATCGAGAAGTGATGATAAGGGCAATGACAATGAGGACCTTACAGGGTGTGTTTTATGGCAAATAGTGAGGAGCTCAATAATGACGACCTCTACAATGATCCTGATGAGGTAAAGCCTTCTTATACTAATTTATGTCATATTGTGCTTAAATTAATAGAGGAGCTTAAGAAATATAAAAAGGAAATTAAAAATCATGATTCAGTAGTTGAGAGCTTAAATTTTGAAATCAATAGACTGGGAGCTTCTATTCCTAATGATGATTCATGTCAGTCTTATTAAGTCTTACATTCTAATTTAGGGTCTGGTAGAAGAATTAATGCATTAAACTTGGTTCAATTTGGTGATATAACTACTAGACTTGATGAATCAAAATTGGTAGATGACCCTTATAATGAAAAGTTAAAACTTGCATATGATGAAATTAAAAAAGTTTAAGTCTAGTTCTTCTGCTCAATCTAAAGCTTGCTCTAAGTGTGATTTGTTTCAGGTTAGGGTTAATTTATCTCAGGAGTCAATTCAATAAATGATTTATCATGAGACTCTTTCTTGCTCTAACTTTCCTAAGCTTAACACTAAAATAGAAGTGTTGACTAGACAAGTTAATGATTTTGCTAAATAGGATAAATTGGTTCAGTCTAGTGCTTCTAAGGAGATTGCAAATGAATCTGTTAAGTGCTCGTCGTGTTCCACACTATCTAAAGAAAACAAGAACCTTAAGAACAATCTAGAGAGGTTTTCTTTTAGTAAGAAGAATTTGAATATGATCCTAGATAAGTCAACAACTAGTGTGAAAAATCATGGCCTAGGATTTAATTTTGTTGACCATGAGAAAAATAATCCTCCTAAAGTTGTTAAGTTACTCAAACTAGAAAATTTTGAAGTAGAGTCTAAACCAAAACAAGTTGTCTTTAGATCTGCTGATTTTGCAAAACAGTTCTCTACCAAACTGAGTGCTGTAAAATCGGCTGATATGACTACTCAACAAGTCAGTATCAATGCACTCATTGCAGTAAAGACAATCATTTGGTTCAATTCTGCTTTAGAAGAGCAAAGAGAAGAAAGACATGGTCAGGAAGTAGTTTCGACCAGTTATTTCCTATGGTCGGATTAGCATGGTTGGATTAGACACTTGACCAGTGTTTTCAAAGAAGAGTAATCGAGTGGGATCTGTGCAAACGCCCTGTCGTCGCATTGCTCCCTCTAATCAGTCTTCTACAGATTCAGGAGCTTATTATCGCTTTGCTTCCTTTAACCAATCGGCTGCAGGTTGTCGCTTTACTCTCTCTAATCAATCATCTACAGGTTTGAGAGTTTTTGCACTAGGACCGATCAGATCAGCTTTCTCCCGTCGTTAGAACAGAGTGGTCAGGTCAACGTTACGACCAGTGTTTCAATACCCAGTGTTTCGACCAGTGTCTTCTACTTGCTCAAACTGGTCAAAGGTTAGACCAGCCTTGAAGACGCGGTTAAACTGATCTCGGACGATCAGACCAGCTATTTCTTGAGGTCAGACCAAAGTGGTCGAACAAGATATTGATCCAATTGTTTCTCGCGGTTGGATCAACTTCTCAAGAGACTTTCGACCAGCGTTCTCTACTTGTTTATACCAGTTGTGTGTCAAACCAATTTACATAAGGGGTCAGATCGGTTTCGACTAGCTTTTACTGCCCAATTCAAACATGCTTTTCAACGACCGATTGGTCAAAATATGTCATATGCTAATGCTTCACTTTAATCTTTACCGGTGCATACTTTTCTCTAGTTCATCATGTGTCATTGTACTGGGTTCCTAAATCTTATCTCACTAACCTAGTACTATGTGACCGACATTTTCTGTTATGTAAGACTAGCTAATGCGGGATGAAGAACATGTACTTGGTTGGAATCCAGTCTTTTACATCATTACTTGACTGGAATACTAGATGGTTCTTCACTTCCTTTGATGGCTTCCAAGGGTTTCACCTCCTGGTTAGACCTTGTGAAAAAGATGATGTTATCCTACAAGTGGTCTTTGAGTTCCTCTTTTAGAGTGCATATTTTCTCTCAATTTCTTGCTTCACAATTTGCTCTTTTACTGAGCGAGATGGGATTATTTTGAGGGGGATCTTGGTGTTTAAATGTTTTAGAAGCTTCATTTAGTATACTTGTCAAATAATACATCAAGTCCAAGTCTTTGAAATCAAATAATTTGTAGTAGAGCTATCTTTATCATATTTACTCATTTACTGTAGAGCCGTAGTCATAACATGTTGTAATCAATTTGCTTCACTTGATCTACAACATGACTTGGTTGAAGACTGTGACATCCCAAATTTTCATTTATTTTAATTTCTTTTCTGGAATTTAAATTCCTTCTTTTGTTTATTGCTTTGTTTTAAAAGTTAGTAAGATTGGGAGAAATTTGTGATCAAAATAAGTTTAAATGCTTTTATTTGGGTTCCTTGCTTTTTTTTCTAGATCTATAGGATTTTTCTGGGATTTATTTGGATTTTTCTGCTATTTTCTAAGCCCAAAAGTCTTTATTCGGGTTTTCAGAAAATCAAAAAAAAGAAAATAAAATTCAGCCCCTCTCTTCGGCCGCCACGTGGACGGCCAGATGCCGCCCACGTCGCCTCCTCCATCCCGCCTCCCCTCCTCGCCGCGCCACGCGTGCGTGCGGCCGATAAGCGCCACGCCGCCCATCTCGCCCGCCCTCTCCTCCTTCTCCCACCACCGCCCGATCCGTTGATCGCATCGTGGCCGCTCCCTTCCACTTAACGCCGCGTTCTTTTCCGCCGTCCGATCTCCCGCCCCACGATCTCACCCGCTCCGCCTCTCTCTCTGCTCGCCCCACTTGTCATCCCCGACCCCATCCTCGCGCGCCCTCACGCGGCGCCGCCACCATGGCCGTTGGCGCTCCGCCCTAACCGGCCTCCTTCCTTATCTCTTCCGCACGCGCCCCTATCTTCGTGCGCGCAAGCCCGCGCCCGTCTCCCCGATTTCGCGCCACGGCGCCACGTCTCCCACGCGGCACTCGGCCCTCCGTTGCAACCGCCGCCCACCTCCCGCTTTCTCGCGAGGATTCCGCAACGCCTCCACCCCATGGCCCTATAAAGCCACCCCAGTACCACCCTTCCCACTCCACCTCGCTCCACCTCCGTTTGCACTCTCCGCGCCGAGAGCTCCCCACCAGCGTCTTCGCTCCGCGCGCCGCCTTCTCCCGGCGAGGAATCGCCGGCGAAGAGAGCCGCCGAAGCCGCGAGGCCGCCCGAGCTCGCCACCTCACGCCGAGCCTCCTCGCCTTTTCCCATGCCGAGCACCGCCGAGAGCCCGCCGCCGGAACCGAGCACGCCGCCGCCTCCACCTCGTCGTCGGCCACCTCCGTCCACCGCCGAAGCCGCCGGAGGTATAGGTCCGCTCCCGTCGCGCCTCTCCCCATTCCGCCCTCGCAGTCCTCTGCGTGGCCGCTCCGCCGGCGACCCTCGGGACCGTGGCGCCTCACCGGTGGCGAGCCACATCGGCCGGCCTGGACCAGCGTGGCGCCCACGTCGGCGCCACCCGTGCACCAGGCCGCCCCGTCAGCGCCACCCGCACCTCCCCGCCACGTCGGCCACCATTCCTTCCGTGGACCCGGTCCATGGACCGAGGCCCACATGTCAGCCGGCCCAATCCCAAGATGATGTCATGCTAACGCAAAAACTCAGGTTTTTCCGTAGAAAATTAATTCGGCCGAAAATAATTTTGGTGCTGACGTCATAATCCTCAATTTCCTATACAAAAATAATTCCAAAAATTCCTTTTATTCATTTTCCTTGAATTTAAACTTCCCGGAGCCCGTTCTCCTTCGTTCTAACTCCGATTTAACCCGTTCAAATTTCTAAATTCATCAAAAATTCCCCTCTACCCATTCCTAGCCTCAATTTGAATTTTTGAGTTTATTTGAATTTGATTTGAATTTATTTTGAGTTTGGAGGGTTATTTTCACGTGTAGATTACGACGATTCTGAAGATTTGCTCGACGACGGATCTCACCAATTCGAAGAGCAAGGCAAGTCACCCTCCTTGATCATGTTGATCCCAGAATTGTAAATAAAATTATGTTGACTTAAATTATATTGCATGCGTATTTCTATTCAACATATTTCAATTCAGTTTTAAATTTAGTTATTGCCTACTCGTTAATTCCTCATTGAATTTGAAATCCTCAATACCTTGTAACCCTATATTAAAAAAAACTCTGGTTAGTTCAATAGAATGGCTAGAGAAAACTTTATAGTATATGCTTAGCCATGCATAGATGAAACTTAGGTTGGGGATACCTTTTCACATAAAATGACAAGCTTTTGGATAGTATTCTTGACTTTGGAGAGTCAAGGAAGTTTACAAAACTATTTCAAAGTAAAATATAAAAATCTGGTTTAGACTTAGGTTAATGGTTAGAGTGGTGGGTGCAGGCATGCCCTGTTGGTTGGAGACGCAGGGGTTGACTGTCGTGCACGGGGGTATGTGGTTGAGCCTAAGTCAATTAAGGATCGGTCTTTGAGCTACTGTTGCTAAAGCCTTATCGTACTACCACATGGCTGGTATGGGACAGCCCTGGCCAAATAATTTGCGGAGTCCAAACTCGAGTCAAGTCGTAGGTTGAATGTGGGCGTGGTTGGTGCCATGCGAAGTCCCACTTGGGTGAGCGTGGTTGTAGCCATGAGAAGTCTCACCTAGGCTCAAGAGGGGGTCCCGGTCTGGTGGATTCCTTACCGGGGTGAAACCTTAGAGTTGGCTTGACCGAGTTGACGGCTTCGCATTGTAAAGGCCTTGTTATGATCACTCAGTCGCATGCCTAAGGAAGCGTGTATTGGCCGACATTATGAGGACATCATATCTTGTGGGTAAAGTTGTACAACCTCTGCAGAGTGTAAAATCTATCCTGGATAGCCGTGCCCACGGTCACGGGCATGCTAAGCAAAAGTTTTTCATAGATTAGACTTGGTTTTACAAAAATGTTTTCAAAAACCTTATGGATAGTTGGAGTCCATGAGCGTAAGATTAATGTGGGGATGGATGGAATTCACATGGTTTGTTATTGGGAAATTGGTCCGGGAGGGATTCCCGTGGTTAGGTTGGTGTATGGTCGAGCTCTGACCGGCGTTACAATTTCATTCAAGTATTGTTTTTACTTACTGTATTAAATTCAGCAATTTTAATCTATTTATTGTATTTCATAATGCTATTTTTGCAAATTAACCCTATAAGCCTTCCGTTGAAGCCTTTATCATTATGTTGCATTTTTCCCGGGTGACTTGCGGAGTACAAGTTTGTACTCACCTTGCTGCATCTTAACAGAGGAGGATGTCTACGACTATGGTGAGGACCAGGACGAGTAGGATGTATCTTGCGATGAAATGCTGCTGTGGGGAAGCGATTGGAGCTTCGCATGATTATCTTAATATATTCCGCTGTTATTTTCCTTTTATTTGATTTATCAATGTAAGACTTGGCCATAAGGCCGTACCCATTTGCTTAATATATTTGGTCATTTGCGTTCGATATGTATCTTTGTTTGGCTATGTGCACTAGCTGTTCCTGGACTAGTGCAATTTACACAGAGGGTTTCGGAGTTGTTACTCCGGGATCCGACAAAGACTTTGACCAGATTGATCATAGATAGCACCTTGTGATGTTCATCATAAAGGATTAGCATGATTGTGAGTTTTCCTTTAAATCTTTGTCATGTGGCTCGTATGTTTCATATTCTAATTATTTATGTTCACTCATGTTTGCATGTTATGATAAAAATAAAAAAAATGAGAAAGAAAAGACTAACACGATGTATGCTTTAAACATGCCATGGTTAAACAAAGAAAAAAAGTACAAAACATGCTCGAATGAAAAGAAGTATGTTTCAAGTATCCCACCATTTAAAAGAATTTTGCTACAAAGATGATATCATGAAAAGAAATATGCTACAAGCGTGCCACGTGCTTAAAAGAAATGAGTGTGGAGCTATAAGTTTTTATATGAGATAGCTAATTCGACTAAATTTAAAGCTTGCTACACTTTTAGGCTTACCCTTTTAGGTGTAATATCTCTTTGTGCTCTTTGTAGATCAGTTTGGTCATGGTCGTAATGCTTGTCATTGATCCAATTTGCTTAATCATGTCAAAGGCCTGTTTAGACTTGCTTTATGGTCTATAACTTTGTATCTTCGGGGAAGCTCTACTAAAAAAGGCTTGGACACATTTATAGTTCAATGCAAAGTGACTTGGTTAATCTACAAAGCGTCTGGATGTTTTCTCTTTTGCTCCTTTTTAGAATTTTTCCTTTCTCTAAAGTTCTTGATGATTACATTGCCAAAGGGGGAGAAATTGATGAAAGTGGAGAGAAAATGGGAGAAACTGGAATAATTTGTAATTTGCTTAAGTTGTCTTCTTGTGTTGAGGGGGGTTTTCGAGTCTTTTTCGAGTTCTTTCGAGTCTGTCCAAGCTTTCTCGAGTAGTCGAAACTTTCTTTTCAAATGCTTTCGAGTCTGTCTGAGCTTTCTTCGAGTAGTCGAAACTTTCTTTTCACAAATTTTGTCTTTCTTTGCACATTCACTCATTCAATAGTTTTGGAGGTATTGTCAATGTATTCATCAAGGGAGAGATTATTAGACCATATGGATGATGGTGAATTTAGTGATGATGAATAATTGACATTTGGGTTACTTTGGAATTTGCGTTTGCAAAAGTTTCAATCGATCATAGCTGAAGATTTCGAGTCTGAGTGGTTTTGATATGCTCTGAGTGGTTTTGGTCTGCTCTGAGTGGTTTTGGTCCAATTCAAGTGACTTTGATTGGCTCCGAGTGGTTTCGATCAGATCTGAGTAGTATCGGACGATGTTCGAGTGCTATTGAAGTATCGGACGGCGGTCGAGTGCCATTGTTGTATCGAACAGTATTCGAGTGCCATCAGAGTATCGAACGGTGATCGAGTGGCATCAGAGGTTCGGACGGTAGTCCGATCAGCCTTGTTATGGATGGCCTGATCGAAAGGTCCAAACAGTAGACTTCAATCATGGCAGATTTTGACCATGTTTGACTTCAATCATGGTAGACTTCGATCACAACTGGCTTCGACCACGGTAAGTTGACCATTGTAGATTTCGACCATGTCCGACTTTGACCATGGTATTTCGACCACAACAGGTAATCGTAGACTTTGACCATGAATAGTGAACCAGTCGTAAGCAATATTTAACTAATTGTAAGTAACAGTGAACTGGTCTTAGCTACAGTAAACCGGTCGATGGTTGTAAGGACACCTTCTACAGTATCCGGTCGTTGGTCGTAGTTACAGTACTTATCCATGGTTGTAGCTACAATACTTTTTGATGGTCATAGCTACAGTACCTGATTGATACTCGATAGTCGTGGACTTTACTGGTTAGTATTCGGTAGTCGTAGACTTTACTGGTCGGTGATCTTAGCCTTTATGATCGATAGTCTTAGACTTTGTGATCAATAGTCATAGATTTTACTGGTCGGTAGTCGTAGACTTTACTAGTCAATGGTTTTAGACTTTGCGGTCAGAAGTCGAAGACTTTGTGATTGGTAGTCATAGATTTTGCGATCGGAACCCGAAAACTTTGTGATCAGTTGCCGTAGGCTTCACGGTTTGTACTCGTAGACTTCGTGGTCGGTACGAGTGCTTTAATTCTTGCATTCTTCGAGTACCTCGAGTATTTGTGTTGGGTAAATGGTTGACTAATCTATGAATGGTGGTCTGTGATCGGTGGTCGTTGCTACAGTACCAGGTAGGTATTGGGTGGTCATAGCGATTGTCGGTACTATAGTACGTGGTTGTTTCTCAGTAGTCAATGGTGTGGTTACTGGTTGATGATTGTAGTCGTAGACTGAGAGTGCTCGATATCTGTGATTTCTGAGTGTTTTGAGTGAAACGATGGTATTTCCCAAGTACTTGTGTTCAAGTACTCTATGAGCTGGCGATCGATCTTGCATGGCAGTTGCAACCAGTTGTAAGGAGTGATCTGAAGTTGGTGTTTTAGAAAGCATTGGATATTGTGGTAGTGTGTTATCTCTTCTTCAAGGGCGCGTTCTTTTTCGCAAATGTCAAGTTCCATTTGCTTTCTTGCTGCATCGTCGTCTTGGTGTCCCACTACTTTTTTGCACTTCTCATTTTTGTCTCATCCCCTTTTTTAGGGGGATTCGGTGGGTGTAGGCCGGTCAGCCATCAGTCTCAGATCCATTCCCGCATTCTCTTATTATGTAGTCTTGCTCACTTGACGATTCGGAAGATGAGGATAAGAAGAAAGGATAAAGAGTAGGATCGTGATGATGCCCCCTAGAGGAGGCTCTAGACCTCCTGTTTAGAAGAATGAATTTCCAAGAAGCCAATATGCATGCCGACAAAGGCGATGGCTTAGTTGGTGTTTAGTGATGGTTAAAGGTGTAGTTTGAGCGTGTGGACTGATGACGGTCAAGTTGTGAAGAACTTGTACCGAAAAATATTTCTTTGGTCTTTGCATGTGTAGGTGGGTGTGGAGAGGATCGTGGTCAGTGATGAGGAGGACCGGGACTAGGATGGGGAGAATTAAGGTCCAGACGGTTGAGGATGTCACACGAGGTGGTCAGGCTAACGCTAGAGCACATAGATATTAAAAGTGGTGATTCCTGGAGAATCTATAGGCGGTGCGGTCCCGGAAGCTTCAACACAAAAGATGATGATGCGTGGAGAAGTTACAGTTGGTGCGGTCCTAGAGGCTTCGACACAGAAGTTGATGAGGCGTGGTGAAGATACAGGATGTGCGATTCTGGAGGCATTGTCATGTGTTGAGTTTGGAGTTGTGGATGGAGTCCATAACTTGAAAGGGGTAGAGTTTGGATAAAATCCGTGTTTAAAAGGGTTTCAGGTCTCTTGATTTGAGGAAGAGATAGGATTTTGTGTTTGTATTTTGAGTCAAACGCGGTTTAGAGTCCCTACATATAAAAGCAAGTAGAGCCTAAGGGTTTTAGCCGGGGATTGAAGGAGGCTTTTTGTGCTAGGGTTTTTAAGGATACCATGAGGGCGCTTTGTAGACATAGAACATGATCCAGAAATAATAAATCAGATCTATTCTAAGAAAAGTTAGCCGATGTCGGCGACATGGTTTTTGAGCATCGTTTTACCTGTGGCCTCGACGGCGGTGTACTAACACATCTTGATCTGGTGTGGTACGAGCGTGGTGTTGTCTTCGGCGTGTTCTTGTTTGAGCAGCTGAAGGGAGATTTCGACTACGTGCAAAGGCGGTTGAGCGAGCGATCGTAACAAGCGGTCGAAGTGAGTGGATTGAACATCGAGCAATCGAAGCGTTCATCGAGCGCGTGCAAAAGAGTCAAGAGTGAGCAGTCGGATGACTTGTCGAAATCTACATCCAGTAATTTAGATTGCTTTTTTCTGATTTAAAATTTATTTTCAGGTATAACAAAACGGAGTCAATCATTCACCCCTTCTGATTACACTATACGATCCTATACAGACATGTAGCATCGCGTCACAAAAGAAAAAATCAATTTGTGTTTACTCATGTTCATATATATGATCTTAAAATTAGAAGTTCATTGCTCGTTTAGACCTAGGCAAATTTTCCAACATCGGTGCCTCAGCAACGACGGACTGGCCATCAGTTGCGTCCTCACCGTCATCGGGCCGCCTCACACGATCGACACCAAGACCGTCGTCGTCCCGGCCGCCGTTCCGCAGCCCGCAGCCCTGCTGTCCCACCTCTAGCGCATGTTCAAGGACGTGAAAGGCACGGACGTGACCTTCGAGGTGGCTGGCCGGTCGTTCCGCGCGCACAGGTGCTTCCTGGCCGCGCGGTCGCCGGTCTTCGACGCGGAGCTCTTTGGCCCTGTGATGGAGAAGGGCACGCGCATGGCAATCAAGATCGTCGACATGGAGCCGGCGATCTTTGAGCTGCTCCTCCGCTTCATCTACACGGATTCGCGGCGACGGCTGTAGCACGGCGATGGCGCAGCATCTGCTGCCTGCTGGTAGCGGCGGACCGGTATGGATTGGATAAACTGAAGCTGATGTGCGAGGGAAAGCTGCGCGGGAGTCTTTGATGTGAAGACGTTGGCGAGCACGCTGGCTTTCGCGGAGCAGCCCCAGTGCCCGAGGCTTAAAGAAGCGCGTGTCTCGTGTTTGCTCTCCCCTCCCAGGAAGCGTTATGGGCTGTCATGGCAAGTTGGCAACTGCCGGTTTAGGCATCACGGGGTGAGCTGCAGCCGCTTTGGTTCTGAGTGAGATACGACGAGAACTTAGATAAGTTTCCTGTTCTTTTTTTTTTTTTGTTACGGTTTATGATTTTTGGTTGAAATTTTTGAATTTTAGCTATTTACGGTACAGATTACGGAGAGATAGATACTCACTTACGATTTTGGCTGGTACAGATATTAGGTTTTTAACGTGTAGATCGTTTAATTTGTAGACCATATTTTGAGAAAATACTCCGTTTAAAATTTAGGTATTATAACAAAAACTAAAAGTTATCAGTTTATGAGGTAAAAAAATAGACCCTTTCTTCTATTGAGTAGCCGGAAGAAGATGTACGTAAAGGTGGATTAAGAATCATCGCGAAGTCTTGCTTCTCAATTTATCCTCCTAGACGTAGCTCACGGTGCCGGATTAAAAACCCGTGCCCTTAAAAACAACCAACTGCTTTGGTTTTAGAGGGAATGGTTTATATCAAATGATCCTTTGTGAACAATATGTTAAATCCTTGAGTCAATAAACTTCTTTACATTTCTCACCGGAGATGGACCTTGTGATGGCGATGGTGATTGCCGACGATCACGACAGCGGAAAAGTAGAATGCTCAATGATCTCCGTGAATGAGTAGGGCGCGCGCCTTGCTAACAGTGTTGTTCGTCCAAACAAAACCATAGATTTATTTGTAACCAACTTAGCTCACTAGTAGTGTGTCCGTGCTAACGCTACGGTAAAATACAAAACAAGATAAAATTTGTAAAAAATAAAACGAACAATCAGATTCATTAAGATTCACGTCTCACATATTTTTCAACCATCAATCTGATTGGAGCTATCCTGCGATATTGTTTCCAACAATTAGGATTGAATCAACCATGTATCCATCACTGGCTACAAGATTTCCTAAACCACGAAGTACCTAATTTGAAGTAAAAGTATCAATTTGCTGTCTTTGCGAAATCACACACGCTACTTACATGTTTAACACTAAGTGCAGAATTCGACAATAAGCGGGAAGGAAATATCCTCCTAAAATAGTGCCGTAACGATTGCATGCGGGACTATGATTGTGACTTGTGAGGTATGAATTGCATCCGAGGTAGTCTTTTATAATGTAATGCAAATATGTACAAATGTTCATCTAAAGCGAGCAGAAATTACTTTGGATCTTACGAAGGTCAATGTTGGTAATTCTCTCTGTGCTCTCTGTCTTGAACTATTTTCTTTAGTTAACACACAAGAGGAGGAAGGGGTGGGGGTGGGGGTCTCCACAATAGCCATGTTAATCAGTTATGTTGTCTAGTAATACATCATCTAACAAGCAGATATTACAAGATAAACATCTAGCTTCTCAAGGACTAAGGAAAAATGAAAGGGATGTCAACAAGTCAAGCGCAAAATATAAAATTTAAAGCAATCGCAGATCGGAAGTAACAGTATAGACCTTGAGACTCATATAGTCACGACTCGAGAATATGCCTCCCATCCTTGGAAAACTTTATGTCTGAAATTGAGGCTATAATCTCGGTGAAAAATGATCTTGAACCCGGGCTTCATGCTGCTCAAAGCTACAAGAATAAAGCAGAATAGCTATAAAAGCAGTATGAACCAACTTCAAGATAATCAACTCAAGACAGTCAATATCCACCGATGTTCCTCTAATTACGTATGTTGAATATTGAAAAAAAATATAAAATGAAAGCTCACGATTGGAAATGGGTATCGCAAAGGGTGATTGCCGCAGTCAACAAGTCGAATTGAGCCCTTTGAGCTACTATATGCCAATGTGTTACTGATGAGTAGGGTGGAACTCAGCAGATGTTACCACCTCTGCACATTGAAGAATAAAAACATGACTAACAGCAAACATGTTATGCAAGCAGATGACACCTCTAAAACATGTGGTAAAATAATAAAGATTAGTTAGAATAGACCTATAAAAACTTATGTTTGACCTAAGAACTTCATTTATAACACCCACATCCATTTCAATAAAACCAATTTTAGCTCAATATTGTGTTATTTGCATGCAAGGAAATAATGTTACCATAATGCAGGAGGATTGTCAAAACACATCTATATACAGTATGTTTCAAAAGGATTAGACCATTAGTGAATCATAAGTCAGATTACTTCGCTTGCTATAGATGTATAGAAGGGTATCCTTTTCCCACTATGTGAGATTGTGAGTTGAAGTTGTAAATGTTTTTATTCTAATACCTATACAGTTATATCAAGTGAGACGTGAATCTTAATGAATCTAATTATTCGTTTTATTTTTTTTACAAATTACACGAGCTTTCGTAGGTCTACACAATGTAAAATACTAGTACAGAATAGACACTGTTTACTGTTTACTGAATGCAACATTATATAATTTTAATTTTTAATATGCTCCAGTTTTGTTTATGGTATTACTAATTTGAAGTGTTCTTACAAGATTTAGCATGATGCTTAGTCCTAGATCCCAAGCAGGATGCCATCTTACTCTAAAATCACTGTAATTCTCAAACCTAGATACTGGGGAAAGAGACTTGATTTTCCTTTATTAAGGTCATAGCTTTCTTGTCCTTGATATTACTGCTTGGTAGCTAAGATGCTGAGTCGAAATGAACTAGACATCGGAAGGCAAAAGGAGTTCAGGTGACAATGTGGTAATGGTTGACCCACTGGAGGCCAAGCGCTTAGCTGCTAAACAAATGCAACAAATTCGTGCGGAGAAAAGTGAAGGTGCAGTGTTGCTGTCTTGTACTTCCACTAAATCATGTCTCCTCTAAAGGGCAAAATTTTCTTGATAATGAAATAAAATGTTTTTTCCTAAAACAATATAAATTGTACTGAAATGAGAATTTTTTTCTACACTTATTGGTTAAATTCTTTCTTATAGTTGTAAACAGGGCTTGGCTTTTCCCTACATATAAGGCTCTTAGCTTTATTGTTGTTCAATTTGCCAATTCCTTATCTACACCTCTCTGTCGACCGAAATGTGATGGTGTGTTGCAAAATCAACAAACCTAACCTAATTGCAAAGAAAGTGTCCATATGATTATGTTCACATGAACCAAAACTATTCTTACAAGTTGCAATGCTTGAGTCTTTGCATAGATACAAATTTTATTTTCAAATATATATGTAGTAGCTCATAGAGGATTTCAAGATTATTCAGAAAACACATCAAGGAATAATATGAAAATCCTTATGCGATACATCATCCACAGTTTACGTATAGGGTCCCCAAGATGTACTACTTCCTGTCATTGAACAATTGGCGTTTCCTCATTTTATTACCATGAATTAGTCCATGTTCCTCTGGAGGACCCATCATTGTATACCCTTTGAATTGCACAATCAATATATATATGCTTTCTTATATCCTTTTCATATTTTTGCCAAATCAAAGTTGTTTGTTATGCGAGAGCAGCAGTCAGAGAAGCTATTAATGGCGCATTGGCAATGATAGGATTGATTGCAGGATTGGTAGTGGAAGGTCGACAGGGAAGGGTATCTTGGGACAAGTACTTAAGTTATAAAAGGAAATCACCTCATAGTAGACAATAGTAATCGAACCGATAACTAGTTTTCGCTCGAGAAAGTTTTCAACAAATAAGCGTGATATCTACTTGAAAATACCATACTTACCTAATTACGAGCGTTGATAATAGTTCTACACTACTAATATGCGATCTTGTGTTTCTCTATTCCTGTGACTAATTTGGATATCCGCGCTTCTTCTAGCTTATTTGGGCAATAGCATATTACCATGGAAGTTTTTTCACTTTCCTCAACCAAGAGAGCTCTTATGCGAATCTTATTTGCTTGATCCAACCAATTTTTTATAGTTAATCCAAGTCGGTTGTACAATGACAATGCAGATTTGTATGTCTAATGATCATACGGTGTATCAAATCAAACATTGTATTCATATTCTTTTCCATGTGGTAAACAACTTCCGATGATTTTATTTAACGGATGAAGAGTAGTTTAATTCATCGTTATATGGCAAGATTGAAGTCAGCAAGCATGCTTCGCTTTATTCTTTTATTGAAACCTTTGAGCTTTGGACCAAGAAGTGGCTTGAAATTGAAGTCTGTGTTTGTTTGGGCAATACTCGGTTTATGGCATCTTGGTGATAAAAATGTTGCTTGATATCACCTTGATAATTTTGGTAGCTCAAGTATGTACTTACCATTGCTCAAAATTTGACAATGCTTCATGATAAAAAGGAGAACCGTTTACATTTGACAAGCTCGTGTAATTGTGTACTACTTGTGAATCCAGAAAGTGAGTGAAGCTGCGTCTTGGCTCAACTTTGCCCATGCTAGAAGAGATATATCTATTTAGAAAAAGCGACACGTTATCCATTACTTCATTTAGCAAAATCAACTAACGACAAATTAAAATTAGCATCTTCACGGATCAATCCTAAGCGCTCTATGGGAAAGGCCCAAAAGATCAACTACTCAATTGCTGCTCTTGTGCCACTACAACAAAGACACACAGATATGAGCAAGTAGGCAAAAAGGCACTAAGCGAAGAGCTCTGGAGTACTGAGGAGCGCGCGACGAGGCGGGCGTCGGTGGAAGCGGAGCACTTGTCGAGCTTGCTCCTGCAGCATGTGGCGCGCGCGCGACGAGGCGCGAGGTCGGCATCGGTGACGGTCATGCGGCGGAGGTGGAGCGCCTTGAGGCACTCGGCGGTTGGCGAGCTCGAGACCGAGCGGCGCGTGGCGCCGATCCTCCGAGATGAGCCCGTACATGGCGTGCGCGGCCTCCCCCTTGGCGTGGCGACTCGGCGCGAAGCGCGCGCAGAAGCGCGCGGCGTCGGCGGCGTAGCGCGGCGGCGGTGGCGTGCTGCGGGTGCGCGTCGATGATGGTGCGGCCGGCGGCACGGCGACGCGCCTCCCGGTCGCGGGTCATCGGCGTAGCCCATGACGAGGTGCGCGCCTCGTCGGGATCCGCCGCCAGCCAAAGCTAGCGCGCGGTGAGCGCGCGGCTCGGCGCCTCGCCGCCCATCGGATCGGCTCGCGCGGCCGGCTAACAGAGATCTCGCCCGGCCCGCGAGGCGGGGCAACGTGAAGCCGCTCCGTGTGAGAAGGCGATAGGGACCAAGGGCGGCGGCGGCGTGGGGGTGGGGAGGGGAGGCGTGGCGGAGCGGAGGCGAGGAGGCGGTGGCGCGGCGGCAGCGAGGTGAGGTGAGGAGGCGGTGGCGAGCGGATGAGCGGAGGCGGCGGCAAAGACGGGGTGGGAGGCGGCGGCGGAGCGAGGAGCGGAGGCGGCGGCGGCAGACGGTGGGGAGGAGGAGGCGCGCGGCGGAGGAGAGGGAGGCGCGCGAGGCGGAGGAGGAATTGAGGGCGGGAGGAATTGAGGCGGAGTGAGGTGCGGAGGAATCGAGCGGAGCGGACGGCAGTTTGCTGTTCAATATGTGCATGATCCGGATGATTTTGGCCTTAGGATCTTCAATGAGTAAGAGAAGAAGGCTTGAGGAGAGATCCAGGCCATTCATTTGTATGAAGTTGGATTACTTTGGTACACAAATCTGGGTGGACTTAGATTTGGCATGACTGTGGGGTGGTTGAGGGGATGGATTTAGTAAAAAAAATTTGGTGTATTATAGAGTAGGGTAGATTATCACGTTGCCGTTATTATCCAAGTGAGTTAGATCCATAAAAAACCATCAAGGGTAAAATAAATCCGGTAAAAAGCCCATTAGATAAGAACAAGAACTAGAATAATTTAATCTAGAAAATATACAGAAAAACTAGAAATATAAAACTACTTTTGAAAATTAATAGGTCCTAATTAAAGTATATATTAAACCTAATTATGTTGATGGTCCTGATGAGTGGTGACCTGGCGGCTAAAGGTTCAGCAGAGCTTTTAGGTGAGATTTGTGTTTCAAGCTTTTCTGTTTTGTTTTTCTCCTTTTGATAAAAAAGCTTTTCTGCTTTGTCGTATAGTTTAGGCCTGTTCTCTTTGACTGAAACTTATGTCTTTTGGCTATAGCTTGTGAGTTTTAGGCTGTTTGTACAAGAGATTACAGAATAACAGAAACTCACGTGCGGTTTTTGCCGATATAAATGAAGTCGGTACAGTATGTACTACAATTAACTAGTAGACAGTATGTACTACAATTAACTAGTAGACCCTATCTTGAAAAGATACTCCGTTTAAAAACTAGTTACTGTAAAAATACCGAAAAGCAGTTTTTAGAAGCTGAAAAGAATAGGGCCTTTGTCTCATTTTACAGAAGCTAAGGCACAGTGTTGTGAAAGATTGATTACACCTGCCATCAAAATGGAAAAGATTATTTCCGATGTACTGCTCACATCTCGCTAAGGAGGAAAAAGAAGGGAGAGATAAAACCCATGCAGGGTAGAGATATGGCCGCAGCGTGACACATTCGCCTCCTCTCTCAACCCGCAGGGATGGCAACAGGGTAGGAGACCGCGTCTCTACCAAGCTCCCTCGCCCCACCCCACGAAGGTTGACGGGGGACAACACGCCCATTCCCATTCCCCATACAGATTGGAAAACAGCGTTCTATGTATGTTTAAAAATGCTAAAGTAGCTTTATTAATTACTTTATAAGTATTTTACATATACATTTTCATAAAAAATATAGCTTCAAAATATAAATCATAATGTATAAATGTACATTTTATCCAAATATAGGCAAAAAGAATACACATTCTATATTAAAAATCTATATTATATAAATAAAATAATATATATTATTTTTATTGGGTTTCTGTGGGCCCCATAGGAGTCTTCGGCCCCCGCCCTCCCCCTGTCAACTAACGGGCCCCCTCCCCCATGACCTTGTAGCGGGAGTTTGCCCCTACCTCCAACCCCTATGGGGATTATCCCCACGGGGCCTCGCCCCCACAAGAGATATTACCATCCCTAGCCCATAGGGGCCATTTAAGGAAGAGCGATAAGACATTGTTCGGATTCAATGTGGCTGCATGGCATGGTGGTATCCATATCATGTCCGGTAGGACCAAACAGGTCTCCCAATCTGGGTCAAAGTCGCCATTGACTGCATTTTTTCCATTCTACTACCAAGTTGGTGCCACATAGACTTGGCCAAATGGACTGTTTGCACAGATCCATATAGGCACGATCTAGTTAGCTCATTTAAATATATGGATCATGCCGTGCCGGCCTACAGCCTAAGCTTTGGACCCAGGCACTGGCTAATGAGGTCATGGACTGTGCCATGCTAGCCCAGGCATGTTAAGCCCGCGCGCCACCCACCTAATCCGTCGTCGTCCATCCACTACCTCCTTCTCTGCCCTACCCCTTATCAGCGGATTTGCTGCCCCTTTGTCGTCCAACTGCTGCCCCTCCGCCACCAGATCCATCGCCCACCTCCCCCGTCATTGCCCATCTACCACATGCTCTGTCACCTTTGCCCACCTCCTCTCCCGCTGCTCCTCTGCCACCAACCTCCTCGACTCCGGCACTTGCTGCTGCCCTCTCCATGTGACACCACTTCCTCGCGCCGCCCCTCCCCCCTTCGCCTCACCTCATCCTCTGGCCACTACCTCCCTACTGTCTCAACGGGCCATACTGTGTTGAGCCGTGTTAGAGTTGAATCACACAACTCTTCTTACACCTTCACAGTATGTTAGAGTTGAATCACACAACTCTACTTACACCTTCACAGTGGCTACCAATATCTTTCTCTAGAGATATACTTCACGCACAGCAGGAGATAAAGAACCTCAGGATAAAACACACACACAGAGGGAACTTGTCTCAGTTTTCTTCATTCAACAGCCAACCACTTAAAATACTTAAACATGCATGCAAGACTAGCTAATATGCAGGCCCACTAAAGACGTGCTCCACTTATGGACCTATTCTCAAGCCTTGACTCCTACTAACATGCAACTAACCCATGCAGCATGCAGCCTGTTGGTTTCTCAGCTCACATGCAACACCGTTTCTCATGGCACGTCTGCGTCGCACGGCACGTCGGCACCTCACCATGCATGCGCTTCAGCTCAAGTCACCAGCTTGTACATCTCACACATGCTGCTAACATGCACAGGCCTACACAAGGATATTCACTACGTACGAATGAATAGAAATAAACATGCATATGCACTAATGACAAGATTATAGCTAACAATTATCCCCCTAATCTTGTCATCATGTCTCCACTCACAGAAGAGCCGGTTCGTCGCTTGCGTAACCTTGAGCCAACAAGGCTTTCTCCTCCTTTTCTTTCTTAGGACATTCCCAAGCAAAATGTCCAAATTCTTCGCAGTTGTAGCATTGTACCTTACTTTTATCTTTGCGCCATTCGCCGCGCCCACGGCCGCGACCTCGTCCTCGTGACGAGTCATGTCCTCTTATCATGAGAAGTTGCTCTTCCGTCCGTTTGTCCCGCCCCTTGAGAAGCTCCTCGTGCGCCTTCAGTGATCCAATGGCCTCCTCTATAGCCATCTTGTTGATGTCACCAAATAACGCTATCGACGAAGCAACATTTATGAATTTGTCAGAAACGGATCGTAGCAGCTTCTTCACGACATACTTCTCTTCCATCGCGTCTCCAAGCTCACGAATGCGCCCAACGAGCGTCGTGAACTTCGCCGCGAAATCATCCATGGACTCCGCATCACTCATCTTAAGGTTATCAAAATCCGAGCGCAAGGATTGGATCCTTGCCTCCCGGACACGCTCGACGCCCACATGCATGGAGCGTAACGCTGTCCACACATCAGACGCGGTCTCCTTCTCCGCAACTCGCAGCAGAGTCTCGTCGTCAATCGACTGGGAGATGATTGTCAAGGCCAGCATGTCCTTGCTCTCATCGACGTCTTTGGACGAGTTCTCGCGATCAACGACACCCCATGCGCCGTTGGCTCGCAAGAGGTACTTCATCCTCATCGCCCACGCCGCATAGTTCGTCCTTGTCAACATCGGGAATGGAAGCCTCCCCGCCGTCATAGTCGTCGTCGAGTTGCCCAAGCCACTGCTCACAATGGCTCCGCTCGGCGAGTCGTCACCACGCGGCATCGTCTTCATCATCACCTTGCTCTGATACCAAATGTTAGAGTTGAATCACACAACTCTTCTTACACCTTCACAGTATGTTAGAGTTGAATCACACAACTCTACTTACACCTTCACAGTGGCTACCAATATCTTTCTCTAGAGATATACTTCACGCACAGCAGGAGATAAAGAACCTCAGGATAAAACACACACAAAGAGGAACTTGTCTCGATTTTCTTCATTCAACGACCAACCACTTAAAATACTTAAACATGCATGCAAGACTAGCTAATATGCAGCCCACTAAAGACGTGCTCCACTTATGGACCTATTCTCAAGCCTTGACTCCTACTAACATGCAACTAACCCATGCAAGATGCAGCTGTTGGTTTCTCACCACATGCAACACTATTTTTCACGGCACGTCCGCGCGCACGCAAGACGTCCGCGTCGCCGCGACGCGTCGGCACCTCGCCATGCATGCGCTTCACTCAAGTCACCACTTGTACATCTCACACATGTCGCTAACATGCACAGCCTACACAAGGATATTCACTACGCACGAATGAATAGAAATAAACATGCATATGCACTAATGACAAGATTATAGCTAACAATTATCCCCTAATCTTGTCATCATGTCTCCACTCACGTAAGAGCCGGTTGTCGCTTATGTAACCTTGAGCCAACAAGGCTTTCTCCTCCTTTTCTTTCTTAGGACATTCCCAAGCAAAATGTCCAAATTCTTGTGATTGTAGCATTGTACCTTACTTTTATCTTTGCGCCATTCGCGCCCACGCACCGCGACCTCGCCCTCGTGACGAGTCATGTCCTCTTATCATGAGAAGTTGCTCTTCCGTCCGCTTGTCCCGCCTTGAGAAGCTCCTCGTGCGCCTTCGTGATCCAATGGCCTCTCTATAGCCATCTTGTTGATGTCACCAAATAACGCTTATCGACGAAGCAACATTTATGAATTTGTCAGAAACGGATCGTAGCAGCTTCTTCACGACATACTTCTCTTCCATCGCGTCTCCAAGCTCACGAATGCGCCCAACGAGCGTCGTGAACTTCGCCGCGAAATCATCCATGGACTCCGCATCACTCATCTTAAGGTTATCAAAACCGAGCGCAAGGATTGGATCCTTGCCTCCCGACACGCCGACGCCACATGCATGGAGCGTAACGCCGTCCACACATCGACGCGGTCTCCTTCTCCGCAACTCGCAGCAGAGTCTCGTCGTCAATCGACTGCGAGATGATTGTCAAGGCCAGCATGTCCTTGCTCTCATCGACGTCTTTGGACGAGTTCTCGCGATCAACGACACCCATGCGCCGTTGGCTCGCAAGAGGTACTTCATCCTCATCGCCCACGCCGCATAGTTCGCCCTGTCAACATCGGAATGGAAGCCTCCCGCCGTCATAGTCGTCGTCGAGTTGCCCAAGCCACTGCTCACAATGGCTCCGCTCGGCGAGTCGTCACCACGCGGCATCGTCTTCATCATCACCTTGCTCTGATACCAAATGTTAGAGTTGAATCACACAACTCTTCTTACACCTTCACAGTATGTTAGAGTTGAATCACACAACTCTACTTACACCTTCACAGTGGCTACCAATATCTTTCTCTAGAGATATACTTCACGCACAGCAGGAGATAAAGAACCTCAGGATAAAACACACACAAAGAGGGAACTTGTCTCAGTTTTCTTCATTCAACAGCCAACCACTTAAAATACTTAAACATGCATGCAAGACTAGCTAATATGCAGGCCCACTAAAGACGTGCTCCACTTATGGACCTATTCTCAAGCCTTGACTCCTACTAACATGCAACTAACCCATGCAAGATGCACTGTTGGTTTCTCACCACATGCAACATCAAGCTTCACGCAGACGTCCGCGCCGCACGCACGACGTCCGCGTCGCCGACGCACGTCGGCACTCGCCATGCATGCACTTCACTCAAGTCACCGACTTGTACATCTCACACATGCTGCTAACATGCACAGGCCTACACAAGGATATTCACTACGTACGAATGAATAGAAATAAACATGCATATGCACTAATGACAAGATTACAGCTAACAAGCCGTGCCTAGCACGGTATGGTACTGTATGTGTCATGCTCGGGCTGGCCCACCATGCTGAGATGCTGCCCTAAACATGACACGGCTGGTCAAGTCAGGCTAGCACGATCCATTTATGTGTGGATAGTATCATGTCTAGGCTTGACCAATAATACTGTGCTTTGGATTGTTAATCCGGTCCATTTGGCCACTTCTAGCGCCGCACACAATTTTCTGCCACCAATCAGGAGCTACTCGCCACCAGCAGCTCACCATTGCGCCACCGGCAAACATAGTTACAGGGCACACACATTCATATTGTTGAATTTTATTTTGACCCAATCTAATCGTTATTACACCGTGTAATCGTCACACGAAATCAATTAAGAATTAGGGTCTTGGATACGAGGAAATTTTCCACACGACGTTGGACAAGCTATACAAACTAAGCCATATGTCATGCTATCGCTCATATCTATTCACTGTATTATCTATGACATAAAAAATATTTGTTTCACTATATTTATCCACCAAAGAAATCTAGAGTATAGCTATTGTAATTTTTCACTTACTACCTCTACTAAAATATTTTAAAAGATATTAGGTGGTTGTGTTATTTTATCAATAGGGGTATGTATATATGGTTATTTCTCATTAATTATTTCTTAGATTTAGACTAAGTTCTTTTGGGCTTGCTGTTGCGCTTTTAATTTTTGCTACAATAATTAGTTTTTAAACAATGCGTCTTTTCAAAGCAGGTCTATAAGACACTGTACTGATTTCAGCTATACCGGCTAAAATCGCATGTGACTGTCTCTCTTTCTTTGTACATATTCTCACGAACAATTAAAATTCAAAAGCCATAAGTCACAGTCTAAAAGAACCCATCCTTAGTGCTTGTTTGGTCTGTATATATGGTAGTCTATAGACAAATATAGTGAAACAACAGAAGTAATTAGGCTAGGTTTAAACTTGGATTTGCTCATTTACACATGTATTTAAATACTCAGTTCTGTGAGTTCATGTATCTACGTAACACGGGCATGCAAGTCCTTTTACTTTATAAGCATGTTCATTTTTGGGTTTATGATTGTTACTTATGGGTTTTGGTTAAATTTTTTGAATTTTTGGCTATTTGCGATAAAGATTATGAAGAGAGATATATTCGCTTGCGATTTTAGTTGTTACAGATGTCAGGCTTTTAACGTGTACTACAATTAACTTGTAGATCTTATCTTAAAAAAATACTTCGTTTTAAAGTTAAGTACTGTAGAAAAAGCCAAAAACTAGTTTCAAAAGCCAGAAAGAGTATGCCCATAAGTAACACTCAACAGAATAACATAGCAACAGTGGACAAGAGTCAAGACAACTTTTGTGAATTTGACGAGCTCAAGTGGGAATAGCCATTTTCTCAGTGAAATCATATACATCCGATGCGCTATTTGGAGTAAAGAACCATTGTATTAGAGATGCAATCGTGGTGGATATGAATAAATATTACTTATTATGTATCTTATTCTATATTTTTTAGAGTCAGACATAGATAGTGTAGGATACATATTTCTCCCTTCCATATTTGCTCCGTAAACTTTTGGTCGGTCAAATGGAGATACACATTTCTCCCTTCTGTATTCGTTCCGTAAACTTTCGGTCAGTCAGACGGACAGAAACATGAGCTGATCGAAGAAATTTGGTCATTAGTGTCACACATACTAATCTCACTTGGGCAATTAGAGTCACCTCTGACATGTGCGAAGTGTTACCTTTGAGTATGACGAGGTCGCTGGGGTCACAAGGCTCCAATGGACAGAAATTATTTGCTCCTTTTATATCTCTATATAGGGCATTAGACAGTACAGGTGCAATCAGCGCATATACGGTCAGAAATCGTTTTTCTCATATTATATTTTGGATTTTTTTTTCAAAATCCGAGTTAAGTGTTAGATACATATTTATCTCTTTCAAATTTACTCTACGAATCTTTGAAAGGTGGATCAGACGAAAATTATCTGCTCACTTTGCACACAAGAATTCTTGATAAGCAACGATTTGACTTATTTTGTACTGTAACTGATGGTAGCTTATTTTACATAATTAAATTTAAAAATTTAAAAATAGAAAAATATGTTAACCTGTCACGGATAATACAAATAAATAAAAAAGAAAAGACATAAAACCTTAAAAAGACAAAAAATAAAAAGATAAATTTGAGAAATAATTAACTAAAAGAAAGAAGTTTAGACCGAAACAAGTGAGTAGGGGTGAAAACGGGTCGGGTTAATCCCGACCGATCCGGCACCAAATTCGATTGGTACCGAATCCGACTAGTACCGAATCCGAAGAAAAAAATATGGGTTAGGATATGGTAACAGTAATATCCGTCCGAATCCGATACGTCTTCAAGTATGATTTCAAGTTAGTGCTACTATTTGACGTTTCATTTTCTTTTGTAATGGTAAAATAAAATCTTCCACATCAGCTATTAAATAGTAACATCAAGTCGGTCGCCCTACCCATTTATCGCGACCGTATGCATTCCTTACAAACAAGTAGGGGTGCAAATGAATTGGGTTAATTCCGACCGATCCGACACCGAATCTGATTGATACCAATCCGGAGAAAAAAAATATAAATTAGAATATGATAACAGCAATATCCATCCGAATTCGATCCGTTTTCACCCTACAAGTGAGCCAAATAGCTCCAGCCTGGAATCCTCGTCGCTTGCCTACTTCTGCCGAAATTGTTTGTCGAATGCGCGTGGCGGGCTGGATTTCCGCGTCCTGTACTACCACTCCCCCATGTGCCCACCACCCCCTCCCTCCTCACACCACCCCACTCTCCTCTCCTATCCTCTCCCTTCGCTTTCCCAAAAAAGGCACCGCACCAGAGCGGGAGAGACGGGAGGGACTGGGAACCACCGCCTGTATAGCGTATTCGGCGCGGCGGCGGTGGTCGTGGTGGTGGGGAGAGGATGTCGACGCGGTCCAAGTCGGTGTCAGGGTCCGTGGGCGGCGGCAGCGCGGCCGTGCCGCTCGCCGTGCTGCTGCGGCGGGAGGTGGTGAGCGAGAGGACCGCGGCGGAGCGGCCGGAGCTGCAGGCCGGGCTCGCTAGCCAGGCCAAGAAGGGCGAGGACTTTACCTTCCTCAAGTCCGACTGCGAGCGCCTCCCCGGCGTACCGTCCTCCTCCTTCTCTGCCTTCGGCGTAAGCGCCTCGCCCCCCTTCCTTGCACGCGTCCTCCTCCGTCTCGATCGCGTGTCAGTCGTGCTCTACGTCGTTCGTTCGTGCCCGCCCCGATCCGGCTGTGCCGCGCGTCGGGTGGATCGGTGCCCTGGCTAGTCTCTTAACTCTAATGGGGGTGGCCAGGGACGGAACCAGCAAAATGAGAAAGGGGGGGCCAGTGTGGCCAGACAAACCACAAAAGTGTATATATATGAAATCTCAAGATATTGTATATGCATACAATGATACAAAATCAAAAATTTGCACGAATGATCATTGCAAATTATCAATTAAAAAAATAGAAAGCACATCATTAAATTATACTAACTTAGTAACTTTACGGCTGCTTGCACAGTTGCGTTTGCGTATGCAGACTTGCTCCTTGAATCCTTGCTCCTTGAACTGATGATCGGCTGCTACCTGCTGCTCCTCTGCGCTCGGCCGATCGGCTGCTCTCTCTGATGGGCGAACTGCGGAACTGGCGATGGCCGATGGGGAACTGGAAGTGACGCGAGTCAGCGAGTGGATCAGTGGACGAGTCCGCGAGTTGCAACTGGCGGTGACACGCGACGCGAGGAGCGAGCGGCGAGTCTTCGACTTCGTACGTGACCTTTCTCCTTCTGTTGTTGGGCTAGGCCATCATCGCTGAGGGGGGGTCTAAATTTTTTTTGCGGCATAGGGGGGGCCGTGGCCCCTGCTGGCCCCAGTTCCGTCTCTGGGGGTGGCGAAGCGCGATCGGGTTGGATGCGTGCGTGAAATGCGATGAGGCTGCGGCAACTTTTGTTCGGGGCTCGGCGGGTGTTGGGTTCTGGATTCCGGAATTCGTTCGAGGGGAAGGACTGATTTTGGGTCGTCTCTTCCTCTTGTTCGTGTGGGAGATGAGATGTCGATCCTCTATGGATTGTGATGATTTAGTTGTTATTAGTTTCACAAGGGTAATTGCTCGATTGAAAAATTAATGCATGCAGTGTCCAGTGGAATTACGCGATGCTAGTTATAGAACAAAATCGCTGAATCTGTTATATATTACAATTTGAAGCAATAATTGTGATGGAGATTGTGTGCTTGATCTTATAGCAGCAATTGTTCAGTGTTTCTCAGCGCTGTCGCTTTGTTGCAGCTTCTTGATGGGCACAATGGGAACGGAGCCGCGATTTATACCAAGGAGAATCTCTTGAACAACATCTTGAGTGCAGTCCCTGCTGATCTCAACAGGGAGGACTGGCTTGCTGCGCTTCCAAGGGCGATGGTTGCAGCATTTGTCAAAACTGATAAAGATTTCCAAACACAAGGTGCGTGAGGTAACAACTTTGGTTAATCCTCGAGTATTGTATGAATGTGCTGGCCAAGGTGCATTCGCTTGTCTGTTGCCTTACAAATAACAGGAAGGAGGATTCACATTTCTGTCATCAAAGCCAATAAAAGGAGATCTTTTAATTGCTCATTGAAAACTACACAAAAATGAAATATATGTCATGCATTGGCTTTGAATGTTGTTTGTACCTTTTCATTTGGTTGCTGACGTCGTAAATATACCACATATTTGGACTAGCTCGTCTGTAAATCTTACTAACATCAACTAACGTTAGATGTCTTGCTAGACAGTACAGCCACATGTTTTTGCCAAGGAGTTCGATGGCCAACCATCATTTTTCATTAGTTGATCCATTTAAACATATTTATTGTTAGTCTGTTACTACTTGTTAGATCTGAGCCTGATATGTCTTATATCGTTTATTCATTACAGCACGCTCTTCAGGGACAACAGTGACATTTGTCATAATAGATGGATTGGTTATTACCGTTGCATCTGTTGGTGATTCACGTTGTGTATTAGAAGCTGAAGGTTCAATTTATTATTTATCTGCTGATCATCGATTTGATGCCAGTAAAGAGGAGTAAGATTGTTTTCTCCTGATATACGGACTTCCCCTTTTCTCATGGCAAACACTTATCTGTTATCACTTGATTTTGACACGCAGGGTTGATCGTGTAACAGAATCTGGAGGTGATGTTGGAAGGCTAAATGTTGTTGGTGGTGCTGAGGTTTGAACTTTGCACAATTTTTGTCATTCAAGTTAATTTTCTTTGCGTTGAGCTTCCATGCTGTCATTTTTATTTCTTAAGTTAGTTGCATGAGATACTTGTCTGGGAAAGGAGTAACTCTGTAATATTTATGTTGTCCGTTGGAGAGAGATTATCTTATATCATGTTCTTCAGTATTGTAAAAGTTATGCAGGATTGCAGGGTGACGTAAGTTCACATTTTGTTGGGCTGTACTGGATGCAGTTCTAACATTGACTGCCAAACCTATCTGGCATTCAAGTTGCATATGTTTATTTTATGCTTGCCTTTTGTTATCCTCAGCAACCCTATTATTAAATTCTTTTTTTTTGTCAAATCTACTTCCAAGTACTCAATTGCCTCTTGAACTTGATCTGAGGTGTTTACTACACGAGCTTTTGAATGTCAATTTCAATACCTTGATTAGTATATTTTACAAAATTTCAACGGCATATTAGGATATGCAAGAAACATGATACCTCATCTTGCATTCATGTTATGAGTGGCAGGGGAGGATAGTGGCCGATGCAGTTGGAGGGATAGGAATAAGGGGCATTTGTCTTGTGTGTGTGCGTGGTTGCTTATATTTGCCTTGACTAGTTTTTTTCCTCACTTGCTTCACTTATATATATATCTTTTGTTGTACCTCCAGATTGGCCCCCTCAGATGTTGGCCTGGGGGTTTGTGCTTATCAAGGTCAATCGGAGATCAGGATGTGGGTGAGTTTATTGTTCCTGTTCCTCATGTCAAGCAAATAAAGGTATGTCCTGGAAAATACTTAATATCAGCTTTACCTGAAGCCAAAATTTTAACTGTATTAGGAACATTGCTAGCAGACTGCAGTACTACGAGAAGTTTTATTGTTTTGATATTTGTTTCTCCCTTTTCTATATCTCTTGCCTAGATTTCATATGCCAATCTTATAACTTGATTAAATATCTTTTTTGCACAGTAACTATTTCTGCCCCCCATGATCAAAATTTTGTCTATTTCCACCTGTATACTAGCTCTGGTCTTTGCAACTACGTGCAGCTTGAAGCTACATGCACTCTTTGTTCCTTTGTATCTTTTGAAGTCACATCAGTTACGCAAATTAACTGCATGCATTGTGATTTCTTGGTTCAAAAAAACTATTAGTTATTTACCTTGTTTTAGAGTTGATTGACAATTTTAGGCATATACTTTCTCTTTTTGTCAGAGTATCATCACCAATTACATGATTTCATATGAGTTATTGTTCGTGTTAAGTTGATCTCCAGATTATGAAAACCACCACGTCTTTTAATTTGTGTAGCTATCTACTACTGGAGGCCGACTTATTATTTCAAGCGATGGTGTTTGGGATGCCTTAACTGCAGAAGTGGCTTTTAACTGTTCACGAGGACTTTCTCCGGAGGCTGCAGCTGAGCAAATTGTTAAAGTACAATTCTCTCTCTCCAACCCTAATTCTTACATGATACCCTTCTTTACTCATTTGAAATCTTTTTCAGGAAGCAGTGCAATCAAAAGGACTGAGGGATGATACCACTTGTATTGTCATTGACATAATACCAGAAAAAGCTAACCCTACCATGCCACCTCCTAAAAAGCAACCAGGAATGGGTGTTTTGAAAAATATGTTTCGCAAGAAAACATCGTCTGACTCATCATCCCATGCAGATAGAGAATATATGGACCCGGACGTTGTGGAGGAAATATTTGAGGATGGATGTGCATTTCTTTCCAGACGGTTGGTTCCATAATTCCATCTTGATAACTATAGGAGTAAAGGCTTGTGCAATTCAATTATAATTGTATTATCTGTTGAAGGTTTCCAATGAATCAACAATCATTAAGCAAATGTTCCTAAAACGAGGGAATCAATTAAAGAGATCGTGTCCTTATTTAGACAACTCATGAAAGTCGGGACATACATTTTCATTGTGACACTGCCAAATTCTACCAAGGACCTTCTCAGGAACTTGAAATAAGCCTGAGACACAGTTTTTTTGGATTCTGGGTGAAGTAATTTATAGAGATGCACATCATGAGGAAGGTTAGATGGAGTAAAAATTGGCACAAATTAAACCAATATACTACAACACTCATTCAAACATCATAAATTTGTCATATTTGGAATATGTGGAACTTATCTTCCATTGTATTGCATGCAAACGTCAAATAACTTGTTATTAACACCCTTTTGACAAGAAACAAAATTGCATTGTCTTTTTGCTTCATTAAAAGGCCATCCGCTGATAAACGCAAACTTGTCTGATCAACATCCTTAGGCCCGTTCCAAACAGTGATAGATTCTGGTTTTCAGAAGTCAAAAGCTGTTTAAAACGCATTGGCTTCTTAACATAACCTTTTTTTCTTTGTCCATTTTTCCCTTTGCATTATCAGTGGAGATATAAAGATATTTTTCATTTTTCCTAATTTTTATAAAGATATTTTTTATTTTTCCTAATTTTTCTTTATTTTCTTTAATTGAATACCTCATAAAAAGCTAACAGCCACTATAGGGCTATTTCAGCCAAAAGCCACGTCACTTTGGAATAGGGTCTTAATTCTTTTAGTTTGTGTCAAGACTCGCACATATGGTTCACATTTTGTTTCTGTTGACTACAGGCTGGATTCTGAATACCCAGTTCGAAATATGTTCAAACTCTTCATATGTGCCATTTGTCAAGTAGAGTTAAAACCAAGTCAAGGGATATCCATACATGAAGATTCATCACAACCTGGGAACTTGCGTCGCTGGGATGGTCCGTTCCTTTGTCAGAGCTGTCAGGAAAAGAAAGAAGCCATGGAGGGAAAGCGTCGTTCGCGAGGTCTTATTTGCAGAGCTGTTTTTATTTGCTTGTTATGAAGCATTAAATTATTTTTCTTATATATTCTTAACTTACTGCAGATTCATCATCCAGAAATAGTGGGTCAAGTGAATAGTCATCAAGGTTAGAGTTATCAGGAAGCTGCTGACCTTACAAAGCCCCAGCACGCAAGAGCCAACGATTTTGCAGTATTTCCCATTGTTTTGGCACTTCCTTGATCACATGGACTGTGTTGGAGTTCTGATCCAGAATGAAGTATGAATTACCAGTAAGGAGGTGGCTACTGTTGAATAGCTTTTATGCCATTTGAAGCGAGAAGCATGCCTTGTCATTAAATGGTATACAGCAAGCTTCTTGCTCGACAGCTGTACTCAAATCATTTGACCATGATAGCACATACAGATCGAAAGATCATTGGTGAAGATGGCATGAAATGTCTGTTATAAGATCAACTACAATGTGAATTACTGATCGTAGAGCTCTCATGAACAGCAACGGCATTGTGATTCTCAATTAGGACTAGGTGAGTACATTGATTTTTTTTCCAGGCCGACCTTAAAATATGGTCGAGAAATATTTATCCCTGTTGAAGCCCAGTCTTTCCTAACTCCAATGTAATTAGCATCTAAAGAAATTCTTTCAAACAGCTGTGATTCATCAGCAAGACATCTTCGTGACTGTACAATGTACATAATCTTGCTAACAAGAATATCTGTTTCTCCATTCTGCCTTGTGGCTTTTGTTGTTAATTATCACAACTGTATTTTTGGGGAAAATCCATTGGTGCACCAATTGGAAGAAAGAAATTGTATTTTTTAAATATGTTTGTGGGCGGTAGGAATACGTACCAGCGTGGGAATTAGAGGTATGGTGCGCGGTTCTCTGCATGGAGATTCAATCAATAGAACATATAGCGTGCTATCTGCAAATTATAGCATAATATCTACTACATGCAGTCATGCAGCAGAACAATGCTATGATGCTATTTCCTATGTTTTAACTACAGGAATTTAAAGAGTTGTTCCTTTTTAAAGATGAGTTCTTGTAGTCCTAAGGGCAGTCCCAACCCAGAAACTATGAGATAGTTTCCATAGATGCCATGTCAGCAAGACACTGCTCAAAGAAACCATCTCTCCCAACGCCACTAGTTTCTTCTGGTCATCCTCATTAAATCTTCTGACGCATCTTCTCTCTCCTTTGAGCAGTGTCTTTCCCATCCCCATCCTCTTCTCTCTCCACGCCGGAAACCGCTCGTCCTCTCTTTCCCATCCCCATCCTCTTCTCTCTCCACCCCGAGCGCGCGCTCCTCCTCCTCCCCGCTACCCTCCGCACCGCCGCGGCTCAAGCTCCTCGCCCACTCCCTCCTCGCCAACGCCTACGCGCTCCTTGGCGCCGTCCAGTCGCAGAAGCACGTGCTCCGCCGCGGGCTCGGCCTCCTCGCATCCGCCTCCGCGTCGGGGCTCCTCCCCCACGGGCCTCCGCTCCCAGATCCGGAGCTTCGTTCGCCTGGCCCCCTGCTTCTTCCCATAGCGGGTGAGAGGGGGAGGGGGGAGGGGAGGCCGCCGGACGCCGGCGAGGCAAGGGGACGGCGAGCGTGGCCTGCTCCGACCTCCTCCGACGGCGGCGCGGCTGCGCGGACGCGGCGGCTCGGCGACGGCGGCGCAGCCTTACGCGACGCGGCGGCTCGGGCGGCAGCGGCGCGGCATGGGGCGGAGGAAGAAACTACCCGTTTCTCCCCATCGCAAAAATGCGTGGTTTCCTCGTGCGTTGGTTTACGCGTCGACTTCGTTTCTCATATGAGAAACGGTTTCTTGTGTTTTTCTCCTCTTTCCTCATTAAATAAGATGCCACATCAGATTTTTTGTCTACATGGCAGGGTATTTAATGCTATGGAAACTATCCTAGTTGGAGGGTTGGGACTGCCCTAATGATCTCTCTTTTCGCTTCGACAAGAATTTCCCATAATCAGAGCAGCATTAATTTGCTACAGAAGCTCACAAGTCACAACCAAGCGAAGCATAATGACACATTTCAAACAGCAAATTAGGTGAACAAAGTCCTATTGGAGCAACATAACATAATTAAACTTTTTTCCTAGCTTTGAAATCCATCACTAAAGAACAAGAGGCTATTTAGTCCTAAGACGATTTCTTCTTCCTAATACAAAGACGCGTAGATCTCCTGAGAGTTCTTAAGAAAATAGATAACACGATTTTTTCAATAAATCATCAACCACTAAATAACTGTTATATGCACTCCCTACCGCTGCCACTTCCCATGCAAACATGCTTTTACCCTGTGCATTGCTGATAAGTTGCCGGGCCGTTGCCGGCTGACCTCCCTGCTGCCTCTCTAACCTCCCCGTTGTGCCCTCCACTTCCTTCACAACTGCTGGCGCTAAGCCCCCTACCACTGTACCTCCATCACCCCTTCCCACTAGGTTATTGTGGCACCTCGCTCAATCCCCATCGCACGGTTAGTGGCGCCCTTATCGCCGGTCCGTCCGACTGTTAAAAAATCTATGATTGTGGTTGGTGAACTTTATAACCCTAACCAGAGCACAAATATCCAGATATAAACTAGTGGCTCAAAATTCGATTGTTTTTTAGAAAAAAATCATACGGATAAATTTCACCAAATCTCAAAAGGAGGTCCTTAGACAAGACACCTCACCCAAAGTATCCTAATATCCATCAAATATAGCATGTCAACATTTGTGAAAAAAAAGAGGACAAACCAAAAATATCAGACTTTCGCACATACTGACCAGCCAATCCCAGCCATTAAAACTCAACCACAATACAAAAAAACAACAAAAATCTTTTCTCAAAACAAAGAAAAGGAAAGGAAAGAAAAAAATCCCAAGCAATATCCACAACACCTTGAGGCACCACCACAATGCAGCCATGATCACCTCCTCCCTCTCCCTCCTTCCCACCACCATCACCACCTTCAACTACTCCCTTCCGCCCTGCACCACCCTCCCCTTCCCAAGAACCCCCTTCCGCCTCCGGTGCCGCCTCATCGTCTATGTGTCGATGGAGAGCAACGAAGGTGAGGAAGGTGGTGGGAGCACGAACGACTCACTGCCGGGCCTGCCCCCATGGAGGAGGAGGAGGACGATGACAAGGAGTTCTGCTCGGTGGACTATGTGACGGAGTTCAATACGGCGAGGAGTTCCTCTGCATCCTGGAATGGGCCAAGGCAACGGGCGCATTTGTGTGTCAAGACCCGGGAAAACAAGGCTTGAATCAAGTGGATTTCAGGGGCGATTTGGGGAAAGAATGCAAAATGGGTAAAAGGGGAAGGTAAGAACGAAGAACATGGTAAAATAGGGTGAGCAAATAACTAGGGTGTCATTTCATAAGTTGCTCTTTACATGAGGTTGCTTATATTGAGTCTACAACTTAACACGCGCACACTCATCAACAAAAGTAACAATGTTAAACGGTGAACAACAAACGGGAAGAAGGAATGACGGAAAACAGTGTCGAGAGCTTTGAATCACATCCGTCAGATTGGAGCAAACCATCATCCTGCGATGTGGACCGCCCGATCTTCACAATCCCCCACACTAGCCTAGTGTCCACACGATCAGACTTAACGAAAGGGTACCGATGAACCACAACCCTTAGATAAGTGAAATAACAAACGCGCCTTACAGGAGACTCAAGCTTTCAGGAATATGACAATTACTCCCCCTTTGAGATCCTTGTCTTCAAGGATTAAACTATGGAAAGCTCTGGGTAATGAAATCAGAGTCCTCCCACGTGGCAGTTCAGGAGGTAGATTTGCCCAATGAATCTTCTATTGGACTACAGGTTCGTTGTTTCTGGGTATTACCCTCCTTTCAACTAGTAGTGTGCCCGTGCTAACGCTACGGTAAAATACAAAACAAGATAAAATTTGTAAAAAATAAAACGAACAATCAGATTCATTAAGATTCACGTCTCATATATTGTAACGTATATTTATCAGAGATCGTTTTATATTACAAAGTAATGTATGTTTCAAAATCAGAGATCGTTTTAAGTGACAAGCAGCACCATGCAACCACCAAGGTTTCTATACATCGCATGTGCAATTTTCTCCCTTTTTCTCTTGCTAGCATCCGCAAAAGGGGGAGGTATGTTAAGATAAATTATATTTGGTGCCTAATAGTACCGCCAATGGTAATTTTGTACTTGAATTACAGGAAACACATAAATGATAAATCTGTAGGAATGTAAACATAAGAAAGAGTTCTGCTAAGGTAACATTATATCATAATTAGGCTTACTACCCCATAAGAAAGAGTTCAATCATAAATTCGTCGTTTATAGTTAGTCCTTCCACTCCTGTATTCGTAATTTATGGATACCAGGAGAACTACTTACCAACATTTCTACATTTTTCTTGAATGAATTTCCATCTGCAGCAGCAATTGAATCAAAAGCTAGCATGGAATTACAATTCTTTTTTAGAAGCCCAAGTGTGCGATTGAGGAGGTTTCCTGTTCAAATGAGATAATGAGACATTACTAACAAATAAGGACGTATAGGTAACGCAAATAAGAAAAATCAATTAAAGCAAAAGCCAAAACTCATCAGAAGTTTTAACGCACATAAATCTGAATGTGTATATGTTGCAGAAACAAAGGTATTTTGAGTAGAAATACCAATTGAGTTAGCAAGATGTGCATTGACTATATTGATAAAGTGTTCTTCTGAATAGTCCCCATCATTGCCGAATTCTACTTCCCGCAAGAAGGTACCTAACAGCATCAGCTCCAAATCTGTTTACCAGATCCTTTGGTTCAAGTGTGTTGCCTAATGATTTTCCCATCTTCATGCCATCCTAAAATTTTCAAAATAAAAGGCATTGCTGCATGAAATAAAAGTGATTCCATGAGATAAAAATGTGGCTGAGAATCTAGATATGGTTTATGATATTTGATTTTCATCAATGCAACCTTTCTTATGAAGTAAAAGACATATTTATTTCCAGGGAAAAAAAGAGGGAGAACATAAGTTTTTACAACTGGAAAGACATGTAGAATTGAGGGTTCATACTTGAAAAACAAGGAAGCATGTGGCAAAACCACACAACCTTTTCTATGAGCTATATTGCCATTACTATATGAATATCTGAGATAGCAACCAATATTCGGGCAAAGGCTATCAGGTCCATCATATACTGATACCAATCTGGTACCCTGTGGCCCGTGCAGCACCATTATTGGCAGAAATTGTAGACGTTTCCATCATACAAGTTAGGTTCAAAATGTAAAACACAATGTATTCGAAGGTAGAGATGATATTGCATGAGTGCAAATATCTCGAGAGAAAAGTTAGTCCAGATTCCATGGAATACTAAAAATGGAACACATATATATGATTTCTAGAAAAATTGAAATTTGCCAAAACGGGAAGGCTAGAGCCGTAAAGCGGGACGAGGATGGATCAAGAGAACATGAAGCTACACAAAGAAATTAATCACACAAAGAATGATATCCAAATATTTAGATTCAAATGCACATATAATGGCAGAAATGCAACTTCAACCAAGATACCATCTTCACATTGATATGCTCTCATTCTTGTTTGTGATGCAGTGCTATGTTGTTATCGAGTCTAGAAGTGGAAAAAGAACATTGGAAATAAGTAAGATCACCTTTGTCAAGAATCCATGACCAAAAACCGCATCAGAACACTTATCCTCACGACATTAACATTGCCGCCAATAAACAAAGATGGAACCGCAATATGTCCCGAGGTACATGTACAAGAAATCATCAAAACTATATTCCACTTAAATTCATCCAATATTCTTGCTTGTAAACCGCACATAGGTATCGGTGTCTCAAGAAGAGGTGACCAAAGTAAATTTGTGAGCATTGCCAAGTGTGCAACAGGAAAAATAGTACTTACTCAAAGCAAGTAGATAAAGAGAAACAAAGTATATCCAGATAGTAGTATATTCTGTGATGTTCGCATTTACGAGTGTTAGGAGACAGATTAAATGTTACAGATTTAACATATGAAAAGAGATGTCCTATTTTGATTCCTCAACTGAGCTCCACTTCTATCAATTTTGAAAATTATGCTCCACTTCTATCAATTTTGAAAATTATGACCTACTTCCTCAAACTTGTTAAGGTGAATGAGAAGATAAACACGCAATATTTTGAATGCTTGAAAACTGCTGCCAAAAATAAACCTTCAACCAACCTTTCCTATCAAGTGCAGAGAGCGGGCCAACCGCAACCAACGACTTTTGTCGCAAACTTGCTGCTCCCATTATCTACTAATGCTGAAATATAACTACAGATACAAACATATGAAAAATAAATCAAGAAAGAAATATAGGTCAAGCACATAAGATTATGTACTCAAGTTGTCGGGAACAAAAATTTTAAAAGAAAACTAATTATAGCCTCATTTCAAGATTCAAGTCCGCAAGTGAATCTTCATTTATTGTATGCATGGACAAGTCCAACCACAAGCGATTCGGATACAAGTAGAGCACGTAACAAGTAAGGAATTTGGGTTTGAAGCAAGCACCTCTCGAGTTCGATCGAATCGGGTTAGGATCACATCCGCCGAGCGCAGGCGTCCGGTCGATGCAGCCAGGCCGCCCGCACCGCGTGCGTCCTCACCGCACGCCACGAGACGCCGCCGAACACCGAGAGAAAGCTAGGCACGCAGAACCCTAAGGGAAGCGCAGCTCGGGGTTGCGCACTGGATTGGGCGCATGGCGGCGTCAAGCGCGAGAGGCGCCGCCGAATGAGCCGAGGATGGAGACGACGACGCCCGTCGCCGATCGCTCTTTCGCGACGACTTGATCAAAACCCCATCTCATCCGGGACAATGCGGAACCTCCCATGACCGCGAGCGGCCGGCCCAACGCGACGAGCCCCAACGCGACGACCCTCGCGCCATTTCCTCGAACACCTTCCATGCGGTGCGGACCTCCCGCCGCGGAACAGAGGCGCAGCAGATGATGCCAGCGCGGACAGGTGGCGTCTTCCGCCGCGGCGACGCGGCGAGCACGCCGAACGCCTCGGATGCCATGCCGCGGCGAGGAAGGCGTGGCGCGCGCGTACCTCCCGCGCCGCGGAGCCGCACCAGCGAGGAGGTCCGGAGGCGCCGGGAGGAGAGCCGCGAGGAGGATGGAGGCGAAGGGGCGAGGGCCGGGACGACGCAGCGAGGCGAGAGGCGCGCGGCGGATCGGGTGCGGGAGGCGCGGAGGAGGGCGGCGCGCCATGGCGCGGTTGGCTAGGGTTTGGGAGGCGAGGCGGCGCGCGGGTGGGGAGGAGGAGGAGGCGGCGGAGCGGACGGGGGGGAGGAGGAGACGGCGGCGGAGCGGGGGAGGAGGAGGGAGCGCGCGGCGGTGCGGGGGGGGGGAGGACGCGAGGGAGGAGGAGTGGTGGAGAACGTGGGGACTGGGGAGACGCGGCGCGGGGTGGGGAGGAGGAGGAGGCGGCGCAGGTGGGGTGGGGAGGAGGAGGAGGAGGCGGTGGCGCGCAGGGGGGGAGGAGGAGGCGGGCCGAGCGGGGAGGAGGAGGAGAGGGGAGACGGAGGCGGAGGAGGAGCGAGGCGAGGAGGCGCGGGGGAGGCGGAGGAGAGGGGCGCCACTGGTCGAGCGGGGGCGCGGGGTGAAGGTTGAAGCCTCGCGTTGAAGCCTACGTTCCATCCAGGCCGCACAATTGGGTTGAAACCAGGGAGAGTTTTTTTTTAGCCCTTGATTTTAATGAAGATAATTTGCTGGGTGCATTTTTGTGGGTGCACGAAGGTTGGTGCTCTCAGCGGGGGACGTATTCTTGGGTGGACTGAGTGTAATTTCAATTGGTCAATTATAGTATAGATAATAGCAACAGGTTCAATCAGGATGTGCCCTTTGGTGTCCACCAGAGGCAACTCTGTGCTTGGAATCACTTTAGGTCTCAAATGCTTCTTTAGCTGACTAACATGAAAACCTAGATGAATTTGACATCCTTCACTAACCTAGTAGCATTAACTTCCTATCGGCAGACCACGCACCGACGCTGCTCTTTTTTCACTACTCGAGCTGTTCCCTACTGCAAATAATTCCTAATGGTTTTGATAATTTACATGGCATATCGATTTAAATGCCTATATACCAGTTACAACGATACATGTGTTTTTTCAATGTACTAATGAAATTACATTCATTCATAATTAATAATAAATATTACGTATTATTTTTTTATACAAAACAAATTATTACATTCTTACAAAAATATTGACTGAATTTTCAATAACTACAAATTTCTACGTAACGTTGACTGAATTTTCTACAACTACAATTTTTTACGCATGCTAATTTGGTAAGGATGCTAATTTTCTACAATTATGTTCACTAAATTTTACACAACTACAGGTTACTACGGCTGCTAATTTTCGAAAACTATATTGACTAAAATTTCTATACCAAAGTTATACTATTCTTTTTCTATATCTACAATTTTCTATTGATACTAACAATAAATAAATTATCTTCTTTATCTACAAAATTTAAAATACAAAAAAGTTACCTCACAACAGTCGCAAAATCTCTCCTTCTCCCTCTCCTCTCCTCTCCTCCTCCCTCTCCTTTTCTCTCCTCTTCTCTCCTTTTCTTTTTTGTCGTGTCTATTCATCGCGCGGTCAAGCAGGCGACCCTACTCGGCCGCGCGGTCCTTTTATCTGCGCTTCCAGTCGCCCTGCCCTTCGACGACTGGAAGTAACCGATAGGCGACTGGAAGCAGTCGCTCGGCGGTTCGGCGACGGCAATCAATCGCCTAACAACCAGTGGATTGCTTGCGTATCACGCGGCTATTGGCGCAACAGGCTTCAGTTGCCCAACCGTTAGGCGATTGGAGCATATTTTTATAAAAAAATTTTCATCCAGATAAATTTCTATTATTTCGAATAAAAAAAATTGTTCATAAAAAAATCCAAAACCCAACGGGTCTCCGCACGGTGCAAATTCGGTGCGTACGGCTTATTATATTTATCTCGAGCCCAGATACGTTTATCAGTATCAAGGCGTAAAGGTACAGTTACGTCATTGCGTATGGTAAAGCGCCCTTTGCAGGCCCACATTAAATGGCCTAGTTAGGCCCAAAACCTTCTCTAGAAACCGGCCCCCGCATCCTTCGTCGGGAGAGCCGAGCGACGAGAGCACAGAGATGCGGGGAGTCGGAGGCCCGCTGCTCACAATCGGCGATCTCCTCAGCGACCTCGCCGTCGAAGGCGGTGGCGGCGACGACCACCTCGCCGGCGGAGGAGACTTGTCCGTCCCCTCCTCCCCCTTGGCGGCGCAGCAGGTGGAGGAAGCTGACCCGTCCGATCTCGACCGGCTCTTCGGGGTGAGGGCTCCCTTATTCCTCCTCCCCGTTCTTGATTCGTCAGAATCCACTGATTCATCCATCCATCATACGCGTCTGTTTCTTTCTCCTTCGAATTCAGTTTCCGAATCTCATGTGATTCGTTTCCATGAGTTGCTCATGAGCTACTCAGTTGTTCTGGGTGAAGGATCTAGCTGCCAATTGCCATAGATTGATGGCATAAATAAAGTCTACAACTTTAGAAGAGCTCAACTTAATTGATGAGATAGACGCAAGGCTTAACTAAGGTGGTCTCATGTAGCTTAGATTCAGGTTTTGGTATCTTGTGCTGGGCTACTTCGCCAATTGTATCCAGAAGAGCAGATGGTTGAGCTGCTGCAATTTTAGTCAGATGTGCGTGCCATTGCTTGTGTTTGCTGCCTGCTTAATCCTCAAATTAAGTGCTTAGTGCGAATGAAGGAGTCGTCCACCACCAGGTCATAAAAGGCTGTCTTGTTCATCAGTTCAATGTAGTGTGCCACTCCATCAGTTAGTTCTTGGCTATCTCGGCTTCGATCCTTCTCAACTCAGAAATGTAATTAACCTGTGCCGGTTCGTTGTCGCATCAGGAACACTATGACAATTTGATGAAGTCGCTACAAGAGAACGATCCTTCATGGCCTTCCTTGATGCTGAAGGTGCTTCCCCTTGTGTTCTCCATGCGCCGTACACTGTACTTGCCTACACTAATTCATGGCTTCATGCAAATTAACGATTTTGCTCCTCTCTCTCTACACCTCAATCTCTAGTTGTGTGCGGCGTTGAAGACTGCAGATAAGCTGGTGATCTGTGCAAATACGAATGCTGAACAGCTTCTGGAGAAGGTGGAGGTGCTGGAGCACGTCTTAGAGAGGGGAGATCGCGCAGTGGCAGCGATTGTAGAGAGTCTCCAGAGCTCGCGCCTCACCGAGGATGATCAGACCTCCAAATCAAAACCGCCTAGCAAGTAGCGCCGTGGTGGCGTATCTGCTGTGTTTGATTGAACAAATCAGGCCTCTTGTCACTGCTCTTAGAGATGGAAGGAGCCGTATATTGTTTTTTTTTCCGTTGAATTTCTACAGTGTATGTCTGCTCGTGTCTCACCATTGTTGGAATGTCTGTGTTTCCTGTCATAGAAGTAGTGAATGGAGTCAGCATTCTAGCACAGGTCCATTTGCTGGCGACTTGTTCATTCGTTAGCATGGCTCGTGCTAGGATGCCTGGAATCAACTCTAAATTCTGAAGGAAATGAAACCTTGGAACAAATGCCTGAATGTGCGTCCTTCATGAAGTGCCAGACTTGGACTTCACCTTAAACTGTGTTCAGTGATGCCTTCAGAGAAACAGTGTATGCTTGGCTGTTTGCTTATCGCTTGTACTTTGGTATTCAATAAAAGCATGCCATCCCGATGTATTTACATTAGTATTACATTCAGGGCTTTCTCTAGAAGTCACGGAAGTGTTATAGCAGGGGAGTATGCATTAGCGGTCTTGATTGCGGCGTTGATATCTGAGTTAGCGACTTGTCGCTGTTTGCGATGCATCAATTTTCTCAAATTCACGTATAAATTATGGCGTGTTTAGAACGTGTGAATTTTGAAGGGATTCCCACGTTTCAAATAGGCCCTAAACTGTTTAGGATATGTTTGGAATGCATGAATTTTGAAGAAAACAATACTTCCTCTAGTCACAAAAATATATGTTTTGGACATTGATACAGTCCCAAAACGTGGTTGAGTTCTTTTTCACTTATGGCTTGCGTCTTATGGATTATGCTACAGTAACTAGCTTTTAAACGGTGTGTTTTTCAAGACGAGGTTAATAGAAAGATTGTAGTAAAAAGTATACTGAGTTCAGTTGTACCGGCCAAAATCGCATATGACTATTTTCCCTGCATATTGTCTCTTGCGAATAGCTAGAATTCAAAATTTTAAGCCATAAGTCACAACTTAAAAGAACCCATTCATCACTTTAAAGGGGAAATTGATTATTTGCTACACTAAAGAATCGCCTTCTAGAATTTGTTACTCTAAAGATTGGATTCAATTATTTGTCACTTTAAACATTAACCACTTCACAATATACCGTAATAGTCATTTAATTGCACTTTTTCCTATGCGAAATGAACTTATTACCTCCATATCTCTCTTGTGTACGCTTGTGTTTACATTATTGTCCCAACACACAGAGATGGGACAAGTATTGCGTTGCACCCGCCAGTATTGAGCACCTCTTAGGCCTCAAGGAAATCCCTGTATACGTTTGGGGCGCAGGTGCCAAGAAATCCGACAAAAGATGGCCAACTTTCGGTACGTATGGATGGGCCATATGGTCACACAGGAGAAATACAGAGAGATAATAAGGTCATTTTACATGGAAAAAGTGCAATTAAACGGTTATAATGGCATATTGTGAAGTGACCAATATTTAAAGTAGCAAATAATTGAATTTAATCTTCAAAGTGGCAAATCCTAAAAGGTGATTTTTTTTGGTGTGGCAAATAATCAATTTATCCACTTTGAATACTGTTGTGGTTACAGACCAAACAGAGAGAGAGTATGGTAGTGGGGAGTTAGGTGAGTAAATGGCTTAGGGTTTCTCCCCATGGCTTGTGTTACATATATACATCCACATGAGGAGCGCTTTTACAACTATACCCTTACACGTGAGTATTCCCCTCAGGGGTACACATGTCATTATACATGTCCTATTTTGGGTCTTACATCCTTCTAACAGGCCTACTGGGTTTAGGTGGGGGCCACCCCTACAACAAGAGCCTCTCATGGTGAAGGGCTTCACGGGCCGAAGCCATGCCGCTGAGCCCTTTGGCCCCCTCCGTCCCATCGGCCTGTGACCCTCGATAACCAAGATACACTTTCATTCGTGCTCATGGTGCGAGAGCTATGTCTTCCGCTCCCGGACCTGCGCGGCCTCGAGGTCGAAGACACCGGGCAGGTCGAAGGCCTCGACGGGGCCGAGGTCCGGGCATGCCATGCTTCGCGCTCCGGATATTTGTGGGCGCGAAGTAACTTGGTCGGCTGCCCCCGGGCAGCCGAGTCTCGAGAAGTGCTCCGCATGATGTAGCGTCGGCGCGGAGAGGTGGCTGCGTGGCCTGGGAGTGCGCTTTAATGACGCTTGGAATCGCTACGCCTTTGTCGGGCGGCGGTCGCGCGCCGCTGCTCGCTCGCTCGCACCGGGTGGGTACGCGGCAGGCTGTGATTGGAGCGTCGTGGGATGCCAGCGGTCATACGACCACGACCGTTCGTCTCTTCCCCAGGGAAAGTGGCCACGCGGCAGGAATGTATCGGCGCATTACGCGCTGATCGCCCACCTACCGCCGCCTGCCGTGGTTGCCAGCGGTTGCACCGCCGATCGTGGGTAGCCGAACGCTGTAATTCGCTGCTCGATCTTACGCTATGGGAGACGGGGGCTTTATAAGTCGTCCATCAGGCATGCAAGCGCTCCTTGGTCGCTTGCTTGCTTGCACGTTCCTTCCGCTTTTCTTGCGCATCCCGCCGCTACTCGCATCCATTCCGCCGTCGCGCGGTGGGAGAGAAGAATGGCTGCGCGCGACGACCTCCTAGCTAACAGGGGTGCCGCCCTTGACGATCCTGCGCGCCGTCTTAGCGAGAGCGCCTCGTCGAGCCAGCGCTGCCTGACGCCACCACCGGCAGAGTACCACCTGGTTCCGCGCGACAAAAGGCAAACCAACCATCGCTGGGATGCCATGAAGAAGTCAAAGGGCCACTGCTCCCGTGTGCTGGGGCGGAGTCGCGTCACGAAGGAGACTCTCCAAACCCTTCTTCGAGAGAAGAAGCTGGAGGACCGTGCTGGGGTTCGTTTGCCCGGGCCTGACGAAATGGAGCCGAACCCAGGAGAGTCGGAGGCGATCGTCTTCATGGCGTTCTTCGATGCCGGGCTCCGAATCCCGGCGACATTCTTTGTTCGCGAAGTGCTTTGAGCCTATGGGTTGGAGCTGGCGCAGCTGACTCTGACCGCGATCGTTCGGTTGGCCATCTTTACTTGGGCGATGCATACGGAAGGTACCCGTCCCAGCGCCGAGTTGTTCGCCATCCTGCATGACGCACGGTGCCAATCGAAGAAAATGGAAGGGGGGCGTACTCGAACTTCGGCAGCGTGGACTTCGTGCTGAGGACGGATTGCTCGCACTTGTTCCCCGCGTTGGCTACGCGAGAAAAGTGGGAGTCCGGTTGGACACGGCGGTGGTTCTATTACCTTGTGACGAGCACGAGCGGCCTCCGAAGCCGGGGAGAGCCGATATCATTCAACCGTTGTCCAGATGTGATGCCTTGGCCCGGCGATGAACAACAGGTGCGGAGACTTGCTGGCATCGCCCTCCGGTTCAACATGTGTGACCTCGCCGAGGAGTTCACCATGTACGGGATATCTCCGCTTTCTTGTAACTGGAAGTACGAGCGGCGGGGGCCCGACTGGAAGGACGGCATCCACCCGGGGGTGTCTTCGCTCCATAGGCCCTCCGCGCCCTCTAAGTATCCCTGCCATAGGCTATGTACCACCTAGGTGGTTGCAAACCCTTAGGTATGATATTCCGCTTTTGCGTGCAGTGCGCCGGTTAGAAGATGCGGAGCGCGCAGTGGTTGCGGTTCTTGGGCCGTACACGGCGAAGGAGCACAAGGCCCGTGAATCCCCAACTTCCTTGGCAAAGCAAGGGCGGATTAACCGGGTATGCGAGGTTCTGGGAATTCCCGTTCCGGAACGCCCGGTGCCTGCGGAATCGTCGACCGGCGCGACGGTGGTGGCGCCATCCTCTCGATGCGAGGTCCAATCGGAGACCATTGCCTTCAGCACGCCGGACGTGCCGCCGGTCGAGAACATGGAGATGGGGGGTGAGATGGGCGCTGAGCTCGGACCGACCGATTCGGGGAGGCACGCAACTCCCGACGAGGCCTTACGATGGCGGCGGCGGGCCCAAGCCTCATTGTTCTTGAAGATGATGCATCGTCGCCTCCAGTGGCAACCGCGGCGTTGCCGCTGACGACAGCTTCCGCGGCTGCTAAGGTAACCATAGAGGCTTCACCTGCGACCCCGAAGGTGAAACGCCCTCGGGTGCAGTCGCCACCATCTTCGAGGGGCCGGTTCAGCGTGGCAGGCCCAGTGACCGAGGCCCTGACACCTAGCAGGGATACTCCTGAAGCCGAGAGGGTTGTCGCTCCTTAGGCAGTGAGGTGATCATGACCCAGGTGGAGGCCCAGCGAAGTACCGCGGTAGAGGGTACTGGAGGTAGGTGTGGTTCGTTTTCCTCCCGCGACTTCGCGAAACTCTCTCCGATTTGCTCGCTTATTCCGTCGACATCAGGCGAGATAAGGTCTCCCAGACGAGGACAAGAATCAAGCAACAGGGGTGCCCGCGATGTCGGCCTAATTGAGCAGGGACCGTATGCGCCAATCGCTGCCGGCGCAGGCGGGGCTCTAGGGCTTGGCATCTCCGACTTCGTCCCTCGGTGGGAGACGCTTCGCGCCTTGAGCGAGGTGGCGGAGTACGCTGGCAACCACCTAGATCGGCAGGCGCTGCAGTCCTACGGGGGCGACCTTTTGGCGCTCGCGCTGGGTGCCTCGGAGATGAGGGTAACGGTCTCTGCTCTCGTTGCATGTCCTTTGCTTATCTGATGGATAACCTTTGTTCTTGCGCCCGTGTAGACGCTTGCGATCAGCAAAGCCCTCGAGGAGACTCACGCGCGAGCGGAGGGCGCTGGAGGACCGGTGCGTGTCGGCCGACGACGCCACGCCGCCAAGGGCGAGCACATTCGGTGCCGATGGCGAACGGGGCGAGGCTATCGCCGACACGCAGATTGGTAGCGCGAACGCCAAGAACGCGGCACTAGCCGCACAACGCGCGATGGAGGAGGCTCGCGCGTCGCGACGAGGAGTGGACCGCCCTTCTTGCGAATCTCGCGCTAGAGGTGGAGAAGGAGCGCCATCGCCTCCCTTGCAGAGAAGGCCTTATCTTGGGACAACGCGTGTGCCTCCGCGTGGGGGGCGATGGAGTCTTTGGAGCAGGCCCTCCGGGGGCTTTCCGTGCACGTGGAGGACGCCACTCATAGCCGTCAAGACCTGATGGAGACGCCGAGCGCCGCCGCCGCGCGCCAGGCCTTCGGCACCCTGCGCGTTACAAGAGTGCCGGCCTTGCCCTTGCCTTCTCGCGCGGTGGGTGTGATCATATCAATGAATGGCGAACCCCGGCTTGACTTGCCCGTCGGCCGGGATGATATCTAATGCGGTTCGCGCGCCCCACCGCCATCCGAAATTTCCACAATCGGATTTGGAATTACATCGGGAGGTGCCGCCACGGTTGCTTTTGCGGAGCGCCGCGCGACGAGGGGATGTGCTCGTGGCTCGAAGAGGTTCCCCGCAGCCGCAGCGGTGCGGGCACTCGTCGCGCGAAGATGGCGCGACTCGTAGGAATAATTCCGGTTTTTGCGCGCACCGCCGTACGCGCTGCTCGTAATGCAACTTCGTCTTACGGGCTAAGCGACAACTCTCCTGTGCTCTTTTTATTATGTAATATGCTGTGAGCTGGGGTGTCTTGTAAGGTATGGGTCCTCAGGCTTGACGTCGCCCCTCGTTCTGATAGTAGCGAGCAGACTTGCGAACGTCTTGCCGCAGACCCCAAGCTCCAAGTGGTGGCAGCGGAGCCGGCGCCTAGTCGAAGTAGACGCGCGTGCGCTCCGTCCCCTACCCTTCGAAGTGGTGGCGCGAGCCGGCGCCTAGTCGAGGTAGACGCGCAGCGCCCATCCCCTACCCTTCGAAGTGGTGGCGAGCCGGCGCCTGGTCGAGGTAGACGCGCGAGCGCCCGTCCCCTACCCTTCGAGTGGTGGCGCGAGGTGGCGCCAGTCGCGACAGACGCGCGAGCGCCCGCCCCTACCCTTCGAAGTGGTGGCAGCGGAGATGGCGCCTAGTCGAGGTAGACGCGCGAGCGCTCCGTCCCCTACCCTTCGAAGTGGTGGCAGCGGAGCTGGCGCCTAGTGGTTACATGCGTGGGAACTTTGACCACGTCTTATTTATACTCCGGGGAGTACGCACAAGGACAGTGCCTGCACGTGCGTGGGAGTATCCACGTCTTATTTATACTCTGTAGAGTGTGCAGGGACAACATCCACGTCTTATTTATACTCGGTAGAGTGCGCGCGGAGGCGTCCCCCCGCTGCGTCTTATTTATACTCCGTAGAGGGACGTCCCCCCACGCGTCTTTATTTATGCTCATGCATAGTGCACACGAAGGTAGCCCTTTGCGCGCTTTTGGTATAAAACGAGAAAATTTGCATGAACAGTGCACTTTATTAAATTTCCGTTTGCGCGGGTGAGCGGTTACAAGAGGCAAGGCACTAACCGCTGGCTGCTTGCGCCCACCGAAGCCGTGGAAGATCCTTGCACTCGCATTCTAGACTTAGGCGTAATAACGCCGCAGTCTATCTGCATTCCACGTGTGGCGGAGCGTCTGCCCCTCCAAGGTGGCTAAGCGGTATTCTCCCTTCTGTAGGGCTTCCGCGACGATGTACGGGCCTTCCCACCTGGATTCGAGCTTGCCTACCGTCTCCGTGTGGAGCGCCATCTTAAGGACGAGGTCTCCTGGTCTGAATTCGCGTGGGTACAGCGAACGATCGCGACCGCGCACCATCTGTCGTGCGTACTTTATGACATGCTGCGTTGCGCTTGCCCGGTCTCCGTCCAGGAGGTCCACAGACAATTGGCGCTCCTCGTCTGGTGCTTGGACGAGGACCCTTCGCGAGCCAACCTTTATTTCTTCAAGTGTGACCGCCTCGTCACCAAAAAGGAGCTTGAATGGCGTGAACCCCGTTGGGCGTGTGACCGTTGTACGAAGGGACCAGAGGACGCTGTGGAGCTCACCCGGCCACTTCCCCTTTGGTAGCCCGACAAGGCGCTTCTTGATTGCGGCGGAGATAGCGCCATTCGCCCGCTCCACCGCCCCGTTGGACTGTGGGTGTCCAACCGAGGCGAACCGGAGGGTGATGCCCACGCTGTTGCAGAATTCTTTTGAATGGGGCTGCATCGAATTGCAGACCATTGTCGACGGTGATCTCCCTGGGCACGCCAAATCGGCATATGATGTTCTGCCAGAGGAAGCGTTGCATGACTGCCGAGGTAATCTTGGCCAGGGCTACCGCCTTCGGCCACCTGGAGAAGTATTCCAGAGCGACCGCTACAAATCGCAGGTCACCTGGGGCCCTAGGAAGCGGTCCCATGACGTCGATGCCCCACCGCGCCAGCGGCCATACCGGGGGTATGGGATGGAGGCTTGTCGGGGGCCTGCGGATGGTCCTTCCCATCCACTGGCAACCTTGACAACGGCAAGACGAGATCTGGCGTCGCGATACCAAGTTGGCCAATAAAAACCCTGCCTGAATGTCTTGCCCACCAAAGACCTTGGTTGGAGGTGTGAGCCGCAGAGTCCCGCATGAATTTCTGCGAGGAGGCGCTTTCCTTCTTCGCGCGGGAGGCATCGCAGGAGCGGTGCGCAGACCCCCTTTTTGTAAAGCACCCCGTCGAGCACCTGGAAGGACCTAGTGCGGTGTTGTAGACATCGGAGCTTAGAGGGGTCATCCGGTTCCGCGATGCCCTGTAGAAAAGCGAAAAGGGGTTCCCGCCAGTCACCCTGCTGGGTGATTTGGTGGACAAGGGCCGCATCACGCTTATCTCAGACGATGGTCGCCATCGGCGAGACTTTGTGAAATGCCCTTCGAGCTGGGAGCTCTCGATCGCGGCCTTGGCGAGGGCATCGGCTTGCTCGTTGTCTGCTCGAGGGATGGCCTTCACCGTGAGACCAAAAAAGTGCCGTTCCTTCGCCCGTACGGCTGCTAGATACTTAGCTAGCTCCGGGTCCTTGGCCTGGTATGACTTGTCCACATGACCCGCCACTAACCGTGAATCAGTGCGGACGAGGACTCGCCTCGCCCGCATCGCTTTGAGCTTCCCGAGGCTGAAGAGCAACGCCTCGTACTCAGCCGTGTTATTCATAGCCGGAAACGCTAGGCGCGCCGAGTACAACAGGCGCTGCCCCTGAGGTGTGGTAATAACTGTGCCCGCAATGCCGTAAGCTCTGTCGGTGTTAAGCATCCACACCGGGTCTTCGACCTGGAGGGCAGGCTGAGCTGGAGGGGTCCATTCTGCGAGGAAGTCCACCAGAACTTGAGACTTGATCGCCGTTCGGGAGGCGTATGTTAGAGAGAATGGGGCAAGCTCGGTCGCCCATTTGCCGATTCGCCCCGTGGACTCCTTGTTGTGCAGCATCTCCGCCAGGCGGAACGAGGATGGCACCGTGATCGGGTGCGCCAGGAAATAATGCCGAGCTTTCTTGAGGCCATGACCGGTCGTAAGCAAGCTTTCGAGCTCGGATATCAGTGTCTTGGCGCCCCGTAGGGCTTCAAGACAAAGTACACCGTCGCCGGAGAGCGCCTTCTTCGAGGACGAGGACGGCGGCGACCGCGCGCCGAGGCGGCGAGGTAGAGTAGGAGGAGCCTCTGTGCCGTGCTGGGGCCAGAGTGGGAAGGGTTGCGAGGTGTTTCTTGAGGTCGTCGAAGGCCTTTGCTCAGTCGTCGTCCCAATGAAACCCATCGCAACCGCGGAGAGTCTTGAAAAATAGCAAGCCCCGCTCCGCTGCCCTGGAGAGGAAACGACTCAGGGCCGCCATGCGGCCTGCCAGCCTCTGGACCTCCCGCGTTGTCTTGGCAGTTCCATGCCCAGGATAGCGTCGACCTTGTCGGGGTTCGCTTGAATGCCTCGCCCGGATACGAGGAAGCCCAAGAGCTTGCCCGCCTGCACGCCGAAAACACATTTGTCCGGATTGAGCTTAATGCCCGCCTTCCTAAGGTTGTCGAAGGTCTCTTGAAGATCCCGACCATGGGAGACGAGCTGCCTGGTTTTTACTACCACGTCATCCACGTAGGCCTCCACATTCCTCCCTAGCTGAACGGCTAGGGCCAGCGCGACGAGGCGGGTGAAGGTTGCGCCCGCGTTCTTCAAGCCGAAGGGCATCCTGACAAAGCAAAAGGTCCCCACTGGCATAATGAAGCTGGTTTTGTCATCGTCGTCTTTGGCCATGTAGACCTGATGGTGGCCGGAGTAGGCGTCCAAGAAGCTCATGAGCTCGCATCCGGCGGTGGCGTCGACCAGTTGATCTATGCGCGGCAAAGGGTAATCGTCCTTCGGGCATGCCTTATTGAGGGCGGTAAAGTCGATGCACATGCGCCAGGCGTCGCTGGCCTTTTTGACCAACACCGGATTGGTGAGCCAGTCCGGATCGCGAGGTTATTGAGGGCGGTAAAGTTTCTGCTTGACTGGCTTGGCGCCAGGGCGGATCGCGAGGTTATGTTCGATGAGGGCGCGGTCCACACCTTTGATATCCTCCGGGGACCATGCGAAGACATCTATGTTGGCCCGAAGAACCCGGAGCAAGTCTTGCTCTACGTCCGAGGAGGCCTCGCCTATGGATACGAGCCGCCTCCGCTCGGAGTGGCACCCTCTTCACTCGCCCTCGGGTGGGGCTTAGGTGTCCATCGGGGCGGATGGCGTGTCCGCTGGTACTTGTCGGTGAGGACGTGCACCTTACGGTGCAAAGCTTCGGCTCGGTTTCGATGCTCCTAGCCATATCCTCGTCGCCAAGACGGTGATGACGCCCGGTCAGCCTGGGAGCTTCATGCATAGGAAGGCGTAGTGTGGGACCGCTTCGAAGGAGTTGATGGCAGGCCGGCCCAGTATGGCATTATACGGATACGAGGCGCCGGGACGTCGAAGACAACATCTTGCCCTGGCGTTATCGCCTCGCACAAGGAGACCGAGGCGATCGACCCAAAGCCTTCGAGCTGCCCCGAGGCCCCGGAGGGGGCTTAGAAGGTTTTAGTAGGCTCCGAGGTATTCCCATACGATCAAGGGCCTCCGCGAACAAGATGTTTGCGGAGCTCCCTCCGTCAATGAGGATACGCCTGACGTCGCAACCTGCGATGTCGGCCTGGATGACCAAGGGATCTTGATGGGGGAATTCCACGCCCTGGGCATCGGCTGACGTGAAGGCGATGCTGGGATGGGACGCCCGCAAAGGTAGTTGTGCTGGGAAGTGCTCAACGAAGAGCCTCCAGTGATGACGTTAACCCCACGGCACTGGGTCTCTTTGGGGGCCCTGCGCGCGAGGGACTACCTTGCGTACGCTGTACGTGGGCTATTGCGGGGGTCAATGTCTCCGAGGCCCGCACGTGGGCCATTGGTTGCTGCAATGCCGCAATTTTGGTGCATGTCCATGTGAAATGGCCCCCGTAGCCGTGCACTTCGCACCATCTACCGTATTCTAGGATTTCCTGCTCCGCACGCGGCTTCTCATCGCGGCTTCCTTCGCGTCCCCCTCCGGCGCGTGAGGTTAAAGCGGCTTCCGGGGGAACGCCTTGCGCTGCGAGGACGTGGCGGGTCTTTTGGGGTCTTCGTCGGTTACACTGGGGCTTGCGCCTGTCGTATGGCGAGTTTTAGTGCACCCCGTCGTCGACGCGCTCACGAGTGTCACCCACGGACGCTTGCTTGTGTTTCGTCCTCGGGTTGTCTCTTGTGCTTCTCCTTTGCGGCGGCTCCTCCGCTGCGCGCATCGTAGCCGCCGCCGCGCGCTCCGCGCGTCCTCCTCGGCTTGGGCGTACGCTTCCATTTTGTCGAAGAGCTCTGCCTCCGACTTAAGTGGCCTCCGCGCGTTATATTCAGCTAGCGGTCCCGGGCAGAGACCTTGTATTGCTGCGTTGATGATGGTTGCCTTGCTAACGTCCCTGACTTGGTAGCGTACCTTGGCGAAGCGTTTGAAGTAGGTTCGGAGCCCCTCCTCGGGTTTCTACTTGACTACGAAGAGCTGGTCCGCATCAACACGCTCGACGTAGTTTCCCTGGAAGTTGTTGTAGAGCCGGTCGCGGATCTGTTCCCACGCGTAGATGGACTGTGGTTCGATGGTGAAGAACCAGGACAGCGCCACCCCTTGCAACGCGAGGGGGAGTCCTTTTGCCTTCGTGGTGTCGTCTTCGCCAACGGCTTCGATAGCGGTCTCATACACGCGCACGAACTCTCGCGGGTCGGAGTCACCCTTGTACGCCTTGATGACGCTTGGGAACTTGAAGTCCTCGGGCCATATCGCTTGCTGCAGGCCCGCGGAGAGCGAGGACTCCGAGTCTACACGCCGTAGTGGGACGCGACTGGACACAAGAGCGTCGCAGCGATTCGCCCTTTCCAAGGTGGGCTCAGACGCAACCATCGGCGTGGCGCGTTGGCTCTGAGCCTCTTGTATGTCTTGCACGGCCCCGCGGAGATCTGACAGCTCCCGCTGGAACGCGTTGAGGGCCGCCAACAGGGCGGTCTCCGCCATGGGCATGGTTGGGCCGTCGATGCACGCTCGGCGCGCGATCAGATGGCGGCGACCACGGCTGCGCGCCCGCCGAGCGCGGCGCGGAGGACTGGAGCGGCGACGGCCGCGTCGTCGCCGGGACCGCCACCGCTCCCGCGCCGAGCGGGAAGTGGGACGCGCTGCGTTGTCACCGCCGGGGTTGGTGGTCGGGGTGGTGGTGGCGGGTCGGCGTCGCGTCGCGAGCGCCTGGTGCTCACGATCCGCCGCGACCCGCACTGCATTGCAAAGCCAAGCCCTAGTATTGACACGAGATTTCGCCGCCTCCGCCTTCTTCTCCTTCGCCACCAATGGTGAGGTTTTCTTTGGTGTCATCCTCCTTCAGATCTGGAGGCTTGCTCTTGTCCTCCACACGGACGGCGCCAACTGTTGTGGTTACGGACCAAATAGAGAGAGAGAGTATGGTAGTGGGGAGTTAGGTGAGTAAATGGCTTAGGGTTTCTCCCCATGGCTTGTGTTACATATATACATCCACATGAGGAGCGCTTTTACAACTATACCCTTACACGTGAGTATTCCTCTCAGGGGTACACATGTCATTATACATGTCCCATTTTGGGTCTTACATCCTTCTAACAGGCCTACTGAGCTTAGGTGGGGCCACCCCTACAACAAATACTAATTTCTATTATAGAATATTTATAAAACGCAATACAATTATAATATTATAAAAGTATTTTTAAGGTAAATATATATGTATAATTTTTATATATATGTATATTAGTTACGTACCTGTGCATTGCAACGGAACTTATTGAATGAATAGAGAATCGTGCTATAAAAGAGAGTTGCTCTAATCAATTGAAAAGTGAAGAATGGTGAGAAGTTAAGAAAATAAAGCGGTTGAAGAAGAATGTACGTACAACTACCAACTCATTCTTTTATAATAGTAATGATATATGTAAGATATTGATAGTGAAAATTTTAAAAGTTTAGCTCTACATATCTGAGAACGATACGTAATTGTGATCGAATGGGGGTATAATTCAAATTCCCGTATTCCAAAAACAAACTTCAATTACATGTCTGCAAAATTCGTATGGAGTCCCTCTGGCGGCATTCGTTTAGAACAACCGATGGTGTCACATGTCAGTTCATCAAATTTGCCCTGGGAAGGTACACCCAGCTGAAAGCAAACCCGCAAATACAAATATGTCACGGACTAGACCAAAAAAAATCCCAGGTCTTCGTTCCCCTTCCCGGCGTCGGACAAGGCGACGTGAGGAGGCCAACGCGCGGCGAAGCCGGCGATGGATACCAACAACCTCCCAGCGGTGTGGCGAGTCGTGGGCCCGGGCGTCGCTGGCGCCGTCTTTGGCGCCGGCTGGTGGTTCTGGGTCGATGCCGTCGTCTGCAGCGCCGCCGCCGTCCCTTTCCTGCACTACGTCCCCGGTAACGCCCTCCCCCAACCTTTGCCCCGTCGCTCCCTTCGCTTTCTCTTCCCCGAAAGCTAGGGTTTTTAACTGGTTAGGGGTTCTCAGATTGGATTTCTTTAGGGTTCTTTGCTTCGTTCGCCGCGCTCATGTTCAACTGCGTGAACCGGGAGGACATCAACTACAATTACTACTCGCCCTACGACGACTACGAGTGGAGGTGAGGGCAAAAAATTTCGATCTTTTCTTCCTCTTTTTATGGGTTTATGGTTTTGTTTGCGGGGTTCCTGCCTGCGGTTTTGCAGGAAGTTGCGACCTTTGCAGGTATTTTCTGTTGGGTGCTTGAGTTTATCTTCAATTGTGATTTACCACTGATTTCATGTGTAGCAGTGCTACTGCTGCTTGGATTATTTGTTGGTTTAGCAGTTCAGTTTGGCAAATTTAGTTTTTAATTGGGATAGTTAAGATGTCATTCAAGGTTATTAAGGCGGTAAGGCGAGGCGAGGCGACTCACCCCCCTCACACCTTTTAAGCGATAAGGCGCGAGGCGAGGCGACGCCTTACACACATCGTAAGGCGAAGAAAACCGAGCTTTGGAGGTTTAAATTAGAAGAAATTTGAAGAGGAATAAGGACTTAATTGTAATTTCATACAAGTCTGAAGGCTAAATTGCAAATATTCTAACTTCTCTTCACAGTGGGAGGAGTTAATTGCAATTTCTTGGAAGTCGGAGGGCTAAATCGCAAAAAAAAACACTTCCTCTGTTAAGACCCGGTTAACCCTAACAGATCGAATCGACCCCGGCTTCTGCACACGCCGCCGCTCCCGTGCCTTCTGCACGCGCGCCGCCTCTTGCCTTCTGCGCACGCCACCGCCTCCCTTCCCCTGCCTTCTGCGCAAAAGAGACGTGCTCTCACCCTCCTTCGTTGCCACCTCCACCTCCTCGCCGTCGCCGGCTGCGAGCCATCGGGGGAGCGCTCTTCTCCTCCGCCTTCACACCGTACTGGCTGCAAACCATCGAGAGAGGAGTGGAGAGGAGGGGGAGGGAGAGGTGTACCTTGCTGCTACTGGAGAGGACGCCGAGACGGGAGCGGCGAGATGGAGGCCCCACCGCCTAGGGTTCCAGGTGAGGTGAGTACTCTTCGCCCTTGTCTCTCTGGTTTAGCCGCCGCTCCCGTCTCAGTTCTAGTTTCGCTCGGGTAGACCTAAGGCGGACGAACGGCAAGGCGGGGGCGACGCCTTGACCCCCCGAGCCGCCTTACCGCTTAGGCGACGCTTAAGCGTCGCCTAAGCGACGCCTTAATAAGCATGATGTCATTACTTAGCAAAGTTGCTTGATGCATCTTTTTTGCCAGGCCGGCAGAAGAGCTGCCGACCAATTTTTATTAGGGGATCTTCATCATATACCCTCCCTTGAATTGGGGATTTCAGGATTTACCCTCCCACCTCAATGACATGTGGGGTCATTATAAGTTACTGACACGTGGGTCAGGAGGGTAAATCCTGAATTTTCATCTATGAGGAGGGTATATGATGAATAAATCCTTTTTATTAAGATCAGGAGAAAAACAGTACAAACATTATTTGGCAAACATGAAGGCGTGAGCCCGACTAACTCGACCTGCGGGGGGTAAGACAGCCCCCGGGCATTTCATTAAGAAGAAGATCTTCTCACGCAGATCGAGAAAATCTCCGAACCCTTGCCCCCTCGACACGGCGGCATCGGCCCATGTGAGAACAACGAGGTGATCCCTAGACCAACGACCTGGCGCGACCAACGACCTGGACGAGCCTTAGACCTGTGCTTTGGCTTATGGGGCAAGCGAGGGGATTTTTTTCCCTCAGCCTGAAATTCGCTCCCACTGGGAGTCGAACCCAGCCTACCCAGGACCTAAGGGGTGCTACTAGAGCGCTCTAACCGCTACGCTAGAGGCCCGTTCGCGAGCCCGACTAACTCAGTATTCGAACAAACACCATTGGCACTCTCGGGCTATAGTTGCCTAAGCAGAACTATCTCAGCCACTACGTTATGACCCTCGGTCTATGACGATGCTGGAAAAAAAACCTGCGGCCTTTCACTCCCAGAGCTCTTCTTTGATGTGCCAATGTAAAGTTTCGGCTGTGGTTGACTCTGACCAGAAGATCCTCGCATTCCTGTCCTTCCACTCTAGGCAATGAACTAATGACTAGTGAGTCAAAAGCTTTGCAGAGCTGCTTTGTGATTTGAACAACGTATGTGATGCCACCACCATTCCTGTTGAGATATATTCAGCCAATGGTGGCGGAATGTCAGTCCAGGACCAAGCACCACACCTGTGCTGTGAAGGTACAGTGGACGAAGAGGTGGGTGCAAGTTTCTGGCTCAGCGTTACAGAGGATGCAGGTTGGTTGATTTGACCATCCTCTCTGTTGTGAATGATCAGCAGTAAAGCATCTCCTTTGTAAAGCTAACCACATGAAGATATTTACACCGTGATGGTGCTTTGGTCTTCCAATTGGTTCCAGAAACTTGCTGTTGTTCTAGCCCCCAAGTCGGCTCTAGTTTCTGCAGTGAAAAGACTCTGTACTTGCACGTCATACTGCGGCTTGAGGAAAGTCCAAGGCCTCCCTCTGTAAACCCATGTATACCATGGCCACCTCAAACGGAGAGTGACGCTCAGGACTTGTAGGTTCCTGATCACGAGCCCACAATTTTCAGTTGGCCTGCATAGTTTTTCCCAAGGGACCAGGCTTGATGGATAGAGCTTGAGAAGGTATAAAACTAGAGGTTGCGTGGTTTGATGGATAGAGCAAATAGTTTTAGTTGAGATTTGTGTTTCAAGGGCACAGCAGTGCTCATTTTGTGTATGAAGAGAAGAGAAACGAGAATACATTTCTCTTACTTGGTTTGGATTTTAAAGAAATACATGCTAAAAATGGAGATAATAGAAGATGATGGGAGAGAATACGTCTTCTGTAAGTTGGATTCACGTTCTATAAAAAATTAGAAACAAATGAAGTAGTGAACTGAACCATAAAAAATTCTCTTGGCACCATTTTCCTGTCAATGGGTGAATGGAATTACCATGGAAAGCGGCCCAGGCAACACTAGATCCAAACAAGCAGAAAGTAACAAATACAGGGAACTAACTGGCATCAAATTCATCAGAAGATGGGATTGATTCTGCTATGGCCTATCATCCCGTGCGAGGCACTGTACCAGGCATCTGAACAGCACCATGGGTACTGTAGCACACAAACAGTACCGCATGTACTGTAGCAGCCGTATTGGGAAAGGTTGGATGCATATTTTCGTATTAGGAATAGTTAGATGCATATCTTCATATTAAGAATAGTTAGATGCATATCTTCGTATTTAGCATGGATACGATCTTATCTTTAGTTGATTAGTTGTATTAAATTGTGTTAGTTTCCATATTGTTAGTGGTTAACCTAATTTATATAAATAGAGGAGCCGCACCATTCATAATCAAACAATGAATAAACAAAATTCCTAATCTCCCTCTTCTTCTAAAGTCAAGCATCATAGCCTCTCTACCACGTCAGGGAAGAGCCCTGTATGTGGCTAAATGAGAGCGAGTGCCCTATCCTTAGTCCTCAGACCCATACCTAACCACCACCCTCAATATTTGGTATTAGAGCCAATTGTTGCCCCTTCCACCATGTCGGGCAGTAAGGGTTTCGATTCCATGACAGTCAGCGAAATGCTGCGTCATATGATTGAGATGCTTGAAAAGATGCTTGGTATTCCATAGGGGAGAAGGTACGCCAAGATGGTGGAGCAGAAGGAGGTGATGTCTGTCGTTGCCACTTCCATCACCTCCAGAACCAGCGTCGCCACCGATGCCATCGCCACCAATGCTTCAGTGGGCAACGCTGTCCTTGGCTGCACTTCTGATGCCTTCGCCGATGAAGGTTGCTGCTATCCAGCGATGATCCTCTCCCCGTGGCCAGCTGACGTTGTGCCTTTGTAGATGTGGGGCGTGGTGGGTGTCAAAACTGCAACGGCGTTGCGTTCTTCCCCGCATTAACAAGAAGAGTGTCACTACTACCCCATGTAGCTTGTCCATGCTGTCTGCGCCTCCTGTAACAAGTCACACCAAGGGACCACAGTCCCTGCTGCTGTCCATCAGGGTGTTGCATTCTCTCTTCTATATGACTATCTATCGGCACCACAAACTCTCGTCGACATGAGGTTACAAAGGATTTCAACCATGGCTGCCACTTGATAGCTCGAGGACGAGTTGTCTCGTCACGAGGGGTGTAATGTTATGGCCTACGATCCCACGCGAGGCACTGTACCAGGCATCTGAATAGTAACGTGGGTATTGTAGCACGCGAACAGTACCGTTTGGTACTGTAGCGGTCGTATTATGAAAGGTTGGATGCATATCTTCATAGTAGAAATGATTAGTTGCATATCTTTATATTATTAATAGTTAGATGCATATCTTTGTATTTAAATAGTATGGATATGATCTCATCTTTAGTTGATTTGTTGCATTAGATTGTGTTAGTTTCCATATTGTTAGTGGCTAATCTTATCTATATAAAGAGAGGAGTCGTACCATTTATAATCAAGTAATGAAATAAACAAAATTCTTAGTCTCCATCTTTTTCTAAAGTCAAGCCTCAAAGCCTCTCTACATGGGGACACCTCGGGTTGCAGCTATGGCCGCTACCTGACAGCTCGAGGATAAGCTGTCTTACTGCGAGGGGTGTAATGTTATGGTCTACTATCCCGACAAGGCATGCCAACAGGCTCGTGAACAGTACCGTGTGGTACTATAGCGACATATCTATTTAGGGATATACTCTTACGCGTATCTTCATATTAGGAATAATTAGATGCATATTTTTATATTAGGAATAATTAGATGCATACCTTCATATTTAGATAGTATGGATATGATCTTATCTTTAGTTGACTGGTTGCATTAGATTATGTTATTTTTTATATTATTAAAGATTAACCTCATCTATATAAAGAGAAGAGCCGCAACATTTATAATCAAACAATGAATAAACAAAGTTTTTAGTCTCTTCCCTTCTTCAATTAAGCCTCAGAGCCTCTCTATCACGTCAAGGAAGAGCCCTGCCGGTAGCTAGATGAGGGTAAGCGCCCTATTCTCGATCCTCGGATCCATACCTAACCACTGACCATAACATTTGGTATCAGAGCCAATTGTTGCCCCTACCACCATGCTGGGCAGCGAGGGTTTCGATTCCATGACAGTCAGCGACATGCTGGGTCACATGATTGAGATGCTTGAAAAGATACTTGGTGTTCCGGAGGAGAGAAGATACGCCAAGATGGTGGAGCAGAAGGAGGTGATGTCTGTCGTCATCAACATGGCTCTATCGCTACTTCCATCACCTCCAGAGCTAGCGCCGCTACCAATGCCATTGCCACTGTTGCCACCAACGTTTCAGCGGGCAACGCTGTTCTTGGCTGCACCTATGGTGCCTTCGCCAAGGAAGGTTACCGCTGTCTAGCAGTGGTCCTCTCCACGTGGCCAGCCAATGTTGTGCCTTCGTAGATGTGAGGCGTGGCAGGTGTTAGGACTGCAACGGCGTTGCGCTCTTCCCCGCACTAGCAGGAAGAGCGTTGCTGTTGCCCCGTGTAGCTTGTTCATGCCGTTGGTGCCTCTTGCAATGACAAGTCACATTAAGGGACCGCAGTCCTTGCTACTGTCTATCGGAGTGTTGCAGACTCTTCCATACGATGTTTCGCTGGCATCATGGGCTCTCGTCAACATGGGGTTACGAAAGACTTCAACTATGGCCGTCACCTGACAGCTCAAGGACGAGCTGTCTCACTGTGAGGGGTATAATGTTATGGTCTAGGATCCCAGCAAGCACTGAAACAAGCACGCGAAAAGTAACATCGACATTGTAGCACGCACAAACAGTACCGTGTGGTACTGTAGCTTCTGTTTAGGGATAGCATCTTGTGCATATCTTCATATTAGAAAAAATCATATGCATATCTTTCTATTAGGAATAGTTAGATGCATATATTCATATTTAGATATTTAGATAGTATAGATATGATTTTATTTTTAGTTGATTTGTTGTATTAGATTATATTAGTTTCTATATTGTTAGGAGCTAACCTCATTTGTATAAAGAGAGTGCTATAACATTTATAATCAAGTAATGCATAAACGAAGTTCCTAGTCTCTCTCCCTCTTCTTTAATTAAGGCTCAAAGCCTCTTTATCACGTCAGGAAAGAGTCCCACCGGTCGCTAAATGAGGGCGAGCGTCTTATCCTCGGTCCTCATATCCGTACCCAATCCCTAACCATAGAAGATTCACCATCTACCTGATACATAGGGATCCATCCACATGATACTGAACCATTTTGCCAAAGAAACTAAAAGATTGGAAGGATGCAGAATCTGTCATTATTACTATGCACAAATTATAAAATGTTGAACTTGTTTTTCAACCTGCTATGTTTTTAAAAGATAGTTTGTCATCCATAAACCGCTACAGCAAGTCAGGACGTTCTCTCAAAAGGTTTCTGATCTGTTGTGTCTTTATTACTCCCTTGTAGTTCTATCATAAATTGCTATTGTTTTCGACTGTCATTCATAACCCACTGTATGACAATGAAATGCATTAATTGCAGGTTAAAACTCTGGCTTTTTGTTTCATATGTGGTTTCTTTTGTTTCCTTGGCCGGGTCGGTTGGTTTTTTGGTCCAAGATGCTCTTACAGATACAGGCCCATCAGCATGGACTGGCATTGCTGGTGTCCTACAGTCTGTGCTTGTGCTAATAAGGTATCTACTCTTAACTCATGGTTTTGTTATCAATCTCTCCCTCAACACCCTTTTAGCTGTCTCTTATGATGTCGGTGCTATACCTTGCAGTGGGCTGATCTACTGGACTTGTCATTCTGAAGATTAGCTTAACAAGTTTGCCCAAGAAACATGAGGATTGTAAAGGTGAATCCGATATAAGCGTGTTGGCGGAATATGCAAAAATTGTACCGTGGTCTATTGTTTTGCTCTGAGTTTGGTATCTCTGTAAATATAATTTGATTCCAAACTGCTTAAATCAGTTTCAAGTTATTGCTTTTGAGTAAACAAACTTCGACGGATGATAAATAGTAGTAAATATGTATACCTTCTGCTATTAACCAACTTCCCATGCTAAACTGCTGTATACTGTGATTACTCTTAACCATTTCAGATTGTATCCCTTAATAAATATGAGTTGATTAAAAACATCATTTCTGTGAAGTCGTTTATTCTATTTTTTGGGATCTATTTCGTTCTTATATCACATCATCTGTTTGTGTCCAACCTAATTGTCAGTCTAGTCAGGATGACGCTCGAGTCTTGGTGGGCAAAAAAGATAAAGGGAAATGCAGGAGGTTGTACACATAAATAGACGCGTTTCCTACCCAAATGGCAGCAGAAACCTTTCTAGGAACTGGTAATTTCTTTACAAATTTCCTTTACACAAGTGCATTCCAGTTATTGTACGGGTGTACGAGAGGACTTTTGTCTGAATTTATGCTGCTTGACCAGTAGCCCACTAATAGCTAGAGCTTTGTGAATTAGGTGAATTAGGGAGAATTTTCTTAGCCTTGCCTTGCACGTCCGGGGGATCAAAGAATAAACCTAAGTCGTGTAGTATATTCGTAGCTCTAATTTGTTAGTGTTTTGCAGCCCATGAATATTACTTCCTCCGGTCATAAATATATACCATTTTGGGATACAGATAGTTAAAATTTTAAAACTCTAACAATTGATATTTAAATACAGATAGTTAAAATTTTAAAACTCTAACAATCGATATCTTTTTAAATAGTTAGATTGCATATTTGAAAATCATATGTATATATTTATCTAGAAAAGTACTTTATAATATTATTATTTTATTGAGTTTTATAAATGTATTACAATATAAATTAGCTATCAAAGTAGCATTTTGAGAACCATTTTGATGTCTAAAACGATAGATTTTTTGAAATAATCCATTGTTATTAATATTACATAAATACACCTCGCATAAAAAATTACAGAAATAATCCTTTGTTGCCATTTGAATTAGTGACTGTTCTACGTGGAGTCCTACGTGGCAACGTGCAGGGCTCTGTCGTGAATTCGACTAGCAACAGAGACCACTACCCCCTGCAAAAAGGAGGCAGCATAGTGCCGTCTTTTCTAACTAAAAAGGTCATTGACTCGCTTACCGTAATATGTGTTGTTACCATTACCCCTTCATTATGCTGTTGAGAAGGGGGCTATCTCGTGGCAATTTTAAAAAGAAATCAGAATAAAGAGTGAATAGCGTATCACTGTGAATATCGTAGCACGTGGCAAACACGTAGATGCATATTACAAAGACCCACTAACTCAAACGAACCTATGTGGGGTTCCTCTTAGGCGCTACCCCATTAGTGGCCCCATCCATGCCCGGCGTTGTGCGTGACCTAACGAGTAGGTCCAGTGGTCAAGTGTGTGCCATGACCTGGCTAGGCGAGCCACAGGTGTGGGAGTCGCAACGTTCTACCGGGTCGACTGGCTCAGTCCTGGCGCGTCAGAGAGCTACGAACTGCGCAGGACGTGTGCCACCTCGTCCTTTGGGGGCTGAGCCAACCAGTCGTCTACTGGGGTTGTCATCAACATCATCCCACTCCACCCTCGTGCCCTATCATATCATCTACAACCTGCACGTCGTGTGCGGATTTGTCCTCCACGTAGTCCTCGAGATGGTAGCCTGCAAGGTAGATAGAATATAATTGAAATATCTTTCCAAAGTCGAGCGAAGGCAGCGAGAAGTGAGTGGTATACCTAGGTACATTTGGGCGTACTAAGTCGTAGGGGCAATACCCTACCAGGAAGAGACACTGCAATGTTTAGTGGAGGCACGCTGGGTGCGTGCGACGTGCGCGGTGTGCTGTGGCTAACCCCTCGAGCACATACTGCGGAAGCATGTGGCACCACATCGGTCCTCGTCTTCCCGCACGACGTGAGCGAGATGATGCGCTTGGCCTTCTCTCTGATCCGGTCAAGCGTGGCTCTGAGCCCACCGTATGTGGTCCTCAACATCAGAGAGGTCAAATTGTCATGAACCTCCCTCGCGAGATCGCTCTATGCAGCAAGAAAATCATGTTAGAATTAATGTGACCTTAAGTAGTGGAATAATTAATTATGTGTTGCTAACCAAGTGATAGAAGGCGAAGCCTGGCTGAGTAGGGTAGGTGTCTACCGTGCTAGCAAAGTGCCTCGGTGGATACTCCATGACATGCACCACTCGAGTTCTGGTGCGCGTGCTGTACCACTTGATGTAGTCGTCGTACGTCGAGTGATTGCAGGGGGCATGCTCCACGTAGATGTCCTCCAATGCAAGTGCCCACTGCTGGACGTATGCCTCCATGCACTAGGCCCAACCTATACATCCCGTGATTCCCTTCCTCGTGTGCTTGCAGATACTCAAAACTAACGAATGTTAGTGCTTACGAAGTTAACACGTGCTTTCAAGTAGAAAGTGGCGAAATATGCAATTGAGCTTGCAGTTACACGCGGTTGCCCATAGGCATTGGAAACACCTACTGAAGTCTGAACTGCCTCATCACCCGATGCATGGCATATGTCTCAACGAAGATGTCATACACCAATGACATTGTGTGAGCCAAAAGGTGGCGTCTCAGGTGCACTACATGGATAGCCCCCTCGGTGCACGAGAGACAACGATCTCGTTGGCATACAGCATCCAGATAGCATGATTGTCCATCAGCTGGTCAAACATGGTGACATACTAAGGCTACGACGCATGCGAGGTGACCAGGGTAAAAATGGGTTGTAAAAATATAGATTGCAAGTACATAACATTAGTAAGTAAGCTCAGTTCGAATGTACTAGACAAATCATAGCGGAAGTAGGAAACTAACCCGCCAGCGACACCACAAGGTTCCCATGGTAAGACGGTCCATGTTGTTGGCCGAGACTGAGTAGAAGCTGTTGCCGTATGGATCTAGGTCGATATGTGGATGTCCAATCTAGAAGCGCTCAAATGATCATAGCTGTAGTAGGAGCGGGCATCCAAAGAGTGTGGAGTTCTCCGCTATCCTTTGACACTCGTCACAAAGCCCATGGTATATGGTAGCTAGTACCATTGATTCCCACACATGTTGTGGGACGTCCTCCAACTCTACATCCACTATCTCGCTAGCGTATTGGATCATGTGCTTATCAACGCTGTCCCCATGGGATGAGTAGAACAAGACCCAACTGAAGAATCACAACAGGTACACCTCCAAGTGCCGCCACACAACGTAATCCCCCGGATTGGGGGCCATCCTCTCTGGTTGAAAATCAACAACAACTGCTTGTTAGGAATAGTATTTTCAGAACAATTAAAATAGTAAAATGAAATAGCACTTATGCAAAATAGGGTAAGCCACTTATGTGTGGGATCATGGGTGCTGGTGAACTCCCTGTAGCCAACGTTAGCCGGTAGCACCCCCTGAAACATAGCGAGCAGCTGGGGGTGCCAGTCTAGATCAGCGTGCACCGGCACCACCATGTCCCCTATGTGAGGGAGGCCAGTGAGGTACAAAATGTCATGCATCATCGGTGTCATCTCCTCGCATGGGAGGTGGAACATGTGTGTCTCTGACCGCCAACGACCGACAAGCACCGTGAGTAGGCATCTATCGTACATGAACCCCTAGACGCACCACGCCTGTCCTGGGTGTCCTCCATTGTGGCCTCCACCATCCTCGCAAGGGGAGTAGTCTAGAGGCCCTCAACCTGTGTGCAAAAAAAATGAGAAATATTAATGCAACTAAGAAAACCCAGCAACTACTGAACAAAAGGTCACCTGGTTCACATACCTGGGAATCCAACGAGGGTCTATCCTCCATGCCCTCATGGGGGTACGCAACCATAACAGAGCAAGCTCGATGGGTGGCTCACCATGCTGAGGCAAGGTAGTCAACAACTGGCTATAGTGCGTGGTGTCGATGGTCAAGTTGAGGAGCTCAAAAGGCTATCCTGCAGTGTCACCATGCTCCTCCATATATGTTCAACAAAACATAGGATGTTAGTACAGTAGAAAGCAATAGATCGCAAGGAAATCATACAAGCAACCTAACACAAGGTAAATCTACAAGTAAAATTACATAATACAATGTAAATGTACAAGTGAAGTAACATAACACAAGGTAAATCTGCAACTGGAGTAACATAACACAAGGTAAATCTGCAACTGAAGTAACCTAACACAAGATAAATCTACAAGTAAAATTATATAACACAATGTAAATCTCTAAGTAAAGTAACATAACACAAGATAAATCTTTAGGTGAAGTAACGTAGGTAAATCCGCATTTCATAAGTAGGTCACACATAAATCATATATCATACAACAACTATGATGTAGTTCATACATAATAGATACTATAACGGATGTTCCAACATAAGTTCAAATAACAGATGTTACAACATAAGTTCAGATAGAGTCGGCAGCATGATGCCAACGACCGTTGGCGGAGATCCCATCCACCCCGTCTTGAAGGTTCACTGCCCAAGTGCAATATTTTAAGGTATGCCCGATCTCCTTGCAAATAGAGCATTTATTTAGACGAGGCCCAACTTTAGATTCGTCTGTGTCATCCCTAATATAGATGACCAACTCCTCCCTTGAGCCTTTCAATGTTGGAGACCCACGTCTTCTGCTCTTAGTTGGGATGGCCGGTGAAAGATCCAATCACGCTAAAACCATACAATTATGCACTCCATGTCGCCATCACCGCTTCCTATATGAAATAATCCGATAAGAATCTGCTGGATTCCTGTGCAATTATCGAACAAGCAGCCATCACATGTGCGTATGGCCTATGCAATAGACAGAGCTTGTTGCATGTGTAGGAAAAATTGTGCTTTCCTAGCATGCACTCCTGAATAATTGTCTCACGGTTCATCACATGATGACCTTTGGCCCTGCATAGTACCTCGAAATGAAGCTCCCTATCTCGCATTTTAAATGCTCTATGCATCTCCCCTTTCTTGCTTTTTTCTTTCATGTACTTCGTGGTCATATTCGAGTACTTCAGTTGTGGATTACTCATGGAGATACGTGCCAGAGTACTTCTACCAATGAAGTACTTGGTAATACCGCGTAGCACTCCCTCCATAATAACTACCAAGGGAAGGGGCCTCAACCTCTTCATGACTCAGTTGTATACCTTGGCTAAGTTGGTGGCAATGACTCCATACCTTGCACCATTAGTATCGTAAAGCAATGCCCACTTCTTTCTAGGCTCATGCTTAATTCAATCTGAGAAGCATTTCGTCTACCTTGCATTCCTCCAGACCAATTATGTAGGATCTGTGGGTAACTTACCAAAGGCAACGGGGAGCTCTTGGACACCTGTTGCTAGCTTCTTTGCTGCCTCTCTCGTATGTTTCATTATTAGGTCGTCTAGTACCTTCCACAATGCATCAAACTTTCTCTTCTAGTTCTGATCACAAAGTCTCTTGAAAAGGTTTATCAGGTCCTTCTTCCTAAACCGCTTATAGAAATTAGCACCCATATGCCTCTTGCATGGCCTACTCTGCAAATTAGGCCATGGGTACGACTCGTCTACCCCTTGCTGCAGAAACATTAGTGCCTTCAATAAGCCGGCATGTTGATCATGTGTGATGCAGACCAGTGGGGGTTGCCCACGACACCAGCTTTCACGTTCCTGAGAAACTACAACCAACTATTGGTGTTCTCACCCTCCACACATGCAAATGCCATAGGAAGAAACTGGTTGTTGCCATCGACTATGATTGCAGACAGTATTTGGCCCCTGTACTTCCAAGTCAAGAAGGTGATATCCACGCAGAGTAACAGACGATAGTGTCTGAATGCATTGATGCATGCACAAAAAGCAAAGAATGCTCGCTTAAGTATCATGTTCCCAGGGAACCGCTTCGAGAACTATTCCAGAATATCAACATGGGTCCCATGATTCCTTTCTTGTATGACTCGGAGAAGACTAGGCAGGTTGTGGTACGAGTCTTCGAACGTATCGAATCTTGCTTCAAGTGCCTTCTACTTCGCCCTCCAAGCCTTAGCATAGCTTACTGTGTATTGAAACATCTTCTCTACTACAAGAATAATGGAACGTGGCTCAAAATCCAGGTTATTAATAATCTCTCTGTATATGACATTTGCAATACACCCTGATAACATGTTTATGTGGGATTGCATGGACTTTGTCACCACGCAAGTGTGTGGAACAATTATGGAACACTTCCAATATGTGTCCCACATAGGCTGGTACGCATGGACTCACCAAGGGCATCTCTCTATCTCAAATTTCACGTCATACATGTGCGAACTGGACCTCACCACCTTGAATGTCCTCTTCAATAATACTGCCCACAATTTTTGTAGGACACACCTTGGCTGGCCTTATTCTACAAGTACTTCTAGGCCACCCGCTCACATACACTCATTGCTAGCTTATCAAATTGGTATGTGTTCCACTCCAACGGGACGGGCTGGTCACCTCCACCCTGCTCATCGTCAGAATCTTCATCACCTGACAGTGCATCATAGTCATGATCATCGAGTTCTATCCATTGCACCAAGACTTCGATCAACTCATGTTCATCTGCAATCCCCATGGGTTCTTGCACCTCGGTCATACGAGGGTCTTCATTCTCAGCTTCGACCGAGCTGGTACCATCTACCCCTTCTTAGTTCAAAGAATATGGCAGTTTGGTTGGACTGTCCAACTTCTTTGGCATCACTACCAATGGCATCTTCCTGTGTCACATGAGCCATGTGGACTTTCTCATAGGCTTGTGCCAATAAGACTAGTGGCCATCCACACTTCGTCTCCAACTCATGTAGGAGCTCCATAAATTTTGCCCCTTAGTTCCACTAACTCCTAGCGTTGCTGTGCCCAGATAGCAACGCCACGCAACTTTAGGTCATGCAACGCATGATGTCGCGAGAATAACTGGTACAACCATCTCACAACAGTGGCCCATGGACACTGCTCTGCATTTGACAGACCTGGCATCACCAAATCGTCCAATTCGACTCTTTCTTTACCCATCTATGCAACCCCTTCTCTATAGTATATTATGAAAACTACTCGTTTAGACACAACTATAAATCATTCGACAATTAATCTTATGTCAATAATAGCTACTCATTCATTTAAATAAACGCGAAGCAGACCAAACAACATACCCGCTGCTCAAAAATAAACTTGCAAAGGAGGGGAGTTGTCCAATGTACAACACTCTAAACAAAGACAACTGTTCGTACATGTCATGTAAAAATCAAAATTACCATGCATGCTTCACCTCCGTAGTGCACAAAGCTAACCATGGATCCTACACATTGTATCCTCTATTTTCTTGAATAAATCTATCTACCATATCTAAGACTACAAAACTAATCGGTGCACTACGACTACAAATTTTGTAAGTCTACACAAACTACTCTAAAGGGCTACATATCTACACATGCACTATTTATAACTACCCAATATAACTATAAATCTCTATTTACACATCTGCGGACTACCCAATACAACTACACATCTAATGATTTTATTTGCTAACCTACCGTGGTTTCAAAATGAAATCTATAAAGAAATAGAGAACTCGCCTCTAGTATGTAGAGATCAACACATTATCTCGCTCCCTTCTCCTCTCTTTCATTTTCTTCTCCTCTGGTCTTCTCCCCTCGTTCTTTTTTTTAGCGAATTAAGATGAATTTTGGCCGATTGTTTAGCCTTTTATAGGCTGGCTTCTATCGTCATTTCAATTGATGATTGGTTTCTCTATCGCCAATTGAAATGACGACAGAACCCATGGCGTTAACGTGGCACTCTGTTATCCATTGGTTCGACAACAAAGTTTATGTTGCCATTTGAAATGGTGATATGAGCTCTATCCCAGATTGAAATGGTGAAAGAGTATTACTTCTGTAATTTTTTAAGTGATTGTATATTGTCAGGACCCAAATTTTTACATTCTGGATACCTCTGTGATTCCACTTCACTATTCCCTCAGTAGATAGTGCTCACAGTTACAATAATGAATATCAAAATACATATCATGCGGAAGCGTAAATATAATAGTAAACTTACTCATGGACCGATTAGGCCGAAATCATGAAATTGCAGCAGCAGAAGAACGAAGCACACAGGTGAGACCTTCAGGACTTGCCCACAGGCAGCCAACTGGAGGTTCGCGACCTAGTTCTTGACATCTTCATCTTTTTCACCATCAGGATCCAAAAGTATTGTTGAAGCGTAGTGATCTGATTCCTGCTTCTGAATTTGTCGCAAAAGCGAGTGTGAGCACTAACCACCGTGCTCGCGAGCCAATACACAGAATGCAATTAAATAGTATGCATGGCTTATCAAATGAGAGGCTCGGGTTATTTTATTTGCCCAAAATCGCTTTTAGTAGCATTATTATTATTAAATCTTAGTGTTATCAATTCTACCTAAACTCCACACGGCGATTGCCATAATTGACTTAATCCACCAAAGACACCTTTTCCTTACTGATTGCTGTCTAAGACTCCAAACAGCGAATGACATCATTTACTTAATCCACCAATCATATACTTGCTATATTGTTTGCTGTCTAAAACTCCAAACAGCTAATGTAATCATTTATTGAATCCACCGAACACACACTTTCTATATTGGGTGCTGTCTAAAACTCCATACAGCGAATATCATCAATTATACAATCCACCAATATCTTTTGTATTCCCAATTCCTAACAACCCATTCCTTTTGCTATTGATTCACAACCACAATTTGCTCTTACAAAAATCAACCTTATTTTCCATTATCTACCTCTAACTAATCCACTGGTATACCTCCACAAAAAATATCATTGATCAAGTTTACGTTTCACTAGTATTCATCCACCAAGAATATCATTAATCAAGTTTATACTCCAATAAATGTTATCATACCTCCAAATTCCCAAAAATGCAATTCGTCCATCCAGTAATTGATCAAATCCTATTCATCCCATTATCGCTAGCATCTCCCAAGAATTTATATTATTTATCAGTGCTATAATCCAGCGAATATCTTTGCACCCCCTAATTCTCCAAAATCATTTAAATCATCTATCTAGCTTATGTATTCATTTAAGATCCACCAATGTATCTATCCCAGAATCCACTCTATCGTGTCCTTTTTATGATCGACATGAATCCTCTAATATCTTTATGTATTCATTTATCTCCTTTACTCACGACTCTATTTATTCCCCTTGTATTATTTTGCAAGGATAGAAGTGACATTATTTGAAATATAATATATAGAAATTTCCTGAGACCTAGCAGTTTTGAACAAAATCATAATGTTCAAGAAAATGCAATAATAATAGCAATCCAGATTCCATCCACCGTTACATGGCATCCGCACCATATGCTAACATTTCAGCGTTATAACCACTTACATTACCACTGGGACGACACCCAGGACAACTCAAATTAGGGCTTTCCACTGCCCTTCACTTTTCCAAACCCATCCACAAAGCATTTTGAAATAGAACTATATCTAGTTAAGTTCCCATGTCCGCCCTTGACCGTGGGCACGGCTATTCGAATAGTTTTGACTCTGCAGAGTTTGCACACTTTACCCACAAGAGATAAATCCACTCGTTGCCCCACATGATTCCTTAGCCATGCGGTTGAGTAGACTATCACAGGACCTTTACAATGCATTTTTCCTAGCAGAGTTACGTCCGCTAAGGTTTCCACTTCCTTCGAGGTACGACCACCCTTCCAGAAGCCCCCTCTTGCGCCGTCACGTCGGAGGATGTGGCCATCCTCTACCCGCCCGTGGTCACACCGGCGCAACTCTTACTAAGTCGATGCAAATTAGTTAGCCCTGCCTACATTTTGCCAGCTTGTGGTTGTACTTGTTGTACACTGGGAGGTCATCACGAGATTCAGTCCTTAGGGCTATCTGGGCGGTTCTACCACAATCCACTTTGTGCTTCCACTGCACCACACACACACCCTCGAACCATCCGCCCAGATAATTAAGCAACTTGAGGTTTTTGGGAGCATAAAATATCCATAACCAAATATATACCAGTCATTCCCACCATGACTGCCCAACCAAATTTTCTCATGATTAAAGTGATGCTTGGGCGTTCTCGCGCCCATGAATACCTAAGCAATACTAAACATGGCATATAAATTACGGACTTATTTTCGAAAGGTTACTATTGTAATTTTGCTAGGGCGAGTAAGTTCACATATTCAAATATTCCAAAGGCGTTATCATAATATTCAAGGTAAACAATGGGCATATAACTAGAATATTAAATTAAACATGTATTTGCATATAAAATAATAGCATGCAATGTGATAATTTAAACAAAAATAGTTTGCAGAAAATGTAGGTTCAACATGATCAAAGTATTGACTCGCCTGGCGCGGTTTACCGCGGTCTTGAGCTCACTCAAAGCCTTCTCATGTGATGGGCTTGAATTTCTAGTCTTCATCTTTATTTGGATCTGGATCTTACTCGATTCCCATAGACCTTCCGGACTCCACTTCTAATTACACAACAAACAACTGAATCCAAATAAAAAACAAATAACTCAAAAGGTCCAAATGAATCCAAATAGACTCAATTTAACTTTATTATAAGTTAATGGGTGTTTGCGACAAGATTGATTTGGGCGTAGAGTGTTGACGGAGTTAATTGAGGTTGTAGTAAAGAGAAGGATGAAGGAGGGAAATTTGCCGACACAGCTGTTTAATGAGCTTCCATGATATGGGGAATATTCACAAGAATGTTCTACTTTGGATTTGAGGGTGACTCGGTATAGCCGAATTTTTGAATACCATGGATCGATCTTCTATTTAATAACTCCTTTTATTATTACTATATTTATTTAGGAAGTTCGACGAGTTAGTTTAGACCTATGCATCGATGCAGGATCTTAGCTTGTTATTTCTTGAATGGCACTAATTGGTATATCGCAATAACCATGACCTAGGGGTTATACACCAATTGTAATCTATCCGGCATTCTAAGCTAATGGTCAGTCGATGCGGTACCGTGTTCAACATTATTTCCCCGACAGTTCATTTATTAAGATTCTTTTATTTGTCCTAACGGTTCTAATCAATTATTGGTAGTGTCAGCCATATTCCAAGATTAATCGACCAAATGTGAACAGATGCTTTAATTTAGACGTCGTTTATTGCAGTAGTTTAACTTCTATATTCTACAGTTATTTTATATGAAATGTTAATCTAACCACCAATTGTCATTATTAACTAAATCCCGCGTTTGAGATTTACCTATCGGCGATGTACTGATGGTGGGGTTTATAAATCATGACTTTCTATATATATATATATATATATATATATATATATATATATATATATATAATTTTAGATGGTGCCTAGGCACCAATATCAATACCGTTGATTTACTTCAAGATTTAACGTTTGATGGGTATCTTCATAAAAAGTATATTTGAGATGTCAAACTCAAAAATTTAAATTCAACTTCGTTTAATTAGTTTGAACATATCCTTTAATTTTTATGAAGCTACTTGAGTCATCATTTAATCGAATCTACCCTTAAGATTTATTTTGTAGTTGCATGTCATATGGTATAGCATATTGTTAATTCTAATTAAGGGTAATCTTTTAAATTTCAAGTCCCGCTTTTGTAGGTAACACACCATTCACTCTATTTCCTTAATCTTAACCCTGAATGTATTTTTAATCAGGATCTTCACTAAATTTGGTCATTATACAAATCACATTTTATTGATGTCTTTAATTGGTAATTAGACCTTACATAGATGTTTAAGCTATATTAGTGGCTCATATAGTAAATAATCAATGTTAAGTCTCTATTAACCTTCCTTTACATTCTAATAAATTTTATTGGCTTTTCCAAATTATCCACAGATTATCCTTGATTTTATTAGTTAAAATGAATCAAGAAAAACCAAAATGAAAAGAGGGAAAAGGTGCAGCCGATTGTATTCGAACTGCAGACAACAGGTCCGAGGGTTTTTAAGCGCGTGCGGCTAGCCAGCTGGGCTGTTGCCCTCATGCGAATGAGAAGGAAGCGGGGTTTCTTAAGAGGTGTGTGCGCGGAGTCGACTCGGAACAGAGCACACTGGCGGCGCTCGGGCTGGCTTCGCCGGTGGCGGAAGGCGGCCGGGGAAGAGGGGGCAACCGGGAAAACGCGTTCCCCCGGAGGTGGGGAGGCTGATGGGGGAGGTGCCACGGCTCGGGGTGGCGCCAAGGGTGGTTGGCATCGGCTGGAGTTGTTGGCGGTGAGGTGAAGAAGGGGCGTCGACGACCGGAAGGGAGAGGGAGCGAAATAAGGGGAGCACAAGTAGGAGTGAGAGATGGGGAACCTTACCATGTTGTCCATGGTGGCGGGGGGGGGCGACGAGGAGCGCTGGCATCGGGAGCCGTGGGCGACGCGGGGAGGCTCACCGTGGCGGGGGAGCTCGGGTGGTGGAGGGCTTCGACTGACGGTGGGGGAGGCTTCGGGGCACCTGGGGGTTGCTCTCTTCGCAGGGAATTGTGCTGGGGCCGACCGAGGTGGAGGCGGCAATGGGAATGGCGGTGGCGGCCGGACTTGGGGAAGATGACCGTCCCGGCAATCTTGGCGCACGGAATTCCAATCAAGACGGAGGGGATGAAGAAGAAATGTTGGGGATCGAGATGACGCGCTCGATTTTGGAGGGGGCTCGCTGGAGGGCGGGATTCGGCATGGAGGCAGTGGCGGCTTGCTTGCGGGCGGAGGGGAAGAAGGGAAGGAGAGGAAGAGAAGAGCACAGGGGCAAAGGGCAAAGGGAGCGGAGCCTTTGTAGGCACAGTGGGGCGGTGGCGACGGACCGGGCGGCAGGGGCAGTCCGCTGGGCAAGAACCAGAGGCGCGGGGCTCGGGGCGAGGAGGCGCGGGGCTCGGCGCGCGCAGCAGTAGCTTTTGCGTGGACGTGACGAGGCGGAGCAGGAGGGAACGACCACTTGGCAGAGCCTCGGCGCAAGGGAGAGAAGGGAGAGGGAGACGTGGAATGCTCACAGCCATGAGAAAAGAAGAGGGGGGGGGCGAGTGCACGGGAAAGCAGAGAGGAAAGGAGGCATGGGAAAAGAAAAAGAAGAAGAAGAAAAAAGAGCAGGCGTGCCCCGCGCCGGGGGGGGGGGGATGGTCGGGCCCAGCGACCAGTGGGAGAAAAGGAGGAAAGAGAGGGGGAAGAGAGAGGAAAAAGGATGGCCCACATGGAAGGGAGAGAAAAGAGGAGAATGGAAGAAAAGGGAAAAATGGCTTACACATTGCTTTAAAATTTTGATTTTTAATCTACATTTCTATTTCTCAATTAAGATTATTGATTTAAATTTTACTTTGTTCTAAATTGTATAATTAAAAATTTGAAGATCCAGCCTTGGGTTTTGTATGTCAATTGAATTTAAAAGAAAAGATTTTTGGCTTAACCATTTAGAGATATATTCTAGTAGTTCTTTCTGGTTTCATTTTATTAACATCAACATTGATCTTGGATTTGGATATTATTGCTTAGTATTTCATTTTGCATGACACGAAACTCAAGAAATTTCAAATAAATGCTCAAAAAGAAATTTTAGACACTGGCAAAACACAAGAAATATTTCAAAAATTATATATTTTTGAATATCCAAATTTTGGGATGTTACATATATTTATGTAATATTAATAAAAAATAGATTATTTTAAAAAATTATTAAATAATATGTATTTGTGGCTGAAGAGCAGTAACTAGAAGTCTTCTTGGCGGAGGAAGCCAAGCAGCTAGTGTTTCGCGGAGGCGTTGCTAAGACAGGTAGGTTCTTTTGGGCTGTGGTTTTGGTTTTGACTTATGGTTTGTAAATTCTGGCTGTTCGCGAGAAATAGTATGCAGAGAAAAACAATCGTATGCGATTTTGACTAGTATAATTGAACTCAATATAGTGTGTATTGTGAACCCACCCTTCCTTTCCTGGGCCTCACTTGCCCCAAACCTCAGTGCAGAAGAAAAGGACCCAAGGCCAACATTGGAAGTCTCAAAAGGACCAAAGGCCAACATTGCAAGTCTCTAGGCTACTGCACGTCGATCTCTCGAGCAAAAGTTAGGGTCTCATGCCACTCCTGAACTTCAGTCATTTTCACACGGTATTTGACTGTTGACAAGTACTTCATTAAATGCATAGGCAAGAAAGAGAGGAATAACGTCTGCCTTTTCTCCCTTCACAAAATCTCGATGAATCAAGTGATCGGAAAGAAGTATACTAGTGGCGTTTTTTTTTTCTCCTCTTGGGTTGTATTTTACGACAACTCTGTGCTGTATATTCTTCTTTAACTTGAATACTAAGAAATAGAAAAATGCGAATAGAAGAGAAGGAAACGTACACTTCAGCGAAGAATGAAGTCCGTGTCTTTTCTGGCACTTCCAAGTTACTCTACTATATTGATCCGCACGTGTAAATATGTTACTATCAATTTTGGGTATCAGTGTATCACCACCAAACGACCTTTCAACAACCTGATGGCCACCGATGTCACATGTCAATATGTCATAGCTTATTTACCTCCCAAGTTAAGTACAGTTTAGTTTTGTAAGTTGCTAACTACCAAACGTTTCTTGTACTGAACCTTTTATCTTTTCAGATCGGATGTTTCTACGTAACTTGGTCGATCTTAAACTTGCAGAAACGACCCTCGCTCTTAGTGGATTTAAACAACGTATTTAAATTTAATTCAGAATTAATTAAGTAACAAATGACACAATTACATCTAATTAAATTACAAGAATGGTCAAACGAAAGAAAAATATTACAATATTCAACTACACATAGAGCACAAAGCGATAAGATCAAGCCCTGATACAATAGAATTGGTTACATCATCACAATAATCAAAACACAAGATTACAACATTCATCATCATACATTTTCGATCGTATACATACGTATTTAGTTACAATTGCATTTAGCCAAGTAAGCCGTAGATGTCAAGAGGAGGGGTGAGTCGACGATGAAGATCTGCATGGATAAAGTAAACCAAAAAAACCAGGGAACAACTATCCAAAAAGAGAATAAGAGAGGGAGAAGATTGCCATCAAAACCCGTCCGGTTTAGAATATCGAACCTTAGCGTTCATCAAGATAGCAGGATCATCTAGGACCAGCCAACACCTCTGGTTATAGTGGGCTTTATCACTTAGCGAAAACCATGCCATCACCCACTTCAAATTTCACCCCATTTACCTTAACTAGGGAAAAACCGAGCCACAGTAACCAGAGACCTTCATTACCTATCGAACCAAGCAAGGGGTTTCCCTCTCTCCTCGTACAACGAAATGAGAGGAGAGAGAGAGAGAGCAGATAAGACCGAACCATTTGGGAGAAGGGAAGGCAACACATTCCACTGCCTTACCAAGCCACTAGATCGAAGAAGAGAGGAAGAACGCACCTCGCCCCAAACTCCCATTCCATCTCCCCTTCCACCTAGAGCTGAAAGTGAGAAAGAGAGCTGAGGGTCGGCGCCACCAAAGAGGCGAGGACAGAGGAGGAGGAGGCACTTAAGAAAAGTTGGGGAAGAAACCAAGAGGAGAGAATAGCGTCCTCAGTGGCCAAGAGCAAGAAGTCGGCTAGGACTAGTAAGGATAGGAGGAGGTCAACCATTGAGAGTGCACGTGGGGAAGGACCACCACCACCACCACCGTCACCAACCCATTCTCGATCCGACCAAATCAAGTAGGTCACCACACTTTTGTCCCTTTTCTTGTCCCCCAATTCTCACCCAAAAAGCACCGCAGATCGTGGATGACCTTAGTAATCAGTAGAAGCATAGCAAGGAGTAAAGGGGGGAGCTAGCTCTCACCTCAACCAGTTAGAGCCGCAATGAGTAGCATTGCCAACTAACGACAGCGACGATCGACCCACAGATGGCCACTGGTGCGCACCTAGTAGCCCTGTTATGCTCCCTGGTGCATGCAGACCTCCGAGCCCCGTCACGGTTGCTCAACCATAGGACATCATCACACCACCACATCCATCTCGTGCAATGAAAATCAAAATGAATGAACTGTAATAAGGCAAAAAATACAAAAGTAGAACGGATTTAGCTAGGGATTAGAGGAGGAAACCTCGATCTAGTGGAGCCATGCCTAGATCCACCACCACCGGCGCCAGATCTGGTCGGAGGGGGATGAAGTGGCACGGGAACTACAAGGGAGCTGGAGTGGAGGGGGTCAACGACGCCATGGTAGGAGGTGCCTGATCCGTCGGTGTCATGCCCAGATCTGCCACCATTAGTGTCGTCAGGCCATGGTGGTGGGAAGGCGACACGGGGACCACGACGGAGGGAGCAGCCGAGACAGGGGATTCAAGCGAGAGAGAGAGAGGGAGTGGGTGCGTGAGTGTGTGCGTCTGCATTGCTGTGTGCGTGCGGGTGTGCGCACATGTGGGTCATGTGTGTGGGCATGCATCGGCCGTGTGTGTGGGCTGCAGGTAGTGCATTGTGGGCTATATGTGTTTGGGGCTGATATGGGTGTTGTGTGGGCTGGCAGCCAGTAGGCTAGGCTAGTTCCGTGTAGGAGGTTAAGGCCAACTAGATAGAAGACTGTGGGTGATAATAGGTTAGAACGGTAACAAATCAACTAAAGTTGAAGTAAATCACCAAGTTAAGTGAATATAAGCCAATGTAAAACCCCAACTAGAACTAATCACTGTAATACTATATAACTACCTATTCATCAGATTTATAAAGCATAAAATACACTTTATAATGCAGAGGATGAACCGGGGTAGGACGAGGGAACTAAGCAAGCCACAGTTGAGACCGATGCATTATACGCATACCAAGGCAAGCTTATCATTAATCACTCTAAGTAGTTATGTTACTTAAGAAAAGAAAACTTTTATAATACATACTGTCACCTTTTGCATTAAATACCTTTTTCAAAGAATTGGTGATCTGATGAGAAAAAGAAAAGAGACTATAAAAGGACAGATCATTCTAAGAACTAAAAGAGATTAGAGAAAGGTATATCCAACTGAAGGAGCAGCTGGACTGTAAGTTATGTATAATAGGTCGGTAGAGAATGCCCTGGTCAAGAAAAGAGGGGTAGGTTGGGACCCTTTACATATGGTTATAATATAAGGACTAAATAATTTTGGTTAGGGTATGAGCCGTATTTCTAGTATCAACCATATTCTCATTTTGATGACCAGAAAATGCTACCCTATAACGTTATTATTGTCTCCACGTGGGTATGTAGTATAACTAGGTGGAAAAAACCGAATCGTATAGAGCCCAAAAGTGGTGGATCCAAAGCAAGCGGAGCCAGAACCGGTATAGAGCCCAGATGGCGAGCCTAGGCATATATATTAGTGTAGTGGAGTGTCGAGTGAGCGTTAGACCATCCCGACCAATGACTACTTCACAGTTGAGTGAAGATAAGAAACCACCTGAGCCACCGACTATGACTAATTGGGTGGAGATATAGATTTGATAATGGAACTAGGAAAAACGTTATGTACTCTAACTCGACACCGCAACTAAGGAAATACAGATGACCCAGTTGCAAAGAGTTTAGAGTAGTAGCTACAGGTAAAGTAACACAAGCATGTGTAGTGCTAATTAAATCATTAATTCATGCCTGTCTCCTAGATTGGAGGCTATGAAGACCGACGGGGGGGTTCTTTCTCTTCACTGGGTGAATTGTAGTATTTGGAATATTAAAATATGCAAATTCTTTTTCTAACTTAACAACCTATTTTATTATTGAAGAAGAGATGGGATATGAGAATTGATTATGAAGAGATGAGTCATACCATTATATATTTGCTATTAATGCTTGTTGAGTACATTGTACTCACCATTGCTATTAAATTCCTTTATTAGATCCCAGTCTTATCGAGGATTACCTTAGGCGGGGCATGGGGTGTACAGGCGCAGAGGATGCCGTGTGGGATGAGGGTGATTGTGGTGAGGACCAGGGTGAGGTGGATACCCTATTCGGCAGTTGGGATGAGTAGGTGTTCTGTAGTGCTTCGTCTCAGAGAGTTGGGATATATAAATAATCCGTACCTCTATATGTATTTAGTACTTGTATAATTAGATATGATGGTAGAACTTCTATAATACTTATGTAGAAGTATTGTAAATTAGAAAGCATTGTATTAAAGACTTTAGCTCTGTGTGACTGATTGTTGTAATATTGCAAGGTCTCTAATTATTGTTCTACTATGTAATTTTAGTATAGCTTATTATTCTCTAAGGCGTTGATCTTAAAGAGAATAATCCATTGTCCAATATTATGTTCACTGATAATAATGACATGGGGCGTCACAAGATCCTCCCCCATACCATATCATATGTTGTGTGAGCACGGTGTGGTCTATGTAGAATCTTGAAATTTAAAGGAATTGGAAGGCATATAATGTTGATAGGATGGCTTTGGTTGCAAAATCTAGTCATAGGGACCGGCACGAGCTGTAGGCTCTGTGAAATAATTGTTAGCTTTACAAATGTCCAACGATGTCTAAAACACGGGTTCATGTATCAACGTTCACTAATCTGTGCCAGTGACACACCACACTGTATGTGTTCAAATGGTTGATTTAGCAGAAGCTCAATTAATGACGGGATAATTTCGTTTATACCACTAAGTTGGACCCAATTCTATATTTTGCTATTACTAAGTTGTGTTAAAATATAAGTGAATTGTCCGTTTTTCTTCATCAGCTTAAGATTTTAGGTGAACTGGTTGGTAGGGGTGAAACCACATAGTGTCCAAGTGTCACAGGACACCGGATTCAAACAAATTTTAGCAGAGATTAGCTTTTTCATCTCATGTGTAAACTTCCTAGGTTAAACTCAGTGCACCCGATTCTTTACTTGAAATCTAATGAAGAAAGCAATAGTAGCCTAAATTCCCAGTAGCTAGCAACAGTCTACGAGAAACCTCCGCTTCCGTCAGTCCATGAGGCAACTACAGCAGGTTGAGCCAGCCTTTTAGCCAGTGTAAGAGGGAGGACCACAACAGGCCACGGCGTCCATTTAATGATCCCAAGCATGTCACCTCGTAGTAACCCTTGACGCTTGTTTGCTTCGCATGGTCGGTCTGGAGATACCACGTTCGCCACATAGCCGTACCTAGCTAGGCAACGACCAGTTGTTGGAGAATGAGAGAAATCGGCGCCACCAGTTGCCCTCGCCTAACATCTCACTATGGCGTCGCTTGGTCCCTATTGCCTCGTACCCTCGCCGATCGCCCGATCAATATGTACTTTGCTTTAAATTTCTCTCAATTATTCCAATTTGTGAGTTAGGGTTTCAATGTGATGATTATTGATTGATTTTTGTTAAATTGTAGTGTTACGACTTAGGGTTTTAATTTTTATTTTTGAAATACCAGCCTAGCTCATTGCAAATCGAGGGCAAAATTATAGTATTTGACCATAATGTCAAGTAAGTAAGCCATTGGATATATTTTCTATTATATTGTTTTTGAACTATTGAATATATAAATATTTAACTGACTTTTCAATTAATTGGTGATAATTTCATGAATAATATACTTATTTGCTATGTGGAGAAATAATAATTGATGAAAATTATTAATGATGTTATGGTTCGACACTTCATGAACTTGAAAAAGCGTAAATACTAAAAGATAACCCATTAACTTACATGTGATCATTCTACTATTTTTTTACTTGAAAACTTTAAATAATTTTGTTTTCTTTTAACAGGCCACTGAGGTTGAATAATGTATTTTATAATTTTATCAATGCCAACCAACATTTGTCTGTGGTTTTGCTCTTAGTTTCTTCAGTTTGCTGCAACTAATCAATATTATTATTAGGCTTTTTATTTTGGTAAGTATTTTGATCACCACTTCTTTATTATCATATGTTGTTGTTAGTTATGTTAAAGTATTGATGCTAAAAATTACTAAATATATTACTATTTAGCATAGTATTATTTAAAAATTATATATGTTGTTATATATACGGAGAAGTGGTGAACCTCATGTCATTTTCGGCGAAGTAGTGAACCCACCTTACATGAGTTGATAAAAGTTGAACTGTGCTTCTGTGTCCTTTAGTCTCACAATGCTAAAACGAGATGGTTCAACCAGCCACTAGTTACTGGTTTTATGGAGTAGCAGCTATTCTATTTGTGCGTCCATGTCATGCAACAGACTAAGTTCCAACATCCAACCAACCATTGGCATTCTTCTATCCTATGAGGTGCTAAACGGCCTAAGCACGCGTGCACGCAGCTAGCTGGGGGTTGGACCGTGGTGCTTCCTGCCTAACATGCCCTGATGATTCTCTTAACTCATGTTGCCTAATCAAACAAATAAAGTACTCCCTTCTATTACGCATAGCTTTATGGAGCACTTGCTGGTCGATTTGCATGCTTCTTGACGGATCTCCATTTGATTGGCAACAAAATTCTCAACCGTCTTGGCTCCCATGTCGTCTTTCGCCAGCCTGTTTTTTTTTCTCTTTACTCCTTGGAAGTTTAAAGCTTGTCTTGTTAGTTCTGATCAGGGGTGGCCATCCGGTTTTTTCAGTGCGATTTATTGGGTATAAATTTAATTTGATCGGTTTGTCGGCATTGCCAAACGAAATTACCGTATGAAAAATAAAAAATTGAACCTAATAAACCAAAATAATTCGGTTCAGTTTTTTGGTAGTTTGGTTAAGAACCGAATCAAGTCTCTCTCTCTCTCTCATTTACCAATCACTCCCCCGTCTCCCCTGCTATCTCCCTCGCTCTCTCTCTCTCCAATCTCCTCACTCGCATTCACTTCCTTTCTATCTTTCTCTTCACCAATGACGGTGGCTAGCAGTGGGTGGAGGTGCAGCGGCTGACAGTGGGTGGTGGCACGGCGATGGGGAGGACGCGGCGGCGCAACAAGCGGGCAACAGTGGTTGGCGGGGTGAGGCAAATGATTGAGGCCAGATCTGGTGGTGACTTGGCCGGGGGAGGACAGATTCGGTGGTGGTCTTCCTCGCCTTAGGCTCTTCAGCTCACCTCACCCTCGCCTCACGCCGCCCAGTGCTCACATCTGCCCCTTGCTGCACCCTGGTGCCCTGGTGTTTGGTGGGGAACTTGGGATGGAGAGGGGCGTGAATTTTGGACGCTTTTGGCACTGTTGCTATCCGAAATTCTGAAAATAGCCTCTTCGGAAACGAAATTCCAACTTAGCTTCACCGATCGCACCATTTAACGCGTCGCGACACGCGTCCAATGGTGCGCCGAGCGCACACACACCAGTGGTGCGCACCACTCACTCGATGTGACCATGTGGTGTGAGTGCGGCGGTCCCCGACCGCACCATTGACACATGTCACACTCCCGTTAAGTGGTGCGGTCAACAGGGTGCTAGAATTAGAATTTTGTTCTCCTTAGCGCTATTTTTGGTATTTTCGGGTAGTAATAGTGTCAAAAACATCCAAAATTCGAGGGGGCGTAGAGGTGGTCAAGTGGCCCTTGGGTCTTGCGCCCTGCGGGTGCATGTGTACTACATAAAGGATGGCCTAGATGGGACGTGGTCACATGGGAGCTAGTAAAATTAGTTTGGTGTATCCCGTTTGTCAGAGATGGAAACTGAACCTAATACCAAACATCGAATAGCATAAAAATGAAAACCGAATCTAACACCGCATACTGAATAAACCGATGATTTTAGTTTTTTGTTTTCAGTATAAAAATGCCCACCGCTAGTTCTGGTAGCCCGTAAATCATATTTTACTTGTTTTGTTTTTAAAGTCTCTTTGTCATCTTCTCCTGGTTAATTACTGGGTTACTTGTGTCTGTTGCGCTTAGCTAATTCCTTTTATTTTGTGTGCCGAATATTTTTTTCTCGGGAGATTTCTTCTTAATGTAGTTTATAAGAATTGGAGACCCAAAATTAGTTCACCTATTACATCCATGAGCGATATACGTGACCTAACTCAACACAATGGCCCCAGTAATCCCGCTAAGCATCAGCCCCTTGTGAGGCTAATGATTCGCTCCTACATTATTAAAACAGCCAAATCGATTGCACCAAAACCGTTAAGAGCACTGCGCACATGAACATCATGGAAGTACATTTGTATCAACTCTGATAAACCATTTTGTAGCCTTAAGCTGGCCTTTGAATTCCTACCATTCCTCATTTACATATAAATTTCTAAAAGCTCTTCAGTCCGCCAAATTTAAATTTTATGGTCCACTGGCTGAATAAATATATTTTATTATAAATAAAAAATATTATAATACTCTAATATAGCGAGTCGATATAGTCAAAATCGATCTGCTCTCAGCCCCTGAATCTACCTATATATTGGCCGAGCTTGCATAAAACTAGTGTCGTATCTGTTTTTTTTTTGTTAAAGATTTTGTAGGAGGTGGAAGGAGGTGACCTACCATCATTACCAATAACATCAACTCCTTTTATATTAGTAACGAGAAACAAAAATGTAATGAGCCACCACTATGGTAACTTCTCACCATTAACATCGCAATTATTTGCTAACCCTCAGCTCACCTTACACGCCAGGCGACATGTCGGAATCCAATAAATAAATAAGAGAAAAAAAATAAGAAGAAAAGCAAGTTGAGGACCGGACTGGGTAGACTGATGACGACGACGTCAACTCGATGTGATGATGTAATATTATTTTTATCTATAGTAAACCACAACATCCAGCTAGTTTTTTTTTTAAAAAAAAGAAAAGTCGGAAGAGAAAACCAACAAAGAGGCCTTCACGCGCTCCATTTCAGAATTTCAGACAAAGAAAGAGAATCTCGACCAGCCCCCAGCTCCGTCGTCCTCCGCACTAGACCGGTCAGCTCACCGCCCCGGTGACCGCCGCCATCTTCGACGCTTGTGTCCTCCCTGCCCCCCAAATCTCCACGCGAATTTGGCCGAGTTCCACACAAAGCTCGAACCTTTTCTTTGCGGAATCCGTCCGGAGTCGAGCTCTGCTTGGGCTCAGGTTTGCTTCCTCGTTCTGAGGCCAAGATTCAGCCGCAGCCGAGCCGCAAGAAAGAGCCGATGAAGGGGAAGGGCGCGGCGCTGGAGAGGAGGTCCTCCGCGAGGTGGAGGGTGCTGCTGCTCTGCGCATTCAGCTTCGGGCTCGGCATGCTCTTCACGGATCGGTGAACCTTCCTCGCCGTGGATCTCGTCGTGCACTTCTTCCCTCCCGCTTCAGTTTTTCTTTGGGGGCTTTCTTGCGCTAATGGCGGCTCCGGTGGGGCGTGAAAAGATGGATCGTTGAGGTGAACGGTAGATTTTCCTATGGTTTTTGACGCGCTTGAGATTTGGAGTCTCCAAGGTTTTTTTTAAAAAAAATCTTAGCCAATGGCGTGCTGGGTGGTTTGAAAATCTTGGCGTCCTTAGATTTCTTTGGAGGGAAACTGGATTTTAACTAGTTTTCTCCTTTGGCCTTTCTTTTCCTGAGCTCACGGCGATCTGGGTTGGTGGAAAGATCGCATTTTTTTTACAACGGGAGATCGCGTTTTGATGTGGACTGGTGCAGGTGTTTTCTTGGATTTTTTTTTCCCTTCATCTGCTCGTGCGTGCGTGGTTAGGTGGTGGATGCCTTATGCCTAGCTTGTTACTGTATTTCTTTCTACGAAAAAATTGCTGCTTGCAACACAGCAGAATCTGTGAATCGAAGAACCACTGAGTTTTGCCATGTTTGCCGAGCTTGCTTTCACGAAATGCGCGTCTGAGATCTATCAAAACCTTGCACCTCGAGGTGAATGTCGATTTGGATAGATAAACACGATTGCTTTGTGATGGGCTTTTTTGGGTGGATTTCCTGGAGTACTTGTCAATGGAGTGTGGATTTATTTTCATTTATTAAAGCTTGGATTTGGAATAAGTACACCTATTTGTCCTTTGAGCACTGCTTTGAAAAAGTTGAGGGGCTGAAATGAATCAAATAACAAAGTGCAAGGATAATTTTGGTTCTTGATCCCAAAAGGTCTTTGAAATTATGCGTTTTGAAAGTGAAATTATTTGTCCTTGGTTGCTCTTGGCATCTCCTTGACGAATCCTTTTGGGTGGTTTTACAGCTTCTGGACAGCACCGGATACCAGTAACCACATCATGTCTCAACGCCGGAGGCAGGATCAGGAGTTGCATCTCGTATCAGAGGACTGCAATACAAAGACGGTGGTTTCCAAATTTATTAGATTCGCATGATTTCGCCATCAATTTGTATACTGTTTTTGGCTGAAACATTTGAATCCTCAATGAGATTGCAGAAGCATGGGGCAGACAAGGATATAATGGGCGAGGTAACCAGGACCCACAAAGCCATACAGTAAGCTCATTTGACCCCATGCTGAGTTCAGTTTAAGAATACAACTGTTCTTGAATTATTTGTGTCTGAAAGTATTTTCTTGGGATTTGTTTGTGGTATTAGATTGTTGGATAAGTCAATCTCAACGCTGCAGATGGAGCTTGCAGCAAAGCGAAGCACACTGGAGCTGCTCCGCTCTGGTGGCTCACCAGTAACTTCAGAAACTAGCCAGCCAAGGAAAAGGCATTTGTAGTTATTGGAGTTAACACGGCATTCAGCAGCCGCAAGCGCCGTGATTCAGTCCGGGAGACATGGATGCCTCAAGGTTGGTTATTCTTTTGTTGTTAGTTCAAATGACTAATAGCATGGGCATGTTTATAAAATTTGGATGTTGATTACCTGATTAGTTTTCTGTGGTATTGTTTGATTCTACAAATTATTTGTTTGTAGTTGTCAGCATTGAGGCTCTTCATCTTGACTATTCATTCCTATTGGCTCGTCGGTTTTTATTATCGTGTCATGATCTAATAAATTTCTTGAACAACGTTTTTCGTCACACGCACCTGATGAATAACATGGCGCTGATAAAGTGATGATAATAAATAACTAAGCTAGGATAAGGGCAAGCTTATTTTGGCCTACTTATATGATATACTTCTATCACTGTGCTATTTGTTAGCCCTTCCGTCGTTAAATTCCAAATGTTATCATAGTTAGCAATTTTCTTTTTACTAAAGCTCTTTTCATGCTCTCAGGTGAAAGGTTGCAGCAGTTAGAAGAACAAAAGGGAATAGTTATCCGCTTCACCATAGGGCATAGGTAAACAGATGCTTCTTGTTACTCCCAGTTCATTTTTACAATTTAATCATCACTGACATTGCATTTTCTCTGCTCAGAGCTTGCAATCATATCATTTGCATATGTTTTTCTCTTCTATCATAGAATGAATCAACACTGTCACAGATACACATCTGTGTGTTCCAGACATGCAAGTCAGCCTTGCTAACATATTGACCAGCATAATGATATTGCTGCAGGCATTCATAAATATGTAGTTCTAAACAGTAAATTTTGCACTTAGACAAGCAAGAGATCTCTTGCTGAGAGTTGATTTGGGCTGTCTGCAGAACACCTCAAGTCCCTGAGTTTTGCCGATGATTTATTGCCATATTGCTTTATTAATCTATCCCAAGTCTCCCTTTTCTTCCCCCTGTTTTGACAAATATTCTCAATTCTTGTCCAAAGAGGGTTGGTTGTGCAATGGCTGATTCAATGATATAGCCTGATCTAATTCACTGCTTCTTTCTAAAGAACACATGGGTGCTAGTTTTCATATTGTTCCATGTTTCCAATCTTGTCTGCTTTAAAATTTGATACTAGGTCATAAAATTTTGAACTGTTTTGGTGGTTGCACAGTGCTACATCGAATAGTATATTGGACAAAGCTATAGATGCAGAGGATGCGCAGCATCGTGACTTTCTTAGAGTGGTAAGGACCCTTCAATGATGTGTGACATTGAACCATATTTTTCTGACACTAGCACTGACATTTTACCTCTCGTCATTCATTTATTCATCCAGGACCATGTTGAAGGGTATCATGAACTCTCAGCAAAGACAAAAATCTTCTTCTCTACAGCTGTTAGCATTTGGGACGCTGACTTCTACGTCAAGGTCGATGATGATGTGCATGTGAACTTAGGTGAATATATTTTTCCTTTGACATTTATAGCTTTCTCTTGAAAATTTTCAACTCAGTTGCTTATGGTGCACTGCATATGACAATAACAGGAATGCTTGCCACTACCCTTGCCCGACATAAATCAAAACCAAGAACTTATATTGGCTGCATGAAGTCAGGCCCAGTTCTTGCTGACAAGTAATGTTAACTACACTGTCTTGAATTTTGAGTTTAAATGCTAGCTTGAAGTTCTAACAAGTGCCTGCTTGAACCTGCTCCTTTCATATAGGAATGTGAAATACCATGAACCTGAGTACTGGAAATTTGGGGAGGAAGGGAACAAATACTTCCGCCATGCTACTGGACAGATATATGCCATTTCAAAAGATCTTGCGACCTATATCTCAATCAATCAGTATGTTTCACTGATAGTCATGGCATAAAAAAAAGTCCTCTGAATACAAAATTTATTTTCCCCTAATGATGCCAGTGATCTTTGTCAGGCCCATCTTACACAAGTATGCAAATGAAGATGTATCGCTTGGGTCGTGGTTTATTGGTTTAGAGGTTAATCATATTGATGAAAGAAACATGTGCTGCGGAACTCCACCAGGTCTGCTTCCTCACCTTAAACAAGGCTTCTTAGACGCTCTTCTGTTCTCTCCTGATTGTGCACAACAACTCTACAGATTGTGAGTGGAAAGGGCAAGCCGGCAATGTTTGCGTCGCGTCTTTCGATTGGAGCTGCAGCGGCATATGCAAGTCTGTCGAGAGGATTAAGGATGTACATGCTCGATGCGGTGAAGGAGATTCTGCTGTTTGGAGCGCTCTAATCTAGGGAGTACCATGGCGACCCATAAATATGTTGCATAGGTACGTCCTATCTACCCATGGTGGACATCTACACAGGCGACTGATCCAAGTAAACTCGAGAAAAGACTGACGATCATGTCCCGACTACTACATCTGGAATCGCGGAAAATGGGACCTAGCTAATGAACTCATTTCTGGTAGTCCGGATTGAGACGGTCCGGCAACACATGTAGCGTAGAGGATACTTGAGAGATTTCAGTAGATGTGACTTGCTTTGTGTCACCGTTGGTGACTTCGGTGGTGTTAGGAGATATAAGTGGGTTGGGGTTGGGGGCCGGTTGCGTCTCTACATGCAGGGGAGGGTTTCTTAGCTGCTGTGTAACAGAGTAGAGATCATGTGCTGTAGAAAACACCATCTTATGCAAAATTTGATCAATTCTTTTTGCACGTTTCTTTCTAGTGACAAGGTAGGGATCATGATCTTGTTTTTCTGGTGAATGTATTGTATTTGTACTCAGTGTTCTATGCATGCTTGCTCCTACCAAGTAAACCTAGTCAGTGTAGAATAGCGCTTGGTTTCTGCTAATGTATACAACGCGCTTGAGTCTACTCGGGCTATCAAAAACAAACGGATTATCGACACACGAATGTTATATCATCACATGGTGCCTTAAGAAACAGTTATTGCAAAAAGAAAATCATGCTTTACAGCATGAGCGTAGAAATCATGAGTTCGCTTGTCTCTAGCATTTATCCTACTCTTCGAACCTTTCCAGAATCTCACGGCATAATAAGACGTATAATCCTACATTAGTACTGCGCTACTAGCAACCTCAGAATTACACCTTCCTGAAGCATGTTTACAACAGAACTAAATAGGACGCAAAATAATGACGAATCAGCACGATATGGAAGGAATATCGAGACATAAAATGGAGTCAAAGAAGCTTCTGATACCAGTATAACCATATTCACCTTTTCATGTTAAAAATCCATCTTCTTTTTCCAAAACAAAGATAAGCCCTGAGAAGGGGGAAAAGCAACCTATTCTTTCGAAGGGCAGCACAGCCATGCGCCTCCAAGACCGGACACACATTTGGCCATTCATGGGAAAAAGATGACAAATCCTAAACTCCTCTTTCCAACATGCAAAAATTGTCAGAACTACTTGTGAACCACCTCCCAAATTGCTGGACAAGCGTCAATAGAAAAAAACTCAAGATTAATTAACCTCGACAAAACTCATGCCAGGAATCGTTGCTATCTGTTCTCAGCATCAAAATATAACCAGCACCACCGCCCAATGATCTGACCAGCCATTGCATTTCGCGAACAGCTCCTGTTTTCTCTCATAGTCCCTAGTACAGTAGTACCTGCGTTCTAATGCATTTGCTACAGATTCCCATTGTCTATAGCCCTGTATTTTTAGGCTTCTGCAGCTTCTCATTTAGCTCTGTCTGAAAAGATATAGGAGAATGATCTTGATGTTGGCATTGGCTTCCATAGACAAAAGCCTCTGCTCCAGCTCCTTACTGCGCCTTACCTACAGAAAATTGGAATTGGTGTCACAAAAAAATGCTGGCAAACATTTTTAAACAAATAAAAAATAAAGATTGCTGTCAGGATCAAACAACAAACATTATCGGATTCCAATTTTGGTGAAATGAACATATTGAGCCTTACTGTAAAGAGAAGATATTTGACCCATGAGAAATTAAAGATGCAAAGAAAAACTTACACACTCAGCAATCTCTTCCAACTCCAAAGGTTGCACTATTTCATCTTTACTCCAGCCAAGCGATACCATGAAAGCCAAATCCTCTGCAGTAAGTATGGCTTCAGCTGGATACTCCTCATCTTCTGGTTCACTAGCCTCTGATGATGAACTAGCTTCCTCATTGGCAGACTGGGATGTCTTGTACCCATAATCTGAATCCACAGGTGCTGACGATGAACTGCCTTCCGCATTGTCTGAGAGGGACACCTCAAATCCTTCATCTCCTGTGTCAGCGAGTTCAGATGATGAGTGCTGAGATTGCCCATCTGCAATGTCAGCAGCTTCCGAGGATGAATTGTTCTCCTCATTGTCAGACAGGTGTCTCTGAGACCCCTCAGAAGAATTTGCCTCTTCACAGAAACACTTTCCATTCCCGATACACTTCATTCCATAATGGAGTGAGGATGAATCTCTTCCAAGATTAAGACAAAAATCCTGCTTCACATCAACTACACCGGATGGTTGACAATCTAACTCAATGACTGAGCTTGAACCATTTGAAGACTTGGTCCGCAACGACTCAAAAAATCTATGCTTATCTCTTGCATTTAATTTTCTATCACCATATGCACCTTGCAATAGAGACAGAGGAAGATCAGGGGTGGCAGCCTTACACTTTTGGACAAATGACCTTTTCTGTGGTTCCACTGAAGCCAGAGGAGCTGGAGGAGAGCTCACAGGATCGCCAGGACAGTCTTTCACAGTGTGTGCAGTACCATTTTGCTCTCGGCTGAGGATTTTAAAGCTTCCTGATAGAGAAAGCTTTGAAAGGTCAGTTTTGACTGGAGCTCGAACAGAGCCATTGGTGGGTGGTATTGATGATTGTTGTGTGGCCTTACTAGGACCAATAGGATCTCCATTTCTTGCACCTTTTGTTTTTGAAGAACTTGTTACCTGGATAATGTAGCAAATACATTTATTTGATACCGCAGAACTTCACTTACTTAAAAAGGGCGGCATGACACATAACCAGAGCAAGCAAATACAGAGCTGCTTATGGCTTGAAGTCCGTATTCAAGATGCATGGAAAACCTAAGATTATATTCCTGTCTCAGAGAACACACATTCACATGTCATGTCATCCATAAACTGCAGAATGCAATTCAGAGCAACCCATAACCTTCCCCAAAAGAACCCAGGTATGTGGACCGGTCCATCAGTTAATTGACATGCGAAGCAAAACCTTGAATAACTTTGACCATCAATTTACGAGTCATCTACTTCCCATCATTTAACAAGTGCCCCCTAAACACACCCAGAAAAAAATCACAACTATAGCAATTAAGCGGTTGTTGATAATAAGACTAAATGCCTAATGCATAGTATTTAGGATTTAGTTTGATTGGCAATAATGCATATATGTCCATGCCTCAAACATAAACAATACTGAAGGTGTAGATGTCAATGCAGCACAGCCATATTCCACCTCCAAAACATAGTTAGATCACCATCAGCACATCTGCATAACTAGCTACAATATACCAATAAGGCACCTCCTAGAAGTATCATAAAGTTGTGTGATGTTCACGTAATAGCCAAATATGCAGTCATACTGGAGGAAAGAATGCCATGTTACATTTTGCATATATCAAGAGGCAAATGAACTGAGCCAGATTATATTTTAGACCATTTTAACTTGGATAAATAATGTCATAACATGTCAGACAACAGGTTCAATGTTTTGTTGGTGAAATGAAACATCCGCTCAGATCATGAACAATGCTGTTTGTGCAACAATTGTGGTAGGAAATGTCCAGTCTGTTGGAATAACGCTTGTATTCCTCATGAGGCCAAAGAGCCAATATATATATACATGTACAGGTGTGGCAAATATGCAGAAAACCCCTCATACAATAGGGTAAATACACAGTTATATAATACATATCTAACACAGTCCACCAACAAGAATTCTTCATAAATCCAATCGTTGCTGAATTATTTGATTACTACAAGTGCCAACAAATATGAAAAGTGATTACGCTCTTGCCAAAGGCCAAAAGGTAAAATACAAACATGATGGCAAGCAATAGATACCTACTAAATGCGAAACATTCTTCTGGGGCAAAGGCAAAATATAACTTACAGAAGATTTGCTTGCTGGAGATGTCATAGGTCTTAGTGTGTTCTGCCTCAAAGTTATTTCTTCAATCTTCTGGGCCTCAATTGATAACTGGAAAGAAAAGAGTATGCGCATGAATCCAGAACCAAAATTTTAATGGCCAAAATCTATCAAAGAGTACATTGTAGGCATCATGTCATGGTTCCTACCCGAGGTCCAAAGGAAGTTCTCTGAGGAGCTTGCATCACAGTCTCCGCCATGCTTAATGCAGTCCCACTGTATGGCACTGCTTCCGGCTGTTTACTAGGAGCAGCTTGTGATAAAAAAGATGCAACATGGTTTTTCTTTGGCTCACTTGGTACAGGAACATCTGCTAGCATGGAATTCCAGCCATCAGATGCAGTAAACGGAGGTAGGTTCTGAATTGGGGTGGTGATACCAGGAGATGGGACTCTGCTTATGTCTTGCCTTCCATTCTTGTCCTCAGAACTAAGCTGAGGGAATTCTCGCTCAAAGGTGATGCCAACAGTATTGCTTCTAGAGGTACTACCATTATTTAGACTAACTACTCCCTTATTCCATGTGTCTGCATTCGAGCGAGCACGATCCAACCTACCCCTTTCAGGTCTACATGAGCTAAATGACTCAAAACCATCATGATCTGCAGTAACAGACCTACTCTCTCTATGACGGGAATCAAAATCCTTCTCCAGCACCCTTTCCCTGTTCCTTCCAAAATTTGCATAGCCTCTTGACTTCCCCATGCCATCCCGGTCAAGCCGCTGGGAACCATTTATGCCTGAAGTCCTCCGTGATGAAGACTGCCGGGAACTCTGGTCACGATTGTGCCCAGATGAACGGTTTCTTGATGAACCACTCCTACCTTGATAATCTAAAGCATCCAAGAAAAGACTTGTTAGTAGAATATATGACAGCTTTGCAACACAGAACATAATGTCGCTTATAGTTGATACAGGTGTATGAAACTACAATGGCTCAGCCCACTAGAGAGCCATTCTTCATAATGACAATTTTGCAGACAAACAATTTGCGCATAAGAGCACATAGAAAATCATTCTAATTGCCAAAAAAAAACTAGTAGTCTCATTACTTCATTAGAAAAATAGTAGTCCAGAAACAGACATAACACTTGGGTGATGCCTGTACAAGAACTATCTGAACAAGCACTACAATGATACTGCCATCCTTGATGCAAGAATGTCGTTTAATTATCGAAATAACCTACGCACTTGCATTAGTTGGTTAAACAGTGCAACGCTCTTCCATATAACCCAAAAAACTACACCCTCCGTTTGGAATTACTCTTCGCTTTACCTCATTGCACATAGAACAATGTCCCTTTAATGCTTGGCTTTGTGGCATATTTGCGCCTCTTAGCCGCAGCTTGCAATCTAATTAACGTCAACACCAACTTAAGGCGGTCTCAATGCAAGATTTCACCTCCGGTTTCAAGATATAAAACAAAACATGAAACAAGTCTTTTCTCTCGGTGTATAGTTTCATTGCGCGGTTTCATAGGTTATTTTAGCCTTTCGTGGTCCCCTCTTCCTTCTCTTCTCCAATCGAAGCACGCGCACGGATGAAACCCAACAAGGCTCTCAGTGGGGATTTCACACGATTACCAACGTTTTGGAAACAACGCTCAAAGGTTTCATGGGGATGAAACGTTTTCCTTCTCTCTCCTCCTAGTTTCATGCAAAAAGTTTCTTTTGGCTGATGTGGCACCGTATTTAATGTGCATGAAACCCTCCATGAAACTCCATTGAGACTGGCCTAATGAGCCAGACCTTTCTTCTCTGACTAGTCCACCAACCCACTTCATTGACATGTTAAATGATCTTGGAAACATGCATGTGTATCCATTCGATAGAGTGAAGATATTTATGCCATCCAGCTATTACTAAGGGTATACTGGGAAAAACTAATTAAAAAATCAAAACGACATCTATTTGAGAACAAAATCAACTTCCCAAAACATCTAAAAAAGAACTGGGGGGAGTACCTCTCAGTACAATACGTCGTATGGTCCAATTTAAAATGTCATATTGTTGTCATTTTAGTTTTTTTTTCTAGGCAACTTTCCACCACGTACACCAATTAAATGTTAATTGGTAGTAGTATTAGAGAGGTGTATAAAACGTACGCCATAAATTAATCATTAACTCCTTGTTTGATGCACATCTAGCAAAAATAGCATCTATTTTGGACCAGAAGATGTATAAATGTGATGAGATTTCCAGCAATGTTACTATGTTTACAAAATGTCCAAATACTAGTAAAACATCAAAATCTTGATCTCCATAACATTCCAATTACATCAATTGATCACAAGTATAGAATCCAAGCAATTGGTTGTACTAGTTGCATCATACACCACCTAAATCACCACAGCATCATTTCACACTACACGAACCATTAATACTAGGAAAAGAACACATGGATTCCTCAGCAATTACAATAATAGCTCCATCTCAATCATCTAGTCAGAACCACATATCAATTGGACAATCTCTACCTTCAAAGCATAATCACAATAGTAAGTTAGAAAACACACAAAAGAATATTAAAAAGCATTGGTTCCATGATCATCACTCTACACAAATACCACAAACCCTAATCACATCTGAAGCAATTTCCCCAATATAAACATCACATTAAATAGGCGCGCCAAGCTCCAGCACGAATAAAAAAACATCAGTTCCGCAACCGATACCCCAATGCCACAATACAATCTCACACATAGCAATTCCGACAAGGCGTTACATTACATTTATAGCACCACCAATCCGACACAGAGAAACACAAAATTGGCAAGGCCAGCGAGTTCACCTGCGCGGGAAGAAGCTGCAGCCCGGAGGCTCGCGGCGCCAGTGGCTGTGACCGGCCCCTGCACCAGCCATTGCGGCTTGAACGTGGGTAAGTCCTGCTCCATGGCCGCGGGAGCCACTCACCATCTACCCACCAGTGGCGGCGGAGTCGCGGAGAGGCAGGGTCCTTCTTCACCGATCCAATCCACGTCCACCAGTCCAGTCCACGTCCGCAATGCGACACCGCAGCCGCCGCCGCCACCACCTCCTCAACCTCCTCCTTATCACCAATCACCGCATGGCGGCGGCCTCCACGCCTCCCGCCTCGCGGGGGCACCGATAGCCCCAAACCCTAGCGAGGTAGCGCCTCGCCTAGCCACCCAACCCAAACCCTCAAACCCTAGCAAGGGCTCTCACGAGAGGCACCCCTAAAGATTACCAAAAAAAAATCACGGGAAAAAAATCGGGCCGCCGCCTCCGATTGCCCTCGTATCGCATCACACGGCGCCTCCTCTCCGATTGAACCTTTTCACTGGGAATTAGACGGCGAGATGGGCGGCGGCGTCTGGTCGTATCGGCGGTTTCTTTCGCTGGCTCGGGAGTTGCCCTCGGCGAATTCAAGCGACCGGCGGCTGCGGGGCCGAAGGGGGGCAGGAGGAAGCGAACAAAAAGCAACTTACGGTCTACGGTGGATTGCGACATATTTTTTGGGGGGTTTTTATAGGATTTGGCTGCAGCGGGCCAGCGGCTCTCCGTGGACTGGGACACGTTCGTTCTGGATGCCTACAGGAGAAGAGAAACTCTGTGTAATTTTTTTCCTTCGTTGGCGATTTTTAGATGGATAATAAGTAGTAGGTCAGTAAAAAAGAAAATTCTAGTACTTCTGTAAATATTCTAACATACATCGGAGTGCAATATGACAAATGTCTTGTCCTGTAAAAGCTCAATATAAGATTTTGTGGATTATATTTAACCATATGAAAACTAAGGCTTAGTAACATGAAACTTTTTTCTCTGTTTCAGTTCTATCATAAAATAAAAGTGCTCATGATTCTATACTGAAGTAAACACCGACCGAAAAAGGCAATGGCAAAGAAGAAAAAACACTGTAATTAATAGAAAAGCACCGAGTCATTTAAAAACATCAGAGTGACAGAGGCTTATTTAGCATAATTAAATTTTAAAAAATTTAAAAATAGAAAAAACATATTAGCTCATCACGTATAATGCAAACAAATACGGAAAAAAGAACCGACAAAAAGCTTTAAAAAGCCAAAAGTTCAGAAAAAGACGAAATTTATGAATAGTAAAAAATAAGCCAGAAGCCAAAAGCTGAAGCCGAAACGAGCGGGGCCAGAGCGCTTACATCAGCCTCTTAAGTAGGCAATGGCTATAAGGTAGCATTATATCCACCTCTGCCTCTAACCCTCGACCATGCTAAAAAGTATAGAACAAAAAGGTTAGTTAGCATATCCAATGCAGTTAGTAGCAGTCGTTTGCCTCCAGCATCTACAACAACGAGCAATCCAATTCTTTTATTACACAAATCAATCAAACTCTGAAACAATCCAAGAACAAATACTTCATTAATTGCCATGCAACCATACAATTTACTACATGAATTAGTTAATTACCCTTTGAATGTAGGAGATGGTTATGTTCTTCCTATCACAGAAGGTGACATTGAACGATGCAGATTAAAAACATTGAAATTTATCAAAGATTTAAGGGACGTAAGAATGGAATAGAAAGTAGTAATTAGTGGTTACTTATTTGTGCTCAGTGTTCACCATCATGAATCGTCGAACGAGAAGTACGTCTTGCAGATGACAAGGTTGAGGTTGGCCGACAGCGATCGAGTGTGCCGCCACCACTCCCCATCTTACTATCGTCGAGCCAGCCACAATCGTGTGAGGCTGTAGCCACCATAATCACCCAAGGGTGCCACCTACGCTTGTGTCCTTGGCCGTGCTTCAGCCACCCTTGTCCCTTCGGCCATGTACCTGCGAGTTGCGATAGGCTCAAAACCTTGATGGCTTGATGTTGCTGCTAATATCATCGCAAAACGGACTGTCGTGGTGTCAAAGTAAGGGCGTTGCTGCTCACCTTCAATCAGTGCCGAGGAGTACCATAGGGAGGTGTGGGGAGACGACACATCGTGAGGGAGGGTACGGGGAGAGAGGCGATGTGAAGGAACAGCGTGGGGAGCGGTGCAGCTCTAGGGGTTCACTGGCAGCGCTGCCTCACCCTCGCACTCCTACGCCTCTCAGTCGAAGTTGTAGGTCACGCGCATGTCCTCCATCGGCCTGCCCTAGCACTTGCCCCATCGCCACCCCGCCCGTGTCTGGTGCCGGCTAGGACTTCTGCTATTGTGGCTGGGGTTTGGGTTGGGGTGCAGATGGGGGTGGGGCTGGGCCAGCTGGTTGAGAGTGTGGGAGGTGGGTGAGTAGGGGAGTTGGTCGTTTTGTTGGGGATAGGTAGGGTGACGAACCACATGTGAGAGAGGAGAGGTGGGGAGGCAGTTGCAAGGATAGGGGAGGTGGCAAGGCAGTTGCGAGGATAGGGGAGGTGGCGAGGCAGTTGTGAGAATGGGGAGAATGGGGGAAATAAGGGACACGATGGATCCAACTGACACTATTGCACCATCGCTGAATCCAACCTCCCTGGTTGAGCCGCCATCGGATTTGGTCTCCCCAGCTGCGTTGCCACTAGTATGGCCGACGTCGCTCGTACACCGCGTTGTTGCTAGAGGTGGAGAAGACAGTTGGATCTAGTCGTTCCTTGCCGCGTCATTACCGTCCCCATCCCCGCAGCTGTCTCCTTCCTCTGTTCGGATCTGGTGGCTGGCATCCTTGATTTGGTAACGGATGGCTCATCAGCGATGCGAGCGACGTTGCCCCCGAAGTGGAGCGTGAGAGGAAGTGGAGGAAGTGGGAGCATTGGTGGCACGAGTGACACTATCGCAGGGAGAGGAGCAGCGGGCCAATGGTGGTAGGGCTGGCGCATAGTAGAGGCGGGCAAGATGGCGGTAGGGGCTAGTACAGTAGGATTAGGGTTGGGCCGACAGGTTTGGGTTGGAGAGGAGGAGACGTGCGGCTATGGTGAGGGTCTTTTCTAAAGATTTCTCCATACGTACGTGTGGTGGGGAGGAGGAGAAAGCGCAGCAACATCAATAGGAGGAGGATGGAGTGCACGATGCGAGAAGATGGTTTGTTGGCATCGTGGCCCACATGACAATAGAGAGGCATAGGGGTGGGAGGGCATGGAGAGAACAGATGTACGACTACGAACTTGTATTTTTAAGTAGTAGAGATATTCGAACAAGTTGGTCAACACGGTAATTGTTACATTGCTAGTAAATATTATGATAATTGTTATTATGCTAGTCAATACTCCATCCATCCCGCAATGTAAGTCAAAAACCAACTATGTGCACAGACTAAGGAGACATTAAATTTAAGATAAAGTTAATGTCATTAGACGATGTATACCCCTGTTAAATATCATACTACAACTACTCATCTATTTTTCAGCATTAAAGTAGGATATATGGTGAAATATTACAATAACTATAAATTTGATCTCCGCAATGGACTTATACTGTGGGATAATGTTTCCCAGGAATGGAAACAAATCATCAAATCTCCCATCAAACAAGCACTATTAAAATTATGTGGAATTAATTATTGAGACATCTAAAAAATTCTACTACATGCTCAAATTAGCATTCAAGTTAACCAAAATCAACTAGTTTGCTTTGTAATTTTCGATATAGCTATCCTGGACCCGAGTTTGCCTCGAGCGAAGGCTATTTGATAAAACTAATGCAGCCTGACTATGAACTGTATATACGGCTAAAAATACTATTCTTTATTCCCCGTTGCGTAGATTGGATGGCTAAGATTGATCCTTAAAGTCAAATCCGACGGTGGAGACGAGATACTACCGGAGTACATAGGATCCACGGGCGCCCCCTTGAATACGTAAAGAAATCTGGCACGTCCGTTGTACTGTTTGACTTTACCGTATTGCCCCTGCCACAATCTGATCTACCGTCCGCCTGGTTCCTCTGCCACCCTGCGACTGCCGACTGCGTCACAACTCACAAGTCACGCCGTCAAATCGAGCCTGGTACGAATCGAACCTGGCCGAAGCCGCCGATCCCTCTCCACCTTCTCCGCCAGCGCCGCCGAACACGCCGCCTCCTTCCCCCGAAGCTCGCCACCTCCAACACTCCTCCTCCTCCTACCCCTCACCCCTACTGGATTGGCGTGGGGTGGAGCAGTGGAGAGGAGATCCATCCGGGTTGATTTCTTCTGTTGGTAAGCTGGCCCTAACTTGTTTGGATCCATTTCCTTCGATCTAGCTTGTTCAGGTCTTCGCTGCGAGCAATCAAAGTCCAAATCTTTCTGGGTCTGCTCCATCCGGTTAGTGCAAATGCGCCCTTTTTTTTATTGGAATGCTCGCTCCGGCTGCGATTCGTTTGACGGTGCTCCAATGTGTAATCCGTCCATCCATTTGGTTCGGTTCTTGTTCGTCAGGGCGCGCAAGATCTCTGTGCTCTGACACCATGGAACGCAGGGTGAATCCGCCGTCCGCCCTTGCTAGAAATGGGAGGATGAGTGTTGATCTATTCAGGGCGAGGGAGCGCCATTTTATATAGTTGCTTGCACTGTTATTATTAGATATTTATGTAGGATTTTACTGTGATTATTAGAGGGTTGCCTAACCGTCTGGCAAGCTGTTGCAACCTAGCCTGAAAGATCGAATCATTTAGCAAGGAGTAATATGGAACGAGTGGGACAACGAGTGTTAGTCAATCTGTCCGACAATATGTGATCTTTTTTCTCACTCTCTTTGCCATTTACTTGTATACCTCCAGGCTCCAGGGGAAAAAAAATAGTGACTCAGCCAAAAAGGAGCCATTTTTTTGCTCTAGTTATGTGATTTCTCGTATTCAGTTTTCAGGATCAGTACTAGTAACCTTGAGCCTTACAGTCATGGTTGGGTGTCATTCTCAATAAACTCGCTGCGACTAATAGTGATCGATTGTTTTGTCTGCTAGTATGGTAATGTTGTATGCAGTTTATTCCCTTTATGGTTTAATATTTTTTGATTTGACAAAACCAACCACCTTTTGTACCTCTCTGGTGTTACAATGTTGCACTACTGAAAAATATGTCGTGTGTTAGTCTCTGCTTGATTTATGTGAACATGTCCCTGTTATTCTATTTTTTCACCCTTTTAGTGGTGCTTCATACATATATTACGGAACTGCAAACATATACCTATTTTTCCATATACATGGCTGTGATAATCAATTTATTGTTCATTTGGTAATTCAAATCTGAATATGTTTGCACATCCCAAGTGCTTGATGATATGTAAGTGTGAAATGTGAAGCATTGAAGTTCACTAGAGAGCAAATTTGATCTTCATTAATCATATCATATTGTCTGCACTTCAAGGTATGCTTAGCAAGTTCTATCCAAAAAGCTGGTAGAGTGTAAACTACCAAGATCGCAAAACATGCTGTTTTGCTAACATATAATTTTGGGGACATATCTAGTGAAAACAATAGTTTTGCTGAAAACTTGCAAACCTTTTTGGTTTGATCACCAAATCAGCATAAACAATTCTTTGAAAAAAAATCCACCTTTTGTAACTTCAGATCACAGCAAATGAAATTGCTTTTAGCTTTATCTTCATTTCTTATTCACTGTGATTGCATTTTTTTAACCAATTTGTGCATTTTTTGTGATTTTGAGTTTACGTGATATGTGCTATAAAAGATAAGCAGCGATTGTAGTGGTGAGAGCTAATTGGGTAGCTGCCCTTCGAGCTGGATGCTCCTCGCCCTGCCATGTTGGTCAAGTTGGCCAGATATAATACTAGCTTCTAATCTGCATATTTTGCAAATCCTTTTCCATTTGGATCAAAACATTAACTTACCTCTATAATTCCAATATGTTAACATTCCGCCAAAATGTGCTAGAGCGAACGAAAGGCAGTGGCACGCCTACCCACAATGTTAACTTGCTATCTCCAACAAATCTGCTAGTAGCCCGTTCGAGTTCCACTTGGAAACAAGAAGCTCTTCTTGATTTTCGTTTTTTTCTCCCAAGATAAGCTCATTTTCCAGAGCCAATATTATAAGGGTTCAACTACCATATTTAGATGGAGTCCAAATGATTGCATCTTGGGCTGAAGAATGACCCAATTCCTTAGCTTCCATGCATTAATCATATCTGGGGATGTGGGAATATGAGGGGATGGGGATTTGGGGAGATCAAAACAAATATCCAACTCTCCTATGTATAGGAGCCTAAAAATAATTTAGCTTGTCCTAACAATCTCTAAATAGACTATGACCCTATTCCAAAGTGTTGTGATTTTTGGTTGAAATGGTACTGTAGCGGCTGTTAGTTTTTTCTGAGGAAATCAATTGAAGCAAAAAAGGAAAAATAAAAAACACCGTTATATCTCCACGAATAATGTAAAGGAAAAAGCAAAAAAAAAAAAAAAAGGAAAAAGAGGCAAAAAAAAACAGAGAACAAAGTCGTACTAAAAAATCAAAGCGTTCCAAACGGCTTCTAGCTTCTAGCCATCACTGTTTGAAACAGGGCCTACCATATCCCCTACCGAATCTGTTACTGGCAAAATGTGTAAATTTCCTAACTATTTAATCTGGTAATAACAGAATATCTAAAGTTTCTACTTAAATGCGGGCCATAATTGTATAGCCCAAGCATGCATCCATAACATTACAATAGTATGCAAAAGTTGCAATTAAAATTGGTTGCCTAACTTATAGTTTATTTGTCTTGCCATTCTTGCAGTTCCCTTGCACTCACAGTTTTTTCAAGAGATGGCGAGATCTAATTTGTTGTTGGCCTCTGAGAAAAAAGAATGGAAAGGTGCTATTTGCCCAGTTTGCTTGGAGCATCCACATGATGCTGTCCTCCTCCTTTGTACCTCTCACCACAAGGGTTGCCGACCATATATGTGTGGTACCAACTACCATCACTCTAACTGCCTCGAACACTTTAAAGAAGCTTACGCGAAGGAGAAATTGGCCCTTGGTGTTTCGACTGAGTCTGCACCTAGCCTTTCATTATCCACAAACACACAGCCAGCCAGCAAGCAGCCATGTGCAATGGAACTTGCTTGCCCTCTGTGCCGTGGGGAGGTTAAAGGATGGACTGTGGTTGAACCAGCTCGTCAGTATCTCAACCGCAAGAAGAGAGCTTGCATGCATGATGGCTGCTCATTCATTGGTTCATATAAAGAACTTTGCAAGCATGTGAACTCCAGGCACCCTTCAGCAAAACCTTGTGAAATTGATCCTGCACTTGCAGATGAGTGGAAAAAGTTTGAATGTGAAAGAGAGCGGCAAGATGCGATCAGCACTATCAGGGCCATGAACCCAGGATCAGTGATTATGGGGGATTATGTCCTTGAGTTGAATGGTGGCAGCAACAACAACTTGTTCTCTGATGGAGATGACTTTGACTTGGAGAGGAGGCTCAACTTCTTCACTTCCTTAGATCGCACTCTGAATGAGAGAATTGGTTTCTATGAGTCATCTGATGGTAGTTTGGATGAGGGCTTTGACTTCTTGGCATCCTTGTTTGGCCGTGGCAGGAGAATCACAAGCGGAGATTCGTACAGCAGGGCTAATAGAAGGCACAGGGAGAGGCCTAGGCGTAATTACTCAACTAGCTCAGTTGGTGCTTCTGATATTCAGAATGATTCAACTAACACTCGAAGGGGACAGCGACTTGGTGCTGTTCGGGCCATAGGGAGAACACTGGGGCGGCACCATCCTATGGTGGCTCATGCAAGGTCAACACGTGGCAACTGAGATTTGAAATCACTGTAGGGTTTCTTCATTCTATCCATGTGCGAGGGAGGCAAAATAACATGCTGTGGCAGCTGATGCCTTTTTTTCAGAGGTTCATCAGGTTTTTTCCTTTAGTTTTGTTTCATTGTTGAGACAGCAACAGAGGATACATGTTGGATGGAGATCTCTGTTCGGCGATGCTCATGCCTATACGATATGCTCTGCCCTCTGCATACAATTTAGGGCCAAATCAGTGCTGTCTTTCCCGTGCTCCCTTGCGTGGATTTTGTGAATGCCCTTACGTGACCTTTCTTTTCCTTTCTTTGTTTTTTTTTTCTCGAACACTTTCTTTTCCTTTCTTTGTTGATCAAAGTAAACTGTGAACTGGTTATTGTTTTGACATCGACTGCTATTCCAAAGTTTAGACATCAGTATCAAAATCCAGAACATATGCTTGGTATTTATGTCATTTTGTATCGATGTGTTGTAGTGGATCGCATGATTGATCTGATCTTATTTGTGAGGTTTTAGCTTATTAGCCATGAGCATATCTTCTTGTGGTTCTCTTGTATCAAAGCTGCTACAAGCTTTATACCGAGTTAGCTTGGATTCGGAAGTAAACTTACAACCTGCGGTTGTATCAGTGACTGCTATGTTATTTGGTCGCCTGCGTCTTGTGCGTGATCTTGGCCGCCTGTGGAGGCAGACCAGCAGCCCGGCGACGAGGCTGATCGAGCAGAGCTGCAGAGGAGGATGCATAACGGAAACGGAGGTCATGGACTCGAGCTTAGTGCATTTTTTAGTGTTGGATTAACTATTGATGCAAGCATACCGAATAAATTCTTAATTAAGCTGATGGAAAGCTATCAAATCCTAAGCTGCCTATCGTTGACAACCCTAGTGGTGAAGTCTGGATGAAAATAGAGTGAACTCGAAAGACAACTAAATTGACACAAACCAGACAACTATGGCCCAAGAAGTCGCCGAGAGAGCAATCGAGGACATCCAACGAAGGAAAACTTGCCAGGACTCTAGCTAAGACATTTTTGAGCCCACAAGTAGGAACCTTGGCAATGAAAACTGAAAGGGCTACTAGTGCTACTGCTACTGGTACTGGTACTGCTGCTGCTCCTAGCCTCCTACTACTGTTACTGCTGCTGCTGCTACTACTACAGTGATGTTACAGTTGCTTAAGATACAAAAAAGAAACATGGAAGATAGGAGAACAGGCAAAATCATGGGAATGTTGTTGTTGTAAGGTCATAGAAATGTTGGAAGATTGGAGCAGACTCAGCAGAGTTAAAGAGACTGTTGGCCCATTGGCACGGCGTAGGATCTGTAGTGTAGCGTAGCGCACGATTAGCTCGGTCATTTGAAATAACATTTAGTCAGTAAACCTCTAAAGTCTAAATTATGAACAACCTAGCCATATAGGTCTATGAGAAAGATGAAAGACTCTCATCGTCGGGGAGAAGGAACCGTCACAAATAGCCGCGTCATGCGTTATTTTTTTAGATAATGGAACTAAGTTCCAGCCTCTACTATCCGATGATGGTACACAGCTGGAACTAAGGACTCATCGTCATGCGTCATTTGTGAGGGGAACCCAAGAGAGAACCCCCAAGGAGCTGTACTGAAACATTACTGCACTCAAATGGGCCAGTTCCATCTTCAAAAATCATTATAATTACTATTATAAAAAAACGAGTTGGTGGTCGTACGTCCTTCTCCTTCAACCGTTCCATTCTTAACTTCTTATCACTTTTCATTTTTTAACTAATCAAAGTAGCTCTCTTTCGTAGCATGATTCTCTATATATCTAATAAATTTCGTTACAACGTACGAGTAGATGACTAGTTGTAAATGAAATAAGTGACATAAGATTAATTTTCGTGACTTATGCGTCCATTCTACTGGAGATCATGCGGAACCGAGTGACACTCTCATCTGTGATCACCTACGACCGGAGCGCGACAGTGCGAGCGGCTAGCGAGCACCAGGTGATCTTCTTGATCGCCACCTGCTCCCCCGTCTCCGAGTTGAGGGCCGAGCTGCCAAAAAGAAAAAACAAACCCTGCACAAATCAAACACACGAATCAGATGGGGGAGCGAGCGGCGTGCAGCGAGGAGGGGCAACGGACCAGACCGTAGGCGCCCTTGCCGATGGCCTTTCAGGTACTTGTGTGCCCAGAAGAATCACATTTCCACACGTACTTGTAAAAGAATCTGAACTTTTCTTTGACAATGGATAGCACAATATGTACAAGCACCGAATGTGTAAACCACGGTAAGATCACAGTTAGTCAGTTACACTGAGGATGGGGGCCTTGCACTTGGCGGTGACCACCAACACGTTGCCGAAGATGTTGTAATGGATGAACCTCCCGCTGTAGCTCAGCGTGGCCTAGATGTTCTCCATCATCCCCGCCGGCGCCGGCGGCCGGCTGCTGCCCACCCGCCCCCGCGCCGACGTCCGGTTGCTGCGCCCCGCCGTCCATCTCCTCGCAGGGATTCGGGTTTGGATCGCGAGGGGGACGGAAGGGAAGAGAAAGTGCACATGCGAATGGTGGAATTCGTTGCGAGCTGTCTCTGCAACAATTTCTAACCATTAAGCACATAGGTTGAGCTAAATTGATTCAATTCTTAGCACACAGGTAATGAAAATGCAACTACGATTTTTTTAGAGGCTTTAGGACTGCTTCTGGGACTTTACGACTACCTCCTGCAGCTGTACGACCATATTCAAGAGGCTTCGACCACCTCCTGTATCGTTATGATCACGTTGTGACCTTTCCGAGCATGTCCCACTGCTCTCCGACTACTCTGTCGGATCTTCGACCACGTAGTCGTAACTTCAGCGGAAATTACGACCACGTTCATCGCCTCTGCGCGACACTTCCTTAGACCACGATCAATCACCGTAGTTGTAGTACCTTATGACCACGTCGAAGACTTTGTCGCTGGTGTAGTCGTGATGCTTTACGACCATGTCTCCTGCTGTGGTTGCTTACAACCACGTCTTCTCGCTGTGGTCATAACGACTTACAACCACGTCTTCTGGCTATGGTCGTAACGACTTATGATCACGTCTTCTGCTGTGGTCGTAACGGTTTACAACCAGGAGAAAACGCACACATTGCAAATAATCTGAAAGAGAACACAAGAGAATTTTTCTACTCTCTTTTTCTTTCTTCCTTTTTCTTCCTTTTCTCTTGCTTACTTACTTACAAAACTAGGTACAAGCCTCCTCAATATAAAGGCTAAACTCTCCTACTAGCATACGTATTTGAACTTCAAGTTGGACTCAACTTCAACTTGAGTTACACATGGAAACGGACTCTACTATGACTTAAACGCTAAGTCAAGATTATTTTCAACAATCTTCCCTCTAATCTTGACTTGACATACTCTAGCATCATTCTATTTCTGAAGTTCCCACGAGTGATACAACAAGTGATACAAAACACTCATACGTAACACTACGACAGGCCTTAAGCCCTAAACCCGCCTCAAACCCCTACAGAACTGAAAAAAGAGGACTGAATCAAGTGAGTGGAATCAATTACAAGACCACTGTAATTTCTAGGAACAAGAAGTTGGAAATCATACCAAGCATGGCTCAGTAGAAAAACAAGTTGGCTGTACATTGAATGACCGTATGCTCGTCTGTTTACTGACAAGAGGTGAAAAATGGAGAGCAATAGAAATCGCGCAGGACATGCAAATGATGATATGGCTGACGGGTTGCCAGAGTAGAACAAGGAAGCAAGCAGAGCTGGGTGCGGGCTGGATTCAAAACCGCCTCCTCTCTCTATCCCAAGCTAATCCCCCAGGCCGCACACATCCTTGTGCTAAACCAGAACCAAGAAAACCCGCGCTCGTCTCACTCGTTGCTCTCGGTGTAGTGGTAGCTGCTGCTTTTGAGTACCTAGCACCGACGCACCCCGGCTCCGCGCCTCCACCGACCGACTCTTAGGGTGTGGGGATCTGGCCATCGGAGGGTAGGCTAGAGGTTGACGAAGCCTCTGGTGGCTCGAGGCTCCGCCCCTGCACAACCCCAAAAATGTGCCCACATGATCATAATCGAAGGAACAGATGCCAACCGCGAAAAAAAGGGCTAACTGAGTTACTAGAAATGGAACTCTAATTAAAAAGATATTCCAACATTCTATTTACTTTACAGTCTTCAGAAGTGAAAACTGAAAAGTCAAACGTTTCGCTTCAGAATCCTCGCAAAAGAGAAAAACATTTCACTTCGGAAACTGTATTTATTCAAAAATGTATTATCAGAGGTTTAAGCACTTCAGAACATGGCTGTGTATATCCTTCGTGGATATAGAGGCTGGATTTTATATCCTTTATCTAAAAAAAAGCACTTCAGAACAAATCTAGCTCTATAGCCTTTTGAGACAAGGACAACAAGCAAAGTTCATGGGAATCAAGTTGTCTGCTGTGCTGTGGACCATGTGGTCTTGGAAATGATGTGGTGGTGGGGGTTGATCCACTACTATTTCTATCATAGTAGTTATCTTAACACGGTCGGATTTAGGCCTATGATAGTATAGTCTTTAGTCTGGAGTGTAGAAAATTTGATAGTGTAAAGCTCAGATAGTTTTACCTCAGCCTGGGTAGTTATTTATTGATCCAACCCGTGTAGGACTGTAGGCAAACGGTCGGCCCAACAATTCTCCTAGCCTAGGCCTAGGCTCGCGGACATGCCTAGCCTGCCAACCCAGCCATTCTCCCCGTCCAATCCTAGCTTGCGCACATGCCCATACTCGCACACGCCTTCTTCCACCCTAATCTCCCAACCCCCTCCCTCGCAGCCTCCCCATCCCCATTCACTGAACGGCTCATGCCGCCCCCGCCCAGTAGCTCGCACACTATCGCCCCCCGGTCGTGCCCAACAGCTCACACCTGTGCCACCGCCCTCCCATCTAGCTCCCTCCCCGTGCTGCCCCTTTCCCGCACAGCTCCCTCCTTGACTCCCCGCGCTGCACCCTATCACCTAGCTCTAATGGCACGCCGCCCCCTCCCGCCCCGCACTGACCCCATCCTATTGGCGCCTATCTTCCACGCTCATTTTTCAATATTTATATGATTTTATTATATATTTTGAATTTTATATAGTTAATTTTGTAAGTATAAATAATTTTATTTTGTATTTATTTTAAAATTTTATATATTTTCTAGGATTTTCTTACATTTTTTAAAATTTTCATGGCAAATGGGCTAGACGAGCCTCCTTGGCCCATCGAGCTAAACGGGCCTGGGCTAGCACGTCACGGCCTGTCAGCTCACTGGGTCATGCTTGGGCCGCCCCCTTGGCCCATGGGTGGGTATGGCATGGCCCGTTCACACTAACGAGCTAAACGGGCCGTGCCTAACGGGCTCATGCTAAATCGGGCCCGTGCCGGGCCATCTATTTGGACAGGTGTGGTTGGTTGGTATTTGAGAGAGGGAGAGAAATGAAGAAGTTACCATTGAGCCACACCTATCAGCAATTGGATCTGCACATGCCCATCACGCCTTACCACTTATCAGCCTTTCAAAGCCCAATCATCGAAGAATCAATGGCTAGCTTATGCATATGCCTTATTAGCAAGGACGTGACAACGTTGGCAAGGAAAACTGAAACATCCTCAAAATTTCAAAAATTTGAATTTTGTTTGAGCTTGCTTAAATTCCCAACTTTCCCAATTTGGCAATCTACCCTGAGTTTCCACCTTCCCTTTTTGTCCGTTCTGTTTCCTCCCTCTGCTGGCACCCTTCTTTAGCCTGTCACCACCCCTGTAGCACCGAGCCTATCTGGCTGCTCCCCACATCGTAGCTTCCGGCCAAAACACCTCGGCGTTCACACCTGAGTCCATGGCTCTACCAACTCAAGCCCCATGCATTTACCATGCTATCACCTCAGTGCTGACCTCACCTTGCCTTGCCTTACGCGCCGTGCAGACCACCCGTCGCTGCCACAATTTGAAGGGCCTGTTTGTTTTGGCTACGGCTTATGGTTTTTGGCTGAAATTTTTGAATTTTGGCTGTTTATGGTACAGATTACGGAGAGACCGATACTCACTTACGATTTTGGCTGGTACAGATGTTGGGCTTTTAACATGTTCTACGTTTAATTTGTAGATCCCGTCTTGAGAAAATACTCCGTTTGAAAGTTAGGTACTGTAGCAAAAGCCAAAAGCCGACCGGCTTGTGACTTGCCAAACAAGCCCGAAGTTTTGCTCGGCCGATGCATGCACACGTGCACCACATCGCCTCCATCAACTCACGCAAGCATGCTAGGGCCATAGTACGCACCATGCCACCTCGCCTGTCACCTGTCCTCCTTGACCGTGCACCCTCACAATCACTACAGCCACACGTTGACACCCCTAAGCTGCCTCCACTACTCCTACCACTTCTCACATGCTATAAAGCCATGCTAATGCACCAAAGAGCTTCACGCCACTTCCAATTGCACCGAGAAAGCACTCCCACGACCGCCACTACACCCCGTCGCCATCGCCAACCTCCCCTGAGCCAGTGAGCTCTCGAAGACTATATCTCACTCCAGCCAACCAATAACCAATTAAAAGTCAACGTAGCTTCACTGAGCCACCATGAACCTGTAGCCGACCTCGCTGACCCACCTCCTGAGCTCAATCTCATCGGCGCTATGAGCCACCACCGTCCAATAGGAGCTCTTCGTGGATAGCCAAACCAAGACCACCTGAGCCCAATCTACCATTGCCATGTTGTTTCCCGTGCATCGTAGATGCTTAAAACTACCTTGCCATCGCCAGAAAGTCGTCGGAGAACTCATATGCCATGGTAGAACCCAAAAGAACTTCTCTCGCCGTCATCCATAGCCACCGACCCCTAAGCCACACAAAGCCCTAAAATGGAACCTCTGTGTTGATTAGAGCTCAGTCATGTTGGCGGTTGTCATTGGCGAGCCTCTCCGGCATTCAATCACTACCTCCGCTGTAGCCTCCCTGTTCAGTGAATAGTAGCACACAAGAGGAGACAGCATTGCTGTTCATCCCCGGTCATTTGTTTAGCCTGAGAATTGGCGCCAGGCGCGCCGTCCCAAGCTGGTTTGGCCCATTGGCCAAAACTTCAAGTAGGCTGGTCCATCACTGTAGCATCCTGTAGAAGGACTATTCACCACTAACCCAACCCATTCCCTTGAAAAAATGTGATCCATTACTATTGGACCCGCTACTGTTTATGACCCAACGTTAGGGATGGCAATTGTGCCCGTTTACCCACATGTCTGCGGGTAAATACCCTAATGGAGCCGGGCATGGGATGTATTCCTTATCCACATGCATGAAAAATGGGAGGAACCCTCTGCTCGTCAGGTAGACGGGTACGAGCATGGGTGAGCTCCACCCGTACCCATCTCACCCATTTACCTACGACATGATAGGTGGCCCAGCTCAATACTACCACTTCAGTCTAAACTCTAAAACCCTAGTCTCCCTAAGTGATTCTCACTTCCCAGGCCCCAACCGCTACCATCACATTACACGTGATGTAGGACTACCAGACTCTTGATCCAGATTCCCAGCCACCCCAGCACATCCTCCTCCCGCCCGACTGCATCCCACACCCCCACCCGACTGCTTGTTGCCCCTCGCTCCCCACCTGGCCGCCGCCCCTCGCCCTCCACCCGCTGCCTGCTGCCCCTCGACCCTCTACCCAGCCACCTGCCGCCCCTCACCTCCTACCCAGTCGCTCCTCCTCCTGGCCGCCGCTCCTCATCCCCACCTGTCGCCTACTGCCCCTTGGTCCCCCACCCGGCCGCCTATCGCCCCTCACCCCTACCCGGCGGCTCCTCCTCCTGGCAGCCACCCCATGCCCCCTGCCTAGCTGCCTGCCACCCCTTGGCCCCCACTTGGCCGCTCCTCCTCTCGCCCGGCCTCCTCCTCTATGCTGTCCTCCTACCCGGGCTCCCGTTCTCCTCCTCAACGCCCGGTCGAGAACTGCAACTACCTCCAAACCTCCAAGGTCCATAACCCCTCTTTTGCTAATGCTTTCAAATTTTCTTCTTCTATATGAATTGTCCACCGTGAGGTTGATTGTGAATGTTTGAAGAACTCAACCTCCATTCTGTATGAATTGTCCATGATTGTGCATGATCTTTTGTTGATATGAGATTATTCAGAAGTAGAAAATTCATGCTTTTGATTAAATGAAGCAATTTTATGTAGGACAACTGTGATTCAATTATTGTGCACCTTTATGATTTGTGTATTGACTCTCCAATTGAGCTGGAGCTCTTAGAGTGAACCTTCTGTGTTGAACCCCACTCATGGATTGGTTTTATTTGTTATAGACATCCCATCGCTGTTAATAATATGAATAGTTCAGGCTTGATTTGAAAGGAGATTCTGAAACTAGTGATGCACTGTATTATTAGTCCCTGTATGTATATAAGAACCATACTCTAAAATCTAGATGTAATCTTGTTTACTGTTCATCTGACAATGTCCCAAGTTACTTTGTAAGTATATGAATTATTGTTCATTTACATGGTATGCAGCTGAAGTTGATTGCTTTTTGTAGTCCGTACCATCCATCCATGCATTCTTATAACAAGTTTCTTGCTAATCTTGTGCTTGATAGCTAAGTTTCAGCCATTGTTGTTTGATGCCTCTCTGTCAAATATGCTATCGGGTATATGGGCATGCCTACAGGCGACGGGTACCTACGGGCGACAGGCATGGGCCAAGTTCTCCGCCCGTCGTCCTTCACGGTCATGCCTGTGGGGGCTAAATAAGGGTCGTGGGCATGGGTATCGGCGAGCACTACCCGTACCCGCCGAGCCTGATTGCCATCCCTACCACATGTGCAGTGAATAGTGCCAGACCCAATGCTGTTTGCCAGCAGACCTGATAACAAGTTTATACCCATTTTGATCATTTAGAGTCTATTAAAGCCATTTCGAGCTCTGTTTCACAAACCCAGACCCCGATGAAACACAAACCCACCCTTATTTAGTTTTTTATTGAATTTTACTCCTTTTCATTTTATATATTTACTAGATTGATTTCTTTCAAGTACGGACTTATGTTATTTTAATTGTTTGTGCTAGCATCTGAGTTCTCCGAGGCAACAGTGTAAGGACCTGATCCAGGTACCGAAGCCTTTGAGCTAGTGGAATATTTTGAATAGCAAGACAAGTTATATATTTTTGAACATGTTGAATCCCATAATGTTTATATTATTTAATTACAGTATTTTTATTATTGCTATTTATGCACTGCTATTTAATATTAAATTACTATATAATTAATTAGTTGTAGACTAGTTGAACCAAAATATTTATAATACTAAGTAACATCAGTATTTTGCCGATAGATTCATAAAAATAGATCTTGGGCTAAGGATGAATCGTGGAAAGCCACAAGTTAGTTGGAGTCCATGACTTTACCCTAGGGAGGAGGCTTGGGTGGATTGGTGATAGTGCCATAGAGCACTGAGTTCTGGTTTGTAGATGGCTACCTTGTTGTGAAAAGGAATGACTAGAATCTTATGCTGAGTAAATGATACAGAAATCGCTCAACCACAAGTGTTGACTTATCAAACCTAGTCTAGTAGCTGCTCAAATTAATTGAATATTTATAGGATGGTGAGGTTCCCGGTGCAGGAATGGCCCAAGGAAAAAGGGGTGGTATGGGAATGGTAAAACCATACTTGGCAATGGTAGGTCACTCAAAATCGGGTGGTAGCATTTTGCATTGGCCTATGGATAGCCGACAATGTGTGGTCCATAATCTATCGGTAGAGACTAGAAAGAGGAGAGCAATGAAAGACTTTGTTTTCTCAAATCAGTTGCATGCTAGCTGTTGTTGCATAATATTGGGAGTTTGAGAAATCTTGTGAGTAAAGCTGGATAACTCTATAGAGTATAACAAATAGTATTCGAATACGCCATGCTTCTGGTAAATGAAGCTACGTTTAGTAAGTGATTTCAATAGCAAAACAAAAGTAGCTTTCAATATGTTTTAATCTGAGTGATCAGCTTGATGAAACCCTTATCTTAAGAAGTTAATGCTTTGTTGTTTTATGTTCAAAAGTGTTTAAAAATAAAATTGCATCCCCTATCACATTAATAAAACCAACATATTTCCACCTCTTGAAAACCTGGGCAAATAGTTAATTTAGGATTTCCCTTTGTTACTTGCTGGTACGGTTGTACTTATTACTTGCAAAACAATGAACAGAAGAGTCTTGAGAAGATAACGAAGAAAACGTCAATGAAGAACTTGAAGAATCCTACAGTGTTGGTGATCAGTGGTTTTAAGTCTCGTCCTCGCTTTGACACGACTGTGGAGTCTTTTTGTGACATAATATAACTTTGGGTTTGCACGCTTCGCTATGTCCAAAACTTGGCTATTAAGCATTACTTCTGTAAGAAAGTTGGTTCTTGCATTATATGTGTTGATATGATACTCACTTGTGTACAAACTAAATAGTTCTAGATAGTTGTGAAGAATTAATTCTAACGTAGAAATGGTTACTTACAAAAACGAAAGCCCGAAGGGTTACTTACAAAAACGAAAGCCCGAAGGCTCATTAGTTTCTTTCTGTTCACGCATCATTAATTACAGTTGTTGTTACCTCACTCAGGTTCGATCATTACAGTTTGCATTAAGCTGCGGGTTCAAATTAACCCGAGGCGCACAGAAAAGAAAAGGAAAGGAAAACCAGAGACGCACAAACCCTGCATGCTTAACTAATCGGCTGCCCAGCTAACATCTCACCGCGGCGCACGACGAGAGCGCCAGTCGGTTATGTGCCGCCTGCGAAGATGGAAGCCGAAGATATCTAGTTAGGGATGGAAACATATCGGATATGGTCGAATAGTCTCAAATATGAATACAGATCTATATTTTTAAAATGAATATAAATACGAATCAAATGTCATAATAAATACGAATTCGAATCGAATATATACTTAATTCGGTCGAATACGAATATTCTCCTATAGCTTCTGTAATAAATATCGGTAAAATAAATTTATATAACATGATCGAATATGAATCCCGGCCGGTATAGGAAACAGATTGAATACGAATTGAATAGTCTTGAATACGAATACGAATATGATGCAAAAACGAGCATTCTCAAATACGGATACAAATATTATCGAATACGAATACAAATATTTTTTAATACGGATTTTACTTACCATATTTGCGTTTTCTCAGATATGAATATCGAATAAAACGGATTATCTATTACCGTTTTCCACTCCTATATCTAGTGCCTTTTTTCAATTTATTCTGAATAAATAAATAGGATGATTTTTTCATCAACTTTTTAAAATGGATGGCTTATTAGAATTTGATTTGTTCATATAAATACTTGTGCTAAGAATAAAATCCATCAATTACAGAAAAAAACCCATCTTTAGGCTTTGGAAGGTCTCATGCCAGGGGTCGATCGGACGTCAGACGCCTCGTCATCATACGCCTTTTTTACTTCCATCGACTTCAATTGTAGGCCGATTTTGGGGTGTTCTGCTTCTGTTTTGTACGATTGACTTTGTGATCTTTACCAGCACTACTATTTACTTTGCAAGATGTGATCGATGCTTAATTGGTTCCAATCAAGCTGGTATATATGCCCAGAAAAATATGATCAACTGTGGCATTGTGCATCAACTTGACTGATGGAGTATCTACCTAGATTTAGGCGTTGATACATAACGCCTTCGTTGGCCGGGGGGTACGTCTTCCCGTGGATTGTTTATTCTAGCTTAGCTAGGCTAGTTGAAATAGCTTGGAAGGTGACCAGTAATATCCGTTTTAGGGCGCAGGGATTAAGAGGGGACAGCGCCGAATGAATACTTTATTAAGCAATTAACGGCACAAAATCAATTTGATTTCTCCTCAATAGACTAACATTTCGAAAAGAAGGCTCCCGAGGCCATAGAAAAACATTGTGAAAAGGATAGAGTACAGGAGAATAGAGGCTGTCGTTAATATGATCTTCTCACTCTTACAGAATGTTTATCCAGAATTAATCTGGAAGCACAAACTTGCTTGGTTCTAGTTATCTCGATCGAATTGGTCATACGTCACCTGCATAGCCTTTGCTTGCCCTGGCCCGGAGCCTGATCGAGACGACCGTGGCGCAGATGCACAGAATCGTGCCGACGAGGAGGAAGACGACGGCGACGATGCCCCGCTTGCAGTAGTCGATGAGATCCGGCATGTTGGACGGGTGGTCCCAGCGGATCGCGTGACCGTACCGCAAAGCGTCGTCGGTGGCGCCGAACCCGGCGCCGACACCGCTAGCCAGCAAGAGGCTCGTCACCTGTTGCAGGTGCCCGGAATGAAATGAACGCGCGCGTACAAATTAATCCTCATGCATCATATCTCCCGTAACTAACTATCAATAGTACGCAAAGGTAACTGGTACGGTAAGGTAAGGTAGATTAATTAAGCTGCAATTAACGTACCATGTCTGCATACATGCTGATGTCGAGGATGATGACGCTGGGCATCATGCTGCTGCTCTTGCACAGGAGGTAGATGGCGACCGGTATCTGCAGCAGGCTCCCCGCCAACCCCAAGATGCCCGACGCGACCGCGTACCTGTATGCGACATGCAAAACAGTCGTTGATGTCATCCAGAAATCTATACATACAGTCACTACACCACGACACTGTTCCGAGGGCAATTGTTCTGCCGGGGAAAACGGCCTTCGAGGGCAAGCCGTCTGTCGGGTAAAAGACTATTTGCCGACACACACTCAATTGTGTGTCATGGTGTAGCGAGTCTAGCTAGGGCGCTAGCTAGCTGGAGAAAAGATGATCGACGCTTCAGTGGTACTAGAAGTCTAGGGCACGTACGAGTAGCTCCGGAGCTTGAAGTTGTTGAGGTTGGTGGAGTAGTTGGCCAAGTTGAAGCGCACGGACATGAGGAGGACGACGATCGTCAGCAGCCGCGCGAGGAGGCCGGCGGCGATCCACGACGTCCTATGCGACACGGCCATCGGTCGGTCTTGCTCTATCAGTCTGGCTCCTCTCACACTGACTGGCCGGCAAACTAATTAATGGTATTTATAGTTTGATTGAGCCCCTTGAGTTGATCGAGGGTAAGACAGAGCTGGAGCCTTGCCACTAGCCAGAGCTGCGGAGACGGAAAAGAGACCGTGACCACCCGTGTGATTATCATTAAAACATGCACGGATTCACGAATTATTATTCTATAAGTACTCCGTCTCGTCAAATAATAAGAGCAAGTCCAATAATAGAGCCAAGTGTTTGGCTATAAAAGTCAAATTATAAGAGCTAAGTTATACAATAACCTGTCTTCTATTTGTCTACAAAAGATTTTTTTTATTATTATGTGGTACCATGTCTCACATTCTCTTTCCTACTCCTCCTTACATACATTTATTATCTGGACCCACCACTGCATAGGCTCTCGTTTGCAGCTTGTTGCTTGCATGAGAACCAAGCTCTCCTCTCTCTCCTCTCTTCTCTCCTCCACATCAGTAAAAATGCTGACTAGCTTGGCTATAAGATCATTGTTGTACTTGCTCTAAGTTATACCAAAGTTAACATAGCCGAACAATAATTAAAGAAACAACAATATTATAATAATTAGCTACACCGAACTAAAAATTTTAACATAATACACACTCCCTCTGTCTACCTATTTATGGCGCTTTTGACTTTTGCATTGATATTAAGAAGCAGACGGAATTGACAAATTACCCACAATACTCACCATCCTTCCATATTTCCACCAACAAGTCCCCTACCCATTGAGAAAAACAATGTACTCTCCTCGTTCTTTTTACTTTATGTTTTTTTTATTTTTTACACTCTTCAACATGCGACTTCGACCACTACTTTTTATATCTTTACACTAAGATATATTAATAAAATTATAATATTATAAAAGTATTTTTAATGACAAATCTGATGATATAATTTTTGTGTAGCCAATCTAGATAATTTTAAATTCAAACATTGGAAAGTTAGATAACACGGATTCTAGAAAGTCAATAAAAAAGAATGGATGGAGTAATTCAATACATCCATGCATGAATGCTTTGCATTGATACGATCCTCTCTTCCTCTCACAGGAAGAATACATATGACAACATGCAACCAGATTTTAAGACGGTCATTGGAAGTATGCATGCTATAGAATTCAAGGATAGTTAATAAGGTCAAAATAGAAAGCGGTCAGATTTAATAGGGTCATTGGAAGCATGCATACTACAGAAGTACAATAGAAGAGGTGGCTGCCACCTCTAGGACTAGCCACATAAGCAAAAAGACTACATGTGGCTCATGTGGAGGTAGCTAATACAATGAGTAGAGTAGAGGTTACCTCTACTAAAGCACTCAAACATTTAATACTTACATAAATATATCAGGGGTCACCTCTTGCATGAGGGGTAGTTTATCTCTCTCTCCTCGTATAATGTGCTAGAGGTCACCTCTTGCATGAGGGGCAGCTTGCTTCTCTCTCTTCTTTTCTCTCTCTTCCACTTAGGATTGTGCTGATGTGGATTTCACTAGAGGCAACCTAGTCAGCACCATTGTACTTGCTCTAAGGTAAAAGCTGGAAGCAACCGGATTTAGGGCCTATTTGGATCCACCCAGATTTTAAAAATCTGGTTTTTGGAAACTAGGTGGGATCCAAACAGACCAGTTTTTAGGCGCTTTTAAAATCTACCTACCAGATTCTTAAAACCAAGAAGCTATTGATACCTAGCTTTTGCCGCTTTTTTGCACAAATACCCATTTACCCTCATTAAAGACCACGCATGGTGTTTAATGTCTTTGTTCAAGAGCAATGTAAGGGTATAATAGTCTATTAGTACCAATCATAAATGAAATCAGCTTTTAAAACTAGGGATCCAAACACCCCATCGGTTTTGCTTAGAAACCAGCTTTTAAAAACTAGAAGTAATAGCTGGTTTTTAAGAATCTGAAACTGATCCAAACAGGGCCTTAATAGGGTCATTGGAAGCATGCATGCTATAGAATTTGAGGATAGTTTATAAGGTTGACATAGGAAACAAATCACAATTTTTACCTTGATTAGTGGGTTCACCAAATATTATTGGACAAAATCAAAAGTAAAGTGTGCCCTATAAAGTGGATGGAGGGAATACTCACTAACATTTATCCATAGAACACTGATACAGAAGTTCAACCCTAGGCCCTAAGTGTACAATTATTGGATAACAAATGAAGTCACTGACGGTTCTAATCACAAAGCATCTGTGATACATACTTATCATATACTATTCTTGTTAATTACATATCACAGACAGTTTGTGGTTGGAACCGTCTGTGATATGTATCTCTTGCATTCATGAATGACGCTTCGGCTGCCCAGTGCACGTGAGTCTCTTCGATCGTTTCAGCTCCTCGATGCATCTCTTTGTCTTACTCGCCGAATTTATTCCTTGTTTTATAAAAATGATCATCTGCCATACACCGAAGATGAATCCCCACATCGCTGCTCTACTCTCAAGCACAAATAAATAGCTCCAACCTTTTCCTTGTCGCAGGCATTGATGGCCTACTTGGCCATCCTGTATGAGCACCTCGCCGGTCGTACACTGATGGATACTATGGAAGGACATTGTGCCAATAGTGTCCTCCCTCCTATGTCCGAGGATTTGCCAAAGCAGGTGATGGCCACCTTCCGTCATCTTGATGTCTTCCTTTACCGCGTCTTCTGATTACTCTCCTACTTCCAGCGAGCTAACCTTGCCATCAATGTGGTCCTCCACAACGATGTTGCACGTCTCCGGGAGGCTTATCATCGCTTGGACTGCTTAGTCGAGGCAGCGGATGATAGAGTCAACTTTGCCGAGACCCCTCAAGCAAGGGAAGAGAGTCTATGGGCTCAATTTGACTTGATTCATTAGTTGAAGAGTCTTCAGGAGACACTCGATTGAGTGTGTCAGTGGGTAGACGCATTTCAGGCTTCATTTGTTCATGATCCCGAACCGTCTGATGCCAATGATGTTGCCTATGAAGTTTTGATGACGGAGATAGCATGCAACTTCTGCCACTAGATCAAAACTTTGATTATTTAGGTTTCTAATTTTTTTAATCTTTGTAAGAAGCGACATGCCACGCTGTTTGGCCATATGTAAATGCAAAAATTAAAAAACTGATTGAATTTGTATACTATCTTCTATATATATAAATGGTCTTGGTATAACGACATGATGGCATTACTGACCAGTAAAAAATAATCAAGTAATACATATTTACTCCTGAGGCATTACTGAATTTGCATTTATGTATATGAGAATGTGTCATATGAATTTGCATTTATGTATGTGAAAATGTGTCATATATATGTGAATTTGTATTTATGTATATGAGAATGCATTTAGAACTATATGTGCATAGACGGTTCTACTTTATAACCATATGTAATGTGTATTTATCATAGACGGTTCTACTTTATTACCATATATGATATTTATTTATCACAGACGGTTCTAATTTAGATATGTCTGTGATGTATATTATCACAGATAGTTATAATTTAGAACCGTCTGTAATGTCCAACCTATTTACTTTTGGACTCTAGGGTTTACCTGCACCCCCACTCAAACACTTAATATTCTCTAACTCTCCCTCCAAGCCTGCCGCCTCCTTCCCGGCGTGCCTCCTCCCCGAGCACGCCGTATGTAACATTCTTCTTTCCTATTTATTAGAAGGAAATTAACAATGTATCCTCATGGTTACCAATTATCCCTTTTGCTATGTTGTTGTTTCATCAATACACATCCTGAGGATTAATGTCTGGGCTTAAGTTTCAATTATGCCCTTTTGATGTCAATATCCCGAAGATGAATTGCTAATACTCTTAAGCATCAATTTCCTAAATAAAAGATATGTCATATTTTAGTTCTCTTTGGTCCAAACTGAAATAAAATCAATTATATAATAATCATCGAATTTGATAGTACTCATATTCACACCAATAATATATATATATATATATATATATATATATATATATATATTATTTGTTATATACTTCATAGAAAGCTATTAGTTATATATAGATCTCAAATCAATAACTTGCACAATTATAATTAAATAAAGTTGCACTTGATCTTTTTTAGCTATGCAAAATATGTTAAGTTTGATATTGCTATCATATGAGGAATAGAGTAAAAATGAGTTATACAATCACCTCATGATGAGTGCACCCACCCGTTCGATAGCCTCCCACCGGCCAAGCTTCACAATTTTCTAATCCTAATGATTTCATATCCCATACTAAATGATTCACGAGTTAAATTAGTATTACTAGCACACTTATAGTGGTTCTAATCCAAAGTACACCAGGAACTCCAATTTCTACTACAACTATCTTTTTTCGACAAAATCTCTACCATGTTCCTCGCCCCCAAGGGTGCCTTTATCACTAAGGTAAGAATATATCCACAAAAGGGCTCCTTTTAAGGCGTAATTGTTGCATTGTTAAATACTGATTAATTTGCTATGTCTTTGTTAGTAATTGAGTATGATGTATTTGTTTCGCAAGGCAATTGTTTTGCAATACTTATTAATGCTTTCTACCACTTTAGTTTCACTGTCCATATTAATTCATTTCTTATTCTGTAAGGTATACTTGGTGTGTGCTATGTAAAATTATTTTTTCTACTTCAGATACCACTAACTCGTAGATAATTGTCATGGATAAACTTTGACCAACCTCCACTAAGGAACCACCTGTTACCATTACTAATCACCATCTTGGTTTTCCATATCTTCCCTATGCACTGCAAGCAGTACATATATATTTCATGGTAACATTAACATATGTAGTCTTGCACACTCCATAATTTAAATGAGCTAGAGTCACAATCATATCCCATATCACACTTGGGCTTCAAAGGGCACGAAGCAAATCACACACTGGATCCAGTGTGTGATTTGCTTTGTGCCCTTTGAAGCCCAAGTGTGATATGGGATCTGACTTTGTCTCTAGCTCATTTAAATTGTGTGGTGTGCAAGACTATATATGTTAGTGTTACCATAAGATATTTATGTACTGATTTTAGTGCATGGGGAAGATATCAAAAATAAAAAATGGTGATTAGTAATATCACAAACAGTTATTTTTAAAAACTATCTATGATAATATATCACAGACAATTTTTTATTAGTTGTCTGTGATATGTAGATATCATGGATGGTTATTTTCAAAAACCATCTGTGATACGTATACATCACAGATGGTTATTTTTACGAATCGTCTATGATACCTACACATCATATATGGTTATTTTTAAAAACATTCTATGTTACACACTTTACCCACAAGAGACAACCAACTTATTGTGTTCCACATGTTTCCCTGAACACGCAGATCATGATGGTCACCACAAGGCCTTTAAATGCACCTTCCGAGTGAGGCCACACTCGCTAAGGTTTCCACCACTGTAGGATATGGCCATCCCTCCAAAAGCCCCCTCTTACGCTATCATGTCAAAGGGATATGACCACCCTCTTTGCACATGCTCACACCAATGATGCAACCCATACTAGGTCGATGCAAATTATTTAACCAGGTGGTGCCCTTTATATACTTGTGGTTATGTTGTTTTATGCTGGGAGGTCGTACAAGATTTAGTCCTTAGAGTTGTCTGGGCGGTTCTAACACAATCTAACACTCTCATACATCCACTGCACCAACCTCCCTATACCATCCGTCCAGTCCATTAAGCAAGTTGGGGTTTTTGGAAGAATAAAATAACCATATTACAACATACCAGCCACTTTCCACCAATGACTACCCAATTCAAGATTTCTTGTTGAAATGATGCCAGGGCAAAGTAATGCCCCCGAGTTTCTTAGCAAAAATAAGCATGGCGTTTTAAACATGACATATAGCTAATATTACCAATATAGTATCTAAGGTGACAAGGGTTAAGTGTTCAATTAATTCAACATATAGGATACAATACTATCATAATGTACCATGGGCATTTGTCTAAAATCTTAAGGTGAACATATTTTGCATAATAAATAACAACATGCAGTTTGATATCTTAAAAAGAAATAATTTGCATAAAATATAGGATCAATATAATCAAAGTATCATCTCGCCTTGCTCATAGATTGATTGGTCTCGCAGATCTTGGCTTGCCTCAGTTTCCTCTTCTGCTTGTGTTTCATACGCTAATTAAACATTACGCTGAAATTTGGATAAAAACCAACAAAAGAGATCTAAATTCAAATGAAAATTCAAATAAACTTCAAAATTCATGATTTCAATTCCATTAGATAGATCTTGATTTGAGATGAATTTAGAAATAAATTTCACTAAATTTGGATTTAAGATGAAAAAGAACGAGCCATTTGAAGTTTGGGTTCAAATTTAATTCCAGAAATTATGAATGGAGAGAGTCTCTCACTGACAAGTGGGGCCCACTTGGGTTTATAATTAATTTTTATTACAAATTAGCACAGTGTATGATAGGTGGGGCTCCCTGACTTTAATTCCTTTTTGGATTATTCTTAAATTAAAAAAGCTTACAATGACTGAGAAGTGTGACCTAGGCATTGTAGCCACAGTGGATCGGGCCCATTTGTCAGTGACTCATCATTTTTTAATTGAGTTTAACATTGTTTCTACATAGTAAAAGGGCCCACATGTAATAGACTTAATGCTTAAACTAATTGAGTTGGGGCTTGCGTGTTAGTGAGGTTTACCAAATGGCTAAGGACACCATTAGCCTTATCTAATCCTTGGTTTAACCTTAATGGCTATGCTACAGTGCTTCTTCCTCGCCGAGGAGGGAGCGACGCTCATTGCCGGCGAGGAAAGGCATGACAGCTCGCAAGCATGCTAAAAATGAAACTTACACCACAGTGTGCACCTCTAGGCTTGGTTTCATGGCTCAATTTGGCCCGCATGTTGGTCGGCAATGAGCTCTTACAATGGTGGATGGCCAACCATGCCACTATGGCAAATTAAGGCACTAGAGGCTTAATACTCTATGTAGGATATCTACAGGAGGAGGTGAGCGTATTAGAGGTGCAGGTGTGGCTCGCGGAGGTTTGGTGTGGGCTGTCGATAGGAGGCCATGGAAACAGAAGGGGGCGATGCGGAAAGCTCACTGGGGAAGACAATGTCACTGGCTCTGGTTTAGGGAAGCTTCAAGGTCCTCGGGCAGTGCTCCATGCATCAGGAATTGGGCTGGGACGTCGTATTTCATAGGGGCACCAACTGCGGTGCTCCAGCCGAAGAGGAAGAAGAATGTGACTCGTGGAGGTCTCAGGGGCAATTGAAGGTAGGGAAGGGTGATTGGGAGTGAAGCGATGGGGGTGCGAGGTTTTATAACAGTTGAGGTAACTGGGCGATGTGGGGGCGTACGATGGTGGCATGGCAGGATAGTATGGTGACAGTAACAAGCGGCATCGCTCGGCATGGCTACAAGGTAGTAGGACAATTGCGCGTGGTCACCAGGACGGGCAGGTGAGGAGGGGTGTCTACGGCATGGCTTGCATGACCATGTGTGGGCGACGACACGGAGGTCGGGTTGCGGCAACGCCTAGCACGGGCGTTGGTGCACAACAGGGAAAAGGAGAGAAGGGTGCCAGGGGAAGGGAAAGCGATGCACATGTGAGCCAAGGCGAGGCGTGACATGGGCAAGGATGTGTGCAGGCTGCTAATTCACAAGGGTCGTGGGCGCGCTCTGGCGCCAGGAAACTTGGCTAGGCTAGCTTGGGCCGAGCCTAGGGCCCAGCAGGCCAAAACAATGGGCCAGGCCCAAACTATTTCCCCTCTAATTTCTGAATTTTAAGCAATTTTGTAATTTGAATTTCCAATTTAATTTGCCATTTCAAATCAAAACAAATTTGCATTTAAATTTAAACTTTGATTTGGATTTGTACCAAACACAAGTTTTCCTCAATGACATTTAGGGTTTCTATATGGCAATGTGACAACCGTTTCTTACCCCTAAATTAATTTCCTGCTCTCTAATTATTTGAACCTAGTTTTGTAATTTAATCAACATTAAGGGCTCCATTTATTTAAAATAGGATCTTGCCTTCTCTTTTTAGCCCATAAATCTTTCCAACAAAAAATTGTCCTTGATTGATAATTAACTTTATCATGCTAGTATCATTTCTCCTTTGTCACTTTCACCTTTAGTTACTGTTTCCAGTTGGAGCTCAAATAAAAAAGCCAAGAAAATCGAATGACAGGGCAACTGCAAGCATAAATTTTTAATTCTCCAAAATTTCAACATCGAGCCTTTTGGGTTGTTACAAAGCCTACCCCCTTAAAAGAATCTCGACCCCCGAGATTCTGCCTAATTTGAGAACAAGTAGGGGTAATCCATTCTCAATCGGTCCACTCGTTCCCAAGTGGCCTCATTCTGAGTGGTTACTCCATTGGATTTTATAGAGACAAATGATTTGGCGTCTTGTTTGTCTTTCCATGACGTTGAGTATCTTGACAAGATGCTCTAGGTATGTCAAGTCCTTCTTAAGCTCGATGGCTTCTAAAGGGGTTTGTCCTTCTGGCACTCTAAGGCACTTTTTGAGCTGCGACACATGGAACACGTTGTGTACCTCAGCTAGACTTGTGGACAGCTCTAGCTGGTAGGCCACTTCTCCTTTCTGGGCTATGATTGGAAATAGTCCAACATATCATGGTGCGAGCTTGTCTATAATCTTGAATCTTCTAATTCCTTGTAAGGGCGATACCTTTAGGTAGACGTATTCTTCAATCTCAAAGCTTAGTGTTCTACGCCTTTAGTCAGCATAACTCTTGTGTCTTAATTGGGCTGCTTGCAATCCAAGTAGGTACCAAGTGCTTCACGAAGGCTAGCCTAGAAATGCGAGGTAAATTAAGAACCACAATCTAAGATTATGCTTTTAGGCTCATCGTGCAAGCACATGATGCGTGACATGTATAATTTTGCTAGCTTGTCTCCTCTATAGGTAGTTCTGACAGGGGTGAAGTGGGCAACCTTCATGGAGTCATATCCTGATTTGGTTTGTGGTAACCTAGTGATGAAGTCCATTCCAATCTCTTCCCATTTCCACTGGGGAATTTATAACGATTGCAGCAATCCTGCTAGTCTCTGGTGTTCGGCTTTAACTCTCTAACATACATCACAGCAGGCAACATGCTCAGTGATGTCTCTCTTCATGCGCGGCCACCAGTACCATTGCTTCGTGTCTTAGTACATCTTGGTACTCCTAGGGTGGAGGGAATACGCTAAGCTATGGGCTTCCTTAAGTATGAGTTCCTTAAGTTCCTTATGGTGGGGAACAAAGATGTGTTTCCCATACCATATGACACCCTGCTGATCCTCAATCATTCTAGGGGCCTTTCCCGTTGCCATCACGCGCTTGAATCATGGGACACCTGGGCTCTCCTTCCGTGCAACTATAATCTATTCTTCTATGCTTGGCTATACTTCTATGGTAGCTATGATACATTGCTACATCAGCTACCACATTAGCCTTTTTAGGGTGGTAGTGAATACCTAAGTCATAGTTCTTGATCAATTCCAGCCACCTCATTTGCCTCAAGTTGAGATCCGACTGCATGAAGATATATTTGAGGCTCTAATGATCAGTGTATACATCGCAATGGTTACCGATCAGGTAATGTTGCTAGATTTTTAGGGCATGAACTACTGAGGCTATTTCCAGATCATGGGTTGGGTAATTTGCTTCATGAGGGTGAAGCTATCTTGATGCATATGTCATGACCTTACCCCCTTGCATCCTGACGTGAGGCATCACTGTATACCTTAAAGTCCTCGCGTATGTCTAGTAGGACTAACACTGGGGTTAAGGTTAGTTTTTTATTCAACTCTTGAAAGCTTTCTTTACATGATTTTATCCATTCAAACTTCTTTTCCTTCTTGAGTAGGTGGGTTAGTGCCTAGCGATCTTGGAGAATCCTTCAATAAATCTCCTGAAGTATTCGGCTAACTTGAGGAAACTTTGTATTTCAGTCACTGTGATGGGTTGCTTCCATTATAAGACAGCATCTATCTTAGCTAGATAAACAGATACTCCTTTGGTAGACACTATATGACCAAGAAAGCTAATGTCCCTTGGCCAAAACTCACACTTGCTATATTTGGTGTACAACTAGTGTTCTCTTATCTTTTCTAGTACTAATTGCACATGCTCGACATGACCTTCAGTATCCTTGGAATATATGATGATATCATCAATGAACACTACTACAAACTTGTCTACGTATTCCATGAAAACCTTATTCATGAGGTTCATGAAATAGGTCGGGGCGTTAGTTAAGTCAAAGGACTTAACTGTAAACTCATACAGTCCATATCTAGTGAAGGCTATTTTTGGGATGTCTTTAGCCCTAATTTTCAGCTGATGATAACCCAATCTCAGATCAATCTTGGAGAATACTATGACTCCCCCAAGCTGACCGAATAGATCATCAATCCTAGGCAGTGAGTACTTATTTTTTTAATGGTTACTTCATTCAAGGATCTAAAGTCTACACACATTCATGCGATACCGTCTTTCTACTTTACAAAGAGTACTGGGGAGCCACAAGGTGAGGAATTCGGCCTGATGAAACCCTTACCCTGCAGCTCTTGGATTTGCTTCTTAAGCTCTTCCAGCTCATCAATGGCCATCCTATAAGGTCTCTTGGCAATCGGGGCAGTGTTTGGCTTTAAGTTGATGACGAATTCTAAGTCTCGATCAGGTGGCATGCCTGGCAATTCTTTTGAAAACACTTTGGGGGGTAATCTTGCACCACTTGCATTCCTTCAAGAGGCACTTCATCCAAATGATAGACTGCACGGCCCCAACGATAGGGTCGGTCCACCTTCACTTCTATTGTTAACCCTGGGCATTTGGTTAGGCTCACCTTTCTACTCGCGCAGTTTATTACCCCCTGATACTTCGCCATCCAATCCATTCCTAAAATGATGCACAATGTCTGGGAATTTATCACCATTAGGTCTGCCAGAAATCTAAATTCTTCCACGGTTATTTCTACCCCAAGGCTTACTAGTGTGACAATTATAAGTCCCCCGAGTGAGCTAAGTGTCATTTGCTTCTTTAACTTGTAGGTTGGCAATCTAAGTTTCTCAACATACATCCTTGTATGTTTCCTAAGAACTTGTGTAGGCATTAATGTAATAGAGAACATACCCATCAAAACATCATAGCTTCCTGGGCCTCTTTAGCTGTGACGTGGTTCACCCGGCCAAGATTTGTTGTCAGGGCCAACTGGATCACCTGAGGAGTTTGATACCCTTTGTTAGGTGCCTTTGTTAGGTGCTGACGTCTATCCATGGCCTGGAATGCTTCCTAAGTTGAATTTCACATGCGTCAGTTGATGTTGTGGGCAACGGTAGACAAAATGCCCCTTCTCTCCACAATTATAGCAATTGAAGTTGGCGACAGGGTTTACTCCAGTGGGTTTGCTTACCAGGCATGGAGTTCGGAATGTACTACCACTTGGTCATGGTGCTGGAGCTAGAGCTTTTGGTGGCTGAGTTGCGGTTGGTCTCGAGGTGGAAGGGTTTCTGAAAAACCTTTGGATGAAACTCCCTTGTGGTCTCTAGACAGCTAACTTGTGCCTACAGCTAGCTTCCAGATTCCTTCTCTCATCCTCAAGAATAAGGGTCTTGTTGACCAAATGGTGGAAACTAGAAAGATCTTGGATAATCAACTGCACACGTAGGTCTTTGTGCATGCCTTCGAAGTTGTCGATTTTTTTCTTCTCATCTGCCACATCCTTGGGTTCGTAGCAGGCTAGCTAGTTGAACTTGGTGAGGTATTCACTGATTGTCATGTTTCCTTGTTTTAGGGTACAAAATTCATTTTCTTCATCCGTATTACCCCTGTGGAAACAAAGTTAGTTCATAATGTAGCCTTGAACTCTCTCTAAGGGATGGCCTGACCGGCTTGGTTGTCCACTCTTCCTCCTTTTGCTTCTACACCTTCTCCTTCAGCTTCCTCTTCAGATTCTTCCTTAGTCACGGGGCTTTCATTACCTCAGGCATCCAAGTAGTTTTCCTACCAAGTGGCTACTGCTCCTTTGAGATGATGAGTGGTGAAAACTACTCTATCCTCCTCGGCACGCTTGGCAAGTCATAGTTTATTTTTAGTATCCTGAAGCTAGTCCTTAGCCTCAAGTGGATCATCAGCAGAGGAAAAGGTCAAGGGTCGAGTTCTTAATAAGTCGGCTAGCTTGGTACTATGGTTGCCGGCATTTGCTTGTTGGCCAACATAGATGGCTTGTAGGATATGCGTCTGTTGTGCCATGACTTGCACCATGGTGGGGTTTACTGGTGGTAGAGGTAGGTTGACTCCTCGACCATAGCCCCTCCCATGACCTGCAAATGGTGCTTCCTAGTTGGCGTTGATGTTGGCTTGCACCTTAGGGTTGGCGTTAGCCTGGGCCCTGGTGACTCTCCTGGTGGCCATCTGTGGAAACTATCCTCTCTTAGCACTATGGTCTAGTTAGGTGGGCCATTTGGCTTTTTCAACCACACAAAAATCCATAAGACAAATGGCAAAGCGGAATACAATACAAGACCTACTGTGGCCACATGCCATTTATAATAGGTGGTTACATGACTCTAGCATATGGCACTTGGGCCATGTTGAGTCATGAGGTTACAATACATTACCATATTTCACAGTGTCTACTTGGCTACCACTACAGTACAATACCATGCATGTTACAAACTCCTTGCTACTATGGGGGATAGTGCTTACTACCCACATACTATCTTTCACAAAAACTTCTCTAGCTTAATCTGCCTACTCCTCCATGAAACTAGCTCTTGAGCAAGTAGGACTGTAGTCTGATGGGTAGAAGCAGGAACGGTTGCCACTGAAGTTGGATGAGCCAGAATGGGAATGAGAATGGCTATAGCTATGACTGCGCCCTTAGCAAGTCCCTCCAAGAGTAAGGGTCATAGTCGGGCTAGGGTGCCGCACACTCTTGCGAGCGGTGACCCTCAAGTGAAGCCCAGTACCTTGGAGTCGGGATGGAGTAGGATTCACTGGGACGATGGTAGGTCTGGCAAGTGTTGGAGTGTGAATCATGGCTACCACCACAGTCTGCTGAAATTCAACTAGGGCGGTAGCCTTCTCTTTCTCTACCTCAGCGAACGCCTTCTGCACTTGGTGAGCTACTCAAGAAGGGCCTCCACTCGGCTGTTGCTTGTGATCAGGAGCTGGCAGAGGTCAGCGATCTCATCCAGCACCTCGGTGTATGTGGCCCATGGCTCATGTGAGATGGACCTAATGAGTCAACATCGGATCATCTTCTACCACTAGAATGAATGTTTCATAATGGTGTGCTCCCTCTCAGTGGGTCGGATAGAAATAAAATGGGGATGACATCAAAGTAGCCCCATGGATCTTGCATAGACGAGCGAAGGCTAGATGGGCAATGTCCTGGAGGGCATTGGTGGCAGTATTCCTCTTGTGCAAGCTCCTGAAGGTGTGCGAATGGTGGCCTCCTTCTCGGGCATAAATGAAGACCTCCATGACCCAAGACTTCCTGGCTCCTTCTAAAGTCCCATGTCCTCAAAATGTGGGTTGGCAGTCATAGCCCAAGTATTACATCAGCTTACGTAGGATCTCCACGAAACCACCTTCATCCTGGCCATGGGCAAAATAGTCGCATGGACTGTTAGCTGCTACTTTGGCCATCTGTAGGTTAAAACACCAAGTATAATTCACCATTTTAGAAATATGAAGGAGGACAAGTCCAAAACTAAGAGAGATAAGAAGAAGCAATAATACGCTATATTTTTGGTAATTCCATTTTCTTAGTTTTGAAAATAAGTCCCATACTCTTAGCTAATGAGCAATCTAAGGTTTTACCCTACAGTCGTATGCTCTGATACCGGCTTTGTCGAACCCAGATTCTTCAATCTAGAATTCTCTACAATTCCACTATACTACTCCCTAGATCAATAGACAGTGATCATAGATACAATACTGAATCATTTCATACATCGCTTAGATCATACCAAACCATAATATTACACATCATAGTTTACATATACCACGTTGTTGTGTAATTGTTTACATAAAGGGCCTCTTAGACCAAATATTTAAAATGCAAAAGCCAAAATGAGATGTAATAACAAGAGTGGGGGTCATAACCTCCCCACAAGCAAGCGACTGGGGGCAAAAACTATTATTCTAACTATTTTTTAGTTCCCTCTGTCTTCTTCGCCATCTGGTGCTAGCACTTCGTGGTGTGCGTAGGGGTCTTGCTCCTCAACTTCTAGATTATTTGAGTGAGCAAGTGTGAGCACAATCAACCGTTCTCTATGAGCCAACACATAAAATGTATTACTGTAGATGCAAGGTTGAACAAGGTTGGCTGGGGTTCTTTTTGCCAAATGCCGTAGTTGAAAATTACAAATAATGGAAATCCCTATGACTTAGTAGTTTTTAAATAAACTTGATTTTCTAGAATGCGTAAAAGATTACAATATTAATATTAATAATATAGGATCCATCCACCGCTACATGGCTCCTACATCCAATGCTAGTTTCTCAGTGTTACATCCTCCTATTATCATCATTGGGACCGACCGCCCAGGGCAACACAAACCAATTTTTCTTTCCATACCAACTACCAAGTTCATATTATAAATAGAACTAACTCCCACAGGTTCCTAACATCTGCCCATGATCGTGGCCATGGTTGTTCGAATAGTTTCACTCTATAGAGGTCGCACACTTTACCCACAAGAGACAACTGACATGTTGTATTTCACATGTTTCCCTAGACACGTAGATCAAGAAGGTCACCACTAAGGTTTCCACCGCTGTGAGATATGATCATCCCTCCAGAAGCCTCCTCTTGTGCCATCACATCAAAGGGATATGATCATCCTCTTTGCACGTGTTCACACCAACAGCGCAACCCACACTGGGTTGATGCAAATTAGTTAACCAGGTTGTACCCATTATAGACTCGTGGTTGTGTTGTTTACACTAAGAGGTCACACAAGATTCAGTCCTTAGAGTTGTTTGGATGGTTCTAATACAATCCAACACTCTCGTGCTTCCACTGGACCAACCTCCCCACACCATCCACTTAGACAATTAAGCAAGTTGGGGTTTTTCGAAGCATAAAATAACCATGTTATAACATACTAGCCACTTTCCACCACTAATTGCCCAATTCAAGATTTCTTGTTGAAATGATGCCATGGCAAAGTAATGCCCCCCCTAGTTTTTAAGCAAAACTAGGGTGTGGTCTGTCGATAGGAGGCCATGGCAGCGGAAGGGGGCTAACGAGGAGAGCATGATGAGGAAGACAACATCACCGACTCAGATTTAGGGAAGCTTCGAGCTCCTCGAGCGGTGCTCCACATGCCAGGAATTAGGCCGGGGTGCCGTACTTCGCAAGGCGCCAACTACAGTGCTCTGGTCGGCGAGGAAGAAGAAGGCGACCCGGGGAGGTCTCGGAGGTAATTGAAGGTGGGGAAGGGCAATTCGGAGCCATGTAATGGGGGTGTGGGGTTTTATAGCTGTTGAGGTAATCAGGCAACGTGGGGGCGTACGACGGTGGCATGGCGGAGGTAACGAGCGACATCGCTCAACATGGCCACAGGGCAGTAGGGCAGTTGCGTGTGGTTGCCAGGACGGATAGGTGAGGGCCTGAGGGGGGATGGCTACGGCGTGGCTCACACGGCTATGCGTGGGCAACGACATGGAGGTCGAGCTACGGCGATGCATGGCGAGAGCGCTAGTGAGCGATAGGGAAAAGGAGAGAAGGGCGACAGGGAGGGAAAGTTATGCACGCATGAGCCAAGGTGAGGCGTGATGTGGGCGGGGATGTGCATAGGCTGCTGATGCATAGCGATTGGCGTTGGCGAGAGCAGAGCGCCATGGGCGTGCTCTGTCTTGAGGGAGCTTGGCTGGGCTGGCTTTGGTCATGCTAGTTTATAATTCACTTTAGTCATGCTAGTTTCATTTCTCCTTTGTCACTTTCACCTTTAATTACTATTTCAAGTTGGAGCTCAAATAAAAAAGCCAAGCAAATCGAATGACAAGGCAACTGCAAGCAATAAATTAAAATTCTAGATGTCAGCCGAACATAATCTCCGGTTTTTTCTTCCTCCAGAAGTCAGAAATCTAATTGTAACATAGAACATATGCCAACCTAGCAAGTTTGTGCGGCACCACCTATAACACCTCAATTTCTGGAGGCGCTAGTAATCCCCGCAACTACTCAAGACTGAACAGTTGTGGATTACTGTACATGAGTGCGCACCACAAAACACACATGCTTACAACAAAAAAAGCCAAACTTTTATTATAGGAATATGGTTTATCAACCTACTTTTGACACAGCGGACGTGCAAGTCCAAAGTTATCTTACAATACAAGAAACTCCTAGGCAAACTTGAGTACGGCTAATACCTAAAACTAGTCATCCTTCAAGAACTTCATCAACGACTTGGACTTCGTGGTTCCACTGGTTTTTTGTTTATTGATTAGCAAGTAATGAGTACAACCGTACCCAGCAAGTCGCAAGGGTAAACCCCAACTTAATTACTTGCAAGGATAAGCAAATGAGGGGAATATGTTGGTTTTATTAATTTGGTTGGATGCAATTTTATTTACAAACCAGAAAGACAAAGAACAAACTCCTTAAGAGAAAAAAGAGGATTTTCTTTTAACAGTTGATTACATAGCTACTCAGATTAAAACATTATAAAATCTATTTATGCTTCATTGCTGGAATCACCCAATTAACACAGCTTCATTTACCGAAAGCATGGTGTATTCGAATACCATTTGTTTCACTCTGTAGAGTTGCCCAGTTTTACCTACAAGATTTCTTAACCCTCATGACTGAGTTAAGAAAACCAAGTTGTTTCACTGCTCATCTCTTTATATAGGCTCTACTCGATAGAATGACTCAGACACGGTTCACACACTAACCCTGGTCTCTTCTGCCTGCTCTAAGTGACCTCTATCGTTGTTAGGTATAGTTTTACCGTTCTGCATATCTAACTCCCCATCATCAACACTCTCACTCCTGTAGAGATTCAATCGAGTTGAGTGATCGCTGTGTCTTTTACTCAGCACAAGGTTCTTGTTCTTTCTTTTCACTAGAGGCTATCAACCACATCCCCAATAACTATGCCCGACTACACTACCACCCACCCGCTCAAGCCTCCACCCTAGGGTAAGGTTGTGGACGAAGACCATCCTATGGTTTTCCACTGCTCACCCTTACCCTAGAACCAGTTTATCAATTCTACTGACCAAAAGCCAAATCACTTAGTAGTATAAAATTTTGAGTGAGTTAATCTACAATTATTTATATAGTAATTTAAATATTACTAAGGTTGTCAAGGTGAATGTGGCATCAATTAAACATGGCTTCTTTCGGTGGTAGGGCATAACTAATTAGCATGTCATTCTACACATTTATTTTAATCAATTACAATTCACAAAAAACAATAATGCAAACATGGTAATTAAATAATTTAAACTTCAAGGGATTCAAAATGATTAAAAACTTATAGCTTGCCTTGCTGCTCTAAAACTTCTACTAGCTCATATATTTCGCTACTCGGTTCCGGTCCTTACACAGTCGCTTCAGAAAAGTCGGAAGCTAGCGCAAGCACACATAAAATAACATAAGTCCGTGCTTGAGTCTATTCAAGCTAGGAAAAACAAACTACTTAAAAAGGAGTAAAAGATAATAAAATTCAAATGGAAGGGTTTGAATTTATTTGGAGCTCAATTTGGTAGAATGGAGGTCAAAAATGGGTTCACGGCGTCAAAACGATTGAAACGGTGTATTTTTGGAATTTTCTGGATTTTCGGATGAACTGTGTTGGGCCGGCCCACATGCACAATGCCGCCTGGCCGCGATTTTCGTTGGCTTAGCCAAATGGGCCGATCAGCCTCGGCCCACGCCATGCGCGGCCAAGAGGCCCAGTGCATGGGCGCGCACACGCCCGATGGGCGATGCACATACAGCACAGACGGCTCGATGCATCACATGCGAGCGGCCCGGATCAGGCAGCAATAACGTGCGAGCAGCTGAGATAGGACCACGTCGTGCCACAGGGTCGTCTTCAACCTCTGGCTATTCTCCCTAGCGGAAAGCAGAGGAGTGGCGGCTTGAGCGAAGTGACACCAGCAAAGTTATCTGGTAAGAATGAGTAGCATAGTGGAAGATGACTTGAGCTAGTGATTCCATTTTTAGGCTTTAGGAGGCGTGGAGGTGGATGGTGGTGGTTGGCGGTAGGAGAGAAGGCGGTGGTTCCAACGGCGGCTCAAGGCCTTTCCGATAGTCTTTCGGTGAAATGGGATGTGGTTTGATCATATACAGTGTACAAGGTTCACGATAGAGGTAGTGGTTTGGGCCAAGGAACGCCTGTTTGAGCTATCCATGGGAGAGGCTCTCCGGCCGGCAATAGCTTCCATTGCCAGAGCTCCCGGTGAACGCTCATGCTCGAGCGGGATCATCAACGTGCTCAGGGAGTAAAAGATGTCATGTTAGCAAGTGCAATTAGAATGTAATCGAGGAAAGAGCGAGTTTGCCATTAGGGCTTACTGGGCTCAGGGGAAGACGGTGGGGAGGCTACGGTGAGCAAGAACTCAATTCGGTGGTTTTGCTGGGTATTTGAGAGTGGCATGGAGTTTTCTTTAGAAGCAATCGGGCTTTAAAGGCAACATGAGGCGGTGGGAGCAGTAGGTCGGTTCGGCGCTCTCACGCACGCAGGTGGAACGAGGCATTGGAGAGTCTGCCGCCACGCAGAGGTGCAGGGAGAGGTCGCGTTCGCCTTCTGTAGGAGTTAGCAAAGACTTGAAAGTGGTGGTATGCCGCAGGCGCACAAGACAAAAAAGAAAGGTGGAGCAGATGTTGTGCGACTGGATGGTGGGGTCCCGACGCCTGTGTAGTATGAATGGGAGGAAGTGGTGTGACCGCAATCGGGAGCGACGCCGGCGCGCTGCGTGGAAGCAGCAACACAGTGAGGCGGTGGGAAGGTAGCGATGCTCGAAGGCGCCAGCGAAGGGGGGAAATGGAGAGACCAAAAGGGAAAGCGGGTTTTCAAGGAAAATTGCTAAATTGAGTAGGGTTAGGGAATTCAAGCAAAGCTTTAAAAAATTCAAAATTTTGAAAATTTAAGGGTGTTTCACCACGGTGCACGTACGGTCGATCCCGAAACACGATATGGAAAACGTGGCCATCAATTGACAGATGAGGCTTGAAAAGGATTTGTTTGCCCGTATATGGAAAATGGCAGTCCAGCGATGGGCCTCCGCGACCGAGCTCGCTCTGAGCCCCGGAACGTTCGGCGTATGCGCCGTGTGGATCGGAGCCTGCCGTCTCAGGTCAAGTCGTCGGTTCTCTGTAGTTTCAGGTCAAGTCGCCGGTTAATCTGGTGTGCGCGTCTGCAAAATCTGCATCGGTAACAACAACGCATCACTCGCTTTCGCACAGTTGCGCGCAACGTTACATCCCGGCATTTCAAATCGTCGACTCGGAATTTTGGAAGTCTCCCCATTTTCGTCAATTAGTCGCTCCAACCTGAGAACTATGGGAGTGACAGTTGCGCCCAACGTTACATCCCCATCGTTCCAAATCGTCGACTTGGAAATTTGAAATTCATCACGCTCCCTGTTTTCGTTAATTATACGCACGAAACTGAGAACTATGGACGTGTTCTTGTCGGTTGAGTCTGATGGTTCACTGATGGCTTTTAGTTCTAACACGAATGTTTATTCGAACGAATCAAATATCGATATGTCACTTCAAAATAACAGTAAAAAAATTATTCTATTTGTTTATTAAAAAAAGTAATAAGTTATAAATTAAAAAGACGGAAATGTGTCTCTTGGATGGACGGATGGTCCCATGTGCCCCCCGACGCGATGCTGGCATATGTACCGCATCACTGACTATTTAAAATCGCATCTGGTGGCTATTAAAAATGTTAAGGTTCGATTGAGGTGATGTCGGCTTAAGTTTTTAATTTCTAGTTTATTTTTACTATTTTTAAAATTTATTTTTCTGAATTTTTAGTTTTTAAGTTTTATTTGCTGTTTTTTATATTCGTTTGCATTGTCCGTGATTACCTAACATATTTTTTATTTTTAAATTTTTTAAAATTTTATTACGCCAAATAAGTCATTATCAGGTACAATGTAATTTCAGTCAGCTATAGTCTAATTTTAATCATAAATCATTTTTTTCTCAACCGAAATGAGCGGACTGGAAATTAAGCGCCTGAATAAGACGCGCCGGAATACTCAGTACATGCATTGATCAGTTCAAAAGTTCTTTTTTGCCTTGCATCAAGGGATCTTCTCCATCAAGGCTGGATAACACTAGCTCTCAGTTTTCCAGTAATTCAGACGCTATAGGTCGGACAGACAGATCAATAACCTATAAGAGCATGTACAATACAGGTGTTTAGAGAGATACTTAGCAATGAAAAACTGATTTTTTTTACCACATAAGATAGATAAGGTGCTTATTTTGAAGCATTGATGCTTAAATAAGCATCGGTGCTTATGTGTATAACTATATCTATTAATAGATAGTATAGCATCTAAGTACCTACGGAAGAGATGATTGCATTGGAGAAAATAACTTTTGCATAGGTGCTTGATGATGTAGCTATATTCTCTCTCTTTAAGCATTTATATATAAGCATCTTGCATTGTACATGCTCTAAGTAGCTAACGATATCTCTGGAACTACTGAGATCGAACATATGAAGATTTATCTCAAGAAAAATTCTTATAATATTATAATTTTACAAGATTTTTATAAATACTACATTAGAAATTACTTGTCCATGAAAGTGCTTTAGAGACATGTCTACATGTCTGTTTATATTGACTTCTATTTCTGATTTCTGTTTAAAGAAGTTAGAAACCACAATAAACATCTAATTTTCTGAAGTGGCTTTTGCGCTCCTCTTGCTCTCATTTCGCACCTCACTCTTCTCACTTTCGTCTCGTACACACATCTTTATAGAAGTCATTTCTCTCGGTCATCACTATTTATTTTGAATTAAAAATCAGGATGGAGCCAATATAAATAGCTCCTATATAAAAAATGACACTCGTTTGTGACATGATAGAAGTAGCACAAGTCCCCATTTCTCAAGTTCCTATCAGCACAGCAGACGATTGCAGCGCTTTATCCCATAGTATTACATAGCGAGGATTTTATACTTAATCAATAATTTAAGCAGCGAATCAACATAACCTTCGAGAGGAAGGAGAAGGAGAATACTTGCGTGACACTCACTCCAGAGCTAGCTACGAGTAGTACTTGCACACTCGCCGCTGACTGGTAGTAGCACAAGCCCTAGTGTGCCGTGCACTGGAAACACGGTTAATTGCGCGTTAGAGAACGAGACAAGCGAGAGAAAAAGATAGCGACCCCTCCAAAGCCAAGTCTTCTCTTCTGATAGACGGAGCAGAGCCAGGTCTTCTCTTCTGATAGACGGAGCAGAGCCAGGTCGTCTCTCCTGATGGACGGAGCAGGGCATGCTGAATGTTCTGCCTCGTGCCATCACGTCAAAGAAATATGATTATCCTTTTACACATATTCACACCAACAGCACAATCCACACTGAATTGATGTAAATTAGTTAACCAGGTTATATCTATTATAGACTTGTGGTTGTGTTGTTTACACCAAGAGGTCATACAAGATTCAATCCTTAAAGTTGTCTAGGTGGTTCTAACACAATCCAGACCAAGACCATCCTCCTCACACCATCCGCCTAGACAATTAAGTAAGTTGGGGGTTTTTTGAAGCATAAAATAACCATGTTACAACATACTAGCCACTTTCCACCACTAACTGGCCAATTCAAGATTTTTTGTTGAAATGATGCCAGGGTAAATTAATGCCCCCCCCCCCCCGAGTTTTTAAGCAAAACCAGGGTGTGGACTGTCGATAGGAGGCCATGACGACGGAAGGGGGCTAGGGGGCTGACGAGGATTTGCGTCAAACACAGGTTTTCCTCAATGTCATTTAGGATTTCTATACAGCAATGTGACAACAGTTTCTTACCCCTCAATTAATTTCTTGTTCTCCAATTATTAGTACATGATTTTGTAATTCAATAAACATTAAGGGCTCCATTTATTTAAACTAGGATCTTGTCTTCTCTTTTTAGCTCATAAATCTTTCCAACAATAATTTGTCCTTGATTTATAATTCACTTTAGTCATGCTAGTTTCATTTCTCCTTTGTCACTTTCACCTTTAATTACTGTTTCAAGTTGGAGCTCAAATAAAAAAGCCAAGCAAATCAAATGACAAGGCAACTGCAAGCAAAAAAATTAAAATTCTCCAAAATTTCAACATCGAGCCTTTTTGGGTTGTTACACCGAGTCACTTCCCTTGCATCATTGCATGATGGTGCTAATAATGGTGGATCTGTGCATGGCCCCACTGGATTGGGTGCCTTTCCCCCTCGACATTGTCGTTTCCCCACCCCCTTCTCCCTCGCGGTTCCTTCGCCTCTTCTTCTCCTCCTCCGGCTGGATCTGGTGCTAGTGGTGGTGGATCTTGGCATAGCCCTGCTAGGTCTACACTTCCTTTCTACTCTCGAGCTAATCTCGATTCTATCGTTTCATTTTTTTTGCATCATTATGGCTTATTTTCGTCTTGAGCTTTGCACTGGGTTGATTTGGTCTAGGGTTTGGAGGTGATGGTGCTACTCCAAGGTTGAGCACAGGGAGAATGATAGAACCCACCAAGTAAGCATAGGCAGCCATTTGCTGTTCAGCCTTCGCTGCCGTGAACCGACAACACTATGTGTGACTCTATCCAACCAAGGTAAAGAACCCTAACCCCTCTTTCCTCACTATCTTCAACTTGATTTGCTAACATGCCCATGGGGTGAAGTGATTTATAGGGAGATTTTGGGGTGGAAGGGACAAAGAATGTAGGGTACCCTACCTGACTTGGTCGGGTCAAGGTTGGGCTGGTGGCAGTGGTCCTTGCCCACATGATCTCCCAAGTGGCTACTCGGCCATGGTGGCTTCAAGCCCTCATTCTTTGCACTCTCATCTTTGCTCAGATTGGATCTGGGAGGAGAGGTGGGGATTGGGGGTGTAGTGCAAGCTCTCTCTGGTGGCTTGGGGGAGATAGATGGAAATGCTCTCTCTCTCTCTCCTGCTTGGCTGGGTACTACTTATCCTTTGCCTCCACACGCTCCACTATGCACGGTGAAAGGGAGGTTACTCACAGGGATCGAAGGTCCCTGAGGTTTTTCTGGCACTGTAGCTTGGTTTTCTTTTATAGAGGTAAGTTTGGTGGGGTTTAAGTGGGTTTTGGCAGGGCTTCTGCTAAATGATGAGGCCCACTATAGCGAGAGGTGTCGACTGGCCCTGGATGGTTAGCATCTTGATGAGCGCTACCCTATACATTTGGATAGGAGAGGGTACTGATGGCAATCTACTTTCTATCTTACTTTTTCTGGATGGTTGCCTTTTGGATTTTGGTTTGTTTTTCCAGTGCATATTTGTGGCACCGACTCACCCCCTACGGCACTGGCAACTTAATCTACCATTCCAATGTATAGTTAAATGTTTGATGTATGTGGTTGAGAATGTATAATGTGTTTTGATAAATTTTGAACCCTTGCAAATTGTCATGATTCAAACGTTACCTTTGTATTATGACCTAGATTTGTCACTTTGTGTTCTTTTAGTATTCAAACACTTTCAAATATTCCTCCATTACTTGGTCATTCATGTAATTGAATTAATTATAAATGTATCATGTGTTACTTAATTAATTTTTCATTAGATTTAAATATGCTGCTTAGGTCCGAAAATAGAAAGGGTCATTACAGATTGAGCTCATGCTCGAATTTAGAGGTTGCTAGGAAACATACTAAACCTAGCGGGCTAACTAATTGGGACGGCATCACTATGCCCAATGATGATAGATCGATTTATGATGTGTCTGGTTCGGGCTAGGCAAGCAAGCAGGGCATGTAGATATATAATATGGGCCTTCCTGACTTTGAAATTTTTAGCAACTGGATTAAAATACGTATGTAATTCCATGTGTACTAGAAAACCCTTCAATTATCCTATATCTATTTTTCTTGTGATTTGTTGTTTGGATTACAATAAAAACTCTGCCTCATGTTGTGCAAACTTATTGCATAATAAAAAGCAACATTGAGCACCAAATCAAGGTTGCATATGGCAAACAATCAACATAACACAGTCATCTTGCTATTTCCCCTCGCTGCTGTTGATGGAGATGGATTTAATAGTCGCTATATGTGGCAACTCCAATGGTAGGGAACACTGAGAACTTATGGGTGGATTCTCTTAGACTATGGCTTATGGTTTTTGACTTAATTTTTTAAATTCTGGCTATTTGCATGAGAGAATACGGAGAGAGATACTCGTGTGCAAGTTTGATTGATATAGATGAAGTCAGTACAACGTCTATTATAATCGACTTGTAGACTCTGTCTTGAAAAGACATATCGTTTGAAAGTTAGTTACTGTAACATAAGCCAAAAGCCATGAGTAGTGAGTCGAAAAGAACCCAACCTATGAGTTGAAAGCCTTGAAGGATGAGGAGCTTGAAGCCTTGTTCGTATTAGTTTCTGCTTAAAAAAGCTAAAAAATCAATACAAACACCTGACTTTTCGAAGCGACTTCTCCACTCTTCTCGTTACTATTTCGCTCCGGGGATTAGGACGAGGGTCACAGGTGCATCACGTACCTCACTCCTCTCACTCCTGTCATGCACACGCATCTTTCCCACACTTTTTTTAATCGCTCACCCCTTCTTCTAAAAGCCACTTCTTTTAGTAATTACTATTTATTTTCGTCTCATCAACTCCGATCTCTACTGTCCAAGAGAAAACACGCACATGCTTTCTTCCTTGGAACGACATACGCACACAAGTAAGGAGGATGAATGAACACAGGAGAGACTTCTTTTGTGGCAACACATGCCTTTTCTCCTTTCTCTGTTATTCACTCGCTTTTTGATTTGCTTAATAGGAAGTGCACAGCTTAAATAAGCCTCCCGCACACACGGTCACTCAACCTGTACTCTGTGCACTCACTAACTCCACTAGCTAACAACTAGGACCTATTCTCATACCACTGTCTGGGATTTTCTCTACGATCCGGATGACTCGGCCAACTCATTAACTAAGTTACGGCCGTTACTCGGACGCTCATCTATGACTGTTACTCGACTTACGAGTACGTCTGAAATAGTACTCTTACAAGTATGACTTATGACTTCTTCAGCACTCCGACACTCCGACTATCGACCAGGTACTGTAGTTTCGACTACCAACCGGGTACTGTAGCTTACAACTACCGACCAAGACTCCTCAATCACAGCACTTCGACCACAATGCCTTGACTACGGCACTTTGACCACGGTGCCTTGACCACAGCATTGGCTCGACACTTCGACTTCTACACGTACTCAAACACATGAGTACTCGACACACGACTATACAGTATTTGAACACACAAATACTCGACACACGACTACACAATACTCGAACACACGAGTACTCGATATACGACTACACAATACTCAAACACATGAGTACTAGACATATGACTACACAGTACTTGAACACATGAGTACTTGTGTGTTCAGCTTTAGCTCAACACTTCGACTTCTACATGTACTCGAACACACGACTACATAGTAATCGAATACACGAATATTTGACGCATGACTATACAGTAATTGAACACACGAATACTTGACACACGACTACATAGTACTTGAACACATGAGTACTCGAACACATAAGTACTCGACACACGACTATACAATAATTGAACACACGAGTACTCGACACACAACTACACAGTACTTGAACACACGAGTACTCGAACACACGAGTACTCGACACATGACTACACAGTACTCAAACACACGAGTACTCGACACCGACCACTATCAACAATAAGATTAGTTCCAACAATTAACCTTCTAATCTTGTTGTCATTATTTGTGAGTTCCTCCTCGCCGAAACTTCAGAGTAGCACCGGTTTTTCATTCGCCTCAGCGAGATGCACCTCTTCCTTCCTCGGCTTGCGACACTTACTAGCAAAATGCCCACGTATGCCACAATTGTAGCATATTACCTTCTTCCTGTTGAACTTGCGCACAATGGTGTCGGAGTTGCTGTTGTCCTTGTCGTCATGGCTATCTCTACGACCTCTACTTGCTTTGATGCAGTTATCACCACGGTCACGGTTCTTCTTCGCGCCGTTGCCTGACCATTCTCCACCACCTATGAAGTGGATGGATCACCTTGCAATAGGCCTTGCACTGCGGACGAAGACTCACTCCTTTCTTCCCTCAGCATCTTCTCCGACTCATGGAAATTACCAAGGCTCTAATACCAAATGTTGGAACTGAATTTATCAGCTCCGATCTCTACTCTCCAGGAGAAAACGCACACATGCTTTCTTCCTTGGAATGACACACGCACACGAGTAGGGCGAACGAATAAACATAGGAGAGACTTCTTTTTCTGGCAACGCACACCTTTTCTCATTTCTCTGTTATTCACTCGCTTCTCGATTTGCTAAACAGGAAGTACACGGCTTAAATAAGCCTCACGCACACATGTCACATGACTTGTACTCCACACACCCACTAACTCCACTAGCTAACAACTAGGACCTGTTCTCATGCCACTGTCTGGGATTTTCTCCATGATTCGCATGACTCGGCCAACTCATTGACTCAAGTTATGACCGTTACTCGGACGTCCAGCCACGACTGTTACTTGACTTATGAGTACATTTGCTACAATACTCTTACGAGTACGACTTCTTCGGTACTCGGACGCTTTGACTACCGACCAGGTATTGCAGCTTACGACTACCGACCAGGTATTGTAGTTTCGACTACCGACCGGGTAGTGTAGCTTATGACTACCGACCAGGACTCCTCGACCAAGGCACCTCGACCACGGCACTTCGACCACAGCTTCGGCTCGACGCTTCGACTTCTACACGTACTCGAATACACTAGTACTCGACACACGACTACACAATATTCGAACACAAGAATACTCGATACACGACTACATAGTACTCGAACATACAAGTATTCGACACACGACTACGTAATACTCGAACACATGAGTACTCGACATACAACTACACGGACTCAAACACACGAGTATTCGATACATGACTACACAGTACTGAACACACGAGTACTTGACACATGACTACATAGTACTTGACACCGAGCGCTATCAACAACAAGATTAGTTCTAACAAAAACCACAGCTAAAAAACATCAGCAAAATCCAATACAAATGCCCCTCAATCGCAGACGTTGCGATGCATTCCATGCTCATGGTTGCCACTCACTCGAGCTCCTGGGTGACCAGACATCACATCTAGGGAGTGAGAGATTACCTCACCACCGGCGACGAAGGATCGTTTGGACTTAATTGAGCATCATCGAAGATGTCGGGAGCTTCTTTGCCATCCCCGATGAAGTTGACGTTGTCGGGAGCTTGGCGTTGTCGTCGCCTAGGATTCTCTTGGCATATGGAGTCGAGGACTTGACTCGATGAAGTTGTTAAAATATTGTTGCCTCCTCTAGTGTTTTTTTTTCGTTTGCAAAAGCACAAACCAGATGTAATTTTATTGGGTTACCGGCCCACCCAAGGAGGTTTCTTTTAGCCCAGCATGGAAAAGTTTTGGGCTGGAATTTTACATCAATTCTAGGGCCAAAACCGGGCTTCCAAACAGACCCTAAGAATGTGATTCTCTCTCCCTCCCTCTTGGTCTGATTGGAGCCGAGGATTTCGAAAGCACCTACTTTCTCTAACTCTTGTTGTCATGTGGTTTTCTTTACCTCGTAAACACAACTGAGTTTGATCTTAAAATTTGTAGACAGAGAACACGTCCTCGCTTATATATATGTTATTTTTTAGAATTTTAAAAACCTCCACACCTAATTTTCACAAATGTCCAATACTTAGCTAGTTTTCACAACCTCTGTGATATGTAGGGAGGCTAATGATCATCATTATTCATTAGGCTGTGCACATCTCAACCGAACCGAAAACACTGGACCAAAAAACTGAACCGAGCCAGTTAACTCGGTTTAACTGGTTTTCGGTTTCCATATTTTGAGTTTTTTTTTCGTGTTTGGTTTTTTAGGAAAAAACCAGCTAAAAATTGAAGAAACCGAAAAATTAGCAGCGCATGGTGTTCCATCTGGGATTCGAACCATAGCCATAGGGTTTAAAAGCCACACACTCTACCAACTAAGTTAGGATGACTTGTTGTTTATTGAATAGATACGTGTTATATATGTATACCTGGTGGTCATGGCTCTAACGTCTAGAAGACCGAAGTAATGGATGAGTTGTTAGTCTTACTTTTGCATAATGGTAAGGTAGACAATTGATTATTTTTGTGGTTGTTAAAAATGGGCAGAGCACCTCATTAACATTAATTATTATGTTTTATTGCTTTATGCATATGCCGTCGAATCTCTATACTCCATTGGAGTGTTTCTAAGGTACTAATTCTATTGCCAGTAGTATCTACTCGTTTCGTTAGTCGCTATATTGTTTGCAATTTGCGTCAACTTTAGTAAATATGGTATTTACCGATACCGTACCGAAATAAATTGGGATTTACTGATACCAAACCGTTTTTAAAAATGCCGTATACTACCAAACTAATAATATCATATTTGCTGTATATACCGAACCGATTTTACCGAACTAACCGAATGCACAGCCCTAATCATCATGTTATGCAACATTTATGTTTTGCTTAAAATAGTGGGCAGCCTTCTAATTTTGAACCAAGGAAAAAACATTTATGGTAAATAAGCGTCGCATTCTTCAGGAAATTACATTACTAGTTACTTTGCTTCGCAGCTCAAAACAGTATCTTATATTCCATAATACTTCTATTTTTATCCGCTATTGGTTCTCTTCATCTTTCCCTCTGTGAGAAGTTTGGAATATCTACCCTAAATTGAGCTGCACTTGAGCTGATCTTATCTATCATGTACTTCAGCTGATCTTATCTAGCACGTGCAGTACTCTCCGATTTCAAATATACGTCCGTTTAGCTTTGGACACTTGAATTAATGAGTAAGAAAAATGACCTTGTTATCCTATATTTATTCATATAATGGTTCTACTCTTAAGCGTGACTTGAAAGAGAGGTTGAGAGAGATCTCATTTATTTATGTGAAAAATGAGGCTTCAATTAGTGAGGGTATAATAGGAAGAAACGAAATAAATGTACCTAGGTTGGATTTAAATTTAGAGAAGAGTCGTTAAGGCTAAAACGACTTATATTTTATATTCGCAGTATTTCGCCTCTTCGGCAACGGCGTTTTACTTGTAGCACAAACATGTTCTTGCTAGCCTAGCAGGACCTTGTGGTAGATGCAGGCATTGACACCACGCGGCACTCGAGCAGTTGTGAAATGCTAGCGAAATGAATTGCCACAGAGCCCGCACGGTTGCATTGCTAGTTTACTACCACGATGGACTGGAAACGCCAGATCGGCTGTACCTAAGCGGCTGCCAGCACAGAGCGCACAAAACTCACCTGTCCTATGCTAGTATATAAGCTGTTGTACAACAGTACAGGTAAACCTTGGATCAATCATGTGAAATCTGGACATATTTGGACCCCTAAACACCCAAAATTCCACTTTTGGCCCCAAATCAAAAAATTCCGTTCTGGACCACCTCCCCACCGCGCTCACGAGCTGGTGCCACGTGTCCCGCACGCGGTCGGCGGCGCGCGCGCGGCGCGCGGCGCGCGCGGACGCGTCGGCCGGCGTGGTCGCTGGGCGGCGCTGGGCGCGATCGGCGCGCGGCCGCGCGTGGCGGCGCGCGGCGCGCGCGCGCGCGGCGCGCGGCGAAGCGCTGCGATCGCGCGCGCGCATGGCCGCTGCGCGGCGCGCGATCGCGCGTGGAGCGGCGGTCGCGCGGCGGCCGGGACACGTGGCGCCATCTCGCGAAACACGCGGTCGAAGGGGTCCAAACGGAATTTTTTTGGTTTAGGGTCCAAAAACGGAATTTTTGGGTGTTTAGGGGTCCAAATATGTCCAGATTTCCAATCATGTGCCCCAGAAGCGTATCTTATGAAAACGACCTGGTCCCCGTAACCAAAAGATTCTGTTCGCATCACATGATAAATAATCGGTCCAAACACAAGCAATGTTGGTCGAAGAGACCATCGCAAAGTTGTGGTAGCACAGAAGCAAGAGTACACACAAGTCACAGCTTTCTAAAACATGCTAGTCATTCTGGTAATTTGGAAACTCAGAATGCAGTGTAATGGGGGAGAAAACATGTATCTGAGGCCTACATGTCCATCGGGGCGGCGTCGGAGCCCTTGTCCTCCTGCTGCATTGAGCTCGACTCGGCTGGCGCCTCTTCAGTTGCTTCCATTGATTCAATTATTTCTTGGATTCTCTTGGCGTCAATCATCTCAAATGGCTCAACGGTGCCATCGTCCTTTCTGCCAACAATAGCAACGGTGCAGTTGGAGCTGGTCAATTTCTCACCTTGCAGGGTTTCCTTTATGGCGGAGAGGGCATCTTTGATCAGTTGGTCTGGGGTGTAGTCATTGTAGCCGTGAAACCTGCGCTCAAGGAAGGTCTTTGCAGCTTGAGAGCGAGAGCCTATAGCAAATGCCTGGTACTCGAAGTAGTTCCCACTTGGGCAGTTATAGTAGAGATGGGCTCCAGACTCATCCAATCCAGCAACAAGGAGGCCAACCCCATAAGGTCTCTTCCATGAACGCTGTGTGCAAACCTGCAACAATATTTAAGAGGGGAAAAAGTAAATACAATGTCCACCTACCACCTTAAAATGGAGGAAACATGCGTGAGCATGAAAACAAATCGACCTTTAGAGAACAATGTCCATCCGTACAAGTTTCCGTACAAGTTGAACTAGCAAGTTTAACTAGAAGGTAACCAAGATGCTTGGTTGAAAGTAATTATTTCAGTACGGCTACAAAAGGAGAATAAAAAAATAATTGCAACTGCATGACACTGGGAAAAACAGGTGCAGCTCATCTGATGAATTGCTCCCCAAAACTTGCACACACCATGCTCTGGAAAGCAAGATGTGACTACTCAACTGTGAACAAAGTGGAGGATGCACAATAGCACGAGCAATAGACATGCACACACCATGCTCTCGAAATCAAGATGTAAAGTACAATCACAATCAAGGTGGTGGATACACAATAGCACAAGGCACAATCAATAGCTCAATTAATGGACTGACATTAATAGTTTCTTATGAAGTGTAGATATGTTACTGGGCACAACTTTACCTTCCAGCAGTCAAAACAGAGATGCATTAAGCACTAGTGCCCAACTCCACATCAGTGCTATGTTGATGTACGAAGCATTAGTGTTAATTCCACATCGTATGGAGATACTCCCTCCGGTCACAAATACATGTTGTTTTAGACATCGACACAGTCCCCAAAACACAACTTTGACCACTAATTTTAAGTTCTATTGTAATATCCAATAAAATTATAATGTTATGAAAGCATTTTTCAAGACAAATCTGCACATATGATTTTCATGTATCCAATTTAAATATTTAAAAAGATATTGATAGTCAAAGTTTCGAAAGTTTGATTGCACCTGTAGCCAAAACAACATCCATTTGTGACTGAGTAATAGGAACATGGAGGCAGAAGTATTTTTGAAAGAAAAACACGAGAATGAAATCACTAGTTGCTCATCTAGATTATAGGTAGCAATAGCCAGGCAAGAAATCATCCTTCAAAGCTAGGCTTTGGCAAAACTTTAGTATCTAACAAGTCAAAAACCCTTTGAGTTTGTTTACTTTGTAAGCTGAAATCTTAAAAAGAGATCATCATGAAATGGAGATCCTAGTCACAGATGTACTAAATCTAATAAGCAGTTTCCAAAATATGGCGTGATTTTCGTATTCAAATCATACATGATACAACTGCAAATTGTTTTTTACTGATGAGCAATGAACTATAAGTGTGACCATATGCAACAGGGAAATATAAGCAAGATAGACTTGTCATAAAAATCAGTATAGCTTATTATTTGTACATATGCTAACTGAGGGACACTATGGGAAAAGGCAAACAAACATATGAAAAACAAAACAAAACAGGGTGATACATGGCTACCAAATTGCCAATTATGAGATAAAAATTGGGGCTTGTCACTAAAGAATGCTATGGCAAAGACATTTACGGCATCATTACACATATCATATATCTAGTATAGCAAAACCTTTGGTCAAGACATACCACACATAATTTAGGATTTAAAAATGCGGAGCAACACGAAATACATAACTCAAATTGTAAAGAACCTCGAAAATCCACCTTTTGAATTTACTAGACAAGCTTCTAGCTAAGTAGCGACAATGGAAAGCAAAACCACAAGACAAAAAAAATGTCAGCTCTTCCTTATTACCAATGAACCAGAAATAACCCAATCAAGATACTACTGGATGGGCTCTAAAGGGCACAGGATCTTAAGCAATACATTCTTACTTTCTGAATCATATTTCGGTAACCATATCTAGCTTCTTTTGTGATTTTTCTTTATTGAATTACGAAACTATGCATGCGTTGCAAGATAGCTCAACTTTTGTGTTTATGTGAACTCAACTTTGCTGACTCCATACTAAACTGAATCAGTATAGCATAAGTCTGGAAGAATAACACAAAAGGTCGCCTAGTCTTCAATCATATCTTATCAGAACATGCATATCAAATCATAATTAGTCTCAGCCTACCTAAATCTTCCCTAATCACAAGTGGACCAGTACTCCAATGAAATGAAGCAAATACAACAAATCCCAGTTGCAAAGCCTAATACCACACACTTTAGACATAAAAATTCTAGTTGATGCGTACAGATAGATAAAAGCACTCATCAAACCTGAATACACAAGTCCGTATTTGAACAACTTCCACAAGTGAAATTCGCAGCAGCATGTTAAGCATCAGGCAAAGATGGGGGAAACTCCAAACCTAGACTGTGCGTTTTCAGTAAGAAAGTGAGGACTCGTCAGAGGGAAAACTCTGATACTGCTATAGTTTACATATTGGTGTGAAATTCTACGTCCCAACAGAAGTAACCTACCACCGAAGGTCCAGAACCATAAAAAAAAAAAAAATCAAAATTTCAAGAATTCTACATGCATAAACTGTAATCGCAAATAAGCCCCAAATTGGGGTCTGGATCCTGATCCGTACCACTAGCCGAAGCATGAAAAATCTAATTTGGACCCTTGGTGCGGGCCCCCATCGACATCATCCATGAAAACCCTAATCACCGACCAACATCCTACCCGAGACTGCCTGCCTAAGCACGAAAACCCTGCTCCCGCTACAGATCTGATCCCTCTAGCTCGAAACCCTAGGCACACAAGCAGATCGAGCAAACCAGCAGCAGCAGAAACAACCGTAGAGCGGAGATCGCGTGGGGACGGACCTGCGCCTTGTCGGCGAGGCGGAGCGCGAGCCTGGAGACTGGGAGCGGCGCGTCGTAGACGAAGGCGTGGTTGATGCACTCGGAGCGGAGGAAGCGCGAGAGGACGCGGCCGTCGGCGGTGAGGCCGGCGAGCGCGACCCCGGCGTGGTCGGCGACGCGGAAGACCTTGCGCTGGTGGGAGGAGAGCTCGGAGGCGGCCTTGTTGGAGGCGGCGAGGACGGCGTGGGTGCGGGAGCGGAGGCCGACGCAGGCAGAGCCCTGCTTGACGGCCTCCATGGCGTACTCGACCTGGAAGAGCCGCCCGGCGGGGCTCCACGTCGTCACGTCGGTGTCGTACTGGTTCCGGAACATTATCGAAGTTTCCTTCCTCTCGCGGTACGGGACGGCGGCGTGTGTGTGTGTGTAGGGTTCGGCTTCTCGGGTTCCCTTCCCTTCCCGGGTGCTTCAACTAATTTTGTTGGTGTGGTGAGGAGGCGACCTTCTTAGGCTCCAAGACGGAGGAGTGTGCGTGAGTGCGAGGGGCCCACGTGGCGGTGACCGAGAAGGAACGGGGGCTTGTTTGTAGTTGTAGGCCTAGTATTGGGCCCATCCCGTCCGGGCTTTAAGGCCCAGCAGCTCACGTGACTGGGCTATCTAACTGGGCTGTATGATTTTCAAGCTTTATGGTTCTCGGCCCAAAGATAGGTTTGAACCCAAAAAACACTCAGTTGCTGGAAAGTAAAAAATACTATATATACTAGTATAGTGTCCGTGCTAACGCCACGGCGGCATTTTAGGGATGCACACGAAATCAACCAAACGAATTTTTGAATGGCCATACATGTTTTGTTCACTGCTTTCAAAGCCAATTTTTGAATGATCATATATGTTTTGTTTTTGAATGGCCTTGTTTCCTCACGCGTCACCTTAGAGCTTGTGCTCGCAGTTCAAGATTCTCCTTGGAGCTTGTATTTGGCTCTGCAATCGATTCTCGGCTTCTTTGGTAAAGGAAGAGATGCAGCAAGCGGAAAAAGGAGCAAGCGTGGTGTCCACCAATCTGTCAACATAGCAATCGATATAACTACTTCAGCGAGTTAGAGACTGGAGTACATACTACAATGCTTAGGTATAGTCCTGTGAAAAGGGAAATTAAATTAATGAGGTTTGCAAACTGCGAAGGAAGATATTCACATTTTGGAAACTCGTATCCCACTCACCCATGGCTCAAAGATATTCTTTTGGTACTTTTGGATCTGAACCATCCGAATATGCATTGACACGAAGGGTGTTAAGATCCAAAATACAGCAATTTGTACAGTTAAAATAAGTATTCGATATTCGCATTTCCTTCTAAAAGAGAAAATTTGCAATGTCAGACAACAGACTACGAAAAAAGTGCATGGCCTTTTCTTTATCCAATTTTGAACATATATTAAACTATTTATTGGATGGTTTAGCTAAAAACATAAAACAATGAAGATAAAAATCTTACACCAATACGATGAATAACTATTTGTTTAGGATAAGACCTTGCATATGAAGAGTTCCCTTGCCCAAATGCAACTTGTGTACTGTTTACGCTATGGCAACAGTGGTAATACATCATTAGCAATATATTCAAACTAACAGAAAAATGCCAACAATATTAGAAACACCCTTTACATCCATCAACAAGCACACATCTTTGATGGTTCTAATGATCTAATCCATGACTTAAGAAAGGGACAGATTTTGAATATCCGCTTTGTATATTAGGTACACAACTGGACATGCATATAACCTAGTAAATAAAGATTGTTCATACAAGCACAGGCCTAAGTGGTCACTCATTGCCAAATTTTGGGCTGCAAATATGATAAGCAAAGTGATCATGAAACACTTACGTAAGCTCGAACACATAAAAATAACAAAGTTTGAACTACGATATTGAAGAAAAATGGCGTAAACAATAACAAAGTGTGAGTTATTTTACTTTGTCAAGAAAACCATTAAATCAAAATGCAGGATCTGCAAGGAAATAATAACAAACATTGGTCGTGATGACACAAGCAATAAATTTCAAAAGAAAATACACATTTTTTAGAAGTGAACTCCCATATTTCAAGAAATGCTTTGGAACTAAATGCAAATTTGGTTTAATAGCCTTTTAGTACACCCTAAATTCTTTATTCACAAGAGAAAGCTGCAATGCAAGGCATGCTGATTGAATGGTAAAATAAGGGGATGGACTCGTATCTATTTCTTCCTTGTTTACGCCGACGGAATGAAATGTTAGAACTACATCCATAATTTCTTTTTCAAAACCACAAAAATGGTCACTTGTAAGAGGGCCAGCACCTACTAAGCACAAAGAAATGGCATTTCGAAGAAAAGAACTCAACTAAAAGTAAGCATCATATGGCAATGGAGTAAAACATTCAGGTGAACAATGAAGGAAACATTCAGCCCAACTATGAAGGAATCTCTGCTGGCTTTCTGGCACTACAAACAAAACAATATTAGCATATGTATCAGTATAAAGCCAGCAATCAAATGTTACCATATGCAGAAATTTGTGATTGCACAAAATTAAATCATGAAGTCAAAGATTCTATTATTATAAGTTTGGGTTTCAGTCAAACAGTAAGTTTAGTTTCCATCATCATTGACTAAAAGCACATAGTCTTCTATTTGATCTCTGAAATAAAAGTCATCAACAATTCACTGAATTAGTGCACTAATGGAGTAACTGCACACGTAGAAACAAATGATCACATTGCATTAAACATTATCCTAATAAAGAAGCTCTTATATCAGAAGATCTGATGTTTTCATTTTCTAAACTCTTGATAACGTGCACTATAGCTACAAAAGACAATAAAGTAGCCCATAAAGAAATTGACATAAACCTCACCTTAGTGAGCTATGGCTGGCAGATGCGGTGTCCACTCCTCAGTCCAGAACTTTGCTAGTAGTGCAAAGAAGTGTTCATGCTTGTCTGTGTTGCGTGTTATTGAAGATGTATGCAGATTCAAAGGGGATACAGCAGAAAGATGTATGTAAAGCACGGTGCAACAATTAGGCCAGAAAAGGCATGAAATTTGCAATCGGGCATCATTGTGACAAAAAAAAACATTACAGTTTGCTTCCAATGTCAAATCTAAACGATTGAATGCTGGTCGTAGTGATTACATGGCAGAACCCATTTCATGTCCATTTGCACAGAAGGATACAGCAATGGGAGCTAATTAAATGACTTAGGAGCAGGAGATCAACACTGTCCTTAGCACAAAACATTTGTTGAAGAAGAAATTAACTAAGCAACTAATCCAAAAACGTCAACTACTTTTCAAGAAAATAAAGTGCACAATCTTGAGGAATGATTCTTCCTCCGCAAACTTACATTGCAGGCCTAAAAGAAGATCTTGGCAGGGAAACATAACCCAACCAAGGTACATTAAAGAGGAAACATACAAACCTCATTCTTGTTACCATTAGAGGAAGTCATAAATTTTTTTTTCTAAAGCTGTTATGGGTATATCTCTTCATTCACCTGAGCACATAGAAAAGATAATTGAAAACCTCCATAAATTAATCATGGATATAAACGATTAAAAGCCGATGAACTTTCTCCTTACCTCCTTGGATCAAATTCAGACATAAGGCTTCAGAGCAATGGTTCAAGTAGCTCACAGACTATCCTGTAAAAATATGACCAGCACACTAATGTCCTTTAGCAAACAATTGTCCTAACTCCTAAACAAATATTTTTCCAAAAGCATTATAAAATAATTTCCAATGAAGACACTCAAACCAAAAACATCACGGTGGCATTGTCACCGATTCTGACAAAGCTGAAAATGCCCTTCATCATGACCCAAGGCTTAGCACATGATGACCGATGCCACCTTTGGCAAATTATAGGCATCTTTTGTTCTTTGTGCAAGACGAAATATACCAACTCAACATGTTAACACAATCTAAATGCAATGAAAGACCTAACATATGAACTCAACATATTGACACAATCTAAATGGAGCAGATGACCGTTAAGCGCCCTAAGGCATGCATGTCTAATGCAATTCTTCCCTTTGTACTCGTCGAAAGGACAAGCTACAATGTTGCAAAGAGGGAAGAAATTGCCGAGAAACTATAGGCCACCGGCTAAATACAGAATTGAGAACACCAAGGATTTTGCTAAGAATACCAGCATGTAAATTCATCTTATTTATACACAGCAACGCCAGTCTCTCGGTTACAGAAAATATGTGATCCAGAAGCAAAGTGAAACATACAGATCGAACAGTTTAATTAGAAGAAAGAAGAGAAATGGAATGACTGCATTAAGCTTATTAACTTTCAGATCAGATAATCATGAAATGTGTAGCATCAAGCTATTGACACAAAAGATAAGTAAAAGGAAAAATGAATACATTTTTTCACCCATTATATACACTTTAACTTGCATTACATCTAACATAACAGGACTGCCTCAATCGAAATGGGACATCAGGAAAGTATTCTGTAGACAATACTTTCGTTCTGACCTTGCCTTGCATCACCGACTTCTTTACTGCATAAACGAGGCCTAAATCACGATTAAAGCTAGAACTCGTTTTATATTCCTTGGTTTCGACCATGTACATTTAATTTATAATGGTTTCTGACCATGAGAAAGAAACCTTCTTCAATAGAACATGAAAAGGCTCGACGAAGGGAAACAAAAGAACAAATCATCCAAAGAAGAAAAAACTCATTGCAAATGAGAGCCGAGCCGCCAATATGCTCCAAGAGGTATGCATCTGGTTCTTGTTCATCCTTTTTGGGAGTGTGGCATTGTTTTTTGGGAGATGGTAAATGAAATATTTTAGCAGAAAAAATACAAGGGACCAGTCATTATTGAGTATTTTACCCGCAAGCAATCAAGAAATATTGGCATGATAGTATCACAGCTCATCAAACAGAATGATGAATCACAGGACTTTCAGTTAGAGATATACAAGGACATTCTACAACAAGTAATCAAAATCTTCTGCTTGTAAAAACAAGCTGTCATATTAAAGCACACTACATATCATAACGAGCAACCATGACTGTAATATTACACCGACTAGGAGGGTCTTAAAGCATGAATCACCAATCGGGGCTAGAAGGCTTAAGCATGTACGCATATCAAGTTTGTAGTCCATCGTATAATATGCAACGACAAAATGCGATTAATGACACTCAACGCTAACATTATTTATAAAGAGTTCAGATTTATCTGCATCAATGTGCCAAATGGCTCTAGAAAAAGGCAGGTCAATGACAACATTCCCAAGATAAATGTCTAGCATTCATCTTCAATTTTATTTGTACAACTATTCCAAAGCAGGCAAGTAAATCTTACAATTTGATCAATTTCTCAGCAACACATGTTTATTTCGACATTCCAGCATGGCTAGGCAAAAGAGTACATGTAATCCAGTGGCATATCCAAAAACCAGTTTAAAACGGAAAAAGGCAGATGCTAGTATGCATATACATCAATTGTTCAAGTCGGTCTGTTATATGTGCGGATAGTACACGAAGTTGGAAGGCACAATGTATTTCTAATCAAATATGATAGTAGGCGGATACAATGTGTAAAAGATAGCGAGTCGGTGTTTAATGCATAGAAGTTTAAAATAACAAGAAGCGAAAGCAATTCCTGTGAAGAAGGTTTGCACCTTAGCCATCGTATCACGTTTAACAAGGCAAAAATGACTGATTTGCACCAACGATATTAGCAATCATTTGACTGGTGATGCAATAACGTGGAACAACCATTGATACTATGCTAGGACAAGTTTCTACAATAAGGACACATTGATAAATAGCGCGTATAGACAATCTCCAAAATGCATCGAACATCATACAATCGGACGTGAGAACATGACTACCGACGAGGCAACTGCATTTTTATTGCTCACACCAATGTCAATCTATTTTCAAAGACAATGCAAGTCAATCACAAGTAATTTACCAAAGCATCATCACTTGAACTATACATCCCACTAATTTCATTAAATACAAATGATTGGGGCACCAAAGTACTCCAACAAACCTAATGGATATGGCGGCATGCATGATCCCGATCTTAGATTCAGAACAATGGAAACAACAAGAGAGCCTACGACTACGACCACAACCTCACCTTGGTACCAAAGGGCCCGACGGGAGGATCCATGTCGGCGCTTCTTCCCGCAAAACCACAACGGATCGAAATCACAACCCATTCCGGTACCAAACCAAACCAAGCGCGATTCAACACAAAGCTCCAAACCCCAAGGCCAAGTCCATCTCACTGAGCTCCGCCAATCCACCAACCGATCGGCGCCAAACCGGCTGCATACACGAGATCGATGAGGCGGAGCTTACTGAGAGAGCGGTGGTGCGCGCGAAGGCGCCGCGCCGTGGAGAGCGAGACAGCGCGGCCGTGGTGATGGAGGAGGAGCGCGCCGCCAAAGAACGGCGCGCGGCGGGCGGGGTTAGGGTTTGGAGGCGGCGCCACATGGTGGTGGGGCTAGTGGTGTTCTCAGTCGCCATCCGCCACTCGTGGGGAATAGGGGAGGAGAGGAGACGCGGGGAGCGGAGATCGGGAGGATGGGGAGCGGATCTGGGTCGGTCGGGAGGTGGCGAGGCGGCGGCGGGAGTCGATCGGGAAGGCGGCGGAGGCGCGGCCGCGAGGCGCGGCCGGGGAGGAGGCGAGGCGCGGCTGGGGGAGGCGGAGGGCGCGCGGCAGGGAGGAGGCGAGGCGGCGCCGGGAGGCGGGCGCGAGGCCGAGGCGGCGCGGCGGCCGGGAGGAGGCGAGGCGGTGGCCGGGGCGGCGGGGAGGCAGGTCGGCGGGGAGTCTAGAACCGAGACGACATCGACACGCATGCACGCGCGGCGCGAGGGGACGCGGAGGGTAGTGCACATCCATTGAAGGATGACCGTCGGATATGGGTGAGTAAAGAGAGAGAATGAAGAAGAATTAATCTGGTGCGGACGTTTGTAGGATGGTGTAATTAAGGGTGCATATTGTGGTGTGGACGTAGTTAAGGTTATGACTGTGGAGCAGGTAATTGTTGGGTGGATGTAGCATAATTTTAACTGGTGGATTAATAGTGTAGATTAAGCCCCGCGGACTCTCCGGTCGGAGAGGATGTCTACGTGTCAGCCTCCGCGAAAAAGCCCGCAAAGATTTGGTAATTACGTTTAGGTCCCTAGTTTTTACAAAAAGGTCCCTGGATTCTTGCGAAAAAATCCCTGCACACTTTTTTGCTCGGTAGCGACCCGCGGTTTCCTGTAATTATGAACAGGCCCTTATTTCTTCCGAAAAGGCCCTCAGTTTTTTGCGAAAAAGCCCCTCCACTCTCCTTTTATTGCGAAAAGGCCCTCGATTTTTTGCAAAAAAAACCTACGCTTTCTTTTTTCTATGAATTTTCGTCTCTTTTACTTCGGTCCACATGGTGGTTAGCGTGGCGTGGCGCCACGCCTACGTGGCTAGTAATTTCAATTGGAGGCACACTTATTTTGTTAAACTCGAGCCTGAGCGATGTGCCACTCTACATGCTGTCGTTTTATAGAATTCCAAAAGGGGTTCTTAAAAGGTTATATTACTTCAGAGTTAGTCTGCTTTGGCAAGAAGACCAGCGGATAACATCACCTGGCGAACTCGCCAGCACTGTGCATGCCAAGAATGGGGAGTGGTAGACATGGATATCATGAATATGAAATTTTTAAAAAATATTCTATTTTTCCCGGATTACAGCAATATACCTGTATTTTTATTTTACACTAATAATTTTCTGGGCCTGTTTGGCAACGGCTACGGCTTATGGCTTTTGGTTGAAATTTTTGAATTTTGGTTGTTTACGGTACAGATTACGGAGAGATAGATACTCACTTGTGATTTTGGATGGTACAGATGTTGGGCTTTTAACATGTACATCGTTTTAACTTGTAGACTCTGTCTTGAGAAAATACTCCGTTTAAAAGTTAGGTACTGTAGCAAAAGCCAAAAGCCGCCAGCTTCGGAGGAAAAGAACAGGCCCTTTGTCGCTCCACTGTTCAGCGACTATAGCTAGTCGCTCAACGGTTGCGCACCAAGTGTCAAAGTTGCCAGCTGGTTGAGTGACTAGTACTAGTTGTCCAATTATTGAGCGACTAGTCCTAGTCGCTCAACAGTGGAGCAACAGCTCGACAAGTCGCGCATCGATTGGGCAATATAAAATAATAATATTACTTTATTAATCCAATGGAAATAATTATGGAGGAATAAATAGCATATTTTGTAGATAATACATTTAGCAAATTTTGTTTGTATGTTGTTACTTTTTTGGAAATAAAAGGGTAGACAAGGAAGGTTAGTCTGATTGTGATTTTTGTAGATTCTCAAGGGTCAGAAATCTGTTATGCTTGCAATAACATTTTTGTGATCATCGTATTTTGTTTCAGTGTGATAAATTTCTGAAGAATTTTGTGAGGACGATTGAGGTAGCAATGATTAGTAAGTAGGAAGGTAAGTAATACTGTGATGCACGAGGAATTTCATACACAGCCATGCCATAGTATACCTCCTGCTACACCACCCACAACACCACCTCCGTCGTCGTCGCGTCCCACCCTTGGTCAATGCTCGCTCGTACAACCCCGTTTGGCCTTCCTCAGCGCATGGTGTCGGTGCTTCGATAGGGTGAGGCGCTCAGGAACCCTATTGACCCATGCTCCTAAGGCCTTGGGGTCGACTCCACCTATGCATGTGTGGCTACTAGGGCACCGCTGAGCTGTGACCTGGAAAGAACATCGACGGGTGTGGGCTGAGGTGCTCCTCTGACCTTCCCCGGGTTTTCCACAAAGAAGTCGTCCATGTTCTCCAAGGGGTCCTCGTGTGGGGATAGCTCAACTCCCCGCTAGGGCACGAGACCTGCAGGATAAATATTGTTTATTCGTGCAATATATCAACGTGAACAACCCGGGATCGACACAGTGTCACTCACAATCTCGGCGGCGATGTCCGTCTACAAAGAGTACATGAAAGTGTCAAACTTATAACTATGGCAACTATACTCAGACTGAGAGACCATGTGGAGGTCATCCCATGTGTGTGATGAGTAATTGACATCGGTTTAGGAAAGTCGAGTTTGATTTGGTTGGTTCGGACCTTGACGTTGCATGGTGCAATCGGGCTCGGTCAGACTTGGTCAAACTTGGTCGTATGAGATTAGGATGCCTATTCTTTGATTCGACAGGTTTGGACTTCATCATGGGTAAGTATGATGCTTTTATGCTATTTATGCTTTCATGTGTCGAACGGTGCTATTTGATGTGTTTATTATCTGTGATGGCTGCAGGACGTCGAGGCGGAGTCGTGGCGAGACACGAGGTGACCGGACTAGACACAGGCGGTGTCGAGGTCAGAACGGTTGGAGGTGTCGAAGAAGGCGGAGACTCGAAGTGGTTGCGATGCTTGGACGACAAGACACGAGGAAGCTTCCCGGAAGGTGCAAGAGGGGCGTTTCGGTAAAAACGCAAAGCTGCATTAAAGGAAGTGGATTATGGATAAAACACTAGAGTTGGTGAGGCTTAGCAGGTAAAGAGAGAAGCAATCCATTAGTGGAGAGGCTATATAAGAGCATCTCCAAGAGATGCCCAATAAATTCATACCCTAAATCTCTTTTTACGGATCCTAATCACGATATAAGGTCCCAAAATAATCATTCCCTCCAACAGATACCTAAACCGGAAAAAAAGATTGGGAGCCTAGATCATCCTCTATAAATAGAGAACGAGCCCATTTTTGGGTGTGTTCTATTTTGGGAGTCTATTTGGGAATCTGTTGGAGCTACTTTTTACCCTTCAACTCTAAAATTTAAATATTAAGAGCCATATAGAGTATCTCTTGGAGATGCTCTAAGGAGGGTGTCTTCTGCATGGTCTTCAAGGCTTTTGGAGGTTGTTTTTGCTTTCTCTTTAGTTGTTGAGAGTGGGTGGAGGAGGCAGAGGGCTGTGTCCCCTTCGATGTCTTTCTCTGTGTGTATGTGTTCTTGAGAGATAGGAGATGTGTTCTTGATCGTTCAAGCATGTATGGGGTTGTAGGGAAGGATTGAGTTGATACTCTATGTAATCATTCATCTCCCTTCCTCATTATCAATCTAAGATGGCCTTGTTTGAGTATGATTGAGTTTCTGGCTCTCTGTTGCTTATTTTCCTTCGATGCTTTCTAGGCTTGATTTTTGAGATTTTGTGTTTTGGCTTGTTTCTTGCTGGGGAGTTCCAAAATGGGTTGCTCTATGATGGGATGATGCCTCAAGATCATTTGATCGACTTTTCCCAAGAGCAAATCAAGTTTAATTTCAGTTTTTGCAATTTGGCCTTCTCTGTTCATCTTTGTCTGCTCTAGGGTTTTGAGGTAGATTTTGATCCCCTTCAGGAGATGGCCTGATTTCTGGTCTGGGAAGTCCTTTTGCTATTGCTAACTTGTCTGCAAACTCTCATGAGCAAAGGACTTAAGACCATTGAGCAATTTGGGTTTTTGTGTTGTCTCTGCAGTTTTTCAATTCTTGAGCCAAATCTGAACTCCTTGCTCTTAAGTTGGTTTCCCTCGGATCCCTGGACTCCCCTCACTATTTAGGGTGTTGTCTAGTGGTTCTGGACTAAGATTTCTAGAGCCAAGTCTCAAATTTCTTAAATGGGTGAAGTCTCCAGTCGACTGTCTGAAATTTCAGAAGTTTCGGCCTGCAGTTCCCGAGGGGCGGTCAAACCGGCCTCCTAACGGCGGTCAGACCGGCCTGTTAGGGGCGGTCAGACCGGCCTCCTAACGGCGATCAGACCGGCCTATTAGGGGCAGTCAGACCGGCCTCCAGTTTTTGGCCATCTTGATTCTGTTTTGGCCTGGTTCTTCTGAGGTTCTTTCATGGTCCTTTTGAGCTGTGTTTTCTAGAGAGTTTGTGCCTAAATCTTTTTCATAGCAATTGTTGCTATCGAAGGAGATCGTTCTATTTGGGTACTTGAGGGGGACGAACTTTTTAGAGATCGACATTCACCCCCCCCTCTGTCACCATTTCGGTCCCTCCCGTGACGATTGCGATGTTTGTTCTGCTTTCATGGTCCTTTTGAGCTGTGTTTTCCAGAGAGTTTGTGCCTAAATCTTTTTCATAGCAGTAGCAGTTTTTTCATTCTTGTTTCTGCTTATAGAGAGTAATTATTTTGTCACTCTTTTGAGGTAATGTTCAGATTGATAAGCTAGCAAAATATAGAGGGATTTTCATTTGATTGTTGATCTATTTACTAGAGTTGATAAGGCCAAGTTTTAGAACTTGTGTAACTCCTCATCTGAGAGCAAGGTCACAAATATGAATATGTGCACTATGCAGATCACAAATACTCATGTTTTAGTTCAGTTCGGATTACTGCCTTAGTTCTAGTTAAATATCTTGAATTTATTATTTTTGTTGAGAGATAATTGCTTAGAATTCATGTCATTTTCATGTCTTAGGCATGCAAACTCTATATTTTTGACCACTAGTCAGCTCAATTCTGCTTACATATTAATTAATTGTTCTTTCAAAATGCTCAAGAATTGGCTCTACATAGTCTTAATTTAGCATTAAATTAGGCTTCATCACTTCTATTATCTTTTGAAGATGTCGTCCACTCATTTTATGTCATCGTTGTTGGATGCGTGTGATGCACCATCCTCTGGAAAATCCAAGTGCCATGGAAGAGGACTATCGAAAAGGCTCGAGGGCTGATTTACCATTACGGATGTCGATGCGTCTGGGTCCCCTCTCAATCCTCGCCGAGCAGTGTCTGCATACTGGAGAATGATTAGAACAGTTGCACGGGAATAGATTAAGATCACGTTCAATTCATGAAAGACCGTAATTGAAGTTCGGAAAGAAGAGCTGATGACAGAGGTTTTTTCTATCGTTTCGTTCAGGATCTCGGAAGAACACAAGGCATCTGTGCAATGACATACATTGCTAGCGGCATGTAAACCATAGAAGAACTTCAAGAACCTGCTTGTCAAGCAATACGAGGAGAGGGATATGCGCCCTTCCACAAGTATCCATTTCTGGAACTACAATGGCAAGAGTTTGTGACAGTGAAAATGACAAATAATTTTAGGATTGGAAGTGCAGAGCATAGGGCCCTCTAGGCAAAAAAAATGCACCCCCACAGAATCGGTATAACTGGGTATGCTGGTAAAATCTTGCAATGGAAGAAGGAGGATGAGCAGGCAATCCTACGGGACACCTCTCCGCCATTTGCTGGGATCCCTGATGAGCGTGCCCAAAATTGGATAAGAGGGAGGTCATCTACCGCGTCATCAAGGGTCATCTCCTTTCGAAACCCCATAAACGAGGAAGTGTCCCACCACCTGGTAAGATATCGAACTACCTAGTTTGTAATTACTCTATAACTTTATAGGAAGTGAAATGACATGTCAGGCTCTTATAGGAAGTGCTGAGCGTAGAATCTTCCCAAGTGTCATTCCTGGCAGTCAGGGAGAGAGATATACTCTCCGTAGCCCTAGGAAACAAGGAGCACCCAAGTCGGATGAAAAGCCTTGGTCTTTATGTTCCTTAGAAACATGATTTCTCGGAGGACTCCGAAGCATACCGGAGTAGTAAGAGAGCCAAAGCCGAGTACGAGGAATAGCTAAGAGAGGAGATTAAGGCATCCCTTAGAGGGGAGATGATTGATTATGTCAGATATGGGATGCAAAGATATAGAAAAAATTAGTAGGAAGCCCTTGCCGCTCCTGTGCTACCAGCCCCCCAACCGTCAGAGTAGCTGTGCGTCCAATCCTACCTTAGAAAGCAACCACAGATTTCCTATTGATGACATCCTGGTAATAATTATTATCTCTAGAATACTCGATCTATCATATTGATAGGCCTGTTAGAGTAGCTAATTTTGTATCGTTATGTAGGTGGCTACGAAGTGTAAGCTCCAAGTGAGATATACCTCTGTTGCCCTATGCACTGTTTAGAGCCAGGCATATCCATCTAGTCCGAGGCCTTGGTGCACAGTGTAACTCTAGTGCCAGATTTCACAAAAGTGAATGTGAACATTGTTCATGCCAATTTTGAGGTTGTCCCACTGTAGATAACCCCAAACGACGAGGTATGATTCTAGGGCAAGCCATTGGAATATTCATCCAGTGGCCCAAGAGGGACATTTACCTAGAGGCTCCTACACTGGTGCCAAGTCCACGAGAGCTATCTGCACTGGTACCAAGTCCATAGGGGTTATCCGCACAAGAGCTACCCGCACGGGTGCTAAGTCCACAAGAGCTATTTGCACCAATACCAAGTCTGCAGGGGCTATCCACACTAGAGCTACCTACACCAGTGCCAAGTCAACAGGGGTTGTCCACACCAGATCTACCTACACCGGTGCCAAGTCTGAAAGCATCTAGGCCCCTAAAAATATTGGTTTTGGTAATTAATGACATTATGTGATCATGGGGCTAATATGTGTGTTAAGTGTTTGGAAGGATTAGTCTCAAAGGCAAAGTAAGAGGTACACAAAAAGATTTCACAAGATTCAAAGAGTTCTAAGACGACAAGGTAATAGTTTAGGGCTCTTTTAATTTTTACCGGTCTTAGGAGAAAGGTTGGAAGACCGGATTATAGGTTAGACGTTGTACTATTAAGAGGGATCATGGTTAAATGCTTGATCATGTGCTTATGTGCCTTATGGATCAATCTAGGATCATGCATGCACTTAGAAATAAAATTGAATTAAAACTGTGCAATTGTCAGAAATTTCGGAAGTATTGGCGTTCAAAAAACGGAACTTCCGATCGGCCGGAAGTACCGGAGTTAAACTAGCGGAACTTCCGATCGGTCGGAAGTACCGGAGTCAAACTCGCGGAACTTCCGATCGGCCAGAAGCTCCGGCTTCCAGAGCGGAACTTTTTTTTTCCAGAGAGCGACCAAGATTAAACTTAGCATCTCGGAAATCGGAAGTACCGCTAGTTGAAGTTCTGGCAATTGTGAGCGGAACGTTTTTTTCTAGAGAGCTACCTTTTCAAAACTTCATCTCGTGGAGATCGGAAGTTCCGGGGATATATCGGAACTTCCGAAAATCTGGAAGTACCGCATTTTCAATGGCGGAAGTACCACATTTAATGTCAACTGATACTTTGGACTCTCTAACATAGCTGTTCTAAGCCCTCTGCAGAAATTCGGAAGTTCCGGGTTTATACCTGCGGAACTTCCAATTTCCCTAAATTTTCAGGTTTATTTATTGTAACGGCTATTTGAGTTTGGTGAGGGCATAAATTCGACCCCACCAGCACAAGGACATGTTGTTGAACCATTATTGAGCATCCTTGAGCATAGAGCAACCTCTCACACCTCATTTTATCTCTTGTGCATTCAATTGAGGTAGTTGAGCAAATTCAAGTGCATTTCATCCATAGATTGATCCTTTGGCACTTGAGTGAGGTCAAGCACGCTGTGATTCATTACTTTTGGTGTTTGCTGACACCTAGACGGCTTGGCTGGAATGTTCGGTGATCTTCTCAAGAAGGTTGTGAGAAGGCCCGACAAGATTGTGAAGGTTGGAGTTTGCCTACCCGGAGAGGGAAAGAGCTACCGCTAGTGATCGAGGTGATTTGGCTTAATTTGTGGAGCCGATCCGATTCGTTCGGGCTTACCTCAACGTGGACTAGGGGAGACCGGCAAGTCTCCGAACACCACAGTAAAAAGTGATCGTGTCATTTGTGGTTTGCTCTCTTGTGCTTCATTTACTTTCAAGCAATTTATTTCATTAGAATCATTTGATTGCTTGTATTATTAGAGTAGCAAACTTGGACCTAGACTAGAGTTATTCTTACTCTTTGGATTGTTCATTTGTTCTAGCGTCTAATTGAGCCATATTAACTTGTTTTTAGTCTCTACATTGTTTACTTGATTTAGGCAATATATTAAGTCATAATTGTTAGCTTAAATTGCAAGAAAATTTTTAAACCGCTTATTCACCCCCCTCTTGTCGGCCTCCTCGATCTTACAAAGTCCATAGGGGCTATCTGCACTGGAGCAACCTGCACAAACATGGCAAGGGCGTAGTGCATCTACATCTCGTGCCTGGTCGACTACCATGAAGTCAGCCTACAGCTGAGGCAGCAATGGCAAATAGAAGAAGACCAATGATGATATTCCCTACTTATTGTTGGTCTAGAAATTCATGCTAGGGGAGCCGTTGGTCATCCCAATAGAGCCCCTAGGATAGGCTTGCCAGAGATTGCATGCATGGTGCATAGAACAGGCCAATAAGCCGGAGGGACAACAACACTTGGGTGTTACCGTCAAGTTCAGGCCGCATCATCCTTAGCAAGATATTCATGACTGTGTCTTGATGGTAACTATCGAGGACTTATTTTTTCTCTTCATACTCAATGCCCTCGACGCCTCACTCATTCGATACTGGATACTATAAGTGTGTATAATCATGGTCATGTATTACCGATAAATGTCATATATAATTCATTATATTTGTGTATGTGTATACATGATGACTGAAGCTAGATTACCAAAATCACCGGTTGGTTTCCTTGACCCACACTGGGTCTCCATGGATATCATCAAAGAGAATGCATCCTTCGTCGATAATTACATAACGACAACATTGGTGTCTCATCGCAACAAGTAATTCATACTTATGCCCTACAACTAGGGGTAAATGTTGCACTAGTGGCTATACTTGTTGATTTGTACGTTATAAGCAACACGAACTTAGGTTTATTGACCATGACAACATACTTGTGTAGGTTCCACTGGATTCTAATTGTAATTATACCAAAATGGGACAAGATAATATACCTTGATTCCCTAAAGAAGAACAAAACCAACTACACAGTTGTCTAATAATTTATCGACAAGTAAACACATTTCCTCTATAGATAACTCAATTGTAGTCTTTCCTTCCTTCCCAATGACTAAGGCTCTTTTTGGAATCACGTAGGTTGTTCACCACGTATGTTGAAGAGGTATGGAAATCCAAGGGAGGGATCAATGCCCTGTGATACGATCTAGATTTTTTGGTATTTGCTAGTACACATTAATCCTATATAACACTTTGTAGTAATGCCTCTCAAACTAACAAATTTTATTTTTGCAGTACCACCAGCAGCCGCCGGGCAACACCTATGGATTCTATATTTGCCATAACATGCAACTACTCCTCTATTCGTGAAGACTAATGATCCTCAAGTTTGCCAATCTTTGAATAATTATTTCATACTTATCAATTTATATATGTATGCACGACATTGATATTCCTACCGACAGGTTACGTCTATCGCTACAATTTTATTGGAATAGGTCAACCTTAAACAAATTCGAGGACAATGTATGTATTTCTTGATGTCTAAAGTTGTAAAACAAGATGCGGAGTTCCACAATATAGAATAAATTGGATTGGGATGTGATTGAGCTAATTAATTGTACATGTGTGTATTTGTTTATGGATGGATAGTTTATTTTATTTTAGTTAATTGATTCATGAAATGGATGTTCTTATTTCTAAAATGACTGAATGTAAATTGGATGTATACTGTGTTAATCTGCTTGTTTCAGAGGGCATAGCTAGCATTTCCTGAGGCTAGCCAACAAACAAAAATAGATTTAGGAATAGAAAAGAATATCACAGATAGTTTTTAACTCATAACCGTTTGTGATAATTGACTATCACAGACAGTTTTTAATAGAAACCATCTGTGATATCTAATGTATCATAGACTGTTTTAACAACAAACCGTCTGTGATAGTTTAATATTATAGATGTTTTGTAGTTGAAATCGTCTATGATATATCATATATCACATACGGTTTCTTCTAAAAACCATCTGTGATAGTTAATTATCACATATGATTTCTTGTCAAACCGTCTTTAATAGTTTGCATCACAGATGGTTCAAAAGCCATCTGTGATGACCTCATGTTATTATTGATTCATAAACTTAGACAACTCACAAAACTATCTGTGATGATATTTTTGAACTGTCTGTGATGGCCTTTTCTACAGTAGTGGGAGTGTTAGGTGATGGTTAGACTGCCCCAACCAACAACTATGTCGAGGTTGGTGGGCATCGGTTAAGTGTGAGAAACTGCTCTGATCCACTAATTGAGAATAGTTGGGAGGAGATATAATATACTAAGATAGCAATAAAAGTTTTATACTCTGATTCAGTCATCGCATCTAAGGAAATACGAAGATCCACTCGCTACAAGGATTAGAGTAACTATAGGTAAAGTGGTACAAGCCTGTGCAATGCTATGTAAATTATGAATTCATGTCTATCTCCTGAACTGGAGGCTACAGAAACCAGTGGGGGTTTGGTGCCACTATACAAGTGTTTGGTAGGTTTCTAAATAAATAATCTGGAACTTTTTCAAAACCTAACAACGAAACCTCTATTTTCTTTAAATCATGAACAAGAGAAAGAGGAAGAGAAAGAGAATGAGGATGAGCAAGAAAATGAGCATGAGAATGAGGATGGGAATGGATGATCTTAGAAATGTTAGAAGATGAGCATTTAGTGCATTTTGCTAATAAAGCTTGCTGAGTGCTTCTGTACTCACTCTTGCTATTATCTTCCTTTGTTTAGGAGTATGTTAGTCCAGAGAATTGCTAGGGTTAGGCGAAGACTAGGATCTAGTGAAGACTACCTGGATGGATTTAAATATCACCCTGGATAGAATGGTATGGACTTGGAATACGACGTGTACGATGGACGCCCCATGTGAAGGATGGGTTGAGTAGGCAGTGGTCCGGAGTTGTTTTGGTAAACTCAAGTACATAAGGGTGTTATACTTTAGTCTTCATCTTTGTATAGTTGGTTGTTAGAACCCTTCCCTTTCTAAATATTGTAATATTCGAGCCCTTGTGGCTTTGTATCAGCCCTAGCCGTGTGTGGCTACGTGTGTATAAAATTAAGTTTTATCTCTAATTATTGTTCTGCTGCAACACTCTGATGGGCTTATTATTCGTTGGAGTGATATTTTACCGAACAAACGAATAATAATCTGTTGACTAGGGTTATTACCCCTGGGTAAAAACCCATGTCGTCACACTATCTCTACTCCTTAAAAATGTGAGTTGGTGGTTATTGGCGCATTCTCCCTTAGCTCTCCGTAGCCGTCCGTTGTTCCTCAACTCTCCACAATCATCCGATCTGCTTCCTATGCAGCGTCCCCACCTGCACAAGACTCCTCTGAAACTAATGGATCGCTTTCCCAACTACTCCCTGCTAAGCATGCTCTCCTTCCTCCTATGCGTCTGCACCCCCAAGTTCCAACTGCCCACCACTTCCCCCTCTCTGCTCTAAGGCTCCGATCCATGCTCGCTCTCGTTGTGCTCACCCCCATACACATCACCATTCCATCCACCCACCTTTTCCCCCTTTGCTCTGAGGCTCTGATCCATGCCCGCTCTCTCTTGGCATGCTCACCTGCTCTCTCCATTCTCACCTCCATCTGTATTGCCATCGCTCGGCTACTGTCCCACTCACTCTCTCCCTGCGCTCACCCCTATCCACATCACCGTCGCCCGACTGTCGTCCAGCCCGTTCCCTCCACACGCACATAGGGCTCCTTTCCAAATTGGTTGTCATCTCCTTCCCCTATGTGCAGTTGGCATTAAGGGCACTATCTCCCTCCTGCCTGCTTCCTTCGCCTGGGCAACACCGCAGTCACTGCTTCAGCCCTCAGTCCTCCTCTCTCCTCTCTCGCCTCCTCCCCTTGGGCACGAGTGGTTCCTCGCATGGACTGGATTCCCTCCCGCCCCTCCACAAGTGCCATCTTCCTCCCAGATTCCCTCTCGCTCTCTGATCTTCTGCTCCCCCCTCCGATCTACCTCCTTGCTCTCCCTTCTCCCTCCCCCTTCTGACCCCCTGTTTCTCTCTGTGTGTACGTGTGTTTCAGATTTGTTAGCAAATACTTGTCCTTCCTTTCTAATTTTGTTTTCCCGTTAGACCTTCTTTATGCATTTCTCTGTGCAATTTTCCATGCCATGGAATTTGTTTTGATTTCACTAGCATTTTATTTCTATATTGGTCTTAGGGGCTGTACTTTTAAATGTGAAAGGATAAATTGGTTGATTTTGGAGTAAATTGTTCGATTGTGTGTGTTCAAAGTGGTGCCTTGGACCGTAGAGAAGCTTGGTGACTCGACACCTTTAGGATTTCAGGTGTGTTTCCTCTTTGTTGAATGACGCTGGAATTCATGTACCAAAAGAGTTTATGCTAATGCCATTGCCATGTATAAATATATAATCATTGAATTATTAGTTTTGTCTATTTTCAGCCTGTCATGTAAATTTGACAAATTTGTGATGGTAAGAACCGATGGTACGTACGTACTACTACCACACAACAAATTTATAGAAGGATCATTTTAGTTAACTCTTGCTCTGGGTTAGTTCCTATTCATACAACTATAAGCCCTCTTTCTAGATCTCAATCACTGTCAAATGCTTATGATTCTATTGTTCTTTAATAACAAACTACTTAAATCAACAAGGCTATTTTCCTATTCGTGTGATTTTGTTATCAAGGATACACGTGCCTGCTATACGTCTGGTTCTAAACATACATTTTGAATAACTAAGATAGCTAAATCGCTGAAATCTCAACATTTGGGATAAAAAGGTCGGTTTGGATTTTTTTGTCTAGAAATATTATCCTGGAATGTTGTATGGAATTTGAACTTTTATTGATCACTAGCAAGATTTAGGGCCCTTCCAATCGTGTAGCTCACTTTAAAAACCATAATAATGAAGTGAACCAACATTATATGTTAATTTCCATGCCATCATTCATTATTTTTTCACATAATCAGAATAGAGCCCCCCTACATGGAATGTAAAAATACAAATATACTATACAAATATATAAGGAGCACATATAATTGAACATTTAGGAAAGTTACATTAGCCAATATATGACACCTATCCAGATCTACATTTTCCTACCTTTGTAGTGATCATGTTAGTCTGGATTTGTTTCGCTGCTTCTTTGAGTTTTTAAAAAATAACTGCTCTCTTTTCTTAGAAATAGCTATTATAGATTATGTACAAATGAGTTGCTAAAATTGGTCAATATTCTAATGCCCTCTAAGTAATGGTAAAAACTACCAGATTTTCAATGGGGTTGGGTTGATGCTTTGCAAAATATAGCTTTGAAGTAGAAAGGTTAACGTTAAAGCAATAACAGATATATGAACTTTATGGTTTATTTCTTCAGTTCTGCGACATGCTATTCCTCCCTGAATATTTCATGGACTAGAAAACCATTGATTATGAGAAATGAGAACAATGCAATGCTGTTATGCAAGTGACAGTTGGTCCCACTTGTGCACAAATCGACTGATTCTACACTGGAATGGGAACGAATGATTTGCATACCTTGATAAGTCTCCATCACTTCTAGTAGCTTCAGCACCATATGCAATGAGAGGCAAAGGGGTGAGAGACGCTGTAAGTTCAAGTTGCAAGCGAGTTCAGGTATAATGTAGCTATCTTGGCGTTGAATTCTTATATCCTTTCTATGTTGTCACGTCTAAACTGTGTAGTTCACTAAGATATTTTGGTCTAACTAAGTTGATTGATAGTAGAGAATCATGTGATTTTACATTGTCTTGTTTGCTTTTGGGCCATAGTTAACTACCGCAAAATGTGGTGCTACATTTGGTTGATCCAATCATTTACCCAGATGCACCCTATCTCCTGTCTGAACATGCAACAGCTACAGGCCTATAACAATGAGCATACCTGTGTTTCAAACAAAAAATATCCATAAAGAGAAAAACTATGGTGCGGGGAGTTAGCATGCATGACGATGAAAATATGCCCTTTCGTTGTATATGTACAATTTATCTTTTTATCCATAGCAACACAGATATGCTAGGATAATATGATTTTTTTAATCCGAAGCAATGCACTGGGTTAAACTACATTCCTTTAAAAGTTCCATTTGGTAATGTTTGTGGCCTCACCATCTACCCTTCACAATCTTATATGTTCTCCAAGTGTATACATTCATATGTCTTGGAGGATTCCTACATATATATGTACGCATGTGTCATGAACCGGGATAAACACCACCAAGAAGATGGCCGGATGGCGTCGGCGTAGAACAAGAGGGAGAGAGACTAGAGATTTAGACGAAGAGAGACTTTGATATTATTCTGCTTGATTACAATAGCATGCGGTAGCCTCCTTATATAGATGGCTCCCCCCCTAACAGATCGAATCTAATTCCAATCCTATCTCTAATAATATAGAAACTCATATCATATCTCTAACTCTATCTCTAACATAAGGAAACTAATCTCTAACTCAAATAGAAACCAATCTCTAATTCCTAATAATAACCTGACTGGGCCTTGGGCCCAAGGCCCACACCCCTGACACTACACCCCTCTCGGACATGCAGCTCATCCTCGAGCTGCTAGACGGCGGCCAATGGAAGACCTTCGACGCCGATGTAAAAGACGAACGGGATGCTGCAGCGGATGGAGACGACCGGCCAGATCCAAATGGAACAAGGCTAAACGATGCCTGCAAAATAATAAATTTTTTTTTCGAGACGAAATGTAGTGCTTTTGATATATAATGCCGGCAAAATAATTTTTTTCATTTTTCATTTTTTTTCTTCTTCTTTTTTCTTTTTTTTGGAAAACGACTGAAGTCTTCGGTCGGTCGGTTTAGAAACCGACCGCACCCCACACACACCTCAAACCCACGGCGTTGGCGAGCGTGCCAAGGCGGCGGCGGCGCGCGTGGCGTGGCTGCGCTGGAGGAGCGCGGCGGCGGAGCGGCGGTCGACGGAGTGGCGGCTGCGCGAGCGGCAGCGACGGTGGCTCGGCGGCGGCGGCCGCGACACGGCCGGGGGACAACGGCGGTGGCGCGATATGGGCGGATACGGCCGGGCGGGTGGTGGCGCGCAGCGAGAGGAGACCGGTCGCGCGGCCGCTGAAAGCATCTAGGCCCCTAAAATTATTTGTTTTGGTAATTAATGACGTCATTTGATTATGGGACTAATATGTGTGTTGAGTGTTTGAAAAGATTGATTCCCAAAGTGATCGTGCAAAAATAGCACACCCGCAAGTGCACGGGTTGCCACTGAAATAGCGGTGAGTGTCGTGTTCTCCACAGGGACTAGACTGAGATTACCGATGCTCGGCTAAAGCTAGGTCAAACAAAACGGGGGAGAAAACTAAACTAAAACGACTAAAACGACCAAACGATCTATCCAACAACGACGAAACGAACGACCGTACGAATGGATGTCGTACGACCGAACGAACTACACGACGAGAGACTAAACGAACGACGCACAAACGACGGAAAGAACGACCGTACGAATTGACGTCGTACGATCGAACGAACAAAACGACGACTAACTAAAAGAACGACAACGACGCACAAGAACAAACGACACGGCAAGACTAAACGAACGAACACGACTACCGATCGACGATCTACCTAGCTAACGACCGCAAGAAAGAAAGAGGTAGAGAGACGAGAAGCACTAGGGGAGGGTTAGAAGCACGGAGGGAGAAAACGATCGGTAGCTAACTAGACGACGACGACAGGACAACACAAAACTACGAACACACGCACGACTTAACTATCGAGCAACCGCTGAGAAAAGCAAAGAGGGAGGGTTTAGAAGCAAAGGGAGGTTGAGACAGCACTGGGGGAAAAGAAACGGTCGCGAATCGCTAATCTGCAAACAAACACACGGTGATCCATCGATACTAACTCGACATCTAACACACAACTCGTGCATGAGCTAAATATAAATGACAATTACTAACATAAAGATCACTAACATCAACACATATAACAAAATGTAGGATTGATTGAAGAATTAAACCATCGCAACAGAATATATGATAATTTACGAACACATTAGCGAGCACAATCACATGACCACCGAACACATGCATACATCACGGATACATTTCACGAACACAAGTCCAAGAAAAACTCATATATTAAATAACAGAACATAAACCACATTGCTATCCTGACATTCACAATTCAATAGATCTGAATTCACATTTCACCAAAGACATTGCAAATGAGTTAACAGAGTAATAGTAAGCAATTATCATGAGCGATAATTAAGAACTTGAAGAAATCAAGGGAAGAAGTTGGGCAAAGACCAGGAGAAAGAAGGTGAAGCAGATGGGAGGCCGAAGGAGGTGATGGCCGTCGGCGGTTGAGCACAAGTGGTGAATAAGAAGAAGTCGTCGACGGAAGACGGTGATCGGAGGGAACTGATGAAGCCATCGGTGAGGGGGTCGCAGAGGATGGCGTCGGATGGCGGCGCTGTGAGGTGCCGGCCGAAGTCGATGAAGAAGGGCACACAGGCGGCCGGTGGCAGAAATGGAAAGGGAGAGGCGGCGCTGGAGAGAGAGGAGAGGGGGGCTGGCGGCCGGAGGAAGTGGAGAAGGTAGGCGGCGGAAGAGCAGTGGGGAAGGAGATGGCGGCGGTGAAGTGGTGGCAGATGAGGCACACGGCGGGCGGAGAGCCGAGAAGGGGAGCGAAGGAGGAGGTGTGGCGGCGGGAAGGTGAGGTTGGCCGGAGGTGGCCGGAGAAGAGGAGTGATGTTGGCGGCGCGTGGTGGCGATGGATGCGGTGGGGGAGCAGCGGAGGCGTACCGCGAGTTGCGGCCCGGCGCTCGCCGGCGGCCAGACTTGGAGGAGAGGGAAGGGGGAGCAAAAGGGAGGCCAAGGGGAGGAAGAAAACCGGGCTCAAAGAAATCCCCTGGCGGCGGCGCTGGCTTTTGATGGGAGATGGGGATTTTTGGCATCTTGTGATTTTGTCCTCCCAGTTTTTAGGGTTTACAATTAGGTCCTTCTCCAATTTGACTCTTCCTTTCTGGCCCTTGGAAACTCCGATTTTATCGCAGAAAGATCCTACGGATTCGTGTCGATGCGCACATTTATACGGAGCAGCCGCAGAATGCAAATTTTGTTGTTTATGCGCCTCGATCGCGCCGGCCTGCGGAAAAGTACAAAAAATATAAAATGGTCCATTTCGAGCAATTAAATATAGAAAATAATGCAAATGATGATAAATGGTCCCAAAATGCGAAAAATATGAGGGCTAAATTTATATAAAAACGACGCATGTCACAAAGACAGAAAGAAGAGGCACATACAAAGAATTCACATGATTCAAGGAGATCCAAGACGACAAGGTAAATAGTTTAGGGCTTTTTACTTTTACCGGTCTTAGGAGAAAGGCGAAAGACCGGATTATTGGATAGATGTCGTACTATTAAGAGGGATCATAGCTAAGTGCGTGATCATGTGCAAACATGCCCCATGGATCAATTTAGGATCATGCATGGACTTTGAATTAAAATTAAATTAAAATTTGTGTATTCCCAGAAATTTCGGTAGTACCGGCATGTACACCACGAAACTACCGCAAGGTCGGAAGTTCCGGGCCCGTGCGGAACCTTTTTTCCAGAGAGCGCCCGGAACTCGACTTAGCCGCTGGAAAATCGGAAGTACCGGCGTGTACACCGCGGAACTACCGCAAGGTCGGAAGTTCCGGGCTCCTAGCGGAACCTTTTTTCCAGAGAGCGCCCGGAACCCGACTTAGCCTCTTGAAAATCGGAAGTACCGCAGGTTAAACTGCGGAACTACCGCATGGGCGGAAGTTCCGGTTTCCTAGCGGAACTTTATTTCCAGAGAGCAACCGGGTTTCACACTTCGCCTCCTTGAGATCGGAAGTACCGGGGATAATTCGGAACTTCCGGGCATCCGGAAGTACCGCATTCACAACGGCGGTAGTACCGCATTTATTGTCCAACGGTTACTTCTGACTGTCTGACATAGTCGTTCTGACCAGGCGGCGGAAATCCGGAAGTACCGCGGATATAACGGCGGTAGTTCCAATTTCCCAGATTTTTCAGGATTGTTTATTGCAACGGCTAATTGAGGTTGGTGGGGGTATAAATTCGACCCCACCAGCACAAGGACATGTTGTTGAACCCTCATTGATCATTCTTGAGCATAGAGCAAACTCTCACACCTCACTTTCATACATTTGCATTCAATTGAGGTAGTTGAGTGAATTGAAGTGCATTGCATCCATAGATTGATCCATTTGGCACTTGCGCGTGATCAAGCCCTGCGACGATCTATTCTCTTGGAGTTTGCCGACTCCTAGACGGCTTGGCGGGAAATTCGGTGATTTTCTCAAGAAGATTGTGAGAAGACCCGAAGCGGTTGTGAAGGCTTGGAGCTCGCCTACCCGGAGCGGGAAAGGGCTACCAATCGTGATCGAGGTGCTTAGGCTCAATTCGTGGAGCCGGTCCAATTCGTTCGGGCTTACCTCAACGTGGACTAGGGGAGACCGGCAAGTCTCCGATCACCACGGTAAAAAGTAATCGTGTTCATTGTGGTTTGCTCTCTTGTGTATTATTCTTTTCAAGCAATTACTTCATTAGGATCATTTGACTGCTTGTGCAATTAGAGTAGCATACCTTGCTTTAGCTAGAAGTATATTTGCTCTTAGGATAATTTTCTTTGTGCTAGTGTTCACTTGAGTCTTATCATCTTGATTAGTTGTTGCCTTGGTATCTTGCCATTGTCAATTTGTTAAATTGTAATTGTTAGCTAAATTTAGAAGAAAATTTTTAATCCGCCTATTCACCCCCTCTAGTCGGCCTCCTCGATCTTACAAGTGGTATCAGAGCTTGGTCTCTCAATTTTAGACTTAACCGTCTCGAGAGAAAAGGATGGCTAGTGAGGATATAGCAATAGGAAAGGCACCTCTCTTTGATGGCTCAAACTATGCTTATTGGAAAATTAGAATGTCTATTTATTTGAAGGCCATGAGTCCTCAAATTTGGAAAGTCGTAAATGAGGGTTTTGTTATGGCTCTTGATCCGGATCACCCAACGGAACAAGACGGGCGTAACGCTCATTTAGACGCCCAAGCTATGAATGCTCTATTTGGAGCCTTGAACGCGGATGAGTTCAATAGAGTGAGCAATCTTGAGACGGCTCACGCTATTTGGACCACCCTTTCGGAAATACACGAAGGGACATCCACGGTCAAGGAGGCCAAATTGCATCGGCTTAGGATCAAATATGAGACATTTACAATGTTGCCCCATGAAGACATTAATGAAATGTACTCAAGGCTCAACAACATTGTGAATGAGCTCAAGGGCCTTGGAACTAACCTTTCCGATCTTGATATTGTTCGAAAGATGCTTAGGGCCTTGCCGGAGAAATATGAAGTATTGGTGACTCTCTTCCTCAACTCACCGGAGTTGGCAAGAATGACACCAACTCAATTGTTGGGCAACCTCATCACCAACGAGCTCTACAAGAAAGACAAGGAAGAGCTCTTGGAGCAATCTTCTTCCAAGAGTAAGAAGATCACCGCCTTCAAGGCTAAAGCGGTGATGAGTGAAGAATCCGAAGAAGATGATGAGGAGGACTCCGAAGAAGAATTTGCACTTCTAGTGAGGAGAATGAAGAAGTTCATGAGAAGGCGCCCATATCGAAGCACGAGCCATGAGAAGACCAAGAAAGGGCAATCCTCCTACAAGAAGTATAGCAACATTCGTTGCTATGAATGTGATGAAAAGGGGCACATTGCCTCTCAATGTCCAACAAAGAAGGATGACAAGGATAAGTCATCAAAGAAGAAGAACTACAATGGCAAGAAGAAGCTCTTCAAGAAGCTTCACAAGGATGGCAAGAATGAAGCTCATATTGGTGAGTGGAACTCCGAAGAGTATTCGGACTCCGACTCAAGTGAGGATGAATCTCCCAAGAAGAAGGGGCTTGTGGGCATCGCCATCAAGGAGGCTCCATCACTATTCTCCACTCCTACATGCCTTATGGCTAAAGGAGAAAAGGTAAAATTGCTTGATGATGATGAGCCTTCATATGATGACTTGATGGATATGTTAGTTGAATTGAATGAATTTCTTGGAAAAGAAAAATTAAAGTTTAAGGTCTTAAAGAGAGAACACATCTCTCTCAAAGACTCTTATGAGGAGCTAAAGGAAGCTCATGATTTGCTTCTCCAAGAAAATCACAAATCTAGTACTAGCATTGGAGTTACTTGCAATATCTTGAATGAAATGTCTAGTATAGAAATTTCAAAGTCTAGCATATCTACTTGTTGTGATGATTTACTTGCCATACCTTGTTCATCTAGTGTAGATTCTAGAAATGCTTTAAATCTTGTTCATGATGATGTTATTGCTAATGAAAACAAAAATTTAAAGGAACAAGTGCTAAAATTAAATAAAAGTTTAGAGAGGGCTTACAAGGGAAAGGAAACCCTTGATAAGTTGCTAAGTGATCAAAGATGCTCCTTTAACAAAGAGGGACTTGGATATGTCCCCCAAAAGGGTAAGAAGCCGGTATACAAGCCTCCAAAGTTTGTAAAGAAGAATGGTAAGTATTGCACAAAATGCCGGTGTATTGGACATGCTCAAGATGATTGTTCTAAGAATAACATGCATTCCATTGGTCTATATGATTCTTGTTATATGCTTAGAAAATCTAAAAATGGAAATGTTGTTGCTCATTTCATTGGCACCTCGATTTTGGGTGCTAAAAAGAAATCCATTTGGGTACCCAAAACCTTGGTCACTAACCTCCAAGGACCCAAACAAATTTGGGTACCTAAAAGAGCTTGATTTTCTTTTGTAGGTGAACTACAAAACCGGTGGAAGGCATTGGGTGTTGGATAGCGGTTGCACCCAACACATGACCGGAGACCGGAAGATGTTCACCACCTTTGAGAATGGAAGCAATGACAAGATCACATTTGGAGATAATAGCAAAGGAAAGGTATTGGGATTTGGTAAAATCGCTATCTCAAACGACCTTTCAATTTCTAATGTATCTCTAGTTGAAACATTAAATTTCAATTTGCTATCCGTTGCTCAATTATGTGATCTAGGCTTAACATGCTCATTCTCAAAAGAAGATGTTGTAATCTCAAAATATAATAATAATGAACTAGTCTTCAAAGGCTTTAGATTTGGAAATCTCTATTTGGTAGATTTTTCTTCAAATGAGTCTTGTTTAAAAACTTGTTTAATTGCAAAAACTTCTTTGGGTTGGTTGTGGCATAGAAGGCTAGGTCATGTGGGAATAGTTCAACTTAAAAAGCTTTTTAAACATGACTTAGTAGTTGGCTTGAAGGATGTGAAGTTTGAGAAAAATCGACTTTGTAGTGCTTGTCAAGCCGGAAAACAAGTCGCTAATTCTCATCCTTCCAAAAGTATCATGTCAACTTCTAGGCCATTAGAGCTCTTACATATGGATTTGTTCGGGCCAACAACCTATAAGAGCATTGGAGGAAATAGCTATTGTTTAGTCATTGTGGATGATTACTCTAGATATACATGGGTCTTCTTCCTAAATGACAAAAGTGAAACCTCCGGGATTTTCAAAAGTTTTTCAAAAAGGGCCCAAAATGAATTTGATTTTAAAATAAAGAAAATTAGAAGTGACAATGGTTCCGAGTTCAAAAATACAAAAGTTGAAGACTTTTGTGATGACCTTGGAATAAAGCACGAACTTTCCACAACCTACACTCCGGAGCAAAATGGAGTTGTAGAGAGGAAAAATCGAACATTAATTGAAATGGCTAGGACAATGCTTGATGAATATAATACTTCCGACAAGTTTTGGGCGGAAGCTATTAACACCGCTTGTCATGCCATAAATCGCCTCTATTTACATCGACTCTTGAAAAAGACTTCCTATGAGCTTCTTGTTGGAAGGAGACCGAAAATCTCTTACTTTAGAGTATTTTGTTGCAAATGCTATATTCTAAGAAAAGGTGTTCGGCTCTCAAAATTTCAAAGTCGATGTGATGAAGGCTTCCTTTTAGGGTATTCTTCAAATAGTAAAGCCTATAGGGTCTTTAATAAAAATTCGGGTTTAGTAGAAGAATCGTGTGATGTTCAATTTGATGAAACTAACGGCTCTCAAGAAGAGCATGAGAACTTGGACGATGTAGGAGATGAAAGTCTTCGCAAGGCAATGGAGAACATGCAAATCGAAGACATCAAGCCAAAAGAGGATCCAACGTCACCAAGCTCATCAAGACAAGTAGAACCACCCTCCTCTTCCACAACAAACGATGTTCAAGTCATAGAGGATGAAGAAAAGGATCAACCGCAAAATACCTTCAAGATTCACAATGCAATATCCAAGGATCATCCAATTGACCAAATATTGGGTGACGTGAGTAAGGGTGTTCAAACTCGCTCTAGAGTAGCTTCATTTTGTGAACTCGCTCTAGAGTAGCTTCATCATGTGTATTTGAAGGTGTCACCTTTAAAAGGGATGCGACGTTTCAAGGTCAGTGGAAAGCTTGCTCCAAGATATATCGAACCATTTCTAGTTATAGCCAGAAGAGGTGAAGTTGCGTATCAGTTAGAGCTTCCTCCTCAGTTGTCAGATGTACATGATGTATTTCATGTATCACAGTTGAAGAAGTGCTTAAGAGTACCAAAGGAGTTAATATCTTTAGAAGAGGTGGATTTAAAAGAAGACTTGACATATCCAGAATTTCCTGTCAAGATTTTAGAAGAGGCAGAGCGCTGTACAAGAAACAAGACTATCAAATTTTGCAAGGTGCAAGTGGAATAATCATCCGAATCGGAAGCAAACTGGGAGCGTGAAGAGGATCTTGAGCGAGTTCCCGATCTTTTCCCAGTCTTCCGAATCTCGGGTCGAGATTCTTTCTAAGGGGGTAGGTTTGTAACATCCCAATTTTTGCTTTATTTGGAAGAAATAATTTTAAATTAATTATCTCAATTTATTTGGATTTTTCAGAATATAAAGTTCTGTTTAAAAATAAAAATTTAATATCAAAATAGGTTGGAAATATTTTTCATATGTTCAAAACATTATCAGTGAATTATGTGAATTTTTCTGCAATTTTGGAATTTATTTGGTATTTTCGACTATTTTAAAGCCTCCTCTTGATTTCTGAAATATATAAAAAATTTAAATATCAAAACCCTTCCTCGGTGACACTTGTCACCATCCATCCGTCCATCTCCGCTTGGACCGATCCCGCCGTCCGCGCCATCCCGCCTCCTCTCCCTCTCCGTGCGCCACGTGTCGTACATCCGCCGGCTTCCCGCAGCCTAATCCTCAAAGGGATTACCTACCCTTATTGGGTAGGCGGTGCCTCCCGCCGGCTGGTTTACACCGCGCTCTCTTCCCTCCCGCTCCTCGCGCGGCGTTCGAGCCCGCTCGCGCGCGAGGTTGAGTTTCTTTTGTTTTTGCGCCGACAAGCGGCCCCACCGTCGAGACCGCCGGTCTGCGTAGGTCACCGCCGATGGTCCCCACTGTCGTGCCGTCGTCTCCACGGCCGTTTCTTCCTCTGGCGTCACCGCCATTACTACGCCGTTGCCGAGCCCGACCCGCCGTCCCCGTCGGTTACTTCTCGCCATTCATGAACCCCGAGAGCCGTCTTGTCGTGCGCATTCAACCGCCGCCGTTACCCCTCGATGAACGCCCACTCCGCGCGTGTGCGCGAAACCGCCGTCTTAACTTCGCGGCGAGGTTCGCGCGGCCGTTCCATCTCTCGCGTGTATAAACGAGCCCGCCACCACTCTCACCCTTCGCACTCTCCTCTCTCTTCCTCTCGCGTGCGTGTCGCCGCCGTTCAAATCGTCGCCGCCGTGGGATTTGGTCGCCGCCGGTGAGTCCTCCGCCGCGCCTCCGTTCGCGCCGCCTCGGTCGCGCGCGCGCGGGGACGCTCCCGCACGCCCGTCCTCGGCCGCGCGCGTCGCGTCCGCCGCCGCCTGCGCTCGCGTCGCTCGATGCTTGGCGGCGAGCCCGACCACGCGTCGATGATCGGTCGGTTTCCGCCTCCGCGCGCGCGATCTCACCGCTCATCCCTCGGCGGCTCGGATGCACCTACGCGTCCTCATCTCGCCGCGCGTCTGCGCCCGCTTCGGTTTCGCGCCGCGTCGCGTCGCGTCGCCGCCGCGCGCAGCGTCGCGTCGCGCCGCGCGCGCGCGGCGAAGCTTCGCCACGCGTCGAGATCGGACGATCGCTGCGCACCGCCCAATCTTGGCTGTTCATCCAGATTTGTTTCGCGGCGAGATGCGCCACGTGTCCAGCGTAGGCCATCCGATCCAGCCGCGCGCCCGCCCGAGCCACGTCGGCCGCCGATCACGAGCACGTCGGCCCTAGCCGGCGGTGTCAAGAACGTTCATGCCACGGTAGCCACGCCGGCAAAACCCGATCCGGTGCCATGTCGGCGCCACGCCGGATGCCACGTGTCATGCCACGTGTCGCATTTCCGCGTGCCACGTCAAGATTTGTAATGGTCCGTGGACTCGGTCCACCGTGAAGACGGGCCCACATGTCGCTTCGTATTTTTATTTTAATTCCTTGCTGACGTCATAATTAGAATTTACTTTTGTAAAATAATTCCAAGAAAATCCGTGCTGATGTCATAATTCATTTTCGTTAAAAGATAATTCCAGAAATTATCTTTTCCATTTTCTCTGATTTCAAACTTCCAACACCATATCTTGCCCATTTTAGCTCCAAATTGATCCATTCAAATTTCTAAATTCATCTAAAATTCTAATCTTTCAATTGGTATATTTATTTTCAATTTTGAATTTTTATTTTATTTTATTTATTTGGATTTCTTGATTTACGTGTAGAGACCGATTTGTCCGAGGAACTTCAAGAGCAAGCCCGAAAAATTTCAACCCAGCACAGGAAGGCAAGTCTCCTTTGATCATTTTGATCCTATGTTTTGCAAGTTTTCTTTGATCAACTTGCTCAAATGATTTATAAAATGATTAGGTAGTTATTTTAAATTATTGCATGCTTATGTTATATCAAGTGATAATTTGATTTAGAAAATTTAGTTAAATACCCAATTTGTTATACCTTTCATTGAAAATTGTTTACCTTGTACCATTGTCAACTTAGGATATCCTTTGACTCAATAATGAGTTAGTATTACATCTGTTGAATTTTTAAATACTAGCAAATGCTTAGCGTAGCAAATCAATGTAATAATGCTCAAATGAGTAGCATGTTTGCTAAATGTTTTGATGAATGATTTGTTTGAACATTGGTAATGGATGTTACCATTGTTAAATGATTTGTTTGAAAAGTGGTAATGGATGTTACCACTGTTAATTTAAAAGTAAAAATGAATTTCAAAGGGAAAAGTTGACAAGGGTGGATGGAAGGTTTGGTAGTGCGATTAGCACGAGAATTTTGGAATTGTGAATGAACCACCCTGGTCGTTTAAGGACCGACGCTTGTGTTTGTCCAAACTGAGCAAAACAGTGCAACCACAAGTCTATATGGGTACGACCTAGCTAACTAACCTATAAAGGTGTAGTTTAGATATCACCAGTGGTGTATTGAGTGCCGTGGTGTCTTGGTTACTCATAGTGAGGGACGGGGTTTCATCGTACTCATACGGCGCAAGAGGGGCTCCACTCGTGGATTCGAGTTGTGGTGAAACCTTAGCGGGTGGTATCTAGCTATCTTGGAGTAGGTGAAAGGCTTTGTGATATTTTATCCGGGTCTCATGCCAAAGGAAGCATGTTGACTATTAAGATAATTTATCTCTTGTGGGTAAAGTGTACAAACTCTGCAGAGTAAAACTACTCGAATAGCCGTGCCCACTGGTCAAGGCGGGCAAGGAATGCATTCACATGGTAGAAGTTTGATTTTGATTTCAAAATAAAATGGTTTGTCAAACTCGGGAGTGGTGTAACTCTCGTGATTTAAATTTGGTGGTGTAACCAGATCAGGTGGCTTAACCTGAGTTTTGAAAGTTAGCAGATAGCCTAAGTTTTTAGTGTTGGTGGTTTAACCTTCACTAAGTTATTTATCTAAATTCATTTATGAAAAACAAGATGTTTATCAAATGGCCTTTGAAGTAATTATGTAGATTTGAAATAAAATGCTGATTTTCCAAAAGAACCATATAGCCTTCCTTTGTTAAGCCACTGCATCTATGCATCTTTCCCAAGACTTGCGGAGTACATTCATGTACTCACGTGCACTTCAAATTAACTCTCGAGAGGAGATCGAAGCTCAAGAGGTGGATTACGACTACTTCGTGGATGGATTAGTCGAAGGCTTTCCGGAGAACTAGGTTGCGTTTCCCAGTCAATTGCCGTGGCGTATTGATGGGTCTTGCTTAGTTTCTTTTGCTTCCGCTGTAATTTTCTGTTTGGTGTGAGGTCTTAAAACCTCATTTGTAATAAAGGCTTCGAGGTCTGTAATCTCGATTATGATAATAAAGCGTTGTTGGCAATGTATCATCTTTTCTGTTTGAACTGTGTACTAGCGTTGATCCGGGACTAGTCTCAGAATGCACAGGAGGTCCGGAGTTTCTACCCGGGTCTCACGTATGGTATCGAGCCATCTTGGTAGAGGACGAACCCTAGGTTTTGGGAAGTTTTAAGGACTTATGTTTAAAAGAATATATTAAAAATATATAAGCTTCTTTGCTTCTACTCTTCTCTTACTTAGTAACTTGTTTCGTCCTCCCTTTTCACTTTGTTTAAAAATCTTTCTTGATCTCTCCTCTTTTCAAACTTGTAGATGGCGGGTTCATCGTCATCACCCGTGGGATCACCATTCTCATGGCGAGCGAGGAGCTTTGCGACCCTTCTACGGCAGCCTAATGCAAGATCTCAAGTACACCCAACGACCTATTTTCAGAGGGCGGAACACGCGAGTGATGAGCATGGACTCTGGAGCATGGAGGTGTTCATTTACGCTCGAGACGGAGGATTGATCCGATTGGCGTCATATTGAGTATCCACGGACCTTACGCTCAGATGCGATCCAGATGCAAGACAGTTGGCTATCTCGGAGTTGTGCAGAGGCACAAGGAGGAGCTACGACGATCACCTTTTGCTTCTTCCCGACGAGAGCGGGGCGAGACTCATCGAGCTTTTCCGGTGGTGGTGGATGACCGCGCTTGTCTCACCAGTGCAAGCACACACTGGCGCCTTCAGCGACTTACGCGAGCTCGGCAGAGATCGAACTTCTTCGGAGGTCGCTTGTCGAGCCACGACCACTCCGACACTCCGAGCCCAGCCACGCAGAGTGAGGCTGCCCACGCCGACGCCGCTCAGCGAGGATCGCCGCCGAGGCGCAGGTAGAGCGTCTTCGAGCTGCTACCACTACACCGACTCCACCAGCCCTCGTTCTGCTCCATCCGGTTCACGGACCTCGCACTAGGCTTACTGCGAGGAAGAGTGTGCGACGCTCCAGTCCGCCACCCGACGTTGATATTGGAGGATCTAGCCGAGGACGCCAGCTATCTCGCTCCGGTTTTTCCGATTTCAGTCAGAGTCGATCACGGTCGCGTTCGCCGAACAACTGCCGTGGTTGTGGACAGAGACACTCATCGGATTCAGAGGAGGACCCCGAGGAGGAGCCAGAGGAGCGCATCATCGTTGAGGATGATTAGATGTTAGCCTATAGTTTACCTTTTGAGTTGTCGGCATTAGAACGTTTTATTATATTTTGGTGTGTTAGATGGACTGTACCAAGCCTATGTGCACTTGTGGTGCAGCCATTCATAAAATTATCTTGATTTCAATAAAGTTTTCCCTAAGTGGTTGCTGGTTTCTTCTTGTGTGTTGGCTTGGGATGTTATTTAGTTTCCCCTAACCTCTTATCTATGCTAGTTCCCTCTTACCTTTTGCTAACCCTGGAAACCGCTTCAGATGGTGAACACAAGGAGCAACCCGGGCAGTAGCCGTAACCCCAATGCTCAACCAGAAGACAACATTCCACCTCCTCCTGCTCAAGCTCCCAACATGGAACAGATGATGGCCATGCAGTTGCAACTACTTCAAGCTTTGGCCCAAAATCAAGTCCAACAAGTCCAGCAAGCACCAGTTCAACAGCCACAGTCTAAACTTGGGGAATTTATGAGAACCCGACCTCCGACCTTTGCAGGATCTGCTGACCCTTTGGAGGCGGATGATTGGATTAAAGAAATAGAAAGGAAACTCAATTTGGCTCAATGTGCAGAGCATGAGAAGGTTTTGTACGCCGCCCACCAACTCAAGGGAGTTGCTGCTAATTGGTGGGATAACTATTGTGCCGCACATCAAGATGCTCAGAATATTGCATGGGTAGAATTTTTGGAAGCCTTCCGTACTGCTCATATTCCTATGAGTATTATGGAAATGAAGAGGAAGGAGTTTCATCAGCTACAACAAGGAAACCTTAGTGTTTCCGCATATCTGAGTAAATTTATCCAATTATCAAGATATGCACCGGAAGATGTGGCGACTGATGCCGCAAGGATCTGGAGGTTCATGGGAGGAATGGACCCCAACCACAAAGTTCAGTTAGTCTCCAATGACTACCCTACTTTTCAACATCTGGTGAACAAAGCTTTAGTACAAGAAGATGCCCAGCGTCAGCTTTTTGATGCTAGGAAAAGGAAGTTTCAAGCCCAACAGTTTGCTAGCAGTTCCCGTCAACGCCCTACTCAACAACAGTACAACCGGCCTCCAGTGCATAATCATCCAAGTACACCCATTTCGCACCTCGCCTTTGCCTCAAACTCCTAGAACTGGAAATGCAACCCAACAACGAGAATAGAAATGTAGCTGCAGGAGTGCAATGCTACAATTGCAAAAATATGGGACACTATGCCGTGAGCTGCCCACGAAGCGTCAGCGGTAACCCGGTCCGCTTCAACTGGATCCTACACAGAAGAGCTCCAACTACGGTCAAGGACGTGGAAGCCCTCGGACACCTCGGGCTCCACAACCATTCAACGAGGGCGTATCAATCATGTCACCGTAGAAGCGGCGGAAGATGCACGGACGTAGTTCAGGTAAGTTCTGGTTAATTCGATATCAAGAATTATATTATTTAATTCGGAGCTACACATTCATTCGTAATAAAAGCTTTTGCTGAAAGAAATAATTGGAATATTTGTTTGCTAAAGAACCCTATGATAGTCCAATCTCCGAAAAGAATTGAGGACTAAATTGGTTAGCCCTAGTGCAACCATAATTATAAATGGAGTAAAGTTCCTAGCGAACCTTATTATAATAGACTCGATGGCATAGATATAATCTGGGTATGGATTGGTTGATCAAGTATAAAGGATGATAGATTGTGCCAATCGTGCCATTAGTCTTACCAATTCGACGGAATTCAGATAAGACATGAGGCGCTTATGCGCTCAAAGAAGAACATTATGTTAACCAACTTAAAAGGGAAAAAGTTGGAGGATGTGTCGGTAGCTTGCGAATACCTCGATGTTTTCCACGAGGAATTGCAGGATCGCCACCGATCGAGAGATTGAATTTGTTATAAACTGCACTACAGTACATTTCAATATCAAAAGACCTTATCGGATGTCGGTGATGATTTAGCTGAAGTCAAGAGGCGATTCAAGAATTACAAGAGAAAAGCTTCATTAGACCAAGTTCTTCACCTTGGGAGCCCGGTGCTTTTGGTAAACAAGAAGGATGGTAGTCGCAGATATGCGTGGACTATAGAGCTTTAAATGAAGTAACTATAAAGAATAAGTATCCCTTACCCGGATCGACGATTTGTTCGATCAACTCAAAGGATCAAGTGTCTTCTCCAAGATTGATCTTGGTCGAGGATATCACCGATTGAAGATTACACGGAAGATATACCTAAGACAGCCTTCACCACAAGATATGGACTATATGAGTATACGGTGATGTCTTTCGGTCTGACAAATGCCCCGGCATACTTCATGAATTTGATGAATAAAGTATTTATGGATTATTTAGATAAGTTTGTTGTTGTCTTTATAGATGACATTCTTATCTATTCGAAAAACGATAAAGAACATGAGGATCATCTAAGGATAGTATTGCAAAGACTCCGTGAACACCAGTTATATGCCAAGTTTAGCAAGTGTGCGTTTTGGTTAAAGAAAATTGAGTTTTTGGGACACGTAATTTCAGCGAAGGAGTATCAGAGATCCTGGAAAAGTTAAGGATGTATTAAATTGGACTCCACCCAAGACAAGAATCGAGATCGAAGTTTTCTGGTTTAGTGGTTACTATCCTCGATTCATTGAAGGCTTTTCCAAGATTGCGGACCTTTAACCCACTGTTAAAGAAAGAGAAGAAATTTGAATGGAGTAAATCTGTGAGGATAGTTTTCAAGAGTTAAAGAAGAGGTTAACTTCAGCACCAGCTTCTAAGTTACTAGGATATTAGAAAAGATTTTGAAGTTTATTGTGACGCATCAAAACAAGGTCTTGGAAGTGTACTAATGCAAGAGGAAAGGTTGTTGCTTATGCATCAAGGCGATTAAGACCTCATGAAGAAAATTACCCCACTCATGATTTAGAGCTAGCTCTGTAGTGCATGCTCTAAAGTTGTGGAGGCATTATCTAATTAGTAATCGGTGTGAAATATATACGGATCATAAAAGTCTAAAGTATATATTCACTCAACCCGATCTTAATCTAAGACAAAGAAGATGGCTTGAACGATAAAGGATTATGATGTGGGAATACACTATCATCCGGGAAAGGCCAATGTAGTTGCAGATGCTTTAAGTCGGAAGATCCATGTTAGCAATATGTTGATTCAAGACGATCATCAACTCTTCGTGAAGAATTTCAGCGCCTCAATTTGGGAGTGATAAATGAAGGAATTCTGTCTACATTAAAGGTCCAACCCACTTTAGAAGATCGATCAAGGCAGCTCGTAAAGAAGATGAGTATGTTAAAGAAATAAAAGATAACATGAAGAAAGGCAAAGCACTGGATTCTCGTAAGACGAAGAAGGAATTCTTTGGTTTGGAAAAAGGATTTTAGTACCGAGAGAAAGGAAATAAAAGATTTAATTCTTAAGGAAGCTCATGAATCAGATATTCCATTCATCCCTAAGTACAAAGATGTACCAAGATCTAAAGGAAAGTTCTTGGTGGACCAAGATGAAACGAAATTGCAGAATATGTAGCTTTATGTGATATATGTCAAAGGGTTAAAGCAGAGCACCAACGACTGCGGTCTTTTGCAACCTCTGCAGATACTGAATGGAAATGGGAGGAAATCGGAATGGATTTCATAACAGACTACCAAGAACCAAGTCGGTATGATTCAATCTGGGTTATAGTGGATCGCTTAACAAAGGTTGCACATTTCATACTGTAAAGACTACCTATTCAGAGATAGATTGGCGAGCTCTATATGTCAAGAATTGTATGTCCGCATGGAGTTCCAAAGAAGATCGTATCGGATAGAGGAACGCATTTACCTCAAGATTTTGGCGAAACTTCATGAAATTTTGGGCACCAATTTAAATTTCAGATCGCTTATCATCCTCAAACAGATGGCCGATCAACGAGTGAATCGGATATTGGAAGATATGCTAAGAGCGTGTGCTTTAGCCAACAAAGCTAGTTGGGATCAAAGTTTAACCTACGCGAATTTTCCTATAATAACGATTACGGTCTAGTCCAAGATGTCTCCGTTTGAAGCCTTGTATGGCGGAAATGCGAACACCATTATATTGGTCACGCATCGAGAAAGTCAAGTATTCGGACCCGATGTCTTGAAGCTAGCCAAGAGCAAGTTCGATTATACGAGACCGATTGAAAATAGCATGCACCGGACAAAAGAGTTATGCGATAATCGTCGCAGAATGTTGGAATTCGCACTGAGGATCATGTGTATTTGAAGGTGTCACCTTTAAAAGGGATGCGACGTTTCAAGGTCGATGGAAAGCTTGCTCCAAGATATATCGGACCATTTCTAGTTATAGCCGTAAGAGGTGAAGTTGCGTATCGCTTAGAGCTTCCTCCTCGGTTGTCGATGTACATGATGTATTTCATGTATCACATTGAAGAAGTGCTTAAGAGTACCAGAGGAGTTAATATCTTTAGAAGAGGTGGATTTAAAAGAAGACTTGACATATCCGAATTTCTGTCAAGATTTTAGAAGAGGCGAGCTACTGTACAAGAAACAAGACTATCAAATTTTGCAAGGTGCGATGGAATAATCATCCAGAATCGGAAGCAACCCGGGAGCGTGAAGAGGATCTTTGAGCGAGTTCCCCGATCTTTTCCAGTCTTTCGAATCTCTGGTCGAGATTCTTTCTAAGGGGGTAGGTTTGTAACATCCCAATTTTTGCTTTATTTGGAAGAAATAATTTTAAATTAATTATCTCAATTTATTTGGATTTTTCAGAATATAAAGTTCTGTTTAAAAATAAAAATTTAATATCAAAATAGGTTGGAAATATTTTTCATATGTTCAAAACATTATCAGTGAATTATGTGAATTTTTCTGCAATTTTGGAATTTATTTGGTATTTTCGACTATTTTAAAGCCTCCTACGATTTCTGAAATATATAAAAATTTAAATATCAAAACCCTTCCTCGGTGACACTTGTCAGCCATCCATCCGTCCATCTCCGCCGGACCGATCCCCGCCGCCCGCGCCATCCCGCCTCCTCTCCTCTCCGTGCGCCACGTGTCGTACATCCGCCGGCTTCCGCAGCCTAATCCTCAAAGGGATTACCTACCCTTATTGGGTAGGCGGTGCCTCCCCGCCCGGCTGGTTTACACCGCCGCTCTCTTCCTCCCCGCTCCTCGGCTGCTCGAGCCCGCCTCGCGCGCGAGGTTGAGTTTCTTTTGTTTTTGCGCGACAAGCGGCCCCACCCGCCGAGACCGCCGGTCTGCGCAGAGGTCACCGCCGATGGTCCCCACTGTCAGCCGCCGTCTCCACGGCCGTTTCTTCCTCTGGCGCCACCGCCATTACTACGCCGCTGCCGAGCTCCGACCCTTCGCCCCCGTCCGTTACTTTCGCCATTCATGAACCCGAGAGCCGTCTTGTCGTGCGCATTCAACCGCCGCCGTTACCTCGATGAACGCCCCACTCCGCGTGTGCACGGAAACCGCCGTCTTAACTCGCGGCGGAGGTTCGCGCGCCGTTCCATCTCTCGCCTGTATAAAACGAGCCCGCCACCACTCTCACCCTTCGCACTCTCCTCTCTCTTCCTCTCGCGTGCGTGTCGCCGCTGCTCAAACCGCCGCCGCCGTAGGATTTGGTCGCCGCCGGTGAGTCCTCCGCCGCGCCCCGCGTTTCGCGCCGCCCCTCGGTCGCAGCGCTGGAGACGCGCCCGCACGCCCGCCCTCGTCGCGCGTTGCCGCGTCGCGCCGCCGACGCGCGCGCTCGCGCGCGCGCGCTGGCGAGCCCGACGACGCGCGTCGATGATCGGTCGGTTTCCGCCTCGCGCGCGCGCGATCTCACCGCTCATCCTCGGCGGCTCGGATGCACCTACGCGTCCTCATCTCGGCCGTCCCGTCTGCGCTTCGCCTCGGTTTCGCCGCCACAAGGCGCGTCGCGTCGCAGCGCCGCCAGCGCGGCGAGCTCGCCACGCGCCCGAGATCGGACGATCGCTGCGCGCCGCCGCCCAATCTTGGCTGTTCATCCAGATTTGTTTTGCGCGCCGAGATGCGCCACGTGTCCGAGCGTAGGCCATCCGATCCGCGCCGCGCGCTCCCCGAGCCACGCCGCCGCCGATCACGACGTGCGTCGCCACCCTAGCCGACGTGTCAAGAACGCTTCATGCCACGAGTAGCCACGCCAAGAAACCCGATCTGGTGCCATGTCGCCACGTCGGATGCCACGTGTCATGCCACGTGTCGCATTTCGCGTGCCACGTCGGCATTTGTAATGGTCCGTGGACTCGGTCCACCGTAGACCGCCCACATGTCGGCTTCGTATTTTTATTTTAATTCCCTTGCTGACGTCATAATTAGAATTTACTTTTGTAAAATAATTCCAAGAAAATCCGTGCTGATGTCATAATTCATTTTCGTTAAAAGATAATTCCGAAATTATCTTTTCCATTTTCTGATTTCAAACTTCCAATGACCATATCTTGCCCATTTTAGCTCCAAATTGATCCATTCAAATTTCTAAATTCATCAAAAATTCTAATCTTTCAATTGGTATATTTAGTTTCAATTTTTGAATTTTATTTTATTTTATTTATTTGGATTTCTTGATTTACGTGTAGAGACCGATTTGTCCAGGAACTTCAAGAGCAAGCCCGAAAAATTTCAACCCAGCACAGAAGGCAAGTCTCCTTTGATCATTTTGATCCTATGTTTTGCAAGTTTTCTTTGATCAACTTGCTCAAATGATTTATAAAATGATTAGGTAGTTATTTTAAATTATTGCATGCTTATGTTATATCAAGTGATAATTTGATTTAGAAAATTTAGTTAAATACCCAATTTGTTATACCTTTCATTGAAAATTGTTTACCTTGTACCATTGTCAACTTAGGATATCCCTTTGACTCAATAATGAGTTAGTATTACATCCGTTGAATTTTTAAATACTAGCAAATGCTTAGCGTAGCAAATCAATGTAATAATGCTCAAATGAGTAGCATGTTTGCTAAATGTTTTGATGAATGATTTGTTTGAACATTGGTAATGGATGTTACCATTGTTAAATGATTTGTTTGAAAAGTGGTAATGGATGTTACCACTGTTAATTTAAAAGTAAAAATGAATTTCAAAGGGAAAAGTTGACAAGGGTGGATGGAAGGTTTGGTGGTGCGATTAGCACGAGAATTTTGGAATTGTGAATGAACCACCTGGTCGTTAAGGACCGACGCTTGTGTTTGTCCAAAGCGAGCAAAACAAAGTGCAACCACAAGTCTATATGGGTGCGACCTAGCTAACTAACCTATAAAGGTGTAGTTTAGATATCACCATGGTGTATTGAGTGCCGTGGTGTACCGGTTACTCATAGTGAGGGACAGGTTTATCGTGACTCATACGGCGCAAGAGGGGCTCCACTCGTGGATTCGAGTTGTGGTGAAACCTTAGCGGGTGGTATCTAGCTATACTTGGAGTAGGTGAAAGGCTTTGTGATATTTTATCCGGGTCTCATGCCAAAGGAAGCATGTTGACTATTAAGATAATTTATCTCTTGTGGGTAAAGTGTACAAACTCGCAGAGTAAAACTACTCGAATAGCCGTGCCCACGGTCAAGGGCGGCAAGGAATGCATTCACATGGTAGAAGTTTGATTTTGATTTCAAAATAAAATGGTTTGTCAAACTCGGGAGTGGTGTAACTCGTGATTTAAATTTGGTGGTGTAACCGGATCGTGGCTTAACTCGAGTTTTGAAAGTTAGCAGATAGCCTAAGTTTTTAGTGTTGGTGGTTTAACCTTCACTAAGTTATTTATCTAAATTCATTTATGAAAAACAAGATGTTTATCAAATGGCCTTTGAAGTAATTATGTAGATTTGAAATAAAATGCTGATTTTTCCAAAAGAACCATATAGCCTTCCTTTGTTAAGCCCTGCATCTATGCATCTTTCCCAAGACTTGCGGAGTACATTCATGTACTCACGTGCTACACTTCAAATTAACTCTCAGAGGAGATCGAAGCTCAAGAGGTGGACTACGACTACTTCGTGGATGGATTCGTCGAAGGCTTTCCGGAGAACTAGGTTGCGTTTCCCCAGTCAATTGCCTGTGGCGTATTGATGGGTCTTGCTTTAGTTTCTTTTTGCTTCCGCTGTAATTTTCTGTTTGGTGTGAGGTCTTAAAACCTCATTTGTAATAAAGGCTTCGAGGTCTGTAATCTCGATTATGATAATAAAGCGTTGTTGGCAATGTATCATCTTTTCTATTTGAACTGTGTGTACTAGCGTTGATCTGGGACTAGTACTGTAATGCACAGGAGGTCCAGGAGTTTCTACTCCGGGGTCTCACAGAAATAAAGCAAGGTTAGTAGCTCAAGGTTACACTCAAGTCGAGGGCTTAGATTATGATGAAACATTTGCACCCGTTGCTAGACTTGAATCAATTAGAATCTTGCTTGCTTTTGTATCATGCTTTGATATTAAGCTATTTCAAATGGATGTCAAAAGTGCATTTCTTAATGGAATAATTTCCGAAGTAGTATTTGTAGAACAACCCCTGGGATTTGAAGATACTAAATATCCTAATCATGTGTATAGATTATCAAAGACGCTATATGGTTTAAAGCAAGCTCCTAGAGCTTAGTATGAGCGCCTTCGTAACTTTCTTGTCTCAAAAGGCTTTAAAATTGGTAAAGTAGATACAACTCTATTCACAAAAATTATTGGAGATGATTTCTTTGTATGTCAAATCTATGTTGATGATATTATATTTGGTTCTACTAATCAAGACTTTTGCAAAGAATTTGGTGAGATGATGTCTAGGGAATTTGAGATGTCGATGATTGGTGAGCTAAGCTACTTCCTTGGACTTCAAATCAAACAACTTAAAGATGGAACGTTTATAAGCCAAACAAAGTATGTGAGGGATCTACTCAAGATATTCGGAATGGAAGAAGCCAAACCCATCAAGACACCCATGGCAACAAATGGGCATCTAGACCTCAACGAAGAAGGTAAGTCGGTAGATTTAAAGCTTTATAGATCCATGATTGGTAGCTTGCTTTATCTTACCGCATCTAGGCCCGACATTATGTTTAGTGTTTGCATGTGTGCTCGTTTTCAAGCTTCTCCAAAAGAGTGTCATTTAGTGGCCGTAAAGAGAATTCTAAGATATTTAAAACATTCCTCAAGCATAGGGCTTTGGTATCCCAAAGGTGCAAATTTTGAATTAATTGGATATTCGGATTCCGATTATGCGGGATGCAAAGTGGATAGAAAAAGCACCTCGGGTAGTTGCCAATTTCTAGGAAGGTCTCTAGTGTGTTGGTCATCCAAGAAACAAAATTCCGTAGCACTCTCAACCGCCGAAGCCGAATATATTTCCGCGGGTAGTTGTTGTGCTCAATTGCTTTGGATGAGGCAAACATTGTTGGATTATGGGATTAAATTCGAAAAAATGCCTCTTTTGTGTGATAATGATAGTGCTATCAAAATATCCAACAATCCCATGCAACACTCAAGAACCAAGCATATAGATATACGTCACCATTTCTTGAGAGATCATGTGAGCAAGGGAGATATTGAAATTAGCCACATCCGAACCGAAAATCAACTAGCGGACATTTTCACCAAACCATTAGATGAAAGCCGCTTTTGCAAATTGAGGAATGAATTAAATGTCATAGATTACTCAAATGTAGCTTGAAATCTTTTTCATTCAAATTCTGCTCTTTTGATGGTCTTGTGTGGAATTTCATTGAATTTTCCTCTCCTTTAGTCAAAAATTTGATTATTTTCATAAAAACTAGTTTCAAAGTGTAGCAATAGCTCTCTTGATGCATAATGATCCTAAATGAGTTTAATTGGGTGCAAAACTAGGGATCATTTGCATATTTACAAGTCCTAAAGTTCAAATCCAGAGAAGTTCCAGAAATTTCGGAACTACCGCAGTACATTGTGCGGTACTTCCGCTCTTATCAGAAAAATCGGAACTACCGCAGTGTAAACCGCGGAACTTCCGGAATTTCTGTGAAAACGGAACTACCGGCGTGTTGATCGCGGAACTTCGCTTCTGCGGAGTTGATGCCCAAACCGCCGTTTCTCGACCGTTTCTCCGTTCTCTCCCGCATTTAACCTCTCTTATCTTCCCTCTCTCTCTCTCTTTCCTCTTCCAAACCGCAAGCCTCCTCCTCCTCCCTTCGTCTTCCTCTCTCTCTCAAGAATCCATCCCTCTCACCTTTCTTCAAATCCGAGAGGAGCTCGTCATTCTTGGGTGATCTTCTACGCTCCCAGGGTTCTCCTCCTTCGTTTGATCGAGGTAATCACGATCAAAACCCTTGCTTTCTCGTCTCAAGAACCCTAGGGCTAAAACTTTGATTAAATTGAAAATGTGGTGATTTTTGCTAAATGTTATTAGGGCAAATAGATTATAATGGGTATTGGTATGTTTCTACAAACATGCGTTGGATTCAATCCAAGAAATAACCCAAAAAATATCAAAGATTGATCATGCCCTAAAAGAAATCAGAAAAATCGGAACTACCGCTCGAGGAGCGGAACTACCGGGGTCCCGGAAGTTCTGCAAGTTTAATGCCGGAACTCTGGGACCTCAGGAAGTTCATTGCTTTGCCATCGGTATTCGATTTTCCCAAAAAGCAAGACAATTTCATTCCTTTTCAATTCAAATCAATTCCAATTTCGCTCTAGCTCATTCCTCACTACTTTCATCTGTTCTTGAAGATGCCAAGGATGAAGAATGTCTCTGTCAAGTCCTATGGAGGAACTGCAGGCCAATCCTCCTCCTCGACTCCTGCCCTTCCTGCGCCGGAGCATGCGGATAAGGGCAAGGGCCCCACCTCCGACTCCGAGAGTGAGTCAAAGGACTCCCATGAGAGCGAGGAGTACGAGGCATCTGAGGAGTCAGATGAGGAGATGCCTGCTGCAGAGGAGCCTACTGTTGACTTAACACAGATCACCGGCGAAGACTATGCTATTTTGCGTCGCCGCAGCCAGTATGTGCTTCCAAGGAACTCGCAGAACCCAAAGTTCCATACTCAGTTCCAGGAGCAGGTGTACACTCAGTTGTATGGCCCTGCCAGGAAGTTTGCCCAGCATAAGTACGTGGACTGGGACCACTTGTCACAGGTTGACAAGTTTGATGGAGCATACCATTCTTTAGGCGGCGGTGTTCATCAACTCGTCGCTTTCGATCCGGCTACAATGAGGAGATGATCAGCGGTTCTACGCCACTTTGTACATCTCTCCCAACTTTGAGCATCTACGAGTGGATGACGGGACAGAATGCCGGTGGCAGACGCAAACATGATTTTGAGCTAGCCACGCACACCGAGTCCAGCGCATATGAGAAGGTCTTCAGTCGACCAGCTCTGTCCATTGCTGTCTACACTGAGTATTATGACTGGACTGTTGGTTTTGTGCCAGGAACGACGATCGGTTTGCTTCCTATCCCCAGTCTCGTCAACAGGATCATCAACCACACCATCCTCCCAAAAAGCGGGAACTATGATGCAATTCACGGCCATGCCTGGAATGTTATTGATTACATCATGCGTGGCGAGAAATTTGATGTGGTGGACTTGATCATCCGGGAGATCGATGCCAACAAGAATGATCGTGTGCGAAGGATCAACTACGCACCATACATTATGGCGCTGATCACCAGGCAGACCGGGTGCCGAGGAGCACGTGGGACAGTTCACAAGCCATACAAGCCATGTGCCGAAGCTCCAGTCCCAGCTCCTGCTCGCCCTCGTGCTCAGCCTCAGGCAGCTGCTGATCCTCCTCCACCTCCTCCTGCTCGCCCTCGTGATGGCGATGTTTCTTTGTCCCAGATTTACTCCGCCATCCTGAGGATCGAGGACCGCCAGTCTGAGCTGATCTCCATAGTTGCATCGCTTGGGGATCGTGTTTCTTCCCTAGAGAGCGCTGTGGCCCGTCCTCCTCTCTACTACTCCCGTCGTCGCCGTTCTCCTTCTCCTCATGCTCCTCAGCAGTAGATCTCTCTTTTTGGTACCTTGATGCCAAAGGGGGAGAAATCTAGGAGAAGAAATTTGGGAAAGAACAGAATAAACCTTTTATATATATTCTACTTTATGCTATGGGTTGTAATGAACTATGTTATGTGGATGGTTAGTTTATGTTTATCTATGTGGATGGCATGATGTGATGTAATGAACTATTGTGATCATGCTATAAATGCTTATTTATAACTGCTTATTTATGAATGCTTGTTTATGCGTCCTTGTGAATTCTGAAAATATTGTGAAATGCTCTCATTTCTGAAAATTTAGTGAAATACTCATATCTCTTGTGCAACAATTTTATCATGGATGCATATATTTAGGGGGAGTTATCCTTGTTTTTTTATTCTCGAAAATGCAAATACTCCCTCCATGCTCTTAAATGACAAGATACTAAAATTATTGTGATATACAACTTTCCAATAAGAAGTATATCCACAAAACTCTTTCTTCTCAAAATTGTGTATATTGTCATCAATTACCAAAAAGGGGGAGATTGAAAGCATCTAGGCCCCTAAAATTATTTGTTTTGGTAATTAATGACGTCATTTGATTATGGGACTAATATGTGTGTTGAGTGTTTGAAAAGATTGAGTCCCAAAGACAGAAAGAAGAGGCACATACAAAGAATTCACATGATTCAAGGAAATCTAAGACGGCAAGGTAAATAGTTTAGGGCTTTTTACTTTTACCGGTCTTAGGAGAAAGGCGAAAGACCGGATTATTGGATAGATGCCGTACTATTAAGAGGGATCATAGCTAAGTGCGTGATCATGTGCAAACATGCCCCATGGATCAATTTAGGATCATGCATGGACTTTGAATTAAAATTAAATTAAAATTTGTGTATTCCCAGAAATTTCGGTAGTACCGGCATGTACACCACGGAACTACCGCAAGGTCGGAAGTTCCGGGCCCCGTGCGGAACCTTTTTTCTAGAGAGCGCCCGGAACTCGACTTAGCCGCTGGAAAATCGGAAGTACCGGCGTGTACACCGCGGAACTACCGCAAGGTCGGAAGTTCCGGGCTCCTAGCGGAACCTTTTTTCCAGAGAGCGCCCGGAACCCGACTTAGCCTCTTGAAAATCGGAAGTACCGCAGGTTAAACTGCGGAACTACCGCATGGGCGGAAGTTCCGGTTTCCTAGCGGAACTTTATTTCCAGAGAGCAACCGGGTTTCACACTTCGCCTCCTTGAGATCGGAAGTACCGGGGATAATTCAGAACTTCCGGGCATCCGGAAGTACCGCATTCACAACGGCGGTAGTACCGCATTTATTGTCCAACGGTTACTTCTGACTGTCTGACATAGCCGTTCTGACCAGGCGGCGGAAATCCGGAAGTACCGCGGATATAACGGCGGTAGTTTCGATTTCCCTGATTTTTCAGGATTGTTTATTGCAATGGCTAATTGAGGTTGGTGGGGGTATAAATTCGACCCCACCAGCACAAGGACATGTTGTTGAACCCTCATTGATCATTCTTGAGCATAGAGCAAACTCTCACACCTCACTTTCACACATTTGCATTCAATTGAGGTAGTTGAGTGAATTGAAGTGCATTGCATCCGTAGATTGATCCATTTGGCACTTGCGCATGATCAAGCCCTGCGACGATCTATTCTCTTGGAGTTTGCCGACTCCTAGACGGCTTGGCGGGAAATTCAGTGATTTTCTCAAGAAGATTGTGAGAAGACCCGAAACGGTTGTGAAGGCTTGGAGCTCGCCTACCCGGAGCGGGAAAGGGCTACCAATAGTGATCGAGGTGCTTAGGCTCAATTCGTGGAGCCGGTCCGATTCGTTCGGGCTTACCTCAACGTGGACTAGGGGAGACCGGCAAGTCTCCGATCACCACGGTAAAAAGTAATCGTGTTCATTGTGGTTTGCTCTCTTGTGTATTATTCTTTTCAAGCAATTACTTCATTAGGATCATTTGACTGCTTGTGCAATTAGAGTAGCATACCTTGCTTTAGCTAGAAGTATATTTGCTCTTAGGATAATTTTCTTTGTGCTAGTGTTCACTTGAGTCTTATCATCTTGATTAGTTGTTGCCTTGGTATCTTGCCATTGTCAATTTGTTAAATTGTAATTGTTAGCTAAATTTAGAAGAAAATTTTTAATCCGCCTATTCACCCCCCTCTAGTCGGCCTCCTCGATCTTACACCGTGCGGATCGGCGGCGCGGCGTGGCGAGGTGGCCCGCGGTGGCGGCGTGGCAGAGGTGCCTCGGCGAGCGGCGGCGGCCGAGCGGACCCGGCGGCGGTTCGGGCGAGGTGGCTTCGAACGCTCCAATGGCGGCGGATCTGGCGGGGTGGCCCAGGCATTGACGACGGCTTCCCGGGCGGAGTTGACCCAAGTGGCGGCGGTGGGGATCTGCGGATCGAGGCGCCCATGAGACCTCTCGCGCCGGGCGTGATTTGGCGAAGCGGTGGCGGCGGCACGGCCAGATCAACCGGCGGCTTTGGCCAGAGACGGCCCGGGTCGCGGTGGATCCCGCAACGACCGAGTCTGGAGGCGGCTCGGATTCGGGCCTGTGTCCGACGGCGGATGAAGGTGGGGATGGCGCAGCAATGACGGCGCAGACATGGAGCCGCGTAGGCAGCGAGGGCCCAGGCGGGTGGCGGTGAACCACGTCGGCCGGCGGAGTAGCCGCCGACAGCGCGGTGGCCTGAGCGACGGCGGTGGAGACAGCAGATGGGGGCAGCCGTCTGCCAAAGCACGCTTCTTCCTGTTTCTCCCTGCCGAAGGCTTCTTCCTGGCTTCTTGCTGCAGATGGAGGTGCTGGAGGAAGTTTGTTGGAGGAGGCTTCGTCAGAATCCAGAGATGCTTCAATCTCTTTCTTTCCTGTGATTTCTCCCCCACCTCCTGTTGTATCATGATGCGCCTCGCGCACTTGTTGTTTCGCCTTCTCCCGCTCCTAATAATAACCTGACTGGGCCTTGGGCCCAAGGCCCACACCCCTGACAGCATGTGATTCATGGCATGATTTGTCTTGCTTCTAACATGAATTTTTTATGCTATTTAAAAATTTCATAGATGTAGGGGAAGTTCTATAAAAATAGATGTAGAGAAACTTGTATTATTTTGTTTGAGAGTTTAGAATTTGCGTTATCAATTATTTGAGATCTGTTGCAATGCACAGGCACGTGGCTAGGGGTATAAAGGGTTCTCTTCCCTTTTCAAGATAGGTATTTTTTTGGTTGATTATTTGTTATGATGGATTACTTAAAGAGTTGAACTATCTAGTGTTGATACAGTGGTCTTGTTTTGGTCAATGAGGACTGTTACTTTTGATTTTAGATGTGCTAAGTTTTGTTAGCACTTGTCCTTTGGAATTAGTGACAATGTTGGCTATTTAATACCATTTCTAGTGGTTTATCTACAATGTTTCTGTGTTTGAGCCATTGGGTCTGCTTGAACATCTATTTCTTTGATCCTTTTCAATAGATGAACCAAAAACATTTTACTGTCTGAAGATGGGACAGATCGAGGACAAAGACATCTACGAGGTGCATGCTTGCTTCCTCCGCTCAATGATCGGTATGTGACGTGGTTTGTAACAGTGGGGGATTGAGTTTTGGTGTAGGATGAGGTGGGAGAGCTGGGGACTTCTGCTCAATCACCATCGACGGGAGTGGGGGGCTCAATAAGGACATCCTGCAGCAGCACCCGCAGAGCATCGTGCGGCGGCAGGAGGAGTTGCAGCAGGTCGAGATCGAGCTGCGAGCGTAGGCTTGTGCACACCTACAGATTATTGAGATGCAGCGCAGCTTTGAGGCGGCTGCTAAGGAGCATGTAGCAGTTGCGGCAAAGCTCAATGTCGTACCTCTTGCTTTTGCTTTCGTGTGCTTGGTGTTGCCCTACTCACTAGATGGAAAGAAGTACATATAACTTATTTCTTGCAGATGATGTAGTCTATACTGGTTAGTGGTTGTTTGGAAAGTACTAAATATTTTTTTACATAGAGATTTGTTTTCCGTTGCAATGCACAGACACAAAACTAGTAGTAGCAGAAATTTACTGGACGGCGACACAAACCAATAGGAACTCCTTCAAACCCATAATGAGTGTTTTTTTTCTAAAATATAAAAGTGCCAACAGATCCATCGCGTTCAGATTTTGAAAAAAAATGTAAGATTCCAGAGTTTAGTGTTGATGCTTGAGTCCGCCATCTCGTAAAAAGCAAGCTGTTGATTAATGAGCCATAGACGATGGATTAGTTTGACTTTCGTTTTCAGAAACATTCAAAACCAGTTAATATGCAACAGCCAACATGCTTATATTCCAATTCGATTGATAGATAATATTGCATCCACCAGGATCACAAAAATCAAAGTCTTTTTGTCTCATAGTCCTTTCAATTAAGTTTTAACTGTTCCCTAAACCAAACTGCTGTCTTTATTCTAACTGTAAGAAAATCTAATCAGTTTTAAACTTAAAAGATTGGGTGAGAACAAAACAGGGGCCCTCAACTCACTCACTTTTCTGTCATATTAATTACAATTCTGTTGGTTGTCAAGAGGCAATTTGTCCCTTATAGAATTTATACCTTTGGCCATGCCAATCAACCTTTACTGTATTATACAAATGCTATGTATTGTCAAACAATATTGTACATATATTACTGGCATAATTGTCAAAGAAAGCTATTGCTGATATTTTAATGACAGCAATGTGTTGGTTTAGTAAGGCCTGCAAGAGAAAGTCCTACTCAAATTTTCTTTTGCAAGTACGACAAAAACAGTCCCTTTGTCCGTAATCTCTGATCCTAAAAGTAACATCAATACCTTATGATTGGAGACAAGCAGGGCCATAGACGGGGAATATAAGTTTGTGTGCATATGTGTTACATGATTCGTATAGTAATAGTCAAAACTGCTGCAACATATATACCTCATCAGGATTGCAGAATCTTGGTTGACCGGAGTCATTATTGGAAGATTCAGGTCCAATATAATCCTCATGCATCATGCATAACACTAAATTCAATTGGGGTTAATCACTCGTTACTGTCTGTAGGATTGACTCGTAAGTTTCAAGGTGTGCTTCGTACTAGCCCAGATAAAATTTGCCAGGTATTATAGCAATTTTGATTAGATACTTTAGATGAAAATTAAAAAACTAAAATTGATGTTTTAATCTCTCATCTAATCAGAGTTGCTGTAGAATTATTGACATATGAAACTCACATAATTGTACTCACTACTCAGCATAGTTGTTTCACAACAACAGATCAATGAAACTGTCAGCTACGTACTTTGCCGACAGCAAATTGTCAGAGGTTCCTGTCGGTGCTGCTATGTCGGGAAGGAACATCTAATGCCAACAGCCATGTTGGTGTTCTCTTTTGCGCTAACTGTTGGTGAACTGTGGAGTCGGATGGGTATTCAAACGTACACTTCATGGCCTAATCACTTGTGATTGCACTGTCGGTTATGTTCAATGCTTATCAACAGATACAAACAATTATTTTAAATTCAATTGCCATATATGAATCGAATTTTTGACTAATTGTGCTAATTAGCACATTCATCTCTCCAGCTTTATTATATGTTTGACATCCACAGATCTGCATCCATGCAAATCCTTATCAACATATTAAATCTGGAAGTTCAAACTCCACTACTACAAAAAGTCTAATACTAGACGCCACATTACAGATAATTCTTCAAAACGTCAGTATTAAATACAAGCATAGACGGTTTTAGTTTAGAGACCGTCTGTGTTATTGCCAGCGATACAGACGGTTCATGATGAAAACCGTCTGTGATACTTCATAGATGGTTATTAGCAAGAACCGTATGTGATATTTAGTAATATCACAAATGGTTTTTTTGTTTGAACCGTTTGTAATACAAACTGTTTGTAATAATTAAGTCATCTAAGACAGTTTTTATTAAAAAATCGTCTATGATAATTCCACTATATTAATTATGCGCAGACTCGTCGACCCTCTGTCTTAAATTCCAGATCTAGGCTACTACTTTGAACTAGAGGCGGGGCTTAGAGGTGACTATTTGGTGAAAGGAGACTATTTGGCAAGAGTGATTGCAGATCCATTCATTTCTTGACTACATATGATTATTAATTTATTCCTAATTGCATTATAATTTAGATCTATAGCTTTTGGTGAAAGAAGAATTGGAGATAGTTCGGATCGAGCTAGCTTGATGTAGAGAGAAAATTATTTACATCTAGCATAGTTTAGGGTTTAATCAATTCATAGTCCATTTGTACTTAATTCAGTTTAATTAATTATTCTTGCTACATATAGCTATTTTCTTATGAAACATGCACAACATTTAATACTAAACTGTTATATGTGTAACGTAGGACTGAAGCTGGATGTACACCGGGAACCATATGAGTGAAGAATATATAAATGGCGTGTCTCCTTTTACAAGAGCTACCAAGGAGGTTATGTTGAATAAGAGGATAGAATATATATATCTGTCCATGCATTGATTAAGTAGAATCTAAAGGTGTTTAAGAACCGAGCGCAGATTGAAGTGCACTTGATTCACAGGGGTTACAAAAAGGGGTATGCACATTGGACCGGTCATGGTGAAGAGTAGATTACACAGAAAGATAGTAATAATGACACCACTAACGAAGTTAATAATATGCCACCGGATGACGTCGATTATAGTTCCAATTCAGATAGGCTGTATGATGACAATCTGGATCAGATACTTCGCGATGCAGAAGAGAACTGTAATGAGAGAGAGTATGTTAAATTATGGGGCCCGATTGAGGACTCGGAGAAACCTTTGTTCACGTGCTACAAGTCAAAGTACACGAGGTTATCAGCCATGCTTGAACTGTTGAAATTGAAGGCAAGTAATAGTTGGTCCGATAAGAGTTTCATGGTACTGTTAGGTCTTTTAGCAAACATGATTCTAGAGGAAAACAAGTTGCCCAAAATCACCTACCAAGCCAAGAAGGTTATTTATCCATTGGGAATGGAAATAGAAAGAATACATGTATGTCCGAACGACTATATCCTCTACCGTAAAGAGTATGAGATGCATACAAATGGGAGAAATTCTCTTTACGCTCCTTGTTGTTCTGCACCATAAATGATTATCCTACCCTTACTAACCTGTCGGGCCAGAGTACAAAAGGGACCAAAGTCTGTACGCACTGCTTAGATGATACCAATAGTGTGTGGCTGAAGCACTCGTGCAAAACTGTGTACATGCGTCACCATAGGTTCCTTCTAAGGGCTCACCCATACCGCAAGATGAGGAAACAATTCAACAGAGAGAAGTAAGACAATTTAGCTCCAAGTCATTCAAGCAAAAAAATAGATCTATGATATGGTGAAGGATTTAGATGTTATGCTCAAAAAGGGACGTAAATTGATGACCCATGCAAAGAACATCTGGAAGAAAAGATCAATATTTTGAAACTTATCTTATTGGAAGCACCTAGAAGTTCGCCACTGCATCAACGTCATACACGTAGAGAAGAATGTATATGATAGCTTGATTGGTCTCTTACTGAACATTCATGCGAAATAAAGAATGGTGTCAATGCACGACTTGACTTGGTTGATATGGATGTCAGGCCTGAGTTAGCACCGATAAAGACCGATAAAGAACGAACTTACCTTCTCCCTGCTTGTTACACTCTGTCCAAGGCCGAGAGAACTGAACTGTGCTAGTGTTTGCATGGTGTGAAAGTTTCATCTAGTTACTCCGCCAACATGAAGAAATTTGTTTCGATGGAAGAGTTGAAGTTAATTGGCATGAAGTCTCATGATTGTCATGTGCTGATAACACAGATGCTCTCTATTGCAATTAAAAGTATTTTACTGATCAAAGTTCGAGACAATCATGAGGCTGTGTTATTTCTTTAACACAATTGCTCAAAAGATTATCGATCCCGAAGAACTAGGTACTCTACGGGATGAGGTAGTGACGATCTATGTCATCTTGAGATGTATTTCTCTCCATCATTTTTCGATATCGTGGTCTATCTCATTGTTCATATTGTGTGGAAGATAAAAATATGCGGGCCCGTATTCTTACGTAGCATGTACTCATTCGAGAGGTTCATGAGAATTCTCAAGTCCTATATACAGAATTGATCTCAGCCGGCGGGTAGCATCATCGAAGATTATGCAACCGAAGATGTCATTGAGTTCTATGTCGATTAGATGGCTCAGGTCGAACCGATAGGTGTGCCTCGATCTCGCCATGAGGGAGGCTCAAGGGTATCGGGACCATCAGAAGGAAAGCAATCACTCCAGATATGGATGCGTATGCTCAAACCCATTTCATAGTCTTGCAACAAATGACTAAAGTGTCCCCGTATATTGACCAGGACAAGGATGTGCTTCGGCAATAGAATCCAAAGCAGCCGGATGTTTCGATCATAGGACAACACAACAGTCGGTTCAACCAATGGTTGAAGGAGTGACTCGCTAGGAACTCCTCAAATGATATGCTGACATGGTTGGCAAAAGGGTCAACATTTACAGTTATGACATGGCAAGGATATGATATAAATATGTACACATTCTATACGTAGGCTCAGGATATAAAGAGCACTAACCAGAACAGTGGTACCCACATAGATGCGTTCAGTATTGATGTGTTGAGAAACTCCTACTATGTGTTCATAGAGGAGATTTAGGAGCTCGACTACATGCTTTTTAAGATCCCTTTATTTTAGTGCCATTGGGTCCATCTCCCACAGGTGAAGGTCAACAAGTACAATGTCACTACCGTTGACCTGAAACATGTTGGATACAAAGATGAACCATTTATACTCATTAACCAAATTGTTCAAGTTCTCTATGTAACCGACCAGGCAAATAAGAAGCGCCACGTAGTTCTTCATGAAAAAAGGAAGATTGCCGGAGTTAAGAATGTAATAGATGAGGAAGAATATAATCAATTTGACTAGTTGCCTCCTTTCGAAATAAGCATAAAGGTCAAGGAAGAACAACGTGATGAAACTAGCTACATATGCGTCGATCATCATGAAGGGCTGATTTTTAAAGGAAATAAGCAAGTGGAATGATGAATGAAATGTTTATGTGTCATATGTTCTGTATTTGCATTTATGTATATGTACGAGAATATGTGATATATATATATATATATATATATGTGTGTGTGTGTGTGTGTGTGTGTGTGTGTGTGTGTGTGTGTGTATGAATTTGTATATATGTATATAAGAATGTGTGATGTATATATGAATTTGCATTTATGTATATGAGAATGTGTGATATATATTAGTTGAATGCCCGTGTGTTGCTAAGGATTTTTAAAATTTATCATACTATATGTTTGTAATAGCATGATAGCATGAGATAATAATACTTGCAAAAGTAAACTAAAATATGTATGACAAATTCAAGCTAGAGCCATCTACTAACCGGAGCAAGATGCTTTCAGTGGCCACACATGTAGAACAAATAAGCACCCGATCAATTATATTCATTTGGGAAAAGATCATGGATTCATGGTGCAAAAGATAATGGAGGCAAAGTAAATCAACTAAGAAAACTTACCATGGAGCATAGAACTCAACAAGAACATTTTTTTGTTTCATCGAGGACAATTGAGTCAAAGGTCTCAGAAGTGAGCACCACAATGCTTCAAGGAACGATTGCCATCTTTACGCTAGTGGCTGAAAGACAGAATCCACATGATTTTAAATATTGACGTAATTGTGGATGAAAATTGCTTTGATAGCACATCAGTTCAGCTAGCTATTTGTGAGCCCTTAAATGAGCAACTTCTCGACATGGTATCTCCTATTATTCGGAAAGGTGCATCAAAGTTTAAAGGATACAAATATCACAGGTTTTTATGAACAATACCAGCAGTCAAAATCCCATACATGGATATAAAAGAAGATGATAGCAAGAAGTAACACAACATTGCTAAATTCAGTTGACCTTGATTCCTTGCCTACTAATAAAAATGCCAATATAATCTTCAATATGATGACTTGATGAGTGTCATTGAGATAGGAAAGTGAAATTGCTTGGTAAAACATGAAAGAAGCTCCTGAATTATCATGCTAGTGAAGAGTATCACTTGTATTTAGCACTTTCCTGATAAAGATTTCCCAAGAATCACCACCCAAGAAATCTGGACCACTTAAAGCTAAAGTTTCAAGGATTTTGCGAACAGTATCCTCATGTCTTGGCTCAGTTAGCTAGGCTATCAACCAGAACTTGGTAAAGAAGCTTGCTTGGGTGCACCCTTTGGTCAACATCTCCTTCAAGATTGCAGCTCCTTCATCTGGCTTCCCATTTTGCAGAATCCATTGATCAAGGACTCATAAGTCATGGCGTTTGGTTCATATCCTTGCTCAACCATGTCATCCCACACCCGTCCAGCCTCCTGTAACTCCCCATTTGCACATAGTCCTAAAATGAGTGAGTTATATGTTAGCAGGTTTGGCACGAACCCCCTATCAAGCTCATCAAACAGTTTCCTCGCCTCCCGAACCATTCCATTCTTGCACAACCAATAGATCAATGTGCTCATGATTGTATTATCTGGTGCCACATTCTTCTTCATCATCCATCTCCACATTTGGTGCGCTTCCTCTGCCTTTCCGTCCTGACATAGCACATCAATCACCTTAGCACCCAGCGTAGTGTCCGGCACGTATCCTGCCCCAGCATTTCTCGCATCAAATCACGCGCCTCAACAGATTTTCCCTCCTTGCAGCACGCCTTGATCACCACTGAATATGTAACCTCATTCGGCTGCACCCCAGCCGCCTCCATCTCATCCATAACCCTGGTGGCATCCTGTAGCTTCCCGCACTGGCAATACCCATCAATGAGCACCGTGTAGATCGTAGCATCTGGCCTACGCCCACTGGTGATTATATCATCAATCCCACAATACGCGGTGAGAACTGTGGTGTACGTGACGACATCCGGGACGATCCCCAGCCAGGCATTTCATCAAGAACCTTGAGCGCAGCATCGAGGTCGATGATGCCTACAAGACCTTTGAGCAGGATGTTGCAGGAGAGAAGGTTCAGGGTGATGTAGAGCTTGGTGTACGTGGCGCGGAAAAGAGTGGCGGCGAGGCATAGGCGGCGTGCGGAGATGAGGGAGTGAAGGAGGGCGTTGAAGGAGCGGACGGAGGGGCGGGAGTTGAAGGACGAGAGGGAGAGGAAGAGGCGGAGTGAAGGGAGGGGCGAGAGCGAGCGGAGGAGGGGCAGGAAGGGGCGGTCAGAGAAGACGGGGAGGTTGGCGGCGCGGAGGGTGGAGAGGACGGGGGGCAGGAGGTCCGGGGAGCCGGGGAGGCGGGAGAGGACGGCGGCGAAGACGGGGAGCGAGGGGGCAGCGGCGGGGCGACGTGGAAGAGCGCGTGGCGGAAGGCGAGGACGACGAGGTGAGGCGTCGGGAGGAGGAGGGGGAGTCGCGCGGTGAGGCGGCGCGGCCAGGGCTGAACGGGCGGGGTGACCGTGTAGTGGGAGGAGGGGAGGGATGTGGGGAGCTCGGCCAGGTGCGCGAGCGGCACGGTGGTTTTGGCAGCCGGCGCGGGGGCGACGGAGAAGGTGCGGGCGGGAGGGGTCGTCCAGCACCGCGCGGGCATGGCGCAGCAGGTGCGATCGGCAGCGGAACGGTTTCGGCGGAGGAGGCGACGGTGGAACGGTTTCTGCGGAGAGGAGGCATGGAGACTTTGGGCCCATATGTCAACGCAACGAAAACTCTGGAAAAGGCATGTAGAGAACGCACCAACTATCATCAACTCAAACTTTTAAGTAGTAAAGATATGTGTGTATGTGGATGTGAGTAGGGATCATCACAGACAGTTTTAAAGTAAAATTGTCTTTCATATTTATAATCACAAATGATTTTAAATTAAAATTGTCTGTGATATTTATTATTATAAACAGTTTTTATTTAGAACTATCTGTGATTATTTTCCTATATATATAGTATAAATAACAGGGGCACCATGGTGTCTGGGCACCAAGCCTCCCTACCTTTGGATTGCTTTTAGATGCATGCTAGTGTGATTGAGACTTTCCATCCATGATTAAGATTTTCCATCCATGATTGATTTAGCATGCCTAATATATTATATATCATTGCACTAGCACGCATCTAAAAGCAGATAGGCTTGGTGCCCAGACACCATGGTGCCCCATTTCAACGTCCTATATACAAGAGCTAGATCTAGCCGTTTAATAACACGGCATATCCCAGACACGCCCAACCGTGAACCATCTGTGGTCTTACACTATTATAGACAGTTCTCATTAATAACCATCTATGATAATTATTTATCACAGACGGTTCATATTAATAACCATCTGTGATAAATACGGTTCTAAAATCTAAATTCATTCTCACATAAATGCAACTTCAATAATGACTCAGGAGTAAATATGTATTACTTAGCTGCTTTTTACCGGTCAGTAATGTCGTCATGTCATTATACTGAGACCATTTATAGATATAAAAGAGAGTAAATACATTTATAGATATAAAAGAGAGTAAATACAAATTCAACTTGTTGATTTTACATATATACGGCGTCCAAACAACATTGCTAGTCTTTTCTTACAAAAGATAACAAAAAAGGTAGAAACCTAACTGCTTAGATGTTTTTCTAGTGTCAGAGGTAGCATGCAATCTCTGTCTTTAAAACTTAGTAGGCGACGTGGTTGGCATCAGACAGTTCAGGATCATCAGCGAACAAAACCCGAAATGCATCTACCCGCTGACATGCTCATTCGAGTGTCTCCCAAACACCCTTCGACTAGATAATTAAATCGAATTAAGCTCATAGGCCCTCTTCCCTTTCTTGAGGGGTCTCGACAAGGTTGAGTTGGTCACCCGCCACCTCGACTAAGCACTCCAAGCGACGGCAAGCCTCTTGAAGACATGAAATGTCGTTGTGGAGGACCACGTCGATAGCAAGGTTAGCTCGCCGAAAGTGGGAGACCAATCGGAAGACGCGACGGAAGAGGATGTCAAGATGGTAGAAGGTGGCCTTCAACTGGTTTGGTAAATCCTCAGACATAGGAGGGAGGACAATGTTGGCATAGTATCCTTCCGCAGTATCCGCCAGCATACGGCTAGCGAGATGCTCGTCTAGGATAGCCAGGTTGGCCATCAATGCCGATAACAAGGGAGAATAGTGAGCTATTTATTTGTACTTGAGAGATAAGGAAGATAGCCGGTGACGAGGTGCTCGTACATGATTAATCTCCAGTGGCAGATGATCATTTTTATACAATAAGGAATACAACCGGCTCGTGAGATGAAGAGACACATCTAGGAGTTGAAACAATCGAAAAGAGCCGAAACAATTGAAGGCGTGCATCGGGAGAGAAAACATATCACGCACAATTTCAACCACAAGCCGTCAGCGATACACAACTACCACAGACGGTCTATATTAATGACCACTCGTGAATTATCACATACGGTTCTAATTAAAAACCACCTGTGATGTCTGAATTATCACAGACAAGTCGTAGTAATAACTATCTCACAGACGGTTATTAACAAGAACCGTCTGTGATAGTAGCGTATCACAGATGGTACACGAATCACGCTTGTAAAATTGTCTGTGATAAGTATAACACAGACGGTTCGAGAAAACCGTCTGTGATGAGGCGTCCAGTATAATCTTTTTTGTAGTAGTGTTTCTACAACAAGCTTATCCTTTTTTAAGGAGAGAGAGCTTCTCAAGCAATTTTGTGACAAAGCATATTCGGTATTAATTATGCTCAGCACCATTACTTACATAAATTAATGATAAATAAAAAACTATGTGAATAAATCATTTCGCTTTCAACCATGATTTTTTTCTTCAAATTTAGGGCAAAAAGGGTCATTCCCTGAAGAAAATAAGCTCCCCTTTTAAAAATTTCCTTTTCTTTTGAGAAACATATTGTCAATTGAAATGACCTATGGCAGGCTGGCAGCTTATTATAATTATTAAAAATATTTTATATAAGTTTCACATAGCCCCTATAACTAGAAAAGGAACAAACGTGTTCAAGCTTCCCAAAGGTATGTGAGAAAACCAAATGGTAATGATAAAATATGAAGTGCTCAAGTTGCTGCGTATATATTTTCTACTGCAATTATTAAGAAAGCCCATTATTCGGAAATATCATCTATATGCTGACCTAATCGTCTAATTAGAAAGAATTTGTGCTCAAGGAACAAATCGCATTTAGAAAAATCCCCTCGGAAAATCCTCTTTGCAAACAACCAAAACATTCTTTGCCATAAAAATTATAGAATAACCTGGCTAACGATTCATGAAAATTTAGTTCCAATTATTAGTGACTAGATTGTCCACCTTGCTTAGCATTATATAGTAATCTTTAAGGAATAGCCGAGTGCTGCTATAATATTGTTGAAGGGAAAAACATTATATAGTAATCCAAGCATATTCTCTGAGAAATTTTTGTACGGATAATCCATTTTTTATTCGAAATTACATAAATATACCGCTGGAAAATTTTTACAAAATAGGCTCCGATCGCGAATGGTTGGGCCCGAAGCCTATCGCCCAACCGCATCATGGCAATGGAGAGTCCAACCGTTGGGCGATTAACTCCGCCGCCCAACGGTTCGGCGATTGCAAGCGATCGCCAGCTGTTAAGGACAGATATCGATCGCCCAACCGTTGGGCGACTGAGGTGGATATAAAGGCCGCGCTCGGCCGGCCCCCGACGTCCACTTCTTCGGCGCGCAGAGAAGGAGAAAGAGAGGGAGAGGAGGAGAAGAGGGAGGGGAGAGAAAGAGAGGGAGAGGAGGAGAAGAGGGAGGGGAGAGGAGGAGAAGAGGAGAGGGCGTGCGCGATTTTTAGGTAAGTATTTGTGTTATATTTTTTGTTAGTTTAGAAATATAGTTAGTGTAGATAATTAGTTTAGAAAATTAGTTAGTGTAGATAGTTAGTGTAGATAATTAGTGTGGATAATTTAGTTTAGACATATAGTTAGTGTAGATAAATTAGTTTAGAAAGATAATTGGTGTAGATAATTAGTTTAGAAAAATAGTTAGTGTAGATAATTAGTTTAGATAATTTAGTTTCGATAATTTAGTGTAGAAAGATAGTTAGTGTAGATAATTTAGTGTAGAAAGATAGTTAGTGTAGATAAATTAGTTTAGAAAGATAATTAGTGTAGATAATTAGTGTCGATAATTTAGTGTAGAAAGATAGTTAGTGTAGATAATTTAGTGTAGAAAGATAGTTAGTGTAGATAAATTAGTTTAGAAAGATAATTAGTGTAGATAATTAGTTTAGAAAAATAGTTAGTGTAGATAATTAGTGTCGATAATTTAGTGTAGAAATATAGTTAGTGTAGATAATTTAGTGTAGAAAGATAGTTAGTGTAGATAAATTAGTTTAGAAAGATAATTAGTGTAGATAATTAGTTTAGAAAAATAGTTAGTGTAGAAAGATAGTTAGTGTCGATAATTTAGTGTAGAAAGATAGTTAGTGTAGATAATTAGTGTATATAATTTAATATTGAAATTATTGTATAAATTTAGATGTAGAAAATTTAATGTAGAAATTATTGTACAAATTTTGCGGTATGACTCGTCTTTGGACGTGCCTCAGGAGTGGCGAAGACGCGTTGTTGGACGAGCACGTGGACCGCTCATCGCGCTTCCCGTCTAGTGCCGACACCGGAGAGCGGACGAGCCGCCTCGGTGGGAGTGGTCCGGACACGCACACCTCGCGTGGCACGGAGACTCGACCCTCGTTGGATCGCCAGTTTGCACTACTCGGCGTTTAGTGCGACCGTAAGTTCATTCCCGTCGACCTTCACTTTGTTTGCGGTGCGGGATGCGGGCTACTCCTCTGCCGGATGGTGCAGCCACGGACGAGGATGCGGCGGGCGGGACGAGGGGGGACGAGGCGGGACGAGGGCGAGGACGAGGCGGCGGAGCGATCACGACGCTTCCCGTTCGACCGTTCCCTGCTGACGGCTTTGGTGGACCGTTGGCGGCCCGAGACGCACACTTTCCACCTCCCATTCGGGGAGATGACGCCGACCCTGGAGGACGTGTCCCTGCTCCTTGGCCTTCCGATCGCGGGAGACGCTGCCTTCCTACCGGAGGCCCCACACGACTGGCGCGCTGACCTGCTTGGCGATTCGAGGGTGTCGTTCCACCGGGCCCTCAGCACCACGTGTTCACAGAGGCGCAGACCCATGGGCCGACGCTGAGGTGGCTCACAAGATGCGCACGTGGTTTTTACATTCGATCGTGTCGTCCAACCGTTTATTTGTGGTATCACGTACTAATAACAACTTGTTTGAATTCAGGTGGAGCGCATGGTTCCACAGGCAGACGATCACCAGGTGGCGCGCCACCGAGGCGTCGTCCGTGGGCGTTTGGTTGGGTGCTTTTCACCACCACCACGGCAACACGGTGGATGCGCCGCCTTATCGCTTATGCGAGGCGATCGCCGACGGCGAGCCCCACCAGTCACTGGGATCGGCCGTGCTTGCCGCGACGCATCGCGCCCTATGCGATCGCGTGCACGAGGGTCAAGGCGAACTCGATCCTCACTGGCTGTCCGCTGCTACTGCAGTTGTGGTCGTTCGAGCGCTTAAGCGTCGGGCGACCTGTGCTAGACGACATGGGCCCGTACGGTCCCGAGATGTATCCAGGGGGAGACGTCGACCGGCCGACGATGGGTTCTATCTGGTGCCGTCGTCGAGTAAGTATTATCACAGTCAACTATTTCTGTCTTATTGACGATCGTCATTCTAAACAGCTTATATTTCTTGCGGTGTGCATTCGCGCCGCGTGCGTCGGTGTCACGCGGCGCACGCCTTTGTGGAGCGGCTCGACCGCATCACGGCGGACGACGTGCGGCGGGAGCCGTCGCAGATCGGCAGGTTCAGCCCGTGCTCTGGCGGGCTGTCCTCACTTTCTTTGGCGTGGCCGGCTTTCGCTCACCCGCGAAGCTCGTGTACCTCATCTACGTGGAGGACTACGCACCCACGGTGATGCGGCGATTCGAGCTCACGGCGGCGGTTCTCGCACCATTGGACCATCGATTCGCGCCACGTGCGGGTGAGTGATCGTTTCGCTAAATATTTACATACTTACCACTGCGTTCGCAAGTATCTCACATCGATAATGGTTCTATACGCAGCAAAGCGCGAAGGGAGTGAAAAGAGGCACCGGCCGGTCGGTGAGGATGCGACCCTGGTCGGCGGTGGTGGTGCGCTCGGCGACCGCGTGGAGGAGGACAGCCCACGACGACGCGGGGAGTACGGCGAGTACTGCGCCGGTACACCCGCGGACCCGCACGAGCTCGTATATGTGGTAGACCCGCTGCCACACACGCCGCCGCTCGACGGACACGCCCTCGCGCCAGCGCGCGGACGCCACATCGCGTGACGTTTCATGTCATTTCAAAGATTCCCAAATGGTAATGTCGTTTCGATAATCAACCATTTCATGTCTTTGTGTCGGTGGCGTCGGTTACGCCCTATGCCTCGACTCGGGCGATCGAGAGGCTCTCGATGGTGCGCCACCGACCCATGAGGAGGGCATCGACTTTGCGCGCCGGGTGCACGAGGGTGTAGACGATCGTTAGCCTACTCTCCTGCACGAGGCTACCGGTGGTCTCCACGCCCACCGCTTCGACTGCTCGTCCACCCCGACCAGCGTGGCACCACTCTGGTGCACCTACGTGGATACGTCCTCCACCACCTCACCCGGAGCAGCCAGGGGGTTCAGCTGGCGGGGCCTCCTACACCGGTTCACTTCACGCCTTCTACGCAGGGGGTGTACGCCCCTCCTCCTGCGTGGATGGCACCGGGCACGGGTACGCAGAGGTTCTTATATCGTGTTTATCCGAAGACGATATGCAACGAACTAACGTTATTAATATTGCAGGTGCTTACCAGCAGCACGGCGTCTCCGGCATCTCCCGTGCCGGAGGAAGTGGACCGATTTTCGCGTCTACACCGGAGTGGCATGGACACTACTCCGACGTAGCACCGGAGGTTATCTCTGCGCCCGGTGCACCGGAGAGCACACAGCCAGAGGTGCAGCTTACTCCGCCCCCGCCCCCGCGGGATAGACACCCTCCTCCTCGTTTTACTTTTTCGGATCGTCCTAACCCGTTGCAGGAGGAGGGCCAGCGAGGCCGTATGGGAGGACGCGCGCGGTGACGGGCACACCGGGGTGACTAGTGAGGCGACGCTGCAGATGTATTTATGCATGTACTGAAAAAACATGCGGCATGTTACTCACAGTTATAATATGAAGTTTATTTAAATTTACATAAGTCTATTATCTCTCTCCGCACATAAACTATCTCACTTAACAGTGTATGTATCGATCGTTCTGTACTCAATCTTTCATGAAAAAAAAATTTTAAAACTTTTGCACACCTACAATATACAATGAACATAAACTTTTATTACAACTTCACCGTATTTTTACCCGTTCAACGTTACAAAATTCACAAAATCTAAAACAAAACACGGGCTACATGCGATCGCCATCCCGTATGGCATCGCATGCTAGTCGCTAACGGAAGAGCGGCGCATTCCGGGCCGCTAACGGAAGAGCGATCGGATGTAGTCGCTCATCGTGCAGCGAGACAAATTGTGTCGCGGTCTGGTTGGGCGATAGGCTCTAGTCGCCCAACCATTCGGCGACTGGAGCCTATTTTTGTAAAAAATTTTCCCGCGGGTATATTTATGTAATTTCGAATAAAAAATGGATTATCCGTACAAAACTATTCTCTGATACTTGAACCATCTTGGGTACTGCGAAAATATTTCTTTGGTCAAACCTGATGATTGCCTATCACTACTATATATATGATACTCGCTAATTGCTTCCTCTTTGCCTCATCACTGAACACTCCTTCCTCTTCTTGATATGGAGCTTGAGCTTAGTCTAGGGGATTCTCCAGCTCCAGCGAAGGCCACCGTCACGCCTGCACCAGCACCTACACGCACGGGCGGAGGAGAAAGCCATGAGCTTGTGCTAGAGCTAAGGACTGGCAAAAGAGCTGAACAACATAACCAGAAGTCAGGCACACAATCAGAAAAAGCAGTGGAGGGAGAAGATGATGAAACTGAGAGAGAACATGAAGAACACCCTCGTGATAAGCCTCCTGTCGAGCTGACCCTCAGCTGCCCTCTGCTTCCAGCCTCTGCACAAGCAGGTAAGTTATTCTACAGACTAGTGATGTTGGTTTGATTGGTTCCAAGTAGTTTCGTAGGTGGCTAAGTTCATAAAAGCTTAAGGGATGTAAATTCTTTGGATGGTGATGAGTCCTTTTCTGTGTAGGTAGTGTGAATTCAGAGGTGTGCACACGAGGTTTTGATGTGAATACTGTGCCGGTGGATGGAGGAGAAGCGAGAGCGAGGTCTTTGTCGCCATCATCCATGCAGGTGGAGGTTCCTGTGAGACAGTCAGCTGATCAGGAAGCTGCAGAGGATGAGGAAAATGGAGGTGGCAGGGTGAGGAAGAAGCTGAGGCTGTCCAACGAACAGTCTGCGTTTCTGGAGGATAGCTTCAAAGAGCACAGCACCCTGACCCCGGTATCCGTCCTATCTTGTTCTGGCTTCATATATTTCTCCATATACGTCAAACAGAACTTGCATGTCCTATCCTCCGTGCCAAAGTAGATGATACCCTATAGTTTTAAAGGATATTATGTTTATAGTTTTAAGTACAGTAGGTTATTTTAATTCGCAGAGAATGCTACCTAACCCAAACTACAGAAAAGCTATGCAACTTAATCAGAAAGTAGTTAAGAGTATAGACCCTATGATTGATAAGGATCTTCTTCGTCTTTTTCCTCTACTTTGTTTGAAGAGTGTACACATCAATAGTTTGCGATGCTACAAGGTATCTTGTAATTACTTGATGAATATCCGTGGTCTTCAGGAAACCATATATATTCAGTTATTCACAGAGCTTCATTTGCTTGATGAACATCCCTCGGATTACTCATGTATGCGCGTACACATGCTACCAATACCCATAAGGACATGATACCAAAGTGCATTCTTTTAATTGAAAAAAAACTCCTACGAATAAGATGAAATGTTTCAGTGAAAACCAAGTTCTGGGAATAAGTGTCACCTCAAGGGTTATGATCGCTCATTATCATGTGAGAGATCGTGTTCGTTTTCTGGAAAAATATCCATTTTAGCGTGATGCAATGTTTCAAAAATACCCAAAAAACATAGATGTAGTACACATTAATTTATATGAACCTGCAAATTTTCAATTTCAAATTCGTTCCTAGAATCAAGAAACAAAAAAGACAAGCAGTACTTCCAGCCCATATGAACAGTGCAGAGACTTACTGCTTGTCTTTTTTGGTTCTTGATACCAAGGATAAATTTGACTTTGAAATTTTGCAGGTTTACACCATTTATGTGAACTACATCCATGATTTTTTTCTTGGATTTTTGAAACACTGCATCATGCTTAAACGGCTAATGGGGACGTGGGTTCCCTGGACACCAAAACAACCGATGGGATGGGTTGTTCCAGCATATTGCGACTAAGAAGCTAAAACAAGTTCTTTGTAAACAAAACAGAGTTGAAATTAAATCAAATAATACACTTCTTTTTTCGGCGTACAGAAACAAAAGAGAGATTTAGCCAGCAGGCTCAACCTTCGACCACGCCAGGTGGAGGTCTGGTTCCAAAACAGAAGAGCTAGGTAATTAAACATTCCATTAATTTCCCATTTGATCGATAGTGCTCCATCTTTTGTACCTAAAATTATTGGAGCTAATAGTCTCAAAACCGGAGACTATTTTTCTGACTTATCTCATCAAACATCAAATCCAATTTAACATCATATCGCAGGACAAGACTATTTTTCTGACTTATCTCATCAAACATCAAATCCAATTTAACCTCATATCGCAGGACAAAGCTGAAGCAAACCGAGGTGGACTGCGCGTATCTGAAGAGTTGCTGCGAGATGCTAACGCAGGAGAACCGAAGGCTCCAACGAGAAGTGGCAGAGCTGCGTGCCTTCCGTACCACATACCCGCTCCACAGCCACCACCACATACCTGGGGTCAGCACAGTGCTCCGAGTGTGCCCTCATGTGATAACAAGGTTACAGCTTCTTCTCCACCCATCGTCAGCACCCCTGCCATCACCGCCGTGTCATCTCCGGTGGGCGCGCCGCCGTTGTCGATGCCCACCTTGTTCGCCAGACCTCACTTCGGCCCCCTCACCATCCACCCAGTGCTCCGCCGCCAGCCATCGGCGACCTCGTGATGTAGCTCTTGTCACCTTGTGTCCATTGGTATATAAACCCTTTACATATTTTTCTTATTTTTTCTGTTCATCAATGTTTCATCTCAAAGCTATGATAGGGAAATTAATACATAATAACGATATTGTGCGTAGAAAGAAAGCCATACTTTGTAAAATGTAGTTTGAAAGTAGACTAGCTAGATGCATGTATTCAACTTAATTAACAAATGATGGTGCTATATGATGTTGCAAACGACTTGTTGTATGTATTAGATCTAGTAGATGTGGAGGTTTACGGTTGCGTAATTGACTTGGGAAGTTTAATTTGCCTTTGTACAATATGATACATGCTTTGTAGGATGTCATCCTGGCATGGTAAAGTTCCCTTTTCCATTTGTGTACGTACCAGTGGCATCTAGTACTTTTTTTAAAAAAGCACACATTATTGTGACCTATGACTAAGGGCATGTTTGTCGAAATGAAAAGGAAATCTATCGGTGATGCTGACCCGGCGCTGCAAATTACAATCATTTAGTCTGTATCAGTACGTGCGCAACACTGAAACTTCTCTTCGTTCGTGTTTGGGCGAGTGCCACCAAATAAACGAGGCAGGAAATTAAGTGTTAATTACCTAGATCGAGTAACGAGCAAGTGCCTCAAAAGATCGCGAAAATTTTCTCGGATTCACATAAGAATTTAACTGTTTCTATAAAAAAAAAAAGTGCACATTTTCCACGGTGAAAGTTGTAGCGAAGTTTCACAGTTACGTATGCTGCAGCAAGGGCTAAATCCAACTGGCCAAGAAAAGTTGACAGGGGCCGGGGATTACACGTGTTGATGGATGACCAGCTAGAGTAGCATATATTTGCTCTCAGAGCTTGATGGGTGAAGCCACGTAGGCGAGGACGGGCGACACGTGTGTAAGCTCATCACCGTCGCAGACGATACGATCCAAGGCTTACGTGAGCTAAACCAACCAACGAATGATTCAAAACACCAGCCACGATTAGTTTGATTAACTGATCACGTCGTACGTACTGGCGCGTATCTAGTAAGATCCAACTCGTGTTGTCGGATTGATGTGCACTGCAAGACAGCAATAGATATGATATAAGGCCCACAATGCCTTCTTTGCCGCTGCGAATTTTTATGACCGGGATGGCGTATAAAGGATTTAGGAATTTAGTAGTGACATAGAAGAGTTTAGATATAACTGGTCAGATTGGGCTCTACCTTGTATCATTACTGTAAAAAAAAATCATCATACATGGTTCTAAACAATCATTATAGGCTGTTTTATAAGCCGTTTGAATTTATGTGTCTGTGATAATAGGCGGTTAATATAAACGAGTTGTGAGCCGTCTGTGATAAGTCACAACATAGATGGTTTATATAAAGAACCGTCTGTGAAAACATACTATCACAGACCATTTGTATAAAAACTGTGAAAGACCGAAGATGGCAACAGAGGTTTGAATGGTGCCTTCTAATTTTTCCTCAAGTATTCAACACTCATTCACTTCAATAGCTATAAACCGAAGATTGGAATGTGAAACCACCAACAAACAAGCAAAATAGCCCTCTGAAATTTTTGAGAAAAATTAGGGAAATCGGAAGTACCTTTGTTTGCACTGCAGTACTTCCAATTTTCTCGATGAACAGTGATTTCAACACAAGTTCAAAAAACTAAAATCGATGCAACTTTTGATTCGTAGATCCAAACGATATAAAATTTTACAGGGATCTACTCTAGGATATTACGAACCTATTCGAATAATCAATAATGAAAATCATGGCCACAGTTGAGATCTTTTTCAGTGTGAAGGAAAGACGCATCAAAATCGAGCCAAAATCCTAAACTGTAAATACAACTTGCTCGTAGGTAGATGATGGCCAAGATGGTTTTAGATATGTTCCCACATGTCCTAACAAGCAAGAACATGAAAAAATCATGTCAAACACCCTCGAATAAAGAAATCACACCTGGAGACCAAATCAAGCAAAAACGGATTTTCTCGTGAATCTTGCTATCAAAATGCCTAGATGGGTGGAGATGTATTTCCAAGGATCATCTCCATCTCTTACACGTTCTTAGCATAGCAAGATCACAAAAAGAAAAGAAGAGAGATTAAGACCAACCAAAAGTCAAGCACATAAATAAAAAACAAGAGGGACTTAAGAGTTGCACAAAGATTGATATATTGCTTACTTGATAAGATAGGTTTTACAGCCACTCCACCTTAGAAGACAAAGAGCACCCAAAGCACTCACTCTCAAACCCTAACCCTAAACCTAGAGAAGAGAGCGTAAGAGATGGGTTGGATGGTTAACCTTACATGTCTCCATCCCAATCCCCTTTTATAGGTGGACAACCAGCCACCTATACCCCTTAATAGATCATATCAACTATTATAATGGGGGAACCTGTTAACCCCACACACGGGTTTTACTTACACCAGTTTACTTATACACGTTTTTCAAAGCGCATAAGTGTGTATCTGCTAAATCTGTAGCCTTGATCTGCCTTAATCAACCCAGCTCCACCTTGACCTAAACTGCTCTCCAACATATCACCCATGAGATGTGGTTTTGATCCAAAATGGTTTTCGGTATTTTGGTCAAACGACCAAAATACCCTTCCTTGACTCGGTCATCATCAACCACTGCAAGCAATCGCCATGCTTGCTACGTGTAGATGCACCATTAGCTTGCCACGTGCCGCCAAGTTTCTCCCATCCCGGTTCAATTGAGCTATGGCTCACTTGGCCCGTGCAAGCCACATGGCGTCATCCCGATGTTCGAACTCGCTTTCAATATTTTCCGCCTTTCTTATGCCATGCTTAGCTCACCGTCTCATCCGGCATCCTCGATCGTTCTTGGCCTCAACTCCTCATGAGCCTAGCTTCGATCATCACTATTGACCACAGTTGACTCCAAGCGGCCTTGGATATCTAAAGACAAAGAAATCATTTTCAGACACAAGTTCTTTACAACTTGACCTACATTAGCCAAGACATGCATCATGTAATCTTAATCCAATGACCCAGGTTTTCCAAGCTCGATCCATGACTCAATGCCCCAAATCCTTATTTTTTTGGGAAAATCAGAAGTGACGCGCTTAACACGTCGGTACTTCTGCCCTGCGGTACTACCGCATCCCAAAGTGGTACTTCCGCATGCTCAAAACCTCACCTGAAGCTCTCTAGAAAAATATATCACAACTCAACCTGGTACTTCTGCCAAGCGGTACTTCTGTATAAATAGAACTATCGCACTTATACCTACGGTACTTCTGATTCTTCTGAGACTTTCAGAAGATAGCTCAAATCAAATGCAATCTTTGTAAAACCATTTCATCACACTACAAATATTGCGATGGTTCATCACAACATTAAACAGGACCTTCTCACATGGTCCTTCAAACTGTCTGTGAAGGCCTACTCTGTGAAGGCCTACAATCACAGATGGCTTCTACCAAAAACTGTCTATGAATGTGACCATCACAGACGATTCTATTTTTGGTTGTATGTAATTAGTTATTTGTTTTGTTCTGCCAAGTTCGGTCTGTGGTTGATATCCAATTTATTGTCTGATTAGTGGAAAACTGTAGGCATCCATAAAGAGGAGCAATTTGTTGTCTAATTAGTTCTGTCATGCTCTATCCATTTCCTAGATCTAGTAGTACACCCATCTAGTTGCGTCAAAGCGCCATAGTCAACACGTCGAGGTCGAAGTACCGTGGTCGAAAACATGGTCGAAGTTCTGTGAGGGAATTTCTCTGCCACGTGGGGCTTCTTTCCTTTAGCTCCTGCACACACAAAATAACTTCCCCATATCAGTATTGTACGCCCCAACCAAAAAGCCATGACACTGACGCAACAGTGAAAACACACACAACAATTCGATTTCGATACCTTCCAAAGCAATTTGCCAGTGGAGCGCGCCTGCTCGATGCCCTGCGGTGCCAGCACTAGAAAGGTCGCCTCAATCAAAACTTTGAATTAGACCTGTAATTCTTGGGACAAGAAAATTAAAAAAAGACAGCTACTTGGGATGAACAGATTTGTACCAGGGAGGAGACGATGAAGGCGCACTCGTTGGAGAATCTGCGGCTATGGTGGAGGATCAGGTACGTACCTATTGTGTTGGTTCTTGAAGTGAAAATGGGGGAAGGGTAGGGGATTAATAAGGAGCAAGAGGTCGGAGAGGAGACCCGTGCTTGCCATTCGATGTGGGGAAAATGGACAGGTGGGATCGAGATCTTGGGGGAGATGCCATGGATCGATAATGTGGTAGGGCATTATCACAGATGGTTCAGATTAAAAACCATATGTGATATGCAGTCATCATAGACGGTTCTTGTTAATAACCATCTGTAATATGCAATCATCATAGACAGTTCTTGTTAATAACCGTTTGTGATAATTATTGACATCACAGGCGGGTTTTAAATCCGAACCGTCTATGATAATTTATATATGGTTTTAACAAGAACCATCTGTGATAATTATGTATCATAGATAGTTCTAGCCATCACTAGTAACATAGAAAGTCACTCTTGTAAAATCGTCTATGATAATCACAACACAGATGGTTCCATTGAACCGTCTGAGATGAGGTATTCAGTATAGCCTTTTTTATAATAATGCATACTTATCCACGATGATATCAAATCATACCAAAGTGTCAGAAATTAGAGGATGAAGAGAACAACGTGGCACTGATCATATCAATCGATCTTTCATTCATGCATTCAGAAATGCCTCATCCATGCATGCACGACCACCGATCGTATATGCCTTGCTATCGACCTATCTCCATTGATGAGCACATCAGCTTGAATTCGTTCTATTGCATATGCAACATACACAACGATATGCCTACAGCTAGCAACCCTCCTCGCCTTCTTTTCCGATGCCTGGCTAGCTCCACGCTCCTCGTCCGCCTCCCCTGCCCCCTCCACCACCACCTGCGGCTAGCGCCGCTGTCGTCGCCTTGCCACGCAGCCCCTAACCCCTTCCCGCCGTGAAGCCCCGCCCAACCTAACTGCCATAGCCACCGCCCTCCTACCTTGCCCATTGCTATCGCCCACCGCTAGGCACTACTACAGAAAAGGTCATCACAGACGGATCAAAAACGTCATCACAGACGGTTTTGCGAACCGTCTGTATTTATGGGTCAGTGATAATCAAAGTTATCACAGACGATTTTCGAACCGTATGTGATTATGAGATATCACAGACGGTTTTTTATTAAAAATCGTCTGTGATTATCAGATATCACAGACGGTTTTTACTTAAAAACCGTCTGTGATATTCGTTCCTCCTAAATCAAAATCTATTTCTGTTTATTGGCTAGCCTCAGGAAATGCTAGCCATGCCCTCTGAAACAAGCAGATAATCACAGATAAAAACATACAATTCACACATCTCATTTCCTTTCAGATACATTTCACAGACATAAAACATCCAATTGACATCGCACTTCATTTCACGAACATAAAGCATGCATCCATTTCGCAAATCAATTAATTGAATTGAAATGAAATATCCATTAACAAATGCACAGTTACAAAAGATCTGCACTGCATTTGCACTTAGTGATAAGACCAATAAGAAATCATGGTGCGCAGTGGAACCGTCCTCCTGGCTTTATGACTTGAGTCAGCAAAAAGTACGCCAACTCTCATCGAATCCCTCCAAGATCAGACTGTTTCAATGCAGTTGACGGGATGTACGCATCCTGTCGATAGAAAAATCAATGTGCGTATATATGTAACGTGATAAGTACAAAGTAATTATGGGAAGAGTGACAAACCTTGCGATTGGTGAGCCTCGAGGAATCGAGGAGTAGTTCCATATGTTGGCAAATGTAGTATCTCCATGTGTTGCCCGGTTGCTGCTGATGGCACTGCAAAAAATGGAATGTGTTAGTTCAAGAGGCATTAGTACCAACTGTTGCATAGGATTAATTAATGTGAAATGGCGGATACCTTAAAATCTCGAACATGTGTCAACAGGCCTTTGGCCCCGCGCTTCGAGTCACCTCCCTTTTCAATGTACATCACGAACGCCCTACGTAATTCGAAAAAGTTAACCTTAGTCATTCGGAAGGAAAGAAAGAGTACAATGTAGATATGTATGGGGAATATGTGCTTACCTATCGATTACTTGGTGACAACCGTGAAGTCCATTTGATTCTTACTTAGGAATCAAGGTAATACACCTTGTTCCATTTTGGTACAATTACTATTAAAATCCAATGAAAGTTCGATGGAAGGGCATAAGTACATAATCCTTATTGCGGCAACCCAGCATTCGATGCAATGTACCTCTCGACGAGGGTGTATCGATCGATGGTATCCTGGCGACCAAGTGTGGGTCCAAGAAACCGGTGATGAGTTGGATAATCTAGCTCTAGTCAGCATGTGTCTATATATATACACACGAAAGCAACAGATTAGATATGGCATTTATCGGTATGACATTAACGGAGATTGTGATTGTACACACTTACGGCGCCCAAAGATCGAATGATTGAGACGTCAAGAGCGTTGAGCGTGAACAGATCGAATAAATCCTCAAAGGCGACCATGAACATACACTCTTGAAGACTGTGGTATAAATCATCCGACGTGAATTTGACAGTGATACTTGAAGTCCGTTCTCCCTCTAGCTTATTGGACTGCTGGATATACCACGTGTGCAATTGCATGCAACTATATGGTAGCTTTTGGAGGTCTTTTTGCTCGAGCAACGGCTCGCCAAGCACGAATTTGCGGGCCAAAGGTAGGTACGCTATATCATCATTGGTCTTCTTTGCTTTGCCCTTGCTGGCCTTGCTGCCTCGGCTATAGGTCAACTTCACGGCAGTCGACTTTGAAGGTAGCAGCGGTGCAAGTTGTTCTGGCGAGAATAGGACCCCTGGAGATAGCACCGTGCAGATCGGTGGTGGAACCGATCGATCTTGTAATGGAGATAGCACCGGTGCATGTTGCTCGGTGAGAGTATGACCGTGGAGATAGCACCGGGCGAGATTCGGTGGTGGAACCGGCGGTCTTGTAATGGAGATGGCAGCGGTGCATATTGCTCGGTCCTACCACCGGTGAAGAAGCCTCGAGGAGATGTCGCTTTTGGGGCCTGGATGAATGTTCCAATGGCACATCCTAGAGTCACGATCTCGTCGTTGGGGGCTTGATGGCGGGACCACCTCAAAATTGACATGCACACCATCCACATTAACTTTTGCGAAGCCTAGCGCTAAAGCTTGACCGTGCACCATGACCCCAATACCAGATGAATATGCCTGACCCCAAGCAGCGAACAAGGGAATAGAGCCATATCTCATTGGAGCCTGCACTTCGTAGGCTCCTACATAACGATACAAAATTAGCTACTCGAATAGGCCTATCAATGGAGCAAGCATTCGAGAGGTAACAATTATTACCAGGATGTCATCCATAGGAAATTTGGCCGGGGTTTGTGTCGGATTGGACGCGCAGCTACTCGGATGGTTGTGCGGGCTAGCTAGCACAGAGCGGCGGTAGCGGCTTGTCGACTTTTCTGTTTGTTTCCGCACCTCATCTCTCGATTACACCAGCCAGCTCACCCATTAGCTCCTCTCTAAGAGATTCCTTGATCTCTTCTCGTAGTGTGCGTCATGCTCGCTTTGTTTCTCTTCCTACGCCGATACATTCCGGACTCATCTTGGAAACCATGTTTCCAAGGAACGTAAAGCCCAAGACCTCTCATACGACTGGTGCTCCTTGTTTCCCGGGGCCACGAGAGCATATCATTCTCCTTGTTCCCTGGAATGATCCTGGGTAGATTCAAAACTCACTCTTCCCGCAAGAGCACGAAATGTCATTTCAATTAAATGCAGTTGTGGAGTAATTACAAGCTACGTAGTTCTATCGATATCTTTCCAGCGCTAGGACACTTGCTGGTCTCGGTGGTTTGAAAGGAGACGTCCCCGATGTCGTTGTAGATGACCTTGCTCTAATCCAATTTGGCGCGGTCATCCGGATATTGGAAAACGGCGGGGCGATGTCCTGTGCAGCTGCCAGGTCATCCTCCTTCCTCCACTACGGGATTTTACCCGCATACCCAGCTATGCCAAGTCTGTGGGGGTGTGTGTTTTTTTGCCTGGAGGGCCTTGTGCGCCGTACTTGTACTTTTGAAATCTTCGGACGTCTTCATCGCCTTGAACTCTTCCCATTGTGGGAGGGCCTTGTGCGCCGTGAGTTCTTTGTACTTTTGAAATCTTGGACGTCTTCATCGCCTTGAACTCTTCCCATTGTGGTTCCGTAAATGGGTATTTATGAAAAGGTGTTTCGTCCGTCTCCACGTATTTCCTGACAAGCGTGCTCTTCCTTGATCGGTTATGCCAAATAATGAATTCAGTATTTTGAGCTCTAGATACAAACTCTACAATCTCAAGATCAAGATATATTCAGCATGCATATATTCGCATGCATATATTGCCAGATATTCATACAGATCAAGACCATACAAGTTAACTTTGCCCAATAATTCAGTATTTTAACTTGTCAAGATTAAATCCTAACAGATCAATTTAATAACATGCTATAACCTGAAAAGCGCATGAACCGACAGCTATTAGAGCTCAAAGACCGAATGAACCAATCTCGGTATATGAATTTATCATCATCGAACAGCAATCAAATCCCACAGCAATCTCGGTATATGGAAGTAAGCAACTAACAAGAAGCATATACACGACAAGTAAGCAACTAACGAGAAGCATATACATGACAATAAGCAACTAACAAGTAGCATATACATAACGATAAGCAACTAACGATGAAGCATATACTAATAAACATCAAGCATCAACCCTAAACCCTAACAATAAGCATGAAGCTCGGGAGGGTTTGATGACCTTAGGGTTTTGGTGATGAGGAGGAGGAGGCGGCTGAGGAGGAGGAGGAGGCGGCGGCGGAGGAGGAGGAGGAGGCGGCGGCGGAGGAGGAGGAGGTGGCGGCGCAGAGGAGGAGGAGGCGGCGGCGGAGGTGGAGGAGGAGGAGGCGGCGGCGGAGGAGGAGGAGGAGGAGGCGGCGGCGCGAGAGGAGGAGGAAGCGGCGACGCAGAGGCGGCGGGGCGGCGGAGGAGGAGGAGGCGACGGGCTCGGGGAGGCGGCGACGGAGGAGGAGGAGGCTACGGCGACGTCTTCGTCCGGGGAGGCGGCCGGCGAGGGCTCGAGGAGGCAGCCGGCGAGGGCTCGGGGAGGCGGCGGCGATGACGGGCTCGGGATTTAGATCTAGATCGAATAACTACAGCGCACACGAAAAACCCTAGCGAGAGGGTATATATAGGGAGGTTATCACAGACGGTTCTGAACTTAGAACCGTCTGTGATAGTTTACTATCAACAGACGGTTCTAAGTTTAGAACCGTCTGTGATAAGCCTTTGCCGACTGTTGTTATTAAGACAACACCAATAACTACACAGCTGCATTCATATCAACCACCAAACAGCTGCATTCATATACAACACCAACCAGCTCTATACATAAATGCATACCAATTCACATATACATAAATGCCAATACACATATACATTTTCACATATACATTTTGTCACACATTTTAACATATACATCTCAAAATTGACTACATCACACATTTTCACATATACATCTCAAAATTGACTACATCACACATTTTCACATATACATCTCAAAATTGTCACGCATTTTCACATATACATTCTTATTGTACTTGCTTATTTCCTTTAAAAATTAGCCCTTCATCATGATCAATGCGTATGTAACTAGTTTCGTCACGTTGTTCATCGTCAACCCTTATGCCATTTCTAAAAGGAGGTAACTTGTCAAATTGATTGTATTCCTCCTCGTCCACTACATTCTCCACTCCGACAATTCTCCTTTTTCCATGAAGAACTACATGGCGTTTCTTATTTGCCGGGTCGGTTACATAGAAAACTTGAACAACTTGATTGGCGAGTACGAATGGTTCGTCTTTGTACCCGACACGTTGGAGGTCCACGATCGTGACACCGTACTTATCAACCTTCACCTGTGGGAGATGCACCCAACGGCAGCGACATAAGAGGATCTTGAAAACCACATAGTCGAGCTCCCAAATCTCTTCTATGAAGCCATAGTATGAGTTTCTCGACCCATCGATACTGAATGCATCTATGCGGACACCGCTGTTCTGGTTAGTGCTCTTGACATCCTGAGACTGCGTATAGAATGTGTACCCATTTATGTCATATCCTTTCCATGTCACAACTGTAAATGTCAGCCCTTTTGCCAACCATGTCAGCGTCTCACTCGGCGAGCTCCTAGCGATTTGCTCCTTCAACCATTGGTTGAACCGACGGTTGTGTTGCCTCATGATCCAAACATCCGCCGCTCGGATTCTCAGTATGAAGCACATCCTTGTGCTGGTCGACATAAGGCGCCACTTCAGTCATGTGTTTGCAACACCGTGAAATGGGCTTGAGTATACGTGTCCATATCTGGAGTGATTGCTTTCCTTCCGATAGTTCCGAGACCCTTCAGCCTCCCCTCATGACGAGATTGAGGGACACCTATCGGTTGAATCTGAGCCATATAATCGACACAAAACTCAATGACCTCTTCGCTTGCATAACCTTCGACGATGCCGCTCCGCCCGATTCCCGAGAACGATTCCATGAACCTCTCAAATGGGTACATGCTACGTAGGAATACGGGCCCGCATATTTTTATCTTCCACACAACATGAACAATGAGATGGACCATGATATCGAAAAATGAAGGAGGAAAATACATTTCAAAGTGACATAGAGTCATCACCACCTCGCCCCGCAGAGCATCTAGTCCTTCGGGATCGATGACCTTACGAGCAATTGTGTTAAAGAAATAACATAGCCTCATGATTGTCTCGGACTTTGATCGGCAAAATATTTCTAATTGCAATAGGGAGCATCTGTGTCATCAGCACATGACAATCATGAGACTTCATGTCATTTAACTTCAAATCTTGCATCGAAACAAGTTTCTTCACGTTGCCGGAGTAACCAGACGGAACTTTGACACCATGCAAGCACTGGCACAGTTCTGTTTTCTCAGCCTTGGACAGAGTGTAACACGCAGGAGGAAGGTACGTTTGTCCATTATCAGTGCGTGTCGGTGCTAATTCAGGCCTGATGTCCATGTCAGCCAAGTCAAGCTGTGCGTTGACGCCGTCCTTTGTTTTATCACGGATGTTCCGTAAGAGACCAATCAAGCTGTCGCATACATTCTTTTCTACGTGCATAACGTCGATGCAGTGTCGAACATCTAGGTACTCCCAATAAGGTAAGTCCCAAAATATTGATCTCTTCTTCCAGGTGTTCTTGTCATGAGCCCTCAATTTACGTCCCTTTCCGAGGACAACATCTAAATCCTTAACCATATCATAAACCTCGTGTCCCCTTAAATGCCTTGGAGCTGAACCGTCTTCCTTCTCTCCATCAAATTGTTTCTTCATCTTGCGGTATGGGTGAGCCCTCCGAAGGAACCGGCGGTGACGCATGTAGACGGTTTTGCGTGAGTGTCTCAGCCACACACTCTCGGTACCATCTAAACAGTGAGTACAAGCTTTGGCACCTTTTGTACTATGGCCCGATAGGTTACCAAGGGCAAGATAATCATTTATGGTGTAGAACAATAAGGAGCGCAGAGTGAAGTTCTCTCATTTGTATGCATCCCATACTGCACCCTTCGTTCCACAAGATACTTTTAGATCTTCCACCAACGGTGCTAGGAACACATCGATATCATTCCTGTGTTGTTTTGGCCCTTGGATAAGTATCGACACAGAAATGTACTTTCGCTTCATACACAACCAAGGAGGAAGGTTATAGATGCAGAGAGTCACGAGCCATGTGCTATGTCACGCTCATGCTACTAAAAGGATTCATTCCATCCGTACTCACCCAAACCTTATATTCCTTGGTTCTGCACCGAACTCGCAAAACTCCTATCGATGTTTCTCCACCGCGCGGAATTAGCAAGGTGTCTTAGCATTCCATCCTTCTTGCGCTCCTCCGAGTGCCAACGCAGCAGATTTTGCCTCCTTTGGATTTGCAAAAACATTTTCAAACGGGAATTATAGGAAAATACCATGCCACCTTAGCAGAGGTCCTTTCTTTGCCTCTGTTCCTCGCCATCATCCGATTGATTGTTACGTTTGTATCGGGATGCGTTGCACACCGGACATACATGCATGTTTGCATACTCTTTACGGTAGAGGATACGATCGTTCGGGCATGCATGTATTCTTTCTACTTCTATTCCCAACGGACAAAGAAGCTTCGTGGCTTTATACGTGGTTTTAGGCAACTCATTTCTCCGGAAGCATGTCCGCTAAAAGACCTAGCAAAGACCGTGAAACTCTTGTCGGACCAACCGTTGCTTGCCTTCAATTTCAACAGTTCAAGCACGCCGACAACCTCATGTACTTGTAGCCCGTGTACAAAGGTTTCTCCGAGTCCTCCATCAAGCCGCGGAATTTAACATACTCTCTCTCATCATAGTTCTCTTCTACATCGCGAAGCATCTGATCTAGATTATCATCATACAACCTATCCGAATCCGAACCACAATCGACATCAGCCGGCGGCATGTCATTCACTTCACCGGCGATGTCATCCGGCGGCATATCATTCACTTCACCGGCGATGTCATCCGGCAGTATATGATCATTCACTTCGCCATGACTGGTCCAACACGTATAATCCTTTTTGAAACCCCTCCGAATCAAGTGCGCTTCAATTTACTCTCGGTTCTTAAACATCTTCAAATTCTCGCAATCAGTGCATGGACAGCACATATATTCCACCCCCTTATTCAACATATCCTCCTCGGTGGCTCTTATAAAAGCAGACACGCCATTAATGTACTCTTCACTCACACGGCTCGCGGCATACATCCAGTTTTGGTTCTACGTTACGTACATATATAACAACTTAGTATTAAAATCTAGATTAACTAATTATAATTACTACATATATACCGGCCACATTTATTATATTGAGACTTAATTTGCTAGCTCAATTCATATTATAAACGCAATAGCTATTATATAACCAACAATTTTACAAATTAACCATCTTCAATAACACTCATGGATTACTTAGACCTAAATTGTAATGCAATTAAAGAAAAAATAAATTTCACTACTAACCATATCTAGAGCAACCAGAAAAGTCTGAATCTTCAAAGCTCAATCTCTGCCTCTCCCCACCAAATTAACTGGTCTCAAATCGCCTAGCTTCCTCCCGAGTGAAAAAGTGCGCAGCAGTGGTTAGATCTGGATCGAAATGAAGACAGATGCGGTCTGAGCAGCGCAATAAATGCCTTAGAGTCATTATCACAGACGGTTTTTAATTGCCGTCTGTGGTATTTGTGGCGGGAAAAAGGATTATCACAGACGGTCGGTCTATATTAAGAACCGTCTGTGATAATGTTAATCAGAGACGGTTTCACAAAACCATCTGTGATGAGGCGTCTACTATGAGGCTTTCTGTAGTAGTGAGGCCATTGTCTCCCCCGACCTCCTTCTATGTCTGGGGAAGGGTGAACCCATAGCGGAGGAGTCAGATCTGGCGGAAGAGGAGAGAGAGAGAGGGGATGACAATGGCAAGGAGGGAGGGAGCGGCAGATGGAAGCAAGCAAGAGCATAAGAGAGGAGAGAGAGGGGGGATGACAATGGTAAGGAGGGAGGGAGCGGCAGATGGAAGCAAGTGGGAGCACAAGAGAGGAGAGAGAGAGGGGATGACAACGGTGAGGAGGGAGGGAGCGGCAAATGGGAGCAAGCGGGAGCACAAGAGGGAGGGAGCGGCGGCATGAGAGAGAGTGATGGTATACTATAAAAACAGTATACTATTCGATAGTTTTTCTCTAAAATTAAATGTCACTGCTGGTGCTAGCTATACCTTACTACTGTCTTTATTCTGCTGAATGGTTTGGCATCTTAACATTCACATTGATACACTTACGTTACGTGTGTACGTATACTACTGTCTTTATTCCAAACTAGACGCAGCCTTAAAATGCATGCAATCAAACTTTTAAAATTTCAACTATACTAACATATACAAAAAATATTTTTATATATCAAATAGAAATAATAAAAATAGATTTGTCATTAAAAGTATGTCCATGTTAATCCACGCTTTGACTCCCGTTTGTAGGACAATCGCTGGAGTTGCCAGACATGTGGTTAATTGAATTGCAACATTAGTAGGACAACGTACCAATAGACATGTGGTTCAGTGCAATGTTTGTGCTTCGATATGTGCCACGTTCCAATATATCTACGGTTTTTTGTTTTTGCGATCGCGATAATACCTGGTTTTTCTCTAATTTACTCTAATTATACTTTTTTATAAACTCTACTAACATGTAATTGGAGCCTGTAATGGTCCGTGCCAATTTCCGAAACATACATTTTGCAACGGAGGCACAGTAATAATTAACGGGATTGACTGTCGATAATTAAAGTGTTTGTTTGAAATAAAGAATATATATATATATATATTAGATAGTATGATTCATCAGCATGGTCCCAAGAATATATATATAAGGAAAAAAGGACCACAACCATGATATAGTACAAGCGATTGATGGCAACAGAAGATGGAACTGCTCTCAAGAAAATGTGCACATTTGAAAACCGTCGGGAAAATGGGTAAAACCGTTAGTAATTTTTTCCCTGACGGAAAACCGTCAGATAATATGTCAGGAGTAGAACACCATGGAAATTCAATTTGGTTGATTGTCAACCGACAGGAAAATAACTTCAATTTGGTTGACTGTCAACCGACAGGAAAATATTTACTGACAAAAAACTCTGACGGTTACCGCCAGGAAAACTCACTGCTGTCCGGTTTGGGCAGACCTATTTCTCAACGGTTTCCCGTCAGGAACATGTTTGCTTCCCTGTAGGGATTGGTTACACCGTTAGGAAAATGGAAATCAGAAACAAAAAAAAAATGATAAAATCACATTCTATCATACGATTAATCCACATGCATATAAAAACTTAGTTCAGTTTCATTGGCACATCGTCAAAGTTCAGCACAACAAAAAACATACAAAAGCCCATCCAGCGATAACACCATAACTGTCGTAGATATTTTCTACAGCAAGCTTCGTCTCATGGTATTTTGATAAGCCTCTTTAGATGAAGTAAGAGCAGCCCTGTAGGCTGTAGCATAAAGAAAGATATATCTTTTTTTTGCGATAAAGAAATATCAATTTACCAACATATTTTTTAAGATGAGTGAGGATAATATAGCGGCACATATACTCAAACTACATAGTTGATGCTGATACTAAGGTACATATATATTTCGTATTTGCAGCACAACTTCAATGATAATGCAGCAAGTACTAAATCTGAAAACTAAACTTTCACGTATATAGTGACCAAAACAGCACCACTTGAACTAGTGATAGATCAGTACACGGCATATCTACCGACTCATTTGACTTTAACAATCACTAGTACCATAAATCTAGGGGCACAATTACTAATTCCATTTACATGTGGATACTACTCCTTGTCATGACCAGCATTTCACAAGACAATATAGATTCAAAAATTGACGCCAATCATTATACACTTTACTAACAGGGGTACATGATCAGAATTTTTACAAGTACTCAACCTCCATACAAATATCTAGTTATCAAAGAGAACACGCTCACCTTAGAAAACTGACTAGCACAGGCGTCTCTGATGAAGCCTGAGAAGAGCTTTAGAGCTCCGATAACTTCAGAGTTCAGACAGATCATAATAAACTGCAAAGCTATTACAAAGTGGTTTTTTTCCAACTACCTGCATGCATGTATCAAGTGTTAAATGATCAGTATCTACCAACAGAACAAAAGAATAAGAAATCTTATCCCAAAAGTAATGCTAATTCGTGTCGGCATTCTTCGAGAGTTCGACTGAGCTTCAGCACTCTACATCAATTGTGAATTTGTTCCCAATGAGCTTCAGAACTCCACATATGCTAGGAAAATATGAGTTCCACTTGAAAATTTTCTCAAGAACAAAATTATAGACTTACAAGATAGATACAATCGAAATTGTGGTAGACTGCTCAGGTGATCATTTAGAAATCTCTTAGTGAACACTAAAGAAACACATAGCCAATTACATGATCAGAATACAAAGACTTCGAAAATGAATGATCAAGTGCACAAAATACATCGTTCTCTCCCAAATTACCATGGCAAACTGCTAGCTACAATCTCAATGGTGCCTGCAGTATGCAATGCCTCAAAACACAACAAGTATATTCTACCATCAGCTAAAGATGCTCTAAAATGTACTTATGTCCTGTACACAAGAATAGCTAACTGCTATATTCCTCTATAATAGTTTAATGCTACTCAATTAAACAGATCGATTCTTCATAGTAGCACATGTCCTATGCAGCAAACTAATAAGCACTTCATAGTAGCAGTTGAATTCTCGGCTTCTCGAAGCAGTTTCTCCACTTCTCTCGATCTCATCTCGCTTCGGGGATAAGATAGGAGTCACGGACACATCATGCACCCTCACTCATCTCGCTCCAGTCTCGTATATGCATCCCTTTTTCACTTCCCATACCGCTCGAGTCCTCATTCTAAAAGTTATTTTTTTAGTAATTATTATTTATTTTTAGTCAAAACTATCGGTCACTGATAAAAACCATAAGATGCAGCCAATACGAACGAACCTACATATCATAGCTAGAGTAGTAGTACGACAGTAGGTGTGGCGGATGGATGGATAGCCCAAGTCAATGGTCGATCACTGAGTTCCTCGGTTATGCATGCATACATATATGCGATCCACCCTGACGCGTTTGAGCACGGCGCAGCAGGAGGAGTTACTTCCGCTAGTTTAATAGCAGCGCCGACTACTCATTTGGATTACGATGCAGTAGCGTGCGTGGGTGGCTACGCGCGGACATGTGTATACGTGGTGCTCTGCTCTCCGTACGTGCGTGCGTGGGTGGGTGGCTACGCGCGGACATGTGTATACGTGGTGCTCTGCTCGACCGCGAGTATGCATGTCCACTGGCCCAGCCGGGTTGGGCTCCGCAAGCGCGATACGGGATCGGATCCTCTGCAATCGGCAGACGCGACGTTAGAGTGCAGTTGTAAATGTGAGCTATTAGATTAGAAAAGAATGGTCCAGATCGGTTGCTACAGTATTTTTCGTACAGTAAGCTACAGTGAAATATTACTGCAGCTCACTATACGGAAAATACTGTAGCAATCGATCTGGACCGTTCTTTTCTAATCCAACAGCTCACATTCACGATTGCACTCTACCGTCGCATCTGCCGACTGCAGAGGATTCGATTACGCGCGATACCGACGACCGACGTCCTAGCCGACGCTCATGGGCAGCCCAACGCTGTAGCGAACCAAGTTAACCACCACCAGGTACGGGGAACGGCTCCGGTGCAGGGCCCCTGCACTTAGCGGAGCGCCGTGCAGGGGTGCCCAACTCCCTAGCACGTATCCTCTAAAATTCAAATTTTTTTGAAAAGTTCAAAAAATACTTTAAAAATCCAAAAAATTGTAAAAGGTACTTTTTGTAAAATACTTTTATTAAAAAATATTTGTAAGTACTTAAAAAATAATTTTGCATAAAAGTAAAAAATCAAAAAAAATTAAGTACTTAAAAAAACTGTTTATACACAAAATACATTTTTACAATTTTTCAGATTTTTAAGTATTTTTGAATTTTAGAAGTTTTACATTTTGAGGATACGTGTCAGGAGCTAGGCCTAAGTGCAGGGGCCTGCACCTGCATTGCATCCACGCGCCCAACATGCACCTTAGAGCATCTCCAGAGATGCTCTTCCCTATCTTAAAATATTGAGTATGCATCCACGATACTCTAAAACACACCCAATAATTTTGGTACTCTAAAATTGAGGTGGATCATCATCAAATATAGAGTGCCTAGATAGTAATTTTAGGGATCCAGTTTGCACCTTCCGGAGAGCACTAGCAGATAGCGCCGCGCCCAACGGAAGAGGCCGAGCGGACGGCCCGCGGAGAACACGAGCACCCACGTACGACCCGCTCGCACGTTGCATCCACGCACGCCGGCCGGGTGCCACCCGTTAGGCAGGCTCCACGTCCGCAGGCTGCCCGCTCGCACACACACAACGGAAGCCCGGACCGCCTATGCCGCCAGCGGCTGTCACTGGACTATGAGCCGAAAGCCCTATAGTGTGTGAGGATGGGTCGGATTACTCGGATATCGGTGTATAATTTTGGATAACGCTCGCATCCACATGTCCGAGCAAACGGAACGCATTGGATGCCTTGCTCCCACACGGCACCGGCTGCCACCGCTCACGACCACCATGGCCGCGGACGCTCACCCAACACCGCGCCAGCGGCCATGCCTACTCGCCCAAGCCAAACCGCACTTGCTCGCGGCAGCCATGCCCGCTCGCCCCTCGCCTGTGACCACCGAGCCTGCTCGCCCATGCCCACTATGGCACTCGCTTGACGCTGCTGCAACCGTTCACCGCAGCTCTCACCCCCATCCACTGCGACTAGTCGTCGCTTGCCTAACATCGCTGTCCCATTCACTGCAACATGTGCCTGCAGCAACCGCGCTAGGGGCCAAACCAGCTGATGAATTCATTTCTAGGCCACCGGTGGCGAGATCACGTGTTGTCGGCGGTGAATCGCCGATGTGGAGATCGAGAGAGGAGTGGGAAAATTGTGTGGAATGGGGATCAAACCGTGTGAGGAAGAGGGATCGTCGGGGGTGCGTGTGACGAGAAGGATAGGAGAGGCGTCGGATGCTTGGGATCTGACCGTCGCTTGCTGTTCCATTGGACACAGTCTGGACGGTATACATAGCGTCGTATAGAATCTTCCTAATTTATACTAGGTTCATATTCCCATATGTAACACAATAATGTACCATTGTACTATATTAAATTATGATTTTTTTAAAGATGAGTAATTATACATGATGCAGAGAATTTTTACGTATCGCACTGTCGAATTAGGATATGCGGATGGTGTAGTATTTTGGACGGTAAAAACAGATTTTTAATCTTATTTTCTATGTCGATTCCAGATATAAATTTGAATCAGAATGAATCTCGTGCTTGGCAGTGGGCTAGTGATAGATAATTTGTTTTTGTTGTGATTTTAGTTTGCATAATAGTACATTTTAAAAATATCGAGGACGAAGTATATTTATATCATTTTGTTTGCTAAATAAGGCAAACTTTAAAAGTCTGCGGTGCGGTCTAAAACTCCAAATTTTAAAGAAGCATTGTGTAGAAGTTTGAGATAGATTCTAAGGTTCTAATATCTATAAGAATTATTATAGGGTGTGTTCTTTTGGACTGTGGTTTATGATTTATGTTTTAAATTTTTAAATTCTGGCTGTTCACGAGAGGCAGTATATAGAGGAAAATAGTTGTATATAATTTTGACTGGTACAGCTGAATTCAGTATACTTTTAACTATAACCTTCTTATTGACCTATCTTGAAAAATATATCATTTAAAAGTTAATTATTTGAAAATATATCATTTAAAAGTTAATTACTATAAGATAATTTATGAACCATAAATGAACAAAAAAAACCCTTCTGGCTCGTTGGATGGCCACCAGATAGTATACTCCCCATATTATGAGCGGGGGAATGCCCGTGTGGAGGAGGCGGCCACGTCGCCCGCGCGCGCGCTCCGGCCGGTGCGTGGCGGTCGAATCTTCGTACGGTCGGGTGCCCGTTTTTGCGAAACAATACCTGTGTTTTCCCGAAGTTACGTAAAGATCCTTGATCCTCGTGAAAAGGTCCTTGCCAGTTTTTTAAAACACTTTTTTTGAAAACACCCCTCCACTTCACCGAAATTTTGTATACTTTGCAGGGTGGCGCCCTATGGTTTTCTAAATTACGTGCGGGTCCTCGTTTAGTTACGCATGTGTTCTCAATTTTTTACTGAAAAGACCTTTGACTTTTTGAAAATACGCATGTGCCCTCGATTTTTTAAAAAAACTCCTCACGAATTATCGCCTCTTTTACTTCGGTACACACGGTGGCTGGCGCGGCGTGGCGCCGCGCCTATGAGACTAGTAAAAACATATGCGATGACATGACACTCTCCTGGCACTTAGGGGTTGTTTGGTTGCTAGCCACACTTTGCCAACAAAAATTGCCACACTTGCCTAAGTTGAGGTGCTCAAATTCTTTGCCACACCTTAGGAAGTCTAAGGGAATCTTGCCACACTTTTTTGAGTCATTGACGTGTGGGATCTAGTTTGCTGGAAGGGAATCTTGCCACAACTGTGGCTGCAACCAAACAGCTCCCAAAGTTGGTCAAACTTGCCTAACCTTAAGCGTGGTAAACTCTGCACTCAGCTTTAAAAATAGCTACAAGATTTGTGACGAAACAACAATTCAACTAGAAAAATTCAAACCGCATTGCATTCTATGGAAATTGGTGATCAAATAATTTGTATCTATTTCCTACCTCTATTGGATCCATTCATATTGGATTTTGGTTTTAGTTTATGAATAGTAACAACTCACAGAGAAGTTTACAGATAGAGACACTTGTGTACGATTTTGACCAATATAAATGAAGTCGCTACCGTATGTACTACAATAGACTAATAAACTTCATCTTAAAAAAACATTCTATTTAAAATCTAAAAACTGTAGAACAATCTTTAGAAACTAATACATCGAGCTAGCATGCAAGGGCCAAAAACCACCATTAATTGTCATTTTGCATGGAACCCCCTCTAGAGATGTAAAATCAGATCCGACTCCTATGCTTGTGCTAACAATAGGAGAGGGCAGGAGCACAAGTAAATGGACGCGTCTAGGGACAGTTAAAACGGGAGGGGAGCCTCCTTTCCCGCGAAAAAAGGGAGCTCCCAACCTTCGCCACCATTAATCTCTCCCTGGGAAAGAAAACACCACTGTTCTTCCGTGTTCTTGATCCAGCGACGACCTCTCTCGTGCGGGAATTTTTGGGGAGGTAAGGTTGATACGACACTGGGCAAGAAATTCTAGCTTTTCTTGAAGAATTCTGTCTTTGGCCCGTGCTGCATCGATTGTTGCATGGTTTCTTCGTTTCGTCAAATCTTTGGGGAGCAAACAAGATCCATCTTCCTTCCTTCCTTACCAAATTCTTCAGGATTATTGCTCGCTTTCAGATTGAGTTTTAAAACCGACAACTTGTAATCCGCCTTTTCTTCCTCTAAGAATATACGAGAGATGTCCATCCTGTGATGTTGGGGGAAAACTAGAACTTTTCAGGTCTTACGAAATGTTCTGCTGACCGCCCCAAGTTAACCCGCGCATCCAGTCCGGCGAGAAATAATGTCTTGCTGCGGAGGCGCCGAGGAGGACAGCTACGGCCCGCCGGCCAACCAAGCGGCTCCGCCGCCCAATGTCAACGCTCCCGGTACGCCCAATCTGCACTCCACTCATCATGTCGACGTCGCATCGCATTACCATCTTTTCAGCAGCTTTCTCATGGAGCGTGCATGCATATGGGTCGCGACGTTCTTGATTTGACTGTGCTCTTGGTTGGTGATGCAGGCAACCGAGGCGGGCCGAGAGGCCCGGGCGCGCCGAGGGCCGGAGGGCCACCCAAGGTCGTCAACATCGACGTGCCCGCGATACCGCTGGACGAATTCAACAAGATCACCAACAACTTCAGCGACCGCGCCCTCATCGGCGAGGGCTCCTACGGCCGCGTCTACAACGGGACGCTCAGCGACGGCCGCGCCGCGGTGATCAAGCAGCTCGACCCCAGCGCCTCGCAGGAGTCCGACACCGAATTCGCTGCTCAGGTGCGTGCAAATTGTTCAATCTTCCTTGCAACAGTTGAGATGATGATGCGTGCCACGACAATTTGGATCCAACTTCCTTCAATCCGTGTTCTTGTCTCGTCGCTGTAGCTAGCGATGGTCTCGAAGCTTAAGAACGAATATTTCCTGGAGCTCATGGGCTACTGCATGGAGGATGGCAACCGCATGCTGGCCTATCAGTTTGCAACGATGGGTTCTTTACATAACATCTTGCACGGTGCGTCTCTTTTTACTATCATCTCTGTCACGGCGAATGGTAAATGCCGACCAATTGTGAGCTGGAATTTTTACCCATTCTGGGCTTCCGGCACGGCGCAGGCAAGAAAGGAGTGCAGGGCGCTGAACCCGGTCCAGTCTTAAACTGGGCGCAGCGCGTGAAGATAGCTTACGGAGCGGCGAGGGGGCTAGAGTACCTTCATGAGAAGGTCCAGCCATCCATTGTTCATCGAGATGTTCGGTCCAGCAACGTCCTAATATTCGACGACTTCAACTCAAAGATCGCTGATTTCAATCTGACGAACCAGGGCACCGACACCGCTGCTCGGTTGCACTCGACTCGAGTGTTAGGAACTTTCGGATACCACGCTCCGGAGTAAGACAAAAATGATTTTGACATGTCAAATTGTGCCATCGGATTTGCCTTTGCAGCATTTACCTTGCTCACATTTGCTGTTTGGCTCTTGGCAATATTCAGATATGCTATGACAGGACAAATCAATCAAAAGAGTGATGTCTACAGCTTTGGTGTGATTATTCTAGAGCTACTGACCGGAAGGAAACCGGTCGATCACACCATGCCGAAAGGGCAGCAGAGTCTTGTTACTTGGGTATTGAACTGTTTTAATGTTCTTTTCACAAAACTTGTATACTGCTTCATATGTTATCCGTTTTATTTGCAGCGGTCTCACACACATATGTGTCATGATCTTGTGATGCAGGCCACTCCAAGGTTGAGCGAAGATAAAGTAAAGCAATGTGTCGATCCAAAGCTCAATAGTGACTACCCTCCGAAGGCCGTTGCCAAGGTATGCTACTGTAGCAAATCTGGCAAAGTAAATGCACCATACGCTTCCTGGAAACAGGAGAGTACCGATGTTTTTCCTTTCGTTTTTTTCAGCTAGCAGCAGTTGCAGCGCTATGCGTTCAGTATGAAGCTGACTTCCGACCAAACATGACGATTGTCGTGAAGGCGATCCAGCCTCTTCTCAATTCGAAACCGGCTGGGCCAGCAGAGGCACGAGCCTGATCAATTGGATGGGGAATTTTTACGCTAGGCAGAAAGAAGCATGAACTCGCATGGTTTCCTGTGATTTTGGTCAGAGTCTAGGCCTAACGGGCCGTGCATCCTTGCTCCATCAATTCAGCGTGCTTTTTGTAAAACAAACAATGATCCGTTGGTACTGTTGAGACACTTCTCTACTTGAGTTGGTCCGTTCTGATATTTGTGAGATGAATGACATATTAATTAAAGGTGGCAAACATTATTTATTTACTATCATTGATGTTGTGACTAAGTATTGTTATATAATTTACTTAAGTCAAAAGATAAAGTATTAGAATATTTTAAAATATACAAGGCTGAGGTGGAAAACCAATTAGAAAAGAAAATCAATCGGTTAAGATTGGACCGAGGTGGTGAATATATCTCTACGGAATTCTACCAATTCTATGAAGAAGGTAGAATAATTCATGAAGTTGCTCCACCATATTCACCCCAATCAAATGGAGTTGCCAAACGAAAAAACCGAACTCTTTATGATTTGGTGAATGACATGTTATAGAGTTCAAGTATGTCAAACTTATGGTAGGTTGAGACAGTTTTCACAGATAGTTATGTCCTAAATAGGATTCTTCCCCGCAATCACGTGGATACAACTTATGAAGGATGGAAGGGGAGAAAATCGAATATGTCCTTTCTTCAAAATTGGGGCTGCCTTATAAAAGTGCATGTGCCATTACCAAAGAAAATAAAAGTTGATCTTAAGACTGTTGATTGTATCTTTCTAGGGTATACACCAGAACACAGTGTATAGATATCTAGTGGTCAGATCCAAGGTTAGGAAATTGGCCATAGGGCCCACGTGTAAGAGAGGGAGAAAAAGGATAGAGGGTGTGAGCTATTCGGATGGATCTAGATCTGACCAGGTGCTCTCTCTTTTCTCCTCGCCTCCTCCTTCGGGTGGCAGCTTTGGCTACTTCCAGTCATGGGCGTCGCTGAATCCTCCTGGTTGTTCAGCTTGTTCAGCCTCTTTGGGATTAAATTGGAGATGGGGAGAGTCGGGTGGAGGGAGAGAAAGAGAGAGCAACCATATCCAAACTTCGGTGGTTGATTTGGTCTTAGGGAGAGTTCGGCGACGCCATGCTTGCGCGGTTACTGGCTATGGTGCTCTTGCTCTCTGTCCTCAAATCCCGTCTTTGGACCGTGTGCTCACACGTGATGGTTCTCTAGTTTCTCGGCTTAGCTATGGCCGTGTGGCATGCGACACAATCTCTCCTTCTTGTTGGCTTTGTGTGGCATCATCTTGTACTTCGGCTTCACGAATCGGTGAGTGTTGATTTATGGAGTAGGGCTTTGTATCTCCGATTGCCTCTCCAGTGACATCTTGGTATTCGCCGGTGATTGGTTTTCTGGGACATCGATTCTCCGAAGAGCCTAGCCCCTTTTGCATCTCGGTGTTTGGACTGCCACCGCACTATGAGCTGATCTCTACTCCTTTTACTGTCTATTACGCATTTGTCAGCCATGCTAGTTGATATTTCTATAATTTGTGGGAAGAACTAGCATTGGGAGGACTTTTGCATGGTAGAATGTAGGCTTGTGATTGCTCAGTGAAGAATTTTGTCAAGTCTGATATCACAGTGACAATATAAATTCATTTGGCTAGTTCGATGTCTTGTGTTAGTAGTATACTTCTCTGAAGTATATGTTGCAGCTCTGTCAATTGCTTATGCTATAACACCTGGCTCAGTATTGCTTACTGTCATAGTTAGGCTTTGCCGAAAATATATACACATCTATTGGTTCTGCAATTGCCTAATGTATATGTTGTTGCTGCAGTAGCTTTACTTTGTAACTGATTTAGGTTAAATCTGCTGTTCTTGCATGCTCTTGACATTGATACTACACTAAGGTGATGTTTACGTAGACAAACTAGCAGAATTTAGAGGATTTGTCACTATGATTGTTGAAAACTAACAAGAGTGGTAGAAGGCCAAGTTTATTTTAAATTGTGCAACTCCTCACCTATGATCAATACTTAAATTGTTAAGTTTGTGCATTATGCAGATTTTATGTCCTCACATAAGTGTTTTGTTAAGCATATTACAACATGTTAATGATATGAATTGTTTATCTGTTTTGGGAGATTATATATATATATACACATACATATTGTCATGTCATTTTCATACTGCTGTATGTATGCTTTCTTATGCTTAATTATAATTAGAATTAAAATGAAAATATTGCTAATTCCACTTAATTTTCAACAATCCAGAAAACCAAGATTTGTTGAAATGGCTTCATCTTCTGATTTCGTTAAACCGGAAGTCTTTGACGACACTAACTTTAAGTGTTGGCAAGCCAAGACAAAGCTATGGTTGGTTGACTTAACTATTTTGGGTCATCTCAGATCTTGAGGTCACCACTGCCAGATCCAGTCGTCCACACCTCCACCACCATCAAATCAGGTAGTTCTCACAACAAGGCAGTTTGGGCGGTGGCGGAGCAAGAACATGGAGCTGGAGCTGGCCGACCAGGCCAGCAGAAAATGACAAGTGGAAGGTGGCGGTGTTGGTGGATGAGAGTCAGAGAGAGAGGTCTTTGCCGCCAGACCCGACCGTCCTTGCACCACTACCGTTGAACCTGAGGAAGAAGCTAGTGTCAGGCAGATCTGGTGATTCCTAACCACCACATCGCTGGATCCAGCCATCCTCAACTCCAGCGGCGCCAGATATAGCCATCCTTGATCTCGGTGCAACCATCTTCCTCCTCCCTAGCACCACCGTCTTCCTCTTCTCCACCACCTCCTCCTCGTTGGTCGAACCTTTTGGTGATGACCCCTCTACTTGTCGTGGGCATTAATCACCAGCGCCACCACTTATCACAGATCTACCCCTGCAAAATTGGCAAAGCACTGGTGCAAAGCATAGAAGAGGGAGAGGATTAAAAGAGGTTGATCGGAGTGAGGAGAGAGGGCGTCGCTGATTAGGATATGAGAATAGTGAGAGTAGCTAACAGTTGAGGCCTCAAGGGTGTGGCCGCGTGGAGAACGGAAGAGGAGCGGTTGGGGTGTGAGGCTGCGAGTAGTTTAGGGAGAGAGTCGACTGACGACATAGGCTCACATGTCAATGTATGTCAAGAGGAGATGGGAAGTGGACTACAATAGGGAGAAGGAAGGAGAAGGTGGTAAACAAATAAACCCTCTTTTTATATTAATAGAAATTAGATTAATAAGGCATAAGCCAAAAATACTGGTTCTGAGAAGAATTTGGTCACAAGCTCACCCTTGAACATAGAAGAAACTTGGCGTCCCGCTCCGTCGCAGCCCCTGGTAAGGCAATGACTCGAGAAAATTGCAATTATAGGACAGCAAACAATGCGCTTCGCAATTATAGGACTCAAACATCGACTTCGTTAAAATGACCCTTGAAACATTGGCTTCTTGTTTTTTATGACATTTGGTGTATTAAGTCTCTTTTCTTATCTAAATACATGTATTTGTTACCCAAAGCTATCAGTTCTAACCGATTAAAACACCCCCGTATATTTTTTAAAGCCAAGTGAACTCAATTGAGCGAACCTTTGTATCAAACTTCTATATGTATTTAGATGAGAAAAGAGACTTAATACACCAAATGTTATGAAAACAAGAAGCCAACGTTTAAGGTCATTTTAACGTTTCGATATTTGAAGTCTATAATTACGAAACACATTATTTGCTGTCCTATAATTGCAATTTTCTCCAACGACTCCCCTCGCCGCCGGACGCGACGGCCACCGCACGCCACCTAAACAAAACAACCCGAATAATTCCGCACTGCTCCCATCCCGGAAATATCCCCAAACCCTCGCCCCCCACCGCCGCCGCCGACTGCCAGATCTCCGGCCATGGACGACGACGCCGCCGCTTCCCCGTCGCCCTCGCCCTCCCCGTCGCGCTCCCCCTCCCCGCTCCCCGTCGCCGACCCCGTCACCGTCGCCGCCGCGCCCCCCGGCCACCTCGCCGTCGCCATCCCCATCCGGAAGCCCAGCCCCTCCAGCGGCGGCGGAGGGGGCGGCCGGGAGGACGCATGGAGCGACTGCGCCACCTCCACGCTGATCGACGCCTGGGGGGAGCGCTTCGTCGCGCTCGGCCGCGGCAGCCTCCGCCACCCGCAGTGGCAGGAGGTCGCCGAGGTCGTCTCCTCCCGCGACGGCTACTCCAAGCCGCCCAAGTCCGACGTCCAGTGCAAGAACCGCATCGATACCCTCAAGAAGAAGTACAAGGTCGAGAAGGCCAAGCCGGACTCCTCCTGGCCGTTCTTCCACCGCCTCGATTCCCTCCTCGCGCCCACCCACAAGCCGGACTCCTCCAACCCGGGCCCCTGGAGCTCCGCGCCTATGGCGCCGCGTGTCAACTTCCCGCAGCGCACCCGCACGCCGCTCTTCCCCTCGGCGGGGGCGAAGCGGAAGCTGCCGTCGCCACCCCAGGCGTCAGCGTCATCGGAGTCGTCGGACGGCTTCCCACCGGAGCCGCCGATGGCGACTGCGAACGGGAAGAGAAGGCGCGTGGAGGAGGCGGTGAATGGCGCAGACAGCAGTGACCGCGCACAGGGGCTGCGCGACCTGGCTCAGGCCATCCGGCGGTTCGGGGAGGCGTATGAGCGCGTCGAGTCCGCAAAGCGAGAGCAAGAGCTCCGGATGGAGCGGGACCGCCTGGATGCTGCGCGTGAGATGGAGGAGCAGCGCGTGCAGTTCTTCCTCAAGATGCAGATGGAGCTCTCCAATGCCAACAATGGCACCCCCTCCACCGCTGCTGCCATGGTTGGCAATTCCATCGCCGTCGCCACTGATGGCAACGGCGCAAGGAGAACGGCTACAGCCACTGATGTCGCAACCAGCAGCAACCACCATGTCCGGTACCGTGTCAAGGACGGCAGGCACCGCCACACCCCGCAGCACCTGCATTACCAGTACAACCAGAACAATGCCAGTGCGGCCACCACAGGCACCGAGAATGGCAGTGATACCGACAACAAGGAAGACGATGAGGAGATGGAAGATGAAGAGGAAGAGAGCCAGTGACAGCGCTCACTCGCATTACGGTGATTCAAGAATTTGTGTTGGTTGATTGGCATTGTCCTGGTTATTAGAATTTCTCCCATTTAGGCTTGTCTGGGGGCAAGAAATGACTATTGAGTACTAGGTAGTAGTGGTGTTAGCAACAAGGAGTAGCAGAGTTATGGTAAGTACCTGTGGGTGGGGTGTAACTTGTAGCTGCCTTTTTTGTGCTTGTGATGTGATTCTGTGTTGGGAACTAGTATGATGGAACTGCCATGGAGAATGTCTCACCCTGGCTATGTGACAGTGTTAGCTGTATCTGTGTTTGTTCTTTGAATCAGGATCAGTGTCCAAAACTGTGTCATGTTGTGATGGAATTCTGAATTGGATTTTCATGTGGAATTGAGCTCTGTTCACGGGGTAAGATTCAGCAGGAGGGGGGCTTGTGTGGGCTGAATGGCAGGCACTTCTTTCAGACGATGACCTGGTGTCTGACGAAATAATTGTGGACGTAGCCGGTACCGAGTGCATTTTTGTTCATATCATACGTGTATATGGCTGTTTTTATAAATACGACTATAAAACAGGTTATATATGCCAAAAAGTCACCAACCTCGTGAAAACTCCGTTTGCCTTGAGCAAGGCAATTCTATCACCAAATCCATGTATCATAACCATAACATTTCCGGGGGAGTTCCGACGCTGCGAGGCTAGCCACGTCGCCCCTGCGCTCCGTCCGCCCGCCGCGTGGCTCCGGTTTTTGCGTACGGTCGGAAGACCCATTTTCCTTCTGTTTTCCGAAAATTACGTAAAGGTCCTTTTTTTCTCGCGAAAAAGGTCCCTACGCCCAGTTTCTTTTACAAAAATTTTGGATGGCGCCCCGCGTGTTTCCAAAATTACGTATAGGTCCTTATTTACTTACATACTACAGGTCCTCGATTTTTTCGAAAAAGACCTTTGGTTTTTCCGAAATTACGCACGTGTCCTTGATTTTTTTTTCTGAAACTCCCTGCGAATCGTCGTCTCTTTTACTTCGGTTCACACGGTAGCTAGCGCGGCGTGCGGCGCGCCCATGCAGCTAGTTTTCCTAACGAAGCTTCCAGATGAGATCCATGAGGTTGTCCACCCATCAATCTGCCGTTAATGTGTACTTGGAACATCTCGAGACCTGTGCACGTCTAGGAAAGAATGAACAAATTCATAAGGAACACAGAAACATATACGGATTGCCCCGATCGTTTCGGCTTCTGGCTTATTTTTTACTATTTCTAAATTTTATCTTTTTCTGATTTTTTTTGGATTTTTTTTGAGTTTTTTACCGGTTCTTTTTTTTCCCTGTATTCGTTTGCATTACACGTGATGGGATAACCCATTTTTTCTATTTTTAAATTTTTAAAATTTAATTATACCAAATAAACCACCTTTAGCTACAGTCAATTTCAGCTAGCTACAGTGAAATAAGTCATAAGCCACAGCCCAACCGATCACCACTTGTGTACCTCTACCCTACCAGACAAAGGGCCATTCCAAACAGAAACTAGAAGCTAAAAATTATTTGGAACACGTTAGCTTCTTAACGCTGTTTTTCTTTTTTTCCTTTGCATTATCCATAAGATATAATGGTTTTTTGTTTTCCTATTATTTATTTGTTTTATTTAATTAAAATTTTAGAAAAAAGCTAACAACCGCTATATTGTTATGTTAACGAAGGTAAAAACCACGTCACTTTTGAACGGCCCAAAAACACCTCCCGAGCTCTCTCTCTCCTCTCACTCTCACCTCTCCATCTCTCTCCCCCCTCCTAGTGACCAGTGTAGCAATGGTCGACGAACCAGTTGATCAAAAGGAGTACCGCAGTATGATTGGCTCCCTCTTGTACCTCACTGCCTCAAGACTAGACATACACTTTTCGGTGTGTCTGTGTGCTCGATTTCAGGCCTCTCCTCGTGTATCTCACGCGGTGAAGCGCATCTTTCGGTACCTTCGAGCTACCATTGACTATGGTCTCTAGTACTCTTCATTATCTTGTCTTTCTCTCAGAGTCTACTCGGATGCAGACTTTGCTAGCTGTAGAATAGATAGGAAAAGCACTTCTGGCACTTGCCAATTCATTGGCACATTTCTTGTCTCCTGGTTTTCTAGGAAGTAGCCCAGTGTTGCACAATCCACTCCAGAGGTCGAGTATGTTGTTGCCGCTAGTTGCTGCAACCAGGTACTTTGGATGGTTTCGACCCTGCGGAACTTTGGGTTAGCTATAGACAGTGTTCCACTCTTTCGTGATAACACTCCTGCCATTAATATTGCTAAGAACCCAATGCAGCACTCCCAAACCAAGCACATTGATATCAGATATCACTTCCTTAGATACCATGTGGAGAAGGGTGATATAGTGCTCCAGTTTGTGGAGAGTGACCCCTAGTTGGCTAATATCTTTACCAAGCCTTTGGATGGCTCTAGGTTTCAGCCTTGCGGGGAGAGCTTGGGGTGGTCTGTCCGTATAGATTGTTGTGAGGGGGAGTTTTGTGATTTATATTTTATCTTGTTTATATGCTCCTGTTTCATTCTGCTGCATTGCATAAGGGTGCATTTGGGTTAGTCCTTCTAGCATAGATTAGAGTGGTTTTCTCGTATAATTGCTTAGACTTCTTCCTCTCATCTTGTGATTCTAGGATGCTGCTTATTAGCTGTATCTCTTCTCACTAGGTTGAGTTCACTCATTTCTTATAGGTCTAGCAAGGTTGGGCCACCCTTGGGTAGACAGGGAACGTGTTTACTCCTTAGTGTGTTAGAAGACCAGCTGATAATTCTAGAGTCATATGGGGTAGATGAAAGTCAGTCTAAGTCATAGTATCCTCTATATCTTATCTATGCTTTAAGGACTATCTTTTCTATTTTTCTTGCCAACTTCTCGTTTTTATTGCTTTGGTTCAAGGAGAGTTCATTTGGGATTTTCTAGATCTTAATGTTGACATAACTCAACTTAAACTAAAGGTGCATCACATGTTGAGGGAGAGCTGGATTTTTTTGCATTTCATTTCAGCATTTTGCATTATAATATAACTATATGGAGCCTTGATTATTATCCGTTTGTGACATGTTTACAATGCATTATATCTTACTATGATCTATGCTTACTTGCTAGATGTATCAAGACTTTATATGTGTATCAGGACTTTATATCTTTGCCATAATAGGTTGATTAAAAATGCACAACTTGAATTAATTCCTATCATGTTAGCTCTTGAGACTAATCTGTTTTTAGTTATCCTTTTATGATTCATGCCATGTCAAATAGGCTGAGTTGAGTCTTGAATCTTTATTGAGCTTTAGATTGACCTATGCTAGTTCCTTTATGAAGAATGAGTTATTATTAACTCCTTGTTCTTGAACTAAATTCAGCAAAAGCAAAACGATATCTTTTGTGCCGCACAATCTGATCTCACCAATTCTTTCTCATGAGACTGCCTGCCATTGCATTAGGCATGAACTTAGGGGGAGTTTTGATTAACCAAGATCATCTTCTTAAGCTTCTAGCTTGGAATGGTCGCATAAGGCTTGAGATCTAGCACATGACTAAACAAAATTTTGGTTGGAAGCAACCATGATTTTCTAAAAGGAAAAATATGACAATTGTGCTAAATTTGCTTAATTATACAAAGACCAAGTACTTGAACTAATGCCTCATTCTTGAACTTGTAGCACTCTAAATTGACTCTATACTAGCTTTTTGGTTCCACTTAGAATATTGACATGGCATGCATCATCTTTGAATACTTTTAGCTAGACTATAATCTTGAATGACTTGACATGCTAAGCAATTCATCTAATTTTTATATTATGACCTTCTAGTTTAGCTTGATTATACATGTCTTGTCATGATCTTGATAGCATTCTTATGTGTTATGGCTTGATGTAATACTTTAAAAGTTATTTTGGATAATCTTTATGGCTCTAATTAGTTAGATTACATAAAATTCAGCCATTTCATCCAACTTATGTTCTATTTTCCTCCTTGCCACTTGATGATTTTATTGTCAAAAGGGGGAGAATGGTGGACAAAAAGACATAAAAAAGGGATTTTCTGGAGATTTTGAGGAAAACTTGCTCTTTTTTTTGCTCCGTTTGTCGACATGGTCATTAGTTTCCTTGCTCTTTCTTTCAGACCATGTATGACTTTGAAAACAAACTCAACTTTATGTTTTTTCTGTGTTTGTCAATATACTCATCAAGGGGGAAATTGAGAGACCATGTGGATGTGACCCCATTTTTGTGATGAGTAATTGACGCGTGTTCTGGAAAGTTTGAGTTTGATTTTGTTGGTTTGCGCCAAGTCAGCGCATGGCGCAGTCTAGTTTGGTTAGACATGCTTAGGACGCTTGTTTATTTTCCCGATCGGTTGTTTGGGCAATTTCGTGCTTGAGTACGTTTCACTGATGCTAATATTGATTATATTGTTTCGAGCGGTGCTATGTGATATTTTCTTGTCTGTGATGGCTGCAGAACCTTGAGGTGGAGTCGTGGCAAGGCATGAGATGGCCGGACCAGGCACAGGTGGTGTTGAGGTCAAAGCGGTTGGGAGATGCCGAAGATGACAAGGACTCGAGGTGGTTGCGAGGCTTGGAAGGCAAGAAATGAGGAAGCTTCCCGGAAGGTGCAGGAGTGGCATTTTGGTAAATGCGCAAGGCTACAAAGAGGAAGCGGATTCGGTTTTGAGTTAGCGGGTAAAAGGTTAAGTTGTAATGGGCAAAGCAAATTGAACCCATTAACTTGAGGCTATATATAGAGGGTTGTTCCCTGGTGGCATCAAGGCTTTGAGGGGTTAGTTTTGCTTTTTCTGATGAGCTGTTGAGAAGTTGGTGAGGAGAGCAGAGGTGGTTTTGGCTTTCTGTCTCCTTGTCTGTATGAATTCGTGAGTTCTTGGTTATTCTCTGCGTGTGTTATCTAAGATTGTAAGAGATGGCTTGAGTTGGATGTAGCAAGATCTTGTGTAATCATTCATCTCTCCTAATCTATATGAGAAAAATCTTTGTTTGAGATGATATGGTTTCATGCCTTCATTTGCTGTGTTTTGTGCTTCAGTTATTCTCTTTGTCACTCTCTGTTCTTCTCTGCTAGCAATGTGTTTGAGTTGAATCTTTTGCTTGAGTAGCTGAATCTTTATTGCTCTGAACTGGGAATATCCTCAAAATCTCTTGGCAAATCCATTCCCAAGAGCAATAGGCAGATTCAATGGGTTTGCTCATTTCTCAGTATTGCACCTCATCTCCTCTGTTTACCCTTTTCTAGGGTTTGGAGACAGGGGATTTGTGTCTTCTTGGTGTCTCGGCGAAAAGGCTGCTATATGCTTGTATCTTCTTGTCATGAGATCACTCCTTGCTGAATTTAGAAGTCTCATGATCAATAGACATAAGAATCACAAGTAATTTGGTTTTTGGTTCTCCTGCTGACTTCATTTTGGCAATTTCAGGGTTCATGGTCTTCATGTGTTCTTTGTCTGCTTTTTCATCTCCTAGAAGTCAATGCGTTGTTTTGATTGTAGGCCGGATGAATTGACTTGAGAAGTGAGGCAAATGCTCACTCATTTTTCTGTTGAATAGTTACTGTTGGTCTGGTTTCAGGCTCTCTGCAGGTTACTCTGATTGAAGAAAAGCACTTTATTTCAAGTTGAGATTCAAGGTCTTTGTCTCAAAAGGTTTTCACTCTCAGTTGATCTAGTCACTGGGAGAAATTCAGACTGTTTTGATTTGATTTCTGGCTTGATTTCTCAGTTTCAGCCTGTTTACAGTCTGCAATTTTTCGGGCTCTGTTCTGATGCGCTTAGTCTTGTCTTGCCCGGTTAGACCGGATGATTCCCGGCGGTTAGACCGGCTGTTGGCCGTAGGTCAGACCGGCAGTTACCCGGCGGTCAGACCAACCTTCCTGTGGCGGTCAGACCGGGGAGGCTCAGGCGGTCAGGCCAGCCTGAGTTAGACAGTCAGACCGCTAATGCTATAGCGGTCAGACCAGTCTCCTCTTTGACCCTTGGAATGTTTTGCTTTCTTTCTTGATTTGTTTTCTGTGTTCTTTCTCCAATGCGCGTTCATACTCTTTCTTCATAGCTTCTATAGCTATCGGAGAAGAAAAACGTGTGGATACTTGGGGCGGTTTTTGAAGGCACCATTCACCCCCCTCTGTTGCCATTTTTGATCCTACAATGAGTTCAGTTATGGACAAAAAGGGTATCATGCCTGCTCACAAATATTTAAAAAGAGTTATTTTGATTAAAACAAGGAACTAATGGTCAATTTTAACAATTTTAATGGCGTCCAAACCCAAAACTTAATTTACAATCAGAAGAACCAAAGAAAACTCTACAGGAACGCTTGAGTGCGGTCGTAACTCTAACACGAAAACTTGTAACATACTTTCTTTTTCTGATCTCTGTGTTGGAGGAAAAAATAAAGTAAGACTGAGTACAACCAATCGTACTCAACAAGTCATATGGGGAAATGCTATATAACTACTTGTCAGGATCTCCAAAGGATGGGAATATATGAGTTTGATTAAGTAGTTGTGGATGCAGTTTTATTTGTAAACATTTTTAAACACAAAATAATAATAACTTCTTCAGGAATTGGGGTTTCAAAACATGATTACCAGACTTTAACCTTTCCAAATCATTTCCAAATCTACTTATGCTTCACTATTGGAATCACCCATTAAACACAGCTTCATTTACCGGAAGCACAGCGTATTCGAACACACTTCATTCATGACTCTGCAGAGCTGTCCAGCTTTACCCACAAGATCTCTTAACTCCCGCGACAAAACTAAGAAAACAAGGTTGTTCACTGCTCAATTCTTTATATAGCCTCCACCCAGTAGGTTTTTTTTATCTCAACAAGCTTAGGTGACCCACAGTCCTCGCCTGACTTGTCACAGCCCTACCGTTGTATGGTTAATCACCTCCCATATAGACTCACCCTCAATCTCCCCCACCAGTTGTAGAGATTCAATCGAACTTGAGCAATTACTAGACTAGGTTTGATGAATCAACGCTTGTGGTTGGGCGATCGCTATGTTCTTTACTTGGCATAAGGGTCTAGTCCATATATTTTCACTGAGGCAACTCTAACCCACAAACCTATATTTCAGTGCCCACTGCACTGCCACCATTCCATTCCAAGCCTCCGCCCTAGGATAAGTTCATGGGGTCCGGCCATCTCAAGGTCTCCCACGATCCTTCCTTATCCTAGAACTACTTTTAAAATTCTATCAACAAAATGTCAAGACTCTTAGGGGTGAAAAATTTGTGGAGTTCCTAAATTACCATGATTACATTAATAATACTTTTAATATTACTAAGTCTTGTCAAGGTGAATATAACTATCAAATTAAACAGGGCTTTTTCAGGTGGTAGGACATTAGCTAATATCATGTCATTCTAAACATATATTGTACATGAAATAATAACTTGTAAATAACATAATGAAAATACTGATAAATAAATAATTTAAGGAATGTAGGTTCAATATGATCGAGGACATGTAACCTGCCTCTTTGTCCATAGTCTCTGATTATCTTACTGTAGTCTTCGGACTAGATACTAATTTCTCTAGTTCCCTTGTAGTTTTTCTATTGACCAACTCATTTGGTTCGAGTACAGCATGGAAGACAAATACAAATAAGTTCCTGCTTTGCATAATGCAAACTGGGAACAAAACATGATAAAATAATCATAAGACAAAGAGAAAAGGTTTGGGTGGCCAGAGTCTAGACAATGTTTGGTTTGGATGATCAGAGTTAGGAATTGGCTTGGAACGGTCGAGATAATTGAAATGGCTATATAGGTGGATATGGGTTTCGGCGAATGGTTGCAGGCATGGATGGTATTGGGTTTTTGAGGTCGAAATTTATTTGGGTAGTTTAGAGCTTTATCAGAGTTTGGAATGACAGAACGGAGATGGGAATGGTGTAGAGAGGTTCAAGACGATCAAAATGGGTGCATACATATTTTTAGAGTTTCGATGAATAGAGATGGCTTGAAGAGTATTTGAATTTTGGGTTTGTAATGGTGTTTGAGCTAATTAGGATTTTATTGGTGTCTAATTTGACCAAATGGAGTGGAAATTAGACTTCGTAGGGACAAAATAGTCAAAATGACTATAAATACGTTTTTCGAATTTTTGGATGAATAGTAATGGGTGTCTACTATTCATTGCGGGTCTGCACTGTTCACGGCGGGTTCTGATACTATTCACTATGGGTTTTTACTGTTTATACTGGGTCGATTACTGTTCACTAACGGGTTAGATGTACAGTGCCAGGTTGGGCACTGTTCATCTTCCTCCTCCCGATCGTCACTGTAGCAGCCGAACAGAGTATTTTTGCGACGGCAATTCCCGATGCTACAGTTAACTCCAGTAGAAACCGAGGACATGGATGGACTCCTGGGGCTAAGGGGAATCCATTTTTGGCCCTGGGCAAGGTCGGGGTTGGCCAGAGCTTTGCCGGTGTTGAGGTTTCTTTGCAACGGTTTTTCATGGCTCAGTAGTTCTCCGAGACACTAACCAATGGGAGCATGCATGCTGAGCATCCTTGGGGCAAGGGGGTGTCGATTATATAATTGGTTTGGGTTGAGGTGGTCTATGGCGGTCCGTCCACAGCGGCGTGGTTTTGACTGGCGGAAGAAAAGGTGGTCGAGGAGCTATTGGGCTTGGCTAGCCATGACGATGCTTTGATCATGTTCCTAGGGTTATGAGGGAGCTACAGGAGCAAGTAATTGAAATGAAATGAACTCTACTAGAGGAATTGTATTTATGGCTTACTTGGGGAATTCCGGCGATCGATGGTGAAGCGACGATCATCGAGGCTATTAGGGGTGTGCTATGGGCTACTGGTCGCCAACAGAATTCATAGGAGGGGTTGGGGCCTTTTATAGCGATCTTAAGGCGGTTCGGCATAGAACGGCCTCTACTCAGGCTTTGGCGCGTGCCCACGGTGGGGAGGCACGGGAAACTTCGGCAGGGTTCAGTGCTTGGTGACAGAGGGGTGTCAGGTCGGTCGAGTGAGGAGTCGTGCAGGATTTTGGCGGTGCTAAGCTGTCGACTGAGAGAGAGAGAGAGGGGAGTGGAGGCGGTTGCGGCGAAAATATCAGAGGCAGTAGTGATTTTCTTACCGTGAACAGCGAAGTCAGCTAGGACGTGGCACAAATGGCCGGGGAAGGCAATATGAATGGGCGAGGAAGGAGTTGAATTGGGCCAAGAACCAAATGAAATCAAGATTCAAAGCAATTGGGTTGAATTTGAAAATCTGGGTTGTTTCACCAGCCTCGGTAGGAAGATCATCGACGCGGCCACAATGGACGACAGGAGCCCCACGCATCGGTAGTGCAGCAGCATCAGGTTGGCCAGGTGGCGCACAAGTGGCCTGTCCACCAACTCGCCAGCGTTTGTGTCGGCGACGGTGCATTCTTCTTCTCTTTCTTGGAGGCTGTGCTTCATGAAGTATGCCACGAAAGTATGGGCAGTGGTGTGGTGACATGTGTAATTACTAAGGGGTAATAATCCTAGTTAACGAATTATTATTCGTTGAAACACTATTTCATTGAATAATAAGTCCATAAGAGTGCTTAGCAGAACAATAATTAGAGATTGAACATAATATTATATAAACATAGCACAAAGCCACCAGGGCTTAAAAATTACAATAATAATGGAAACAATTCTAGTCCAGATAATAATTACACAAGTACTAGAAAATATAAACATTGTATTAATTTGCATATACCACCAGTACAATGTTTATATTTTCTAGTAATAATAATGGAAACATTGTATAGAGATTGAACATAATATTATATAAACATAGCACAAAGCCACCAGGGCTAAAAATTACAATAATAATGGAAACAATTCTAGTCCAGATAATAATTACACAAGTACTAGAAAATATAAACATTGTATTAATTTGCATATACCTTGAGGGTCATACTCATGCTGCTAGTAATACTCTAGTCATCTCAAGTATCGTATAAGGTGTCCTATTCATATAGATCTTACTCAAGACCATCTCCCTCCTACTCGGTATAGAATTCCTCTGGGTAGGCCTCATCCACACCTAGTGAAATTCCAAGCTGACTAACCTCTAAACAAATGAGAATAATATTAAAGGTGAGTACAAATTACTCAGTAAGTATTAATAGCAAAAATGCATTTTATGATCTTGGGCCAATATCTCATGGAATCCCTTCTTATCTTATAGCATCTCAAAAATAAATATGTTTATGTTAAGAAAGAATTTTGTATTTTAATTTAGAAGTTTATTGAACACTCATATAAGCAGAAAAAATCTCCATTGGTTCACGTAGCCTCCAGTCAGGTAGACATGCATGAATTCATAATTTATATAGCACTGCATAGGCTTGTACTACTTTACCCATAGTCACCCTGATTTTTGTAACGAATGGATTTTTGTATTTTCTTAGATGTGATGTCCAAATCAGAGCACAAAATTTTTACCTCTATCTCAGTACATTATACCTCCACCCAACTACTCATAATCGTTGGCCCAAGGTAGTTTCTCACCCTCACCACGCACCTACCCAATTATGTGCTTGTTATTGGTCAGACCAGACACACCTTCAGTCGACACTCCACATCGCTAAATATATATGTTGGGCTTATTTTCTATGGCCCAAAGTCCAATTGAGATCATGCCCAGTTTTCTCCCTAGATAAATCTATATACCAAGTTGTGGAGCGTATAATAATCTTGATAGAGTTACTGATTCTGCCCGTCTTTAGATGGAACAATAATTGATACAACTGATACGATCCATTACACAAGTGAAGTTTGTAAGTCTTTAGATTTTACTCCTATGCAAAGGGTTCCAACCTTGCCTTTTGTCACCTTTCCAAGGTACCCCCTACCCACCTTTTACTTATACTACAAGTCAACTACTCCACTAGTTGAGACTGCTATACCTCTTTCATTTCTTTCACAAAGCATTCATCTGGATTAAACAGATTTTCATTTGATGCAGGGTGATAATAATTTAGTAGGTAAATACTTGTTTTATTGAAGATAATACGATCACATGTTCAAAGGTATACTTGCCTGTGAGTTGATCGTAGGTCTTAGTCTTAGGTTTTCTCAGGTGAAACTTTTCCTCCGAACCTAGTTCTTTTCCTACATTTAACACATATGCTACAGTTCATTTTATGGATACAAAAGATAAACTATGTCGATGCGTTCCCATAGGCCAATTTAACCGAACACGAAAACCTACAATTAAATGCTATTTTTATATCGCTACGTGAAATTAGTTTACTAACAATAATTGTTTCATTTTAATATCCATGAACAACTATTACTGAAGTTTTGCAATTTAAATATTACCTAAATGATTCATCATGCAACTACATGTTTATCGGAGTACTCAGTGCAACTAAAGGGCAAGCATGCAATGACTTTTCTGCCACCTTGGCCACTTCTGCGAGCAGGTACAACTATGTTCTTGTTGACACCTACCAAGTGTTGCAAGGTTCCATCATGGAGGCATGGTGGGCTTAGTCCGAGGAGCAAATCCGCTAGGTCCGAGACAATGCTATAGTTTGCAGGTGATCATGACGAGTCTATGGTTATCTTGTTTATCACCATGCCATGGGATCCTGGCAATTTGCAACTTATCCTTTTTGAAAGGACATGGGTTCAGTTAAATTTTAAACAACAAAATAAAGATCGGGCAACTTCCTAGTTTTGTTCTCGGATGTGTGATGATTCTTTGACAGCGGAAGATGACAAGTTTTTCTATCACATGATCAATTCTAAACTGCAGAAGCCATTTTCAATTATGGTAATTGATCCTGAACAATAGAAAAACAACATGTGCATGGTTGGGCTAGTGGTATTTGTGAAGGCTCTAGTTTTTTTTCCTATGATGCAGTGTGTGTGCTACTACAGACTGATGGATGAGCTAATGGCTTCTAGCACCGTAGCTTCTATGAGTATTGCAGGCCCTACTGTCGTGTTAGTGTGTGTGTGTATAAATGACTGAATATCATGTTAGTATACACACACCCCCCTAAGGTTGCAAATGAGTATGTTAAATTCATTTAGGTGGTATATCATGGGTAATTGGAAAATAATTCCATATTTCTGGGAGTACATACTCCTACTTCTTGTGTACTACCTAAATGGTGTTGTTATACATTTGTATCCCTTTGAATATACTTTAATAATAAATACAAAATACTTCAAAGTGAGTTCCACAAAAAAAATTTATCAAAGTCCACTTTTTATAGCATAATTTGTGCATATACTCATTTTATATACGGAAAACGGGTGTACAGCAAAAATAAAGGGCTTTGATAAAAAAAAACCTTTTCAACCAAGTCGCATTGGAGCATATTAGAATTAGTATTTAAGTACACCGAAAGTGATAAAGATGTATAACAGGTTCATTTAAGTGATATATTGAAAGTGGGAGTATGTATTCCCAAGAATACAACAGAAAAGGTTATAAAGGTACTATTCAGCTACTATGCATAAAATAAGCGCGCAACACTGATTGACCCAATCAGCCAATCATCCCACCATCCCACCCAACGAACGGTTACTAGCATTTATTAATTATGGTAAAGTTATCATCATATGCACATCAAGTTATCATCTATCATTTATGAAGTTATTTACAGTTCTTACGCGTGTTAGACATGTGCATCCCCCTCCCACCTTCACAAGCGGTACCATGTGCCATTTTCCTGGGATTTAGTGGGGTTGTCAGTTATGGAAAAGTTACTATCTCCTGAACATAAAGTTATCATCTATAATTCATCAAGTTGGTTATATTTGGCAAAGTTACTATCTCATACACAAAATATTATCATCTATAATTTACGAAGTTATTTACAGTTCTCACATGATAACTTTCGGCATATCAGAATGTAACTTTCACATTGCAATGCTATAAAAGTTACTATCTCCTGAACACAAAGTTATCACCGATAATTCATCAAGTTGCTTACATTTGCAAAGCTACTATCTCATGCAAAAAAAGTTATCATCTATAATTCATGAAGTTACGCACCAACTAAGTTACGCACAGAAGGCGAGTCACGTGGCGAAGCGCACGTCACATGCATACATACATACATACATACATACATACATACATACATACATACATACATACATACATACATACATACATACATACATGTAAAGACACAATCATTTTGGGAGGAGAGGTGAAGACAAGAAAAATTTTGGGAATTACCCAAGTGGCCGAAGGGAGAGGTGGCGCTGTTGTTGAGCTTGTGGATGACGGAGAGGTCCTAAGATGATGTGGCTAGCTTCAGAGAGTGGAGAGGAAGTAAAAAAGATTAGTTGGCAAGGTTGCTTTGGCTTTATAGCCATTCAGAAGCGGTGGCGCATAGGAGGCAGTGAATGGCAGAGTTGGCACGTGGGGGATGACGTGGGCGAGTGAGCAAATTTTGCAAGAGGGTTGGCAAGCGACGGTGAGGACGTCGTTGAGAGAAGTTAATGTGATACCGGTGCAAGGGCGAGGTGGCTAGAGACAGCGAAGCTTCGGTAAGCATTTGACTGGGCAAGCTGGCGAAGCAAGTGTGGCCAAGGCATGAGCTGGCGCGCTAGCACGACGCAGAGTTGGGCCAGGGAGGAGACGGGCCGCAGGAAGATAGTTGGCGCGCGACGCTATGTTGGGGAAAGAAAATGGGCCACACGGAGAGAAAAAAAGGAAAAAAAGAAAAGTGGGCTGGACTATATTTGACCCAAGAGAGGAAAAAAGGAAATTAAAAAAGGGAAAATTTGTAGGATTTCTAGGGAAATAAGATAGCATTTTTGGTGCACGAAAAACACAAAAAAACTAATAAAAACATGATAACTAATTTGAAAGGTTTTGCAAAAAAAATTATGTATTTTTTGGGCTATCACACATGATAAACAGACTTACAAAATCCTATTGTTCAAGAAAGTCCAAAAAGGGTACCGCATATGTCTCTTTTTTGTTCTTCTTCTTGCAAGCATCCTAGACAAGCGTAGGCATGCACTTCCATGGTCTATCTCACACACACACTCGTGTGCACAATATGTGTGTCTCCTTGTCGACATGTCAGATAGCGCTCGACGATGGCACACACTATGTTGTTCCTGCTGTCGCAACCACCGGTGCAGAAGGCGGTTGCTGCTGCTTGATGATGACCCTCTTGCATACACCCATGATGGCAGGCTAGTCGGCGAGGGGAATGATGAGGAGGTTGTCGCAAATACAGATCTTGATGATGAAAAGACATCACACTAAACAGTTCCAATCCAAGCATGCATGAATCCTAGTGGCGATGCCCTAAACTTGATTCCTGTGTGATACAACTAAGACGAAATAGATGCGTTATTAGGATTTGGAATAGATGGGTTAAGTAGGATTCAATTAAGGGGCTATAAGAAAATAATGCATAGGGGGTTTTCTATAAATATTCTATCAACTACATAGAATCCAACATTGCATGCCACACATATGAAATATGCCAGTGTGGGTAGCTATGTTAGATTAATGACCTAGATGTGCATTTTGAAAATACAGATCTTGATGACATACCTAAACAAGTTTAGTGACCCTCCATGCATTTTACTCTTTTTAATAAAAACATAGGTCCCACCTAATAATAGGACACTAGAGAAAAATTTGTTGATTCATATGGATACTTAAGTGACATGTCATTTAACTTGAATCAGTTCAATACACTAAATATGCTCTTAGATGGGTAGTATATGTTTTCTTTTTTAGGAAAAGATGGGTAACACACCTTTAAAAAGGTACAAAGATCAAGTTTGCAACAAAAATAGTTGCACTAGAACGTATCCGTAGCAAATAGAATTAGGAATTGCTATGAAGCATACGTCTGATACCATCAGACGCACTCCATCCATTCCACGGTCCGTGCGTTCGCTCAAACGGCCCATGGCCAACCCACCATCTAGATTATGTGCCGATGGGAAGAAAAATCAAACGATCTTACCCCCATCGCCCCTACCTAGTTGTTCGTTCTTATCGCTCCCAACCACACATTTGCACGAGCTTGCTCCTCTCTCTCTCCCCTCCCTCTCTCTCAATCCTCATACCCGATAGCAGCCACTTCCACCACCGACAAGCTACTCTATCGCTGACTGTCAGTCAAAACTTGGAATCACTCGCACTTGACGAGACCATCCACCGTAGTCGAAGCTCATGTGGAGGTCTTCCCTTGTGAAGGGCTCGCTACATCTAGCGGGGCTGAGGCCAGAGGAGGTGCGGAGGTGGATGTTGGGCAAGGTCGGCGACGAGGCAGCATTTTGGGGGCAGAGACACAACACCGGGCCAGCTGTCATTACTCCCTCCTCAGTACTGGACCTTCGCCATCTCCCGCATGCCATCCTTCTCCTAGTAGGCTTGTTGCAAATAGCTCTCTAGATTGTTGTAGAACTTGTTATCAATTGTTGTACGAAGTGTATGATTTTGTTGTAACATGTCTTCTCAAAATTATCTACCAGAGGTTTTTGTCGCGGTTGCCATTTCGATTTGTTGCACAAAGATTTTTTTTGTTGCAGTTAGGTTATAGATTTGTTGCATAAGAATTTTTCTTTGTTTCAGTTAGTTATGGATTTGTTGCACAATATTTTTTGTTGCTACTGTTGTTAGTTTGTTCCGCCATTTTTGTTTGTGATTAGTTGTTGCAAACTTGGAGAATTTGTTGCATGTTTATCGTACGATGTTGTGTCTCTTTTGTAAATTTGTTGCAACCGATCGAATTCCTCCTTCGTTTCTCCCGCTCCTATAGTAAGCTGGAGCTCTAGTGAGCCTGCGGTGGTCGGGAGATCACCCTCTCCCTCCTCGTGCCTCCTCCTTAGAAGCAAACTACTACCACTGGCATCATAAGTCCCGGCACCGATATCTCGAGCTCCAGCACCAGCTGTTGGTCTAAGATTGCCACCTCTCGTTCTCAAGAGAGGTCGTCTGCCATGATCTTCTCCTCCAATAAGTTAGAGCTCTAACGAGGTAGTAATGGTTAGAGATTGAACAGAGATAAGCTTCTTTGTTGTACCAAATTGAATGACCGATATCTATTCAAACTAGATCTAATGTGGAGAGAAGTGTACAGAAAAATCCAATAGAATTTAGAAGCCAGAGAGGGAGACCAGACATGCATCGACCGGGCCGAATACACAGACGGATCGGATACGAGCGGGGACAGTCCGGTCATTTTCCGGACTCAGTACTCTATCGTTTCGTCTCCTTTTCTTTTCTTTTCGCATGCGAGCCGACTGCGACAACGACTCGGTTGGGAATTTGGGATTAAAAATGGCGCAAAACCGTTGCAATGGATCACGATCGAGAGAGCTACAAGTTCCAACCAGAATAAAAATCGTTTTCGGGATCAGGAGGCCTGCTCTTGCAAAGGAGACCCATTAATTTTATTCTACCATCCCCCTCTTAATTAACCTATCACCTTGTTAAATTAATCCAAATCTACTGCCCTAGGCGATCTTTATACCAAGCTTTCGGCTAATTCCATCGGGCCTAATCCGAAGCTTCACCTGATTAAACTAAGCACCAGTGCAGGATTAATTAGGTGTTGACCAATTTACCTATATTTGTTACTGTCCCCATGAGTTCTTAATAACTAGTTCAATTGCTCAGTAACCGTAACGATTCTACTTAATGACTAGAGTAATCTCAAATGCATAATGAGATAATTATGTCGACATACTTTATGTGAAAAAGTTACTCTTTGTATACATAATGGGTACTCCCTCCGTCTAAATTTATAAGATGTATTTTCTCTTGGTATATAGACTTAGGGATAGTGAAAATGATTAGATTACTCTTCATTATTATCTCTAAGGAGTATATTCAATATATGCACGTAGAGAATAGCAAATAAAACTGTATATTTATTAGGGGTATAAAAAACATCACATTAATTTTACATTAAAATATAAAATACATTATGTATTTATAGGCAAAGTCATTCAAAAAATATACCTTATAAACTTAGACAGAGAGTGTATTGAACTAGTACCGTCGAGCAGTAACCCTTTTAACAATCAGTGCATATCTAGTCATGGTGTTATCATTTGCATCCCAAAATTTTAATAAATGAGAATGTACAAGAGAGACAGAAGGCTTGTTTGGCCTGGACGAGTATTAGGGCATGAATAACTGGTGACATCGGTCATATCTAATTCTTGCCACATAATATTTTTGATGATGTAAATGAGAGAGAACATGAGAGAAAAAGAAGCTATCCGGATGCAACAGACAGTCTATAAGGTCATTAGGGTATATACAATGGTATATATATCAGCTATCTATAAATGTATGCCACATAAAATTTTAGATAATATAGAGAGAGAGAAAGATGATATCTACTATTTAACATGCGGTCTTATATACGGCTTTACTATTTAGCAGACGATCTTAATTATAGATGACTTTCTACAGTACATACTACTGTATAGACAACCTATTAATTATACGATATCATTACAGACAACTCTATATACAATCCATTGTATGAGTGATCTTTAATATTGACTATATATGATATGAATGTGTAGTACAGACAATTGTCGTCTATACTATTGTACACGCTTTTATAAATAGCTATTGATTTTTTTTTTTTTGCTATTGTATCCATGATGTCTGTACAAATTGTAAGGTTCTATATAGACAACTTAAAGATAACCCATCGTATGATTGTATAAGTGGTCTTTAATTTTGCCTGTAAATTGATTGTATAAGTGATCTTTAATTTTGTCTATAGATTGATTTTATAAGTGATCTTTAATTTTATCTATAGATAATATAAAGAGTACTACAGATAACAACCGTATATATGATTGTATTTGTACGTGCCTGCATATAACCATCAGCCCGCTTCCCGTGCGTACACTTGTCATGAAGAGCGCGACACACACGCACGCACACAAGCGAAGCAGTCACACGCACAGATACAAACACAAACAGCGCCTAGTCGTCGCTCGATCTCCCCTTCTTCACGCCAGAGAAAGAGGAGCACCGGAGCTGAAGCGGTTACTCCTTCGTCCTCCTCGACCCGTCAACTGTGAGCTCACTCTCCCTTTTTTTTTCCTCGCCTTCTACCCGTCTCATCGTCCTCTCCAGCCTCCTGTTCCTTCAGGTTTGCTGGTAGTTTCTTCCAGAGTACCGCCGTTTGTTCCCGTTCCTGCGAGATGCAGAGTTTGTTGTTGTGTTGTTCTTGCATGTTTTGAGAATCTGAAACAGAGAGAGAGATTCTTCATTTTCTGAAATCGGAAACAGACTTCTGAACTCTGCTGTTTCGTGCACCTTTTCCTTTTCTTTGCGGCCGTTTTGTTCCCTTCTGCGCAGACCTTTTTAGGTAGGCTTGCGCGCTTGGTATGCTTTTGTTCTCGATAAAACATTGGGATGCAGAATGTTGTTGTATCTTTTTTATAAAAGAAAAGGAGGTGAATCATTCATTGGGCTTTGATGAATTGTAGACGTGCGTTTATAGCCATGGATACTAAATTCCTAATTAATTTAATCTGTTGTTCCTAAGTTTCTACAGATATGGCAAAGAACCTGATGACTTTGTTATGGTTACACTGTTCTATATCATGTGCCGTGGCTTTTTTTTATTAAAAAAATAAGGGCAGGAGTTCTGCCATTCATTTTAAGGAGAAGAGAATTACACTGATCCCAAAAGGGCAATATCAAACACACCGATATAAAAGTTCCAAACTAGCGCTCCTAGCAAAGCACTCACTGCACCCACAAAACAAGCATCTTGTAGAGCAACAACAAACACGACCTCTCCATAGACAAGACGATGAAGACTAGGGGTAGCTAACAATGACATGCCGCCCTCCTAGACACCCAACCCCACGCGAACGGGACTAGGCCCGGCCAACCACATGCACAACATGTGGCCGAGACTAGGCCCGACCAGCCACACCGAGGAGGACCCCCGTCCCACTGCAGCCACTGACATGCTGCTCACCAAGACGTACACCACCGCACGGCCGAGATGAGGCCCGGTCAACCACATCGAGGAGGCCCGTGCCGTTGCAGCCGCCAACATGCCACCCCCTTACAGCCAAGGCTAGGCCCAGCGAGCCATGTGCACACCAATGAGCGGTCGAGATAGAGGGAGCTGAGGATGACAACATCTAGATAGATGGTGGTTCTTCCTAATCTGATGGGAACTTAGGCATTGCAATGGCGGCGGTGCCAACCCGTGGCACCTGGACTCTTCGCAGATCTGGCATGAGGGGGGAGGGGTGCCACCCGTAGTTGCCTTCCACAGATACGACAATGTCAACACAAGCTGCATGGCCGTTTGCTAGATTTGGGGACAAGGAACACCGAGTCCACGCTAGTGGCACACCGCTCTGTTAGAAATATGCCCTAGAGGCAATCATAGAGATGATGATATTTCGTTGTATCCATGATTTAATAAATGTTCCTTGAATATTGCCTTTGTGTTGATTAACAAGTATGTGACTTGTTTGTGAAACTCTTTACTTATATGGTTATTCTAAAGTTGTCCCTAGTCGGAGTTCATGTGAGGACACACGTGAATGATGGATTAGCACATGTATCGGTTGATGACCATGTTTCACAGGTCATAGACATGAAGATGTCAAACCAATAATGTGGACACATGTTTAGAACATGGGGTTGGACCGACCCAACATGAGACATAACAATTATACTTATGATTCTCTCTCTACACAATGTGTACGCCTTGTCCTTAGACCCGAGATTGTCGCATGTACTTGAGATGTGAATCGACCTACTTAGGGGCTATCAAACGCTACTCCGTGAATCGGGTAGTTATAAAGGTAGCTTTCGGGTTTGTCATGAAGCATGTTGCGAGGCATGGTCGGTCGAGATGGGATTTGCCCCTCTCTACCTGAGAGAGATATCTCTGGGCCCCTCGAGTGATCGGATCCAGAAATGCATGGCCATGCTACTTAAGGTTAAGAGTTAACCTAGTAAGGGATTCCGGATCACAGGATCGAGAAAGAGTGGTCACTTGGAGCTCGACCAAATATCGTGAGGCAAAGGGATTGGCATGTACATAAAGTTGTGATGGTTCGTTCGATATGATCTTTGTGTATGTTTAGGAGTTGGCACGTCTTGCTAGAGGCCGCTACCAACTATTGACCGAGTAGGTAAACTCGTGTCATGTCTAAACATACGTGAACCCATAGGGTCACACACTTAAGGGTGAAGCCTAATTCGGATTGGATCCGGTTGGGTGGTATTGAGTCCTAATGGGCCTCCATTCGCTGAAGCCCATTATAAGGACGTCTATAAAAGGAGGGCAAGGGCGCACAGGGTTGAGAAGGAGAATTTCGTGACCTCCTCAAACCCTGGCCGCCACCCCTCCCACGCCCTGGGCGCTCGCGCGGATCTAGTAATCCGGCGTGCGTCGCTTCCTCCCGTACGTGTGGATACCTTTTGGCGGCGCTGCATTTGTAGCGTTTGGACGAACCGCAAGAGAGGAGTTGTACGTTGGACGCCGCGACGAGGACGAGGAAGTAGTACGACTACTCTGCCCCGACGTGCTGCATCAATTCCGCACCTGCGCGTCTAGTGGTAATTCCGTGATCTATAACTGCAGTGATCTTGGTTTACAGGTAGAATTTTTATTAATTTGCGCTAGCGTAGCCTACCCGTAGTCCTTCACGCTCGTCCCCGCAACATGGTCAAAATGACCTCGCACGAACTAAGCAGCTGCTCCTCCAGAGACCTCAGCGATGGGGATGCTGCTTGCATAGAGGCAACCCGATTGCTCGCTTCATGGCCAGATCTGTTGGCACCTACGTCGTGCTCATCAGATCCATTGGCGCTGACACCGACTAGAGCCGTGGTGGTCGGCAGTAGCAGTAGCAACGTCACCCAGGCTTGCTCCATGCCATCACCATCTCCCTCGCTGGGCTCGTCGACGCTCACCATGACTCCCAGAAAAAGCAGATCTGGAGGATACAAAGAGGGAGAGAGAGGGAGGGAACTGGAGAGGGAGAGGGGGCTGCCCCACCACCGCCAAAGCTATTGTCGTCGGCAGTGGCAGCAAGGTGGGATGAGGCATTGGTTGTGGTTCTCGGCTAGACTGCGGGTCGCCTCTGGTGTGGCCCAGGGGACAACACGGGAGGCCAGGTATCGAGTACTCCCAAGTTCGCCATGGCTTACTTTGGACTTAGTACCAAATGTTCGAATGCAAACGGTCAAGTTTGAAATTTTTTAATAAGCGATTTTTCTTTTAGATTCCTTGTCGTGGACAATTTTGAATGCAATTGTCAGATAACTAGAGAGAAAAAATAGAAAGTACAATTTTGTAGGGGTAGCAACTTGTTCTTTAATCCGAATCGCCTGGTTGACCATGTTAGGCATTGCATACTAATTAATTTAGTGCATATACTATTATTAGCAATCACAATTTTTGAAAGAGAAAAACTTATACACGGTATATCATCTGAGCCAAAATCGACAGGATAGCATCCGGCCGCCGGTGCCACCCTCCTTCTTCAATTCTCGTGCTGCTCCTCCACTTCCTCATTCACCTCCGATGACATTTTTACCGCGGCCCCCCAGACATAGAGGGAGGGCGGGGAAGCGGTGGTCTGGCGGTGGATGGCGATGGCGACATCTAAATATTAGATTGGGTGGGTGAAGGAGAACGGGTAGGCTACGCTAGCTACAACATTTGATTTTCTATCGTGTTCAACCAGAAAACATGCGTGTAAGGGAGTCATGGATAGTTACCACTAGATGCGCTGCGCAGCGGAAGAAGAGTTGGAGCAGCCCAGTCCAACGTAGATGCGCGTTGATGAAGAAGAAGCAGTCGATCGTTTCACGAACTGAATGTCTCCTCCTCGCATCCTAGCAATAGCCTTGCGCTTCTCGCTGATCAGCACAACAGCAACAGCAGCGGCGCCTCCATGGAGTTCACACGTTCTGGTGTGCTAGCACCGCGCGCCCGGCTAGGGTTTCGGGATACAGCCGAGGGGAGGTGGCGGCTAGGGTTTTCAGCACAGTAGTCTATATAACCTGCAGCCCCGCCTCCACATATTTATAGAGCATGCTAATGGGCTTCCACGTTGTAGGCCCATTAGAACCCTAATCTCTTATGGATCAATATCCCTTTTGGCTTATAAAACCGAATTGTTTATGATTGCCTCTTGGGCACATTACTAACAGTGGGGTGGTAGCGGGGGGGGAGGGGGGAGATTGTGGTGAGGCCAGGCGGCGAGGTTGCCGCCGGCCATTGGTGGTGGAGGAGAGGGCGGGGGGCGGAGGAGGGATGCTGAGCTGCTCCGACACCGAAAGAGAGAGGGGGAGGGAAGGGAAGCGGCGGCGCTGGTTTGAGAGAAGAGAGAAGAAGGGGAGGGGGAGCAGCAGCAAGAGGAGCTATGCCATTGGGATTCCTCCCGACAGTATAGCGGGCGGTAGGAGTGTTCTTTTTGAAATCATTGTGTTCTGGATCTCAAGTTGAGCAAGAGTCAACCCTGATTTATCCACTTGTAGAGAGAGATCTTGCAAGGGCTGCTACCTCTGCAACTCCTCTCTTTTCTTCATATACTGATAAGAGAGCCTGTGTAATCTCATTGCATCCATCTGAAAAGTTTCAACTCTGTCGCAGGATTCTTTTCTCAGTGGATTGCACAAGGGAGTGCAATGGGCGGCTTCGTCGATCCCTTCATCCCGTCGCCGGCGTGGCCTCAGGACATCGTGTTCACCGGCTCATCTTGGGCAGGCAGCGCTTCCTCTCTCGCCGATTCTTCGGCCCAAGACATTGAGTTCCACCTCCGAAATGGCCCCTCGCCGGCGCTCATGCACGGCGGCGGCAGCGTGAAAGGAGCCGTCGACGGGGCTGTGTTCCCCGGGGGAACCGTGCCGTCGCCTGAGAAGCTGCACGCCGAGCTGCAGCAGCAGGGCGACGACGTGGCGCACGGCCTGGGCTTCGCGATGGACGGCGCGGCGGAGCGTGCACTGATGGCCGGCGGCACATTGGTCTCGATCGATAGCACGCCGTGCCCCATATCGCTCGCCGACAGCGCCCCTGTCATCTGCAGCTCGAACGAGAACAGCGGGAGCGAACAGTCCGGCCTGCCTCAGTACCTCATCGGAGATCAGCAACCTGTGTTGGCATCGGCCCCGTGGCCTTCCGCTTACGCGGCCGTTTCTTCCATTGCGGGGGAAGAAACATCGCAAAGCTTCGGTTTCGGTAGGATTTCGAGTGACAATCTTCTGCATGAGGCAGCCTGCACCCCAAACGGCAAGATGTATCAGCAGCTCGACACTGTGCCCTCAGCAGCACAGCTGCAGCTGCATGTAAGTGGCCAGAAGCATAAACCTTGAATCGAATTTCTCTTAATTATAACATGTTCTTGCAGCATGTGGTGGCGATTTTTCTTTTACATTTTGTTATTTCAGGATGATGTTGAGTTCAACACTGGAAAGCTGTTTTCTTTCGCTCCCGGACAACAAATTACCCCGAGCATTGACTGTCTGCAGATCAATCAGAAGGTGAGAACGAGCTGCTTAATGGAGTATTTTGTTTGGTTTTTTAGACATGTTTGATCTAGAGTGCGGGTCTGTTTTTTTTTCTTTGGCTTATGGTTTTGCTGCGGCTTGATTTTGAGTTATCATAAGAGATAATACGGAGTAACAGAAACTTGCGTGTGATTTTGACCGATATAAATGAAGTCACTACGGTGTGTACTACAATCAATTTGTAAACTTCGTCTTGAAAAGGTACTCTATTTGAAAGTTAGTTACTATAGAAAAATCAAAAAACAGGTTTTAGAATATAAAAAGAAGAGGCCCGTTTGCTCGTTGGCTGATACTAGTACCGGTTTATCTCTATAAAAATGAAGCTGCACAGTACTAGTTAGATGATAGATGACACAGAATTGGACCGTGATGATGCGTTTGTTTATCTAACCTGATTGCAACATTTGCAGGAAATCAGTGGACTGCATCACCTTAACCTCTCCTCGCTAGTTTCTGGACCGCTTGCATCATTTAATAATGCAACAGGAGCGGCACATAATCCTAAACAGGTTTCTGTCTTTCTGGTATCTTGTCATTCTGTATTTTAGCAGTCAACTTCTCTATTAACTGACGACAGGAACGACATTGCTGTATGTGTACAGTTTACTGAAGCTGACAGCGGCAAAAATGGCATGATTGCTCCGTTCGTGAATCTATCCGAAGTACCAAATGGCAATGGGATTGCTGATAATGGAGCTCCCAAGCCCCGTGTCAGAGCTCGCCGAGGCCAGGCCACCGATCCACACAGCATTGCAGAGAGGGTAAGTGAATTCATGGTTCTTGTTCTGCCTCAATTTGATTAGTTCATTCGGAACTTCAGATTCCAACGGGCTTCCCACATTGTGGTAATGTTTGTTGCAGCTCCGAAGAGAGAAGATTTCTGACAGGATGAAGAATTTACAGGAACTTGTTCCAAACTCCCATAAGGTACTACTTGATTACTGAACTAATTCTTGTCAGATAACACAACTCTGTTTTTTTTTGGGCTCAATGGGACACCCATGTGACCTAGAGGCGGAGTACAAGATTGCGGTGGTTGAGGTGTCCATGAGTTGAAGTCCCTATTCTCCTGTGTATTCTCGTTGTTTCCCATGCAATCTACTCCAGTGTGTTCTTGTTTCTGAACCTGCATTTCTGCTGCACAGACTGACAAGGCATCCATGCTGGACGAAATCATCGAGTACGTGAAATTTCTTCAGTTACAAGTCAAGGTTTGGGTATCGCCGCAATCACTCGGTTTCACATGACAGGCTTTTTTTTTGGGTGCTTGTCCACTCATGTCAATGCTGTTGTTGTAGGTACTTAGTATGAGCAGGCTGGGCGCGACCGAAGCCGTCGTTCCGCTACTGACAGAATCTCGGACCGAGGTAAATTACAAGTTAATGATAATTCAGAGTTGTAGGACCTACAACGGTGACTAAAGAAGGGTGAATAGGAGCCAATCTGTTTAAAAACATTTCAAAACCTTTTTCAAAGAGAAAGTCAAAACTCTTCACTCCAATAACTATGAGAAAATGTGAAAATCAAAGAACAATCATACACAAAGAAAGATCTAAGAAAAAACCGAGAAAAAAACTAAGAGCAAAACAAGCTTTGACAGGCTCAGCGATCTGACCTCTACAGAGATGACGGTCTGACGTCCATAAGGGGGGCAGTCTCACATCTCCCTAGGGTGAGGTCTAACATCTAATGCAAGAACAGAGCAAATTTCAGCATTATTTCAAATCCAAAAATTGACAAAACTTTTAATGCACAACTCTAAATGACATGAAATTTGAGCTAAGATTAGATCATGACCTTAAAAATACATCCCAATCAAATAACAATAAAAAACTGAAGAAAAATGAGACCTATAGGCTCTTCAATCTCTGCTACAATAAAATCAGGTTTTTAAACCATAAATTGATCTAACTCTCAAACCAAAGCTCCAATAATGTGAAATTTGGTATACATCTTCTCTAAGATATCAAAAATCTATTTCAATGAACGATCAAGAAAATTGTTACTAAAATTCTGACCTTTTTCGTTTAAAGGAAAGTTGCACCAAAACTGAGCAAAAGAGAGAAATCTTGATCTGGTCTTACTCGTGAGTTCTTGATGATCTAGACAACTTTGGATGGGTTCTTACAAATTATAGCAAGGTAAATCACAATACGAACTCAAGCCAAAACGCCCACAACACTAAAACCCTAAAATCACTCTTTTTAAATCAAAACTATGCAAACACAAAAACATGCAAATACAACTGTCTAGATGGATGAGATCTAATCTTCAAGACATATCTTCACCCCTTACATATCCTTGGTATATAACAAGATCAAGGAGAGAAGAGTAAACACCAAAAACTAAGTCAAGTCAAGATTTCATCACTTGAGCACAAGAGAAAAAACTTGAACGAATTTTAATCTTTATTGATACTTGGAGATGAATGTTTATAGCCACTCGCTAGCCATACACAAGGCCTAAGGATGACAAAAAGGTCAGCTACAAGTGCATCTCATATCTCCCACAAGGTTCTCTTCACGAATCATAACTCTCCTCTCAAAGGTTTGAACTAAACTCTCAAAAAATTTAACCTAGCCACCTCTCCCCCTCCTTATATATGGAGGCATACAAAGAAAACTCTAATCAGCACCTGTAATTAGATTTTATCCACTTACATGGGTTAACCCATTAATCTAACACCATAACAGGTTTTACACCTACACATACACGTTTCTCAAAGCACTCACACCCATTACCCATTAGTGAATCAATACTTGATCTACTTCATATTTTTAGCACATACAAGACCTAAACCATTTAGGCCAATACCACAGTTTCACACACCACCACCTTTTTAGTATGAGCAATTTACCAAAATGCCCCTCTATCGTCTTCAACAAAGCATCCCGCTCTCTTTGCCACAAAATACCGCTCATACTTTGCCATCTTTCATGCAACCCTAATGACTTGTCGCCAAACCTCTCACACATCCGAATCCCACCAAATCGTGTTCGCTTGCAAACGATCTAAGTTACTTGGCACACCACATGCTTCTCCTCACATATGACGGCACTCGGCTTCTTGACTGCTCTGGACCTCAACTCCTCTCTGAGTTTAGTCCAGATCCAACTTGTTGCTGCCCGTCATGCCTACCATCGGTACCTCCCGCTTCGGTTTCTCATCGTCCCGGCTTGTAACCACCCGTAAGCCCGGTTATCTTCGGTAGCTCCTTGATCGTCTGGACCTCGGCTTCTCCTAAATGTAGTCCCTATATGTTTACCGCTTTGGACCTAAGCTCATCTAGCTTAGTTCCGATCCCATCTGCCTCATTATGACGTAGCTCTAGAGTCCTATAACTAACAATAATAAGCAAACCATCACATAACACTGCACATACACAAAATCATCAATTTGACACAATTAATCCATATAATATACTATGCAAAATGTATATAGCCAAATCACTGATCCTAAATCTAGGGCCAAACAATAAACTCCTGCACACACAAGCAACATCATAGGTCAAACAAAATTGATATGAGACTCAAAACCCTGGCCAAGAGCCTCCCTACTCAACTGGTCTGACCGGATCTCACCACCGGTCAGACCACTAACAAGCACTAGTTTGAACCGAAAACATTTTCGGTCAGACCGTTGGAGATTACCGGTTTGACCGTCGCCCCTGAGCTAGTCTGACCAGTCAGTCTGGTTACTTCCACAAATTTCCGACAAATTTGTAAATCAAGTTTCCAACCTTCTCAAATACCAAACTCAAAACCCCGTAAACTCTCCGAACCAAAAGTTAATTACTCATCACAATCACAGGTGACCTCTATATGGTCTCACAAGAGTATATTGTACTTGTATATTTCCTTTTTTTTCCTTTACTGATGTACCCAACTTATTAGAGAACAGAAATGCTTAAGCTTGTTGTTAACATGCACTGGTGATGCAGAGCTCTGGGCTTCTCCTGCCCCCAAGATCAGGGGAAAGGCAGGGAGGACTAGCAGCAGGAGGTGGAGGGGGCCCCGCCCAATCCGAGCTCCAGGACAGCTCGGCCTTTGAGAAGGAGGTGGTGCAGCTGATGGAGGACAACATGACGATGGCGATGCAGTACCTGCAAAGAAATGGCCTCTGCCTCATGCCGATCGCGCTGGCCTCGGCGATATCGAGCCAGAAGGGGACGTCGTCTGCCGCCATCCGACCGGTCAGCGGTGGCACGGACAACGGCTGCGGCGACAAGGATGACGTGAAGCGAGTGCTGGACGCACTGAAGCCTCTTCTCAACAGCCCAAAGGAGATGAAGTCCAAAGCCTAGCTAGAATCTCCGAGCAACGGCTAGTCCAAGAGTGCTTAGATCCCTAATAATTTGCCAGTATATGTTTCCCAAGTTTCTGTTGCAACTGGTGCAGCCTGGACCCTAGCTTACCTACCCTACCTGTGCAGTAGTATCTTATCTTTCTCATCGCAAGAACATTAGTATTAATTCCGTTAATTAATTTCTCCCTGGTAGAGTAATTTGCTTGAACAGAAACACCCCGCCCCTGTAATGGTTGGTCTATGCATGACATCTGTTCAATCTTTCTTTAGCACCATTTCCATCCTCCGTCCTGACTCTATCATGTCAACCGAAACTCAGTTTCGTCTAGTACGAGTTGGGAACAAGACAATTACAGCAAAAGAAGTCATGACCCAGATAGAGTAGCGATTTTGCTTTAACGCCCAGCACCTGTAATAGACGGCATATGCATCTATCTCTGTTGTCCAAGTGCTTAGATCCCTAACAGGGCGCCAAGACGCGCAGAAAGAAACAGATAACTTGGAACCGGACGGGAGGAGAAGAAGAGAGGGAGAGATGGGAGGGGGCGGCGGGTACCTGAGCGAGCCAGAGCAATCTGTTGATGGGAGCGCGCTGCATTGCTCCTGTCTCCTGTCCAAGGGATGGGAGGAGCGGCTATGGGTTGCTGTGGTGGGGGACTCCGCCTCCAGAGCCATGCGTGCCGTGGGGTGATTTACAGGAGGAGGCAGCGGCGGGAGAGACGGGAGCGTGTTATTTTGGGCTACGGTTGGTGGAGGGTGGTTTTTCTTTCAGCTGATAAATATAAATAGTTGATAAAGAAGTTATCAGAGTGAGTACGAAATAAGAGAAACTTCCGTGCGATTTTAGTTGATATAGATGAAATCGTTATAGTATCTACTAAAATTGACTTGTAGACCCTGCCTTAAAAGACACTCTATTTGGAAGCTAGTTATTGTAAAAAAAAGTATTTTACTGTAGAAAAAGTAAAAGCTGAAACTGAATAGAAAAAATCCAAGTTTTGGTTTGGGGGTGTGTGGCGCTAGGGTTTAGCTGCTAATGTCAACCTCCAATTTTTTAGCTACATCTGATGGCTTTTGACTGTGGTTTTAAGACAATGGTGGACTGCGGAGATAATGATATGGACGGTGCACATAACAGGAAACTCAGAAAACCGTTTGGATAAATGGTTTTAAGAAGTTATTCAGAGAAACTAACACACTTGTTTCGACTTTCAGATAAATGAAACTAGAAGCTAGCCAAAAACTCATAAGAAAAGGGCATGTTGTTGAGCTGTGCCCTGAGTCCAACTCAACTCACCCACGAAAAGGCACGCCGCACCTCTTTGCTGGTGCGGTTTGGCCATTTGCTCGCCTCTCCGCGTGGGTTACGCACTTTACGCAACTTGCACAGAGTGCAGGTGGCGCTCATTGCCGATAAAAGAGACTTGAAGCCATTACTGGCCCCCACACTCCCCATAATTCCATAAATGGCCCTCGGCGCAGCGAAATCCTACCAGACATAAGACCGGGGGGAGTTCCCGGCCGCAGGCTCACCCACGTCGCCCCGCCCGCGCGCTCCGGCCGGCGCATGGCGGGGGATTTTTGGTACGGCCGGGGGAGGTATTTCCCTTGTATTTTTCGAAAATTACGTAAAAGTCCTTTTTCCTCGCAAAAAGGTCCCTGCGACCAGTTTTTTTTGAAAAAAATCTTGGATAGCGCCCCGCGGGTTTCTAAAATTACGTACAGGTCCTCATTTACTTACGTACAAGCCCTTGCAAGTCCTCGTTTTTTTACGAAAAAGACCTTTGGTTTTTCCGAAAATACACATGTGCCCTCGATTTTTTTTTGAAACTCCCTGCGAATTGTCGTCTCTTTTACTTTGGTCCACACGGTAGCTAGCGCGGCGTGCGCCGCGCTTATGCAGCTAGTTGAAATTATTGCCCCGTGGCACGCTTCACAACCGTGCCAGGGAGATGGCACGTCAGGCGGCCGTGCGAGCTACAAGTGGTGCGGCCAACCGTCGCACCAGGGTGGTGGCGCGTCCGAGTGCCACGTAAGTCAATTTTCTAAAAAAAACATTTACAATCCAATAATTTTTTAAATAAAAAATATTTTTGATTTGTTTGTTTTTTGAAATTTGTAAATATAAGAAATAGAAAATTGTACAAATTTTTAGGTATAGAAAATGAGCCCCAAAAATAAAATTGATTTCATGGAGCATCGTAGCATGTTTTTTAAATAATATATTTTTGTTCAAAATTATAGCAGATCACTTTGTTCAACCGGTGGGCAACACGTCGACAAGTCACGCATCGGTTCACTGATTTAAAGAAAATAATAGTACTATTTTTGGATTGATCCGATGGAAATAATTATGAGAAATAAATAGCAATTTCTGTATGTAATAGGAAATCTTGTTTGTAGATTTAATGTTTTTTGGAAATAAAAGGGCTGACAAGGTAGATTGGTCCGTTTATGATTTTTTTAGAATTTGAAAGGTCCATTTGGTCTTGTCACTGTATAAAGCTACCCCTTTGGCACTGTCATTGCGTAAAGCTGCCCCTTTGGTCTTGTCACTGCGTAAAGCTGCCCCTTTTGGTGTTGTCACTGTCGAAAGCTGCTCCATTTGATCTTGTCACTGCACAAAACTATCCCCTTTAGTCTTGTCACTACACAAAGCTGTCCCTTTGGTATTATCATTGCTAAAGCTGCCCCCTTTGGGCTAGTCACTACGTAAAGACCATTTTGCCCTCGCACTTGAGGCTACAAAAGGGGGTCATTCCCCAGCCACTCCCTATGGTGTCAACCTTGGTTTGCTCCTCCCTCCCTTGAACGTGGAGATGAGCCAACTCAACGCCTCTTTGTCGGCACCCGTAGTGATTTGCCCAAAGTGCAACACGGTTGTGAGATATAAGACCTCACAGACAGTCGCGAATCCAAGACAATACTACTACAAGTGCCCCTTTTACTCAGTGAGTCATCTTGTTTCGGATTGCTTCAAATTGTTCAGCAGATGTTACAAAACCTTTCTCTTATTGATTTGCATGACGGCCCAGGCGGTTGCCGATTCTAGGTGTAGGAGGATGAAATGGGCACTATACCGACATTGTTCCACAGAAGAGATTATGATGGGGGTATCGAAATGGTCGAGATGCACCATCATTTAGATAGACTCGAGATCAAGATTAACATAATATCGTGTGGTATTTTCTTTATTGTATTTGTTGTTATGTTGAAGGTGTAGTTCTGTGAGTGTTGTTTCGATTTGTGTTGCTCATTTTTGGCAGTGTTTTGTACAATATATGTATGTGTAATACAATCCATGCATGTACCATAGTAGACGGTTGCATGTTCTTACCGTAGTAAGTCGTTTTCTCTCTGTGAATGCATGACTGCATCGTGCAAGGATGAAAATAATTATGGGGAAGCGAAGAGCAATTTTTGTATGTAATATACTAACAAATCTTGTTCCCTCTGAATGTTGTTAAAAAATTCGAACGATTATGATATTTGTAGGATGATTGCAGCCTATTTTTTATTATTTAATCCTTTTTAAAAGTGCAACGATAAAGTGCAAGTTGGTTCATGCATTTTCGCGTCTGTGAGACAGCGGGGCCGAGGAGGTATCATCAAGTCATTTCATGCGCATGGCTAGGGAAACGGGATTCCCGCTTAATAAGGCCTATACTGTGTGAAATCTATTGTAAAAAATATTTTAAAGTTAATCCCTTACAATTTTATTTCCAATTCTAACCCCTTGGGCCACGCCACCACCTGCTGATGGAATATACATAGACATTTCATTCGTACTTCCAGAACTCGTTTTGTCATGTTGTTGGATGCCATTGTACGTAAAGAATTTAATGCTAGAAGATAATGAGATTTGATGTTGCGAATTAAAATACACTTTACAATAAAGCTGTGAATAACATGGTGCACAGGGTTTGGTTACATGCATAAGAAATAGCATCATGTACGATGCAACAAATCAAAGTACTCGTATGATACATATGGGCCTTTTCAGAATGGAAATAAAATCAACATTCAGGGGACTAGTTTGGAATAGCCCCACCTGCTGCGTGGACCGAAGCCATTTTTCCTTCCTTGCGAGCTTGACGTTGAACTCCTCGACGGCCCCTTTGGCCTTGGCCACTATTTTCCTCTTTTTCTTGTGCTCCCACTCGTGAGCCTCACACTCCCTACGCGTGCACACCTCAAGATAAGATTTTGTCTCCCGACGTATACACTCGGTTTGCTCGTCGTTGCGGCACTCCTCCCGCATCTCGCAGCCCTTTGACATCCCACTCCTTATAGTCGAGAGTCCACTGGTCATGTGGTTGGATCTCTAGGTCGATCCACTTGCGTAGCCACATGGCGGTTCTGGGGACTACAGGTAGACGAGAGAGATTGTTATTGTGTACTTTCAAATAGAAATAGTAGGAAACACACTATAAGTGGTTCTTACTGGCTGGCGATAGCTGCTCGTGTCCCAACGGCAGTGTCGGGATAGTCACAGGAGTAGTTTGCACAACCCTAGTAACGAATGCCCAGACTAAGCCATTGCTTAGACTTGAAGAACTTGCATGGATTCCTGCACCAACAGAGGGGTGACGTCTCCCCCTCGGGTGGGTGCTACAACGAACGCTCGATTGGAATGTTCGGGACGGGGCTGCTGCTAGGGGGCATCATTGCAGGGAGGTGAACTCCCCCACACGCTTCGCTTGTTTGTGCTAGGCCGCAACAGCCCTTACATGTTTATCGCAGGCCATAACAGACCTTGCTAGTTTGCGAGTCCCCTCTCATTGCTTCATCACCATGTCCTATTGTTTTTCTACCTCTTGTCTATTCCAACATGATGAAGCAATCACTCTGTAGTGTTGGGTTTGCTTGTGTGGTGTTCTCTCCTAGATCACTTCCACCTTCTTTTATAAGCTAAACAGTTGGCATGGTGTGGTTAATTTCACGTGAGTAGGCTGTGAGATAGAGTGTTGCCTTGTCTTTCTGAAAAGTGGCTGCTGAGACAGAGTGTTGTCACCTCTTACAATGCACCAAGCTATCACTCTGTCTGTGTTGTCCCCCTCGTCTCCTCCCTCGTGAACACACTTATCACTCTGTCTGTGCTGTTCCCCTCACTCACTCCCCCTTGTCCACACTTGTCACTCTGTCCATAGAGTCCCCCTCGCCTGTTCTCTCGTGCGCACACTTGTCACTCTGTTTGTGCCATCCCCCTCGCCTGCTCCTTCCTGCGCACATTTGTCACTACACATCGACAACAAGTCCATAATTTCTGGTGGCAACGCATTGAGTTGCCTTTTTGCTTGTCTACAAATACAGAGGTCTCGCAGTTGCTCATCGCTCATCTCAATTGTGAGAGCTTCTCATTCTCACGCTCGTCTCAGTAACATACCATAGCAGACACCAAGGGGCTAATCCAGCCAGGATTGCCGACGCAAAACCTTCCCCTTGAAATGAGGAGGACTTCGGCCCTAACTACTGCTTGATGCCAAACAAGCGTACTCAACCGATATGGCCAAAATGCATACACAAGGAGGACGTAGTCGTGCAAGTCCTGGACGGCCCCTTCGATGATGAATAATGTTTCTTCCGATACACTTAGGGGTACAATTACGCAATTCTTTCAGTGATAATGGAGGTTCCATGCTAATCGTCCTCTCTTGTAGGTAGTGAAATATAACTTTGTTCGTTGGATCAATCCTCCCCATGAACACCATACCGTGATGTACATAGATACATTGTGAAATTGAATCTTAGAGTTGGAGGCGCGGATTAATGATCTCAATAAGCAGAACGATGATATCCGGCAACAGATGCAGCGCGAGAGGGGCAACGAGGAGATCATCAACATAGAAAGTTCCTATGATCCTACATGTTGCTGCATAAACCCTAACTGTATATGCGTGTGCCACTACAATGATGGACAACCACGTCCGAGGCACCCCCTTCAGCAACATTCCATGTGGGTAGTACTAGGCACGTTCTACTAGTAAGGACGTCCGGAGATGCTTGTACCATGGTTCTCCCCTATTGTACGTGGTTGTTTTCAATCTCCTAAAGCATGTAACTAAATGTTTGACACGTCATTGCAGTTACCATAAATAATCACATGCAATATTAGTTTAGCCAAATGTCCCTGTAGTGCACATCCAGGCTGTATGAGTTGAACTCCGCACTCCAAATGCCATACAGGTGGTGCATGTCATAGTACTCTGAGATGTATGGTGCCAAGGCATGCTTCCACGCCGCATAGGCCGCGTACACATAGAAGGAAGGCTTGTGAAGGAGCTGCGGCTTATTGCACGTGCACGATGCTTCATCATCAATTGTGCAGAATTGTTCGCAATCCCCTCTGACATGACTCATGACGTACTTCTCCCTGAGATGGATTTTAAACTTATTCCTGATACCATATAAGGGTCTGGCAGCATGTGAACGAGCCTTCGTCATCTTCATGTCTATGTGCGCCTACATAACTTCGGAGAATTGCTTGCCTTCCTCCATATGCTTCTTGACCATCATGGCTCTATTCACAAAGTACCCGGCAGTGTGGTTCCAGCTCTCCTTGATGATCGTGGTGATCAGTAGGGAGCGCACACCCTTCAGGACACTATTTACACCTCGAACATATTTATCATCATGATTCCATACCTTACACCGTCGGTGTCATATAGTAGAGACCACTTCTCCAAGTCAGACACATGCATGTCACCTACTGCGTGAATTCCCCAACTCTCACTGAACTGCCCGTCGCTACCCCTGGTTCACCGTCTTCTGAGTTCATGACATGTTTGCTGACGTCCTCATCGAGCTGTCTCCATACGGCCTAAAACTTTCACCTCTGGTTCTACATGCAGAGCTTCTTAAAGGTCTTCATCAACTCCTTACTTTGAAATCTTCTATGAAAGTTTGCCGCGAGATGCCTTATGCACCAACAGTTCCTCAGGTCATTCCACATAAATAGGGGTTACATCTCGTTTTGCATTGTGCTCACCGCGGACAGTAATCCAACGTTGCGGTTCGAGATGATGCACACATCGACGTGGTCCTGAACCACCGTCTGCTTCACATTAGCCAGAACCACGGCCAACTCTCTATGTTCTCACTCTCCACGATTGTCAATGCCATGGGGAGTAACTAGTTATTGGCATCGGCTGCAACAGCAGCCAGGATGGTGCCCTTATACTTCCTAGATAGGAAGGTGCCATCCATCGTCAGTACGGGATGGTAAAACTTGAACTCGTTGATTGCCTGATAGAAGGCCCAAAACACTCTATCAAGAATGAAGCAATTTGGCTCATTTGTAGGATATAGCCACTGCTCCTTGTTTATGTATATCCTGGGATTTAATTCTGCTATTTGATGGAGCAATCTTAGGACTAAGTCGTAGGTCTCTTTGTATGTGCCGTACATACGATCTAGGATCTTCTGTTTTGCCTGCCAAACCTTCTTGTAGCTAACCTCGAAGCCCACCATGTTGACAACACATGTCCTGTAGAAGCTTCGGTGAAATGGAAACATCTGTGATGACCAAGTGGCTGATCAAGCTGGCAACATATGAGCATGTCAAGTTGTGTTGCGTTCGAAGTGGCTCAGTAAGCTCGTATGTGTGATCCGTTAGCATCGTGATCCGGAAGTCCGTGACCAAACCCCTTGACCATTGCACACGAACCTTGCTAGGGCAGGATTTGTCCATACACTTCACGATATAGGTGTCAGCGTTCGACCTACGCACCCGATATGTCTGGCGGATGCTCACGAGATATCTGCCAATGGCCTGCTAGGCAATGCTCTTGTTAGAAAAGCACTGCCCTAAGAGTAGAGTGTCATCATTGAAACCCCAACGTGCCTTATCTCGCTGTGGTAGAACTAGCGATGCCACTGTGATGTCGTCCAACCTACAGCTAACATAAGTTCCATCGATGGTAACAACACCACCGACTACACTTCCCGCAACAACTTCTCTATCTCCCTCGTCTTCAGAACTAGATATTTCCATGTGCTCCTCCTCGCTCCCCACTTCTTCCACCTAGTAGGCTAGGTATTCGTGGTAGTCAATAGGGGATGCCCACCATCGTTGTATGCCTTCATTGGACTCAAAAATTTTTGCACGTCTCCTCAAGGCTCCATCACCCATCCGCACCTCCACCAACAGCCCCATCTACAGAAGCGTCGAAGATGAACCCATGAACTACATTAGCAACGCCTACACTGGAACCAGGCATGCTGAATGACTCTGTCCACTCCATGAACAGAACATACACCGTTGCTCTGCCATATATTGCAGCAGCAAGGTCGCACACATACTCCATGTGATTAGCCCATGACTCGTCACTTGCCATAAGGTCTCCCCTTCACCACCCACCACAGAGACGTACAATGCTTCAATGTGCAACTTGTTCCTTGAAATGGCACGATCGAACACAGAGCGAACGCACCTCCGAAGCTCTGAGAGGCCCACGTCCTTTAGATCGGGCGCCCGGATCAAAGTCCAGTCACAATTTAATTGGTCCACCCGCACGGTCCATCACATACAAGGCCATTCTCATAGAACACGAACAGATCTTGAATGCTCGACATGCCGTACCTACAAAATTTTTCACAGTGTGTAACGTTAAGTTACAGTTTTTCTCAATATTTTTACCACTGCTAAACTAACCATTTAATAAAGAAAAAATTGATTATAAGCCACTTAGTAACATCCGATTCTAAAAATTGGCATTCCAATTAATAAACTTTCAACAGCACCTTCAAATATTTTCCCTGCCTAACTCACATAGTGAACAACATTTCTCTGAATTTTCATATTTTTTGGAGGTTTCTTTGTATTTTACATAAATCAGATCTTTGGTCTTTTCATAGGCGATTTCAATATTGCTTACATTTCCCACACTCCAAAATATTATTATTTCCAACGCAATTATAATAGTTTACCACTTCATCTAAACTAATCTAAAACATTTCACATAGTGTCCAACATTAAGTTACACCATTTTGCATGCACAACTTTTTGGAATGCACAAAAATATAATGTTGTTTCCATGCAATCAAAATAACCTACGCATAAACTACAGCATTGATGTAATTAGCGTGAGTAATACGCATTTAACAACACTAACAACGATGCTTCTTCGACATGAACTAAAACTATTGCCTAATTACAAAAGGCTAACTACCACCTGTTGATACTAACAAACTACCATTTTTCTAATTACATGCTAATCACATTGTTAAAAAAAATTGTCACATGTCAATGAAAACTATCTCTTTCAGATGCTCAAGCCGATCTACAACTTTTCCAAATATGCAAGCTTGAAATTTAAATTCAAAATTACTCAAAAATAGGATTCTTTCATAGACTTACTTTCTCTCTTCTCTGTTGCCTCCCTCGCTCTTGGGTACACTCAAATGAAATGGCACTGCTGCCTCTTCTAGAGAATGAAACCACCATTTTATCATGCAATCAGCGCAGCGCAGGGGACTAGTTGAGCAGGTGCTGACACCTGGGATGTGCGCGTGGGGAGAGAGCGTTTGACACCTAATGTGGTAAAAGACAGCGACAGAGGAGGGGCAGCCAGGCACAGTGGATGGGCGCGCCAGGCATCTTAGCATCATGAGGTGGTGTGCCAAGCAGGTGGCGTGGTTCACAGGCGCGCTAGAGGGCTAAAAATAGGATTTCGCGCGAGGGGGCGCCAAAAATGATATTGCGCTGCCATTGGGGCCAGATATGCCCAAACTTTCGCTAATTTATTTGGGGGAGTGTATAGGCATCATCCGGATGTTTTCTTTCTAATTATCATCTAAATTTGTGACCTTTGGATTAGAGATCAAGGGGTCCATTGTTTTTAAAGGGGGGAGATTTTTTTTAAGTAGAAGGGGGTAGAATTCAAGGGGAGGGGGGAGAATTCATGGTCATTGGATCTCTAATCCAATGGCCTTAAATCTGGATGATAGTTAGAAAGAAAACATCCAGATGATGTTTAACCAAACCCTTTATTTGGAGTGGAGAGGCTCAACCCAGACTATTTAGTGCAAGCTAGTAACCAGCAGCAGACGAAACCGAGACGATGTGTACTTGATAATGCTGTCTATCCCTTGTGCCAAATCAAGACGAGCGATGGGTCACGTAGTTGCCTGATGACCATAACTTGATAAGGAAGGCCTCGATGTCATCACCGCACTCAGCCTGCAGCCAGCTAGGCGCCGCAACTGAAATTAGTAACAGATAATTTATTTTATTTGGTATTTATATCCGAAAAGCGTGAATGTGATAAGTAAAATCCGTATTTAAAAATATTTATATTCGTATTCGAGAATATCGGTATCCGTATTTGAGAATATTCATATTCGCATTCGTATTCGTATTCGAGAATATTTGCATCCGTATTCGTATTTGAGACTATTCAATTCATATTCGATCTGTTTCTAGAACTCATGAAAAACCCGCACAAGTTTTGTGATTTAAAATTTGAATTTAGACGGTTTAAAACCAGTAACCGGTCAAAAACCGGTGAAAATGGCAAAACCGCTAGGAATCCGTTTTATCAGATATTCGTATCCGAGAAAACGTGAATGTGTTAAGCAAAATCTGTATTCGTATTCAAGAATATTCGTATCCATATTTAAGAATATCCAAATTCATATTCGTTTTAAAAATATAGATTCGTATTCGTATTTGAGACATCCAGTCCCGACGAACATCCCGCCTCCTGTCAGTATCGGTTTGGGCCACCACAGTTGCTACCATTACCTTTAAGCATATATATATATATATATATATATATATATATATATATATATATATATATATATATATATATATATATATATATATATATATATATATATATATATATATATATATATATATATAGTATAAATAACAAGGCACTATTGTGTCCAGCTCCATGATTAAGATTTTTCATCCATGATTAAAGCTTTCCATCCCGATATATTATATATCATTGCACTTGCAAGCACCTAAAAACAATCCAAAAGTAGGGAGGTTTGGTGGCTAGACCTCTGGGTCGACCTATCTGACTCATGTCCTCAACTTCGTCATTAGGGCTGGCAACGAGCCGAGCCTGGTTCGGCTCGGCTCGTGAAAGCTTGGTGGAATGGAGGCTCGGTTCGGCTCGTCTTGGTTAGAGTATCAAGCTTTTTTGTGGACTCGGTTCGGCTCGTGATGCGGCTCGAGCCAGCTCGAGCGGGCTCGCGAGCCAACGGGAACCGACGGCAAGAAGACGAAGGCACGGCAACCACCGAGTCATCGCCAACGCCAGCGACCACGGACCACCCCACCGCAGCAAGCAACCACCACTGCACCCAAACCCTAACCCTTCTCGCAATCACCATTCACCAAGAAAGGTAAACCCCACAAATCACCATCCAAGCATATCACCGGACTGAGGTAGAAGAGGAGAAGAGGCTTACCAAATACCGACGAGGACGGCGGTGCGCGCGGCCGCCAGCGCCGCCGAGCCCTCACTACCACGGCATAGCCACACCTCCAAAAATAGCAAACTAAAAACCGATAGATCGGGGTAGGATATGGGGAAAAGCACAAAGTAGTCAGATATTTCCGTGACAGCTTACATATATTGCAATTTGCCGTGCAAAATTCCAAACCAATTACGAGAGCAACTTCCAACATCTGCTAACTTGCTCCCTCCTGGTTCGCGTCAGCAGGTTGGCGCTACAAGAGAGAGAGAAGAGATTATATATATGTTGTGCTCATTTGGGCTTTTTTTGGGTGGCTTATAGCTGAAAAGCACTGTAGCTGGCTGAAAAAACACTGTAGATGACAGAGATTTATTTAGCATAATTAAATTTAAAAAAATTAAAAAATATAAAAAAAAATATGTGAGCCTATTACGTATAATACAAACAAATACGGGAAAAAAAGAACCGCAAAAAGTTCCGGCCTTGTCTAGCCCATAATGGCTGGCAGGCCCTTGCTTTAATAGCCGAGCCAGAGCGACTGTTCAATTGAGAAGCCTAATCATAGTACGGATTTAGTCCTAAGCCTGTCATTACTCTATAATAATAAGTAAATAAAGGAAAAGAAAGCTAAAGTAATAATAAGCCCAAGTGATTAATTCCCTAATCCCAATTTTGTATAAGATAGCATATAAGCACGCCTATATTGGCCATGCATGTGTCACAATGGCCACCAAACTTTGCAAAAAAAAAAGAAATCAGAATTACCAAACCAACAACGATCCTATAATAATTATGTAGTCTGCATTGTTACACTATTGCTTAAGAAGGCACAATGGAAATTTTAAGTTAGTACCTCTGAATTATAAGTCTTATTTACAGCTCAATACTTTATTCTAGCTCTAAATTGATCAAAGATAGAAAAGAAAAAATAACAACAAACACATCCATTTTCATTTCATGACACAAAAAATTACAAAAATCAAGTAACACGTGCAATGTTATCTGACATTCTGTATAACATATTGATCTTGGTAAGGTTAGACTTCTTAACATGAGGAATCTTGCTCTCTTTTCCTTTTACACTTTATCTTATCATTCACACAAGTCATAATACAGAACTCCAACCATGATCTAAAAAGACAAGAAACAAAGTAGATACATTAGATAAGATGTAAAAAGTGTAATATTGATAACACACGCAGGGCCAAAGACAGAGTAGATCCAACAAAAGCCTGACCTTAACAACATGAGCAAGGTCAAATAAGGAGGATTACCTGGTGTTGTGTTGAGCTCTTTTACGGTACCTTCAAATCGATATGAGCTATCCAATATTTTTTATATGATGGATCAGATTAGTTAGGATTAAATTATACTTTCCCTGATATACTACCAATACAAATCTCGCGAGGAGTAAAATTGTGATTGCTCAACTGAGTTTAAAATGAACACACATGGGCGGACTACTAATAGGTTTAGTGAAAAGTTCATAATACCCTCACAAAAAAATATAGAGAAAAGTCAATTATACCCTCAACAAATCTATGGGCATATTTAATTTTTACTACCAACCCCTTACTACCAGCAGAAGGTATTGTAAAAATCCCCGTGGTGTTGATGGAAATGCTTGCAAGAAGACATGTCACCATGGTGTCTACTCTTTTTGTTGAGCTCATTGCATCCCTTACTACATATAGCGCTCTTTTCTCTGCACCAAGAGGAATTAAATAACATGAAAGGGAAAATTTCTCCAAGGTAATTATAAAATGTTATACCTCAGTATAGTAGTTTTACACCTTCCATAAAAGAGGAATGGCAGAATGATCACACATTTATAAAACAAACATAATCATTTCTTAATTAGAAAATGATGAGCCAATGAAAAGTTACTCGATTAAACTTCTTTGGATAATTGGGACACAATAGGTAAAAAAGGAAAACAATAAGTAATGCAAGAATTAACTTTTAGCAAATTGTAACATCCCATTTTCAAAATTTGTATCATTGTAAAATTCAAATGTATGTTATTGAAGTTAAAAGTATTTATTCTCAGTTGGTTATTTCCTTTTGGTTTTCAAAAAGAAAATTTAAGTTGTGCCTAAATAATTTAATTTGAAAGTCTTGTTTTATCTCCAAAAGAGTAAAACAAATTAATCTTTTAAAATCTAGAGCTTGCAATGTATCTCAAAAATTAAAGGATTTAGGAAATTAAGATATGCTTTAATATTTTAAAGAGAGGAGAAAATATATATGGGAATTTTCCCCGGCCAATCCTGGCCATCCATTTCCTCCTCCATGCCATCCCAGCCCCTCCATTCTTCTCTTCTTCCTAGTGGCAGTGCTCCTCCCTCCTCCATCATGGTCACAGCACCCCTCCTCCTCAACCACCCACGTCGGCGATTGAAAACACCTCTCCTCGCCAGGAATGGCGGTGTCTTCCGTCACCTCCCGCGTCCCCGTTGCTTAATGCGCGCCATCCAGAGCCATTGTAGTACTCTCTCATTCGCGTGCACGATGTTGCATGGCGCCATGCCGCCCTGCTCCCCGCCGTACCCATCCCTGGCCTCCATAAAGAGCGCTGGAGCCTCACGCCACCCCGCCGGCTCGCCCAAGAACCACGCTGGTCGCCTCTTAGCATTTCCTCCTCCAGACGCCACCGGTTGCCACCGGAACCTCTTGAGCCTTTCCCCCACGTTCGCCACTACCCCCTCTCCCTCTTCCCCGGTCTAATCGCCTTCTTTCCCCTCGCAGGCCGCCGGCGACGCCATTCCTCCCAATCGGTCACCGTCGACAAGCCGTAGCACCTGGGCCGATTCTTTGGACTCTGTGAACGCCCCCTTCTCGCCGGACCGCCGCCCTCCCAGCGAGCCGCGACCCGCCTGCTCCATCTCGCCTGGCAAGCGACCCTGTAAGCTCATTACCTCCCAAGGATGCTCTCGGGCAGGCAATCGGAGTTCCAACGGCGCCCTTCTCCCCCCGCCGGCCGCCGCTTTAGCGCGCCATCGCCCGCCAAGGACCGGTCGAAGGTGCGCGCCTGGTCGAACGACCCGTTTTGGTCGGAGCCGCCACGCCTCCGTGCCCTCACCACCGCCGGCCGGCTCCGCCTCCCACGCGGCCGGGACGAACCAGAGTAGAGCAGTAAGCTAGGCACTAATTAAGCTCATTAATGCTGCCCTGATCAGCCATTTAATCTGTCCTAAAGATAACACATTTAAAAGGTAATGACGCTGTTAAAAGAACCCACCTGTCGGCTGCATTGTCCACCCGAACCTCATTTATTCCCCGGCTCCACATCGTGACTCATACCCTCCCCTCTTTTATTTTCTGAATTTTCAGAATCTTAAGACTTTGAAGTGCTATAACTTTATAACCATATAACCATAACTCCAAATTTAATGAAACCAAATTCTAAAATTTTCTAAAATCAAGATCTGTCTAATGATTCTATTTTGGTTCAGTTTTGAGTTAATTTGAGTTTGGTTTTATTTTATTCGGTATTTATTTGCTTTCGTTCTTTTTGTGTTGCTTTTTCCGGTTCGATCTCCCGAGTAGATCTCGAAGACGCGAACGAGCCCCCGCTTGAAGCAGCACAAGACCCCCAAGCTTTCGATCCAGGCGAGTCAATACTTTGATCATTTTGCGCCTACATTTTATGTGAAACTATGTTCGTTTAAATTATGAAAATGGCATGCGTTATTTTATGTGCTGAAAATATGTAAGTCTTAAGGTAGTTAACATCCTATGTCCACCTAATAATATAATACACCACCAGTAACATTTGAACTCCCATGGCCATTTGTCGCCCTAGATATAAACGCTAGTTATGGTAGATATAAGTCTTAACAATGCCATGCTAAATTTGTCGAGTCCAGGGTTCTAGTAACCCTGATAATCACTCTCTTTAACCATGAACACTAGAATTGGGATAGTCATGGGATGTACATGGAATATAACAGTACAACCACAAGTGGCATATTGTAGGCTTGGCTAAATAATTTCATCGAACTCTCTAGTCATTTCACGGAGAACGTGTGTAGGTGGGTAATGAAAGCCCCACTTGGAGCGGGACATCGGATGTAGGTGACGTTGCCTAGGATAGTGTATGTGGAGAGTGGAGTCCGACTGCGCTAACCTATGGTGGACATCCCGCACAACCTATGGAAGTAACCCCATAGGAGTGACATGCTAGAGAGCGAGGTATTGTAAAGGCCTTGTGATATTCTCTCGATCTGCATGTCCAAGGAATCATGTAGAACCATCGGGACGATTATCTCTTGTGGGTAAAGATGTACAGTCTCTGCAGAGTGCATACACAAACTATTCGAATAGCCGTGCCCACGGTCAAGGGCAAACATGGAAATCTTCCTCGAGTTAGTTCTATTTCAAAACTTTTGAGGTTGGGAATAAGGGTTTGTTAGGTGGATGTAACCTGACTTTAGTAATTTATCCTGGAGGGATGTACTCTAGTGTTGGTAATATGGTGGAGGTAGCTATCTAAATAACAGTAAGCAATGGTGGATGAAATGACAACAACGGTGGATGTAGCCTACCCTGTCATAAAATGTTTCACATATTCAAAATTATCTAAACTGAAATTTCTGGAAAATTGCTAGATCATAGTAACTTTTGTATTATGTTTAGTTCAAATGTTGCTTTACGCAAATAAAAGAACCCGAGCCATTCCTTGAATAGCCTTGCATCTATAATTATATGCATTCTGTGTGTTGGCTCGCGGAGCACGGTTGTTTGTGCTCACCTCGCTCTTAAACCCCCCATTCAGAAAGTGTGGACCAAGAGCACTACGCCTACCATGAGGATCAAGATGCCGAAGGTCATGAAGATGGTGGATATTAGATTAAGCATCGGTAGTCTTGCTTTCGCCTACCTGATTGACTGTGCTAGGTTAATAGCGTTGGTACTCGGGTTGTCCCAGTCGCTTGCCTGTGGTGAGTTGTGCCCCTACGCTATGTACGCTTCCGCTTTCGTTCTTTATGTAATGTAAGACATTTGGCCTGACGGCCCTATTGTAACCCTAGCCCGATGTGGTCTAATTGAACTCTGGTATTGTAATGTAAGACTTTGTCATGTATGAAATGATGCAGCGTTGTATCTGTGAGCATTATCTACTGATCCAGGGAATAATACAGTGTTATCACAGAGGATTCCAGGTTAGTAAACTTGGGGTTCGACATAAATATAGATCATGGCCTTTCTCAATCAAACATTTCAGTAAAACTAAATGCTTTGTAAGAAATAGAAGTTGAGAACAAAAAAAAGATAGAACTGATTTTTATTGACTATGTCGAGCAAAATTTTCATACCCTTACAGGATTCACCTCCCCCACTTGCTAACCAATCTAAAACAAACAAGGAAATAGCAGGTAATATACATTTCAAGGAAGTGTAGGCCATGCTATAAGGAACAAAGAGACATCTTCTCACCTGCCTCATGTGCTCCCGGTCCTCCAACGTGGCCTCAGAACCAGCGTGATGGTGAAGAGAAGCTGGAGCCTCTCCACCTTCATAGCATCTTTTCCTTTTCTTACTATGAAGAAAGACAGCAACGTGGCCGCAAGAGCGGCAGCTGCCAGAAGCTTGTGGTGGCAGATAGGCATGAGTTGCGGTCACGCATGTGAGTAGTTGTGGAGATTGGGAATGGAGGAAGAGCGAGCAAGCTACAGGAATATGCTCATCGATATGGGTGGGGAGAATGGTGAGTAGCTAAAGAAGGCGATTTAGCACTCGAAGCAAGGGGCGGTTGAGGATGGTGACGAGGGCATGAGACATGCGAATAATAGGAGTGCGGAGGGAACGATCGTGAAGAAAGAAGGGCATTTGACAATAGGGCCCACTTGTCGGCACTTGTTATCCACAGAGGATCCATGGGAAGGATGGTTCAATCGAGAGAAAGAGGAGGGGAGGGGCGCAAGATAGATGGTCCAAATCATATCTCGTAGTCAGATTCGATGGTTGTGAAACTAAATTCTTCTTTTAAATAGTAGAGATAAAAGAAAAGAAGGCTAAAATTTGCTGGCCTAAAACTCACACCATACGGACTATCCAAGTGTCAAGTGATTAACTCCCTAATTCCTATCATACTCCTAGTACACTACCTACCACTTCCATCACTTCACCTTAATTCTTCAAGCAACTACTAGTCCTCCTCCTACAAGAAGGCGGGAACCCAGTGTTGCTGAATTGGTGAGCGCCACTGCAGTGTAGCAGGCGATCTGCCTGTTTGGGTTTAACCCAGCATGTTTCATTTCTGTCTATGTTCCCTAAGCCTTTAGATCTACACTTTGTTAGACGTGTATATTAGACACATCTACGTTTGTATACATGGGTGTGTATGTGGTGTCACGTGTGTTGTACTATGAAAAAAGTCCTACCCCAACTGCAAATTTGGATCCTCCTGCATGTGGAAGGTAAGTCAAACAAGCTATCTTTGTTTTGTCAGTCATGTGTATTAGATGTACCTATGTGTATGCATAGTGTCACTTATGTGCTCGCCCTTATTGTGCTTAAAAAAGTCTTCCTACCCTAATTGCAAATTTAGATCCTCTAGGGTAGAAGGTAAGTACATAGTAGCTTAACTTTCGATGATTCACCGATATAATGAACGGATTGATGATTTGCTCTATGTTTTATTAAATGGCAAGTGATGTCTTGTTGACATATGAGTCCTAACTCCATATATTAGTGAGACGTCACATAGCATTTTATCAAGTGGTAATTAACAATGGGGCAAATCATCAAAATTCCTCGGTACAATACCTGTGCTACTGCACTGTTTGCTACAGTGATTTTAAGAGCATGTCCAATGCAGGCACTTAAAGAGATGCTTAGTAATAAAAACTGATTTTTCTTGCCACAAAGAATAGATAAGGTGTTTATTTTGAAGTATCGATGCTTAAATAAGCACCAGTGCTTATGTGTATAACTATATCTATTAATAGATAATATAACACCTAAGTACCTATAGAAGAGATGCTTATATGAATACTTGATGATGTGGCTATATTCTCTCTATTCATGCTCTAAAGTGCAGTGCCTGCTACCGTGATTTACGGTTTCTTCTCACCGTTCACTGCTGCACGCTAGTGTGCTCGTCTGACGTTCGTCGTCCACGTCAGAGGAGGCGGTTCCCCCTACTGCTGCTGCGACCAACCGGCGACCTCCCTCGCCTCGCAGGTACCCTCCCTTCCCGCCTCCGCCGGCGGCGAGCCCTCTGTGGCCTGTACCGCGGCCGGAGAACGGCATGGACAAGATGCGGGGCGCTCTGGAGCGGGCCAAGATGCTGGTCGGCATGGAGGTCGACGAGGAGTCCGCGCTGCCGCCGCCCGAGGAGCAGTCCTTCTTTGACGACATCAACCGCCACTGCACCCTCACCACCACCCAGGCAAGCAGCCTCCTCTCTTCTCCCCTCTCCTGGCCCCTCCCTTCCCCCTCCTCCTTTACCTGTTGCCTCTAGGATCCGAGGCGAGGAGCCGTGCCTCGACCCAGATCTGCCCGCAAATCTCGTGGCCCTCGCGATTTCTTCGCCGAGAAAAGAACTAGTGCCGATTTCTTTCCTTCCGATCGGGGACTAGCGAGACGTTAGAGGGACCAATCGCGATGGAATCTTTACAGGCAATGCGGCTGCGCTAGTCACTAGGTCGCGTTTAGTTCTTATTATTATGCATATGATGGGCATGTCGTGGAACTGAATGTTTGCTTGGCCTTTTGATGCAGAGGCTGTACGGTTTTGCGATATGTTTGGCTGCCGGTTTGACATGTACTTTCTTGGTGAGTTTCCCTATCTGATGTGTGGAGTTTTTTAGTAGAAATTCCAATACGGGGTGCTTTTAGTAGAATTTTTGTATGAAGCACAATCATCCACATTTTACCTAACAATTTTGATACTTCATCCTTGCAGTATGATAATCACCTCCAGTTTGATTCATATTATTCAAATCATCAAGTTGTTGCTCTTTGGTCTCGATTCGATATAACATTGTCTATGATTAGTTCTTACTGCAGCTGACATGCTTCACCAAATTGGCGAGAACAATCTTATAAATGATAATAGGTCAGGGTGAATAATTAAACTTGTAAAATTGTTCCCTAAGCTCTTTTTTGTCATTCCAAACCTTTCCATATGATGATACTTTCCCTTAGAGAAACTGTGAATAGAATAACTCAATTATTGAAGAAGTGTACAACATCCTGGCAACATACAACAGCTACCAGTCCTCATCCTTGCATCACATAATATATCCATCATGACAATCTAGCAGAGGCGGAACAAGAAGAAAGCACAATGTAATATTTGTTCTGTCCGTGATTGCACTTGAACACTTGACGTTATTTATGCCTACCTTGTTTGTTGCAACAATTGCCCCCTCCCCCCCTCTCCCTCTCCGTTGTGGGTGATTTAATATTTTCATTGCCATCATTGCAGTCAATGCTTGTGTTCTTCAATCCAGTGAAATTTGGGGTAACATTCACCCTTGGCAATTTGATGGCACTTGGAAGGTCTGTTTTACCGTATCCATATGTCAAAATTCTGTTTAATATATTTCCGCACCCCTTTTTTCTATAATCTATTTGTTTTTTAGATATTGATCCAGTAAAATTGAGTTATAATTCACAAACTATGTTGCCTTAAGAGTTAAGATGCGATATCCCTGTGAGATCACGACCAACTTAATTTTATATCAAAGAATCCTCAAGCATATCTTAATTCTCCTTCTGTCAAGTTATATTTGTTATATGTTGTTGGATAATAGTAAAATCGGCATGATGTTTACTTCAAGAAATAACGCTATACTGTTCACTTGTACATCTGGATGCAAACTTATAGCCTCCATTTTCTCTTCATATCCCCATCAAGAATGCACCTTTTCTATTTTGGATGGGTTTGCCACTTCTTGAATTATCTGGTAATAAAAGTTCCCCTGCTAACTAACTTTGGCATAATAGAGCAATTACCTTTATAAGATACTATATTTATATGCTCTCTGCAATGTTCAAGCAACTTTTCTTGACTAGGTATTTATCTTTATGAGCCTCACGAAGTTTTTCCTCTTGTCAACTAATGCTGGGATCTTTTGTTTGGCAGTACAGCATTTCTTATAGGTCCCAAAAGGCAATTCGATATGATGCTTGATTCTGTGCGAATATATGCCACTGCTATATACATTGCAAGCATCATAATTGCTCTATTCTGCGCTCTCTATGTAAGTAAAATGAATTTTGAATTCTAGTAGGCCTAGTATATGAATTTTGTGTCATGCTTGTATGTAAATACAAATTAACTAAACCTCTCTTCTTTTTCTGAACAGGTTCACAGCAAGCTGCTGACTCTACTTGCCATCCTTTTGGAATTTGGCGCCCTTGTTTGGTAAGTTGAATCTCTTTGAATGATTGAATTTTAGACATGTTTATCTTGATCCTTGAGTAATGTCTATCCAACCACATCCAAGTCCTGGGTCTTCCTTTGTGTAATTAACATCTATCAGTTTTTGGCTCCTTGTATTGTTATGTTGTCTTAAGAACTAACCGACATTCCCAGCCGGACAGCCACCCAAAGATGTATCATAGTGTATATCTATACAGGTCATGATTCACGACTCATGAGTAAATGATATCGTATCTTGGCAAAGGAATGCGTCATCATCATATCACGTAGGGCTGAAACATTTTTGACCTATAGTCTAATAGAGTTGTGCAAGCACATAAAATTAGTTTTGTGCAAGTACGCAACTATGAGGATAGAGCAATAACTCTGAAGTTACAAGGAAAAGTCTATATAACACTTTGAATTTTGCTCGAAAGTCCGTTCAATACCCCAAACTATTAAACTAGACATTTGACTCCTCAAACTTTGCAATCCAGTTTAAATAACACCCTGACCCAGTTTTGAATGGTGGTATTATCTGTGTGGTACGATGAATGGACGATTTTACCACGTAGAATAACATGCTGGTCAAGCTTAGTGAATGATAGGTGAGACTCACAATGCCTTCTCTGTCAAATCGAAAATCGAAATAAATAGGGAGGGAACTACAAGGGGCGATGGCTATGAAAGCATAGCTAGGAGCTCGGTGGAGACGAATCTCTTATGGCCCCACATGTCATTGACCTAATTTAGTTAGTGTGTCATCTTTCGTGGTAAAATCATCTATTCAACGTGTTAAACAGGCAATATCACCATACAACATCGGGTCAAGGTGTTATTTGAATCAGATTGCAAAGTTCAAAGCTCAAATGTCTGGTTTTATAGTTCATGGCGCTAATAAACTTTGAAGATTTTAGATGTTATATGGACTTATTTCAAGTTACAATTGTTGGTGTCTGCAGGTACAGTCTAAGCTATATACCCTTTGCGCGGTCAATTGTTTCGAAAGTGATGACATCTTGCTTCGACACCGAATTCTAGAGCAACCATCGTGATGTACCTGTCATCGCTGGATGCGTAGATATCTGTAATCAACCGTGTACCTTGGACAAATGCAGGGGAGTCAGCTCACCAGCCCCAACTAGCCCATGTAGTCATTGGGATGTGAAGACACTCAATTATGCATCTTGTGCTTAGAAATCATGTTAATCTTTTCCCACTATTTTCCCCTTCTTTATTTGTACACGGCATCCCCTTTTTCTTTTGCCTTGGTCGTTCCACATCATCTAAGAATTGTTCGACGCATTGGCGTGGATTGATAGAAACAGGGCTATGGTATCCATGTATGGTGATGAAAATTATCATATGAGTGCAGTGTTGTGTTGCTGGTGTGGGCAGCTTGTTTGTGGTGATGCTAAAATCTGAATCGGTGTTGTGCCTTCACTCGGAAAACATAGGAAATCAAAATGAGAAAAATAAATAGGAATAGAATTTGTGTCCGCTAGAATATTCAATGAGTTGCAAACACACAACCGTTTGTATGAATTACCTCATGTTACTTGTTCACCAAAATTCCTATGGAATAACCCAATCCAGAGGAATTTCGAAGGCCTCAACAACATTATGAATTACCTCATGGGATTTCAATTCTCTAAAATTCCTCCATTTCCCCACTGTTCCAAATGGGGTCTAATCACCATAGACTTTGCTATGCGAGCACCGAACACGCGATACATCATCATCCTTTTGGCAACCGCTTCTACGTGATTGTGCATTTCCTTGCTTGAAGTTTATAACATCCAGAAGCTTTCACAATTCCTGACCATTACATTTTTATGACAACAAAAAACAGTCTCTGTCCCGACACGACACCCATAGATAACAACCACAGAACCTACTACAGTATACTCTTCCCAAATCCTGCTGCAAATTATGCAAGGCATGAGGGTGTCCGTCCAGGGACTTCAATTAGCAATGTACACTGCACATTCTTTTTTTTAAAAAAAAAAACTTTACAAGGCTATACTTACATTAATACGGCTGGGATTAGATTTTACAGGTTACACTAGAGCTGTCAGAACCAAGAAATCACATGCCCATGGCTCTTGACGAGGAAAGCTCAGCTTCTCCATCCACTTCACTCCCTGCTCCATCCCCCATTGCCTGCAACATTTTTCCAAGAAATATTATTGACAGCTAATGATATAACTCTATACATCCAGCGACATCAAGCAGCAAACAAGAAAGTCAAGTTCACTGAGGTTAGCTATCCATACCTTCATCTGGGAGAGATAACGATCCAAAGCTCCATCACCAAAAGGATCTTCGCTCCAGAGCCAGGTTGATCAACCGACCCAACGGCAGCTACATCTACAACCACTGCATCGATTTGCTTCTCTCCAGATTTTGCATCTGGAATCTGTAAGGAAGCAGGCAATCATTAAAATAAATCTGCATTTCAGCTCCATCGAGTTTAGGTTGAAAAAAAGGGAGACAAAATCATCAGGAAACAAACCTCATACATGGCATCCATGAGAATATTCTCAAGGATAGTCCTTAAACCCCGTGCACCCGTGTTTTTGGACATTGCCTTTTTGGCAATTATTCTAAGTGCAGCATCTGTAAAATGAAGCTTAACCTGAAAACCAACATTGAACCGAGATGAGACACCAGGAGAGATTACTTTGCATGTTTCCATGGTAAATATACTCACATTATTCATGCTGAACAATTTCTTGAATTGTTTACCCAGAGCATTCTTTGGCTCTGTGAGAACCTAGTAGGATATAATTGTATTAGTGATCCCATGAGAAGTTTTCTAATAATCATATAAAAATATGAGTACATGCTTTTCCAGATAAGGCAGCATTAAACTAAATCACAAAATGATGCTAGGAAAAGAAAAGAAAATTCCTGCAGCAGAAAACCTACCTGAACGAGTTGGTCCTCATTTAGAGCTGCCAAGCTGACAAGGATAGGAAAACGTCCAATAAATTCCGGAATAAGTCCATATGCTATTAGATCACCACTCTCAACCTGAAAAGGAGGCACATTGAAACATTTACTAAGTTTTACAAAGCAAATACACTTGAATTTATACATGCAGTCTCCCAGAAACAAAAGATTCTAAAAAAAATGGTTTCTAGACTTGTGGTACTCACTGATTCCAACAAGGACGATGTCACTTGAGCACTTGAAATACCACCTGCCCTCATATTTGCACGGACTGGTGCCCCAAAGCCGATAGAAGAATCCTGCCGTCTTTTTTTTAAAAATGCAAAAAACTTAGGTGGAGATTGGAGACAGAGGAAACAGTAGGGACAAGTTCCAATGAAGGGTAAAAAAATCAGCAGTACCCGGCCAAATTGTCCCGTACCAGTAAAAAAATATCAGTCCAAAAGTTCTGGATTCAAAATTTGAATTTTGAATTTAAAATGATGAGCAGTAATTTCGGGTGGTAACCGGCCAAAAACCAGCAAAATTCAAAATTTGAGTTTAAATTGGGCAATTGAAACCATTCGGTAGAAAACCGGTTACTGCCGGTATCCGGCCAGGTCCAGTATTTTTCCTGTAACCGTTTTTTAAATCATTGGTTCCAACTAGGAAATGACAATACCTCTCTGATATAGTTTTCTCCAAGTCAACAAATGCACCACCACATATAAAAAGAATGTCCTTCGTATCTATCTGCATTACGGCATGAAAACCATTACAGAATTGAAATTAACCCATCTTTACATACCTTAAGCAATGAGTCACTAAAAAACAGAGTCAAGCTTTACTTGGCACGTAGCAGTGTGAAAATTTACTAGTTTAGGCCAGACATTTGTTGTGTAAATAAACAAAACTATATGTTTATTAAGCAGCTTAGTAGATGAAATATAACCAATACATATTCATAAGGAAGAAATTATCTCAGCTACTAGTATGATCACAAGTTCATAACCAAGAATATATCCCGCCATATTTTTCTCTTGGGGCTACTATTCAGGGCAATGGAACAAATGACAGTGTGTAATTCTTCAGGCGGAAAACATAATACCCACATATTTTCTTGTGGAATGATGTGATATATAAGCTGTGCTAACATTACCTGTATATTATCACCACGAGGATGCTTCCTTGCTCCTTTCTCAGGGACATTGACTATCTAAACAATCCAATATTTTAGAAAAAAAATATATATCAAAAGATATCCATATAGAGACATATAACAAGGAATACTCTTCTATTTGACCGAAAATCAAAATATACCCACAAAGATCATACGATAGAATGTATTAATTTGCAGCCAAGAGTTGGATGGCTAATGAAAATACCCAATCATTTGATACCACACATCATCTATGTTGTAAAACCATAAACCCAAAATTAATATCACAAGAGAAGCTCCAAATTAAAATCTTGCAATACACAGCATACAACAAAGGACAATGCATCAAGCCATCAATGCTACTAGGTAGCACCGTGACAGCCCTTCGACCACCATTATAAATTTCAGTACAGCTGTAGATAATATTCCTTGTTATGTTGTTTCGTTTGCCCAAGGATTGTTATCTATGAAGTAGTATTTAAAGCCCAGATATCCCAGAGGAAAGTAATATCTGCTCAAAACATATAAACTTCAATTCATATTGAAATTCAGTATGCCAAGAGACACATGAGCTGACCATTCAACCAGGAGGTTAATACATATGACTCACCGTGCCTTCCAGCATTTTCAGCAACGCCTGCTGAACACCTTCACCCGATACGTCTCTACTAATGTTAAGGCTCTCAGCCTGCATGTCGAATGCATCAACTAATTAATGTCCATACCAAGGCAAAACAATTCAATCCAAAGCTAATTAGGCTAGATCAAGGCAAAACAATCCAATCCAAAGCTAACTAGACCTTCTTTGTGATCTTATCAACTTCATCGATGTACACCATCCCTTGTTGTGCTGCTTGTACATTAAAATCTGCCACCTAGTTAATAAAATAGAACACCCAAAGTTCACTGTCAAAGGAAGGATATTTAGACAATAAGCAGCTTCAATTGATTTTAATGCATGTGTATGAGTCAAAAACCATACCGTGAGTAACTTGTATAATATAGATTCTACATCCTCTCCTACATACCCTGCCTGCAGGAAGTTGGGAAATTTAAGCCTTGGTGCCAGAACCAAGTAGAGAGAGAGAGAGAGAGAGAGAGAGAGAGAGAGAACCATTAAGTCTTTGCTTGCAGTAGCAAAGAGCAATAAATGATTATCCATTCTTTCACTGATAACTTATGCCATTTGCATGACAATGTGATTCTTTTGTATTGCTATTTAGTTCAATGGCTCAGGAAGAACTATTGGACATCTAAATCCATGTAAACTTATGCATTTTAGCTCACACCCTACAGTTCTCTAACTAATGAACTCAAATTATAAGTTCAAGTTCTCAATATTGAATACGCACAACAGTTACTGTATGATCAATACCTACATTTCTATAGAATTCAATAAAGCACATGTCTAACATAGTTTACATGATATCATTGACGGATGGTTCCAACATTGTCTACAAAATGATGTTGCTTGTGTGCTTAGACATTATGCATTTATGATATTTTCTGGGATGTAAAAAGTTAGTAAACACTTGCCTGGGTCAATGTCGTTGCATCAGCAATTACAAATGGCACATTCACAAAGCGAGCTAATGTCTTAGCAAGTAAAGTTTTACCTGTGAAAGATATGAAGCATGCAAATAGAATATTGCTGAGTGCCCTCCTTATTTGTTATAGTTGATCCAATATAGTAGAATAAAGAATTGACATAGTTCAATTACATCAACTGTAAACGGTTGCAAACTTCTTACCAGAGCCAGTAGGCCCCATTAACAGTACATTGCTTTTCTCTAGTTCAACATTGTCATCATCATCAGCTTTTCCATCAAAAGCACCCAAATCTGCTCCAGACCTAATTGTTTTAGCTTATATACCACATAATTAGTCACTGAAGGATATACATGTATTCTATTTTCTGTCAGTGCAGGAATAAAAATCCTTCATCATTTCGTGGACAAAACAACAATAATTGAGGCGGTGCAATGAAACTGACCCTTTTTGTAAAGACTGATGGTATATCCGTTTATAGTGGTTGTATACTGCAACAGATAGCACCTGCAAATTCAAAAGGTTATATTAGATCTCAAAAGCAAAACTATGGAAGTATTGACTAACAAAAACTGAGCAAAAGTACTCTACCTTATCATGAGAATTGGAATGGATAAATATCAAGGTGAAGGTGAAGCCTTAACTACTCATTGCTAATACATCCTAGAGGGAGAAAAAGGTGACATTTAGAAAATACCAGTAGTCGATTGACCAATCTTATCAACACTTTCTGTACTAAATTTTGTGCACGGAACTTGTACTATATTTGGTTGGATGATGGAGACCGAGGGAAGATGGGTGCAAATGAAAAGATGAATTGAATGTGGAAAGTACCAAGGGTCCATATCACTTTTTTTACTTTTTTACATAAGTTTTGTATAATTATTAGTTTCACAGTGAGCTCACTCGTGCTTCTCTGAATCAAAACAAGTAATGGCAAAGAGATCACCGTTTTCAGATTGCTTAAGGAGCCAACAAAGTTCAATCAAAATACATTTCGAAGTGTATATCTTTTGTTTTACTGCAATTCTCCAATCAAAATATATTTCCAAGCAATCAGTTCAATCGAAAAGTACATTTCTTCCATTATCACTAGAGGTCAAATAGACTAAAATCCCTACTTCAAAGTTCAAACCCTGAATTCGCATGGAGCTCAACATCGATGGAAGAACACCACACACACCCCTCATCACATTGAGTTGCAAGTATATGACAGAAGAACAGAATTGAAAATGCTTTCTTGATAACCTAGAAGTAGATCATGGTCACTAAACTGTAGTTAAGATTGGTAAAAATGACCACTTTGCTCCGCTTACACTTAGTCACTTACCACGGGTCAATATAATCACAATTTACAAAACGAGCATGACAAATGCCACCCACTCTAACCGTGCTATATAACAGTAACCATGCTAAATTTCAAATGATATAACCAAAACGAGTGCACGGTCACACATGAGCACAGCAAAATTAATGAGAATTCTCACCTTCTTGGCTCTGTCCTGCCCAATCACATACTTATCGAGCCCCTTACAAATCTCCTTGGGCGTGGGTAAATCCTTCCCAAGGTTCGACCCGCCCCATCCGTCCTTCCCCCCTCCCTCCTCACCCCCACCGCCACCAGCTCCTCCTCCACCGCCGCCGCCGCCGCCGGCGACGCGGACGACGTTAAGATTAGGATGGAACGGCGGCCCGGGCGGCACGTGCACGGCCACCCGCCCCCATCCCCGTCGTCTCGCGATGACGAGGTCGCCCGAATGGCCTCCAAGAAGGAGGGGTCCCTGGCCCTGAGGCCGTCGGTGGGGAGGTCGGCGCGGACGCGGCCGATCTCGACGAAGGTGCCCTGGAGCGGAGCGAGGAGGTGGGGGCGGAAGAAGTAGGCGGTGCGGCAGTTGGGGCAGAGGTTGAGCGCCTGGTAGCCGCCGGCGCCGGCGGGGGCGGAGGGGGGAGGGGAGCGGTGGGAGAAGAGGATGTCCATGTGCTTGGAGCAGCGCGGGCAGTGGGCCTCCGCGCGGATGCGGCGCGTCTCGGGCTCGTCGGTGGAGGAGGACGAGGAGGAGCCGCCCCCGGAATAGGAGTTGCCCTCCCACTTGCGCCGCTCCTGGAGGCGGCGGTGCGATGGCGCGGCCGCCGCGGAGGCAGGGGAGCACTCGGCCGCCGTGAGGATGGAGGTGGCGCGCGTGGCGGCGGCGGCGAGACGGCTCCACCGGATGAGACCGGACATGGCGCAGGGCGCGGGCGAGGCGAGGAGCTTGTGCGGAGCTGCGGACTGGAGGAGTCGATCGAGAGAGAGCGCGGTGTGTTTTGTGTGGGTGTGGGCAGCGAATTTTCTGCGGTTGTTTTTCCCGTGTGCCTGTGACGTGAGGTTTTTTTTTTGGTGGTGAGATAGAAAAGAAAGAAAAAATCATATGGTAATCATAGTTAGTATGGTCCTGTTTGGATACGCTTAAAATCCGATTCTCGTAGAATTAAGCGAGAATTTCACCTAAATGTTTTGATTATTTTTCGATTCTTTCAACCGCCGCGGTGGGAAAGATCGGCATTTGCACTGGGAATCCAAAATCCTGTACCGCGAGCCCAAGGGGTCGTTTCTTCCACCGCGACGATTCTTCAGACTGCAGATTCTTCAGACCGCGACTTATCAGAAAATCCTGATCAAATTAAAATCGATTCTCAGATAAACGTATCCAAACAGGGCCTATAATGATTCAATAGGAGATTGATATATAGCGTGTAGTACAGCCCTTGGCCAATGCCCCCCTCGTCCCAAAGGCTCCAGCCCTAAGGGTCCCTTGCCCCGACCACTTCCTCTCCGTCGGCTCCGACGTCATGCTCGATCTCTTAGTCTCCAGCCAAGCCCTCGGGATCCATGGCCTTGGGCTTGGCGCGGAGCCATGGTCGCCATCAGGGTGGCGGGGGTAGTGGGTGCGTGCCGCCCAAGTCCTCCAAGGCAACGCCGGCGCCAGCTGGCACACCCACCACGACCCCTGCCTCGCCGGTCAACACGTCCTCCCCAGTCGATGCTTCATCCACCACCATCCACCACCAACGCCGTTGAAGCTCGCTAAACCCGCGTCTTCCTCACTGCGGGGCGCTGTAGATGCCGCCGCCACCACCATTCCTCCTCCACAGCGCCTCGGTGCAATTACTTTAGACGAAAGCACCACCACATCATCCTCTACCATCTCCAAGCGTCGTCACGGTCTCTCCTTTGAGACCCAACAACAGAGAGGGGCAGTTGGGGCGTGGGCCGGAGCTAGGGCCTTTGGGGCGGGCACGGGGGGCATTAGACGGGGACAGTGCTACGCGCCACATGTCAGTTCATCATTTGGTCATTACACAACTCACGATGTGTAATCTTGATACAATAGAATTTCTCGAGGGGAGAGGATATGTGGATTCCGAAACGGTGATTCTGGAATCTCGGGATCAGATAAGGGACATTTCTGCACGGTTGGATTCTGCCTCCGTGCTGTCTCGAGATGTGTCCACTGCCCTTTTCTCTCTCCATTTTTCCTCTTCTGAGATTTTCTTTCCCTTTTCGATTGATGATAGGAGATCATCTGGTCATCTTTTGGTGGAAAATGAGCCGTTCTAGACTTTGCTTGGAGCTTCGAGAGCTGACCTCAAACTCGAGTTGTATATAATCTCAGGTTTTGTTTGAAAACGTAGAGATCTCACGTAAACTTGAAGGAAATATGTCAATTCCAGTGAGACATATGAGCTCACAAAAATTGTTGAGCATTGGTTGAAGGAGACGAGCTGTCCTCCCCTCAAAGCAATTAATGGTCTGATCTTTTCAGTATATGTTTTATAAATTTTTAAATAAATGAATAAGATAGTTTCTTCATCATGATTTTCAAGTAGCTTATCAAGCGGTCTTTTAGAAAGGTTTATCGACGTTTAATTCATTTGTATAAACACTTGTATTAGGACCAAAAATCATAAGTTATAATCTAAAATAATAATGCCAATACTACTAGTAATTGAAAAACAGCTTGTGGATAGAATTTGGGGAAGGGCAAAAGGATTATCGCCCATTCTTATTATTCATTTATTGAAACGGGACCATCAAACAGATCTGCTAAAGCTTCTCGTCCACATCTAGTGGAGAGGAACTCTAATTTGATTGTGTTGGCTCGTGGCCAATTGACAAGTTCAATCGTACCAAAATTGCGATGGCGGAGCTGGACATCATCAGGTGTGGGTTAATTATCGAATATACTCTTTTTTATTTTTGCAAATTATCTTGAACTACATTTGAAGTTGTAAGAAATGTTGTTAGTTGACCCTACAATCATCGGCCTTCGACCAACTGATGTTAAACAAGTTATGGTAGCAATTTCTCGTGGTTACAAAATTACAAGAAAGATATCTAAAAAAATAGATAAAGAGGATTGTGCTTGATTTTCCATTTAGCAAATGGCATACTGTAGCACGAAGATCAAGCGCAACAGGAATCGTGAGCAAGGCAAGTATAGCATGGGAGCAAATCCTCTGCACTAAATGCAAGAACGATTTGTGAGTCTACTGTCACATTGCAGAGATTAACTATAGCTACAGTGGTAAGTATTACCGTGCTGACAAAATAATATAGCGCTGCTACAGTAGCACTTGATCTAGGATCTATACATTTTAACATCTAATGTGGAGTACCTATTTCTACGACTTTTGATATTTGGACCTTCGAGTCGAAATAAGATGGATAGTTTTGCGAAGCCATTTTCTTCAAATGACTTTTTAAGTTTGACGGTATGTGCAATATTTATATTAGCATTTTTACTATTTATCACTGTTTTAAAAAATATAAAATTATCAACTCGTAGACTAGAAAAACAAGATCTATGTAGCACGGTGCTGAGAAATCGTGGGTTAGGCGTCGATACATGCGAAGGAAGCAGAATTGTCTGCTGGGACGTATACACACGCTTACGCACATCCCAACAGACCAACTCGTAGAGGAGTGGAGAAACTGGGCAGGAGTCGTGGAGGAGCCGCAGCCATTGGATCCAGCGATCTAGCGGCTACGGGCTATCCCTTGTCAAAAAAATCTTGACAGGGCACCGCAAAATCCTCCTCCCTTCCGCTCCTCACAGCCTCAGGACCTCACACCACACTCTTATCCCGGCTCGCGCCACCACCACCGCCATGCCTCTCCCCGCACCGACGCCGCCGCTCTCCTCCTCTCCTCCCTCTCCTCCCACCACCTCCGCCTCCCGTTCCTCTCCTTCCCCTGCACCTCTGCCCGCGGCCCCCTCCGCCGCGGCGACCTCGCCATCCGCATGGGCGGCGGGCCGCGCACGTACCCGGGCGGCGTCTCCAAATGGCAGTGGAAGCGCATGCAGGCCAGGAAGGCCAAACAGCTCCTCAAGGCCCGCCTTGCCCGCGAGCGCCAGCTCTACGAGATGCGCAAGCGCGCCGAGCTGCGCGACGCCGTTGCCCATCTCGAGCGACCCTGGGACTCTGCTGACTCCGCCGTCACCGCGGCGCCCAACCTCCTCTCCGTCGCGGCCGATGACCAGCTCAAGGCGCTCGCCGACCGCTTCCACCGCCCCGGCGGCGTCGACCTCTGGAACGACCGCGACGGGCCCCAGGTCTTCGCGTCCCCGGACACCGGCAGGGCCTCCGCCCGGTTCTTCCCCAAGAACGCCGTCCACAGCGTCCAGCCCTACGCGCTTCTCGGTTCCGGGGGTGAGTGCGTGCAAGATGTTCGTGGCAATGCCGACGAGGACGCGGAGGATGGTGGGCGCGTGCAGGGTGTTCGTGAGAATGCCACTGTGGAGGATGTGTATGGTGACCGCGATCCTACAGTCGAACTCATGGCAAGGGATGGAATGTGGAAGCCAGGGAATGCTTTGGATGATGACGATGACAGCAATGCTAGCGCTTGGAGTTGGAATGACGATGATGTTACTTCCGACTCGGAGGACATGGGAGATGTTGATCTTGGGCGCAAGCAACGAGCAATGGTTAGACGAGATGGAAGGAAGGATGGTGTGGCAAGATGGGAAGTCGCAAACGCTATGGCTGTTGGTAGCAATGGGGACGGGGATTGGGGAGGTCATGGTTTCTTGTCAGATTCAGAAGTCGCAAGAGAAGGTCGTCTTGAGCAAAGATGGGCAGAAAGAAGTACTGGAAGTAGAAGGAAGCGTCCCACTGGAGGATGGAAGGCCTTGAACACCGAGGGCGGTAACGACATTGTGAAGGACCAAATGGGTGGCAGCTCATTCTCGGACTCCGAGGTGATCGGCAGTGGTTTTAAGCCCAAATGGAGAGCGAGGAATAGAGTGGGCACAATGAATGGCGCGGGGAGGTGGAAGGTCTCGTATGATCGCAATGGCAATGTGACTAGGAAGGAGCGGATCAATGGTGAGTTTGATTCAGATTCAGATGGTGGAAGGGATGTCAAACTGGAACCAAAATGGAAAGCCTGGAATAGGTTGAATCGAAGTGAGGGCCGAAGGGGTCGACCGGGGCTGAAATATGACAATGCTAATGCCAATAATGGGGATAGGCTGTGGAGATACACGAGGGGCAACAATGGTGAGGGAAGAGATCGGTTTGGCAATGCCTTCGCCTCGGACTTGGAGGAGCCAACATGGAAGCCAAGAAGGAACCGAGCTGGGAAGAGCAATGGCCGCAGAGCGTACAGCGATAACATGAGTGGGAGATTCGGGAGAGGTGGCAATGGATCGGCGAGATGGTTAGAGGCGAACCCTACGAACACTTTCAGAGAAAATGGCAGCGAGGATGATAGGCATAGGATGAGCAGGAATGGAGGGCGGCGGCTCAGGGGAGACGGATACTCACTACGGCCAACATCGGAATTGCACAGCTCTGGGAGGGAGAGGGAATAAGATGAAATGTAGTTAACAGTGATAAACTAATGCGATCTGTTTGTACTAATAAGATGAAATGTAGTTAACAGTGATAAACTAATGCGATCTGTTTGTGCTAACTTCTTCTGCATGAGTATGACCAAATCTCTATTCAAAACTCAAAAGTAATGTGGTGTTTGGTTTATGGCTTTTAAATTCTTGCTATTCGTAAGAGAAACAGTCACATACGATTTTAGCTGACATAACTAAAATTAGTACAATACTTACCAAATCGATCAGCACCTTAAAAAAATGAACCGTTTGTAAGTACTGTAACAAAAGTGAAACGCCATGAGCCACGAGCCCCATTGAAGTTTGAACGCCCCTACAGCTTGTGTGATGTTGTAATGTTGCTCTTCACCAACGGCATGATGCTTTGCAATATGCATAATCTTGAAAGAAAAGGCATCAGAGGTGCCTGGCTACAATTAAACCAAGGGCTCACAATAGTAGACAACCACCACCAAGGCACCAATTGAACTCCGGAACTGCACTATCTGACCAGCACAGCGCATACAAAATTCGCACATAGTGGATCTATAGGAGTTACGATGAACGCTTTCGAAATCAAAACACGCACACATAAGATTTAACAGGATCTCAGTTTTATAAGAAAAGTGCCATTTCCAAATGCTGAGTATAAGCACGGGATATCATTATAAAAGTACACGGTTTCAAGAGCACTAGTTGGACCAGTAGCATGTATTCCTGGTTGCAAATTACAAGATGGCCATGGCAGACCTTATGAGCTCAAACTGGAAAAGATCAGCAACATTGGTGCTTGGTAAAGTTTGCTCCAACTACTTTACCTGCAACATGAAATATCACCAATTCATAGCGGAAATATAAATCAATGAGATTCATATTGGATAACAAATGCAAAGCTAAGTATCCTTTCTTAGGCTCCTTCCCAAATGACTACTAGAAGGTTGGAGGGAAAAGTAATCATGTCACCCATATATTGAGAGACAACGCAGAATCATAACAAGGTCAAGAATCCAATCTTGAGGTAAGCGTAACACTTAGCTGTCTACATTTACATTTGCAACTTTCTTAACTGCCTTTACTTATAAGCTGTTCTTTGGTTTCCATTCACAGGAAAGTATCCATGAATGTTTAATCAGCCTCAGCATAAATATAAGCAATATGTGCCCCTCAAATCAACATAATAAACCCACACGAAGTGATCAAATACATCGGCCAGAATTTAATCAACTTATAAATGGATGGGAAAGTCAGTGCCTCAGTGGCATGTCATAGCTAACCATTGAAATATAAATAACTTAGATATTTCTTCCATGTCTCATGACACTTTATACGTTTGTACATCACATCTCCAAATTATCTGCCAATTAGAAAGTTGCCGGTCTTCATTTCATCAAAACATGCTGAAAATGACACCCAGGCTATCTAACTCAAGTAACTAACGCAAGAGTACAATACAAGTTGAAGTAGGCTGACAAGTTCTTATGTTAACATGAGAAAAAGCTTGAGATTCTAATAGTAATCACAGGGAAAAAGAAAAAAATAGCTAACATGTCTATTATATGACTTAGGTCTAGTTTACAGCTTAAGTTTAGCAGGTGAATTCAACTGAGACAAATAAAATCTATTATGTTTGCTTGAACATAAACAGTCACATGTCAAACACAACTACACAAACACGTATCAGTCTGGACAGGGTTATAATAAAGTAGAGCTATCATGATATATGAGTTTTGAGTTGACCTTTATTCCTCTAATATATGTGGTGATTTATCCTAAATACCGAGTACTTATATGAACAAAACATGTAATTTGTCTCGTATCACAATTAGTTATGATTATTTTACATGCTACCAATTTAAAGGGGATTACAGCTTAAGAAGCAGCTAAAGGTGAAGCTACTAAATCTCTACAAAACCAAACCTTGGCCATATGTCTGCAAAGGTCATGAAGTAATAGTGTTTTAGCCTTCAAAGACACCTACATTTCTCAAGAATTTTGTTCAGCACCTTCCACAATATCTCAATTGATTACTAATCCATTCCTGGAAGATTGATTTCACAAAGGTCTTTAGGCAGTTGAATGAATGTCTCTGGTTGCAACACAGATTTACATGACTGGAACTTACATAGTGGCTAAAGAAATGTAATAGTGAACCTAAAAAGTTCTCAATGAAGTTACATTCATGTGCTTAAACCTTTTAGAGATTCCAAATTCTGGCTTACATAAGAAATAAAATCATTCATTGCTCTTAGGACATTGAGTTGCAATGATAATTTGCACTCAAGTGAGAGAAAATTGATTATTTGCCACTTTGAGGAGTGGGCTTCGCAAAATTGCCATCAAAGTGGCAAATGATCAATTTTCTCCTCAAGTGAGTCGCCATAGCATTGATGGCTTGATGCCATTGACATAAGTTGGCAGACCACAATCACAGCTAGTGCAGAAGGAGAATGCTTAGGGATTGCCGTGCAGTGTGTCAAATCTGAAATGTGTAAATGGGTTTCACAAGATCAAAGCGAAGTTTTTCTGGCACCGAAATAGCCATTCATGTTAGTGGTCATCCCTGCGAATTGGCAATCAGAATTGACCGTATACTAGCTAACTAATCAGAGAGTCTACAAAACATTATGCGCGTAGGTGATGCATTTTGGTCCCAATCTTTTTGCAAACATCGTCACGCCGCAAGCCCGCAAGCGCAAAAGAAGAACTACTTAGTCCAATCCGCGCTGTAGTTTAGTTCCAGTATACAAATCCGTAATCCGTTCCACACGATACAGTACTACACAATCCTGGATCGATAGATCTGGGTGAACACATCCTAATAACAACACTTAGCGCCTCCAAATCTAACAAGATTAACCAACCCATTTGACTCGGGAAAACACAAGGGGACACGGGAGCGGTTACCTCGGGGTCGATCTAGTGGTGGTGGCCGCCGGAGGGGCGGTAGAGGCGGTTGTAGGCGGCCTCGCCGACGAGGTAGATCCCGAAGGCGACGATGGCGATGCCCAGCCCCGGCGTGGCGTGGCGCAGCTGGTTCCCCACCAGAGGGTGCCTCCGCCACTCGTCCCGCCGCCGGAAGAACTCCCCCGTCGCGTTCAGCCCCTTCCCTCCCGTCGCCATCGCCTCCGCCGCCGCGCGCGTTCTCTCTCTCCCTGCCTCTACAGTTCGCTAGGATAGGACAGCCACACGCTCAACAGCAAAGCCCAGGTAGTAGAGATATACTACACGGCCCAGCCTGCTGCGATTTGGGCTTGTAAGCCCAAGGAAATTAGCGAGTGAAGTGAGCGAGCGAGCTCGTCGTCGTCTACTCGTCTTCGAATTCTATCGTCTCATGGCGATGGCAACCTCCAAGCCGCCCACGCTTCCAGCTCCGCCATCCCCTCCTCTTCCCATCCCGAAGCCCAAACCCTGGCGCCGGCGAGCTACCGCTGGCCACCACCGCAACCGCGTCGCCGCTAAATGGACAAGGACGCCGCCGAGGTCCCCTGCCCGGGGCGGCGGCGGAGGGGCCAACAGGCGCCTCCGCAGCCTCGTCCAGCGCGGCGAGATCGAAGGCGCCCTCCGCCTCGTGGAATCAATCTCCGGCGGTGGCAAGTGCCCCGCCGTCGTCCCCTGCAACATCCTCATCAAGAAGCTCTGCGCCGACGGCCGCGTCGCCGACGCGAAGCGCGTGGTCGAGGCGCTCGGCCCGTCCGCCACCATCGTCACGTACAACACCATGGTCAACGGGTACTGCCGCTCCGGCCAGATCGACGCTGCGCGCCGCCTCATCGACGCCATGCCGTTCGCGCCGGACACGTTCACGTACAACCCCCTGATCCGCGCCCTCTGTGTCCGTGGGCGCGTCCTCCACGCCCTCGCCGTGTTCGACGATATGCTCCACCGGGGATGCTCCCCCAGTGTGGTCACCTACAGTATCCTCTTGGACGCCACGTGCAAGGATAGTGGCTACAGGCAGGCCATGGTGCTCCTCGACGAGATGCGTTCTAAGGGCTGCGAACCAGACATCGTGACGTATAATGTCCTCATCAACGCAATGTGCAATGAGGGTGATGTTGATGAAGCTCTCAAGATCTTGTATAGCTTGCTGTCCTACGGATGCAAACCCAATGCCGTCACCTATACCCCAGTGCTGAAAAGTTTGTGTAGCTCTGAGAGGTGGGAGGAGGCTGAGGAGCTCTTGACCCAGATGGCCAGCAACAGTTGTGCCCCAGATGAGGTGACATTCAACGTAATAATCACTTCTTTGTGTCAGAAAGGATTGGTTGATCGCGCAGTTAAAGTTGTTGATCAAATGTCAGAGCATGGATGCACTCCAGATATCGTCACATACAGCAGTATTATCGATGGCTTGTGCAAAGAAAGCCGTATTGATGATGCAATCAAATTATTAAGTGATCTGCAATCCTATGGGTGCAAGCCTGATGCCATTTTCTATACCTCTGTCTTGAAGGGCCTGTGTAGCGTTGAGCGATGGGAGGATGCCGAGGAGCTCTTGACCGAGATGGTCCACAAGAATTGTCCCCCAGATGAAGTGACATTCAACACAATAATCACTTCCTTATGCCAGAAAGGACTGGTCAATCGTGCAATTAGGGTTGTTGATCAAATGTCAGAGCACAGATGCATCCCAGATATTGTCACATACAATTGTATTCTTGATGGATTGTGCAACAAAAAGTGTGTTGAGGATGCCATGAAATTGTTAGATAGTTTGCAATCCTATGGGTGCAAGCCTGATATCATTACATATAACACTGTATTGAAGGGCTTGTGTAGCATTGAGCGGTGGGAGGATGCTGAGCGGCTCATGGCCAAGATGATCCACAAGAATTGTCCCCCAGACGAAGTGACATTCAATACAATAATCACCTCTTTATGTCAGAAAGGATTGCATTCGCAAGCAATTGAAATTCTGAAGCTAATACCTGAGGAAGGCAGCATTCCCAACTCAACTACCTATAGTATAATAGTCCATGAGCTTTTGAAGGCTGGGAAGGCACAGAGAGCCCTTGAGCTGTTGAGTAGCACGAGAAATGGTTGTACTCCGGATGTGATTACTTACGATGCAGTAATCGTCACTCTTGCCAAGTCTGGCAAAATGGAGGAGGCTCTGGGTTTGTTGAATGCGATGGTCTCTAAGGGTCTTTGCCCAAATAAAACTACATATGAATCTTTAGCTTACGGGCTCTCTGGAGAAGATGGAATAGACAGGGCTATGGGAATGTTCCGCAGGGTTCAGGAGATGGGCTTATCACCCGACACGATGCTTTATAATGCTGTACTGCTTTGTCTTTGTAAAAATCGGAGAACAGATCTTGCTATCGATTTTTTTGCTTACATGATGTCCAGTGGCTGCATGCCTGATGAATCAACCTACATCATTCTCATCGAAGGTCTTGCTTATGAGGGCTTTCTGGAGGAAGCAAAAGAACTGCTCGGCAATTTGTGCCGTAGAGGAGTTTTAAATAAGAGCTTGGTTGAGGAATAGAACCATTTTTGTTGGATTGAATATACATGCTCGCTTCTCATGTTGCGATGAAGTTGAGGGGCCTTATTTCCTGTATTGGCAAGTGTGAATTGGTTGCTTTGCATCCTTCCCAAGCCATGATGAACTGTGCATATTTCTGTACAGTTGGTATGTTTCTCTTTACTTCTTCTGTACCTTGTAGCTTAGGTTTAGAATTGCCACGGACAAAGTTGTTCTCCACCTTTCGTCTGTCATGGGGTGCACTCCAATAGGCTACACTACTTGCCAATGGTTGTTCAAATTTCTGTCCTAATTCAGTTCTAATACCTATAACATGATGCTAATTTAACTACTTCTTTAAGGATATTGTTCTTGCAATTTGCCTTTAACTTGGCAATGCATTTCTTATGATGTTTACTTCTCTCAGTAAGGGGAGAAAGGTGTATTTGGTTGGCCACAAACTCTGAAGGCACAATACCCGATTCCCCGGGAGGTGTACTCAATCAAATCAGTTAGCTGATGTTGGAGGTTTTTACTTCTTGGTTTTTACAATTTTATCCTACTGATGCTAAGGTAAGGTGCTTGGTGGACCTTTAATATATCAGTATTACTCCCCCCTTTTCCTGTCAGCATTTTATCTATGGTGCATAACCAGGATAAGGGAAATAATTCATGATTGATGGCCAAATCAGTTAAGAGGCCATGAAGGACAACTTTTCCGAATTGATTGTCTATTCGGTTGCACAGACCCACTGGTCCATGATCTCAACTTCAGTACTCAATTAACGAGGGCCCATTTGGAACGCAGAAAATGAAAAGTGTAGTATTATAATAAACACCATGTCTCTTGAAACACTACAGGAATTGAAAGTACATGAATCCTTCAAAAAAAGGTGTTTGGATGCTCCATACGAAAAATCCAGGAATTTTAGAGGAAAATATCTCTTTGAGGTCCTCTTTGGAACACAGGAATCTTATAACGCAGGAATAGGAAAAACGTAGGATTGAAATATCATGATGTTATGGGCTAATGTGGAACGGCGGAGATTGTACAAGTGGATCACAGGCGGTCGAACCTTGAATAACCAACAACGTGAGGGTGCTAGCCAATAGAGGAACATTTGCGCGCCTGAGCGCATAGGATGGAGATGAAAGGGTGAAGAAAGGTAAACATTTCTTTCATATTTTTCCAAAAGGTACGGCCACCCCATATATATGGGTTAGCCCCTAACAAATCCAATCTAAACTGAGTAGGAACTCACTATCTAATATCATATCTAATACTAGGAAAGTAATATCTTTATTAGGAAACCCCTAACTACTCCAATTCGGTTTATCTTTCTGCATTGGCGCTAGGCTGTAGTCCATCTGGCACGCACACCGCCGCCGCGCATGGTGCCTTGCTCCCTGTGCTCCTGTGGTCGGCTGCTTACTCAATTACAAGAGCCGTGGTCGTAACTCAAACTGGTTGAGCCATGGTCGTAACTCCGACTAGCAAAGCTGTGGTCGTAAGTCCGACTGGCAGAGCTGTGGTTGTAGCTCTGACTAGCAAAGCCATGGTCGGCTGCTTACTACGGTGCCCATAGTACCTTCCGACTATGACATCTCTCTCGTCCTCCGGAAACATCTCGTCCTCAAGCTGAAAATTGGGATAACGCTTATGAAAATCCACATCATCTTCCCAATTAGCATCGAAAGGAGAAGCACCTTGCCATGCAACCAGCACTTGCCACTTACTACGTGCCAACCGGCCACAGATAGCCTTGGCCGGCGTAGGGATGACCTGGGCATGGACCATGGGTGGTAAAAGTGGCAACGTAGTCGGTGGAACGCCATAAAACATTTTAAGAATGCCGACATGAAAGACATCATGAATAAGTGCACCTGCTAGAAGACAAAGACGATATGCCACGGAACCAATGCGCTGAATAATTTGATATGGCCCATAATAACGCAGACTCAGTTTGCTCAATCGTGACGCCGAGAGTGAGGCAGCAGGCCGATGCAATAGGCGTAGCCACACCCAATCCTCTACTGCATATTCCACCTCGCAATGCAGTTTGTCGTAGTTTTGTTTGATGGTCTGTTATGCTTGAAGATGACGACCACGGACCTCGCCAAGGAAGGTATCCCACTCCACCACGATGTTATCAATGACCGAGGCACGAGAATCGCCTTCCTCGTACGAACGCAAGCAAGGAGGGTCATGCCCATATACCACACGAAAGGGTGTCGTTTTAAGGGCAGAGTGATATGACGTGTTGTAATAATACTCTGCCCATGGCAGCCACCTCAACTATTGCTTAGGGCGGTCCCCCATGAAGTAGTGTAGGTACATAGCAATAACTTTGTTGGCACCTCCGATTGTCCGTTAGATTGAGGATGATAAGCGGAACTCACATGTAAATGTACATACGCCAAACGAAAAAGCTCTGCCAAAATATGCTGGTGAAGACAACATAGCGATCAGTAATGATGGACTCCGGCATACCATGGAGCCATACAATCTCCTCAAAAATGCCCAGCTCACGGCAGTTGTTGTACACGCATGGGCTAATAGAATAAAATGAGCATACTTAAGAGAAACGATCGACGACCATCAGGATGACCGTTTTGCCGCTTGCTCTTGGAAGACCTTCAACAAAATCCATAGCCACATCAGACCAAACTTGGAATGGCGGGTTCAAGGGCTAAAGAAGACCAGCTAGATGGAGGTGCTTTGTCTTGTTACGTTGGCAAATGATGCATTCTTTGATAAATCCCTGAACCAGCTGACGGGCATGTGGGATGTGAAAATCGGCTCAAAGCCTTTGCAAAGTCTTTTGCACTCCTTCATTCCCAGTGGAATAAGTAGCCGCAGAATAGATGGAAGTAATGCCGACGAGCAGGGCACATAGACCCTGCCCTGTATCCGCACAAGCCCATCCGTGACATCCTACGGCTCACCACGAGTGCCAGTAGTGATTTCCGCCTGTAATGCCACCAAACCTGAGTCGATTGTGTTCTCCTGCCACAGCTCCTTGAAAATGTTGAGCGCCGGGCCAGAAAGGGCATGGAGACCGACAGTGGCAGGAGGCGAGACCAACTCACCATCACAGTGGGACAGTGCATCGGCCACTGTGTTGAGGCGTCCTAGTCGGTACTCCATGAAAAATTCATAACCAACCAACTTGCTTGCCCACTGATGTTGTGGTATAGTGGACAACTACTGCTGTCGAGGAGGAATTTTAGGCTGTAGTGGTCCGTGTGAATGAGGAACAAACACCACAAGTATGGCCTTCAATGGTGAACGGCTTGCACTAGGCCGATCAACTCCCGCTCATATGTTGCTAGTTTTGCGTGACAAACGACGATGGGACGACTAAAGAAAGCAATAGGGCCAACGCCTTGGTGGAGCACCTCATTGAAGCCAGAGCTCGAGGTGTCGCACTCCACAATGAATTGCCGATTGAAATCGGGTAACTGTAGAACGAGAGCCGAATATAGTGCGTGCTTCAATTCTGCAAAGGTCGTTGTCGCGTCCTCCGACAAGCTGAATACTTCCTTGCGGAGGAGGCATGTGACGGGTGTGGTGATAGAGCCGTAATTCTTGATAAAACGACAATAATACCCCGCCAAGCCCAAGAAGGTGTGGATGCGTGCACAAATGTGGGCGTCGGCTAGGCAGTGACAACCTCCACCTTTGACGGTCCATCGCTACACCATTCGCCTTGATGACGTGCCCCAAGTAGGCCGCGGATGTGGTGCCAAACAAACATTTTGATTGCTTCAAAGCGAGGTGATTTCGTTGCAACTCCTGAAACACCAAACGGATGTGACAGAGATGTTCAGACCATGACGAGCTGTAAATCAATATATCATCAAAGAAGACAAGGATGAAGCGACGAAGAAACTGGCCGAGGATGTCGTTCATGAGTGCTTGGAAGGTTGGTGGTGCATTTGTCAACCCAAAAGGCATCACGAGGAACTCGTAATGGCCATGGTGCATGGAAAGCCATTTTCTGCACGTCATCGGGGTGCATACGGACTTGATGATACCCGAAATGAAGATCAAGCTTTGTGAAGAATTGGGCGCCGCGTAGTTCGTCAAGGAGTTCCTCTACCACGGGGATGGGAAACTTATCTTTGATGGTCTTGTTATTATGGGGCGGTAGTTGACGCAGAAACACCACGAATCATCCTTTTGCGCACTAGGAGGATGGGCGAAGAAAAGGTCGATGTGCTGACTCGAATGATGCCTTGATGGAGCATGTCCTGACATTAGCGTTTCGGCTCGTTCTTCTACAACTGTGCCAACCACGAGGTGGATGCGATGATCATAAGGTTGCTCGGAGGTAGGCTACTCGGCAGGGTGAAAAGGTCCGCAAACTTGGCGAGAAGAGCATCCAAGAGTGCCTCGGTGCAGCCCGTGATGCTTTGGACAGTAGGGCCGCCGCCCCTGGTCCCACGAAGAAGCACTCGGTGGTCGTCGCGCCAAAATGCCATGGTGAGAAGACTGAAATCCCAAGTAATTGGGTGAGAGTCATGAGCCATTGAACCCCAAGACGAGGTGAACGCCTACGAAGGAGATTGTGTAGTAGTCCACAGTGAAGTTGTCTGGCCCAATGCGGAGGCACAGTTGTGGGCAAATGCCCCCACTAAGAAGTTGGTCGCTGTTGGGCATGGCAACATGCAATCCTTGGCTTTTCAGCTGCAATGGCAGGACGAGGCATGTCCGGCGGTGCCAAAGCCACGAGCGCTGATCGCCCACGGTGACTTCGAGCCGCATTGTTCGGGTGGTGTTGATCCCAGTCAGTGTGTAGTGAAATCTCCGGGCCGCCTGCAAGGGGGGTCTAGGGCATTGGCCTCCATGTCCCCAAGGTCAACTGCGAGCTTGATGGAGAACAACTATTTGCAAACATGCTACGCGTATACTTGCAATTATAGCATAGACCGAGGTGCTTACGATCCTCCATTTGCACCCATGTCAGTTTGCGGATGTATCATTGGCTCCAGCTGGTCAGTTGTCGTGGTTTGTCTGGCGACCCGTTGTTGGTCATCGCTGGTGCATTTAACGCTATTGACGGTGGAGTCGCAAATGACCGAGTCGGAAACCCGCCCCTGGGAGATGGTTTGAACACAAGTGTCTCCTTGGCCTCCTTGATAGCCACCTGCGCTCGGCGTTCATACACGTGAGCCAAGCTCATGGCGATCTCCAAACATTGGGGCGCCACCAGTTCCACTTCGGTGTATAGCGGCTCAGATAGGTGGGGCGTGAAGATATGAATCTGCTAGGTAGAATTGAGGTCTGCTCGAGTTAGTAATGCCAAAAACGTCTTGAGATAGTTGACCATCATGCCCATCTGTCGAAGATGCATGTGCTTGGCCAAGGGATTATGGCGTAGGGGAGGCCCGAAGCGAGCATGCACCATCTCAGAGAAACGACGCCAGCTGGGAGTGCCCTCATCGCACTCGATGTGATAGTACCATTGTTGTGCAGTGTCAGTCATGTGATATAATGCGAGCCACACCTTTTCTTCTTCGAGGGTGCGTTGCCCTCGGAAAAACCGCTAACAATGATTAAGCCATGGCAACGAATCTTCTTCGCCATTAAATATCGGAAACTCCAGGTGATGGAAATGCAGAGGTTTGGTGTCAGCCATCAGTGCAATCCGCATCAGCAAGGACGGTGCCACCGGATGCTTGGCCGCCTTTGAATTGTTGCCGCCCGCCCCTCTAATGTCGCTAGCCGCGTGTCATGGCGATCAAGGCAGTTCGTCAGAGTAGCAAGCTGCGCAATGATTTGGTTGAGTTTCTTGTTGGTCGAACTGATCTTGTCGCCACCACCAGACATGATGTCAAGGGCAGCAGTGTGATATGTTACCAAGTTGTTATGAGCTAATGTGGAACGACGGAGGTTGTACGAGTGGATCACAGGCGATCGAACGTTGAATGACCGACGACATGAGGACGCCAGCCGATAGAGAAACATCTGTGCGCCTGAGCACATAGTGTGGAGACGAAGGGGTGAAGAAAGGTAAACACTTCTTTTTTTTATTTTTCCAAAAGGTGCGGCCACCCCATATATGGGTTAGCCCCTAACAAATCCAATCTAAACTGAGTAGGAACTCAATATCTAATATCATATCTAATACTAGAAAAGTAATATCTTTATTAGGAAACCCCTAACTACTCCAATTCGGTTTCTCTTTCTGCATTTGCGCTAGGCTGTAGTCCATCTGGCAAGCACATCGCCGCCGCGCATGGTGCCTTGCTCCCCTGTGCGCTTGTGGTCGGCTGCTTACTCAGTTACAAGAGCTGTGGTTGTAACTCTGACTGGCAGAGCCGTGGTCGTAACTCCGACTGGCAGAGCCGTGGTCATAGCTCCGACTAGCAAAGCCGTGGTCGGTTGCTTACTACGGTGCCCATAGTACCTTCCGACCATGACACATGATTTGTTGAATCCCGTAGGAAACAAAAACACATGAATTGTTCAAAAGATGTGTTTAGATGTCTCATCATTGGAAAATCAGGAATTTTGAGATTGAATGTTAATTGATTAGGGAGAGAGGAGGTGTATTGGAACATTCAAAGGAATTGGTAACACGAGGTTATACCTTATACTAGAATTCCTCTAAAATTTGTAGGAATTTTTTTCTATCCTAGGAAATTCCTTTAAAATAATCCTACAAATCAAACATCCCATGTAGGAATTTTTCCTTTGGATTGAATTCGTCCGTTTTCCTTTGAAATTCCTTTGAATCAAACAGGAAGGAGAGAAGGGGGGAGTAAGACACATTTTGTATTGGACTTCTCAAAGGAATCCTCCGAAAAAGTGGAGGAAAGGAAATGATCCTATAGGAATTCTAAAGATCAATCCTACCTTCCAAAGAGGAAAATTTCGTATAGGAATGCAATCCTATGAAATTCCTAAAAATCTTATGTTCCAAACAATCCCTGAACTCACAAACAAACAAGTGCATCAGCCTATTCCATCCTTCCCACTCTAGCTCTTGAAGGCTCAGCATGCTAGTCTCATCCTTGCCCCAAGTCCCTGATAGATGGTCTCGCCTTGCCAGCCACCACATTCGTGTTGCCTTGCACCCTTCCCCTGATAGTTGCCTGAATCAGGTTTGTTGTCAAGATCCAAAAGAGGATCTCTTCTTACCTTTCCCTATCCTTCTCAACCCTAACCTTACCCATCTCTTTCTCTGAGCCGCCGGCTCCCTATGTGTGCCACACAGGGGCATAGCCAGCCCACTGCTAAACCTTGGGCCCAGCTCACTGGATGCAACCTGACTGAAGCCTGAAGGTGCCACTCGAGCCATTGCCTGACTGACTGAAACATGGGCTTTCTCAGCTGGGCCTCGGGCCGCTATCCGAGCAGCCTGAGGCCCAGCTCTGCCTCTGGTGCCACATGCTGTCGCCCCACTGCTATTGTAACCACCGCCTCCTGCAATACTATACTTGTCAGTCGCGGTTGCCCTTGCCCCAAGCTAAGACCATCCTTCTATAATCCCGGTGAACTTCGAAACCATACCCCGGTGAACCCCGACTATAGCCACCACAGACCTCACCGGAGAGGAGGTCGTCACTGACGCCGGAGCATGGAACTTGATGTGTCGCGGAAAGATTAGGAACTTGACTGATTTTTGGGTAGAAACATCTGCCTGATATGTATCGAAACCCCATCATGGTAAATACTGAATGCCATTGAAGACCGAAGCAAGAATTAAGAAGAGAAGACCAGAAACGGCGCATTGATGCCATAGTCCAAGCAATCAAATCTCTAAATTAGAAAATGAGATCAAGCACTTTATTCCTTCGAATTAATCGCTACAAACAAGCCTGAAGAGCAGAACTCGATCGCGTGTGGATACATATATGCATCACTTTATCAATCACTTGATGAGGTTGGTGATGGCCGTACAGACCATCTCCATCAGCACGGAGTACGAGCTGCGCTTCGTGAGCGGCGACGGGATGGCGCTGGCGAAGATATCTCGCACTGGTGCGCGAGAGGGATGGCCTCCCCACCAGTGGCGGAGAGGGAGGGGGCTGGCACCCCCAACCTTCGACAGCTACAACCCTCAAGAGGACAACACAATCACTAACTGGAAGAAGCAAAGTGCTAGTGGAAACGGATGCTATACTCGAATTTACTTACTCATGGCATGCTGCAGATGCAGGTTCCAAGGTTTCAAGCTCATTCAATTCATCCTGCATGAAATACACACAATGACACAATATACATCACAAATTATCAAAACCTAAGGCGTACCATGCTAATTATTGAAGTCATAGCAGAAATATTTCCCTAAATGAGATACAATCAGTGTTATGAAGTCATTCAAGACCCAATTCTTGAAGGATGCTAGTAACAGTTACCAGTTCATATCTGGTGATTTCTCATGGTTAGGTTTTTTAGCCTAACATCTCGAATATACATGGCAGGAACCAACCAGTTTTCATCCAAAAAAGAAAGAAAGAAAAGAAAGAGCAACTCCTAAATTTCTGGACCCATTAAAATATTTTCAACTGATATTGTGAAACAACGTGCTTTTGGGAAAGGGGAAAAGGGCAGTATGAAAATCTGCCCAACCACTGTGAATCTGTGATGCCGTGTAATTCTGTGTAATCTGGTGGGTATTGGAGCATATTCATTCTGATTACTGAATCCAGGAACTTCACTGAGAAATCCAGGACTTCACTGAGAAGTCCCCACCTTCTCATTCCCCGCGGCATAGTTGCGCTTGTTGATCTCGTCGTACAGCTTCTGGCACTGCCCGAGCGCGGCCGAGTCGTCTTGGTGTCCGTGCTCGGCTTGGCCAGCAGGGCCTTGGTGTCATAGATGGCGCTGTCGGCGTTGTTGACGCCGATCTCGGCAACCACCTTGGTCAGGTCCCACGTGTCTGCGTCGGGGCTCTCGTGGTGCTGGATGAGCTCCGACACACAAAACTCATAGCCGATGCCATGTGTGTAACATCTTAAAATTTGGATGTTTCAAAATATAAAATTAGATTATTTCGCTTCTAGAGTTTAAATTTTCTAGTATCGATTATTTAAAATCTGTTACAACGTGCACGGGTACTTCACTAGTGGTTCACGAAGTCCCAACAATAGACTTCTAGGAGAAAGGTGCCTACGGGCAGGGTTGTTCTTGGGCCTGTGCAGCGAGGGTGACAGTTCAGGGCCCCCGAGGCCCGGGCCCATAGTCTATACATGTGTATTTGTATTAGTAATTTTGGATTAAAGTGAAGGCATATTGACACAAGGCCCTAGTAAGAAGCCATTGACTTAAGCGACGACCCATTACATTGTCCCAAGCAAGCAGCCACGCCAGGCTCCTCGTGCACGGGCCATCACGCTCATGGCTCCATCGCCGCCCGCATGCACAGAACAGAGAACGCCCTCATGACCTCGACTATTCTCTAGTTACCTTTCCCCCAAATTATGAAGCGAGCGCAGTCGCCGCCGCAGTTTGCCCAAGCAAGCGTTATTAATGGAGGAGAACTCAGAAAGGCACATTTTTTCACTGGGCTAGCAAGAAGATTGCAGAACACTACATTTTCACTTATCCCCAACCAATTCTCTTTCAATTCCTTCAATTTGCAACGGTTCTACCCCGAATTCCCCTCTTTACTCTGTTGAATACCATTTCGATGCAACATCTACGCTATCCATTTTCCCTCTCTCATTCACTATTTCTTGTGAGACACTGAGAGGATCAAGAAGGGGACTAGTTTATTCACTTGCTTATGGTAAGATCTCCTTTATTTGTTTCGATTCTATAGCTTTACACTAATTTTTCAAAAATATTGTGCGTTTTTAGTTTCAGACCCTTTTTTTTTGCATGTTATCTCATTGAATTATTCATGGATTTGTCTAGCTATTGCTTAAATTTTCATCCCATTAACAAAATCCAGGTCCTTTTATTCTTCGTCTAATCCCATTCTTATGTTATTGTGTTGTAAGATGTTGTATAGAAATAGAGGTGGGAATTGGGCGTGCGCACGCCCAGCCCACCGTGCAGCCGCCGCTTGCGTCGCGTTCGGTTCGCCGATCATCCCGTCGTGTCGTGCCGGCCCGCCTCGTCTTCGGCCAGGCCCAAGCACGGCCCAAAGCTCACTGATGAGGCGATAGAGTCCCGATTTTCCGATAGGATGAATAACTATCGATTTTGGCGAGGTGACCCTTGCGATCCGACTACAACCGTGCGACGATGCTTGCGCCTTAGCAATCGCCGAACCAACCCCAAAGTGTTATCAACCGTGCAAGAACGCGTTGACTGACCACGAAGGTCTATTCCTGCATGCAATCGAAGAACACGTAAGAACAAGATAACAAGCAATCTGAAATTGCAAATATATAAATTGAGATCAAAGGTGGGATTCAAGGTAGTCTTGACAGTGGTCTTCCGACACAATCAAGAACAGAAGTTTGCATAATAGCTAAACCTAAACTCAACAAAATCCAAGTCGTAGCAACGGAGGCGGTGGCTCTTTTATAGGGAGAACAACAAGGGGTGGCTTCCAAGTGCATGCCCTAAGGTTACAAGGCCCATGGGCCCAAGTGGTGGTGGCGCAGCACCCTTTTTGACTCGGACTCAGAGACCAATGTGGACTCTTTTGATGATTGCGGCCGGCTCAGATGGAATTTGAAGATTAGGTTGGATCCATTGGAAAGTAGACTTCATAATCTTTCCATGAAGTACAAGTACATCCCAAACGGAGTCCGTATGAGGAAGTTATGCCCGTTTGAACTTGCACCATTGCAGCAGTCCGAGTCTAATTCCAGTACGTGACCAACGTGGACTCTTTTAACAATTGCGGCCAGCTCGGATAGAATTTGAAGATGAGGTTGGATCCGTTGGAAAGTAGACTTCATAAGATTTCCATGAAGTACAAGAACGTCCCAAACGGAGTCCGTATGAGGAAGTTATGCCTGTTTGAACTTGGTACCATCACAGCAGTCCGAGTCTGATTCCAAAACGTGTCCAACTCGAATTCGTGCTTGACTTGGTCCCAAAGTGACGTGGTGACCTCCATTGTTCCTTCCATGCATGTCCAGGACTCCATGTCCCTTTCCTTCATCCCTTCCCAAGTTCCTAAGCACAATTAAATCACTTGCATTAGGTAGCGGTCTATTCTCGTGAACATATGAAGGCTGAAGAAACGAATTCACCTTTAGTTCAATCTTGATATTGGTCGCGATTGTCGATGTGTTTGTGGCATGGTCACATCATCCTCCCCTTCTTGATAGAAAACCGTCCTCGGTTTTAGCATATGTGTAGCCTCACGTATTGCATGATCTTCATCATAAATCTCGGTACATAATAACAAACGCAACAAACTCTCATTATGTAATATCATACGTTCTTTATCACACAAAGTAAAACCTTCTTGAAACGAGCTCACCTTATAATTTAAGTAATGCGTAGGAGCTCTTGTAATTGGAACAACAAGCATAGCAAATATGGTTGTATCCATAGCGGTCGTGTCCTCATCATCCTCCCCTTCTTGAAAACAAAGCCGTCCTCGGCTTTTGATAAACTGAAAGTATGGTAACAAAGAAGCCAAGGTGTATGCATGGTATATGTATATGTCATCCGTTTTAACAGTTCTTCGTTGTTGCACAATTAATGTTATAACACAGCAGCAATCATAAAAGCTCATTGTATTATTAACCCAAAAGTAATCATATATGGTAATGAACAAATCAAAATTTCTCACACAGTAATTATCGCAACTTGTTTTGCAAATGTAAGTGAAGCATTTATGCAATTCAAATCTTTGAAGTTGTAAACTTGCTGTGGTGGCACATATAGGCAAAGCTACAACTTTTGGAATCAAACAAAGTTTATCCATATAATCAGATTTCAATTGAGCAATAGCAAATTCATCAAGTAAGGGTGAAAATATTTGCAAGTTCTTCCATATATCAATTTCATTATTCAGATTGCCAATGTTAGATGGTTCAATAAGAGAAGAACGCAGAGGCATTGAATGATCACTAAATTTTATTTTTCTTTCATAATGAACAAGATTGAGCATACAAGAGTTGTTGTTCAAAACAACAAGCTGCAATTCATCCATGTGGTCACAAGTTATGCATATTCGATATACAAGAAATTGATTTTCTACACCATAATCTCCAATCAAATTAAACTTATACCCAGGGTGTAGGCACTAAACAAGAATTTTGAACATGTAAGTTCGAAACTTTCTCCAAAGCATGTGACAATTTCATAGGAAGATCCAACATGATGTAACACAATGAATTGGCGGAGAAATTTTAGTTAAAACTTCTTTATGTCTAACCAAAGCAACATGATCATTGTATGTGATCAATTCATCACATGAATCACTCAAAACAGCAGCAATTCAATTATTTTTTGACAAGGTGCACTAAACTCATTATCAATACTCAAATCAATGTAGTGTGAATTCTCTACTTGAAATATGGGCGTGTCGTAATTATTTTCCACTAAGTTTTGCTCTAAAATAGCATGAACAAAGTGCATAATTGTTGTTCTTCACAAGCATACTCACCGTGAGTGATGATAGCACCATGATCTTTATCTTTTGGCTCCCCTCGGATGATGTAGGTACATCCATCTCCTCATCTTTGTTCTTAACCAATGGAATCGATGGTTCAATCAGCTCATGCTCCTCTTCAACATGGTTCTCAAGCTGCACGCAAGTTGTTAGTTACAGAAAAAGGCACAAACATGGTTTGTTCTCACATTTCTTATCATCACGCACTCTCAATTTCTTCTCAATCGACGTTCAACATTACAAGCAAGTATAAACAAATGAGGAGAGAATTATATTCTTTGTGAATGAGAAGGTCCTGAATTTCTTTATTAAGCCCACGCAAGAATCTATTCTCTGTAGCTTCAAGATGTTCCTCTAAACCACAACGCAACATACCAATTTGTAATTCCCGATAGTATTCTTCCACGACTTTGTACCTTGTTGTAAGCGTTGCGTTTATTTAACAAATCACGAGCAAAATATGAGGAACAAATCGATGGCGCATAAGCAATTTTAAAGCCTCCCAAGTGTTAGGTATGTTATTGGGATGTTGACAACAATGTTCTTTCCACCAAATAGAAGCAAAATCGGTAAATTCACTAGTAGCACCCTAACTCGTCTATTCTCGGGACAATCATGGCAAGTAAATTTTTGATCAACACTAGTTCCCAATTAAGATAACCATCAGGATCATATTTACCATTAAAAGATGGTAAAGTGATTTTAGTTTTACCGGACGCACTATCACGATTGTGTACCTCCGTGGTGAAGAAGCTTGTCTCAAGCGTGCATATTCCTCGCGATTTTTTTTGATTTCCCAGCCAATTTCTCAAGAAGATGTGGATCTATCTTGTAATCATTCCGTGAACCTGCCATGGTTAGTAGCACACAAGGAAACAAATCACAAGTATATGCTCCTATCAACTACTAGAATATGGAGGCTCAATTCAAGTAATGCATCTCTCAAGCTTTTACCAAATTCTTACAAGTTCTTACCAAAGCAAGCAGGTGGTGCAACCGGTGGTCGGTGTGATAAATCTAACTCAAGTGATGAGTAAAGCGATTGCAAGGTACAGCGAGACCTGTTCGGTTTGTAGAAAAGTGGAGCTTGGATAGGCTATGTATTTTGTAGCAAAGGAACACAATCAATTAATTTCAGAAATTGCATGAATTGAATTATAGTTCGTATCTAGCACTTAGCCTATGTTGCTGATCAACCAAGGATGGAAGAAGGATAAAATATGTGTATGGCAATGTATAGGAGTGGTAAATACAAGATAATTCAAATGAATGCAATCTAGAATTGAAGAGCACAAGGATTGACCCAAAACTTGAAAACTGGAGATTTCTGTCCACTGGACAGCACGTCGGTATTTCGGCCGTAACTTTTTGTCAGTTGCCTTTTTTTCAATGATTCTTTTTTCTCTGTTTCCTGACGGCTTTTTCTACAACTCTTGTTTTGGGGTCAACTTCTGGAAACCGTCCGAAAAATTCGCACAAAATTCACAAGTGCCGATTGTTGTAGATTCAATCTGGAATTTTAGGTCAAATTGCACCGCAGATATCTCTTAACTGCCTTGCTGGAATGACGTGAAATTTTACAGATAGATGGACAATAAAGTTCTGAATCTAATGACAGTGGTCTCACTCAAAAATAATCTCGGAATCAAAAGTTATGACGTTTTTGGTGGCGGCTGTAGAGAAAGGAAAGATCAGCCGAAATTGGAATTAGGGTTTGGGGTGGGGAATTTTTTTTGTTTGGATTTTTTTATTGGAACAAAGATATGACCAGCAACTAGACAAAGCTAAAACGGACACAAATTCAATTTAGCAAACCAAAACTAACAGATTGAAAGGCACAACGGGTTTGGACAATGGAAATTAACTCTTTTGTGGGGCAACTTTTCTGGACTATAGGAAATAAAAATCAATCTACTAACTAGGGATACAAGAAATTCCTACCGGTCAACTGAAGCTCTGATACCAACTGATGAGGCGATGGAGTCCCGATCTTCCGATAGGATGAATAACTACAACCGTACGACGACGCTTGCGCCTTAGCAATCGCTGAACCAACCCCAAAGTGTTATCAACCGTGCCAAGAACGCAGTTGACCTGACCACGAAGGTCTATTCCTGCATGCAATCGAAGAACACGCAAGAACAAGATAATAAGCAATCTGAAATTGCAAATATATAAATTGAGATCAAAAGGTGGGATTCCGAAGGTAGTCTTGATAGGTGGTCGTCCGACACAACTGAAGAACAGAAGTTTGCATAATAGCTAAACCTAAACTCAACAAAATCCAAGTCCTAGCAACGGAGGCGGTGGCTCCTTTATAGGGAGAACAACCAGGGGTGGCGTCCAAGTGCATGCCCTAAGGTTACAAGGCCCATGGGCCCAAGTGGTGGTGGTGCAGCACCCTTTTTGACTCGGACTCAGAGACCAACATAGACTCTTTTGATGATTGCGGCCGACTCAGATGGAATTTGAAGATGAGGTTGGATCCATTGGAAAGTAGACTTCATAAGCTTTCCATGAAGTACAAGTACATCCCAAACGGAGTCCGTATGAGGAAGTTATGCCCGTTTGAACTTGCACCATTGCAGCAGTCCGAGTCTGATTCCAGTACGTGACCAACGTGGACTCTTTTAACAATTGCGGCCGGCTCGGATAGAATTTGAAGATGAGGTTGGATCCGTTGGAAAGTAGACTTCATAAGCTTTCCATGAAGTACAAGAACGTCCCAAACGGAGTCCGTATGAGGAAGTTATGCCTGTTTGAACTTGGTACCATCACAACAGTCCGAGTCTGATTCCAAAACGTGTCCAATTCGAATTCGTGCTTGACTTGGTCCCAAAGTGACGTGGTGACCTCCATTGTTCCTTCCATGCATGTCCAGGACTCCATGTCCCTTTCCTTCATCCCTTCCCAAGTTCCTAAGCACAATTAAATCACTTGCATTAGGTAGCGGTCTATTCTCAGTAACATCTTGATATTAGGCGCGATTGTCGTATGTGTTTGTGGCATGGTCACATCATCCTCCCCTTCTTGATAGAAAACCGTTCTCGGTTTTAGCATATGTGTAGCCTCACGTATTGCATGATCTTCATCATAAATCTCGGTACATAATAACAAACGCAACAAACTCTCATTATGTAATATCATACGTTCTTTATCACACAAAGTAAAACCTTCTTGAAACGAGCTCACTTTATAATTTAAGTGATGCGTAGGAGCTCTTGTAATTGGAACAACAAGCATAGAAAATATGGTTATATCCATAGGGGTCGTGTCCTCGTCACTCACCGTGCCGGCGTTCGTGCCGTGCCAGCCCAAGCCCAGCCCAAAGTAACTATACACGACAAAAGCGATAGCGACAATGGTAGCGGTGGCCACTATCTTCCTTTCTCTTGTATCCTCATTAAAAATCTACTTAAAATTCGATTCTATTGTCTCATGCCATTTCACCTTCGAACTTGGTCATCTAGTCCAATGGAATGCATATCTTGGTGCAAATTAGACTATGGCGTATGTGGACATCACCCGACAATCTAGCATAGGTTTACCCAACTAGTCAAATAGAAAAGCTCAAGGAGAGTCATGAGTACAATTTACTATATTTAAGAAATCAATTTTAAATAGTTTCGCCAACCGTGCTCTTCGTGCGCCGCGGCGCCCCAAGCACGCACGATCGCGCCGTCGTCGCGTCGCGTCGCCATCGCGTGCGAATTTTGAAGCCCAGCCCGCCCACCGTTCGTGCCAGCCGCACGCACCCGCCACGTGTCGGTAGGGCCGTGCTTGGTCGGCGCGTGCTTGCCGTGGTGCTTGGCCGCCCAAAGAAGCTCGGCCCAAGTCCCACCTCTATATAGAAAGCATTTACTTGATGTGAAAAAACAAAAGAAAACGAGCAGAGGGGCTAGTAGAATTGCAAAAGGGTGCCATTGACAAATTTTTAAGATTAATATAAAATCTTCTAGGAATCCTAAGAAATTGGATGTAGGTAATGTTGAAGGACAACCTAATGTAGATTTATATGAGGAAAATGCTATCAGTGAGGATGATAATAATTTGACTGGGCATGAAAACTTAAGATAATTAACCCAATACATAATTTTTATGTGTTGATGAACAACCAATTTATGATATGGATATCTATGATCCGAGAAATTGGGGTAACATTGTTAACAAAGCAAGGGGCATATTAATGGAACGTCTATGATAGTATTTTGTTAGGCTTACTAACAATATTAATGGGTCTTTGATAGTATTTTGTTCTTACTAGCAGTTATTTTTAGAGACTAGAGGAGGGCATGAGTTTTTTTTTTGTGATGTATCGAATATTGGGCTTGTTTTTTTTTTCTTCAGTTTTTGGCTTCAGGTTTTAACTTTTCTACAGTAATTAGCTTTTAAATAAAATATCTTTTTAAGATAAGAACTACTAGTTAATATATATTACTATGTTTGAACATAAGGTCCTTTATTTTTGACTCGCCTTGGGACCCCAAAATGTCAGGAGGCGCTGGGTTTCGGAGGGCACCAATCTCAAGGCAGATCTAGTGGTCTAAAATTGGTAGTATTATTAACAAAACGGTTGGTCGATGCCAAGACAACGTTAATCTTCGGGAGGTATAGTAGTCACTATAATTTTATTAGTTTTTAAAATATATTACATCTTCCAGTGATAACTAATAAGTTTGTGATAACTAATGTTGTTTAGAATCCATATTAATTAAAACAACTGATGAGATTTAATACACCTCTTTCATTTTGAGGACAAGAAAATATCATAATAATCCTAAAAAATAATACAAATTCTCACATTAATCGAGAAAAAAAGAAATATCTCCACCACTTATTTTAGTAGGGCTAGATTATAACAGTGCAGATTAATCATATATGTATATTATAGTTGTATAGTAAATACAATTATATTTCAATCATAGTTGCCGCTACTCCTGCTTAATGCTGAACTGCTACCTCCAGTGATAGGTCTGTGATTATGGCAATGGTCGGTTAATGTTAACATCTCATGCATCGCTCGCTTCGCAAAGTGAACCGAGTGATATGCACGCAAACTTTTCATGGTGAGATTTTTGTAACGTCTTCATAGTGTTTAGGCTTGACACTGCTTATTCGATCTGCTTGGAGAACAGCAACATATGCTCTACAATGTAAGGCTAGTTTCAAGATCTGAGGGTTGCTGGACAAGGCTATCCAGAAGCTGGTAACTAGCAACATCAACAACTAACAAGCTTTGCCAGAATGACAATATTAGGTAAGGACGAGGAGGCATTATCATACACACTAACCCAGCACTTAGTTGCCGAACACTGAGAGTTTCTAACCCCCCACAGTTCACAACTTCACATCACACTACGATGACCGCAGTTAGCCTGCTAAACAACAGTAGTTACCATGTCCGGCACAACACAAGACGAAACTAGTACAACAACCGGCACTCGTGACCAGCCTGCTGCTACAGAGCAGCAGGCGCTTCACCGTTTCTAAAGGTTCTAAACATATCAACCGGGGTCATTCACTCATTCTCGGCTCCTCTTGCTGCTGCAGCCGGGGCACTTGTACTGCTTGATGTGCTCCGCCTTTGCAGGGGTGATCCGGACGCACTTGCCATGGAACCACTTCTCGCAAATGTCACAGCAGATCCAGAATTCACCGTTCGCGTAGGTTTCCCCACAAGCACCGCACAAGTACGCTTGGTCCTCGTCCTCTGCATCCTCTCGGCCACTGTCATCCTCGTCTTTTGGCTGGGCCGGCTTTGCAGGCTTGCTGTTAGAATTCGGTTGTCTTGATGGCTGAAAGATAAGGGAAAATAGCAATGAGTATAGGTTATAGGATTGTGCTGACATGAGAAAGACATCGTACATGCCACACATAGCACATATACTTACTTTTGAGCCGGACTTGCTGCTTTTGCTGCTGCCATTGGAGGCTTTTGTTTGCTTCTTGGCAATTCCCGTCACAACTTCATAGACAGTGGGAAGACCATTGATCATGGTGAAGAGCCGTCTCCTGAAATTTAAATGCCACTTGTGGACTATTTAACATATTCTCCTATAACAGCCTAATAGGCTGGAAAAAACAAAGAATGTACTGCTGATGCACCGTCTAGTCTGGAGTCCATGAGCTCAGATAAGATCACATCAAAATGCAAAATCCAATTGGAAACATCAACAAATGCAACCATAATGCTGCATCACTATAAATTATGCAAACCTGGCTTCTTTATCGAATCCAAATCGAGCTCCAAAGTAAAATGCAACAGATAGTAGCCATGCATCACTATGAACCGCAACCAGCGATAACCAATCTTTTTCAATCATCCCATCACGGGCAAAGTTTATTCCCAGTGCTGGTTCTGGAAGTTCAGGAGGTACTTCCTCAGCTGGCAGAGTCACATCCCAGGTCTCATTGGGCAATCCATAAAGGCACAGGTTCTCTTTCTCTGACAAAAGAGGAAAAACATTATATCATCAATATGACAAAAACAAGGGAAAGAAAACCTGATGCATTCAACAACATATCAACAGACAATAGCGAATAGTGCACAAAATGCTAGCAACATGTAGTTCACTAGATGAACCAACTCACACTTGAAGTGGATGCTGGAATGATGACTACGAGCCAATTTACTTGAAACAAACTGTCACCACGAAACACATAAGCAGTGAAGCTGCACTTCAAACATGAACATTGCCACACCAGCCTAAAGAAATTTTGGAGCTTCAATTGCCTTTCACATTAAATTGTTGTAATTATACCATTATAGGGCAGCAGCATGTTACCAGATTGGTAAATCTTATCGAATAGGAAAATGAATAAGGCAAAGTAGATAAAATTGCAATCACTGTTATAAATAGCACAAAAACCTTGTAAGCAGCTAAGTATGCGCTAGCGGAAGCCCTGATGCTCCACTGACTCCTTAGCAGTGCAACTATGTGTTTGGGTCTCCAAAGTAGGCTGCTTTACAGATTTAGTGGGCCTTGTAATGATAAATCTTCCCTGTATGCTGTGTGTGCCAAGCCCATGAATATATGCTAGCTAGCATTAGTTACAGACAGGACCAGGCCTGTCTGCCTCTGTAGTCTGTACATATCTTGTACCCATTTCTTCCTCCAATTCATGCAAATTCTTACGACCAATATTTCTGTTTCATCCTTTTTTTCTTCACAGTGTAATAACATGGGAAGATCCTTTCCGATTTGTAATGAAATGGAATGGGGTGTCGCCAGGGTCAGAAAAAAAACATGTGAAGATCCATTTAAATCACTCCCACGTGAGCAATTCCATGAAAGGCCATACTTTGATTCAGCTTGTGGGGTACTTATAAAATTTTAAACCGTTCAGTATGTGGAGTACTTTCAAAATTTTAAACCAGATTTCCAGATCTTGTCGTATCAGTAACTCGAACCGTGGATCCAACCGACAATCAATCTGGGAAAATAGTTTCATGTTACTTAATGATTAGCATGACATGTTGCTTAATGATTAACATGATATGATCATGAATTCACGTTTCATCCACAGTCTCCATGTTCAGCAGTCAGCGCATACTCCAACTCACGCCACATAAACAGTTGAACACGGCCTCCGATTGGTCATAATTCCTCCTCCTAAGTGTTCTACATGCAAGCAGGAACGCAAATTAGCGCAGTGCTAACACCATTTACCCATGCTTTCGAAGGTCCAAGATGCTAGCCGTGCAAACTGTAACATCTATTGAGCTTTTGGTTGCCCAAACTTGACATTTTCCTATACGTTTTGACTTAAATTGACCTACCTAATTACACTGGCGGGCACCAGCAAGTTACAAGAAAAAAGACCTTGCCCTGTCAGGGATTAGGACTAAGACACACCACCAATTCGAGCTTAAGAAACGCTAAAAGTACCACCGAGCAAAACCCTAAAACGCAACCATTACCGAGCACCATCCATGCATCAGCAACCGCACCCCGTACGCAAACGCGGAATCGGAGCAGCGCCGCAAGGCGCAGCTCTTACAAACCCCGAAATGAGCTTTACAAAGGTAAAGACGGGACCAAGTCGGGGAGCCTCACCGGGGTCGCACTGCTGGTAGAACTTCTCCACATCTGCTCACCACAGAGGCACCACACGAGCAACGAATCCATCAGCAAAACCCCAAAAATGGACGCGCGGTAGCTAAGCTAGAACAAGAGCGCAAGAGAGCAAGACCAACCCGTGGTGAGCGCCTTGACGATGCCCGCGCGGCGCGCGCGGAAGTCGCGGAAGACGTCCTCTGAGGAGCGCGCGTTGTGGTGCACGGCCACCGCCGCGGCCGCTCCGCCTTCGGCGTCGTCCATCGCCGGCGAGCGTCGCCTCGCCTCGGGCGCTAGGGTTTGGGGTGGGGAGCGATGGTGGTGGTGGTGTGGTGGTGGAGAGGGAGTGGGAGGAGAGGATTAGAGAAGCGCAAGGATTTCGCAAGGTCGAGCTGGAAATAGCGGAAAGTACAGGGGGCTCTTTTGAATTTTCCCTCTTCGTTTCAGTATTTATGGAAGCAAAGTGGTGATAAATTATTAAACAGGGCTCGGCTTTTAGCTTTTTAGTTTCAAAAAAAGAAAAGAAAAATTGGGCTCGGCTTTTAGTTAAAAAAAAAGAAAAGGAAAATTGGGCTCGGCTTTTGGGGAGCGAGGGACGCTCGGCGGGGCCCACCTCCCAGGAGGCTGATGGCCTTGGTGTACGTGACGCTATAGGGCATATGGGCCGACATGGGCTTCGTCTTGGGCTTGGACCGTTCGGTGAACGAGCCCAATTGACTTCCGTTCCGTGCTCGGTGCTCCACTTCCCTTGCGGCTTTCTCTATCGGGCTCGGTTAGCTCCGGGCAGGCAGGCGAAGCGAAGCAGCCCGCGACTGCGAATGGCGGAGGCTGAGGCGCCGGCGGCGGAGGGGAAGCCGAGGCTGTACTCGTACTGGCGCAGCTCCTGCTCCCACCGCGCCCGCATCGCGCTCAACCTCAAAGGTGCGTGCTGCTCGGCGATCCGGCGTGTATTAAGAGCAATCAATCTTGTCTCTCGATCGCGCTTCCCCTCGTCGTTTCTTGGTTTGGATCGGGTCGAGTAAATTGGATGCGCGTATCAATGGTGTTTCTGCAGGTGTGGATTACGAGTACAAGGCGGTGAACCTCCTCAAGGGCGAGCAGTCCGATCCCGGTAGGTGCTACCACCGTCTACTACTGCTTGTTTGCTTCCTTGCTTGCGCAATTGCCACTGTAAATTTGTTCGCATACGAGTGTGGTTTGGTTGCGGTGACGGGCAGTCGAAGTGTGGAGCCGAGCATAAGCATGCTCGGTGTGACACTCCATCTCGGGTAGTCAGTCATTGCTGTGCCCCTAAGGATTCCGCAGGGGGGCAACTAGGCCGAAAGAGAGCTGATTGCAATTGGATTATGCAAGAAATATTTTTTTTCTCGAAAACGCAGGAGAGCTGCACATCAATATATTAAGAAGAAAGTAAAATGGGATAAGAACCCAAACAACACAACACACCCCACACAACTCTAAACACACACACTCTGCTGCTGCTGCTAGGAAACTAACGCGCCCGTGACAAAAAGAATTATGCAAGAAATATTGTTTAGATATTGTTGAAACCTAGGCAATTTCAGCAAATACTTCAGATTAATTCCAGATTTAATTATGAGCAATAAAGTATAATTCCAGCAGTTATAATATGACAAGAGTATCAAACAGATGCATAAAAATATAGATGAACTACTCAAGTCATACGGACATTGAATTATACTTAACAGAATGAACATGTGAGCCTGAACAACTTGCATAATGCACAGATTGTGATTGAAAATTTTGCTCTCATATTTTGGGCTGCACATGCACTGAGCGTGGCCTCCTCGCCACTAGTGGTCTAGCCTGATCACAATTATGTGTGACAATTCCTAAGAGATAAGACAGGCTTTGAGCTCTACAATTACTTAACAAATGCTAACAGCAGTCCACAAGTTACTTGAAGTAAATTACTGACAAAACTAATAGTACTTGTTCATAAGCAGATTGCTCTAACAGAGAAGCACTGAAAACATGAGAAGGTAAATAATCAGACTTGAGTAGACAACAAAATAGCTCACAGCCTAACTTATAACCACAAATTGTCACACTAATATCACTATGACCAATATCCTCATTGAGCAATCACAAAGCCCACAAACTATCATGCAAAAGTCCCTCTGTGCTAGTGTTCGTAAGAATTTCAGAAGTAAACAAACTGAGATTTAACTAGCACGGCACACTTAAGCACAATCGTTATACTGAAAGTAAAGAGAACTCACTGAACCGATGGCAATCCAAGCCACCGAGCAGGCTGTCAAGGCAAGGCACGCCAATGGAGATGTTGTCCCAGAAAGCTAGTCGCTGCCGTTAAGCCACGGTACAGATGGGCTGGTTCCAGAGATACAATGCCCTTCTTCACAATCTGGACACACCAAATTGTAAAGTCGAGATGCAGAGTATCGCTGCACAAAGCCAACAGGAAGTTTGTGAACTTGCCAAGCACACAAGTCACAACCAGATGGCACAACCTGAAAATCAGAAGCAACCCATGCTCTGCACACGAGTATGTAGGAGCACGGCAGAGGTCTTGTCTTCGAGCAGCAAGGATCAAGGTCACCAAGCCTGGTGAGCTTGCTGCTGCAAAGCCGATAGAATCCCCAAATCAATGACGAAAACCGAATCGCCGCCATAAGAATTTGGATCTGGTGGTAAGCTCTCTGATCTACTCAAGAGCAAGCTCTCCATCCTGATTTAAAGGGGGAGAATGGCCATGGTTAACAGATGAGGAAATGGCGGCGCTGTTGAACGGCCACACCGCTTCTTGCGCGAGAGAGACCAGGGAGGCAAGGAGATCAGTTGGATCCCCTCCATGATCTGAGTCGGCTCACAAGGAGCGTTATCCCTTCTCCTTCCCTCTATTACAAATGGGCCCCACAAGGGTTTTTCTTTTCCCTTTTCTTTTAATTCGTAAATTAAGGGACATCTACCAAACAGCCCAACAGATATTAACTAGGTTTATCATCTTTGTGGGTGACAGAATTCGTGAAGCTTAATCCTATGAAGTTCGTCCCTGCGTTGGTCGACGGCGATGCAGTAATTGGTGACTCTTACGCAATAGCGTTGGCAAGTATTGAGATGCTCATGTTTAGGGTCTCAAAATTGGTGTTGCTTGACACACTTTTGTTAATCACTTGTTTCCTTGTGACTCGCAGTATTTGGAGGACAAGTACCCCGAGTGTCCTCTTTTACCTCAAGACCTTAAAAAGAAGGCCTTGAATATCCAGGTAATAATGGATTCTGCACCCATATGTTCATGATGGTGACCACAAGTTGTTCACAGCTCACTTAATCTAAAAGTTTCATCTGTGGAAGGAATTTGTTAGTGCACAGCATTATTCAATAGTTAAGCCAAATGCAGTAAACTCCCAGACCCTTTGATCTGGAATGTTCTGCAATCATTGTACTTGTTTACTGGTGTAGTTTTTTTGTTTGTTTGTGTGTGTGTGTTTTTTTTGGGGGGGGGGGGTGTCTTTAGAAAAACTGCCATCCTCAAATTCATGTTAGGAGGCTAAGATCACATAAGAAGCACAGCGGAAAGCACACAAAAGGAAAATAACAGTAAAGGAAAATGTGTATTTCAGGTGACTGGACTGCTGAGCACATGAAACGAAGTTAGGTCCAACAATAATCTAGAAAATATTGTACTGCTCAGTATTCTAAATAGCTGCGCTATAGCTTTTTGGAATCCCAAACGCTAAGTTACGGGTCAATGTTCCGCTATATTAGCTACAATCGCTATAGCTCCAAATAGTGCCACTATTTGCCATAGCTTGTAGCTCGCGATAGCTCTGCTATCCTACATAGGTACCCACGGGCCAAAACAATAGGCCCATTTTGAAATCCAACATTACTAGAAGGCTCGGGTGAATCTCATTATAAGCTTGCAAAGGCTCGGGTGAATCTCATTATAAGGTTAACTATGAGAAAACCTAGCAAGCGTCGAAGGGGGTAGCTGTGGCCAACCGGGAGGTTTGGCTAGTAGCTCTGATCACCAGAGGCCGTGGCGGCTGCCTTGGCTCTTGGCAGTTGAGGTAAGGAGGGAGAGATAGAGGGGAAGAAGGAGATATGCTAATTCTTTCTTATCTTTATTGATCCCTTGAGGCGGCTCATATATAGAGCTGGCCCTTAACAAAAATAGATAACAATTGAAATAGGAAATCATATCTAATCATAACTCTTTCCTAATAACTCTTGATTATAATGTAAATAGGACTAGAAGACTTATCTCCATCTTATTTGGAATCCGAATCCAATCAGAGAACCGCCACCTCCTATGGCGCGACTGAAGTGCTAGTTGGCGTCGACTGCTTGTGCCTTCTGTGGTACTGCAGTCCCCACATAACATCTCTCCCGTCCTTGGGAAACAGCTCATCCTCGAGCTGAAAGTCAGGGTAGGCCGCCTTGAAATCTGGGACCGGTTCCCAAGTGGCGTTGGCTTCATAAGCCCCCAGCCAATGCGCAAGAACGTGCCATACGTCACGACATAAGCTAGCGGCCAAAACTTTAGTAGGTTGCGGGATGGCCCAGCCCTCTTGGATGGCGGGAAGTGTCGGCGGTTCGCCTGGAGGCTCACCGTGAAATTTCTTGAGCAAACCAACATGGAAGACATCATGGAGACATGTTCCTGGAGTCAAGACCAGCCGATAGGCCACTGACCCAACCTTCTCTAGAATGTGGTATGGACCGTAGAACTTAGGTGTGAGTTTCCCCAATTTGTGGCCTGGAAGAGATATAATTGGGCGATGCGAAGCCACACCCACTCACTAATCTCAAATGGGACCTCTCTGTGTTTACTGTCATAATACCCTTTGGCATATTGCTAGGCCTAGAGGAGACGATCACGAACATCGGTGAGGAACTTGTCACGGTCCTAGAGGGTGGCCTCCACAGCTGCCACGCGGGCGGAGCCTTCAGAGTATTGGAGCAATGATGGTGGATTGCGCCCATAGACGACTTTGAATGGGGTCTCCCGACAAGCAGAATGGTACGAGGTATTATAGGAGTATTCTGTCCAAGGAAGCCAATCAACCCAATGTCATGGCGAATCACCTGTCAGACAGTGAAGGTACATGACAATCACTTTGTTGACGCCTGGCCGTCAGACTGCGGGTGAAACACGGAGCTCATATGGAGACGAACACCTACCAAGCGGAATATGTCCTTCCAAAAGATACCCTGTAAAAACAGGGTCGCGATCACTGACAATGGACTGCGGAAACCTGTGGAGCCAAACTATGTCGGTGAAGAATGCATGGGCCACTGAAGATGCCGTGTACGGGTGACTTAAGGGGATAAAGTGAGCAAATGTGGAGAAGCGATCAATGACGGAAAGAATAATTGATTTGCCCTGGACATGAGGCAGCCCTTCGACGAAGTCTATTGAAATATCAGCCCAGACAATAGATGGCACAGGCAGCGGTTGGAGCAGACCAGCAGGGTGTAAATGTTTAGTTTTATTATGTTGGCATGTGACACAAGATCGCACAAGGTCCTGCACAATTTGATGGTCACCTAGCACATGAAAATCAGCCCTCAATCAGTGAAGAGTCTTAGCAATTCCTTCATGCTGTGTGTGTGCCGCAGTTTAGATGCTATGCAGAGATGGAGAAGAAGCCGGAACAAAGATACGCTTGTTGTTCAATAGCAATCCATCCCGCATACTCCATGGTACTTGCCGCTAAGAACCTTTGTACCCAACGCCGACAGTTCTGCCGAGGAGGCCAATTCCGTCCGAAGCTCATCAAACAGGGAAAAGGAGGGCACGGACAAGGCTAGAGTCACTGGGAAGTGCTCGACATCACGCTAGAAACTTCAAGATGTAGTGATCAATATGGACGGTGAAAGTGCGTCCCCAAAGGTATGGGCGCCAATGGCAGACCGCATGGACCAAACCGATGAGTTCCTGCTCATAAGCGGCCAATTTAGCATGGCGGGTGGCAATGGGGTGGTTGAAGAAGGCCAGGGGTCCAGCACCTTGATGAAGGACCGCCCCAAATCCCGTGCCCGAGGCATCGCACTCCACAACAAAGCGGGCGGTGAAGTCAGGTAGTTGTAGAATAGGGGTCGTGGCGCACAGCAGAGTAGCACCAGGAATTTGTTCTGATATGCTTGAACCGATCCTTCAAATGGCAACCACGCAAGGGTGCCAAGGAAGTTGCTACCAAGGGACGGTCGAAGCATTGATGGCATAGCTCCTTGAGGTGTTCCCAGGATGGCTCCCCGAAATCCTGTTCGAACTGTCCATACCACAATTGAGCAATTCCGGTGAGATGATACGAAGCCAACCAGACTTTGAAGAATTGATCACATCTATTGAGCCAAGTGAGGGGATCTTCCATGCCGTCATACTCCGGGAAATCCAATTTGTGGTAGCGGGGTGGTATATGAGGTGCTGGAAGGTGGTGACTGGCAGCTGTCGTGCGGCAGTAGCTAGGTTTATGGTTGGCGGTGGGGCCAGATTGCCTTGGGTGGCGGCAGAGGCCGTCGGTTGCGGAAGGAAACCGGCGGAAAGATCAACTGTCCTCTTCTCCAATGCTAGGATGCGGCTTGCAAGGTCGCTCAAGTTGCAGTGGACCTCATCCACCCGATCACTCAGGCTGGCATGGTTGTTGTCGACATGGAGGGTCATATCCTTGATCGCCTCCAGGACTGTCGCCAGAGCAGAGTCGCCGCTTTCCTCTGATCCTGGCATGGCGGAAGCTTCTAGCCCTGGCTCTAATACCAAATTGTTGGAGCCCAGGTTCCAAAGGGGGTAGCGGTGGTCAACCGGGTGGTTTGGCTGACAGCTTCGATTGCCAGACGCCGTGGCGGCTGCCCTGGCTCTCGGCAGTTGAGGTAAGGAGGGAGAGATAGAGGGGAAGGAGGAGATATGCTAATTCTTGCTTATCTTTATTGATCCCTTCATGCGGCTCATATAAAGAGCTGGCCCTTAACAAAAATAGATTACAACTGAAATAGGAAATCATATCTAATCATAACTCTTTCCTAACAACTCTTGATTATAACGTAAATAGGACTAGAAGACTTATCTTCATCTTATTTGGAATCTGAATCCAACCAGAGATCCGTCACCTCCTATGGCACGACTGAAGTGCTGGTTGGCGCCGGCTGCTTGTGCCTTCTGTGGTACTGCAGTCCCCACATAACAAAGCGACCTCGTCTCGCCCTTTTTCAGTACTCCAGCATTCATATTTCTTAGTGATTAAGTACTAGCTGTTAAAAACATTATGATATGGTTATCATTTTATGATCTTCTGGACATGTATTAGCATTATTGTTGATTCCAGACTTATGTTGATTCCAGCATTCATATTAGCATTTTTTATTTTTTAATACTAAAAACGCGACAAAGGATAGCTTCCGCGATAGATACTGTAGCTTTTTTGGGACCTTGCCTCGAAGCCGCGAAAATCGCGATTTAAAACCGTGGTACTACAACTGTATATGTTCGATTTGTTTTTTGTCAATTCATAATGCCTAATGTGAATTTTCCTCTACTAACTTTTATGGCAGATAGCAAACATTGTGTGTTCTGGTATTCAACCTCATCAGAATCGAACTTTGGTGGTAAGCACTGACTTACTGTGCATTGCTTACAGCCATATATGGTTGCTCGTCTAGAATTTGATTGCTCAGTTTACCTGAGTCCATATAGGGATGGCTACCCATGTGCATTGTGCAATGACGCAATTTTTGTGCTGCAGATTGATTCTATTTTCTATATTTAGACAACTTATGCTTTTGAAGCAAAATATACTGTGCAGCTCATTTCGAAAACAAAAACTACTGTACAGCAACATAACTTGGTGTGGTGCTTATTTCTTGGCAGAGGTTCATTGAGCAAAAGCTTGGTACAGGGGAGAGCTTCCCATGGACTCAACAACAGATTGACAGAGGTTTCACAGGTTGTCTTCACATACATAACCATTCTTTATTAATAATTAAATTAGCTACTAAATTTTTGCAGCATTACTTTCATCCAGCAAATTTGCTTTTAAGAAAATGCTACTCACTGTGCAATTCTGTTCTCAAACGTTTTGAGAAACTCATAGTTCTTTTAGGTATTTGATTTTCGATATTTATGCTTAGCATTCTTTGTTTCTTTGATCCCTACTGCTTTGTGGTGTTGGTTATGCTATGATGTGCTCACTTTCCCCCCATGGTTTAGCTGTTGAGAACCTGATACACAGCAGTGCTGGGAAGTACGCTACAGGAGATGAAGTCCAACTGGTTCGTTTGCTGCCCTGAGCTTCCTATCTCCTCATTTTTTGGGTTGAAAATTTTGTTGTATTTGGAATGAATGTATCTTGCAGTGGTTTCATCTATTATTGTCGTATCTTGCTTGCAAAAGGCGCCCCTTTTCGCTTGAAACAGGGTGAAGTGCTCTTGTATTGATCTGAAGTATGTTTATGCATGTGTTGAAAATAAACAGTAATAACAAAAATAAAATGCACCAACAGTCTTTCTGTTCTCCTAGAGTCGGATGAAATTTACGAGGGTTCTTTTGAAACTTGATACAACAATGTTTATCCCTTGCTCAAACTAAAGGAGAGGGCATGGATTATTACCAAGAAATGAAATTTAGGTTTGTGTTTTCCTGACTAGCAAGGGATAGAGCTCCTATATGTCTACATCTCGTTATTGTTTAATATCTATTACGATTGTACAGTATTATAGTGGCATCAAGACATATTATAATCTCCTCTGAAATGAAATAGAATCCCTAATGCAACACTTCTGGTGCAGCGTGATACAACATAGCCATCAGTGCTCGTTCAACTAGGAGTTCCAGTTCACCAAAGATTATGTGAACAGCTCTTCATTCTTGTCCAACCTCTGGATCACTACCAATAACCAAAGCATGGTTCCATTGCTCACTTTACTTTCCATGAGAATCCTAGATCGTGCATTTGGCAACATGCCTTTGTTTAATTAATTATGATAATACATACTGCCAACATCACTGCAAGTGTAAACCAGCCCTGAGTTGACTGGACTAATTGTTGCTATGTTGCATTTTCTTTACATGCAGGCAGATGTATTCCTGGCACCCCAGATTTATGCAGCAGTAACGCTCTATCAAATCGACATGGTGCTGTTCTTTTGCTTTCTTATTATAACCTATACTTGTCCAGATGCCCTTGTATCTATCTTCGAGGAACTAACGAAACGTGCTGTGTTGCCACAGTCGAATTATCCCACTCTCGCGAGGCTCCACGATGAGTATATGAAACATCCTGCATTTCAAGCAGCACTCCCTGACAGGCAACCGGATGCCCCCTCCTCTACCTAGAAACTGCATTGCTGGGGTTGCATCACTCTTGTATACTGGTCATCTGAAAATAGATTGTGAGTCAATCAGTAGTCATTACTTTGTACCATGCCTTTCCCCTGTGCAAAGTGCAAATAGTTGTATGCTTTCAAAGCCTGTATTCCAAATAAACTTTTGTGATCACTAGTCTTTGGATGGCTCAAGGCTTCATGTGTGAGATTAGGCTCGAACTCTGGAAAACATTGAAAAGCAAGGATGAAATAACAGTGGGCAGTGGCTTTAGGGCGCCTTTGGTTGAGCTTTTGGGAGCTACTTTTGCTTCCAAAAAGCCGAAAGTCAACCAAAGGGTGGAAACCAGAAGCTGCTACTTTTGGGTAGTACAGTTTTGAAAGCACCTTGGACCCTACTTTTGGCTTTTGGCTTTTGCTTTTTGAAATGGTGAAAATAGAGAGCTGTTTCACAGTTGTTTGAAGGAAAATAGAGATAGGAGGTAAGTTTTATACTTGTTTGAACCAAGCAGCTTACAGCTTTTCCACATCCACAACCTCTGCAGTTTTTCCACACACCTGACACAAAGACTTTTGAAGCCACAGCTCAACCAAACACACCTTTACACACTGCTTATTGGTTCCTGTATCTTGCATTCTTGTAGGAGCGCAAAGGGAGCCCATCTAATCCAATGTATTTCCTGGACTGTAAAGTTACATGTTTGATAAAATTTTTATGAAAATTCTACATGTTTGATAAATTTGATTGGTGATATTTCTAGATGGGAGTGGGACAAAGGAGAAGATTGATGAAAGCACATGAAGCGACCAGTGGCGGACCCAGGATTTGAATCCAGGGTATGCTTAACTAAAAAATTATTATCCAATGTTGATATAATCTAATACAAAATTTCGTAAACGGTTGGTAAAAACATAGTATATCTAAAAGATCTCATAATACCTTAAATTCAACAAATAAGTTCAAATTTGCATAACGATAATATAAATTGTTCAAATGTAATATAAGGTCTTACATAAATAGAAGATCTTCAAGATCCTTGATCACCACTACAATTGGAGAATTATCATCTCAGATGACCCTTTTCAATTAGAGAATTATCATCTACAATAGGATCGACGGTTGTTCATCTAAAGCTGAAATTGGTGGTGGTGGAGCACAAGATACATTCTTTTTGCTTCATGTTTCGAAAAAGCAATGCAATACTTCCGTTCTTCCTCTTCATGCCTCTAGCCTCTCAATTCAGTGCTAATGTGTGTTGTAGATCTAAAAAAGATCATATTAACCATTTAGCATGTAAAATATTTAGATTTTAGTCTAACAATGCAAGACTATAGCCCAAATTAATGCAATGGTAAAATAAAATCTAAAATCTAAATTATTAGTCTAAAATCTAAAGTCTAAATTACTAAATTGATAAAAAAACAAGTAGAGAAAAATTACCCTCAAACACCCAGCTTCTTTTTCCTCATTTCCTCATTAAATCGGCTCCTCCCTCAGCTTTCTCGGCCAGTCGGCCTCTCGGCCTCTCCGCTCTCCCGACTGGCCGACTCCTCCCTTCCGTCGGCAGCGCCTCCTCGCCTCGCCTCTCCCGGCCTCTCGGCCTCTCCGCTCTCTCGGCCTCCCTCAGCTCACCTCCTCCCTCGCGCGGCGCCTCCTCGCTCGCCTCCCTCGGCGGCGGCGCCTCCTCGCTCGCTCTCTCGGCCTCTCGGCCTCTCGCTCTCCCGGCTCCTCGGCGCCGCGCCACGCGCCAGCCCGAGCCGCCGACTCCGGCCGGCGCCGGTGCCGCCTCGCCCGCTGGCTCGCTCGAGGCGCGAGGCGAGGCGAGGCCGAGGCGCTCGGCGATCCTCTCTCTCGGCCTCTCCGCTCTCCCTAGTCCTCCTCGCCGCGCGCAGCCTCCTAGTCCTCCCTCGCCGCACGGCGCAGCTGTATGGATTCCCGACAAAGGCGAGGCGAGGCGTGCAAGCGCGAATGAGTGGAGGCGGATGGGCGCGATCCAACACCGAATCCGATTGGCGCTGCGGTTAGGGCTTAGGGCAAAAATTTTGGGCCAAGGATTTTTGGGCCAAATTGTGTCACAGCGTGGTAGTCCGCCTATATGGACTACCGACTGGCTCGCCACAAGCGACCAGCCACGATGTTGACTAGTAACGTGTGCCCGTCGCGTGGGAGAGTCAAGATATCACCAAGAATGCACTTGTTATCCGATGTTGTAAAAATGGTATATAATAGTAAGGACAAGGTGCTATTGCGTGGTTAAGCGTTACGCGATTAATTAAATTAACAATTGTGACCGAACAATTGCATCGTTCGTAGTAATATGTTTATTTAAATTTAAATTTTATTATTAATAATTTATTTATCAAGACAATATATCTATAACAGACATGATTAACCATTATTTATAGTCTATAGTTTGTATTACTTAGTGCCCATTGTTTAAAAAAACAGATGCCATGGTACCATCGTTATGCAATGGTAGAACATATGAATCCGCAGACTGCGGGTATTTAATTGACAGATTTAGGAATGTGTACTATATAAAACAGAGTGCTAAGAAAAGGTTATGCAAGCAGTCACACATTAGGATAATTGAAGAAAATAAAATCAAATATAAAAGTGTGAGGAGCGAATGATAAAAAATGGGATCCCCACTTCGTTAGGTTCAGGACAAACCACTTGTGTGTCGCAAAGTATATATTCAAAGTCTAAGCCATTCCTAAACCTAACAAAATAATACATAAACAAAATGATTCTTTTCCACTGTTTATCTATATGCAGGACACAATAACTCGAATATGCAAGCCTAAACTAAAAATTCCGTTTCGACAATGATTCGGGACACGTGGCACCAGCTCGCGAACGCGGTCGGGAGGGGTCCAAACGGAATTTTTGATTTAGGGCCAAAAGTGGAATTTCGGTGGGTCCAAAGTGTCCAGACCACTGATTCTTTGTGGGGGATCAACCCTCACGCCTGTTGAGCTCGCCGGCCGAGCCACCTAAATGGCATATACTCATCGTTGCTAACCTGCCATGTTTCTCTCTCCCTCTGAACTATGAAAGAGATAGAAAGAAAAGACAAAGTAGAACTAGAAAAAGATTATACCTGGGTTGGTTTTCCCTCACGCCAGCGACTAGCTCTCGCAGCCGGGGTGTGTTCTCGCTCATGCCACCGATGAGCTTTCTGGCAGCCGAAGAGAAAATGGATGAAAAGCCAAAAAAAAAAAAAATAAAAAGTGTATACCGTCGTGGGTTTCCCTCACCGTCGATGAGCTCACTGATCACCAGAAACAAACATGGAAGGGTGCAAGATCTGAAAAACTTGGAGCCGATGAAGGAGTTTTTTTTCGAAATAGAGAACGACAGAGAGATTAATTTGAGCTTTCAAAAATAGGAGGAGCATCGTCCAGACATTGTATCCAGCAAAACAATACATGGACACATTGAATAGTACTTCTATGCTTTCCTCTCCAACAAGAACAACACTAATCTTAAAGCACATGAAGAAATAAGTAATATCTATCCACCATTCATCGTGTTTTAAAAATTATACAAATCACTATTGAGAAAAGTGTAGAAGTACGTTTCACATTTTCTCTACATCCAAGAAATGTCTCAAACACTCGAATTAAAAAATGAATAGATTTGCTAAATCTCAGTAGCTTGATATTTTCTAAATCTTTATTAAGTTTCTAACATTTTGATCTTGTGCTGAGATTTGTGCTTCGGCTAGGGTCGTCATCCACCTCTCTAGCGCCCCATTTGTTATTTCCGTCGGGATAGGGTTTGAGTTCATCGAAGCCCGAGCATAGATAGAGGAAGGGGCAGCGAAAGCACGACGATGGGCAGGCCGTGAGTTAAAGGAGGGTGGTGGAGGTCGGTAGGGGCAACGAGGCTAAAAGCAGTTGGTTAGAAGGTGGTGAGAGGTTGCTATCGAAGACAAGGAAGAAGATGACATAGGGGAATCCCGTTGGAGAGGAGAAAGAACGGTGGTGCGGGGATGGCTCATTGGAGAGGATGAAGAAGATGGTGAGGGCAGCACACAAGAGGTGTGGAGGGTAGTGGCTAGAGGAAGGTGGTGAGGTTAGGGTTTTGGATGAGATGTTGGGTTTATATAGTAGATGTAGGAGATAACAATGATGATTAGATACAGATCCAAATGCTAGAAAAAATGAAGAGATTTTAGAAGAAAAAAAGAGATCGATGAATAAATGGACACAGTAATTCTTTTCCATTTTCTCTACGTCCAAGGAATGTCTCGAACACTCGAATTAATGTCTCAAAACATTCTTCGCTTTGTACGTGCGTCACGTCCAAGAGCGCGTCCAAACTACTCTAAACCCGCACGGCCGCGGCCGAGTAAACGAACCCGCCGAACCCCCGCGGCACGGGCACACGGCGCGCGCCACCTGCGTCCATCACCCACGCAGCGTACTTGCCGTCTTCGGTCGCGTTGGCCACCGTGCCGAACACGAACGCGGCGGCGCCGTCGCCCACGCCGACCGCCTTCACGCAGGCTTCCATGCCGGGTGGCCCGTCTGCCACGTCCCTCCACGCTCCCCCGGCGCCGTCCCATTCCCGCACGCCGCCCTTCCCGGCCCCGACGGCCCACACCTTCCCGCCCACCGAGGCCAGGCACGTCCCGGGCGTGTCAGGGACCATGTCTCCGTCGTTGGACCAGGCGTCGCCGGTTGTGTACCACTCGGCGGTCTTCTTGAACGCGCCTTGGGCATCGGTTGGGTAGCCGCTGGCCACAAGGACGCGGCCGGGGGTCGCGACGAGCTGTGGCTCGTCGCGCTCCTCGGACATGTTCGGGAGCGCGAGCCAGGCGTCGGCGGCGACGTTGTATGCAAAGGCGGATCGGAGCGCGTTCTTGGACTCGTCGTGGCCGCCGGCGACGTGGACATTGCCGTCTTCACCGGCGCAGCCGAAGAAGCTCCGGGAGTCCGGCATGGGCTGACCGCACCGCCACGCGCCGGCGGGGACGTCCAACACGCGGACGTTGCGGGTCGGGCTGAGCGTGTCCGGGTCCCATCCCCCGACGACAGCGACGTGCCGGCCATCGCCGGCGGCCGCGCACTGCGCGAAGAGCGGCACGGCTCCCCACGCCGCCACGCCCTCCACGCGCTGCCACTCGCCGGTGGTGAGGTTCGCCGCGGCCAGCCCGCACTCCGGCGGCGAGCTCTTCCCATTGCCGGCCGCGGGCGCGGGCGCCGCCTGGACGAGGAACACGACGTCCTCGGCCACTCCGGCGATCCTCCGGCTCCGGCGGAACTCGCACGACCCGACGGCGCGTCGCCACCCCCGGCACACGTGGCGCATCGGGCGGTGCGACCGGCTCGGCACCCGCGCCAGGCACTCCATGGCCACGTCGTCCGGCAAACCCGGGATGAGCTCCCCCTCCCCCACGACACTTGCTTGCTTGCTGTTCTTGGAAGCAGCACAGCAGCGTGCGTCCTCTCTCTCAATGGCGCCCATGGAGATCGCAGTGCAGGATGGTGTGATTCTTTCTAGCTTTGCGATGTGGAATGTGACCTGTGTGAGGGGCTTTGGGGGTTTAAGTAGAGGGAGAGTGAGAGTGAGGACAATTATTTTTGGTTGTGGCTTATAGTTTTTGGACTGTTTGTATAAGAGATTACGGAGTAACAGAAACTCACGTGCGGTTTTTACCAATACAAATGAAGTTAGTAAAATATATACTACAATTAACTAGTAGACTATATCTTAAAAAAATACTCCGTTTAAAAACTAGTTACTGTAGAAAAGCCGAAAAGCAGCTTTTAAAAGTTGAAAAGAACAGAGCCTTAGTTTAGAATTTTAGTAGCAAAGTGGTAGGTGTTGGAAGGTGAACTGGTTAGCGCATTAGCTTAATATGATACTAGAGTTAAGAGATTTTAAGCATAATTAAAAAATAATTATAACTTACTTCTTTTGCCTTAGATCTAAGAATAATTTATACAACCCAATACTAGAAACTAACATACGGTTTATTGAAACACAACACGAGCTAGCTTTTCGGGAAGAGGGTGAAAATAATACAGTACTAGTCGAGTAAGATTAATCTTGTAGGAGTACCGAAATGGGAGCCAATCTAATCCAATGTGACTGTAGAGTGAAAACAATAAAGTATTAGTGGAGTAAATATGCTTGTAGGAGTACTGAAATGGCCCACTCAGTTTCGGTTTAATCTTCTGATTTTTAGTTCACTATTTTCAATTTTTTATTTTTTTAGGTTTTTAAGCTTTTTTACTTTTTATTTTTTTCGTATTCATTGTATTATTTGTGATGGGTTAATATATTTTTCTATTTTTAATTTTTTAAATTTAATTACACCAAATAAGATACCATCAATTACAGTATAAAATAAATCAGTTACAGTATAAAATAAATCATAAACTAATTTATTTTAGTCAAACTAAACGGCTCCTACAGTTTTTTTTGACAAATTTGACTGATGATATTTTTTTAGGTGGGAATGGAGTAGAAAGGAGAACTAGAGAGGATTGGTGAACGCTGAGCACATGATGGGAGGAGCCATTGATGCTGACGGGTAACATTTGCCTGTCACATTGGTGTAATCTTTTTCTTTTTCCTCAAGAGTCAAGATATTCTCGAATTTTCATTCTAAGAAGTATTAAGGTGACTAATCTGGAGTTGCGAGAAAGGTATATGCTCGGAATGACACACTACCGAGTATGTCCATGTCTCGATCCGATTCATTGGTGTTCAGTTGAACATCAATTTTTTTGTGTAATACATAATATTTACTAAATATATTACACATATATACTGATAATAAGACAAAAAAATTTCATATATGTATCTCCAATTGATTTTAACTCACTCTTACATCTCCCCTCCCCCATTGATTTCAACCCACTCCTATATTGGGGAATTTGCCTAGAGCCTAGACGAGCGATGAACTTCAAGCTTCGAGATCACGCATGTGAACACGAGTAAACACCGATTGATCTCTTTTCTTTTGCGATGCGATGCTCTCCGTCTATGTCCTTTTTGTTTTTATATAGAAAAGTAACATACAAGACTTCGGAACCAACACAGTATACCATGCTGAGAGTCCGACACGGACACATCTTGACTTTCCTTTTTTTTATGACTACTCTGAATCCTGACCTCTCACGACTTCAGTACTTAACAACAACTACTACAGTACTTTTATGACTACGACTGATATAGTACTTTTATGACTACGAATTCTACATTACTTCTAGGATTTGTCGTGGTCATATTCTGCCGTAGTCGTAGCCTGCTGTGGTCATAAATATACTCTGGTCGTGGACTCGACCAGACTTGAAAACAACTAAATTAATTCTAACAATCTCCTACTTAATCTTGTTGTCTCCGTCGATGTTCCGCACACCGATCTTCTCCCTCATCTCTATGAACTCATTCTTCCGAGCGACTTGGTCAGGATGTCAGCGAGCTGGTCTTTCGTGCAAACATGTTGCACCTCTATCACCTCTGATTCCACACACTCTTATGTAATGGAAACGAGTATCGATGTGATTGTTTCTCTCATGATAGACTGGGTTCTTGCACAATGCAATTGTAGACTGATTGTCAATCTTCAATGTTACCTTCTCAATCTTTGTCTTTAACATGTCAGCCAACAATCTCCCAGCCACACTCCTTGACATGCTGCCGCACAAGCTGCAATGTTCTCTACTTCACATGAGGATAAAGCGATCATCTTCTACTTTTGCGAATACCAACTGATTGGGTTCGACCCAAGGAAAAATGCCATGCCTGAAGTACTCTTCTGATCATCCGTATCACCGGCTAGATCACTGTCTAAGTAATCGATCAGCCCCAAACCTTCTTCTTTCTTCTCGTAGACACACCTGTAACTCAAAGTTTCTTTCACGTACCTCAGTATGTGCTTTATAGCACCCATATGCTCTGTAGTCGGCTTCTCCATGTACCTGCTCACTATGCCAACCGAGAACGCTAAGTCCAGCGTATGTGTAGCAAGTATCTCGAACTTCCGACTATGCTTTGGTACAGAGTCTTGTCTACGGGAGAGTTTGTGATGTCCTTGCTCAACTTCAAGCGGGGTTTCATCGAAACTTGTGTTGGATTGTAATCCTTCATGTTGCATTTGTCCTTTATTGCATATGCGGACTGGCTGAGAGTAATCTTCCTAGAGCTCTGACGTACTTCAATGCCCAAGTAGTACCTGAGTAACTTGAGGTCACTCATGCTAAATAATTTTTCATCTGGCTTTTGAAGCTATTGATCTCCTCAATAATTTCTCCAGTGATGATCAAATCATCCACATAAACTCCAACCAACAAACTCCCTTCTCCTTGGCTTCGTTTGTATACTGCATGCTCTAACAAGTATATTTCAAAACCAAGTGCTATCAGAGACTTGTCTAGTTTCGAATTCCAAGCTCTTGGGGCTTGACAGACCATATAAGGTTTTGTGCAATCTTAACACCATATGTTCTTCACCTTTCTTCTCAAATCCTAGAGGTTACACAATATAGACTTCTTCTAGGTCGTCGTTGAGGAAGACTGATTTCACATTCATATGTTGAACCTCCCATCCTTCATGCGCCACGATCACAATAAGCAGGTGCACCATTTCTAGCCTTGCCACATGAGCAAAGACTTCATCGAAATCAACGCCTTGTCGTTGAACGTATCCCTTTGCAACTAGTCTTACCTTGTGCTTTATGATCATGTCTTGGGTGTCCTTCTTCAACTTATACACCCACTTCAAACCAATTGGTTTGTGACTGAATGGCAATGGAACAAGTTGCCATGTTCCATATTCTTGGATAGAGGACATCTCCTCCTTCATAGCTTTTCTTAACTCTGGTTTCGCCTTGGATATTTCAAAGTTCACAGGCTCCTCCTCTTTGAGTAAGCAGAATACTGAATCTTCCAGCTCTATTGGAGATGTGGCATCATAGAAACTTTTGATGTCACGTTCTTGTTGGGGTCATTCAGATGAGCTTACGTCAAGCTCCAACCTTCGCGGAGCTCCAGGTGAGACCGGCGCTCCCAGCGTTGTTGCAGGAGTCAGTGGTGTAGATAAGCTAGGCATCCCAGACCTTGTGCTCGTACCGATCGTGGTCGTGACTGGAGTTTCTGCTTCATGGTCTTGTTTTCCGACTACATCCTCTGTGGTCATAGTGTTGGAAGTCACTGCGTGGTCGTTAGAACCTTCATCAGTGTTAGGAGGATAATGTGCTGTGAAGATGTCTTCTATCGGTCGTACCTCTGCTGAGGGATATCTGCTCCACTCCCACTTCCTCTCCTCCTAGAACAATGCATTACGATGTCGTGTCGTCGGATTAAACATCTGATAGCCTTTCATCTTTGAATCATACCCAATAAACACCATTGGCTTGCTTTCATTGTCTAACTTGGAGAGGTGTGGTGTGGTCATCTTCACATGTGCTATGCATCCGAATGTGTGGAGGTGACCAACTCTTGGCTTATGGTCGTAGTAGGCTTTGTAAGGAGTTTTGCTGATAACGCTCTTCGTTGGTGCCCGATTTACGAGATAAACGGCTGTCGATACCGCTTCTCCCCAAAATTCTCCTAGGACTACTATGCTCTTCAGCAGACTCCTCGCCATGCCAACCACTGTCCGGTTCCTCCTTTCGACCACTCCATTCTGTTGGGGGCAAATAAGGCACTGTCAGAAAATGCCTAATTTCCAATAGCTCACAGTAGTCTTCGAACTTGTTTGAGGTAAACTCGCCACCGCGGTCGGTGTGCAGAGCTTTTAGCCTAAGATTCTGCTCCATCTCGACTGCACTCTTGATCTTCTTGAACGCCTCGAACGCTTCATCTTTGTTTTGGAGTAACGCCAGCCACATATACCTCGTGCAGTCATCTACTAACAATAAGAATCAACGATTTCCTCCATGCATGGTCGAAGTGATTGGTCCACAGATGTCGTTGTGCCACAATTCGAGGGGCATATCTGCTTGGTATAGAGACGTGGTCAGAAATAGTTTCCAATGTTGCTTGCCGATCAGACAACCAACGAAGATATGATCCACGTGCTCGATCATGGGCATGTCTTGCACCATCTTCTTGTGAGCTATATCCTTCAGAGCATGAAAGTTCACATGCCCGTACCTGGCGTGCCATCTCTACGCCTCTTCAGTGCTTCTTGTCAGAAGACACTCCGAGAGAGCTGGATTGATGTGTAATACATACATCCGGTTTCTTGATCTACTCACTTTGGCCAAAAACCTCTAGGTTCTATCTAAGATCGACATTACTTCTCCTTCGACCACAATCTTGCAGCCATTCTTGTCCAGCTGATTGAGGCTGATAATATTGCTTCTCAGCTTTGGGATATAATAAACATTTGTGAGGATACGTTGTTCACCTGTAGAATACTCCAACAGTACCGAGCCCCTTCCTTGTATCTCCACAGCTGAACCATGTCCAAATTTAATTGAGCCTTTCACCGCTATGTCAATCTCAGCAAATTTCTCCTTATAGCCATTCATGTGGTTACTTGTGCCGATATCAAGATACCAAGCCTTGTTTTGAGTGCCGCTAAGCTTTGCCAACACCTTGTCTTTCGCGCAGGAATATCTCCTCTTCAAGCGTTAGGACTATATGGATGAGTTTACATGTTTCGACCATCAACAGTTGAGGATCTTTGTCATTCTGCTTCACTATGAGATTGGCCCTTGCTCTTCGGTTTGGCTTTGGACACTCTTTCATAAAGTGTTCGTACTTGTTGCAGCTGAAGCACTTGACTTTGGTCTTGTCAGAGTCTGGCGGCATTCGTTTATCGACAACATGATCGCCATTGCCTCGACCAGCATTTTTTCCGTGGCCGCGTCCCTGACCTCTTCCGTTATGACCTCCTTTCTGAGCGCTACTCGAGCCCTCATTCTCCATAGTCTTCATGCTCCTCTCTTTCCACTTACTTTGGGTAAAGAGTAGCTTGTCTCCTATGTTCTTTGAGTGCCGTCGACCCTTGAGTCCTTCCTCAAATGTTCTGAGGTGACCGATCGCCTTCATGAGTGACATTGCTAAACTGTTCGATCATTTCGATAATCTGGAGGAATCTATTAGGAATCGAACTGAACAGCTTTTCGATGACGTCGCTCTCTTCCAACTATGTGCCCAGTGAGCGGATCTCACCCACCAACGTGGTGAGTTTCATGGAGTACTCGGTGATTGTTTCCAAGTCTCCCATCTGCAACTTGCTCACTTACCATTTCAGTACTTGCACGCATGCCTTCTTGACACAATTAGGGGTGGAAAAAAGCTCGTTAGTGGGGCTCGTTGGCTCGGTTCAAAATTGCTTCAACTATACTTGTTAATTGGTTCAATATTGAAATGAGTTGATTTCAAATGAATTTGAATTTTGCTCTAGCTCGGCTCAGCTCGTTAGCTCGTTTCTAAAAACACTTTCAAATTATACATAAAATGATATTAAATCAAATTATGTCAATTTTAGGAAAAGCTCGATAAGATGAGGAGTTGGCTCAATATCCACCCCTAGACACAATCTTTGCCTACTTGCATCTCTCTGAGTGCGATCCAGACTTCTTTTGCCATCTCCTTCTCGGTGATTGACATCATCACATCGTCTGGCATCATTTGCGAAATGGCCATCATCGCGCCTTGATCCTTATCACTATTGTCGTCTCCATCTTTGACCACCAACCAAACCCCTAGCGAACGCAAGATTAACTTCATCTTGATAGCCCATATGTCATAATTCGTTTCATTCAACATCGGGTATTGAATCGGGATCATGGCACTTCTTGTCGTCAGCTTGACGAACATGCATGACTTCGATGGATCGAGCTTGTTGCCTATGACCTTGACGAGTGCTTCTAACTTTGACAGATCATCAAGGTTGCTGGACATCACTTCGTCCCCTTAGGCTCTGATACCATTTGTTGGGAAATTTGCCTAGGGCTTAGACGAGCGATGAACTTCAAGCTTCAAATCACACACTCGAACATGAGTAAACACATATTGATTTCTTTTCTTTTGCGACGTGATGCTCTCCGTCTGCGTCCTTTTCACTTTTATATAGAAAAGCAACATACAAGACTTCAAAACCAACACGATATACCATGCTGAGAGTCCGACACGGACACATCCTGACTTTCCTTTTTTTACGACTACTCTGAATCCTGACCTCTTATGACTTCAATACTTAACGATAACTATTACAATACTTTTATGACTACGACGGCTATAATACTTCTACGACTTGTCATGGTCGTAGCCTGCCGTGGTCATATACATACTCTGGTCGTGGGCTTGACCAGACTCGAAGACAACTAGATTAACTCTAACATCCTACACCTCCCCTCTCCAATTCACCTAAAATAACACAACCTAATAACCCATTCGCCCCTCATCAGATTGGCCCGTTGGTCCATCCGTAGACCCCTCAAACTCTAACCTATCCCCTCCCTCCCCCCTCTCTTTGCATCTCTCTTAGGCTCCACTAAGCCAGACCAAAATTGCCAAACTCGGTGGCACTGGCGCATGAGAACGAGGAGCAATTGGTCACCAAACAACTTGGTGAGGGATTGAGAGTAACTCTAGCCTCTGGTTTAGCCTTGGTGGCAAGGAGTATAGCCACAACAAGCGGCGATACATTTGCAAGGAGCAAATGGGTGACAACTGTCACCTAAGAGTGGCGGCTAGGTCGATGAGGTAGTAGGTACTAGGCAACAGCTACACATTGTTGTGCACTGGTGCACGCAGGCCATGCACATCAGACTGCATCAACATAGTTTCATCTTAACTTATTTCGTAATTTCTCTAAATTATTTTTTAATTTTCTAAATTATTTATAGATGTTGTATCTAGTACGAAACATTTTGTACTTTTTTTTGCTATTATGTACTTTTATATTTTATTTGTCAACTCTGAATATCTATTATAGAAATCCTGGGTTCACCACTACTACCATCACGCTGTTAATGATTAGGCGGTTGATTAATTGAATTTAACAATTGCACGGTCTTAATTATATGTCTATTTATATGTAAAATCGATTGATATTTAATAACAATTTATTTACCAATAGAACTATTAGTCATACCTCTAGTATTAAAACATGACTAAGCATTATTTGTTTTTATGGCCGGTATTTCGTCTATATGGTAGGTACATATCAATGAGAGCAAATATGACATGTTTTGACAACTACTTTTTTTTAGGGGGCAGCTGATTGGGGGGAAAACAACATACTATTTTTTTGAGACCGCTAAATGGCCTTCAAATATACCATATGCTAGATGGTTTACCCACCATCAATGTTTAATCAGGCAACTCTAATCGACCGTACGGTCGTTTTTTGACAACATTGTTATTATCTTTCAAGGCAACTCGAACTGACTTTAGTGCGTAATTGGAACTGGATGAAAGTGCGTAATTTAAAAAAAAAACTTTGCAGAGTTTTTCTATAAGACTGAATTGATTATGGAAAATTCTTCTTGAAAGTTAAAGTAAGTGCATGTAAGCTTTACAGAAATGGAAAATATTCTTTGGTCCATTCTCAGGGAAAAGTGACTTATCACTTGCCAGAGAAATGCTTTACCTATTTGACTTCTGCTAAATGTTGTATGGAGAAGACTTTTTAAAAATGTGGTGTCAAACATGTTATCGAATAAATAGGTGCTACTAGCTTTCTTTCTTTTACAACCTCTTGGTATCGAAAGATTCATATATCCTTTCAAGACCAACAACAGTTGAAAAATAAATATATATATACCCGGCAGGATGCATAGAGAGGGTGAAGAAAAGGACTTGGGATCAATCTCCTAACCTGCGTACTAACTGCAAATTGGATGAGGCCACCCGGATGCTCTTCATGATATGAAAAGGACGTAGGGACACAAGAACACACCTCATGGGTGGCTTTACAGAGATCAACATCCGGCAGAAAACCAATCTTTGGCCGCAAATAGTTCGGGTTACCACTTGTCATTTAGCACTTGCTATTATCTGATCTGGCTGTCTTTTGCTGTATACTAGTCCTGTGCCCGTACGTTATAACGGAAAACAAAACTTAGACATAAATATTATGTTGCAATTATATATTTTTGCTGAAAGAATAGAAGTTTGTTTTTTTTACTTGACTACATGACCTACCTCTAATATCATAGACAGCCAAATGTACGTATAGAATAACCTAAACAATTCAACTAACCAAACATCTAAATCCGAAATCTTTTTCATACACCTCGCCTTTAGCATAACCGCATAAACAATATGGATCGAAAATAATAGTACACGCTTCCTTGCCGGTGCCATTTCTAACCTGCTCAGAAAGTTAGTAGTGAAGGACACAGTTAAAACGACAATGTAGCCCTTGACATGGGATTTTTTTTTGTACGCCATTGCATGGTGGGAATAAAAATGAAAACAATTCACCAAGAGAAGAGGTGCATCTTCATGTAACACCCCGAAAATGCAATTGCAAAGATTAGTAATAATCCTTTCTTAATTATATTTCCTTAATTACCTTCCTTAATCAACCTCCTAACATAGTGCAAATTAGGTTATGCTGGAACAAATAGTGGTATCACCCTCATTTATATACTGCAACAAGTTTTAAAGAACTTTTTTTTTCCAAAAATGCGAAACAGAAAAATAAATTCGAAATAAGAAAATATAATAGCACATATGTAATTGAACCTACATTTGCATCTTTTGTTTAATTGACTAAGTAGAAATACATCAAGGTACTTAGAATGAACAATAGATCATTGATATTCTGATGTCTTTGTACAAAACACACAGAAAACTATAGTTACGCACACTTGATCATAACTTATAAGGACAAAGTACTGACAATTCCAAACATCAATCATCAAATTGAATTGAAATTAAAAGCTTGAGAGCAATACATCTCATCAAAGAGGAAATTGATAATGCAGCAAACTACATCTAACATAACAAACGACAGTAATGGATAAAAAGGAAATGTAATGACAAGAAGTAGCAACAACTAACGACGAGTCAAATGCAACAAGCAGTAGAGTTGGCATTTAATTACAAACTAAACACATTAGTAATACATATCAGAGTGTCAGAAAGTTTAAATGTTACCATTGTCCTTTGAAGATGAATCTTTCGGATTAGCCTTGTAGTAAGAGATAATGAGATCTTGGTTGCTATTAATGTAAATACTGTTTATATTGCAATCAGGGTGCCACAATAGATAATCCTCAAAGGACGTGACCAATTCACCATGAAAATTCCAAACTGATATTGATCGACTACGGAAGTCAAGAACAATTGCATCTCATACAGAAAAATAAAAGCTAATGGAGTCACAAACTCACTCGTGCTCACTTCTATTGACTTGAAGTTTCTTACCTGCAGTAGTGCATATAAGTTAATTACAAAGAAGAAACAGAAAATTGTTTTGATTTATCTGCGAGGTTGGTAGTGGGTGCTTGGGTGATGTGTGGCATAGGCAGTTGGGGTGAGGAGAGGATTTAGGGAGATCGCGTCGATGGTGAGGAGGAAGACGGCAGTCATGGCCAGGCTAGATCTGCCAGTGGGGGTGGTAGACGAGATGATTGGGCAATGGCGACGGCAAGCACGGTGGCTAGTGAGGCTGGCGGCTGACACTTGGGTGCTGTGCGGCATAGGCAGTTGGGGTGAGGAGAGGATTCGGGGAGGATGGATGCGACTCGTGAGTGGAGGAGTTGGGAGTACTTTCGTGAGTGGTACGCTGGAATTCTAGACCCATGAGTCGGCGTGGCTACTTTCGTGAGAAGGTGGAGAAGGGGAAAGAACATATTACTTATTAATTTTTTTTAAATAGTAGAGAGATAAGACTGGTAGCTATCAACAACTTAACAGTTTTGTGATGAATGTTCATGAGTTATGTAGATCGCAAAGCCGTGTCACTCACCCACTACTACAGAAAGGCTAATAGTAGACGCCAAATCACACGGTTTTGTTAAACCGTCTGTGATGTACACTATTACAGACAGTTGTAATTTGGAGGCCGTCTGTGGTATTTGTGGCGGAAAAAAGGAGTATCACAGACGGTCGGTCTATATTAAGAACCGTCTGTGATAATCCCAGATTATCACAGACGATTTTTAATAAAAAACCGTCTGTGATAATGGCACTAGGCATTTATTGCGCTGCTCAGATCGCATCGTCTTCTTTTCAATCCAGATCTAGCCACTGCTATGCACTTTTTCACTTAGGAGGAAGCTAGGCGATTTCAGACCAGTTAATTTGGTGGGAAGAGGTAGAGATTGAGCTTTGAAGATTCATACTTTCCTGGTTGCTCTAGATATGGTTAGTAATGAAATTTATTTTTTCTTTAATTGCATTACAATTTAGGTCTAAGTAATCCATGAGTGTTATTGAAGATGGTTAATTTGCAAAATTGTTAGTTATATAATAGCTGTTGTGTTTATAATATGAATTGAGCTAGCAAATTAAGCCTCAATATAATAAATGTGGCTGGTATATATATAGTAATAATTAGTTAATCTAATTTTTAATACTAAGTTGTTATATATGTACGTAACGTAGGACCGAAGCTGGATGTATGCCGCGAGCCGTGTGAGTGAAGAGTACATTAATGGCGTGTCTGCTTTTATAAGAGCCGTCGAGGAGGATATGTTGAATAAGGGGGTGGAATATATGTACTGTCCATGCACTGACTGCGAGAATTTAAAGATGTTTAAGAACCGAGGGCAAATTGAAGCGCACTTGATTTGGAGGGGTTTCAAAAAGGATTATAAGTGTTGGACCAGTCATGGCGAAGTGGATGATCATATGCCACCGGATGACATCACCGGTGAAGTGAATGATATGCCACCGGATGACATCACCGGTGAAGTGAATGACATGCCGCCGGATGATGTCGATTGTCGTTCGGATTCGGATAGGTTGCACGATGATAATCTGGATTAGATGCTTCGCGATGTAGAAGAGAACTATGATGAGAGAGAGTATGTTAAATTCCGGGGCTTGATGGAGGACTCGGAGAAACCTTTGTTCACGTCTGCAAGTACACGAGGTTGTCGGCCGTGCTTGAAGCTGTTGAAATTGAAGGCAAGCAGCGGTTGGTCCGACAAGAGTTTCACGGCGCTGCTAGGTCTTTTAGCGGACATGCTTCCGAGGAGAAATGAGTTGCCTAAAATCACGTATAAAGCCAAGAAGGTTCTTTGTCCGTTGTGAATGGAAGTAGAAAGAATACATGCATATCCGAACGCATTGTATCCTCTACCGTAAAGAGTATGCAAACATGCATGTATGTCCGTGTGCAACGCATCCCGATACAAGCGTAACAATCAATCGGATGATGGGGAGGAGCAGAGGCGAAGAAAGGACCTCTGCTAAGGTGGCATGGTATTTTCCTATAATTCCCGTTTGAAAAGGTTTTTGCAAATCCAAAGGAGGCAAAGCATTGCGTTGGCACTCGGAGGAGTGCAAGAAGGATGGAATGCTAAGGCACCTTGCTGATTCCGCGCGGTGGAGAAACATCGATAGGAGTTTTGCGGACTTGGTGCAGAACCAAGGAATATAAGGTTTGGTGAGTACTGGATGGAATGAATCCTTTCGAGAGCATGAGCGGCCGACATAGCACATGGCCCGTGACTCTCTGCATCTATAACCTTCCTCCTTGGTTGTGTATGTAAAGGATCGCGCGAAGGCTACGAAAACAGAAAACAAAACTTTTCTACCGCGCACACAAGGACATCATGCTTAAGGAGGGATCATGGATCGTTACCACTAGACGCAGCGTGCGTGAAGAAGAGTTGGAGAAGCCGATCCAACCCGCGGCGTCGAGGTAGTAGTGGAAGTAGCCGATCGTCCCGAACAGATCGTCTCCTCCACGCGATCAACCACACCACGAGCATATCCAATATGTAGGTTGTTGATGCCGATCAATGCCGCAACGAGCAGCGCCTCCACCGGTATCCACACGTCCGAGTGGAACGCCGATCGCGAGTGTACCAAAGCACTTGCGGCGGCTAGGGTTTGGCTCGGGAGGTGGCGGCTAGGTTTAGCTCGGGATTAACAGATGCATCCACCCTCACCCCTCGCCTCCATATATATAGACCTCCTCACTTGGGCCTCGTGGTGAGGCCTAATAGGAGTCTATCCGGATCTCTATCCGAATTGAGCCCACATTCGAATCACATTCGAATTAGTGTTCCAACCCGTTAAGTGTGCGACCACAGCAGGTTCACGTATACTTGGTCGTGACCGGAAGCGCTTTTCGGTCACCCTATTAATAGTGGCCTCTAGTAAGACATATTAACCCCAAAGTATACGTAAAGATCATATCGGCTGAACTGTAATGTTCTCATGTACGAATCCCTTTGTCTCACGATATAGATTGAGCTCAAGGCGAGACTGTGTCATCCTCTTAATAGCTCAATCACTCTCTCGATTTCGTGATGGATTATAAACTCGTGATCGACTCCTCAATCACCTTGGCATGGCCATGCACTTTCATAATCCATTACATCGAGGGCCCAGAGATATCTCTCCCATAAGGAGGGGCAAATTCTATCTTGATCATTCACATCCCACTACATGTTTCATAGCAAACCCGAAGACTACTTTTATGACTACCCGATTCACGGAGTAGTGGTTAGTAGTCCCAAAATAGGCTACTACGCATGTTGGGAACCATGATGATCTCAAGTCTAAAATTCTACATAAACACTACTTGAGACCAGCGATGACACATGGAATCTCTGCGGTGTCTCATAGCGGGTCTATCAACATATGTTCACTAACACATGTCCATATTATTGATTTGGTATCTCCATACCATGATCCATGAGACATGATCATCAATCAATACATATGCTGATCTTTGAATCATATTTGTTCCTCATATGATATATAATCAGGGATCATTTAGAAATAGCAATATTTTGGCATTAAGAGTCTCATGAATAAGTCACATACTCATTGATCAATAATGATAATATCTATTTCAAGGAATAAAGCAATGTATCATAAACATAGTATGTGATATATTCAACATCTCCATGTTGCCTCTAGGGCATATCACCAACAGTATGAAGTGAAAGTATATTTTGCTGTCGATACTTATCCAAGGCCCAAAACAACCTGAGAATGATATTGATGTGTTCCTAGCACCGTTGGTGGAAGATCTAAAAGTACTGTGGAACGAAGGGGTACATGTATGGGATGCATACAAACGAGAGAACTTCACTCTGCGCTCCTTATTGTTCTGCACCATAAATGATTATCCTGACCTTGGTAACCAATTGGGCCATAGTATAAAAGGTGCCAAAGCTTGTACTCACTGTTTAGATGGTACCGAGAGTATGTGGCTGAACCACTCACGCAAAACCGTCTACATGCATCACCGTCGGTTCCTTCGGAGGGCTCACCCATACCGCAAGATGAAGAAACAATTTGACGGAGAGAAGGAAGATGGTTCAGCTCCAAGGCATTTAAGGGGACACGAGGTTTATGATATGGTTAAGGATTTAGATGTTGTCCTCGGAAAGGGATGTAAATTGAGGGCTCATGAGAAGAACACCTGGAAGAAGAGATCAATATTTTGGGACTTACCTTATTGGGAGTACCTAGATGTTCGACACTGCATCGACGTCATGCACGTGAAAAGAATGTATCGCGACGCTTGATTGGTCTCTTCTTGAACATCGGTGATAAAACAAAGGGCGGCGTCAACGCGCGGCTTGACTTGGTGACATGGACATCGGGCTTGAGTTAGCACCGACAAGCGCGATAATAGATGAAGCGTACCTTCCCCTGCGTGCGGAAACAAGCGAGAAAGTCGCAGGCGCCATCGCCGCTCTCTGTGCTAGCTAGCCCGCACAACCATCCGAGTAGTGTATGCGTCCAATCCGGCGCAAACCAAGGCCAAATTTTACGTGGGCGACATCCGGTAATAATTATTATCTCTCGAATGCTTGCTCCATTGATAGACCTATTCGAGTAGCTAATTTTGTATCGTTATGTAGGAGCCTCACGAAGTGCGGGCTCCAAGTGAGATATGGCTCCATTCCCTTGTACGCTGCTTGCTTGCGGCGGGCATATTAAATGCAGTATCGGGGCCATGGTGCGGTCAAGCTTTAGCGCCGAGCTTCACAAAAGTTAATGTGGATGGTGTGCATGTCAATTTTGAGGTCGTCCCGCTACGAAGCCCCCAACGACGAGATCGTGACTCTAGGGCGGCCATTGGAACATTCATCCGGTGGCCCAAAAGCGACATCTCCCTGGAGGCTTCTTCACCGGTGGCAGGACCAGAAGGGCAGTGCGAACCAGAGCAACATGCACTGGTGCCATCTCCACAAGGGCAGTGCGAAGCAGAGCTACCTGAACCGGTGCTATCTCCACGGGTGCTATTCTCACCAAAGCAACTTGCATCGTATGTACCATTACAGTCGACTACCATAAAGTCGACCTACAGTCAAGGCAGTGGCTAGGGCAAATCAAAGATGAAGGATGATGACGATATCCCGTACCTGCCATTGGCCCGCAAATTCGTGCTAGGCGAGCCGATGATATTCCCGGAAGAGCAGCTCTTAACCTAGGACTTGGTTGCCAAAGATTCCACGCTTGGTATATGGAACAGTCCAATAGGCCAGAGGCAGAACGGCGCTCAGGTATCACTGTCAAATTCAAGCCGGAACATTTCGTGCACGAAGCTCAGGAATGTGTCTTCACGGTGACCTTTGACGATATATTTGGTCTTTTCACGCTCAACGCTCTCGACGCCTCACTCGTTCGATCTTTGGACTTCGTAATTTGCAAATCGGTCTCTGTTCACGTAATACCGATATATGTCACAATTTGTTGCTTTTCTGTGTATATATATAGATTCATGCTGACCGAAGCTAGATCATCGAAATCACCAATTGGTTTCCTGGACCCACGCTTGGTCGCCATTGATTAGGGGTGCAAATGGAGCGGATATTTCCCGACCGTCCGTCCGTTTTAATTCGGATACAATTCGGAGCAAATTTTTGGATATCCGAAGGTTTTGTCGGATACGGATTCAGATATTTTTTGTCGGATACGGAAACGGATTCGGAACAAGCATTATCCGACGGATACGGAACTATCCGGATGTTTTTCCGGATAGTTACCGAATAGTTATCCGGATAGTTACCGGATACAAAAATGGAGTCGGATTCCTGGTCTCTCTGCTGGCCAGGTGGGATCTCCGACTTTTCTTGTAATGTAGCATCATTTATTTATTTATATAAGATTGCTTGTTTCGGTGGCTATTGCAACGTCGGTACACTCGTATTAGATCCCAGTTTGCTTAGTTTGTCTCTGTCACCATGTGAAATTTGCTTTCGCGCATTATCCGATTAAATATTCGTTACCGAAACTAACCGTATTCGGAGCGGCATGTATTCGCTCGGTATTTGTGACCAAGAATATCCGCATTCGTATTCGTATCCGGCACTATTCGTGTCCGACTCGACTCGATAAAAAATATGAAAAAGGATACGGGATAAGCAATATCCGTCCGTATCCGCTCCGTTTGCACCCCTACCATTGATACCATCAACGAGGATGCATCCTTCATCGAGAACTATATTACAAAAGCACTACTGGCTCACCGCGATAAGGAATATGTTCTTATGCCATACAATGAGCACTTCCATTGGATTTTGATTGTAATTATACCAAAATAGAACAAGGCTATATACCTTGATTCTCTAATTAAGAACAAATCCAAGTACACAGCTATCGCCCAAATACTTGATAGGTAAGTACATTGTACTCTTTCTTTCCTTCCGAATGACTAATCTAACTTTTTCGAATAACGAAGGTCGTTCGCCACATACGTTGCACAAACATGTGGCTCAACGACAGGGGCCAAGCCCTTGAAACATGCTCGCGATTTTGGGTATTCGCTAGCTACACATTAATTAATCATATACAACACTTAGTAGAATGCCTCTTGATTTAACACATTCTATTTTTGCGGTGCCAAAGAAGAAATGGGCAACACGTGTGGATACTACGTGTGCCACCATATGAGACTACTCCTCGATTCCACCAAGATCACCAATTCTAAGGTTTGTCAATCTTCCCACATTTATTTCATACATGTCAGGTTTTATATGTACGTGCATTGATATTCCTATCGACAGGCTGCGCCCATCTCTACATCTGCATTGCAACAGCCGGACTTTGGAAAAATTCGAGGAGAGTTCATTTGGTTTTTGTGGACTAAAGTCATAAGAGCAGATGGAGAGTTCCATTGCGCAGAATGATTTTTTATTGCTCTTATCACTCTGTAATTGTGAATTTGTTAATGGATATTTTATTTCATTTCAATTAATTCATTTGCGAAATGGACCTTATGTCTGTGAATGAAATGTGATGTGAATTGGATGTTTTATGTTTGTCAAATGAATTGAGATGTGAATTGTATGTATACATATACTTGTTTATCTGCTTATTTCAGAGGGCATGGCTAGCATATCCTGAGGCTAGCCAATAAACAGAAATAGATTTAGGGGTAGAAAAGAACATCACAGATGATTTTTAGTTACAAGCCGTCTGTGATAGGTGACATATCACAGACGGTTTGTAAAAAAAACCGTCTGTGATATATCAATATCACAGACGGTTTTTAACTAGTTAAAAACTGTCTGTGATAATCAGATATCACAGATGGTTTTCAGTTAAAAACCGTCTGTGATATTGATATATCATAGACGGTTGTCGAACCGTCTGTGATAACCTTCGATTATCACTGACCCATAAATTCAGACGGTTTAGAAAACCATCTGTGATGACATTTTTGAACCGTCTGTGATGTCCTTTTCCGTAGTAGTGACCTCTAGTGCAAAAATATCCGCTACACCAGAGGTATCGCCGTATGATTACGTAAGATGTTAGATAAAAATGGATGCGTCGTTCGGAACTCCACAACGAAATGTTGACTTAAAAAATACTCTATTTGTTCAAGAGTGTTTTTATACTTTTCTCTCTAATAAAAATAACACTAATTTTAAAATAAACGAAAAGATAAATAGCATATATTTATCATTCATCGTGCTTTAAAATTTATACAAATTACTGTTAAGAAAAGTATAGAAGCACATCTCATAACCATTTTAGACATCGGTCTCCACTCTCCAACATGTGACTTTGACCGGCACTTTTTATATGAATATATTCATAAAACATACAAAACTACTACAATATAAAAATATTTTACATAACTAATTGTTGTGGTTACAGACCAAAGAGAGAGAGAGAGTATGGTAGTGGAGAGTTAGATGAGTAATGGCTTAGGGTCTCTCCCCATGGCCTATGTGGTATATATATATTCACATGGGAAGCGCCTTTACAATTGTACCCTTACATATGAGTATTCCCCTCAGGGGTTCTCATGTTATTACACATGTCCCACTTTGGGCCTTACATTCCTCTAGCAGGCCTGCTGGGTTAGGTGGTGGCCACCCCTACAACAGGAGCCTCTCATGGTGAAGGGCTTCAGGCGGAAGCCATGTTGCCGAGCCCTTTGGCCCCCTCCGTCCCAGCGGCCTGTGAGCTTTTGCAACGTTCGTCGAAGTGTAGTGTTCGCCCTATCGCGGAGGCATGACGCTGGGTGGCTTGGCGAAGCCTTCGTCATCCACAGGGTCCTACGGAGTCGTCAAAGTCGTCTCTGACTTGGCGAGGTCGGCGATTGCCCGGGCCGGGTTGGAGGTGTTGGCGGAGTCAGATGCGTCAGCATAGGTAGGCGGAGCGGGCCCCTGAGTCATCGCGCGCACATCTAACTCTGGCGTCGAATGCCCTTGATGGTAAGCGATTGCCAGCTCACCTAGCAAGGCTTGGCTAACGCGGCGCGAGACTTGAGGCGTCGTGGCCATACCATGTTGCGACGTACCTCCTTCTGGCCGTCCACGCGGCGAAATGCGCTTGGCCCGGCGCAGGTCTTGAAGCATCGTGACTAGACGATGCTGTGACACCCCTCCACCGGTTGAATTTTCCTTCCGCCGGCTGGGCTCCCGCCGGTTGGGCTTCTGCCGGTTGGACTTCTGTCGATTGGCTCCCCCGCTGATAGGGTATATATATGGTGCTGGTGTGGTGTTGTACCTGCATTGTGCGCTCAAACAGATGTTGCTCCCCTAAAACGGGCCCCTTCAGTGCATCCACATTCCCTAGGGGCCTTACGTGGCTTGGGGGTTGTTGATGCACTGATGGAGGCCTGTTTTTCTTGGGAGCTTGGCTAGTGTCTGTTATCGGTGGCTGGGTGCACCCCCTGCCTTCGCGCCGCGCTCCTGCATATAACGGCAAAGTTTGCCCTGTTCTCCTAGACAGGCTCACCTTCAGTCGGGTATTCTGATCGAGCCCATCAGCATTACTTTTTAAAGAATGTTGATGTACTGAAGGTGGCCTGTTTATGAGAATAAGCCAAAACTTGGCGTGACGTGGCCCGCGCTTGCGGCATGTGTGGGAGATGCCGACGGATGAGTCCCTGCACGCGAATCAGCTCCTCAGGGCCAGAGTCGCGGTCGAGACCGTGACCGCGGTGGTGGGGGATGCTCCGCCGCGAGTTCATTGGGCGGCGGAGCCGAAGTTGGAATGGAGGCCGACGCGACGCCAACGGTGCTCCCCGGGCGCGAGGTGAATGCGACCCCGTGGTAGTGCGTCTTAATGGCTCCGGGAATCGCGCCGACCCCTGGGCTGGCACGAGCAGGCTGCAGTAGTCGTACGTGCTTGTCCACTCGAGGTGCACATGCGGCGGGCCGTGATTGGCGCGTCATGGGCTGTCAGCGGTCGCACGACCGCGCCGTTTGCCCCTTTCCTAGAGGAGCGGGGTACGCGCCGTTTGCCGATTGCCCACCTTTCCACACGCGTCCGCGGCTGCTAGTGGTTGTGCTTTTTGCCGACCTTCGGTTGTCGTTATCGTGTAGATTTGCGGTTGTCCCCCATACAAGATGGCGAAGTCCTCCTTGCCGTACGGTATCATGGGCGAGGTTGCCTCCCGGGCATAAGGTCGGCCGGATGGGCGCTCGAAGTCGCTTCGGCGCCGCGCGGTGTCCCTTCGCACGAGTCTTTGCCAGTCGAGTCGGGGCCTCACTATCGGGGAGGACCCCGTTTGGAGTGTTGCGGTTAATGGGTCTGAAGAACCACGCCGACACGCGCCGGGAGCTATGTCTAGTCGTGCACCCTGCATTTATTCCCTGCGCTGACCGACACGCGCTCGGACGGTAATGGCGTGTCATGTGGTGACAGGACTCTGTATGACCACGGTCGTACATGGGCTACGTGTGCCCTCGCGATGCTTTGGCTTCGCGCGTGGGGAGGTGAGTGGTTGTCTTTCGTCGTTTGTGCTTACCGATGGTGGGTGGTGAGGGGTCTTTAAATACCCCCCGTGGTACTGCGCCTGCGCCTCCCCTACCTGCTGTCTGGTTGTTCACGTCGCCTCCTGCATTTGTTCGCCCCATTCCTGCGCTCCTTCTTGCCGTCGAGTTCCCCGTGGACGCGAAATGGCGATTTGCAACGAGCGTGCTTAGGTGGGCGGCTACGCCATCCGCCGGCGGTCCTCGCCGCTTGAGGTGAACTACGCGCTCGAGGAGCACGATCCGGCGGCGGCAGACAAGTGGTGGGCGGCGAAAAAGAGTCAGGGTCCGTACTCCGGCGAGTTGGGCCGCACTCTCGTGACGGAGGACACGATCCGGTCACTGTTGCGGGAGGGGAGGTTATCGGACCGCCAAGCGGTGCGACCGCCTGCCTGCCGATGAGACGGAGCCACGTCCTGAGAAGTCGGAGGCGATCGTCTTCATTGCCTTCTTCGAAGTTGGACTTCGCATACCGTCTGCAGCGATTGTCGGGGACGTGCTGCGGACCTTCAGGCTAGAGTTATCGCAACTGACTCCTAACGCGGTGGCTCACCTTGCCGTGTACAGCTGGGCCCTTCGCGCGGAAGCATGTTGGCCCAGCGCCTCATTGTTCGCGTATTTGCATGAAGCGCGGTGCCAACCGAAGGAGCGGAAGGATGGGACGCTGTCGAAGTTCGGCAGTGTCTACTTCATTCTGCGGGCATCGTGTGGAAGGCTCTTCCCCGCGAACTCGACACGAGGGAAATGGGAGTCCAACTAGACGAGGCGGTGGTTCTATCACCGGGTGGCGAGTGGTAGCGGCCTTGAGTGCACGGGCGGGGCGATCACCTTCAAGACCACGCCCGGCCTAACACTCGACCAGGAAGGCAGGCGGAGTGCGCGAAGACTTGCGGGGTCACCGCCCGCTTCAATATGCGCGACCTCGCCGAGGAGTACACGATGTGCGGTGCGACGCCGCTCGCCCGCGACTGGCACTTTACAACCGGGGAACGACGGGACGACAATGTTCGACCGTCTGTTTGCTCACTGCCCGTGTCGCCTGGCCTTCGTAAGCTTCGACCGTGCCCTCCCCTCCGTTCGTACGTATTGCACCGTGTGTGACTGTGCTTTTGCCCCGCGCAGGAACTCGTCTGGAGGACGCGCAGCGCGTAGCGTGTTCCTTGGGCCATACACCGCCAGAGAGCATGGGCAACGCGCAGCTGCGACTGCGGAGGCGGGATTAGGGCGAATAAACCGCGTGTGCGAGGCCCTAGGGTTTCCCGTGCCGGATCGCACCCCTCCGGATCAGGACGACGGTGTTGTGATGACAAAGCACCATCTCGCAAGAGGACCCAGACCGCTGCGACCACATCACGTGCGGTGGTTGCCGCTGCTCCCGCCGGCGCTGGCGAGCGAGTCCGATTCGCCGGCATCGCGACTCGGGACTTGGAGGGCGCGGTGCGAGGGCGGCGCCAGCGCGAAGAGCGCGCTGCGGGTTCCCGGGAGGAGGTCTCGTCGCTCGCGGCAGTCGCCGAGGCGGAGGTGGTGCTTGCTGGCGGCACCGGTGCGAAATCCCCGTCTGCGGCTACGGCCGTGGTGGGACTGCCCTCCGCGAAAGTATGTGGAGCGCGGTCTCCGCCAATAGCGGCGGCTGAGGCGGAGGTGCCACCCGCGGAGGCTGTGAGGACGAAGCCCCCGGCCACCGTCGTCGTAGCTGTGGAGACCCCTTCGGCAAATATTGTTGCCGGAGAGGCTTCTTTTGTAGCGGTTACCGAGGTGGGCCTTCCCCTCAGGCGAAGCGGCCACACCTACGGCCTACCCTTCAGCGGACTTCACGAGGGTTTGCCGTGGCGACCGTTGTTGGGAGCTTGTGGGACTCCGCGTCGGGCACCGAAGTTCCTCTACTCCGCGCCGGCCCAGCCCCTCGGGCCGGAGTGACCGTGGCGCAGGATCGGTTGGTGCTAGGTCCCGACTCGGAGGTCCCTCCGCCCCGCGAGTCAATGCCGACCACTGGGGCCGAAGTCGTTGCAGCCCCGCCCGGGGCTGGGGAGGCGTCGCCGCGAAGTCCCCTCTGCCACCGAGGGTAAGCTAAGATGGTGTTGCTTTTAGAATAATCTTTCCGCGCCCCATAACAAACATATACTTCTTGCAGCGGCGCTTATCCCGGAGGAAGAGCCACCATTTGAGCATGGGGGGCCTGGCGCCGGCGACACAGATGCGCTGAGGGCCTGGCGCGGGATTGTGAACGACGCGGCCACCAGCATCGGCCAGCAGGCGTTGCAGACCTATGGGTCAGGGCGCCTTGGGGACGCACCGGAAGTGTCGGGAGTGAGGGTAAGCGTCTGTCCCTTGGACCACTTGCAGCCGTTTTAGCGCGTGCTAACCCCTCCACCGCGCAGACACTCGTGCTGGCCCAGGCCCTACAAGCTGCTCACGCTCGTGAGCAAGGAGCGCTTCGGGGTAGGCTACAGGCCGCCGAAGGGGAGCTGCAGGGAGCTACGGGGGCGCGCCCTGCCCAAGAAGCTCGTATACGCCGCCTGGAAGCGGAATGCGCGGAGATGAAGACGTGCACCGAGGAGCTCGTCGCCGCAGCGCGAGCATCAGCCGTTGAAGCGGTGCGGCAAGAAGCTGCTGCGGAGCGGGACGGCTTGCTGCAACAAGTCGCTGCGTTGGAGAGGGAGAACAGCGAGCTTGCCGCCTCTCTAGCGGAGCGAGATCGAGTCTTGGGCGACGCGTCGGTAGCCGCTTGGGACGCCATGTTGGCTTTGGAAGACACCCTCAAGGGGCTTATCGCCGAAGTGCCGGAACGCTCATTCGGGCCCGAGGACCTGTCGCGATCGCTTCGGTGGATCGGAGACACGGCCGCCATTGCACGCGGTGCCGCGATGACCTTTGGCAACGACTGCGCCTACGTGGCGTCATGCCTGCTGTGCGTGCTCCTGCGACTCCACGGCTGCGACCACGTTGCCGGGCTAGCCGATCCTCGACTCGAGATGCTCGCCGGAGGAAGGGTAATGTCCAGTGCCGTGCGCGCCGCCCGCCGCGCCGTGAAGTTCTTCCGTGAGCGGATATGGGAGTACTGCGGGGAGGCCGCGGCCATGGTCGAGCTGCGGAATAACCTGCATGGCGAGGGAAACCTTGGCCAGTTTCTGGACGAGGTCCCGCGGTGCGACGAGGATGGTGTTGCGGCCCCGGACGACACAGCAAACCCACAGGTGTGACGGCAGGTTGTCGCGCGTTGTACCCGATGCCGTTGCTTTTTTGAATAAAGTACGAAGCTGCTTCGCCGCTATGCTGATCTTTGCCCCCTTGTCGCGAACAGTTACACAGCCGTGGGCGGCTGCTAATTTTCAATCTTGCGACCCGACGGCGTCTCCGGTGCTGGTGGAGGGCCGAGGAAGCGCTGGATTTTTGGGCGAGTCGAGCGTCTTCGAGCGGAGCCTCGACACGGATGCGTGTTGAGGATGAGCCTGCCGAGTAGCGGCCTCGTGCGCCGGAGACGTTTGTACGCCTTTGTAATTCACCCTTGCGAACGTTGTTAACGAATTTAAAGAATAATCTTGGTTGGGACTTGCGAAGTGCGTCTCCGCTCCTTTGGCTGTGCTGTCCCATGGTGAACTCGGACTGCATTTGCCTATTCACGACGATTTGCGAATCAAAGTCGACACGCGAGCGCTTTGTCCCCTACCCTTCGAAGTGGTGGCAGCGGAGCTGGCGCCTTAGTCGAAGTAGACGCGCAAGCGCTCTGTCCCCTACCGTTCGAGGTGGTGGTGGCGCCTAGTAGTGAGCGCTGAGCGCTCGTCCCTGGCGCCTTGGTGGCGTGCGTCGGCGCGCAAGCGCTCCGTCCCCTACCCTTCGACGTGGTGGCGGAGGTGGCGCCTTAGTCGGGCAGAGGCGCAAGCGCTCCGTCCCCTACCCGCCGAGGTGGTGGCGAGGGTGGCGCCTTAGTCGAGGTAGAGGCGCAAGCGCTCCGTCCCCTACCCTTCGAGGTGGTGGCAGCGGAGCTGGCGCCTTAGTCGAAGTAGACGCGCAAGCGCTCCGTCCCCTATCCTTCGAGGTGGTGGCAGCGGAGCTGACGCCTTAGTCGAAGTAGACGCGCGAGCACCCCGTCCCTTGGGATAGTGCAAGGGCAGCCTCTGGTGCCTTTCGCCCGCGGGTGCTCGCGCGGGAACTAGGCTTTGGTGCGTCACCTCAGCACTTCGCGTCTTTTTCACACCCTAGGGAGTGCGCGGGATCAACATCCGCGTTTTATTTATACTCCGACGAGTACGCACAGGAGCAACGCTCAAGCGTGCGTGGGGTTTGCGTCTTGCCTCGACGCTACGTCTTATTTAGAGTCCGTAGACTGCACGCGGAAGCAAGCCTCCGTGCGTTGCAGGTCGGCGGGATTGCGTGCGGAGGCGAACCTCGACGCTACGTCTTATTTAGAGTCCGTAGACTACGCGCGGAAGCAAGCCTCCGCGCGTTGCAGGTCGGCGGGATTGCGTGCGGAGGCGAACCTCGACGCTACGTCTTATTTAGAGTCCGTAGACTGCGCGCGGAAGCAAGCCTCCGCGCGTTGCAGGTCAGCGGGATTGCGTGCGGAGGCGAACCTCGACGCTACGTCTTATTTAGAGTCTGTAGACTGCGCGCGAAAGCAAGCCTCCGCGCGTTGCAGGTCGCCGAGATTGTGTGCGGAGGTGAACCTTGACGCTACGTCTTATTTAGAGTCCATAGACTGCGCGCGAAAGCAAGCCTCCGCGCGTTGCAGGTCGGCAAGATTGCGTGCGGAGGCGAACCTCGACGCTACGTCTTATTTATACTCCGTGGAGTGCGTGCGCGGAGGCGTCTTCCCACGCGTGCTTGTTTATACTCATGCCTGTGTTTTTCACAGAGAGTGCGCGCGCGAACGCGTGTCTTTGTTTATACTCATGCCTGTGTTTTTCACAGAGAGTGTGCGTGCGAACGCGTGTCTTTGTTTATACTCATGCCCGTGTTTTCCACAAAGAGTGCGCGCGCGAACGCATGTCTTTGTTTATACTCATGCCCGTGTTTTTCACAGAGCGCGCGCGAACGCGTGTCTTTGTTTATACTCATGCCCGTGTTTTCCACAGAGAGTGCGCGCGCGAACGCGTGTCTTGGTTTATACTCATGCCTGTGTTTTCCACGGAGAGTGCACGCGTGAACGCGTGTCTTTATTTATACTCATGCCCGTGTTTTCCACGGAGAGTGCACGCGGGAGCGCGTGTCTTTGTTTATACTCATGCCCGTGTTTTCCACGGAGAGTGCGCGCGCGAACGTGTGTCTTTGTTTATACTCATGCTCGTGTTTTCCACGGAGAGTGCGCGTGCGAACGCGTGTCTTTGTTTATACTCATGCCCATGTTTTCCACGGAGAGTGCGCGCGCGAACGCGTGTCTTGGTTTATACTCATGCTCGTGTTTTCCACGGAGAGTGCGCGCGCGAACGCGTGTCTTTGTTTATACTCATGCCCGTGTTTTCCACAGAGAGTGCGCACGCGAACGCGTGTCTTTGTTTATACTCCGGGAGTGCGTGCGGGGGCGGGCCTCCGCGCGTGCTCGCCGTGTATCTCTATAGGCAGTAAGGAGAGTGCGGCAAACGGTGAACTTTATTAAATTTCCGTTTGTGCGGGTGAGCGATTACAAAAAACGGAGGCACTAACCATTCGTTGCTCGCGCGACCGGAGCCTCTAGTAACGGGACAATCTGTGCGGGGGTTCGCCATGCCGATTCCCTTGGGACATCGCGGGTCTTCGCATTGTAGTTCCCGTCCTAGGCGTTCCGTTGAACCTCGGGGTGTGGGCCTTTGGTGCCAAGCTCGATACGCCGGGCCATGTCTTGGTCGCCATAGATAGTGATAATGGCCTGCGGCCCGGGCAGCTTCATGCATAGGAAGCCATGGTGAGGCACCGCTCCGAAGGAGTTGAGGATTGGTCGCCCCAGGATGGCATTGTAGGGATACAGGATATCGACGACGTCGAAGATGGCGTCTTCGCTCCGTACATTGTCATCTTGGCCGAAGGAGATTTGCAAGCATATCTGGCCTAGCGCCCGCAGGGGTTGACCTCCGAAGCCTTGCAGGGGGATTCCCGAGGAGCCCAACCGGCTCCGGGGGATCCCCATATGGTCAAAGCTGCGCAAGCGGGATGTTTGCGGGGCGCCGCCGCCACCGAGATCGCGCCAGCGTCGCACCGCGATGGCGGCCGGATGGCGAGGATCTTGATGGGGGAAATCCACACCCTGAGCGTCGGCGGGCATGAAAGTGATCTCGTGTTGCGCCCAGCCTGGGGGTGTTGCGCCGGGTACGCCGCCACGTGGTGTAGCCTCCTCGCGTAGGCTTTCCGCTGTCGTGCCGAGGCAAACTCCATCAAGGAACCTCCAGAGATGACATTGATGACCCTGCGCTGGGCTCCATCCGGGGCTTGCAGCTGCAAGAGACCTGCCCGGGGCTGCTGTATATGAGCCTGAATTTGCAGGAGGCCCTTCTGAGGCTGCGGTCCCTGATCCTGGATCTGCATGGGGGCCTCCGAGGGCTGTTGGATGCGGGCCACGATGGGTGGGCGTGTTTCCACGTTCTTGTCCCTGGCGACGCTTTGCCGGAGCGCCGCGATAGAGATGCACGCCCGTGTGTCATGGGTACCTCGGCCGTGGACCTCGCACCACTGCCCGTGGTGGTAGTCTTCGTATTCTCCGCGGCCTTTGTCGTCGCGACCTCGGTCGCGGCCCCGTCCTCGCCCGCGGCGCCCCCCTCTGCCGCCGCGGCTGGCGGAGGCGTTGTCCTCGGAGCCGCCCTCGATGTTGAATATGTATCGGGGCCTCCGCGACTTCTGTTGACCGCGTTTGGGCTTGTCGGCGGATGACTCTTTGTGCTGGACGTCCTTGCGATCGGAGGCATTCTTCGACGGCTTCGGCTTGCGCTTGCCTTTTGAGGAGCCCTCTTTCGATGGCTCTTCGCTCTTGGTCAGGCCTTCCTGATTATTGTCGGAGTCGTCACCTTGCCTTCGGCGCGCGTCCTCTTCTGCCCTGGCATATTTCTCCATCTTGTCGAAGAGCTTCGCTACCGTCTTGATTGGCTTTCGTGCATTGTATTCGGCCATCGGGCCGGGGCGAAGACCCTGTATGGCTGCATTGATAATGGTCGTTTCATTAACGTCCTTGACTTGGCAGCGTACCTTCGCAAAGCGTTTGAAGTAATCCCGCAGCTTCTCTGAAGATTTTTGCTTCACTGCGAAGAGCTGATCGGCGTCGACTCGTTTGACGTAATTCCCCTGGAAGTTGTTGTAGAGGTGGTCGCGAATCTGCTCCCACGCGTAGATGGAGTTTGGCTCTATGGTAAAAAACCAAGAGAGCGCCACGCCTTGCAACGCGAGGGGAGTCCCTTCGCCTTCGTGGTGTCGTCTTCGCCAGCGGCTTCGATGGCGGTTTCGTATACGCGCACGAACTCTCGCGGGTCCGTGTCGCCCTTGTACGATTCGATAGCGCTGGGGAACTTGAAGTCTTCCGGCCATGCCGCCTGCTGCAGGCCCGCGGAGAGTGGGGACTCCGGATCCACACGTCGTAGCGGGACGCGGTGGATGTGGGGCGTCGCGGTGTCCGCCCGTCGGCGTGGGCTCGGCGCGACCAGCGGCGCGGTCTGTTGGATTCGAACCTCCTGGATGTCCCGCACGACCCCGCGGAGGTCTGTCAACTCCCGCTGGAACGCGTTGAGGCCGCCAGCAGGGCGGTCTCCATCGCGGGCTTGGCTGGAAGCCGTCGGTGCGCCCAGCGGCGCGACCAGCACAGCGGTGACCACGGCCTGCGCGCCCAGGCTGCCCGCCGCGTTGTCCTGGAGGACCTTGGAGCTGGTGACGAGGTCCGCACCGCCGCCGGGAATGCTCGCTATGTCGGGTGGGAAAGCGGACGCGCCTGCATTGCCGCCGTCGGGGTTGGTCGTCGGGGCGGTGGTGGTGGGGTTGGGCGTCGTGTCGGTGACGGGGTCGTTTGTTGCGGCGGTGACGGCGGGGTCGGCGTCGCGTCTTGAACGCCGGTGCTCACAGTTGTCCCGCCTGCACCGCCACCCGTACCTGCAGCTGCTAGAGCCGAAGCCCTGGTGTTGACGCGAGATTTCGCCGCCTCCGCTTCTTCTTCTTCGCCGCCGATGGTGAAGCTTTCTTTGGTGCCATCCTCCTTCGGATCTGGAGGCTTGCTCTTGTCCTCCCCACGGACGGCGCCAACTGTTGTGGTTACAGACTAAACAGATAGAGAGTATGGTAGTGGAGAGTTAGATGAGTAATGGCTTAAGTCTCTCCCCATGGCCTATGTGGTATATATATATTCACATGGGAAGCACCTTTACAATTGTACCCTTACATATGAGTATTCCCCTCAGGGGTTCTCATGTTATTACATATGTCCCACTTTGGCCTTACATTCCTCTAGCAGGCCTGCTGGGCTTAGGTGGGGGCCACCCCTACAACACTAATATAATAATATCATTTTTATTTAACCAATCTAAATAGTCTTTTATATATAAATAGTCAAAGTAAAAAAGTTTGAGCACATTCTCTAAAACGCCGCACTACGCACCAAACTAAGGTATCTAAATAAATGTCTGCATACATATTTGAGGGGACCAAATCGTACCATTATCGTATAACAATACTGACACCTTTGCATGTTCTAGAAACACACTAACTTGGATACATACGCCTACTCGATCGATGCATCTGATTTTGTGGTCCAGTCATGCTGTGGCCGAACGGTGAGGCACGTCTGCACATGACATGAGACGGATGCATGCGAGTGCAGTGGTGGCCGATGCGAGCACGCTTTCTTTCTTGCTTTCTACCAAAGCGCGCACGCGCCACGCCGGCCGGGAAGATCCGGTCCACGGCAAAAACAAAAAATATAGGATTAATACTTTTAAACTTATAGCTTAGTTTTCTAAATGAACTAGCTTCAAACGGAGTGTCTATTTAAGATAAGATTTATAAGTCGATTCGTAATAGACACTGTTCCGACTTTATCTATATCGGTCAAAATTATACGTGAGTATTTCATTTTGTACTCGCTCACGAACAGTCAGAATTCAAAAATTTTAAAAAAATTATAAACCATATGTCAAAAGAACCCACCCATACAATCTAAAAAAAGACATTCTAGAAGTGGCGGCAGGCCCACCGGCAGAAATAAAGGTGCAGCTGCAGCACAAAACAAGATGGATCCTCTGGTGCTGGTGCATGTGTCTTGTTGAGTATGTATTTTTCTTTTAACTTTCTCTGGCGTTGTTTTTCTTTTTCTTTTTAGCCCCTTCTTAAGGTTATCTGTTCTTGTTTGTTGCCTTGATCACTCCAAAAAACGACGGATTGTCTTGATAATGGCTACACGCCTTGTCCTCTTCTTCAACTTGCCCTCCTCTAGTCATGCGTACGTACTACGGTAGGAGTGCATGACAACTCTCGTATTGTAGTGTGTGCTAGCTCTTGAGGGGTGTTCTAACTTGGCTCCACAAACATCATCATCAATGATTTCGCCTCCTCTGTAAAGCAAGCCATCATCTTGCACTTGCAGATATTTCTCATGAAATATCAGCATGGGCAGGCGTGCTATCCAGGATGACAAGGCCACTGGCCCACTGGTACCCAAAAAAAAGGCAACAAGGATCCCATTGTCTCGCACTTAGGTGTCTAACCTTCTAGAAGCCATCCTACCAACAGTATTAGGACTACACCTTGACGATCACGACCGCTGATTTCTTTGATCCAAATAATACTTGGGAATTGCTAACTAGTACTTGAGCGTTTTTGAATTGAGCACTCGAATTTCTCACTGTAGGATTTTACTTTGAGATTCGTGCTCCACCTTTATCTTTGGCTTCAGCGAGAGCTCCGGCGGCAGCTCTAGCCAGCTAGGGTTAGGTTCACTAGAGCCCTCCGAATTTAGAGATAGCCTAAGGACTGCCTTGGCCGCGGGCCGAAAGAGGGCCATGGAAGTCAACGGACTCGATGATGACAAGTGGTTAGGAGATGGTTGCGGTAGTTGTTGGAGACGAGGAAGGAGGGGAGCTCATCAGAGTGGAGAAAGGTGTGTGGGAGAGCTTGCCGGAGCAGAGGAATGTGGGTTGTGCAGGGGAGCTCACTAGAGTAGGGGCAGGGGCCAGCAGTGATGATGGGGGAGAGAGGTGATAGCAGTGTCTCGTTAGAAGGTGGATAGATTTTACATGGTTTTGAAGGAAAGAGAAGTCCTTTATATTTAGATGCAATCGTTGAAAATTTAAGCGCCCTTTAATATTGTCACCTATGTCCCTCCAAGTATTGCTAACATGGTCAGACACACGCGTGGATTTCCCTCCAAACATATTTTTCTATTTTTAAAATTTTTAAATTTAATTATGCCAAATAAGCCATCTTCAGCTACAGTGCATTTTCAGCCATAAGTCACAGCTTTTCAGCCCAACCGATCACTTTTCAAGCTGAAGGTGGCTTATTTGGCATAATTAAATTTAAAAAAATTTAAAAATAGAAAAATATGCTAGCTCATCACAGACAACGCAAACTAATATGGAAAAAAAAGAACCGGCAAAAAAGCTCAAAAAAGCCAAAATTTCAGAAAAACAAAATTTATGAATAGTGAAAAATAAGTCAAAAGCTGAAACCGAAACAAGCGGGGCTTAATAGGTTCCCACTCTACTGGTTTTTCTTTTGGTCTATGTTTCTTGGTTTTTCTTCCGCTACCAAGTGCTAGTCGTTAACCTTGCTATTAGCTGTCGCAAGTTAAGCGTTGCCTTTTATGCTTACGACGTTGTTAAACTCGACATGTTTTATACGTATGTCCAAAGTCCAAACAAGTACGTACGGAGTTCACGATACGTTACAAGCATGACACTTTTTTTTTAATTTCTGCTGGAATGGTACAGCCTTACGTTGTAACACCCAGGCCCATTCTTTGAACCCAGAATACTATCGCTACTCTAAAGTACTAAAATTTACAAACATTGTTGCCGGATTAGGCAGTGACTTCTCTATTTCAATCTCGACGGTCCGTTAAGGGTGTGTTTGGTTGAGCTGTGGTTTCTGAAAAAACTGCTGTGAGCTGTGGGCTGTGGAAAAGCTGCTGTAGATTATGGACTGTGGAAAAGCTGTAAGCTGTTTGGTTCAAACAAGTATAAAACTTACCTCTTATCTCTATTTTCCTTGAAACAACTGTGAAACAGCTCTCTATTTTCACCATTTCAAAAAGCAGAAAGCCAAAAGCCAAAGAAGGGTCCAAGGTGCTTTCAAAGCTGTACTACCCAAAAGTAGTCGCTTCGAAAAGCGACTTGGTTTCCACCCCTTTGGTTGGCTTTTGGCTTTTTGGAAGCAAAAGCAGCTCCCAAAAGCTCAACCAAAGGCACCCTAAACCACACATGCTTAACGATGAGCACTGATACAAAAAAGTACAACTTTACCAACTCATCGAAAGGAGACGCATGAGCCATATAAGTCTAAAAATATCAACCGAAGGTGGTGCACAAACTACTGCTTTATGTGCATGTGCTATCTCCGCCCGTGCATGTCATCTATAAAGTTCACCTAACAAACAAATAAATAAAGGTGAGTTCGAAGACTCAGTAAGTACATAATAAAATAGTAGTGTCAGCACAACAATTCAGTAGATTCCATATCTGTGACTGTAAATACAATCTCTGTAACTGTATCTCTGTCGCTCGTTTCTTTCATGCCATGTAATGCAATGTCCACATTCTCTTTTTGAGCTCATACCGGTATAGCTGAGGGAACACCCATCGATGTTCATCCTCTACCTCTATCCTATGGAAGTGCCTACCAATTAGGTCTTTTTCTCCATCTCTTAGAGGTGTTTACCTCTGTAGGTTTTACTCAAGAGCGCTCTAGTTTAGTCATATAGCTTTCTCATCGACCTGACTCATGCGCTCCGGACTAGCTATATGATTTACTCACGCCCTGGCTCATATGCATTGTGTATGATGCAACATTTTCTAAAGTTGCCATTCAACCATATGCATCACTTCTTGTGCATGATTATCATGTAATCATGGATATCATCTTATGAAATAAGGCATGATGGAACAGTATCAAGTATCCATCACAATCCACTATTTTATTATGCACTTGCCTGGTTAATCTCGAGGATGATGTATGGATGGCACCAAGCCAAAGCATCCATTTGTACAAGCATCATCCAGTCTTAATACACTATAGTGATACACGCACTCATATGAGTGGCATGGTTACTATGCATGAACCTGACATAAGCATCTGAATGCTCAGGGTTAAAATTTTATGAAGCAAAGATTTTACCACGCACGCTAAATCCTTTTTTCTCTTTTCTCTTTGCTTTGCTTTGCTTTCTTTTATTTCTTTCTTTCTTTCTTTTCTTTTCTCTCCCTTTTCTCACCCGGTTTCCCTTCTCTCTCTCTCTCTCTCTCTCTCTCTCTCTCTCCCATCAGCCAAAGCCTCTAGCCTTTTCAGTTCCATAACCCCCACCTTATCCTCTCCTCTCCATTCCTTCTTCTTTCCTACTTTCCCCCATTAGCTCCTCCGCATCTTAGCTCCATCGGCGCCACCGCCCCCTTGCGTTGCTGGTAATCGGTGCCTTGTGCCTTCCCTAACCTCTAGCTACTATGCCCCCACATCACCTCCGTGGATTTGGCTGCAATGCCTCTTTTTGGCTTTGGCTGCGCCTAGGCTCGGCTCGGCTGCTCCACCACCCGAGTTCTCCTCAACACTGACCATGGCTGACTCCCAAGGCTCCCCCTCTAGCTCTAACTCCACTCTGCGCCTCCCCTATGTCTCTGACCATCGCCCCAACTCTGGCCCCTTTTGGGTGCCTGGGGCTCGGATCGGGCCCAGCCACTATGCTGCTACACCACACTGATCTCGGTCCTCTATGGCTTCAGCCGTGGCTACCTCGGTGTGCCGTTGGCTCCCCTAGCAGATGCCTGAGCTCGGTCGCCTCCGCTCGGCCGACCACTACTGTGGCCCTAATCCTCCCTTTTCTCCCTCTCTATCCCTTACTATGATTTACTTCTTATGCCCTTTTTACTCGTTTGATTGCTTTCAATGTGGTGAATTTGATTTCTTACTAGCTTGGTGGTTTGGATGGCGTGTGCAGTGATGGTGTGCAATAAGGTTTGCTACGACGGGGATTGAGGCCTTCCGTGCGTCGGGGAGCACGGGACAGTTTGTCGGGTGCACGTTGCTTGCCGATGATGGCACACCGATACAACAACATCCTCACTTCGATATACCTTGGCCTTCCCCTCTACTCTCTCTTCTCTACGATGTGCTTGTACCTTGCTGTTGTGATGGATAAAATGGATGGATAGGGTGACCTACTTGGTTTGTCAGGTTAGAAGAGGAAAGTGACGACGATGGCCGTGGTGCGTGCCCCCAGTCAGCCTCTTGGTCCCAATTGACCTGTCGCGGTCCTTGTGCCTCGCCTTCGCCTTCTCCTTACACCTCGTGCTCCTCTCCTCCGATTCTCTCTTCCTCACTTCTCTCTCTCTGTGGTTGGTTTTGTGGATGATTTTGCCTTCAGTTGGCCATGTGGGAAAAGCGGCTTTCAGTCGACCACTTGGTCCTTATCGTCCTGTCGTGGTCCTCGTGCCTCGCCTTCACCTTCCCTTTACACCTCGTGCTCCTCTCCTTCGATTCTCTCTTCCTCGCTTCTCTCTCTATGGCTGGTTTTGTTGATGATTTTGCCTTCAGTTGGCCTCATGGGAAAAGCTGGCTTTCAGTTGGTTTTGAGGGGACGCTTGCCTCCGGCTTGGGCAGAAAGTTGAAATGGGAGTGGGATGGCGATGTTTGGTTCTCTCGGTTGGATTATGAATGGAGAGAGGGGGATGGCTCTCTCTCTCTCTCTCTCTCTCTCTCGGCTTGTGTAATGCCTTGGCTGCCCTCATTTTATCTCCTTGGCCCTCTTGGCCGATTGTGTGCTAGGTAAAAACTCTTGGACCTGGGAGATTCAATTTTTTGCCACTCTTAAGATTGACACCGAGACTCTGTCACTTACATGTAGGGTCACCTGAGTCACTGACAATGGGTCCGGGTGGCAAATCTGTTGCCACCCGAGTCGTAAGGGTGGTAAATAAATAAATTTTCCCTTGGACCTTTGGTCCATGGGGTGAGTTCGGTACCATTCTTCGGGTTTTCTACTGCGGAAGGTAAGTCAGTAAAAATATAGATGTTTTGGTTCCATTTGCTGCTGAATGATGAGACCCACTTAAGCGAGAGGCGTCGACCGGCCCGAACGATCTAGGAATCTCGGTGAGTGCTATTTGATTCACAATCTAAAGTCAAAGAGTTCTAATGATAAAATCTTACGTTTTATTTTATTCTCTTGGATTGTTTTCATTTACTCGCTTTTCTTTCCTTCACATACATCTAGGTTCAATGTACCACATATCATTTACATGTTCCTTTTTGCCGATGAAGAGCGCTCATAAAATACTCAGAACAACCAAATGGCCAACATGAATGAGTCAATTTAGGATACATCTATTTATTGGTCAGCTGCAGAAGGGCCAAGTGGCGCATGACTCCTGCATGCATGAATAAAATTGTGCCTGTGGACTCTCGGCGCATCAGTACAAGCAGGAAACACCAAATGCATACCCGGCCGGGTACTTCTAGCTAGGTACTCGTGCATTTCATCGAGTACTGTACATGTATATGTGCTAGTGATATATGTTTAATAAGCAATTAACGGAAGCTAAACATCGGTCGAATGATCTTTTTTTAAAAAAAAATCAGTCGAATTCTTGACCTTTAGATCCGCCTGAAAATTCGTGCTGCGGGGTGTTTTCTTCCTCACCTCCGGCAAGCACCGCCACAACTGGAGCTGCATTTGAGCACACATGAGCGCCGCCGCCACCGACGAAGGCCCCTCCATCAAGTGCCCCCACGAATGCATGCTCTGCCGCATGCCCCTTCTTTTCGTTATATTAAGGAGACACGTTGGAGGCACCGCCTACCATTGCCGGAGGCGACAACCATGCCTGGAGGAGAACGCCGGTGACTGCCATGGGGTGGGAGAGGATGCCAGGCTTGAGAAGGCGCAGGAGGGTATGGCGGTGGCGTAGGAGGAAGGGCTTAGGGGGGAGGAAGATGGGGAGGCAGGTGGACCTCTGTTGGCTCTTACCAGCACCGGCGAGATGGTGGCAGCGTGAGCAAGAAGTGGCAGTGGCAGCCATGATATGGTTGAATGAGGGAGGAGGGTTCGAGTGTGGGGAAGATGAATGGATCTCAAATCTAGATGGGTGGATCTAGACAGTTGGATCATCATATGACGACTCGAAATCCGACTTAAATTTGTGATGAAATTAGTTGAATGATGTATATACACTCCTAGCAATTATTAAACCAATTACCAAAAGGATAATCATAATCTAGCTAGCTAAGACTGCATTATATGTAGGCACCAGGTAGAGATGGCAGATGCATGACTGAAAAATTCCACGTCACTGTGGGGTGGGGGGACTACTCGACTACTAGTGTTTGTTTCTGTACGGTCTTACGTAGTATTCCCCGGCTACTGTTATATTAATTACGCAGGTGGTTGCCACGTGCAGACGTACTAGGTTCGCGTCGAGTGATAACGATCAATGCCAGCATCCCAGATCCTCAATGATAAATGCATCTATAATCACTAGATCATCGAGAACGAGAACATCTCAGATTTCGTTTAGATGGGTCCAGAATGGCAGATTCTGACCTTTGCCGAGCGTGAATTTTAAACCAAAGTTTGTATGTGTCAGAATCCAAAACCTAAGACCTCATTCTGTTAGGGCATCTGTAGTGTATATAACCCAAAGGGCCTTAAGGTGGGTCCCATCTAAACCTTAAAATCAACTCTATAGTGTATATAACCCAAGAGGCCTTAAGACGGTCCCACTTGGCAGATAAAGAAAAATTATATTTTAATGCTTGTGGCCAGGTCTTTAGCTTGAGGACTAGCCTTAAGCTTTTTTTGCTTAGGGTCTGCTTAAGGTCTCCCCTGTAATGTATAAGGTTGACCTTAAGATGGCTTAAGACCTCCTCTTTTCATACACTACAGATGCCCTTAGAGTTTGTAATCTTGTTTTTAGTTTAGAACTCGTAGTCGCGTACGAGTCGGAAGTCGAAGTCGTATATGAATCGTCTGGTCGTGCTCGTATACGAGTATGAGTCAGGCTATCGTGTTCGTGTTGGAGTCATAATTGTCGTAGTCGAATCCGCTTCATAGTCATATAGCTGGGTATAAAAGGCAGAGCCATTGTACCAAAAGGGGAGCACCGAGTTGAGGCAATGTAGTTGAGATGATGTAACGAGTTGAGGCTAAGGCGATTGGTGTGATCGAGAAGCAAGAGAAAGCGATTGGTGTGATCAAGAGAAAGAAATAAAGAAGAGAAGAAAGAGTGGTTTGTCTCTGGGAAACTTCGAGTTCATCATGTGTTCGCAGACGTGGTCGTAAATGACTTATGACCATGGTGAACAGAGGATCGTAGACATGGTCGTAAAGGAGTTATGACCACAACGATTGAGCGGAGGTGTCCGCAATGATAAGAGCGGAGGTGTCCACATGTGCTGGAGACGTGGTCGTAAAGGAGTTACGATCACGGTCACACAGTAGGAAGACGTGGTCGTAAAAGAGTTACGACCACGGTCGTGAAGCAGGAAGGCGTGGTTGTAAGGGTTACGACAATAGCGGTCGACAGAATTACTGCGTGGTTGTAAGGAGCTACGACTACAGTGATCGACCATGGTCAAAGGAAGTGCAGTGCAGCGGTGGTGAACATGGTCGTAACTTCAGCTGAAATTTACGACTACGTGGTTAGAGAGCGAGGAGTGATCGGTGAGGTCACAACGTGGTCATATTGACTGTCAGCATGGTCGGAGAACCAGCAGCGCGGTTATAATGACTTAGGAGGTGGTCGTAGCCTCTTCAACGTGGTCATATGGCTGCAGGAGGAGGTCATAGCGACTACAAGGTGGTCGTAGAGATCCTGGGCACAGTAGAGGAGGACTGTAACAAGTGGTATCAGAGCCTAGGCACCTAACATCTCCCAAGAGTGTGGTGTGCATAATCCATGTGTGAGGGGGAGATTTGTTGAGAAATAGTCCCACATGGATTGGGAAAGAGGAGAAAGCATAACTTATAAGTATGAGGGAGTCTCCACCCATTAGACTAGTCTTCTGGGGGTAAAGGCCCAATACCACTTTATAAGGTTGTTGCTTGAGGGACTTGCTTGCGGGCAGCCCATGGGCCTAGGTGCGCAGAGTGCACAACCCATTTAAGACGTGGGGGCTAGCGAGTGAATCTGGTTGGACTTGGAGGGGTGCCAGGGTCCGGATCTAACTAGTGGTATCAGAGCATGGGTGAAGCACCGACTTGGAGGCGTGGGAGACGCTGCAGATGATGCATGAGGGTGGTGATCATGTGGAGGAGGTGCACATGGTCCAAGAGAGAGGAGCGGGAGGCTCAGGTAACGACGAAGCCAAGGTGGCTATGCGAGCAGGTGCTCCAGCCCAGACAGGCATACAAGGAAGGATGATTCAGTCCAGGTGCGAGGCGCGGGAAGCGTCGGATTGTGCAAGGCTCAGGACGGAGCAAGCGCAGGCAGTAGAGCAGTGATAGCTTGGCGCACGGGAGTGCAAGAAGAAGCGGAAGCAAGAGAGATCAGCATGATCAAGAGGGAAAACAAGATTAAGGAGGTGATTGTTAGAGTTTGTAATCTTGTTTTCAGTTTAGAAGTCGTAGTCGTGTACGAGTCGGAAGTCGAAGTCATGTACGAGTCGTCGTGGTCGTGGTTGTGTACGAGTATGAGTCAGGCTATCATGTTCATGTTGGAGTCGTAGTAGTCGTAGTCAAGTCCGCTCCGTAGTCTTATAGCTGAGTATAAAAGGCAGAGCCATTGTACCGAGAGGGGAGCACTAAGTTGAGGCAATGTAGTCGAGAGGATGTAACGAGTTGAGGCCAAGGTGATCGGTGTGATCGAGAGGCAAGAGAAAGCGATCGGTGTGATCGAGAGAAAGAAATAAAGAAGAGAAGAAAGAGCGGTTTAGCTCTGAAAAACTATCGAGTATCGAGTTCATCGTGTGTTCGTAGACGTGGTCGTAAATGACTTACGACCACGACAAACAGAGGATCGCAGACGTGGTCGTAAAGGAGTTACGACCATGGCGATCGAGCGAAGGTGTCCGCAGCGACAAGAGACAGGTCGTAAAGGAGTAACGATCACGGTCACACAACAGGAAGACATGGTCATAAAGGAGTTATGACCACGGTCGTGAAGCAGGAAGACGTGGTTGTAAGGGTTACGACAACAGCGGTCGATAGAATCATTGCGTGGTCGTAAGGAGCTACGCCTACGGTGATCGACCGTGGTCGAACGAAGTGCAATGTAGCGGCGGTGAATGTGGTCATAACTTCAGCTGAATTTTACAACTACGTGGTCGGAGCAGCGAGGAGTGATTGGAGAAGTCACAAATGTTCGTAACGACTGTCAACATGGTCGGAGAATCAGCAGAGCAGTCGTAATGATTCAACATGATCAGAGGTCACAACATGGTTTGTTATGATCTAGATAACGCTTTCACATGTTATGGCTTGGTGTAATACTTGAAAAATTATTTTGGATAATCTTCATGGCTCCTAATGCTTAACATGAATAAATTGTAACCACTTCATTTCATTCATGCTCTATCTTCTTTCATGCATCTTGATGTCCCCATTGTCAAATGGGAAGAAAGATTGGTAAAAAATGCATATCTAGAGCATATTTTGGAGCTTTTGTGAAAATGATTTATTCTCACTATGATCAAGTCAAGTCGAATAATTGTTCTTTTATATGGACCTAGAGTGAGATCTTCTGACTCATTTGGTGTTTTTTTTTTGTAGAAAATTCATTATTTTTAGTGGATTCACTCTATTTCTGCTTCATATGGTTATTTTCAGCCATTGCATTTCTCTTGTAACCATTTTGAAGCTCTCTTTGCAAAATTCTTCTTCCTTTTCTAAAATCACCTCCAATTTGCATTTTTAGTATAGCCAATGGGTTCATAAAGGGGGAGATTGATGGACCATGAAAGATGGTCCATGTTATTATTTTGATGAACCATTACAATGTTTGTGGAGTGATCAATTGGCTTTGCAAATATAGCTCTATGTCAGGATTGAATTTGGGATTTGAGTCATGAATTTAATTAGGTTGACCTAAGTCATTAGATTAAGGTTGCATGATGCATGTATTGGCTAATGCAGGTCAAGTTGTGAAGAATTTGTGCTTGGAAAATAAAATCTTTGTCTTTGGATATGCATGATTGCTTGGAGTCAACTGTGGTCAACGACGGTGATCGAGACTAGGCTCATGGAGGAGTTGAGGCCTAAAACGATCAAGGATGCCGAGTGAGACGGTGAGCTCAAGCATGGCACAAGAAAGGCAGGAATGTTGAAGGCGAGTTCGAATAGTGGGATGACGCCAGGTGATTTGCACGGGCCAAGTAAACATTGGTTCGGTGGAACCGAGATGGGAGAGGCAGTACTTAAATCAAATCATGAATTCATACCAAATCTCTTGGAAAAGAGTTTACGAGACCTTTCGGTCATCTTTTTCTCTAGAATGTCTATAGCAATTTTTTTAAAACTTTAATATATACTAATCTCTTAAATTTTCATAAAAGGTTGGCAAGTAAGAGAAAGAGCAAAAAAAAATGAGGAAAATAAAGGAATGAGAAAAGGAAAGAAATGGGGGGGGGGGGGAAATAGGATTAATATTGTCTGCATTTACTATTAAAATTTGCTGAGTACTTCGTACTCACTCTTGTTATAGCTCCCCCCTTTCAAAGCCATTTGCAGAAAGGTATCATGAGAGCGGGATTGAAAATGAAGATACTGCGGGACACCCAATTGCCACTGACTGGGAAACCAACAAGTGAGAGGCATTAGACAACACTTGGGAGGAATAAGCAATCTATAACTTTTTCGTACTAGTACTGGTGAGGGTTATATTTTAATATTTTCTTCTCAAACCTCCTGTAACTAAGGTGTTATTCTCAAGTTAGCTTGTGAGCCTGGGTTATGACCAGCCTTGCGTGGCAATGATGTAATAAAGTTGCAGTCTCTAATTATTGTTATGCTGCCCTACCCTATTTTGGTTATTATTTGATAAGACGGTGTTCTTATTGAGCAATAACCAAGTGAATCTGTTAGAATTTGAGGATAATAACACGGGTCACCACAGTGAAATAGTTGCAGTCAATGAACTTAGGCTCTGTTTGGATCCCATGGTCTAAAGTTTAGTTGTCTAAAGTTTTGGACTAAACTTTAGTTGGCTAAACTTTAACCACTAAACTTTAGTCGAAGGTCCTGTTTGGATCCTGTACTAATGGATAGGACTAAAGTTTCAAAAAGACCATACTACCTCTCCTCGTTTCGTACGTCAGCCATTAAATGGAAGGTGAGAGACCAACATGCATGGGTAAACACGTCTTTGTGCCTAAGAACCCAAAACTTTAGACCACTTTAGTTCACTTTGGTGGACTAATGGTCTAAAGTGTTTTTTAGGGGTTAGCTAAAGTTTAGATCTAACTTTAGACCATCTGTTTGGAGACTTTAGATCTAAACTTTAGATGGAGGGATCCAAACAGGGCCTTACAACCCAGAAAGGTGGAAGAGCTAATGTGCTAAAAAACAGAAATAGCTTGTGAGTTTACGGATGTATAACGAACATTGCTAAAACGGTAAAGCCCATTTTAAAGAGAAGGCCATAAATCCCGATTTGCAAAAAAAAAACAAAACAAAACAAAACAAAAGAGGAGGCAATTTTTAAATCCCTGATAAAGTTGCAGACTGTATAAAAATGATGGTTGGATGGGTTTGCTAATATGCGTAAGTGGAGGTGCAAATTTGCAGTAGAAAACAGTACAACACCACTGTGTTAAACTGCTAATAAATCAGAACCCTGTTTTCTAACTAATCGCGAGTTAGCAGTGGTATGTTTTCTACTGATATTCCAGTTATCCTGAAGATAATATTAGATTATAGGTATCTGTTAATACGCAATGCGAATATGCAATGGCATCTGCGTTTATTACACTTGGGCGCTTTGCAGATGTTTATAAATAGATAGTCACCTTCCCAAGATCATGTTGACCACCGGCTTCATCTTTGCTCCATTTCCAATCTTTCCCAGATACCTAACCCTATTATATCGACATGGAGGGTGCTACGGTGTGGTTAAATGACATGGCATATGGGTTTTTTAAAGAAAAAAAAAGATATTTGCTTTGCATTGCTATCAGCTTTTTTCTTTTGATGTCTAGTTTTTTTCTTTTTTAAAAAAAACATGCCACATGCCCACATCGGTTGACCACGCAGCATCACCCTCCATGTCAACGTAATGGGGTTAGATGCCGGACTCTCAATGACATGCGGGCCCACTTGTCAAAATGGCAGCGGATGATGGAAGTATGGTTCTTTGAAATGATTGATAAAATAAGTGTGATTTTGTGAAACTAGTTCTAAAAAGTGTAGTTTTGTGATAAATTTATAAGAGTAAGTGTGATTTTGTGAAATTTACTCAAATAGTTACATTATGCTTGGTTCGTACAGTTCTATGACATGGTAGTACCAATTTGTATCCTACATATTAAAATCATCGCAAACTGGTGGAGTTGCACAGCTTAAGCATCAAATTTGGATCCGCAATCAATGTCCAACTTAATATATGCTATGTCTAGACCATGAAACTTAACGCTTTTAATGTTTATTGTGATCGAAATCTCCATCCTATGCAAGCTGAATGGTTCTATGGTTTTCTGGCATGTGCTGTAAAACTATAACCTACACTGACACTTTTATGCTGTTAACACTAACAGAAAAAGAGAAAATGCCCTAATCGTAGACCCACACAGGCACATACAGGCAGTCAGGCGCTAAGAAACATTATGGGTACTACAGATCAAAGTACTCTAAGAGAAGAGTTTCCGGTTTTTTACATAATCAGGCAAAAGATTATGAACATTAGACCATAATCACCATAAGCACTTAATCGAAGACATTGATCCTACCAAAAACTAACAAGTGGAAGACCAAATATGGCCGGCTATTTTTTCCCTAGAAACAAGAAAGACTGTTTTTGTGAAGTGCCCTAAATACAACTAGTTTGCAATAGTACTTACAAATGATCATCACAACACACTGAATTACCTTGTCCCCTGCAGCAAGAATGATCAATTGACCTTCTTCAGCTGGCTTCTTGCTCCCCGAAACTGGAGCTTCCAGAAAAGCTCCACCTTTTTGTTTAATTGCCTACAAACATTTAGTTAACGAAATCCATTGTAAACAAACTTTGGGAGACATTATTAATCAATATAGTCATTCTGATGGAAAAAAAAATGGGGAAAATAAACTGCCACAACAATTGGTGAAAGAAAAGGTGTAAAAATTTCATGTTAATTGGGGGGAAGAGAACAAGCTCATGGATATTGTAGATATTTCGTGTTGATACTGTCAACAATTAAAATTTATTATTGCATACACAAGCCCATTCTAGTTCACTCATCACACATATGTGGGGTTCTGTTGGAATACAGATCCATGATTAAGTGGACTTATCTGTACATGCACAATGTTAAGCCATGCATTTTGCTTGTCAGTCTGAAAAAAGTGCAAGGCATGTGCACACCTCCCTCCGTGCAGAATGGCATGTCACTGTTGGATTTTAAGCACGAAATAAGTTGAGATCATATTATAACTACAAGCGCATTCATGAAAAATATTTGCTATAGGCACTAGAATACATAAACTACATAGGATTACATTTATTCAAGGGAAATATATTATTTTGGTAACCTTCAAGAATAGACATAAGTAATGCAACAGCACTTCGAATCTTTTAGTAGGGCTCTCCCTGATGGATAAGTCTTTGTGTCAAGAACAGCATCTTTGTGCTTTAGGACAGCTTTAGACTAGCATCTTAGACTAGCTTTAGGACAACTTTTGACTAGCATCTTAGACTAGCTTTAGGACAGCTTTTGACTAGCATCTAGGACTAGCATCTTGGCATATGCTTGGCTGATTAGCAGCCTATAAATATGTATCCCCAACCCCTCAGATGGTATGGCATTGTGTGAGAAATAAACAAGAAAAAATTGCCCCATCCCCTAAGTGTCATCCTCTCGATGAGAGTAAGGATCTTGCTATCACCAACAGCAAGACTCTAGCGAGTAACAAGTGGTATCAGAGCTATACTATCCTGTAGCCTGAGCATCTCCTGCTCATCTCCTTCTCCGGCCTCGCAGCAGCCCTAGCCAGTAGCAGCAGCAGCTCCGGCTGTCCCCGCTCACTCCTCTCCGGAGACGGGCAGCAGCTCGTCGAGCAGCCTCTCTCCACGCAACAGCCCCGATAGCGCGCCATGTCCGCAGCGATCTCGGCGCTTCGATGCGCCTCGAGCACGCGGCGTCGCGAGACGGCCGAGCTTCGCGCGCGCAGCAGCGAGCAGCGGCGGCGAGACGGCGGCGGCAGCGGGCGCGTCAGGCGGTAGCGCGGAGCTGGCGGCAGCAGCGAGCGAGGTGGAAGCGGCGGCGGCGCAGATGCAGCAGCGCGGCGCAGCAGCAGAGGTCGAGGTTCTACGCGGCAGCAACAGCAGCTCCATCTCTGCGATGGCAGCGCGCGACGCGACCTTGAGCTGCTGGAGAGGGAGGCGCGAGGGCGAAGCGGCGCGATGGGCAGCCGCGCACGCCCACGAGCGTGGCGGCAGCTGACAGCGCGCGATGCGCGGCGGCGCTCCTGGAGGAGGCGCGCACGGCGGTGGCGCTCTGAAGGAAGCGCGCACGGCGGTGGCGTTCCTGGAGGAGGCACGCACGCGGCGGCGACGGGTCGGAGAGCGCGGCCTTCACAAGCAATGCGGCTCTCTCCCGGTTCGATGCACCGTGGTCACCACGAGTACCAGTATCGTCGAGGACGTCGGCCCGGCGGCGGTGGCCTACCCTCACCAAGACCAACTACGCCGAGTGGGTGCGGTGATGAGGGTAAAGCTCCGGAGCGGCATATGTGGGATGCGATCCGACACGGCGACGCCGACTACGACCGGGATCGACGGCGCTGGATGCTCTCATCGCTGCGATCCCCGCCGAGATGCGATTTCGCTTACCAACAAGCGGATCGCCAAAGAGGCTTGGGACGCCATCGCCGCAAAGACGCATCGGCGGCGACCGCGCCGCAAGTCTACATTGCGGGCACTACGCACGGAGTGGGAGAACACGGCCTTCGCCGGTGAGGACGTTGATGACTTTGCTCTCCGTCTCAACACTCTGCTGCGAAGTTGGTGCGTTCGGTGACGACACCTACGGCGAAGAGAGAGCGTGGAGAAGCTCTTCCGCCGCGCCCCGAGAAGTACAAGCGGATGGCTCGCTCGATCGAGTCTCTGCTGGACCTCTCCACGATGACGATCGAGGAGGCGTTGGGTCACCTCAAGGTCGTTGACAGCGATGAGCCACAGTGCCTCTCGGGAACCGTCACCATTGGCGGGAAGCTCCTCCTCACTTGGGAGCAGTGGGCTGCCGGCCAAGGTGACAGGAAGAAGGGGGAGTCTTCTTCCACGACAGGCGGCCGCAAGCGCGGCAAGCACGGCAAGCCGCGCAAAGACGCCCAGGCAGGGGCGCGAGGACGTGCCGAGGGTGATGACCGTGGAGGCACCCAGGGCGGCGACGCTGGCAAGCAAAAGCCGGCACAAGACGACTCTTGCCACAACTGCGGCAAGCTTGGTCATTGGGCGAGGATTGTCGACACCACGGCGGCGTGCCCACGTCGCGCGCGGAGGAGGAGCGGCGGCTCGTTCATTGCTCATGCGAGCATCGAACTACCTCGGCCGCACCGCCGCAGTGGCTCTCCTCCACCTTGACGAGCCAAAAGCACATGCCCTCTCGCCACGGCTCCGGCAGCGACAAGATCGACGGGTGGTGCCTCGACACCGCGCCACCCATCACATGACCGGTCGACGGAGCTCTTCGCCGAGTTTGACTCTAGCGCCCGAGGCTCCGTCAAGTTTGGGGACGCCTCGGTGTGGAAATCAAGGCGTCGGCTCTGTCATCTTCACCACCGTGTCCGGTGAGCACAGCCGCCACCGACGTCTACTACATCCACGATCCGCGAACTCCATCATCGACTTTGGACAGTGGATGAGAACGGCTCGCGTGTCGAGATCGAGCACGGTGCTGCGGATTTGGGATCTTCGCCCGCCTTCTTGCCAAGGTAACCGAGGCGCAAATCGACTCTACATTCTTCACGTGCGGTGGCACAACCCTCTGTCTCATTGCTCATCGGACGACGAGGCGTGGCGCGGCACGAGCGCTTTGGGCACCTTCACTTCGAGGCCCCGGCGGCTCGGTGCCACGAAATGGTGCGAGGCCGCCGTGCCTTGACCATGTGGAGCGATTCTGCGACGTCTGCGTGTTGACGGCGCAGGCGACTCCCTTTCCCAATGGGCGAAGTTTCGAGCCAAGGAGAGGCTCGAGCTCGTGCACGGGACTTGTGTGGCCGGTGACACCGCCACACCGAGGACGACGCTACTTCCGCTGCCGCCGTCGCGACCTCTCCCGCTACATGTGGGTGATGGTCCTCGCAGCAAGGGAGAGGTGCGGACGCCATCGCGACGCAGTCGTGCTGCGGAGGCGAGCGCGCGCGCTGCGCGCTTCGCGACAGACAACGGCGCGCGAACCACGGCGGCTGGTCGCGTCGATTGCCGATGAGGGCATTGGCGCCACTACTCCGCGCCGCATGCCGCCGCAGCAGAACGGCGTCGCCGAGCAGCGCAACCGCGGTTGTGGGGATGGCTCGGGCTCTCCTCGCGAGGGGATGCCGGATGTCTTCTCGGGAGAGGCGGTGGTGACGGCCGTCTACATCCTCAACCGCCGCCTACCAAGGCGCTCGATCAGAGGACGCCGACGAGGCTTGGCATGGCGCAAGCGGCGGTCTCCCACTTGCGGTCTTGGCTCCTCGCGTTCGCCAAGGAGCTTGGCCACATCGGTAAGCTCAACGGCAGAGCACTCCGAGTGTTCATCGGCCACGCGGAAGGCTCGAAGGCCTACCGCATCCTCGACCTGTCACACGCGCGTGTCCGCATCTCGCGTGGACGTTGTGTTCGGACGGCGGCGCAGGGCGACGGGACAAGGCGGTGGACGGCGGTTCGACCGACTCGGGGACTTTGTTGTCGACCACGCCCATTTCGAGAGCCGGGGCTAGCGGCTCGGCCTCACCGAGCTCGCCCACCGCGACACCATGCTCGCCACCGGCCCAGCGAGTGCTCCACCACCTTCGCACGCCACGCCCACTCTTCACCACCGCCACTCCACGCCTCCCGCACCGGCCACCACTCTCCCGCACCGGCGCCACACCACCGGATCGGCCCCAACAGCCGGTCCACGACGAGCAGCGCATGGTGGAGTTCGCTACTCATTGTCTCACGACGAGGACGCGTCGACGTCTACCACGACGACGAGCCTCTGCGCTATCGCACCATGGACAACATCCTCGCGAGCCGCTCGTCCTCGGATCGGCGCAAAGACGACTTCGAGGGAGCCGCACTTGGCGGCGACGACGGCGAGCCCCGCTCCTTCGCCGAGGCGGAGGGGACGCGGCGTGGCGTGTCGCGATGAAGCGAGAGATGGACGCCGCCGAGCGGAACCGACGGGAGCCGGGCGGATTTTCCGCCGGCCACCGCGCGATCACCCTTAAGTGGGTGTTCGCCGAAGCGGGATGAAGCCGGCGCCATCGTCAAGCACAAGGCTCGCTTGGTGGCACGAGGCCGTGCAGCAGTGGGTCGACTTCGATGACGCCGCACCCGCCGCGCGCATGGAGTCCGTTCGTCTTCTCTCGCACTTGCGGCCCAGAGGATTGGCGCGCCCATTACATGGACGTCATGTCCGCCTTCCTCAACGGCGACTTGAAGGAGGAGGCCTCACGTCCGTCGGCGCGGGATTCGTCATCCCCGCAAGGCGGGCAGGTTCTCCGCTGCGCAAGGCCCTCACGGCTTGCGGCAGCACCACGAGCCCGAACGCTAAGTGGACTCCACCTCAAGCAAATGGGGTTCCAGCAGAGCGCACACGCAGGTCGCGGTCTACCGGCGGGCAAAGCGGCAACGCCTGGCGGTGGGCGCTCACGCCGACGACTTGGTGATCACCGGCCCAAGGAGGCCGAGGTCGAGGCGTTCAAGGCGGAGATGAAGACCGCCTTCGGATGAGCGACTTGGGGCTCTCTCCTTCTACTCGGGATCGAGGTCCACCAGACAGCTCGTATCTCCTTCGCCGACCGCCACGCCAAGCGCACCGCCGAAGCCGGCGGGCTCACCGATCGCAACCCAACCCACACTCCTATGGAGGAGAGGTGAAGCCGAGTCGTGAGAGCACGGCGGAGGAGGTGGACGCGACGCAAGCGGCGCATTGTGGGCGCCTTCGCTACCTCGCCCACACGCGCCCGATTTGGCGTTCGCCGTCGGCACGTCGGTCGGTTCATGCGGCGACCGACGACGGAGCATCGCGGCCGTGAAGAGGATCCTCCGCTACGTTGCGGGCACCTCCGCCACGGCTTGCACTACCCGAGGTGTCCCGGCGCGCACTTCATCGAATGCGGCGGCAGCGACCACGCAGCGACATCGACACCGGCAAGAGCACAAGCGGATTCTCTTCTTCCTCGGCAAGTGCCTCGTTAGTGGCGATCGATCAAGCGGCAGTGGTGGCCTGTCACCGTGTGAGGCCGAGTACATAGCGGCTTCCACCGCTTGACTCAGCGCCGCTCGCTCGATCGCTTGGTGATCTCTCGCGAGACACAAGCGGTGGCGCTCGGGGTGGACAGCAAGTTCGCCTGCTCGGCAAAGAACCTCGTTTTCACTAACGGAGCAAGCACATCCGGGTGAAGTACCACTTCATCCGAGGCTGTTTGGATGAAGGCAACATCAAGGCGAGCTACATCAACACCATGGATCAGCTTGCGGACCTGCTCACCAAGCCTCTTGGGAGGGTCAAATTCCTCGAGCTCTACTCTAGGATCGGGATGGTTCAACTTTCCCACAAGACGACGCACAAGACTTAGGGGGAGAATGATGAATAAGTCCCTGTACTGTGGTCTTTGTGGGGTGGGCACATGGTTATTGTACAGCAGCTTTAGACTAACATCTTAGACTAGCTTTAGGACAGCTTTAGACTAGCATCTTAGACTAGCTTTAGGACAGCTTTTGACTAGCATCTTAGACTAGCTTTAGGACAGCTTTTGACTAGCATCTAGGACTAGCATCTTAGCATATGCTTGGCTGGTTAGCAGCCTATAAATTTGTATCCCCAACCCCTCAGGTTGGCATGGCATTGTGTGAGAAATAAGCAAGAAAATTGCCCCATCCCCAAGTGTCATCCTCTCGATGAGAGTAAGGATCTTGCTATCACCAACAGCAAGACTCCAGCGAGTAACAGGCTGTTCCAATGCTGACCAAGAAGCACAGGTTCCTCAAGGCCAAGCTCCGTGTACTCCTCCCAAATTACAATGAAATGTAACTCGATCTGTCTGAAATATAACTCAACCCTTTGAATATGCCATCAACGATGCAGAAAGTGAGTAATGTGTTTGCCCAACTTAAGCGCTGTCATGAAACAGATGAGAAAAAATGGAAGAGGAAGAAGTACAAGCAAAGCGGAGGTGTTCTTGTTTAACAGTGTTGTCTGACTTTCTTGTTTGTAAACTGGGAAGGTGCTTCTGTACGGGCCATGCTTCTTTGCTCTCCCACAAAGTGAAAAAGAAAAAGAATGTTAAAACAAACAGAGGGCCTGATTTCCAGCTACCCAGTAGTCCACTAGTCCACTGACCGTGCTGCTACATGATTTCCACAATTTTGTATTTCGGGGAGCATGGAGGCACTGCCCAATTTTTTTTTTGTTTTGAGTTTGGTGAGGGACTGGCTGCCTTTTGAGTCTGATCTAGTGTAGTTGCTGTGTAAATGGGACTTGGGGGGATAAATGCTGGGAGCCAATTGCGAGAGATGACTCGAGACATAGACATCAGATATTCTGTCTCTAATTCTTCTTCCTTCTCACTAATCTCTTCCCTTCCTCCATATCGAGGGTTCTGGAGCATTGCAGAAGGTACTTTAATATCCAGTGGCAAGATCGTCCAAAACAACCAGGGGGCATGCCAATCACCTAGTTGCATATCTTATGTTGACCGGCTTCCTTGTATCAATCCGCGGTGGTGTGTCAATAAGCAAATGCACGACTGCATGAGATGGAGAGATGCAGAATTTGGTCACGACTCACCCTGAACTACAGTCATTCATTTTGCATCACTTGGGCCTGGCACTCAACCACATAAACATATGGCGGCATCAACAGTGGACATGTCTACATAGCCTTTCCCATTTCCGATTTGCTCGAGCACGCCATCCTTGTCGAAGACAACCTAGATGGATTGGACGCATAGAAAACAAAAGGAGGAAGAATCAGCAAAGATTGCATCTTTGCAGTGCTGAAAAGTACGACTGAAGAAGAGTTTGCTGCTTCTCTTAACAGAAGGCGCGGCGCTGGGATCGGAGAGCATGGCGATGGTCTACTTGCACTTGGCCATGACGGACGCCGGCGTGTCCCGGACGGTGGCGCCCAGTGCAACGAGTTCTTGGCACTGGCATGGCGGCACAGGTGGTTGAAATTACCGGGGAAATAAAAAAAAGCCAAGGCGCTAGCAAGTAAATAAATGTATGAAACGACGCTGCACCACGCCCCCCCCAAAAAAAACCAATATGCATCGATCGATCGCATCTCATCATCATCTCCTGCTCTAGCTCCTGTTGTACAGCTAACTACCAAAAAAAAAGGTTTAATCAGACGGAAGAATCTTGTTCTTGCCTTGGAGAGGGTTCAGTTCCAGACGGTGACGCCGAAGCCGTGGCGGAGGAGATTGGTCGCCATTGCCTTCCCCATGATGAACAGCCCCAGGAGGCCAGGAAGCCCGCCTCCATCTCGGCTCTTCCCTGCTGCTGCTGCTGCTCCTCTTCTTCACAGGCGCAGGCGCAGCCGCGCAGCTCTCTTCTAACTGGCACCGCAAGCGACATACACCCACTGACCCACCTGTGCTCGGCCTCCTTGCAGTGCGCAGGCAAGCAAACCCCCTACCAGGCAATCCCTTGATTTTGTTATATTTTCCGGTATTGATTTTATTTTGTTGTCGTTCGCTCTAATTTGTTCTTGTTGCGCTCGGTCCATGGAGCTAGGGGTGGATATCGAGCCGGCTCGGCTCGGTAAGGCTCGTTTAAAAAGCGGCTCGGCTCGGCTCGTTAGACTAACGAGCTAAAAAACAGGCTCGGCTCGGTAAAAAGCTCGGACTCGGCTCGATAGGCTCGTTAAAACCAATCCACAATTGCCAATCTAAGGCTAAAAAGTTCCCCTAACATCTAACAATGTGCACTGAGCTTAACGCCACTTGTATGCTAGTTCTTAAAGGCATTCAAACCTTTTATGCTACGTACCAGTATCCCAATCCCAAAAATCCACATCCCACATGTAATCAGACTGCACACGGGTTAAGAAACTAAACTAATTTGCATCATGGAAATAAACTAGAAGAAAAAGGGATGGGGAGGGCGCAGGAGGAGCTCACGGAAGGACATGTGGATCTTGACGAGGCGGAACTCCTTGGGCGCGATGCCCCGCTCCCGGTCCGCCGCCGGCACCACGTCCACCTCCTCCGGGTCCAGCAGCTGCTTGCTGCTCCCATCGGATCATGCACACACCCCCAGATTAGCAGCTCGGTTCACTCCATCTCGGACAAAATCTAATCGATCCCACGGCGGCGGACGAGGTCCATCAGACGCGGACGGAGGCGACGGAGAAGACGAAGCTGGCGAACTCCGGCGGGGGACGCACCACGGTCCAGTTCTTGGACTTGACGTCGAACACCCAGAGCGCGTGCCGCCCGCCGCCCTCGCCATCGATGGCGCCGGTCATCACCACGCGCTCGCCGCCGCCGACGCAGACCGCGCGCGCTATGCCGGCCTTGAGCCTCGGCGGGGAGGGCCCCACCTCGTGCCACCCGCGCCGTTCCCCGAGCCATTCCATCACCGCCAGGAACCTGTCGAGCGACTACGCAAGAGATGGGCTGAGCGGGCGCGCCGAGAAATGGACGAGCAGCGGGGGATCTAGGGTTGAGAGGGGATTTTCTAGCGCGTCGCGCCGTCGCGGGAGTGCGTCGAGTGTGTCGATGTGTGTCGGGTGTGTGGGGGAGCCGAATGGACGTAGCGTCGAATGGATGGCAGGCTGGCCCGAGCGTCGGACGTGAATCGTGATGGGCCGAGCGTCCCGCCCGAGCGAGCCAACCGAGCCAGCCGAGCGGCTCGCGAGCCGGCTCGGCTCGTTAAGAAATCGAGCTCACCCTTGACTCGGCTCGGCTCGAAAATTCCATGAGCTGAGCCAAACCGAGCCGAGCCGCGAGCCACGAGTTTTTTGTCCACCCCTACATGGAGCAGCAGGCTCGAATCGCCGTCCATGGTGCGTTGGAAGGACTGGATGGGTCTTGACTTGGGCGCATCGGCCCCGCGTGTCAGCGTTGAGGTAGTACTTGTTGAGGAACCGTCACTGACGAGTTTAATTTGATCAATTCCTCCTATGTAAAAGAGATGAATCAAATACAGAATAATGCAATAGAACAATAGATTGAATACAAGAGATGAGAGGGGAGCTCATTCTTTATTACTTTCTCTTTTTACAAGGTACACATAATGACAATTGGGATCCATTATTTATAGACTAAGTGGAGGGTGCCTACCAATAGGCTGGACCTACAGTCCCAGACCCATGTTTCCCAACACTTCCCTTTGGATACTCATCTAACACGATCATGTCTCAGCAAAACTCCATAAAAACCTAGTGGGAAAATTTTAGAGAAAAAGGATATGATACATGTTATATTGTATTGCATGAATTGTCTCATTAAAAACCTCGACCGAGAAACTTCAGGAAAAGTCGTTAAGGGAAAAAAAAGTACAATCCACCCAATTTCATCAATCTACAGGATTTATTCTTTAGATACTTAATCTTCATGATCAAGTTTTAATAGTAAGTTTGAGAAGAATCTCCCCTGAATTCTGCACTTCCCTAAGTCTCATCATTCTAATTCCACATACACATCTTTCAAAACTAGATGCTGGAAGTGACTTAGTGAATAAATCTGCATGATTTTCACACGACGTAGTATGCAAAACCTTAATTTCATCTATCTTTTGCAATTCATGAGCATAGAAGAATTTAGGGTTGATATGCTTTGTGAGACGACTCTTCACGTAGCCCGTCTGCACTTGTGCAACACAAACTGTATTGTCTTTATAGATAATTGTGCAAGCTTGCACGATATTCAACCACATGACTGCTGGATGTGGTGAATCATTCGTCGAAGCCAAGCATATTCTCGTGCAGCTTCATATAGTACTATGATTTCTGAGTAGTTCGTCGAAGTCGATACAAGACTTTACTTAGATGATTTTCATGAAATTGCAATTCCACTACACAGGAATACATAGCCTGTTTGTGACCTAGAGGTATGCGGGTCCGATAGGTACCTGACATGTACATAACCTGTTATATTCAAGTCTTGGTTCTTTTTATAGAATAGTCCAAGATCTTTACTTCTTTGGAGGTATCGAAAAATGTCATTTATTACTTGCCAATGCCTTTTGGTAAGTTTTGCACTGTACCTTGCTAATAGATTTATGACAAATGTAATATCTGATCTAGTGCAGTTTGCTAAATACATAAGTACTCCTACTGCACTTAAGTACGGGAATTCCAATCCTAGGACTTCCTCCCCCTCTTCTCTAGGTCGGGATGGATCCTTGTCTTGCTGTAAAGATCGTCTGACCCTTTTCAAAGCCAAACCATTCTAACACCTTTTGAGTGTATGTGGATTGATGTACTAATATACCTTCCGGGACATACTCAAGCTGCAAGCCTAAGCAATATTTAGTTTTACCCAAATCTTTTATTTTGAATTCTGACTCCAGGTAAGAACTTTCCTCCTTTATATCTTCTAAGGTTCCGATGATATTCAGATCATCTACATATATTGAGATTATACAAAATGCATTCTGGAATCGTTGTATAAATACATAGGGACAGTCCTCATTGTTCATGTAGTCTTTCTTGTATAGAAAGTAACTTAAACGATTATACCACATCCTGCCTGATTACTTAAGTCCATATAGTGATTTTCTGACTTTGATACTATACATGCTTCTATTTGCTCTGTCTTGGTTCGGGACAGGGATGGCTTCAGGCACCTTCATATAAATATCCAAATCTAAGTTTCTATAAAGGTATGCTGTTACCACATCCATTAATTTTATTTCTAAGTTTAGGTTTACTGTTATTGAAATTAAATATCTAAAGGTAATACCATTCATAACCGGGCAATAGGTTTCTTCATAATTAACTCTTGGACGTTGAGTAAAACCTTGTGCAACAAGCTTTACTTTATATCTTACAACTTATTTTTTCTCATTTCTCTTTCGAACAAATACCCACTTATGCCATATGGAGTGCACAGAGGGATGCGTGCGGCTTACAAGCCTAAACACCTCTCTTTTGTTCAGAGATAATAATTCGATTTCTATTGCCTTTTTCTAGTCCTCTCAATATGATCTTTTCTTACACTTGGTGAGCGATGCAGGATCTAAATTAAGATCGATGCTTGTGGTAATTTTCTTTGCAAAATAAATGTCAACATTGGCTATTGTCCTATTCATAGATTCTCCCATGTGCACATAGTTTATAGCTATTTCATCATGGGTTGATTCTTCCAGTGCTTCCATGTGCTCACAACTCCTTCCAGTTGCGGGGGCAAGTACCTTTAGTTTTCAACTCCGATGTGTACGCATACATCCATGCTGATTTCTCCCTCCGTGGGAATGTTCAGATCCAGTATGCCCTTTTTTTGAAGGTGCCAGGTCTTAACTGACCCCCTTCTAGTTCTAGGGAACTTCAGTGATTGACTGTGTCAAGTCTTTCTTATCCTTTTTACCAGGCGTCCCTGGTTACTTGGGGTTTGAAGGGCCAGAGTTCTCGTCCTTTTATTTTGAGGCCTCTGGACGGGATTAGAGATACATTCAATTTTCTTTGGTATTTCAACCCTCTACGGTGCATTGCGTGCAGTCACATGCGACTTGGTCACGCTCTTTAAATCACTAAAGTGGTCAGACAGTTGGTTTGCTAATGCTTGCAAATTAATAATCTTTTGGATTTCTCTATTTGTTTCACTAGTGCGTGGGTTATGTGCATGGATTCCCTTGATTTACCACGTAATTTTCTAACATTTTTCATCAAGGGGTTGATTTCCTCCCCTTAATGTTGGGAAACTATCATCATCAAATATGCAATCAGCGAAACAGGTAGTATGCAATCTCCTATCATGGGTTTTAAATACCTGATTATGGATGCTGTCTCATAACCGACGTATATCCCAGTCTTTCGGATAGGACCTATTACAGTACGCTGTGGAGGGGGTATAGGTATATAAACCTTGCATCCAAACCTCTGGAGATGAGAAATTTTCGGTGCTGACCTTTGCGCTAGTTGCATAGGTGAATGGATGTTATATGCCGATGATCTAAAGTTGATGAGAGTTGCTGCATGCAGGACTGCATGTTTCTAACATGTAGTTGGTAAATTACAATTCTACAAAAATGGTTAGGCAATAAATTTAATTCTCTTAATTAATGCTTCTGCTAGTCCATTCTGGGTCTAGACATGCGGTACGGAATGCTCAACTTTAATTCCCATTGCTATGCAATAATCATCAAATGCCTTTGAAGTACATTCTCCAACGTTGTCCATTTTGATGGACTTTATATGATGATCAGGGAAATTATTTTTTAATTTAAACTATCCACAGATCAGCTTTGCTAAAGCATTGTTTCTCGTCGATAATAAATATAATGCGACTATTTCGAGGAAGCATCGATGAGCATCATAAAATATTTAAATGGCCCTAACAGTGGTTGTATAGGACCACAATGTCTCCTTGATGCATTTCAGGAATGCAAGAACTTCATCATTCACTTTTAGAGAAGAAAGTCTAGTAATTAATTTTTTTAGTGGCACATACATGGCACACAAAATCTTCTTGATTTGAGAAATTCTTTACATCGATATTATGTCCCTGTGAATTATTAATCATATTTCTCATCACCTTAAGACCTGGGTGGCCTAATGTATTATGCTAGAGATAGAAGAGTTTAGAGCTTTTAAATATTGTTTTTAGGGCAGTATAGGATGCGGGTGCCTTAATATTAGTGTAGTATAGCCTAGTCTCAATGAAGGAAGTTTTTCTAATACCCCTTTTCCATTTGCTTCACGCTTCATAATGAACAGGTATTCCTTACCATACTCTTCTTCAGTCTCAATATGGAAACCGTTAGCACGAATATCCTTGAAATTTAGGAGAGTTCTAGCTGATTCTGGGTACAATAAGACTTTTTGAATGATCAAAGTTGTGCCCATTGGAAGTATAGTTGTGGCTCTCCCTAAGCCTATTATACAAGCATCGCTACCGGCGATTGTTGCAAGGCTGCCAGCATTCTTGCTAATCGACTAAAAGAATTTTGTCTCTCTCAAGATGGCATTTATTGTGCCGCTGTCAGCTAAGCATACTTTCTCCATAGGGCGCCACACATGTTCTAATATAAAGTACTTTATTAATATGTAGTAGAAAACAAATAACACATAAATAAAATACTTCAAATATCAAAACATATCATGCCATTATTAACTGAATAAATGAATGAATTATTCAATATCAGCCAACCATCATAAGAAAAATGAATTGTTTGAGTACCGACAATGCAAAATCTAGCTTATTCCTTCCACACATTAAATAAATGATAATTAAAGTCTAAATGTATTCTGTGCATTAGACTGAACCTGCTAAAAAGCCAGAGACTTCTACTGCTATCTTCTTAGGGGTGAGACGCTCTTCCTAGGAAATCATGGCGGCGGCACCTGTAATGTCAAGAGGGGGTGCTACTGCAGGAGTGGAGTCAACCTCCATCGGCGCAGACAGCTATTCAGAACTCCCCCTCAACGAAAGCAAAGTGGGTTTCATGCTGCCCTTTGCCACCCTTCTTCTTATTGGCCTGGAATGCATCGATGACGTGTTGCGGCTCTTTACAGATCCGCGACCAGTGCCCCCACTTGGCACACTTGTAGTAGGTTTGGTCTTGCTGTCCACAGGGATTGTCGTCCCGCTTTGGTTTACTGGCCTTATTCTTCTGTGGAGCATTTGACTTGCCTTTCTGAGTTGCAACTTTGCCCTTCCTTCCCCTGTTTTTTCATTATAGGATTTCACACCTTGCAGCTCCCAGCGTTGCCCTCATGGCAGCGGAGCTCCTAGGTGGCTGTGCGATAAAGTTCTTACGAAGAACTTCATCCTGAGCCTTTGCAACCTGCATAATATCAATCAATTCAGCATACTCCCTGTAGTCGTCTTGACGATAATTGCGCACAGACTGCACTGCATTGGGGTGGAAGGTGGAGAAGGTCTTCTCAATCTTCTACTCATCTGTGATCTGCTTGGCATAAAGTTGAAGATTGGTACAAATTCTGTGCAGAGCAAAGTTGTACTCTCCAACCGTCTTGAAGTTAGCAAACCTTAGTCAGATCCATTCTTGTTCTACCTGAGGAAAAATGGTGCATTTTAGCTTCTTGAACCACTTCTTTAGTACAATCCATAATGCTAGCGCGCTCTTCTCTACCATGTACTTATTCTTGAGAGTGCGACTGAGATGATGCCTGAGGAAATGAAGTGCTGATCATTTTATTCAGGTGTGGGTTTTGCATCCTGTGGTGCTCCAATCCTGATGGCAGCGTGGAGCTTCTAGGCTCCATGTACGATCTCGACATCAGAAGCCCAAGTCAAGTAGTTAGTTTCTCGAACTCCCGATTCATGATGCTTGTCATCTACATGTGCATGAAAGGAGAATATAAATTTACTGCAGGTAAATATGCATAAAATAAATTGAACAATGGTACAAAAGGTTCTCGTAATGTTCCAGAATTTTCTTTGTATTTTTCTATAATTTTATTGTTAATTTATGTGATTAAAGGCAATTTAAATAATTACGATTAATCAAAATAGCAAATAAATGCAAAAAAACAAAGAAAGTAATAATAACGGTGCTAAACATGCTTCAATGTTAAAAACAATCCAAAATTTGAATTTCCGAGACCCCTTTAATGTTGGAATATGTATTTTCAGTGAATTCTGCAATTTTCAAGGGCTTATCCGCAAAATTTCAATTCTGAGAAAATTTTTCGCACAATTTTCCTTTTTTCCAAGGACCCTTTTGCAAATTTTGGGCGTCAGCCCGCCCCTTTTTTCTTTCTTCCGGCCCAGTCAGCCCACTACCGGCCGACTTAAAGGGGCAAAGGGGTAGGGTTTCCCCTACCTTTGTTTACGTGTGTGGCGGCGACGCGAGGCCAAGTGGCGCGGCGCACGTCCAAGTGGCGTGGGGAGGTAGCGTCGCATGGCCGGGGCGCATGCGGGTGCTCGGACCGGCAACAGAGGTGCGTGCGGATGCTCGGGAGCGACTGCCAGGGTGTGCAGCGACGCGCTCGTGCAGGGACAGCACTGGTGCAGCCGGTGACGGTGCAACCGTCGGCATGTGGGGCTCTGGCTCACATGTGGAGTAGCCGTGAGGGGCCAGCGGTGCCGTGGCTTGACACGGCGTGGCCGTGTGGGACCAGCGGTGTGCAGTGCGTGCGGCGCGCAGTGGCGGCATGGCCACGTGCTGGTGGCCGACTGCAAAACCGCATGCAGGCAGTGCAGGCATGTGCAGCCATTGGCCGAGTAGTGTCTGAATCGGCAACTCGGCTCTAAGCCAGCGATTGCACACCGCCGAGCCGACAGCTATGCCTTATGCGGCGTCGCGAGGCGATTCGGCCACTCTCGGCGGTGAGGCGCGGCGGCTTAGCGGTGTATGTGGGCGGTGATGCATGGCGGTGCGACCACGTGCTGGCGATACGGGCTCGGCGCGCATGACGGTGCGACCGCGTGTGGGAAGGGCCATGCAGGCCTGCTCCATGAGAGGCTTTTTCTTTTCCACGATGCAATCAACAATCCCTCTTTTTTTCAATCATCCGATCAGCATGGTTTTGACAACTCTAAGTCAGCTTGTGGAGAGTAGAAAGAATTTGCACCATGAAAACAAAATCAATCTAGAATGCAAAAATTGTATAGGATAAAAGCAATCTAGATAGTGATTCAATCTACGAGTGTCGTGCCTCGACGATTACCTTTCAATCCATGGAGCGTTTTGCACTGATAACGTGTTAAGGAACCATCGCTGGTGAGTCCAGTCCGATCAATTCGTTCTTTGCAAAAGAGGTGAATCAAACATAGAATAATGCAATAGAAAAATAGATTGAACACAAGAGATGAGAGGGGAGCTCCTTTCATTATTGTTTTCTCTTTTCATAAGGTACACATAATGACAATTGGGACGTCCTATTTATAGACTAAATGACGGGTGTCCACCGATAGGCTAGACTTGCAGACCGGCTCAAGTTTCTCAACAGTACCGTAGTAGTAGTATTATCTATCGATGTCGCGCTAGTTGGTTCACCTCCGAGTTTGCCGGCCGCATCAGCTCCATGCGGCCGAATAGCACGCAGCGCAGCGGCCGCCGATCCCAATCGGCCACCGTGGCCCGTGGGCGCCAATGACCCACTCGATGACGGTGTGCGCGTGCCGAACCGATCGAGGTTGAGCCTGCACCTGCCCGGTTGTTGATGACCGACGACCAAACCGCGGCCGCGGGTTGCAGCTGGTGTTGCCGGAGTCCGCGTTGGTGTGGCAGTTCTGAACGTGCCTACTGGCCCGGCCATGTTTCTCTCCACAACCTTATTTTCCCCCAAAGCTAGCACTGGCAGCCTCACAAGTCAAACTTGACTTGATGCCATTCCGTGTTCAGACCTGCCCGGCCAGAGGATAATGTTCCAAGGTTACTCCTACTTACTGCACAAATACACAATGTTTTAGGTATTAACACGGTTCTAAACGGATCACTTTGACCATTAATTTCTGCTCTAATATATTTGTAAAATCATGAAGGTACTATATATATATATATATATATATATATATATATATATATATATATATATATATATATATATATATATATATATATATATATATATATATATATATATATATATATATATATATATATATATATATATATATATATATATATATATATATACATATGTATATATATATATATATATATATATATATATATATATATATATATATATATATATATATATATATATATATATATATATATATATATATATATATATATATATATATATATATATATATATATATATATATATATATATATATATATATATATATATATATATATATATATATATATATATATATATATATATATATATATATATATATATATATATATATATATATATATATATATATATATATATATATATATATATATATATATATATATATATATATATATATATATATATATATATATATATATATATATATATATATATATATATATATATATATATATATATATATATATATATATATATATATATATATATATATATATATATATATATATATATATATATATATATATATATATATATATATATATATATATATATATATATATATATATATATATATATATATATATATATATATATATATATATATAGGAAAATTACGTAAGGCACACTGGTGCCTAGGCACCCACATCAAGAACCGTCCAATACACGTATATGATTGATAATTTTTTTGAGTTTGGGTATGGAAATATTTTATACCCTTGATATATTTATGGTAAGTAAGTTTTGAACTCAGTTCAAACTAGTTTGAACTACTTTTGAGTTCAATGCGACTACAGTGAGTATATACCATAAAAATAGTTCAAACTAATTAAACTGAAGTTGAATTTAATTTTTTTCGGAGTTTGACATCTCAAATATACTTTCTTATGGGTATATGAAGATACCCACATCAAACGTTGCGAATCTCGAAGCAAATCAACGGGTATTGATATGGGTGCCTAGGCACCAAGGTGCATGAAACACTTATCGCTTGATGTTGGTGCCTAGGCACCAAGGTGCCTTATGTAATTTTCTATATATATATATATATTCAATATTAATATTTAAAAATAAATTGATAATCAAAATTAAAGTTTGACCACATGTCCTTGAACAATATGTATTTGGGGCTGAAGGCAGTAAGTATATTTGTTCTGCAATTCTGTATAATTAATAGGTGTGCATTAATTCTGGAGAGGCTAGCTACTTAGCACGTAATGTTAAGGGTGGATCTGAGCCTCGGGCTAGATAGACTATAGCCTGAGGCCCATAAAAATTTATAGTGGTACTATTCCGATATGGGCCCAAGAAAAATCAAGCATTAGAGGCCTAACCTGAGGTGTCATAGCCTAACCCGACGTGCCAACGCCTAGCCCACAGTGCCAATATAATGTGCCCGGTCATAGGTGGCTAAACCTTCGCCTAGCCCCTACTCCAGCGGCTTTGGCCTCCCTCCACTCCACCAACATCGGCTCCCGGCCTCCAGCACCACTGGCGTTGTCTCCCTCCAGAGCTAGTGCCGCTGCCTCCCTCTAGGCTATACGGTGTGGTCATCGGCATTTACATCTCCAGGGACTACAAGTGAGCGACATGAGCAGAAGCTTTAGTTGAATTGGTTTGTTTGTTCCCCGATTTAGGGGTTGATCTGTGTATGGCTTGTAGGTTGGGTGGGTGGCTTAGGAACAAGGATGCAAAAATTTTGAGGTTTTGGGAGTTGATTTATGTGTTTGTGCTTCAATGGCTACAACCTGTAGGACTGGTGACTTGTAACAGCCCAGCTGTTTATTTCAAATTTTTGAGGGGAAATTTTTAAAATTAAATTAATTTGGTTTAAAATAAAAATAATTATCCTGTTGCCTAAGCTTTATTTTTGTTTTGCCCTGATTTTCTGTTTGTGAAAAGGCTTGATTTTCAAAAGTAATTCAACTAAAAACCTAAAAATATTATTAAATAAAATGATATTTTGATTTTCTATAAAAATCCTAATTCAAATTAATTATTTGGATTTATTTGGCTTTTATTTGGTTTTTCTGTGGTTTCTGGAGTTTTAAAATCTATCTTGAAACTAAAAAGTATTTTAAGTATGAAAATATAATACCAAATTTAGTTGGAAATAATTTTAATAAGTCCAAAACATTCTGTGAATTTTTCTGGAAGTTTGGAATTTATTTCATATTTTTCTGAGTCTTTTTGAATTTTCTTAGTTTTTCCGAAAATCAAAATTGAAAATGAAGCATCCCCTCTCCCGGGCCGACAAGTGGCCGGCCCAGATCTTCCCGCCCCACCACCCGGCCCAATCCCCATCGTTCTCCCGCACTTTCCTCCTTCTCTCCTCGCTTCCCTCTTCGGCCGTCCGATCCCTCCCTTGGCCACGCGTCGCCATCTCAGCCGCCCCGCTCCCGCCTCTCCCTCTTTTCCCTCCCTCTCTCTCTGGCCACTGGGACCCATCTGTCATTCCTTCCCCATGTCTTCTTCCTCCCGCGCCCACCGCTGAAAACGCCGCCTCCGCCTTCTCGGCCGCGCCCACCTCCCTCCTTCATGGCCCGCACGCTGCCGCCTCCCACTCCCCAACCACTCCCACACTCCACACACCCATCTCCCCACCCGAATCCCCACTTTCCACGCTGTTCCTCACCTAATTCCCACAACGGCTGTCACCCACCTCTGTCACTCCAGCGAGCAATCCGCGCCGACTCGTTTCCCCTCCGCTACTATAAATACCCTTCCTGGCCTCGGCTCTCTCCACTCCACCTCCCTCCATTCTCAATTTCCCCTCTCTGCCACTCGAGCTCGCCCGCACCATGCTCCCTCTCTCTGAGCGCCACCCCAAACTCCGGCGAGCTCCCCTCGCCGCCTCGGTCCTCCTCGTGCCTTGCCGCCGGCTCCTTCGACATCACCGAGTCATCACCGACCTTCTCCGCCTCTCCGCCGAGCACGAGCGCCGTCCCCGCCACCACCCGAGCGCCGCCGCCGCTTCCCTGTCGTCGCCTGCTGCCTCCCGTGCTCGCCGAGCCCCGCGCAGGGTAGAATTGGACCCCCCCTCGGCCTCCTCTCCCTCCTTTCCCTCTCGCCGGCTGTCGCCGTCCACCGGAGCTTCGGCAAGCTCCCGGTTCCAGAGCGCCTCCCGGCCGGTTAGCCACGTCGGCAGCCCGGGCCTACGTGGTTGCCATCTGGCGCCTGGTGGCTGCCACCTCGGCGTAGGTTGCCATGCCAGCCGGGCCACCTCACCCGCAGAAACCTAGTTCGTGGACTCGGTCCACATAGACCCGGGGGCCACCTGTCAGCCTCTTACCCAAAAATCCACCCAGGGTTGACGGCATGCTGGCGTCATGCTGATGTCATAATCCAGATTTCCAATAGAAATAATTCGGCCAAAAATTGAAATTATTGTTGACGTCATAAATCCAATTTTCTATAGAAAAATAATTTGAAAAATCCAATTTATTTTTTTCTCTGATTTTAAACTTCCGAGAGCTCGTTCAAATTTCCAAATTCATGAAAATTCCCCAATATCCATTTCTGCCTCAATTTAAATATTTCGAGTTGATTTGAATTTATTTTGAATTTATTTGAATTTGGTGGGTTATTTTCGCATGTAGACTGTGACGATTCGGGAGAATTCCTCGACGAAGATTTGTAGCCATCTGCGGAGCAAGGCAAGCCACACTCCTTGACCATGTTGACCCCAGATTGCAAAATAAAATGAGAGACCATGTGGAGGTGTCCCCATGTTTGTGATGAGTAATTGACTCGTGTTCTGGAAAGTTTGAGTTTGATTTGGTTGGTTCGCGCCAAGTCGGTGCATGGCGTGGTCTGGTTCGGTTTGACTTGGTCGATTGCGGTTGGACGTGTTTAGGACGCCTGTTCTTTTCTCGATCGGTCGACTTGGGTATTTCATGTTTGAGTACCTTGTTTTACTAATGCTAATGTTGATTATGCTGTTTCGAGTGGTGCTATGTGACGGTTTGCTTGTCTGTGTGACTACAAGACTTCGGAGCTAGGTCATGGTGAGGCGTGGGAGGACCGGGACTAGGCACAGGAGGTGCTGAGGTCCAGACGGTCGGAGACGTTGAAGATGATCGAGGCTACCGAGGTGGTTGCAAGTCAGGAGACGAGGAACCGGAGCTGGAGCTACCGGAGGTGGACACGACGGACAACGGCGAGGTGGACTGGGACTAGGCTCAGGGAGGAGCTGAGGTCCAGACAGTCAGGATGCCGGATGCGGTCGTGCGAGGACAGGAAGCTTCCAGGAAGGTGCAGCAGGGGCATTTCGGTAAAATACGCAAGGCTGCAAAAAGGAAGCGGATTCGGTTGAAGATAACGGGTTGGAGACCCGTTAGTGGTTGTGAAGGTCAAATGGAAAGGGTACTAGGGTTTGGAGAGTAAAGGGGCTGTTTCCCTCCTTTTCCTGAAGCTTTGACTTTATGCCTCTTATGTGTGAGAGGTGGGAAGTGATGAATCCAGTTGAGAGCTTTAGTCTTCCTTTTCTCTCTGTGATGGAATTGAGTTTTAGTTTGTTCTCTGCTGGTTCTTTTGATTTGGAGTAAATCTTGATTGAGGAGCTGACTCTTGGTTGCTCAGTGATGGGAAATACTCAAGGCCATTTGGTCATTCAATTCCTAAGAGCAATATCTAGAATTAATGAATACTCTCTTTTCTGAGCTAAGGCATTTAATTTCCTCTGTTTTCAGCTTTCTGTTTCTTTTTCTGGATTTTGGTTCTCCTATCTTCAGTGAGCATAAATCATCTACTTCATAGCTTTTATAGCTATTGGAGAGAAGAGATCAATGTGGATACTTTGGGGCGTATTTTAAAAAGGCACCATTCACCCCCCTCTGTTGCCATTTCCGATCCTTCATAAAACTATGTTGTTTTAAATTATTCTGCATGCATACTTTTATTCACTGTATTTCAATTCAGCTTTATATTTAGTTAATACCTATTTGTTATTACCTCCTTTGACATTGCAAATGCTTACACTAGTATTGGCTAGAGAAATTTTATATGAAATGCTTAGACCTGCGTAGACATAATCTTTGTTTTGGGATAACCTTTTCACGTAAAATGATAAGCTTTTGAGATGTACTCTTGACTTCGGTAAGTCAAGAATGTTTATGAAATTATTTCAAAATAAAATATAAAATCGGGTTTAGACCTAGGCTAATGGTTAGGCAGTTGATTGGCACGACTATGGGTTCCTCTCTCCTCACAAGAATTTGTATGATACATGTAATTGAAATATTGAATGCTATCCCGATCTGAATTATGAATGAAAAACTGAATTGACATATTGAATGCTATGCTGATCTGAATTTTGAATGGGAAAATAAATTGAAATATTGAATGCCATCCCGATTTGAATTTTGAATGAGCAAATGATTTGAAATATTGAATGCCATGTGTTTTGAATTGTCTATTTTAGGAATTAAGTGTACAAAATGAAGAGCAAGACACCATCATCTTATTTTCCAACATGATCACAATGCAACCAATCTCTTCTAGAAACAATTGGAACTGGAGCAAGTAACATAGAGCAAAACAACCCTCATGTTGAACTCAATCCAGATGATATAGTTGTCGATCCTAGGCTTCGAAAATTGATTGAGGAGTTGCATGTAAACTTAGGGATGCTACTAGAAGGGAGTATTTGCAATTTGGACCATGCCAACCAAGTGGGCATAAGTTTCCATGGAAAGAAGAGGGAGGCCAGAACAGGGGATTTCAGGAATTATGTTTGGTTAGAATATAGTGTTGCGAAAAATGGGCCTTTTGTTTTTGTTGTTACCTCTTTAAGTAGGATAGAGCTGAAAGCTTTAGTGTTGATGCTTTCCCAAAGATAGGGTATAGTTATTGGAAGAATGAAATTAAATCTTTTGATGATCATATTAGTAAAGTCAATAGTGCTCACAAAAAAAGCAAGAAGACATTTTGAGGCTTTCAAAAATTAGAGGCAAGGTGTGAATTATGTGATGGCTACTGCCACCAAGAAGGATTAGGAAGAATATAAAGCCCATCTTACTGTTGTGTTCAGCATTGCAAAATTTCTTATATTGCAAGCTCTTGTTTTTTGTGGACATGACAAGTCTAGCTCAAATAATAGGAGGGACTTCTTGCAATTGTTGAAATGGTGTAAAGAGAAAGATGAAAACATTGCAAAATTACTTGATAATGCTCCTAGGAACCATTTAATGATCTCACATTACATACAAAATCAGTTGTGCAAGGCTTATGCAGAAGAGACCACCAAAACCTTTATTGATGATATTGGGGATACATATTTCGCCGTACTTGTTGATGAGGCTTAGAATGCATCTATCAAAGAGCAACTGGCTATTGTTTTGAAGTTAGTAGCTGCAATTTTTTGATGTCTTTGTAAGTCTAAACTATATTAACTATGTCTTTTTACCTTACCCTATGCAGGTACGTTAATAACAAAGGACAGTTAATAGAGAGGTTTATTGGGGTTCAATATGTTTCTAGCATGACATCGTCTTCGCTAAAGTTAGTATTGGATGGTATGTTACAATTTCATGATTTATCAATTTATAGATTGCGAGGACAAGTATATGATGGGGCATCAAATATAATAGGACAATTTCATATGTTGCAAAGACGTATATTGGATGAAAATCCAAATGTGTTTTACGTCCATTGCTTTACTCACCAGTTGCAATTAGTGGTTGTTTCTGTTGCCAAGTGTTGTTCTTCTGTCTTGGATTTGTTTAACTACATCACCATGATTGTCAACACTGTTAATATTTCTTGTAACATAAGAGATCAATTGACCTAAGATCACCATGACTAAACTGTGAACAAATTAAAGACCGGTGAAATTTTTTAGGAAGAGAAAAAACCAACAAACTAACCTTACAAGGCTCGGCGATACTCGTGGGGCTCACATCATAAAACCTTGTGTCGTCCTCTTCTCATATGGGATTCGGTCCTAAAGGTATTAGAGAATTTGAGTGATGATGCCACTAGTGCAACATAGAAAACCACAACTTCAGGTTTGTTGAAAAAAATAGAAAGCTTTAAAATTGTTCTTATATTGCATCTTATGATCAGAATTTTGGGCAAGACTAATGCTCTATCATAATGCTTGCAAAAAAGATCAAAACATTGTTCATGCCATAGGGCTAATTAGGACCATATTGAAGACAATTGAGGTAATAAGAAATGATGGTTGGGATGCGCTTTCAAAGAGGCAAATGCCTTTAGTCTCCAACATAAGATTATTATGCCAAATATAAATGATATAGTACCAGTTAAGGATCATTCGAGGGGTTGTGGTGGCCAAATGGTACCCTACTGTGATTATTTTCATCATGAAATATTTATTGTGGTACATGACCAAATTATTGTTGAGATAAATAATCACCAATTATTAAGGTGCATTGATTGTCTTGATCCAAAGAATTCTTTTACCAACATTGGTGAGGACAAATTAATTAAACTTGCTAGGATGGCTTCTCTCAATATGATTATGTAGTCCTTAGGGATCAACTTGGCATATTTATTGCTGATGTGAGAGATGATTTAGATTTACAACTTGCACTGACTTTGGAAATCTTGCTATGAAGATGGGTCAGACTGATAGACACACATTTTTTTTCATTGGTATATCATCTCATAGGATTGGCCTAGATTTTGTTAGTGACAACAACAACTATAGAAAGAGCCTTCTCGACTATGAAGATTATTAAGGCTAGTTTATGGAATAAGATGAATGATGTGTGGATGAATCATAGCATGGTAGCATGGTATGTTGTTTGAGCAAGACATATTTGCAAGTATTAATGATGATAATATTTTAGAGTGTTTTCAAGGGATGAGGTCACGTAAGAAAGAATTATCTCGTGCTAGTGGCAAGTTAACTTCTTATAAATGTAAACTTCATGTTCTTTGTGTTTATTCGTACACCTGTTTGATTTACTCTCATATGTTATCTTTGTGGGTTCTGGTTCTTATGCTATTATTGATGAAGAAATAGTGGGCTAGGATGAGAGCAAATCTTCATTATTTAGGTACTCAAATTGTATCTCTACTAGGTATATTGTTTATATTTTGTCATGTTTTGTTATTATGTTTTGTGTTGAAGCATTGAGCTAAAATTGTATTTGCGATGTACTTCTATTATGCCGTTGTTGTAGCATGAGCACAATAATGGACACAAGGTACCCCTTTCTCTATGGAAGGAGGTAGAGCTGGAGAAAGCTAACGATGGGAGAGAGAGAGAGAGAGCTCATGTGTAAAATGAGTGGATCTGGCCTCCTCATACCCCTCTTAGGGGCTTATATACATGAGTGGGGTAGGATGGAAAATTTCCATCCTACCTCTTAATAATTATAAAAGGTAGAGGTATATTGGTACATTCCTTTATACTATTGGGCGTGCTGCAAGTCCCAGTCATTTGGGGCTGGGCCACCCACACAATAGTACTCCCTTGACAGCAAGCGTGGAGGTTTCGATGGACGAGTTGACGTGACCAATTGGCCTAGCCTGGCCCAGCCCCCGTCCCCGGCAGCAAGCACACAGATGCCGATAGGCGAGCTGATGCAGCTGGTAGCTCCCAGCCCTCGGGGGTGTGGACGTTGTAAACCTCCTGGAGCAGAGTTGTTTCACTGATCTTGACGTGGTCATGGAATCTCCAGTGTAACATCCTAAATTTTGAATGTTTGAAAATTTGGAAGAATAAAAAAATTTTCTCTACATTTTACTGGCTTTTGAAGTTTTTGCTGAAATCTTGTTTGAGTTTTTCCTGAGTTTGGCCCTGAGCAAGTAATAACCAGAAATAAATCTCGAGCACAAAATAGCAATCATGAAAATAAATAATTAGATAAATGAATACAAATAATTTAAATAGTATTTAACCCTGAGAAAGTAATCCCACAAAAAAAATCTATTTACGAAATCAAAACATGGTTTATAAATTAATTAAAAGGAATTGCCTGAATTAAAAGTACTACTCAAATATATACATACATAAACTGTACAATTAAATTCAAGATTAGTCTTAACACTAGAGCTAAAATTCAAATTTTGAAAATCATGCAAAACTTAAAATTAACAAATCCTAATGAGAACTAAAGTTTAAATTAAAAATCCAAAATTCTAAAATTTTGTTCGAGCCTTCTCTCTCTTCTTTTCCTTCATTCCCTTCCTTTCCTCTCCCTTACATGTGGGCCCTACTCCTTTTATTTTCTCTCCTCCGATCTCTCTTCACCCTCCGCGCGTTGGCTTCTCTTCCTCCACTCGTTCTCCTTTTCTTTTCTCCCGTTAGTTCTTTCTCCCCTGTCCCCTCTTCGCTCTGACGGCAGCGCTTTAGCGCCCGTCGCCTTGCGCCTGCGCCTCCCTGCCTTGCAGCCGTGCCCTCTCCGCCAGTGCCCGGTCACATCCCTCGCTCTGCACCGCCGTGCGCCGAGCCCCACGCCCACGCCCTGCCGCCCTCAGCACAATTTCCGCCGGCCTCCATCACCTTGCGCCATGCCCGGCTCCGTTCCTCCGCGCGCGCTCGCTATAAGAGCCCTGCTTGCTGCTCTTCCCCTGTCATTACCCCCTTCTCCCTTGCTCAGCTGAGCCCGAGCACCCCACACCTATGAGCCGCCGCCGTGGTCTCCTCGCTGTTCCCAGCCGTCCGGCGAGCTGCTCCACTAGTGGTCGCGCTATCCCGTGCTCCTACACCCCTTCATCTCCCCCTCCGACATAATTGAGAATCCGTGCACTAGAGCTCGCGCGCCAACCGTCTCTCCCAAAACCGGCCGCCGTCGCAATGACTGCCGCCAGCTCCTCCTCGATTGATTTCTCTCCGATTCCTCTCTGTGGGAGGGACATCTCGACGCCCCGAAGCTTCCCCAAGCGCCGGCCAACGCTCCCCGCCACCCTAGCTCGCCGGCGCCGTGCGCTCACTTGCGCCGCCGGCTCGCCTGAGTTCTTCTCCCACTCAACAAACGCCGCGGTAAGCCTCCCCTTAACCCCTGTAGCTCATGCCCCTCTCCGATTTCTCCCACCCCCACCACGGTGGCGCCGCCACATTCCCCCCTACTCCGGCCGCCGCGAGTCCATGCTGGCCGCCCACGGCACCTTTCCGACCGGAGACGCAACCCCCCAAGCTTCCTTCTCTTCCCCACGGCGCATTTTTCTGGTTTCTACCCCCTCCCCGGCCACCAGCCGCCGCCGGCGAATTCACCACCGAGGGCCACCGGAGGTGCTCTATTTTGCCCCCAGCCGTGGCATGCATATAGTCACTAGTTCCCTTCACGCAATCAGTAGATGGGCAATAGCCCAATGGTCAACTGAGCCATGCATTAGTCTGCAGATCCTGGGTTCGAATTCCCCTTTTTGTGTGTTTTGTTTTTCACTGTCTTAGCTCATTTCAATTATGAAATATGTAGGAAATAAATTAAGGGAGCTAAGATAATTAAATTGGGATCACCAGAAATTTATATATGCATCAGACATAGAATTACAAGACTATGAACAAATAAGAGATTAAGGGAAATAATTAAGAGAAGTTTAATTAGTTAAATGGAATGTAAACTAAAGCAGAAGTTTAATTAGAAGTAGTGGCAAAATATAATTCCATATTTACAAACAATAGTCCAAGGCTTCCAAGGTGAATAATATCCAATCAAGGGGCATGAGCTAATAAACAAAATAATAAAAGTATTTGGATAGAGTGTCCATCTAAATTAGAAGGCTTTCAAAATATATATACATATATACTAAAATAGTTAGAAAATGGGGATGACATGTAATATTAGTAAAAACTTTTTGTACTTAACATAGGCCCTATTAACAATATAGACACTATCATTAGCACACTGTCGATCATAAAATCTTAACCGGTAGCTCTAAATTAGCAACAATAGCGAGAGATAATCATGAGCAGTAGGTTCGGTTAGTCATAAGAGAAATTAAGGTTAAATTGTGTCTAGTGGTAAGTAAAGGGATAAGATATCAATATCAGTAATTTCCATAGCAACTCCAAATTAAAGGGGCATATTAATATATAGGCACAAAATATAAGTGTATATATAATGGCCATGGGTCATCCATAATTAAAATAGTCTTGCTAATATGTAATAGGGTGTCCAATGATACTAGGCATAGCTGGGAATACTATTTATATACGAGTTGCATTTAGAACCTAGGGTGGTTAGTAGGTCACCCTAGAATAGCTAAGTGGTCTTGGGTCGATGAGAAATAGATATCAGCTGGTGGTAGCCATTTAAATAATAATGACCAAATAAGTAGTCCCATGTGCTGATAAATTAGGGTGTTAATCATTTAATTAGTACATTGATTAATTGAAAGTAAAACTCACCTAAGATATCACAGTGTGAAATACCACAAACCCAAGCTCTGATATTAACATGATAAGTTAAATTAATATATACACTGAGCGTGACTCATGACCTAATTCTTAAAAGATAACCTTGGCACACGATACATCGCATCTCCCGACAACTCGTGCACCTGTTCATAAGACTAACTTGCCTCATGGGACTCCCTAAGTAGATGTAAAAGTAATAAAAGAATTTACTAAATAAAAGGTCGAACCACGATATTCTAAAATCGGCTCTGTCTAGCCATCCTCGCGTTTTAAGCAGAATATCCTCAAGAATATTCCTTCATTATAAACCCTCCTTGGATCTTCCCTAGCCAATCATCACTTCGCTCCAACCTCTTTGACTCCGTCAAATACTCCGTGCCCAGCCAATCTCAAATCACCCGTTTAATCATAATAAAAGCTAATCATGTTCAATTGGATTTATTTGGAGCTTTTGAGTTATTTGTTTTTATTTGGATTCAGTCGCTTATCGCATAGTTAGAAACTGGAGTCCCGAAGAATCGATGGATCAAGCGAGATCAAGATCAAGGTGGAGATAAAGGCCAGAAACCCAAGACCATCAAATGAGATAGCTTTGAGTGAGCTCAAGACCGCGGTAAAACCGCGCAAGGTGAGTCAATACTTTGATCATGTTGCACCTACATTTTCTGCAAATTACTTTTGTTTAAAATATCAAAGTGCATGCTGTTAATTTATATGCAAATACATGTTTAATTTAGAATTCTAGTTAAATGCCTATTATCCAACTTGATTAATATTACACCTCCTTTGGAATATTTAAATTGTGAACCATGTCGCCCTAGCAAAAATTATAATAGTAACATTTCAAAAGTAAGTTCGTAATTATATGCCATGCTTAGTATTGTTTAGATACTCATGGGCGCGAGAGCGTCCAAGCATCACTTTAATCATGAGAAAATGTGGTTGGGCAGTCATGGTGGTAATAACTGGTGTATGTTGGATATGGTTATTTTATACTCCCAAAAATCTCAAATTGCTTATTTATCTGGGCGGATGATTCGGGGGTATGGTGCAGGTGTGCACGAGAGTGTGGTTTGTGGTAGAACCACCCAGATACCACTAAGGACTGAATCTTGTCATGACCTTCTATGTAAAATAGTACAACCACAAGTCTGTAAAGTACAACTTGGCTAAGTAAATTTATCGAAACCCCCGGACTCATCTCACTGGTAGTGGATGGAAGTGGATACGCAAAGGGCAATGGGAGGCCTAAAGGGACACCGAGTTGGAGGGTGAGGTAACTAGCCGTACTAGCGTTGCTTGGAAGTGGAGCACGTGTCTTCGCTAGTAGACGTGGTTACATCCGTGCATAGATGGGATCCACCGCAAGTGGGCGAGTTCCCATAAGGTGAGATGACAAAGGGGCTAGATACTTTGAAAAGTCACTGTGATGGTCTACTCAACCACGTGGCTAAGGAATCATGTGGGGCAGCGAGCAGATTGTCTCTTGTGGTGAAAGTGTACAAACTCTGCAGAGTCAAAACTATTCAAATAGCCGTGCCCACGGTCAAGGGCGGACATGAGAACTTAACCAGATATAGTTCTATTTCAAAAAATTTGTGGGTGGGAATGGAAAAGTGGAGGGCAATGGAAAGCCCTGATTTGAGTTGTCCTGGGTGTCGTCCCAGTGGTAAGTTAAGCGGCTATAACGCTGAAAGATGTTATACGGTGTGATGCCATAAGTATGGAAAATCATGTTAATATTCCTTGAACATTATGTTTTGTTCCAAAGCTGCTAGGTCTCAGGAAATTTTATGTATTGTATTTCAAATAGTAGCATTTCTATTCTTACAAAATAAAATATGGGAGGAATACACAGGGTCGTGAGTAAAGGAGATGGAAGTTTGTGGTAAAAACATAAAGATATTGGTGGACTCAGGTTGATTATAAAAAGGAAATGATAGTGTGGGATCTGGGAGAAGTAATTTGGTGGAGTCTAAATGAGTATATAGGTTAGATAGATTATTTAAATGATTTTTGGTGTATTAGGGATGCAAAGGTAATTGCGGGATTACAACACTGATAACTAATATAAATTCTTGGAAGATGATGGCAGTAATGGGATTAACAAGATTGGATCAAATACTAGATGGATGAATTGAATTTCTAGGAATATTGGAGGAATGATAACAATTATTGGATTATAATCTTGATCAATGATATTCTTGGTGGATGTATCCTAGTGAGTCGTAGACTTAATCATTGATATTCTTGGTGGATGTATACTAGTGAGTCGTAGATTTGATCATTAATATTCTTGGGAAATGTATACTAGTGAATTAGTTAGAAATAGATAGTAGAAAATAAGATTAGTTATTGGGAGAACAAATTATGGTTTTGGATCAATAACAAAAGTATTGAATTATTAGGAAGTCCCGATACGAAGGATTTCGTTGGATTTAAAAGCAATTATGTTGAATAGTCATTAGAATTTAGAAATGAAGAGTTGATGACTAGCAACCACAAGATTGGATTTTAGAATACAAAAGATATTGGTGGATCTAAATAAAGGATGGCCCTCACTGCTTGGAGTCTTAGGCAGCAATGAGTGCATGATTGGTGGATTAAATAAATGATGATATTCGTTGTTTGGAGTTTTAGACAGCAACCAATACAGAAAGAATATGATCGGTGGATTGAATAGAGGATGACACATGTTGTTTGGAGTTTAGAGAGCACTCAATAAAGGAAGTGTAATTTCGGTGGATTAAGTCAATTATGGCAATTGCTGTTGGGAGCCTTAGACAGCAGTTAATAAAGAGCGTGAATCTTTGGTGGATTAAGTCAATGATGTCATTTGCGGTGAGGAGTCTTTTAGGTCACAAAAACAACAATATGATATAATAATAGAAATGATACTAGACGCGTTTTATGGCAAATAAAACAACCCGAGCCTCTCCTTTGTTAAGCCATGCATACTATTTATTTGCATTCTGTGTATTGGCTCGCGGAGCACGGGGTTGGAGTGCTCCAGTTGGCTGCCTGTGGGCATGTCCTGAAGGTTCCACTTGTGTGCTTCATTCCGCTGCTGCAATTTATTGATTTCGGCCTAATCGGCCCATGAGTAAGTCTACTATTATATTTACGCTTCCGCATGATATGTACTTTGATATTCAGAACTGTAATATGTGAGCACTATCTACTGATCTAGGGAATAGTGCGGTAGAATCACAGAGGAATCCGGATTGTAAAATCTGGGCTCCTACATCCAGGCAGAAGCTGAGCCAGCGCACGGAGGTCGTGCCTCAGACTCGGGCAGCTTGTAGATTCAGGCAATAAAGTCCCATGCTAAAGGCCTAGGTGCCCCGTCGGGTTGGTGCCTCCAACGCAGTCGGTGTGCAGATGCGGACGGCGGTGGTTGGATGACCATGAGTTGGTCACGAGGTGGTCGAAGAAGGCCTCACGACTACATCACTCGTGACATGGTCACCGAAGGTGCAACCACAAGGTAGTCGTAGCTATCGACAAAGTCGACAGTGAGACGAAGGCTTTGAACGCACACTCCGTCCTGACCACGAGGGCATCTATGACCCTGGGGTGGTCTAACAGAGTCATGACCATGAGGTAGTCGAACGAAGACTTGAAGCGCACGGTCGATCTCCCATCGTTTAGACTTGGCATCAACGAAGGTGGCAACGAGATGAAGCATTGATGCGTGTGCTCTGTCCCCTCACTGTTCGGACTCAGCATCGATAAAGGTGGTAGACGGAGTCTTGTGTAGGATCACAAGGTGGTCAGACGAAGCCTACGACCGCAAGGTTATCAACAGAATCTATGACCGCGAGGTGGTCAGACGGAGTCTATGACTACAAGGTGGTCATACGCTGATGAGGTGTCGATGAAGTCTCGAACTCGAAGCAGTCGGACAAAGTGTCAATGAAGTTCTCGACCACGAGGTAGTCGGATGATTGTCGATGAAATCTCAACCCCGAAGCAGTTGGATGAAGTGCCTTGACCATGAGGTGGTCGGAAGTGTCAACGAAGTCTCGACCCTGAAGTGGTCAAGTGTCAATGAAGTGTTGACCACGAGGTGGTCAGACGATTGTCGATGGAGTCTGGACCACCAGGTGGTCGTAGAAGTGCCTGACGACTACGTCGATGAAGACGTGGTCGTGGGTGTCGATGAAGTTGGCGGCGAGATGAAGACTTGTGTGTGTGCTCCATCCCCAACCCTTCAGACTGGCATCGATAAAGCTGGTGGCAGGATGAAGTCTTGAAGTGCACGCATCCCCGTGCATGGTCCGTCCCATACCCTTAGGACTTGGGGTCAATGAAGGTGACTGTGAGATGAAGTCTTGAAGCACGCACTCTATCCCCCACCGTTCGGACCTATTGTCAAAGAGGACGGTGGACCGAGTCTTGTGTACGACCACAAGGTGATCAGATAGAGCCTATGACCGTGAGGTGGTCGGACGAAGTCTATGACCACGAGGTGGTCGGATAAGGTCATGACCACGAGGCGGTCAGACAAAATGTCAATGACCACGAGGTGGTTAGATAAGGTCACGACCGCGAGGTGGTCGGACAAAACGTCAATGATCATGAGGTGGTCAGATGAGGTCATGACCACAAGGCGGTCAGATGAGGCCACAACCGTGAGGCAATCAAATAAAACATCAACGACCATAAGGTGGTCAGACGATGTCACGACTGTGAGATAGTCAACCAAGTGCCAATGACCACGAGGTGGTCAAACGAGGTCACGACCACGAGGTGGTTGGACAAAACATCAACGACCACGAGGTGGTTAGAGAAGGTCATGACCGCGAGGTGGTCGTACAAAACATCAATGACCACGAGGTTGTCGGACGAGGTCATGACCGCAAGGCGGTCAAATGAGGTCACAACTGCGAGGCGGTTAGAGAAAATATCAATGGCCATGAGGTGGTCGGATGATGTCATGACTATGAGACGGTCAGACCAAGTGTCAATGAACACGAGGTGGCTGGACAAGGTCAGGACCATGAGGCGGTCAGACAATGCATTAATGACCATGAGGTGGTCGGACGAAGCTTCGACGACCATGAGGTGATCAGACGAAGTCACGACAATAGGATGATCGAATGAAGCCGCAACCACAAGATGGTCAGATGGGGTCTCGACCGTGAGGCAGTCGGACAAAGCATTTATAACTACGAGGTGGTCCGACAAAGTCATGACTGTTAGAACTAGGGCCATTTTAGTGAGGCCCATTTTGTATAATTCCAGAGTATGCATGGTTTAGTACCATATTGCTAATGCATGGTGGAGGAGATCAATTTATAAGGTGGAGTCCTTGCCATTCATTGAATGATGTGATACATGGATGGGGATAGCATGAAGAGGGCTTTGGCTAATCAACACACGCACAAGCATGCACGCGTGTATTTGCGCATTTTATTGTAAAAATCATGTGACTTGCGACGTAAAACCGTGCCGTGACATGGCACACCACTTGGCAGACCAAGTACAACTTATTTTTTGCTGAACCATGTATCATATCTCTCATTTTAATTAGTTATGAGACTGCTTAATTATCATTATTTGGTTTGAATATATCAGTTACCAGTGAATAATGAGGCACTTACTAGTGAGTTAGCACTGCTTAATCTGTGATTTGATGAGGTAGTTGCAAGTGAATAATTCTATTTTAATCGTAGCCGTTACTAGTGAATAACTGCAGCACCCTTATAAGGGCTTGGAGACGTCCAGGAAAAAATAGAGCATTCCACCTGCATTCTTTCTATACTTTCTTCTCTGCGATCTTGTGCTATTGTGCTGCGTCGTCTGAACCTCGCCGACCTTTCTTTTCGGCGTGCACTGGAAGGAGGGAGAGCGACTATCTCTGAACCATTGCTGTAGAGAGTACCTGCACAGGGCAGCAATAGGGTTTTTGGGTAGTGCATTTGCATCACTACTCCTGCACTACATCAAGCCTACGCTACTTCTTGTTCTTCATCAAGCCCAATAGTAAGTCATTTGTGCATTGTTCGACTTTGATACTATACTTCCTGCATATATTCTGAAGTATGATGAGTAGCTTACTGTTAGTTGTGAGTTTTGCATCACTAGTTTATTATATTTGTCTCCTAATAAAACTTAGAATTAAAATATTGCCCACATTTTCAACAACGACCACGAGGTGGTCGGATGATGTCTGCACCACAAGGTGGTCAGACGAAACATGAATGACCATGAGGTGCTTGGATGAAGTGTGTACGAGCACGAGGTGGTCGGATGAAGCGTCGACAACCGTGAGGCCATCGGACAAAGAGTCTACGATGGTGTGGCAGTAAAACAAAGCATCTATGACCACGAGATGGTCGCACGAAGTCATGACCACGGGGCAGTCTGACAAAACATCAACAACCACGAGGTGGTCGGATGAAGTCTTGCCTATGGGATGAAGCTCTGATGTGTGTGTTCCATCCTGCACCATTTGGACTCAGGGTCGACGAAGGCGGCGACAAGACAAAACTCTGACACGTGTGGCCCATCCCCCACCCTTCAAACTCAATGTCTATGAAGGTGGTGACAAGATGAAACTATGACGTGCGCAGCTCATTCCGCACCCTTTGGACGTGGGGTCGACGAACGAGGCGGCGAGATGAAGCTCTGATGTGCATGGCCCATCCCCCACCCTTCGGACTCGACATTGATGGAAGCAATGGTGAGATGAAGCTCTGATGTGCGTGGCCCATCCCCCACCCTTCGGACTCACAGTTGATGAAGGCGACGGTAGGACAAACCTCTGGCGTGTGACCCGTCCACCACCCTTCAGACTCGGGGTTGATAAAGGCGACAACAAGATGAAACTCTGACACATGCGGCGCATCCCCCACCCTTTGAACTCATAGTCAACAAAGGTGGCGGTGAGATGAAGCTTTGAGATGCACGTTCCATCCCTCACCCTTCAAACTCATGGTTGACGAAGGTAGAGGTGAGACAAACCTCTGACGCGCGTGGCCTGTCTCCCACCCTTTGGACTTGGGGTTGATGAACGCGGTGGTGAGATAAAGCTCTGACACGTGTGTTTTGTCTCGCACCCTTCAGACTCGGGGTTGACAAAGGTGGTGGACGAAGTCACGATCGCGAGGCGGTCGGACGAAGTGTATGCAACCACGGGGTGGTAGGGCGAAGTCAAGACCGTGGGTCTGTCAAACGAAGTTGCAACCATGAGACGGTCAAAAGGGTTCTCGACCATGAGTTGGTCAGACAAAGTCATGACCACGAGGTGGTTAGATGAAACGTCAACGAACACGAGGTGGTTAGACAAAGTCTTGACTGCGAGATGAAGCTCTCACGCACGTGTTCCATCCCACTCCCTTCTGACTTGGGGTCAATGAAGGTAGCAGTGAGACAAAACTCTAACGCACGTGGTCCATCCCCCACCCTTTGGACTTGACATCAATGAAGGAGGCAGTGAGACAAAATTCTGACACACGTGGCCTATCCCCCACCCTTCGGATGCATGGTCGAGGAAGGCGACGGTGAGACAAACCTCTAGCTGCGGCCCGTCCCACACCCTTCGGACTTGAGGTCGACGAAAGTGGCAGCGAGATGAAACTCCAACAGGTGCAGCCTATCCCACACCCTTCGGACGTGTGGTCGATGAAGATGACTTCGAGATGAAGCCTTGAGGCACGCAGCCCACCCTTTGGACTTAGCATTGATGGAGGTGGCGATGAGACAAAACACTTGACGTGTGTGGCTTGTTCCCTACCCTTTGGACTCATGGTCGATGAAGGCAGTGGTGAGATGAACCTCTAGTGTGTGGCCCATGCCCCACCCTTCAGACTTAGGGTCGATGCAGGTGGCGGTGAGACAAAACTCCAATGCACACGGCCCATCCCCCACCCTTCGAACTCACGGTCAACAAAGGCGGCAGTGAGATGAAGCTCTGAGGTATGCTTTTTGTCTCGCACCCTTCGAACTCACAATTGATGAAGGCAGCGGCAAGATGAACGTCTGACACACGTAGCCTATTCCCCACCCTTCAGACTTAGGGTCGATGAAGGTGGTGGCGAGATGAAGCTCTGACGCATGCGTTCTGTCCCGCACCCTTTGGATGTGGGGTAGATGAAGGCGAGGGATGGAGTTGCGACTACAAGGCAGTCGAACAAAGCGTCTACCACCACGAGTGGTCGAGCGAAGTCACGACCATGGGACAGTCGGACGAAGTCACAACCATAAGACAATTGGATGGGGTCTCGACTACGAGGCGGTTGGATGAAGTATCTACAACCATGAGGTGGTCAGACGAAGTCATGACAACGAGGTGGTCGGACGAAGTCTAGACCACGAGGAGGTCAGACCAAACTTGTACGATCATGAGGTGCTCGGATGAAGCGTCTATGACTATAAGGCAGTCAAATAAAGAGTTTACGACCGTGAGGCGGTCAAACAAAGCATCTATGAACACTAGGTGATCGGACGAAGTCACAATCGTGGGGCAGTCAGACAAAATGTCAAGGACCACAAGGTGGTCGGACATAGTCTTGACTATGTGACAAAGCTTTGACGTGCTTGTTCCATCTCCCACCCTTTAGACTCAGGGTTGATAAAGGTGGCGGCAAGATAAAACTCTGATGTGCGCAGTCCACCCCCACCCTTTAGACTCAGCGTTGATGAAGACAACGGTGAGACTAAGCTTTGACGCACGTCGGAAGCAGTGGAGAGATGAAACTCTTGACATGCGCGACCCATCCTCCACCCTTTGGACTCACAGTCGATGAAGGCGGTGGCGAGACAAACCTCTGGTGCACGGCCCATCCCCCACCCTTCGGACTCAAGGTTGACGAAGACGATGGCGAGATGAAACTCCGATGCGCATGGCCCGTCCCCTATCCTTCGCACTTGGCATCGATGGAGGCAGCGGTGAGATGAAACCTTGATGTGCACAACCCATCCCCCACCCTTTGGACTCACAGTCGAGGAAGGGGGCGATGAGAGGAACATCTGGCGCACGGCTCATCCCCCACCCTTTGGATTGAGGATCGACAAAGAAGATGACGAGATAAAACTTTGATGTGCGCGGCCCATCCCCTACTCTTCGGACTCGTGGTTGATGAAGGCAGCATCGAGAGGAAACTCTAAGGCATGGCCCGTTCCCCACCCTTTGGACTCGGGGTCGGCGAGGGTAGCAGTGAGATGTAGCTTTGACATGTGCATTCCATCCCGCACCCTTCAGAATCGGGGTTGACAAAGGTAACGGTAAGACGATGTAACATCCCAAAATTTGGATGTTCAAAAATATGGAATTTTTAAAACTTTTTCTTGCATTTTGCTAGTATTCAAATTTCTTTTGAATATTTGTTTGAAATCTTTTGAGTTTTGTGACATGCAAATAAATATATTGAGAAATAATATCCAAATAAATAACTAAGAATAATTCCAAAATGCAAGTAATGAGCCTAACAATAAAAGATATGGGAATAATTTAATACAAAGAATTACAAATTCTAAACAAATTTTAAATTGCACTTAAATCCACACCAAAATTTAGAATTTTAAACTCAAATCGAGAATCAAACACTCGCATCTAAATAATTGAACTAAAAATTCAATTTTTGAATTTTAATACCCTGCAAAACTGGAAATCAATAATCTTACTATAAATTAGAAAATCAAATTAAAAATCCAAAAGTCAAGATTTGCTTAAGCTTTTCATCTTCCTCTCATTCTTTTCCCTCTTACTTATTTCTCTTCCATGTGGGCCCTCCCTCTTTTCCCCTCCTCCTTCTCTCTTTTTCCCTCCCGATCCTTCTCTACCACCGGGCCCCTCCTTTTCTCTTTCTCTCTAGGTATTATGAACCTATTCCAATAAACAATCGTAAAAATCATAATTAAAGTTGAGACCTTTTTAGTTTATTGGAAGGTTACACCAAAACCGAGTCAAAACTGAATACAACTTGTTCGTTGGTGGATGATAACCAAGATAGGTCTAGATGTATTCTCACATATCATAGCAAGTTAAAACACCAAAGAAATCAAACCAAAAACCCTCGGATCAAGAAATTGCTCAAAGAGGCCAAAATCAAGCAAAAACCACGTTTCCTCAAGAACTTCCTCTAGATCGTGCCTAGATGGATGAGATTTCATCTCCAAGAGACATCTCCACCTCTTACACATCCTTGGCACAAGAAAAGCTCAAGAGAAAAGAAATCCAAACAAGAAAGCTAAGAAAATTAAAAGCACATGAGAGGATTCATGGCACCACTCACTTGGGTAAAGTTTGGCTGTTCATTTCACTTGGAGAAAAATGATTTTACAGCCAATCTCTCTGGATGGCAAAGCTCTAAGCCTAGAGCACACACACAAGGTTCCAACCCATGGAACCCTCATCTCCCAAATCTATCATACATAGGAGGGAGGAAGGGCTAACCACTAAAAGGCTTAGCCAACCTTCTCACTTTCTCAAACCCTAATCCTTGCCTCTTCTCTGCTTATAAAGCCTCACAACCTGAGCCAAAATTTAATTGATCCACCCATTATGCCAAACTGGGGATAACCCATTAACCCACCTAACACCGGGTTTTACTCTCATGCACGCTTCTCAAAACAACTTGTAACCACTAACCAATTAGTAAATGAACACTCAATCCACTTCACATTTTTAACACATAAAAGGCCTAAACCACTCAGGCTAATGCTGCGGTTTCACACACCACCATTTTTTCGATATTAAGCAATTTACCAAAATGCTCCTCTACTGCTTTCTATGAAGCTTCCCGCTTCCTTTGCCACGAAGCATTGTCCATGCTTCGCCATCTTCCATGTAGCCCCAATGACTTACCGTCAAGCCTCTCACGCATCTGGATCCCACGAACTGTCCTTGCTTGCAAACGACCTAAGTCAGTTGACACACCACATGCTTCTCCTCGTGTATGACGACACCTGGCTTTCTTGACCGTCTGGACCTCAACTTCTCTCTGAGCCTAGTCCCGGTCCACCTTGCCGTTGCCCATCATGTCCACCACCGGTAGCTCCCTCTTCGGTTCCTCGTTGTCCCAGTTTGCAACCACCCCGCTAGTCTCGATCATCTTCAATAATTTTATGATCATTCTGGACCTCAACACAACCCTATGCTTTGTCCCGGTCCTACGCCTCACCACGACCTAGCTACGAATCTAGCAACCAACAATAACAAGCAAACCGTTATGTAGCACCGCACAATACACAAAGTCATCAATTGACACTTTCATCCATATTATGCACAATGCAAAATGTATGCAACCAAAATACTGATCCTAAATCTAGGATCAAACAATAAACCCATGTACACACAAACAACAACAACCATACAGTGACCACATTCCAACAACAATCCATGACTCAAAAGCCAAAACTCTGTTTTTCTAGGAAGATTGGTAGTACCGCTCTATAAACGCTGGTACTACTGCACTACAGTATTACCGCTCCCCAAAGCGGTACTTCTGATTCTCCTGACACTTCCAGAAAATGGTCCAATCAAAATGTGATCTTTGTAAAAACACTTCACCACTTCATAAGACTTGCAATAGTTCATCACAATATTGTTTTGAATCTTTTCACATGGTCCTTCAAAAACTATATTAATTTCTTAAAAGATGTTCTTGGATGCCTCAAGAGAAAAATATGTGAATTCTGATTTTGGATGTTACTTAATTAGAAAGAGAGTGGAGGGAGAAAGAGGGAGAATGCATTAGACTCCTCAAAGGAAAAATAACATGAGGATTGAGCTCATGCTCATTTTTCCTATGGTATTGGGTTATAGAAATGTATTCCCACAGGAAATTTATAACCCAATTCCTATGTTGCAAACCACCCTTGTAGGAGAAATCCTAAGGATTAGAATCTTTCAAAATTTCTACGAAAATTATACCACCCGAACCAAAGAGACCCTTAATACAAGTACTAATTTTGTCCTTTCGGGCCGGGTATCGATGGCCCAGTCTTAAATTCTTATTTTAGTCAGTCAACCATGTCATGCAATGCAACTAGACATCAACAACCATTTGTTGCAGGGGTTATCGAATGCCCCCTCACCGGGTAACACTGTATATGCGCCGAACAAATGTTCTTCGCCCTCGCTCCTACTATCTCGGTGGTTGATGACCAATTCATCCCAATTTCCCAAGTACATTATTCATTACACATGTTTCTACTAATAAGCTGCAGGCAGATTAAGGACACGTTTGGTTTACCAAACTTAAGCTAGACGAGTTTGTTGTTTGCGTTTGGTTTGTCGCCATAATTGCCACCTGTTATTGGCCCGTTTGTGTCAAATTGCAAGTAACTGTTATTGCCTACTTGATCCATCTGATTATTCAAGACTTGTACCTGACGCTGTTTAGGCTAGTATGAAGCATGCAAATTACCAAACAAGCTGTCTCTGTCGCTGACCGTCGACTTTGATTTCATACAGATAGTATTGAAACAAGCATTTTTCTTTTGTTGATGCAATCTCTTTCGTTTTCAGACGTTCACATCTATTTATTAGCGATTAAGCTAACTAATAATCAAGCAGTTAACTGGAAGATTGATACTAGTAGATTGCTGTTAAGTCTTGAAGAGTTCTCACATGTAGCGCCTGGACTAAGGTAGTACTCATTTGGGCTGGAAGCCTGGTCGCCGAATGACGGCGACGTCTGCTGTTCCTTAAACACGCCTAGTCTTCGTTAGTGGAAACAAGGATGCGAGTTGTAGGATTGATTGTTTCCTCAGCGACGAAGCAAGAAATGGCAGAGAAAAAGAAAGGAAGCCACTGAGCATTCTTTCACGGCACTCGCTTGAACTTTCAGAGCTTGATTCATGTTCGTTTTCGCAAGCTGCGTCAGTGTGCATGCTGTCACTGCCTCTGCTCGCATCTCAAGCCAAGCTCACCAAACAGCACAGCGCATCGGTTTGATCTTGAGGATAACACAAATTACCGGAGTAACAGGACAATGTACGAAAGGATAAAGCAAGACTATTCATGCCTGGGCAGGCAAGGAGAGCAGTGTCGTAGCCAATGTTACTTCTCGATTTCCCATGGATATGTAGGACAGTTGTTGCACACCGTGGACTGTCCCAAAAATTCAGTCTTGTCAAAAGGAAAAATGAGAACGCACGTTGCAGTTGGTCATATGGGAAGGTCTCTAGATATTTCTCTTTTTTTGGTTAACTTGACTACGTCTTGGAACTGAATTGCTCTTAAGGTGCCAAGTCAATGTGTAAGACCATTATTTCATTGTATGACTTTGTAAGAGTAAGACCATCATTATAAATTGATCGAGAACGGGCATCTTTGTAAGAGTAATACCCTTTTCTCGACATTCTTGAGGAAGAGCTGTAGTAAGAGGGGAAAGGAACAGGGCAAGTGAGAAGACTTGACTGGCCTTCACTTGGGCCACATGGCCGGAGGAGGAGCGAAAGCGGGCGCCGGGGCGCACATCACGCTCGAGCACACGCCGACATGGATCGTCGCGTCCGTCTGCTCGGTCATCGTCGTCATCTCCCTGCTCTTCGAGCGCATGCTCCACCGCCTAGGCAAGGTGCGTGCGTCCATGACCGAAGCTGTCGCATCTTTTTTCTTGTGAAGGAAGTGTGTATCCTGCATGGCTGCCTGCCTAGCTAGTTTGAGCTTCAGTGACAAAGCGTGCATTTTTCTGTTCTTGCATGAACAGAGGCTGATGAAGAGCCGCAAGAAGCCGCTGTACGAGGCCCTTCTCAAGGTCAAAGAAGGTTAATTCGGCCACCATTTCTCTCTTAATTTTTCAACCTGCGGGTCTCTAAAATTTTAGCGCTCCGCCATTGCCTAAAAGTGCATAACAAGATGATGCTGTTCCGGTGATGCAGAGCTGATGCTGCTGGGGTTCATATCGCTGCTTCTCAACGTGTTCCAGGGCGCCACGCAGAGGATATGCGTCCGGCAGAGCGTCATGCACCACTTGCTGCCTTGCAAGCCGCCGCCGCCGGGCGGCCTCGCCAAGACTGCGCACTACGGCGGCGCCGTGTTCACCGGCGTGCTGGGCGGCACGAGGAGACTCCTGGCAGGAGGCGGCGCCGCCGATGATTACTGCCTAAGAAAGGTAGTATTTCGCATCAAACGTACCCTATTTGGTTTGGTCCCTGTTTTCGAATATGGTAAAAGGCAAATGTAGGACCATTCTGTTCCACGTTTCTCTACCCTGTTATATTTGATATGATGTACATATATATTTGTGGTAGTATCACATCAAACATGCTTTGGTTTTGTCCTTCAAAGAAATATAGGACCATCTTGATCCACGTTCATATATAATTGTTTTTCATCTTTGATGCATTCACCAGCTTACCGTATGGTTGATTCATTTGTTCTCTTCGACATATAGGGCAAAGTTCCAATACTTTCAGCTGAGGCTATTCATCAGTTACACATATTTATCTTCGTCTTAGCGGTCACTCATGTGGTTCTCAGTGCTATTACAGCTCTTCTTGGAATTGCTCAGGTACTAGAATTCAAATTAGATTTTGTATTTAACAAGTTATCTGTCGTGCTTTTGCTAAATATTTTGTACATTGTTGTCTAGACGAGAAATTGGCAACATTGGGAGCACGACATCCAGATAAATGATGGTAGTGGTATGATACAGATACTTTCCCAATTTAGCAAGTGATGGCTTCGAAGTTTTTCTCAAGATATAAGCTTATATGCTATTATTTGCTTATGAATGTTGGGGCACAATCTGCAGGCCCTCGAATGATCAAACATGTTCTAGAATTCAAATTTATTCAAGACCACGTTAAAGGTCATGGAAAACGGTGGAAAATATTTGGTTGGATGGTATATTTTTTCCCCATGTGTTTTAAAATGTCAATACATAATTCATATTATATTTATTATTAACTACAATTGGAATATAAACTAATTTATCTTTTGTTTTAGCGTTCTTTCTTCAAACAATTTTATGGATCAGTCACCGAGGAGGACTACACAACAATGCGACTTGGCTTCATCATGGTGATTATATATACATTTTCAGCAACAGAAAATCACTTGACATGTTCTCTAATTTATGTGGAACAGATTTACATGTGCTTCTTTCCTTTTGGTAGAAACACTGCAAAGGGAACCCAAAATTCAACTTTTACGATTACATGATTAGAGCACTGGAGGCTGATTTCAAGAAGGTTGTTGGTATTAGGTAAATAGCCAAAGCTACTATTTGAAAATTATACTGACTTTTTAATCTAAAAATGGCATTTACATGTGATGTTAATAGAGCAGTTAATTAACTAACACACTTGTTTTTCTAATGCAGTTGGTACCTTTGGGCATTGCTAATGATATTCTTGCTGTTGAATGTTCATGGTATAATTTCTATGCTGAATTTGTCGCCATCCAGATTTTGTTACTCTTGTCACTAATAATCATAAGACATGACAATGTTGAAAGAAGTACTTACGTATAAATCCTTGGTTAATTTATCATGAAAAGTACTTTATTTTATTGATAAACATATTGTTGGCTACTTTCTCTAGATAAAAAATTATTGTTTTGTGTGAAAAACTAACTCTGCTCTTTTGTTATTTTGATCATAGGATGGTATGTCTACGTTTGGCTGTCATTGGCCCCATTCATTGTAAGTGAACATGAGATGTACCATCAATACAATAATTTAAATGCATGAAGCTATAAATTTTGTCTAAAGTATGCATTTTATTAGGACTTTATCATGTTAATATAGTTTCTTAGGACACACGAATTTTACGCATTATTATTGCTATTAAAAAGGATCATGCAAGTAGCCATTTTATAGGCATATTGTGATGTAGCTGATTTAATTTGGTTTTTGCAGCTGCTACTTGTGGTCGGCAGTAAGATGGAGCACATCATTACTGAATTGGCACAGGAGGTAGCCCAAAAGCATACAGCCATTCGAGGGGACTTAGTAGTAACTCCTTCAGATGATTTCTTTTGGTTCCACCGGCCTAAATTAGTCCTTTTCTTGATCCACGTCGTCCTATTCCAAAATGCATTTGAGATTGCATTTTTCTTTTGGCTCCTGGTAAGAACAATACGTTAATATATCATCAACTCAAATTAACTTCTAGTTTGTAGGACAATCACAATAGAAAAGAAAAATGATGCATTTACATGGACTAAAAGTTCCAAACATGCATAGCCTCACATTTTTCTATGACACCTTCAATTGTACATTTTATTTAGTCTAATATATTTGTACAGGTAGAACTCACTCTAGTGTTTATCGAACCTTCCAGGTATTATATGGCTTTAAATCATGCATTATGGGAAAACCAGCATACGTTATTGCTCGAGTTGTCATCAGGTATCCCAGAAAATCTCTATTGTAGCAACAACATTTTTTACATGTTGGGAAACTCACCACTTTGTTATTTTTTGCTTTCAGTGTCGTCAGCCAACTCCTTTGTGGCTACAGCACCCTACCACTTTATGCCGTCGTCTCTCAAGTGAGTTTATTTTACTATCTGGGTTTAGTCTTCTTATTGGATATTTAGTGATTGATCACTTTAAGTTGTCCTATGAGTAGCTAATTCTTGAGCAATACAAAAGGTGATCTCGTAAAATATTGACATGGTTATAAAATGGTACACCAAAGTTATCATATAACTTATCATCATAGCTAATTCTTGAGCAATACAAAAGGTGATCTCGTAAAATATTGACATGGTTATAAAATGGTACACCAAGGTTATCATATAACTTATCATTTCTATATTGGATATTTTTCACCTATTGATGCCACCATATAGGTCTCTATCAATGTAATCTAACTACCTTTTGCTCTATACATGTTTTTATGCTAATTTTATCTTCTCCTTGTTGATAAAGATGGGAAATTCTTTCAAAAAAGCTATATTCGACGATAATGTGGCTGAAGGCCTTGTCAATTGGGCTGAAGATGCTAGGAGACGCCGAGGAATGCCAAGAAGAACAACTACAGATGTAGGCAATTCACCAGTTGATGAGGCAAATGGTGGCGCAGTTCAAATGACAAATGTGCGAAGAAACTCAGCAATGGAGCAAGGGACTGCTACGCTAATCTAAGTGAATACATGAAATGTCAATACACAATGTATACAAGTAATCTCACTTGTACAATGGAAATGTACAGGTATTGTTCTGTCGGACCCGGATTTTTCAATCCAAATCCACTGTGATTTTACTGCACTATTCCCTGGATCAGTAGATAGTGCTCACAGTTACAGTAATGGATATCAAAATACATATCATGCGGAAGCGTAAATATAATATTAGACTTACTCATGGGCCGATTAGGCCGAACTCAATAAATTGCAGCAGTGGAAGAACGAGCACACAGGTGGGACCTTCAGGACATGCCCACAGGCAGCCAACTGGAGGTTCACGACCTAGCCCTTGACATCTTCATCTTCTCGGCCAGCTTGTCCAATCTTGTTGCTGAGGCGAGGTGATTTGATTCTGATTAGAATTGCATCGCAAAGCGAGTGTGAGCACTCCAACCCCGTGCTCCGCAAGCCAACACACAGAATGCAAATATATAACATGCATGGCTTGTGAATGGAAAGACATAGGGCTATTTTGTTTGCCAATGAGTGCTTTTGAATACAATTACTTAGAAATTTCCTATGACCTAGCAGGTTTGAAATCACATTTTTAAACCATTAATTGTAATAATCCATGTAATCATGTTGGCATCACACCAACTAACCTTATGGCATCGCACCATAAGTTACCTCTTGGCATCACACCAAAGGCTGCATATGACATCGCACCATATGCGTTGGCCTCACACCAACTAACCTTATGGCATCGCACCATAAGTTACCTCTTGGCATCGCACCAAGGGCGACGTATGACATCGCACCACACGCTAATTGTCGGCATCGCACCAACAATACATGTGGCATCGCACCATATGTGGCTTATGGCATCACACCATAAGTTTCCCATCATGTTCATAATAGTTTGAAGGGTATTCCTTGGGGCATTAGTGTCACCCCAAGTAGCTAGCATTCCTAAGCATGCCATATAAATAAGGACTTAATTTGTGAAATCATATGTTAATTCTTACTATGGCGACAAGGTTCACATTTCCAAGTATGGCAAGGAGAATAATTCACAATAGCAATAACAGGGTATATCTAACTTGCTGAAATCAAACATATCATATTTCATGAAATAGTACCATGCAAGTTGATAATTTAAAAGGAAATAGCTTTGAAATGTTGGGTTCAATATGATCAAAGTGTTGACTCGCCTGGCGCGGTTTACCGCCATCTTGAGTTCACGCAATGTTGTCTCATGCGATGATCTTTAATTCCTGATCTTCATCAACCTTGGTCTCGCTTGATCTATAGAATCTTCAGGACTTCCAATTTCTAATTACGCGACAAGCAACTGAATCCAAATAAAAGCAAATAACTCAAAAGATCCAAATAAATCCGAGTAAACTCAATTTAGTTTTATTATGAGTTAGTGGGTGTTTCGAGTGATTTGAGGCAAGGCCGGTGGAAGAACATGATAACCTTACCTTTTATTAATAATCTCTTATATATATATATATATATATATATATATATATATATATATATATATATATATATATATATATTTATCAAGGAAGTTCCATGAGTTAGGTATTCTTATGAATTGGTGTATTTTGTGATACGACATTTTATGTACCTTAAGTTATCCCTAGGCTAAGTTTAATTTGAATTATCGTCTACTTATATGGGTCCCGGCTTGCTATATATACATTTATGCTCAATATTATTAGGTATCAAAACAAGTGTCAAGATTTAAGCACTGGCACCATTATCATTCTGTCTGCACCTTTGTTATTATTAAGCTTAGCTTTATTTTTAATTTAAATTTATTTATCTAGCAAAGCTTGTCGTACAGGGTTATATATTAATATAGCTACTTAATTAAATACACTATGGAGATTTGTTTAACGACGGTATGTTAAATGCTAGTGCATACCTTATAATGAAGTGTAATCTTTATTAAGTTTTGAGTACCTAACCTTAGTCATATTTCTTCATTATTGCTTTGAATTAATAATTAGCCTCTTAGGGGATGGCTCAACCTTATTAATTATGCATACATGAGCTAATCTCATTATAAATATTAAATAGTCTCATTTACATCTTAGTTGATTTGTTATTAGTTTCTCTAACTTATATTCTAATTTAATTTGGGTATATTACCTAAAGGATTTTTATCACTGCTAGGACATAGGATTAATCTTTACACTTTTGAACCATATGATGGTTAGTCTTACAATATTTACTACCATGCAAAAGTTCATGATTTATTATGTAGTAAATTTTTATTTGCTATGCTGTCATTCCTTGTGAACATTTATCTAAACATTATTCCTACTAACCTTTTTAATTGATACAGATTTAAAATAAATACTCAAGGCACATTATTTACTAGCATATAATTAATCATTGTTAGTTATTTAAGAAGCACCTCTTATATACTAAATAAATTTATTACATTCCCTTTATTATTCCCTAATTTTTCTTGGTCTTTCTTAATTGGAATGGTCTACAAAAAGTAAATCAGAAATGGGAGAAAAGGGGTGCGGTCGGCTGAGATCGAACAGGGGACCTGCGGGTTGAGATTCTTAAATGTGCTGAGTGAGCCAAGTGGGCCGAAGGCCTAGGCTATCGATACAAGAGTAGAAATACACAAGAGCTGAGGTTGGGCAGGGTCTAAACAGAGGAGCTGGCCGGCGCTCGGTTTTGGCGTCGCCGGCGGCAGACGGTGGCTCGGGAGGCTGCGATGACTGGGAAAATGGAGTCCGCCGCAGGTGAGGAGGCTAATGGGGGAGGTGGCGCGACTCGAAACGGTGGTGTGGTGGGCGGGCAGCAGCCCGGGCGGCCGGCGGTGAGGTGGACTTGGGGCGGCGACGGCTGGGAGGGGGAAGGGGAAATTTCTTGTGCGCGTGAGCAAGAGGACGACCGAGGGAAACTTACCGTGCCGCCGGCGTGCACGACGGCGGCGCGGAGGAGGTCGCCGTGGAGAGGTCGCACCGGTGGAGGAAATCGTCGGCCGGCCGTTGGAGGGGGTTCGGGGCGTTGTTGGGATACTCCCAGGGCGAGGAATCAACCGGGGATGCCTCGAGGGAGCAACGGCGTCGGGGAAGGTGGCTTCGGCCAGTTTTGGGGAGGATGATCCGTGCGGCGAGCTCGGGGTAATTGGAGGCAATCCGCCGCGGTGGGAGGTAGAGGGAAGTGCGGCGGAGTGGAGGGAGGGCGGCATAGACTTTATAGGCGGCGGGAAGGGGGTCGGCAACGAGTGGAGCGTGCGGTGGTAGCAGGTCGTGGGCGGCGGACGCAGGGGCGTGTGAGGTGACGGGACGGGCGTGCTAGGCGACAGAAGGCTTGTGCCACGTGGCCGGTGACGCGACGGGGTTGAGGCAAAACGGTGGGCGGTGGCGCCGAGCTGTGGGCGGCGAGGGCGAGACTGGGGGCAGGGTGCGAGCGCGCCGCTCGGGCGATGGGACAGCTCGGGGAGACCGGGGGCAAGCGGCGAGCGCGGCTGGCGACGGCAGCGCATGCACGCCACGAGGAGAACGCGCAGAGCGGGGAGGAAAGGGGAAGAAGAAGTGCGGGCGTGGGGTGGGGCCCGTTGGCCAGAGGAAGAAAGCGGGAGGGAGCGCGGGGAAGAGGGGGTTGGGCCGGGCCGCTTCGGCCGGCCGGCTGCATTTCTTCTTGTTTTATTTCATTGCTATTCTTTTTTATACATGTGTACAAGTATATATATCTTTATACCATTATTTTGGTATACATATATATACACATTTTTTATGCTTTTGTTTACCATACTAGTCCTTTTTGTATATAACTGCATATATTTTATTTATTTATTTTTGTTGCCCTTGTACTATCATTCTCAAAATGAAAGTTTATATTTTATTAACTCAGGTTTCCTTCTCCTTATACTGGATCATCTATTCAGATTAGTATTTAAGATTTTAGTTTTCTATTATTTGCATATTCACTTTTTGTTATTACTAATGTTTTTCTTTGTCTTTTATGAATTTCAATTTTTGGAACATCAACCAAATTCAGGAAAACACCATAAAATCCAAATTCAAATAAAATATATTGCAAAAATAATTTAAAAGCTTCACATTTTTAAATTTCAAATTTTCGGGATGTTACATGTACAAATATAGTTCTTTCTACATTACTACAGAAAAGGTCATCACGGACGGTTGCAAAACGTCATCACGAGCATTTTGTGAACAAATCGAATTTATGGGTCGATAATAATATGAGGTCATCACGAGCGGTTTTGAACCGTCTATGGTGCAATATCACGACGGTTTTTAACTAAAAACCGTCTATGATAGTAGTAATCGCGAGCGATTTTTAGTTAAAAACCGCTCGTGATATCTAATTATCACGAGCGGTTTTAAGTAAAAATCGCTCGTGATATATCACCTATCATGCAGACGGTTTTAACTAAAAAAATGCGTGATATTCTTTTCTACCCCTAAATCTATTCCTGTTTATTGGCTAGCCTCAGGAAATGCTAGCCATGCCATCTGAAACAAGCAGATGAACAAGTATATGTATACATACAATTCACATCCCAATTCATTTGACAAACATAAAACATCTAATTCACATCACATTTCATTCACAAACATAAGGCATCCATTTTGCAAATGAAATAAAATATCCATTAACGAATTCACAATTACAAAAGTTGTACACTGCATTTGCACTTAGATGGTAACATTGCATTTTTTATTGCTCTATCACTCCGGAATCGAGATCTCACGGAAGGAACAGATCCATAATCAACGAACTTGTCAGGCTGCACAAGCTATACTTGGATGGTGCATGCTTGCCATTCAAGTATTGCTTATGCAGCTGACAAGTTCGTTGATTATGGATCCGTTCCTTTCACGAGACCTCGATTCCGGAGTGATAAGAGCAATAAAAAATCATTGTGCGCAGAGGAACTCTCCATCTGATCTTATGACTTTAGACCACAAAAACCAAGTGCACTCTCTTCGAATTAGTGCAAGGTCCGGTTGTTTCAATGCAGTTGTAGAGATGGGCGCAGCCTGTCGATAGGAATATCAATGCACGCACATATATAACCTGACAAGTATGAAATAAATGTGGGAAGATTGACAAACCTTAGCATTGGTGATCTTCGAGGAATCGAGGAGTAGTCTCATATGGTGGCAAACGTAGATTCCACACGTGTTGCCCGGCTGCTGCTGGTGGCACTGCAAAAAATAGAATGTGTTAAATCAAGAGGCATTACTACTAAGTGTTGTATAGGATTAATTAATGTGTAGCTAGCGAATACCGAAAATTGCAAACATGTTTCAAGGGCTTGGCCCCTGTTGTCGAGCCACATGTTTGTGCAACTTATGCGGCGAATGACCTTCGTTATTCGAAAAAGTTAGATTAGTCATTCGGAAGGAAAGAAAGAGTACAATGTAGTTATGTATGGAGAAAATGTACTTACCTATCGAGTATTTGGGCGATAGCTGTGTACTTGGATTTGTTCTTACTTAGAGAATCAAGGTATATAGCCTTGTTCTATTTTGGTATAATTACAATTAAAATCCAATGGAAGTGCTCATTGTATGGCATAAGAACAAATTCCTTATCGCGGTGAGCCAGTAGTGTTGATGTAATATAGCTCTCGACGAACGATGCATTATCGTTGATGGTATCAAAGCCAACCAAGAGTGTGTCCAGAAAACCAATAGGTGATTTCGTTGATCTAGCTTGGGTCAGCATGAATCTATATATATACACAGAAAAGCAACAAATTGTGACATATATCGGTATTATATGAATAGAGATTGTGATTGTACAGACTTACAGCGTCCAGCATCGAACGAGTAAGACGTCGAGAGCGTTGAGCGTGAAAAGACCAAATATATCGTCAAAGGTCACCGCGAAGATACATTCCTAAAATTCGTGCTGGAAATGATCCCGACTAAATTGGACAGTGATACCTGAGCGCCGTTCTGCCCCTGGCTTATTGGACTGTTGCATATACCAAGCGTGTAATGTTTGGTAACCAAGTCCTAGGGTTACGAGGTGGTCTTCTGGGATTATCATCGGCTCGCCTAGCACGAATTTGCGGGCCAATGGTAGGTACGGGATATCATCATCATCCTTCGTCTTTGATTTGCCCTTGCCACTGCCTCGACTGTAGGTCGACTTTATGGTAGTCGACTATAATGGTAGCACCGGTGCAAGTTGCTTTGGCGAGAATAGCACTCGTGGAGATAGCACCGGTGCAGGTAGATCTGGTTCGCACTGCCCTTGTGGAGATAGCACTAGTGCATTTAGCTCTGGTTCACACTGCTCTTCTGGTCTCGGCACCGGTGAAGAAGCCTCCAGGGAGATGTTCCAATGGCCTGCCCTAGAGTCACGATCTTGTCGTTGGGGGGCTTCGGTAGCGGGACGACCTCAAAATTGACATGTACACCATCCACATTAACTTTTGTGTAGCCTGGCGCTAAAGCTTGACCGTGCACCATGGCCCCGATACCAGACGGATATGCCTGGCCCCAAGCAGTGTACAAGGGAACGGAGGCATATCTCACTTGGAGCCTGCACTTCGTAGGCTCCTACATAACGATACAAAATTGGCTACTCCAATAAGCCTATCAATGGAGCAAGCATTCGAGAGATAATAATTATTACCTAGATGTCGTCCATAGGAAATCTGGCCTCGCTTTCCGTCGGATTGGACGTGCAACTACTCGGACGGTTGTGAGGGCTAGCTACCACAAGAGCGACGGCGGCCTGCTGACTTTCTGTATGTTTCCGCACCTCATCTCTGACATAATCAGCCAGCTCATCTCTTAGCTCCTCTCTAAGAGATGCCTTGATCTCTTCTCGTAGCCGCTCCTCATGCTCGGCTTTGGTTCTCTTCCTACGCCGATACATTTCAGAGTCATCTTGGAAACCATGTTTCCAAGGAATGTAAAGCCCAAGGCCTCTCGTACGGCTCGGGTGCTCCTTGTTTCCCAGGGCCGCGAAGAGCATATCATTCTACCTTGTTCCCTGGAATGATCCCAGGGTAGATTCAAAACTCAGCTCTTCCTGCAAGAGCACGACATATCATTTCACTTCGTACGAAGTTGTGGAGTAATTACAAGCTACGTAGTTCAATCGATATCTTACCGGGCGCTGGGACACTTGCTGGTTTGCTGGGTTTCGAAAGGAGACGTCCCCCAATGTCGTTGTACATGACCTTGCTCTAATCCAATTTCGAGCGCGGTCATCTAGGATATTGGCAAATGGCGGGGCGATGTCCTACAGGGCTACCAGCTCATCCTCCTTCCTCCACTGCGGGATTTTACCCGCATACCCAACTGTGCCAAGTCTGTGGGGGTGTGTGTTTTTTGCCTGGAGGGCCTTGTGTGCCGCACTTGTACTTTTGAAATCTTCGGTCATCTTCATCGCCTTGAACTCTTCCCATTGTGGTTCCAGGAATGGGTATTTATGAAAAGGCATTTTGTCCATCTCCACGTCGTCCTGTAGAGCATCTAGTCCTTCGGGATCGATGACCTTCTGAGCAATTATGTTAAAGAAATAACATAGCCTCATGATTGTCTCTCGGACTTTGATCGGCAAAATATTTTTAATTGCAATAGGGAGCATCTGTGTCATCATCACATGACAATCATGAGGCTTCATGCCATTTAATTTCAAATCTTGCATCAAAACAAGCTTCTTCACGTTGCCGGAGTAACCAGACGGGACTTTGACACCATGCAAGCACTGGCACAGTTCTGTTTTCTCAGCCTTGGACAGAGTGTAACACGCAGGGGGAAGGTACGTTCGTCCATTATCAGTGCATGTCGGTGCTAACTCAGGCCTGATGTCCATATCAGCCAAGTCAAGCCGTGCGTTGACGCCGTCCTTTGTTTATCACGAATGTTCAATAAGAGACCAATCAAGCTGTCACATACATTCTTTTCTACGTGCATGACGTCGATGCAGTGTCGAACATCTAGGTACTCAACTTACGTCCCTTTCCGAGGACAACATCTAAATCCTTAACCATATTATAAACCTCTTTTCCCCTTAAATGCATTGGAGCTAAACTGTCTTCCTTCTCTCCGTCAAATTGTTTCTTTATCTTGCGGTATGGGTGAGCCCTCCGAAGGAACCGGCGGTGACGCATGTAGACGGTTTTGCGTGAGTGTTTCAGCCACACACTCTCCGTACCATCTAAACAGTGAGTACAAGCTTTGGCACCTTTTGTACTATGGCCCAATAGGTTACCAAGGGCAGGATAATCATTTATGGTGTAGAACAATAAGGAGCGCAAAGTGAAGTTCTCTCGTTTGTATGCATCCCATACCTGTACCCCTTCTTTCCATAGTATTTTTAGATCTTCCACCAACGGTGCTAGGAACACATCAATATCATTCCCAGGTTGCTTTGGCCCTTGGATAAGTATCGACAGCAAAATATACTTTCACTTCATACGCAACCAAGGAGGAAGGTTATAGATGCAGAGAGTCACGGGCCATGTGCTATGTTGGCTGCTCATGCTACTGAAAGGATTCATTCCATCTGTACTCAGTCCAAACTTTATATTCCTTGGTTCTGCACCGAAGTCTGCAAAACTCCTATCGATGTTTCTCAACTGGGCGGAATCAGCAAGGTGTCTTAACATTTCGTCCTTCTTGCGCTCCTCCGAGTGCCAACGCAACAGTTTTGCCTCCTTTGGATTTGCAAAAAACCTTTTCAAATGGGGAATTATAGGAAAATACCATGCCACCTTAGCTGGAGGTCCTTTCTTCACCTCTGTTCCATCGCCATCATCTGATTGATTGTTACATTTGTATTGGGATGCGTTGCACACCGGACATATATGCATGTTTGCATACTCTTTACGGTAGAGGATACAATCGTTCGGACACGCATGTATTCTTTATACTTCCATTTCCAACGGACAAAGAACCTTCTTGGCTTTATACGTGGTTTTAAGCAACTCATTTCCCTCCGGAAGCATGTCCGCTAAAAGACCTAGCAACGCCGTGAAACTCTTGTTGGACCAACCGTTGCTTGCCTTCAATTTCAACAGTTCAAGCACGACCAACAACCTCGTGTACTTTGACCTGCAACACGTGAACAAAGGTTTCTCCGAGTCCTCCATCAAGCCCCGAAATTTAACATACTCTCTCTCTTCATAGTTCTCTTCTACATCGCAAAGCATCTCATCTAGATTGTCATCGTGCAATCTATCCGAATCCGATCCACAATCGACATCATCCGGCGGCATGTCATTCACTTCACTTCACCGCGATGTCATCACTTCACCGCATATCATTCACTTCACCGGCAATGTCATCCGGCGGCATATGATCATTGACTTCACTATGACTGGTCCAACATGTATAACCCTTTTTGAAACCCGTCCAAATCAAGTGCGCTTCAATTTGCCCTCTGTTCTTAAACATCTTTAAATTCTCACAGTCAGTGCATGAATAGTACATATATTCCACCCCCTTATTCAGCATATCCTCCTCAGCAGCTCTTATAAAAGCAGACATGCCATTAATGTACTCTTCACTCACACGGCTCGCGGCATACATCCAGCTTCGGTCCTACGTTATGTATATATATAACAACTTAGTATTAAAAATTAAATTAATTAATTATTACAACATATATACCGGCCACATGCATTGAGGCTTAATTTGCTAGCTTAATTCATATTATGAACACAATAGCTATTATATAACCAATTAACAATTTTGCAAAACCATCTTCAATAACACACACCAATTACTTAGATCTAAATTGTAATGCAAAGAAAAATTAATTTCATTACTAACCATATCTAGAGCAACCAGGAAAGTATGAATCTTCAAAGAAAGTATGAATCTTCAAAGCTCAATCTCTGCCTCCTCCCACCAAATTAATTGGCCTGAAATCGCCTAGCTTGTGAGAGACCATGTGGTTATGACCCCATGTTTGTGATGAGTAATTGAGATCGGTTTACAAAAGTCGAGTTTGGTTTATGTGGTTCGGACAATGTTTTTGTTATCCTATTTTCAGCTTATCAAAAGTCGAGGACGGCTTTGCTTTCAAGAAGGGGAGGATGATAAAAACAAGCACCCTATGGATACAACCATATTTGCTATACTTGTTGTTCCAATTAAAAGAGCTCCTACGCATTACTTAAATTATCAGGTGAGCTCGTTTCAAAGAAATTTTACTTTATTTGATAAAGAACTTATGATATTACATAATGAGAGTGTGTTGCGTTTGTTATCATGTACCAAGATTTATGATCAAGATCATGCAATACGTGATACTACACATATGTTAAAACCGAGGATGGTTTTCTGTCAAGAAGGGGAGGATGATGTGACCACGCCACCAACACATACGACCATAGCGGCCAATATCAAGATTGAACTAAAGGTGAATTCGTTTCCTCAACTTCAACATACTTTAAATAAGAATATGATGCTACCTAATGATGAAAAAATATATTTTTGTAGCACCACATTACTTTGGAACCAATTGAAGCAAGGGTTCAAGTTGGACAGGTTTTGGAAGCCAATTCGGCCTCCAGACCAATTCGGATTCAGCCTGACAGGCCCAACTTCAAACGTGCATAACTTTCACATACGGAGTCTGTTTGAGGCCCATGAGTACTCGATGGAAAGCTTTTCTCGTCCTATTTCCAATGGATCTAGCCTCACCTCCACATTCCTCGTGTGCACATTACAATCACTCAAAGAAAGTGCTGCATCACCTGTTTGGGGCAACTCGGGCCTTGTAATGCTTGGGCCCAAAGGAGAGGTGCCCCCTAGGCCCATACTGTTCATGGTTACTGTTCACATGAACAGTATCATAAATAGTACCACCTCATTTGTTTTAGTTTTGTGCGGCTTTTCCTCCCCTATTTAAGGAGGCTGCACCCTTCTAGTTTTCTTGGATTTCGTTTGCTTATTTTTTCCATTGTGAAAACTTTTGTTCGTCGCTTGTGTCGACTAGACCAACCATAAAGAACCTCAGCGGAATACCACCTTTGTGAACTCAATTTAAATATTTGCAATTTCAGATTGCTTGTTATCTTGTTCTTGCGTGTTCTTCGATTGCATGCAGGAATAGACCTTCGTGGTCAGGTCAACCGTGTTCTTGGCACGATTGATAACGACTCGGAGTGTGGTTTAGCGATTGCTTGGTGTTCTGATCGTGGCTGGTTAGAAGCCTGCATCGTCAAAGTCGTTCTCCTCCAAATCGAAGTTATCATCCTATCGGAAGATCGGGACCCTATCGCCTCATCAGTTGGTATCAGAGCTTCAGTTGACTGGTAGGAATTCTTTGTATTCCTAGTTAGTAGATTGATTTTTATTTCCCATAGTCCAGAAAAATTGCCCCACAAAAAGAGTTAATTTCCGCTGTCCAAACCCCGTTGTGCCTTTCAATCTGTTAGTTTTGGTTTGCAAAATTGAATTTGTGTCCGTTTAACTTTGTCTAGTTGCTGGTCATATCCTTGATTCCATAAAAAATCCAAACAAAAAAATCCCCACCCCAAACCCTAATTCCAATTCGGCTGATTTTTCCTTCCTCTGCAGCCGCCACCAAAAACGCCATAACTTTTGATTCCTATCTTATTTTTGAGTGAAACCACCGCCATTAGATTCAAAACTTCATTGTCCATCTATCTGTAAAAGTTCACGTCATTCCATAAAGGCAGTTAAGAGATATATGCGGTGAAAGTTGACCCCAATTTCTGAATTGAATCTGCAACATTCGGCACTTGTTAATTTTGTGAGAATTTTTCAGTCGGTTTCCAGAACTTGGTCCCAAAACAAAAGTTGTAGAGAAATCCGTCAGGAAATGGAGAAAAAAGGTAACTAATGAAAAGTTACGGCCGAAATACCGACGTGCTGTCCAGTGGACAGAAATCTCCAGTTTCCAAGTTTTGGGTCAATCTTTGTGTCCTTCCATTCCAGATTGCATTCGATTGAATTATCTTGTATTTACCACTCCCATACACTGCCATACACTTTTTTATAGCCTTCTTCCATTCTTAGTTGATCACCAACATAGGCTAAGTGATAGATACGAACTATAATTCAATTCTATGCAATTTCTGAAATTAACTGATTGTTCTTCATTGCTACATATCAAGCCTTCCAAGCTATACCTTATACTAACCGAGCAGATCATGTCGAACCGTCCCTCACAATCGCTATACACATCACTTGAGTCAAGTTATCACGAACCAGCCATCGGTTGCACCACTTGTTTGCATTGGTAAGAACTTGTAAGAGCTTGGTAAGAGTTTGAGAGATGTGTGACTTGTTAAGCTCCAGATCCTAGTAGTTGATAGGAACATATTCTTGTAATTTGTTTCCTTGTTTTCTACTAACCATGGTAGGATCACGGGATGATTATGAGATAGATCCACATTTTCGTAGAGCCATTGAACGGGAGCTCAAGAAAATTTGCGAGGAAGATGCACACTTGAGACAAGCTTCTTCACCACGGGAGGTATATGATCATGATAGTACATCTGGTAAAACTAAAATCACTTTGCCATCGTTTGTTGGTAAATTTGATCTTGATCCTGATGCCTATATTGACTGGGAGATAGCACTAGATAAAGAATTTGAATGTTATGATTGGTCTGATAGGCAAAAGATTAGAGCTGCAACTAGTGTTTTTATTAATGATGCAAGACTTTGGTGGAAGTATTTTGGTAGGCATGGTAGAGTGCCTCAAACTTGGAATGCATTTAAAAAACTTATGAGAGATGAATTTGTTCCTAAAAATCATGCTGATTATTTGCTAGCTAGATTGCAACGTTTAAAACAACGAAATAGAACAGTAAGACAATACTATCATGAATTAAAAACTTGTTTGTTGCATTGTGGCTTAGAGGAACATGCTGAAGCTACAGAGAATAGATTCTTACGTGGGCTTAATAAAGAAATTCAGGACCTTCTTATTCACGAAGAATATAATTCTCTCCCTCATTTGTTTATACTTGCTTGTAAGGTTGAAAGTCAGATTGAGAAATTGAGAGTGCTCGATGGTAGGAAACATAAGAACAAACATATATTCGTGCCTTTTTCTGTGACTAACAATTTTCTGTCAAGAAGGGGAGGATGATGTGACCACGCCACCAACACATACGACCATAACGGCCAATATCAAGATTGAACTAAAGGTGAATTTGTTTCCTCAACTTCAACATACTTTAAATAAGAATATGATGCTACCTAATGATGAAAAATATATTTTTGTAGCACCACATTACTTTGGAACCAATTGAAGCAAGGGTTCAAGTTGGACAGGTTTTGGAAGCCAATTCGGCCTCCAAATCAATTCGGATTCAGCCTGACAGGCCCAACTTCAAACGTGCATAACTTTCACATACGGAGTCCGTTTGAGGCCCATGAGTACTCGATGGAAAGATTTTCTCATCCTATTTCCAATGGATCTAGCCTTACCTCAAAATTCCTCCTGTGCACATCGTAATCACTCAAAGAAGGTGCTGCATCACCTGTTTGGGCCAACTCGGGCCTTGTAATGCTTGGGCCCAAAGGAGAGGCGCCCCCTAGGCCCATACTGTTCATGGTTACTGTTCATGTGAATAGTACCACCTCATTTGTTTTAGTTTTGTGCGGCTTTTCCTCCCCTATTTAAGGAGGCTGCACCCTTCTAGTTTTCTTGGATTTCGTTTGCTTAGTTTTTCCATTGTGAAAACTTTTGTTCTTCGCTTGTGTCGACTAGACCAACCGTAAAGAACCTCAGCGGAATCCCATCTTTGTGAACTCAATTTAAATATTTGCAATTTCAGATTGCTTGTTATCTTGTTCTTGCGTGTTCTTCGATTGCATGCAGGAATAGACCTTCGTGGTCAGGTCAACCGCATTCTTGGCACGGTTGATAACACTCGGAGTGTGGTTTAGCGATTGCTTGGTGTTTTGGTCGTGGCCGGTTAGAAGCCTGCATCGTCAAAGTCGTTTTGCTCCAAATCGAAGTTATCATCCTATCGGAAGATCGGGACCCCATCGCCTCATCAAAGGGTGGTTTTTGGTGTTTTTGTTCTCTGTGATTTTATTTCTCTTGTCGTATTTCTTCCTAGGTCCTTTTCCCAGTAAGTGTAGACTTCCAGTAAGCTTGACCATTTTCTTCGTAGCTCCTTAGCTATTGGAGAGAAGTCTCTAGTGGGTACTTTTGGGGGAGCAATTTTTTTTAATATACATTCACCCCTCCTCTGTCGCCGATTCTGATCCAACAGCTTGTCTCCTGAGCAAAAGAGTGCAGCACCGGCTAGATCTGGATCGAAATGAAGATAGATGCGGTTATGAGCAGTGCAATAAATGCCTATGAGAGACCATGTGGAGGTCATCCCATGTGTGATGAGTAATTGACATCGGTTTAGGAAAGTCGAGTTTGGTTTGGATGGTTCGGACCTTGACGATGCATGGTGCAATCGGGCTCGGTCGGACTTGGTCAAACCTGGTCAAAGTGGTTAGGATGCATATTATGTTGACTTGTCAGGTTTGGGCTATCTCATGCTTAATGTGGTTTCATTAATGCATTTATGATTATATGTATTGAGCGGTGCTATTTGATGTGTTTCTTGTTTGTGATGACTACAATACGTCGAGGCGGAGTCATGGCGAGACACGAGGTGACTGGACTAGACACAGGCGATGTCGAGGTCAGAACGGTCGGAGGTGTCGAAGACGGCAGCGACTTGAGGTGGTTGCGAGGTTTGGACGGCAAGAGACGCGGAAGCTTCCCGGAAGGTGCAGGAGGGGCGAATTGGTAATTTCGCGAGGCTGCACAAGCAGGAGCAGGTTCCATTGGATTTGGCGGATGTAACGGGTTGGAGACCCGTTAGCCAAGGGCTATAAATAGGAGTGAGTGGCTGCATGTATTCCCATGGCTTTGGGAGAGAGTTAGGGTTTGGTTTAATCAAAAAAGTCTTTTGGAGGTTGTTTTGCTTTCTCTTTAGCGGGTGAGAGCTGTTGGAGAGCACAGAGAGTTGTCCCCTTCGTAGCTTCTCCCTGCGTGTTCTTCTTGTGGATGAGAGCCTGAGAGAAGGAGAGGATGGTTTGATGTTCATTCAAGCATGTATGGGATTGTAGGGATGATATGAGTTGATACTCTTTGTAATCATGTATCTCTCATCCCCCAATATCAATCTGAGATGGGTTTATTTGAATTTGATTAAGTCTCTGGCTCTCTGTTGCTTATTTTCCTTCGATGCCTTCTATGTGAGATTTTTGACTTTTTATGTTTTGAGTTGTTTCTTGCTGAGGAAGTGTAAAATGGGTTGCTCTATGATGGGATGAGGCTTCAAGATCATTTGATCAAGTTTTCCCAAGAGCAGATTGGATAAATCAAAGTCTCTCCATTTTTCAGCCCCTCTGTTCCTTCTCTGTTCATTTCTAGGGTTTGAGGTAGATTCTGTATTTCTTCTTGAGTTGCCCTAAGATTTGGACTTTCTAGTCCCGTGGCTATTCCCAATCTATCTGCAAAGTTTCTTGGCCAAAGGATCAAAGTTGAGATGGGAATTTGTGTTTTGGGTCAGCCCTCTATAGTTTTTCAGATTTTGGTTCAAATCTGAAAATCTTGAGTTTTTGTTTGTTTCCCTTGTTGTTTAAGGCCTCTGTAATGTTTAGAATAGTTCTTTGGTGTTTTGGGCTGAAAAGAATGAAAGCTATTCTCTCATTTCGTTGATTTCGGCAAGAATATGAAATTTCAGAAAGCCTGCGCTGCTGTCTGGACAGAGCAACTGGTCTGACCGGATTATTCACGGCGGTCTGACCGCTTCACCCCTTGCGGTCTGACCGGCATCTTATGACCGGTCTGACTGGCAGCTATTAGGCGGTCTGGGCCGCCCAGCCCATTGCGGTCAGACCGGCCTAGGGAATTTGGCTGCTGGATTTTCCTTTTTGTGACATTTCTTGGTGACTTGTTTTAGTTTATTTGCCATGTTTTCTTTCTCTGTGAATATAAGTCTTCAGTAAGGCGAATCTGTTTCTTCATAGCATTCATTGCTATAGGAGAAGATGTTTTATTTGAGTACTTGAGAGGAATTTTAATTGTCGACATTCACCCCCCGGTCGCCAATTTCGGTCCAACAATTGGAATCAGAGCCGGTTAGCTCTTCCTCGTAGATCTTAACCGGCCTAGAGCCATGGTGACAGACAAGTACTCGACCAAGCCTCCAATCTTTGATGGCATCGATTATCCGTTCTGGAAAATCCGGATGGGGATCTACATCCAGGCCCAAGGATATGCCATATGGAGGAAGGTCAAAGTACGGTATGTTGTTCCTGCCGATGAGAACATCAACGCTGGAAACATACATGATGTTGAGGCAAATGCGAAGGCAAGGAACATCATAATCCAGGGGTTGAGCCGAAGCGAGTTTGACCGCATATCTCATCTTACGTCAGCTTTCGACATCTGGGTGACCCTCAATGCATACCATGTGGGCACCACCCAGATCAAGACAGTCCGACAGGACCAGTTCAAGCGAGATTACAACAAGTTTGAAATGCTCGCTGGCGAGTCCCTTGATGAGTGTTTTGTGCACTTCCACAAGATCTTGAGCAACCTTCGAGCGGTCGGTCTCACATACCCCGACTCGGACAACGCTCGTCAGATGCTCGCGGCTCTTGACTTACGCGTTTGGGAACGAAGGTGACTACTATCAAGGACACCACTGACCTCTCGACCTTGACTCTTGACGTGTTGTATTCACGCCTCAAGACTCACGAGATTGACATAGTCTCTCGTAGGTCAAAGTCGCAGTCGATGGCCTTAGTCACTGATCCCATTTCTGGACCTTCTTCCGAGTCGACTTGCGGATTCTCCCTTGCTGCTCTCTGTGACATAACTAATGATCAGTTAGAGCAGCTTGCGGATAAGCAGTTAGCCCTCCTAGCTCGGAGATTTTCCCATGCATACAAGAGGTGGAGGGACGGAAAGAGAGGAGGACCCGTGATTTGCTTCGAGTGTGGTGGCCCGAACCACATTCGAGCAAATTGCCCCAAGTTGGGGAAGGGAAAAGGCGACTACGGCGGTGTGAGCAAGAACGACTACATCGACAAGAACCGCAACAAGAAGCCTCTTGCTCACGCTCAAGGCAAGAAGAAGTTCCGCGACCTTGGCAAAACCAAGAAGCTCTTCCACCGCGTCCTCACCGCCTTCGAATACCTCGACCTCAGCGAGGTGGAGGGGTGGAGCGGGTTCCGTTGGATTTAACGGGCGTAACGGATTGGAGACCCGTTAGCCAAAGGATATATAAGGAGGAGGTGCCTCCTTGTGGTTGTAGGCACTCCAAGGGTTTCTAGGATTTGCTTTAGTCAAAATGAGCTTTAGAGGGTTGTTTTGGCTTTAGGGCTTTAGTTGTTGAGAGTGGGTGGAGGAGGCAGAGTGTGTTCTGTACTCTTCTTCGTTGTGTTCTTGAGAGCCCTCCTTCCTTCCAAGCATGTAGTGTGTGTTTTCTTGAGATGGAGATGGAGAGGGAGAGGTAGAGGAGATCCTTTGTAATCATCCCTGTTCTAATGTCCATGCGAATGGGTACTCCTTGTAATCCTTGATTGATCTGGAAATGACATCTCTGAAGTTCTTTCTCTGTTTGTGTCCTATTTTTCTCTTCGTTACTTTCTTGGCTTGATTTATGAGATTTTGTGTTTTGGCTCGATTCTCGCTGAGGAGTGCCAAAATGGGTTGCTCTATGATGGAGTTAAGATTCTAGACCATTTGGTCAGCTAAAATCCTAGAGCCAAGTGTTTGATTTCAGTTTTTGCTTTTGGGCCTCCTCTGTTCTTGTTTTGCCTTTCTAGGGTTTTGGTGCAGATCTCGTTTCCCTCTTTGAGATGGCTTGAAATTTGGTACCTAGAGTCCATAGGCTATCTATTAGGTATTCCCAAAGTTTCATGGCCAAGGGATCAAAGAGGAGATGGCAATTTGAAGTTTTCAGTTGTGGTTCTCTATAGTGCTCAGTTTCTAGGGTTTTGATGTTTTTCGTGTTTCCCTTCATGAGATGGCATGAAACTTGACATGTTGAGTCTTGTGACTATCTAGTATCTATCCTCAAAGTTTCATGGCCAAAGGATCAAAGATGGAGTGGAAATTTGAGTTTTGGGCCTGCTATCTGTATTTTTCAAGTTCTTGACAAATTTATGAAATTAATGAGTTGCTGGTGTTTTCTCCTATTGATTGGAGCCTCTAGGTTATTCAGTTTATTGTCTTGACCTTTTGGATTTGGTTAGAAAAGAAGAAAATCTCAATTTCCAAGTTTTAGTGTAGTGTTTTGAAGTTTTGCTGAATTTTCAGGCTGCTGTCCCGATGGCCGGTCTGACCGGAGCAAGATGGGCGGTCAGACCGGGCTTGTAATACCGGTCAGACCGGTGTGGCTTAGGCGGTCTGACCGCCGGCGAGGAGCAATCGACCGCCCGATGTTCGAGGTCCGACCGCCACCCTCTGTTCAAACCTATGTTTTATCTTCGCTCTTTGATCTTGAGTTTTTGTTTGGCCAGTTATTTCTCTTCTTGATGGTTGCAAGTGTTCCAGAGTGCATGGGTTTCTTCTCTTCATAGTTGTCTATAACTATTGAAGAGAAGTTTCTCAAAAGGGTACTTTTTGAGGGGTTATTGTAAAAAGGCGACATTCACCTCCCTCTGTCGCCATTTCGGTCCAACAATTGGTATCAGAGCCGGTTAGCTCTTTTCAATAGATCTTAACCGGTCTCTAGAGCCATGGCGATGGACAAGTACTCGACCAAGTCCCCGGTATTCGATGGGATCGACTATCCCTTCTGGAAGAGTCGGATGGAGAGCTACATCCAGGCTCAGGGCTACGCCATCTGGCGTAAAGTCAAAGTACGTTATGTTGTTCCTGCCGATGAGAACATCAACGCTAGAAACATGCTTGATGTTGAGGCAAATGCGAAGGCAAGGAACATCATAATCCAGGGGTTGAGCAGAAGCGAGTTCGATCGCATCTCTCATCTTTCGTTGGCCTTCGATATCTGGGAGACCCTTGATTCTTACCATGAGGGCACCACTAGATTAAGACGGTTCGATAGGACCAGTTCAAGCGAGATTACAACAAGTTTGAAATGCTCGCTGGCGAGTCCTTGGATGAGTGCTTTGCTCGTTTTCACAAGATTCCGAGCAATCTCCGAGCGGTCGGTCTCACATACCCCGACTCGGATAATGCCACACAGATGCTTTCTGCTCTTGACTTGCGGGTTTGGGAGATGAAGGTGACTACCATCAAAGACACCACGGACCTCTCGACGTTGACTCTTGATGCGTTGTACTCACGCCTCAAGACTCACGAGATTGACATTGTCTCTCGCAAGTCGAAGTCACAGTCGATGGCCTTAGTCACCGATCTCACATTGGCTTCCGGTTCTTCTTCTGATTCTCTTTGCGGTTTCTCCTTACTGCTCTCTGTGACATAATTGATGATCAGTTAGAGCAGCTTGCGGATGAGCAGTTAGCCCTCCTAGCTTGGAGATTCTCCCATGCTTACAAGAGGAGGAGGGACGGAAAGAGAGGAGGACTCGTGATCTGCTTCGAGTGTGGTGGCCCCAACCACATTCGAGCGAACTACCCCAAGCTGGGGAAGGGCAAAGGTGACTACAGCGGTTCGGGCAAGAACAACTACATCGATAAGAACCGCAATAAGAAGCCCTCAGCTCACGCCCAAGGCAAGAAGAAGTTCCGCGACCTTGGCAAAGCCAGGAAGCTCTTCCACCACGTCCTCACCGCCTTCGACGACCTCGATCTCAGCGCGGTGGAGGGGTGGAGCGACGATGATGGGACAAACGAGCAAGACCCAAAGGGTGGCGACGACTTCTTCGGCATGTGCTTCATAGCCCTTGAGGGCGAACTGAGCGACAGCGAGCTGTACTCTGACTCCGACGAGGTATCCCCCACCTAGGACCAGCTCAATAATGCTTTTCATAAGCTAAGTGGATTTCATGCTAGAGCTAGAGCTAGGGTTAGCGAGTTGGAGAAGGAAGTAGATAGATTATCACGGGAGCTTACTTCACTTAGATCTGCTCCCTCCCGTGATGACTGTGATACATGATGTGCTATGTTGGGTGACATGGAGAAATTAAGGACCTCGCATGATAGTTTGTCCTCCGAGCTTGACATGATTAAGGTGGAGAACATTAGTCTTCTTGCTGAGCTTGAGATGAGTAGGGTAGCTCCTTCATCATCTACTACTGTTGAGACTATTGCTTGCACCTCATGTGAGGATAAGGATAATGCTTTTAGAGGTCTTTATACCATGCTCCTGGATCGGCCTGAGTCTTGTGAAAACTGCAATAATTTGAAATTGAACTTAAAAGGGCATATCATAAAATTGTTGAGTTGCATGCTTCTTTACTTGAGCCTGTTGTTTCTTGCACCAACTGTCCAAAATTGACACTTGAGCTTGAGTCCGTTTCTAAGCAATTCCAAGAGATGGTTGATCATGACAACAAATTAGCTCAGTTTGCGACTAAGGATTTGGTTAGCTCACCATGCATTAGTTGTGATAAATTAAAACTTGAACTCGTTGCTTTGAATGAACAATGTATGAAGCTAACTAAGGATTTACTAGAGAAGCCATCAATGTATGAAGCTAACTAAGGATTTACTAGAAATGCCATCAACTCATTGTGATGTGATTGCTGATGTGGGGAAGGAGCCCAAGGGTAAGGTGGAGACGCTTACTGACGTGAACCAACCAGCTAGTAGTAGGACTGTCCCCTCAGAGTCGGCTGTGCGTGCACAAGCCATTCTTTCCTCTACTGTTGGTTCTTCTTCTGCTCCCTTACCTTCTGCTGTCTCTTCTTCCCCAGCTCTTCTTGCACCTCTCTCTTTCGGGAGTGTCAGTATCTTATGAACACTCTCGAGAGATTTGTAGGAGGCAAGAAGAAACTTAATCTTATTCTAGACCAATCTAAGATTTGCAGATTTAATCAGGGTCTAGGATATGATTTCTATGAGGACATGAGGAAGCATCCACCTGCCGTGCTCAGACCCATAGCACCAGGCGTGATCGAGACTGAACCTAGGACCGAGAAAGTCCAATTTAAGTCTGCGGACTTTGTCTAAGGGATTTCTGACAGCAAGGTGATTCCACCTGCAGCTTCGGCCTCTCAGAAGGCGAAGCCTCATCATGCTACTTCTACCTCTCAGAAGGTGAAGTATCATTGCACCTTCTATCAGAAGGATGGACATCAGATCGATCGATGCTTCAGGCACACCAAGATCGCGCGTAGAGATCGTGTTGAGTCTCTTAGGCGTATTCAGGGTCAGCCCCAGACCTTGAGTGCACCTAAGACCAACACGAGGTCTAGGTTTGTTTCAGCTGATGGGTTTGGGCAGCATTGAGGACTTGGTTTTTCCGAGTTTTCTGGTTTTTGTCCTCATGCTCCCTTTGGTCGTGACTTCCGCCGTCCTGAGGGTAGATCTCGTTTCCCCCATCAAGATAGCTACCCGCGGCGTGATCAGCATGTTACTGGTGTCTTGACTCGCTCTTCTGTAGCAGTCAAGCCCAATAACAGCTTCAGGTCTACACAGAGACCGTCTGCTTCTTTGAGTGATAGAGAGCGTAGGGTAGATAGAGGTCAGTCATGTTTGACTACTTCATCTGCTTGACGTGTTACTCAGTATTGGGTGCCAAATCACTCTTGATTTACCCCAGTACTGAGACTTTACTCTCTGTTTGACTCAGGTTCGCCGGGCAGAGAAGGGAAATGTTTGGCTCGTAGACTCCGGGTATTCACGACACATGACCGGAGACTCCCGTTGGTTTTCTTCCCTTGCCCGTGCTCTAGGTGATGAGACGATCACCTTCGGAGACGCTTCATCTGGGCGCATCATCGCCAAAGGTACAGTGCGCGTTAATGATTCTTTCATTTTGAAAGATGTTGCCTTGGTTGGTAAGCTGTAGTATAATTTCTTTCAGTCTCTCAGCTTACCGATGACGGTTTCGAGGTGAGCTTTAAGAAAAACAATTGCAAAATTCTTGATTCTTTGGGTAGTCTGGTTCGCGGAATTTCTCGTTTTGGGAGGATCTTTCGTGCTGATTTTTCTGAGTCTTCTGGTGATCCTCTCAGGTGTTTAGTTGCCTCTGAGTCCCGTGACCTTTCCTTCTGGTATAGGAGACTTGGTCATATTGGATTTAACCATTTGACCCGAGTTAGCGGCCACGACCTCATTCGTGGTCTACCGAAGCTCAAGATGGTCAAAGATCTAGTTTGTGCTCCTTGCCGGCACGGCAAGATGGTTGCCGCTTCTCACCCTCCAGTCACAGTGATTATGACCGATGCACCGAAACAGCTGCTCCACATAGACACAATTGGACCAGCTCGAGTGCAGTCAGCAGGAGGGAAGTGGTATGTCCTTGTCGTGGTCGATGATTTCTCGAGATTTTCTTGGGTGTTTTTCTTAGCCTCGAAGGATGAGACGTTTACACATTTTTGAGGTCTTTTCAGTAGGCTTTCTGTTGAGCTTCCAGGTGCCTTACGAGCGATCCGCAGTGACAATGGAACGGAGTTCAAGAATTCCTACTTTGAGAGGTTCTGTGATGAGACGGGTGTAGAGCATTAGTTCTCCTCTCCGCACGTCCCACAGCAAAATGGCGTCGTGGAAAGAAAGAACCGTATCTTGGTCGAGATGGCCAGGACAATGCTCGATGAGTACTCTACACCTAGGTAGTTTTGGGCTGAGGCTATTGCGACCGCGTGCCATGTTTCGAACAGAGTTTTTCTTCGGGCACACTTGCATCGCACTTCTTATGAGCTGAGATATGGGCGAAAGCCCAGTGTCTCGTATTTTGGTGTATTTGGTTGCAAGTGTTTCATTCTGAAGTCTGGGAACCTAGATAAGTTCGAGTCACGTTCTTGTGATGGTATCTTTCTAGGTTACTCGGCTTCTTCGTGGGCGTATAGGGTCTGGAACTGCGAGTCTAGTAAGTTGGTAGAGACCTGTGAGGTGACTTTCGACGAGGCCAGTCCGGGGACTAGGCCCGATATCTCAAGTTCTTTAGAGCAGTCCGAGCCCATCTTTGTGGATGATGAGGAGGATGGAGATGAGGGTTGTCTACCTGATCCAGTCCCTCATCCACCCCTCGAGGTGCCTTCTTCCACCGCACCTCCAGGTGATCAGCCCATGCCTTCCGCTTCCTCCAAAGCTAGTGGCTCTGTTCCTACCTCGTCAGGCCATGAGGTAGAGGCCACTTCTTCTTCTCATCCAGGACCTCCTCGTCATATCCAGAAAGACCATCCTTCCGAGCAAATGATTGGAGACCTCTTTGAGCGCGTCACTCGCTCAAAGTCTGGCATGTCACATTTCTGTCTCCATTCTACCTTTGTTGCCACCTTTGAGCCCAAGGATGTTAGTCATGCACTATCTGATGAGTCCTGGGTCAATGCCATGCATGAGAAGCTAAAGAATTTCGAGAGAAATAAGGTCTGGTCGCTTGTAGAGCCCCCTCGAGGTCACAATGTCATTGGGACTAAGTGGGTGTTCAAGAACAAACAGAGTGAGGATGGGGTTGTCATTCGGAACAAGGTTAGACTGGTAGCTCAGGGGTTCTCCCAGGTTGAGGGTCTAGATTTCGAGGAGACCTTTGCCCCTGTAGCTAGACTTGAGGCCATTAGAATCCTGCTTACCTTTGCAGCTTCTAAAGGTTTCAAGCTTTACCAGATGGATGTCAAGAGTGCCTTCCTCAATGGCTTTATTGAGGAAGAGGTCTATGTCAGATAGCCTCCAGGTTTTGAGAACCCTAAATACCCAAACCATGTCTACAAGCTTTCCAAAGCGTTGCATGGACTTAAGAAGGCCCCTAGAGCTTGGTATGAGAGGCTTAAGTCTAACCTGTTGAGTCATGGGTTTGAGATGGGTAAAGTAGACAAGACCTTGTTCATTCGCCGGCATGGCACTGACCTTCTGCTCGTCCAGATTTATGTGGATGACATCATCTTTGGCGGCTCCTCACATGCTCTCGTTTCCCAGTTTTCCGATGTCATGAGCTCGGAGTTTGAGATGAGCATGATGGGCGAGTTGAGCTTCTTCCTTGGCTTCCAAATCAAGCAGACTTGGGAGGGTACCTTCTTGCATCAGGGCAAGTACACTCGAGACCTCCTGAAGCGCTTTGATATGAGTGATGGCAAGCCGGTGTCCACTCCTATGGCTACTTCAGCCTCACTCGACCCAGATGAGGACGGCGAGCCAGTTGATCAGAAGGAGTACCGCAGCATGATTGGCTCCCTCTTGTAGCTCACCGCCTCGAGACCGGACATACACTTTGCTGTGTGTCTTTGTGCTCGGTTTCAGGCTTCTCCTCGCGTATCTCACCGTCAGGCGGTGAAGCACATCCTTCGGTACCTTCGAGCTACTATTGACTATGGTATCTGGTACTCTTTCTCGTCCTGTCTTTCCCTCAGAGCCTATTCGGATGCAAACTTTGCTGGCTGTAGGATAGATAGGAAGAGCACTTCTGGCACCTGCCAATTCATTGGCACTTCTCTTGTTTCCTAGTCCTCGAGGAAGCAGTCCGGTGTTGCATAGTCGACCGCAGAGGTCGAGCACGTTGTCGCCGCTTGATTCTTTGCGGCAGTGCTTTGGATGGTCTCGACCCTGCGGGACTTTGGGTTAGTTATCAACAATGTTTCACTCTTTTGTGATAACACTTCTGCGATTAACATTGCCAAAAATCCAGTGTAACATTCTCGGACCAAGCACATTGATATTAGATATCACTTTCTTCGAGACCATGTGGAGAAGGGTGACATTGTGCTCCAGTGTGTGGAAAGTGACCACCAGTTGGCTGATATCTTTACCAAGCCTTTGGATAGCTCTAGGTTTTCAGCTCTGCGGGGAGAGCTTGGGGTGGTTTGTCCTTATGGGCTATTGTGAGGGGGAGCTTTGTGCTTTACTGCTTTATCATATTTATTATGCTTTTGCTCCTATTTGTTGCATTGCATTCGGGGTGCATTGGAGTTAGTCCTTCTAACATAGGTTAGAGTGCTTTTCTTGCCTAGCTGCTTAGACTTCTTGCTCTTATCTTGTGATTCTAGAATGCTGCTTATTAGCTGTTTCTCTTCTCACTAGGTTGAGCTCACTTACTGCTTATAGGTTCTAGCGAGGGTCGGGCCACCCTCGGGTAGACAGGGTACGTGTTTGCTCCTTAGCGTGTTAGATGATCAGTTAATAGTCCTAGGGTCTCATGGGGTAGATGAGAGTCAGTCTGAGCCATAGTTTCCTCTATATCTTGTCTATGCTTTAAGGACTGCCCTTTCTGTTTTTATTGCCATCTTATCGTATTTATTGCTTTGGTTCAGGGGGAGTTCATTTGGGAGCTTCTGGAGCTTAATTTTGACATAACTCAACTTGAACTAAAAGTTTACAATGTTCTGCATTCAGCATTCTGCATTGTAATATAACTACATTGAGCCATGATTATTATCCTGTTATGACATGTTTACAATGTTCTACACCTTGCCATGACTTGTGCTTATTTGCTAGATTTATCATGACTTCATATGTGTAGACTAGCTTTTGCCATGATAAGTTAATTAAACTTGCTCAAATTGAACTAAAACTTGTCATGTTAAAACTCGAGACTAGTCTTTCTTGAGTTCTCCTTTTATGATTCATGCCATGTCAAATAGGCTGAGTTGAGCGTTGAATCTCTATTGAGCCTTAGATTGAGCTATTTTAGTCTCTTGATGCAGCATGAGTTAGTACAACATGCTAAAAAGCAAAAAGATCTCTTTTGTGCGAACAAACTGATCTCACCAATTCTTTCTCATGAGACTGCTTGCCATTGCACTAGGCATGAACTCAGGGGGAGTTTTGAAGGACCAAGACTATCTTCTTAAGCTCATTGCTTGGAGTGGTCGCATAAGGCTTGAGATCTAGCACATGACTAAACAAAAATCTTTGTTGGAAACAATCATGAGTTTCTCAAAGTAAAAATATGTCAATTGTGCTCAATTTGCTTAACTACAAAAAAAACCAAGTACTTGCACCAATGTCTCATTCTTGAGCTTATAGCACTCTATTTTGACTCAATACTAGCTTCTTGGTTCCGCTTAGTTTATTGACATGGTTTGCATCATCCTTGGATACCTCTAGCTAGACTATGATCATGGATGACTTGACATGCTAAGACTTTGCACTAGAATTTCCGATTGTGACTTAATTAGTTTAGCTGGCTTATACATGTCTTGTCATGATCTAGATAGCATGTTTAGGAGTTATGGCTTGGTGTAATACTTGTTGGTCATCTTGGATAATTCTCATGGCTCTAAATGCTTAAAATAAATAAACTTCAGCCATTTCATCCATATCTATGTCTTATTCTCTCTTTTGCATCCTTGATGTGTTTCTTGCCAAAAGGAGGAGAATAGTGGTAGCAAAAGCCATTTTGGGAGCTTTGAGGAAAACTTATTCTTTCTTTTGCTCCTTCTGTCGACATGGTCTTTAGCTTCATTTTCTTCCTTTGGACCATGTTTGACTTTCTTTTCAAACTCAACTTTGCGCTTTTTCTGGGTTTGTCAATATACTCATCAAGGGGGAGATTGAGAGACTATGTGGAGGTCATCCCATGTGTGTGATGAGTAATTGACATCGATTTAGGAAAGTCGAGTTTGATTTGGTTGGTTCAGACCTTGACGTTGCGTGGTGCAATCGGGCTCGGTCGGACTTGGTCAAACCTGGTCAAAGTGGTTAGGATGCATATTATGTCGACTTGTCAGGTTTGGGCTATCTCATGCTTAATGTGCTTCATTGATGCTATTTATACTTTCATGTATCGAGCGGTGCTATTTGATATGTTTCTTGTCTGTGTTGGCTGCAGGACGTCGAGGCGGAGCCGTGGCGAGACACGGGGTGACCGGACTAAACACAGGCGGTGTCGAGGTCAGAATGGTCAGGATGTGTCGAAGACGGCGGAGACTCGAGATGGTTGCGAGGCTTGGATGACAAGGAACGAGGAAGCTTCCCGGAAGGTGCACGAGGGGCGTTTCGGTAAAAGCGCAAGGCTGCACAAGCGGGAGCGGGTTCCGTTGGATTTAACGGGCGTAACGGGTTGGAGACCTGTTAGCCAAAGGCTATATAAGGAGGAGGTGCCTCCTTGTGGTTGTAGGCACTCCAAGAGTTTCTATGGTTTGCTTTAGTCAAAATGAGCTTTAGAGGGTTGTTTTGGATTTAGGGCTTTAGTTGTTGAGAGTGGGTGGAGGAGGCAGAGTGTGTTCTGTACTCTTCTTCGTTGTGTTCTTGAGAGCCCTCCTTCCTTCCAAGCATGTAGTGTGTGTTTTCTTGAGATGGAGAGGGAGAGGTAGAGGAGATCCTTTGTAATCATCCCTGTTCTAATGTCCATGCATATGGGGACTCCTTGTAATCCTTGATTGATCTGGAAATCAAATCTTTGAAGTTCTTTCTCTGTTTGTGTCATGTTTTTCTCTTCGTTACTTTCTTGGCTTGATTTTTGAGATTTTGTGTTTTGGCTCGATTCTCGCTGAGGAGTGCCAAAATGGGTTGCTCTGTGATGGAGTTAAGATTCTAGACCATTTGGTCAGCTAAAATCCTAGAGCCAAGTGTTTGATTTCAGTTTTTGCTTTTGGGTCTCCTCTGTTCTTGTTTTGCCTTTCTAGGGTTTTGGTGCAGATCTTGTTTCCCTCTTTGAGATGGCTTGAAATTTGGTACCTAGAGTCCAGAGGCTATCTATTAGGTATTCCCAAAGTTTCATGGCCAAGGGATCAAAGAGGAGATGGCAATTTGAAGTTTACAGTTGTGGTTCTCTATAGTGCTCAGTTTCTAGGGTTTTGATGTTTTTTCGTGTTTCCCTTCATGAGATGGCATGAAACTTGACATGTTGAGTCCTGTGACTATCTAGTATCTATCCTCAAAGTTTCATGGCCAAAGGATCAAATATGGAGTGGAAATTTGAGTTTTTGGGCTGCTCTCTGTATTTTTCAAGTTCTTGACAAATTTATGAAATTAATGAGTTGCTGGTGTTTTCACCTGTTGATTGGAGCCTCTAGGTTATTCAGTTTATTGTCTTGACCATTTGGATTTGGTTAGAAAAGAAGAAAATCTCAATTTCCAAGTTTTAGTGTAGTGTTCTGAAGTTTTGCTGAATTTTTAGGCTGCTGTCCCGATGGCCGGTCTGACCGGAGCAAGATGGGCGGTCAGACCGGGCTTGTAATGCCGGTCAGACCGATGTGGCTCAGGCGGTCTGACCGCCGGCTAGGAGCGATCGACCGGCTCGATGCTCGAGGTCCGACCGCCACCCTCTGTTCAGCCTATGTTTTCTGCTGCTCTTTGATCTTGAGTTTTTGTTTGGCCAATTATTTCTCTTCTTGATGGTTGCAAGTGTTCCAGAGTGCATGGGTTTCTTCTCTTCATAGTTGTCTATAACTATTGAAGAGAAGTTTCTCAAAAGGGTACATTCACCCCCTCTGTTGCCATTTCGGTCCAACAATTGGTATCAGAGCCGGTCGGATGTCATGAGCACCGAGTTTGAGATGAGCATGATGGGTGAGTTGACCTTCTTCCTTGGCTTCCAGATTAAGCAGACTCGGGAGGGTACTTTCTTGCATCAGGGCAAGTACACTCGTGACCTCCTGAGACGCTTTGACATGAGTGACGGTAAGCCCGTGTCAACTCCCATGGCTACATCAGCTTCTCTTACCCAGATGAGGATGGCGAGCCAGTTGATCAGAAGGAGTATCGTAGCATGATAGGCTCCCTCTTATACCTCACTGCCTCGAGACCGGACATACATTTTGCTGTGTGTCTATGTGCTCGCTTTCAGGCTTCTCCTTGTGTATCTCACAGCCAGGCGGTGAAGCGCATTCTTCGGTACCTTCGAGCTACCATTGACTATGGTATTTGGTACTCTTCTCGTCCTGTCTTTCCTTGAGAGTCTATTCGGATGCAGACTTTGTTGGCTGTAAGATAGATAGGAAGAGCACTTCTGGCACCTGCCAATTCATTGGCACTTCTCTTGTTTCCTGGTCCTCGAGGAAGCAGTCCGGTGTTGCACAGTCCACTGCAGAGGCCGAGTACATTGCTGCCGCCAGCTGCTGCAGCCATGTACTTTGGATGGTCTCAACCCTGCGGGACTTTGGGTTAGCTATCGACAGTGTTCCACTCTTTTGTGATAACACTTCTACGATTAACATTGCTAAGAACCCAGTGCAGCATTCTCGGACCAAGTACATCAATAGTCGATATCACTTCCTTCGAGACCATGTAGAGAAGGGTGACATAGTGCTCCAGTTTGTGGAAAGTGACCACCAGTTGGCTAATATCTTTACCAAGCCTTTGGATAGCTCTAGGTTTTCAGCTCTGCGGGGAGAGCTTGGGGTGATTTATCCTTATGGACTGTTGTGAGGGGGAGCTTTGTGTTTTACTGCTTTATTATATTGATTATGCTCTTACTCCTATCTGTTGCATTGCTTTCGGGTGCATTTGGGTTAGTCCTCCTAGCATAGACTAGAGCATTTCTCACGTCTAGCTGTTTAGACTTATTACTCTTATCTTGTGATTCTAGGATGCTGCTTATTAGCTGTTCTCTTCTCACTAGGTTGAGCTCACTCACTTCTTATAGGTTCTAGCAAGGGTTGGGCCACCCTCGGGTAGACAGGGTACGTGTTTGCTCTTTAGTGAGTTAGATGGGCAGTTAATAGTCCTAGAGTCATATGGGGTAGATGAGAGTCAGTCTGAGTCATAGTATCCTCTATATTTTATCTATGCTTTAAGGACTGCCCTTTTCTGATTTTTTTGCCAGTTTCTCGTTCTTATTTCTTTGGTTTAGGGGGAGTTCATTTGGAAGCTTCTCGATCTTAATATTGACATAACTCAACTTGAACTAAAAAGTTGCATCACATGTTGAGGGGGAGCTGGATTTTCTTGCATTTCAGCATTCTGCATTGTAATATAACTACATGGAGCCTTGATTATTATCCGCTTATGACATGTTTACAATGCATTACATCTTGCCATGATTTGTGCTTATTTACTAGATTTATCATGACTTCATATGTGTAGACTCGCTTTTGCCATGATGAGTTAATTAAAATGCTCAACTTGAATTAATTCATGTCATGTTAGCTATTGTGACTAGTCTACCTTTAGTTATCCTCTTATGATTCATGCCATGTCAAATAGGCTGAGTTGAGTCTTGAATCTTTGTTGAGCTTTAGATTGTGCTATTCTAGTTTCTTGATGACACATGAGTTAGTACAAGTCGTATGTTCATGAGAATGCAAAAAGATCTCTTTTGTGCGAAAAAACTGATTTCACCAATTCTTTCTCATGAAATGGCTTGCCATTGCACAAGGCATGAACTCAGGGGGAGTCTTGTATAACCTAGACCATCTTCTTAAGCTTCTTGCTTGGAGTGGTCGCATAAGGCTTGAGTTCTATCACATAACTACTCAAAAATCTGATTGGAAACGATCATGTGATTTCTTAAGTAAAATCATGTCACTTGTGCTCAATTTGCTAAAATTTACAAGTACTTGAACAAATGTCTCATTCTAGAACTTGTAGCACTCTAAGTTGATTCAATACTAGCTTCTTGGTTCCGCTTAGCTTATTGACATGGTTTGCATCATCCTTGGATACCTCTAGCTAGACTATGATCATGAATGCCTTGACTGAAGGAACGCGCGTAGGCTACGATAGCAGAAAATAAAAATTTCTACCGCGCACACCGGACATCATGCTAAGAAGGGATCATAGATCGTTACCACTAGACGCGCAGCGCAATGGAAGAAGAGTTGGAGAAGCCGATCCAACCCCTCAGCCCCGCCTCCAAATATATAGACCTCCTCACTTGGGCCTCGTGGACCGAGGCCCAATAGGAGTCTATCCGGATCTCTATCCGAATTGAGCCCACATCCGAATCACATTCGAATTAGTGTTCCAACCCATTAAGTGTGCGACCAGAGGTTCACGTATACTTGGTCGCGACCGAAACACCTTTCCGGTCACCCCACATTAGCGGCCTCTAGCAAGACATATTAACCCCAAAGTATACGTAAAGATCATATCGGTGAACTGTAATGTTCTCATGTACGAATCCCTTTGCCTCACGATATAGATTAAGCTCAAGGCGAGACTGTGTCATCCTCTTAATAGCTCAATCACTCTCTCGATTCCGTGATGGATTATAAACTTGTGATTGACTCCTCAATCACATTGGCATGGCCATGCACTTTCATAATCCATTACATCGAGGCCAGAGATATCTCTCCCATAAGGAGGGGCAAATTCTATCTTGATCATTCACATCCCACTTTGACATGCTTATAATTTGCACTAAAATTTCAAATTGTGACTTCATTGGTTTATTTGCACTAAAATTTCAAATTGTGACTTCATTGGTTTAGCTGGCTTATATATATCTTGTCATAACCTAGATAGCATGTTTATGTGTTATGGCTTGATGTAATTCTCATATGGTCATTTTGGATAATCTTCATAGCTCTAAATAAACAAACTTCAGCCATTTCATCCATTCTTGTGACCTTATACTCTCTTTTGCATCATTGATGTGTTTATTGCCAAAAGGGGGAGAATAGCGGAGAAAAAGTCATTTGGGAACCTTCTTGAGCTTTGGAGAACAATTTGCTCTTTTTTTTGTAGCTCTAGTGTTCCTTTGTCGACATGGTCATGAGGCTCATTTGCTCTTTCCTTTGGACCATGTTTGACTTCTTTCTTGCATTTCAAACTCAACTTTGCGCTTTTTCTGGGTTTGTCAATATACTCATCAAGGGGGAGATTGAGAGACCATGTGGAGGTCATCCCATGTGTGTGATGAGTAATTGACATCGGTTTAGTAAAGTCGAGTTTGATTTAGATGGTTCGGACCTTGACGATACGTGGTGCAATCGGGCTCGGTCGGACTTGGTCAAAGTGGTTAGGATGCATATTATGTTGACTTGTCAGGTTTGGGCTATCTCATGCTTAATGCGATTTCATTAATGCATTTATGCTTATATGTATCGAGCGGTGCTATTTGATGTGTTTCTTGTCTGTGATGGCTGCAGGACGTCGAGGCGGAGTCGTGGCGAGACACGAGGTGACCGGACTAGACACAGGCGGTGTCGAGGTCAGAACGATCGGAGGTGTCTAAGACGGCGGAGACTCGAGGTGGTTGCGAGGCTTGAACGACAAGAGACGCGGAAGCTTCCCGGAAGGTGCAGGAGGGGCGAATTGGTAATTTCGCGAGGCTGCACAAGCGGGGGTGGGTTCCATTGGATTTGGCGGGCGTAACGAGTTGGAGACCCGTTAGCCAAGGGCTATAAATAGGAGTGAGTGGCTGCATGCATTCCCATGGCTTTGGGAGAGAGTTAGGGTTTGCTTTAGTCAAAAAAGTCTTTTGGATGTTGTTTTGCTTTCTCTTTAGTGGGTGAGAGCTGTTGGAGAGCAAGAGAGTTGTCCCCTTCGTAGCTCCTCCCTGTGTGTTCTTCTTGTGGATGAGAGCTTGAGAGAGGGAGAGGATGGTTTGATGTTCATTCAAGCATGTATGGGATTGTAGGGATGATATGAGTTGATACTCTTTGCAATCATGTATCTCTCATCCCCAATATCAATCTGAGATGGCTTTATTTGAATTTGATTAAGTCTCTGGCTCTCTGTTGCTTATTTTCCTTCGATGCCTTCTATGTGAGATTTTTGACTTTTTGTGTTTTGAGTTGTTTCTTGCTGAGGAAGTGTAAAATGGGTTGCTCTATGATGGGATGAGGCTTCAAGATCATTTGATCAAGTTTTCCCAAGAGCAGATTGGATGAATCAAAGTCTCCATTTTTCAGCCCCTTTGTTCCTTCTCCGTTCATTTCTAGGGTTTGAGGTAGATTCTGTATTTCTTCTTGAGTTGCCCTAAGATTTGGACTTTCTAGTCCCGTGGCTATTCCTAATCTATTTGCAAAGTTTCTTGGCCAAAGGATCAAAGTTGAGATGGGAATTTGTGTTTTGGGTCAGCCCTCTATAGTTTTTCAGATTTTGGCTCAAATCTGAAAATCTTGAGTTTTTGTTTGTTTCCCTTGTTGTTTAAGGCCTCTGTAATGTTTAGAATAGTTCTTTGGTGTTTTGGGCTGAAAAGAATGGAAGCTATTCTCTCATTTCGTTGATTTCGGCAAGAATATGAAATTTCAGAAAACCTGCGCTGCTGTCTGGACAGAGCAACCGGTCTGACCGGATTATTCACGACGGTCTGACCGCTTCACCCCATGCGGTCTGACCGGCATCTTATGACCGGTCTGACCGGCAGCTATTAGGCGGTCTGACCACCCAGCCCATTGCGGTCAGATTAGCCTAGGGAATTTGGCTGCTGATTTTCCTTTTTTATGACATTTCTTTGTGACTTGTTTTAGTTTATTTACCATGTTTTCTTTCTCTATGAATGTAAGTCTTCAGTAAGGCGAATCTGTTTCTTCATAGCATTCATTGCTATAGGAGAAGATGTTTTATTTGAGTACTTGAGAGGAATTTTAATTGTCGACATTCACCCCCCCCCCCTCTGTCGCCAATTTTGGTCCAACAACCTAGCTCATTATCACAGACGGTTTTCAATAAAAAAAACCGTCTATGATAAGCCTGAGATTATCACAGACGGTTTTCACTAAAGAATCGTCTGTGATAATAAGCTTATCACAGACGGTTTTAATAAAAAAACCGTCTGTGATAATTCCAGATTATCACAGATGGTTTTTAATACAAACCGTCTGTGATACTTTAGTATCACAGACGGTTCATCGTTAAGAACCGTCTGTGATACGCCTTTTCTCCGATGCCACCAACAAAGACGGTGTCCAAATTAAAACCATCCGTGTTAGTGTCGTTCACAGACAGTTTTGTCTAACCGTCTGTGATTGGCCGTCTAGTATTAGGCGTTCGATTGTAGTGCTAGCATTGTTTTGAACTTTTGATAATCCTACATGTTCTTGATGTGTTGGGCACAATATTCATCTAACTTTTTTGTGGCAGAGCATAAATATAAGGAAAAGACAAAGGTTGCTATTAAAAAGACTTCTATTTTTAAAATCAACAAAACTAAGTGTTGGCCTTAACTTTTATATGGCGTTTCCCTCAAACAAAACTTTTATATGGTGTTCAACACCTCATAGCCTTGAGTAACACTTTTATAAATGCTCTAGTTCTTTTGTTTATTTGTGATAATAAAAGAAGTTAAATAATAGCATATGTTTGGTAGTGTGCACTAGATTTGTCTGTGATCACGAAGCTATCAGCTACAGTAAGTTTATGGAAATTTTGGAAGGGAAAATCACCCTTAGAAATGCATATCTTAAGGACAAATTTTTGTAGATAACTTACATGTGAATATTTTATGCTAATTCCCAATAAAAGTTGGTCAATTCTACACGAGGTACGCAACATACTTGAATGTAGATTAGAAGAGTGGAAATTTAAATGGAAGACAACCTTTAATGGCATGCTTGTGACCCAGCACAAGAGTGAAGAAACATATAGGAAAAACTGAAGAGTTCCCTATCATCAATTGCAGTGGAGAATATTGAGCATTCTCCAACCCTCCTCTACTAGGGTGAGACCATGTGGAGGTCCCTCTAAGGTTGTGATGAGTAATTGACCTTTAGATTAGAGTTTTTGTGGAGTTTGAGTTTAGTTTTTGAGAATTTTACAAAAGACTACATTCTGGTTGGGCTGTCTACTGGAATTTTTAGGTTAATCGGTCTAATCACTTTGTTTTGGTAGTCTGACCGGCAGACTTTTACTGCTATCAGTAGTCGGAGGCGTGGTCCTCCACTTTGTAGTTGGGCGGTCTGAACGGTCGTGTGTTGAGCGGTCCGATCGGCAGATCAACCACAGATGGTCGATAGTCAAAAGCTACAATGCCTGAACAACCACAGATGGTCAATGGTCAGTAGTCGTAGACTTCATATGTTGTCGTAGTTGTAGACTTCGCGATCGATAGTTGTGGGCATTGCGATTGGCTGTCGTAGTCCTTGAGTACTCGTGTCAGACCAGCCAACGGGCTAACCGGCCTGTGCTTATCGGTCAGACTGGCTCACCGAAACGTAGAAATCTAAAAATGCGTGAATAAAATAAACACAAGATTCAAATACTATGGCGTTTTGAATCCCGCAGGAAACAAAACTATAGGACCGAACAGACAACAAAGGGGGTGAATAGTACCTTAAAAGTTTCTCCTAAAATATTCACCTATCCTTTGCTTCGATAGCTATGAAGATTAATATAGGAACCCTATTCAAGACCCAGAGAAATAAGGGGCTGAACCACTGAGAAAAATCAGCAGGTGTGGTACTACCGTTGTGATTACTGCGGTACTACCACAACTGGTCGAAGGACAAAGTGGTCTGAAAATGACTCATGGTCAATGATTAGTGAACTGTCGAAAACCAATGTTGTTGATGACAATGTGGTCGAAAGCCAACGTGATCGAATTTCGACTTGAGTGGTCAAGAACCAACATTGTCGAAAACTAATATGGTCGAAACAAACATCGTTGGAACCAACGTGGTCAAAAGCACTGTGGTCGAAACCAGTGTGGTCGAATTCACCATGGTCGAAACCAACGGGTCGAAACTAATGTTGTCGAAAGCCAACGTTGTCGAAGACCGACATGGTCAATGCCCAGTGTGCGATCGAAAGACCAACGTGATCGAGGACCAACGAATAGTCAAAAATCAACACGGTCAAAGACCGATGTGATCGTAACCTTCGTGGTCGATGTCTAGTATGCGGTCGAAAAACCAACGTAATCGAAGACCAATGAGTGATCGAAACGTACATGGTTGCAACTATTCGGAATGACCCGGGTGGTCTGCGACCAATGAGTGGTCAAAACCAACGTGGTCAAATCTACTCAAACTTCAACCAGTGAAGTCGATGACCAAAGAGTGATCGAAAAACCAAAGTGATTGACAACCAAGAACTGCAGTACTACTGCAACCAAGCCTACGGTACTACCGTTACTACCAAATGAGTGGTCAAAAGACAGAGAAACAATGAGATGAACAGACTTTTCACTAAAGTTTCAAAAACCAAATTTGATGGAACTATTGATCCGTAGATCCAAATGATATAAAATTTTGGAAAGATTTTCTTTAGGTATTATGAACCTATTCCAATAAACGATCATGAAAATCATAACTAAAGTTGAGACCTTTCTAGTTTATGGAAAGGTTATACCAAAACCGAGTCAAAACCAAAATTGGTGAATACAACTTGCTCGTGGGTGGATGATAATCAAGATGGGTCTAGATGTATTCTTACATATCACAGCAAGTTAAAACACCAAAGAAATCAAACCAAAAACCCTCGGATCAAGAAATCGCTCAAAGAGGCCAAAATCAAGCAAAAACCACATTTCCTCAAAAACTTCCTCTAGATCATGCCTAGATGGATAGGATTTTATCTCCAAGAGACATCTCCACCTCTTACACATCCTTGGCACAAGAAAAATAAAGAGAAAAGAAATCCAAACAAGAAAGCTAAGAAAATGAAAAGCACATGAGAGGATTCATGGCACCACTCACTTGGGTAAAGCTTGGATGTTCATTTCACTTGGAGAGGAATAATTTTATAGCCAATCCCTCTGGATGGCAGAGGTCTAAGCCTAGAGCACACACACAAGGCTCCAACCCATGGAACCCTCATCTCCCAAATTTATCACACATAGGAGAGAGGAAGGGCTAACCACGAAAAGGCTTAACCAACCTTCTCACTTCCTCAAACCCTAATCCTTGCCTCTTCTCCCCTTATAAAGCCTCACAACCTAAGCCAAAATTTAATGGACCCACCCATTATGCCAAACTAGGGATAACCCGTTAACCCCACCTAACACCAGGTTTTACTCTCATGCATGCTTCTCAAAGCAGCTTATAACCACTAACCAATTAGTGAATGAACACTCGATCCACTTCACATTTTTAACACATACAAGGCCTAAACCATTCAGGCCAATGCTGTAGTTTCACACACCACCACTTTTCCGGTATTGAGCAATTTACCAAAATGTTCCTCTACTTCTTTCCATGAAGCTTCCCGCTTCCTTTGCCGTGAAGCATCGTCCATTCTTCGCTATCTTCCATGTGGCCCCAATGACTTACCGTCAAGCCTCTCACGCATCTGGATCCCACCGAACTATCCTTGCTTGCAAATGACCTAAGTCAGTTGATGCACCACATGCTTCTCCTCGTGCATGACAGCACCTGGCTTTCTTGACCGTCTGTACCTCAACTTCTCCCTGAGCCTAGTCCCGGTCCACCTTGTCGTTGCCCATTATGTCCACCACCGGTAGCTCCCTCTCCGGTTCCTCGTTGTCCCAGTTTGCAACCACCCTACCAGCCTCGATCATTTTCAGCATTTCTCTGATCGTTCTGGACCTCAGCACAACCCTATGCCTAGTCCCGTTCCTCCTACGCCTCACCACGACCTAGCTATGAATCCAGCAACCAACAACAACAAGCAAACCGTTATGTAGCACCACACAATACACAAAGTCATCAATTGACACTTTCATCCATACTATGCACAATGCAAAATGTATGCAACCAAAATACTGATCCTAAATTTAGAACCAAACAATAAACCCATGTACACACAAGCAACAACAACCATACAATGACCACATTCTAACAACAATCCATGACTCAAAAGCCAAAACTTTGTTTTTCTAGGAAGATCGATAGTACCACTCTATAGACGCTAGTACTACTGCACTATAGTATTACCGCTTCCCAAAGCGGTACTTCTGATTTTCCTAACACTTCCAGAAAATAGTCCAATCGAAATATGATCTTTGCAAAAACACTTCACCACTTCACAAAACTTGCAATAGTTTATCTTAATATTGTCATGAACCTTCTCACATGGTCCTTCAAAAACTATATTAATTTCTTAAAAGATGTTCTTGGGTGCCTCACGAGAAAAATATATGAATTCTGATTTTAGATGTTACTTAATTAGAAAGAGAGTGGAGGGAGAAAGAGAAAGAATGCATTAGACTCAAAGGAAAAATAACATGAGGATTGAGCTCATGCTCATTTTAGTATGGTATTGGGTTCTAGAAATGTAATCCCATAGGAAATTTATAACCCAATTCCTATGTTGCAAACCACCCTTGTAGGAAAAATCCTAAGGATTAGAATCTTTCAAAATTCCTACGAAAATTATACCACCCAAACCAAAGAGACCCTTAATACAAGTACTAATTTTGCCCTTTCGGGCTGGGTATCAATGAAATTTGGTCAAAAATAGACCCCTGTAGCATGTAAAATTTCAAATCGAGCCCTCGGAACATCGTAATTCCGTTTCTAGCCCCCTCCTGATCGCACGTTTAATATGGGGATGACATGTGGCAGTCGTGCGGTCGGCGACCACATGACTCAATTGGCATTGCCTGCGGTTGCAAATGCAAAAGCAGAGAATACAATGCCCATCGGACTGACTCAATAAGAGACAGGTTTTGCTTTTGCCCATGAAGGACTAGTCAATTGAAGCATTGACTAGTTGAGACTCGTGAATGCCCTTCGGACTGACTCAGTAAAGGACAGGTTTTGCTTTTGGCCTTCTTTGGCCTTCACGAGTTTCGGCAAAAGCACTAGTCAATTGAAGCATCGGACTAACTCAGTTTTAACAGTAAAAGCACGCCAGCTGAGTCGTGCGGTCGGACGCACGACTCGCATGAACAGTGCAGTCGTGTGGTCGGCGACCACACGACTACCACGTGTCGTCAAATTAAATGTGCGGTCGGGAGGGGAGTTAGAAACGGAATTACGGTGTTCCGAGGGCTAGATTTGGTATTTACATGTTACAGAGGTCTATTTTTGACCAAAGTTCGGTATCAATGCCCAGTCTTAAATTCTTATTTTAGTCAGTCAACCATGTCATGCGATGCAACTAGACATTAACAACCATTTGTTGCAGGGGTTATCGAATGCCCCCTTACCGGGTAACACTATATGCGCCGAACTAATGTTCTTCGCCCTCGCTCCTACCATCTCGGTGGTTGATGACCAATTCATCTCAATTTCCCAAGTACATTATTCATTACACATATTCCTACTAGTAAGCTGCAGGCAGATTAGGACATGTTTGGTTTGCCAAACTTAAGCTAGACGAGTGTGTTGTTTGCGTTTGGTTTGTCGCCATAATTGCCACCATTATTGACCCGTTTGTGTCAAATTGCAATTAACGGTAGTAGTCTACTTGATCCATCTGATTATTCAAGACCTGTACCTGACGCTCTATAGGCTAGTATCAATGGCGGAACCAGGATTTGGTTACGCCTTGGGCTGAACTCTAACAACCTAAAATTAACGTCAGTTTGTACTCATGCCACGATATAATAAAAGTATATCATAATTGGCTAATTGCATTACTGATGTGAAACTTGAGTTCAATACTAAACAAGTAAACATAAATCATAATAAGAAAAACATGGCATGATATCAAAATATAAAAAATGTAACATAATAGAGATACAATTTAAGTACCCAAATTACGAGGATTTGCTCTCTATCCTATTCTGTCATTTCTTCATTGATAGTTGGACATGAACCGGAACATGTAAAGGTAACATGTGAGAGTAAATCAAACATGTGTATGAATAAATACGAACAACACGAAGTTTACTTTTATAAGAAGCTAACTTACCACTAACACGAGATAACTCATCCCTTGAAAACGCTCTAAAATCTTATCATCATTAATGTTTGCAAATATGTCTCGTTCAATATAGCATACCATAGTATGATTCATCCACTCATCATTCATCTTATTCCGTAAATCAGTCTTAATAATCTTCATAGCCGAAAAGGCTCTTTCTACGGTTGCTGTTGCCACCGGTAAAATCAAAGCCAATTCAATAAGACGATATACCAATGGAAAAATTATGTGTCTATCAGTCTGAACCATCTTCACAGTAAGATTTCCTAAGTCAGTACAATTTGCAAAATATAAATCACCTCTCACATCAGCAATAAATGTACCAAGCTGACCCTTAAGAACTACACAATCATATTCGAAAAAGTCATCACCATACATCCTTGCAAGTTCAATTAATTTGTCTTCATCAAAGTTGGCAAAAGATTTTTTTAGATCAAGACAAGCAATGCACATCAATGCCTAGTATGAAGCATGCAAATTACCAAATATGCTGTCTCTGTCGCTGACCGTCGACTTTGATTTCATAAACGTAGCAGATCGATTTTCCCCTCTAAAATAACTGCAGAAAGTATTGAAACAAGCATTTTTCTTTTGTTGATGCAATCTCTTTTGTTTTCAGATGTTCACATCTATTTATTAGCGATTAAGCTAACTAATAATCAAACAGATAACTGGAAGTTAGATAGATACTAGTAGATTGTTGTTAAGTTTTGAAGAGTTCTTACATGTAGCGCATGGACTAAGGTAGTGCTCATTGGACTTATAAAGATTTTGACTTTTTTAGATTGAAAATGCACTATATCTGCTATTAATTTTTCAGTATAATTAAATTAAAAAAGTAAAAAAATTATATCATCACAAATAATGCAAAGAAATAAGAGGAAAAAAGAAACAACAAAAAAACCTAAAAACCAAAAAAGATAAAATTAAAAATTAGAGCCCAGAAGTAGAAGCATGGAAACCTGGTCGCCGAATGACGGCGACATCTGCTATTCCTTAACACGCCTAGTTTTCGTTAGTGGAAACAAGGATGCGAGTTGTAGGATTGATTGTTTCCTCAGCGACGAAGCAAGAAATGGCAGAGAAAAAGAAAGGAAGCCACTGAGCATTCTTTCACGGCACTCGCTTGAACTTTCAGAGCTTGATTCATGTTCGTTTTCGCAAGCTGCGTCAGTGTGCATGCTGTCACCGCCTCTGCTCGCATCTCAAGCCAAGCTCACCAAACAGCACAGCGCTCACCAAACAGCACAGCGCATCGGTTTGACCTTGAGGATAACACAAATTACAGGAGTAACAGGAGAATGTACGAAAGGATAAAGCAGACTATTCATGCCTGGGCAGGCATGGAGAGCAGTGTCGTAGCCAATGTTACTTCCCGATTTCCCATGGATATGTAGGACAGTTGTTGCGCACCGTGGACTGTCCCAAAAATTCTGTAAGACCATGTGGCTAGGTCTAGGATTTTTATAATGATGAATAATTGACAACATGGCTTAGTATTGTTATTCGAGGCGTGTGCGTGTGTGCGTGGACTAATATGGGTCAAGTTGGTGAGAACTTGTGCCGGGGAAAACGTTCTTTGGTCTTTGCATGTGCAGGTTGGGCGTGGAGACGGTCATGGTCGGTGACGAGGAAGACCGGGACTAGGAGGGGGAAATCTGAGGTCCAGGCGGTCGAGGATGTCACGAGGTGATCGGGCTCACGCTGGAGCACATGGAGATCAAAGGTGGATGATGCGTGGAGAAGATACAGGAGGTGTGGTCCTGGAGGCTTCGATACGCGATGAGTTGAAAAGTCAGAGTGTGAAAACCCGTGTCAGGAAGGGTTTCTGGTCCCTTGAAAATTAGTGGGCCAAAAATCTAATTGAGGTAACAAGGCCCATGGTTAGTTGGACGAGTTGTTTTAGGGTTCCAAATAGAGTTTGAATAGGAAACGGTCGGTCGTAGAAAATACAAATACGGAGTCCGCGGCTGTTGCGGTCAAGCGGATGGATATATAGGTGAGGAGTTGATGGATAATTTTGGGGTGTGCGGTCAAGACTTTTGAGATGATGCCTGGCCGTGGCTTTTGAATAAATTTGTGAAGCTTTTCTTCATGCATGGAGTTGATCGAGAAAAGGTTGTGCGGCGTGTTTTGATCTGTTCATCCGGAAGTCCAAATCGGCGACATCTCGACCTCTCGTTTTGCTGTTTTCTAGTGCGCTGGCATCGCTAGAAAAAGCCATCGTTTTGCACACGTGAGTTTCGATCTGCATGCTGGTATGACCTTTATTTCTCTCGTGATTGCATTGGAGGCTTGCCATTAGTTAGCGGCCGGCCGGACGGAGATCATTAATTAGAGAGAAGTCATTAGGGGTACTAATTAGTGCGGTTGGCTGCATGGTGATTTCTAGCATTCATGTGTCAGGTGGAGTTTAATTTCTTAGTACACTAGTTGTTTACTTTTTCACATGAGCTCACGCTAGGAGACTTGGGAGTCTTGACTAGATAAATTGAGTGCATGTCTGCATGCGTGTGTATCACGCGATAGAAAAAAAAAACGTCGTTCGCATGAAGACAGAGGAGACAGCGGTTTCAATTTTCGGTTGTTAGCATTCAGAAAAATATTTATTAATCTGCTACAGTAACCATATATATTTCTTTTGCTGTTTTTGCTCTTTTTGTTTTTACTGTGTTTGACAGATTTAAAGAAAAATTTTCCACGGTGCACTGCAATCATTCACCCCCCCTCTGATTGCCGTCATCGATCCTATAAGTGGTATCAGAGCGGGTTGCTATGGCGTCAGAGAGGTATGTGAATCGTCCCCCCATACTAGATGGTTCTGATTTTGCTTTTTGGAAGTGTCGGATGCAAGCTTATATTGAGGCTCAAGGTAGTGATGTTTGGAATAAAGTTTCTACACCATATGAGGTTCCTGCTGTTGTTACTGATTTAAATAAAGCAGATATTAATTTAAATGCTCAAGCTCGTAATTTGCTGTTTCAAGGAATTTCTCGTAAAGAATTTGATCGTGTAGCTCATATTAATTCTGCCCATTTAATTTGGAAAACTCTTTGCGATTATCATGAAGGAACCACTAAAATTAAGAAGGTGCGTAAAAATCTTTATCAAAAGAATATTCTGATTTTGCTATGAAACCGGTGAATCCATTGATGATCTCTTTGCTCGTTTTGAGAAAATATTGAGTGATCTGCGCGGTGTTGGTGTTATTCCTGCTGATGAAGATAATGCAACTAAAATTTTGAGATCTTTAGGTTCTGAGTGGTTGATGGTTGTCACAACTATTAATCAAACTGTCGATCTAGATACTTTAACTATGGATGATCTTTATTCTAGATTGAAAACCTATGAGATGGAAGCTTTGCCATCTAAGATTGATAAATCTTCAACTTTAGCGCTTGTGACTAACCCCGTGCAGGCGACTTCGTCGAGTGCTTTGTCTTGTGTTTCTTTGTCTGCCTTGTCTTCTTTTTCAGAGGAACAGTTCGAACAACTTCCTGAAGAAGACTTGGTATTGATCTCCTCACGAGCATACAAGGCACTCAACAATGTGAGGATGAGGAAGCGAGGTGGCGTGTCAGGTCCGATCAGATGCTTTGAGTGTGGCGAGCTAGGCCACATTAAGATGGATTGTCCCAAGCTCAAGGGAAAGGTGGTGAAGGAAGAGAAGAATTATCGTCGTCGGCCATCCAAGAACAACAACACCAAGGGTGGCAATTTCCGTCGCCAGCTCGCTGAAAAGATCATATCGGCCATTGAGCGTCTTGATTTGAGCGATGTGGAATATGAGAGCTGCAACGACGATGACCACGACGATGATGATGCTAAAGGCAAGAAGAAGAAGAACGACGACTTCACAGGCATGTGTTTCATGGCAGGCAACACCAGTGATGATGGCGATAGTGATCCCGATGAGGTAAGACCTTCATATGATGAGCTTGAAGATGGTTTGATTAAACTTGCTATTGAATTAAAAAAGACAAAACGGAAATTGAAAGAAAATAATTGTGTTGTTGAAAGTCTAAATTCTGAAATTAATAGACTTAGAGATTTAATTCCTGATGATGAATCATGTGAGTCTTGCCAAGTTTTACATTCTGAGTTGGAGGCTGTTAGATCTATTAGTGCATCAAATCTAGTTCAACTTAGAGATGTAACTGATAAATTTGATGAATTAAAATTGACACATGACACTTGTGATGAAAAATTAAAACATGCAAATGATGAAATTGAAAAGCTCAAATCTAGTTATTCTACATGTTTAGAGTCAAGTATTTCAAATGCTCAATCTAAAGCTTGCTCTAATTGCGAATTGCTAGAAGCTAGACTTAATTCATCTCAGGAATCTATTCAACAAATGCTTTATCATGAGAACATGTCTTGCTCAAATTGTCCTAAGTTAAATATTGAAATTGATGCTTTGACTAGGCAATTGAATGATTTCGCTGAAAAAGAAAGATTTGCTCAATCTAGTGCTTCCAAGAATTTTGTGAATGAACCTGTTAAATGCACTGCTTGTTCCACTTTGGTTAAGGAAAATGAGTATCTTAAGGACACTTTAGAGAGATTCTCTTTTGGCAAGAAAAATCTGAATATGATTCTAGACAAGTCAAAAATAAGTGTGAAAAATCGTGGTCTAGGATTTAATTTTGTTGAGCATGCCAAGAATAATCCTCCTAAGGTTGTTAAGGTTCTTGAACCTGAAAAAATTGAAGTAAAATCTGAAGCAAAACAAACTATGTTTAAATCTGCTGGCTTTGTGCAAATTTCATCGAATAATAATGTAGGTGCTAGCTCATCAACTCAAAAGAAATCTGGTTATGTTAAATTCCATTGCACTTACTGTGGAAGAGATGGTCACTTGCATGAATTTTGCTTTAGACGTGCTAAGAAAGAGAAGAAGGAAAGATTGAATGCTTTAAGACAAAAACGTGCAATCTATTTTATTCCTAGAACTAATGTGAAAGCTAAATTTTCGGAGAACTTTTATGATGATTTTAAATCTACTTCACATGCTAGATTGGGATTTAATTCAAACAATTCACGTTCTTTTCGGCATTCCGTTCATCCACATGTCCATGATTTTGGTTCTAGATTTGTTGCTCCTGTTCGTGTGTCTCAGTACTGGATTCCTAGATCTTATTTCACTAACCCCAGTACTGTGAGACCGATGTTTCCTGTGATGTAAGAATAGCGAACAAGGATGGAGAACATGAGCTAGATTGGATTCCAGTCTTTTTCATCATCGCTTGATTGGAACACTTGATGGTTCTTCACTCGTTTGATGACTTGCAAGAGATTCCACTTTTTGAGAGATCATGTGGAAAAGGTGATGTAGTCTTACACCCTATTGAGTTGGATTCTCATGTTGATGATATTTTTTCAAAACCACTTGATTCCTTTTGTTTTGCTCTTTTGCGAAGTGAGTTGGGCGTGTGACATCCTATGGGATTATTCTGAGGGGGAGCTTGATGTTTAAGAATTTAGGAAGCTTTGTTTATTATACTTGTCAATTAAATTAACAAGTCCAAGCCATCCAATTTAAATGAGTTGTGGAGCTATCCTTATCATATCTATTCATATGTTGTGTAGCTTTGATCATGACTGTTTATAATTAAATTGCTACATTTGAATTAAAAGTATGACATGGCGGAATACTTTGACTAGATTAATTATAGTTATTACTTTGCGATGTCCATCGAAAAGGATTAGCTTGATTGTGAGTCTTATTTTAACTCTTGGTTATGAGGCTCGCATGTTTCATGTTCCAATTCTTATGATCACTTAATTTGGCATGTTATTAAAAAAAAGAAGTATATAAAGAAAAAATTTAAAAGATGTATGCTTCAAGCATGCCATGGTGAAAAAAAAAGGCACAAAAGTGCGCAAAATGAAAAGATGTATGCTTCAAGCATGCCACCATCAAAAAATGTCATTATGAAAAGAAGTATGCTACAAGCATGCCACATGCCTAAGAATTGAGTGTGGAGCAATAAGTTGTTACATGAGACTGCTAGCCCGTCTAGAGTTAAAATTTGCTTCACTTTTAGGCTTTGACTTTTTGTTGTGATATCTCATTGTGCTCTTTATAATTGGTCTAGTCATTGTTGAGATGCCTGTCATTGATATAAATCGCCTAATCATATTGAAAACTTTGTTTTGATATTGCTATATGATATATGACTTTATATGATCTAGATAGCTCTACTCAAAAATATGGCTTGGTTAAATTGTTAAATCAATTCAAAGTGACTTGGATAATCTACAAAGCTTCTAGATTTTTATTCTCATTGCTTCTTTTTAGAATAGTTCTTATTTGAAATTTCTTGATGATTACATTGCCAAAGGGGGAGAGATTTGGTGTGCTTTGTGAGACATTGGAGAAATTTGCTCTCTTGTGTTGAGGGGGAGAGATTTGAGACTTGTGGCTTGAAATGCTTTTTCAGCTTCAGTACTTCGCTTATATCTATTTGAAGCTGATTCATCATGCTATTTTGAGATGTTGTCAATGTATTCATCAAGGGGGAGATTGTAAGACCATGTGGCTAGGTCTAGGATTTTTATAATGATGAATAATTGACAACATGGCTTAGTATTGTTATTCGAGGCGTGTGCGTGTGTGCGTGGACTAATATGGGTCAAGTTGGTGAGAACTTGTGCCGGGGAAAACGTTCTTTGGTCTTTGCATGTGCAGGTTGGGCGTGGAGACGGTCATGGTCGGTGACGAGGAAGACCGGGACTAGGAGGGGGAAATCTGAGGTCCAGGCGGTCGAGGATGTCACGAGGTGATCGGGCTCACGCTGGAGCACATGGAGATCAAAGGTGGATGATGCGTGGAGAAGATACAGGAGGTGTGGTCCTGGAGGCTTCGATACGCGATGAGTTGAAAAGTCAGAGTGTGAAAACCCGTGTTAGGAAGGGTTTCGGGTCCCTTGAAAATTAGTGGGCCAAAAATCTAATTGAGGTAACAAGGCCCATGGTTAGTTGGACGAGTTGTTTTAGGGTTCCAAATAGAGTTTGAATAGGAAACGGTCGGTCGTAGAAAATACAAATACGGAGTCCGCGGCTGTTGCGGTCAAGCGGATGGATATATAGGTGAGGAGTTGATGGATAATTTTGGGGTGTGCGGTCAAGACTTTTGAGATGATGCCTGGCCGTGGCTTTTGAATAAATTTGTGAAGCTTTTCTTCATGCATGGAGTTGATCGAGAAAAGGTTGTGCGGCGTGTTTTGATCTGTTCATCCGGAAGTCCAAATCGGCGACATCTCGACCTCTCGTTTTGCTGTTTTCTAGTGCGCTGGCATCGCTAGAAAAAGCCATCGTTTTGCACACGTGAGTTTCGATCTGCATGCTGGTATGACCTTTATTTCTCTCGTGATTGCATTGGAGGCTTGCCATTAGTTAGCGGCCGGCCGGACGGAGATCATTAATTAGAGAGAAGTCATTAGGGGTACTAATTAGTGCGGTTGGCTGCATGGTGATTTCTAGCATTCATGTGTCAGGTGGAGTTTAATTTCTTAGTACACTAGTTGTTTACTTTTTCACATGAGCTCACGCTAGGAGACTTGGGAGTCTTGACTAGATAAATTGAGTGCATGTCTGCATGCGTGTGTATCACGCGATAGAAAAAAAAAACGTCGTTCGCATGAAGACAGAGGAGACAGCGGTTTCAATTTTCGGTTGTTAGCATTCAGAAAAATATTTATTAATCTGCTACAGTAACCATATATATTTCTTTTGCTGTTTTTGCTCTTTTTGTTTTTACTGTGTTTGACAGATTTAAAGAAAAATTTTCCACGGTGCACTGCAATCATTCACCCCCCCTCTGATTGCCGTCATCGATCCTATAAATTCAGTCTTGTCAAAAGGAAAAATTAGAAAACGCACGTTGCAGTTGGTCATATGGGAAGGTCACTAGATATCTCTTTTTTTGGTTAACTAGACTACGTCTTGGAACTGAATTGCTCTTAAGGTGCCAAGTCAATGTGTAAGACCATTGTTTCATTGTATGACTATTGTAAGACCATCATTATAAATTGATCGAGAACGGGCATCTTTGCAGCCATCATGCTTGCCACCTCTATGCATGAATACCCTTTTTTGGACATTCTTGAGGAAGAGCTGTAGTAAGAGGGGAAAGGAACAGGGCAAGTGAGAAGACTTGATTGGCCTTCACTTGGGCCACATGGCCGGAGGAGGAGCGAAAGCGGGCGCCGGGGCGCACATCACGCTCGAGCACACGCCGACATGGATCGTCGCGTCCGTCTGCTCGGTCATCGTCGTCATCTCCCTGCTCTTCGAGCGGATGCTCCACCGCCTAGGCAAGGTGCGTGCGTCCATGACCGAAGCTGTCGCATCTTTTTTCATGTGAAGGAAGTGTTTATCATGCATGGCTGCCTGCCTAGCTAGTTTGAGTTTCAGTGACAAAGCGTGTATTTTTCTGTTCTTGCGTGAACAGAGGCTGATGAAGAGCCGCAAGAAGCCGCTGTACGAGGCCCTTCTCAAGGTCAAAGAAGGTTAATTCGGCGACCATTTCTCTCTTAAGTTTTCAACCTGCGGGTCTCTAACATTTTAGCGCTCCGCCATTGCCTAAAAGCGCATAACAAGATGATGCTGTTCCGGTGATGCAGAGCTGATGCTGCTGGGGTTCATATCGCTGCTGCTCACCGTGTTCCAGGGCGCCACGCAGAGGATATGCGTCCGGCAGAGCGTCATGCACCACTTGCTGCCTTGCAAGCCGCCGCCGCCGGGCGGCCTCGCCAAGACTGCGCACTACGGCGGCGCCGTGTTCACCGGCGTGCTGGGCGGCACGAGGAGGCTCCTGGCAGGAGGAGGCGCCACCGATGACTACTGCCTAAGAAAGGTAGTATTTCGCATCAAACGTACCCTATTTGGTTTGGTCCCTGTTTTCGAATATGGGAAAAGGCAGATATAGGACCATTCTGTTCCACGTTTCTCTTCCCTGTTATATTTGATATGATGTACATATATATTTGTGGTAGTATCACATCAAACATGCTTTGGTTTTGTCCTTCAAAGAAATATAGGACCATCTTGATCCACGTTCATATATAATTGTTTTTCATCTTTGATGCATTCACCAGCTTACCGTATGGTTGATTCATTTGTTGCTCTTCGACATATAGGGCAAAGTTCCAATACTTTCAGCTGAGGCTATTCATCAGTTACACATATTTATCTTCGTCTTAGCGGTCACTCATGTGGTTCTCAGTGCTATTACAGCTCTTCTTGGAATTGCTCAGGTACTAGAACTCAAATTAGATTTTGTATTTAACAAGTTATCTGTCGTGCTTTTGCTAAATATTTTGTACATTGTTGTCTAGACGAGAAATTGGCAACATTGGGAGCGCAACATTGGTAGTGGTATGATACAGATACTTTCCCAATTCAGCAAGTGATGGCTTCGAAGTTTTTCGCAAGATATAAGCTTGTATGCTATTATTTGCTTACGAATGTTGTGGCACAATCTGCAGGCCCTCAAATGATCAAACATGTTCAAGAATTCAAATTTATTCAAGACCACTTTAAAGGTCATGGAAAACGGTGGAAATTATTTGGTTGGATGGTATATTTTTCCCCTTGTGTTTTAAAATGTCAATACATAATTCGTATTATATTTATTATTAACTACAATTGGAATATAAACTAATTTATCTTTTGTTTTAGCGTTCTTTCTTCAAACAATTTTATGGATCAGTCACCGAGGAGGACTACACAACAATGCGACTTGGCTTCATCATGGTAATTATATATACATTTTCAGCAACAGAAAATCACTTGACATGTTCTCTAATTTATGTGGAACAGATTTACATGTGCTTCTTTCCTTTTCGCAGAAACACTGCAAAGGGAACCCAAAATTCAACTTTTACAACTACATGATTAGAGCCCTGGAGGCTGATTTCAAGAAGGTTGTTGGTATTAGGTAAATAGCCAAAGCTATTATTTGAAAATTATACTGACTTTTTAATCTAAAAATGGCATTTACATATGGCCTATCGGTGATGTTAATAGAGCAGTTAATTAACTAACACACTTGTTTTTCTAATGCAGTTGGTACCTTTGGGCATTGCTAATGATATTCTTGCTGTTGAATGTTCATGGTATAATTTCTATGCTGAATTTGTCGCCATCCAGATTTTGTTACTCTTGTCACTAATAATCATAAGACATGACAATGTTGAAAGAAGTACTTACGTATAAATCCTAGGTTAATTTATCATGAAAAGTACTTTATTTTATTGATAAAAATATTGTTGGCTACTTTCACTAGATAAAAAATTTATTGTTTTGTGTGAAAAACTAACTCTGCTCTTTTGTTATTTTGATCGTAGGATGGTATGTCTACATTTGGCTGTCATTGGCCCCATTCATTGTAAGTGAACATGAGATGTACCATCAATACAATAATTTAAATGCATGAAGCTATAAATTTTGTCTAAAGTATGCATTTTTGTTAGGACTTTATCATGTTAATATAGTTTCTTAGGACACACGAATTTTACGCATTATTTTTGCTATTAAAAAGGATCATGCAAGTAGCCATTTTATAGGCATATTGTGATGTAGCTGATTTAATTTGCTTTTTGCAGCTGCTACTTGTGGTCGGAAGTAAGATGGAGCACATCATTACTGAATTGGCATATGAGGTGGCCCAAAAGCATACAGCCATTCAAGGGGACTTAGTAGTAACCCCTTCAGATGATTTCTTTTGGTTCCACCGGCCTAAATTAGTCCTTTTCTTGATCCACGTCGTCCTATTCCAAAATGCATTTGAGATTGCATTTTTCTTTTGGCTCTTGGTAAGAACAATAAGTTAATAGATCATCAACTCAAATTAACTTCTAGATTGTACGACAATCACAATAGAAAAGAAAAATGATGCACTTACATGGACTAAAAGTTCCAAACATGCATAGCCTCACATTTTTCCATGACACCTTCAATGGTACATTTTATTTAGTCTAATATATTTGTACAGGTAGAACTCACTCTAGTTGTTAATCGAACCTTCCAGGTATCATATGGCTTTAAATCATGCATTATGGGAAAACCAGCATACGTTATTGCTCGAGTTGTCATCAGGTATCCCAGAAAATCTCTATAGTAGCAATAACATTTTTTACATGTTGGGAAACTCACCACTTTGTTATTTTTTGCTTTCAGTGTCGTCAGCCAACTCCTTTGTGGCTACAGCACCCTACCACTTTATGCCGTCGTCTCTCAAGTGAGTTTATTTTACAATCTGGATTTAGTCTTCTTATTGGATATTTAGTGATTGATCACTTTAAGTTGTCCTATGAGTAGCTAATTCTTGAGCAATACAAAAGTTGATTTCGTAAAATATTGACATGGTTATAAAATGGTACACCAAAGTTATCATATAACTTATCATCATAGCTAATTCTTGAGCAATACAAAAGGTGATTTCGTAAAATATTGACATGGTTATAAAATGGTACACCAAAGTTATCATATAAATTATCATTTCTATATTGGATTTTTTTTTTTACCTATTGATGCCACCATATAGGTCTGTATCAATGTAATCTAACTACCTTTTGCTCTATACATGTTTTTATGCTAATTTTATCTTCTCCTTGTTGATAAAGATGGGAAATTCTTTCAAAAAAGCTATATTCGACGAGAATGTGGCTGAAGGCCTTGTCAATTGGGCTGAAGATGCTAGGAGACGCCAAGGAATGCCAAGAAGAACAACTACAGATGTAGGCAATTCACCAGTTGATGAGGCAAATGGTGGCACAGTTCAAATGACAAATGTGCGAAGAAACTCAACAATGGAGCAAGGGACTGCTAGGCTAATCTAAGTGAATACATGAAATGTCAATACACAATGTATACAAGTAATCTCACTTGTACAATGGAAATGTATAGGTATTGCACAACTATAGTTCTTTCTAGCATTGTTTTGAACTTTTGATGATCCTGCAGGTTCTTGATGTGTTGGGCACAATATTCACCTAACTTTTTCGTGGCAGAGCATAAATATAAGGAAAAGACAAAAGTTGCTATAAAAAAGATCTTCTATTTTTAAAATCAACAAAACTAAGTCATCTATTTTTAAAATCAACAAAACTAAGTGTTGGCCTTAACTTTTATATGGCGTTTCCCTCAAAAAAAAAACTTTTATATGGTGTTCAACACCTCATAGCCTTGAGTAACATTTTTATAAATGCTCTAGTTCTTTTGTTTATTTGTGATAATAAAAGAAGTTAAATAATAGCATATGTTTGGCAGTGTGCGCTAGATTTGTCTGTGATCACGAAGCTGTCAGCTACAGTAAGTTTATGGAAATTTTGGAAGGGAAAATCACCCTTAGAAATGCACATCTTAAGGACAAATTTTTGTAGATAACTTACATGTGAATATTTTATGCTAATTCCCAATAAAAGTTGGTCAATTCTACACGAGGTACGCAACATACTTGAATGTAGATTCGAAGAGTGGAAATTTAAACGGAAGACAACCTTTAATGGCATGCTTGTGGCCCAGCACAAGAGTGAAGAAACAGATAGCAAAAACTGAAGAGTTCCCTATCATCAATTGCAGTGGAGAATATTGAGCATTCTCCAACCCTCCTCTACTAGTGTGAGACCATGTGGAGGTCCCTCTAAGGTTGTGATGAGTAATTGACCTTTGGATTAGAGTTTTTGTGGAGTTTGAGTTTGGTTTTTGAGAATTTTACAAAAGACTACATTCTGGTTGGGTTGTCTGCTGGAATCTTTAGGTTAAGCGGTCTAATCGCTTTGTTTTGGTAGTCTGACCGGCAGACTTTTACTGCTGTCAGTAGTCGAAGGTGTAGTCCTCCACTTTGTAGTTAGGCGGTCTGAACGGTCGTGTGTTGGGCAATCCGATCGGCAGATCGACCACGGATGGTCGATGGTCGAAAGCTACAATGCTTGAACAACCACGGATGGTCAATGGTCGGTAGTCGTAGACTTCATATGTTGTAGTAGTCGTAGACTTCGCGATCGATAGTTGTGGGCATTGCGATTGGCTGTCATAGTCCCTGAGTATTCGTGTCAGACCAGCCAGCGGGCTAACCGGCCTATGCTTGTCGATCAGACTGGCTTCTCTCGGTAGTCTGAGGTTATTCTCTAGAATTCTTGGAATTTGGGTCATAGTTTGACCTTGGTATTGTTGCTTGTATGCATATGTGTTTATTGTTTAGTTCTAGGATTGGGATCAGTAATTTGTGTGCATACTTTTTTTGCATCGTGTGCTATATGGATGAATTGTGCCAATTGATGTCCTTGTGTATCATGCAGTGCTATGTGACAGTTTCCTTGTTGGTATTGGTTGCATAACTTCGGAACTAGATCATGGTGAGGTGTAGGAGGACCAGGACTAGGCACAGGATGGTGCTGAGGTCCAGAATGGTCAGGAAAATGTCGAAGATGACTAAGGCTCACGGGGTGGTTGCAAGCCGGGTCGACGAGGAACCGAAGCGGGAGCTACCAATGACGGACATGGCAAGGTGGACTAGGACTAGGCTCAGGGAGAAGTCGAGGTCCAGATGGTCAAGGAAGCCAGGTGTTATCATGTACAAGAAGAAGCATGTGTTGTGCCAAGTGACTTAGGTTGTTTACAAGCGATGACGGTTCGGTGGGATCCGGATGCGTGAGAGGCTTGGCGGCAAGTCATTGGGGCCACATGGAAGATGGCGAAGCATGAGCGATGCTTTGTGGAAAAGGAAGCAGGAAGCTTCGTCGAAAACAGTAGAGGGCCATTTGGTAAAATTGCTCAATACTAGATAAGCGTGCGTGAGTAAAACCTAGTGTTAAGTGGGGTTAACATGTTATCGCCGGTTTGACCTAATGAGTGGATCCATTAGGTTTTGGTTCAGGTTGTGAACCTATAACATGGGAGGGGAGACAAGAGCTACAGTTTGAGAAGGTTGGTTAAGCCTTTTGATGGCTAGCTACTCCTTCCTCCCATGGGAGACAGGTTAGAGAGTGTGTGTGTGCTCTAGGCTTAGAGCTCTGTCCTCCTGAGTAGAGTGGCTGTAAAATGAATCATCTCAAGTGAGCAATAAATCAATCTTTGATCAACCTTTTATGTATCTTTTTGTTTGATTGAGTTTGCTTTAGTTTGAGTTAGTTTTTCTTCTCTTCTCTCAACCCCTTCTTGATCACTTCCTGATGATTGAGTTGCGTACATTTCGGTTGGTTTAATCTCTATTTTTCTCCTCTCTTGATCTTAATGTGCTAAGGACATGGATGAGATGGAGATAACCTCTTGAAATCGATCTCCAATCAGCTAGGCACTTCAATAGCAAGATTTTCAAGAAACCTTGTTTTTGCTCGTTTGTGGCCTAGTCGGGTGGTTTCTTGATCCGAGAGTTTTTGGGTTGATTCCTTTGGTGATCTTGTTTTCTGTTATATGTGGAAGCGTGCTCATAGCCATCTTGGCTATCTTCTACCCGCAAGCAAGATCTGATCATCGATTTGGTTTTTAGTTCATGGTTGGTGTGCGCTGCTTTAAATTGCAAAAAGGTCTAAAATTTGTCATGGATTTTTCAATCTAGGAATAGAATAGCTTTCTGAGACCTTAAGAAACATGCATACAAAATTTCACTGCTTTTGGTTGAGTCAATCAAAAGTTCTATCGATTTTGGTTCTCACGATTAGGCTGAAAACACTATGCTTCTATTGGAAATAGTAATACCGCAAGCCTTGTAGCGGTAGTACCACAGTCTCTGGTTTTCAACTACTCTAGTTTTCGACCATTCACTGGTCGTTGACCTCTCTGGTCATGTTTTGACTTGAATCGACCACTTTGGTTTCGATCACTCATTGGTCGTAGACCACTCGAGTTATATTCCGAACTGTTACGACTACTCTAATCATCATCTACATAATTGATTTTCTGACCGCGACTCCTGAATATCAACCGCGAAGGTTACGATCACATTGTTCTTGACCGTGTTGGTTTTGAACCACTCATTGGTCCTCGACTACGCTGGTTTTTCGACCGCACACTGAACATCAACCACATCGGTTTTCGACAATGTTTGTTTCAACCACGTTGGTCTCGACCACGCTAGTTTTGACCACATTGGTTTTCAGCCACGATGGTTTTCGACCACTCTCTAGTCATTGACCACTCGAGTCTTATTTCGACCACGTTGGCTTTCGACCACGTTGGTTCTGAACCGTTGTCTGGTCATCAACCACCATAGTCGAAATCCGACCACGTTAATTTTCGATCAGGTTGCGCTTAGTTTTGTAGGACTTCCGACCACGTAGTCGAAGTTCGACCACATTGTTTTCTAACTAGTTTTGCTTAGCTCTGAGTCTCTGATTTTCCGTAGTGGTACAGCTCCGTGTTTCTTCAGATTTTGTGTAGGGTTCTTATCCGAATCTTCATAACTTTGTAGTTATCGGAGCAAAAGATAAGTGAATATTTAGAGAAGACTTTTAAGACATTATTTATCTCTCTATGTTGCCATTTTTGGTCGTACAATTAGCCACTTAATAGGCACATGTTTGTGAAGAAAGCAAGTGGAAAACACCCACGTTTCCTTCGGTTATTCTGCTGTAGTGTTTGTTGAGGAACCGTCGTTGGCGACCAGTCCGATCGATTCCTCTGCTTAATGGAAACGAGATCAATCACCGAAGACAAAATAACAGATTGAAAACACAGAGAGAAGTACAGAGAACTCCTGGTCTTCCTTTATTGCCTTTTGATTGTATGAGTACAAATTCTGCCGGTACGGCTCCCTATTTATAGTCTACCAATGAGGTGCCCACCATGGGCCAAGGCTGCTGACCCAGGCCCAAGTTTCCTAACACTCCCCCTTGGGCACTCATCTGATATGCTCATGCCTCGTTAAAACTCCATAAAAACCCAGTGGGAAAAATTTGGAGAAAGAGTACATGATACATGTTATGCTGCGATGCATGAATTGCCTCATTAAAAACCTTGGTCGAGAAACTTCAAGAAAACTTGTCAAGGGAAAAAGAGTACAATTCACCCTATTTCATTCAGCCTTTAGGACTTATTCTTTTGGGTACTTGATCTTCATGATCAAGATTTACCAACGGGCTTGAGAGAATTCTCCCCTTGAATTCTGCACTTCCCTAAGTCTCATTATTCTAATTCCTCGCATGCACCTTTCAAAGTTAGATGCAGGGAGTGATTTAGTGAACAAATCTACCAGATTTTCACATGACTTATATGCAGTACTTTAATCTCGTTCATCTTCTACAATTCATGAGCATAGAAGAACTTGGGGTTAATGTGCTTTGTGAGATGACTCTTCACATAGCCCATATGCACTTGTGCAATGCAAGCTGCATTATCTTCACAGATAATTGTGGGGGCTTGCACAATATTCATTCCACATGACTGCTGGATGTGGTGAATCATTCGTCGGAGCCAAGCGCATTCTCGTGCGGCTTCATACAGTGCTATAATTTTTGAGTGGTTCGTCGAAGTCGTTACAAGACTTTGCTTGGACGATTTCCAAGAAATTGCAGTTCTACCACACAGGAATACATAGCCTGTTTGTGACCTTGCGGTATGCGGGTCAGATAGGTACTCGGCATCTGCATAGCCAATCAAGTTCAGATCTTGATTTTTTCTGTAGAACAATCAAAGGTCCTTGCTTCCTTGGAGGTATCGGAAGATGTCCTTTATGCCCTGTCAATGCCTTTTGGTAGGTTCTGCATTGTACCTTGCTAATAGGTTCACGGCAAATGTAATATCCGGTCTAGTGCATTTTGCTAAATACATAAGTGCTTCCACTGCACTTAAGTATGGGAATTTCGATCCCAGGACTTCCTCCCCCTCTTCCCTAGGTCAGAAAGGGTCTTTTTCTTGCTGTAAAGACCTCCCGATTATCGATACTTTCAATGGGTATGCCTTCTCAAAGCCAAACATTTCTAACACCTTCTGGGTGTAGACCGACTGATGTACTAATATTCCTTCAGGGACTTGCTCGAGCTGCAGGCCTAAGTAGAATTTGGTCTTGCCCAAATCTTTCATTTCAAATTCTGACTCCAAGTAGGAGCTTGCTTATTTTATGTCTTCCATTGTCCCGATGATGGTCAGATCATTTACATACACTGAGATTATACAAAATCCATTCTGGGATCGTCGTATAAACACACAGGGACAGTCTTCATTGTTCGTGTAGCCTTTCATACAGAAAAAGTCGCTAAAGCGATTATACCACATTCTTCCAGATTGCTTCAGTTCATACAGTGACTTTCTAAGCTTTACACTGTACAAATTTCTATTTACTCTGTCTTGGTTCGAGAGAGGGATTCCTTCAGGGACCTTCATATAAATCTCTGAATCCAAGGTATGCAGTTACCACATCCATTAGTTTCATTTCTAAATTCCAGTTCACTGCCATTGAGATCAAGTATCTAAAGGTAATTCCACTCATGACTAGGGAGTAGGTTTCTTCATAATCAACTCCTAGACGTTGAGTGAAACCTTGTGCTATCAGCCTTACTTTGTATCTCACTACTTCATTTCTTTCATTTCTCTTTCGAACAAATACCCACTTATGCCCTACAGGGTGCACATGGGGAGGTGTGCGGCATACAGGCCCAAACACCTCTCTTTTGTTCAAAGATAGTAATTCAATTTCTATTGCCTTCTTCCATCTTCCCAATATGATCTTTTCTTACATTCGGCGAGCAATGCAGGCTCGGGGTCAAGATCGATGCTTGTGGTAATTCTTTGCGAAGTAGATATCGATATGGGCTGTTGTCCTATTCATGGGCTCTCCCGTGTGCACATAATTTATAGCTACTTCTTCATAAGTTGCTTTTTCTGGAGCGATTGCTTCTTCTGGAGCTTCTCCTTGTACATCGCTTCTTCCAATTGCGGTGGCAAGTCCCTTTAGTTTTTTGGCTCCGATGTGTGCTCACGCATCCATGCCGATTTCTTCTTCCATGGGGATATTCAGATCTGGGTTGCCCTTTTTTGAAGGTGTCATACACGTGCCAGGTCACAACTGGCTCCCCTTCTCATTCTGGGAAACTTCAGTGATCGGTTGTGATAAGTTCTTCTTATCCTTCTTCGCCGGGTGTCCCCGGTTGCTTGGGATTCGAGGAGCCGGAGTTTTCGTCCTTTTATTCTGAGGCCTCTGGACGGGATTAGGGATACCTTCTGCTTTCTTTGATATTTCAACCCTCTCCGGTGCATTGCGTGCAGGCACATGCGACTTACTCACGCTCTTCAAATCACTAAAGTGATCAGGCAGTTGGTTTGCTAATGCTTGTAAGTCAATGATCTTCTGGACCTCTTTCTCTACTTCACTAGTGCGTGGGTCATGTGCATGGATTCCCATGGCTTGCCACGTAATTTCCCGATATTTTTCATCAAGGGGTTGATTTCCTCCCCCTAATGTTGGGAAATTATCCTCATCAAAAATGCAATCAGCGAAGCGGGTGGTATGCAAATCTCCCGACATAGGTTCCAAATACCTGATTATGGATGCAGTCTCATAACCAACGTATATCCCAATCTTCCGGAGAGAGTCCATGGCAGTACGCTGCGGAGGGGGTATAGGTACATAAACCTTGCATCCAAACCTCCTGAGATGAGAAATTCGGTGGTGACCCTTGCGCTAGTTGCATAGGTGAATGGATGTTGTAGGCCGATGGTCTAAAGTTGATGAGATTCGCTGCATGTAGGACTACGTGTCCCCAACATATAGCAGGCAAATTACAATTCTGCAAAAGGGGTCGGGCAATAAATTTAATTCTCTTGGTTAATGCCTCTGTCAAACCATTCTAGGTACGGACATGTGGCACCGAATACTCAACTACAATCCCTATCGCCATGCAATAATCATCAAATGCCTTTAAAGTAAATTCTCTGGCGTTGTTCATTCTGATGGACTTTATGTGATGATCAGGGAAGAAATTTCTGATGCGAATGATCTGCGAGATCAGCTTTGTGAAATCATGGTTTCTTGTGGACAATAAACCCACATACGACCATTTTGAGGAAGCATCAATGAATACCATGAAATACTTAAATGGCCCTGAAATAGGCTGAATGGGACCGCAATGTCTCCCTGGATGCGTTCCAGAAATGTAGGGACTTCATCCTTCACTTTCAGAGTGGAGGGTCTAGTAATTAATTTCCTGGTGGCACATGTAGGGCACACAAAATCTTCATGATTCGGGAAATTCTTTACATTAATATTATGCCCTTGGGAATTGTTGATTACATTTCTCGTAATTCTAAGACCTGGATGGCCCAATCTGTCATGCCAGAGACAGAAGAGTTCAGATCTTCTAAATAATGCCAGAGAACCGGTATGTTAATATTGTTAAATGACTTGCTATCTGAATCATTGAATGCGAACATACGAGATAATAAGCTTATCTGAATAGAAATAAACTTCATAATACAGTTGGAAGTAACATGACGCGTACATTTTTATTACATGCATAACATATAGCATGATATGCGACTAACCCACCCAACTGCTCGTACGACCTACTGTGTGGATCGGGGTCACTTTCCCTTCCTTGCCCGCTCCGCGTTGAACTCCTCCGCGGCCTCTTTTGCCTTAGCCGCCATTTCCCTCTTTCTCTCGCGCTCCCTCTCGCGAGCCTCCCACTCCCTACGCGTGCACGCTTCGAGATGAACTTGTGTCTCGCGTTGCATACGCAGGGTGTGCTCGTCCTTACGGCGCTCCTCCTCTAGCAACTCCTTCTCCCGTGTGACATTTCACTCCTCGAAGTCGAGGGTCCATTGGTCCGCAGGGTGGATCTCAAGATCGATCCATTTGCGGTAGCCACATAGAGGCTCCGGAGACTGTAAATACAGGGGAGAGATTGTTAGTGCGTGCTGTGAAGGAGAAAAGGTAGGGGATAGGTTGCGGTGTCAAAACGACGGTTAGGGTAATCACTGGAGTAGTTTGCGCAACCCCAGCAACGCATACCTAGGCTGATGCGGTGCTTACACTTGAAGAACTTGCATGTGTCCGCGCACCAACAAAGGGGGTGTCTCCCCCTCAGGTGGGAGTTACGGCGAACGATCGGTGGGGACGTCCGGGATGGGGTTGTTTCTATGCGGCCTCTCATTACGGGGAGCTGACCTCATAGCACGCTGGGCTTGTTCTACCTGGGCCGCAATAGCCCTTATTTTTTCATCGCGGGCGGCAGCTGACCGTGCTAGGTCACGGGTCTCCTCCCATTCCTTCACCATCTTGTCCCATTTCTTCTTCTGGTTTTTATCCATCCCGGTGGGGTGAAGGAAGCGCGGTGTAGTGTGGGGTTTGGAAGTGCAATGTGGCCTGCGAAATGGAATGCACACCAATTTATAGGGTCCATTTTCTCTCTACTCCAACGTGTAAAGCTGGCCTCTTTTGTCATCTCACTGAGCAAAGCTGCCCTGTGTTGTCATCTCACTGAGCAAAGCTGCCCTCTTTTGTCATCTCACTGCGCAAAGTTGCCCTGTGTTGTCATCTCACTGAGCAAAGCTGTCCTGTGTTGTCATCTCACTGAGCAAAGCTGCGCTGTGTTGTCATTTCACTGAGCAAAACTACCCTCTTTTGTCATCTCACTGCGCAAAGCTGGCCTCTTTGGTCATCTCATTGTGCGTGCCACTACCACGATGGCCAGCCCGTCCGAGGCGTCCCCCTCAGCAATTCTCCATGTGGGTGCCACGAGGCTCGTTTGGCATATAGGCAACGAGGTGTATGGTTGTACCGTAGTATGTACGAGTGTCGATCGAAATAATATGCAATGTTGCTAAGCATTTCATGGATTGGTTGTTATCTTCGTGCGGTTGTTATCACGAATTATCGCATTTTAACGAACATCAAATACATCTAGTAAATAAGTAAACAGAGCCCAAAGCTTAATTTGACGACGCGAAATGTCCGCTGCATTGAAAGGGCCCAAAGCTTGATGGCATCCTGCAGCGCTTCCTTGTCAGCAAACATAGCATGCAACCGAACCTCTGTCTCATGATACTCCCATGGTGATTCATGCTCATCATGTGTGGAAACACCATCCGCATTAAACCGATTCCATTCCTGGGAGATAGGAACTTCATCCTCATCGGAACTATCCTCGTCGTCATCCTCTACAGCTTCCTCTTCAGCCCATGCCCTCTGGTCATCAGAGTCCATCTACTGTACGATGTACTCATTATACTCTCCTTCATTAGCTTGCCCAGTTGCCTCTCTATGGCTTGGCGGTTGTAACTCTCCTCCATGTACCGCATCAGTTTCATGACGAGCAACTTCATCATCTTCGCCAACATGCGGCCCGCCCGAGCTACTAGCACCTCCCAGAACAAGGGCGGACGCACGAGCTTGCGCAACTGCTTGTAGTGAGCACGGTTGCACAAGCAGCACACACTCGTATCCACGATGCCGGCACCCTTACACAAAACCCTTCCATGAAGCAGACCACACCAATGTCTTCAACTCCCATCTGATGTCCATGGGGGACCGGCTCCAAAGCCCTTGCACGACGACGCTGCACACCTCGGGGTCCAATGAAAAACTCCGGGTCAACCAATGCTGCACATCTGCCATTCGAGCATTCTCGTTATCCGGAAGTACGAGAGTGACTTGCAAAAAATCGCTCAAATCCACACCATTCGGACCTTCACGAATGGTTCCAGCACCGTAATACACTCTCAATGTAGTGGTCATTGATGATGTCGCCCTGCATATATGTTTCAATTTTGCGACATGTCAAATAACATCACACAATACTAAACTTTCTATACTAAAAATTGTGCTAAAATTTCTATACTACAAAATATTCCATACTACAAAATGTATACTAAAAATTTTTTACACTAATATTTCCATACCAAAATTGTACTAAATTTTCTACATCTAAAATTTTTACTAAAACCAACATTTCATATAAATAATAGTGCAAATACAACATAATCAAAAAATACCTGGATCCAATAGATGGCATAGCTTCCACTCCTCTTTCCTCACTCACCTTCTCCTCTCCTTCTCTCCTCTTCTCCCCCTCCTTCCTCTCTTCTCCCCCTCCTTTTCTTCCCCTTCTCCCTCTCCTCTTCTTTTCTGTTCTTCTCTCGTTTCTTCTCTGTGCACAGAATGAGTGAAAAAAGTGATAGGTAGTGGGCGCCGGCCGTTGTCTTTGTCTTAAACCCTCGTCGCCCTCTGGTTGGGCGATGAAATCTGATCGCTTCAACCGTGACAATGATCGCAATTCATCGCCCAATGTTCAAAGCGATGAAATGATTCGCCCAACGGTTCCCATATTTACCAAATGTCACCTCTTGGTTGGGCAAAAGGATGCAGTCGTGTAACATCCTGATTTTCAGAGCCTTTTTGAAGCTTTTAAAATAAAATTCACCATTTGAATTTTCTGGAATTAATTAAAGCTTAAAAAGAATTTTCAGAATATATTTAGATTTAATATGATTAAATTAAACATTAACATTTGCCAAGTTTATTTTATTTGAGTTCCTTGAGTCTCAAGGAAATTTTCTGGAATTTTCTGGGATTTTTCCAGATTTATTTGCTATTTTCTAGAGCTCAAAAGAATTATTGGAATTTCGGAAAAAAGCTAAACCGCCGATGGGCCGAAGCCACCGAACCGCTGGCCAAGCCAACCGCCCGGCCGCCACCCGCCGCCAGTGCGCCTCGCGCGCCGCGCGCGCGATCGCGCGCGCGCGCGCCGCTGAAGCCGCCCGATGGCCGACACGTGTCGCCCATCCAGCGCTCCTCTCGCCAAGGCGTCATCTCGGCCGCTCCTTCTCGTGTCGGCGGTGGGGCCCACTGCCGACGCGATTCAGCCGGGACTCGGCGTCGTGCCACGTCGGCCCCGCCACCGGGTATTTATTGCACGCGGCGCCTCGGTTCGCGTACCTCGCCCGCGCCGCCGCCGTCTCGCCGTGCGTCGCGCCGTGCCGCTTGCCGCGGCGCTGTCTCGCCGCGTCGCCGCCGTTGTCGGCCGTGCCGCCGCCGACGCCGCCGTCTCACCGCCGTCTCGCCGCCGCCGCGCCCGAAGCCGGTGAGCCCCCGGCCTAACCTAAGCCGCCGCCGCCGCCGCCGCCGCCGCCGCCGCCGCTGCGCGCTCGCCGTCGCGCGAGCCGCCGCCGCCGCCGCCGCCGGACGTCGCGCCTCCTCGATCGCCGGCCGCGCACCACGCCGCCAGCGACGCGCGCCAGACGCGCGCCGCGACCCCTCGGTCCCGCGCGCCACGCGTCGGCCATCGGCCGACTCCGCCTCGCGCGCGCCTCATCCTCGCCGCCCATCCAGATCGGAGCCAAAGGCCCAGATCGCGCCGCGTGGACGCCTAGAGCCGTCCGATCGCCGTCGCCGCCCGCCCGCATGCGCCGCGTCGGCCCTAGCCACATCACCGCCCACGCCACCCTATCGACGTGGCGAGCCACGTGTCGCCGCCACGCGGCCTCGCCACCCGCGTCGCGCCGCCCGCTGCTTTGTTTCGTGAGCCGAGCCCACCGTAGACCCATCTCACCATGCGCCTGTCTGACGCGATGCACTTTTCCAATTTCCCGATTTTCGTAGATTTAGTTTTCGAGCCCCGTTCTCCTCGCCCTAGCTCCGATTGACCCGATTCTTTTCCTAAATTCATCTAAAATTGAGCTCTATGTTTTGGTTCAGGTTTGAGAATTTTTGGAGTTCCTTTGAATTTTTATTTGAATTTATTTTGTCTCTTTGTTTCGTTTTCTCTCTCGTTAGATCACGCGTTCGAGGGAGCCACCGTCAGATTTGAAGATCAAGAGCCGTCAGCTGAGCAAGGCCAAGGCAAGTCGTGTCCTTTGATCATGTTGAACCCAGTTTGTAATCTAATATTTAATTATTTTGTTTTAAATTATCTTGCATCGCTATTTTTTTATTCAAACCCTTGTATTGGTAGTTAATGACCTAATTGATTATTTCCTCCTTGATAATTTGAATACCTTGATGCCATTTTCACCTTAGGTTGGGAATTTAATTAGTGATGCTATGTTATTTGTCACATTGGGTTGGTACGATTAGAATACTTAGCCTTGCTTATTTTGCGAAAGGTTCATCATCACATGTGATTAATTAATTTGACTTAATGAGATATTGAATTGTGGTTGGTGCCACAGTGAATCGTGGTTGGTGCCACTGTTATAAAATTTGTGCCGTGACGTTGGTGCGTCATTGGCGGTGGTTATACAAAATTGGTTTTCACTCGGGCGAATGATCGTGCGATAAAGGGGAAGTGTGGATTCACTTCGTGGGATGTGGAAGTCTCGCCGGGTACACTTAAGGACTTAACTTTGTGCGCCATTGATCGAGTTTTACTGTGCAAACCACATGTCGGTATGGGACGGACACTGGTGATTAATTTGGGATGTTTCAATTTCAATCTCATTGGGATGAACATGGTTGCTGATTTCCATGAGGCGCAAGGGGGTGATGACGAAACCTAGCGGGCGGGATTGGGTTGGAATTGAACATTGTAAAGGCCTTGTTGTGATTTCCTTAGCGCGAGGCTAATCGCATCGTGTGGGTACAGTTGTGCAACCTCTGCAGAGTGTAAAACTATTCGAATAGCCGCGTCCTCGGTCATGGACAATGCTCGGTGATTTCACACGAGGTATAGTTACTCTTGGAAAAATTTGTAGATGGTCAGTGGATGGTTAATTCACTGTTGGTTTAACTTGTGGATGGGAGGTCCATGAGTGGTTGGTTTAGCTTATGGATGGGAGATTCATAAGTGGTTACTTCAATTCATTTGATTATTATTTATTATTGTTTTACGTCAAATGCGCCTTCAATCTATTTATTGTAATTTCAAATGCTGTTTATGCAAATTAACCCTTTCACCTTCCTTGGTAAGCCTTGCATACTATATTGCATCATTTGTTACAAGCGACTTCTTGAGTACCAATGTACTCACGGCTTTACGCCTATGTTGCTCGATTGAGGAAGAGGAGTGCTACCGGCAGGAGGTTCCAGAGGCGAGTACGCCGACGACTCACGCGTTCTAGGCTTCGCTCCCACTCGATTGCCGTGGGCATGTCGATTGGCCACTACGTTTATTTTGGACTTTCATTGCTATTTTTTAAGCCCCTAAGGCTATTGAGATTGTAAGCTTGACCATAAGGTCTCACTTTTGTATTTTGATTAATAATTTGAGTTTCCCTTATTTAATATCGTGATTGTGGTGATGATTACCTCTATGTTTGACTGTGTGCACTAGCGTGATCCTGGACTAGTGCAATATACACAGAGAGTCCGGATTTGCATATTCGGGTCTTGACAAGTCGCCCCCCCATTGGGTGACTGGAGCCTATTTTTGTAATAAATTTTCCCGCAGGTATATTTCTGTATTTTTCGAATAAAAAAGATTATCCGTACAAAAATTTCACGCCACTATATCTAAACATGTATACAAAATGCGCTCCAAAGATTTTTGAATTTGAGGGGGCAACGACTCACTACAACCTCAATTTATTAATAAGTTTATAATCCTTGTAGCAAAACTAGGCAAAATGCCATCATATTCTGAGAACCAAAATATTTATTTCAACTGTTGAACATGCTAATGCGTCAGGAGGATGAAAATCAACATTGCTAATTTGCTACTACCAAGTACTAACTACTAATCAAGCAGTGTCTGCCAATGCTACATTCCTACATTTGTACATACACAACATCAATCAAGCAGCTTCACGAATCCAACATTTCATACCTCCAGCAGTGCCTACCGATGCCGACGGCCCTGAAGTAGCCGGATGTCCTGGACCGCCGCTAACTCTGCCACCGTCTTGCCTCTTCTCCTAATCACCCAAGGTACCGTCTTCGGCCCTCCCCGCCGCCTGGGCCACTGTCTTGGGCCTCAACCCTAACCCCCGGCCGCCACCACCCTCCATATGCTAAGCATGAGAGAGAACCAGATCCAGACAGACCACACGGGAGGGGAGCAGGGCGGAGGGGACCGCCGCGCGGGAGCAACTCAGCCGCCAGACGCCAGCCGCCACATGACCACAGAGGAGCACAGAGGGAGAAGGGGGCGATGCGCTTGCCTCTCCCACCCGTAGCCTAGGTCAACAAAATCGGCTGAGCGAATGGGCCAGTCCGGGCTGGCCATTCATTTGAAATGGCCCGAAATATTTGGGCCCGGTTTGTTTCCCAACTGGAACCGGCCGGTAAAACCGAAAACCTGCGATAATCGGTTCAACCGGCCAAAAAAAAATTCCCTGATCCTGACCGAGGACACGCCGCTAAGCTACGGCACGGCTGACACCATAGCTGCCATCCGCAAGTCTCCTCGCCATCCAGATCCGGAGCTCTGCCCTTCGCTGGCCACCATATCCGACCACCTGTTCAACCATCACAAAACCCATCTCCTACTACCTATCTGTTCTAGCAACATCAAGAAAACACAACGAATTGAGAGGAGGAAGAATCCAAGAAGGATCTCTGCCCAGCCAAGTATTCAAGAAACCAAGCAGTCAAGAACCGGGAAAGAAGCTAGCGACTTCTGCAGCAATTAATGTAGCATCTGTTGGATGGGTTCTTAGAATTGGTGCATGTGACGGAAGTAGTAGTGGATAAATTGAATCATCATATTACCTCTGCAATCAATGAAAACTTACGATTAAGGGAGCAGGCGAGCAGCTGCCAAAGCTAGGCTGACCAAATTGCAGAGGCGGAGGGAGCAGTTGGCTTACCGCGCACTGGGGGACGGCGAGGACGTGAGCGGACAGCTGGGCTAAGGCTGCGGCGCCGGACACCAAAGACGACGCCAATGGATAAGAAGGGGGATGCGCTGGCCGCTGGGTACCAAGAGACAACAGGTAGGGTGGTATTGGTATTTCACGTATGTTTTTGGCGAAAAGAAAAGAAAATGGGATGAAACGTTAATGGCAACCGACGGAGTGGTAAAAACCAAAACAGAGGTTCTTCTAGTGATATTTGTTGAGAAATAGCCACTGACGAGTTTAATCTGATCGATTTCTCTTTTATGTAAAGAGACAAATCAATCATAGAGTAATACAAATAATAAATTAGGAACACATAGATAGGAGGAAAGAACGCATGTTCTTTTTATTGTTTTCTCTTTTACATGTACAAAATAGCCAATGGGACTCTCTATATATAGTATAGTGGTGAGGTGTCCACTATGGATTAAGCCTTCAAGCTCTAGCCCAGGTTTCCCAACATTCGTCCATGGGCACTCATCTGACACGTTCATACCTCATCAAAACTCCATAAAGCTCAGTGGAAAAAATTTGGAGAAACAGTACATGATATATGTTATAGTGTGTTGCACGAATTACCTCATTAAAAACATTGGTCTAGAAACTTCAGGAAAACTCGTCAAGGAAAAAGAGTACAATCCACCCAATTTTATTTAATCTTCAGAATTTATTCTTTATGTACTCGATCTTCATGATCAAGTTTTAATAACGAGATTGAGAAAAATCTTCTCCTGAGTTCTACACCTCTCTGAATCTCATCATTCCAATTCCTTATACGCATCTTTCAAAACTAGATGCTGAGAGCGACTTAGTGAATACATCTACAAGATTTTTACATGACTTAGTATATAGTACCTTAATTCCGTCTATCTTTTGCAATTCATGAGCATAAAAGAACTTGGGGTTGATATGCTTTGCGAGATGACTCTTCACGTAGTCCGTCTGCACTTGTGCAACACAAACTGCATTATCTTCATAGATAATTATGAGAGCTTGCATGATATTCATCCTACATGATTGCTGGATGTGGTGAATCATTTGTCGGAGCCAAGCACATTCTCGTGTGGCTTCGACAGCGTTATGATTTCCGAGTGGTTCGTCGAAGTCGCTATAAAACTTTGCTTAGATGATTTTTATGAAATTGCAGTTCCACCACACAGGAAAACATAACCTATTTGTGACCTTGTGGTATGCGGGTCCGACAGATACCCTGCATCTGCATAGTGAGTTATATTCAAGGCTTGATTCTTTATGTAGAATAACCCAAGGTCCTTACTTCCTTGAAGGTATCGGAAGATGTCCTTTTTTTCCCTGCCAATGCCTTTTGGTAGGTTCTGCACTATGCCTTGCTAATAGATTTACAGCAAATGTAATATCCAGTCTAGTGCAATTTGCTAGATATATAAGTGCCCCTACTGCACTTAAGTATGAGAATTCTGGTCCCAGGACTTCCTCCCCCTCTTCCCTAGGTCGGTACGGATCCTTATCTTGCTGTAAAGATCTTCCGATCATCAGTACTTTCAATGGGTATGCCTTCTCAAAGCCGAGCCTTTCTAACACCTTCTAGATGTATGCTAACTGATGCACTAATATCCCTTCTGAGACATGCTCGAGCTGCAAGCTTAAGCAATATTTGGTTTTACCCAAATCTTTCATTTCAAATTTAGACTCCAGGTAAGAACTTGCTTCCTTTATGTCTTCCATGGTCTCGATGATATTCAGATCATCTACATATACTAAGATTATACAAAATCCATTCTGGGATCGTCATATAAATACACAGGGACAATATTCATTGTTCGTGTAGCCTTTCTTGTATAGAAAGTCACTTAAGCGATTATACCACATCTTGCCTGATAGCTTAAGTCTGTACAGTGATTTCCTGAGTTTTATACTGTACAGATTTCTATTTGCTTTGTCTTGGTTCGGGACAAGAATACCTTCAGGTACTTTCATATAAATTTCCGAATACAAGTTTTCATAAAGATATGCAATCACCACATCCGTCAATTTTATTTCTAAGTTCAGATTTACTACCATTGAGATTAAGTATCTAAAGGTAATACCACTCATAACCGGGGAATAGGTTTCTTTATAATCAACTCCTGGATGTTGAGTGAAACCTTGTGCAACAAGTCTTGCTTTATATCTTACAACTTCATTTCTTTCATTTCTCTTTCGAATAAATACCCACTTATGCCCTATAGGGTGCACATGGGGAGGCGTGCGGCTTACAGGTCTAAACACCTCTCTTTTGTTCAGATATAATAATTCAGTTTCTACTGCCTTTTTTCAATCTTCTCAATCTAATCTTTTCTTATATTCAGCGAGCGATGCGGGCTCTGGATCAAGCTCGATGATTGTGGCAATTTTCTTTGCAAACTAGATATCAACATTAGCTATTGTCCTATTTATGGATTCTCCTATGTGCACATAATTTATAGCTATTTCATCATGAGTTGATTCTTCTTGTGCTTCTACTTGCTCACCGCTCCTTCTAGTTGCGGTGCCAAGTCCTTTTAGTTTTTCAGCTCCGATGTGTGCACATACATCCATACTGATTTCTTCCTCTTGGGAATGTTCAAATCCGGTACATCCTTTTCTGAAGTATCATACTGGTGCCAGGTCTCAACTGGCTCTCCTTTTGGTTCTGGGGAACTTCAGTGATTGGCTGTGTCAAGTCCTTCTTATCCTTTTTCACCAGGCGTCCTCGGTTACTTAGGATTCGAGGGGCCGGAGTTCTCGTCCTTTTATTCTAAGGCCTCTCAACGGGATTAGGGATACCTTCAACTTTCTTTGGTATTTCAACCCTCTCTAGTGCATTGCGTGCAGGCACATGCGACTTGGTCACGCTCAGTTAGTTTGCTAATGCTTGCAAGTCAACGATCTTCTAAACTTCTCTATTTGTTTCACTAGTGCGTGAGTCATGTGCATGGATTCCCATGGCTTGTCATGTAATTTCCAGACATTTTTCATCAAGGGGTTGATTTCCTCCCCCTAATATCGGGAAACTATCCTCATCAAATATATAATCCACGAAACAGGCAGTATGTAAATCTCATGTCATGGGGTCTAAATACCTGATTATGGATGTTGTCTCTTAACTAACGTATATCCCTGTCTTTCGGAGAGGACCCATTGCAGTGCACTGTGGAGGGGAAATAGGTACATAAACCTTGCATCCAAACCTCCGAAGATGAGAAATTTTCGGTGCTGACCCTGGCACTAGTTGCATAGGTGAATGATATTATATGCCAATAGTTCTAAAGTTGATGAGAGTTGCTGCATGTAGGACTGCGTGTCCCCAACATGTAGTTGGTAAATTACAATTCTGCAAAAGCGATCGGGCAATAAATTTAATTCTCTTGATTAATACCTCTACTAGTCCATTCTAGGTGTAGACATATGGTACAGAATGCTCAACTGTAATTCCTATTGCCATGCAATAATCATCAAATGCCTTTGAAGTAAATTCTCCGGCGTTGTCCATCCTGATGGACTTCATGTGATGATTAGGGAAAATATTTCTAATACGAATTATCTGCGAGATCAGCTTTGCGAAAGCATGGTTTCTCATAGACAATAAACATATGTGCAACTATTTTGAGGAAGCATCAATGAGCATCATGAAATATTTAAATGGCCCTGATAGTGGCTGTATGGAACCGTAAATGTCTCCTTGGATGCACTCCAATAATGCACGGATTTCATCCTTTACTTTCAGAGTAGAAGACCTAGTAATTAATTTCCCAGTGGCATATGCGGGACACACAAAATCTTCGTGATTCGAAAAATTATTTACATTAATATTATGTCCCTGTGAATTGTTAATTATACTTCTCATCATCCTAAGATTTGGGTGGCCTAATCTGTCATGCTAGAGATAGAAGAGTTTAGAGCTTCTAAATATTGTTTTTAGGGTAGTATAGGCTGCAGGTGCCTTGATATTGGTGTAGTATAGGCCAATTTCTAATGAAGAAAGTTTTTTTAATACCCCTTTTTCATTTGCTTAACACTTCATAATAAGCAAGTATTCCTTACCATACCCTTTTTCAGTCTCAACATAGAAACCGTTAGCGCGAATATCCTTGAAACTTAGAAGAGTTCTAGTCAATTCTGGGTACAATAAGGCTTCTTGGATGACCAAAGTTGTACCCATTGGGATTATTGTAAGGCTGTCATTATTCTCACTAATCGACTGAAAAAAATTTGTCTTTCTCAAGATGGTATTCGTTATGCCACTGGAGGCTAAGTACACTTCCTCCATAGGAAATGGTGTACACGTGTTCTAATAGAAAGTATTTTATTAATATGTAGTAGATAGCAATCAACATTGTTGTGGTTACAGACCAAACAGAGAGAGAGTGTGGTGGTGGAGAGTTGAGTAAGTGAAATGGCTTCGGGGCTCTCCCCATGGCCTATGCCACACATTTATATCCAAATGGTGAGTGCTTGTACAGTTATACCCTTTCACATGGGTATTCCCCTCGGGGGCACTTATGTCATTACACATGTCCTATTTCGGACCCTACATCCTCCTAACAGGCCTACTGGGCTTAGGTGGGGGCCACCCCTACAACAGGAGCCTCTCATGGTGAAGGGCTTCACGGGCCGAAGCCATGCCGCTAAGTCCTTTGGCCCCCTCCGTCCCATCGGCCTGTGATCCTTGATGACTTGGATGGTTCGCACGCGTCGCTCGTGCTTGCGCGAGGGCCGTCTTGGTCCCGGCGGGCGCGGCCTCGGCCGAAGGCATCGGGTAGGCCAAGGCCGGCGGGCCGAGGTCGTGCATGCCCTGCCGCGCTCCGGATATTTGTGGGCGCGAGGCGAACTTGGCCAGCTGCCCTGGGCAGCCGGGTCTCGGGGAATGCTCCGCATGGTACAGCGCCAGCGCGGGGAGACGGTTACGTGGCCTGGGAGTGCGCGACGTCTGGAATCGCGCCGGCCCCTGTCAGGGGCAGGCTGTCGCGGCCACTCCGTCTGCCCTGCACTGGGGAGGGCACGCGCCCGGCTGTAATTGGAGCGTTGTGGGATGTCAGCATTCCCACGACCACTGTCGTTCGCCTCTTCCCCAGGGACAGTGGCCACGCAGCGGGAATGCATCGGCGCATTACGCGCTGATCGCCCACCTACCGCCGCCTGCCGTGGTTGCCAGCGGTTGCACTGCCCGATCGTGAGTAGCCGAACCGCTGTAAATCTGCCGCTCGATCTTCTGCTTGTGGGGGAGATTGGGGCTTTATAAGTCGCCACTGTGGGTATGCAGTCGTTCCCCTTGGCCGCTTGCTTGCTTGTGCGTTCCTTCCCGTTTTCCCTGCGCATCGTGTTGCTATTCTCGCATCCGTGCTTGCCCGCTGTCGTAGTAGGAATGGCTGCGCGCGACGACCTCCCGGCTACCAAAGGTGCCGCCCTTGAGGATCATGCGCGTCGCCTTAGCGAGAGCGCCTCGTCGAGCCAGCGCTGCCTGACGCCCCCACCGGCGGAGTACCGCAAGGTTTCGCGCGACAAGAAGCAAACCCACCATCGCTGGGATGCCGTGAAGAGGTCCAAGGGTCGCTGCTCCCGTGTGCTGGGAAGGAGCCGCGTCACGGAGGAGACCCTCCAAACCCTTCTTCGGGAGAAGAAGCTGGAGGAGCGTGCCGGGGCTCGCTTGCCCAGGCCTGACGAAACGGAGCCGACCCCGGGAGAGTCGGAGGCGATCGTCTTTGTGGCATTCTTCGATGCCGGGCTCCGAATCCCGGCGACACTCTTTGTTCGCGAAGTGTTGCGAGCGTATCGGTTGGAGCTGGCGCAGCTGACTCCAGCCGCGATCGTTCGGTTAGCCATCTTTGCTTGGGCGACGCGGACGGAGGGTACCCGTCCCAGCGTCGCGTTGTTCGCCACCTTGCATGACGCCTGGTGCCAGCCGAAGAAAGTGGAAGGGGGGCTTACTCGAACCGGCGGCGTGGACTTCGTCTTGAGGCGGAGTGCTCGCGACTTGTTTCGGCATTGGCCGCGGAAAAGTGGGAGTCCGGTTTGACACGGCGGTGGTTCTACTACCTCGTGACGAGCACGAGCGGCCTCCGAAGTCAGGGAGAGCCGATATCGTTCAACCGCTGTCCGGACGTGACGCTTCAGCCCAGCGACGAGCAACAGGCGCGGAGACTTGCTGGGGTCGCACTCCGGTTCAATATGCGTGACCTCGCCGAGGAGTTCACCATGTGCGGATTTCCCGCTTTCTTTGTGGAAATCGAAGTACGAAGCGGGGCTCGGCCGGAAGGACGGCGTCCACCCGGGGGTGTCTTCGCTCCATAGACCCTCCGCACCCTGTAAGTATCCTTGCCATAGGCCGAATACCCCTTGGTTGGTTGCAAACCCTGACGTATAATATTTCGCTTGCGCGTGCAGTACGCCGGTTGGAAGATGAAAGCGCGCCATGGTTGCGGTTCTTGGACCGTGCACGCGAAGGAGCACAGGCCCGTGAGTCCGCAACTTCCTTGGCAAAGCAAGGGCGGATGTCGGGTATGCGAGGTTTTGGAGATTCTGTTCGGGCGCCCGATGCGCGGAATCGCCAAGCGGCGCGACGGCGGTGGCGCCATCCACGAGGCGAGGTCAATCGAGACCATCGCCTTGACTCGCCCGGCCGTGCCGCTGATCGAGCGGGAGGATGGAGGGCAAGGCGGCGAACTCGGATCGGCCGATTCGGGAGGCACGTCACTCCCGGCGAGGCCTTATGGTGGCGGCGAGCGGCGCGCACGCCTCGTTGTCCTTGAAGATGACGCCTCGTCACCCCTAGCGGCAACCGCAGCGTTGTCCCTAACGACGGCTTTCGCGGCTGCCCAGGTAACCACGGAAGCTTCGCCTGCGACTCCAAAGGCGAAACGGCCTCGGGTGTAGTCGCCGCCATCTTCGAGGGGCCGATTCAGTGTGGCCGACCCCGTGACTGGGGTCCTGACATCTAGCGGGGATGCTCGTGAGGCCAGGGGTTGTCGCTCCTCCGGCCAGCGAGGTGATCATGACCCAGGTGGAGGCTGCGGTAGAGGGTACTAGAGGTAGGTGTAGCTCGTTTTCCTCCCGCGACTTCGCGAAACTCTCCCCGATTTGCTCGCTTATTCCGTCGACATCAGGCGAGACAAAGTCTCCCAGACGAGGATAAGAATCGAGCAATGGGGGTGCCCGCGATGTCACCGGCCTGGTTGAGCAGGGGACTATGCGCGCCCAACAGGTGCCGAAGGTGCTGAGACGGAGGCTGTAGGGCAGTCTCCGACTTCGTCCCTCGGTGGGAGACGCTTCACGCCTGGAACGAGGTGGTGAGTATCTTTGGCGACCACCGGATCGACAGCGCCTTGTAGTCTGCGGGCGACCTTTTGGCGCTTGCGCTTGGTGCCTAGGAAATGAGGGTAACGGTCTCTGTCCTTGCTGCATATCCTTTGCTTATGAGATGGATAACCTTTGTTGTTATGCTCGTGTAGACGCTTGCAATTAGCAAAGCCCTCGAGGAGACCTGCGCGCGCGAGCGGAGGGCGTTGGAGGACCAGCTGCGCGTCGCGGACAACGCTAACGCCGCCAAGGACGAGTACATTCGGGTGCTGATGGCGGAGCGGGATGAGGCTATCGACGACGCGCAGTTGGTGGGCACGAACGCGAAGAACGCGGCACTGGCCGCACATCGCGCGATGGAGGAGGCCCAGCACGTTGCGGCGGAGGAGCAGACCGCCCTCCTCCAGCAAATATCCGCGCTAGAGGTGGAGAAGGAACAGCTTACTGCCTCTATTGCTGAGAAGGCGTTATCCTGGGACAACGCGTGTGGCTCCGCGTGGAGTGCGATGGAGTCTTTGGGCGAGCCTGCGGGGCTTTCCGTGCGTGGAGGGCGCCACTCATAGCCGCCAAGACACGATGGAGACGTTTGGGCGGTCGAGGAGGGCTCGGCGCCGCTCTCTCGGCGCCAAGGCTTTCGGCACCGCTGCGGCTACATGAATGCTGGCCTTGCCTCGCCGCGCTCCACGCCGGTGGGTGTGAGCATGTCAATGGTGGCGAACCCCGCTTGACGCCTACCTGCCCGGGTGATATCGATGCCGTTCGCGCGGCCGAGCCCGCCACCGAAACTTCCATGACCGGTTGGAATTACATCGGGAGGGCGCCGCCACGGTTGCTACGGTGGATCTTTGCGAGCGAGGGGATGTGCTGGCTCGAAGAGGTCCTCGGCGCAGCGGCGGTGCGGGCTTTTCGCCACGGCGAAGATAGCGCGGACTCACGGGAATAGTTCAAGTTTTGGCGCATTCGCACGGGCGTATGTCCGCTTACGTAATGCAACCGCCTTACTCAAAGCTAGCGACAACTCTCCTGTGCTCTTTTTGTTATGTAATATGCTGTGAGCTTATCCAGGCTTGATGTCGCCCCTCGCTCGAGTAGTAGCAAACAGACTTGCGGACACTTTGCGCCTCGGACACCGGGCTTCAAAGTGGTGGTAGCGGTGGTGCCTAGTCGTAGACGCGCGAGCATTCCGTCCCCTACCCTTCGAAGTGGTGGCAGCGGAGTTGGCGCCTAGTCGAAGTAGACACGCGAGCGTTCTGTCCCCTACCCCTCGAAGTGGTGGCAGCGGAGCTAGCGCCTAGTCGTAGACGCGCGAGCGTTCCATCCCCTTCCCCTCGAAGTGGTGGCAGCGGAGCTGGCGCCTAGTCGAAGTAGACGTGCAAGCGCTCCGTCTCCTACCCTTCGAAGTGGTGGCAGTGGAGCTGGCGCCTAGTCGAAGTAGACGCGCGAGCGCTCCGTCCCCTACCCTTCGAAGTGGTGGCAGCGTCCGCTGGCGCCTAGTCGAAGTAGACGCGCGAGCGCTCCGTCTCCTACCCTTCGAAGTGGTTTTGCTTGCGTGGGGAACTCGACCACGTCTTATTTATACTCCAGGGAGTACGCTCAAGGGCAGTGCCTGCGCGCACTTGGGAGTACCCACGTGTTATTTATACTCCGAAGTGCGCAGAGATAGCCTCCGCATGTCTTTTATACTCCGGAGAGTGCGTGGGATCAACCTACACATCTTTTTTATACTCCGGAGAGTACGCACGGGCAACGCCTATGCGTGCGCGGGGTTCGCGTCTTGTTTATACTCCGTAGAGTGCGCAGGGATAGCATCCGCGTCTTTTTTATACTCCGGAGAGCGCGTGGGATCGACCTCCACGTCTTTTTTATACTCCGGAGTAGGCCGGCAACGCGCAGCGCGCTGTGAGGTTCGCGTCTTGTTTATACTCCGTAGAGTGCGCAGGGATAGCATCCGCGTCTTTTTTTATACTCTAGAGAGTGCGTACGGAGGCGGACCTCAACGCTACGTCTTATTTAGAGTCCGTAGACTGCGTGCGGAGGTGAGCCTCCGCGCGTTGCGGGCGGTGAAATTGCGTGCGGAGGCGAACCTCATCGCTACGTCTTATTTATACTCCGTAGAGTGCGTGCGGAGGCAGACCTCAACGCTACGTCTTATTTAGAGTCCGTAGACTGCGCGCGAAGGCGAGCCTCCGCGCGTTGCGGGCGGTGAAATTGTGTGCGGAGGCGAACCTCATTGCTACGTCTTGTTTATACTCCGTAGAGTGCGTGCGGAGGGGGACCTCAACGCTACGTCTTATTTGTACTCCGTAGAGTGCGCGCGGAGGCGTCCCCCCACGCGTCTTTATTCATGCAGCATGCTCATGCACAGTGCACATGAAGGTGAGCCTTCACGCGCTTTTGATGTGAAAACGAGAGAATTTGCATGAACGATGCACTTTATTAAACTCCCGTTTGCGTGGGTGACGGTTACAAGGGTTAAGGTACTACCGCTAGCCGCTCGCGTCCGCCAGAGCTGTGGAGGGCCCTTGCCCTCATGTGCTCGACTTAGGTGTAATATCGCTGCAGTCTGTCCGCATTCCACGTGTGGCGGAGCATGTGCCCCTCTAAAGTGGCTAAGCGATACGCTCCCTTCTGTAGGGCCTCCGCGACGATGTACGGGCCCTCCCATTTGGACTCGAGCTTGCCTACCATCTCCGCGTGGAGTGCCATCTTAAGGACGAGGTCCCCTGGTCTGAATATGCGCGAGTACAGCGAACGGTTGCGGTCGCGCACCATCTATCGCGCGTATTTTATGACGTGCTGTGTTGTGCTTGCTCGGTCTCCGTCAAGGAGATCCATGGACAATTGGCGTTCCTCGTCTGGTGCTTGGACGAGGACCCACCGTGAGCCAGCCTTTATTTCTTCAGGTGTGATCGCCTCGTCACCGAAGAGGAGCTTGAATGGCGTGAACCCCGTGGGGTGTGTGACCGTTGTGCGAAGGGACCAGAGAATGCTGTGGAGCTCGCCCGGCCACTTCCCCTTTGGTAGCCCGACGAGGCGCTTCTTGATTGCGGCGGAGATAGCGCCGTTTGCCCGCTCCACCGCCCCGTTGGACTGTGGGTGTCCGACCGAGGCGAACCGGAGAGTGATGTCCATTTTACCGCAGAATTCTTTGAATGGGGCTGCATCGAATTGCAGGCCATTGTCGACGGTGATCTCCCTAGGCACGCCGAATCGACATATGATGTTCTGCCAGAGGAAGTGCTGCAGAGCTGCCGAGGTAATCTTGGCTAGAGTTACCACCTCCGGCCACCTGGAGAAGTACTCCAGAGCGACCGCGGCAAATCGCAGATCTCCTGGGGCTCTGGGAAGTGGTCCCACGACGTCGATGCCCCACCACGCCAGCGGCCATACCGGGGGTATGGGATGGAGGCTTGTCGAGGGCCTGTGGATAGCCCTGCCCATCCACTGGCACCCTTGACAACGGCGCACGAGATCCTGGGCATCCGCGACGACTGTTGGCCAATAAAAACCCTGTCTGAATGCCTTGCCCACCAGAGACCTTGGTTGGAGGTGCGAGCCGAGAGACCCGTATGAATTTCTGCGAGAAGGCGCTTTCCCTCTTCGTGCGAGAGGCATCGCAGGAGCGGTGCGCAGACCCCTTTCTTGTAGAGCGCCCCGTCGAGCACCTGGAAGGACCTAGCGCGGTGTTGCAAGCGCCGGAGCTCGGAGGGGTCGTCTGGTTCCGTGATGCCCTGCAGAAAAGCGAAAAGAGGTTCCGCCCGATCACCTGCTGGGTGATCCGGTGGGCGAGGGCGCGATTCGGTTATCTGCGCTATGGCGCCGGCCGCGTGATTTTCAGAAATGCCCCTTCGGGAGTTGGGAGCTGCTGGCTGGCAACCTTGGCTAAGACGTCAGCTTGCTCGTTGTCTGCTCGAGGGATGGCCTTCACCGTGACACCCAAAAAGTGTTGTTCCTTCGCTCGTACGGCTGCTAGGTACTTGGCTAGCTCCGGGTCCTTGGCCTGGTATGACTTGTCCACATGGCCCGCCACCAACCGGGAATTAGTGCGGATGAGGACTCGCCTTGCTCCCATCGCTTTGAGCTTCCCTAGGCCGAAGAGTAACGCCTCGTATTCGGCCGTGTTGTTCGTAGCCGGAAACGCCAGGCGCGCCGAGTACAACAGGCACTGCCCCTCTGGGGTGGTGATAACGGCGCCCACCCCTGCGCCCGCAACACCGTACGCTCCATCGGTGTTGAGTGTCCACACCGGGTCTTCGACCTGGAGGGCGGGCTGAGCTGGAGGGGTCCATTCCGCGAGGAAGTCCGCCAGAACTTGAGACTTGATCGCCATTCGAGAGGCGTACGTTAGGAGAATGGGGCGGCTCTGCGCCCATTTACCAGTCGCCCGTGGACTCCTTGTTGTGCAGCATCTCCGCCAGAGGGAACGATGACGGCACCGTTATCGGGTGTGCCAGGAAGTAATGCCGGAGTTTTCTTGAGGCCATGATCAGCGCGTAAGCAAGCTTCTCGAGCTCGGTATATCGCGTCTTGGCGCCATAGAGGGCTTCGGAAACAAAATACACTGGCTGCTGGAGCGCGCCCTCTTCAAGGACGAGGACGGCGCTGACCGCCGTTGCCGAGGCGGCGAGGTAGAGTAGGAGGCGAGCCTCTGGTGCTAGGGCCACCAGAGTGGGAAGGTTTGCGAGGTGTTTCTTGAGGTCGTCGAAGGCCTTTGCGCAGTCGTCGTCCCAATGAAACCCATCGCAACCGTGGAGAGTCTTGAAAAATGGTAAGCCCCGCTCTGGAGAGGAAACGGCTCAAGGCCTCCATGCGGCCTGCCAGCCTCTGGACCTCCCGTGTCGTCTTGGGAGGTTCCATGCCCAGGATAGCGTCAACCTTGTCGGGGTTCGCTTGAATGCCTCGCCCGGATACGAGGAAGCCCAAGAGCTTGCCCGCCTGTACACCGAAGACACATTTGTCCGAATTGAGCTTAATGCCCGCCTTCCGGAGGTTGTCAAAAGTCTCCTGAAGATCCCGGCCGTGGGAGGCGAGCTGCCTGGTTTTTACTACCACGTCATCCACATAGGCCTCCACATTCCTCCCTAACTGGGCGGCCAGGGCCAGCGCGACGAGGCGGGTGAAAGTTGCACCCGCGTTCTTCAAGCCGAAGGGCATCCTTACGAAGCAAAAGGTCCCCACCGGCGTAATGAAGCTGGTTTTATCCTCGTTCTCCTTGGCCATGTAGACCTGATGGTAGCCGGAGTAGGCGTCCAAGAAGCTCATGAGCTCGCATCTGGCGGTAGCATCGACCAGTTGATCTATGCGCGGTAGAGGGTAATCGTCCTTCGAGCATGCCTTGTTGAGGGTGGTGAAGTCGATACACATGCGCGCGGCGCGCCGCGTTTTTGACCAACACCGATTGGCGAGCGATCCGGATGTTGAACTCGCGGATAACCTCGCCGAAGGAGCTTCCACCTCCACCTTGGCCGCTTGTTGCCGGTCCATGGACATACGGCGGTTTCGCTGACGGGCTTGGCGTCGGGCGGATCGTGAGGTTATGTTCGATGAGGGCGCGGTTCACTCCTTTGATATCTTCAGGGGACCATGCGAAGACGTCTATGTTGGCCTAGAGGACTCGGAGCAAGTCTTGCTCTACTTCCGGAGGGAGGCCCTCGCCTATGGATACGAATCGCCCCTCGCTTGGAGCAGCACCCTCTTCACCCAGCCCTCCGGGTGGGGCTTAGGTGTCCATCCCGGAGCGGATGGCGTGTCCGCCTGGTATTTGTCGGTGAGGGCGTGCACCTTGCGGTGCGATCGCCCGGCCGATTTCGATGCTCGAGCCATATCACGATCGCGAAGATGGTGATAACGCCCCGCCGTCCTGGGAGCTTCATGCATAGGAATGCATGGTGTGGGGCGGCCAAGGAGTTGATGGCGGGCGGCCAGATGGCATTGTGCGGATACGAGACATCAACGGCGTCGAAGACGACATCTTCGGTCCTGGCGTTGTCGGCCTGGCACAAGGAGACTTGGAGGCGAACCTGACCCAGAGCCTTCAGAGGCTGCCCTCCGAGGCCCTGAAGGGGGCTTCCGAAGCTTGTAATAGACTTCGAGGTATTCCCATACGATCAAGGGCCTCCGCGAACAAAATGTTGGCAGAGCTCCATCCGTCAATGAGGATGCGCCTGACGTCGCAACCTGCGATGTCGGCCTGGATGACCAAGGGATCTTGATGGGGGAATTCTACGCCCTGGGCATCGGCAGACGTGAAGGTGATGCTGCAATGGGACACCCGCCGAGGTAGTTGTGCCGGGGAAGTGCTCGACGAAGAGCCTCCATCGATGACATTAATGCCACGGCATGGGGTCTCTCCGGGGGACCCAGCACGGGAGGGACCGCCTTGCCTATGCTGTACGCGGGCTGTTACGGGGGTCAATGTCTTCGAGGCCCGTACATGGGCCACCGCCTGTCGTAATGCCGCAACTTCGGTGCATGTCCGCGTGAAATGGCCCCCCGTAGCCATGTACCTCGCACCATCTACCGTATTCAAGGATTTCCTGCTCCGCGCGCGGCTTCGCATCGCTGCCTCCTTCGCGTCCCTCTGCAACGTGCGAGGTTGACGCGGCCTCCCGGGGAATGCCCTGCGCAGCCAGGATATGGCGGGCCTTTTGGGGTCTCCGTCGGTTACGCCGGGGCTTACGCCTGTCACTTGGTGAGGTTTGGTGCACCCCATCGTCGACGGGCTCACGAGTGTTGCCCGCGGACACTTGCTTGTGTTCCGTCCCTGGGTTGTCTCTTGCGCTGCTTCTTTGTGACAAGCCCTCCGCTTGCCCGACGTCGGAGCCGTTGTCGCTGCGCCTCTGTACGTCCTCTTCGGCTCGGGCGTACGCTTCCACTTTGTCGAAGAGCTCTGCCTCTGACCTGAGTGGCTTCCGCGCGTTATATTCAGCGAGTGGTCCCGGGCGGAGACCTTGTGTTGCTGCGTTGATGACGGTTGTTCCGTTGACGTCCTTGACCTGGCAGCGCACTTTCGCGAAGCGCTTGAAGTAATCCCGGAGCCTTTCGTCAGGTCTTTGCTTGACTGCGAAGAGCTGGTCCGCATCAACACGCTCGACGTAGTTTCCCTGGAAGTTGTTGTAGAGTTGGTCGCGGATCTATTCCCACGCGCAGATGGACTGTGGTTCAATGGAGAAGAACCAGGACAGCGCCACGCCTTGTAACGCGAGAGGGAGTCCTTTTGCCTTCGTGGTGTCGTCTCCGCCAGCGGCTTGGATAGCGGTCTCGTACACGCGCAAGAAGCCTCGCGGGTCAGAGTCGCCCTTGTAGGCCTCGATGACGCTTGGGAACTTGAAGCCTTCGGGCCAAGCCGCCTGCTGTAGGCTCACGGAAAGCGGGGACTCCGGATCTATTCACCGCGATGGGGCGCGACTAGACGTAGGGGGTTCGGATGCCACCGCCGGGGGGTGTTGGCTCCGAGCCTCTTGCATGTCCCGCACAGCTCCGCGGAGATTTGTTAGCTCTCGCTGAAACGCGCTAAAGGCCGCCAGCAGGGCGGCCTTTACCGCGGGCGTGGCTGGGGCCATCAGTGCACTTAGCGGCGCTACCGGTACGGCGGTGACCACGGCCTGCGCGCCCGGGCTGCCCGCCGCGTTATCCTGGAGGACCCTGGAGCCGGTGACGAGGTTCGCGTCGCTGCTGGGGCCGTTCACCGCTTCTGCGCCGGGTGGGAAAACGGATGCGCCTACGTTACCATCGCTGGGTTGGTCGTCGGGGCAGTGCTGGTGGGGTCGGGCGTTGCGTCTGTGGCGGGGTTGGTCGTCGCGTCTGCGGCGGGGTTGGTCGTCGTATCGATGGCGGGGTTGGTCGTCGCGTCGATGGCGGGGTTCCCGGTCGCGCCTGCACCACCGCTCGTACTTGCGGCTGCTAAAGCCGAAGCCCTAGTGCTGACGCGAGACTTCGCCGCTTCCGCCCTCTTCTTCGCCGCCGACAGTGAAGCTTTCCTTGGTGCCATCCTCCTTCAGACCTGGAGGCTTGTTCTTGTCCTCCCCACGGACGGCGCCAACTATTGTGGTTACAGACCAAACAGAGAGAGAGTGTGGTGGTGGAAAGTTGAGTAAGTGAAATGGCTTCGGGGCTCTCCCCATGGCCTATGCCACACATTTATATCCAAATGGTGAGTGCTTGTACAGTTATACCCTTTCACATGGGTATTCCCCTCAGGGGCACTTATGTCATTACACATGTACTATTTCGGACCCTACATCCTCCTAACAGGCCTACTGGGCTTAGGTGAGGGCCACCCCTACAACAAACATATAAATAAAATACTTCAAATACTAGAACATATCATGCCACCATTAACTGAATAAATGAATAAAATATTCAATATCATCCAACCATTACAAGAAAATAAATTGTTTGAGTATTATCCATGCAAAATCCAAATTATTCCATCCACACATAAAATAAATGACAATTAAAGTCTAAATGTATTTTGTGCATTAGACTGAATCTGCTAAGAAGTCAAATACTTTGGCTACTAGCTTCTCGAGGGTGATATGCTCTTCTAGAAAAATCATGGCAGCGGCAGCTGTAATGTCAAGTGGAGGGTGCTACTGCCGGAATGGAGACAACATCCATCGGCGCAGGCAGCTGCTCAGAACTCTCCCCCTCAACAGAAGCAAAGTGGGTTTCATGCTGCCCTTTGCTACCCTTCTTCTTCTTAACCTGGAAGGCATCGATGACGTGTTGCAGCTCTTTACAGATCCGTGACCAGTGTCCCTACTTGCCATATGAGAGACCATGTGGAGGTCATCCCGTGTGTTTATTGCCAAAAGGGGGAGAATAGAGGAGAAAAAGTCATTTGGGAGGCATTTTTAGAGCTTTAGAGAAAAATTTGCTCTTTCAGCTTGTTGCTCTAGTGCTTCCTTCTGTCGACATGGTCATTAGCTTTATCTTCTTTCTTTGGACCATGTTGGACTCTTCAAACTCAAACTCTTCTTGCTTTTTCGGGGTTTGTCGATATACTCATCAAGGGGGAGATTGAGAGACCATGTGAAGGTCATCCCGTGTGTATGATGAGTAATTGACATTGGTTTAGGAAAGTCAAGTTTGGTTTGGGGTGGTTCGAACCTTGACGTTGCATGGTGCAACGGGCTCGGTCGGACTTGCTCGTATGGGTTTAGGATGCATATTCTAATGTTTCGACAGGTTTGGACTTCTTCATGGGTAAGTATAATGCTATTTACGCTTTCATGTGTCGAGCGGTGCTATTTGACGTGTTTCTTGTCTGTGTGGCTGCAGGACATCGAGTGGAGTCGTGGCGAGACACGGAGGACGGACTAGGCGCAGTGGCGCCGAGGTCGAACGGTCGGGATGTGTCGAAGACGACGTGGACTCGAGGTGGAGTCGTGGCGAGGCTGATGGACCGGACTAGGCGCAGTGGCGCCGAGGTCAGAACGGTCGAGGTGTGCCGAAGACAGCGAAGCTGCGTGGCTTGCAGGGCAAGGAATGAGGAAGCTTCCTGGAAGGTGCGCGAGGGGCATTTCGGTAAAAACGCAAAGCTGCACTAAAGGAAGTGGATTGTGGGTAAAGCCAAAAGCTAAATGGGTAAAGCACTTGGTGAACCCATTAGTGGAGACTATAAATAGAGATGGAGATGGTGTGCTGAAATTTTGAGAGAGTGGGTGTAAAAGTTAGGGTTCCATTTGGGTCTCTCCATGTGTGTGTGTGTTCCTCCCAAGAACCAAGTAGTTCTTGGTGCTCTTGAGGATGAGGAGAAGGATTGAGTAGAAATTTCTTGTAATCATTCCTCCTATTTCAATCGTGTCATCGGGACTCCTTGTAATCCTTTTGTGAGTTGAAATGAAAATCTGAAGTTTATTTCTTGTGTTCATGCTTCTCCTTGTTTGAGCTCTCTTGTTTTCTCTTTTTGCTGTTTTGGAGCTGCAAAGATGCTACTCGGATAGCAGTGCAAATTGAGTGATTTCTAGTGCTTTAAGCCAGCTCTGTAGTGGTTTCTTGGCAGCTCATTTCTTGGCAAAGCCCATTGTTTATCTCAGCTTGCAGTGTCCATTTCTTGCGGCCAAAAGCAGTCCCAAGAAGTACTAATTCTTGCGGCCAAAAGATGAATGCATTGCTCTCAAGTTTGTCTTTGTTGTGATGGGTAGGGAGCTGATTGTTGTGCTCAGGTGCTGTCCCCTTATTTTCTGCACGTTGGCTTTTTGGCTGTCTACAGAAGCTCTTTTCCTTTTAAGCTTTCAGTTCGGCTGGCAGCAAAATCAGCCTTTTCTTTGCCGTGGCAGCCCGCTTTCCTTGCCGTGGTAGCTTTTCGCTGCTGGTTCTTGCCGTGTCTGCCGTAGCAATATTTTGTGTTCTCTGCTGTTCGCCGTGGCAGCAAAATCAGCGAAAAACCTTGCCGTGGCAGCCGTGGTAGCCTGCTTTCTTTGCCGTGGTAGCAATTCCAATTGATTTCTTGCCGTGGCCAGTTTTTGCAGTCTCTTTCTCTTGATCCATTTCAGTCTCTTGTCAGTTTGGTTTTCGGCTTGAGTGAGCAATGATCTCTTCTCGTTCATAGCTTTTATAGCCATCGGAGAGTAGAGATTTTTGCGAATATTCTTGGGGTGATTTTAAAAGTCGACATTCAACCCCCCCTCTGTCGCCATTTCGGTCCTACACCATACTTGTAGCAGGTTTGGTCTTGTTGACCATAGGGCTTGTTGTCCCGCTTTGGCGTACTCGTCTTATTCTCATGTGGAGTATCTAACTTGCCTTTTTGGGCTGCGGCCTTGCCCTTCCTTCCCTTTTCTTCATTATGAGCTTTCGTACCTTGTAGCTCCCGGCGTTGGTTTCACAGCCAGCGGAGCTCCCAGGTGACTATGTGACAAAGTTCTTATGGAGAACTTCATCTTGAGCATCTGCAACCTGCATCATATCAATCAATCCAGCATACTTCTTGTAGCTGTCTTGACGATAGTTGCGTGCAGACTACACTATATTAGGATGGAAGGTGGATGTGTCTTCTCAATCTTCTGTCCATCTGTGATCTGCTTGCCACAAAGTTGAAGATTGATACAAATTTTGTGCAGAGCAGAATTGTATTCCCCGAACGTTTTGAAATCAGCAAATCTCAGCCGGATCCACTCTTGCTCTACCTGAGGAAGGATGGTGTACTTTAGCTTCTCGAACCACTTATCGCACTCTTCTCTGCCATGTACTCATTCTTGAGAGTGAGATAGAAGTGGTGCCTGAGGAAATGAAGTGCCTAATCATTTTCCTCAGGGGTGGGTTTGGCATCCTGCGGTGCACCAATCCCAATGGCAGCGCAGAGCTTCTTGGCCCCAAGTACTATCTCAACATCGAAAGCCCAAATCAAGTAATTTTGGTCATGCTAGACCAGCTCCTCGAACTCTCGGTTCGTGATGCCTGCCATCTACATGTGCATGAAGGGAATATATAAGTTTACTATCGACAAACATGCGTAAATAAATTTACTACAGGTAAATAATTTGGACAATGTTACAAAAGATTCTTGTAATGTTTTAGAATTTTCTATGCGTTTTCTATAAATTTTACTATTAATTTCGGTGATTAAAGGTAATTTAAATAATAATGACAGTGCTAAATATGCTTCAAATGCGAAAATAATTCAAAATTTGAATTCCCAAGGCCTTTTTTATGTTGGAATATGAATTTTCAATGAATTCTACAGTTTCCGAGGGTTTATCCGCAAATTTTTAATTTTGAGAAAATTGTAGCGTAATTGTCCAATTTCCTAAGGTCCCTTTTGCAAAAACCGGGACCTGCCTAAAAATTCTAGTGACCCTTCCGTAATTTCTAGAATTCAGAGGGCCTTTCCGCAAAATTGCCAAACCCTTCCTGGCCGTGCTTCCCCCTAGCCCACGGCCCACTTCTACCGGGTCAAAGAGCACGGGGTAGGGTTTCCCCTACCCCTATTCGCAGTGGTGGCGGCGCATCTAGGCGCAGCGTGACGGGCGGCCGGGTCGGCGGCGCACATGTGCGGTGGCCCAAAGCGGCGTGGCGATGGCAGGGGCGGTGAGTTACGGAGTTACCCGGCGGAAGGCGGTGGCCTCATATGGGAGGCGGCGTTACTGGTCGGCGGCGGCGGCGCCTCATGCGGAAGGCGACGATGGTGAATTATCTGAAGCCTAGTAGCGGCGGCGCCTCGTGCTGGAGGCAGCGACGGCCGTGTTACCCGAAGCCAAGCGGCGGCGGCGCCTCGTGCGGGAGGCGGCAACGGCGATGTTACCCGAAGCCGAGCAGCGACGGCGCCTCGTGTGGGAGGCGGCGATTGCGGAGTTACTGGAAGCCGAGCGGCGGCGGCGCCACGTGCGTGAGGCGACGACGATGGCGGTCGGCCGTGTGGGATGAGGCCAGAGCGGCCGTTTGCACGGTGGGGATCGGACCGGTGGCGCTCGGAAGCGGCGCATGCAGGTGGTAGCACTCGCATGGGGGCGGGCGACGACACGCCATGCGGTGGCAGCGGCGGCCCATGTGAGAAGAGGTGGTGCCAATGCTGCTGGGCGGCGTGGTGGTAGACCCGTGGGGGCAACACTGGCACGACGCGGTGCGATAGCGGCTCGTGCGCGCATACGGGCGGCGCGGCGCATGTCGGCGCGGGGCAATCGAAGCCGGTGGCACCGCTAGTAGCTGTGCAGGGCTGGGCGCTGCGGGAAGCGTTCGGGTGGAGGGCCGTCGGTCAAGGTGTGGCTCGGCAGGGCGGGCGGCAGCGGCCGTGAGGGGCCGACGTTCGGGTGGCATGACTACGGGTCGTCGGCGCGATCGTGTTCGGGCGACGTGTACGTCATGGCAGCCGGCGGCTCGTTCTCGGGCACACGGGGGTAGTGCACATGCGTTTTTTCAATCTATAGTGCGATCAACATCTACTTTTTCATGTAATCGAATGATCGACATTGTGCCGGTGACTTCAAGTCTGCTCGCGATAGATTAGAGTGGATTTGCACCATAGAAAATAATCTAGAAATCAAAATCTGCGGAATTTAAAGTGATCTAGATATATGCAATTCAATCTATGAGTGTTTCGATGATTACCTTCGATACAGGGAGCAATTCGTGCTCATAACGTGTTGAGGAACTGTTGGTAGCGAGTCTAATCCGATCGATTCCTCTTCTATTCAAAGAGACAGATCAATCACAAAGTAATGCAAATAGTAGATTGGAAACACAGAGATAGAGGAAAGAACTCCTGTTCTTCTCTCTATTGTTTTCTCTTTCACATGTACAAAATAGCCAATGAGACTCCTTATATATAGGCTAGTGGTAAGGTGCCCACTATGGGCTAAACCTTCAAGCTCAGGCCCAGTTTTTCCAACAATATTAAAGTGTACCCGAGAAATTTGATGGTATAAATCTAAAGCAGGATCTTTGGGTGTCACATAACCAAAATTTTCTTTTTTAAATCCTCTGTTTTCTAATATGATGTTTTTTAATTATCTGTTTTGCATATATATATTTCTATCATATTTGAGTGTGTTTTCCTATTCACGTTATTTTAAACTCCTGCGAACCAAAGAACCCAAATCTTGTTTGCAGCCATCTACTTCAGCTATTTTTTCCTCCATCAAAATCACCCACCAAGAAAAAAAGAAGAAAAAGAAAAAGGATACTGTCTATCTCTTTCGCCTTTTCCTTCTACGTTTGATTCCCCTCTCGTTCGTGTTTTTCCTGCCATCGCTATTCGCATGGTCTCCTGATATTGCCGAATGCCAGGTTTGATCTCATACGTCCCAATCCCGAACCCCCCCAAATTGCTTGCTAATCGAAATTTTTATTGATTCGTAGTTGTACTCCTTAATTTTTATTTTGATTTCTTGTCTCAGCTAAAATTTTAGTTGTTTTTAGGGTCCTAAGATGCCCGATAATCCTAAAGTTTGGATCTTTATGTTCCTCTCGAATCCTATACCGCTTGATATTAAGTGATAGCTAATTTTCACTCTTGGAGCTACCAGATCAGCGCAAATTTTGTTGCAAAGACGTCGCCTTTCTTGTTAAATTGGGGTTCTTTGCGTGTCCATGATCAGGACGGTGGCTGAATTTTCTTAGCAGGGCGTAGAATGGTGTGAGTGGATTGTGCTGGAGAGAAGAAAAAAAAAATAGATATGGTCAAGCACGGCAAGCCACCAGCTATGCCGTCGAAGGTGACGCCTCTGGATCAGCAGTCGAGCGAGTGGTTAAATATCAAACTGTCCAAATTTTCATCGAGCACGTATAAAAAGATCGAGCGAGCAATCTAGTGTCTTATGGTCGAAATTCACATCTAATAAATTAAATTGTTTTTTATTTGAAATTTATTTTCATTTTCAGATACTAAGAAATAGAAGTAATCATTTATCCTTCTTGGTTACGGTATGCGACTCTACAGCTGGGGAAGTGCATTTGGTGAACATCACGAGGGTTCTGAGGCGAGGGGCATCTCCAATCTGCCTGCAGGACCTTCCAGAGCCCATGGTGCTCGCCATCGCGTACCTGCCACTGTACCGGGCATGCGCGACTGCAGGTGGGCAGTTGCTGCCACAACGGCTGAGGGGAGAGCTGGTCGAGGCGGTTAGCCGGCTTGGTGAGCCTGTCAGCATGGAGAGCCAGGGAAATGATCTCCTGCCGGCTTTGGAGCGTTACCTGCCGTCATTCTTGATTGGAACCTGAGAGGCTACTGAGATGCAATCAAGTAACCATTAGCGGCTGGCACAGGAGAAGGGAGAGTTGCGTGCAGCTTTCTGCACGTCTACTCTTATACCGTCTGGTATACGTGCAAATAAAGTAGATAATTTTTATCTGATCAACTAACTGAAATTTTGTAGAGTGAATACAAAAGAGATAAATAGGTATTCGGTACTATTTATGTCTGACTCCGACTTTGAGGAAAAAATAAATAAGATACAAGATAAGTGATATTCGTCCATATATATGTATGCTAAGTGATATGAGAAAGTCTATTGTGACTTCACTTAGGAACAAGATAACATATAGCGCATTGTTACATCTAAACAGATAGGAATATTGAGTGATCTTCCTTTGATATCTCAGCGATTAGTCTCTTCGTGTGTAATTCTGATTGCACCTATTGTTCAATGTCCTACGAAAAGAAGCGGATAATTTTCGTCCGACTGACCGTCCGAAAATTTATAGAACAAATGCAGAATAGATACAAAAGAGATTAATGGGTATTCGGTACTATTTGTGTCTGACTCTGTTTTCAACTAATATGTTTTCAACTAATTGAAGCTTTGTAGAGCGAATACAAAAGAGATAAATGGGTATTCGGTACTATTTATGTCTGACTCTGACTTCGAGAAAAAATGAATAAGATACAAGATAAATGATATTCACCCATATATCTGTATGCCAAGTGATATAAGAAAGTCTATTGTGACTTCACTTAGGAACAAGATAACATATAGCGCATTGTTACATCTAAACAGACAGGAATATTGAGTGATCTTCCTTTGATATCTCAGCGATTAGTCTCTTCGTGTGTAACTCTGATTGCACCTATTGTTCAATGTCCTACGAAAAGAAGCGGATAATTTTCGTCCGACTGACCGTCCGAAAATTTATAGAACAAATGCAGAATAGATAAATGGATATTCGGTATTATTTATATCCAACTTTAACTTTTAAAAAATATTAAATAGAATACAGGATAAAAAATATACGTTCGTATCCACTCTGATTACAGCGCTATGGTAGCCCTTGAATGGAAGGTACCGTATATTCGTGGCGAAACACAGGTTTGATGCGAATGTACGAAATAAGCTGTGGTTCCCGACTCGCCACGGAATGTAACGGAATTACGGAAGTAATAATTTTGTTTCAGCTCTTGATAGTAATATTGCGACCTCGGTGCGTCACAGTTCCTCGTATCCTGCCCTGTATAAATACTAAGAAGTTTTGCTGTTTTTGATTTTGCTTATTGGAGGCGCTGTCGTGTGTTACCTATCCATGCATGGTTGTGTTCCACATGCCCACCCAAGCGGTTGCTGAATTCACTACAACAATTCTGCAATGTATATGCAATTGCATTCGGCTTGTGCAGCATCAATCGTTTTGAGGAGATGATTTATTTCTTGCGATCTGTCGCGCTGTGTGCATGTGCATCTGTAGCTCGGTTGCTTCCACGCGCCGCTTGTTTTGGATGTCCCGCTCGACTCAGCCTGCGACTCGGTTTTTTGGACTCTACTCATGGTAATAATTTTTAAATATATATCTTTTAAGGTAGAGTCTACAAATTAATTATAGTAGATACTATATCAAAATCATCTATATCGACTAAAATTATATATAAATATTTTTTCATACTATTTCTTATAAATAATTAAAATTTATAAAATATAAACTACAGCTCAGAAGAATTCACCCGCAATTGCTCGTTTGCCTGACGGGGCGCTGTAACGTGTGCAATGGTACGGTTGGTTCGGATGCCAGATCGATTTCAGACTCCAGGTATTTTTTTATTCTGAGTCCGAGGAGAGAAAGGCTCGCCTTTGGCATGCTAGGATGAGCCGGAGTTCTCTCGAGACGCAGCCAGCTGCGCAGAAGAAAAAATCAGAATTGTCCGCACCTAGGGCTGTAAAAAAAGCTCGAGGCTCGCGAGCTGCTCGAGCTTGGCTCGCTCTAGACTCGATTCGAGCTTGATTCGAATTCCAAACGAGCCGAATTCGAGCTTCTTCTTAAGCTCGCGAGCTTTAACGAGCCGAGCTCGAATAGCTCGCGAGCTTAAGATTTTTTACTTCCCCATCCCCATTCCCCACCCCTCCCTGGCTCCCTCCCGCCGCATCCCGCCATCTCCTCTCAAATCCCGCCAGGCGCCAGGCCCCCACCCTCCGCACTCGCCGCCCCCCGCCGCTCCCCACCCCGTCGGCCGTCCCCTCGCCGCCCTGAGCCTCTCCCCGTCCCCCTCCTCTCTCCCGCGCGGCTGGCGCGCCGTCCCCCTCCTCGCCCCACCCCGCCGCCCCTCCTCCCCAACGGCGCCCTCCTCTCCTCCTCACCCCGCGGCGCCCGGTCCCCTTCCTCCCTCCCCCCCGCGCCCGGTCCCTTCTCGCCCCCGCCGCCATTCCTCAACCCGGCCCGCGCCCCCTCGTCCCCTCGCGCCCCTCTCTCCCCGCCGCCGGCGCTCGCTCCGTCCTCTCGCCCCGCCCCCTCGCCGCCTCCTCGCCCCCGCCGCCGCCTCCTCCCACCGGCGCCTCCTCTCCTCACCCCCGCCGGCGCCCCTCCCGCCCCGCCCCTTCCTCGCCCGCGCCGCCTTCCTCAACCCGCCGCGCCGCCTCCTCGTCCCCCGCCGCCTCTCTCTCCCCGCGCGCCTCCTCCCCGGTGCCCCTCCTCTCCGCCGCCGGCGCCACCCGTCCGGCCGTCCCTGCAGCTCGGCGCCTCGGCCACCGCGTGGTGAAGGTTCTCCGGCCGTCCCCCGGCGCCACCGCCGCCACCTCCTGCAGGTACTCCCCCTCACCGAGCCTACACATGCGAAGCTCGAGCTCGGCTCGAGTTTTGTCCGAGCCGAGCTCGAGCCTAGCTTAAAGCTCGATGTTAATTTCAGGCTCGCTCGAGCTCGGCTCGAGTTTCTACCGAGCTCGAGCTTGCTAGGTCAAGCTCGCTCGAGCTCGGCTCGTTTACAGCCCTATCCGCACCTGACCTCTGTAGACCCTGAAGATGGGCATACGGGGTCTGTGAAGGTGATGAGACATTGAGCCTGACATGCACGTAGCTAGCGGACTCGTTCGTTCTAGTCGATCGGCGTCCGCATGTTGCACGCGCGCACCGATCGACTCGTCGGCCGCCATGCATTTGATGATTAGTGAGCGGAAGCAACGCTAGCTTCATGATCCGTTCTTTTTGTTGCGACTCAAGGGATGAAAATGGATCGAATATGTACGGATAATATCTTTATTATTTTGTTTTCATATTTTTTTTCTCGGATGCAGATACGAATACGGATACCTCGAATACGAATATAAATACAAATAATATCAAATATAGATACGGAGCGAATATGAATCGAAATGAATATGGTCACGAATATTTATCGGAACATAAAAACCCTTAAAATATACATCCAAAATCAATGAAAACATATAAATAGTTTATCTTGTCAAAACATTAATGAAATATAAACAAGCATAAGTATTTTTATCCACAATAGTTATACCATTATACAGATTTTAAATCTTTAAATGGCAGTTAATTTTTTCTAAAGTCCTAAATAATTCTTAATAGATTTCTACCATTTATATGTGACTTAATAAATTAATTAAAAATTTAAATTTGCATCAGAATGATTTAAACGGTACAAATTTTAATCTACCAACAAAACTAAATTTACTTTTAATAAATGTAAATATTTGCTAGTGGGCTGGTTGCAGGGGAGATGAGAGAGGCTGGTTTGGGCTAGGCAATATTGGGCTGAAATCTCGGATATCCGGATCCGTATTATCCGGATATCAGACCTATTCATATCCGACACAATCTGTATTCGTTTTCATCCGAATTGGTCGGAAACTATCCGATCCATTTTCACCCCTATGCGACTCATAGCTGCAATTATATTTTATACATTTGATAAATAGTATTGGCTGATAAATATTGAAGTCAAAAGTCAATTAAAAAGCTAAAAGGAATATGACTTATATATATAGCTCACGCATATGATGTGATATATTAAGAAATGCTGCAATACATATTATTTTTTCTACATGACTTTTTTATACAATTATATATTAGTTTTACATGAATCAAATTATTAAAAAAAATGATATGACAATTTATAAAAAATAAGAACAAAACAAACTACAAGGAACACAACAAAAACTATACAAAAACCCTACTTGTTCATTTATGTTGTAGCTCTCTACGACACTAAATAAATTGATTACTCCTTTATCACATTGTTCACCTAGAGAAAAAATCACAATGTTAAAATCATAAAGCACAATATGAATCACAAAGCAATATCAATAGATAAAAGCTTCAGTACTCACAAATAAAAAAACGCTCTAGTATCATTTAGCAAATTCCTTCTTTTATGGCCTTTATTTTCATTACATAGTAGTGAAATCTAATGACGAATGTTGCATCTTGATGACTTTTCAAAGTAAAAAACTACATTTTTCTAGTGGGACAATTGGCTAGTACACTCTTATTAAGGCTCACATATATTTAATTATATACACCCTCAGTTTTGCGATTGATGCCTTCTGCGGCATCAACATTTCTCTAATACACAACTTCGGCCATTATTTTTTTTCAAAATTATACGCTAGTAAAAAATATGTAATGTATGGAAGTACCATTTTTCTAGACTTCGGCCATTATTTTTTTCAAAATTATAAGCAGTAAAAAATGTAATGGGACTGTTCTTTTTAGCTGCAACTTGTGGCTTTTGGCTGCAGTTTGTGACTTTTGGACTGTTTGTACGAGAGATTACAGAGTAACAGAAACTCATGTGCGGTTATTGCCGATATAAATGAAGTTAGTAAAGCATGTACTACAATTAACTAGTAGACCCTATTTTAAAAAAAAACTTCGTTTAAAAGCTAATTACTGTAGAAAAGCCGAAAAGAAGCTTTAGAAGCTGAAAAGAACATAGCCAGTGTATGAAAAAACTTTTTTCTAGACAGGGTTTTATGAAATTTACTCATTTAGAAACCCAAGTCTTGGAGCAAAAGTAGCACAAAACCATTTTCATGTAACTGTACACATGGTAAAACTACGGTGGTGATCGGTTCGGCTAAAAGCCTCATGGCTTATGGCTGAAAACATCTTGTAAATTTTGAAAAAAAGCATCAGTAGTTGACAGAGGCTTATTTACCATAATTAAATTTAAAAAAATTAAAAATAGAAAAAACATATTAGTCCATCACGTATAATGTAAACAAATACGAGGAAAAAAGAACCGGTAAAAAAACTCAAAAAAAGCCAAAAGTTCAGAAAAAGACGAAATTTATGAATAGTGCAAAAATAAACTGAAGCCAAAAACTGAAGACATCTTTTTGGAACATGAAAGAGAAAAGTGAACAACGATGCATTATGCGCATTCTACAGGAGGAGTTAAAGAGGAGTGACGTACAAATTAAGTTAAGAATTCAAAATCCGCTAATGTGTACAGAGCTCATCCGGAAGACCGGAAACAAGACTAGAGTAGAGAAATAAAGAAAGGAATTAAGCCCACCAAGCGTGTGCGCTAGCTTGAAACTGAGTCAATACCTCCTCCATCACTCTGACCCAAAACTGGAAGCAAAAGGTTAATTTGTAATCTACATCAATGTACAAAGTAGGACTACGTCGGGTCCGTGACGTCGTTCCGGCCACCGGCCGGCATGAACGCCAGCACCAGCAGAACCGCAAGCATTGCCACCGGCACGAGCAGCAGCATCGACGGCGGCGGCGGGAGCGGCGGCAGGACGAGGGGGAGCACTAGCAGCAGCACGGTGACGAGGACGAGCAGGAGGAGCGACTCCTTGGAGAAGTACTTGGCGCAGAAGCCCCTCGTCGTGCTCGGGTCATCGTCCTGCCTCTGCTGCTGGCCGCCAAGGTGGTCAGGGCGAGCCCTCGCCGTCGACGGCATTGTCGCGCGGCCGCTCTCCATGTCGACGTCGCCCGTCGTCGCCGGCGGTGGTTTGCCCCTCGCGCTGCTCGGTTCTTGGGCTACGTCGTTTGGCGACGCTGCCTTTGAGCTCAAGAGGTGGACTGGTGGAGCACGTTTCTTACACTAATGTCCTTTAATTTGTAGGGTCTCTGCACATAGTTGAGAGGAATTTTATATCCTTTTGGTCAGCATGCTGAACCGGACAGTACACTGTGGTCTTGATTCTTGACGCCCAGAAGGAACAGTTGTACACTTGTACTTGCATGAACCAAACCAAACCAAACCAGATCATTAGACTAATTAGCCTGTCAAGCACTGGAGTCATTAATTAGCTACTGCACCCTCCACTTAAAAAAAAGTGCCGGTCTATTTTTTTCTCTCTTTCGAAGTCTAGACAAGATGCAATTTTAACCGTTAGATTTTTATTATTATGAATTCAAAAAAGTGTATACTATTGTGACATTATAATTACTTATAGAAAAAAAAATCGGTCTATACATATTCAACTGTTTTTAATAAGAGAAACAATTAAATTTTATTACTCTTAGGTTAAGATTCAAAGACTCATCCTTTCTCCTTTACTATATAACTCATCTAACCCTAATTCTATCCCACCCCGACCCTGCCGCTCCCTTTGCATCGCCCCCTTCTCGTCACCGACGACGAACCCCCTCCTACGGCCTCCTCCTCCTTTCTCGCCAGAGTAGCTCCGTGCGTCTCTCCCACCACCCCTTGCCCCTCCTTTACCACCCACAGCTAGCAGCGTCCCCGCGCTGCACCATGCCCTCTCCTCCATGTCTAACCTAATAGCTAGTATTTTTCGCCGTCGCTGCTCTCCGACACCGTCCACCATCCTCCTACCCCCGCTCGTCGCTCCACCACCACCTATCGCCGGGCCACCGCCCCTCGCTCTCCCTCTATGCCTAGGGGGAACGATAAACTCAGGCACGGGACAGGATTCTCTCCTCGGACTCGTCGGTGAGGAGGAAAAATGGGTCGTTGGAGAGGAGGAGGAAGGTGTCGCTGGAGAAGGTGGAGGTGACAATGTACGAATCTTCATACACATCTAAAGATAAGAAATCTGGCTTATTTTTTCTCAAAAATCATGCAAGTATTGTATAGCACTTCCGTAGGTAAAAAATTAGCCCAATGCGATCAGAAATATGCAAATTATAAAATGCCATCCCATGTGAGGGGGCGTGTGAAGGCTGGGGCTCAGTGAGTGACATTCTGGACGTTGTTTTCCAACTTCGTGATCTTTATGATCATATTAAACAATATTTTTACTCGATTCATTTCCATACATATGTCCGATCTAGATCTTTTGATCAAAGTTGAAAACTCCGAATGTATTTTAGGGCGACATTTTATTGTGATCAAGAGCATTAGTAAACTATAAATCTATTGTCATTGTACAATTAAAATAAGGAATATTGAAAGCATCATATCCATATATATCCTAGATATGGTGGTAGTCCACAATTGATGGATAATGCATATCATTTACTTGTTGAGCGCAAATTATAAAAGTGTAGATTAGTTAGATATGCAAGATCATAAACACTAGGTTCAGAAAAATTAAGGGATCCTAACGGACGACTAATCCCATAGAGCATGAGAATACATATACTACTCCCCCCCCTCACTATATTTGTTCATATATCTTTATTCATAGAAAGAATTCAGAATATAGTTATTATAATTTTTTTCACTGACTACTCCTGCTTTAAAAAAGATTAGATAATTATATTATCCTATTTAATAAAGATACGAATGGCCTTTTTCTCATTAACTATGTCCTAGATCCAGTGCTATTTGCCCGTGCGCACGGTGTGATGCGACAATACTACAGGGAAACGGAGGGAGTAGCAAAGTAACTGATCCAGTACAATCCATAGTAAGCCCCGTACGTCTACACAAGCTATCAACAGTAGTATCACTGATCCATGCATGCATCCTGAGCATCCAAAAGAGGGGAGTAAATGCATGCAAAGAGAGACAGACAGCGACGCCCAAACACACGCACGCACGATCCATCGACCTGTTTCACATGCATGCATGTGCATGCGTCCCCTCCTCCATGCAGCCCCCCAAGCAAAGAAGAAAACAGTAGCGGATCGTACAAGCAGCATACCTCCGGCGAGACCCCATCTTTTCAAGCTCATGCAGTCGCCAGAACCTTCACTACTTTTTCTCCTCGGTCATTCCTTCATTCATTGATCCATTCGGTCAGTCAGAGCGAAGGTAGAGAGAGAATCAGAGAGGAGAGAGAGATGTACGGGGAAGGAGAACTAACTGGGAAGTTAGCCGCCCATATAGGTGAGGCGAGTGCAGGGAAGACAAGGGGGGTTGGATACACTGCATCCAGCATATAGTAGATACTAGATACTAATTAGTCATAGCGCCACGCCACGCCACGCAAAGCTTGGGGTGATGGCGACGAATTTTGTAAGCAAATTAAGGCTGGGCTTTTGGAAAAAATTGCACCAGCTAGCCTGCAGCAGCTAAGCATGCGACTCGATCAGGTTCCTCTCCCCTGGCCACACTCTTTGGTCAGTGTACTCCGGCAGCTACCTACTTGCCACTCTCTTGTTTGTTGGTACTACTGCTACTAATCTTTAGCATAATTAATTCCGCGCGTGCCAACTTTGCACGTGACGTACTAGCTAGGGGCCTCGGCCTATTTGGGCCCATGGGCAACTCCCCCTCCCCATCCCCTAGGTTTACAGTGTGCTCAGCTAGACTTATTTTTTATGGTTTATAACTAAATTTTTACTGTAGCTGATTAAAATTACACTGTAGTTGATGGTGACTTATTTGGCATAATTAAATTAAAAAATAAAAATAGAAAAAACGGATTAGCCCACGTATAATGCAAACGAATACGGAAAAAATAACCAACAAAAACTCAAAAAAATCTGAAAAGTTAGAAAAGACAAAATTTAAGAATAGTGAAAAATAAGTCGAAAATCAAAAGCCCAAATCCAAATAAGCGAGCCCAGTCTGTATCCTTATGAAATTATAGATTTATAGCCCAAAAGACAACCACAATAACCGCGGTAAGCGATACTTGTCACTACTACACTTCCCCTATCACAACAGGAAGTTGACACGCAGCAGCAATTATGACCGCTACAACTCACAGATGACGGTGGCAGCAACACCTGCTGCAGTTAGGGTGCTCAGCAGGACCTCATACGGTCCTATACTACGATAGATTCTCTCGCAGGTTACTTCAACCATTTTCTAATCAAAGCTGTTAAAATATGCTTCAACCATTTTCTAATCAAAGCTGTTAAAATATGCATGTCTAAAGTATTTTTAATCATGACATGCATATAGATCAGGTTAATACATGCATATATTCATAGATCCAAATTAATGCTCGTCTACCAAGTAATTCTCTAATACAAAAGGCTTATCTAATTAATGCATACATGCATCGATAGATGATACTACTACAGAAAAGGTCATCACGCGAGCGGTTCGTAACGTCATCACGTTTTCAACCGCCTCGAATTTATGGGTCGCTGATAATCGAAGGTTATCACGAGCGGTTGTCGCAACCGCGTGATATATCGATATCACAGACGGTTTATAACTAAAACTCGTCGTGATCGATTATCACGACGGTTTTAACTAAAACCGCTCGTGATATTGATATATCACGATGGTTCTTAATAAAAAAAATCGTCTATGATAGTCAGCTTTCACAGACGGATTTTAGTTAAAAACCGTCTATGATATTCTTTTCTACCCCTAAATCTATTTCTGTTTTTTGGCTAGCCTCAGGAAATGCTAGCCATGCCCTCTGAAACAAATAGATAAAGATGTACATGTATACATACAATTCACATCTCAATTCATTTCAGAAACATAAAATATCCAATTCACATCTCAATTCATTTCATAAACATAAAACATCCAATTCACATCGCACTTCATTTCAGAAACATAAAGCATCCATTTCGCAAATCAATTAATTGAAATGAAATAAAATATCCATTAACAAATACACAATTACAAAAGATCTACATTGCATTTGCACTTAGATGGTAACATTGCATTTTTTATTGCTCTATCAATCCGGAATCGACGTCTCGCGAAAGGAACAGATCCATAATCAACGAACTTGTCAGACTACATAAACTATACTTAGATGGTGCATGATTGTCATTCAAGTATTGCTTATGCAGCCGACAAGTTCGTTGATTATGGATCCGTTCCTTTCGCGAGATCTCGATTCCGGAGTGATAAGAGCAATAAAAAATCATTGTGCGCAGTGGAACTCTCCATCTGGTCTTATGACTTTAGACCACAAAAACCAAGCGCACCCTCCTCGAATTTTTGCAAAGTCCGACTGTTTCAATGTCTCTAAACAAAGTTCTATGAAGCAAATAACACAAACTAGTGTATCAGGTTCATTGAACAGGATACACTAGAGTGTGTTATTTGCTTCATGCCCCTTGAAGGTCTATATGGCATATACTATTACTACAAGGTCTCTAAACAAAGTTCTATGAAGTAAATGACACAAACTAGTGTATCCGGTTCATTGAATGGGAACACTAGAGTGTGTCACTTGCTTCATGCCCCTTGAAGGTCCATGTGGCATATACTATTACTACAAGGTCTCTAAACAAAGTTCTATCAAGGCTGCACACCATGCAACACCATGAGGAGATGATAACATATTTATACTCAATTACATAAAGGCCGGCGGGGGCTCGGGGAGGCGGCCGGTGAGGGCTTGGTGAGGCAGCCGGCGAGGGCTTGGTGAGGCGACCGCAGGGGATGGCCGAGCGGAGGCGACCGGCGAGAGCTTGGGGAGGCGAGGCGCAGCGACGGCTGAGCGGAGGCGCCGGGCGTGGAGGCGAGCCGAGCGGAGGCGCCGGGCGTGGAGACAACGTTGCTTGGGGAGGCGGCCGGTGAGGGCTCGGGGAGGCGGCCGGCGAGGGCTCGGGGAGGCGACCGCAGGCGATGGGTGCCGAGCATGGAGGCGAGCTGAGCGACGTCGTTCTTCGAATGCGGACGGCCCGGGGAGGCGGCTGGCGAGGGCTCAGGGCGGCAGCGGCGACGAGACAGATCGGGATTTAGATGTAGAATATAACTGCAGCATACGGGGAAAACCCTAGCTAGAGGGTATTTATAGGGAGGCTTATCACAGACGGTTCTACGTTTAAAAACCGTCTGTGATAAATATTATCACAGACGGTTTTTTATAAAAAAAACTGTCTGTCATAAGCTTTATGTCAGAATGCTTCGTGTTTCGATCGTCTAACTAACGTCTCTCGATCGTTATACGAAGCGTCTATATCATTAATGTTTGGGTATACGAACCGTCTGTGCTAAAGGTTAAATATGCGCGCCTAATCCAGGTCTCTTCTACGTACGTACAATATGGCTTCTACTATTCTTGTGATCATCTCCTTTCTCTCATCTATTCATCAAGAATTGTTTGGTCGGAACCTACACAAAGCGCCAGCAATTTGCATCCGAGAGCGACTTCTCCGCACACGCCCGCTCTCCTTCCCGACTTTCTTGCATCCGCTACTCGACTGATCATCCGCCGTTGACGGAGGCGTCTCGCCGCCGCTCAAGAAAGGGAAACACCCTTACGGTTCTTCTCCACAATGTGCGCAGCGGAAGAAGCTCTACACGCATTGGAGAGATCGATAGATAGCCTTGCCGATCAAGCGTAAATGGCAGATTCTGAGGAATCTTTTCATGTTACCCTCTACGACATTATGGGCTATGCTATCGATTATTTGCCCAGTGGAGGAGGAAGTGCCGAGGACAAGGACAATCTTAACTTCGTTCGAGAAGTCGATGGTCGATCCTCCAAGTCCCAAAGTCGAAGAAGAAGCGTAAAAAGCCCAAAAGATTACAATCTGGGAAACATTTTACCTGTGCGACTTTTGTAATAAATTTGCCTCTAATTGAAATTAATAAATTTGCCTTTAATTTGTGATCTCTTGTCTCAGTAGTTCTGTAGTTAAGTTATTAGAAGCAATGTGTACTTATATATTAATTTCTGATCATGAATAGAATATGACAGATAAAGAAACATCACAGAACATTCACAGACGGTTCTTAACAACAACCGTCTGTGATAGTCTACACTACACAGACGGTTTTTAATAAAAATCCGTTTGTGATTATTTCAGATTATCATTGACGGTTTTTAATAAAAAACCGTCTGTGATACTAAAGTATCACAGACGGTTCATCGGTTAGGACCGTCTGTGATACTCGATCACTAACACAGACGGTGTCCAAATTAAAACCGTCTGTGTTACTGTCAATCATAGACGGTTTTGTCAAATCGTCTGTGATTGACCGTCTAGTATTAGGATTTTTGTAGTAGTGTGAATTATACTAGCTTGTTGCAAGGATCGTAATAGTATGTACCACAAGCAGGTGTCGCCGCATTCATGTATGCAACACGTCACTGTTGTGCTCGGATACTGGAATTCTTTACTGTTTTAGCCTCCGTGTCCCTTTTTTAACAGATATGGCACTCGGTGCCCTTTTTTGCGAGATTGGCCTCTTCCCGACCACGGATCAATAGGCGGGCAACACATGGTATTTCCACGGACGACGCTTGCGGATATTTGCCTGGCCTAGGTGCTATAGTAGCTGGTTGATGGTTAATGCTACAATATCTGATCGGTGTTCAATGCTATAGTAGCTGGTCGATAGTTAGAGAGTGGTTGAAGCTTAGTGGTCAATGGTCGAAACTACATAGTGGTCGGAGGTCGAAGTGTATAATGTTGTCGGGCGGTCGAAGTTTAAAGAGTGGTCGGGGCGGTCGAAGTTTAAAAGTGGTCGGAGCGGTCGAAATCTGTATAGTGGTTGAAGCGGCCAGAAGTTATAAAGTGGTCAGGAGTCAGGACGGTTAGAAGTTATGAAGTGGTCAGTGGTGCGGCAACGATCAGAACGTGTCCCCGACCATAAGATTCGATGGGCCTAGCAGTTCGTGCGTGCATAGGTGGAGGGCAAAAGCCCGTGGCCGTCAATCGCTTGTCCGTGTCCACTCGGTTGTGGAATTGCCACATATCGTTCGCTAGTGATTTCGCGGTTGAAAGGGGCCAAAATTACAAAAATGCTATTCAGATGTCATATCTAAAATAATACCATAAGGGATAAAAGGAAAAATTTTCGGATTCTGAAGTACGTACGAGGGGCCACCGCCTACCGTGCTCGTTAGCGAATTGCCACGGTAGAGGGTGATGCTGCAATACCAGCTTCCTGCTGCGGTCGAAAGATGCGATAGGTGACGGGCACATGTCTAGTACACTGCTTTCGTGATCGGACAGGAGCCAAACATGGGAAAAATAAAGGCGTGCGGGGGCCAAGTAGGCAAGGCTTCGAGGTACCACTACTCATAGGTGACACAGCTAGGTAGCACAACTAATTGGCTTCTTGTTTGTCTTGTTTTGCTTTGCTTTTTGGCTTGACTGTCCTTGTCGTACCTAAGGAGCCTGGTGTTCCTAACGTGGCCATTAATTTATACTCCGTTGTTTTAAAGTGGTGTTTTGGATTTTTTTAGGTTTTTAAGATATAATTTTTATTATAACTAGGTTCTTTAGTGTCCCTAGATTAGATCTAGCGGGCTATCCTTTCTCTAGGGTTCTTGAGGTAATCCGAGAGGGAGAGAGAGAGGTACCAACCTTCCGGTGTAGAGGATGAAGATCCGCCATCGTGGTTCGTCGGTGAAGCTCGCGCACGGCAGCGGCGTTCGGGAAGAGGAGCGCAGTGGCGTCTCGCGGTGGCGACGATCTCCCGCCGGTGGTGACTTCCGCCGCTGAGCGCCTCAACGATCGGGTTTAGGGTTTGTCGGTGGGACGGCGGCGGCGGTCAACCTCGTGATGCGTCGCGCCCGCCCCACCTCTCAGATTAGAAGCGCCGGCGACAGGGCCCACTGACCAAGCGGGTGGCGCCCCGATCGTAGCGCGGTCAAGGGTTGGGCTTTGGCCGTTGGGCCAAAGCCCTGAGATCACTCTAACATTCTCCCCCTTGATCTCGGTCTATACTTTATCTTTAATTACTTTTGACTTTACACATTCCATCACAGATTAGTGCATAGAACATGTCTCATCGTCACGGTCAATCGCCGATAGATTCAACGATTACAATACACCTCTCTGCTCAAACGATTACTTTAATCTTTGGGCCATCTTTTAGTCCAGAATCATAGGCTTTCCCTTAAACCCATGCCGCTACATGTTCTCTCGAACACGTTGGGTGGTAAGCCTTTGTAAGCGGATCCGCTAACATCTTTCGTGTACTTATGTGCTCAAGACTTATAATTTGATCCCGAACTTTATCTTTCACAACATAGTACTTTATGTCAATGTGTTTGGCAGCTCCACTTGACTTATTGTTGTGGGCATACGTTCTCTCGGTTCGTTATCGCAGTACAACTTAAGTGGTCTATTGATGTCGTCAACCACTTTTAAACGGGTATGAACTTCTTTAGCCGATTCACCGCCCCGTAGCCTCATAACATGCTACAAACTCGGCATACATTGTGGACGATGTAGTGACGGTTTGTTTTGAGCTTTTCCACGATATAGCTCCTTTAGCGAGAGTGAATACATATCCGGATGTAGACTTTCTATCATCTCCCGCAAAATCGAATCAGTATACCCCACTATATGGAGTGAATCGATCTTTCAGATGTCATCATGAGGCCTTTTGTTCCTTGCAAATAACACAAGACTTTCTTTATCAATTTCAATGTTCTATTCCGAGATTGCTCGAATCGCCAAGTAACCCAGTAACAAATGCTAAGTCGTATGTGTACACTTGAGCATCTTGTAAGCTTCCGACGGTGAAGCATATGGAACCGCTTTCATTTGATCGATCTCATATCGGTTCCTAGGGCATTGAAAATCCCCATATCTCGCGCCTTGACTATAGGTGCAGGTGATGGACTACATTTATGCATACCAAATTTCTTTAAGACTTTCTCTATGTATGCCTTTTGTGACAGTCCCAATACCCTTTGTTTCTATCTCGGTGAATTTGATCCTAGAACGAATGAAGCTTCACTAAGGTCTTTCATATCGAAGTTTGAGGACAAAACTTCTTTGTTTCGATGAGTAGATTAACATCACTACTAGCTAGTAGGATATCATCCACATACTGTGATTAGGAAGATAAACTTCCCATCTTTAAACTTTGCATAAACACGTTGTCCTCAACATTCTCTTTAAACCCAAATTTTCTTATTGTCTTCACAAACTTCAAGTACCACTGTCTTGAAGCTTGCTTTAACCCATAAATCGATTTCTTTAGCGGCATCCCATTCTTTCATTTCCTTCCATGACAAAACCTTTCGGTTGTGCCATGTAAACATTTTCCTCCAAATCCCCATTAAGAAATGCCGTCTTTACATCCATCGATGTAACTCTAAATCATAATGTGCTACTAATGCCATTATGATTCAAGGAATCTTTACATGAGACCGGAGAAAATATCTCATTGTAATCAATCCCTTCTCTTTGCGTAAAGCCTTTTGCCACAAGTCGCGCTTTATGTCTTTCTACATTCCTTGGGAGTCATGTTTAGTCTTGTAGACCCATTTACTGACCTCTGTTTTGGCTCCTTTAGGAATAATTTCCAAGTCCTGCACTTTATTAGTCTTCATGGACCTCATCTCCTCTTCCATGGCCTCAAGCCATTTTGAGGAATTTTCGCTTCTCATGGCTTCTTCAAATGAGGTGGGATCATCCTCCATTTGAAATTCCTCAGTATGATAAATCTGATAATCATCGAAATAGTTGATCTTCTTACTCTTTGAGACCTCCTGGGCCTCCTCATTTGGTACATCTTCTGCTTGAGGTCTTTGTTGCTCCCCATCATCGTGGCAATAGGTTCTATAGGATCTCAAGAACAGGTTCCTCATTATCATTCATTGTTGCCACAGGAGGAACAATAACAGGTGCTGGCACCACAGTGTCTCGCACCGTCGGTGCAGCGACAGCAGGTAGTGTGAAGAATGGCTCTTGAATCATCGGAGTGGGCGCAAACACCCGCTTCTCTTCAAGGTCAATCTCTCGAGCTACCATGCTCCCCCTCATCATTTCATCCTCTAAGAAGACAGCGTGTCTCGTTTCTACAAACTTTGTGTATCTGTCTGGACAGTAGAAACGATAACCTTTTGACTTTTCAGGTAGCCAATGAAATGGCAACTTATCGCTTTGGGATCAAGTTTCCCAAGGTTTGGGTTAAATACTTTAGCCTCAAAGCAGACTCCCCACACACGTAAGTGGTTTAGTGAGGGAACTCTTCCCCGTCCACAATTAAATGCGGTGTTTTGGGCACCGACTTACTAGGCACTCTGTTGAGAATATGAATGGCGGTTTTCAACGCCTCCATCCATAAACTCAATGGGAGTGTGGAGTAGCTCATCATGCTTCGCACCATATCCATCGAGTGCAGTTGCGTCTTTCACTACTCCATTTCTTGAGGTTCGCCCGGCATGGAATATGGGCCACTATTCCATTTTCTGTAAAACCTCGCAAAAGGTCCAGAACTTGTCCATATGGGGTATGTCGACCGTAGTACTCCCCACGATCGATCGGACTATCTTAATCTTTAAATCGTGTTGGTTTTCAATTTCAGCCTTAAATATCTTGAATTTATCCAAGGCTTCATTTCTTTCTTTAATTGGATAAATATATCCATAACGGAGTAATCATCGTGAATGTTATGAACGAGTCATATCCATCCACACTTTTCACGGGAAAAGGACCACAAATGTCTGTGTGAATAATTTGTAGAACTCTGTGCTTCTTTTAGCGTCTTTTTAATTTTCTTTACATATTTTCCTTTAATGCATTCTCTGCATTGTTCTAAGTCCGAGAACTCTAATGGAGGAAGAATATCATTCTTTACTAGTCTTTCTATTCTCCCCTCGAAATATGGCCTAAACGGTGCCATAATTTCGACGACTCATCTAGAGTTCTCTTTCGCTTTCTGTTTACATTCGAGACGAGGATTCAATCACTTTCTCGCACGCAACGTTCTCATTATCGCATACGACATTCACATCATCACACAATGATAACAAATAAAGCTCATTCTGTAATATGGCAATACCAACACATTCTTTATTAAACATTATTTCGCACTTGCCATTTCCAAAATTGCAATCATAACCATCTTTGTCCAAATTTGACACACTAATCAAATTCCTCTGTAAAGAGGGTACAAAAGGACATCTCTAAGTAAAAGAGTGGAGCCATTAGCTAATTCTAATGAAAGATTGCCAACGGCTTCAACTTCAGCTTCGACTCCATTTGCGACTTTAACGCATCTTTCTTTTCTTTGCGTAGTCCTCGTCGAACGGAATCCTCAGAATGAATTAGCAACATGAACAGTTGCTCTCGAGTCAATCCACCAAGTGGATTTGAATATTTCACATACAGCATTCTTTAATAAAGGTAATAATGTTCTCACCTTTCTTAGCCATTATCATCTTTAAATAGTCGGACAATCCTTCTTGTAGTGTCCCGCCTTCTTGCGATGAAGGCACCGGTCTTTGTCTACACAAATTTGTTCGTTGAGGCTGATGTATGAGGCTTTGCCCTTGTTCTTTGAGAAGGGGTTTGTTGTAATTCTTTTCTTGTTTTCCCTCACAAAGTTGATAGCACCACCATGTGAGGATTTGATTCTTTCCTCCTCTTGCACGCACATGGCTATGCACTTTTCCATGTCCCATTTTTGGCTGCATATTATAGTTGACAACAAAGTGTCAAACTCTTTTGGCAAAGAAGCAAAACCAAATGAATAAGGAACTCATCCTTGAGAGCCAAATCCATCGGTTTCAGCTTAGATGCCAAGTTGCTCATTCTAAGAATGTGCTCTCTTATGCCATTGCCACCGCTGTAATCTGTTACAACCGCTTAATCACCTGTGTAGCATAAGTCTTTGAAGAGCCAAAGAACTCGACTCTTTATTTTATCAAGGTATTCAAAGACAAGAACACACTGCAATTGAGCCTGAATAGCGTGCTCAATTGTGTTCTTTATCACAGCCATACATTTCTTGTTGGTGTGGTCCATTTCTTATGATCAAGATCATAAGACATCCGTAAGGGAGCATGATCCTCTGTCTTTTCTCGCCATGCGGTGTCATCCTCATTCTGTTCCTCACCGGTGCCGAGGCTCGGTGGGACGTCTTGTAGTGAGGACCCAGTCCACCTCAACCAAGATAAAAGCTAAATCTATCTTTTCTTCCACTCTCCATAATTATCACCTTTGAGAGTGGGGATTTCTCTAATACAACTCATTAAGTTGTATCCTCCTGAAAAAATATTTCAAATACAGTGAGAACTTAACATCAAAATTATATGCCTTATTTCCAACGTTGGTCAAAAATACGACATACAATTTAAAACAATTTTATCATACATTAAATCTACATCACCGTTGGGCAGAAATAGAAATAATGCATGAAATCAACATTAAAAAATTTATAATACTGATATTAACAACGTTGGTCAGAAAATAACAGTATCATAAATCTCTGGGAATTTTTTATCTATTTTTCCAAAATTAAATTCTCCCGTTGGTTCGAATTTAATAATGAAAAACAATTAGCATTAACTTTTGCAATGAAGCGTAATTATTCTAAAAATAATTCAATATTCGAAGCATTATATCGTAAACATTAATCTCTGGAAAAATTAACACGTTGGTGCAAAATTTACAGAGATTTTGGTTCAAATTTCATTGAAATTCATCAAAAATGCTTCAAAAACAATAAACATAAAAAAACGGATTTCTTGTTCAAAACCGCCATTTGGCCCGGCTGCGCAAATCGTGGGGCCACGGCGTAGCGCCGCCTCTGCGCCGCGCCGCCCGCCGCCTGCCTCGGCGGCCTCTCGCGCGCCTCTCGCGCCACGCCGCGCGCGCGCGCCGCGTGGCCTCACGCACGCGCGCCCGGCCGGCGCGCGCCGCGCGCTCGCTGCCCCGCGCCCGGTCTCGGCCGTTGGATGCGCATCCAACGGCTGAAACCCACGCAGCCCGCCCTTTGGCGCCTCGCGCGATCCATCGGCCGTCGGATGCGAATCCGACGGCTCGTTCTTGGCGCCGAGCGCTCGCGCAACTCTGGCTGGGCGCGAATTCTCGCCGCTGGGCGAAAACCAGCCGTCGCGCTGTCACCGTCCGATCGCATCCGACGGCCGCGCGGCGTTCTCGCCGATCAAAACGCGCGGCGGACGCCCGAAACCTAGATTCATTCCTCCTCTCCCTTTGTCTCCGTCCGCACTCCGACCGAGCGAAGCGGCGAAGCGGCGGCGGCGGCGATGGCGACGCCCACGCCGCCGAGAAGGAGAAGACGCGCCGCCGGAGCCTCTCGCCGGCGCGCGCGCTCCTCGAGAGGAGCGCGCCGCCGAGCGGCTCCGTGTCGGCGCCCGTTCGCGTAGCGTCGGCGATGGCCCGACGTGGAGCGCCGGTGAGCCCGAGACTCGACCGATCTCCCGCGACGCCGGCGACGACGACGCGGCGACCGGCGACCACGCCGGGTAAGACTCTTTTCAGATCTAGGGTTAGGGTTTCGCCCGTTCCCTTCTCTGTTCTTTTCGTTTTCTAGGTTCGGGGTCGTCCTCTGTTCTTTCTTCGCTCCGTCTAGATCTAAAACTAGGATGGCTCGATACCATTATTATAACTAGGTTCTTTAGGTCCCTAGATTAGATCTAGCGGCTATCCTTTCTCTAGGTTCTTGAGGTAATCCGAGAGAGAGAGAGAGGTACCAACCTTCCGTGTAGAGGATGAAGATCCGCCATCGTGGTTCGTCGGTGAAGCTCTGCGCACGGCAGCGACGTTCGGGAAGAGGAGCGGCAGTGGCGTCTCGCGGTGGCGACGATCTCCCGGCCGGTGGTGACTTCCGTCATTGGAGCGCCCTCAACGGATCGGGTTTAGGGTTTGTCGGTGGGGGTGACGGCGGCGCGGTCAACCTCGTGATGCGTGCCGCCCGCCCCCACCTCTGTATTTATAGCCTGGCGACAGGGGCCCACCACCAACGGCCGGGCGCCCCGATCGTATGCTGAACAGGTTGGGCTTTGGCCGTTGGGCCAAGCCCCGAGATCACTCTAACAATTTTAATTGTTATTTTATGTAACTTTATAGTATTATATAATAATAAAAATATAAAATATTTTTGACAAGAAATCTAATAATATAGTTTTAAATATATTAAAATTTAAACATGAATTTTAGGACATCGCTCAAGAGACATGGGAGGCCGGAGGGGTAGTCGTTAAACGGGGTTAAAGTTAAATAATTGCCTCTTTTCTGCGGGCAGGGCAGGGCCGGGCCTGTCTTGGAGCATATCATTGCATCTAAGTTCGGCGTGAAGGAGGGGAGTTATCATGAATGCATGATCCGCGCGTGGAGAACTCCTCCCGAGCAATAATGATATGCTTTTTTATTCAAATACTCCCTCCGATTACTAACTCACCTTAAGATCTAACACAGCTAGTCAAATTCTTCCAACTTTGGTTGCTATACATGAGACTATTTAAGAGGGCTATATATGAACATGACACCATTCGATTACTCACAAAACACTTTCATAGTGTCATTTTTTTTTGCGCATGGTGAGAAAACTATACATTATATGGAGAATGGTGACCGTAGCAACATCAAAAAGGGGGAGTAATTGTAGTTTTTAGATTGATTGTATCTCGTTTCTAGATGTCGTTAAGGTTTCATGAATGCAGAAACTTCACAGGAAATAATTTAATTCCTATATAAATCTGACAAAATTCTTATTTCCAAACGAGGCCTTAATCACAGCGTGGATCTAAGTTTATATAAGTATCCATCTCCAAGCCCAATCATCACATTTAGTTTCCCTATTACAGGAACTTATTCCAAAATGGGCTAAGCATGTACGGTAGTGGAGAGGGGTGGAGTTGGCAAATTTGTGATGGGTGAGGGTTGGGCCGAAACAAAATTCTTTTGTGCCTACGGCAATATTCACTATAGCAGCCTAGCTTTTTTTTCCTCCCTCCCTATCAAATGATTTGATGATGATATGCAGCTCTCAAAATCAGCTTCAAAAACCAGCACTAGCCTCCCGCAACCTCCTCGGTGTCACCTCCCTCATATCGCCGCCAGCCACCCCAGCCGCGCGTCCAGCCTTCAAATCCCCAACTAGATCCAGCTTCTCCTCCATTGGTTCCCCTAGCCATGGCTTGCCTCTCCTCCCCCTACCCGCGTCCGGTCCCTTCTCCCCTTCCACCCCCGCTGCCACCCTCGAGCCAACCGACGTCCTGTTTAGGTGCAGCCCCCTCTGGGACGCGCCTTGACGGATCCAAGCCTCCCACCTCACATCCTCTTTTCTCCACCCCAACATCAACCTACAACCGCAGCTCCCCATCGCCACCTGCCGAAGTTCGGTCGGAGCCCCGCATCCCTCTAATCTGTAGATCTCCACAGCCTCTCGATAAAGCTCTGCCGGAGTCCAGTTGCCTACATGATCTCTGCCCTCAAGAAGAGCGATTGGCCATTCTTTCACCCACCTGCATTGAAGTTCTTCCTCCGCCTATCCCTGAACCTGCTCTGCGAGCCTGCTGCATTGAAGGCAAGTCCTCTCGTAGCCTACAAAATCCTCTCCGGGACAGGGCTCCGTCAAACATTCACTCTGGATGTCACCTCAAGTCAATGGTTGTTGCCCCTCAGCACTTCCTCCAGGCGAAGCAAATTGATGGGAAAGCCAGAGCGAAGCCTCGGTCTCCCCATACCTCCCACTAGTGCCACTTTTCCCGAGGTGAGCTCCCCCGAGCGGCCTTCAATGCTTCACCATCAATGCTCAACAACCCGTCCTCTCGGCATCGTTAGGAGCTCGTCAAACCGCGGTACTGGTGGCATAAAGGCTAGAAGAAGCCTCTCACCACACACTCAAGTTCATTCCTTCCAAACAACTTCCCAACAAGAACCACAACCCCAACTACTGGCTCTTCTTCGACCACACCAAAGGAAGATGCTTCAATTGCCTCAAGTGTGACCACTTAGCTCATTCCTACCATGAGCCCTGCAAGTGCTTCCGCTGCCTTCAGTTCGGCCACAAGGCACGGGATTGCTGACGTGTCATCCCCCCCTGTAGGTCAACCTCAACAACGGTGACTCTCCTCTAGTCGAGAGCATCCACCGGTCGTCGAAGTCATGGCCAGCCACAACCTTGGTGACCTAGCAACCTACCTAGAAGAAGATGCCTGCATCATCCCATCCTCCAGGGAGCTGCAGAGAGAGCAACGAAAGTGCGAAGACTATTTAGCAGTCATCTGGCTTAGCAAGACTAGGCCCGAGGTAGACCTTCATACCGTCGCTGAAGGTATCAGGAGGAGGTTCAACCTTCGGTCCTTTGACTTCTCCATCACTACCCCGAGAACTTCCTCATCATTTTTGCACACAAGCACCACTGCGATGAGGTAGCTGACCTCCAGAAGTTCACCTTCCATGACTTGGATTTCCATGCCCGTCCTTAGAGGCTGCTCTGCCATGCTTTTAGGGTGGCACTCAGGTTCCATGTCAGGCTGTGCCTTGAAGGCCTCCCCCTACATGCCTGGTCTGAGGAGGTGGCCAGCTGAGTCATTGGGAGCAAGTGCTCGCTAGACTGTATTGAGGAGAAGTCACTCCACGAAGAGGACGCGTGCACGCTGGACTTGTGGGCTTGGACGATGAACCTAAGCTCCATCCCGAAGGTAACATGGCTTACTTTCACTAACGGCTCCTCCCATGGCTCATCAATATATAGGCTCGTAGGCAACTGCAATAGAGACTGACCGATGCAAGAAGGGCCTCACTTTCAGAGTACTTCTGCACCTTGACTTCATTGAAGACTTCTCGGCACCCTCCTGAAGCCGACATTGCCACAACAACCTTTGTTCCTTTCAAGCCGGCCAAGCATGGACTATCTTGGTACTCGGGCATTGTCGACAGCACCACAGAGCTCGCCGAAGAGCAACACAGCCAATACCAGAGTAACGAAATGGGCTGGCCTCCTAGAGGAGAAATAGATAACCCCCATCGAAGTAGGCTTGGAAGGCCGGCCTAAGATGGGTGTCGCGGCAAAGACAGCAACTGCGACAAATGACATGACAGTGATGATGATGACCAAAACCACTAATGGGAGACCAACCACTGGGGACACTAGAGGACCTCCACTAATGATGATGGCTATCATGGGAAGTCACAAGTTCAAGAGCGGCTCCAGGACAGGTTGCCTTGGCCGTGCCACATCATTGGTGGAAATCGTCACTGTCAACACGACGTCCCGGCCACCCCATCATCTTTGGATCCCCTTGCCACATGCTCGTTCGACCTTTCGGACTCTCAAGTCTGCAAGCACAACGGCTCCATGGATTCTACCCTACAAGCACTCTTCACCTCTCATGCTACGGCTATATGGAGAGACTTAGCTGACCTCCTCTACACCAAGCTTCGTCAATCCGAGGAAGAGATGATGAGCTACCGCCTCGCATAGCTCTGCAAAGCTGAAGATTTCCTTGCTGTAGCATAGCAGGCTGGAGATCAGCTACTCCTTCCCATTCATCGCGAAGGTCTCTCTATTCTGGTGAACTCCCCCTAGGCTCTGCTTTGTAGCCTTGCTGATCTGAGCTTGGGCCCAGTTCAATAAATGAGCGGGGCATCACTGGGTGCACCAGGACCCAGCCGACCAACAACTACCGTGCCCTCTAATTGCACCTCATCTCTAGTGGCCCACTTTGGTGCCTTCTCAGGTTGTGGCACTGCTTGCCAGAAAACTGTTGGTGTCCCCGGATGATTCATCTGCAGTGATACACCCTACCGACGTGTAGTCTCCAGCTAAAAACTTGCGGTCGGTAGATGGCGCCCTTAAGAAGACACCAGCCATAATGCCACCGTGCAAGCAAGCGCTCGCTTTCACTTCAAAGATGGTACCTAAATCTCAACACCTCATGGAGGAGGACGTCTCGCTAGCCAGGGCCGCCAATTGGTCTTCTCCACTAATAGATCCTTGGGTGCAACGAGGACCCAGAGCGACAACTAGATGTCTCGCCTCTTCCGGCCTCCATGCAAGTGAACCAGGCGACTGGGGCCATCTCTGTGCCTGCTTTGCTGCTGTCAAGGATGACCTCGGAGGCTTCAACCCCCATGGACATGGCCCCTATACCCCAGACCGAAGAACACATGCAGGGTAGCGAGCCACCCTCAGCTGGCATACATTTCTCTCAAGGGATCATGAGCTTAGGCAACTGCAATGAACCGCTAGGGGAGATGTTCTCAACACCGGCGCCAGCGCTACTTCCATTGCCTCCTCTACCGCAGCCAAAGCCCGGATAGGATGCAGCACCCACCTCCCGTCGCGGTGAGCGCATTGCTTACAAGTAGCGCAACAAGCCGCTCCTAAGGCATGCCCAGGAGACCCTCACCCGCTACCTTGGCATCCTAGACGATGAGCAAGCCATGATAGATGAGGCACTTAACTGCTACTTGTCTCTATTCACTAGCCCGCTTCCGCATGAAGCCATTCAAGCTCTCTCTGCCTTGTTCAACTTCAGTCTCGAGCATGCGGCCCACGTCGATGATGCCTTGGCATCACAAGTGGTGGTGATGGGTTGGAGGTTGTAGACGTACCGGCCCAGGAGTAATGTGCTGGCGTTGTGCAAAGTGTCAGGGCTCCTTCAAGGCGTGCCCCTTGATTGAAGCCTATCCTTCCCAGTAGTCCCAAATGGTCAGCTCAGCTCTATCTTTACTTTTACCTTGCTGTCCAGCGCGGCCTTGCATTACGTAATCCCCTCCTATTATGTGGATTTTTGTGGACTCTATGAATGTGTCAACTCCTCTTCGCGGGCTACCTCTCTTCTATGGGTTATACTACCGGGTTCCCCTTTCATTATTGTTAATTCAATTGCTTCCCATGCCTGTCAGTCCCTCAAGTGATCTTCGCTTCTCGCTATGTCTCAAACCACAGCAGCTTCCCCCTTCCGCTTATGCGGTGTGCCGGAGTCTTCGCTCTTTCCATGTTGGGACCTAATTTAAAAAATTCTCAACTAGAATGTCAAGGGCCTTAACTCCCCTACTCGTCAAGTGGCCATTTGCGAGTTGCTTAGTGCCAATCCGTGCCACATCATCTATCTTCAGGAGACGAAATTAGGTTCAATTGACCATCCCATCGCCAGTGCCTGGACTGCCAATCGGATGCAGGACTTCTTTTTCCTGTCGGCCGACACCACACGTGGAGGCATCTTACTCCTCTGGAATGCTGATTTTGTGCACATCTCCAACTGTCGCAGCCGGGACTTCTCCCTAACATTGGACGTTATGATCAAAAAGTGTGCTACCGAGTTTGTCTTGATGATAGTGTATGGCCCATTCATAGACTTGGACAAGGCGAGCTTCTTAGCAGAATTGCATCTTGTTAAGCCTACGGGTGGCAGCGGGTGGTTGCTCCTAGGGGATTTTAATCTCATTTACAAAGCAAGCAACAAAAACAACCATAATCTAAACTGTCGGCTCATGAACCAATTTCACAACGTTCTGGACATATGCGAGCTTAAAGAGATCCACCTTCAAAATAGAAAGTTCACATAGAGCAATTAAAGGGAAAATCCAACGCTTATCCAATTAGACAGACTCTTTTGCAACAATGCTTGGAACACCACTTTCAATGGTCAAACCTTGCATGCCCTGGCACATCAACTCAGACCATTGTCCCCTCCTCTCGAACATGGTCGGACCTTGACCGCTTAGATGCTTCCACTTCAGAAACTTCTGAATCAGGCTCCCTCAGTTCATGGATGTTGTCCAACAAGCATGCGAGGAACCAACACATAGCCGAGAGCCCATCCTTCGCTTGAGTAAAAAATTGGCTACCACTGCAAAAAGATTAAGGGTCTGGAGCAAAACCCTCTTCCCAAGTGCCAAGTTGCAGCTCCTCATGGCCCAAGAGATAATGCTCCACTTGGAGATTGCTCAAGAATCTTGCTTGCTCTTGACGGAACATTCAGAACTTCAATCACGCCTTAAAAAAGGAACTTGGGACTTGAAATTACCGAAAAATCCCACAAGAAATAGATGTTCGTAATCAACAGGCTCAAAGAGGGAGATGCAAATACAAAATTCTTCCACATCCACATGAACTCGCGTAGGTGCAAAAATTTCATCCAGCAGTTGGTCAGGGAGCATGGGGTGGCGGTAGCTCATGAGGATAAAGCGGAGATCCTTTTCCAACATTTTGACCACATCTTTGGCCGCTCCTCAACCACTTCAACCACCTTCAACTGGAACACTCTCCAACTACCACGCCTAGACCTCCATCTCCTAGCGACCGCTTTAATTGAAGAAGAGGCTCATGCAGCCATTCTCGATTTACCCATGGACAAAGTGCCTGGTCATGACGGCTTCAATGGGAACTTCTACCAGGCCTGTTGGGCCGTTATTAAGAGTGATCTCATGGCAGCTTTGAATGACTTCCTCAACCTGAGGACAACAAATCTCCCATGCTTAAACACAGCAAACATCGTCCTTTTGCTGAAAAATGACAAAGCTCAATCTACAACAGATTACAGACCGATTAGCCTCATCCATAGCTTCTCTAAAATCATAACAAAAATCTTAGCTAGGAGGCTTGCTCCCTTCATGGATGAGTTGGTATCACCCTGTCAGAGTGCCTTCATAAAAGGTAGATGTATCCAAAAACAATTTCCTCTATGTCCGCAACCTAGCAAAAAATACCACCGGCGCAAGACACCATCCCTCCTACTAAAACTTGACATTGCAAAAGCTTTCAACTCCATTTGTTGGGACTATCTCCTCAACCTGCCTCAAAAGCAAGGCTTCCCTCCACAATGCAGAGACTGAATTTCGTGCCTTCTCTCAGCCTCCACCTCAATGGTCTTGCTCAATGGCATTCTCAAAAATAAAATACATCGCAGAGGGTTACGATAAGGTGATCCGCTCTCTCCCTTCCTTTTTTATTCTCTCAATTGATCCCTTGCAAAGAATCTTAAATATTGCAATTTTCCATGGCCTTTTGCAACCGTTGGATGGCCGTGCGACTTCCCTATGAACTTCTTTGTATGTGGACGATGCGGCCATCTTTGTAGCGCCGCAACAGGAGGACATGCAGAATTTCATCCGGATCCTTCATAACTTCGGCAATGCAATGGGGCTTCAAGTCAATCATCAAAAAAGCCAAAATTTTCCTATTCGTTGTGAGCAAATCGGCTTACACACCACTCTACAAGAGTTGTTGGCTGAGCTTACTTCCTTCCCACTTCAGTACCGAGGCCTTCCTTTCGCACTCAAAAGGCTACGTTGAATAGACTTCTAGGTGCTACAAGACAAATGTTACCCACCTAGCTGGATGGCGCGGAAAGCTGCTGTCTCTGGCGGTAGGAAAATCCTTATCAAAACAGTCTTATCAGCCCAATTCACTTACCTTCTAATGGCCATCAAAGCACCAAAATACGTGCTTAAATCCCTCAACAGGCGAGCTTGTCATTTCCTCTTGGCATGATCAGAACAATTGTTGGGGGCAAATGTAAGGTTAACTGGGACAAAGTTTGCAGGCCAACTCACCTAGGGGCCCTAGGCCTCTTGGACCTCGAGCGCTTCGCTAGGGCTCTTAGGCTTTGATGGCTTTGGCATGAATGGGATGCCGTAAACAGACTTTTGTATGGTATGGAAACTCCTTGTGATGGCCAAGATCAGGAGCTCTTTGTAGCTATGACCACTGTGCACATCGGCGATGGAAGGAAAGCGTCCTTTTGGAACTCGTCCTGGGCGCATGGCAACTGTCTGTGCGATATCGTGTCGGCCATCTTCAACACCTCCAAAAGGAAAAAAATCTCAGCGTGCAAAAAATGTTATCAAATAACGGATGGCTATAGGAGCTCGATCTGTCGCCAGGCCTAACGGTACAACACATTCAAGAGCTGGTAGCCATTTGGGGGGCTTATTTCTACAGTGCCCCTACAAGTTAGCAATGACGATTCCATTTCTTGGAACCTGACCATGAATAGATCTTATAGTGCTGCCTCTGCCTATAAAGCTCAGTTCCTAGGAGCAACCCACACCTCAATAAATGATCTCGGTTGGAAGACTTGGGCACCACAGAAATACAAAGTATTTGCCTAGTTGGCCATTCAAAAAGGAACTTGGGCAACGGATTGCCTATCTCGGCGTGGGTGGCTGAACTAGATTTTTTGCCCTCTCTGCATGCACAAGACAGAGACCTTACTTCACCTTTTGGCCCAACGTCGCTATTCCAAAAGAATTTGGGCAGCCATCGCGCAATGGACCCTCACCAACTCCTTGAACCCGGAAGCCTGGGAGACCTCATCCTCCATTCAACATTGGTGGGAGCCCATTACCATTTTACTTGGAGCTCCTCGGAAAGCGACAGCCTCTCTTGTCATGAGAAATTTGGAAGGAAAGAAACTCTCGGATTTTCATTCCATGGGAAGCCGGTAACTGGGTCTTTGCAGGAGCTAGCAGACTTGTGGAGTTACCTTTTATTCCTGTAACATCTTAACTCCTTAACTTTTTCTTTGTTTGGTCCCTTACATACTCTTGATTCTCCTCTCTTAGTTAACGGGGCGGCACTCGTGCCCCTTTCAAAAAATATATGCAGTTCTCTTGCATATTCTCGAATAAAAAAAACGTTAGCAGCCTAGCCTGGCCGCTACCTTCACCTCAGAGGATCGCGTAGCAAACCACCGCCCAGGTTAGCCAACGGCCCACACAGCCAGTCGGCCCATGCGGGCAGCAGCACCGCTACACGTGACCGACAACAGCGGTAGCACTAGTGCAACCCAAGAATCAGCAGCACATGCAGGTTCGTTGTTCTCCCCTCTAGGCCTCCACGGCTCCACCTCCCCCCCCCCCACCCCCCTCTTTCCTTTTATTTTCAAATTTTTGACAGATGTTTTAGCAGGTATTTTTCCTCATGTGTTTTTCCCACCAATATTTTATCAATTTTTTCTTGAACTAATTGCCTCGATTTGTTCCGTGAATATTTTTCATTTATTCCGCTAATTGTTTTAAATTATTTCACTAATAAGTTTGAATTGTTCCGCGAGCATGCCTAATTGGTCCAAGTAATGTTTTTGTTTCTTCTAAACATTATGTTGAACTATTGGAACGTCATCAACAAACTTTTGGAACATTGAAACAGAATGCATGCAATATTAGTCATTCCCCCTTAGAACTTAGGCCAATGTACGTTGCTATCAAGATACATGATGCAGATTTTCCAAAGGAAAAAAGTCTATGCAACAGTACATATCAACTATTGGTACAACACGCTGCATAGTCTGGTACTGGTAAATAAAATGGCTGGCCCTTGTGTTTCTTAATCAAAGTAGGGGCGCCTCTCTTTTACTTGAAAACAAAAGGATGGCCAGACGCCATGTTTAATGCCTGTCTCAGATCTGCAACAAATAAATGTACACAGTTCAGGTTAAGGTTCTAATTGCGCATCACACTAAACAAACAAGCATGGACAATGACGAAACAACTATACAAAAGAAAACAAGATTTCATCCATAATTAAGAGCTCAGGACCTGAACTGTCCTCCCATGCAAGGTGCACGCATCGCTGAGCCCACAACAACATCAATGGAGCTTTGTTACAAGACCAGCCGTTATGGTTTATTTGCTAGTCCTCGAGCTCGACAAGCTGAGCTCTTCTCTCAGCCGCTTTCTTCCTGACGAAGATGCCCCACCGCATGGCTGCCTTGATTTTGAGCCACCCAACAACGGCTTTCCCAGGTGCGCGAGTACGGTCATCCTCAAAGTTGAAGTTCGGGGAAGGCGGCGGCATGTAGGAAGGAAAAGTGAAGCCGTCGTCAGTCAGGTTGGTCGACGCGCCACCCATGCTCAAAATCCGCAGCATCTGTTGCATTTCTTCGTTCTCTAGTATCTCATGGCTCCTCATCCTGATCCCCTCCATCAAGTAGTCGTCAACCCCACCAGCACGGTTCTCCTGCGGCTGCGACCATTCATCGAAAGGATTCAGGCCTGCCGGCTGCATGGACTGACCAAGTGCTGGGAATTCGAAACTCTGCTGCTCTTGCTGTGGAGGCCCTAATGCCAACATATTGGAGCCTCCAGAAGCTTGAGTCTGAAGGGAGGACCCACTGAACTGGCTTTCAGGTGACAATGAACTCTCATATTGCATGGTGATGTTTGCAGGGATGTTCTGAGGATTGGCTGTGTATCTTGCTGCCTGGTTTCCATTATATGCGTTTCTAGCTCCATCTGCTCAACAGACCAAAGAAAGTCAGTAATACAACAACATATTAGCAACGACATAATAAATTCACAGATATCATGTGACCTGCACATCCATAATCAGAAGCAGCAGCATGTTTATTTATGATGTCCAACCAACAATGGTTGACTTCCATGAAGTCAAAACTGAAGTATTGAGAAAGTAGTTAAAGCAGTTTGCAGCCAAGATACAAGTGCTCTAAATGGGCCCTACTTGACATTTGTTCTGTTATAATTCAATGCATGCTGCATCACATTCTAGTACCCTTCTTATTATACTATCTGGGCAGGTTACAATGACGATGAGAATTGAAGACAAGAAAATCATTTGAAACACAATGAATAACCATATGAAAATAAACTATAAGGAAACTTTAGCAACATTGTGCACATTAATATTGATCAATGAGGATGAGGATGAGCAGGTGTAAACTGAAATCAGTGGGCTAAGTCATGAAAAAAAAGGTAAATGAAGCTCAACATATTGAAAAAAAAGGTGGCTGCTAAAGCATGGTTAAAACAACAGTGGTGAACAAGAAACCTTCACAGGATGTACCTGGATTGTGAATTTAAAATCTTATTACCTTCACTTGTAGTACCCGTGGATGTTTGCCCAGCTTTTGCTGGCAACGACAATTGTTTCTGTGCATCAGCCGAACCATATGGAGCAGGGTTGCTTGTCAAGGTTGCTGCAGTGTCACTTCTTGTTGTGACAGATTTCTTTTTCTGCTTGAAGCTCAGGAGTGCCTTGCCATCATATTCTACAACATGCATCCAGTCCTCGTATGCTTTCTTTACCAATCCATCAGCATAAACCTGCAATCAAGTTGAGCAAGGTTGTAATGTATTCAATATAACATTAGTGCTCCTGTTGTCAACTGTATAATGATCGAGTTAAAAAGTACACTCTGTATTCAATGGATTATTATTAGGAACAATGATTTAGCTGAGAAAATAGAACATACAGAATCAAGACATCCAAAGTTCCTAGGTACATAGCACAAATAACTTGGAACATGGATCACCCAGAATGTCAGCAGGAAATTCACTCTAATTATTGTTGGCACTGACTAAACATATCCAAAAGAAAAGGTTTCATGAAGTTTTACTTTCATTTTTTTTCTTGAAAAGAGAATGCTGATAATTCAGCCACAGGCATAATCTGTTCACTACCTAGCACACCATCAGACTGAGCATCTAAATATCAACTAATGAAGTGCTGGAGTTTCAATAAATGGTACCAACCTAAATCGACAGGGAGGGTTTTCCAATATGAGGGGAAGACAAATTACAGTAATTTCATAAGCTATCCTACAGATATACTATATTGGCATCCACTGAAAGCAAGATACTGAATATTAGCTAGAGTGCACTGCAAATTTATGTATATTCTTGGAAGGCTCTGGATGTGAAGTGACTGTGTGGGACTCAGGCCAACACCAGTGATACAACAGTGACCTACAGCAAACTGAGACAAGTTTGGAGTGTCCTGTACCAAATTGCCCCATGGTACCAAAAATCAGCTTTACAGCACTATTCAAAATTATAGATGTCATCAGACATATGACAATGCAGTTGGCAGAGATTCAAAACACAACAACATACCAACCTTTTGGTTGTCAGTGAGATTTTCAGCTGAAATGAACTGATCATCAGCAATCAAACCAGTGAACTCATAGATGTTATTGAATACTGCACTGACATTTCTTGAGTCACTAGCATAGTATACGTAATGCTTTCCACTTAAGACACAAGTCTTTGCATGCTCAACAAGGCTTTCCCACATCTTATTTGACATGCCGCTGCCAAGAATCTACACAGAACAACGGGTGTTAGATCATAAACCAAACTCTCCATAACTACAATCCAGTAGCATGCATTGTAGAACTTACACTACGTAACCTCTGCTGATCCCTAACAAGAAGCCGGAGAAAATCTTCAACTGTATAGATCCGACTTGCATTTAACTTCTTGTGGAATGCACCATCCTTGCCAATCTTTTCTAATCTCCAAACGTCATCCTTTAGGGCAGGTGGGTAGTGTTTTTTGTACACTACAAAATACAATATCAGCATGCATAACAACTAACGTTAGATCATCTAATGATATGAGTAAATCAACAATGTATGGCACACGTACATTCCCCTCTGTGATCCTTAACAGTAAAAGCTTCTGTCTTCGCCTCCCTCACATGAATACCTTCACAAAAACCAGGGGCAACCCTCAGCCCAAGTCTGAATTTTCTGCTTCTTATCCAGCTGGAGTTGTCAGTGAAGATAAGCTCCCCTATGGTTCCAACACCTTCTTTAAGAGTCACCTGAAGGTCACCTGTCAAAAGAGGTCTCTTCCCTTCACGCTCCTTGACAATGTGGACTTCAAACTCTTCTTCTGTCCAACCCTCATCTTCCTCTTTATTAAAGTCACCCTCAAGCACAAGAACATCCAGTTTCGCAAACGATTCGGTTCCCGAAGTAACAACGCATCCAGTGTTTGCATCCAGCAGCACAACATGTATCGCTGCTCCCTGCTCACCTTCTACTTTTCCACCCGTAAAGAGTGGGAGAGACAACCTACTTCTAAATTGAAGCTGAAGATTTCTCCCATCAGGGCCTTCAATCCTTTTGGGAGAGGACCTGTTTACAACATGTATCAGCATATCATATCTCAGAAGTTTTTAATGTGGCCAAACCACATCTGTAAAAATAAATCTGAAATTCTCAGATAGATTCATCCCACAAGTGTCACCAGGAAGAACAAGTTAATGATACTGTACCTTCCTTGAATTCTAGCAGGACCCAACTTGGCCAAAGCACGCTCTACCTCTTCACTTACCTATTTCCAGCATATAATGGAACAGATTGATCAATAAAAATGTTGTATACGGGCTCTACAGGGGAAAAAACAATCCAACAACCAATGCTATAAGTGCTTTAACTCACAACTCTTCGGAGAATTGGCTCCAGCGATGAACAAAGCTTCTGCAAATTGTCCACCTTGAGAGCTTCAACAATGACACTGCAGCATGTGTCATTTGTTAAGTGATCAAAATCTCAAGCTGTTGTAGGTAGGTTACAAAGTTTGCAATTCAAAGGGTACAGACAACAGTACGGTAGCATATCTACTAAACTTCCCCAAAACAACTCTGAGAAATTTTAGCATTTCACTTGACTGTCGGACCATTGCATTCAATATATTAAGAATGTTTCATTGTGGATAAATTTTTGCATAGCATTTCTGATGTGTCCACCCCTTTGTGCACACCATCAATAAGGTTCCACACTTTCAAGTTATAACTCAACAGAACAAGCAAATTAATCAGGAGAAATCAACACTAGAACAGCTTGGCGTCAATACGTACTGATATTGAACTTCAATACTGCTCATGTAACAAAACATCATCCATTCAATAAGCAAAATAATTCATAGTTACATCACTGATTCTGAAACTGGAAAGAATTCCATACAGCACTCTTCGAAATTTCGCTCTTAGAAATTTCTAGAACAAGCTATGCCTAATTGCCTATAACAGGCCTTTATCTAACTATAACAAAATCAGAAAATACCACCATGCAGGGAGCAGAGAGCTCTTTCTGTCAGTTGGTGCTCTGACACAGAACTGAACAGCACTCAAAGGAGCACCAAGTCCCAACCAAAGGCATCACGTATGGACCACGGTACATTTTGGACTCATAATTATCCTCTCGAGTCACTTGCTTAGTTCCTTTAGCTTCCAATAATTAGCACACGTGTTATTCTCACAGAATCGCTTGGGTCCGGCTTCCAATCCCACAACTTCACCGATTTAACTAAAAAAGGATTAGGCGAACTTCCAGCTCCCTACTTTGAGCTGGTATTACAAGCTTAACAGCAGCATTAGCTATACAATTACTTCCCTCAGTCATCTCAGTCGAATCACGCTAAGGATATAAATTTCCTCCCAATTAAGGCAACCGACAACCTAACCCACCAAATCGAAAACCCTGACTAGTCACCCCGCGCAAAGTGGCTACCGAGTTCATCAAACACGCACCTTGCAAGGGCGGGCACGCGAGGCCGCTTGGACGCATGGTCGTCGTCCCCGCCGCCGCCGCCGGTGGGGTCGAGCACGCGCTTCGAGCCCGACCGCTGCAGGCTCCGCCCCGGCCGCTGCATCGCGCCAAAAACCCTAACCCTGGTCTCGTCCTCCGCCGTCGCCGGCGCCCGTCAGATCTGCGCCCACCACTACCACCACGAATCCAGGTCAAAATAAAAATCTCCAAAAAATATCCAAAAAAATCAGCAACCAGAGACGAATCGGAGCTGCTGGATACCGAATCGCGGCCGCCGGCGGAAACTCCGACGAATCGAGAGGGCGGCGGGGCGCGCGCGCGCGCGCGCGAGAGAGAGAGAGATCTGCGCGGCTCACGTGTGATTGACAAGAGTGTGCGGGAGTGAGCGCCCCTGCGCCTGCTTGTTTTTGTAGTATCCCTTGCCTTGCCCTTTCTTTACGACTTTATGTCTTGTTTACTTGTCGCGCTTCGCTTGCCTCGGCAGGCGCGGCTCGTCCACCGGTCTCTCTCCCTGACGCGCCGGGCCCACGGGAGCGGATGACACGTGGGCCATGTATGTGTGGGCCCGGTGGTCAGTGGCTAAATAGTTATTGGGGGTTGTTGAGCGTGATCTGTGCGGCTGGCGGCTTAGAGGGAAAAGATGGCCGGACTACATGATTGGATACTCTTTTCCCGGCGAGGGTGTCGTGCACTGCCGCTCATTATTGCGCTTCTCTCTGACAGGTAGGCCAGGAATCCTCGGTCCACCTGTCAGTGGGGTACTTGCGAGGTCAGCGGTGTGACTGACAGGTGGTCCCTCTGGAGAGGGCCACCCGACAGTCGGTGGGTTTTCTTGGTTGGTGAAGGACCGCACAGGTGGCGCCCGGCACTGTAGCTAGCCAAGGTCGCCCGGATCTTCTGTGGCTCTGGGCGCCTGTGCTCCGTTGGTGTACAAAAGTTCCTGTAGAGAGTGCAGTATGGGTCTGTTTGGTTGGCTGCATAGGGGTGGCTCGTATCAGCGCATGCAGGGAGATGGTGTTTGGTTGCCTGCATGGAGGAGAGAGCCTGCATGAGTGAATGCAAAAAATCAACTGGAGCCAGCCGAGAGAAACGTGGTCGAGGAGCTTCCTCCTCGGCCCAGCCACGCTCATGCAGCTGCATGAGCACATACAGGCAACCAAACAGCCCCTATTTGTTTGGGTGGGACCAGCGTTCCACGTAGGCGTAATGCGGACCTGTAAAGAAGCTGAAAGGATTACGGGTATGTCTTTTTATCTCGGCTTGATTTTGGGCTGCTAATAAGCGAGAGTACGAAGTAACAAAAACTCATATGTAATTTTAGTTGATATAAATGAATTCGTTATAGTTATAATATAATTAACTTGTAGATTTTGTATTGAAAAGATAGTCTATTTAAAAACTAGTTCTGTAAAAAAATTAAAAAGTAGTTTTAAAAATTGAAAAGGAGAGACACTGTTACACTGGGCCAAGGGAATTGCACGGTTTGCATGAATAAAGCAAATGTGTCATAAGTGGTAGTAGTACCTTTTACCATCAGCAACAATTTCCGTTACTCGGCTGGTCACCCATTTTTTTGTTCCCCAAAAGCGCTTTAGCCATGGGTGAATTGTGCTGCTCTAAAATTAGCTTAGCTTCTACAGAGCTGTGAACAAAAGCATGGAGAGTGGTTAAAAGATAGGGAATTTGGTGTTTCTGTCCCTGTTCTGAACTGCAAATGTGATTTTACCCCTACTTTTTTAATTTTGTGATTTTGCCCTCGCGATTTTGAAATGAAGACTCCGTTTACCCCTGTTTTCTAACACCGTTAAGACTGGAGGATTAAATGGTAAAGAAAAAAAAGAAAACAAAAGATACCCACGCGAAAAGACAAGAATACCCCTCTTACCTTACCCTTTCCATCGGAGCCTCCCACCCACGCAATCCATCCCGAGAGACCGAGACCGAGGAGCGCGCGACGCGAAGGCTAGGGTTAGGGTTTCTTCAGAGCTGCGGCGGCACTCCCGGCGGCGGCCTCAGAGCGACGCGCGACGCCCCCGTGAGCGGCGCCCTCAGCGCGGCCCCCGAGCACGGCGGCGCGCGGACGCCCCAGCGCGGCGACCCCGAGCGCGGCTCGCGCCGCCCCAGCGAGGCGTGCGGCCGTCCTCGAGCGCGGCGGCGGCCGTCCTCAGTAGCGCGCGGCGGCCGCCCGTGTGCGCGCGCGCCGTGGAAGGCGAGACAGGGTGCCGCACTCGACGCAGGAAAGGTGAGCGGTGGAGCCCGACGTGGGTGGATATCGGATCTCGAAGTCGCCGCATCCTCTTCTCGCTCCTCCGCTATAACCGTGGGCTCTCCACCAACTCTGACGTGCGCCACCCCTATCCCCTTGATTAGCTCTCGCTAGCTCTTGATCCGATGTAGTATGTTTGGGAAGCCTATGATTTTGGTATTCGGCCAAGGGATTTTGGATCCGGCATGTACATTTGGGCGGATTTTACCCCCCTAGAGCACCATGATTTTTGCGGGTTTTGATCTAGATTCAGGTTGAATGATTAGGTCTAGAGTTTGTTTATTTGAGATCCGTTGGTCAATGTCCTGTCGAAATTGCGTAGATCTTTCGATCGACTCGTAGGATCAATTGGATCAAGGAGGGTAGCAACCTTGGGCTATGCTAGGTAAAAACGTAACTTTGTGCTAAAAATCCTACCTTGCTGTATAGAGTTGGAATCTTTACCGTAGTTCCTCTCGTAAGATGAATTTGGCACTGAAGCTTGGTTCTTTATCGCTAGTTTGAGTAGTTGAGTTACTTAAATCAAACAACCAGAGCTTTTACAAATTTCGCACACATGTTACCACAGGTTAGTGTTCGGTCTCATTAGAACTTTGACATTGTATAGCCTTGTGTTAATTTGTATGTGTTAACTCAAAAATATGTGCTGCTTTTTCTTCCTGCCTGAAAGCAATCCTAGTGTTTATCATTATAGGATTGTGAAGGAAAAAATACTTCTAGTCTGTTGAGTTTATGTGATCGCTGTTGCTATTGATTAGTGATTACTACGACGGTTGCACCTAGGGTAGCTTGATTTGTTATAACCTGCCAAATTACTTTCTTCACGTATCGTCCTTGCTATATCATTATCATGGCCTGGAAAGCTATAACTCCAATTTTCTGAATCGCACAGAAGGAAGCATGTATCTTCGAATATGCACACTAATTTATCTCTCAAATCCCCAACTTGGTCCTCTCTCATGAATGCATTATCAAATGATTCAGATTCTATAAATGGTTGTGGTCGCTAACATGTTATTGAACTATTATAAAATAGGGATATATAGACTATTGACCATATGTTCTGCACCATATACTTCTCTAGTTGTACTCTCACATGTAAAAAGAAGAACGAGCTAGTGTAGAAACATTAATTTGAAGTTTCTATTATCTGTTCAATTAATCTTGAGTTGCAGAACCTGGAGTTTAAAGCTGATAGGAAAGGGTGACATGCATGTAGGGTTTAAAGCTGTAGAACCTGGAGTTGCAGATGGACTCGCAAGGATTCAGGACTTCAATTCAATTAATCTTGCAACTGGAAGGGGAAGTGGAAGTGGAAGGGGACGGGGTAGGGGAAGGGGAAGGGAGACACAAGAGGACATTAATGAGCCAATGTAAGTCATGCATCCCTTGCTGTCCATTCCTATTTTTTTTTCAAATTTAATCATTTCTAACTTTACTAACATGTTTTCTTCTCTCCATGTGTAGGGAAGTGGTTCTGCAGTGCAAGGGAAGAGGAAGAGGGTCGGGAAGGGGAGGAGGGTCAGAGATGACAGAATGAGACAATGTAATTCATGAACGCATTGCTGTCCACTACAATTTTTTGGAAATTATAACATTTCTAATCTGTACTAACTTGTTTTCACTCTCTCCATATGGCGTGGAAGTGGTGTGCACAGGAAGGGAAGGGAAGAGGTTGGGAAGGGAAGGAGAGGAGGAACTACTGGGAGACTTGCTAGTTTGTTAGGTCTTAATGGTTGAATGTGATGTTTGCCAATAGAGATCTAAAAACCCAATGCTAGTTGCTACTTTTGTTTGACATGTCATGCGGACCTGTATGTTGCAAGGTCATATGGATATGTTGGTATGCCATCTAGACATTAATATGACATGTACATGTATGGCATGATATGTTGGTATGTTGGTATGTTGCAAGGTCATATGGATATGTTGGTATGTCATCTAGACATTAATATGACATGTACATGTATGACATGATATGTTGGTATGTTGGTATGTTGCAATGTCATATGGATATGTTGGTATGTTGCAATGTCATATGGATATATTGGTATGTCATCTAGACATTAATATGACATGTACATGTATGTCATATGGATATGTTGGTATGTCATCTAGACATTAATTGTGTTTCTTTGAATTTTCGCATAAATGCTGTCGAAATTTTGCAAAATTTGACAAATTTTGTCCAGATTTATATTAATAAAACGAATCAATAAATTTGTGTCTAATTCTGTTGACAACATCCCTACCAAATATGTCAAAACTTCAATTTCGAAATAGGGGTAAAATCACAAAGTTATCTAATAAAACAGGGGTAAAATCACATGGGCAAACTTGTCTATTCGTGCAAAAGTTAACACCGTTAACTGCCTTTAACGGAATAGGGGCAGACTCTCCCTTCAGTTCAAAAATACAGGGGTAAAATCACAAAGTTTAAAAAATGAGGGTAAAATCACCATTTCGCTTGAAAACGAGGGTATGAACGCTTAAGCCCCTAAAAGATAAGTATAGCACAATACATTATTCCAACTCGAATAAGAGCGTTCTAAACGCGAGTTCACCTGGACCAACAATCCACACCTTTTGATGAATTTTTTGAGATCTGTGCAATCCAGAGTTTATCTTTCTTTAACTGGTATTTTGGGCTAATATGAATAGCGCTAATAGTCCCATCAAAAAAGTTGCCTAGGCTCCGCTCATTTTAATTTGGGCTTCCGGCTTCTTGCTTATTTTTCACTATTCAACAATTTCATTTTTTTGGTTTTTTTAACTTTTTTGTCGGTTCTATTTTTCCTGTATTCGTTTTGTACTGTCCGTGATGAGTTAACCTGTTTTTTTATTTTTAGTTTTTTTAAATTTAATTACGCTAAATAAGCCACCATCAGTTACAATATTTTTTAACCAGCTACAATAAATTTTAGCTAAAAGCCATCTAAAATAAGCCCTTTTGAGCAGGAAGCGCATCGTTTACGTCCCGTCAGGAGCGCTTTTGGGCGGGCTAAATGGATTTTGAATCTAGTTAACTAGCCACATAAGCGTGGCGCAACGCCACGCCAGCCACCGTGTGGACCGAAGTAAAAGAGGAAAAAATTCGCAGAAAAAAGAAAGCGAAGGGGTTTTTTCACAAAAAATCGTGGGACTTTTCGCAATAAAAGGAGATCAGAGGGGTTTTTTCGTAAAAAACCGAGGGCCTTTTCGGAAGAAGTAAGGGCCTGTTCGTAATTACGGGAAACCTCGGGTCGCTACCCAGCAAAAAAAAATATACAGGGGCTTATTCAAAAAAATGTAGGGACCTTTTTGCGATAACAGAGGACCTTTACGTAATTTTTGAAAAACTCAGGGAAAGTGCCTCGGCTGGCCGTACGCAAATTTTCTCCGCCACGCGTCAGCCGGCCGAGCGCTGGGGGCGACGTGGCTAGCCTCCCTGCCCGCGAATGCTACCGCTTATACTTCGGTTACGATGCTGTCCACTGTCATTATCTAAACTAATAATCCACTAGTTCAAATTATCCTACATCCACCCAACAATTACCTGCTCCACAGTCATGACCTTAACTACGTTCACACCACAATATGCACCCATAATTACACCATCCTAAAAATGTTCGCACCAGATTAACTCTCCTCCATTCTCTCTCCTTACCCAACCATATCCGACGGTCATCCTTCAATGGATCTGCAGTACCCTACCGCATCCCTGACGCTCGCAGCTGCATGCAGGTGATCGTCTTCTTTTCCAGACCCGCAGATCGTTCATCCCCGCCCCGGCGGGCGCCGCTCCCGAAGGCCGCGCCTCCCCGCCTCGCCTCCCGTCTCCCGGCGGGCGCCGCCTCGCCTCCCCGCCTCCCAAGGGCGCGCTCCACCGCCTCCCCGCCTCTCCCAGGCCGCCCTCCCGTCTCCCGCCTCCCGGCGGGCGCCGCCCACCGCCTCCCGTCTCCCCAAAGGCCGCGCGCTCTCCAAGGCGCGCCCTCCGTCTCCCGAAGGCCGCCGTCTCCGCGCCCCGGCGCGGCGCCGCCCCGAAGGCCTCCCAAGGCCGCCGCTTCAAGGCCTCCCCCAAAGGTCGCCGCCTCCACCGCCTCCCCTGAACCGAAGCGAGGCGCACCCGGCCGCCGCCTCGCCCGAAGCTACTCCCGGCCGCCAGCATATATTTCAGCTTAGGCATATATTTGCAAACATGTAGTTTCCTTATTCAATTGCAATTTCAGCTTAGGCATATATTAGCCAGTCTTCATTACTGCTGTTCATTTTCTTATTTTCTGTTTAGTCCAATCTGATAACCTTCAAGAATCTCAGTTTTGTTGTTAATAGGAAATTATACTTATGGATGAATATGGCGCTTTGGTCATGGTCAATTGTGTAAATCCTATTGTTTGAGCATGCTCAGGGCCTACGTCCCCCATTAGTAATGGCTCATCCGTTAGGTGTTATTGCCAAAGATGAACTTCCTAAGAAGTTTCAAAATTCCATCCTGCAATTTTATGTAAAATAGGAATCTTGGAGACTGTGAATTGAACATGCACAGCACGATTAGTTCCTCACCACTCAACTAAATTTGGCAATGAGCTGACCACTTAGGCCCTGTACTTGTATGAACAATCTTTATTTACTAGGTTATATGTCTGGTTGTGTACCTAATATACAAAGCAGATATTCAGAAATCTGTCCCTTTCTTAAGTCATGGATTAGATCATTAGAACCATCAAAGATGTGTGCTTGTTGATGGATGTAAAGGGTGTTTCTAATATTGTTGGCATTTTTCTGTTAGTTTGAATATATTGCTAATGATGTATTACCCTGTTGCCATAGCAGAAATCCGTACACAAGTTGCATTTGGGCAAGGGAACTCTTCATATGCAAGGTCTTATCCTAAACAAATAGTTATTCATCAGGTATTGGTGTAAGATTTTTATCTTCATTGTTTTATGTTTTTAGCTAAACCATCCAATAAATAGTTTAATATATGTTCTGAAAATTGGATAAATAAAAGGCCATGCACTTTTTTCGTAGTCTGTTGTCTGACATTGCAAATTTTCTCTTTTAGAAGGAAATGCAGAATATCGAATACTTATTTTAACTGTACAAATTGCTGTATTTTGGATCTTAACACCCTTCGTGTCCATGCATATTCAGATGGTTCAGATCCAAAAGTACCAAAAGAATATGCTGAGCCATGGGTGAGTGGGGATACTAGGTTTCCAAAATGTGAATATCTTCCTTCGCAGTTTGCAAACCTCATTAATTTAATTTCCCCTTTTCACAGGACTATACCTAAGCATTGTAGTCTTTGTGATTGATGCAATTCACTTGTATTTGGCAGGGTTATATTGTCGAGGAGAAAATGAAGCAACAATCTGTGAGTGACAAATTGTAATTGCAACCAGACATCAGTCATTGGTATGCCTCCAATATCAACTCCCTCAAACTAAAGTCAAAATGGATATGATTTGAGAGCTTTCTTTAATAGTCCACAAACACCTGTTCATTTTATTTTTTACAAATTTTATTTTGTTTTGTATTGGTCTGCTGATACATTGTCTGTTATATCTTGGTGCTGATGCAGCTCGTATTGTAAAACTCACATGTAGGACGTTATTTGTGGCCTGTCATACTTTATGCATTAATAATCTATATGAGCTATATATATTCTTGGCTACCTGTTTGTTTATTAATCAAAATATACATCTCATTTTTTAATTGAGCTTTGGGTGTACTTCTCTTGCAATGTTTTAGAGTGGGATGCTTATGACCCATACCGTGAGCGCTGGATCTCCGTGCCCAAGATGCCTCCAGACGAGTGCTTTATGTGCTCCGACAAGGAGTCTCTGGCTGTGGGCACCGAGCTGCTCGTGTTTGGAATGACACACATTGTCTTCATGGATGGCAAGTTCTATGTCATAGGCGGTGTGACCAATAACAACAAGGTCTTGACCTGTGGAGAGGAGTATGACATGCGAGCCGTCTTGGAGGTGATTGAGAAGATGTCCGAGGGTCTCAATGGAGTGAGCGGCTCACCCCACTTATTGCGGTTGTGAAGAATGAGTTGTATGTCACTGATTACAGCGAGAAGGACGTGAAGAAGTATGAGAAGCGAGAATAACAAGTGGATCACTCTTGGAAAATTACCAGAGCGTTCCGTGTCGATGAATGGATGGGGCCTTGCATTTAGGGCATGTGGCGAGAGGCTGATCGTAATTCATCATTAACCATATTGATAAAGGCTCTGGTAAAGGTAATGTTGAAGAAGCAGTATGTACCTTTAGGAAATCTCATTATGTAAGGGTTTGTCAAATGTAGCTATCTTCTCATCGATCATATTATTGGCTCGGACAAAGTCCTCCTTTGTCCTCAACTCTAGGATTGGGTCCAATTCAGCCCCTTAACCTTTTCAAGGCATCTTTAGGACCTCAACTTTGGGGTGTCCAAAATATGCCCTCTTTTAGGACCTCAACTTTGAGTGGGTTGTGATGGGGGTGGGAGATGTAAATGATAATTTAAAATCATTGCAATTTTAAACATTGGTGATTGCATCTTCCTCAAAGTTGGTTTTGCATGTTGTTGGTGGTTAAATAAAAAAGGACATGTCAAACCGAAAGCGATCGCATCGCTTTACGCGATATAACAAACAACAACACAGTATGAGCGCTTCCTCGGTGTGACGGAATTGCTTTCGATATTTTTATAACCTTCTCGGTTGTAAAATCACTTGCAGCACTGTGGATGAGGCCGAGCGAAAGAGGAAGAGAGGAATAGAAAAAACGAGAATACCGAGCAAGGATAAAGGTGAGGAATCCACCGAGCAAAGAGAAGAAAGGAATAAAGGCGCTGGGAACAACGAGTATTGAAGAGGACAGAATCATCAACACATACTATAGGACCCGATCATGGTATTGCTTATTTATTATTTAATAATGGTTCCTTTGTTATTTGAATCTGTTACTCTTTATTAAGCAATAATAATTATGTCCTGACAATGAAAATTAATGTTTCATCCTGCTCCATGATTGGTCAACAAGCACCATATGGAGCATGTTCAAGTATTCTCCGAGCATCAAACGATGAGGACAAGGAAAATGTCTGTCCGGATAACAACACGGATTGGCTACATAGAAATTATAATTATGTCCGAGAAGACAACCGACCTATGATACTTCTTGTGTGCCCAACAAACTGTCAAGCCACACTTTGTTGAATGCAAGTGCGGCAACTCCAGTGCCATCCTTGTATTTTTTAATTTGTGCAAGCAATAGTAGCATGTTGTACTATATGTATAATAGAATAGATCATCGACCATGCCAATGTTTTCCACCCAATGGTGACCAGTTAGCACTCAAATAGGCAAAGGGCCCTTGCAGAAGAGAGAGGTACAACAATATGGATGAGCACAACAAGGAAAAAATGTTGCAGAGAAATAGGGACTACAAAAAAAGATGAGAATACAATACGGTGTCTTGGTGAAGGAAACATTGCATATAGGATGAATGATATAGAATATGATAGTGCCTTGTTCGAACCTATAAACAATCAATCGATGAAGGTGTGTTCTTTTTCTTTGTTTATTTTATTTTAATAACACAGTCAGTCGGTGTGTTCTATTCCTAATGTTCGAGCAAACATCATGCAGAGGAACATCTGGAGGCACCTCATTCCTTGGATATTGATGATCTTCTTGATGACGATGAGACTAGGCAGTACGTTGGTGAAGGTAACTTTATTTTGTGTGTCATCACAGGTGTTTCGCTTATTAATGTTGTGTAATGACGGCCGGTGCTTGCTTTCATAATGATGGTGCCTTCGAGTCCTATCGTGTCAGTGTCAATGGTGTTGATTTCAATACCAATGAAGATCCTTATGATTATGTCTACCAAAATGTGCCTGATAGGCACCATGTGTTGAGAAAGGTGCCTAACTGCTTGTACTGTGCAGCAATGAGATTTCAATATGAACCACCGGATTCATTGCGAGAAAAGGAAAGATAAAGTACATGTTCCACAGTGCCTACCGAATTAAAAGGTTATTCACAAGTCAGGTAGATAATGATGCAAAATATTTCAGGCAAAATATTCGGTACTTCAACGCTCATTTCTCTTTCACGAGCCTTGGAGTAACCTTGGATCGACGAGTTGCCACCATGGCGGTGGACTGGTATATATACATTTCGTGTGCATGGGGCCTTGTACCATCGCTCGACCAGATTGGTTCCAGGTTCTAAAGGACCTCGCCACTTGCAACTCTACTTTTATGATACGGAGGATGAGTTTGGCGCATGACAGAGTACAGAGATCGCCTGACCTAGATATCAATCTTATCAGAACTGTGCTGCGAATAATGGAAGGCAACCCATATGTACAGACCTTTAACAGAGTTGGAGCTATTCCAAATCTTGATGACTATGTAATTGAACTCAATACTAATGTCACGCCAGACCAACGAAGGTACACATGTTCAGGGATATGTTTATGTATTGCAAAATATTTTTATTCTACAAATAAATTTGATTTTTTTACTAATAATAAATCAATGATTGATTTTATACATATATTTCTTTGCTGAAAACAAGGTACAATGCACCCACGGCGTCACAAGTGGCGGCTATCTAGTTAGATGGCAATGATCCCCAAAGATGTTTTGATAGGAGTGTGCTTGTGCATGCGAGAGGATCGCCGCGCTATATCAAAGCATATCATGGATGTTATGATCCATTGGCATATCCGATATTTTACCCTAAGGAGAAAGCGGCTGGAATAAATTTATGCCGTACAATGATATAGTCACCGATATGGAAGGACACACTCTGTTGATCCAACAGATGCAACAGATCCGACATATCCAACAAAACCGAACATGATTTAATTTCCAATGCCTTAATAAAACGCATGGGTACATACTAATATATAATTTCCATTTGAGACAGAGCATGGTGAGGATGACGCGACGTACAACAAGGTGAATACACGAGTACCATGGTGGAAGAAAGACAATCTGGAAGATTTGTGACAGCAAGAGAGTACTATTGTTTTTTTGATGCAAGTTAGAGAGGGGCTTTTTAACATATTGCTATTTGGGGGACGACTTTTCCAACAATGGGCCGTTGACATGTACATAAAGATCGAGTCTATGAGGCTTGATTGGTATTCTAACCCTGATAACCAAAAACTCATACGCGCGGAACTATATCAGGTGAGTTATGCAATGTTGTATTATTGCAAAATATTGTGTCACAACAATTCAAGCCTAATCAATATACACTAATTAATCATCCATGCTGTAAATTTTTAATTTTCACGTAGGGTTTGGTTGATGTAATTTCTTTGGAGAGACAAGGGCTTGAGAGGTTGGCAAGAGAATAGTGCTACCTCGTAGTTTCCACAGTGGCGATCGTGACATGATGCAGCGATTTCTTAATGCAATGGCTATAGTCCAGCGTTTTGGGAAACCAGATTACTTCATCACCATGACTTGCAATCCGTACTGGGAGGAGATTACTCAAAATCTTGAGCCTGGCCAAAAACCACAAGATAGGCCAGACCTGGTTTCAAGAGTATACAGGGCCAAGCTGCGGTCCTTAAAAGATTTATTGATCAAGAAAAAGTATTTTGGAGAGGTGGCAGCATATGTCCATGTCACTGAATTCCAGAAGAGGGGACTTCCACATGAACACATCCCCACGATTATGAAGAAAGGCAGAACTTAACAACCCGGATGCTTATGACAAAGTCATCTCTGCAGAGCTACTGACAAGGATAAATACCTGTGTTGCATAGCCTGGTCATCAAGCATATGCTTTGCATGGCCCATGTGGGGTCTTGAATAGAAAGTGTGCTTGTATGGTTAATGGAGAATGTCGCTTTCGCTATCCTAGACAGTTTTGTGCAGCAACACAGCAAGGCAAAGATTCATATCCTTTGTATAGGAGGAGGGATGATGGACGGCGTGTGAAAGTAAGAGGTGCCGAGTTGGACAATAGGTGGGTGGTTCCATACAATCCTGGGCTGCTTATGACATATAATTGCCACATAAATGTTGAAGCTTGCTCAAGCATCAAAGCTTGTAAGTACTTGTTTAAGTATGTACACAAAGGCCATGACCGTGCAGCATTCTCTATTGATCCTGCTGGAGTAATCAATGAGATCCGTCAGTACAGGGATGCAAGATACATATCACCCCCGGAAACTGTACATAGGATTTTCGGCTTCCACCTTTTTGGAGTTTGTCCATCTGTTTTACAGCTCCAGTGTCATCTACCTAATATGCAGTCTGTTATTATTGAGGAGACAGAAAATCTCAACGATGTTGTCAAAAAGCCATCTGCAACTATGACGACACTCACAGAATACTTCACATTGAACCGTCTTGATAGTTATGCAAGGAAATTTTTGTATAGAGATCCCGAACACTACGGTGGATTAGTGGTAAGAAGGCGTGGCATAGAAGAAAGCAGAGGGGACAGTGGGGCGTATTGTGTATGCACACCCGGTGAAGGAGAAAGATATTTCTTGAGAGTGCTTTTAAATCATGTACGAGGTGCAACCTCATTTGAGAATGTAAGGACAGTTCTGCTGGAATCACGTACCCTACTTTTGAGAAGCATGCGAGAAGAGAGGACTCATAGAAAGGGATCAAACTATTGATGACTCATTGAGTGAGGCAACAACTTTTCAGATGCCTGCAGCTCTGCGAAGGTTATTTGCGACTATTCTTGTGTTTTGTGAGGCCACCAACATCCGTGGATTGTGGGACAAGCACAAGGAATCTTTCTCTGAAGATTATAGCCGAAACAATCCTAACACAGCAGTAGTAGAACAAATGGTTCTCAGAGATATTCGGGTAGTAGTTCAGTCAATGGGGAAGGATATCAGGAATTATGATCTACCTGAGCTAAATGATACGGGTAATATTTTCAGCACTAATATTATTCTAAAAAAATATTTTGTTGTAAGAGTATATTTGGATGTCAATATAGTGCCTTACTGATAAGATTGACTATAAGTCAAAATAAAATCCTAATTTGCTCTTTTAACTATTTTATATTTATTTACTTATTTCATGTTCCTGTTCTTGTGTCAAGCAGATGAATTTAACAATGACATTATGAAAGAGGTTAGGGAGGAACTTGCTGTGCCTGTCGACCAAGAACATTTGGATATACATACATCTCTTAACAAGGAACAACGTGAAGGATTTGATGAAATATTAAATTGTGTAATGAATAAGAAGAGCCAAGTGTTTTTCGTGGATGGTCCAGGAGGAATAGGAAAGACATTCCTATATAAGGCACTTCTTGGTAGAGTGCGCTCAGAGGGATTAATTGCCATTGCAACTGCATCTTCTGGTATTGCGGCGTCGATATTGCCTGGAGGACGCACAGCACACTCAAGGTTCAAAATACCAATTAAGCTTACTGACAATAGCCCATGCAGCTTCACAAAGCAAAGTGGCACTGCAGAGTTACTGCGTATGGCATCCTTAGTTATCTGGGATGAAGTAGCGATGACAAAGCGACAGCAGTTGAGTGTCTTGATAGGTCCCTACAAGATATTATGCATTCTTGTTTGCCATTTGGGGGAAAGGTTATGGTATTTGGTGGAGATTTTAGACAGGTGCTACCTGTGGTACCACGTGGGACAAGAGCACAGGTAACAAATGCTACATTGCAGCGATCTTATTTGTGGGAAAGTATAAGGAAGATACGGTTGTCACGTAACATGAGGGCTCAGTCTGACCCATGGTTTGCAGATTACCTCCTTAGAATTGGGAATGGAACTGAAGAGACAATTGGAGATGATTATGTACGCCTTCGGATGATATTTTGATTGCCTATACTGAGAAACGAAGAATCATAAACAAACTCATTCAAGAAGTCTTCCCATCACTTGACAAAAACGCAAGATCATCGACTTATATGAGCACACGTGTCATCCCCGTCTACCACAAATGAACATGTGGATCAGCTAAATGCAAGTATGATTGACAAGTTTCAGGTGAGGAAAAGGTTTATCATAGCGACTGCTGTCGATGACGATTCAAGAAATAACTACCCTATTGACTTCCGAACTCCATCACTCCAAATGGTCTCCCGCATGAGCTCAAAATAAAATCCAACCGCCTGTAATCCTTCTCCGCAATCTTGATCCTAACAATGGTTTGTGCAATGGAACAAGACTAATGGTTAGAGCATTCCAAGACAATGCAATTGATGCAGAAATAGTTGGTGGGCACCATGCAGCAAAGGGTGTTCATACCTAGGATCCCTATGTCTCCATCGATGATATTTCACTTCCTTTCAAGTTCAAGAGGAAACAATTCCCAATTTGTTTGAGTTTTGCGATGACCATAAATAAAGCTCAGGCAAACCATCCCAAATGTTGGGATATATCTTCCAGAGCAGTGTTCTCACATGGCGACTCTATGTTGCCTTGTCAAGGGTGTGTCCAGCAAACAACAAGAATTTTGGCTAAACCAAACAAGGAATTAGATCCAACAGGAAGAGCACCAAGAATATTGTGTATAAAGATGTCCTCGAATGGTGACAAGGTGGTAAGTAATGTCCGAAATGACTATTTCTTAATAAATCAAGATGCAAGTGCTAACCTTATTCGTTCCTTTGCGTTATTTTACCTCTATCGTCGGATCTATCTAAGCTCAATATCCCAAGCAACGATATATGCGATTAACTTATTGTACTATATGCAAGTGGCTATATTTCTCATTTTTTCATGAGGTAGCATTGCAAATAAGTTAGGCAAAGTATTCAGTATGAGCTACAACTATAATCGACACAAACGGATTGCAATCTTTGCCATTTCGCCATCGTCATCTCAAAGGTTGTTGGAGTTATGATTGCTCTTCGTAAAACATCTCTATTCCACTTTAAAAGATAGTAGTGTTGTTGATATGTTAATATGATAACAACCTTGAGCAATTTGCTACACTTGCTACTCACATGAGAAAGCAATTTGCTGTTTTTGGACTCCATCGGCTCGTAATTTTATTCTTACAACTATTTGTAACTATATTCGTGTATTCAAAATTGTTATAGTTTACTATATTCTCGGATGATACTTCAGATCGGCTGTGCAAACATCTCGTGCTATGTACGCCATTAGAATTGCGAGAGAAAATATTTGATATTGACAAAGTGATTTTCATGACTTTGTCACTGTAATCCGAAAAATCAAAGTGGTATGTGCTACTGGAGTGAACAGGTGAGTTCGTATATTATGTCTGATGTGAAGCCAATAACAAGTCGATACATGAACTCTTTAATGTCTCTAAAATGCTATTGAGTGTAATTCATGCGTAGAAGTTGGGAGTAGTTAAAGTTAGGATTATCGAATTTCAGATCACCATCCAAGATCCACTATTGTCCAACACCGTAAACTTTTGGTGGTATCGATAGCATTTTCTTAATATCGAACAAGACTACTCGCTTGAGTACTGAAATTTCAGTAGGGTCTCTGTTTTAGAATTCACTTAAATTAAGTGGATTATACCTTAACAATTTTTTGATTATGCAAAATTTGTAGGAATACTCTTGTGGTTAAAAACAATAGGGCCTGTGACATTCTGGATATATCCTAGGTCCGACACTCTGCCCGAGTCTCAAGTCATCTTGGAAGTTGGTAGTTGCTATCACGATTCACTACTCAAAATGTATTTGAGTTTGTTGGACTATATGGTATGTCATAACTCATCCGCTTATTTTGCGATTCTGCTTCTCCATTATGGACATCTGCAGCTCCAAATGACCGGTACTCTTCTTTTATGATGCTTTGTGACCTGTGGTTGACTCTGTGTTATTTATTTACTTGCTCAAGCCTATAATATTCACCAAATGTAGATTAAGTTGTCCAAAGCACTCATAACTCTTACGAGTTGCTAATTCTCATACTCCTAGCTACTTGAAAAGGTTATGATTTGTTTCATTTTCGATGAGAGTTCACCTACCTTGTTCATCGTCGGCTACAACCTGTTAAGTACAATGAGGTCTTGAAATATTGGGAGTTTGAGCAAGAGTTTGAGCAACATTCTCTTCTCGATTGATGTCCGTGTTCATATCAAATCTTGTAGTACACAAGTCGGAACGTTTATCTCATCCAAAATCTGAATTCTTGCTCCAGATTGAGTTCACCATTTCCTTGATTATAGCACCACCTAAACCAACTAAACCACCGTAATCATTGGAGATGCCCTAATGGTTTTGTAACCGATGATTTGCTGATCTCTTGGTTGATTGGGAGCAGGTGGGGCCTTCAAACGAGAAGGCTACCTATAAGAATCGTTAACGCCTTTACCTATTAGAGCGGTGAGTGCATCCACAAACATATATTCTTTTTCTTTGTCTATTTAGATATGCTATGAATTTCAAGCTTGTTGTGTAGTTTGAATTAGCATCATGGCTGATACTTAGGTGTTCTTTGTTAATGAGTATTTATATTTTCTTATTTGGAGCTAACCATACAATTAGTTTATCATGCAATGGTTTGAGACGGACGGAGTGTCCCTAATACTCTGGTTATCACAAATGGTGAAGTTGTCAAACCAAGGCTGCTGATTGCAGCAGAACATATATCACAAAGTTATTCATCATTTTTACATGCCTTACTGTTTCGGTTTGTCAAAAGGAGAACCGAGTGATTTTTACAGCGTATGCATATGCCGCCTCTGCCACTTAGGCCCTTAGTTCCGTCCTGCGATGGTTAATTAATTTGGTGTTAGTTTCACATCTCAATGTAATCAGTAGACTAATAGTTGTGTCAACTAAAGCGAACTGAAAACAGAGCGTTTATTTCTGGAAAACAAATTCTTATCTCAATGTTATATTTTGCTAACAAGCGTATTCGCAGATCCTTCCGTCGGACCACTCAAACAAGTAACTCAAAGGGAGATATCAAGACGCTCGTGAGAGACCATGTGGAGGTCACCTCATGGTTGTGATGAGTAATTGACTCTTGTTCTTGGAAGAGTGAGTTTGGTTTTGAGGTTTGAGCTACCTCTGCAAAGTCGTAAGCCTTGAGAATGGCTCTTTCATTGGGTAGGCTTGAGACCCGTGGTAAAAGGGGTTTACGACTTGGTAGTCGTAGTCGAGCTTACATCTTAGTGTTCAGCAGAGTGTCAAGCTTTATCGAGTGGTTATAGATTGCCTCACGACCTCGGTGTGTTGTCTCGTGAGGTCGCAAGTTCCTTGGTGGTCGCGAATGTTTACGACCATGCCGTGACTATTGAGTGGTCGGTGAGACCGCTTTGCCATGGTCGGAAGTCACCGGAGGGCGACGACCGATTTTAGCTGTGGTCGAAGGCCATCCGCAAGTTTACGACCACTTGTTGGAAGTCGAAGGCCACCGTAAAGTTTCGACCACCGTTGAGTAGGTTACGTGCGATCGTAGCATCTAGGAGAGGTCGGAATCCTTTTATCGACTTTGTTGTTCCTGGTCGGAACACGTAAAATTGTTGATCGAGTGGTCGAAAGGCTTTTCGAGCACGTTGGTCGTGGTCGGAAGTCGCGGCGCGCCTTGTTTACGACCACATTGTCATGAGCTGAAGCGGTGGAAGTCGTAAGTCGGCTACGACCATGTTGTAGCAGTCGCGCCGAGTCGGCGCTCAAGTTTACGGCAGATCGCGACCACGCTGCGAGGCGATCGAATGTGGTCGTAGCTCGATCGTTTGCGGTCGTAAGTGGTCGGAAGGGCCGACAACGATAATATTCGGGGTATGTGGTTCGAATGGGTTTCGACCACGATGGAACCTCTGGTTTTGGTCGTAGCCTCTTGGAATCGATCGTGGACTGTTGGCGCGATCGGTTTTAGCCGGGTAATCATCGTATGATCTTTTGGGCTAGTCGTATTTATCCGAGATGTGGTCGTAGGACTTAAGCAAGTCTTGATCTATGGTTTCGACCGATCGTAAGTTGGTACGACTTGGTTGGGCAAGTTGGAGCTGAAACTTGCGATGGTCGAGCTGAGTGTGTGTGGTCGTGGGCCACCGGATGAGGTCGAGGTGCGGAAGACTACGATGGGCTCGAGTGCCTCTTATTGTGTCTAGACTTTGAGCGATAAAGTCGTAGCAATGTTGTGTGCGGTCGTAGGCTCGGTACGACTTGGTGATCTGCTTTACGACTTGGTAGTTGTAGCGATCAGGTGCAGTAGTCGTAGCCGCTGTGTGGTAATCGTTGCAAGCTTACAATGGTCGTAGCTTGTGTCTTGGCGGTCGTAGCAGCCTAGTGAGTGGTCATAGGCTGCAGGAAGGCTCTTGTGAGCTGGAGGGTTTCTCTGTTACGCAACCAGAGTGGTCGTATGGGGTATGGTCCTTATGCGATAATATCGTAGCGGCTAGCAATGGTTGTGGCATGTGTCCGCATGGTCGTAGTGAGCTGTGAGACGGTCGTAACGACATGTTGTGTGGTCGAAGGAAGCAGGGAAGTGTTCCAGGGCTTCGACCATTTCTTGAGTTGTGCATTCGAGTGGTCGTAGGGGGTTTACGATCAGGTTGTGTGCTGTGACACTTGTTGGTTGTACCGATGGTTTGTCTGTTGTCTGGTGCGGTGCTATGTGACGGTTTGCTTGTCTGTGATGGTTGCAGGACTTCAGAGCTATTTCATGGTGAGGCGTGGGAGGACCGGGACTAGGCACAGGAGGTGTTGAGGTCCAGACGGTCGGAGACGCCGAAGATGATCGAGGCTGGTGAAGTGGTTGCAAGCCGGGGAGACGAGGAACCGGAGCAGGAGCTGCCAGAGGTGGACACGACGGGCAATGGTGAGGTGAACCAGGACTAGGCTCAGGAAGGAGCTAAGGTCCAAACGGTCGGACGCCTAGTCTGTGGCGGTCGGATGCGGCAGATCTTGGAGACAAGTCTTGGTGAGGCCTGGAGTGGTCGGGACGAGACACAGGTGGTGTCGGGGTCCAGAACGACCGAGTGAGGCCGAAGAGGACTTGGTCTTGTGAGATGGTTGCAGGACCTTGGAGACAAGTCTTGGTGAGGCTCGGAGTGGTCGGGACTAGACATGGGAGATGTTGAGGTCCGAGCGACCGGTGAAGCCGAAGAAGACTTGGGACTCAAGGTGGTTGCGTGCGCGGACCGGGACTAGGCTCTGGAGGAGTCGGAGGTCCGATCGGTTGGAGGTAGGTTCGGTCGTGCGTGATCAGCAACGAAACGGGAAGCTTCCGGGAAGGTGCGTGAGGGCAATTTGGAGAATTGACTCAGGCCTGCAAAGGGAAGCGGTTTCCTGTAAAAGCACTGAAATCCCGTCACCGTCACCATAACAGGTTGCCGCATGTGCGCGGTGTGTAAAACCCGGTGTTAGGAGGGTTTACTGGGTTAGCCCAAGATGGACTAATGGATGGATCCATTAGGGTTAATCTCGGTGTGAGGCTATAAAAGGGAGAGGAGGCACGAGTTTGAGTGAGTTGGCGGTGGGCCTTGAGGCGCCGCCTCTCCCTCCCATGGGAGTCTGTGTGAGTGTGTTCTTGGGTTGTGAGAGAGAGGATGAGTGGAGAATCCATGTATGAATAATCGAGAAAGAGAGAAAGAGAGGAGGTGTGAGCTACTCTCTATGCTCTCCGGCGTATCGGGACTCCTTGTACTCCTTGATGGTTGGAATGAAAACTCGAGTTGTGTTCTTTGTTTATTGCTTGGATGTCCTGATTGCGATTTCTCTGTTTGCTCTCTTTTCTTGTTCTTGGTTTGAGGAAGCTTGGTCTTGATTTGCTCTCAATGGGGAATTAGTCTCAAGACCATTTGGTGATTCACTCCTAAGAGCAAATGTTTGAATCAAAGAGTGTTTGCGTCTCTCGGTCACGCACATCGAGTTCCTCTGTTTCTTGTTCGACCTTCTTTGTTCTTCTCGGTTGTAGCAGAGACTTGACTGTCTGTAATTTCATGACCGAGGTCGTTTTAGTCTATGGCGGAATCTCTGGTCGATTGACGCAGTGTAAAGAGTTTCACAAGTTCGGTGCTTGCGGTCGCGCGTATATTTCTCTCATTATCAGCCTAGTCTATTGCTCTTGCTGTTTGCTTTCGGTTGTCGATCGGTTTCTCTCGGTTGATCTCAAGCGCTCTGGCTCATTTTGGTCACTTTGACTACAGCAGAGAGTTGAGTCATCTCACAGTGATGTTTCGACCGCTCTGGACTTCAGCCGAGCATCTACCTTGATCTATTGATGTTTTGTCTCGTGTCTGATCTGGCAGAGAGTTTGTTCTTCTTCCGCTGTTTCTGATCTCTCAATTTCGGTGATCATCTTGCTTCGTAGCTCTTGTAGCTATCGGAGAAGAAGATTATGTGAATTCTAGGAGAGGTTTGAAGGCACCATTCACCCCCCCTCTGTTGCCTCATTCGGTCCTACAATTGGTATCAGAGCGAGGTTGGCTCTGGTTTTGATCTTAACCGATCTTGAGCCTGGCAACTAGTAGGGAATCTTATGATATTTTCTTTTGCATCTTGTTGGGGTGTTTTGCCAATGATGTCCTTTGCGACAAGAGGCTTGACTTCGGTCAGAGGATGATTTTAGTTACAAGAAACCACAAGTGTGAACTTTGTGGTACATTCTTTATCCTTTGTTGTTCAAGTGCCAGAGAGGAGAAAGTCACGAGACGAGCAGCAGTATTCGTAGGTCTTTGGGACGTGGTCGTAAAAGTTATGACCACGATCTCGGTGGCCCCACCGCGACTACATTTCGTCGACACAGTGCTTTCCTCGGTGCTGGCTCTCCGTAGAACAACATGCCTTGGTATATCTTGTTCTACGTCCATGGCGCACTCGTCACGACTTCGAATCGAGAACAAGAGCACAACTCTATCACTTGCATTTTCATCTCTAGCTTTTATTGTCTTTTTCGAGATGATGAAAATTCTTTGAGGAGAGGAGTGCAATGATACGAGCACTGTTGAGACTCATCACCTCCTCATTTAGGAGATGGATCTTTCGGTAGTGAGCATATTTCTATCTTTGTTAGCACTTGCGCCATGTGTTTAGTTGCTCCTTTTTGGCTAAGTGCAAATCTTGGCTCTTCTCGATTGGTCCAAGGGACTTCTATTTTTGAGCAAGGATGGTGCTTTATCCATTTCTATCTTATCTCGTAGTAAGCGCTTGCACCATTGCTCATTCTCGTGAGAAGGATGGACATTTTGACATTGCGGACTTGTTTCTTTTGATTTTGATCTTTGTCCGCGTGCTGTCCCGAGGAGGAATTTCCGCCGTTGCTCAAATGATGGACCTCGTTCACCAAACGAGTGCGCATCTACGGCAAGGAGAAGTTGTGAGTTGCTTTGATGCTTTTGTTGGTTCTCTTCTTGGTGCTTTCAAGTTAGGTTTTCACCATTTCTTTCGGTTATGGGACTCGTTTCACTTATCGAGTTGTCCATTTGCGGTGTGCCTCAGGGATTGATCTTCTTGCTTGGACCATCCATTGCATCTTGTTATCTTGCATACTTCTTTTGTGAGTGTGTCAAGTCTTGGGTTCCCAAGTACATGACTATCGCCCTTTGGGATCCAAGACTTGGTCGCTCTGTTCTTGTCTTTTGTAGGTATCTAGACGCTTGTTGGAGAACATGGGATTGATTGGAGTTTTAGTCTTCTGCTTCATCATGTGACTAGAACATTCATTGGTTCTCCACTTCATGGCCTCCAAGAGACATATGCTCTCACGTTGGCGTTCTTACCTACTTTGTGAGCTATCTTTTATTTTCACGCTCCTTTTTTTTTCATGATTGATCATAATTAGCATGATGTGCTTGTTCATGTGCTCACTTGTACCATACTGGCATGTTTTTCTCTCAATGCTTTCATGTCATGCCTTGATGTGTATATTGCTTAAGTATCCACGTATTATGTTATATTTGGATGCTTAAGTGTTGACTTGACTTCATGAGCTAAGCAGAATGCACGAATTAGAAGTCAAGTATCATTATGACTTTGTGCCCGTAGTATCTATCATGGTTTAATGATCATATCTTGGATAGATTTTCTATGTCATGATGTTTTGTTTATTCATGCCTTCTATCTTTTTCGTATACATGCTTATATCCATGCTAGCATATGCTTCTGTGATCTTTCCTTGTCACCTGCTATGTGCATGGTTGTGATTCATTGAGATACATGTTTACCTTGATCTTTCTCATTCCGGTTTTTGGCATGACATAAAATGTACAACACCTTGGTAGCATTAGTCTGTGCTTATGCTTAGACATCATGAGAACTGTGGATAGGTCACAAGCTTCTTCTAGTATTGGGTGGCTCTAGGCTCGCTGTTCTAGATGCTTTTGATGAGGGCTAGATTGAGCTTGTGGGGGGTGTGTTCTCATGCATTAATATTTGTAATGCTACTGTTTGTGGTCTTTTGTCTCAGTACTGGATCATGCCTGTATATCATTTACCCCAGTACTAGGACACCAGTTGTTCCCTGTGGTTAAACTGCAGGCTGTGTGTGAGGGGGAGACTGGTACAGCTTTACGACCACTCCTTTGGTCATTACGACCACGTCGTAGCTACCACGACCATGGTCTGGACACTCGGCCGAACTCGTTTTATGACCTCGGCCAGGACGCGCGACCACGATCCGGACTCATCCGCGACTACGACCAAGACGCAATTACCACCACGACTGGTTTCGTGTTCGACCACCCCGAATTGAACTACGACCATGGCGAGGCGACTTCGATCACTCAACCGAGGTCGGGACTCCTATCGACTACTACCGAGGACTCTTCTACGACCACGACTACCAACCAAGCGACCATGACAGAGGTTTGTTCTCCTTGTGATCTTTCGGTGTTTTGCTTCCTCCACTTGGCTTTGCTTTGTTTATCTGTTCTAGTGGGAGGAAGGGTCCGATTGGTTAGACAGAACCGACTCTAGGTGATATTGTCTCTATCACACTTCTCGTCCAAATGGTTCTCTAGGATTATTTACTACCTAGTTTGGGCTTTGGTTCTCTAGGATTCTCTTCTACCTAGATTGAACCTTTCTTGGCCACTAGAGTCTTGTGCATTGACATAGTGTGCTTTTGCCCGTGGTATGAGGTTCTGACTAGAGATCATGTGGATAGGGTGTGTTTGGGAATCACCTCCTTGAGTTAGAACCCTCTTTTCTGGTTTTGCGCCAAATTTCTTGGTTCTTCTCGAGTTGCCTTCTCTAGGGGAGTTGGAACCTTTCTATCTGTTGGGCTAGCTTTGTGGGGAGTTCATCTCGTGTGCATTCTTTTGTCTCATAATGCATAAAATTCACATGAATGCATGTACAGTCTTTGGAGCCTTGTCTATTATCTTTATGTGACTTGATATCATGCTTTATATCTTGCCATGTCTTGTGATAGCTTGATTTATCATGCCCTTCTATGTTTGCTTAGCTCTTGCCATACTAGCTTAATTAAATGTGAACAACTTAAAGTAAAACATGTCTTGTTCAATCTTGTGACTAGTCTGGCTTTAGTGATCCTCTCTTGATTCAGGCCATGTCGAATAGGCTAAGTTGAGTCTTGAATCTGTTTTTGAGGTTTAGATTGAGCTAAGTTAGTTCATTAGTGATGCATGAGTTAAGTTTTAACTCTTTGTTCATGAACTAACTCAAGTAAATGCAAAAAGATCTCTTTTGTGCGAAAAAACTGATCTCACCAATTCTTTCTCATGAGATGGCTTGCCATTGCACTAGGCATGAACTCAGGGGGAGTTTTGGATGACCAAGATCACCTCCTTAAGCTTATTGCTTGGAGTGATCGCATAAGGCTTGAGATCTAGCACATGGCTATGAAAACAAAAAATTCTTGTGAAAAATGGTTGAAACCAACCATGAATTTCTGATAAAAGCCTAATGTGCTAATTTTACTCAACTACAAATCTTCTTCAAGTGGTATCCAAAGTGCTACAAGTGATACCTAGTGCTTGAACAATATGTCTCATTTTTGGGCTTGTAGCTCTCTAAATCAACTCAACTATAGCTTCTTGGTTCCACTTAGAATATTGACATGGCTTGACTCACATTTGGATACCTTTCTCTAGACTATAATCTTGAGTGACTTGACATGTTAATCAAACCATTTAATTTATGATCATGACTTATTTGGCTTGAGCTTAGCAATACATAGTTTGTTATGATCCAGATAGCATTGTCACTTTTTATGGCTTGGTATAATCTGTGTAAAATCACTTAGGATAATCTTCATGGCTCCCCGTGCTTAAAATGAAGCAATTGTTGGCACTCCATTTCATTCATGCTCTATTCTTTTGTTCCCTGCATCTTGATGATTCTATTGCCAAAAGGGGGAGAAGGTTATAGAAAAAGGCATTAAGGAGTGCAAAAGGCATTAAAATGGGAGAATGCATTAAGAGATGGGAGAAGGATAGAAAGAGGCATTTAGGGGGAGAATGCTTGTTCATCTTGCTATGACAATGGTCATGTGATGCATTAAGAGATGGGAGAAGGATAGAAAGAGGCATTTAGGGGGAGAATGCTTGTTCATCTTGCTATGACAATGGTCATGTGAGCAACAGCTTTTTGGACCATGAGCAAGATTGGATTTTTTTGGTGTGATTTGGAGCTTTTGTAGAAAATCTGATTCTTCTCTATTTGCTCCTTTGCTCTCTGTGTCAACATGGTCATAAGTTCCTTCTTCACCTCTTTTAGACCATGTGTGGCTTTTGCATCTCCTTCCTTTTCTCTTCAAAAACAAACTCTTCTTCATGCTTTTTCTGTGTTTGTCAATATACTCATCAAGGGGGAGATTGAGAGACCATGTGGAGGTCACCTCATGGTTGTGATGAGTAATTGACTCTTGTTCTTGGAAGAGTGAGTTTGGTTTTGAGGTTTGAGCTGCCTCTGCAAAGTCGTAAGCCTTGAGAATGGCTCTTTCTGTTGGGTAGGCTTGAGACCTGTGGTAAAGGGGTTTCTGACTTGGTAGTCGTAGTCGAGCTTACATCTTAGTGTTCGCAGAGTGTCAAGCTTTATCGAGTGGTTATAGATTGCCTACGACCTCGGTGTGTTGTCTCCGTGAGGTCGCAAGTTCCTTCGGTGGTCGCGAATGTTTACGACCATCTTTGTGACTATTGAGTGGTCGGCATACCGGTTTTGCCATGGTCGGAAGTCACCGGGAGGCGTCGACCGATTTTAGCTGTGGTCGAAGGCCATCTGGCAAGTTTACGACCACTTGTTGGAAGTCGAAGGCCACCAGAAAGTTTACGGCCACCGTTGAGTAGGTTCTGTGCAGTCGTAGCATCTAGGAGAGGTCGGAATCCTTTTATCGACTTTGTTGTTCTGGTGAACACGTAAAATTGTTGATCGAGTGGTCGAAAGGCTTTTCGAGCACGTTGGTCGTGGTCGGAAGTCGCGCGCACTGTTTACGACCACATTGTCATGAGTTGGCGGTGGAAGTCGTAAGTCGAAGCTACGACCATGTTGTAGCAGGCTGCGGTCGGAGTCGGCGCTCAAGTTTACGGCAGACTGCGACCACGTTGCGAGGCGATCGAATGTGGTCGTAGCTCAGTCGTTTGCGGTCGTAAGTGGTCGGAAGGGCTTCGACAACGATAATATTCGGGGTATGTGGTCCGAATGGGTTTCGACCACGATGGAACCTCTGGTTTTGGTCGTAGCCTCTTGGAATCGATCGTGTGGATTGTTGGCGCGGTCGGTTTAGGTGTGTCGATCGTATGATCTTTTGGGCTAGTCGTATTTATCCGAGATGTGGTCGAGGACTTAAGCAAGTCTTGATCTATGGTTTCGACCAGTCGTAAGTTGGTACGACTTGGTTGGGCAAGTTGGAGCTGAAACTTGCGATGGTCGTAGCTGAGCTGTGTGTGGTCGTGGGCCACTGGATGAGGTCGTAGGCTGGGAAGACTACGATGGGCTCGAGTGCCTCTTATTGTGTCTAGACTTTGGCGATAAAGTCGTAGCAATGTTGTGTGCGATCGTAGGCTCGGTGCGACTTGGTGATCGCTTACGACTTGGTAGTTGTAGCGATCAGTGCGATGAGTCGTAGCCGTGTGGTAATCGTTGCAAGCTTACAATGGTCGTAGCTTGTGTCTTGGCGGTCGTAGCAGCCTAGTGAGTGGTCATAGGCTGCGGGAAGGCTCTTGTGGTGGAGGGTTTTCTGCGTTGCGCAACCTTGAGTGGTCGTATGGGGTATGGTCCTTATGCGATAATATCGTAGCGGCTAGCAATGGTTGTGGCATGTGTCCGCATGGTCGTAGTGAGTCGTGAGGCAGTCGTAACGACATGTTGTGTGGTCGAAGGAAGCAGGAAGTGTTCGGGGCCGACCATTTCTTGAGTTGTGCATTCGAGTGGTCGTAGGGGTTTACGATCGGGTTGTGTCTTTGTGACACTTGTTGGTTGTACCGATGGTTTTATACATTTATGCAGTGCGGTGCTATGTGACGGTTTGCTTATGCCGTGATGGTTGCAGGACTTGAGCTATTTCATGGTGAGGCGTGGGAGGACCGGGACTAGGCACAGGAGGTGTTGAGGTCCAGACGGTCGGAGACGCCGAAGATGATCGAGGTGGTGAAGTGGTTGCAAGCGGGAGACGAACCGGAGCAGAGGCGCCGAGGTGGACACGACGGGCAATGGTGAGGTGAACCGGACTAGGCTCGGGAAGGAGCTAAGGTCCAAGCGGTCGGACGCCTAGTGCAGTGGCGGTCGGATGCGGCGAGATCTTGGAGACAAGTCTTGGTGAGGCCTGGGTGGTCGGGACGAGACACGGGTGGTGTCGGGGTCCGAGCGGCCGAGTGAGGCCGAAGAGGACTTGGTCTTGTGAGATGGTTGCAGGACCTTGGAGACAAGTCTTGGTGAGGCTCGGAGTGGTGGGACTAGACATGGGAGATGTTGAGGTCCGTAACGACAGGTGAAGCCGAAGAAGACTTGGGACTCAAGGTGGTTGCGTCTGCGGACCGGGACTAGGCTCGAGGAGTCGGAGGTCCGATCGGTTGGAGGTAGGTTGGTCGTGCGTGATCGAGAACGAAGCGGGAAGCTTAGGGAAGGTGCGTGAGGGCAATTTGGAGAATTGACTCGGGCTCGCAAAGGAAGCGGTTTCTGTAAAAGCACCTTGAAATCACGCTTACCGTCACCGTAACGGGTTGCCTCGTGTGCGCGGTGTGTAAAACCCGGTGTTAGGAGGGGGTTTACGGGTTAGCCCCAGTATGGACTAATGGATGGATCCATTAGGGTTAATCTCGGGTGTGAGGCTATAAAAGGGAGAGGGGAGGCACGAGTTTGAGTGAGTTGGCCGGCTGGGCCTTGGAGGCACCGCCTCTCCCTCCATGGGAGTCTGTGTGAGTGTGTTCTTGGGTTTGTGAGAGAGAGGATGAGTGGAGAATCCATGTATGAATAATCGAGAAAGAGAGAAAGAGAGGAGGTGTGAGCTACTCTCTATGCTCTCCGGGCGTATCGGGACTCCTTGTACTCCTTGATGGTTGGAATGAAAACTCTGAGTTGTGTTCTTTGTTTATTGCTTGGATGTCCTGATTGCGATTTCTCTGTTTGCTCTCTTTTCTTGTTCTTGGTTTGAGGAAGCTTGGTCTTGATTTGCTCTGAATGGGAATTAGTCTCAAGACCATTTGGTGATTCCTCCTAAGAGCAAATGTTTGAATCAAAGAGTGTTTGCGTCTCTCGGTCACGCACATCGAGTTCCTCTGTTTCTTGTTCGACCTTCTTTCTTCTTCTCGGTTAGTAGAGACTTTGACCAGTCTGTAATTTCATGACCGAGGTCGTTTTAGTCTATGGTCGGAATCTCTGGTCGATTGCAGTGTAAAGAGTTTCACAAGTTCGGTGCTTGCGGTCGCGCGTATATTTCTCTGTTATCAGCCTAGTCTATTGCTCTTGCTTTTTGCTTTCGAGTTGTCGATCGGTTTCTCTCCGGTTGATCTCAATCTCTCTGCTATTTCGGTCACTTTGACTACAGCAGAGAGTTGAGTCATCTCACGATGATGTTTCGACCGCTCGGACTTCACCGAGCATCTACCTTGATCTATTGATGTTTTGTCTCGTGTGCGATCCGCGAGAGAGTTTGTTCTTCTTCCGCTGTTTCGATCTCTCGATTTCCGGTGATCATCTTGCTTCGTAGCTCTTGTAGCTATCGGAGAAGAAGATTATGTGAATTCTAGGAGAGGTTTGAAGGCACCATTCACCCCCTCTGTTGCCTCATTCGGTCATTACACTTGCCTCTTTGCAAGAAGATCTTGCCTCTTTGCAATTTGAGAACCGTCGGTTTAGTTACAAAGAATCGAAGACAATGACAAATAGCTTGAGCAATCAATTTACAAAGGTGGGTTCGAGTTGTCTATCTTGACTACTTGGAACCTAGCAAATCAACTAAAATTTTAATATGTTAGTTTTTCAGCTCATATAAAAAAGCTCATTACTTATTGCCGAGTTCAAAGTTTCTTGGTAGATTACGATCGTTTATCACAAGGAGGATATTTTTCTTTCTGTACTTTTTAATAAGAATCAATCTTGTACGGAAGTATCTTTTCTCAATACACCATCTCAACTAAAAATTGCACGGTTTCACATCACATTTGAATTGGAACTCACTGAATTACAGGACCAATATACTCCTATGACCACAAGCACTTGGGAGTCCTTGCAAGGTATCTGGCCTTGATTTGTCAGCAAACCATAAACTATGAAGAAAAATATCGTCGTTTGATTGATTTCATGTGAATCCCTCAAATGAACCCGTGGCGTTAGCACGGGCACTATACTACTACAAATGAAGTACTCTGAGGACCTCAACATATTAGGTAATATGAGTGTGCTTTTGGTGCTTCTTTAAATTAAAGTACACAATTGCTAAGCAAATTACACATTTTCAAATTTTATTTCAGGAAGGCAAATTGTTTAGCCTTGCACATGTCGCCTCGAGTTATCACAAAGTTCTTGAAGAAAATAGAAAGCTATACAATCAGTGCAAGATCTTAAAGGTATGCTTGATTCCTTGTTACAATGAATATATCTGATCGTTTAACCCAACTAAGGAAAGATTTGGTACACTCAAAAGAATAATAGAATGATTAACTTTAATTTTTGTATTATGTTTCTTATGCGTATTATAGAATGATTCCTTGTTACAATGAATATATCTGATCGATTTTTCTTAGTGAAGCTTCTTGGCGCGGATGCGGTGTCGAACTGCACAAGAACACCAAGAAGTCCTTCTCGGAGGCGTAAGTTATGGCTGCCTATTACTCTAATGAGTTCGGTTGGATTCATGGGTGTGTTGTCAATTGTGCGGTGATGCGGATGTTGTGGATACGGGATTAAGGACATGTATGGGCAGCTGCGAGAGATCTCGGGCTTATGGCTCCTCGATTCTTGACGATGTATCTGAAGTCATCATGAAGGTGAGATGCTGATCAGCCGTGGCGTGTTTCGGCGAGGAATTATCTATTCTATGCGCTCTGGGTTCTGATCTATTCATGCAAAGAGTCCAAAGTAATGAAGAATGGTCATTGTTTTGTCCTAATGAAGCTCGAGTTTGGTGATTCTTTGAGGCGATGAGTTTGAGAATTTGTACAAGAAATATGAGAGAGAAGTAAGCTGGAAATTGTATTTTAGATATGAAATATATTGAAATGGTAACAGACTTCAGTAACCTAACTTTCTGGTTTCAGGGCAAGGCAAAGAAAGTTGTTCCAGCACAGACCCTCTGGTTTGACATTTTGAAGGCACAGATAGAAACTGGTACACCATATATGCTTTACAAGGTACATGTGGTAGCAAAACAAATATGAGTACTTGCTTATGGACTCATGATTCCTTCTCCAATTTTTGCTACTGGTAATGATCAGGTTCCAAGGATGTTTCTAACATTCTTAATTGTGTGCAGGATACATGCAATAGGAAAAGTAACCAGCAGAATCTGGGCACAATCAAATCTTCAAACTTGTGCACTGAGATAATTGAGTTCACAAGTCCAACTGAAACTGCTGTCTGCAACCTACCATCTATTGCTTTACCACGTTTTGTAAGGGAAAAGGTATATCTTGTCAGTGCTTTGTCTGAATTCAATCATGATGGTTGTATTCTTAACACGCCTTATGATAAACTTCTGTTGCAGGGTGTCCCTATAGAGTCCCATCCATCTAAGCTTGTGGGTAGCAGTGGTTGGAAAAATAGATATTTTGACTTTGACAAGTTGGATTTTTCAGAACTCCATTCTGAGGAGAAGTGCCACATTCTTCTTGTGCAAGCTCTGAGAAGCCAACTAAAGGAGTGTGGTTCTGTGGTGGCTATAGTTGATGCCAGCTGCTTAGCTGGAATAAGGACACACTGGGACACTCCTGTTCCTTCAGAGATCTCGCAATTAGCTAGCAGGTGCTTCAGGCATTATGGCAATGAAAATGACTGTGATAACAAGGAGCTGCTGTTGGATGACAGCATCGATAAAAGGAGTTGGATAGCTGAGAAACCTGTGGTCGCAGTTGGTGCAGGAGGAACAGTTATGCTGGGCTTTTCGTCTTTGTCAAAAACCGTCCATGCTTCTGGCTTCCTGTAAAACTCCAGTGGTTTTGAAATATGGCTTAATGCAGCTGCAAAGACATGCTACCATTGTATTAAGCAAGATCCTCTCTCATGGGGCTGTTAGTGCTGGTTCGAAGGCATCCACTTTACAATTTACGGCTTCAGCAGAGAAGATTCGAGCGGTGACACACACTGTAATATCATCAGTGGAGAGAACTACCTTGATGGCAATGCGGACCTCTTTCTATGAAATAATGCAAAAGAGGCGCAACCATCCTTTCAGAATAACTCCTTGGGCAACATTTGGCTGTAGCATGGCTGCATGTGCTGGCCTCGTCAGCCATGGAGATGGGATTGAGTGTGCAGCCGAGGCGGCACCTTCTGTTCCCATGATTGCCTCTCTGGGCCGCGGTCTTGAGAGCCTGCGTCTCACATCCCAGGAAGTGAGGCAAACAAGGGGCCAAAATTTGAAGGAAGCTTTGCGAGCATTGATGAGCAACTTAAAGAAATCAGCAAAATAAAGGAGCAATAATGTACAACTAAAACTGTATAGATTTTCTCATTTTCATCATGCAATTTTTGTCAGTAGGTTTTGAGTTTTTTTTACCATCTGTACAGTGCATTCTTGTTTTTACTGAGCTAAGGAAATTCGCAGTGTGCTTGTGGGCACTTCTAGCTTGATCGTAGGGAGCACGAGAACAATATTTATCTTGTGTGTGTTTGACCTTCTGTACATACAAGTATACAACATACACCTAATTAGCAGTTTAATATTTTAGTAACCCATTGAATCCCAGAAGCAATATCATGTTACATGTTCCGTGTGAAATACTATGTGCCAACAATCAGTCTTATTCTGTTTGCCTCTTTTTAGATCATGTTTGCCCAGTTCTGATCTTGTGCTTGCCTCTTTTTATTTGCTCAGTGTTGATTTTGAGTTTATCCATGCATATCCGATAACCTCTGGCCTTTTAGTTTGCTCATTGGATTAGGTCCCCATCCTGATTTGGAGCATTGGAGTGGATGAAGTCTTTTGTATCAAACCGTCTTCCTTCTACTAATATGCTTCGTTGCTTTGGGTAGATTGCTTTGTCATCATTGGATGCTGCCACGAGTTGCACGTATTATGTGGAAGCACCATATCATACACATGTGGTCATCTATATTTCAGCGTTCATTGACTTGTAACTGAACTTTTGCCATTTGGATGTCTTCGTTTGGTTGATTTCGTGTGCATCCCTAAAATACCGCCGTGGCGTTAGCACGGGCACTATCTTGTCTAATGTTTGCCAATTTATTTCTTGGTGTAGTTTTCTGTTTTATTCGAGGACGAATTTCATGGTGGACATTTTGAAGAGCGGTGAAAATGAATGTAAAGACATTATCCTGGAGAACTCCAAGACCTACTTAAGCAAATCGAAAGTAGATGGTTCAAAGAGACATGACTTATTATTGCCTTGTTATGCATTATAATTGGCCTAGGCTTGTAATTTCATGACTGAACTTGCTGGTGATATACATGAGTGTTTTCAGATTATATACATGGTGATATACAATTGCGTGAAACTTAAACTATGAAAAAAATATCGTCATTTGGTTGTTTTCATGTGCATCCCTGAATTGCCGCCGTGGCGTTAGCACGGGCACTATACTAGTAAGAAAAGGAGGGCAAGATAAATAGCAGAGCCTCACCTCCATCCGTCTTCTGCTTGTCAGGTCAGTCCATAGTACCGTACTATAAGTATGACTTAAGCACAGCATGGCACGAGGAGTTGGGCCACATTTGGACAGCCGCACTGGCCCAGCATGCTGATACGGTATGGGCACAGTCTAGCACGGTATGATCTATTCATTTTTTTAGTATTTATATAATTTTTATTATATATTTTTAATTGTGTGTAGTTAATTTTACAAGTATAAAATATTTTATTATATATTTTTCTAGGATCTTCTTATTTTTAATTTTTTTTGCAAATGGGTTAGATGGACCTCGTTGGCCCATTAGGCTAAACGGGCCCGAGTCGGCATAGCATGGCCTGTTAGCTCGTTGGGCCGTGCCTGAGCCACCTCTCAGCTCACGGTCGACATGGCACGACCTGTTTAGGCTGATGGTCTAAACAGGCCGTCTCTAACAGGCCTATGTCCGACCGTACCGTTTTGTCCATTTGGAGAGGTCGGCTCCTTCCCATCTCCCATCGGTTGTGCTCTTCCATGGTGAGTTGAGGTGTCGTAGCTGCCGACACCACAGTGGGTGGGTGAGTGTCAAAAGAGTGAAGAGGTGCAGGAGAATTGAACCGAGAATGACTCCTCCTGGTTATGGGTGAAAACGGATTGAATACGGATCAGATAGTGCTCAAACCATATTCACATTCATATTTTTTCTCAGATTCGAATACGAATCGAACAAACATTAGATACAAATACGGACTGGACAAATATCGGATACGAATTCGAATCGAATATCTACTCAATTTGGTCAGATCCAGATATCCTTAACTTATGTAGTATGAAGACATTTTATCCTTGTACAATCACACTTAATCATTCTAATTCATTTACTTCACTTAAAGAAACACGAATTCACGTTCAATTAAAAAACTTGTCCAACTAATTAGTCGTATTGTAATAAAATATGCATATTGTTTTGTCAAATATAAATACGGATACGGATAGTCCGGATAAAATAATATTTCGGATGGTAAAAGTCTATATCATATTCGCATCCATATTTTTATATGAATACGAATTTGAATAGGATAAAAAATTTTAATCGGATGGAAAAATCTATACCATATTCATATTTTATTGAATATGATAACCCGATAATATGAATAATTCGTATCCACTTTTTACCCTTGCTCCTGGTGAGCGAGAGCAGTCTAGCTCGAGCTCAAGTTCAGGGGATGGTACGCAAGGGCATGGTGGAGGGAGTTCGTCGGAGACATCTTGACCATTGTGGAAGAGGAGGTTAGCTATTCCGTGAACTTTATCCTTCCTTTTGTGGTCCAAGTTGATTATCAGCAGCTATCCAGCTCCAAGGCGTAAGGTGGAATTTTGTTATGAATATTCTATTTTTATTCAAAATAACAAAAATATACTCGCGTGAAATTTTTCTACAAAATAGGCTTCAGTCGCCTAATCGTCGGGTGATTGGAGCCTATCCCCAACGGTCGCGTGACAAGCAAGCAATCCGCTGGCCGTTGGGCGAATTATTGCAGTCGCCGAACGGTCGGGGGCGGTTGCAGGCGCCCATCGGTTAGGTGATTGCGCTTCCATTTGCCGAAGGGTTGGGCGACTGGAAGCGAAGATAAAAGGACTACGCCGCTCGACCGCGCGGTGAACAGAAGCGACAGAAGGAGAGAAGAGGGAGAAAAGGAGACGAATGAGGAGAGAAGGAGAGGAAAAAGGAGAGGAGAGAAGAGGAGAGGGAGGAGGGGAGAAGAGGAGAGGAAGGAGGTAGGGAGGAGAGGAGAGGAAGAAGCGACTCTTGTGAGGTTGTATTTTAAATTTTGTATATGAAGTAAATAGTTTATTTAGTGTTAGAGAAAAGTAGTTCAACTTTGGTATAGAAAATTTAGTCAATGTAGTTTTAGAAAATTAACAGACATAGTAATCTGTAGTTGTGTAAAATTTAGTGAACATAATTGTAGAAAATTATCATTGTTAGCAAATTTACATGCGCACAAAATTGTAGTCGTAGAAAATTCAGTCAACGTTACGTAGAAATTAATCGTCCATAGAAATTTGTAGTTATTAAAAATTCAGTCAATATTTTTGTAAAAATTTTATAATTTGCTTTATATAAAACAATAATACATAATATTTATGATTAGTTACGAATGAATATAATGTCGTTAGCATGTTGGAAAAACACATGTACCATTGTAACTGATATATAGGCATTTAAATCAATATGCCATGTAAATTGTCGAAACCATTAGGAATTATTTGCAGTAGGGGATAGCTCGAGTAGCAAGAAAAGAGCGGCGTCAGTGCACGGTCTGCCAATAGGAAGTCAATGCTACGAGTTTAGTGTAGTTGGTTAAATGTGAATTATAGTACATCAGTACTTTTGTAGTGTGCGATGCGATTTGACTAGTTACAAAATTGAAAATATATATAGGCAGACATCAGCAATGCCGATACCCACTACATTGAGAGTGCATTACGGTGTTGAAACCGTTCGCGAAGGTCCGAATGGTGTGGATTTGAGCGTTTTTGCGCAAGCCACTCTGGTACACCCGGATGGCGAGAATGCTTGAATCGCAGATGTGATGCATTGACTTACCCGTAGTTTTTCGTTAGACCCTGAAGTGTGCAATGTCATCATATAAGAGCTTTGGAGCCGGTCTCCCACGGACATTAGATGGGAGTTGAGAACATTGATGCGCACTATTGCATGGAAGGGGTTTGTGCAAGAGTGCCAGTGCTATGGATACGAGTGCATGATGCTTGTGCAACAATGCCCAGTAAAAGCTATGCAAGGTCGTGCAGACAACCATCATCTGAGAGATGCGAGCAGCGTGGGTGGCCCGCACGTTGGTGAAGAGAAGGAAGATGTTTGTGACAAGGCCGATGCGGTATATGGAGGAGAGGGAGAATGGTCACGCCATGGTGAGGGTACAGGACAAGCTAATGAAGGCGAGCATATGAAGTACATAGTGCATCAGATGGAGTACGATGACCAGACGGCTTGAGCTGAAGAGGAAGCTGTATAGGAGGACGACAAGGACAATTTGGATGAGGACGAAGCTCCCGTCCCATAGGAATGGAACCGGTTTGATGTTGAGGGTGTTGCCGCACATGACGAGCATGAATCACCGTGAGAGTATCATGGGATAGATGTTCAGTTGCATTCAATGTTTGCTGACATGACATAGTTGTAGGATGCCATCAAGCTGTGGGCCCTATCTATGCAGCAGACTTTTCAGGTCATGAAATCTAGCCAGGAGCAGCACACCATGAAGTGCGAGTAGGTCGGTTGTCCTTGGAGAGTGCATGCACGTAGACCCAAGTATGAGACTCACTGGATTGTGTCGAAGGTGGAGCCACACTCTTGCATTCTAAGTAGTATTTTGGCGAGGCATTGTAACCTAACGTCCGCCTTTATAGCCAATTTGATGTATGGAGAGATAATGGAGAAGAAAGGTATAGAGGCTACGCACATCGTGGTAGCTACCGAGAAGAAATTCAAGTACAAATTAGCTACACAATACGTGAAGGCATGGCATGCGAAGCAGAAGGCGTTGAAAAAATGGTTCAGGTCTTTCGAGGTGGCATACGATAATCTTCCTCGTATGCTTCAGGTGTTATAGGATAGGAACCTGAGCACATGTATCGCTATGAAGGACAAGTCTTCTACAAGCTCACCAGGTTATGCGGTGTTGCAGAGGGCCTTCTTAGCATTTGATGCGTGCATCGAAGCATTCAGGCACATGCTGCCTATGATCTTAGCTGACGGGATATTTTTGACCAGCAAATACAAGAGCCAGATCTTGATGGCCATTGACGTTGATGGCAATAATCAAATATTGCCGCTGAGCATCGTATTCGTGGAAAGTGAGAATTACGAAAGGTGGTTGTGGTTCCTTAGATATGTGAGGTTTGGAGTTGTCGGCACTCGTCCTGGTGTGTGCGTAATCTATGATTGCCACGCCGGGATTGTGAAGGCCATAAGAAAACTTCAGGAAGACCCCAAGGAACCTTTTCCTTGGGTGGATATGAGGAACAGATGGTGCATTCGTCACCTAGGGGCGAACTTCTTCAAGTAGTTCCCGAAACAATCATTGATGAAGCTGTTCAAGAGGCTGGATATATAGAACCAGTAGAAAAAATTTGATGCTTTATGGATGTTGTTGGATGAGCACAGTAGGAAGCACGTCGACGAGAGGAATAAGGGGCCGGTCATGCTTGGGGCGACACAACTGAAATGCCTGATAGAACTCGATGAGCCTAACGTAGCTGGTCTGAGGAGTAGGAGCTCACAGAACATTAAGTGTTTCTCGTAGTGGATCAGGGAGAACCATTGGAGAAGTGGTCACTGCTGCACGACACTGACGGCGCAAGATACGATATAATGACGACTAACCTTGTGGAGGTGTACAATTGGGTTCTTAGGAGCCTTCGTTCTCGGCCCCTCGATGCCATGGTGGAAGGTGTTATGCACAGCACAATCGGTTACTTCAGGGAGAGCCATGCGAATGCCGCACTTCATGCAGCCAACCCACGAACATTGTACTCGTCGAAAATTATGGTATACATGGAGACGAAGGCATAGAAGGGCCAGTTGCACACAATGCACGTCATGGGCAATAGGGAGCATCATTTCGAGGTGGTACTCTAGGATAGAACTAGATTTCAAGCGAAAGGTCCCCCTTGGTGACCCATATTCGACTGGCCCCTCGGCGTCTGTCATAGTGGCTTACTCGTGCAAGAACCCGTGCAAGTTCTTCAAGTTCTTCAAGTGCATCCAGAGGGGGAGATGCTTCCCTTTGTTGGTGTCAGAACCCGTGCAAGTTCTTCAAGTCTAAGTACCAGCTCAGCCTAGGTATGTGTTACTAGGGTTGCGCAAACTACTCCAGTGACTATCCCGACCGCCGTCTAGACACCACCACCTATCGGCAGCCGGTAAGAACCAAGTGCACTGTTTTCCCTACTTTTTTCCTTCAAAGTACGTACTAACAACCTCTCCCGTGTATCCATAGTCCCTGAAACCCCTATGTGGCTACCGCAAATGGATCGATCTTGAGATCCACCCAGAGGACCAATGGGCCCTTGACTTCGAGGAGTGGAATGTCACAAGGTCCTACAAGATCTAGGAGGAGGAGCGCCGCAAGGATGAGCAAACCGAGTGTATGCAACGGGAGATGAAAGCTCATCTCGAGGCGTGTACGCGTAGGGAGCGTGAGGCTTGCGAGAGGGAGCACGAGAAAAAGAGGAAAATGGCGACCAAGGCAAAAGAGGCCGCCGAGGAGTTCAACGCCGAGCTCGCAAGGAAAGGGAAATGGCCCTAGTCCACGTAGTAGGTTGTACGAGGAGTTAGGTTGGTTAGTCGCACATGATGCTCTGTGTTATGCATGTAATTAAACCCTAAGCGGCATGTTATTCCCAACTGTATTATGAAGTCTATTTTAATTCAGCAAGCTTATTTTCTTATCTTTTCGCATTCAATTATTCCCATAGCAAGTCATGCAACAATATTAATAGACCAATTTTCCTCTCTGTACGAATTCCCGGTAACATCACAATACCACTTACCATCATATTTACCGATCGTTCTTTGTTCAATCGTTCTTAAGCAAAGTTTCATGAATTTTTTTACACTACAATAACATGCAATGATCATAAACTCATATTATGAATCCAACAGATTATCTTCCAGTCACACTCTACAAAAATCACAAAATGGATTAACCCATACTTCATCTATTTGTAGTATTTGCATGTACCGAAGCGACTGCGATTCTTGTCGCTTGACCATAGGGGACGAGCTCTAGTCGCCCAACTGTCGGGCGATTGGAACCTGTCGCCCGACGGCTTACAAGACATCTTTATTGTCGTGCAACTATTGGGCGATAGGCTCTAGTCATCTGACGATTAGGAGTGGAAGCCGAACCGCACCCGGGCGCCTCCGCACATCCGATCGCCGCCGGCCTATAACCCGAAGCCGAGCCACGCTCGGCCGCCTTCGCGCATCCGGCCGCCGCCAGCCCATCGCCAAAGCCGAACCGCACCCGGCTGCCTCGCGCATCCGGCGCGCCCACCATTGCCCAAAGCCGCGCGCGCGCTGCCTCCTCCGCATCCGACCGCCGTCGTTCCGTCGCCGGCTTCGCGCACCCGGCCGCCGCCCGCCGCCGCCGGCCAGCCTGCACTGTCCGCTGCGGTTCGTCGCCGATCTTGAACGGCGCTTCGACCACCTCCACGTGCCCGATCGCCGCCGGTCCGTCGCGCCGAGCGCTCGCGCGCCTCCGTGCACTCGGCAGCGCCGCTCAAAAAGCCGAGCCGCGCGCCGGCGGCCGGCGTCGCCGCCGCTCGAGCCGGTTTGAATCGCTACCACCACCACCGTTATGGGGTAGGGGAAACCCTACCCGCCTCTTCGTGTTGTGCAGGTGGGCCGGTTGGGCAGACGGGATATGTGAAGAGTCATCTCACAAAGCACATTAACCCCAAGTTCTTCTATACTCATTAATTGCAGAAGATGAACGAGATTAAAGTACTGCATACTAATTTATGTGAAAATCTGGCAGATTTGTTCACTGAATCACTCACTGCATCTAGCTTTAAAAGGTGCGTACGAGGAATTGGAATGATGAGACTTAGAGAAGTGCAGAATTTGGGAAGAATTCTCTCAAGCCCGTTATTAAACCTTGGTCATGAAGATCAAGTACCCAAAAGACTAAGTCCTGAAGATTGAATGAAATTGGGTGAATTGTACTCTTTTTCTCTTGACGAGTTTTTCTGAAGTTTCTCGACCAAAGTTTTTGATGAGGCAATTCGTGCATCGCAGCATAACATATATCATGTATTCTTTCTCCAAATTTTTCCCACTGGGTTTTATGGAGTTTTGACAAGGCATGAACGTGTCAGATGAGTGCCCAAGAGAATGTGTTAGGAAACCTGGGCCTGGGCCGGGAGCCTTGGCCCATGGTAGACACTGCATCGGTAGACTATAAATAGGGAGCCATACCGGCAGATTTTGTACTCATGCAATCAAAAGCAATTAAGAAAGATCAGGAGTTCTCTCTACCTCTCTGCGTGTTTTTAATCTATTATTTTGTTTTCTGTGATTGATTTCGTTTCGCATTAAATAGAGGAATCGATTGAACTGATCACCAGCAACGATTCCTCAACAGTCGTCTCCTCGAGGCAAGCTAGCGAGAGCGTCACCACAATGTCTAGGTCTAACAGTAAATCCTCTCAATTCTGGATGGTTGTCTAGAATGGACGATGGATTGTGATGTCTAGGGGTGAAAACGGGTCGGGTTAATCCCGACCGATCCGGCACCGAATCCGATTGGTACCGAATCCGACTAGTACCGAATCCGGAGAAAAAAATATGGGTTAGGATATGGTAACGCAATATCCGCTGAATCGAATATCCGTCTGAATCCGATACATCTTAAAGTTTGATTTCAGGTTAGTGCTACTATTTGACGTTTCATTTTCTTTTGCAATGGTAAATAAAATCTTTCACATCAGCTATTAAATAGTAACATCAAGTCGGTCGTCCTACTCCATTTCTTGCCTTGTATGCATTCCTTACAAACAAGTAGGGTGCAAGCGAAATGGGTTAATCGACCGATCCGACACGAATCCGATTGGTGCGAATCCGGAGAAAAATATGGGTTAGGATATGGTAACAGCAATATCCGTCCGAATCCGACCCATTTTCACCCCTAGTGATGTCTTCGGCTTGTCAATTATTAGAAAATTTTGTAGTTTATATTTAATTAATCGAATTGTTGTGTAAGCTTCATTAGTAAGGCACATCCTGGCATGCGGATCGCGATTCTTGATTCATTTCAGTGTCGTTCGAGTGTGATTGCAACCTTGCTTGTGCATGCTTGCTTCAGTATTGGATATTTGTAACTGTCTACGCCGTCACAGCTAAAATTTTGTTCTACATCCGCCGCTAATTTTTGCCTGCACGTTTGCATGCGCCGACCCTGATTGCAGTTCATGCACAAAGTACGCAAAATTGATGGAATTAAACGAGGATGTACCTTTCACTTTGGTTTTGGTTTTGCGTTTAATCAATATCCCTGCATTGCTCTTCAAGTATATACTTAAAATGTAGTATTCCAGATGTAACATTTAGAGGCCACTTGAAATTATATGATTATTATTTGTGATGAACTATTATCAAAGTTTGTGGAGTTAATTTTTTTGTCAGGCTTTAAGGTTTCTAGCGGTCAGATCGGCCGGTAAAACTGGTCACACCGGCTGTATGTTGATTTCGGTAGTGGGGTATGAAATTTGAGAATTTAGTCATGGATTGGGTATTTTGGCTCTAGGTCTGTATATTCATGTTGTATAAAGTATGTTTGAGCTAACGTAGGTCATATTGTGAAGAATTTTTGCCCAAAAATGCTTTTTTTGTCTTTAGATGTGCAGAGAGGTTTTGGGTCAACTATGGTCAACGACGAGAATTGTAACTATACTCATGGAGCCAGGGTTCAAAGCAGTCAAGGGTGCCGGGTGAGATGGTTGAGCTCAAACATAACACATGAAAGGCAAGGAAGGTTGAAAGGAAGGATCGGGCAATGGGTTGCACCAAGTGGTTTAGTCGGTCCAAGTGAGCCGTGGTCCCGTAGAAATGGAATGGGAGGGACTTACCGACACGTGGTACGCATGACGATTACTTGCAAGAAAAGATGAAGACTGGATCAAGGTAAAAATATTTTGGTAGTTTGCCAAATACCGAAAACTTCGTTGGATCAAAACTGCAGTGTTTGAGTGGTGCTTGGGAAAATGGTTTAGATCAAGAACATGCTGAGAGGATCATGTGGATTAAAGGCTAAGGACTTAGTGGGTTCGGGCTCATATGCTTCGAAAAGCATGCTTGAGTCAAGTGTAAGTACAAAACTCGTGTGTTTGGGGTTAATGACTTTCCTCCATTTATGCTAGTATATAGTATCTATTAGGGTTATATATGAGTTGGCTACTCTATTTATTTAATTGATGGGGTGGAGGCTTGCATATGCTAACCATTCCAACTATTCAAGAGTTAGGGTTAGAGTTTGAGAGAGAAGAGTAAGTGTTGTGGTGTACTCTTTGTCCTTCCCATGGAGTGACGGCAAAGCCTTCATCCTCATGTAGAAATATAATTAAGTTTATTCATCTCTCATGAATTCTCTTATTGGTGCTAAAGACGTGTAAGTGATGTAGATAACTCATGTAGGTCAAATCCCATCTATCTAGGCACTGGAGTTTGTAAGTTCTTGAAGTTACTGATTTGGCTTGACTAGTAGCCTTTCTTGAGAATCTTGATATAAGGGTTTTGGCTTTATTTCGTCAGTTGTTTTTGCTTGTTGTGACATGCAGGAACATATTTAGAGTTATCTTAGCTGATCTTAACTCGTGAGTAGGTTGTATCTCAAGATTTTGAGATTTAATTGGTTTTGATGCAACCTTACTTGTTTTGAATAAAGGTTGAGACTTTGGCCAAGATCATCTCGATTCTTAGATGGAATAGGTTTCTGAGACTCTCAACATGATGTGTATGAAGTTTAATCTCATTTGATCATAGATTTTTAAGTTTGCACCAAAATTAGTTTGGACTCGATTTGATTTTCTATTTTGGAAAGAGGGGGCGATCAAACCGCTCCTGGGCTTGGTCAGACTGGTCGTTGGTTAGACAACACGATTGCCTTTGGTCAGATCGCAAGGTTGCAGCCGATCAGACCACAAGTCTGAGGTCGATCAGACCGCCCAGATGTTGAACTGAATTCTCTATTGCTTTGGGTTGCCGCTTGGTTGTAGGGTATGAAATATGATCTTCTTAGCCCCGTAGTTTTGGAGTAAAAGATTTCTAGCACTTAGAAAAAATTAAGAGAAGACACCATTCACCTTACTCTGTTACCATTGCCGGTCCCACACATTCATATGTAATTCTTTTTCAGGACGCGTTTTACTGAAGGTCCTGAAGCAAGTGCTCTTGTACCTAGTCGTATTTCCCCACTGGAGGAAGCAATATGCAATAGCCCTTCCAGGAGCAGTGAGACAGTTTTAGCACCATCAGAGGGTTTAGAATTCGATTCATGTGAGGAAGCCGATTACTACAATCTGTACTTGGGGAGGTTGGATTTGGTATTCGGCACCACAAGAGCTGCACCAATTATTTACACTGCCAATCAACTCATGAGATAGTATGTGGATGTGCGATGAGTACATATAATCTTACTGTAAATCTGTCATGTGCTAATAATTTGTTACTGCTGCTGTAACCTGTGATAATAACTTGTGATGAACATGCAGGGAGTGCCAGAGAAGGAGAATTTAGCTTCGATTCGTTGTGACTGCAAAGCGATGATTCTCTTAGGGAGAACTGATGATCATGGCTGGTACATCACGGAGTTATGTGGAGAGTGGCAACTCACAGCTATTTCTCTCTTAGGGGTGGTAAATCATCAAGTAAAATCCTGAAAGTGGCAAATCATCTAGTACCCAGGATATATGGTCACAACGGTGATAAAGAAGATTTGGGAAAAAACATAAAGTATGTGAGAAAAATATCGGGTTGCCTTGGTATTGTTGTGTATTCTTGCTAGGGAAAAGACGAACCATTGCAGCATGGCTAACAAAAGCAACATTTAGAAAGGGCTTTCTAGTGTTGAGTAATTGAGTTATGGGCATTTACTGTGTGAGTGTATATATGGAGCAACAATCATAGGCTTAAAGACTTACAGTGCAGTGAAGGATAAATAGAGTGAAAGCTTTAAGAAGGTGAGAATTGATCAAAATTCAACTCCTTGATATTGTCTACCCCTCCGCCGAGTACTGATGCGGTGGTGCACGGCCAGGGATCATCGGCACTAGCAACGAGGTGCATGAATCAAGCTCACCACATTCACCCAAGCGGGGGCGCATTTCGGTTATAGCATGGGATGCTAGGGCTATGATGTGGCTTTCTTCTTTCACATTGGATGGAGCTTCCTGGCATTGGGCTCTACATCACCCCCTAATCTGACAGCTGCTACTCCGCTCTTAATATGTTTTATAAGATAGACCAAAAGTAAAAGAAGCATATGCGAAAGGAACTAATTTGATGTGCAGTATACATATAAGCTTTACTTTCTTAATTGTGAGTCAAAATACTTCGACCAAAGGATGAGACGTGGGACTTAGTGGTGGTGTTAAGTTGCACCTTTCTGACGAATGTGAAAAGGACAATTTCCAATCTAATTCTTGTATGGGTAGGGGCTCGAGTGTGGGGAGTTTCTCATGTATTGCCAGTCCCAGACTATACCGGCCGCCATCTGATGCATTAGTGCATTGTGCCGCTAGCTGGAGTAGCTGCTGTGCTAGCTTGCTACTCCCATTCTCGCCTATGTACAGCGTGTAAGAAATTGGCAAGAAAACAAACCAAAACTTGAACTCACAAAGAAACAAAGACCATGTGCATGCACATTCGCACAGGGTTTATTGGTTAGAATATGGATGATCAAATGCTCCACCACAAGTGAAAAGTTACATTTGTTTAAATTGTTAGTACAAATCATAGGCACAGGAGGTATCAGGGATCCGATTATCTCAACATGTAGGGTACACCGTTTCTGTCAGTGAGACTATAGTTTTTTTTCCATGCGTCGGTGGTGCTGGGATCCCCGGAGCCGGAGGCGGTCGAGACAGTAGCATCACAAGGCGACTGGGTTGCAAGGTGGTAGGCGAGAGACCTCGTACCTGTAGTCGAACTACAGTATGTTAAGTTAATGGGAAATTTTACCATCCTTGAGGGGGAAGAGGTACCAAATTTGAGCCGTTGATCACACTGATCGAACGGTTGAGATTTGGCAGTACCTAGTGGTACCGGACGCGAGGTACCAAGAGGTACCAAATTTTGAGCCGTTGATAACACTGATTGAACGGCTGGATCTAATTTGGTACCTCTTGGTACCTTGTACCTCTTGGTACCTCCTCAAGGATAGGAAAACTGCTCTAAGTTAATACCTGCAATGATCTTGATTCGAAAGAAGAAACAAAGAAAGTATGTCTAGGCATCACCCGGATATTTTTTTCTTAAATATCATCCAAATTTGTGGCCCTTGAATTAGAGATTAAGGGGCCCTTGTTTTTAAAGAAGGAAGATATTTTTTAAGGACGAAATAGAATTCAAGGAGGAGGGGGAGAATTCATGGCCATTGGATCTTTAATCTAACAGTCCTAAATCTGGATAATAGTTAAGAAGAAAACATCTACATAATGTTTAACAAAACCCAAGAAAGTAATGTTAGTTGCACAGAGGTGTCCTATTGCTACTTCCACCAAACATAAAGAGAGGATCTTCAAGTTTGCTGAATCAGCAGCTTAACCTCCACGAATTCTAGTCTATGTGGTACTCTCTTTAAAGAAGGGATGAATTTGTATGTATGCTGCTATCAGCAACATCCTGGTACATGACATGTGTATCACAAGACCTACAATACAGGCTTCACAGAAGTGGCTGTAGTGAAACAAGAAGGGAAAAGAGTCAGGAAAATACTGGCGTGCCACATTTCCCTTTCTTTTTTGATGGAATGTACATCTTGGTGTAACTTTCTGTCAGAATAGGGTTGTGTAAGTAATGTGTGCCTTGCCTACAGCACAGACAATTGCTTATGAGCAGTTGCTATACATGCATTAGTAGTTCTTTCTCGATTATTTCATGCAGAAACTACCTTGGCCTTAGAAGGCCGGTAGCAAAAGAGAGATCGGAAGAACGCAAGAGGCGTCTTCGACATTCAAAGCAGATCGATGCGCGCTGCTAGGTAGCTAGAGCATGTTTCTGCTGTCTGCTCCACTACAAGCAAAATTCTATTCAGCCCATTATAGATTGCAATTAGAGATCATGGGCATGGGAGGTACTGGGAGAACAAGTCTCTCTCCATGGAATGAACGAGCGAAGATATTGTTCTTTTCTTCCATGCGAAGACGACCATAGGATTCACAGATACCATCGAGGTGGAGAGAAACTACCCTGCTATGCAGGCGCTGCACTCAAAGTTGAAGCTTACGCGATCGGCACCGTATGATCGGATTGGTTTTCTTGCACAACCATGCTGCTTGGATAGGCACTCAGTTACTCTGCTCTGCCTTGGCAATTGGCATGTATGCACCCTCTTAGCTATTTTACCCATGTAATGATAAAAAAGCAATTTAGATAGTGGAGATAATTAGCAGAGCGGACGGGACATCATATAGAGAAGTCTCATTGTTACTCCTACAAATAAAGTGGGTAAATGCTGATAATTGTTTAGTTTTACTGGTGGCAGATGACAGTAATTAAGGTGTTTTCTCTCTTTTCTTCATTTTTTTCAAGGTTTCGTTGTTTATTTTACCTTGAAATAGTTTAGATCGTAAATTTCTTAGAAATAATCTATAAGATCTAAAAACCAACGTATAAACCATCAACCTTTTTCTATGTGGTAATTCGCCGATTATATAATATACTTTATACCACCAGGTTTAATGAGTGGCCAATGCAGTGTTGCATGGAGCAGCAACGATAGCATCGATTGTTTCCTGTATTTATTTACTATTTTGATTAATCATAATTATTTAAATTATCTTTAATCACCAAAATTAACTGTAAAATTTATAAAAAATTCTGGAACATTACGAGAATCTTTTATACCATTATCCAATTCATTTACTTGTAGTAAATTTATTCCATGCATGTTTACTAGCGGTAAACTTATTTATTCCTTTTATACACATATAGATGACAGGCATCACGAACCGGGAGTTCGAGGAATTGGCCCAGTATGGCCAAAACTACCTGACCTGAGCTTCCGATATCGAGATAGTACTTAGAGCCAAGAAGCTCCGTGCTGCCATTGAGATTGGTTCACTGCAGAATGCCAAACCCACCCATGAGGAAAATAATCAGGCACTTCACTTTCTCAGGCACCATCTCTGTCTCACTCTCAAGAATGAGTACATGACAGAGAAGAGTGTGCTAGCATTATGGACTGCACTTAAGAAGCGGTTCGAGAGGCTAAATTACACCATTCTTCCTCAGGCAGAGCAAGAGTGGATCCGACTGAGGTTTGCCAACTTCAAAATGGTCAGAGAGTACAATTCTGCTCTGCATAGAATTTATATCAATCTTCAACTTTGTGGTAAGCGGATCACAGATGAGCAAAAGATTGAGAAGACCATATCCACCTTCCACCCCAATGCAGTACAGTCTGCATGCAACTATCGTCACGATATCTACAAGGAGTATGCTGAATTGATTGATATGATGCAGATTACTGAGGCTCAGGATGAAGTTCTCTGCAAGAACTATGTCTCACAACCACCTGGGAGCTCCGCTAGTTGTAAAGCCAACGCCGGGAACTATAAGATGCGAAAACCCATAATGAAGAAAAGGGGAAGGAAGGGTAAGGCGCATCACCGAAAGGTAAATCAGATGCTCCACGTGAGAATAAGGCAAGCAAGCCAAAGCGGGACGACAAACCCTATGGTTAGTAAGACCAATCCTGCTATAAGTGTGGTAAGTGGGGGTACTGGTCGCGGATCGGTAAAGAGCCGTAGCATGTCATTGATGTCTTCCAAGCTCAGAAGAAGAAGGATAGTAAAAGGCAGCATGAAACCCAATTTGCTCCTGTTGAGGGAGAATTTTGAGCAGCTGCCTGCGCTGATGGAGGTTGAAACCATTCCGGTAGCAGCACCCCCTTTTGACATTGCAGCTGCCACCACCATGATTTCTTTGGAAGAGCATATCACCTCTGAGAAGATAGCAGCTGAAGTCTCTGACTTCTTAGCAGATTCAGTTTAATGCACAGAATACATTTAGACTTTAATTGTCATTTTATTTTATGTGTGGAAGGAATAATTTTATTTTCTCGTGATGGTTAAATGATATTGAATAATTCATTCATTTATTCAGTCTATAATGGCATGATATGTTCTGATATTGAAGTATTTTATTTATGTGTTGATTGCCTTCTACTATATATTAATAAAATACTTTATATTAGAACACGTGTGGCGCCCTATGGAGGAAGTGTGCTTAGCCGACAGCGGCACAATGAATACTGTCTTAAGAGAGATAAAATACTTTTAGTTGATTAATAAGAATGCTGGCAGCCTTACAACAATCGCCGGTAGCGATGTTTGGATGATAGGTTCAGTAAAAGCCACAATTATACTCCCAATGGGCACAACTTTGGTCATTCAAGATGCCTTATTATACCTAGAATCGACTAGAACTCTCCTAAGTTTCAAGGATATTCGCACTAATGGTTTCCATATTGAGATTGAAGAAGAGTATAGTAAGAAATACATGCTCATTAGAAACTGGGCTATACTATACCTACATCAAGGAACTTGTAGCCTATACTGCCCTGAAAACAATATTTAGAAGCTCTGAACTTTTTTGTCTCTGGCAAGATAGATTAGACCACCCAGGTCTTAGGATGATGAGAAATATAATTAACAATTCATAGGGATATAATATTAATATAAAGAATTTTCCGAATTATGAAGATTTTGTATGCCCCGCATGTGCCACCAGGAAATTAATTATAAGACCTTCTACTGAAAGTGAAGGATGAAATCTCTGCATTCCTGGAGTGCATCCAAGAGACATTTGCGCTTCCATACAGCTACTATCAGGGTCATTTAAATATTTCATGGTGCTCATTGATGCTTCTTCGGAATGGTCGCATGTTTGTTAATTGTCTACGAGAAACCATGCTTTCGCAAAGCTGATCTTGCAAATAATTAGCATTAGAAGTATTTTCCCTGATCATCACACAAGTTCTATCTGAATGGACAACACCAAAGAATTTACTTTAAAGGCATTTGATGATTATTGCATGGCAATGGGAATTACAGTTGAGCATTCTGTACCGCATGTCCACACTCAGAATGGACTAGCAGAGGCATTAATCAAGAGAATTAAATTTATTGCTTGATCACTTTTGCAGAATTGTAATTTACCAGCTACATGTTGGGGACATGCAGTCCTGCATGCAGCAACTCTTATCAACTTTAAAACATCGGCCTACAATATCCATTCACCTATGCAACTAGCGCAAGGGTTAGCACCAAAAATTTCTCAACTCTGGAGCTTTGGATGCAAGGTTTATGTACCTATATCCCCTCCACAGTGTACTGCAACGGGTCCTCTTCGAAAGACTGGGATATACATTGGTTATGAGACAGTATCCATAATCAGGTATTTAGATCCCATGACAGGAGATTTGCATACTGCCTATTTCGCTGATTGCCTATTTGATGAGGACAATTTCCCAACATTGGGGGAGAAAATCAACCCCTTGATGAAAATATTGGGAAATTACATTGCAAGCCATGTGAATCTATGCACATGACCCGCGCACTAGTGAAATAAATAGAGAAGTCCAGAAGATCATTGATTTGCAAGCATTAGCAAACCAACTGCCTGACTACTTTAGTGATTTGAAGAGCATTACCAAATCGCATGTGCATGCACACAATGCACCGGAGAGGGTTGAAATACCAAAGAAAGTTGATGGTATCCCTAATCCCATCCAGAGGCCTCAAAATAAAAGGATGAGAACTCTGACCCCTCGAACCCTAAGTAACCGGGGATGCCTAGTGAAAAAGGATAAGAAGGATTTGACGCAGCCGATCACTGAAGTTCTCCAGAATTAGAAGCGGAGCCAGTTGAGACCTGATACTATTATGACACCTTCAGAAAAGGGCATACCGGATCTGAACATTCGCATGGAGGGAGAAATCAGCATGGATATGTGCACACACATCGAAGCTGAAAAAGTAAGGGACATGCCACTGCAACTGGAAGAAGCAATGAGCAAGTAGAAGCACAAGAAGAAGCAACTCATGATGAAATAGCTATAAACTATGTGCACACAGGAGAATCCATGAATAGGACAACAGCCAATGTTGATATCTACTTTGCAAAGAAAATTGCCACAATCATTGATCTTGATCCAGAGTCCGCATCGCTCACTGAATGTAAGAAAAGATTAGATTGAGAAGATGGAAGAAGGCAATAGAAACTGAATTACTATATCTGAATAAAAGAGAGGTGTTTGGGCCCATAAGCCGCACACCTCCCCATGTGCACCCTGTAGGGAGTGGGTATTTGTTCAAAAGAGAAATGAAAGAAATGAAGTTGTAAGATATAAAGCAAGGCTTGTTGCATAAGGTTTTACTCAATGTCCAGGAGTTGATTATGAAGAAACCTATTCCCCAGTTATGAGTGGAATCACCTTTAGATACTTAATCTCAATGGCATTAAACCTGAACTTAGAAATGAAATTGATGGATATGGTAACTACATACCTTTGTGGAAATTTGGATTCAAAAATTTATATAAAGATACCTGAAGGTATCCCTATCCCAAACCAAGACAGAGCAAATAGAAATCTATACAATGTGAAGCTCAGGAAATCACTGTACGCACTTAAACAATCAGGCAGGATGTGGTATAATCGCTTAAGTGACTTTCTATGCAAGAAAACTAAAAAACCAAAAAAAAAAAGATGAAATTAAGAAGCTAACGTGTTCCAAAAGACAGAAATGAGAAATAGAAGTCATTTGAAGGGTGGGTTCGCTTATGCTTATGCTTACGTTGCTACAATACCGAGCTTTTATATGTGTGTCTTTTTAAGGGGAGTCTATAGGTATATTATAGTATAAACTGTATAGAGTTCAATTATATTGGCTAAAAATATATGTGACTATTTTTCTATGTGGTACCTCTCATAAATAGCTTAAAATTTAAAAATCTTAATTATCTTTACTATTATAAAAATGTGATTTGGTGGTCGTCAGTCCGTTCTCCCTCCTCTCTTCTTAGCTGTCTGATCAAAGATCAACCATTCAGATCCGCATGTAGGTAGTTCTTCCGCTCCTCGTAGAAAAGGTCGGGCCGACGTATGGGCCACACTCCTCCTCTTCTCTTCCCCCGCATCCTCCGCCTCCCACAACCACTCCACCTCCTGCAACCGCCACCTCCTTCTCTCCTCTGAACCCTCGTGGCGCGCCTCCTCCTCCTCAGCGTTGCCACCAATTCCTTCCCTGTACACCAACATTTGGTCGCAGTCCCCTAACTTCCCCCAGCAGCGTCACATCACCTCATTGCTGCCTCCCCAACGCATTTGCCCACTGCCTCCTCTCCCTATCTGTCCGTCGCGCATCCCCACCTCCACGTCCTGCAACCGCCACCTCCTTCTCCCCCGAACCCTTTTGTCGCGCCTCTTCCTCCTCCTCGGCCACGTGGCTCTCCCCCGCCGCCACCGCCCAGTGGTCGCTCGCCACGTGAGCCTCTCTACCTCCTCCTGCTCTTCGCTCGGAGCCCGTCGCACTGTCTAGCAATTTCGGTTTCCTAAGCTGGTCATTAAAGTCGGTGCCGTGGTCCAATGGGGCTGTGATCGAGGGGCCATGGCCGAAGTCGAGGGGCCGTGGTTGAAGGGGGCTGTGGCTGAAGTCAAAGATCCGTGGTCAAAGTTGAAGACGTGGTCGAAGGGGCGGTGGTTGAAGTCGAAGGACCGTGGTCGAAGTCAGGCCGTGGTCCTCGGGTGCGTAGCGAGCTAGCTGAGTGAATTTATTGAGGTATTCACTCACTGACATGTTCTTCTGCTGCAACTCACGGAACTCCTCCTTCTTCATGTCCATCACCCCATCCAGGACATGGGCGTGACGGAAAGCGGTGGAGAACTCATCCCAAGTAATGCTGTCCTGGTCCTCGTGGGCGTCACAGTAGTTCTCCCACCACTCTGCTGCAGGTCCCTCTAGCTGGTGTGCTGCATACAACACTCTCTCCCTGTCTGTGCACTGGGCCAAGTTCAGCTTTTTCTCTACTGAACGGATCCAGTCGTCGCCTCCAAAGGCTCTCAAGAAGCTGGAGTAGGTAGGCGGCCTTGTCCTCATAAACTCGCAAAGCGGGGTGATGGTGGTTGGCACGAGGTCTTTGCTACCACTGTGTCTTGTGTTGAGTCATATTGTTCATATTGCATCATTGCTTGCATCATCCGAGTGCAGGCCATCGAGGCCCGGCGAGAGCGAGTCGTGGTCGGCAGGCTGCTGGGGTGGCTGAGTGGAGCGCTCCTAGGTTCTCGTTTGTTTGCTCACGACTGCGGAGTTCTGGTTTCAACCATCTTCTTGCTGCCTCAAAAGAAAAACCTTTTCTTGAGAACCGATCGAAGGCTCAATAGGTAGAGGAAAAGCAAAGGTAAGCGGTAAACTCGTCTAGGGGAATTTCTAATGACAACCTAAATTAAGCAAACACTTAGCCGAAAGGCTAACAACAAAGCGGCAAAGATAACTCCATTAAAAGATGGACATGATTGCAATATAATGCTTTTAAAAGCAAGATTTGACTCACATCCCAAACAACTAAAAATAAGATCCGACGCTCTACCTATACTCCTAATCTAGTGGCTCCCACTCCGGGCCTGACAGATAGGGTTCGCTATCCTCATCCTCCACATCACTATAGAAGACCCACGAGTTGCGGATTGGCGGCGACTCTGGCGGCGTCTGCTCTCTGACGGGGGCGGGGGTGAAGCGTCGAAGGTACGCCTGACGGTCTCCGGTGATGCGTCGTCCCACCTCCGGGCTCGGCGGTGTAGGCGTCGGTAGAGTCGCGCAAGCGTGGTCGAGGCTCCTCCACGGCGCTCGACAAGCGAGGGTGCCTTCATATTGCTTCTTGAACCTCCGAATAAGTCTGGCCATGTTGATCTTGTATAATTTGCAAAGCTGTCGGATGGCTTTGTATGCGGCTGCTTGTACGGAACATCCTCAAGATCCGGTGCTTTTGAAACTATGATGTAGAATCGCTTGCCGACTCGTGGTGAAGTACAAACTGGTGATGCTTCCAATACGTTGCCCTCTATCTTTCTCATCCTTGGTGAGGTAGACAGGCGATCTCTTCAATCGAAGCCATGCAAGAACACGGAGAAGGGCTCTCCAACCTCCCGTCTGGGTGAAAGAAGCTTGAGACATCTAATGCATTTTACAGAAGAAAGATTAGTATAGAATTGCGAAAATAAATCGTGAGATAACGGGGTAAGGAGCAGAATTTCTAGGGAGAAGATAAGAAGGTATAGAATTACTATTCATCAAATTTAGTAGGTTTGATTTAGAAAATAAATTTTGAAATCTTTTCTAATTCGACCACTCTAACTAGGGCTTAGATCCTGTGATCGATTTGGCTCGATACCATCTCTGCCGAGACCGAATATGCAAATCGGACTCTCTGTGTATCTTGCACTAGTCGAGATCACGCTAGTGCACTGATCAAACATAGAGGTAATCATCACCACAATCACGGTATTAAATAAGGAAAACTCAAATTATTAATCAATATCCAAAGAGAGACCTTATGGTCAAGCTTACAACCTCAATAGCCTTAGGGCTTAACAAAATTAGCGGCGGAAAATCCAGAATAAAGCGTAGTGGCCAATCGACATGCCCACGGGCAATCGAGTGGGAGCGAAGCCTAGAACGCGTAGTCGTCGAAGTACTAGCTTCCTGGAACCTCCGCTGGTAGTACTCCTCTTCCTCAAGCGAGCAACATAGGCGTAAGCCGTGAGTACATTGGTACTCGACAAGTCATTTGTAACAAATGATGCAATATAGTATGCAAGGCTTACCAATGGAAGGTGAAGGGTTAATTTGCATAAACAGCATTTGAAATTACCATAAATAGATTGGAGGCAAATTGTAAATAAAACAATACTGAATAATCAAAGGAATTGAAGTAAACTACTTATGGACCTCCCATCCACAAGCTAAACCCACCCGCTTATGGATATCCCATCCACAAGCCAAACCAACGATGAATTAACCATCCACCGACCAGCTACAAACTTTCCAAGAGTAACTATACCTCGTGTGAAATCACCGAGCATTGTCCATGACCGAGGGGCGGCTATTCGAATAGTTTTACTCTGCGGAGGTTGCACAACTGTACCCACACGATGTGATTAGCCTCGCGCTAAGGAAATCACAACAAGGCCTTTACAATGTTCAATTCCAACCCAATCCCGCCCGCTAGGTTTCGCATCACACCCCCTTGCGCCTCATGGAAATCAGCAACCATGTTCATCCCAATGAGATTGAAATTGAAATATCCCAAATTAATCAGCCAGTCTGTCCCATACCGGACATGTGGTTTGCAGTAAGACTCGGATCAATGGCGCACAAAGTTAAGTCCTTAAGTGTACCGGCGAGACTTCACATCCACGAAGTGAATCCACACTTCCCTTCTTGCACGATCATTCGCGAGTGAAAACCAATTTTGTATAACCACGCCAATGACACACCAATGCCATGGCACAAATTTTATAACTGTGGCTACAACCACGATTTGATATCTCATTAAGTCAAATTAATTAATCACATGTGATGATGAACCCAAACGATACTAAAAGCATGGCTAAGCATACTAATCGTACCATCCCAGATGTGATCGTAACATAGCATCACTACTAAGTTGCCCAACCTATGGTGACAATGGCATCATGGCATTCAAAATTAACAAGGAGGGAATTTCTCAATTAAGGTGATAACTACCAATTACAAGGTTTGTATAAAAGTAGCGATGCAATGTAATTTAAAACAAAATATTTAAATAATAGATTGCAAATTGGGTTCAACATGATCAAAGGACACGACTTGCCTTGGCCTTGCTTAGTTGATGGCTCTTGATCTCCAAATCCGACGGCGGCTCCCTCGAACGCGTGATCTTACGAGAGAGAAAACAAAACGAAGAGACAAAATAAATTCAAATAAAATTCAAATGAACTCCAAAAATTCTCAAACCTGAACCAAAAGGAAGAGCTCAATTTTATATGAATTTAGGAAAAAAAATCGGGTCAATCGGAGCTAGGACGAGGGAGAACGGGCCTCTGGAAAATTGGATCTAAAGAAAATCGGGGAAAAATAAGAAATTTCACTGTGCTGTGGACCGGGCGCACGGGGAACTGAGTCCACGGTGGACGCGGCGCATGGAACAGTGCGGGCGGCGGGCTGCTGCGCAAGCGGCTAGGGCTGACGTGGCTGCTGACGGGGCGGACACGCGTGCGGGTAGGACTGAGGTGGTGCTGACTCGGCGGCTGACTGGGCTCGGCTGACGTGGCACAAAGGCGCACGGGTCTACGGTTCGGGCTGACGGGCGGGACCCACATGGCGGCGGCGGGGTGCACGGTGGACGGCATCCACGGGGAGGCGAAGGACGCGGCGCCGGCGTGGCGGCGTGGGGACCGAGGAGGCGTGGACGCGGCCGAGGCGGCGGTGGCGGCGGGTGGGCCGCGGTAACTTCGGGGCGGCGGCGGGCTCACCCGATTTACGGCGGCGGCGCGGCTCCGTCGGCGGCGGCGCAGCGCAGCGGCGACACGGGACAAACGGCGGCGGAGGCGGTGGGGATGGCGGCGGTGCTCACCGGCGAACGCAGCGGCGGCGGAACCGGCGGGGCGCGACGAACCAAGGCGTCGTCGCGTATAAAAGCACGCGAACCGAGGCAGCCCGATCGGTCTGCCCGGCGCGGAGTCAGACGCGGTTTGGGACACGCGTACGGCTGGGATCTCGCGTGGGAGATCGGACAGTCGCGATCACTTGCGGCGGCGGGTTAGGGTTAGGGTTAGCGGGGCGCGCGCGGGAGGCCGGAGGCCGACGCGTGGCAGGCGGCGGGCGGAGGGCCGAGTGGGCTCGGCCCACTAGGGTTAGGGGGGGTTTATTTTCTTTTTCTTTTTCCAGAAATCCAAATAAACTTCAAAAAGCTCTAGAAAATAGCAAATAAATCCGGAAAAATTCACCAAAAATTCCAGAAAATTCCTTGAGACTCAGGGAACTTAAATTAAATATTTTTTGGCAAATGTTAATGTTTAATTTAATCATATTAAATCCAAATAAATTCTGAAAATTCCTTTTAAGCTTTAATTAATTCCAAAAAATTCCAGAAAATTAATTTTTGAAAAGTGGGCTTTATAAACTCCAGAAAATCAGAATGTTATAGAAACGACCATAAGCTTTAAAAGAAAAATCATGTCAAATGTGCTCAATTTGCTTAACTTCAAACAGAACAAAGTGCTTCAAACAATTGTTTCTTTCTTGAGCTTATAGCACTCTAAATTGACTCAATATTAGCTGCTCGGTTCCACTTAGCTTATTGACATGGCTTGCCTCATTCTTGGATACCTTTAGCTAGACTAGAATCATGAATGACTTGATATGCTAAGAATCTCAACTAATTTTCAGATTGTAACATTTTGGCTTAGCTTGCTTATACATGTCTTGTTATGGTCTTGATAGCATCTTATATGTTATGGCTTGGTGTAGGTCTCAATTGGTCATTTTGGATGATCTTCATGGCTCTAAATGCTTAGAATAAACAAACTTCAACCATTTCATCCATTTTTGTGATCTTATTCTCTCCTTTGCATCCTTGATGTGTTTATTGCCAAAAGGGGGAGAATATAGGAGAAAAAGCCATTTGGGAACATTTTAGAGTTTTGGAGAACAATTTGCTCTTTCAGTTGTTGCTCTAGTGTTTTCTTTATGTCGACATGGTCATTAGCTTCATTTCCTTCCTTGGACCATGTTTGACTTCTTTCTTGCATTTCAAACTCAACTTTGCGCTTTTTCTGAGTTTGTCAATATATTCATCAAGGGGGAGATTGAGAGACTATGTGGAGGTCATCCCGTTTGTATGATGAGTAATTGACATCGTTTTAGGAAAGTCGAGTTTGGTTTGGGTGGTTCGGACCATGTCGTTGCATGGTGCAATCGGCTGCGGCCGGACTTTGTCAAACTTGGTCGTATGGATGTATATTCCGATGGTTCGACAGGTTTGGACTTCATCATGGGTAAGTATGATGTTTTTATGCTACTTATGCTTTCATGTGTCGACCAGTGCTATTTGATGTGTTTCTTGTCTGTGTTGGCTGCAGGACGTCGAGGCGGAGTCGTGGTGAGACACGAGGTGACCGGACTAGGCACGGGCGGTGTCGAGGTCAGAACGGTCGGATGTGTCGAAGACGGCGGAGATTCGATGTGGTTGCGAGTCGTGGATGACAAGGAGCGCGGAAGCTTCCCAGAAGGTGCGGAGAGGCGGGTGGTAATTTGCGAGGTGCACAAGCGGGAGACGGTTCCGTTCGGGCTCAGCGGGCGTAACGGGTTGGAGACCCGTTAGCCAAGGGCTATAAATAGGTGTTGGTGGCTGCATGTATTCCTATGGCTTTGGGAGAGAGTTAGGGTTTGCTAGAGTCAAAAGAGGCTTTGTGAGTTTGTTTTGGTTTTAGGCTTTAGTGGTTGGAGAGTTGGTGTGGGCAGCAGGGAGTGTCTCCCACGTTCATCTCTTCTCTATGTTGTGTCTCCTCCAAGCATGTAGTGAGTGGTGAGTTCTTGGCTTGGGGAGAGGGAGAGATTGGAGTGATGAGCATGTAATCATCCCTTGTTCTAATGTCCATGCGTATCGGGACTTCTTGTAATCTTTGGTTCTCTGGAAACGAATCCTTTCAAGAAATCATTTGAGTTATTGCCTATCTGTTCTTCGTTCTTGCTCATGAGTGATTTTTGAGTTTTTCGATTTCTTGTTGTTTCTTGCTGGTAAGGTGCAAAATGGGTTGCTCAGTGATGGGAATAGGTTTCAAGATCATTTGATTGGGTTTCCCAAGAGCAAAGTGAAGGAATTAAAGATTTGCACTTTTCAGCTTCTCTGTTCTTCATTTCGTGTTTCTAGGGTTCAAGGTAGATTTTGATTCCTTTTAGGAAAGGGCTTGATTTTTGGTCTGAGAAGTCCTTTAGTTATTGCTAACTTGACTGCAAAATCTCATAAGCAAAGGACTTAAGACCATTGAGCAATTTGGGTTTTTGTGTTGTCCCTGTTCAGTTCTTGCTCTTTTCTAGGGTTTTGATGTGATTCTTGATTCCCCTCATGAGATGGCATGAAATTTGGTATGTTGAGTCCAGAGGCTATTAAATAGATATCCTCAAAGTTTCATGGCCAAAGGATCAAGGGTTAAATGTGAATTTGAGATTTTGCATTGCTCTTTGAATATTTTTCAGCTTTTAGGTCATATCCAAATTTCCTTAGTCTTGTGTTGAGTTTCTTGTTTCTCTTGTTTCCTCTGGTCTTTTAGTTCATAGTCTTGCCCTTCTAGACTGAGAAACTCAGAAGGAAACATCAATTTTCCCTGCTGACTGGAGATCTCAGTATTCCTGAAATTTGGACTCTGCTGCCTGTCTGATTTTTCGAGGACCGGTCAGACCGGTAGTAATATGGCGGTCAGACCGGCATTGCCCGGGCAGTCTGACCGGTGGAGAGTTGGCGGTCAGACCGGCCTTGTCTCACCGGTCTGACCGGCCACCCGCTGTTCAGCCCTTGAAACTCCTCTTTTCTGCTGTTGTTTCTTTTGTGTTGTTTCTTCTGTGCTTCTCCTCTCTTCTGTGTCTTTGCTAGTTTTCCAGAGAGTGTGAGCTTTCCTCTTCATAGCTTGTCGTAGCTATTTGGAGAGGAAAATCTCTTGGGGGCAAGATTTTAATTGATCGACATTCACCCCCCCTCTGTTGCCATTTCGGTCCAACAATCATCAAAGGAGACAGTGGTCGAAGTCAAAGCCGTGGTCGACATCGACGGGCCGTGGTTGAAGGGGATAGTGGTCGACATCGAAGGGTCATGGTCGAAGGGGACAGTGGTCGAAAGGGACGGTGGTCAAAGGGGGAAGTGGTCGATGTCGAAGGGCCATGGTCGTTGAAGGGTCGTGGTCTAAGGGGACAGTGATCGAAGAGGGCAGTGGTCAAAGTCGAAGATCCATGGTCGAAGTCGAAACCGTAGTCGAAAGAGGCTGTGGTCGAAAGGTGTTGAGACCCGAATATGCAAATCCGGACTCTCTGTGTATATTGCACTAGTCCAGGATCACGCTAGTGCACACAGTCCAACATAGAGGTAATCATCACCACAATCACGATACTAAATAAAGGAAGCTCAAATTATTAATCAATATCCAAAAGTGAGACCTTATGGTCAAGCTTACAATCTCAATAGCCTTAGGGGCTTAACAAAACTTAGCGCGGAAAATCCAAAATAAGCGTAGTGGCCAATCGACATGCCCACGCAATCGGTGGGAGCTAAGCCTAGAACGCGTAGTCGTCAAGTACTCGCCTCCTGGAACCTCCTGTGGTAGTGCTCCTCATCCTCAACCGAGCAACATAGGCGTAAAGCCGTGAGTACATTGGTACTCAAGCAAGCCGCTTGTAACAAATGATGCAATATAGTATGCAAGGCTTACCAATGGAAGGTGAAAGGGTTAATTTGCATAAAACAACATTTGAAAATACCATAAATAGATTGAAGGCGAAATGCAAATAAAACAATAATGAATAATCAATGGAATTTAAGGTAAACTACTTATGGACCTCCCATCCACAAGCTAAACCCACCCGCTTATGGATATCCCATCCACAAGCCAAACCAACAGTGAATTAACCATCCACTGACTAGCTACGAACTTTCCAAGAGTAACTATACCTCGTGTGAAATCACCGAGCATTGTCCATGACCGAGGACGCGGCTATTCGAATAGTTTTACACTCTGCAGAGGTTGCACAACTGTACCCACACGATGTGATTAGCCTCGCTAAGGAAATCACAACAAGGCCTTTACAATGTTCAATTCCAACCCAATCCCGCCCGCTAGGGTTTCGCATCACACCCCCCTTGCGCCTCATGGAAATCAGCAACCATGTTCATCCCAGCGAGATTGAAATTGAAATATTCCAAATTAATCAGCCCGGTCTGTCCCATACCGGACATGTGGTTTGCAGTAAGACTCGGATCAATGGCGCACAAAGTTAAGTCCTTAAGTGTTCTCAGCGAGACTACCACATCCCTCGAAGTGCTCAACACTTCCCCCTTATTGCACAATCACTCGCTTGAGTGAAAACCAATTCGCGTAACCACACCAATGACACACCAATGCCATGGCACAAATTTTATAACGATGGCACCAACCACGATTCAATATCTCATTAAGTCAAATTAATTAATCACATGTGATGATGAACCCAAACGATACTAAAAGCATGGCTAAGCATACTAATCGTACCAACCCAATGTGATCGTAACATAGCATCACTACTAAGTTTCCCAACCTATGGTGACAATGGCATCAAGGTATTCCAAAATATCAAGGAGGGAAATAACCAATTGGGACGATAACTACCAATACAAGGGTTTGTATAAAAGTAGCGATGCAATGTAATTTAAAACAAAATATTTAAATAATAGATTGCAAACTGGGTTCAACATGATCAAAGGACACGACTTGCCTTGGCCTTGCTCGATTGACGCTCTTGAACTTCAAATCCAACTTCGCTCCTTGAGCGCGCGATCTAACGAGAGAGAAGCAGACGAAGAGACAAAATAAATTCAAATAAAATTCAAATGAACTCCAAAAATTCTCAAACCTGAACCAAAAGATAGAGCTCAATTTTAGATGAATTTAGGAAAAATAATCGGGTCAATCGAAACTAGGACGAAGGAGAACGGGCTCTTGGAAAATTGGATCCAAAGGAAAATCGGGAAATTAAGAAATTGCATCTGTCTTTGTGGACCGGTGCACGGTGAGATGGGTCTACGGTGGACTCGGCGCGCAACGCACAAAGGCGACCGGCTGTTGGCGCAAGCGGCTAGGGTCGACGTGGCACCACGTGGCGTGACACGTGTGCGGGTAGGGCCGGCGTGGCATCTTTGGCGTGGCGGTGGCGTGGCAGTGGCGTGGCGCTTGGGGCCTCGGTGCCGCGTGGCGTGACGGGTTGTCGACTAGGCGACACGTCGGCCTAGGGTGGCGTGGCGGCTTGGCGTCGCGGCGCGGGTTAGATCGGACGGCTGCGGTGCGGGGCGTGGGCGCATCCGCCGTCGGCCCAGATCTGAACGGGCGACGAGGATCAAGCGGCTCGGGCGGGGCGACGGTGGATCGCCAGCAGCGTGGCGGCTTGCGCTGGCGCGCGGCGCGCGCTTGCGCGCGCGCGGCGGCGGCGGCGGTTCGTCTCGGTGACGCGCAGCGGAGCGGAAGAGAGGGCGCGGTGGCGACTCCTCACTTGGCGGCGGCGGCAGCGGCGGCGGACTAAATGCGGGCGGCGAGTCCTCACCGGCGGCAGCGGCAACGGCGGCGCGCGGGCGGAGAGCGCGCGGCGGCGACGGCGGCGGCGGCGGAGGAACGGCGGCGGTCGGGGCGACGGCCGCGGCGACGGCGAGCACGCGAACCGAGGCGGCTGCGCGTATAAAACACGCGAACCGAGGCGCCCGATCAATCCCGACCCGGCGCGGAGTCGGACACGGTTTGGGACACGCGTACGGCCGGGATCGCGCGCGGGAGATCGGACGGCTGCGGTGCTCGCGCGGCGGCGGTTTAGGGTTAGGAGTTAGCGGCGCGCGCTGCGCGGCGGCGGCGAGGCGGCTTGCGCGCGCGCGAACGCAGCGCGAGGATGGCGGCGCGCGTCGACCATCGAGCGGAGGCGGCGCGCGGCGAAGCGGATGCGCGCCGCGTGGCGCGCGAGCGAGCTGCCGGGCGGGCTGGCGCAGCGGTGGGGCCGGGCAGTTCGGTGGGTTTCGCCCATTGGCGGTTTAGGATTTTCTTTTCTCTTTTTCCAGAAATTCATTTAAAGGCTTTTGAGCTCTAGAAAATAGCAAATAAATCCAGAAAAATCCCCGACAATACCAATAAAATCCCTGAGACACAGGGAACTCAAATAAAATACTTTTGGCAAATGTTAATGTTTGAATTAATCACATTAAATCCTTTTAATTAATAAAATTCCAATTAAGCTTTAATTAATTCTAGAAAAATTCCAGAGAATTAATTTTTGAAAATTGGGCTTTATAAACTCCAGAAAATCAGGATGTTACAAAAGGAAAAGTGATCGACGTCGAAGGGCCATGGTCGAAGGGGACAATGGTCGAAGGGTGGTGGTCAAAGAGAGAAGTGGTCGATGTTGAAGGGCCGTGGTCATCGAAGGGCCATGGTCGATGGGGATAGTGGTCGGCGGGGGCAGTGGTCGAAGTCGCAGATCCGTGGTTGAAGTCGAAGATCCGTGGTCGAAGGGGAAAGTGGTCAACGTCAAAGGGCCATGGTCGAAGGGGACAGCGATCGAAAGGAACAGTAGTTGAAGTCAAAGATCTGTGGTCAAAGTCGAAGATCCTTGGTTGAAGTCGAAGCTGTGGTCGAAGGGGGCTGTAGTCAAAGGGGGATGTCAGATCGGAGTCGAAAGGATGTGGTCGTCGAAGGGCTATGGTCGAAGAGGACAGTGGTCAAGGGGGCAGTGGTCAAAGTCGAAGATCTGTGGTCGTCGTCGAAGCCGTGGTGGAAGAGAAAAGTAGTCGACGTCGAAGGGCTATGGTCGAAGGGGACCATGGTTGAAGGGTGAAGTGGTTGAAGTCGAAGGGCAGTGCTCGAATTCAAAGGGGGCAGTGCTCAAAGTCGTGGTCATGGTCGTAGTTGTAGCACCCGTGGACGTGGTCATAGCGGTCATGGTCGTAGTCGTAGCGCCAACCCAGAGGGCACCTGCTGGTTCGTCCACAACCTCCACCGCTACGAGTTCCCCTCCAGTTGGACATCCTCATCGCCTACCCCCAGGTCACCCCTGAGATCAAGCTCCCCACCCTCGACGTCAAGACCCACAAGGTGATCGAAGTCGAAGCCATGGTCGAAGGGGGCTGTGGTCGAAGGGGGAAGTGGTTGACATCAATAAGTTGTGGTCGAAGTGGACAGTAGTTGAAGGGGCAGTGGTCAAAGTCGAAGGGAGTAGTGGTCAAAGTCGGGGTCGTAGTCAAAATCGAGGCCCAGCAGGCTGGCGCCGACAGTCGGGCGACAGGGCACACATGCACCGGAGGCCTACCAACGTACGACCACCAGCGATGGTCGACCGCTCCTGACCTACGATCACGCGCGATGGTCGACGACTTCTAACTTACGACAACGAGGTGTGATCGACGGCTTCTAATTTACTACCATGAGCATTGGTTGATGTGTTTTGACTTACGACCATGAGGTGTGGTCGGTGTCTTCCGACTTACGACTATGCGCCGGTCGATGTGTTCCGACTTACGACCATGAGGTATCCTCAATGGCTTCCGACTTACGACCATGAACAATGGTTGTCGGCTTCCGATGTATGACCATATAGGACCACGATCGATCATCGACTGCTGCCAACTTATGACCACCAGCGATGGTCAACCGCTCCCGACCTACAATCACGCGCGATGGTCGATGGTTTCCGATTTACGACGACGAGGTGTGCTCGAGGGCTCCCGACCTACGACCGTGAGGTGTGGTCGATATCTTCCAACTTATGACCACAAGGTGTGAGCGATAGCTTTCGATTTACTTCACGGATTTAAAAACTTTTAGAACATGTTTGTATACATGTTCTAAAAAGTTTTACCACTTATGAGTAAAACATGTAGTATGATAAATTTTAAAAATCCGTAGCAATGTATAGGTATTTAACTAATAAGTTATAGCTTAAAAGAATACATCCTTTGAATTAGAGGTCGTAGTGTGTTGGTGTATGAGTCGGTGTGGGAAGAAAAAGCGGGCAACAAACTCGAGAAGCAAGTGTATTGAAGTGGCAGCCGTATCAGAGGCTTCGGCTGGCTTGGTTTTGTGTGATTTTCGTCGATTCAAGCGTACAGGAAGCCTCTAAAATAATCTTGCTTCTAGTACATGAAAAAAGAGTCACAATTTATTGTTGGATACATAAGAAATCATATCAGAAGATTTTAGTATTCTCAATGGTGATTTTAACTCACCTCAACTCCGTTCCACCACTGGACTCCAACTCGGTGCCTACGCTCAATCTCAATGATTGTTCCAGTGCCAAGTTCGACATAATCATCGCCTGTGCCGCTTGACGCCATGCCACGACATCATACTGCGCCATCTTCATCAACGATTTTCTGCCTCAGTTGATCATCACCTTCCATCATGAAGCTACATCGTTAGCTCTACACTTATTTTTTTGTTAAAGGTAGAGTTCATTGCAATTCAGGCCATTGTGCCAATTATTGGCAACATCCATGCAGAATTAATCATTGGTGATTTTTTTCAACGATCCATCATTTACTATGGGTTATTGTGGCAAGATCCACATATATAGAGTCTAAGGTGAAATTGCCGGTTTTCGACACAATTTGGGTTACGTTTGATTGAGGAAACATTGAAAAAAATCAATGTCAGCTGTGGGGATAACTAAATTTAGTGTTTTTTTCACCATTGGGATATGTTGCAATTTGGATCGTTTGTGCAACCATATGAAGATTTTGGCAACATTGATTCTCAGGAATTTGATAACATTTTGATGGCAGCTAGCATGATACAATTTGAAATTTTACTGTTTAAAAGTGAAGGTTTTGCTCTAATTTCAGTTTGATACAAAGGATTTAAGTGCAAGAAATTCATTTTTGCGTGAATACTATAACATTTTCTGGTTGTTGTAGCTCGATATAAGGTCTATTGCAGTTTATATTCCATTAATGGAACAAGAGTTACTTTCATCCAGACAATTTTACAAGAGCAATTTCAACTATGTCATAGAATTTAGTTATCTTTGAAGTCGGTTGTTTGATGTACTTGATAGCCACACACGTGTAAGTTGCTCTTTTAGTGAGCATTGTTTGTTGAGTTTTATGTTCCAAGTGGACCATGCCAGATTCCATGGCATGAGTTCTTCGCTATCTGTCTAGTGCTATAGGTGATGTTTTAGCTTATGCCATTCGACGATTGAGCATTTGTTTCAGGATGTCAATTGCAGACACACAGACTTTTGCAGGGTTATAAATTATTGAAGACCCATATTTGTTCGTCTACTTTGTTGATAGCTGTGTGTTTAGATTTGCTGGTGGTTCGCTCAATTTTTCTTTGTAAGAAGCGTTTGGATAAAACTTCGCTCAATTTTTCTTTGTGAGAAGCGTTTGGATAAAACTATTTAAGTCTTTCTTATTGAGATTTAGTCTAATGGACTTTTGAGGCATAAGATCAAATGATGAAGACTTATTTTGAGAAGATTTTGATATTTCGGCTACATGAGCAAATTTGTATCAAGATAGAAAGTGTTAAAGTGTGATCCAAATTCAGATCATTGTCCAAGCTGGACACATTCGTCGAGTAGTGTCAGATGTGGCAACGATCGACACAACCGACTCTTATTCGGTTTTCTTCTCGGTTAGGGACTCTTGTTTCCTAGCCTATGTATGTAACCTTATAGTCGCACAGTTAAGATGCGCCAAAGTTCTTTGTACTTGTAATATCTTATTATATAGTAAATTTCACCTTCATGTATTTGTGGTTTTTTTCTACAAGGGTTTTCTACGTTAAATCTACGTCTCTCGTTCTTTTGAACATTTATTTTTGCCGTCAGTTTTATAACATCCACAAAACCGATTTCCGGCTATTCCTGGAGCAATTTTTTCTTTTGACAGTGCACATTCATCAAGACTTCAAGTAGCTCTTAATTAAGCCCTAATTGTTTGATAATTTTGCCTATTCATTGGCTCATAGCTTACTTAGGCATCATACTCCATCTTAATATCGCTACGCACGCAGTTCTCAGCTAGCAGAGGTTACTGTGAAACAAGAAAGTGCTAGCCTGACAGCCCTGGCTGTGCTTTCTTTATGGTACATACATGTATCTTGGTGTACAATTATGTCAGAACATGGTTGGTTTGTATAGTAATGTTGCCGAAGACATTTGCTTTGTGTGGAGATATGAACAGCTGGTACAAATACAAGGGACTTCAAAAGGCCAGCAGCAGAAGAGAAGGCAAGAGGGGTGAGAGGGGAGACACGAGAGCCAACATGATAACTAGAGGCTGCTAGCTACAGGCCTACTGGACGGTAGACCGTAGACATGTACAATGTCGTTCACTACAAACAAAACTCCACTACCACATACATCACAGATGGATATCATAGGCATGGGAGGTATTGAGAATGCAGGTCTCTCTTATTTGTCCTCAGGAGCAACAAAACTTCTCCTCTTCACCATGCACCAGCCACGACAGGATTGAAGAACTGCTCCGACGAGGGAAGAGCAGCGAAGTATATTAGAGATATATTATTGAAGCTGCATGTAATGCCCTCATTTCTCAGGCCATTAGATTTTCTCGTAACTGTTGAGGACGTTCAGCTACAAAGTATTATAGCCAAGTGTGCATGAAACCAACATAAACTTATTCCATAAAAATCAAACTTAGTAGAGAATATGGTATAAAACCAGTTTACATAACAGGGCATCCAAACCCAAAGTTTATATTACAGTACAAAAGAAAATCCACAAGCGTGTCTGATCGAGGACAAGACCTAAAACCAGTAATCATCTACTCCAAAGGAATCATCAAAGTCTTCCTCGAAAGACTCTTCGTTATCTTTCTAAGTTTTTTCTGTTGATATTTTAGCAAGTATGAGTATAATCATACCCAACAAGTCACACAAGAAATTCTATTTAACTACTTGCCAGTATTTCATCAGACGGGGTTATAATGGTTTTACTACTCTATTTGTGGATGCATATTTATTTGTAAACAAAATTTTAAAGCAAAATGTTATCTTCTTAGGAGAAGAGAGGTTTAATCAACTTAATTGCTAAATTGAAAATCTTACCGAAGCTACTTATACCTTGTTATTGGAATCATCCATTAAACACAACTTTATTTACTGGAAGCATAGGGTATCCGAATAATACAAGTTTTACTCTGCAGAGTTGCCCAGCTTCACCCACAAGATGTCTCAAACTCTCAATATCATGCAATAGACACGCAACCAAATTACGTGCGACTGAGTTGAGATAACAAGGTCGTTCACTGCTCTTCTCTTTCTAGCTTTTACTCGGTAGGCTCATGGCTATACATTGTCGGAAATCCACAGGCCAATGCAAAAATCACGGCCCAATGTTGAGTGAACCTACCGTTATGAAATATAGCAAGTTACTTTCCAGTCCCACTTCCATACCAGCCTGTTGTATGCAAGCGTTCCACCACAATGGAAAAGATAACCCTTCTACAAAGATTTGATTAAATCGGGCAGCTACTAAACTAGGTCTAACAAGTCAAAACTTGTGGTTAAGCTATTTATGTGTCCTTTACTCGACATAAGGGTATAGTCCTTACTTTTCCCAAATGAGGCAACCAATCATGAACCCAGTGCGTTACAGCACTGTATCACCAATTCATACCAAAGCCTCCACTCTAAGGCAAGGTTGTGAACTCCAACCATCTAATGGCTTTCCACGGGTCATCCTTAACCCTAGTACCATTTTAAAATTTATTGGCAAAATGCCGATACATCTTAGTAGTAGAAAATATTTGATTATATAATGTACTAATGATTAATTATACAATATGTTATCATTATAAAAGCTGTCAAGGTGAATATGGCTTTTAACTAAAACGTGGCTTTCTCAGTTGTAGAACTTAAACTAATTATCATGTCATTCCAAACAATTATTTTAAATAAATAATAGTGCATAAATAATATTAATGAAAGTACTAATAATGTAGGGACAACATGATAAAAATATATGACTTGCCTTACTGTTCAAACTCTTCAATTGGTTCTAACTCTCTTGTGTCTTGACTTGCTCCTAGGACAGACGGCTCAGCGAATCTGGATGCTATCATAAAAAAGACAAACAAATAAGTTCGTGGTCGCAAGAATCTAACCTAGGAAAATAAAATAAAATAAAAAAAGAGGAATAAAATTTAGAAAAAAGTTGAACATAGGTGGGTTTGGGTGCTTAGGGTTTTAACAGAGTCTAGGTGGGCTAAACGGAGCTGAGAATGGTTTAGACAGGTTCAAAATGATCCAAATAGATATAAATATGCTAAATGGGTTTCAGATGAATACTAATGGGTTGGAATTATTCCTAACGAGTCGGTTTGAGTGAACAATAATGGGTTTGTGTTGGCTAATTGGGCTGAACAGTGTTGGTCTCAGGCCATGAACAGTAATGGGCTAACCATGAACAATGTTTGGTTGCTACTATTGGGCTTGGTCCAACTGGCTGACTAGTCTCACATTGTCCTTGGGCCAACTTGGCTGGCCCTAGCACGTGGCCTCCTAGGCTTAAAGCCTGGTTGGCTTTGTTGGCACCATGGACGCCCGAGCAGGAGCACATGGTGACGATGACAATTTCACGCTGGCGGTGGTTAACGGTGGTGAGGAGTGGCGCAGATAATGTTAGTGGAACCAAGATGTCCTATTTTTGGCATGTGCAAGGCTGAAGGGTCACCGAAGACAGCTAGCAGCGGAAGAAGCCCATAGGAGCAAGTCCATGGCACAACGGTACTCCAATGAGATTCTAGCAAGGGTCAAGGGAGTTCAAGTATCTACGCTGAACGAGGAAGCTATTGGTGGTGGTGGTTTAGGTTGACTTTGCTTGTGCGTGGCTGTCCATGACTACAAGGCTTGGACGATGGTGGCGCATGACACCGGTGATCTAAAGGCTATGGGAGGGCTCGGCAAGGTCTGGGTTAGGTTTGTGGTGGCCATGCGGTGCTAGGGGTGCAGTGAATTTGGTTCTGGCCGATGCTAGCAGAAGATAAGGTTTCAGGGCTCACCGGTATAGGGCACGGTGGTGGTGGTGGTAATTGTCGGCCAGAGTTAGAGGAGAAGTAACTTGGGCGGGAGATTGGTTGCTAACGTATGCTAGTTGGGAGCTTAGATTGTCTTTATAAGCTGTGGAAGGCGGTGGGAACAGTGGAGCAGCTATGGCGGAGGCGGCGCGTGTGTAGCAGTGTTGGCGGACGAGGAGCAGTGGCATTGCTGGCTACAGCGTGGCGTCTTGTGCATGCCTCGTCTCTCTGGCACAAGTGAGCAAGCTGGCGGGGCACGTAATGGCTTGGGCGCTCATCGAGCGAGTAGTGTGGTCAACAACTGCAGAGCACGGCACGTGGCCGGGAGGCGAGGTGGCAATGTTCAAGAAGGTGTTAGGCGGGCGGCGAGGTGGGGCCTAGCACCTAGGGGACCTAGGTAGGGTGTAGGTGGGGCCTAGACGGTAGAATTAAAAATGAAGTTTATTAATTTTTATTTTATTTTCTTCCTAACCTATTTAATCTTTGGGCCTATTTATGTATATAGCCAGCCCACCAACCCATTTACCTCCCATTACCAGCACGCCTCACCAGTCATCCTTATCTCTTCTCTCTCCCCCCTGTTCTCACTCCGCATGCCTCGCTTCACCTTTGCTCACTCCCTTGCTTCCCTTCTCCTCCAACGTCATCACCGCCGCCTCTTCTCCCCAAGCACCACCTCCCCTTCTCCCCCAACACCACCGCCGCCTCCCCTGCACCCCATAAGATGCAACCGTTGCCACCCTTGCTCTCCCAAGAAACGTTGTGCCTCCTCTGTCGCCACCACCCTTGCTCCCCCAGTCGCTGCCTCCCCTCCCCCTCTCCCCCAGCGTAGTCGCCTCCCCTCCCCTGCTTCCCTAGCGCCACCATCGCCTCGCCTTCTTCCCTAGTGTTCCGGCCGCTATTCTCTGCCCGGAAAGGTTGCCGGTGTCTAGATCTGATTGTTGACGGTGCTGTACATGGTGCCAGAGGCATGTATATGCGTTGGCATGGTGCGGGCCATCTGCGACGACGATGGCCGGCAACACGCGGGCCGACAAGAGATCTCCAGGTGCCTCTCTCTTTTTCCCTGGACCACCTTTCGTCTGCCCTGGACCATCTTCTCACCCTGCTTTTGACCGCTGACGGCCGCTTAAGCGGATTGGCCACCTAGCTCACCGATTTTGGCCAAGACACTGCGGCAAGACTCCGCCTAGCGCCTAGGCCGCCTAGGCGGCTATCTAATACCGTCTTTTAGAACACTGCGAGGTGGTGGGCATTCAAGGCGTGGTCGGAGATGTGGCAGCGTTGTGTAGGTGTGGACTGCTATGGCAGCGGTAAATGGGCGGCGAGCTGTCAAGGTGAGCTGGTGGCGGTGGCACTACAACAAAATGAACATATTAAGACGTTTTGTTTAAGACGCTTTGAATCATGTCTCTCTTTTTAGAACCACAATTGAAATAGAGACGCAGTTTGAGATGCTCTAAAGGGTTGTACGCTATTAAATTCTATTAAAATTTCTTTGAGACGTTTTGAGTACGTCTCATATATAGAGACGAAATTTTAGATGTCTTATTTATCATTTGAGACGTCTTATCTATTATCTCCATATAAGAATATTAAAAAAACAAAATGGTGTAAGTAACGGTATATATATATAAAACATAAAAAAATATCAATCTCAAAGTTCGAACTCACAACCTGAGACTTTTCTTTCGCTTTTGTCCAGTGGCTGAAAACATAAAAAAATATCAATCCCAGGGTTCGAACTCTCAACCTAAGGTTTAGAATGTTCACGCATTAATAGGGGCGGAATTGGGCCCCTGAGAAGGTGGGCTTTAGCCCGGGGCAGGGGCGGATCTACAGTGATTCAAGGGTATTCAGCTGAATACCCAAATTTTTTGACAAAAAAGTAGTATATACAAGGTATAACACATATATATACACTTAGTTGGGTCGAATTTAATGTTTTCAGCCGAAATAACCCATCCCGAAGAACTTGGGCTGGTCGCCATTGTGCATTCTTTGCCCCACGGGTATGAAAATGGGAGAAATCTGCCCATTGGGTAAGCAGTGCGGTATGGGTTAGCTCTACGTGCACTGTCTCACCCGCTTACCGTGAAATACACCGACATGTGGGCCATCCTAAAATAATAAACCTAACTCCCCGCCCGCCGAGATACTCTTCGCCCGCCCCCTCGGTCCCCTCTCATCTCCGCCTCCTCTCGCACTTTCCTCCTTCATCCGTCGATTCCGCGGCGCCTCGCTCCCACCGCCGCGGCGCCTCCGCCCCAGATCTGCCGCCTCCTCCTCTCGCGCCCCAACTCGCGACTCGCTTCATCCTCCACCGCCTCCGGCCCGAGCCCCCACCACCTGATCCGATCCGCCCCCTCTCGCTTCATCCGCGCCTCGCCCCCTCTCGCTTCATGTGCCGCCTCGCCCTGCCCCCACCCGGCGGATCGGCTCGCCCCCCTCTCGCTTCATCGCGCCTCGCCTCCCCCATCGGCGGATCCGGCCCGCCCCAATCCCACTTGCTCGCGAGGACGAAGATGAGGGAGATCCTGCACATCGTCCCGCTCGCCGTCCTCATGGACCTCGAGCCCGGCACCATGGACTCGGTGCGCTCCGGCCCCTACGGCCACATCTTCGCTCCGACAACCGTCTTGGCCGGTCCGACGTCGGCAACAATCGCCAGGCCAAGGGCACTACACCGAGGGCGCCGAGCTCATCGACTCCATCCTCGACGCCGTCCGCAAGGAGGCGAGAAGCTCGCGATCGCCTCCAAGGTCGGTGTGCCTCTACTTTCTTCATCTACCCTCAATGGATGCGGATCTGGAAAACACACACACACAGGTATTTGTACCTCTTCCATTTGTAATAGAGTACCATAGCAATGTTCATGGTTTTGGAACATAGTATTTGTGTTCAATAATTGATTCAATAGAAACATAGAAGTTCTCATATTTGTGTTCAATTCAACATAGAACTTCAATTCTCATATTTGTGACTTTGATTCTCAACATTAATATTGTATTGGTGTTCCAACCAGTTACTTCCGGTGGTACTTAGCCAATGCACATATGATCAGTACCCTTTGTATTTCTTTGATGGCCCTTGTTACTTATAGAGCATCTTGAGTGTTAACATCTCTTCAAGTGATTGTTTCCTTCTTGTCTTCATGGATGCAGCATCAATGGATGTTAGTCCATTCAATAAAGGCGAGAAAGCATTGTTTGGGGTGTTTCACTCATGCTTGGTTATCTTGGGTACAACTTCGCTTGTCTGCTACATATTTCCACGTGAAGAAAATAACCAACAATGTTTAAACTTATGAGGCAGCTCATGATATCCTCGCAATGGCTCGGCTTTGTGAAATTTTATGATTTCACACTCTATGTGACATGCAACCGCTTTTATTTGCCCTCACAATATCACTCTGTTCTCTTCCAAATGTATTAATGTTGGCATGCTAGATCTATACTTTATTCCTTATATACGTACCAAATACATGTATTGCTATGAAGCATGTATTCCTTATATCTATTGCTTGTGTAAAAGCCTAAACGTTCTACTCGCTAGGTATGCCACTTCTAGTTTAATTAATCGAACTTGTACCGTAAGATTTTTCATGATTGCTCATATCTGATATTTTGTTGTTAATATTGCTATGTTTGCAGGATATGGAGGACTATGAAAAGAAATGCAGAGTGGAAGACTGATGCACAATTTTACGATTGAAGAAATAGACGATGATTTATTATAGCAGTTTAAAAAAGATGTGTGTCAAATTGGAGGATGTTTTACCGACATTTGTTTATCGCATATTAGATTTTTATTTAGTTGTGAACTCTGTTGATTTAAATGGATGCTATAATTATTTGTAAACCTCTCTTATGTAAACTTCTTTGGGGTTTGGAGGGTGCAATGGTGACGAATTTGTCAATTGCCAATGGTTTGCCCGGTGTGGCTTGGTTCCATTGTAGTTGGTTTGCTTTTCTTATAACAAGATATCTGTTGTGCTACGCCCATTCCTTATATTTTATAAAAATATGTACTCAATATTATGGTGTTGTTTATAAAATTATTATATATACATGTATATATAATAAATATATGGAATACTATATTCTCATACGGATACGTATTTGTGTGTATAGAAGAAAATATATACCAATCAAAATAAAAATACATACTACATAGGACATCTTGAGACAGCACATAACGTCTCAACGCACGTGCCTATATTAATTGAGACGTGGTGCAACTGTTTTTATAAAAGCGTCTCTAACTTTATAGGGATACAGTGCAGATGTCTCTAATGAACGTCTCAAATAATATAGGCACGCCTTAGAGAGCGTCTCTATATTTTTGAGACGCTTCATGTAGAGACATTTTTATGACGCTTTATAAAAGCGCCTCAGTTGTCTGTGGGAGACGAAACAAAATGTCTCTAACCTACAAATATGATGTCTCCCCACGGATATTTTGTTGTAGTGTGGCAAAGGGTAGGCGAGTGGGTGGCAGCGAGCACAGGCAAGGTGACGGTTTTCCAAATGACGCCAAGGTTGGGAGAAGGTGGAAGATCAAAACGGGAAAGCGGAATTGGCTTGGAAACAAATTTAAATTCAACCAAAAATCAAGAAAGAAAATTTCAAAAATTTTGAAATTTTGAGGCATTTCACTGCAGCACACTTAGAAGATGCTCTGCCATTTCCAGGAAGCATGCTGCGTCGAGCCGGCGAGTGCCATACTGCCATGAGTACTTAGCAGCAAAATTCGGTGGGGTGCAACGATAGTGCTCGTTGGATCGGCACTTTGGCTATATCATGCCACTATGCACGCACACTCCTAGCCATTTTGTTCTGTTATTAATGTAATGATAAAAAAATAAAAAGCGGGTTAACTAAAATTATTTAGCTACTAATAATTAAGTGGATAGGGCCAGTGGCGGACCCAGGAATAAAATATAGCTAGGGCGAACTCGTATGCTTGAAGCAAATAGTGTTAGCCAAAAACAAAACAATCCATGATCAAACTATATTGCAATCACACTAATAAGAGTATATGATACAAAATGGAAGTAATAACTACAATTCGAATCCAAACATGTGTAGATAACGGTAGGATATTAAACAATACCTCACTAATGAAGTTACGCTTTTTCAGTGAATCGTCTGGTTAAGCTTTGCCAAAGCTTGTTCTTCTCTTTATTTCTTCAAATATCAAATCATACATATTTATAACTGATCTTGGTTCCTCCTGTGATGCTGCCAATGCCATGCTCCTAAGTCCTAACAAAATAACAAATTGAAGAGCTGCAACTGCAATTCTCTGCTGTCCTGAGTAGCATAAGGTTGGAAAGTGTACAAACAGAACATTCTGTGATTTGTGAAAGAAAATGTGTGTTGGTGAATGGTTTTTGAATCCTTAGGAAGGCATAGACTAGGTAAGTTTTCTTCAATTGCATTATCAATAGATTCTATATGTAAGTAGGCTTCAGATTGATGACCGATCTATATGTAAGAGAGTTTAAAAATTCTTTGTTTGTTTAGTGGGAATGGAAATTTCGACGGGTTTAGGATTGAAATATGAAGGTCCAACTCCTACTTTAAACTCATGCAGTGTGTCGGAATTGAAAGAGTAATGTTGCTAGAGATAAGATCAATCCATCTCAGTCCAACGAAACAACTTATGTTAAGATGTCTTATAGACTACAAATCAATTCTTTAATTGTCATTTTCCATTTAAATAAGAATTTAGACTAAGCAAAGTCACATGCACAAGCCCGCCGCAAAATGTATCATGTAAGGCCATGTTTAAAACGCATAAATTTTTCTAGATTCTGGTGGATATTAAACTATTTCCCATGATATTCATATGCATGTTCCAAAATGCCCTATACTCCCATTTTCCCTTCCAATTGTTGCCAAATACACCGCTAAGATATATTCCAAGTCAAATATTGAGTTAAAATGAGAGTCTATACAGTAATACAGTATACTAGCCCGCATGCTCAATTGTGTGGAGTAAATAATTTAAATAAATATCTGATAGATAATTGAATCACTGACCTAATGCCCTGCAGAAAGCTCAAGACTGAGACGCACCAAAAGTCCAACTGATTCAGCTTCGTGACGTAGCCGCCGAGTAGGACGACCGTTGCCCAGACGAACCCGACTATCCCAATGCTGCTCACGACGCTCGCCATGATCATCTCCTGTATCACATACCGGTTAATCTTCTTCTCCTCCAGTCCTGGCTGGCGGCAGCAGTAGCACCCAGCAGCAGCTGAGCAGCACACCAGCTCTGGAGGAGGAGGGGGGTTCCGCCGGCGACCGGAGCTCGGGCGGCCGCCCGGCCTCGCTCGAAGGGCAGGTCCGCCACTGGATAGGGCAGAGATCAGACAGGAGGTCGGAGTAGGGACTAGTTCAAGTAATACGCTTACTATGAGCATCCCACTGAGCACGCCATGACAGTTTCAGACAACTGATAGGGAAATTTTTGTACGGATAACCTTTTTTTATTCGTAAATACAGAAATATACCCGCGGGAAATTTTTTTACAAAAATAGCCTCCAGTCGCCCAATGGGGGGGCGACTAAAGTTTTTCACCCACCCGGGAAGCGACATTTAAAGAATCTGCGAACCGTTGGGCAAGTCAACGCTGTCGCCTTCACGTTGGGCGACTTAAGTTAAGTCGCTGTACAATTGGGCGACTGCATTGCAGTCGCCCAACGGTAGGGCGACAGAAGGGGGGGTTAAGGCGGCCTGCCCAGCCGGCTCCCACTACCAACCACCTTTTTCACTCATTCAGCAAATACATTCAGCGCACAGAGAAAAGGAAGAAGGAAAAGAAACAAGGGGGAGAAGAGAGGAAGGAGGGGAAGAAGAGGAGGAGAGGAAGGAGGGGAAGAAGAGGAGAAGGAGAGGAGGAGGTGAGGGAGGAAGGAGGGGAAGAAGAGGAGAGGAGGAGGTGAGGGAGGAAGGAGGAGTAGAAGCTATTCCATCAATTTGGATCCAGGTATTTTTTTGGATTATGTTGTATTTGCATTATTATTTATATGAAATATTGGTGTTAATAAAAATTATAGATGTAGAATAATTAGTACCGTGTTAGTATGAAAATATTATTGTAGAAAAGGTTTGGTATGCAATTTGTAGTATGGTAGTATAGAAATTTTAGCAAAGTTTGTGGTATAGGAAGTTTAGTATTGTGCGATATTATTTGACATGTCGCAAAATTGAAATATATATGCAGGCCGACATCATCAATGTCCACTACATTGAGAGTGTATTACGGAGCTGGAACCATTCGTGAAGGTCCGAGTGGTGTGGATTTGAGCGATTTTCCGCAAGTCACTCTCGTACTTCCGGATGACGAGAATGCTCGAATGGGAGATGTGCAGCTTTGGCTGACCCGGAGTTTTTCGTTGAACCCCGAGGTGTACAGCGTCGTCGTGCAAGGGCTTTGGAGCCGGTCTCCCACGGACATCAGATGGGAGTTAAAGACATTGGTGCGCTCTGCCACATGGAAGGGCTTTGTGCTAGGGTGCCGGCGTCGTGGATACGAGTGTGTGCTGCTTGTGCAACGTGCTCGCGACAAGCGGTGAGGAAGCTCGTGCAACAGCCGTTGTTGTGGGAGGTGCTAGCAGCTCGGGCGGGCCGCATGTTGGCAGACATGATGAAGTTGCTCGTCATGAAGCCGATGCGGTACATGAAGGAGAGTTACAGCCGTCAAGCCATAGAAAGCCAACTGGGCAAGCCGATGAAGGAGAGTATAATGACTTGGTACTCATTGTGTCTGCATTTCGGCCACGCTGGTTGTGCACGCTGGCTTGGTATCAAGCGGTACTATGGACCAAACATCTCCCTCCTTTCCAAGGGAAGGTCTTCCTTCGGTGACCCATATCTAACTGGCCCCTCATCTTCCGCCATGGTATGTTCCACCACGAAATAGAAGGTACTTCTTTGTTTGATTTACAGGGTTTTCTGGCTACAATTTCATGGGACCTCAACCGTGCTATTTATATCGAACGGCGGGACAAAAGAGGGCTGCTTTGCCCAGAGACATGACAAAAGCGCTCAGCTTTACTCGGTGAGATGACAACACATGCGACTTTACGCAGTGATATGACAAAGCAGGCAGCTTTGCTCGGTCAGTTACAACACATGCCGGCTAAAGCGCCTACATAAAGGCTACGGACCTCGAAAGGCTACGAACTATGAATTTATGAATGGTCCAACCTCTGAAAAGGCTACGAACTATGAATGGTCCAACCTCTGAAAAAACTACGAACTATGAATTTATTACGAGGCTACATGCTCTGAAAAGCCTACATAGGGACATTTATTGCACCAGATCCTTAAAAGTGAAAAGATTCGCATGTCGTCCTCTCCATGGACTATGCCCACTGCACCCAACTATATTATGCTATATATTATGCATGTAATAACAATGTACGCGGCATGTTACTCCCAACTGTATTATGAAGTTTATTTCTATTGACATAAGCTTATTATCTAGCATGTTCGCATTCAATGATTCAGATAGCAAGTCATACCAGTTCTATCCGTAAACTATTTCTCAGCAACATCAAAATATCACTTACCACTCTATGTATCTATTGTTCTACGGTCAATCATTCTTAAAAAAAAATTTGGAATTTTTTGTGCACCTACAATATCTGATGCACATAAACTTTTATTACAACTATACAGATTTTTCTCTGTTTCAAACTACAAAATTGCCAAAACACTACAAAAATCAGGGGGACTGAATGAAGTCGCCTACCTACTAGGTGACTGCATTACAAGTCGCCCAGCCATTGGGCGACTTCATTAAATCGCCTAGTGAAAAAGCGACTCCATGATGTCGCTTTCCCGTGAAGCGACATAAACTCTTGTCGCCTGCTGGGTGGGCGACAGGCTCAAGTCGCCCCCACATTGGGCGACTGGAGGCTATTTTTGTAAAAAAAATTTCCCGCGGATATATTTCTATATTTCCGAATAAAAAAAGGTTATCCGTACAAAAATTTCACTGATAGGCCGTTTGATAGCATTATCTAAATCAGACAAACAAGTGGTTCATAGACATATTACATTAAGCACTATGTATTTTGGTTATCAATAGTATAACCAAATATTTTTTCCTAATGCCCGGTCGGCGTTGTTAGATGTACAAAATAGGCACAAGTTAATGACTTTAGTGACTACATCTGTAACCTATCTAATAAAAATCGATTCTAAAGTTCTTTGTAGAGCCTCCGATCTTTGTGACACCTATATAGCTGTTAACCTAAAATTGCAGCGAATGCCAGACATCTATAAGTCGCCCTACACGCCACGGGACGACATCCGAAACCATGAGTTCGGTCTTGACTTCCAATAGCAATGGCGTTATCGGTTCTTTGTTCTTTTGCTGAATTTGGCCCATCCGGTGATGCGCCTTTGCATCTTGACCAGAGAGAAATGCTTATGGAACATTGAGTGATTGAACTTAACTCGACAACGAGGCGTAGCTAAAAATGACTTATTTGGTGTAATTAAATTTAAAAATTTTAAAAATAGAAACATAACAAAAAATATGCTAGCTCATCATGGACAACGCACTAAGCTGGAACGCAAATTCAGGAAAAAGGAAATGACCGACATTGAAAAAAGCTCAAAAAATCCAAAAGTTCGAAAAAGACGAATTTTATGAATAGTGAAAAATAAGTCTAGAGTTTCCATGTCTTGTTCGGTTCTGGATGAAAAGCGGTCTTGTTCAGTCATCAAGGCAAAACATCATGAGAATTTGAAGCAACCAGCATAAAGGAAAAATAATGGAAATATTAAGAGCTGAGGCGAACGTTTGCCTAGCTTGTTGAATTTCGAAGTGGGGTAGTATTGCTACTTAAGTCGGGCTGAAATCTTGAATGCATGATTTTTGCTAGCCACGACATATCTTAATTCTGAAAGCACACCTTTCATTTACCGGTGAGAATATTTCGACCAAGAGGTATTGTTTATGGAGTGTGATGACACTTTCAAGGTAAACACGAATATCTCAATATACAAACTGCTAACACATATGATCCGATGGTTACCATGTACGATATGGTAACTAATTCATCAAGAGAAAGATAAAAGTTAGGTATAGTAAATATCATGGCCACTTCAAAGCTGAAGTATAAAATGAATAATTGAAAATTGTAAGGAGAATTAATGAGCTTATCTGACAAGAAATCCCTATCCGGGCTAGTTACCAACAAAAAAAATAGAAACAAGAAAGAAATTCGAAATCTGTCTGCTTTTGTACTGTGCTTCTTTGATGAGATGTCATGGGAGTTTGCTTCGTTTAATATGTATTTTGGTTATCAATAGTTTTTTCCTAATGCCCGCTCATAAGTCTCGTTACCTTCCATTAGTAAATTCACCCAAAGTCAATACCTTCGACCATAAAAGGCTCAAAAAGTCTTAGAAAACTAACTCCACTCGGGACAACAATGAAGCAAAGATGAATCAGCAGAACCACAGTTAGCACACTTGGTATATAGCTGAAATTGAATGAGCACAGTTCAGAATAAAAAGCTAAGCTTGATACTACAAGCCAAAATTTCAGGTCAAATTAGGCTAAAGAAAGAGTAAAAGTTTCGTAGCTAAAAATGACTTATTTGGTGTAATTAAATTTAAAAATTTTAAAAATAGAAAAAAATATGCTAGCTCATCATGGACAACGCAAACGAATTCAGGAAAAAAGAAACGACAAAAAAGCTCAAAAAATCCAAAAGTTCTGGTGTATTTTAGGGGTAGAGATGTATTTTGGTTATCAATAAAAGACGAATTTTATGAATAGTGAAAAATAAGTCGGCCGAATTTTATGAATAGTGAAAAATAAGTCAGAAGCCAGAAGCTGAAGCGAGTGGGGTAGTATTGCTACATGTACGTTTAATTTCCAGTCGGCTGAAGTTTTGGTGTAAGGAGAATTAATGAGCTTATCTGACAAGAAAAAAAATAGAAACAAGAAAGAAATTCGAAATCTGTCTGCTTTTGTACTGTGCTTCTTTGATGAGATGTCATGGGAGTTTGCTTCGTTTAATTGGAAGGCAGTGTACGTAGCCATCCCTGGGTTCGACTATAGCCTCTTCCAATTTTTCATCTAACAAAAAAGAATGTAGGACCACAAGCAACGACTAAGAGAATGAATAGAGGTCAACACTATCAAACGTCTTTTGAAGAAAAAAAAATCCAAAATGACATCAAAGCTCTTCACCCTAATAGCTATATGAAGCTATATAGAGATCAGAGACTAAACACCCACAAGGAAAGTTATAAGAAAAATCGAGCCAAATGAGTCTAGATGTGCCTGGGCGGTCTAACCGGCCTTAGGCGGTTTGACCTCTTGACAAAATCAATACAACAGTTAAAGAGAGAAACCTGCACAACTTTCGAACCGTATCTCCAATCACTTAAAATTTGACATGCACCTTCTCTAGAATGTCGGGAAACTATTCCAATAAAAGATCAAGAATATCATAGTTAAAGTTATGACTTTTTTATTTGAAGAAAGATTGCACAAAAATCAGGCAAAACACAAGAACATGAATCAAGAGTTGCTCGTGAGTAAATGATCATTAAGATGACCATAGATCTACTCCCACATATTCTAGTAAGGCTAACAATAGTAAGAACCCAAGCCAAAAGCCCTCAAGATCAAAACCTCCAAAATCACTCTTTCTTAAATCAAAACTAGTCAATCACAAGAACTTACTATGGAACGGATGTGGTTTGGTCTTCAAAAGATATCTTCATCACTTACCCATCTTTCGCACAAAGCAAGATCAAGAGGGGAGAAGAAAACACAAAAAATCAAGCCAAATGAAGATTTTAACACTCGAGGAAAGAGAAGAAATACTTAGATGAATTTTGATATCTATTAATACTTAGAGATGAATATTTACAACCACTCACAAAGTCCAAGAATGAAAAAATATCAAGACAGAGAGAAATAACTCATCTCAAAGATTTTCTTCAAGAACCCTAACCGCCTCCACTTAGCTTCCTAAAGAGCTAACCCTAACTCTCTCCACATACCTCCTTATATAGTGGAAGGTTACAAAAAAATCCTAACCAGCCCTCTAATTGGGTTTTATCTATTTATATGGGATAACCTGTTAACCCAACACTATATCGGGTTTTACACTCACATATATACGCTCCTCAAAGTACACATAACTATTAACCCATTAGCAAATCAACACTTAATCAACTTAACATTTTTAACATATCCTTGACCTAAACCACCTCTCTTGCGCCTCTTTGTGCCGTGGTTTGATCAAGTCTCAACTTTCCATTTGAGGCAAAAAGATCGTTTTGCCTCTAAACCACCTTTCACGAAACTTCACGCTTTCTTCGTTTTGAAGCAGCCCCGTGCTTCATCTTAAACTCCATGTGGTTCTGATGGTTTCTCGCCAAGTCTCTCACGCGTCTAGATCCCACCAAACCATTCTTACTTTCAAATAGACCCAAATCACTTGGCGCTCCACATGCCTCTCCGTGCATCATGACGATACCCAGCTTTCATGACCATTCTTGCCATCGGCTTCTCCTCAAGGTTAGCCTTGATCAGCCTTGTCATTGTCCGTCATGTCCGTCGGTTTCTTGTTTTCCCAGCTTGTAACCACTTCGCTAGCCTCAGTCATCTTCTAACGGCACCTTGATCGCTCTAGACCTCATTTTCCCTAGTTTAGCCCCGATCCATTTCACCCTACCATAACCTATCTCCGGAGTCCTACAACAAGCAAACTGTCAAATAGTTCCTCACAACATAAAATCATTTATTGACACAAGTGATGAGCCAAGAATCATTATCTTCAATCAAAGCATCTTCATATGCTTTGACACGTAGCTCATAGTATCCAATGACTCGCCATCACGTCTTTATGCATTCAGACTCCCCCTAGAAGTCTCTACATGCATCAGCTAAATGCACGTTACTTGGTGCACTAAATGCACCAACTTGCCTCTTCATGATTCTTGTCTTCCTTGTGCTTCCTGCTTAAACCACATAGCCTCACCCAGACTTACACGAGTACTCAAACCTTAGCACCTTTGCCTAGTCCTTGTACATTGTTGTTAACCGCTAGCATCCTCCAAGCCACCTGCATATCCAAATACCAAGTAGCTATATCGAGCACAAGTTTCATTTACTTGACTCATATTAGTTAAAACAATGCACCATACAACACACCACACAAAATACCAACACCCATGCCATGCACATACTCAGTCATGCTCCTACACTGATCCTAACTCTAGGACCAAAACTCAAACCAAAATGCATAATTTTAGCACCAATTTGCCAAAAGTTGGTCTGACCATCATTACCTAGCTGGTCAGATTGCCGGGGCTAGTCTGACCGCTGGCACCATGTCGGTTAGACCATGAGTGATCTGACCGCCATAGTTTGGCCTGTCTGACAGTTTAAGAGCACTAGAAAACACTATCTCTGAAATTTCAGTAAAACTATATCTAGTTTTAGCTTAGAATTCCAAATTGAGTGATGCCTATTGCAAAGACATCATCAAACACATATACGCAAGTGTTTAGCATCCATTTTCAAAAAGACATATGGCCAATCTGACCGCTGATCAGACCACCTGTTGCCAGGTCGGTCAAGCTAGTTAAAACCAGACATCAACTATAAAAATTACAAACTTCTAAAACCAAACTCAAACTTCAACAATATTTACATAACTAGATCAAATATTCATTATACACCATGGAGTGGGCTTCACATGATCTCATAAAGAATTTCTAGGTGTGAGCTTTTTCCCCTCACATAACAAAGATCAAATACTCATCATATACTATAAGGTAACTTTTACATAGTTTCACAAAGAATTTCCAGGTGTGAGCCTTCCCCTCCCCCCTAAGTGCTACTCCAAAATTCCCATGCATAAGAGGCGGTAGGATTGATGGGCAGCTTTGATCAGGAAACTACTCCCATGTTCTAAATTGAAGGATAGAGATCGCACAGAGGCCTGGCCTGGTTGCCGAAACTACTCCCGTGTTCTCGGATGAATCTACCCTACTCTATAATTCACCAAAATTTTCTTTGCTAAATCCACCCCCTCAACCACCTCTACAGTCATGCCTAATCTAAGTCCACCCAGATTTGTGTACCAAAAGGTTCCAACTTCATTCAAATGGATGGTCTGGATCTCTCCTCAACCCTTCTCCTCTTACTCATTGAAAATCCAAAGGCCAATATTATTTGGATCATGCACATCATCATTTAACCGGTACCTACCCGACGCCCACGCACCCACCCCGACGCCCACGCCCCGCCTCCCCAATCAACCTGCGCGCCTCGATTCTCCGCCGCCTCCTCCCTGTGATTCTCCGCCGCCTCCTCCCCTCCCTCCTCCTCCTCCGCCGCTCCTCCGCTGCCGCCGCCTCCTCCTCCGCGCTCCTCCGCCGTCGCCGCCTCCTCCTCCTCCGCTCCGCCGCCTTCTCCTCCCCACCCCACCCCTCGCCTCCCTGCCGCCTCCTCTTCCCCAACTGAACCCGTGCGCCGCTCAGATTCTCCGCCGCCTCCTCCCCTCCCTCCTCCTCCTCCGCCGCTCCTCCGCCGTCGCCACCTCCTCCGCTCCGCCACCGCCTTCTCCTCCCCACCCCCACCCCTATGCTCCGCCGCCTCCTCCTCCTCCCCCCACCCCTCCGCTCCGCCGCTCGGCCCTTGCCTCCTCCCCAACTTCTCCGCTCCACTGCCGTCTCCTCGCTCCTCCGCTCCACCGCCGCCTCCTCGCTCCTCCGCTCCGCCCGCCTCCTCCTCCTACCCCGCTGCCGCCGCCTCCTCCCACCCGCGCCCACGCACACGCCACGTCCTCCTCGCTCGGACCTCCCACTGCTGCGCCGCCGCGACCCAACGGTGCCCCATCAACCCTTCCGCGGCGGCTACGCTGGCGCGCCGCAGACGACGCGGAGTGGACCGCCTCGATGCATGGCGTTTCGCGCCGCCGCCAGCCCTACGCGTGGCCCCGACGCAGTACACGCTTTTTCCTTCATTGCGGTGGTGGGGCTTTGAGTTTTGATTAGGTTTCGCTTCCACGGTGGGTTGCAGCACGATGGCGGCGGCGTGACGGCGCACGCCGGTGCCGTTCCCGTGTACCACCCGCGTACTATGCGCACGCGTCCATGGCAACGCGCATATGTTACTTTAAGCATTTTTGGAGCATTTCCATCGAAGTTTTGAGTTGGGCACTCTGATGGAGAGTGTTGATAACTATGTAAAATTGAAAATTTTCACCGATTATAGTATTTGAATATGGATGTTGGTCTGCTTTTATTGTTCTCATAACTCCAAACGATTTGTATAGGTTACGTGCATCCAGTCGTCCTTATCTAGCATATCACCCAGACTGCTAAGAGATACTCTAGCTTTTCATGGTTGTGCTGAATCATTTCCAGTTTGTATAGTTAGGAATAGGATGGTTACATTCTAATGACAAGGTTGGATATATTTCTTCCAATATCTATCTACCGATTTTCCTTTGATAGTTGTTAATTTGATCTTTTCTAGGACATTCATACAGAGCTTATTCAATACGAAGGAATCGATGATCAAACGAGGAACTCAAAGGAACAAACTATTGGTTGATTCGGTGTCCAGAAGATAAGTGGTTCATGCCCACTCATGCCGAGAAGAGTAAGGTTGCGTATAATGGTATTCTAAAGTCAAATTGCTCACTATACTGATGGAACTGTTTGTGTTATACACAAATTTGAGGAAATTTTCCTCTGTTTAGTAAAAGCATGTAACAAATTAACAATGCTTACCTTTGTGTTTTGCTCACAAAACATTATATATTTATATATTCACATTACAAATCTGAGGTGGCAAAATCTGAGGTTTTATGTACGCTTGATGTTTAACTTTAACCCTTGTGTTGAAACTGTAAAGATCAAAGATTGAGCTTCAGTTGTTAATTAATTAAGAGAGCATGTAGAGTTTTATTTTAATTGTGGATGCATATAGTTCCAATTTATCATTGGAGAATGAGATACTACAAACCTTATTCATAGACATATAGGGTATGACAGAAAAATGGTCTCAACAATCTCTAACCGTCCAACCACACGTACATGCATGTGCAAAAAAAAAAGGAAACAAAGTAGTCAGAATTCAGAAAGACTTCTTAGACTTGAAGTATTGCACAAGTTATTCGATAAAATTGAAGTAAAAGTAGCCATTATGCCCTGTATCTTACCACACAATTCTGAGGAAGTTGAGGCGATGGATGCTTTTATTTTTGATTCATGTGCAACTTCTTTCAATGCTTTGTGCTAAAATTTCCATGTCTTAAGCCGTTTTATGCTATTGGTTGCGTTTGTGATGTGATGCTTTGGTTCTACGTCAATCTAGCACTATTGTATGTTGTTAACTTTATTCTGACTCCCTACTTGTTCCATGTTTAGATGGATGAGGTGCTATCATTAGTAGCTGAGACCATAAAGAACTTCGCGGTAATCTACCTTGTGGACATCACCGAGGTTCCTGACTTGAACGCCATGTACGAGCTATATGATCCGTCGACAGTGATGTTCTTCTTCCGGAACAAGTACATGATGATTGATCTTGGGACAGAAACAACAACAAGATCAATCGGGCCTTGAAGGACAAGCAAGAGTTCGTTGACATTGTGGAGACTGTCTATAGAGGTGCTCGGAAGGGCCGTGGTCTGGTGATTGCTCCAAAGGACTACTCCACCAAATACCGTTACTGAGGCACTTGTGTCCACTCACCGGTTGTTCTTGTGCATTTTCGAACCTACGCTGTTCGGTAAAATGCCAGTGCAAGTGGCCCTTAATGCAAAGTCTGTTAATTTGCAGAGTGTTCTTTTTCCTTGAATGGTTGATTGTTAGACGTGCTGATGGATTGGTTGGCATAATGTGTTTTTCTTGTTTTGAATGGTTGATTGTAGAGTCTATTCAATGATTGGATTTGAGTGGACTGTCGCCAAGTTCTTGTGGTACTTGTTCTTCATGTACTTCACACTTCTATATTTCACATTCTACGGAATGATGGCAGTAGGCTTGACACCAAACGAGAGCATAGCAGCTATCATCTCCTCAGCATTCTACAACGTATGGAACCTCTTCTCAGGATATCTGATTCCCGACTGTAAGTTACTCTCCGTTGCATTACGCCTTGCTGTCATTTACTAGAACTTAAACAGTGCGTCGTCTTCACATGATTTATAAGTTTAACTTTTACTTCAGAAAATTCCTGTTTGGTGGAGGTGGTACTCTTGGATTTGCCCGGTTGCATGGACGTTATACGGATTGGTTTCCTCACAGTTTGGTGATATCCAACATGACCTCGAAGGCCGAAACCAAAGTGTGGCCCAGTTTATCACTGAGTACTTCGGCTTCCATCACGACTTCCTGTGGTTTGTCGCAGTGGTGCACGTCGGTTTCACCGTGATTTTCGCCTTCCTGTTCAGTTTTGCGATCATGAAGTTCAACTTCCAGAAGAGATGAGGAAGAGTTCATTCTTTTGCATTCGTTGTATTGGCAGAGGATGCACTATCTTCTGCACAACACCCATTGCCAATCGATTAAATTTAGTAGTTATCCTGTAAATGATGTAGAGGTCATTTTCTATTTCAAGCATGTAGAGTTCATTTTAATGAAATATGCCAGACATGCTTGAAATAGAATGGTCTATTGGTTGGCATAATGTGTTTGCCAAGCTAAACCTAAGGTTAGTTATATAATTTTAATGAAATATGTATAAATTCTTCAACCCCTTCCCTTTTCGACAATTTCCTTTTCTTTAATATGGGCCAAAATTTCTTATATGGTCAGATATAATGTTACCTTAGCAGAACTAATAAGTAGTAAGCACCTATTTAGTAGGCAAAGTTGGTTATGAACTTAAGCATTTCGGAGTTATACCAAATTCACAGTTTCAATCTGAGCAAATATTCTAGATTAACTGGTCATGGCTGTCGACTCAATCAGTAAGTTCTGTCTTGGTTGATTTTAAATGGCTTTTCTTATCTGTTGGTTCTAGCACTGACACAAACTGAATTGTTGGGAGGGAAGAATAGTTTTTTAGATATTGTTCTTAAGTCATATCTTAGATATTCAGTTCATCACGCCATTATCTATCCTGTTGTAGGAAACACACAATGTTGGATTATTGATTTTTAACTGTTCTGTGTGTCCTTCTCTGCCAAATAGTATGTTGCTGTTAGTCATGGCAGTCAGAATCTCTTATTTAGTATGGGAGCTTGTATTTGATGTATTCAGTTAACAAATTGGTTCTGCATATGACATTTATTCTTAAAAAGCACACCAATTAAGCATGGTGACTTTTTTTGCGTCATTAGTCGCTTTTTGCTCAGCTAGAGATTTGTCCTGCTCTAATGGGAAGTTGAAAACCTGCAGACTGGGATGACCTTTTCTGGTGAGGCATTGCTAAAGGTAATACTTTTGGGTTCAAGCTTCTAACCCAATGGCTGCAGTTAAATAGCTTGGAAAATTTTGCATTTAGTTGTCTCTCTGATATTCCTTAAGTTCAGTTTGCATCTTGCTCTATTGGGTAGGTTTGCTGTGAACTCAGGAACCACTGCCATAACCCTCAATCCTGTTTGTTAGAGGTAAAATGAGGTAGTCATATATTTACTCGACTTCTTTTTTCAAATGAGGAAATTTGTTAGGCTATGATAGGTGGAACATTATGATTGATTTCAGTGATTTGCACTTAACATCATGCAAAGAAATGTACACTTGTACCATAGCCATCCCTACTCCATTGTGATTGTAGAGCACAGGGAAATGATATCTACTAGCCATAAACTGTGGTCATGACTAAGGTCCAATTGTAGCCTGTTGTGCTCTCAAACCAAATACACCTAGCACCAAGCCAAAGTCCATGCTCGCCAATGTATTATGGTGTCGTGATGACGTTACATGAAGGGCAAGCGCGTAAAGAAAATCATGCACTAATTTCCCGACTAGCAACGACTTTGTGATCCTATCATAAGTTGGTAATAAAACGTCCACACCTTGTATGATTTCCTATCTGGAACCCTGTTAATATGGACCGTTTTGAATATTCTGCTTAATGCTTGGAAGTTACATTCAGTGTACTTGGATTATATTTTTTGAGTATTTGGTATGATGTGAAAAATATCAGCACGGTGGCTCTTACAATGCCCGTACATCCTCCGAGACAACGGATTTCCATTTTGATGTTAACATAGACAATTTCGAAGAAGCCTTAGATAGGTAAATCTCTTCAATAGTATTTTGTTCTGTTAATGCTTTATTTTGAATAAGGTGGTGATTTCTGTTCTGCAGATTTGCATGGTCCTTTATTGAGTAATAATGAGGTTATTTCTGTTGCGCAGATTTGCACAGTTCTTTATTAAGCCACTGATGTCGCAGGATGCTGTTCTTAGAGAGATAAAGGCTGTTGATTCTGGTGAGCAGTTGCTTTATACATGGTGATGCTATTTGCATCTAACATGGCATATCATACTTCTAGGGTCTCTCATACAAAAACAAGAGTATACCTCAAAGCAACTATGCTTCTATGGGTGGTTAAGATTATGCCAGTTTCAACTTATCACAATCCCTTTATAATTTACACTTGTTTTATTTTGAGTAGTGAGAAGGACATTCGCTAACATTGCCTTTGTTGTCCTTACAGAACACAAGATAAATTTGTTGTCGACGTGGAGAATAACTCGTGTACTCAAAGTTTCAACATCTTGTCATATCACGTATCGAAGCGCAATCGAGTAAAGCATAGGCGTTTTGAATATGCATTCTCTTTATTTACAAGGTGTGCTTCCATATTAACCATATTTGGCATGATCTAAGCCCAGGTTATCCTCTCAGTATATCCTCGAGTTTCCATTTCTTCACTTTTAATCCCATGAGCCATCTTGCATGTTTCTCCAGTTTTCATTTTTTCTGCAGCTTGAAAAGCATCGGCTTCAAAGGATCACCCTTACCATAAATTCAGTACCGTAAGCAATTCTTGATTTTTTATATTCGACTATTCTTGTTAGCTCATTATGATAGTTGTTTTGTATTTTCATGATAAAACACGGTGAGGATGCAAACAACGAGACTTTTCGATTTTCTTGTGTTCCACCTCTAAATATATCCATCACTTTACAAATCACCATTTTTTCTCATTGAAATAATATTTAATTTGTTCATGCAAATTGAAATGGTGTATCTAAAATCTAAATCGATGTCAAATAATGTTTGGTTTTGATGAATTATTGTGGAGTTTGTATCTTATTTGAGTGAAATTTATTATCCTTCTACTTTATGCCATGTGTGAAAGAAAACGTATAGATAATTTGACGTCTATTATGATTTCTGCACAAACTAATGATCTTTGTATGGCATTGGAGCATCATGAGTTCTGTGTGTTGGCGTACTATGCTATAGTAGGGACTATATTGGTACCATGCTTATGTACACTTCCCCAGTTTAGTGAGTTGATTTATGTTTTTGTGTAATCTGTAGTCATTGGTCCTTTAGCCAGAAGCTTGCATCACTGTGTAGAAATTTGTGGTTATTCTTATATCTTTAGCATACACCACAGCAATGATATAATGTTGATTTCTTTTAACAGGATGTTGGTGTATGAGTTTGTGAACAATGGTAACTTGGAGCAGTGGCTTCATGGAGCTATGCGTCAGCATGGTATGTTTAACTGGGAAAATCGCATGAAGGTTGTTATTGCACTTGCAAAGCGTAAGTTTCATCACACATGCTGTAAGATGCCTATTCTTTCGTTGTCTAGATTTATTTGATGATTTTTTGGGGTGGGGTGTTAGTCATGATGTCTCGCAGACTTGCTTACCTTCATGAAGCTATAGAACCAAAAGTGGTACATCGAGATATAAAGTTAAGCAACATCTTGATTGATGATGAATTTAACGGCAAGGTCTCGACTTGGATTGGCCAAGCTTTTGGGGTCATATAAAGCCACATTACTACTAGAGTGATGGGAACATTTGGGTATTTTCTTCGCTCTTATTTTATCCATTATTTGTGCTCTTTTACATCCTTTCTTCCCCATGCTGAAAGGAGTTCAATCTTTCTCATCCATTTTTCTTGCTTTAGATATGTTGCACCTGAATATGCTAATACCGGGATGTTAAATGAAAAGAGGGATGTTTATAGTTTTGGTGTTCTCATGTTGGAAACTGTGACGGGAAGGGATCTCGTTGATTATAGCCGCTCTGCCAATGAGGTAAATGATTGGACTTTGTTTATTTCTATTTCTTGTTTTGTTCTATTCCTTTCTGGATTTTACTTCAGTTAGTGTTTTGTTGGTTATAAACAACAAATTTTTGAATTTATATGAGACGTGAATCTTAATGAATCTGATTGTTCGTTTTATTTTTTACAAATTTTATCTTGTTTTGTATTTTACCGTAGCGTTAGCACGGGCACACTACTAGTACAAACAAACGTTTCGCGCCGGGGGGAAGGGGGGGGGACTTTCCTTCAGTCAACCAATTTTGAATTAATAACGAAAAGGTATGATGGTGATCATCGTATATAAGGTCTTCGTGCAGCTGTTAAGCGCTATCAAGTTTTTCTAGTGGCTTACCTGACACGGATCAACTAGCCAGAACGCTAGGTGATGCGTAAATAGCCTGATCTTTTGCGGTATCACGCCCGTTAAAATTACAAATTGATATGATTTGATCGAACTACAAGAATAGAACTTTCGGCACAATTTAAGAAGGGTATTTTCAACTTATGCACAAAAACTCTCTCTTCTGAAAATTCACGACCTCTGTCTCTCGGCAATCTCACGACCTCTCCTCACGCAAAAGCCATGGCACCAATATTGGCATTTTCTGGTTTATTTCTCAAAAATAAAAACAACCGATCTCCTCTACATGGTACGTACTCCCTAATACTTATATATAGGCCTTAAGGGCAGGCTACTTGGATCCATCTGGGCCATAAACACTAGAGCTGTCCAAATGGGCCGAGCTGTGACGGATCGCACCGCGGCCCGGTACTGTAGACCCGGCCCGCGAACGGCATGGCACGTAGGCGAGGCGGGCCGGGCCGGCACGGCGCGGGCGGACCGGCCGTGCCTGGGCCAAGGGCGCGGCACGGCACGGCCCGCCCAACGGCTCAAAACGGGCCGTGCCGGCCCGGCACGGCACGCCCGACCCGATTAATTTGAAAAATAGCCTTTTTACCGTTGGGTGGTAAAAATATTCGAAAAAAATAGCAAAAAATTCGGAAAAAATCTGAAAATTTTCCTATAAATAGGGGGGCACCCGGCCTCCATCTTCCACACCTCAAATCTCATTCTTCTCTCTCAGTTTAGCTGTGAAAAATCTGAAAGTGTTTGCGCAAATTTGGTCAAAATTCGGGCAAAATTCCGAAAATTCAAAAATCTTCAAATTTTTTTGTGAGAGCTGCAAAGGAGGTAGTAATGCTGTCTTATTTTAATTTTTTGGTATTAATTGTTGGTTTAATGTTTTGCTATTATTTGTTGGTTTAATAGTAAGTTAATCTTTCTTTACTATTTCAATTTGCAGTTGATTTAATGGAGAACTACGATTTTCAACTCTCCGAATTCGGCCTCTCGGCGGAGGATATGCAATCGTTTCAACAAGCATATCCATCCGCGGAAGGTCCACATGTACAAACTGGAGATGCCGAAGAAACGACGGCCCCGGTGGCGCAAGGTCCAATCGACCCATCTTCTGCTGGTTCAACAAGTGCATCCACGACCCAAAGCACGGGTGCAAAAAGAACAAGAGCTAGTACATCAACAGTTTGAAATGATTTCGACAAGAAGTTCAAGACCGACAATGATGGAACTGAAGTGAGGTATGCTGTTTGTAAAATTTGTGGTAATGAATTGAGTGCAAAATCTTCATGTGGGACGGGTCATCTACAACGACATGCTGCAAGCTGCAAGAAAAGGCAAGGAATACAAATGCGCCAGACACAGCTGCAATATAACCCCGACGGCTCGGTACGTACGTGGGAGTACAACCCAGAGGTAGCTCGGGAATCTCTTTGTAGATTAATTGCTTCTCAAGATTTACCTTTAAATTTTGGTGAATCTAATGCTTTCCAAAAATATATTAGGATTGCTCATAACCCTCGATTTAGTATTGTATCTAGGCAAACAACAACTTGAGATTTAATTAAATATTATAACAATTGTCGTGATAAATTGAAAGAAATGTTTCATACGTGTACATTCTCTGTTGCTTTGACATCCGACATATGGAGTGGTAGGGCTAGAGAGGATTATATTAGTGTTGTTGCTCATTATGTTAATGATGACTGGATAATGGAAAAAAGAACTATAGGATTTAAATTAATTAATGTTTCACATAATGCTGAAAATATTGCAGAAAGCATTATTAAAGTTGTAGAAGATTTTGGTCTCACGGATAAGATTTTTTCTATAACTTTAGATAATGCAGCTGCAAACACTAAAGCTATGGAAATTCTTACTCCTTTGTTTAATACTTATGCACAGTCTTTCTTATTGCATCAACGTTGTGCTTGTCATATTATTAATCTTATTGTTAAATCCAGTCTAAAAAGATTAAATGCTTGTATTGATTCTTTTAGAGATGCAATTTCATTTATTAATTGTTCTAACCAACGAATAGCCGCATATAAGAGTTTTTGCGTAGCAATGAATGTTCATCCTAGAAAATTTGGTTTAGATATGCCTGTTAGATGAACTCTACTTACCTTATGCTTAAACATATATTGCCATATAAGAGCACCTTATCTGTTTTCCTTCACACCCAAAGCCATCAATCTCGTAGCTCCTCTAGTAGAACCCAAGTTAGAGACCCTGAACTTACTGAGGATGATTGGGTTGTTGGTGAAAAAATATTTTCCTTTCTAGAAATTTTTCATAAATCTACACTTTGTCTTTCTGGATTATATTACCCTACGTCTCCCATGATTGTTCATAATATTGTTGAAATTGCCACTCACCTAAAGGCTTTTGAAAATGATCATATACTACGGGATGCTGTAGTTGCCATGAAAACTAAGTTTTTAAAATATTGGAGAGAAATTCCTATTTTATATGCATTCGCTTTTATTTTGGATCCTAGGGCCAAACTGCAAGGATTTATAAATGTTTTACAAGTTTTAAGTGAGGCTACTGATTTAGACTATTGTTCATACTTTACATTAGTTAAGAATAAATTATATGAGGTATATGATAAATATGAAAATAAGTTTGGGTCTGTGCGTTTAGAAAGACCCCCGGTAGTCCCTAGCACCTCTAGGGGGGCTATGCAATGGGGCAAGATTTTTGGTTCTTCGTCTAGTTCTCGTGCGGTGCATGTACACGAGTTAGGAGGAGGAAGGCGACAAAGCTGGAGACCTATCAAGCTATCTCACACGATGATAGCGCGACTTGAGCAGGAGTTAAACATCCTCTCATGGTGGCAAACCCGAAGGTATCATATCCATGCTATCCATATTAGCGCGGGATGTGTTGGCTCGCTGTCTCTCACAGTCTCCTCGAGTCGACATTCATCTTTTCGGAAGAATAATCGAGGAGCGACGAACAAGTCTCTCCAACGAGATGGTAGAAATACTTCTGCCTGTCAAAGACTGGGAACAAGCTGAATCAAGACTCCAACATACTACAGATAATACAGATTTAGAAGAATCTTTTGAGAATTTGTATTTAGATAGCAATGAATAGGATTTTCAATATTTTTCTTTCACATGTAGTCAATAATGAGCTTTATAGGTTGTACTTTTTTTCTTTACCAAGGTTTTCTCAAATTGAGTTTTTACTTGGTAAAGTTTTTAATGAGGCAGCCATCCCATGTAATTTAATAAATTAATAAAGCTCATTATGTCATTGCAAATATTTATTTTTATGATAAACAATGTCTACAATTTTCTATATTTTTTCTGAATTTTCTACAATTTTTTACAATTTTTCTTATTTTTTTGGTTAAACGGGCTGGCTGGCCGACACGCCCGCTTAGCCTTAACCGTGTTCGGCCGCACGCACGGCATCGGGCGTGCCTGGCTTGCACGCGCGCCCGGCGGCGGCAGCACGGCACGCCCATTTATTACACGGGCCGTGACTAAGCGGGGCGTGCGTGCGGCCGCGCGACGCCCATTAAACACACGCACACAATGGCCGTGGCCATCTCAACTACAATTCTTAAGGCACGACCGAAACAAACCTTAACTAGGACACGCGTGCTTATGGAACTATTTTTTTATTACGGTTTATAACTTTTAGACTACTTATGAGAGAGTACAGAGTAACATAAATTTACGTACAGTTTTTGTCGATATAAATAAAGTCGTTATAGTATGTACTATAATCAACTTGTAGACCACATTTTAAAAAGACATATCGTTTGAAACCTAGCTACTATAGAAAGTTGAAAAATAGCTCTTAGAAACCGAAAATAAGAAGCTCTACAGTTCTTGCGCAACACAACTCTGTTCAGACTCCCAACTAAAAAAAAGAAAGCATCCTCAAAACTAGGAAAGAAACAACCGTCTCAAATTTTGATTCAAACGGAAATTGATCCGATCCAAATAAAAGAAAACTCCACGCATGGATGATTCTTTCCTAGCTTGGTTTCTTCACGTAATCCTTCCTCTTGGCTAAGCCTTTTCTGGCTCTGGTTCCAGAATGGCTCACCTTCCCGCAGACGTGCGTCGCAAGGAATCCCACCTTGTGCACGCCACATCGCCCAAACAGCACCCACGCAGCCACCCTCGCCTCCCTCGCGGCCTTTGTTTCTTCTTTGCACAAAACATCACTGGTTGTTGAGATAACTTCAGATTGCATAGGATTGAGAAATATAATTCAAAGTAGTAGTCCTTGGTATCGTATCATTGCCATTTTTCTTCTTCTTTCAAAACTGAATTGTATATTTTGATGAAACTTTTCCATCATTAAAGTGTGGTAGACATATGCAGAGTTATGGTAGTCGTTCTCGCTTGGTTGTGTGCAAAAAAAACAAAGTTGGCCTAAAACACCAGCAGCTTATAAATAAAGAAATAAACTAAGATGAGCATAAGCAAAGGCGGAACCAAGCCTCAAACTAAGTGAGCTATAACCCGAGGCCTGGAAACCAAAGCCTACAGAAAATAGTGACTTAGGTGTAAAAATTTAGGAACAAAAGGCCAAGACAACCTAAAACCAGTTGACCCAGCCTGAGGCTTGGGCTAAGCCTGGTTCCACCCCTGAGCATAAGAGGTGTGAGAGGTGGCGAAGATGAGAGATCGTAAGCAGAAATTCCCTGCTGCCCACGAGCTCCTTCCTCCTCCCCGGCCCCCTCAGAGCCGGATCCGACCTCCACGTTGCCCCCGAGCTCCTCCCTCCCGCCCCGAGCTCCTTCCTCCTCCTCAGCCCCTCAGCGCTAGATCTGACCTCCCTGCCGCCCTCGAGCTCCTTCCTCTTCCCAACCTCCTCGGAGCCGGATCCGGCCTCCTAGCCGCCCTGAGCTCCTCCCTCTTGCCTAGTGCTAGATCCGGCCACCCTCGCCACCACTGGTGCCAGATCCACCACCCCGGAGCTCCTCCTTGGCTCCCTCGGCGCCGCTAGCGCCTGATCGTCGTGGCTGGAGGAGAATCTCCATGGTGACGGGCCCACGGTGGGACGAGGGCGGTGCTAGCGAGGCTGCGATTGGAGGAGTATCTCCGCAGCGACGTGCAGTCGCGGCAGGTCGAGAGCAGTGCTAACGAGGCCATGGCTAGAGGAGTATCTTTGCGGCGACGGGCGACCACTGCGGGTTGAGGGCAGCGTTCGTGAGGCCACAACTAGAGGAGTATCTTCGCGGCAATGTGCAGCCGCGGCGGGGCGAGGGTGGCGCCGGTGAGGCCGCAGCTAGAGGAGTATCTCCGCATCGATGGGCGACCATAGGGGGTCGAGGACGGCATCGATGAGACCACGGTTGGAGGAGTATCTCCGTGGCGGCGGCGGCTGTGGCGTGTTGACGCCGAGGAGGCCGTAGCTGGGGGAGTATCTCCACAGCAATGTGCTGCCACTGTTGGTTGAAGGTGGCGCCGATGAAACCGCGGCTAGAGAAGTATCTTCGCGGCAATGTGTGGCACCAGTGAGGTGCGACTGGAGGAGTGTCTCCGCGGCGGGTCAAGGGTGGCGTCGTGAGGGCGACGCTGGCCATTTTGTAATTATGTTTTTTCCTTGAAGATAATTAGGCCCCATCAGGGACGGACCCACAGGGTATGCCGGGTGGGCCTCGGCATACCCTGGGGCCCAGCCGCAGCGTGTAGTACCCCGCCTGCGCCAGTCGAGTCAGAATCAAAATTCCCGTCTCGCGTCTCCCCGAATCCCGCCTAGCGCCTACTGTGACGATTCGTCCGTGGGCCTGCCGCACACGAATCCGTGGGCCTGCGTCACGCTGTCACCCGCAACTGCAAGTGTCAAGCGATCGCGACTCCCCGTCTCGCCGACTTTGCGTCGCTGTCACGGCGTGTGCCGCACGCCCGCACGCGAATCGCGTCTTCCGTCTTCGCATCGTCACGCCGTCACCCGCAAGCGATCGCGTCATCGCGACTCGCCGACTGCCCGACTTCGCGTCTTCGCGTCGCCGGCGTCACGGCGTGTAGATCGGTTTGGACTTCGGTATATTTCTAATTTTTGCATAACTATCTCTTCTATGTTGCTTTTATTTTTATTTAATTAGAGATTAAAAATTAATTTTAGAGAGAGATAACAAGTGCTCATCAGAAAAAATTGATAAGTAGATTGGTTTGGACAGGCTCGAATCCTCGATCGTACGCGGAACCATTGTTTTTTTTTTGGAATTGTTCAGTTATGAAGAGAAGCGGAGATATAGCATCTCTTTTTCAGAAACATGCAGCCAAGAAGGTGGCAGCAGCTGCTTTAAATCCTGCCCCATCTCCGGTTGAAACTGTGGCGGAAAAGCAAACTCAAGAGCAAGATAGAGTAATTGATGAAATTGTTTCTTTCGATCCTTCCAACTCATTTGCTTCTTTTCGATGCACAGAAGGTACGTAGACTAGCTGAGTTCTACCATAAAGAGTTCTCGAGCAATTATTTGCTAAAACTTGAATTGCAACTTGGTAATTATATTGATGACATGAGACAAGCTGATAGCTTCAAAGATCTAGACAATCTTGTTGATCTCTCAGTTAAGCTTGTAGAAACAAAGAGGCATAAAGTGTATGATATGGTTTACATGCTTCTCAAATTGGTTTTGCTTCTACCAGTGGCAACAACAAGTGTTGAAAGGGTATTTTCTGCAATGGTTTTAGTGAAAACAAAGTTAAGAAATAAGATGGGTGATAGTCTTTTGGATGATTGTCTAGTCACATTCATTGAGCGGGATATTTTCTTTGAAGTGGATGAAGATGATATAATTGAGACTTTCATGTCCTTTAGAAAGCGTAGGCCAAAAAGTCAGACAAATAGTATTGTAAGTCTCTTTTATGTATATTTGAGACTATTAGTATAGTGTTTGAACTATTTATATTGTAATTTGTGCAAGTTTCCAATTTAATCCTTAAATTTAAGACTTATCATATTATTTAGTGCCTATATACCGAATTACGGTGCAAATTTTACAATTATTTACCGAATTGGCAAACGGTTTTACCGAATTGCATATGAAAATTTTCGTACGGCATATCCTTTGGTAAAATCCTAGGTCCGCCACTGGGCCCCATGATTATGCTAACAACGATTACGGGTGGTATCCAAACCAATAACCCGACCATGTAGGTGGTATCCCGAGGAAGATCTATAGTGGATGGAGTGAGAGTAATAACACCTGTTAGTAGAAAAAAAGGTTTCCTATATATGTATATGTATATATTTGTGTGTATATATGTATGGAAGCCTTTTTCGTACTCTAGAAGAACAAACTCACACTTCTAATATACCACTTAAAAGAATATTTTATACCTCTTTATCATTTTTGGTATACTTAAATACTAATTCTAAAATACTTCAATGCGAATTGGTTGAAAATTTTTTATTCATGCTCTTTGTTTTTACTATGTATGTATGTATGTATGTATGTATGTATGTATGTATGTATGTATGTATGTATGTATGTATGTATGTATGTATGTATGTATGTATGTATGTATGTGTACATGTGTACATGTGTGTGTATAGAGGGAGTATATCTAGACAATTTAGTGATAAAGTGCTAATGCGAATGCTGGCCATCCCTATGCATCCTCGCAATCCCTCGCCGAATCATGCTTGCATTGGAAAATATCCGAACTTGTTGAATCGTTGGTTCTTGTTTTCGGACATGACTGGAAAAATCGTATCTTTTTGGTGTTTCCTTGTTGATCAATTGATTGATTCCTGATGATATCTTTCAGATGGAGGAGAACGCGCGGGCAGAGTAGCTGCAAGTGCAGAGGTGCCGGGTGCGGTTGGACCGGTTGGCGGCCGCCAGTGCCGGAGACGACAGCAAGTGGGAGGACATGCGGCTGAAGCGGGTCTTGGTTGATTACATGCTGCGGATGTCCTACTACGACACCGCCACCAAGCTCGATGAGACTTCCGGCATTCAGGTATAAGAATGGAGGGCAGGAAGGGCACTAGAGACGGTAAAAAATAGCAGATACAGTGCAAACTTTTGATATGTGTCAATATCTGTTTCAGCAAGAAAATCGAAAATACAAGGTTTTGAGGATGTTGCGATAAGGAGTCAAAAGGATGATAGAGCTTTGGAAGTATAGAAATCTAATTTAGCAGTAGCAAGTAGGCAGATATTATTAGGCTGGGGCTGTCATGTTATTTTGAACTGCCATTTAACAAGGCGTAGACTACCCTTTCTTTGGTACTGAAGTAATCTATCTAGATAGTTTGTAAAGAAGATATATCAGTTCAAAGTCCATATAAAATTTCAGAGAGTCTGAATCTAATGACAGATTCATGGTCACCACTTTTTCATGTGTAATTTTTCAACTGGTACTGTATTTGACTGATATCTTGTTTAGCTGTATGAATCAACCCCAGTTGAGTTTTGATCTTCATATTACGCATGCCTCTCCCTGCCAAATAAGGAGATTTTATTAGTTCCTGGTCTCACCATAGGCTTGCAAGGCCTTTCTTACTGGAAGACAGTGGGATTTTGGTATGTTTTGTTTATGCTGCTCCGTTACATATGGAGTCTAGTTTTCTTCTGGTTACATTTGTTGAAATGTTTTACTAGAGTTATCTTGGTTCACTCATTTCAAACTATGTTTAATAAAGATGAGATAAGTTAATTTATCTTCCTTTTGAACTTAGCATTATTATTATTGCGGTGTCCAACTATTTGTAATTATTTCTCAGTGGCCAACATGTTCCTTTGTGCTTTTCGTGCTATTGCATAAATAACAAACTGTAACGGAGTTGCTTTCCTCCAGGATCTAAATGTCTTTTGCAATAATGGTAATGATAGTGGTTATCTATCAAATCATGCTGGAACCAAAACTTATTAGGGCAGTCCCAATGGTGTATTGATGATAGTTTCTATCCTCATTAAATGACTTGCCACGTAGGCAAAATGCTGACATGGCAACGTAATTAATAATGAAAGAGAGCACAAATCCTAGAAACGGTTTCCTCATGAAGAAATCAGGTCTTCACTCCACCCAATGCACCAAGAAACTATGAAATCGCCATTGGGAAGAAACCACCAGTTTCTAGGGGGCTCGTGGCACACTTTCATTGGAGGAAGAAGATAGAGTTGGGAGAGAGAAAGAGAAAATAATTATTACTCGAAGACACCTCCACTGTGGAAGATAATTTCTATAGATGATTTCTTGTGCTATGGAAATCGTGTCAGTTTCTTTCATTGGGACTGCCCTTAGTACCTACTGCCTTTATCTGCAGTTATGGCTACCCTTTGGAACCTAACCTAACCAGTCAACTGTTGATATGTAGGACCTTGTTGATATTGATGTCTTCCTAGATGCAAAAAGAGTAATTGATTCTCTTCAGAACAAGGAAAGTGCTCCTGCTTTAGCTTGGAGTGCAGAAAACAAGTCTCGGTTAAAGAAATCAAACGTTTGTTTTACTTTGTGCTATTTCATTATTTACTAATGTTCTTTCATTGACATACTAGTGAGATGGAATAATGAATCTGGTGCATATGAAAGAAGACACAGGGGACGGTGGAGGGAGGAAAGGAGAAGAAAAGGAGGAGAGGGGGCTGCTGCGGAAGGCCTCGCCGCCACCTACGGCGAGGGAGAGAAGTGGTGGGTGGGGCCATTAGGAAGAACGGCTTGAGCAAAGCAAGATATGGGTACAAGAAGGATTACAAGGGTAATAAAAGTGTAATTAACAAGATTGTTAATCAAACAAGAGAGGAAGATGGTTCATTCGATCGGCTTGTCTGAATTCGCATGTGATGCCAGCTACGGTCCCCTTGTCGCCTCGATCGGCTCCTCACGTGGCGGCCACTACACTCCAGTTCTAGAGGTGCAACCATGCGGTCTCCAAATCTCCAATCCGTCCATGGATGGAGCTGCTTTCATCGGGGGAAGTCAAGAGCAAAGTTGCACATGAAAGAGAAGAGGAAGAGGAGGCACAAGACTACACGTGGGCTTAACCGATTTGCGCGTGCACGGGTCGATCGTACACGGATAGACCAGGAGGAGAGCAACTTTGAGGTACAACAATAGTATCATTGTACTACTGAACTGGTACATATAACATAAACACCCTACATCCAGCATTCAGACCTTGCTCCCACATGCACAATGATTTTTTTGCTCTAGATCAGGTTGTACTAGCACATCGCTTTGATTTACTAGTGCTACCTTTTCTTTGTCTCTCTGTAGTTTTGTTAATCTGCCTTCCCCAAGGGCAATGCATTCTAGGCAGGAGTATTATTATTCCAGGAGAGTGCAGTGCAAGGTTATCAGTACCACGACACGTATTATATTATTGTATAATCCTACCGAAGGTAGATGATATGGATTGTAATATGGATCAGAATCAGGTAGTATCGCAATGAGATCACGCAGTGGGGTCGCGATCCTACTCGTAGAATCGTTAGGATCGAGTAGAATCGCAGTGAGATCATGATCCTGACAATAAACTGTATTAACATATAAAATTTGACATTACCTATTGCTAGTTAAAGTTGCATTAGTTTAATTTACTTTGTTTTATTGTTTACATGTTGTTCTAAGGTAAAAAAAATATTATCTTTGACATATTGCATTTTTTAGATTATTAGTTTATTAAAAATAATTAAATGAGTTTAAGAAATTAACTTTAATTCAATATAACATGAATAAGTGTACTCAAAGTACAAAATTAAATTCAAAAAATCTACTATAGACTTGCATATTTAGAAATATAATTCAATTTTTATATAATATATATATGTTTTTATAAATTTAATAGAATCATGATTCTACTATCCAATCCTATGATCCAATCCTATCAAACGAAAAACGATCCTACCTGATATCACGATCCCAACAATCTTGATGCATTGCAGACGCTAGGTGTCCAAAAGACAAAGCTACTTTCAAAGACAAGGAGAGCTAGGGCTGTAAACGAGCTAAGCTCGGACGAGCCTGGCCTCCCAAGCTCGAATTCGGTAGAAGTTCAAGCTGAGCTCAAGCGAATCTGAGTTGGGGTTCGAGCCTGAATCTTGGCTCGGCCCAAACTCGAGCTCGGCTCGAGCTCGAATAAGCTCAATAACATTTAGAATGATTTAATATGTACTAATTTTGAACAGTAAGAAAAACTCAAACTTGACTCTAGTAAACTCGGTAATAGTAAAAAATAATTCAACAACACTATTTTCAACAATAGAAAAGCTCGAACTTGAGCTTAGCTCGAGTAAGCTCGGTAATAGTTAGTATATATGTGGGCTGTAAAAAAACCTTAAGCTCGTGAGCTATTTCAGCTTTGGCTTGTTGAAGCTCGCGGACTCGGGATCAAGCTCGAACTCGGCTCGTTTGGAGCTCAAGCAACTCGCAAGTCTCAAGTTTTTTTTTACAGCCCTAAAGAGAGCTAGCTAGTGGCCAGGCACCAGCAGCATCCCCACCCACCACCGCTACTGTCACACATCAATGAGGCAAACAAAAACAGAACACTAGCTAGCAAAAGGGAAAAGAAAGAAGAGGAAGGCAATACAATGGCAACATAGTCCTATACTCTTGGACTACGACTGATAAATTTTATCTGTATTTTTCGATATGGTAGTGGACTACAGAGATGCTAACGTGGATGATGCATACGATTTTAGGCTCAAAAAACCGTTTAGAGAATCCGCTTTGAGAAGCTACTTAAAAAAATCGTTCTATTTATTTCAGCTTCTGAAGATATCAAAGCTAAAAACCATCTCACAGACCAAAAGAACCGAACCTATGATTTGCTAGAATGCTAGGTAGCTGTTTAGGAACAGCAGCAAGCAAATGCAACGATCTCAGCCGCTATGTGCTCTTTTCGTTGCATGCTGAGGTGTAGGGAACTAGTACTAGTTGCTGTTGTTATTGTTGTACTACAGGGCAATTTTTTTTCCTTTGTGTATAGGCACTAGACTAGGAGTAGGACTATAGGTTATGACTTATGCCAACTCTGTTTTGCTATCCTTTTGCACAAATTCTAATGTGGATCCCCCTCGGCCCCTATTATCCTACTACGAATTAATTCCTTCAATCTATTGCGAGAAGAAGGCAGCGAAAAGCTCGAAAGGAAGCGGTGTGTAAGGCAATAAAAAAAATCTCGTAGCTCGTAAACTACTTGACTTTAGTTTTTTCTATATTTGATTTGAACTTAACTTGAATTTTAAACGAGCTAAACTCGAATTTGATCTCGAGCTCGTGAGCTTCATCGAGCTAAGCTTGAATAATTCGCGAGTCTTGATTCAAATTTAAATAGTGATATATTAACTTTTACCGAGCTTCAACGAGCCGAGTTTGAACCTACTTGAGGTTAGGCCGAGCTGAGCTCGTGCACAGGTCTAGGCTCGAACCCTAACTCGACCTTGGCTCGAGCTTCTACCGAGCTTGAGCCTGGAAGGCCAAGCTCGCTCGAGCTCGGCACGTTTACAACGCTAGCGGTGTGGCAAGCAAACAACGGAGGTATATATCACTATAGTACCACTCCATTAGACTAGAGGACGGATGCCACAAACTCTCCTTTACAAACCTATAGGTGTGTTCTTTTAGACTGATACCTCTTTTAGACTGATACCTTATAACTTAAATATTTGAATTCTGTCTATTTACGAGAGGCAATACGCAAAGTAAAATAGTCAAATGTAATTTTGGATAGTACAGCTAAATTTAGTACACTTTTTACTACAATCTTCCTATTGACCTAGTCTTGAAAAAACACACCGTTCGAAAGCTAATTACTGTAGTATAAGCCACAAGCTATAAACCGAAAAGAACTCAGTCCAGAAAAATTAAAGATAGCACAGGATATATATACTCTCTCCGTTTACATTTACTTGGCATTTTATATCAAATTTTTCTTCCACAAATACTTGGCACTTTGCTATTCCCAATTCAATTTTTTGCTCGTATGACTGCAGAGATAGTTCGTTGATAGAATACATGGCTACTTCTTATGGTTACTGTTTAATAGAATAGTTAGTTGCTAGGTGCATTTTCGTTATAACGTGAACAAAACATAGTTATCTAAATATATCTGCTGCGGTAAAAAAATACCCACTAATCGAAAACGGAGGGAGTATATATATTTTAGTACTATCATTCTCCCATTAGCAATGTTTGCGTTCTGTGTCATCTTATCCTAGTGACTAGATAGATAGGTAGGTAGGTAATGTAGCTGTCAGTAGATATCGGCGAAAGGCTCTCCTCTCCGGCCGCCCCGTAACCCCATTTTAGCTCATTTAAATCCCTGTTTATGCAAGCTTGTTCTCTGCTCTGGTGGGGCTCGAGATGCAATAGTTTTAGTTTCTCTCACCCTCTGCATTTGGAAAGTGGCGGCATTTGCTTAACTTTGGGAGTTGGCATCACGCTTTGACCGAGGACCGGCGAGCTGGGGGGTCGTCGCCAATTGTTGCTGAGTTTCCTGCTCCCCTGCCGCAGCCAGCGGCACGCGAGAAACGGACAAGGGATCCATCCATGGGCTGCTACAGTACTACGTATTAAAACCTGAGTCCTCTGGCGCCACGTCGGATCCATGGACTGGATTGATTCCGGATGAAGAAACCTGATCAGTCGATGCATGGAGCGTGACTCATGTGCAGCTCAAATAAAAAGCATCACGCTCAGAGCAAGGAACTGCCAAAGGGAGGGGCAATCTTCCTTCAGTAGTATTTTTCTGCCCGGCCAATCGAGAGGCTAGCTGGGATCGGTTCTACTCCTCCCATTCTTTTTACGTAAGTTTTTAAAATTCACGTTATCAAACTTCGTCAATAGATTTAAAGTTATTTAGATTAATTTTAAAAAATTATATTATTAAATTTAACGTTAATTTAGTTTAAAATATTATGATTTTATTAGTATATCTTAGTATAAAATTATAAAAGTAGCTACTCAAAGACTAAAAAAATAAATAAAAGCAAGTAAAAAAAGAAAGAAAGTGCGTGCCGTGCCAGCGAATAGCGTGGACGGTAGCAGCGAGCGAGGACGCGATGCGGGTACTCCAGCTCTATCTTATATTTTCCACAGTTTTCACTTTCCGTACTTCACTCGCACGAAGGATCGAGCAAAGGTGAGATACAGACACGGTGTTTTGTTTGTTCTTCACGTAGTAGTACTAGCTTGTGCAGTAGATATTTACGTCTGTTTTCTTCAGGCCAGTGTGTGTGGGGGGATCAAACTCAGGAGAGGGAGATGAACTAGGAAACAAACAACATAGCAGTCCAGTCCAAGATGGGGGTGGCCGCAGTAACGATCGAGCTAGCCAGTCTTCGCTCGCTCGCTCCTCCTCACCAATCCGGTCAAAAGAGACGCAGGCGAAGCAGGAGCTGCAGCAGTAGAGAGCAGCCTCTGCCTGCCTGGATCGTTGCCCTGATGCTTCTCTATTCTGATCCCATTACCATTACCAGTAGTACATGCCATGCCTCCTCTCCAAATCAAATCTGGATACTCTCTCTCTCTCTCTCTCTCTCTCTCTCTCTGTCTCGACACACTTGGAGAGAGGGGAAAGACGAGAGAAAACAACAAGGGAGCTAATAACTTGAGCGCAACAACATTCCATTCTGCAGAAGCATCCTGCGCAAGGCGCAGCCACCACCCCCCCCCCCCCCCGGCCCGGGCAAGCTCTGCTCAGCCCGGCTTTCAATGCGCAATCTATTCTCCTCCAGTCCTCCGCTTCACCTGTACTTGCACTGACCCGAACACACACACACGCGACGGCCGCGCCCATGACAGCAACGCAAAAAAAAAAATTTCTGCAAGAGATAAAAAAAAAAAAGAAGAACGGGACGGATGCAAATCAAGACCTCCCCTCCCTAGTGCCAACGATACATACAAAATTGGAAATTTGAGAGGAGAAATTTTCTCCTTCGGTCGATCCTACTACCGCCGTACATACAACACCGCCGCCGCCTCGCCGCGCCGCCGTGATTCCGTTGAAAGGGCGTACAAACGGCTAGTGAGCGTAGCGCTCGCTAGTCTTTCTAGCTTCGCCCCGGGGAATGCAATGTGACCTGTCGAATGTGGGTGGGTTAGTACGGTTGGAGGAAGTCGTCGGAGTTGGCGATGGAGTCGGCGGTCGGCCAGGCGGACCGGAGCAGCTTCAGGAGGTGCTGCGCCTTGCGCTTGGCGCGCTCCGAGCACCCGCCCTGCACCATCAGGATCAGCTGGTTCATGGCGCCGGCGCGGACGGCCTCCACCTGCAGCGCCTCGGAGCCGCCCACCACGGCCACCAGGGCGCCCGCCGCGTGCTCCGCCGCGCGCCCGGACATGGCGTGCACCAGCGCGGCCACAGCCGCGGGCCCGCCCCCGGCGCCCGCGACCACCGCGTCCCAGCCGCCCTCCGTCCGGCACAGCCGCTCCAGCGCGGCCAGCGCGCGCTCAAGCTCCCCCGTCCCGCCGCCCTCCGCCAGGCGCCGCGCGAGCGCCGCAGCCGCTCCGGCCGCCACGGCGCGGGGCCGGTTCTCCTTGACCAGGCAGAGCGCAAACAGACCCCGGATCCCGACCCGCACGGCGCGCGCGCTGGCCTTCTCCTCCACCAGCGCGACCAGCCCCTCCATGACCCCCTCCGCTGCGCCCAGCACTGCCCTGGCCTCCGCACCCGACGCCGCGGCCGCGGCCTCGACCACGGCCCCCGCGTTAACCTTGGCCTCCGGCGTCGTCCCCTGGCCGCCAAGAATCTTGCCGACCCTGGTGACCCTCTCCTCCCTCGCCACCACATCAACGGCCTCCGCCTCCCCCATCCCGACGAGAGCGAGCACCGCCATGGCCTCCGCCTCGACCTCCTCGCCGCCTCCCCCGAACGCCAACTCGACGAGGGCGGCCCTGGTCTCGTGCGTGGCCATGACGAGCCTGTTCTTGTCGGACTCCCTGGCGAGCGCCCTGAGCTTCCTGAGCGCGGGGAGGGCAGGGCCCTGGGAGATGAGGGAGCGGATGAGGTCCGGGTCGGCTGGCTGCTTGGGCGTGGGGATGCGCTCGACGCCGAGGGAGCGGTGCGCGACGCACCACTCCTGGATGAGGCGGCGGAGGGTGTGGTTGGGGATGAGCGTGAAGTCGGCGAGCGGGGCGCGCGTGACGGGGCAGGTGGTGTTGCCCGTGGCCACCCAGGACTCAATGCTGGCGCGGTCGTAGGTCTGGCCGGTGGCGACGGTGACGGGGTCGCTCATAAGCTCCAGCGAGATGGGGCACCGGAAGTACCACGGCACCTGCACCCCCGCCGTGTCCAGCCCCAGCGCCAGCGGCACGCTCCCCGGCATTGGCGGCCCCCGGCGGCTCTTACTCTTGCTGCGGCTCGTCTGCTAGCTCCGCGCCGTTCGCTTTGGTTCGGATCTGGCCTAGCTAGCTAGCTCGCGATGGAGATGTGATCCGCGTGCGTGCGTGGGGTGGTGAGGGGAGAGGAGAGTGGAGATCGAGGGAGACGAAGCGCGCCGGGTATAAGTAGGCGGGAGGTGGCCAGCACGTGTGGGTGAGTCCGACTCGACTCGGTCGTGGGGTGGGGGTCAGTGCGTGCTACGGGGCTCGGGCTCGCGCTCGAGAAAAACCGGAATCACAGCCGGACGCGGCCAGATTTGGCGATCGGTGCGCGCCCAGCTTGCTGGTTAGGCTCGGCCGGTCTTGGCTCGGCTCCGCCACCCGGTAGCTGACCCTGACATGGTGGGCCCTACAATACTGTGGGGCAAACGTATTTGAATGCTGATTGATTACCGCTACTCCCTCCCTATCAAAATATACAAGTTCTCTAGGATATTAACGTAATCTCTAAGGTAACACGTTGACCAGTAATTTTCTATAAAAATATGTTATTTTTAAATAAAACATTTATATATTATGAAAATATATTTCATGATGGACCTAGTGATATCAATTTTATGTTGTCAATCTAGTTAATTCTTTATAGACATGGCTACACCACGCTATATCGTCCAGGCATGTTTCTAACGGTATAGCATCTAACCGTTATTTATGCGATGCCATCAGAACACAACGTTTCAACATTCCTACCAAATTCGCAATAAAAAAACAGATTTAGTGTAACTTTTGTGATATGATGCATAAAGGAATTATGTTTCATGAGTTTTTGATATGCATTTCAAGATTTTCTTTTCATAATTGTTTGTTTCAATAGTTTTGTGAATGTATCAACTTACTCTAGGAGTTTTATGCAAGCATTATTTTAGGCATTTCATGAAGTAGTCATTACTTTTTAGGAGTTTCAAATATCATATTGTGCAAATGAGCCACATGAAATGAGCATAGCTAGTTCACGGTATACCATTGAGATTGTTTCTTATAAAATAGGAAATCTTGGTCTCAATAGGTATTAGTTTTCTAGTTGTAGGTATCAAGCAACTTTCAATAGTTTCAAGCAAGTGTCATGTAGGTTTCAATAAGTTTTATCTAGGTTTCATCAAGTTTCAGAAGTTTCAAGTAAGTGTTAGGTGGGTTTTAGGTTCAAGGTTTCAAGAATTTCTTATGACTTTCAACAAATTTCAAAAGTTTTAAGAAGGTGGTTAGGTTTGGTGTATGTGTGTAGGTTGTTCCACCCATGATCGAATGTATCAATATGACCTTGGATAAGATTAGTACTGCACAAGATAATGAAAGCTCTATTGACCACAAATAATGTTCAGAGAGATAGGGATGCAAAAAAATAAAGAAATGAATCAACAAGATTCGTGAACCATAATCATGAGACTTGGACATAGAAAAATTCATGAAAATTTTATGAAACTTGAACTTTATGAAAATTCATGAACTTTTAATCATGAGACTTGGGCATAGGACCTCATGAAACCATATGAAAACATCATAAACCCTAGTCATAGAATCTCTTGAAAACGTCATGAAACTTAGTCACGTAACCTCATGAACTTAGTCAACTTAAACATTAAACCTTTTGAAACTTTTATGAAACCTCATGAAACTTAGACATAAAATCTTATAAAACTTGGTCAACATAGGCATAAAACATCAACTTAGACATGAAACCTCCTGAAAATTTATGAAACTTAATGAAATACCATGAAACTTAGTCATGAAACCTAATAAAACTTTATAATACCTCATGAAATTTGGAGTTCAACTTCATGAATCCACTACAAAAAAACATTCAACTTCATGAATCTGCTACAAAATTTTTTTATGAAACCTCATTAAACACCATAAAACTTAGATATGAAACCTTATGAAACTTAGTCAACATAGGCATGAAAGCTCTAGAAACTTTATGAGACTTAACAAAATACCATTAAACTTAGTCATAAAACCTTATAAAACTTAGTAATAAAACCCCCTAAAACTTTATGAAACCTCATGAAACCTAGAGTTTAAATTTATGAATCCGCTACAAAAAACTTTTAACTTTATGAATCCCTTACAAAAAAACTTTATAAAGTCTCATGAAACACCATGAAACTTAGATATAAAATCTATAAAACTTAGTTACTTAGGCATGAAACTCTTGGAACTTTATGAAACTTAATGAAACACCATAAAACATCATGAAACCTGATGAAAGTTGGAGTTCAACTTCATAAATCTGCTACAAAAAACTTTCAACTTCATGAATCTGCTACAAAAAATTTTATGAAACCTCATTAAACACTGTGACTTAGATATAAAACCATATGACACTTATTCAACTTAGGCATGAAAGATCTAAAAACTTAATGAAACACCATGAAACTTAGTCACGAAACCTCACAAAATGTAGTCTTGAAACCCCCTAAAACTTTATGAAACCTGGAGTTCAACTTCATGAATCTGCTACAAAAAACTTTCAACTTCATGAATCACTACAGAAAAAACTTTATGAAACCTCATGAAATGCCATGAAACAAGACATAAAATCTTATGAAATTTAGTCAACTTAAGCATGAAATCTCCTGAAACTTTATTAAATTTAATGAAACACCATGAAACTTTGTCATGAAACCTCATGAAACTTAGTTGTAAAACATTCTGAAGCTTTATGAAACCTCATGAAACTTGCAATTCAACTTCATGGATCCGCTACAGAAAGCTTTGAACTTCATGAATTCACTACAAAAAAAAACTTCATGAAACTTCAAGTCAGTCTTGAAACCTCATGATACTTAGTCATGAAACATCTTAAAACTTGATGAAAATTAGACATGAAACTTTAGTAATCTTCATGAAAACCTAGTTGTGAAACCTCATTAAACAAGTTAAGACCTCATAAAACCTCATGAAACCTCATGAAACTTGAGCAATTTATAAAATTAAATATTGAGACTTAGTCATGAAACATAGTAATGGAACCTCATGAAACTTTACGAAATCTCATAAAACTTAAAATTCAACTTTATGGAGGCGCTACAAAACTTCATGAAACTTCATGAAAGTTAGCCTTAAAATCTTATGAAACACCACAAAACTTGGTAATGAAACCTCATGAAACTTAGTTGTGAAACCTTCTAAAACTTTATGAAATGTCGTGAAACCTCATGAAACAAGTTGAGACATCATGAAACCTCATGACACTTGAGCAGTTTACAAAATACAAATATTGAGATAGTTCTTGACGAGAATGTTAAGCAATAGAACATAACACAAAAAATAATTTTATAAAACAATATTAACTCTAGGAACATGGAACCATAATTCAGAGAAGAACAGGACCCTATCATTTGCATAATGTAGAATAATCTAACCAAGGTTTAAAAGCATGCTACATTTTTAGACTAAATGTGACGTATCACATATATACCAACATTGAAGTTGTGGTGCATTGGTAGGCTTACGTATGTTCGCATATATATCTACATACACATACGAAGTATCAACATAAATTCGTCTAAAAAGTATCAATAGAAATATAGTTCCATGCAAGTTTTAGCAAGTATATCGAGCAAAAAAGTGGATGTAATCACTGTAGTAACTGCGAATGATACTTCTTAACCAAAGAAATCTAAGCACTAATAGAGTACAGGACACATATCCACCAAATTCAAATTTCCTCTGTATCAACTTTGAGAATGAGGCATTAGGGTGGAGAAATTGGGAGAATCGATGATGAGAATGGAGGTCACCAGGGTAGTGGGACACTCTTTCAACATCTATTTTCTGCATTCGCACTTGTCTCGCAGTGGCCACACGCCAGCCCTCATCATGCGTGCCCACATGCATGTCGCTGGGCAGGGAGGAAAGGGTTCCAGAGTGGAGGGCTTGCTTGCGGCAATCGATGGGCCACATGTTGGGCCCTCATCGCCACAACTACACGCCTAAGACCTAAGCAAAGAGAGCAAGAGGACTGGAATGCAACGGGCGAATGGGGATGGAGTTAGTTGGGTCTAGCTATTATGCTTTAGGATGCATGCACATACAACACGATCGAATGGGCTTTTGCTATGCTATCATTTTGAAAGGAATGGTGTACTGTTAGTTGGTTTTCCTAATTCTTTATATATTAATGATCAAACCTAAAATACTTGATCCAAATGGATCCTAGAATGGCTTATGTTTTGACCAGAGGTAGTAGCTAGTAATTGTTTACTAACATCCTAGCTAAAAACTCAAGCAAAAAGAAGATGAGCTATCCCCTCAGGGCCTCTGAGCCGCTCCCATGGGAGACCCAGCCTGCACTACCAAAGGCCCCCCTCCATCAGCGATGGTAGCGAGCTCCCTAGTTGCAACTCCTTACTTTTTCCTTCCCCTCCCTCCCCATCTTCCCAGATCTGGGATCTCTCTAATCATCTTTTGTGGCTGTCATGTCATGGAGACAAGCACGCTGGTGGCCGGGTGGGCCCATCGCTTTTTGCAGCCCCAGGTCTGATCGGATCTTGTTGTGCCCCTACGTGGTAGTGCCGGATTTGATGAACAGGAGCACAAGGCCATCAATTTCCTATTGCTACTCGGCCGCACCCACGTGAAAATCGAAAATCGCTAACCTCTAAACTTTCACCTCGGCGTGTCATGGGTGAGGGCACGCGCGATGAGGAAGTGTCAGTGCAGCGTACGCTAGGGGCGAGTGCCTGGTGTCACCCTCTTCTCCAAATATGGCTGAGCCTTATCACAATGATGGCGTCACTAGATCTAGCCATGATGTGAGGCTGCCACCAGCGAAGATGGCACTATTGTTGTTGGGGGATTTGGAGTAGAGTAGCTTGTTCTTAGAGTTATCATTTTTGGTAGTCATTGGCCTCTTCAGCAGCTGTCTCACCATCGCTACTGACCTTATCTAGCCCCCGCTAGTCTTCTATAGCCTCCACTAGTGCTGGCCTCCTCCAACCATCGTTGGCCTCACTACTACAAAAAAGGCTATACTGGACACCTCATCACAGACGATTCTAGAGAACTATCAATGTTGCAATTATCATAGATGATTTTAAAAGCATGACCATATACATTACTAGCGATGGCAAGAATCATCTGTGATACATAATTATCGCAAACAGTTCTCATTAAGAACCGTCTGTGATATTACCATAGATGGTTAGGATTAAAAACTGTCTATGGTAACGCCCCGTTTCCAGGGCGCCTACGGACACGGCATCCCACAACTATTCACGCATGAACGGTTATGGAATGTCGCGCAAGAGTGAATCACATGCTAACAACAAAAGTCCAGCATATATTTCACATATGGTTTAACAACCAGTTTTCAGCAGCGGGGCGTGCAATTCCAAAGTTTATATTACATCACAAAAGACTTCCAAGACCAGCTTGAGCGCGGCGAAGACCTAAAGCCACGGGTCCTCGTCGAAGAAGAGATCCTCTGGGGCTTCCTCAACGGGGAGACCTTCACCAACGTCTTGATCTTCTGAAAGGTTTTAGCAAGCCGTGAGCTAACCAGCTCAGCAAATCACAATGGAAAACCTAACTTACTACTTTGCACGGATCAACAAAGGAAGGGAGTATACTTGTTTTATTAACTTTGAGTGGATGCAATTTTTCTTGCAAACGTCTTCAAAAACTTTTAAAGAGATACAACTACTCCTTAACATTAGGGGTTTTCATAAAAAGATAATTAATCAACTAATCCAGTTAAACACTTATGAAAACTACTTAAGCTTCGCATCTGGAGTCACCCAAGTGACACAGGTCCATTAACCGGGAGCACGGCGTATTCGAATACCATTTAATTGACTCTACAGAGTTGCTCAACTTTACCCACACGCAACCTTAACCCTCATGACTGAGTTAAGGAACTGGGTCTTTTCGCTGCTCAACCCTCAATATACACTCCACCCGATAGGTGCGGAATCCACACAACCTCGGGTATCCGTTGGCCACCACGGAACGCCGGGCCCGAGTTGAGGGGACCTATCGTTGTCTTAGTTCGGATTCGCAATCCATACCGACGGCTTCACTTAGGTTGAGCAGATACTAAACCAGGGTTGACAAGTCAACACCTGTGGTTGAGCGGGTACTATGTCATTTGCTTGGCACAAGGGTCTAGTCCTTATATTTTCACGAGGTCCGCAACCTCAACCCTAGGGCAAAGCGGTGGGCGAAGACCGTCTTGCGGTTCCCCACAACACCCTTACCCTAACTTGTGCACGCCCGCACTGCCACCCTAGGGTACGGTGTCCCATACCACCTTACCCTAACTCCGAGTTTTCTAAATCTACCGGCCCACGGCCACATCCTTATTAGTGTAAAGTTTTGAATGAGATAATAATAATAACCTACATGTGATGATACTACACTTAGGGTAAAGCTAGGGTTACAAAGGCGGGGCTACAAGTTTAACATGGCATTTAACGGTAGTAGGTTGTATCTATATTACAAGTCATTCTAAACATTTTTGTTTTACATAAACTAACATTTCACAACTAGCATTAATGAAACTAGCATAATAACATAATTAAATGGCATGGGAAAGCAATATGATCAAGGTGTTGCGACTTGCCGTTAATCTAGACGATCTCGACTAGCTCGAACGTAGAAGCTCCTGACTCCTGAGACTGCACCTGAACCTCTGGGATCTCCGAAACTAGCGCAAACACATAAAATAAGTAAGTTCAGCTTGAAACTATTCAAGCGAGGAAAACTATAAACTAATTAAAAAGGAGTAAAATGCAAAAAGATGCAAATGGGGAATTTTTAGAATTTTTTGGAATGAATTTGGGGGGGAAAAGGTCAAAAATGGGTTCAGGGCATTAAATGGAGCAAAGTGGTGAAATTTGGGAATTTTTGGAATTTTCTGTGATTTTCTAGGATTTAATGACTTTGCTCTCCGTCTCAACACTCTGTTGCAGAAGTTGGTGCAGTTCGGTGACGACACCTACGGCGAGGAGAGAGCGTGGAGAAGCTCTTCCGCATGCCCCCAGAAGTACAAGCGGATGGCTCGCTCGTCGGGTCTCTGTTGGACCTTTCCACGATGACCATCGAGGAGGCGTTGGGTCGCCTCAAGGTCGCCGACATCGATGAGCCACGAGCCTCTCGGGACCCGTTACCATTGGCGGAAGCTCCTCCTCACTCGGGAAGCGGTGGGCTGCCGGCCAGGTGACAGGAAGAAGGGGAGCCTTCTTCCACGACGACGACGCAAGCATGGCAAGCGCGGCAAGCGCGCAAAACGCATGCGAGGCGCGAGGCGCCAGGTGGCGATGCTGGCAAGCAAAAGCCGGCACGAGACGACTCTTGCCACAACTGCGGCAAGCTTGGTCATTGGGCCAAGGATTGTCGGCGACCACGCAGCGGCGCCCACGTCGCGCAAGCGGAGGAGGAGGAGCAGCCGGTCTGTTCCTTGCTCATGCGAGCATCGAACTACCCCAGCCGCACCGGCGCAGTGGCTCTCTCCACCTTGACGAGCCAAAGCACACGCCCTCCTCGGCGACAGTTCCGGCAATGACAAGACCGACGGGTGGTGCCTCGACACCGGCGCCACCCACCACATGACCGGGCGGCGGGAGTTCTTCTCCGAGCTCGACTCAGGCGTTCGAGGCACCGTCAAGTTCGGCGATGCCTCCGCCGTGGAGATCAAGGGCGTCGGCTCTGTCGTCTTCGTCGCCAAGACTGGCGAGCACCGGCTGCTCACCGGCGTCTACTACATCCCCGATCTGCGGAACTCCATCATCAGCTTGGGACAACCGGATGAGAACGCGTGTCGAGATCGAGCAGCGGTGCTGCGATTTGGGATCTTCGACGCCGCCTTCTTGCAAAGGTAACCAGAGGCGCAAATCGACTCTACACTCTTCACGTGCAGGTGGCACAACCCTCTGTCTCGCTGCTTCGTCGGGACGGCGGCGTGGCGATAACACAGCGCTTTGGGCACCTTCACCGAGGCCACGGCGGCTCGGTGCCACGGAAATGGTGCGAGGCCTGCCCGTGTTTTGACCATGTGGAGCGTTCTGCGGCGTCTGCGTGTTGACGGCGAGGCGACTCTCCTTTCCCCAGCAGGCGAGTTTCCGAGCCAAGGAGAGGCTCGAGCTCGTGCACGGGGACTTGTGTGGCCCGGTGACACCGGCCACACCGGGAGGACGACGCTACTTCCTACTGCTCGTCGATGACCTCTCCGCTACATATGGGTGATGGTCCTCGGCAGCAAGGGAGTCTGCATTTTAGAAAAGATTAAATCTCCTGGAAAAATCAAAGGCAGTGATGGGCGGCCCGGCTCTGATGCAGCTTGGCATTGCGCGGCGAGCGGCGGCGACCATGGCGGTGCGCTCCGCGACGCCCGGTAGGCCAACGTGGCCCGCGCGCGCCTTCGGCGAAAGCAGGGCGGGCTCAGCCACTCCGCGGCGCTCGCGCTGATGGATGAACGATGCACGGCCTGGGGTGGACGGCTGGGATGGAGGGGAAGTGGACGGCTGGATCAGAGTGGGGTGGCAATCGGATGGCAGCGGGGTGGGGAGAGCGGGCGAAACGGTACGGTGGAATCGGACGAATGTGGTCATATGGCAATGGAAGGGATGGATGGAGGAGGAGGGGCCACGTCGCGGGGAGGGGTCTTCTTCCTCCTCCAGCCGCTACAGTACCCCGGGACAGGGCTACGGTGGCGACGGCGGTCTGGGCGCTAGGGAGATCGTCGGCGGCAACCGAAGGCACCAGTGGGTAGACCTCCGAGAGGGGAACCCATTTTGGGGTTTTGGGAGAGGGAAGGGTCACTGACGGTGGCGGGCGGCAGAAGGGGAGGAATCGGCTCCACGGTGGTTCAGGGGCTCTCTGGTGGCGATTTGCCCAATCGGAGGGCAGATTCTCGGTTAAAGGGAGCAGGGGCTCACAACGGCGGTGGAGGTGTGAGCTGGGGAGCCTCGGGGTAAGCTGGCCACGTGAGGTGTTTCCGCCAGGAGGGAGCTTTGTCGCCGGGATTCCTCGGTGTTTCACCTGGCCAGAGGAGGGCAGCAAAGGGTTTAGGGGAGGGTGAAGGTGTTCCGGGCGAATGCAATTGAAAAATGAAGGGAAGAAGAGGGAGAACCAGTTTACGGGGTCGCCGGCGCAGGTGAAGACAACGGCGGAGCTACGGGCAGTGGGACTTCGGTTGGCGGCTCGGGGAGTTGTTTAGGAGAGGTGGGAGGCGAATGGGGGTGGGGAAAAGGCTTGGGAAGCAAAGGAGGAGTGGGGAGCGGATGGGTGGCTTTAATGCCCGAGCGGAGGGGAGGGGATCCGTGGAGAGGAAGGAAACAGCACGCGCTGGGTCAACAGAGGACGGGGAGCTGGTGGATTGTCTCCTCCGCGACATGGAGCGATGTCCAGCGCTGAGCGGTAGTAAAGGCGGGGATACGGGCGCGGGAGCAAGTGGCCGGGGCGGCATGGGCAACGGCGAGGCTTGTGGGGAACGGGAGGAGAGGGAGAGGGGCTGGCAGGTGGGGACCGAAGGGAGGCGGCGGCGACGCGTGGCGCGGGAGGGGGGTGCTGCCTTCGGACCGAGGGACGGCGGGGTGGCGTGGTCGGAGGCGAAACCAAGGGCGCGAAGGCGGTGTGGGCGTGGGTGCAACGCACAGCGCGAGCGTGTGCGCGGGGGAGAAGGCGGGGAGGAAGCGGGGCGCTAGCGGGGAAGGGAAAAGGAGCGGGCGTCGGGGAAAGGAAGAAGGCAGGAAAGATGGCGGCGCCAGAGGAGAAGGGAAGGCGCCCGGCCAGAAGAGGAAAGCGGGCGTGGGGAGACTTTCCAAAAAGGGAAAGTCTCCAAAATACACTAAAAAATGCAGCAAAAATTAAGGAAATTTTTGGTTTGAATTTTTGGGGACTTTTCATCTATGATGTCAGCATACATCGCAGACGATTTGTAATCCAAATCGTCTGTCATAATGCCACATCATCGATCTGCGACTTCTCTCCTAGGTTTTTGATCTCACCCATCCATTCTCTTCACATCGAACGGCAGGAACCAGTCTCCTCCCACCTCTCGCCCCTTATTACTCCTCCTCTCTATTTCCCCCAATGTCACTCTTAAGAACCAAAACTGATGAGGATATTTTGTTCTGCTCCTAGTTCATCCATTCCTTATTCCTACTTCCTTCTCCAAATTGAATCGCCCTATCCCCTCAATGACACCGATTGCCGTCGTGAGATCGTCCGCCTCCGTTTGTGACGCCGTAGTTCGCTGCACAGGACATTCTTGTTGTAAGTGACATAAAAGTGTCTTGTGTAGCATCACCGACATGACACAATGATGACGTTGCCGTCGCCTCTCCTTCATCGCTAGTGTATATCCCCCATTCGAAATTGTTGGATGTCTAGGGTTTTGGCCACGTAAATCTTGATGCTTGTACATGTGAAAATTAATTATTGATGCCTTAATTCTTGTGATGATTGATGCATGGATAGGGTTTCATCCCTTGTTGACATTCATATTTTATTAGATGATGAAGACATGGTGCCAAAACTTATTGCATGATGATCTTGTTCTCATAAATAGGTCTGTTTTGGTTTATCTGCATTCTGAATGATGCCTATTTATGAGAACGCGATACAATCACAAACAGTTCTAAACTAGAATTGTTTGTGATAATAGACTATCACAGATGACTATATTTAAGAACCGTCCGTGATATCTGAATATCACAGATGGTTTTTTTGAAAAACCGTCTACATTGTAACTTATCACAAACGGTTCGAGAGTAGTCTATGATAACAACCTATTATCATAGACACATAAATTCAGACAGGTTAGAAATCGTCTGTGATAATGGTTTTGAACCGTCTGTGATGATCCTTTCTGTGGTAGTGCCTCCTTTTAGCCTTCATTGTCCTTCTTCCTCTCTGGATTCGCTATCATTCACCATCGCCTAGGAGTATGCTTGCTAATGGAGCCAAAGCCTACTGCTATCCCTGCTTGGAAGTCTCCCTTGTCGCTGGACATAGAGCCTGCTACCTCCTCTCCATTCGCCATTTTCGTCGTCGCCTGGGGGAGTTCCTCTGTCGACTGGCCTGCTCATGGAAAGACCGGATTCCATTAGAATTCATCATTTTCAGGAGTCTTCCTCACTAGCCTACGGAGTTTCCTCGGCAGGATAAGTGTTCTATACCTTTTTCTTTTCTTCCCTCTTACTTTATCAATATAATGGGCAGCTCTTCTGTTAGTTCATTTTTTAAAAAGTACATTCTAGCTAAAGCTTGAATGCTTGTTTGCATCCCCTACAGGCTCCTCTTGAGCATGCAGCATTCTTTTTTACTGTGGCTTATAGCTATGGCTAATGGTTTGTAGCACTAGCGCAAGTGCTCATATGAACGAACTGAATATCGATAAGCTAATAATCCAGTTCAAAAAGGCTATCTCAATAAGCTGCTTCGAAACAGTGGTAGGGAAACTGTCCTATTTGTTTGTTCGAGAGAAACCATAAGCCAAAAGCCGAAAGAATGGGGTTATAGACTACCAGTAGCATAATACAATACTCCAAATTAAAAGCGATATATATATATATATATATATATATATATATATATATATATATATATATATATATATATATATATATATATATATATATATATATATATATATATATATATATATATATATATATATATATATATATATATATATATATATATATATATATGAAAATTACGTAGGCACCATGGTGCCTAGGCACTTACATCCGATACACGTGTATTATTGATATTTTTTTGAGTTTGGGTATGAAAATGTTTTATACCCTTGATATATTTATGGTAAGTAAGTTTTGAACTCAGTTCAAACTAGTTTGAACTACTTTTGAGTTCAATGCGACTACTGATGAGTATATACCATAAAAATAGTTCAAACTAATTAAACTGAAGTTGAATTTAATTTTTTTTGAGTTTGACATCTCAAATATACTTTTTATGGGTATATGAAGATACCCGCATCAAACGTTGCGAATCTCAAAGCAAATCAACGGTATTGATATTGGTGCCTAGGCACCATGGTGCATGAAACACTCGTCTATATATATATATATATATATATATATATATATATATATATATATATATATATATATATATATATATATATATATATATAAGAAAATAGTTCCGTACTCCTTAGAGTACGTACTCCCACGTCTCATATTCCATTGTAATGGTGTTATTATACCTCTTTATCTTTCTTAAGTATAATTTAATAATGATTATAAGGTACTTCAAAGTGAGTTTCATGAAAAATTCATCAAAATCCACTTTTACAGCATAATTTATATATATACTTCTATATGTATGAAAAAGGTATATATCAAAAATAAAGGGTTTCAATAAAAAATTTTCAATCAAGTTACATTGGAGTATCTTAGAATTAGTATTTAAGTATACTAAAAATAATAAAGAGGTATAAAATATTCGCCTAAGTGGTATATTGGAAGTGGAAGCCTTTTCTGTACTCCCGGGAGTACATACTCCCACTTCCAATATATCATTTAAATGAATATTTTATACCCCTTTATCACTTTCAGTATACTTAAATCCAAATTCTAAGATACTTCAATGCGATTTGGTTGGAAAAATTTTCATCATAACCCTTTAAGTTTTGCTATATACCCTTTTTCCATACATAAGAGGAATATATACACAAATCATACTATAAAAAGTGGATTTTTATGAAATTTTTCATGGAACTCATTTTTTAGTATCTTATAATTATTATTAAGGTATACTCAAATAGATAAAAGAGATATAACAACACTATTAAAGCATTATATGAGAACTCAGTGTACGTGCTCCTAGGAGTGTGGAATGATTTCTCTCTCTCTCTCTCACACACACACACACATATAGATGGATGGCATGACATGGCTTGGGATTACCAGATCATCTTTGTGCAAGAGTTGTATAAGGCCTGTTCAATTCAGCTTCGAGTTGTGGCTTCTAGCTATTGGCTTTTTGCTGAAATGTTACTGTAGCGGCTGAAAAAAGCTGAGGGTTAAATTGAGGTGTTCAATTCGGCTTATGGATTAATGGATTTTGGCTGAGCTGATTTTTTAGCGTTGTTTGTGACACATCCTGATAGGCTACATGCATTCATTCCCATGTATTGACAGATGACTACGAGTTCATTGCAAATATCACATGTACCACGAGGACACCTACATCTTATATACACAAGTATTTTTCCATTGCCGCTATAGAACTTACGCCGTTGCCACAAATGACGCTGTTATCCAATCACATGCCATGTCCATCAATATTGACTCTGTGCCTTGTGGAACAAGTGGTACAATGCCCCCGCCCATAGCTGAATGGCCACTGTGTTGCCAAAATAAAGTTATGCAATGCCATCATTGCAACAATTATTGCCTTCTGTGTGCATGGGTGGTAGTTAGAAATGCTATCGAGTATATGCTATTTCATCTTATACATGCCAAATGCACACTCGACAATGTTCCGCAAGGATGAGTGATGGAAGTTAAACATCTCCTGCATCCTGAATGGCTAAGTACTATTTTTCAACTTCGAAATGTGATACCTTTGGTTGCGATACAGAGCTAGGTACCCCAACCTATTTGGATACTCAGAGTCCATGAGGTAATACTTGCCTACAGCATTACCGTGTGTTAAACGTAAATATTGGTTAGTTGTACGCACAACAATGCATGATCAAATTGAATTATGTGCAAATGTATTACCTTTTGGTGGATGCGAGAACTGGTCTTCGTATTTTGCCATTGTCTCCTGCAGTACACACTTGTCGTGCACTGATCCAAACCATCCCACGCACACAAAAATGAACCTCACATCGAAGTCACAAACCATGAGCACATTTTGACTAGTGTACCCATTCCTGTGGAACTGTCGAGTGTGCTCGACATTTGGAACTATGACTTGGACATGTGTCCCATCAATTGCCCCTATGCAGTTCACAAAGTGCAGATTGAATCTTTGTTGAAGTAGCCTTAGATGCACACTTTAAAAAGTAGGATCAGCTAGTGCAATGATGGCACCTGCTAATATGTACACCTACTTTAACACCTCATTGAACTTCCTGCTATCGTACCCACAAATGATCAAATCAGTTCATAGCCTGTCAATTGGACTGTGGTGCTCCACATGTCAACAAGAACAGTGTGAGTGCTTCTTTTGAGCAAACTTCTGGCGAGGACTGTAATCCATAGTTTGCCACTAGAGTGTCGTGCAGCCTATTGAACACTCGCCTGCATATCCTAAACATGTCGTAGCACCGCTGATCACTAGCCAGTTGCAACTCAACCCATTGAATTCTGATCATTGTTGTAGCTCTTGGGGGTGGCCTAGACCCGAGCTCATGATGTCATCTAGGCAGTCAATTATGGCAAAGGCCAGCAAGGCGATGGAGCCAGTGGAAGTTTCATTTCCATTGCTAACCCCCTCATCGGTCTCATGGCCTGTCCTACTCATTACTGCACGAAAACATGATCAACAACAAACCGTTGGTCATTCAGTACCCACCTTTACACAACACCACTCTCCACAAATGATAGATGAACAAACAACAACATGCAATGTTATGAATTCACTAGATCCTCAATGCAGACAAGTAGTTATTCCCAACCCAACAGCATAACATAGGGAGTTCTTGTAAATACTAATAACAAAACCAAACGAAATGTGTAGTTCATGTGAAAAACAGAAACACACACAACAATGCAATAGGACCATAGTCGAAAAACAAAACCAAAGTGCTAGCAAATTCCAACAACCAAACCCAACAAAAATTGCTAGTACGACATGGCAGGGAAAACACAGGCAACAATGCTCAAGGATGATCCTTCATCCTCTCCCATGTCCTCCTGAGCTAACAAAGCCAACCCTCACTCATTTGAATGGTGACACTACTACAAAAGAGGCTATACTGGACAGCTATATCACAGACGGTTTGACAAAACCGTCAGTGATTAACACTAACACAGACGGTTTTAATTTGGACACCGTCTATGTTAGTGGTCGAGTATCACAGACGGTCCTTACCAATGAACCGCTCGTGATATTTAATATCACAGACGGTTTTAATAAAAACCGTCGTGATAATCTGAATTATCACGCACGGTTTTTTATTAAAAACCGTCGTGTTGTGTACACTATCACGACGGTTCTTCTTAAGAACCGTCAGGAATGTTCCTGACGGTTTTGACAAGAACCGTCTCGTGATGTTCCTTTGTCTCATCATATTCATTTCATGATCGAGGTTAACATATAAGTACACATTGCTTCTAATAACTTAACTACGAACTATTGAGACAAGAGATCACAAATTAAAGGCAAATTTATTAATTTCAATTAGAGGCAAATTTATTACAAAAGTCGCATTGTAAAGAGTTTCCAGATTGTAATCTTTTGGGCTTCAGACGCTTCTTCTTCGACTTTGGGACTTGGAGGATCACCATCGACTTCTCGAACGCCGTTAAGATTGTCCTTGTCTCAGCACTTCCTCCTCCATCTGGGCAAATAATCGTGTAGCATAGCCCATAATGTCGTAGAGGATAGCATGAAAAGATTCCTCGAATCGCTGCGTTTCTACTTGATCGGCAAGGCTATCCATCGTCTCCAATGCGTGTAGAGCTTCTTCCGCTTGCGCACATTGTGGAGAAGAACGGGGTAAGGGTTGTTTCCATTTCTTGAGCGGCGGCGAGACGCCTCCATCGACGCGGATGATCGAGTCGAGCCGACGGATGCAAGAAAGTCGGGAAGGAGAGCGGGGCGTGTGCGGAGAAGCTTCTCGGATGCAAATTGCTGGCGCTGTGTAAGGTTCGGCGAACAATTCTTGATGAGCAGATGAGAGGAAGGAGATGATCACAAGAATAGTAGAAGCCATATTGTACGTCGTAGAAGAGACCGGATTAGCGCGCATATTTAACCTTTTACGCAGGCGGTTCGTATACCCAAACATTAATGATATAGACGCTTCGTATAACGATCGAGAGACGTTAATTAGACGATCGAAACACGAAGCGTTCTGAGATAAAGCTTATGACAGACGGTTTATACGGAACCGTTTGTGGTTAAACTGTCACAAACGGTTTATACTGGCAACCGTCAGTGATATTTTCACAGACGGTTATTAACACGAACGGTCTGTGATAAATGAGACATCACAGACAGTTCGTATTACTAACCGTCTGTGAAAGTAAATATCGCGACGGTTATTATTAATCGAACCGCTCGTGATAATTTTAGAGATCACGAGCGGTTCGTGTTAATAACCGTCTGTGAACTTTCACAGACGGTTAGTAATACGAACCGTATGTGATAACTGAAACATCACAGATGGCTCGTATTAATAACCGTCTGTGATATTTATTATCACACACGGTTCACGTTAATAACCGTCTGTGATAATCACGTATCACCAATAATTGGCGTGTGATAATCACGTGTCACCAATAACTGGCGTATACCCAGGATTTCGATCTCACCCGTCCATTCTCTCCACATCGAATGGCAAGCAGTAGTTCCTCCCTCTGCTCGGCCCTTATAAATAACGCCCCATCTACCTTTCCACCGTGAGCATGTACTAGTCACGCGTGAGTTCATCCACTGTGAGCATATATAGCTGTAAGTGTGGTAAGTGTGTCTTGTTCACCCGCACCGTCGTTCCATGAAGAGTTCACTAGCTTGTTATCCTGTAATAGATCTAAATGTGTTGTCGTGCTTGCCTCTGTATTTGCATGTTCCTCGACGATGCCGACTACTGCCGAGATGTGATGTCCACTCCGACAATCCTTCTTTTTCCTGCAAAATTCAAGGCAATTTTATTACAAAAGTTCAAAAAAAAGACATTCCCATATTCTTCAAAATAAAGACATTGCGGGAAAAAGAAGGATTGTCGGAGTGGAGAATGCCAATTCGAAGCATAGCATAGCATCCGAGCCACATCGGATGCCTGCTGCTGTGTCTTGAGGAATGCCACATCTGAAGACCAGCTCTTGGCATTCCTCAAGACAAAGCAGCAGGCCTCGGATGTGCCTCGGATGCTATGCTATGCTGCAATTTCTATCACAGACGGTTCGTTGTTACAAGCCGTCTGTGATATATATATCACAGACGGTTTCAAATACCGAGCCGTCTGTGATATATCACAGACGGCCGTTGTTATTAACCGTCTGTGATATTGTGTATATCACAGATGGTCATTGTTATGAACCGTCTGTGATTGTCAAGTATCACAGACGGTTTTGTATAAAAAACCGTCTGTGATAGTCAAGTATCACAGACGGTTTTGTAAAAAAATCGTCTGTGATAATTTACAGATGGTTATTAATACGAACCGTCTGTGATATATGACCGTTTGTGGTTGGGACCGTCCATTCTCTCCACATCGAATTGCAGGCACTAGTTCCTCCCCTGGCTCTTATTAATAACTCCCCATCAACCTTTCCACCGGTACTAGTCAAGCGTGAGTTCATCTACTAGCTAGCTTCCTGCATGCATCTCCCCTCCGCTGTGAGCTAGCGCCTCCATCGCGGCACGGCGGGCGGCTGGACAACACACTCTTGCCGTAAGTGTCATAAGTGTGTCTTGTTCAACCGCACCGTCGTGCCATGAAGGGCTCGTTAGCTGTAATAGATCTGAATGTGTTGTGCTTGCCTCTGTATTTGCTTGTTCCTCCACAACGCCGACTACTACCGTGAGCTAGCGCCTCCGTCACTGCACGGCGGGCGGCTGGACAACACACTCTTGCCGTAAGTGTCGTAAGTGTGTCTTGTTCAGCCGCACCGTCGTGCCATGAAGGGTTCATTCTTAGCTGTAATAGATCTGAATGTATTGTTGTGCTTGCCTCTGTATTTGCTTGTTTTCATCTTCTTTCCGAGGGCATGGGTAACATTATTTTATTGCTCGTTTGCGCATGAGTGAACTATCACGCACGGTTTGTAGTGTAAATCGCAGGAAGGACTATCGCGACGGTTCTATATACGAACCGTCTGTGATACGCATAAATCACAGACGGTTGGTATTTCGAACCGTCTGTGATATTATGGACATCACAGACGGTTCGTGTTAAGAACCGTCTGTGATAATGTTAGACTATCACAGACGGTTATTTATGCGAACCGTCTATGATAGGCAACAATCACAGACGGTTATTAATTTGAACCGTCTGTGATATTGTTTGTATCACAGACGGTTAATATTAATAACCGTCGGTGATAATTCACAGACGGTTATTAATACGAACCGTCTGTGATATATCATTTTCACAGACCGTTTGTGGTTGGAACCGTCTGTGATATTCTGCGTAGTATTAATTACTTGGCGTACTTGCTTGAAGGATGTCGACACCGATCTGTCTTCATTGCGCTGCATCGGTGGAGCAAGGCGGCCGGCTTTAGGGAGTTGGGGGTGAAAAAATATCACCGTCTTCTTAGTGATCTGATCAGAGGTTAGTATACTCAATTACTTAACATTCTTAGTGATCGATCGTAGATTAGTATTCAATTACTTAACATTCTTAGTGATCTGATCGAGGTTAGTAGTAGGGGTAATAATCATTTTGACACCCATTTGTCACTTGTGTAGCGTAGATGGACCGAAGCTGGATGTATATTGAGAACCGTGTGAGTGAAGAGTACATTACTGGCGTGTCTGCTTTTAGAAGGGCGGCCGAGCTGGATATGTTGAAGAAGGGGATGAAATATATGTATTGCCCATGATAATCTCAAGATGTTTAGCAACTCAGCGCAGATTGAAGCTCACTTGATTCGAAGGGGTTTCAGAAAAGGGTACAAATGTTGGACCAATCACGGTGAAGAGAAGAGTACACAAGAAGGTAGTTATGACATAGTCGAGGGAGACAACGATATGCCAGTTGTGGACTGTTTTTTCGATCATGAGGATAGGTCGCAGGATGACAATCTGGATCAGATGTTACGTGATGCGGAAGGGAACTATAGTGATAGAGAGTTTGGTAAATTCGAGGGCTTGATGGAGGACTCGGAGAAACCTTTGTTTCCGGGCTGCAAGCCGCAATACACGAGGTTGTCATCAGTTCTAGAACTGCTAAAATTGAAGGCAAGCAATGGTTGGTCCGACAAGAGTTTCACGGCATTATTAGGTCTCCTAGTGGACATGCTTCCAACGGGAAATATGTTGCCAAGAACCACCTACCAAGCCAAGAAGATTCTTTGTCCATTAGGAATGGAAGTAGAAAGAATACATGCATGTCGGAATGATTGTATCCTATACCGTAAAGAGTATGCTAGCTTACATGTTTGTCCGGTGTGCAAAGCATCCCGATACAAGCGTAAAAATGACTCTGATGATGGGAAGGGCATCGAGGTGAAGCAAGGACCTCCTGCTAAGGTGATGTGGTATCTTCCTGTAATCCCCCGTTTGAAGCGTTTATTTGCAAACCGCAAAGATGCAAGATTGATGCGTTGGCACTGCGAGCAGCGTAAGAAAGACGAAATGATAAGACATGTTGCTGATTCTGTCCAGTGGAGGAACATCGATAGGATGTTTGTAGATTTCGGTGTGGAACCGAGAAATATAAGGTTTGAGTTGAGTACAGATGGAATGAATCCTTTTGATAACATGAGCAGCCGACATAGCACCTGGCCCGTGACTCTGTGCATGTACAACCTTCCTCCTTGGCTGTGTATGGAGCGGAAATATATTTTGATGTCACTACTTATCCAAGGGCCGAAGCAACCTGGCAACGATATTGATGTGTTCCTAGCCCCATTGGTGGAAGATCTTGCAATACTGTGGAATGAAGGGGTACATGTATGGGATGCGAACAAATGAGAGAACTTCACTCTACGCGCCATGTTGTTCTGCACCATTAATGATTTTCCTGCCCTTGGTAACCTGTCAGGGTTGAGTATAAAAGGAGCCAAAGTATGTCCGCACTGCTTAGATTATACCGAGGGTGTGTGGTTGAACAACTCGTGAAAAACTGTGTACATGCGTCACCGTAGGTTCCTTCCAAAGTATCACCCATACCGCAAGATGAAGAAACAATTTGACGGAAAAAAAGAGGATGACTCAGTACCAAGACCTTTTAGCGGGAAAGAGGTGTATGATATGGTCAAGGATATAAATGTTGTGTTTGGACAGGAACGTAAATTGAGGAAGAACATGTGGAAAAAGAGGTCAATATTTTGGGACTTGCCTTATTGGGAGTACTTAGAAGTTCGCAATTGCATCGATGTCATGCACATAGAGAAGAATGTATGTGACAGTTTGATTGGTCTCTTACTGAACATTCCTGATAAAACAAAGGATGGTGTTAACGCAAGGCGTGACTTGGTCGCTATGAACATCAGGACTGAGTTAGCATCGATAGAGACCGATAAAGGCCGGACGTACCATCCCCCAGCATGCTACACTCTGTCTATGTCCGAGAGAACTGAACTGCGCCAGTCCTTACATGGTGTGAAAGTTCCATTCGGTCACTCCACAAGTATGAAGAAACTTGTTTCCATGGAACATTTAAAATTAATTGGCATGAAGTCTCACGACTATCATGTGCTAATGACACAAATGCTACCTGTTGCAATTAGAAGTATTTTGCCGAACAAGGTTCGAGTGACAATCATAAGGCTATGTTATTTCTTCAACGCAATTGCTCAGAAGGTCATTGATCCGGATGGACTAGATACTCTGCAAACCGAGGTGGTGATAACTCTATGTCATCTAGAGATGTATTTTCCTCCATCATTTTTTGATATCATGGTCCATCTCATTGTCCACCTTGTGAAAGAGATAAAAATATGCGGCCCCGTATTTCTACGTCATATGTACCCTTTCGAGAGTTACATGGGAATTCTGAAGTCCTATGTATGCAATCGATCTCGACCGGAGGGTAGCATCATCGAAGGTTATACAACAGAAGAGGTCATTAAATTCTGCATCGGCTACATGGCTCAGGTAGAGCCGATAGGTGTACCTCTATCTCGTCACGAGGGGAGGCTAGAGGGTATCGGGACTATCGGGAGGAAAGCAATAACTCCGGATCAAAATACGTATGCTCAAGCCCATTTCATGGTTTTACAACACATGACTGAAGTGACCCCATATATTGAAGAGCACAAGGACATGCTACGTCAGGAGAATGCAGGCCAGTCAGAAGTTTGGATCACGAGACAACACAACCGTCGGTTCAACGAATGGTTCAAGGCGCAATTGACTAGGAGGTCGTCAAGTGAAACACTACAATGGTTGGCAAAAGGGCCAAAATTTACAATTGTGACATGGCAAGGATACGACATTAATGGCTACACATTTTATACAACAGATCAAGATAGAAAGAGCACAGTGCAGAACTCAGGTGTCCGCATAGATGCCTATGATGCGCACGGCAATACCGCTGGCCCAAGCTCGTACTACGGGCTTGTAGAGGAGATTTGGGAGTTTGACTACGTAATTTTCAAAATTCCTTTATTTCGGTGTCGTTGGGTCCAACTCCCACGGGGTGTAAAGGTTGACAAGTATGGCGTCACTACCGTGGACCTCGAATGTGTAGGATACAAAGACGAACCATTCGTACTCGCAAGGCAAGTTGTTCAAGTATTTTACGAACCGACCGGCAAATAAGAAGCGCCATGTAGTTCTTCAGGGAAAAAGAAGGATTGTCGGGGTTGAGAATGTTGTGGATGAGGAAGAGTACAATCAATTTGATGATTTGCCTCCATTTGGAGACGGCATCAGGCTCGAGGAAGAACAAGGCGATGAAGCAAGCTATGTGCGTGTCGATCATCGTGAAGGGCTTTATTTAAAATGATATAGCCAAAGTGTAATAAATGATAGTGATTATGCTTGTGTTTTTCATAAATGTATGTATGTTCCATTGTAATTGTAAAATGACTAAGAAACTAAGAAATAGTTATATTTATGGTTATGCTTGCGTTTTTCATAAATGTATCTATGTTCCATATTGTAATTGTAAAATGACATAGGAACCTAGCTAGCTGCGGGTATTTATAGTGAACTATCACAAGCGGTTTATCAAAAAATCGTCTGTGATAACACATCACAGACGGTTCTATCGATATAACCGTCTGTGATAATATGGATATCATAGACGGTTATATCGATAGAACCGTGATACCACTATATACACTATCGTTTAGGATGTGTTCATTTAAGGAATGGGATGGGGATGGGATAGCTTATCTTTAAATACCCGCATCTAGGTTCACGAAGTTCTTTAAATCTCGCGCTCATCCCTCTTATCTCCACTCTGCATCCTCAAACCAAACACGCTAGCTAGGTTTTGGTCCCTCCCACCGCCGCACCCTCCCGATACGCCGCGGTCCCTCCACTCGCGCAATCTCTCCTCCCGCGGCGCCCTCGCGCCGTTTTGGTCCTCCCCGATCCCGACGCCACCGTTCCCTCCCCGCCGCCGCCCTCCCGACGCCGCCGGTCCTCCCGACGCCGCGGTCCTCCCGACGCCCCGGACGACGCTTCCTCCCGATCGACGCGCCGCGGTCCTCCCGACGCCGCTCCCTCCGAGCTTCACATGTATTTTATGTTATATGCTTCACATGTTATATGCTCATGTTATATGCCTCACATGTTATATGCTCCACATGTTATATGCTTCACATGTTGAAAGGCCCATAGCTCACTGCAGTTAGTTAATCGTTAAAACTTTGTCAAAGGGCATAAAGCAAGTGACACACTCCAGTGTATCTTGTTCAATGAACTTGATGCACTGGTTTGTGTCACTTGATTCATAGAACTTTGACAAGCTGGGACCATAGCTCACTGCAGTTAGTTTTTTTCTTAGAAGAGAGATGGCGTCCACACAGTCTTCGTCGTCGTCATCTGGGTCTCACGCTCCCAAGATTGCGAAAACTAAACGTGGCCGAGGAGTATCGAAAAGGCCAGAGGGCCGAATGACCATCACGGTGGTCTCTCCGAATGGGATCCCTCTGCAACCGATGAAAGCAGCGTCATCATTTCGTTCTACCTGCGGGATAATTGGAAGGCAACGGGTCCCTATCACCATAGCAAGCTGGAAAGATTTGACAAAGGATCACAAAAATCAGCTATGGGAGGAAATTACAAATTCGTTCGAGATCCCAGCAGAACTACTGGGACTCGTGCAACGGCAGGCGCTCCTCGCGATGGGAAAAGCATGGAAGAATTTTAAGAGCACTCTTGTGACGAAGTACATGTCCAAGGATGGCACGCCCTTCACGAAGTATCATTTCGTGTCGCCGGAAACATGGGAGGCCTTTGTGCAGATGAAGACGACGACCGAATTTAAACAACAAAGTACGACGCACAAGGCTCTCCAGTCACAAAACACGCACCCTCACAGACTTGGCACTGCTGGGTACGCAGGTAAAATCCCGCAATGGAGGATGCAAGATGAGGTCGCAATCCGATCGGAGGCCTCTCCCCCATTTGCCGGGATCGCAAACGAGCGCGCTCGAAACTGGTTAAGAGCGAGGTCATCAACCACATCTTCGGGTGTCTTTTCAAAACCCCGCAGATGAGGAAGTGTCCCAACGCTCGTAAAATATGTTAAACAACATAGTTATTAACACCTCTTGAACTTCATGGGTTCAAAATAACATGATTAATTGCCTCTTGCAGCAATCATTGACTACCAAATCTTCTCGTGGCTCCTTTGAAGAATATAGGAGATAGATTTACTATCACAGCCTTGGGAAACAAGGAGCACCTGTGTCGCACACGAGGCATGGGGTTTATGTACCTTGGAGGCACGGATTTCCAGTTACTCCGAGACATATAGGAGTAGGAAGAGATCCAAGGCGTACCACAATAACAAATAAAACAGGAGCTTCGTGCTCAACTTGAGGAACAACTATCTACCTCACTTCAAGAGCAGATCGCCTCACTCGAGGAGAGATAGATTCGTTGCGGAAAGAACTGAGACAAGTCCGCAACGGAGCACAACCCACTCCTACTACTGCGGTACCCAGTCCCCCTCAACGTCGCAGTAGCTGCGCGTCCACACCAATTTCTAAACATAGCGACGCCCACTTACCTATTGATGACATTCAGGTAATGTACCTCTTTAGAATGGTACATAGATCTCTCTGGTGGATGCCTTAACTCATCTTGTATCGTTATGTAGGAGCCCATACCTTGCAGCCTCAAAGTCAGGCTTGTTGGCTCTATTCCCGTTGACGCTGGGCGCGGCATGGTGTATCCATTGCTGCCAGGGACGCTAGTGCACGGTGTACAAGTAGACACCGGTTTCATAAAGGTCCAGGTGGACATGATTAATGATATTTTTAAGACCATCTCTCTTGAGAAGCCCCCAAATGAAGAGATTAAGATATTAGGGGATGCTGTCCACACATTCATTCAGTGGCCCAAGAGGGACATCGTCCTCGACATGTCCGTGCCACAATCTTCACATCCAGTGGTCCAAGGGGGATGTCGCCCTGGACCTGGCACATCGGCTCCGGTGGCTCCACCTCCAAATCCAGTAAAGTCTGTTGCATCGGCTCCCGCCGAGACGCCACCGAGAACATATCATAAGCGAGGCTCCAAGGCCTCCAAGGCTCATGCGAAGAAATTTAAGCCGCGTCCTGTGTCATGAAAGTTTACTCTAGGAGTGTCGTTGGTGCCCGAGGCACAATTATCCCAGCTTGGTTTGATTTGCAATACATTGCATGCCTGGTACATGGAGAAGTCCAACATGAAGCCAATCCGGCAGAGTGCATTCACTCTGAAATATAAGGAGACGCATTTCCTCCACGACTCGGGCTACATCGTCGTGACATTCGAAGATTTATTCTTACTATTCAATATCGACGAACTTGACACCTCACTTCTACGATGCTGGACACTGTAAGTGTACTGTACAATGAATGCATTCACGTTATACAGATAAATGTCATTATTCTTTCTTTATGTATAGATACATGATCCAAGAAGTCCGGCGATCGCGATGACCGGTGGGTTTCCTCGACCCTCACTTGGTCTCCGAGCAATCTATCAACGCAGATGCATCCTTCGTGCAAGGTTACATAACGAGGGGATTGATTGCTCACACCGATAAGGAGTACGTCATGGTACCCTTCAACCAAGGGTAAGTGCTTCACTAGTTGCCACACATATGTTTCATTTGTACTTTACATGCAGCATGAACTTAGGATTAATCACTATGACGACACATATGACTAGGCATCACTGGATTTTGCTTGTGATTGTACCAAAGTGGAGCAAGGTAATATACCTTGATTCCCTCCTTAGGAGCAACCACGACTTCAGTCGTGTGCAAGAAGTACTTAACAGGTAAACTCATTTCCTCCATACATAACTCTATTGTAATATTTCTTTTGTTTGCCACGGCCGAGGCTAAGTTTTTTGAATCACGTAGGGCGTTTGCCGATTATGTTGCCCAAGGAGAAAGACACAACAAATCCAGTGACACGGTACGACACAACACGCGATTTCCGGTACCCGCTACAACACAACAATCCTATATCATACTTTGTTATAATGCCTCTAGAATTGACAATACTGATGTATGTAATTCTATTTTTGCAGTACCACTAGCAGCTACAGGGCAACGTATGTGGATTCTACGTTTGCCGCCATATGAAGGAAATCATGGATACTAAGATCAATGATCCAGAGGTTTGTCCGGTCCTTCCAATAATTATTATTTTTTGATTATATATATGTATTTATATTACACACATGCTAATTAATGACTTAACATTGCTCCTAGCGACAACGGGTGGACTTCGACGAAAGTGCATATGATCTTGACAATCTCGTCGACATTCGTGCAATCATCTCCCAATTCTTGCTAGCAGAGGTCATAAATAAGAGGAGAGTTCCACGCCAAAGAATTGTGATAATTAGATGTTGAAACATTGGATTCAATTGTACAAATCAAACAATTCCTTCAATTGAATTCATTTGTCAGATTTTGTGTAACGATTTTCATTCTATATATGTATGTGATCTACTGGTCGTTTGTTACATTCATCTGTGTATCGAATTTTGTTGTAATTTACTATGAGTTGCAATTAACTTATATCTGCCATTTATCTGTAATCTGCTTGCTTGCTTGCTTTCAGAGGGCATGGCTAGCATATCCTGAGGCTAGCTAAAAAACAGCAAAAAAATGGATGATGTACTTGGTATCACAGACGGTTCGTTGTTAAAAACCGTCTTTGATACAATATCACAGACGGTTTTAAAGAGTGTCGTCTATTGTGTGAATGATATCACAGACGACCTTTACTACTAACTGTCTGTGATATACACAATATCACAGACGGTTAGTAATAAAAATCGTCTGTGATATTGTGTATATCACAGACGGTTAGTAATAAAGACCGTCTGTAATGTGAGTTATCACAGACGGCTCGGGACCGTCTGTGATAACCACCAACTATCACTAACACCTAAACACTGACGGTTCAGGAACCGTCTGTGATAGGGCTGTCTGTAGCAGTGTGAGAAAGTTACTGCAGAATTTTGCCTTCATGAAGAGCTATGTGGTATAGTAGTACTCATCACTGTCTTCACCGACACAAAACTCCTCAACTAGATGCATTAGTCGCATGAACTCTTCCCTCGCTGTGTCACACATAGGGGACGTGGCGCTCACATCTGACAGCTGAGTGGCAATGGTGTGTGTCTTCTCATAGAGGTTGACTAGATGCTTTAGCTTGGCATCGCAGTCATTGCGCTTTGCACGGGGGTGTCACTAGATGGGGTGGGTGCCAAGTGAGGCCTCTTCCCACAGGATGTGCCGGACGGTCCAGCACTGCCACTAGTCTCCATGGGGATGGTGTTGTCATCCTCATTGTCAACACTCGGCATGATTGTGTACTCACTTGTGCTGGTCGTTCTACTGAAGACAATCTCCATCAGGTCCTTATGTGGAAGGGGTGCATTTTTGAACTTCATTACATTGGCTTTTCCCTGCAAAAATAAGTGAAATACACAATCGATCAGCCAGGCATGGTGCGGACAAAATGAATTGAAGCAATATTACAACTTCGCACAGGATACTAACCGCAGCAACTTGTGTCCACCACGCATCATCGGCGGTGATGGAGCCCGTCTCTAGGTCAACGCCAAAGCCCGAGTAGCACTGCTTCAAGGTCTTCCATGCGGCATAACCCCGTTTGTGGCTCTCTCACTTGTTCTTCATTTGCTTGCGCATGTAAGCTCGGTCGGTGTGCCCTTTGAATTTGTGACAAAGGTTCATGTGCCCCTATTTGTTCAAACATGCAAAACAATAGTTGTGGGCTGCAACCTCTTCAACGCAAATACCCAAGAAAATGCATGTAGCCGCAATACTCCAGGTTGCCGAGCCCTTCTCCATTTGCACCCATGGCCAAGGCGGGAGAAGCAAGGGCGACAAGTAAATGCACAATCAAAGCCCGTGCACATACGAATGAAAATATGCAAGCTCAACAAATCAGAAGCTAGACTAACCCCAACAAATGCAAGAAAGAAGGGAGTACAAAATGGGGGAAATTACACTAGTGGTGCACCAACCGTACCTTAGTACTGCAGCTGGTGCTCACTCGGTGCTTGACCTAAGGAGGATGCATGGGTGATAGATTGGAAGCATGCAAGACCATAGGTCATGAAAGGCCATAGCAACCTAGGCTAACCTTGTAGGCACCGAATTTGATGGACGTTGACAAGCCTAAAATGAGGATGCTGGGGACGATGCAAAATCGGGGATAACTGCAGAGCAAAGGTGGCATACATGAGGATGACGGGGGAAGGGGGCTCTCACATATATGGAGTGGTGGTCCCGGTGCCCATGGCTGGGGCCTTAGGGCGAGGCGGTAAATGGCTCCAGTGATTGTAGACGAAGAGCATGGGGGTGAGAGAGCGAGCAGTGAGCAGAAAGCTTGAGGGGTGGATGGGGAAAGTAGAGAGCAAGCATGTGTAGGAAGCCATCGGTGCATCCTTATCCATTCGGCCCAAAGCGGCTTATCCATAGTCACAACTGAAGCCGCTCCATTCCAATCGGCTTCAGCCGGAAGCTGCAGCCGGTTGGACGCCACCTAAGGGTGTGTTTGGTTTGGTGGATGATGATGGATGGGATGGGATGATCCAAGATTTGGTGAGATAGAATGGTATGGGATGATTCAAGTAGCTTATTTGGTTAGATGGATGGGATGATATAAGAACGTGTTTGGTTGTATAGATAAGATGGTAGCTGACCAAATTAGATTAGAAAAAATAAAATTGTAATATTAATTATGAATTAAATTTAATCATCATTAATTAACTAAACTATACACCATTACCTTTCATTAATTGCATTTAATAATACACTAATCAACCCTCATTAACACTAATTACAAATAATTATCACTTATCAATACTAATGTTACACTAATAGTTATTAATTAATACTAAAACATACTAATAATCACTGATCATCGCTAATTGTCACGATTAAGTGAGTCAGGACGAGTTTATCCAGCTTTTTTTTATTGAAGGAAGCCATCAGCATATTGAGGGAATATACTATAAAGTTGGATCAACTCATCTAAGATTACTTCGTTCCATCCACCCAACCAAACACAGAAACAATTTCCAAATCCTTGAAGAAATCATCCCATCTACCCTCATCAACCAAACCAACACACACCTTAGGTTGCCTTGGTTCTCCAGCTGCAGTTAGGGGTAGAAAAATAGCTCGAGGCTTGCAAGCTGGCTCAGCTCGTAATGAGCTCAAGCCATCTTAGCTCAAGCTCGTAAATTTTGAGCCGAGTTGAGCCTCCTTCGCAGCTTGCAAAAAAAAAAAGAGCCGAGCCCAAGCCGCTCGCGAGCCTATTTGGCTCATGTCTGCAGTTGGCCCAGCCCACTAACTCCCTCCCTAAGTCTCTTGTCTCGCATCTCTCCTGTGAAATCGTGATCCCGATCTCAATCTGCCATTCCCCATATTCCCCTCCCCTTCCATCCCGATGTTTGACGCCGATGCCAATGCCCACGATGCAGTCCAATGCCTCTCCACTCGGCCACCCCCACCCTCGTCTCCGCCTGTCTATACCCGACCTCTGATGCCACCAAAACCCCCAATCTCCCTAACACCCCCGCCTCCACGAACCCTAACACCCCTTTCTAACGCCGATGCTTCCGTCGTCACCTCCTCTGACGCTATCGCGGATGCTCCCTGCAAGGGCAAGAAGAAGGCCAAGTAGCCGGCCCACGCCCCCACCGGCGCCAACAGTGTAGGCTTTGGCTTCGGGCATCCCTTCTCTCCTCTCCCGCCGTCGCCGCCATCCAACGTGAGGGCCTCTCTCTCCACCGAGCCGCCGCCTCCTTCGAACATCCGCCATGGCAGAGCAGGTTAGTCGCCTCTCTTCTTCCACTGCATGCGCCCTCCATCCGATCGCCTTGGTGATGTTCGGACCGCTTCAAACGTTCGTTCATTCCGCAACGTTTGATCGGTTTTAGATGGTCGATGGCGACGGTGATGTTCAGACCAGGCCTAACGATCCCGCCGTTGGATTGGTTGGAGACGCTTACAACCTTTCGATTAACCCTAACCCTTCGGCCGCCACGCCCAATTCCCATTCTCAAATTCCCGATCTACATTCGGTCGATCCCCTTCCACCGTGCCACCTGCCACTCCCGCCACGCCACTTGCCCCTCCCACCGCGCAGCCTGCCCCCAACCACCACGCCGCCTGCCCCTCCCACCTTGCCGCCGCGCCTGTCCTCCCTTGCCACGTGCACTCCCCGTTGGCCCGTCCTCCCCCTAGGCCTTGGCCCTTTCCCCATACTATCCCCCCTCAGTTTCACTGTGCTTCCCCCACTCCCCCGTCTGACTCCCATGCCATGGATCGCCAACGAAACATGGGGTCTCGTGCGCGAGGGAAGAAATCGGCCGGCTCCAAGGCCTCTGTGTTGAATTGTGTGGTTTCTGTGTTGAATTGTGCAGCTTGTGAGCTGGCTCAAGCCAAGAAATGAGACAAGCCAAGTCAGACTTTTAGCTGGTTTCTTAAACGTGCTGAGCCGAGTCATAGCGTCGTGCGAGCTTGACCGATTCTAGCTCGAATCAGCTCGGCTAGGTTCATTTCCACCGCTAGCTGCAGTCTGTCTAGCGATCGAGAGCGCGGCACACAAGCATGGTCACATGCGGCTGGCTTTTTCTCCTATACTCTATCGTTGTTGCCATGGTTCTATAGATCGAAGAGAGAATGCAGGAAGCGAACAAGCTAGCTTGGCGCAGGGTGGAGTCAGATCCACACCTACGAGCCTACGAGGCCTGGCGATTAGCGGCGGAGCTGGCACCAGTGGATGCTAGAGTGATCAGCCTACATACTCTAGCAAGCGAACAGGCTAGCTAGCTAGGCCGCAGGTTCGTACGTACGTCGATGCCGTGCGGATCGACCGACGCTAACGGTTGATTCCTTGAAATGTACTGCTCTGCATTTGCATGCATGTCGCCACCCCGTCAATAGCTAGTAGTACGTACTCGCCTCATGTACCAATGCACGTGCTATACACGTACATGTACAATAGCCAAAAAGGTTAAACAATGTTGTCCCGGTAGTTCTTAAAACAAAAAGGTTCAGTCACTTTTCTACACATTGATAAAGATCTATTCATTAACCACTCTGGACACTCGATCCCCTGGTTTCCTCGTATGATCTACCTGTCACCTCTACGACAAAGAATGAAACGAGATTATCCTAACATAGACAAAAAAAAAAGTTAAGTTTGGTGAACACTATACAATACACAAATAAAAATTTACTAATCTAGATATAAAGTAAAGCTAAGTAAATCCTACAAATACAAAAATAAGTACAATTAAAAACTGCAGTAAACGTATACTAAAATTGTGTATTACTTAGTATTATAATTTTAACCTTAGTATCGTGTTATCTTAGGTGAAGGAGAATTAGCAAAATGAAAAAAAAAACGTTGTCCGGGCAACAAGTACAAGACCTTAATTACCTCAGCTAATGCAGAAGCCGGCGGCCGCACGCCTCCCCCGAGTCATGTTTAAACCTGTTAATGTAACTTAGTACTTACCGACCGTTCTAAGTTCAATCTATTTTAAAAAAGTTTCATAAATTTTTTTAATGCTCTAATAACATACAACGATTATAAACTTTTATTACAAATCCAACAAATTGTTTTCCAGTTATAATAAATTCACAGGATCCCGTTTACAGTCGCCCTATAGGTGGATGACTCTAAAAGCTGTCACCTTGTGGTTGGGCAACAGGTTCCAGTTGCTCGACCGTTGGACGACTAGAACCTATCACCCAGCGGTTTGCAGACAACGTTGTTGTCGCTTGGCCGTTGGGTGATAAGCTCCAGTCACCCAACGGTCAAACAACTGGAGCATATTTCTAGAAAAAAAATTATTATAGATATATTTCTGTTATTTTAAATAAAAAAATAGAATATTCGTAAAAAAATTCTCGTTTAAACCTGTCGTGTCACATTTGTCGCGCCTAATGCAGTATCTCATGAAGCGTGGCCTTTTTGGCCTCTCGTGGCAGGAAATTCTCTCTTTGGCTTCTGTTCTTGCAAAATTCGTCATTTAACTCTCTCGTAGTGTGGCTCTCCACTGTGTGAGGTGCCTTGACCACAGCGTTTCAACTACGACGGCACATGGCACAGTCGGAGACACGCCAGGCGCTTACACAGTACGCGACCATGCCAGCAGGAGATGGTGTGCTCGTAAGCCGTGCCCTGTGCTTCCTGTGATCGGTCACCGCGCGAGGAGATCAAAGGAGAAATTTAGTAGAAGTGAGACCAAAGAAAGAATTTCTCTACTGGTCAAAAATGGCGCTCGCTCGTATCTCGTGAACGCACCGTTGTCGGGGTGAGCAGAAGAAGTTGAAGCGTTCGATCTCTAGCTAGCGCTCTATGGAAATGGCAGTGCTTCCAATTCTGTAGGGCCGTAGTTGTACGTGTGCTTCCAATTAAACCGTGCGCACCGTCACTCTATACTATACAACGTACGTGACGGATCGCGCGCGTCGTCGCGTCCGACAAGAAGCCAGGAAGGATCACGCACATTCGCGACGCAGATGGTATGCATCCCCGTGACACTTCGCCATCAAGATGGACAGGAAGAAGCAGGAGAGACACCTTGTTGCATGCATGGCAGGGCACCGTCACAACCAAAAAAAAAAGGAATGCAATACACATGTTTACGGTAGTGTTACAGTTGTAAAATTATTGAAAATAAATATATTGTTTCACCAACTAGGAAACGAGAAGCCTTGGGCCAGCCGACGTATTTAGGTCCTATCTGGCCGAGCTCCGGCTCAAATTTTTGGGCTCAAGAGTTGAAATACCACGTGAGAAGATCTAGAGTTTTATTATAATTAACTATTGTTATTTTGGAGGAGTGGAAATTTGGAATTTACAAATTTGCACTTTTTGGACAGCTTGGATGATTTTGAAAATTTTGAGTTATGGGATGATTTGGTTTGACGTAGGTAGGTGCATATGTGTTGTATAAAGTATGTTACAGCTAACGTGGGTCAAGTTATAAATAACTTGTATCCAAAATTAATTTCTTGGTTTTTAGATGTGCAGGATTTCTTGGAGTCAACCACGATCAACGGCAAGGATCAAGGCTACACTCATGGAGGAACCGAGATCCAGAACGATCAAGGATACCAAGTGAGATGGATGAGCTCGAGCATGAGACAAGGAAGACAAAAAAAATATCGAAGGAAAGTTCGAATGATGGGTTACACTATTTAGATTGGTCGGTCCAAGAGAGGCATGGTCCAGTGGAACCAGAACGAGAGAGACTTGCCGATGCATGACAAACCAGTGGTGTACCTATATATGATAAGCATGACGATTTCTTACAATGAAAGATGATAATCGGGTTAAAATGGTATTTTAATAAGTTAACCAAAAATACCATAAACTAGTTTGGATAAAAACCGTGGCGCTTAGAAGAACGATTTATGTCAAGAAGAAGCTAAGTGGATCAAGACTAAGAACTTAGCGGATTCAGTTTATGCTCTTTGAAAGCATACATAAGTGTAGTGTATAAGTTAAAACCCATGTGTGGGGGTTATCAAGTTCCCTCATATGTGCTAAGTGCATAGTATCCACTAAGAAATAGATATGGCTAGCTAGCCTATCTGTTTAACGGGTTGGGTTGGAGACTTACTAGTTAACCATCCAACCATACTCTCATTGAGTTATAGGATTAAGGTTGAGAAATGTTGAGTGTTGTGGTGTGCTCTCTTATTCTCTAGGTGGAGTGGCTATAAAATCTTTATTCTCAAGTAGCAATATGTCAATCCTTGTTCATCACCTGTGGATTCATCTTGTGTTGATTGATTTGCACTTGATTTGGTTATTTTTTGCTCTTCTTTCTCCCCTTCTTGATATTGTTGTACCAAGAACGTGTAAGAGGTGGAGATGACCTCTAAAAATCAATTTCCACCCATCTAGGCACGTGGTTGATAAGTTCATGAAGAAACTCGGCATTTGCTCTTTTTGGCCTCTCCAGGTGAATTCTTGATCCAACTATTTTTGTCTCAATTTCTTTGGTGTTCTTGCTTACTATGATATGTGAGAATACATTCAGAGCCATTTTGACCATCATCCACCCATGAGCAAGTCATATTTAGTATTGAGTAAATCACACTTTGCACTAGGTAATTTGTCACTTGTTTCACTTTACAACAATGTTAACTCACACTTTGACTTTGCACTAGGGTGGACCAAATAAAATTTTATTTTGCACCAGCCCAACCTTGTTTGGCTTAAACCGGCTCTACATAACGACAAGTCAATATACACAATTTTGATTGCTTTGTTCCTTCAATTTGATTGCCTTGGTTGGGACTGTAATTGATTGTCTAGTGTACTGTGAAATTTTAGTTGGTCCACCCTAGTACAAAGTAAAAGTATGGGTTAACTCTAGTACAAAATGAAATAAGTGATAAGTTACCCGGTGAAAGGTGTAATTTACTCTTTAGTTTTTGGTTTTTGCCTAGTTTTGGTGCAACCTTCATTCAAACGGAAAATGTCAGAACTTTTACAACTATTTTCTTGATGATTGATTGGAAAAGATTCCTGACATCTTAAAGAATGTGCATACCAAATTTCAAGTAATTTGAGCTTTTGTTTGAGAGTTAACTTAATTTTGGATTTTGATTAAGGTTTGATGCAACACAGCTTTATGAATCAAAAGATCTTAATTCTCTTAAGTTCTTCAAGATTTTTGGTTGGGATAGGTTCTTCAGGTCATGATCTAGTCTTGGTTCAAGTTTTAAGCCTTTGGATCTACAGATTAAAGGTTTCATGGATTTTGGATTTGAAATAGTGCTGGTTTTTACTGTTCACCATTTTGAAATCACTCTAGCAACCTGATTTTTTTTATATTTTTGGATTCTTGATCTTCATAGCTTCTTATAGTTATTGGAGTGAAGAAATGTGATAAACTTGGGGAAAGCTGAAAGCAACATTCATCGCCCTTGTTGACATACCTGTCCTACAAGTAGTATCAGAGTTAGGTTAGCTCTTCTTATAGATGTTAATCAGTCTTAGGAGCCATACCATCAGACAAGTATTTAACCAAGCCACACATTTTTTATGGAGTCAATTTCTCTTATTGGAAGGATTGCATGTAGTCCTACATTGAGGCTCAACGTCATGTAATTTGGATTGAAGTCAAGAATTTGTATGCGGTACCAGGCAATGACAAGGTGAGCACACCTGATGTAGAGGAAAACAACAAGGCTCAAAATTTTTAATTCAAGTGCTTAGTTAAGTTGAGTTTGAGCGTATTGCTTACTTGAGATCTGCTTATGAGATTTGAAAGACTCTCGCTGATTAGCATGAGAGCTCTACCGCGATCAAGGATGTGAAATAGAACCAACTGAATAAAAAATACTCAAAGATTGAGCAAAAGCCTGGTAAATCTTTGGATGAGTTATGGGGAAGATTGCTCAAGACCATTCATGATTTGTGTGATGTTGGTCTTGTGTTTTCTAAGTCTAAAGATGCACGCCAACTGTCGGGTGCACTTGATATGAGTGTTTGGGGGATAAAGATTATATCCATCAATGACAACACTATCATGAGTGAACTTACTATGGATAAGCTCTCCTTGATGTTGAAGACGTATGAGATTGACATTATCTCGTGTCTCCTCAAGACAGAGTCGATGGCACTTATGGTTAGCCATTCTCAAAGTAGGTCTTCTAACTCCTTGGATTTTGGTTCTTCTTGATTTTCTTTTTCCGACTTGCGCTCTTTGAGCGTGGGTAGTTAGAGAGGCGTCATCAAGCTTTTGATGTGAAGGGTAGGAAGCCCAACCACCGCATGTTCATCAACTAGGTCCTTGCCGCACATGAGAATGCCAACATGAGCGATGTGGACTTGGGAATGAAAGACGACGAGGACAACTCCCATGGCAAGATGACCAAGTACTTCATCAGCATGTGCTTCACAGCTAAGGGTAGCCACGACGTCGACTCCTTTGACGACGAGCCCTACAATGATCCCTAAAGAAATGAAACAAGCTCTTGCTGCTGCTGAACAACAAATGAATAAACAAGCTAAAATGATTAGGAATAAGGGCAGTATGATTGACAACGTGAACCTAGAAGTTGTTAGGCTCAAATCCATTAATTTTGATGATAATTGTGCATCTTACTTGTGCTTGCATGATGAAATGGTTAATCTAAAAATTGCCCATTTCTTATTTGTAGATCAACTTAAGAATGTTCTATATGAACTAGAATCTCTAAAATATAGTCATGATCATGTTTGCTTGGATGTTATTGCCTTTGATGTGATTTTTGTTGATCCTATGCCATGATATTGCTCAAATTGTGCATTGCTTGAATTGAAATTGGATAGTTCTACTTAAGAATTACTAAAATTTACTTCTGGTCATACTTGCACTCATTGTGATCATAGAAAAAATAAAATAAAATAAATAATTGAAATGTTTATTCATTCTAGGACTAAATCTTGTGAAAATTATCTTAGCCTCACAATTGAGATTGATGCTCTTAATAAGACACTAAAGGATAAATATAAAGTTGAAGAATCCATGTCCATAACTGCATCTAAGAAAGTTATTGATTCTATCTCTTGTGCATTTTGTGCTGAAATTAGGATTGATTTAAATGAGATGCATGAGATTTTTAGAGTCAAATATAAGGAGAAATTGGATAGATTTAGAAATTCTCCTTATGTGCCTTGTGAGACTTTGAAGCTTGAGGTAGCTGTCTATAAAAAGATATATGCTAGGGTAACCAAGACAAATGAGTATGCCACATGTGAGAACTTAGCCCAAGAAAATGACTAACTCAAAAAGACACTTGAGAGATTTTCTAGTGAAAAGAAGAATCTTAATCTGATCCTTGACCAATTAAAGGTGAGTACGAAGATGAGAGGCTTAAGATTTAATTCCCTAGAGCATTTCAAAAGCCACCAACTTAAGTTGTGAAAGTTGTGAGAGTAGCAAGTTTGAGGTAAAACTCCCTTAAGGCATTTAAGGCTATCTTTAAATCTGTAGGTTTTGCCCAAACCCTTCTAGTGAGATAGGTGCTTCTACTTTAGCAGATCAAACCCCTCAAAACGTTAAATATCATTGCACCTTTTGCAAGAAGGATGGCCATATAGTTGAGTTATGCTTCCATAAAGCCAATGTTGAGAAAAATGAGAGGGTGTGTGCTTTGAGATCCATTAGAGGAGATTCTTTATCTATGAGTGTCTCTAGAGCCAGGCGGCCTGTCTTTCCTTCTAGACATAAGCCTAGGCTTGTAGATTACTTCTTTGACTCCTCTAGTGGCTCTAAGCAGTGCTTTGGGTTAGGATACCATGAGGATAGACCACGGGTAGCATCTATACAGGGGGAGTACTGGCTTTTTGGTAGGCTGATTTAGGGAGGTCTAGGTGGTTCTCGTGTGCATCCTCATGATTTTTATGCTAACCATTTTATTTCTATTTCTATTACTATTCCTAGACATCATTTAACTCAGTACTAGATTCTCAAGTCATGTATCACTAACCCTAGTACTGAGACAAATGTTTCATACTTATGCCCTGTAGGGTCTGGCATGCAATGAAGGAGGACATGTGACTTGTCAACTCCGGGTGCTCTCGACACATGACCAGAGATTCTAGATGGTTCTCCTCCCTCACACGTGCATCTGGCAACAAGTTGATCATGTTGGGGATGCTTCCACTGGGACAGTTACAACAAAGGGCACAGTGCATGTCAAGAACAACTTCATGCTCAAGAACATCGCTTTGATAAATAAGTTGAGGTATAATCTTTTTTAGTAAGGAAGCTAAGATATATCTGCTATCTATTTTTCAGCTTCTTGATGAGGATCTAGAAATGAGATTCAAGAGTGGAGAGTGTAGAGTTTTAGACTCCTCGAGAGAGTATAACTTTAGGATCAGTGGGTTTGAGAGGATCTTTCGTACTGATTTTAATATCTCTTCTACCTCTAACCCTAGGTGTTTTGTGGCTTCTGGCTCTCATGACTTAGTGTTGTGGCATCGTAGGCTTAGCCATATTAGTTTTGATCATTTGACTAGAGTCAGTAGCAGGAACCTTATTAAAGGATTGCCCTAGATAGCTCTTGCACTTAGAAACAGTTGGCCCTTCTAAAATCTAGTCTATCGGAGGGAAGTAGTATGTGCTTGTCACTATAGATAACTTCTTTATGTATTCTTATGTATATTTTTTGGTTTCTAAAAATGAGGCATTTGGTTGCTTTAGAGAATTGGCCCTTATATTAGCAATTAACCTCCCAGGAGCCTTGAGAGCTAATAGGAGTGACAATGGCACAGAATTCAATAACTCAAGAACTCATCCTTTGGCACTTTCTACAATGTGAAAGGGTTAGAGCATTAGTTCTTCTCACCTAGAGTTCCTACAACTGAATAGGGTTGTAGAGAGAAAGAATAGAACCTTGATAGAGATGGTTAGGATCATGCTAGAAGAGCATAGCACACCTAGGAGGTTTTAAGCTGAGGCGGTTTCTACTGCTTGCCATATGGCCAATAGGGTTTTGATGAGATTGTCCATAGGCATGACTTCTTTTGGGCTTAAATTTGATCATAGGCCTACCATTTCTCATTTCAAGATATTTGGTTGTAAGTGCTTTATTATTAAATATAGCAACTTAGGTAAATTTGAATCTAGATGTTATGATGGTATTTTTCTTGGATATCTTACTCATTCTCATGGCTATCGTGTATTTAATTTGGATACTAACAAAATTATTGAGACTTGTGAAGTCACTTTTGATGAGACTAGTCCTAGTACTAGACTCGATAGTGCAGGTACATAGGTACATGGTGATCAGAAGAGCATCTTCATCGACGACAACACTGACCTAAAGAATGAGGATCCAATACCTCCTCTAGTCACTCCTGAGTTGGTTAGAGAGCCTGCTTTTACTACTCCAGTTTCAGTAGAGCAATCTCCCCACACCTTCACCGGCACTTAGAGTGGCTCTGCTCCTATCTCATAGCCTATGAGGTAGAGGCCACATCTGCACCTGGATGTCCACTTCATATTCAGCGACAACACCGTAAGGAGCATATGATTAGGGATCTACATGAGTGAGTTACTCGTTCTAGATTTATTTCTTCATATTCTCATACATATTCTACTCTTGTTGTGTATTTTGAATCTCAAGATATCACCCATGCTTTATCTGATTCCTCTTGGATCAATGCGATATATGAAAAGCTTGAGAACTTTGAAAGAAACTAAGTCTAGACATTAGTTGAACCTCCTCCTAATCATAATATAGTTAGAACAAAATGGGTTTTCAAAAATAAGTAAAGTGAGGATGGATTGGTCATTCACAATCAGTCTAGGCTTGTGACTCAAGATTTTCCTAGGTAGAGGGCTTAGACCTTAAAGAGACCTTTGCATCTATAGCTAGATCAGAAGCCATTCGTATATTGCTAGCATTCACAGTGTCTATGGTCTTTAAGCCTTTTCCAAATGGATGTTAAGAGTGCTTTTCTAAATGGTTTCATAGAAGAAGAGCTCTATGTAAAGCAACCTCCTAGTTTTGAAAATCTCAAGTTTCCAAACCATATGTGTATGTCTTCAAAGCTTGTATAGACTGAAGCAAGCCCCTAGAGCTTGATATGATACGCTTAGGAGCTTTTTGTTTAAGAATGATTTCAAAATAGAAATTATAGATAAAACCTTGTTTACTCTCAAGGAGACAGTGGCTTCTTACTTGTTTAGATTTATGTGGATAATATTATATTCAGTGATTCTTATCATACTTTGGCATCCAGATTTTTAGATTTATGAGTAGGGAATTGGAGATGAATATAATAGGCGAGCTGACTTTCTTCCTTGGTCTTCAAGTCAAGCAACTAAAAGAAGGGAACTTCATTCATTAAAACAAGTACATAGTGAACCTTCTTTGGCGCTTTAACAAGGAAAGCGGCAAGCCTATATCTACTCTAATTGTCACTTCTATTGTGCTGGATCCTAATGAGGATAGAGAGCCTGTAAACCAGAAGAAGTACCGCTGCATGATCGACTCCTTCCTCTACCTCATGGCATCGAGGCTGACATACAGTTTATTGTATATCTGTGTGCTCAATTTCTGGCTTCCCCTCGTGCCTCACATCGTCAAGTAGTGTGTCGAATCTTCAAGTACTTTTAGGCACTCTTGACTTTAGACTCTGGTATTCTTCTAATTTTGTACTCTCTATTCAATCTTTTTTATGTTGATTTTGTGGGGTGTAGAATAGATAGGAAGAGTACCTCTAGTATCTGTCACTTCTTAGACACTTTTCTTATCTCTTGGTCATCTAGGAAGCCTCAACATTCAACTTGTAGCACTCTAAATTGACTCAAATTGTAGCTTCTTGTTTCCATTTAGTTTATTGACATTGTTTGGCTTTTTTTTATACCTTTGGTTAAACTATGATACTGAGCAACTAGACATACGAAAAATCCATTTAATTTCAAATTATTGCTCATTTGGTTTTAGCTTTGCTATATATAATTTGCCATTATTTAAATAGCTATGTCACATAATATGGCTTGTTGTAATACTATCCAAATCAATTTGGATAATTTTCATGATTTCTAACACTAAAAATGAATAAATTATAGCTACTTCATTTTATTCATTGTTTATCTTCTTCCATGTATCTTGATGAATTTATTGTCATAGGGGAAAAAAGATTGGTAAAAATGCATATCTAGATCATAATGAGTTTTTGTGTCAAATCTTGCTAAATTGTGCTTTAATATTTTATTGTGATTCTTTTGACCTTTTGATCTTTTCTCGTCATGGCCAATGTCAAAATAGAACAATTGTTCTTTTATATAGATCTAAAGTGAGATTTCCCAATTCATTTGGTGGATTCAAAGCTTTTTGTGAAAAACTTGTCATTTTCAATAGCTTTTATTCATTTCTGCCTCATGTGATCATTTTCACTCTTTGCATTCCTTTTGTGACCATTTTGAGCTTTATTTGCAAAATTTTCTCTCTAAATTCTAAAACAATTGTCTACTTGTATTTTTGAGAAATTGCCAATGGATTCTTCAAAGTGTAGATTGAAGGACTATGTGAGAAGGTCTAGGGTTTTATTGTGATGAACCATTATCATTTTTTGGGAGTGAGAATTTGGAACTTGCAAATTTGCAGTTTTGTCTAGATAGCTTACATAAATAGATGATTTTGGAAAATTTGAGTCATGGGATGATTTGGTTTGACTTAGCTTATTGTATATATATTGCATGATACATGTTATAGCTAACATGCATTAAGTTGTGAAGGACTTGTGCCTGAAAATGATTTCTTGGACTTTAAATGTGCAGGGTCAAGAGGATCATATTGAGTTCATGAGTTCTAGGGTTAGGGTTTGAGAGAAGTTGAGTGCTATAGTGTGCTTCCTTGTCCTCTAGGTAGAGTGATTGTAAAACCTTTTTCCTCAAGAAGCAATATATCAATCCTTGTTCGTTCTCCATGGATTCATTTTGTATTGATTGATTTGCTCTTCTCTTTGGTTGGTTTTTGCTCTTCTCTCTCTCTCTCTCTCCTTTTTCATCTTGTTGTACCAAGTACGTATAAGAGATGAAGATGATCTCTGAAAATCAATCAATCTCCACCCATCTAGTCACTTGGTTGGCAAGTTCATGAAGAAACCCGATTTTTGCTCTTTTTGGCCTCTACGAGTGATTTCTTGATCCAGCTATTTTTACCTCGATTTCTTTGATGTTCTTGCTTATTGTGACATGGGGGAACACATCTAGTGCCATCTTGGTCATTATCCACCTACGATCAAGTCAAATTATCTTTTTTTGTTTTTGCCTGGTTTTGGTGCAACCTTCTTTCAAATAGAAAAATGTCAAAACTTCGGTAACAATTTTCTTGATCGTTGATTGAAATAGATTCTTGACATCCTAAAAAAGGTGCATGGCAAATTTCAACTGATTTTGATCTTTGGTTTGAGAGTTAGCTCAATTTTTTTGTTTTAATCTGGTTTTGATGCAGTAAAGCTTAACACCCCAAAAGATCTCAATTCTCTTACACTCTTTCAAGTTTTTTAGTTGGGATAGGTTCTTAAGGTTATGATATAGCCTTGATTCAAGTTTTAAGTCTTTTGTATGTACGGATCAAAAGATTTTGGATTTGAAATAGTGTTGTTTTTTACTATTTACCGTTTTGAAATCACTGTAGCAGCATGATTTTTCAAATTGTTGGCTTTTTTAATCTTTATAGCTTGTCATAGCTGTTGGAGTGAAGAATCGTCAAATACTTCAGAGAAAAGTTGAAGACACCATTCACCTCCGCTCTATTGCCATACCGGTCTTATATGAGTCTGATTTCAATAGAATCTAGCTCTAAAGAAAAAAAGGATTGTTTAGCCTAAACGTCGACTCCAGCTTCTAAATTTCTCGACTTTAACCAAATAGCCCCACAACCTTCTCTCCCTTGGCAAGGCTGTTATTTTTCCTCCTCAAAGCCACCGTTCCAGCTCCTCTGGAGTTTGGAGCCAGGCACCTATGAAATCGAGATATGGAACTCGGGGCTTTTAGCCTGAGAATTCATGGCCATTCTGGCCCCCTCCCACACGGCAATGCTGTATTTGGCCTCCTCCCGCACGTATGGCCATCTTTGGCCCCCTCGCGCAGCCAGGGAGCGGGCGAGGAGAGATGGCGCGGTCGGCGACCACACGAGTGAGTTGGTGCGGTCGAGGTGCACGTGAGGGAGGTGGTGCGGTCGCGAGGCGCACTAGGGGGAGGTGACGGCGGCGTCTCTCCTCCGACGGCGGTGTCCCCTCTCTGCCTCATCTTCACCGGCTTTGTCGTTCGTGCACTCGTTGTCATGCGGCTTGGCCGATGCGTTGCCCCACCCCTCGTGCGGCTCTGTACTGCGCCATCTCCCCTCGTGCGCACCCCGACCGCATCAGCTCTCCTCGTGTGGTCCCTGACCGCACACCTCCCCCGCACGCTCCCTAGCTATGTGAGAAGGCCAAAGTTGGTGATACGCGCCAAATACGGTATTGCCGTGCGGGAGGGGGGCAAACGGCTCGAGCTTTGGCCCTGTTCTTTTCAGCTTCTAAAAACCGTTTTTCGTCTTTTCTACAGCAACTAGTTTTTAAACGGAGTATTTTTTTCAAGATAGAGTCTACTAGTTAATTGTAGTACGTACTTTACTGACTTCATTTATATCGGCAAAAACTGTACATAAGTTTCTGATACTCTGTAATCTCTCATACAAACAGCCTAAAAACTACAAACCGCAGCCAAAAGTCACAAACCACAGAAAAAGAACAGGCCTTTCATCAGGAGCACAGTCTCTTAGCGGCACCTCAGCACGGTCTCTTGGTCGTCAGGGCCAATAATAAGGCGACAACAGTTCCTTCCCCCACACAGTATGCGCTCCGATATACTACTCTCCTAATCATCAGGCAGATTTTAATACGAAAAGGGCATGCCTACCGTAAACCGCTGCGAGAACCGTGTTTGACCGGCCGGGCCACATTCCATGCATGCACCGAGCAATGCAAGGCAGCCAGCCAAGCCAATGAAGCCATGCAGTGAATATTCCACTAGGCGTTTAGATAACGGTTGCCAGAGCGATCGACATGCGTGCATGCGGCATGCGTTTGCCCGAGATTACTCTGTCCAAATGGCGACGCTTCCCGGCCGCTCTCCGGTCCGGCCCCCCCCACCGGCGCCGCGGTTTCCGACGCACTCACGGCCGCGCGCCTGGGTTTCCGCGCGCCGTGCACGCGACGCGAGCGCGCGCGTCGGCAGCCGCGCCCACCCCCTTCTCCGCGCGATATCTCACGGGGCGGTCAAACCGGTCAAGCCCGCCCAAGCGGGCCCCACGCCTCAGCCAGCTAGGCTAGCTTACCGGGTCCCGTCCCGTCCCGGGGAGAAGCCTCCTCGCGCGTGGCTCGCGCTGCCACCGCGCTTCCACGCGTCGTCATTCGCGCTTACCGGAGGCTGTAAGGCGGGGGCCACCGTCTCTGGGCGCAGATATTCCCACGGGGACGCCCTCGCCGTCGACCGATGCCGACACGTCGGACCTCGCCGCGGGGCCCCCCCATGCCCGACCGTCCGTCCATCGGGGCAAGGAGGGTGGGTGACGTGTCGCGCGGCGGCCGCGCCTGCGGGTGGGGCCGCGGGCTGTATATGAGGTGGGGCACGCGGTGTCCCCGGTCAACCGGGCAAGGGGGATGGCGGGCACAGCTGGCACGGGCGCCCCGAGTTTTGACCGCATCGTGCTCGGCGTGGGGGGCTCACCGGTACGGAATCTCGCCCGCTTCCGTAGCGCAAGCGCCACCCCAGCAGTCCTTGCTGCCCCTCGCATGGTGCTTCCTCGTTCTTCCCCTCTCTCCTCTCGTCCTATCTACTCCTTCTCTGTCTTTTTTTTTTGGAACTACTATCTACTGATTCTTTTTTTCTTTCCCGAGTGCGTGCGCTCAAGCCTCCACTGCTCGATCTCTTGATCTGACGTCTGGCCTGCTGTTTCTCCAAGTAGTCGATGGATCTCATGAACTACTATAATTTTTGTATAGACAATTTAGGTAGTCTGAATCTATGATGATCAAATTTATAAAGTTTGACGTCTTAAATTCTACAAAGTCAAGTACAGAAAAACGAAGTGAGCAATAAGAACTAACAAGAATGTTGGTTGATTTTGGGCAAAGATTGCCATTGTAATATGTGCTCAAAGCATCGTAGCCTTCACTGAAACAAAAATTAACTGGACGCATGGTAAATTATCGAACAGAATTAAGTTGTTGGTACTGCTCATTAATTCACATTAATACTAACAGATGCATGATAAATTATCAAACAGCATTAAGTTGTTAGTATTGGTCATTAATTCACATTAATACTAACATTGATCTGTCACAATTCGACTTGGCTGCTTTCTAGATATAGCCAAACCAACGGAAAAGGCTAGTCTTAACGATTTTCATTTCTGACGGACACATGTAAGATGTAAGCACCGCATGAGATGGGACTGATGGAGTTCACACTAAATTAATTGAGCTGCTGGTATAGTTGTTTGCCCTTTCTGAGGCTATGATTGCTCCTGTCTACACGAAGTGAGCACCGAAGCTCGCGCGCTCCTCAAACACAATCATGTGTTCGTTGAGAGCCATAACATGTTGATTTTGCCCTTAGTTTGGTCAAAATACAATCTAAACTTGGATTAGTGCTGGAAATTACTAATCTGTAGTAAATGATTACATTGTCTCCGCACGTCATGTGCAAAGTATAGCGCGCTTAGCTGGGTTATGGGTACTTACAACTACTTGTGAAATTTCTGCGTTTTAAAACTGTCTAATTGCTGTGGAGCCATTTTTACATAGCAGCGGTCCAGTGTTACAGTAGTAGTAGCAAGGAACTACTGTGTAACATCCTAAAAATGTATTTTTCTTTAAAATTTAATTTCAAATTAATTATGTAAATTTTTGAGGTTTTAATTGGATTATCTGTAGTATTGAAAGAAAATATCTAAATTCCAGAGCCTCAGTCATCACCTTCTTTCCCTTTCTTCTTCCTTCGCTGTCCAGCATTGATGTTCCTCACCCGAGCTTTAAAGCCAGCCATTACTTTTCGATGCAAATGTTGCTATTGAAAGCCCTCATCATTCCCTCACTTCCTTCTATGGTTTCCCCTGCTTTAAATCTCGTCATCAACCGCGGTCGTGCGCCACTTCACCGACCATAAATCCAGTGAGCCACCTATCAGCCATTCCTCTCCCCCAAGCCCTATAAATACCTCCCTGAGCACCTCCTGTTCACACTTTTTTGCCGCTCAATTCTTGCTTTCAAGTGCCTGAGACTTTCTGCACCGAGTTTCTCCTCCGCCAGCCTTAAGTTGAGCTCTGGCGAGCATTTCTGAAGAGCCCGGGACTCTCCGCGCTTCGTCGCCACCGCCTCTGTCTTCACCGAGCCGCACGACTGACCGTCGGAACCCCTTCGCCGTCAACGACCGAGCAGTCTCCGCCACTTCTTCCTCGCCATCGGCCAACTTCCGACCTACTCGCAGTCCACGTCGAGAAACTGACGTCGTCGACGCCAGTTTAGACCGACAGGAAGCGTTAAACTCCAACTTCAACGAAGGCAAGTCGTAGACCATTGACCATGTTGAACCATTTTATAAAATTATATTGTTTTAAATTAACATGCATTGCTAGTTTTATATTAAATGTTTCCAAGACTAGTTAAATATCTACTTGATAGTATGTCACCTTGAATAATTGTAAATGATATATATTCTTGAACGCCATAGAATGGGTAATTTTAGTTGTCATATTTTAATACTAACATGGGAATCGAAGTTATGCTTAGTCATGCTTTAGTTGTGCGATGAGTTCCTTCATCATATTTATCATAAAAATTTGACTTAACCATATATGGAATTGTGGCGGGTAGCCACTGTTAATGAAATTTGTTGTGCCAAGGAAGGGGATGCCATTGAGTCTAGTTAAACAAAAATTGATTTCATATTCAGGCAAATGATCGTGCAGTAAAGGGGTGCGGGTAGCACATTTTTGATGAGATTGTTTCACCTGAGTAGCCACTAAGGACTTAACTTTATGAGCTATTGAGTTAGGCCCTATCATACAACAACATGTCCAGTATGGAATGGACCTGACTGATTAATTAGTAATATTTTGATTTAGCTCTGTTTGGGTTTAAGTGTGTTTTGGGGTGGACATTCACACTAGGCGCAAGAGGGGGCCGGATGGAGGTGAAACCTTAGCGAGCAGAACTAGGTCAAAACAGAGCTTTATAAAGGCCTTATTATGATCTCTCCGCCGCACACCCAAAAAAGTGTGTTAATCACATGGCAATATGAGATAATCATGTCTTGTGGGTAAAGCAGTACAACTTGTGTAGAGTGTTAAAAACTATTCGAATAGCTGTGTCTCCGGTTATGGCCAATACCTGGTGATTTCATATGGGAAATAGATTTTATCTTTAAAAAAATTGTGGTTGGTGGAATGGTTGGAAACTAAACGGGTAGTTCACTAGTTGTTTAAAGTACTTGTTTACTTATGTATGTAATCTTTTCAAAGGTGCTTTTTAATCTATTTACTGTCAATACCGCTTTCTGCAAAATAGCCAAAAAGCTACTCTGTTCAAGTCTTACATGATTACTATTTTCATACATTTTTCTGCGACTTGCTGAGTACTTTATGTACTCACGGCTTTGCGCCATTTGTTGATCTGTCATCGAAGAACAACCAGGGAACACCGAGTTCTATGAGGAGTACTTCAAGGACTATGTGAACTAGGGTACGCTCTCCACTTGATTGCCTGTGGGCATATCGGATGGTTACCACAAGAGTTTCTTCTGCTGCAAGTTTAATTTTCTATCATGAAGCTCTGCATGGCAATAATTATAGAACCTTGACCATAAGGTCCGTTATTACTATTTAATAAAATTTTCTTATTCTTAGCTATTTAGTTGTATGGATATGATTTCATTGATGTTGATACTGTGTAAACTAGCTATTGATCTTGGGACTAGTTCAGAATACACAAAAGGTCTGGATTGCAGATTCAGGTTCCGACATGCTGCCATTACCACCATTTGGATTATAGTTGGAGATCGAAACAACGTTACTAATACATATAAACATGCATAGTGAGAACATGGCGCGCACACCTATATATGGTATGTTTCTTTTTTTTATTGCGGCTTATGGCTTATGACTCACGTGTGGTTTAGCCAATATAAATAAAGTTATTACAGCGTGTACTATAATCAAATAGTATATTCCACTATAAAAAGATACTTCGATCAAAAGGTAGTTACTGTAAAAGAACAAAAAAAAAACAGTTTTTAGAAGCTAAAAAAAAGACACCCTATATCTAGCAAATAATCTGAGTTGGAACTTGCTTAGCTAAGTTCTTTTCAACATTCAGCCGGTTTATGCTTGTACTGTCTACATAACTAGCTTTTAAACGGTGAGTTTTTTTAAAACAGGGTCAATAGAAATATTGTAATAAAAAGTGTACTGAGTTCAGCTATATTGGCCAAAATTATATACAACTATTTTTCTATGTATACTACCTTTTATAAATAGCTAGAATTAAAATATTTAAACCATAAATCATCTGTTTGTACAACCCATCCATCCATTGGCTACCATCTCCTTTCGAGCAGCAGGGTGCACCACATGCATGTTCACTGCCACTGCATGCTACAGTTTTACTCGTACACGCGCAGTGAGCTGGAGCACGAGGCTTGCAACAATCCAATCCGGTCCAGTATTCCAGTCCTCGGCCTGCACCGACAGTGGTTTAGGCCCGTGATGCAGAGATGTTCGTGTTAGTTGTGACTGATACTTTTAAGTTGTAAATGATAAATTTTTGTTGAATATAAATAATAATATTGGAAAAAATAGTTTTTTTTAAAAAAAGGATACGAACGGTGAGAAAAATGAGTGAAAGATGCATGTACAAAACAGAATCGAAAGGAGTAGGTTACATGATGGATTTGTGACCTCTACTTTATCTCTAAAATAAAACATAAACAAGAGAAATAAAGAAACTGTTTTTAAAAAAATAAGACGTGGTGGTGCTCATTTGGGCTTTTTTTTGTGGCTTATGGCTGAAAAGCACTGTAGCTGGCTGAAAAAACAATGTAGCCGACAGAGGCTTATTTAGCATAATTAAATTTAAAAAATTAAAAATATAAAAAATATATTAGCCCATTACATATAATACAAATAAATACGAAAAAAGAACTGAAAAAAACCAAAATTTTAAAAAAATAAAATTTATAAATAGTAAAAATAAACTGAAAGCTAAAAACTAAAGCTAGCCGTTACCTTCTGATATCTTTGAGCATTTCTCTAGACTTCTCTAGCTAGATGACACAGGTAGTGGATAATATGAACAGTTGGGCTACTGCTAGCTAGCTGGTGCAGGGGAAATAGGCTAGCTTTGACCTCTCACGTCACAAGCATACATGGCCCGGGAGATATTACTCGGGCTTTTTTAAGGCAGGTACGGGGATTACTCTAGATTGCTACTACTGCACTTCCAGTACTCCTAGTAGACGGAATGACGGATGGATTTGATTGAAAGGTGCACGCATGCGTTGCCTGGATAAATAGATGCGCCACTGCGAGCTCGTTCAATCCATCGGGTTAAGCGAATTTTTTTGGCACATATGATATTATTTAAAATTATATTTACAAAAATTTCTATATACACGTAGTATTTATAAAAATATTATTTCTATCACCCAATGACTAGCGACAGTATCGTGAAGCTAACACGCGCCAGCGGAGCCTAGCCATCAGGCGACAGGTGCCAATCGTCCACCGACCAGACCTGGAGCTCGGTGGTTGGGCTCTAGGTGATTAACTCATGCGATTAGCTGGTTAATTACATGATTAGGAAATTTATTTACGCATTATTCATATAATTTTTTAAATGTAGTAAATGAGGACAAAAATACGAAATTTTTTATGGGGCTTGCCGAGGCAACGTACTTAATTATGTAATTTTACCATTTTTGAATTTTACTCCAAAATTCATTTAAGTGTACTGTTTATAGGAATTTTTAATATAAAAAATGAGTTCCAAAATTATGAAATGTTTTCATGATTTCATGAGACATGATTGATGCCTTTGGAATGATTTTATGATTTCATGTGATGTGATTGAGGCCCCGGACCGTATTAAGTAGGAATCCCACTTCTCAAGCCATGCACATGAAATGACCGCATTAGTCTCTAGTTTTTTTAGAATCATTTATTCTTCAATAGTTTTGCCTATTGTTTAGCACTTGTATGTGAATGAGGAACATTTGTGTCATAGTTACTCATTTGGTCGATACTGGCTATGATAGTATTTCCCTTTTTCATTGAGAAGTAATCATGCAATGATTGTAATGCATTAAAATAAAAAAAAGCACATTATCTTTCTGTCAGTTTATTTGTGTTGAAGATGCTTTGTACAAGAGAATACCACTTCTCATAGATTTGCCAACAATAGCCTTTGGAGCAGATGTTAATCATCCATCTCCTGGAGAGGATGCATCTCCATCTATTGCAGCAGTCTGTCGTCTTGCTCTCTCGTTGCTAACTGTTTTGGAACTTGTTGAGCAATTGAGCCCAATTTCTGTTTTTAGCCTTTTCCTTTCTATGAGGACTTTTAGCATTGGACAAACTTTGCATTTTAAAGGAGGGATGGATGAACCAAAGTAGTATTTATGCATTAGTGATTTAGTGGGGTACAACAAAGCTTACTTGTGTTTTCGGAGGAAACATTGCTATTTTGGCATTTTCCACTTTTACTTAATCTGTCACTAGTTGACATAACAAATCCTTGTATTCTTTCTTGGCATCATATATAGTAAGCTTTATTTGGATTTTAAGCTTCTAGTTTCTATCATAGTAGGTCGTTGCATCCATGGATTGGCCATAGCGTGGGGCAGTTTAGGCAAGTCTTGCTTTATGAAATGAACGCAATTCGCAAGGTTCTTTTTTATCTTTTTGTCCCTCTACATGTGTTTAACATGTCAAGCACTGTATCGCAATGTATGTGCTAGTGATGTAATAGTATTTGTCTTCGTGCTCCTAGGCTTGTGCAAGTTTACAGGAGGACTACCTCTCTCGAGTTACATTTGTTCTTGTGCAAAAGTGGCATCGTGCAAAAGTGGCATCACACCCACCTGTTTCTTGAAAATCATCGTGCGCGACATTGGATGGATAGAAATGGAAATATCCTACTTAGTAATTTGATTTTGATAGGCAAAAGGTGGTATGCATTATTTAGATTTATGTATTAATCTTGTTTGAAACAAGATTAAAGTATCAAGTGCACTTTGTCCTCATGAACTGTTGTTGACACAAAGATCTGCCATCCTAGTGATATTTAATCTCAATATATACGCCACTCACTATATCAATGCATGCATTGAGTAGTACATAGTATCACCTGGAACTTTATGTCGGAACCCGGAGTAACGACTCCTGGATCCTCTGTGTAAATCGCACTAGTCCAGGATTAGCTAGTGCACACAGTACAACAAACATAAATACCAAGCACAAATGACTTCATATATTAAATAAAGGGTATGTCCTTATGGCCAAGTCTTACATCAATGTCTATTGGCAAAAATAAATAAAGGAAATAACTGCGGAAGCCAACTGATAAAAGCGAAGCCCAAGCCTGCCCACAGGCAAACGACAGTAAGACGCGACCTATTCGTCCAGATCTTCACCGTAGTCGACGTCATCTTCTTCTGTAGGGAGGGGGTGCAAGGTGAGTACAAAATTGTACTCCGCAAATCACACGGAGAAATGCAACATAATGATAAAGGCTTCAATGGAAGGCTTATAGGGTTAGTTTGCATAAAACAGTATTTACGAAATACAATAGATAGATTGAAAATGTTGAATTTAATACAGTAAGTAAAAACGATACTTGTAGTAGAAAATAATACCATCAGTACAAGCTTTGACCAAACACCAACCTATCCACGGGCATCCCACCCGGACCATCATTTCCAAAAGATCACGTATAGATTCCATCCATCCACACGTTTTCAAACACTCGTGGATTCCATCCATCCACAAGCTTCCAATCTCACTCATGGGTTCTATCCACCCACAAGGTTTTCATTCTCTCATGGATTCCATCCATCCATAAGGTTTTCGAAAATCATTTTTGAAAAACAAAATCTAATCCATGAAAAACTTTTACTCAGCATGCCCATGACCGTGGGCATGGCTATCCAGGATAGATTACACATTCTACAGAGGTTGTACAGCTTTACCCACAAGACATGATCATCCCATATTGCCACGCGATTACACACTTCCTTAGGTGTGCGGCGAGGAGTCGTGACAAGGTCTTTACAATGCAAAGCCTTCAACCTGGCCAAGCCAACTCTAAGGTTTCACCCCAGTAAGGAATCCACTGGACGGGACCCCTCTTGAGCCTAGACGAGACTTCTCATGGCTTAACCACGTTCGCCCAAGTGAGACTTTACATGGCACCAACCACGCTCACTTTCAACCTACGACTTGACTCAGGTTGGGACTTTACAAATTATTCAGCTAGGGCTGTCCCATACCAGCCATATGGTAGTACGATTAGGGCTTTGCAACAGTAGCTCACAGATAGGTCCTTAATCTGACTTCGGCCCAACCACATACCCCCGTGTACGACAATCAACCACTGCGGCTTCAACCAACAGGGCATGCCTGCACCCACCAATCTAACCAATTACCTAAGTCTAAACCAAGTTTGATATTTTGTTTTCAAAATATTTCATAACACTCCTTGACTCACCAAAGTCAAGAGTACATATCAAAGGTATATCATTTTATGTGGAATGTTCATCATTTTATGTGAAAAATATCCCAAAACAAATATTATGACTAAGCAGGGCTAAGCATTTGATTCAAAATTCCTCTAGCCAACACTAATGCACTAGCTAGAGTTTGATCTAGGGTGACAAGGTATCGAGGAATTCAATATCAATGGAGGAAATAACAAGTAGGCAATAACTAAATTTAAAACTGAATTGAAATACGTTGAATAGAAATATGCATGCAATATAATTTAAATCAACATAATTTTATTTTGAAAACTGGGATCAACATGATCAAGGAGTGTGACTTGCCTTGCTCTTCAACTTGGTTTGAATCTTCGTCGAAGAATTTTCCCGAATCGTCGAAGTCTACACGTGAAAATAACCCACCAAATTCAAATAAATTCAAATTGACTTCAAAAATTTGAATTGAGGCCAGAAATGGATAGAGGGGAATTTTTGATGATTTAGAAATTTGAATGGGCTAAATCAGAGTTAGGACGAAGAAGAACGGGCTTCGGGAAGTTTGAAAAGAGGGGAAATGGAAAATCAGAATTTTTGGAATTATTTTTCTAATGGAAAATCTGAATTATTGCGTCAGCAGGGAATTTCTTTTCGGCTGGATTTATTTTTCAACGGGAAAAAGGATTAATGACGCCAGCATTGCGTCAGCCAGGGGTGGGCTAACACTGACCGAGTCCATGGGCGGGTGAACCGGCTGAGGTGGCATGGGGTGTGGCGGTGGCAGCCGGGTGCCCGCGTGGTGCTGACGCGGTGGCCACCTCACCTGCCACGTCAGCATGGCGTGCGGGCGTGGCCGACCGGCCGGTGGTGGCGCTTGGGAAGAAAGCCCGCCGGCGCTCCAGTGTGTGGTCGCCGGCGGCGAAGGTCGGAGGAGGAAGAAGGGCCGAGGGAAGTGCGGAGGTGGGGCGGGCTTTACCAGGGGCGCCCGGGGTTGAGCCGGCGGCGAGAAGAGGCGGCGGCGTTCGGGTGGCGATGGCAAGCGGGCTCTCCGGCGGCGAGGAGGGCAGCTGAGGGGTGGCCGTGGTCGGGGATGGTGCGGCGAAGCTGAAGGCGGTGTCGGCCGGGTGCGACGGGGACCGAGTCGGGCGCAATTGCTCGCCGGAGCAATTATGGCGGCGGCGGCGGTAGCTCAATGCGGGGCGGAGGCGCTCGGGCGGAGGAATGGGAGGGCGGGGGAGGCGGTGCGAGGGAAGGAGAGGCCGATGGGGGTTTATAGGGCGGAGGGGAGCGGGGCGCGAGAAGAGGTCGCCGGCGTGGGGGCGGGGGCGGCGGCCGTTGCGGGAGGTCGTGCGGGGGTGGGGAGTGGGGAGGTGGCGTCGTGGGCGCGCAAATGGCGGAGGCGGGCGCGCGAAGTGGGGGAGAAGGAAGAGGACGGGGCGGTTGGGCGCGGCAAGGCCGACGGGGAAGACGGAGGCGGGCGCGCGCGAGGGAGACGATGTGGGGAGGAAGAAGACGCGCTGACCAGCGGGCCCGAGGTGGCAGAGAGAGAGCGGGAGGCGCGGCTGACGGGCGGGACCCGGTTGGCAGAGAGAGAAGGGGGAGAAGAGGGCGCCGACAGGTGGGGTCGGGCGGCAATGAGAGAGGGGGCGCGGGTGGTGCAGATGGGCCGAGGAGGCGGGGCGGTGAATCCGGGCCGTACGCGTGTCAGCCCGAGAAGAGGGGCAGGCGGGATGGAGGCGGCGACGTGGCCGGCATCTGGCCGTCCACGTGGCGGCCAGAGGAGGGGAGGAGGATATTTAATTTTTATTTTCTGATTTTAAATTTTTAGAAAAGCCTAGAATATGCATTAAGCCTCAGAAAAATATGAAATAAACTCCAAAAATCCCAGAAAAATTCAGAGAACCACCTGGGCACCTTTTGGACTTAATAAAATTACTTCCAACTAATGTTGGTATTTAATTTTTATACTTAAAATACTTTTTATTTTCTAAAATAGATTTCAAACTCCAGAAAACTCAGAAAACCCAAATAAAATCCAAATACATCCAAATAGTTAATTTGAATTAGGATTTTTATAGAAAATCAAAATATCAATTTATTTAATAATATTTTTAGGTTTTGCTTGAAATACTTTTCAAATACAACTTTTTCAAAAACAGAAATCCAGGGCAAATCCAAAATTAAAATTTAGACACAAAATTACTTATTTTATTTTAAATTTTATTTTAATTAATTTTTATTTATTTATTTATTTTTATTTTAAGAAAAACCTGGGCTGTTACACTTTATGAGCCTCTTTTGCTATTTGATTTGCATGGCAAAGTGATGGAAGTTGGTAGCATGCACAGCAACAAACACGCACACACACACACACACTGACATGCTGGCTAGTTGTGAACCAAGTGTGTGTGTCCTTTGTTGTCAACCCAACGCTCAATAGTAGTGCATGCCTTACAAAAAAAATAGTAGTGCAGATCGATTATTACCTTCCATGCATACAGATATGATTGATCGTAATATTGCTCTCAAAAGCACATAGTGGAACAGCCGCCAAAACATGTGCGTGGGCATCATTTCATGCACATTGCCGGGGAAGCGGGATTCCAGCTTAATGCAGTCCGAGGGTTCTCAATCATGTCACATGAAATCATTTCAGAGGGCCTTCATTAGTGTCTCTTACCTAGAATAGTTATGCTTACTAAACTTCCCACATTCCAAGTCGCATGAAATCATGGAACCCTAATTTTTGAAACCTAAAATCCTAATTTTTGAGACCTAAACCATTAATTTTTGAGATAATTTTGAAACATATAATATTCTAAAAAAATTACAAAATCAAGTATACTATGTGGGGATCCATGAAAAATCATTTCATAATTTTTAGAGCTCATTTTTTATACTAAAAAAATTACTACAAATAGTACATTTACATGAATTATGGAGTAAAATTAAGAAATGATAAAATTACGAAAAGATTACATAATTAAGTATGCTGTCTCGAAAAGCTCCACAAAAAATTTGTTTTTTTTGTGCTCATCTGATACATCTAAAAAATTCTAAGTTCAATGCGCAAATAAATTTCCTAATCATGCAATTAACCAACTAATCGCACGGGCTAATCACATAGAGCCCGGGCACCAGGGTCTACGTCTGTGGCCTTATGATGTGCAGGTGGCAGGCACCTGCCGTCCGATGGCCGGGCTTCGCTGACCACATGTCAGTTCCATGGTGCTACCACCGCTTGGCCATCGGGCGACAAAAGTGTTATTTTTGCAAATACCACACGCATACTGGTATTTTTGTAAATACGGTTCCAAATAGTGCCAAAAATTCCAAGTTAAGCCACCCACTATCACTCACTATGCGTTCGGTATATAGAAGTAGACTAGCCATGCTGTGACTAGCTGATCTGCGAGTGGGAGTTCATATTCAACTTTTTTTAGCTTATGATTTCTTTTGAATAAATAAAATTTCTTATCATTTTAAAGCGATTTATCAGTTTAGTATTTTCGAAATAGCTTACCAGCATTTGATTCATTTGTATAAGTGCTAGTGTTAGGACCAAAAGCTATTAGGCACAGCCAAAAGTACTACGTCAGTTGCTCAGCATTGTGGCGTGGAATAAACAAGCGTGGTGTAATATCCCAAATCCTAGGAAATGTAAAAATAAGAAAAATTTAAAACTTTTTGCATGCATATTATTTCCTTAGCTTTTATTGGTATTTCTTCGGAAAAGTAATTTGTAAACAACAAATTTTGAAAATAAATGCACATTGGAAAGAAATCACTTTGAATTTAAAATTGAATCTAAAAAGATGATCTTAAAGTGATCTAGGGGAGATCACAGTAGAAAACAATTCAAACCTCACAAATATATTCATGGCACTGAAAATAAAATTTCAACATATTTGAACATGTTCTTGAATTTATTTAAATTAAAATAATGCATAATACACATAATAATAACATTTAAAGATTCTTTGAGAAATATCCAAGGTAGATAAAATTTTAATCAATTTACACAATGATATTCACTATGTCTGGAGCACCCACAAAATTTTTATAGCTCATCTGATACATCTAAAAATTCCCAAACTCTCAGCTCACCTTAACTATCTCTCACTACTTTGTGGGGCCCGCTCGTCAGGGGTTGTCTTCCACCTCATGTGCACCAGCGCTGCTCCACCATTGCTGATGCTACTAGATTTTGAATGCCTACCCATGGTTCTAACTCACTTGCTCGGCCTCAGCTACCCATCACATCGCCGCACTGAGTTCCCCTCTCCTTTGTCCTCTCTATGTGTCGTACGTCACTGAGAAGAACTAGGCCGCGTAGCTCTGCTGTGCTTCTGAGTTCTCACAAGTCCATCGTGACCATACCATCTCTACGAAGCCAATCCAACATGACCATAGTCTTCTCATCTCGCCCTCATTTCATTCCCATGAAACACACAGTTTTCCTTTCCAGCGGTGAGTGTGATTCACCAAGCTGCACCGCGATGCGAGCTCTATAGTGGACCCCTTGCTTCCATAATCATGTCGTCATGTGTTCTATATCCCCTAGAGCTTTCTCCCTCATTTAATTAGTGAATCATGCAGGAGCTCATCGGGATTGAGCCATCATCCTCATCGCCGGCTAAAACCACCATCGCAAGTCATTCTTCCCCTCTAGTGAGATTAGCCTAATCCCTTGCTCCCAGAGCATCCTTGACTCTTCCTTGAGCTCATGAAACTCTCCCTTGTCGAGGAGCCCCCGAGCCGTGGACGTCATCTACGCCGCCGCTGCTCATCATCAACTGGCTACTCTATCTCCTTTCTAACATCGCCGACCACCTCAGTAGACTCCTAGTCGCTCTAGATGCTCATGCACTAGTTTAATTTGGAAATGCACCACTGTAGCTTAGCCGTTACTGTGGTCGACTATAGCGTCGCTGCCATGGTCACTACCGGGGCTCTCCGGTGAACATTTGGTCACAGCGGATCATGCCTTCTGCTTCATCAGGCCCTGCGCAATCCATTTCACCCATGTTAATGCCGAACAACAGCTCTCCTCACCGCCAATGAGCTTGCCGGAGCTTTGCTCCACTCGGCTATGCCTTCCCCTCGCTAATAGTTGGCCTGACTTGTCGGGTGCTAATGACCTGTTCAAACTTAATGTGTGTATGACATGTGGATCTAAGCTGATTGGTTAATTAAAATTTAAAACTCTAATTAAAATTGTGTTTAAAGGCTGTGAGTATGACATGTAGGGCCCACATGTAGATAGGTTGTAAAACATGAGAGTATGACAGGTAGGACCCACCTGTTAGAATAATAGTTAGCTTTAATAACAGATTTGAAACAAATGAGTCTATGACAAGTAGGCCCAGTCAAAATCAATAAAGGAATTTTAATTAAACCAAAAACTAAAATATGAGTCACTGAAATAAGGGACCCACACAGAAAATAAATAAGAAAAACGCAATTTAAACCTACGAGGCCGACATGCCTGGCCCACCTATTAGTTAATTTGGAAATTAATAAAACTCTAACAGATGGACCCCATATGTTAGTATAATGATGACATAAATCTAAGTTTTCCTTTAGAATGAAAAAATACAAATTAAAATAAAAAAACTCATGCACAGTACTGATTTTCATTTTCTCAGTATGTTTTGAACCAAATAAAATTCAAATGGCCATACCTTTTGCATATGAACTCTTAATTTACTGATTTTAATTGTCTCTATTTTTTTTTTCTAAAATCATGTTCTATCCAAATATGTAAAAATATTTAAATTATGTCTCTGTTTAAATTCATCTGACACTTATTTGTATTTATCTGAATTTTATCGAGTAGACATCGACGCACTGGATAACTTTGAGAATGCTTCCAAACCATTCTCTGAGTAACAAGAGCATGGCAAGCATCTCCTTTGACTACGTTGATCCCCATATTTTAATTATTATATATTGTTTATGAAATCTAAAGTTATACCCATTGTGGCTGTATCCAAACATACTTATGACTACGAGCATGGCTAATAATAGATGTTAATACTCTTGAGAGGTTATACAACTTTATCCGTATGAGATAATCAAATATGCTATTGGCAACTTCACGCTTTCTTTGACTATGTTGACCATAATATTTTAATTATTGTATATTGTTTGCAAAATCTACAGCTATACCCTTTGTGAATGTATCCAAGCATGCTCATAACCACGAGCATAGCAATTTAAATAGATTTTAAAACTCTCAAGAGGTTATACAACTTTACCCACATGAGATAATTAAATATACTATTGGCAACTTCATGCTTCCTTTGGCGTGTGACAAAATTGGCTATCATATAGCCTTTACATTACTAGACCTAACCTTGCACCAGCTCGATGAATGTTGAACCTCACTTAGGTCCATTCCCAAGCAAGCATTCAAACCCTCTCTTAGTTCCATCCCCTAAGTAAGGGCCCTCACCTAGGTCCGTCCCTCAAGTGGGCATTTACCGTTGTATTAGCAAGTTTTAGTCCTAACACCTTCGTGAAGGGAGCCCTTATGAGCAAACGTTCCTAGAATGCCCTCACTACTTTGGCCTACCAAAATACAAGACTAGACTTAGACAACTTAATCAACTAAAATCAGAACCCATATAGCATATATGGTTGTACGTTGTGAATTAGATGTGCGGCAATATCGTTCGGTCCTTAATTGATCTGGGTGAGAATCTCCTCCTATCTACATATGAGATTCTTTCTCACATTTGACAATTCAAAGGCAGCGTGGTCATGGTGCAGTGGTCGTGACAACGTGGTCGGTGGCATCATGGTCGTGAGGTTGTGGTCGAAGGCATCGTGGTCGTGACGCCTTGGTCAAAGAGCATGGTCATGGCACCATGGCCGAAGAGTGTGGCCTTGGCACCGCAGTGGAAGAGCGTGGTCATGGCACCATGGTCGAAGAGTGTGGTCATTGCGCTGCAATGTAAGAGCAAGGTTGTGGCACCACGGTCGAAGAGCGTGGTCGTGGCGCCGCAGTCGACGAGCGTGGTCATGGCCCGTGGTCAAAGGCACCGTGGTCAAGACACTGTGGTCGGAGGCGACGTGGTCGTAACTCCATGGTCAGAGGCTCCGTGGTCAAAGAGCGTGGTTATGGCACGATGGTCGAAGGCAGTGTGATTGTGATGTTGTGGTTAGAGGATTTCGGGGGTGGGAGGGAGGAGCTTAGGGGTGACGGGAGGCTAGATCTAGCTCCACGGGGGTCGGGGAGGAGGGAGCAGCTCGAGGCGGGAGGAGCTCGGGGTGGCAGGGTGGTTGGATCTGGCGTTGAGGGGGCAGGGAGGAGGGAGGAGCTCGTGGGCAATGGGGAGGCTAGATCTAGCTCCGAGGGGAGGAGGGAAGAGCTCGAGGCCATGAGGGAGGAGCTCGAGGGCGGTGGGGTGATCGGATCTAGCGCTGAGGATGGTTGGATCTGCATGGCCACCGCGTCCTCCTCGAATTTGCGTCGCACCCACCGCACCACCTCCGGCATGGTCCCATGCTTCCCACTCCCGGACGAGTCAATCATCGTTGATGGTGCCGAGAATGATGCCAACGTTGATGGCGACGTGTGGTCCATCGGCCCCCGCCCCCATCATCATCTCCAATAGGACCACGCCGAAGGAGAACATGCCCTACTTATGCACCAGCCACTCCCCCGACGTGCCTCCGGTGTGGTCCCACACTAGCTTCTTGTAGGGGATGGCGCCGCCCAAGAGGCCACAGCCCGCTGAGGATATGTATTGGACAAAATCCTGGATATTGCTCGATGGATAGCTAAACTCTCGAAAGATCTCGATTCATAGTGAAACTGACGACAGATACTCGATGTCTGAGTGTTTCATAGACTGAATTGGATCGGGTCATAGCAATAACTTGTGACTTTCAGCTCCGTTAGACTCTAGCAAAGCACGAATATCAAATAGTCCGCAATGGTGGATGCGCAGGGTGTCACTACACCCAAGAGTAATTAGTATTTTCCTCTCTCTCTCTCTCCCTCTCTCTATATATATATATATTGCGATACACTTCAAGTTTTGCTGAGTACACAATATATTCAACCTTGCTTAAATAAATATTTCCGAGAATGAGGAAGATAACATGCCAGACAACTTGTACTTTGCCCCCGGCCCCGGGGAGTACAATGATGGATCTTTCTAGGGTCTAACTCTAGTTGATTGCCTATGGGCTATGGTGGCACACTGCTTGACACTTTGCTTATTTACTTGTCTTTTGCTGCACTTTACTCTTGATACTTATATTTATTTGGCCGGTGCCCTATGTGGTAAACTTTAATTATGCATCACTTATATATCGCCCCTTTATTGTAAATTATTTATATACGATGTGTATGGATGTGATCTCGATGTTGTGAATATATGTAATAGCCAGTGATCATGAGACTAGTGCAGAACACATATAGTGATTTTGGGTATTCAACGCTCAGGATCCCCACACATAGAAGGAACTTCTCGCCACTCCCTAGCTTGCTTGTGTCCTAGGGCCAGTAGCTAGAGTACACCGCGTCTCCCTATGTATTGCATGTTGGATTTTTTTATGTGGCTTTCAATATGTATTATGGTTATTGTCTATTTAACTCAATGTGGAATTATTTATATTATTGATGCAAGTAATAGGAATAATTTGATGCAAAATTTAACTCGAGGTGCCAAGGATGGCTATGCTAAAATATGGTAGACATGTTTATTGAGATTGACTTTACTAAAATTTAATTTTCATGTATATGTTTAACCCAGGTACAACATAAGGTGAAATAGTTGGATTTATTTTATAGGATCAGTTCTACAGACTATTGACCCGCATAATCATATTGGAATTGATTTCGTAAACAATCTGATCATGGTGCACGACTCACACATGTATGTTAGGGACTAATATATTTTAGACTCACAAAACTGGCATGTCTGATCGTGATTAGTGACATGGTTCAGAAGTCGCACATTATACCTTAAACAGGTAGATCACTTTGTAACACCTAAAAGTAGAGACTATAAATAGGTCAATACCCTCTAGCCTTATAATGTAATTGTGAGTGGTACTATAGAAAAGATAAAAAATTAGAGGGTAGACCAAAAAGTGTCCACCAAATCAATCTAAGGTTTGAGAAAACCTAACATTGGTATTAGGCCAGTTTGGGCCATCACATCATGGCTTTTCTTCGGGTGGTGTGTGGTCTCGCATAGTCTCGCGCAGCGTCTCTCCGTTCATGATGCTCTATCAAGATGCAGCCATCCTTGGCTGGCGTGCCTCATTCTCGTGGTCTCGCACGCGGCTCCGAGCTGTGTGTGTCTCTCTCTGTGTGGGTAGGGGTGCAATCAGTTCAGATAGACCGAGTCTGTTCAGATAGTATTTCAGAAAAATAGTTGGTAACTGGATGATTTTACTGGATATGGTATTGGAATCGGATAGTGATTATTAGAATCGGAATTGAAATCGGGAGAGTAGTTTCTGATGGATTGGAGATTATCCGAATATATAATCGGTAATATTTGGTACTAGTTATTCGGTAATATACAAATTGGCAGGCTAGCAGCCTAGTCCATGAGGCCCACCGGCCCACCGCCCATAGCACTCACTCCCCCAGCCATCTCCATCGCGAAGCCATCGGCTGTCGCCCACCCCCAATCCCCATGCCTCCACTCTCCAAACCAAATCTCCATTCGAAGTTTCTAGATCTGGAGATCGAAGACTGCCTCTGTGAGACCACTACTCCACTCCGGTCGTCTGGTGGCCGTAGTACTTCATGATATATGCTTCACTTGTTAGCTACAAGTTCTAATACTAAAATTGGATATTCAAGCTGAAGCTCTAAATTTTTACTATTACTGTCATTTGCCAATCTTGTGGTCTGTCTTAATAGTTGGCTAATTTATTTTGTGATCTTCAGTAGTTGGCTAATTTGTTTTATAACTTTTAGTACTTCATGATATATGCTTCACTTGTTAGCAACAAGATCTAATACTAAACTGGATATTCAAGCTTGAGCTCTAAATTTTTACTATTACTATCATTTGTCAATCTTGTGGTCTGTCTCAATAGTTGGCTAATTTGTTTTGTGATCTTCAATAGTTGCCTAATTTGTTTTATGACCTTTAGTACTTCATGATATATGCTTCACTTATTAGCTACAAGATCTAATACTAAAATTAGATATTCAAGCTTGAGCTCTAAATTTTTGCTATTACTGTCATTTGTCAATCTTGTAGTCTGTCTTAATAGTTGACTAATTTGTTTTGTGATCTTCAGTAGTTGGCTAATTTGTTTTATGACTTTTAGTACTTCATGATATATGCTTCACTTGTTAGCTTCAAGATCTATTTTGAGTGACATGTTACTGTTCCAAAGGGACCTTGTAGCAATAATATATGCCGTATAGACTTTCAAAGGGCATGAAGCAAGTAACACACTCTAGTGTGTCAGGTTCAATGAACTTGAGACACTGGTGTGTGTAATTTGATTCATAGAACTTTGTTTTATGACCTTTAGTACTTCATGATATATATGCTTCACTTGTTAGCTACAAAATCTATTTGGAATGGCATGTTACTGTTCCAAAGGGACCTTGTAGCAATAATATATGCCACATAGACCTTCAAAGGGCATGAAGCAAGTTACACACTCCAGTGTGTCAGGTTCAATGAACTTGAGACACTGGGGTGTGTGTGTGTGATTCAATTAATAATTAATGATGTTTTTAGGATCGTCCCTCTTGAGAAGCCCCCAAACAAAGAGATTACGACAGTAGGGGATGCCGTCCACACATTCATCCAATGGCCCAAGAGGGACATCGCCCTCGACTCGTCCGTGCTGCGATTTCCACATCTAGTGGCCCGAGAGGGACATCGCCTTGGACTTATCACATTGGCTCCTGTGGCTCCACCTCCAGCTCCGGTACGGAAGCCTGTTGCATCGGCTCCCGTGGAGATGATGCCGAAAATGTATCGTAAGCGAGACACTAAGACCTAACTAAAGAAGATTAAGGCGCCTCCTGAGCAATGGAGTGTCGTTGGTCCCCGAGTCACAATTACCCAGGCTTAGACTAGTTTGCAATACATTGTATACCTAGTACATGCAGAGGTCCAACATGAAGCCAAACCGGCACAGTAGATTCACTGTGAGATACACGAAGGTGCGTTTCCTTCACGACTCGGGCTACTTCGTCATGACCTTTGAAAACTTATTCTTACTATTCAATCTCGACAAACTCAACGCCTTACTTCTACGATGCTGGACACTGTATGTGTACTGTACAATAAAGTTCTACATTCACATCATACCAATAAATGTCATTACACTTTGCTTATATATAGATATAGGATTCAACAAGTCTGGCGATGGCGACAACCGGTGGGTTTTCTCGATCCACACTTGGTCTGTAAGCAATCCATCAACGATAATGCATCCTTCGTCCAAGATTACATAACGAGCGGATTGATTGCTCACAGTGATAAGGAGTACATCATGATACCATTCAACCAAGGGTAAGTGCTTCACTAGTTGCCACACAAGTTTCATTTGTACTTTATACGCAACATGAACTTAGAATTAATCACTATGGCGACACACATGACTAGGTCTCACTGGATTCTGATTGTGCTTGTACCAAGTGGAGCAAGGTAATATGCGTTGATTCCCTACTTAGGAGCAACCACGACTTCATTCATCTGTGAGATCTGACCGGGTGGTGTCAGAGGTCAGACCACCTTGTGGGATCAGTTAGATTGGTCTGTGTCAGTGGTCTAACTGTGGTCTATGTCAGCGGTCTGACTGGCCTAATGAAACTAGTTTGACCGGCTGAGGAGTGCTCAGATCAAGTGGTTTTTGGAGTTTGTGTATTTTAGTCACGGAATTCGTTTTGGTAATTTAGGTCAGTGGTTTCATATTACATGAGGTATGTTACTACTAATGTGGGTCTAATTGTAAAGAACTTGTACCCAAAAACGATTTCTTTGTCCTTGAATGTGCAGATTCGCTTGGAGTCAACTGTTGTTAACAGTGAGGATCGAGATAATACTCATGGCAAAGTTGAGGCCCAGATCGGTCAAGGATGCTAAGTGAGACAGTGAGCTCAAGCATGGCATGAGAAATACGGAAAATATTGAAGGCATGTTCGAACAGTGGGATTGCACCACGTGGCATGGATGGTCCAAGTGAGTCGTGATTCAGTGGAACCTGCACGAAAGAGACTTGACAATGTGGGCAAGCCAGTGGTGCACCTACACGTGGCAAACATAGTGGTTGCTTGCCTTGGATGGTGATGACCTCGTCGATGAAGGGTATTTTTGTAGTTTGGCCAAAATATTGTAAACTACCTTGGATCAAAACCGCAACACACGAGTGGCGCTTGGGAGGGCGATTTAAGTCAAAGTGAAGCTGGCTTGGTCAAGATGGATCGAGGCTAAGGATTTAGCGGATTCAGGCTTATACGCTTTGAAAAGCGTGCATAAGTGTGTTGAGTTAAAACCCGTGTGTGGGGTTACTGGGTTTTTTCCATTGTGCTAAGTGGATAGTATCTACTAAGGGGTGGATGTGGCTGGCTAGCCCATCAATAAAAGGGGGTTGGGATGGAGATTTGTGGTTAACCATCCAACCCACCTTTTTTGTGCTCTCTTGTTTTAGGGTTAGAGTTTTGAGTGCTTGGAATGTTCTCTATCCTCCAAGGTGGAGTCGCTATAAAACTTTTCTTCTCAAACAGTAAGAGAATCAATCTTTGATCTACTCCATGACTATCTCTTTACTTGATTGATTTGTTCTTGATTTGGTTGGTTTTTCCTCTCCTCTCACCCTCTCTTGATCTTGCTATGCTAAGGATGTATAAGAGATGGAGAAAACCTCTGAGAATCATCCTCCACGCATCTAGGCACTTTGGTAGCAAGCTCATCAAGAAACTCAGCTTTTGCATATTTTGATCTTGCAAGTGATTTCATGATCTAAGGGTTTTTGGAGCGATTTCTTTGGTTCCCTTGCTTGCTGTTATATGTGGAAACTTATCCAAAACCATCTTGGCTATCCTCTACCCATAAGCAAGTCTTGATCGTCGATTTTGGTTCTAGCTCATTTTTGGTGCAATGTTGCTTAAATGTCAAAAAGGTCTAAACTTTGACGTGGGTTTTTGTGATCCATGGATAGAATAGTTTTCTGAGACCTTAAGCAAGGTGTGTACAAAGTTTCGCGGTTTTTGGATCATCCAATCAAAAGTTACGCGGGTTTGAAGTTTTGCAACCGTGTTGATTTTACGTTTATTTGCCCAAAATTAATGTTCATAGTGGTCAGAGCACTAGAATAGAGGTCAGACCGCCCTGAAGAGGTCAAACCGCCCCTTGGTTGGTGGGTAGACTACCAAGGAGAGGTCAGACCGCCCTCTGGTTGGAGGTCTGACCTCTGGGAGCTAAGTTCTTCTAGATTTTGTGTTATTGAGTGATTTGTCTTGGATTTTTGGCTTTGGATTTGATTCTTAGTAACTTTGTAGTTATTTGAGTAAAGCATCCATAATACTTGGGAAAAATTTTAGTTGACACCATTCACCCCCTCTGTTGCCTTTTGGTCCAACAAAAATTATGTCCTAAATTTCCCCAATGAAGAAAAAAAATAATATTACAAGATATTTCATATTCACCTAGCGCAAGGAGGAATTTAATTTTTGTTGCTTAGTTAGAATCTTTGGTTGTGATATACAGTTTAGAAAAGGGAGAGTTAAAATATTATTCAATGGGAAATTAGTGCATACTGGAACTTGTCATAAAGGTCTTTATTTTCTTGATAAGCTATCAAATGATGATAATATTGATTGCTCAGTTGGTGAAAATAACTCCATTGTGAGAAATGCTATTGATAGGAATACATGCTTAGAATCTTATTTATGAGTTGGTCATGTATATACAAACAAAATCAAGAGCCTTATTAATTATTGGATTTTGCACTTTAAGTGGAAAGATTTTGATATGTGTAAGGCATGTATAATTGGTAAGATGACCCGTGCATCTTTTCCAAAGGTGGAAAGATCAAATGAGTCTTTTGCCATTATTCATTCTAATATTTGTGGTGAGATGTCTACACCCACTAAAGGTCAAAAGATTTATTTTATCACATTCATTGATGATTATTCTAGATTTGGTTATGTGTATCTTCTTAAACATAAGTCGAAAGGATTTGATGTGTTCAAAACTGAAGTGGATAATCAATTGAATAAAAAGATCAAAGTTTTTAGAACTGATTGTGGAGAAGAATATTATTAGGAATAATAAATAATTGTTGTAAAGGGCATGGAATTATTCGTCGTTATACCATATACACTCCACAAAAATGGTGTTGTTAAGCGAAGGAATAGATGTGATAGCTTATTCAGATTTTCCTTTGGTTTTGGGGGGGGGAGCTTTACATACTACTATTTATTTATTTATTAAATCATTCATCATCTAAGACTATAACAATCGCTCCTTATGAGTTGGGAACTAAAAGGAAACCATCACTTCGCCACTTAGAAGTTGGGGGTGTAATGAACAAATTAGAGTGCCAAATCAAAATCATACAAAATTGCATCCTAAAAGCTGCTAGGAATTTTTATTGGTTAATTTTTGGAATCAAATAGGTACATGTTTTATGATTATGAAAAGGATAAACTGGTGGAAAGTAGGGATGCAATTTTTTTATCAAAACACACCTCACTGTACTAAGCAGGCAAGGGTGAAATTATTGGCAACTCCATTGGAAATACAGATGGGTACATCTAGAATTAATTCTCACACTAAGGAGATTCAGCTTCTAAAGAAAATATAAATCAAACTGCCAACACTAATATGCTTAGGAGAAGTGGGAGGAATTTAAGTATACCCCAATATTTAGATTATTATTGCTTGTTTTTGGAGAAATTCACTCTAAAATTTCAGATTTAGAGGAAGAACCAAAGAATTATTAAGAAGCAATTAACTGCTCACAATCAAAACTTTGGGTGGAAGCAACGCGGTAAGAATTAAACTCGATGAAAAGGAATGAAGTTGGAGAACTTGTTAATCTACCAAACAACTCTAAGTCCATAGGTTGCAAATGGATTTTTAAATGGAAATTGAATGCAACATGTTTAGTGGAAAATTATAAGGCTAGATTTGTTGCCAAAGGCTTTACACAAAGGGAATGTATTAACTTTGTGAAATCTTTTTTCTTGTTGCTAAATTTACTTCAATTCATTTTATTAGTGCTTATTATGATCTTGAACTCCACCAAATAGATATTAAAACTGATTTTCTTGATGGTCTTTTGGAGGAGAAAATATACATAAAACAGTCAAAAGGTTTTGGAAAAAAGGAAATGAAAATAAGATTTGCAAATTGAATGGATCAATTTATGGTCTTAAACAAGCTTCACATCAATGGTATATTCTTTTTGATAATGCTATCAAGTCATATGATTTTTAAATGACAGAAGGTGTCCATTGCATATATACAAAAGTTATGGGTAAATGTTTTGTTTTACTATATTTATATGTTGATGATATTATCATTACTTCTAATGATAAAAATACATTGATAGAAGTAAAAGCTTGGTTGTCTTCTAAATTTGATATGAAATATATGGGAGAAGCTTCACATGTTTTGGGAGTTGAAATACATAGAGGTCGTAATAAAGGATTCTTGGGTTATCCCAAAAGTCCTATCTTCGAAGTGTTTTAAAATAATTTTCTATGGAAAACAGTAAACCTGTTAATGTACCTATTTAGAAGGGAACTAAATTCAGTAAGGAATTATATCCAAATACTCCTGAGGAAAATGCTAGAATGAATGTAATTCCTTATTTTTCAACTTTGGGATGTCTTATATATGTTATGTTATTCACACGACCTGATATTAGCCATGCCATTAGAATTATTAGTAGATATCAAAAGAATCCTAGGGAAGAGCACTGAAAACAAATCTAATATGTATTGCATTATGTCAAAGAAACTATGGATTATTCATTATGTTTTAATGGTCATAATCTTCAGCTGCAAGGTTATACTATTGTTGATTGGCAAGGGCCGGGGATCCAGATAACCGAAAATCAACTTCTAGTTATCTATTTACTTTGGTAGGAGATGCTATTTCTTAGTGCAGTAGGAAACAGGATTCAGTTGCTCCCTCCTCCATGGAAGCTGAATACATTGTGGCATCTGAAGCAACAAAGGAAAGTGTGTGGCTGAGAGAATTTATTGCATCACTTAAGGTTGTGGAAAATGCATCACAACCTGTCACTATTTTCTATGATAATCAAGCAATGATCAAGGCCTCGAAGGATTCTAAATTTTATAGTAAAAGTAAACAAATTGACGAAAGGTATCACTATATTCATGATGTAATAAATAGATTCAAGTATATTCATTTAGTTTATTTGCCTAGCATTGATATGGTTGTAGATCCACTGACTAAGCTAGTTAGTCAGGAATTATTTTCTAAACATGTTAAAGGCATGGGACTTCAGTTTATTGATTGAAATGTTTCAGCCAAGTGGGAGATATTGGATTTTTTTTATGTGGCTTTCAACATTTATTGTGGTTATTGTCTGTTTAACTCAATATGGAATTATTCATATTATTGATGCAACAGACAGGAATAATGTGATGCGGAATTTAACTCAAGAAATTAATAGCCGATGTGCCGAGGATGGTTGTGCTGGAAAATGGTAGACACATTTATTGCGATCGAGTCTACTGAAATTTAATATGCATGTATATGTTTAACCCAGGTACCAGGGTGGAATAGCTGGGTTTATTTTTACATGATTAGTTCTGCAAGCTATTGACCCACATGATCAGATTGTAATTGATCTCGCAAATAATTTGATCAGGGCGCATGACTTTTACCTGTGTGATAGGGACTAATATATTTTAGACTCATAAAACGGGTCTATCTGATTGGTGATATAATTCACGAGTCTCACGGTGAACCAGAAATATATGGATTGTTATAGAATCTAAAAGCAAAGCCTATATATATATATGTCCCTACTCTCTATCGCGTGCATGTGTGCAACACAATCTGAGCCATGTGCAGAAGTCACACGTACGACTTGAGGACTCGAGTCAAGAGGCGCGTGAAAGAGCTAGTGGGGCGCGAAGACTTGTACCTAGGTCCTGTTTGTTTCCACTTAAGATTATTATAATCTAGTTTATAGATAGGGATTATATAAGCTAGCTTATAATAAGCTGGTGGGAAATAAGCTGTCAGGTGTTTGGTAGCCTGGATTATCAGAGTTATAGATTGTTGTATTCGAATGTTTAAAGACTACAATGCCCTGGGAGAGAGAGGCTAGTGGTGCGCTAGCTTTTGCTGGCTGGCTTAGGGGAAGAATACGGAAGCTATTTTGGTACTTCAGTTTTCACAATCGGTATATCTAAGTTGTTTTTAAAAGCCGTCTACCAATCTTATGGTCTTTTCCATGTCTACGTCTTTTAAAATTTATTTTTTAAATTTTATTTCAAAAGCTACTTTATTCAGCTATACTATTCTATCTCGGGTAAAAGCCATCTTCTTGGACCGATTAAAAAACACTCTAGACGTGCAACAGTGATCGGTCATCGATGCAACAGTGACGTGCACGTGCAGCAGCACTGCCTCTCGCTCGCGCGTTTGACTACGGGAAATTTAACTTTTTGCCACTTTTAATATTGCCACCTACTCAAATGTCATCCTCTATATTGCAATTAATATTTTGCCACTCTCCAGCCTCTGTGGCGCCTACGTGGCCGCCATGTCACGCCGCGCGCCGCGCGCCGCCGCCGCCCGCCTCCCCGCGCCGCGCTGCGCCGCCGAGCCGCGCCGCCGCCGCGCGCCGCGCAGGCGGCGCAGCGCGGCGCGAGCGGCGGCGGCGGCGGCGGCAGCGCGCGGCGGAGCGCGGCGCGGCGCGGCGTGACATGGCGCCACGTAGGCGCCACGGAGGCTGGAGAGTGGCAAAATATTAATTGCAATGTAGAGGATGACATTTGAGTAGGTGGCAATGTTAAGAGTGGCAAAAAGTTAAATTTCCCTTTGACTACGGTCGTCGCGGCACTTGCCTGCCGGGACCTACGTTGATCGATCCGGCGCGTGCGTGCATGCGCGTTGCTCTCCTATCCTTTCCTTTCCAGCTTCTCCCTCTGCCTGTGCGATATCTGCTGGTCTGGTGGTGCTGTACTACTGTAACAGGAGAGCAGCATGCAGGCTCACGAGTTAGTCCATGGCTGCATGCGCTCGTGCATGCGTACATGGAGCACTCCCAATGCAGAAACTATGGATAGTTTCTATGGCATTAAATAAGGTGCCAAGTAAACAAAATGCTGATGTGTCATTGGAGTTAAGGAGGAGAGATAAGGAAATGGTTTCTTAGGTCAGTCTCAGTGGGGGTTTCATGAAGTTTCATGAGCATTAAATACGCTGACATGGCATTGTATTGATGAAGAGAGATGATAAAAGTTTCATGGGAGTAGAGAGAGTTTCATGGGGATGAAACTCTTCTGCACTGTTTCCAAAAATAGGGGTGTGTTGGAAACTGGGACATGAAACCTCCACTGAGACTGACCTTATATAGACACCATGTCTACACAGGAACCAAGATAGAAAGAGCTGTGATAGGTAGATGATAGGAAAGAGAAGATAGATGATTGGATGAAAATTTTATTTGTAGAAACTATCCATTGGGAGTATAGTTTCTATGGGTAGTGTCTATATTAATTGGCAAGTATAGAAACTATCTCATAGTTTCTGCATTAGGAGTGCCCTTAGAGCAGGTACAATAAGGCTTAGTCAGCAGGCTATAGCAAATATAATATCAACAAAATCTTACGTGGCAGAGAGAGAAAGGAAGAGAGAAGGAAGCTGGCTACTAAATTACAGCTAGCTATAGCACGTAAAAATATGTATTTCACTCTCTTACACGTGGGGCCAAATAGTTATTGTAATAGCTACCTTATTGTATGAACTATTTTTTTGAAGTCTATAGATGAAATAGACAAGTATTATAACCACTAATTGGCTATACTATTGTACTTGCTCTTAGACAGTAGTACTTGGATTAGCATGCATGGTGGGGGCCGTACGTACGTGTGTGTGGATTTCTTATCCATTTCCTGCAATTGATCGCATGCCTACTGGTACTGGTAATTTTTTAGCCCCAAGTTTGTAACAGAGGAGTTTCATTTGAATTTTACAAAAATTTCATAAGAAATGGTATAATTTTCACGGGAGTGGACAGTAGCTTCTCCGGAAGCCCTGGAGGCCTGGATTCCCACAAGTAGAACTAGAAAAATAGCTCGTGGCTTGTGCTCGGCTTGGACTCGTGCTTTTTCAAACCGAGCTGAGTCTGTTGTCTAACTCGCAAGCTGAGTCTGCAGATCTGACGCGCGCCATGGTCCAAGAGGCTGCAGATCTGATCTCATGGAGTTATTTGCAGGTCCAAGAGGCTAGTTCTACCTATTTTTCACCTGCTCGATCTGGTCTCACGGAGTTATTTGTAGGTCCAAGAGGCTGCAGATTGCTTAGGTGCTGACTGTGTGCCTCGCTATGTGGAAATGAAGAAATTGTTAGAACTCGAAATCGATGATGCCTTTCAAACGAAGCAAAAGGTATAACCATATCCAATTTCTATGGTTTATGATAAGCATCACACTAGCTTTACTAGCGCATAGATGATTTGAAGGTTTTTTTTATGAAGAGACTGCAAATTACGACATCTAGAGTTCAAAATTACTATGAACGCTCACCATATGTTTCTTGTTAAAGATGTCTCATGTGCGTACTGGCTGGTTGCTTGGAAGCTTTTTAGAACTAGATTTTTTTTTGGCATTTTTGGGTGGAAAATATCAATTCGTTGCTTCCTTTCTGCAGAGCTTTGGAGAAATAGTTCAGTCTGGTTGGTTGGGCAGCATGGAATACAGAACACTAGAGGAATTATGTGCTCAAATCAAAGGATGCATGGCAAGCCTTGCTAAATGAATTTCCAGATGATAGTACTTCTGATGAATTTTCAGATGATAGTACTTCTGATGAATTTTCAGATGATAGTACTTCTGATGAACTGCACTAGCTTTGAGATTCTGTATGTTGCTTTATAAGATTCTATTGCTTGTTTTGGTGTTCATATATGTCTCGGATACCAGGGGCAGCCCAGCAGGTAGTCCATATAGACCCAGGACTACCCTGCAATTTGGCCCAAAAAACTACTACTATTTATCTTTCAAGGCCTAGTTGATGAAAAGCCAAACAAATAATCAAAGGCCTGCCTCATCCCTACAGCCATCCTGTGTTCCTGACTCCCGGTGCCCTAACCTACGGCGTCGACCCGACTGTCCCTGTCGGACGCGCCGCTCGCGAAGAAGCGAAGTCGCGGGTCGCAACTCCCGGCGGCCGGCTCCCTCCGCCTCCGCCAGCCGCCTCCGCCAGGCTCCCTCCCTCGCGAAGAAAAATTACTTGCAGTGAGTTGGCCGAGAGGATTTATTTCTCTTTCTGTTGGCAGCTTAAACTTTCTTATTGCAGATGCATTTTTTTGTTTTAAATGATGAAGTATCTGAGCTTCATGCCCCCTTGAAAGGATTCCTAGAACAATGTTAGTTCCATGATGGTTTTTTTAACTACAAGAAGAGAAAATAAGCATGTTGCTGAGTAGTGAAGTAGAAGGGTTTTCTTTGGCGTATTTGGTACATACTAGAATTTGAATGATCATTGTTGTGCAGATCCTGAAACAAAGGAGCTCATCAAGAAAATTCTTTCAATTGGGCATGTGTCTTATGAAGTTCTGCTACCTGTATGTTCTCTATCCTTCTGCAGTGGTCTGGCAAAGCATTCTGATGTCATATAACCACTGAAACATTAATTTGCAGGTTAGTTTTTTAGATATTTGGGAACCAGCAGTATTGGAAATAAAGAGGGAAGGTTACAGCATTAAGTGTAATGGACAGCGTGATGTTGTTATAACTGAGAAATTCCAGCATGACACTGCTGTATGGTTCCTAAAATTCATTGTCCTTAATATTCCTCTTTTTTTCTGATTAAAATCACTCTGTTCTGACTCCTGATTATACTCTGTTCAGTCACAAAAACTGTCATCATGGGATTTGTGTGATTAAATCTTTAAACTATGATTAACGATATCCTTTTTAAATATTTGGATTACCTTTTTTGTGATGGAGGTAGTAATTGTTAGTTTTATCTTTATATATGTTAGTACTTATGGGATCTTTGATGTTGAACTGAATTTTGCATTCCATTGCTTGCTCAATATGTAATGATTAGCAACTAATATTGTACGATGTTTCCAGATCAATATCCCATATGGGAGTCCTACCGAATTTTCAATTCAGTCTGCTGATGGTGCTGAGTACAGTCTGAAGCCTGCAGAAAATGCCCTGTGAGTTTGATACTAAGTCACTATTTGCTTCAGTAGAAATATTTTACAGTTGTTTTATGGTACATTGAGTTACATTTAGCAGTTCCTACATGTAATCATCAAACCTTTATTTTGCACCGTGTTGGATGCTATTGAAAGAATACCGGGATCAGTTTATTATTCTTTCCCAACCATTACTCCCAATGATTACAGTCTTCAGAACTTAAATCCAACATTGAATTCAACAGTTTGTCCTTGGCAGTCATTCACTTGTATTTTTGTATGACTGCATCTGACACCATTGTCGTTGTTGTTTATACCTTCGTGGTAGACTGGTAGTTCTTTTAGAGTGATGGCCTAGGACATACAAATCGAACCAGCATAGTTACTAACCATCTAGTTGAGTAGTGACTGGTGAGTACAGAGAAATAGAGTATTGTTTACTGAGTTTGAGACTTTGAGTAGAGACAAATGTTTGAAATTGGCGATTGCTAGATGGATTGGGGCATTACATTTGACTTTAGTGCAATCTTCTATTTATGTAAGACCTTATATTACATTTGAACAATTTATATTATCAATTATGCAAATTTCGAACTTATTTGTTGAATTTAAGGTATTATGAGATCTTTTAGATATATTATGCTTTTTACGGAACCGTTTACCGAATTTTTGTATTAGATTATATCATATTGGATAATAATTTTTTAGTTAGGCATACCCTGGATTCAAATCCTGGGTCCGCCACTGTCGGATACTAATACTATGATGCGAGCTTCTTATATGGAATGCAGGGCAAAAGGCAGAACAAGAAGCCCAACAAAGAGCACTAGTTGGTAGTAGTATATCTGCATCTGACCGGAAAAACACCATTCGGCTGACTCCCTTTCGGTGCCATTAAATCGTCGTCAACTCATCATCCTGCTGGTCTTTACTGGAATTTCTTCCAGTGTGTGATATGTACCCGACAACGAAGTACAGATTATGTGAAAGGAAATCGAGTTTCCGAGTGATTTTTAAGTCGAAGTCGCAACTCTGCACATATGTAACATAATTAAATGTTTCCACCAATAAGAGTAGTTAACCCTTGCAGACCAGGGTCAAACTACTGTTGTTTTTGCTATGAATAAGCTGACCCTGTTTGTCAAACACCCTATCTTTATGTAATAAAACATTGTAACATGCATATGGCTTCGGGTGGCTCGCAAGCCGTCCGAACTAGCTGAGCCAAATTTCAAGCTGAGCCAAGTTGTCATTTTGGCTCATTTGGTAAACAGGGCGAGCCGAGCTGCATTTAAGAACGAGCTTGGCTGGCTCGACTCGTTTCCAGCTCTACCCATAGGTGGTGGCGTTGTTTGGACCGTCCATTGCGTCACTTGTGTTTCATTCACTTGATTCTTTTCAGCTAATGGTACAGATTAATAAATTTGGAAGAACTCCACTTTACTCCTGAACTTATGTCCCAAGTTTGAATTACACTCTTAACTATAAAATAGTTCACTTTTCATCCCTAATTATCAAAACTGTAGCAAATAACCCTTTGGCCCTAAACCATTCCGGTTTTGGATGACATGGCGTCTACTTGTACAAGTTTTGTTGATGTGACATCCATGTTGATAGTTATCACTGGGTTAACAAAAGCTTAATTAGAAAAAAAATAAAAAAGCTTGCTTGGGCCTAGCTGCCATACTCTTCTTCCTCCTATATTTCTTCTCTCTCTTACTTCCTCCTACCTCCCTGAGCTCAATCGGCCTTAACTTCATCTCCATCTCCCACAATCTCTCTCCAACCTACTGCGTCTCACGCCGCTTAGCCCACTGATTCCACCTTCTCCCAGTGCCCATTGACATTTGTCTCCATCAGATCCACATGCTCCAACATTACCATTGCCACCACCCTTAGCCATGGCAACCTCCATGGCTCCCCCTCTATTTGCTCTAACCCAATGCAAGACCACCTAGCTCTCCTCTTCATTTTGCCCCAAATCGCAGCTCCATCTCATTTTCGTACGACCGAAAAGCGCGGTGTTATCGCCTTCTTCCCCAAGTTCAGCCACCGTGCCCTTGCTCCGATCTCCCTACCCAATGAGTTCCTTCCAAAACCATTCGCATCACTTTGTGTTTCCAAACCTCCTCTCTCATCCCCTTAAGTTAATTTTATTTTCATGCAGCCTTTTGTCAAAATCGATCCCATCTTTGTCACCTCTGTCCGAGCACTACTTTCGCCAAATTTGTCCTATTCGGTGAGCCCTTGTAGTCATCAACCACACTATCATCTTCCTCTCGTTTCATTATACACCATGTTCATGTCTTCCTGGACTTCGCTAGAGCACCGCCACTACAGTCCATCTCCACCTTGGTTGTCAGCTCTATGTTTTTGTTGGAAGTGATGTTCATTGCAATTAAGCCTATTGTGCCTATTATTGGCAGTATATGTGCGAGATTAATCATTGATGATTTTATCGACGATCCATCATTTTTTACGGGTTACTGTCGTAAGATTCACAGATGAGGAGTCTAAGATAGAGTTGCAGACTTTCAACACAATGAATTAAATTGGGATGTGCTTAATTGAGGAGACTTCGAAAAGAAATTAATGACAGTTGCAAGGATGACTGAATTTGGTGTTTTATCACTATTTCACTATGTTGTGATTTGGATTGCTTGCGTGAACATTATGGAGGCTTTGGCAACATTAATTCATAGAAATTTAATGACACACTAATGGTAGCTAGCATATGTTCTTCGGAGTTTTGCTATTTGAAAGTGAATGTTTTGGTCCAATTTTAGTAAGAATTTAAGTGTAATAAGGAGTTTTTTTACGTGGATACTACAACGTTTTTCAGTTGTCATAACTCGATACGAAAGGTCTACTGTAGTTTATGTTACACTGACGGCACAAGAGTTTTTGCCTAAATAGTTTTTTGCAGTTTTAACTATGTCATGCCATTTAATTACCTTTGAAGTCAGTACTTTGGCATACATGATGGGCACATGTGCAAGCTTCTCTTTCAATGAGCATTGTTTGCTGAGTTTTGTGTTCCAGGTGGAGCATACCAGATTCCACAAGACTAGTTCTTCGCTATCTATCTAGCGCCACAGGTGATATTTTGGCTTATACCGTTCGACGATTAAGCATTTGTTTCAAGAGGTCAGTTGTATATACTCAGACTTTTGCTGGGGTTATGAATTTTTGAAGGCCTTATTTGTTTGCCTGCTCTGTTGAAAACGGTGTGTTTAGATCTGCTAATAGTTAGATCAATTTTGTTTCGCGAGAAGCATTTGGATAAGACTGTTTTCGTCTTTCTCATTGAAGATTAGTCCTTTGAACTTTTTGGTGCACAAGATATTCATCCTGATTTAATTGGAGTAATTTATTGCGTTTTTGACTACTAGAGGGAATTTTGCTCAAGGTGGATATTGTTGAAGTTTGATCCGAATTCGTATCATATCCATGTATGACACTTTATCGCCTCATTCCAGATGTGGTATGACCGATGTCAAAGGCATATGTAAGCTGTATCAGACGTGGTGTCAATATGTAGCAATCGACCCTGATTCAGTTTTTTCTGTGTGTGACTCATCATCCTCACCCTATATATGTACTTCTATAGTCCATAGGAAGATCAAGAGCATCATTGTAATATCTCTTCATATAGTGAATTTCATCTTCGTGCGTCTGTAGTTTTTTCACATAAGGGTTTTCATGTTAAATTTGTGTCTCCCGTTGTTTTGATTATTATTTTTATCATATATTTTATAACAAGGTTGATGCGATATTCTAGATGATTGATGGGGGTGGGAGCACATAATCAGTTCTAGCTGTATCGTGTCTTTGGAATTGCATGGAATCACTAATTCTAGTTCTAGGTGGCAGCGAAACAACCTCATTAATAGAATCAAATTTTAATTCCATGATTCCAAGATCAAGCCCAACGGGATGTTATGAATTTTCACTGGAAATTTTATGTGCTTCGTTGTTGAAATATCTAGTGTAAACTACTCTTTCCTTTTTTTTTTTACTTTTTACGGTCTCTGAGATGCGACTTTGACTGCTATTTTTTTTATAACTTTACGCTAAGATATGCTAATAAAATTATAATATCATGAAAGTATTTTACCCATAAATCTAATGATATAATTTCCGTATAGCTAATCTAGATAATTTTGAATTTATTAGTGGGTAAACTTCAAAAAATTTGACAGCATGGATTCTAGAAAATCATGTAGAAAAGAATGTTGGGAGTATTTTATTGGGAACTTGTAAACCCGAAGATGGGCCACCGGATTGGAAGTGTACGATCAAGATGTCAAATGTACTTTCTTGACATGAAGCCCCGGCCCCCATCATGTACATTTGCACCCGACCTCAGTCCTGGTCCCTCGCCAAATGTGCGACCACACGACCTAGCCTTTGAAAAGTTTGATGGCAGCGGTGAAGGAGCAAGGAACCAGTTGGTGTTCGTACACGGGATGGAGCACGAGACCATCTACTTGGTGGGGGCGCGGACGCCGATGGGGGCGGCGCTGGCGCTGCAACGAGATGGCCGACATCTCCCTTGGAGCATCGGACTCCATGTGCGGCAGCCTTGCCATGGACTCCGGCAATGATCCCGTTCTGTACCACCTCCGCCGTCATGTATTGGTCTCCATGGGCGGCAGGTTTGGTACACTGCTTGGAAGTTGTGTAATCTGTGTTTTGAATCTCACTTGATTTTTTGCGTGATTTTTGGTAGAACAAGAATCTGGGTGGACTTCTTTTGAGTTGATCGAAGACGCGACCAAAGAAGCACCTGTATGGACACAAATGTTATTGACATTAAGCAAGTCTGAACATGTAAATAAATTTTAAGCAAGTCTGAAAGGGTTTTGAAGTGAATGAAAAAAAAAGGCCACTCAATCAAGGTGAAATTCAGATTGTACATGGCGTTTATGTCCTTGATTTCACTTCCTAGAACGGAGGCATAGACTTCCACTAGAGATATTAGGTATTGTTAATCCTGTCCTCTGTTTTCTTCACCGATTTTTGTTTAACTCTTCACCCTTGTGCATGTACTTCTAACTTCTAAACCGGAGGCCCTTTCTTTTATATCTTGCAAGAGTGATGCTTGTACTTCGATGGTTTGAAGTACACAAGCAGCTGAATACGTGGAAATGAAAATATCAATGTTAAATTGAAAGAGCAATTTGCACTCAGCAAAACCAAAGTATCCGAGGGATAGGGAGTTCAATGTTTAGGCTCAGGAGTCAGGATCAGTACAAGGAACACGCAGAAGAATTTGATGCCTTAGTTAGTTTTGAAACAGTACATTTGATATCTTCTGAACTTATGACCTAGAGTTCATAGTCAGATTGCAATGATTAGCACTTAGATCAAAACAGGAGGTCCGGAACCATTAGTACTAGTCAATTTGTCCAATTTGTTTTTGTACACAATTGGCAATCCGACGTTGGTACAGAAACCTGGGCCTCCGTGCCCTTGCGAACCGTGGCTGGAGGAGGTTTTCGGAGGGAGGACTAGCGCCGGACGAAATCACCGTAGCTCAGCCACACACCATCACCTTCGAATCACAACCTCGGAGTCGCCAGATGGAGGAGCCATACAGGAGCAGCACAGACTGGTGGAGGTCGTCGGAGGCAGGAGCTGCGCCGGTGCAAGGTCGTCGGATGCAAGAGCTGCGCCAGTGCAAGGTCGTCGGAGGGAGGATCCGCGCCCCACAAACCTGCCGGAGCTCAACCCACGCCGTCGCCTCCAAATCACCTTAACACTCGCTCGTGCTGGAGTCAATTTGGGGCTGGTACATTGGAAAAAGTCAATCGAAGGTCCTTCAACTCTTCACTTGGCCTAATTTTTATCCATCATCTACAAAACTGGTTATAACCTGCCTTCGAACTTCGAAAACAGAGCAACCAAGTTCCTCCTGCTTGTCCTCGATGGTTTGGACAAATGTTCACCACGTGTGTTGTTTGGACAGACTCGACGTGGCGGACGTAGCTGACTGGGATCCCTAAATAGGTGGACGAGAGGCCGCACTACCCACTGAGCTCACCGACGAACGAACTGGCCCCTGCGTGTATGTCAGTTCATCTCTCTCTCTCTCTCAGTTCTCAATTTAGAAATCCAGATCGGGGGCGGCCTAGATCTTCATTCTTCAGGCTTCAGCCATTTACTGATTTACACATTTACTAGCCAGCCAGAGGATTAAAGCATTAGTTATTTAGTTTATGTTGAACTTATTGACCTGTTGGCTACAGACATGGCCCATGTGTGTTGTTTTATCATGGTTTTGTGTAGAGTTAGTAGAGATCACTCAGATCAGTAAACATTTTCAGATGTATTTCCCTTCTTTTTCAGCGTGTGCTTGATGCGTTGTTCCCCTCAGTTCTTGGAGGAACAAGTGCTATTCCTAATTTCCTAGAGCTTTTGGTTGTGGAAAAACTATCATTAGTCAAACACTTTCCAAGATGATCATTATTTTTCCATTCCTTATAGATCCAGTATTCCTGTTGTTGACTTGTGAGTTGTGACTGAGAGATGCTGAATGGACCTATGGTTCTGTGATTTTCATGCAGGTTCATTAGACAAGTTGAGCAAGATCTTGAGCAAATTTGTAGACATTGTTGGCTTTTATGAGCCATTCGAGCCAGCCCTACGAAGTGGTGAAGCTATCAAACATTTCAAGGTAATGACCGTGCAAGAAGAGCTGGCTCGCGTAGTAGTACTCATCATTTTCCTCAAGAACTCCACTGGGATGACCACCTTCATCAACTCTTTCATTTCGTCTTTGGACTGGCTCATGAGGCGCGAAGTTGCAAACACAGTGGTAACACTATGCCCTCTAAACTACTCGTACAAGTCAACGAAGTAGTCAAGCTACATGTCATGGTACATCTTCCTCGGTTTCTTTGCTTCTGGAGACTCTGGCACAAATTGGGAAACCGGGTGCTTCCCCTTAGCTACGGTCGACAAACCACTCCTACTGCCTCCAGTGGGGAGGTCGGTCGCCTCGATGTCCCGCTGCCCAAAGGCTGGCTCTTCACTAGGCATATGCGAGTCCACATTGATGCAAAGCATGTCCTGGAACAGTCTCTTTAGGAATTTCACCTCATGTGGGAGAGGTGCTTCATGGAATTTCATGATATCCACCATACTCTGTAAAGAATACAAACTGAGTGATCATGAGTGCTTCGCCAACCATCACAGAGTCAAATGCAAAGAAGATGCCAAATAGAATGAATAGTTTCACCTTTGATTGTTCCTCCCACCACTTGATGTCGGCAGCAATATTGCCTATCCTCATATTGATTCTAAGGCCGATAGATAGCAGCTTGAGGGTCTTCCAATGAGCCAAATCCCATTTGACCACGTTCTACTTGTTTTTCATTTGCTTTCGAGTGTACTGATGGCAGGTGCATGTTAGGGTGATCTCAGGCATTTGCCCCAACGGCCAAATGCCAACCCCTTGACCGCACCCTGATGGGGGGCGCCCAGCACAATTGGCTGGTGGGCCCCTGTCGCCAGCGCCACATAAATAGAGGTGGGGGCCGAGGCGGCACGCACGACGAGGTTCACCGTGCCGCCACAAACCCCACCGACAAAACCCTAATCCGATCTGAGAAGGGGGCGCTCCAGCGACGGGAAGTTCCACCGCCGCCATCTCTGCCACCGTTCGCCGCCGCCAGGGAGATCGCCGCCGCCAGACGTCGCTCCTTCTTCCCCGACCGTCGCTGCCCGTGCGTAGACTTCACCGACGAACCGCGATGGCCAACCCCTCCTCCTCTACATCGGATGGTTGGTACCCCTAACTCTCTCCCTCTCTGTTTCTCTCACGAACCCGAATAGAAACCCCGCTAGATCTAAACCCTAGGAGATCCTAAAGCCTTTCTAACATTGGTATCAGAGCTACCCTAGGCATAGATCTAGATGGGGAAAGAAAGAAAAGAGGGGAAGGACGAACCCTAACCCTAACCTGAACCCTAACCCTAGAAAAGAAAAGACTGGGACATACCTGGCCGTCGTCGTCGCTGGCGTGCGGGAGACCGATCGGGCCGTGGCTCGCGGGCGCTCCACGTGCGGGCCACCGACGACGCGCGGGACAGATCCGCGCAGCGCGCTCGAAGGCGCGCCGACACGAGCCGCTGACGGCGCGCGCGCTCTCTCGGGGAGCGCGCACGCCGCGAGAAGGCCCGCGATGGCGCCGGTCTTCTGCTCCTTCTCCGTGGTGGGCGAGGTTGCCGCCGCGTTCGTTCGGCGCGAGGCGAGAGAGGAGAGGAGAGAAGTGAAGCTAGGGTTTTGGGCGCCCGCCGCGAGCTGGTTTTGATCGGCGAGCAGCGCTCGGCCGTCGGATGGCGACGACGGCGAGATCGCGCCAAGCGCGCGGGCTTCTTTTGGCCCAGCGAGCGAGGAAATCCCGCCGAGCCCAGTTGCGGCGGCGCGGCGGCGGCGCGCGCAGCGCGCAGCTGCGCTGGTTTGGGCCGCCTTGGGCGTGACTACGGCGAGAGGCGAGTGAAGCGTAGCGTTCGGCGCGTGGCGAGCGCGCGCGAGCGCGGTGAGCGCGCGCGCCGTGGGCGTGGCCGGGTGAAACGAGCCGATTTGACCGTATGAACAGTAAAATCCTGAAAATGTTTTTTTATTGATTTTCAGAAGCATTTTTTAGTGAATTTGAATGCAATTTGAACCAAAATCTCTGTAAATTTTTGCACCAACGTGTTAATTTTTCCAGAGATTGATGATTACTGATATAATGCTACGTATAATGAATTATTTTAGAATAATTACAGTTTCCGCTGCAAAAGTTAATGTTGATTAATTTTTCATTATTAAATTCGAACCAACGGGAGAATTTAATTTTGGAAAAATAGATATAATTTCCAGAGATTTATGATATTGTTATTTTCGACCAGCGTTGATAATAACAGTATTATAATTTTTAATTGATGATTTTATGCATTATTTCTATTTACCAACGGTGATGTAGATTTAATGTATAGATAAAATTGATTTAATTGTATGTCGTATTTTTACCAACGTTGGAAATAAGGCATATAATTTTCTTTATTACGTTCTCACTTTATTTGAACTATTTTCAGTGGATACAACTTGATGAGTTGTATCGGAGAGATTCCACTCTCAAAGGAGATAATTATGGAGAGTGGAAGAAAAGATAGACTTAGCGTTTATCTTGGTGAGGTGGGTGGGTCCTCACTACAAAGACGTCCCATTGAGCCTATGGCACGGTGAGGATCAAAATGAGGATGATCTTGCTTGGCAGAAAAGACAGAGGGATCATGCTCCCTTACAGATGTCTTATGACCTTGAGCATAAGAAATGGACCACAGCCAACAAGAAATGTATGGCTGTGATAAAGAACACAATTGAGCCTGCAATTGTGAGCTCAATCGCAGAGTGTGACACTGTCACAGAGTACCTTGATAAAATAAAGAGTCGGTTCACTGGCTCTTCAAAGACTTATGCTACACAGCTGATTAAGCAGCTTGTGACTGAAAGGTACTCTGGTAATGGCAGTGGTATAAGAGAGCACATACTAAGGATGAGCAACTTGGCATCCAAATTTAAACCAATGGATTTGGCTCTCAAGGATGATTTCCTTATTCATTTGGTTTTGCTTCCTTTAGAAAGAGTTTGACACTTTTGTTGTCAACTACAATATGCAGACAGAAATGGGACTTGGAAAAGTGCATAGCTATGTGTGTGCAAGAGGAGGAAAGAATTAAATCCTCACATGGTGGTTCTATCAACTATGTGAAGGATAACAAGAAAAGAACTTCAACAAGATAACCCCTTCTCAAAGAACAAGGAAAAGTCTCGTCCATTAGCCTCAACAGAATAAGTTTCTGTGTAGACAAAGATCGGTGTCTTCATTGCAAGAAGACAGGACACTACAAGAAGAACTGTCACGATTACTTAAAGATGATAATGGCAAAGAAAGGTGAGAACATTATTACCTATATAAATGAATCCTGTATGTGCAATATTGAAATCCACTTGGTGGATTGACTCGAGAACAACTGTTCATGTTGCTAATTCTTTCTGATTCCGTTCAACGAGGACTACGCAAAGAAAAAGAAAGATGCATTAAAGTCGCAAATGGAGTCCAAGCTAAAGTTGAAGCCGTTGGCGATCTTTCATTAGAGTTAGCTAATGGCTTCACTCTTTTACTTAGAGATGTCCTTTATGTTCCCTCTTTACAAAAGAATTTGATTAGTGTTTCAAATTTGGACAATGATGGTTATGATTGTAATTTTGGAAATGGCAAGTGTGAAATAATGTTTAATAAAGAACGTATTGGTCTTGCCATCTTACAAAATGAGCTTTATTTGTTATCATTATGTGATGATGTGAATGTCGTATGCGATAATGGGAACGTCGCGTGCGAGAAAGTGATTGAATCCTCATCTACGAATGTAAACAGGAAACGAAAGAGAACTCTAGATGAGTCGTCGAAATTATGGCACTGTCGTTTAGGCCATATTTCGATAGGGAGAATAGAAAGACTAGTTAACAATGATATTCTTCCTCCATTAGAGTTCTCCGACTTAGAACAATGCAGAGAATGCATTAAAAGAAAATATGTAAAGAAAATTAAGAAAGACGCCAAAAGAAGCACAGGAGTTCTACAAATAATTCACACAGACATTTGTGGTCCTTTTCCTGTGAAAAGTGTGGATGGATATGACTCGTTCATAACATTCATGGATGATTACTCCCGTTATGGATATATTTATCCAATCAAAGAAAGAAATGAAGCCTTGGATAAATTCAAGATATTTAAGGCTGAAGTTGAAAACCAACACGATTTAAAGATTAAGATAGTCCGATCGATCGTGGGGAGTACTACGATCGACATACCCCATATGGACAAGTTCTGGACCTTTTGCGAGGTTTTACGGGAAAATGGCATAGTGGCCGATATTCTACAGGCGAACCTCGGCAAAATGGAGTAGTGAAAGACGCAACCGCCACGATGGATATGGTGCGAAGCATGATGAGCTATTCCACACTCCCATTGAGTTTATGGATGGAGCGTTGAAAACCGCCATTCATATTCTCAACAAAGTGCCTAGTAAGTCGGTGCCCAAAACAAATGCGAGTTGTGGACAGGAAGAGTTCCCTCACTAAACGACTTACGTGTGTGGGGGAGTCCTGCTGAGGCTAAAGTATTTAACCCAAACCTTGGGAAGCTTGATCCCAAAACAGTAAGTTGTCATTTCATTGGCTACTGAAAAGTCAAAAGGTTTTCGTTTCTCTTGTCGACAGATATACAAAGTTTGTAGAAACGAGACACGCTGTCTTCTTAGAGGATGAAATGATGAGGGGAGCATGGTAGCTCGAGAGATTGACCTTGAAGAGAAGCGGGTGTATCGCCCACTCCGATGATTCAAGAGTCATTCTTCACACTACTGCTTTGTCATTTGCACCGACGGTGCAAGACAACTGTGAGTGCCGACTGTTATTGTTCCTCCTGTGGCAACAATGAATGATAATGAGGAACTGTTCTTGAGATCCTATAGAACCTATTGCCACAGATGAGGGGAGCAACAACGACCTCAAGCAGAAGATGTACCAAATGAGAAGGCCCAGGAGGTCTCAAAGAGTAAGAAGATCAGCTATTTCGATGATTATCAGATTTATCATACTGAGGAATTTCAAATGGAGGATGATCCCACCTTATTTGAAGAAGCCATGAGAAGCGAAAATTCTTCAAAATGGTTTGAGGCCATGGAAGAGGAAATGAGGTCCATGAAGGCTAATAAAGTGCAGGACTTGGAAATTATTCCTAAAAGAGCCAAAGCAGAGAGGTCAGTAAATGGGTCTACAAGACAAAGCTTGACTCCCAAGGGAATGTAGAAAGATACAAAGCGCGACTTGTGGCAAAAGGCTTTACGCAAAGAGAAGGGATTGATTACATTGAGACATTTTCTCCAGTCTCATGTAAAAATTCCTTCAGAATCATAATGACATTAGTAGCACATTATGATTTAGAGCTACATCAGATGGATGTAAAGACGACATTTCTTAATGGGGATTTGGAGGAAAATGTTTACATGGCACAACCGAAAGGTTTTGTCGTGGAAGGAAATGAAAGAATAGGATGCCGCCTAAAGAAATTGATTTATGGGTTAAAGCAAGCTTCAAGGCAGTGGTACTTGAAGTTTGTGAAGACAATAAGAAAATTTGGGTTTAAAGAGAATGTAGAGGACAACTGTGTTTATGCAAAGTTTAAAGATGGGAAGTTCATCTTCCTAATCCTGTATGTGGATGATATCCTACTAGCTAGTAGTGGTGTCAATCTGCTACTGGAGACAAAGAAGTTTTTGTCCTCAAACTTTGATATGAAAGATCTTGGTGAAGCTTCGTTCGTTCTAGGGATCGAAATTCACCGGGATAGAAACAAAGGGACATTGGGACTATCGGAAAAGACATACATAGAGAAAATCTTAAAGAAATTTGATATGCATAAATGTAGTCCTTCACCTGCGCCTATAGTCAAGGGCGACAGATATGGGGATTTTCAATGTCCCAGGAACCATATGAGATCGATCAAATGAAAGCGGTTCCATATGCTTGGTGTCGGAAGCTTACGGTATGCTCAAGTATGCACACATACGACTTAGCGTTTGTTACCGGGTTACTTGGCGATTCGAGCAATCTGGAATAGAACATTGAAATTGATAAAGAAAGTCTTGCGTTATTTGCAAGGAACAAAAGGCCTCATGATGACATCTGAAGATCGATTCACTCCATATAGTGGGGTATCTGATTCGATTATGCGGGAGATGATAGAAAGTCGACATCCGGATATGTGTTCACTCTCGCTGGAGGAGCTATATCGTGGAAAAGCTCAAAGCAAACCGTCACTACATCGTCCACAATGTATGCCGAGTTTGTAGCATGTTATGAGGCTACGGGGCAGGTGAACTGGCTAAAGAAGTTTATACCCGGTTTGAAAGTGGTTGACGACATCAATAAACCACTTAAGTTGTACTGCGATAATGAACCCGCAGTAACGTATGCCCACAACAATAAGTCAAGTGGTGCTGCTAAACACATTGACATAAAGTACTATGTTGTGAAAGATAAAGTTCGGCATCAAATTATAAATCTTGAGCATATAAGTACCGCAAAGATATTAGCGGATCCGCTTACTAAAGGCTTACCACCCAACGTGTTCAGAGAACATGTAACCGGCATGGGTTTAAGGGAAAGCCTATGATTCCTAGACTAAAAGATGGCCCAAAAGATTAAAGTAACTATTTCAGAACAGAGAGGTGTATTGTAGCTGTTAAATCTATCGGCGATTGACCGTGACGATGAGACATGTTCTATGCACTAATCTGCGATGAAATGAGTAAAGTCAAAAGTAATTAAAGTTAAAGCATAGATTGAGATCAAGGGGGAGAATGTTAGGGTGATCTCAGGCAAGGATATACGCTTATTCACATCACATCCTAAAGCCTTTCTAACAGTGCACTCTTCAAACTTGTGCACCAGGTTATTGTACCCATTAGCATTGAGGTAACCCTGTGGCCGATTGTGGGCGTTGATTTCTTCCAAAAAAGCGCAATGAAATGGCGGTGGCTTCATCATCATAGCTTGTGATGCTTACGTGGTTGTCGCCCATCTAAGTGCCCATGGCAAGGCTAGACGGGAATGGCATCGACAAGGGAAAAAGAAAAGATGGTTAGATGAAGGGGAAAAGAAACCAAACGGGAAGCCAATGCCTTGTGTTCTCACTCAGCAGAAGAAACAGTTGTGCACTTGGCCGGCAAGGACCAACAAAGACAGCAATAACGACAATAAGAAACAAGACATGCGCGTCGACAAAATCAGTGACTAGCACATGCAAATCATCCGGCAAAACATGCATTTAAACATGCAAATCAGTGACCCGATTACATTCATATCTACAGCTCAGGGACAACTGCGAGGCGGAGGAGGGGCCCAGGAGACGACAGCACAACCGATGTGGATGGAGAGGAGGGCACGACCGAGGGGGGTGGGCGACCACGGCGTGGATGATGTGCTCGGATCCATGAGGACAGGATGCGGTGCAAGCAGCGGCGCGAGCTCTAGTCAACGCAGATCGAATAGCCGGGCAGTTGTGCCCACCAAATGGCGATGGCGACGATGAGCCCCGCGCCAAATCGAGGCAGGGTGAGCAGATCTAGGGGCGGGCAGAGCGGTCGCTATGGGAGAACGGGCAAAGTGGGTGTTGGCCCGTGAAACATATCGCTTCGGTAGACGCAACCTTCACGTTGTGAAAAGCAAACCATTTATATTAACTTTTGGTTTCTCTAAACAAAAACAGAAAACAAAAATCAATATAAACATCCCTTAAACAAGGGCCAAATAGGACTATAGGAGATGAAGCCAAATAATGGAGTCATCAGCGTAAGCAGAAGATGCGAGCAATTAATTAGCTTCTTTCCTACCTTACCATTACATGGACAAAACATATATACTGAGAGGAGATAGGTCAAATATATATATATATTCTAGTGGTTGCCAACCAGCCTGCCTCTCAGCTGATGATGCACAATGATTTCCACTGACTACACCACTGCCAGCTGACGGGGCATTTGCAGTGAAAGTTCCAAATGAAGGTGAGATGAGAGGTTTTTCTGGATTTCTGCCCATAGGCTTGGCCAACAAGCTCATGTTCCTGAAAATGCCCCCCATCACCTTTTCGGAAGAACCTGACCGAAAAATATGAGCCGGGTGGTTCCATAATTTCTTTTTTAGACTAATTGTAATAAAATACGGATCTATACAATTTGAAGTGACGAATACTGAAGATTATAAGATAGCTCAACAGTTAAGACCGACCGATGGTTTCTTAATGGGCCATCAAGGTTTGGGCCTCTTGGAGTGCGGGAGAAATGGTGGGGATTCTCTTACGAGAGCTAACTCCTCCAGCATTCTACCTCAACGCTAAAACACTACCATAGCAGTGACAACGTTGTCTGATGGTTTGTCCTCATCCTCGTCGTTTTCCTCTGACGTTCTACCTTTGCCTGTTTTATTCATGCAAGGGATTGAAGAGGTAATCAAAGAAAATTAGGCTACATAACCACCCGATCTTGGGTTAATTCTTTTACATGAAAGGCTTGAGCAAGCCAAGTGGAGCTTAATATAATGATGGGGAAAAAGATGCGAGGAGATGAGACATTGCCGCTCCAACCACCATAAATATGTCGGCCTGCAACAGCAAATCCATCTTAATTATTCGACGGGCATTTTCTACCACTCTTACCACGTGGATGGTAGTTACCCACAATACAATGCCCTAGCTTCCAAAGCAACTATACGGCATTGTACTTCTGCATAAGCTTAAACTACCCACTAATAACCAACAATTTATGTACCCATCATCAATATACAATCACTAGTACTATGCAAATTGGTTCTTTGAGATAAAAAAATTACACTTTTTTTCACAGCTGTAGTACTGTACAAATCTGTACAGGCAGTAGGCCTGAAAATAAAAAAGATGCAGAAGTACAGTGATCAGTGAGTGAGTGGCCATTTCCTGAAGAAACCAATCCATCAATGGTGCCTGCTGAAAGAACAGGAATGAATACTAATCAAACGGAACAGCAGAAACAATTAATCCACATGCTACAGCTATTAACAAAAAAGTTCCCGATGTCCCATAGATATGTTTGCAACCACCGATTTCAGTTTCGGTGATGGAATGAAGTGTGTTCTGGATCTTCAAATTGCATTAATTTTTTTTTTGGTCCGAGATTTTCCTGTGTTTACGAGGGGGTTGACCTGGATGCGCATTTTGCTCCCCTAATTTGGTCAGTACATGATACATCGATCAGTATGCACATTGCATAGTGATATTTTTTAAAAGTTAGGCAAAAATCAGCCAAAATTCATCAAAAAAACCAAAATTGGCAGCCAAAACTTTAGTACTAACCAAATGGCAAATATGATAACTAAGATTATCTGTATTAAAAGTCTGATACGGCAAGCTTAAGTATAGACACTACGCACAAACTTGACTTCACGAGAGCGAGAGTTCAGCTTACCGGTAGTTCAGTGGTCGTATTAGTATGACCGAGTGGCTGCAACTACGAGTACTTGGCAGAGGTGTACGGCCAGCGTGAGAATAATTATGCCAAATGCTATTCCTCCCCAATCATCTCGACAATCATTTTCTACTTGACAACAGATCGATTATACAGAAAAGTGATAATACATGAGTAAAAATGGTATTATTCGCGTATGAAAATAATAGTGTTCGCGTTTAACTTGTACAGAAATATTTATTGGTCCATTATGCTGAGAGTGGCATATCATTAGTACTATGAGAAGTGTGATATCTACAGTGATTGCTCAGGTTCTTGTTGCAAAAGCGTAGATGCTTACATAACCTTCTTTGGAAGTAATTGATAGCTTGTGTCATCAATGATATCGTATAGGTTAGCTGGATTGTAAGGATCAATGATGTTCAAGCTCTATGGTTTTATTTTTCCTACTCTTTTTTTTTTTTTGCGAGGGATTTTTCTGACTCTTCTATGAGCATGTCATCAATTCTAGCTATGGGCAATTCTGTCATTGTTAGAGTTGCTAAAGTTTCAAATAGTAATCTTGCGTAAGCAAGTAGGTGAAATAACAAAATAGTCAAAATGATTAGCAAAATTTCTAGTTGGTTACGGTGATTGCAGTAACAATTCCATAGGCTAATGCGTAAGTGGAAATAAAGAAAACATTTTCTATGGTCCGAAAAGAATGTCGTTTTTTACATGTCCGTCACCAATACACAATTTTGACTTAAAATTTGTTGTTATACTTCAACAAAATTTATGAAATTATATTATCAGTATCGGTAGCATATATTTTTGTAGTATAACAGCAAACTATATCAATAAATACTTACAAATAAACCAATGGTGAAACTTGCACATAAAACGATACGCCAGCATCATTTTCAGACCAGCCAGAGTAGCAGTCTGAGCCAGTATATGTACACCCGGACTAAGAATAAGCTCTAATATACTTGCAGAAACAAAAGAAATAATGAAACGATAGATTACCACACCTTGCACACTAATCTCCCCATGTTTACCAATACTATCATTGCTATTGTTGCAAACCATTCATGTCATGGGAGACAACCACAAGGAGTGCCCTGCAAAAGAAAAAAAATCGATATGAAAAACGGAATAGAAAATCCGCAACATGCTCTCCATGACAGCTCATCTGTTATTTTAGGTTGTGACTGATAGCTTTTAATTGTGGTTGATATTTTTTGTCTATATTTTTTAAGATAGCTATGGACAATGAAAGTACCGACACGAATAGCACATATAATTATAGATTCAGAAAATTATTTGAAGAGTCTGTTTAAAAAAATTGTCCATTCATTGTGATTTTCGAAGAAGCAAAAAAACAAAAGACCAGAAGAGCCTATCAGCAGGCACTCCTCACTGTAATCCACCCAAATTGCAATGGCCTCCCTTCTTCTACGCTTTGAATTGTGCTGTGCCGTACTGAGCTTTGCTTGGCTGCTTCTTGTCTATGATCTCCACCGACCACCTCCATGCATGCAAAGCAGCAGCAGCAGCAGCCTCGTTACTTCTCAGTACTCCACTAGCTCTCTCTCTCTCTTCTACCTTCACCCCTTGTCATTCTCACTCTACCATGGAGGAGCGCTAGTACATTACCAGTACGGCAGTACTACTACCATTTCATCAAGAAAACATCTGTTCTGCATTTATTGGTTAATTTGCCCCTGGAATTGCCATCACACCAACCACTAGCCAAACCATCTCTCTCCTCACTTTCCCCCCAGCAAATCCAATCTTTGTAACCACATTGTTTGCTGTCCCCAACATCCTTCTTCCCTTTTGCATCCAATCAGCCACCCAAATCCACTTTGTTTCATCTTCTTCTCTCTCCATCTCAGCACTCCGCCTTGTCCAGAAACATAATACCCTTCTCACTGCATTCTCCTCTAAATCCAGTCCACTGTATCCATTCTCTGCAAAGCTCCAGCCTTTACCACTGTTTGCTCTGCAAAACCCAATCTTTGCCGCCCAATTCTGCTCAATATCCGTCGTACTTGCCTCCATTTCTGTGCAAAATTCCGAGCTCGATGTTGTTTGCGGCTTAATTCTGCTCAAGAACCCGAGCTTGCCGCAGAGATCCCACCAATTCGCAGGAAGCAAGAAGCGGTAGGCTAGTGCTCGTGCTCCGGCAGCTCCCATGTCGGACTCGGAGCTGTCGCAGAGCACGGTGGTGTTCGGGCTCCACATGTGGGTGCTCGTCGGCATCGGCGTCGGCACCGGCTTCGTGCTGTTCCTTGTCCTCCTCTCCGTCCTCTGTCTCCTCGCCTCCCGCCGCCGCCGGCGGCGGAGGCCAACCACCCCCGTCCACCACCTCCCCACCTCCGCCCCTCCCAAGAACCCCACGAAGGCTAAGGCGCCCAAGAACATCCAAGGAGTCCCCTCCCACGCCGCCGCGGCGAAGACGCAGCTCGCGCAGGTGCTCCAGCTTCCCACGCCGGCGCCGTCTCCAGAGTCCGTCCAGATCGCGACCGGCAAGGAGCACCGCATCACGTACCCGGACCAGCCGCACCACAACCACCGGAGCAGCGGGCCGTCATCGCACGGCAGCAGCGAGAGCCGTAGCGGCGGGGGTGGTGCCGCGGACCACGCGCCGCCGGCGGTGCCGGAGGTGTCTCACCTCGGGTGGGGCCACTGGTACACGCTCAAGGAGCTGGAGACCGCGACCGGGATGTTCGCCGACGAGAACGTGATCGGCGAGGGCGGGTACGGGATCGTGTACCATGGCGTGCTCGAGAACGGCACGCAGATCGCCGTCAAGAACTTGCTCAACAACAGGTACCGTACTACCAGTATAAGTCAACTCCGTGGACTGAAAATTTTACTGTAACTTGGCATTGGTATGTGAGGATGCTGTTTAGCTGCTTCAGTTTGGAGTAGTTTGGACAATGTTGAAATGCCTTTGATTGTGTGATTGCCATGGCTACGGGTTATTCAAGAACATGCTCGCATCTTGAATACGTGGGTGCTCCAAATTGAGGAGCCTGTGCGTAGCAGTTCACATTTGTTATTCCAAATGGGGAAGCTTGTTTCTTACAATTCAGTTATGTTTGACAGCTACAAGCTCCGGTTGGTTTTGAGATGTACAGTTTAGCAAGAGGATTGAATTCTTTACGAATTCATATGTCTGGCTTTCTATAATGTGTTGCTGGAATTTAGTAAATTTGTATGCTTGACTTGTTAGGGGGCAGGCGGAGAAGGAATTCAAGGTGGAGGTTGAAGCGATCGGGCGTGTGCGACACAAGAACCTGGTGCGTCTTCTGGGATACTGTGCTGAGGGCAATCAGAGGTATAATCTTGTATATGCACATTATTTTGTTACCTTGTTGAGTTCTAGAATCAACAAGTTTGTAATGTAATTGTTGTTACATGGTTCTTTTTAGGATGCTTGTGTATGAGTATGTTGATAATGGGAACCTGGAGCAATGGCTCCATGGGGACGTTGGACCCGTAAGTCCTCTTACATGGGATCACAGGATGAAGATTGTACTGGGAACAGCAAAAGGGTGTGTGCCGTTCAGCTCATTGCTGTAGTTACTGAACCTTGCTGTCATTTTATTTAGTTATCCAAATGTCTGCTAGGTTAATGTATTTGCATGAGGGGCTTGAGCCAAAGGTGGTTCACCGTGATGTCAAGTCAAGCAACGTCCTTGTCGATAAGCACTGGAATGCTAAGCTTTCTGATTTCGGCCTAGCAAAGCTCTTAGGCTCAGAGCGGAGCTATGTCACTACGCGAGTCATGGGAACTTTCGGGTTAGATTCTATGCACTACACTGGTAGCATAAGCTGGGTGTAACTAATGGTTACTAATTTTCTTCTTGTTCATTACAGATATGTTGCTCCAGAGTATGCAGGGACCGGAATGCTGAACGAAACAAGTGATGTATATAGTTTCGGGATTTTCATTATGGAAATAATATCTGGTAGGGTACCGGTGGATTATAACAGGCCACCAGGCGAGGTTAGTCATGGCTGTGCATCCTTATATCCAGTGCTGTTTTATGAGCTTTTTGACTGCACTTACTAAATCTGCAGATCAATCTTTTCAGGTTAATTTAGTTGATTGGTTGAAGACGATGGTAAGCAACCGCAATTCTGAGGGGGTGGTGGATCCAAAGATGCCTCAGAAGCCTACTTCTAGAGCACTAAAGAAGGCTTTGCTAGTTGCGTTGCGATGCGTGGACCCTGATGCTCGTAAGAGGCCAAAGATTGGACACGTCATTCACATGCTTGAAGTTGATGATTTCCCATATAAAGATGTGAGTCACAAAAGGCATTCATTCTTTAAATAAAATTTGAGTGCTTTTGAATTGTCGGTCAATAGATTTTGCTTGTCTATAATTATCAGCTGTGAATCAAGGACATACAATGCCTATTATGTGGAGTATGATATGCTATGGACCTGCTTTTTTTAGATTCAGTACTTCTCTTTAAGTTTGAATAAACTATCCCTATTGGTACTTCTTTCATGTGTGGTTACAGTTCCTTTTGATCATACACTGCTGTAAATCTGAGTCATCCGTCCCACCCCCAACCACCCAAAAAAACTCACTTGTTCTTTGTTTGCACGATACATGTTTTCAGCCACTTTTTTTGTTAGATTTTACCTGCTCTAGTTTCCAGCAAAACCTTTATTCATTTGACTTACTCTCAAATATCTATTCCATTCGAACTAGTCCTATATAGGACAATCAACATCTCCAAATCACTTCATCTGATTGCATTTATTTTTTATTTTGCTTAATGTGTGCTTCATTTCAGGAACGACGAGGTGGTAGAGCTCCAGCACAAGCAAGATTGCCCCAAAAACCGACGGGTGAAACAGGCGACCGTGAGACTGACAGTAGTGGGAACAACAGTGGCACACAAGCTGAACCCTTCATATGGAGAAACCTAGAGGCCTAGATATTCGTTCGATTGCGAAATCAGAAAATTCCTACGATTTCTGAACAAGAACAATATCCAATGAAGTTGCAAACTGTTCATTTGCTGCCTTCATCAGTTTGGTGGCATCGATGGAGATCAGCACATCATCTGTACATACCAAAGGAACGCGTTAGCCCTAGTTCTTTTTTTCTTGTTTATTTATCCAAGTAGAGAGAATTTGTATGATAAAGCTGTACACTTTAAGTTAACAATGGAGCATTGTTAAATCCATGAAGTAGCTTTGGTTAAGAAGTGGCCAGGTGCTGCATCTATCTATTGCTGAACTTACCATGGTATAATTTTGGATATTTTGTGCCAAGTCAAAAGGTTAGACGTAAATGATTATTCAGATGCCCCACAAATAAACTCTCCTAAATACTATCCTTTTCCTTTCTTTTCCTTATCATTATTAGATCTGTACCATCTGAAAATTAATTCTGTGATCTTTCTGTGTTTCTACTATTCGAAGTTACTCATACTGAAGATTCAATTAATAAGTATGACTAGAACATGCAGTCAGCTGTCACTGATGGCATCTGCATAATTTTATTTATTATTATTATTATTATTATTATTATTATTATTATTATTATTATTATTATTATTATTATTATTATTATTATTATTATTATTATTATTATTATTATTATTTGAAACATGTGAAAAACATGAACTTGGCTGTTCTATGACAAATTACTCATTCTGAAGAGGAGTAAATCATTATATGATTGCAACTCACAGCAATGTTTAATAGAAAATAGAAAAATGTATAGTACCTGTCATCTATACATATCTCTTGTATATATAAAGGGTGTTGTTGCTAGCACCTGGACGTCCGATTCGATGCTAGCGCCGTACGGTCGGCCACAACATTTATCACCATGTATGCAACATTTTTGGTCATATATGCAACAAAATATTTTGACAAAAATATCAATGTTGCACCAATTATTGTTTATTGTTACATACATGAAATCAAAATATTATAGCAAAAAAATGCAACACCGAGAAACATATTATACAACAAAATGTATGTAATTGATTCTCTCATAGAGCAAGAGGACCCAGTGGCAAGGATGCGCGAACTTGGTTAAGGATGAAGCTTTTTCCCTAGCACGTGTGGCCGCAGATGGAGACAACCCTAATGAGGCCCTTGACGGGTTGTAGCGCCACCAATGCCTCTAGGTCCATCCGGAACCTGCCCCGTTCATTACAGTAAACCAGCCACAGCAGCCGCCCACCTCCCCTACCCCTCGCGAACGGCGACCACGACGAGGAGGTGAACGACGGGGTCCATGGCGAGCCGGGGACCAATGGCAAAGTCTCGCCGCCGTCGCCGCCACGGCTTCAGTCCTGCTCCTTGGACGTGCAGCCTCGGAGTTTCAGCATCTTCATCATTGTGGCCTCGTGGGGGAGGATCTTCTCTATTGTGGCCTCGTGGGGGAGGATCTTCTCTAGGGTTGGGGGAAATGGGGTCAGGATGTTCGTGAGAGAGAGAGAGAGAGTGAGAGAAGGGGGAGAATGAGGAATGAGAGGTGGAAATGTCCAATAAAAATATGTGACTCGTACTTATGTACAATAGTAATATCCTATATAAATGTCAAAAACACAAATGCTAGCTTAAATCTTTTCAGTTTTGCTATTGCACAGGAGACTGAAATTTTTTATCTTTCAATCACCTGAAATTACACTCTCAATCAACTGAAGTTGCAGCCCCCTCCATAAAAAACACATGCAACTTTAGATGATTCATCAACTGAAATTACAGGCTCCTTCAAAAAAATCACCTGCAACTTCAGGTAATTCAGAGTGCAATTTTAGATGACTGAAAGATAAAAAAAATTCATTCACCTATGCAATAGTCACTCCCAAATTGTTTTCATTTCAGCATAAGACAGAAATGGCAGTCGGCATGCCATAACCTGGTTTGTTACACATTACACACAAACACGCAAAAAAAAAAGTCGGCATAATCAGCGCTTGACAAGCCTCCAAACTGCCAACAACCAATTGCAAACTCAGATCTTAGTTGTTGTATAAGAAAGAATATCAAGCCAATAATGGCCAGCCAGCACAATGAGAAAAGCTTGAACAAGATGCAAGATGCAAAAACTAATGTGGCGCAATACCTCAAAATAATCCTAGAACGAAAGAAGCAAAAAAAATCAAGGCACCGATTGACCACAAATGCACACCTGCTTCTTGTTTTGTAGAACTCTTAAATGGCACCCATCGCTTTCGTGCTGCCGCCGCTGCCATCAAGCTGATGGGTGGGCCCAGAGACAGGTCAGCTCCTCCTAACCCTAGTCGAGACTCGTCGGCGTGGCCTGACTGTCAGTGTCTACTAGTATCCATGGACAAATTTCTCGTTTCGTCACTTACTTGGAGAGGCAAAGGAAAGGAGGAGGCATGGCATGGCGTTTCCCTTTTCTGTTGGTTTGCTTTCCGCCCGCGGCGTCCGCGTGCGTCGGTGGGTGTCGACGGCGACCGTGCAGCCGCTCGACGGCGACGGCTTGCCTTATGTTTCGTTTCTTGCCATCCTTTTATCCCCTGTGTTGTAAAGTCAAACAATATAGTTTATGTTATTCAGGACTACGGTTAATAGTTTTTATCTATATTTTTTAAGATAGTAACAAATAGTAAAAACGTTAATATAGATGCCTTATATAATTTTAGACTCAAAATGCCGTTTAAAAAATCTATTTCAAAAAGTCATCTTGTTTATTTCGATTTTTAGAGAACTCAAAAGATAAAATTCCAAAAGAACAAAATCGTAATAATACGAAATATGTATGCATCTCAAGCGTCAGATCCTGGAACTCAGTGGTGCAGATTGAGCTAGGTTGATTGTTCTGCACTATTGGAAGTTAGTGTAAAAGGATAAAATAGCTGGAATACTTGATGGATATATTGCTTGAGCCTCATAGAGCATATATATAGAATACAATATGATTTGGAGATCAAGTCAATCTAATATGGATATGAAATATTGCTAGAAATATAGAAGCAACCATATTGGATACAAAGCATCCTAATTGATTATATTCTATCTCTTGCAATCTTGCCAAATATATACTCTAACATCTCCCGTAGTTAGAGTGGTAGCGTCGCAGATGCTCATGCTGGAGAAAAAGCTGACGAAGATGCTCAAATTGTAGTAGAAGCCGACGAGGAGTGCCATTCGAAGCCTTTGGTGAAGATGTCTGTGTCAGAAGATATCAAGAGAATGGTTTGCAACTTGCACTCATTTGCATTCTATTGATCATTTATTTATATATAAGTATATGAGTGTGAACACTCTCACGTTTGAATACTAAGCACTACCTCTAGTAGGAACGTTAGCACTAATGAGAATACTAAACAACAGTTGAAATACACATTAATGGCAATATTAAACAACAATGAAAACACAACTATCCTAGTTGTTTAACACTCCCCTCAATCACAACCGGTGATAATGAGATTGTGCCATAGGATCTTCAGTTGTTGTATTTCAATTGGTTTGGTAAGACAATCAGCTAATTGATCTTGTGATGATGTAAACCGAATCTCCAATGCCATTCTTGCCATTCGTTCTTGGACAAAATGAAAGTCCACCTCAATATGTTTAGTTATGGCATGGGGACACAAGATTAATCTAAATATATGTGGCTCCAAGATTGTCACGCCATAGGACAGGCATTTATGATTGATAAATTCTAAGTTCTCCCAATGGTGACTGTATGCAGATGATTTCTGCTGCAGTATTTGCAAGAGTCTTGTACTCTACCTCAGTATTGGACCTCACCACTGTGGCTTGCTTCCTTGAACTCCATGATATGACATTAGAACTAAAGAAAACCGTAAAACCACTCATTGACATTCTTCCATCTGCTGATCCTGCCCAATCTGCATCAGAGAATGCACTAACCAAACTAGAAGTAGACTTACGAATATGGAGGCCGACACTCACTATGTGTCATACATACCGTAAAATTCTTTTCACCGCTATCCAATGATGTTCAATTGGCATATGCAGAAATTGACACACCTTGTTAACCACATATAATATATCTGATCGTATCAATATTAGGTACTATAAAACACCTACTATACTCATGTATTGTGTTTCTTCTGCAGTTGATAACTATCTACCATCAGACTTTGATAATTTTTCAGTTATCAACATTGGATAAGTTACAGGTTTGCATGATGTCATGTCTGTCCATTGTAGAAGGTCGGTGGAATATTTACACTGAACAAGGACAAGGTCCTCCCTTGATCGATATACTTCAATGCCTAAGAAGTATGAAGATCACCGAGATCCTTGAGAGCAAACTCTGACTGCAATTTCTAAATTAAGGTATGAATAGCCTAAGGAGATGAGCTATTGACAACAATGTCATCAACATAAATCAAAATATATGTGCTCACGCCACTATGATTATAGATGAACAGGGATGTGTCAACTCGGGAATAAACAAAACCAAGTTCTTGTACATAAGAATTGAGTCGAGGATACCAGACATGAGGTGATTGCTTCAACCCATAAAGAGCTTTTGCACACATGATGCGAAAACTATGAATCCTAATAACCCCATGGATGTCACATGGACACATCCTCTTCCAGAATGCCATGCAAAAACATATTATGTACATCCAATTGACGAAGCAACCACCTGCATGACACTACTAATGATAGAACAAGATGAATTGTAGTGGGTTTCAAAACCAAACTAAACGTTTCTTTACAATCAATCATGTACCATTGTTTGGATCCTTTTGTAACCAATTTGGCCTTATAGCATTCAATAAAACCATCAACCTTATTCTTCAATTTAAATACCCATTTGCAGTCAATGATATTACGACTGGTCTGAGATGATACCAAATGCCTTGTCTTGTTCTTTAAGAGTGCCTGATATTCAGCGTCTATTGCCTCCTTTTAATTTCTATCACAAAGAGCATCCTCAAGAGTTGTCGGTTCAGTCACAGCAAGAAATGTGCACCGGGGGCATCATATTGCACCGTGCCGTCGGTCCACATTCTTGGTTGGTGAATGTTCTTCCGTAGCCTTATTTGCATGGGATAAGATGGTGGTACAGGAGGATTAGGTGGTGGAGGTGAAACCGTGCCGAGTTCCACGTCGTGCAGGGACACGTGGAGCAAGTAAAGCTCAGATACATGTGTGGGGCCGATAGGATCCTCCGTGGGACTCGCGCTGGTAGAAGATAGGACATCTTGCATGGGATCTGAGAGATCAACGCCCCTAGGATCTGCACCAGCAACACCCACAGAATCGCCCCTGGGGTCTATCTCCGTATTCTCCCACCTGGAGTCATCGTTTGGATTTGTTATGGGCGAGTCACTTGTAGCCTGCATAGAGGGGAATGATAAATCCGGCTAGATAGCTGGGTTAGATTACACAACAATATTTGAATCAAGTATACCAATACATGTATTAGTCTCCCTACCATCCATACGTCCCACAACTGGAGGGAAATTTACAAAGGCCAAGGGAGGAAAGATCAAAATTTGGCCAAGTAATGATTAATCTGATGGTGGTGATTTTTCATCAGCAAAAGGAAATTATTGTTCATCAAAGACTACATCACGAGAAATATAAATCCTACCTGAAGAGATATGCAAACACTTATAGCCTTTATGAAGAGAGCTATAATTAAGAAAAACACACCATTTAGACTAAAATTAGAGTATTAGAACATTGTATGGACAGAGACAGGGTCAGCATGTACACTCGAAAGTTTTAAAAAAGGAATAGCCGAAGATGTTCCAAAAAAGATAGTCTAGTGGAGTTGAATTCTGTATCGTTCTGCTAGAGAGGCGATTTATCAAGAACATACTATTTGAAATGCCTCGTCCCAAAAACGAATGGGCATGGAGGCGTGGGCGAGTAAGGACAAACCAACTTCTATGATATGGTTATTTTTCTATCAGCTGAGCTATTTTATTGATGAGTATGTGGATGGGAAACATGATAAGTGATTCCAATTTGTTGGAAAAAGAAATTCAATTCTGGTATTCAACTCCCTAGTTGGTTTGCATGTGTAGGATTTTTTTATTTAGAAGGCACTCAACATGAGTTTGGAATTGGATGAATATGCTATAGACATCAGCTTTACTATTGAGACAATACATCCAGGTGAATTTACTAAAATAGTAGGATCGGAAATGGCAACAGAGGGGGGTGAATGGTGCCTCTTTAAAACACCCCCAAAGTATCCACTAAGAATATCTTCTTCAGTAGCTATAGAAGCTATGAAAAAGAAATCATATGCTCACTGGAAAGCCATTCTGAACAGACACAAGAAGGAGCAAAGAGAAACTGAGCAAATCAAAAGACTACACTGAAAATGGCCTTAAGGCCGGTCTGACCGCCATGGCTGGGCCGGTTAGACCGTCCTTGTAGCACCGGTTAGACCACCGTGCTTTGGCCGGTCCGACTGCCATGGCCTGACCAGTCTGACCGGCGGCATCCGAGTGGTCTGACCACTAGGGTTAGCAGTCTGACCGGTCTCGCGAGAACAGAGCAGTCAGCGGTTGTACTGAAACTCTGAAAATACTTAATCTTGATGATTTCAGGGAAATTTGAAGAATGTTTCTTATCTTCTCAGGCCAAAAAAGCAAGACCTGGATTTAAACAGCCACTAGACCTCAGAAACAATAAGATTCATACCAAAGGAGCAAGAAATCAAAACTTGAACAAAAATCTGAAAAATTGACAGAAAATGTGACTAATTACCAAATTTCTTACCATTCTTGAATCTTTTCTTTATGAAACATTGATTTTAGCTAAGCATTGAACTCAGGACTAGAAAGCATAAATCTGAACACCTCTTCTTTAGGAGAAATCAATAAATACAAAAGTGTCCTGCCTTCAAACCCTAATAAATGTAGAGTAGAGTAATTTGAGCGAAGGACAGAGAATTGACAGGAATCAATGAATCTTCCATTTGCTCTTGGGAATGGAATGGCCAAATGGCCTTGAGTATTTTCCCATCACAGAGCAACCAAGGGCCAGCACCTTAAGCAAGATTCACTCAAAAATACAAAGAGGCAAATAGCAAGGGAAAACTAGAAATGCAGACATCTCAAGCAAAAGATAACTCAGATTAATACAAAGAGATTACAACCATCTCAATACATCCCCATACACAATTGAAAAGAGGTTTAATTCATCTCACTACAAGCTTGAGATGGACACACGCAACCACACTCAGCTCAACACAGCCAGAACACACACTAGAACCACACTGCTTGTTTTCTTGCCCTTCTCCAGCCAACTCCCCTCCTCATATAGAGGGAGCTCACATGAGCACACATGCCACAAGGAGAAAATCAAGAAGAGGCAGCCCAAACCCACTCCAAGACCTCACAACCATAAGAGGCAAGAGTCAAAGCTCAGGAAATGGAGGGAAATCAGCCTCTCCACTCCAAACTTGAGTCAATTCTCCAAATTGCCCTCAAGCACCTTCCCGGAAGCTTCCAGCAACCGGCATCCTGACCGTTTGGACCTCAACTCCTCCCTGAGTCTAGTCCCGGTCTGCTCCGCTGCACACGACTACACCCGGCATCCTGACTGTCTGAACCTCAACTCCTCCCTAAGCCTAGTCCCGGTCCACCTCGCGCTACCTGTCGTGTCCACCCGACTCCGACCGACTGGACCTCCAACTCCACCTGAGTCTAGTCCTGGTCTGTTCCGTTGCACACGACTGCAACTGACATCCAACCGTCTGGACCTCTGACTCCTCCCTGAGCCTAGTTCCGGTCCACTCGTCGTTGCCCGTTGTGTCCACCACCGGTAGCTCCAGCTCCGGTTCCTCGTCTCCCGACTCGCAACCACCTCAGCAACCTCGATCATCTTCGGCATCTCTGACCGTCTGGACCTCAACACCTCCTGTGCCTAGTCCCGGTCCTCCTCGCCTCACCATGACCTAGCTCCAAAGTCCTGCAGCCACACAGACAAGCAAACCATCACATAGCACCGCACGAAACAGCATAATCAATATTAGCATTAATAAAAGGTACTCAACCCTAGAATACCCAAAACAAACTCAAACTCTCTAACTCAAGCGTCATTTACTCATCACAAACATGAGGATACATCCACATGGTCTCTCAAAAATCATCAATAAAACTCACATAGTATTTAAAATCACCAAAGAAAGTACACGCAAGCCCCCAAACATGGAAGAATACAAGTTTAAGGGGGTGACGAAGACACATTTTTTGACTGAGGAAAAGGAAGCTGATGACTTTTGCCCTATTGACAAGCATCACAAACAGAGAATTTGTTGGACACATGAAAAAAGGTAAACTGTGACGCTGAAGAATCTAATCTATCACAAGGGACGAGGGATGGCCTAAACGGCAATGGCATTGCTTATGACTATGTTTGATGACAGAAGGGGCCTTCCTGCTATAGCTGAGCTGTTAAGAATGGGCTACAGGCCACCCTTAATGGGACCACGAAGGAGCATCTTCTTCGAAGTACGATCCTTAATGAGAAAATAATTGGTATGAAATTCAAGATAGATATTATTGTTAGCCGTGACTTTATAAATAGATAACATATTTTTATTTGTGTGTGGAACATGAAGAACATTGTTTAGGAACAAGGGTTTATGTGACGTATGAATTTTAGAAGAACCATTATGAGCAATTGGCATACCTGAACCATTTGCTGTATGAACCTAATCTTTGCTAGAGCACCGCTCATGTCTTGTTAGCTCGTTCAATTCTCTGGTGATATGATCAGTTGCCCCAGTACCTGTGTACTAGGGCATGTCAAACCCTGATCCTACGGTGACCTTTATCACTTTGTGCACCTCCTGCTGAAATGCATGATCGAAATGCTAGTAGTATTTAAAAGCCACATGATCGATCTTTCCACACATTCGTAGACAAGCTGATTGTTGGACCCCTTGTTGCCACCATGATGATTGCTGCCACCATAATGATTGTCGTAATTGGTACCTCAGTACTAGTACTGTCTGCGGTCACCACCTCGGTCGTGTCCACATCCACCATCACCATCTTGCCTATGCCTTCCTTGATTACCCTGAGACATCATGTTTACAGAGGGCTAGAACATGAGATTGCTTTGCTCGTGACACATCTCATAGTCTAGCATGTGTGTGTAGAGATTGGTGAGGGCAATCGGCTCAGCCTAGTGGCGACAAATGTCACTAGCACATCGTAAGAGTTGTTGAGGCCGGTGAGAAGATAAATGATAACCTCCTCCTCTTCGAGTGGTTTGCCAGTGACGGCGAGCCCATTGGTAAAGCTCTTGACTTTGTTGAAGTAGTTGATCATCGTCATATCTCACTTCTGAAGCATAGCCAACTGTCGTCAGATTTGCAAAATACACACCCTAGATTGAGTTGCAGACTTACGCTCGAGGGCATTCTAGGCTAAAGCTGATAATGATAGAAACAACACCTGTCCCCAACACCTTCGGCGAGAGGGTGGATAGCAACAGGCTTAGGCATGTCAGATCTCGTTGGAGTCAAACAGTATATGCAAGATTAGGAACCTGTGTGGCTCCATCTTCTGTCGATGCTATAATTAACTAGGGTGGCACTAGGTCAGTTCCTTCTATGCGACCAAGCCACTATGTGCCGCAAAGGACATGAAGAACCTGCGCCTTCCACAATAGGTAAATGCCATGAGACAACTTCACATTGATAGGATTACCAAAGGATGGGTGATCAGTGGATATCAACCTGACGGCTTGAGTGCCGAGCAATCTTAAGATTGACGATCCTAGGCTAGCAAATGTATTTGCAGAGGTTATCATTGGATGGAAAGAGTAGACTCTGTTACCATGTCAAAAGATATCAAGAGAATGATTTGCAATTGGCGCTCATTTGCCTTCTATCGATCATCTATTTATATATAAGTACATAAGTGTGAACACTCTCATGTATGAATATTAAGCACTACCTCTAGTGGAAACATTAACACTAATGAGAATACTAAACAATAGTGCAAACACAAACTAATAGGAATGTTAAAAAAATAGTGAAAACACAACTATCTTAGTTGTTTAATAGTCTGTCGATAAGAGATACCGAAGATGGAGATGAAGCCAAGGTCATTAGTTGTTGATGTTGCTGCGGTAGTAGGTCATGCCGAGGATGAAATCCGTGTCGAGATCGCCGGTGTCAGTATAGGAGAAAATGATGATTGCGGACGAAGGACAACCAGTAGAAGGGACGGTGCACAAAAGCATATGGCAGCCAGACTGTTGTTTCTCTTCTCTGGGATGAAAGGAAACAACAGAGAAAGAAAGAATGGGGAGAACCAGAATATCTTAACAAAGAAGGTTGCAAGAATAACATGCACGCAGACACGCATCCGGTAGAGAGGAAGTGATGGGAAAAGACATGGACGAGCAAAACATTGCACCATGCTATAGTAGTAGTAGAGAAGAATAAAGAAAGATATTCTGCATGCTGTATGAGGTGGAACACGAAGGATAACAAGCAGACGAAGAGGAACGCAACAACGTTGGCGAAGAACAAGGTCGCCGAGAAGAAGGAAGAAAGAATTTTTTTAAAGAGCAGTAGCAGTAGTAGGAATAGGGCATATCATGTGCGGGCCTGCAAATAGAGCATGGGTAGCAGATCGTGAGACAAGAGAAAGGCAACAGGCCGTGTTACCATTGAGGAAGACATGAACGAAGCTGGCAGATGAGCGACAATGGCCACATCATGAGCACGGAGTGGCCAAGACGGCGGACCCTGCAAAGAACATGGCCTCGGTCCATAAATAGCACGATGGTGCAACAGAGGCAACATCAACAAGCATGATAAGGAGAACTTGAAGTGTGGCACATCAACATCGTGGTGAACGAAGCATCAGGAGAACTTGGAAAATCCAATCTACTCATCGGACGGAAAAAAAATAAGAACAAGAAGGTAAAAAAGATAGCATGGCTACGTAGCACCAGGAGCTAGATGGGTTCAGCTCGGCTTTGACTTTGGTTTTTTCACTTGTTACTATGATAACTAATTTTCAAATGGTGCATCCTTTTAAGGTGGGGTCTACAAATCGATTATAGTAGATACTACATTGAGTTCAGTTATACCGGTCAAAATCACATGCAACTATTTCCCTCTTTATACCGTCTTTCACGAACAGTCAAAATTCAAAAGCCATAAACTACAACCCAAAAAAACACACCCATTGGCATGCATGCGACCTAGCTTGCTTGTGTTTGTATTAGATCAAAAGAAAGAAGAAAAAACAGATCTGATCTATCGATCGGAGAAAAGAGCCGATCTATGAATCGGCGAGGAAGAAAAGAGACTATCTATCTGCAGTTTCGCATAACTTTCAAGAGATTAGATCATAGAGATTGGCATTAGACCCTAATTCTCATGCACATAACATTATCTGCTAGTCTAGAGCTAGAACACCTAGGCTTAAGGATTTAAGGGGGGGAACTTACGGTCGCCGATGAACGCCATTTGAGCGAAGACCTCATGCCTGCGTGATGTAGGCGTGGGGACGAGTCGGTGCAGATCGGGATCCGGAGGGTCGCCGGCGAAGTCCTGCAGAGGCAGCGGTCGACGGCCTTCCCGTTGCTAGCAGCGCGTAGGATATCGGATCCTTAGGGTTTTGTTTGGGGTTTGTGACTCTCACGCGAACGCTGTCATACAGGAGAGGCCGGAACCCTTGCTTTATATTGCGCTGTTGCAACGGGGGACTGTAACCATAATATGGTAAGGCACCCCCGATCAGGGCGCTAAAAATCAGGAGGACGTGGGTTTCCCCACGTCTCACACGTCTCGGCCATTTGGCTTGAGATCAAAATCCAACATTCTCCCCCTTGACCGTAAGGCTAAACATCATAAGCCCTCTCTCAATAAAAGTTCACACCAAAGTAATGCTTCACAACAGTCAATTAAGAACCGCTGGACATCAGTACTTATAGTGCTCCCTTCTATATCGATCGGATAACATAATACTTCATGGGAGTTGGTTACTATATATGGTCCTCTTATTCCAGGATTACATGCTCTCCAATAAACCCATGCCGGCAACATGATCACGAAAAATATTGGGTGGTAAGCCTTTTGTGAGCGGATCCGCAAGCATAAATTTAGTTCCAATATGCTCAACCTTAATTGTTTGATCCTGGACTCTATCTTTCACAACATGATACTTTATGTCAATGTGCTTGGCAGCTGCACTTGACTTGTTGTTACTCGAATAGAAAATCGGGTTGATTGTCGCAGTACAAAATGAGTGGTCTAGAAATGCTGTCTACCACTCTCAATCCCGGGATAAAGTTCTTAAGCCATACAGCCTGCCCGGTAGCCTCATAACATGCCACAAATTCAGCCTGCATTGTCGACGATGCAGTAAGTGTTTGTTTTACACTTTTCCATGAAATTGCTGCTCCGCGAGGTGAAAATATAACTCGATGTGGACTTCTTAGTGTCTTTACACCCGCAAAATCAGCATCGAATAACCGACAACCTCAAGGTTATCGCATTTTCTATATGTGAGCATGTGACCTTTAGTGCCTTGCATATAGCGCAGACTTTCTTAACGGCTTTCCAGTGGTCCGGTCCCGGATTTGACTGATATCCGCGAGCATCCGGTAACAAAAGCTAAATCGGGGCGTACATACTTGAGCATACATAATACTTCCGGCACATGACAGCGTAAGGTATAGCCTTCATCGATCAGATTCATAGTCATTCTTTGGGCATTGAAATTTCCCAAACTTATCGCCCTTAACAATAGGAGCGGCGTGGCGAGCATTTATGCATATTGTATCTCCTCGAGACTGTCAATGTATGCCTTTAGTGATAAACCTAATATTCCTTTGGACCTATCTCGGTGAATTTCAATACCAAGAACATAAGATGCTTCACCGAGATCCTTCATATCAAAATTGGACAAGAGAAATCTTTTAGTTTCCCGCAGTATGTCCATACTGCTGCTGGCCAATAATATATCGTCCACATAAAGAATTAAGAAGGTGTAATTACTCCCCCTGAACTTGACATATGTACAATTATCAACATCATTCTCCTTAAATCCAAATTTCCTTATGACTTCATCGAACTTAAGGTACCATTGCCTAGAAGCTTGCTTCAGGCCATATATGGATTTCCTTAGCTTGCATCCCAAATGTTCCTCGCCTTCCACAACAAAACCTTCCGGTTGTGTCATGTAAACGTCCTCATACAAGTCTCCATTTAGGAATGCAGTCTTAATATCCATTTGGTGCAACTCTAAATCAAAATGTGCTGTGAGCGTCATTATGATTCTAAATAAATCTTTAGTTGAGACAGGAGAAAAGGTTTCATTATAGTCAATGCCTTCTCTTTGTGTAAACCTTTTTGCCACAAGTCTCGCCTTAAACCTTTCGACATTCCCTTTGGAGTCATGTTTTGTTTTGTAGACCCATTTGCAGCCTACTGTTTTGGCTCCATTAGGAATTTCTACTAAGTCCCATACATCATTATCGCCCATAGACTTAATTTCATCTTTCATGGCATCTAGCCACTTGGATGAATCCTTACTCTTCATAGCTTCCTTATAAGAGCTAGGATCATCTACCTTCCCAAGATCATCTTCATTTAAGTAAACCTCATAATCACTTGGAATAGCAGATCTCCTCACTCGTTCTAATCTCCTGACAGGTTCATTAGCAGGCTCATTAGGCTGTTCATTAATTGTCACAGAGGGCTGTGAAGGCTCATCATTGGGTACTGCACTTGTATTTTCAGAGCCCTCAACAGAAGGAGTAGCCACAGAATTAACTGGAGACGCAACAGGAGTTGCAACTACAGGATCAACTGTGGGCACAACCATTTGGGGCATGGGAAAATCATCATCGGATTAGCGGTGAAGCAACATAAATCCGCTTCTCCTCAAGATCAATTTTCCTAGGCTCCAAGTCACCACTGATGCCATCATTTTCCAAGAACACAGTGTGCCTTGTTTCTACAAATTTTGTGGTACGATCTGGACAATAGAATCGGTACCCTTTAGACCTATCAGGGTAGCCAATGAAATGGCAACTCACAGTCTTGGGATCTAATTTCCCAATTTGTGGGTTAAAAACTTTAGCTTCAGCCGCACATCCCCACACATGGAGGTAGTTCAAACTAGATTTTCTCCCAGTCCATAATTCATAAGGTGTTTTAGGCACTGATTTACTAGGAACCCGATTGAGTATATGTGCAGCGGTCTTTAATGCTTCCATCCATAACTTTACTGGTAAAGTGGAGTAACTCAACATACTTCGAACCATGTCCATAAGTGTGCGGTTTCTTCTTTCCGCTACTCCATTTTGCTGGAGATCACCAGGCATTGAGTACTGGGCGACTATACCATTTTCTTGTAGAAACCTGGCAAAAGGACCAGGAATCTGCCCATAAGTTGCGTGTCGCCCATAATACTCTCCTCCACGATCCGAGCGCACTACTTTAATCTTTAGATTGTGCTGATTTTCAACTTCAACCTTAAATATCTTAAATTTATCAAGTGCTTCGGATCTCTCTTTAATAGGATAGATATAGCCATAACGTGAGTAATCATCAGTGAACGTAATAAAAGAATCATAACCATCTACTGATGTCACAGGGAAAGGACCACATATGTCAGTATGAATTAATTCCAAAATCCCTGTGCTTCGAGTAGCACATTTCTTTATTTGCTTTACATACTTGCCTTTGATACAATCAAGGCAATAATCATCCGAATCATTAAAGTCTAAAGGGTGGAGAATTTCTTCTTTAATGAGACGTTCAATTCTCCCCCTCGAAATGTGGCCCAAACAACAGTGCCACAATTTCGACGAAGTCTTATCAATTCGCTTGCGCTTTGTATTCACATCACATATATTCATTGACATAGGAGAATCTTGCAGGGATAACATATAAAGCTTGTCGTGTCGGATGGCACAACCAACATTATCATTATTAAAATAGATCAAACACATTCCGTGTCCAAAATTACAAGAATAGCCATCATTATCTAATAATGAAATGGAAATCAAGTTTCTTCTCATCGAGGGAACATAAAGAACATCATTGAGTTTCATTACAAAGCCATTATTCAAAACTAAAGAAACTGATCCAATAGCTTGAATTTCAGCTTCCATCCCATTAGCCACTCTTAGGCTTCTTTCCCCTCTGAGACTTCTCAACATATGGAATCCCTGCAAGGCATTCGTAACGTGCACAGTGGCACCAGAATCAATCCACCAAGAATTTATAGGAAAATCAGCATAAAATGCTTCATCAACAAAAGTGATTTCATAAGTACTTTTCTTGGCGAGCCATTTCAGCCATCCAGGACAATCATCTTTGAAGTGGTCCTTTGAATGACAAAAGTAGCACTCATCATTTCTCTTCTGTCCATTTGAGCTCCCAGAACCTGAAGCGTTTTTAGGCGCCTTAGGATGCTGTGGGTGCTGTGGCTTCTGATAAGGGGAGTAGGCTTGCTCCTTCTTTCCCTTTCCTTTATAGCTACCTCTATTTCTAGAGGGACCAGCTTTATTTGAGGAGCTGACTTGATTCACAAAATCAGTAGCCCCCTCAGCCTTGAGTCTCTCTTCCTCTTAAGAAACATTAGCGATCAACTCGCTCATGGTCCACTTGTCCTTAATGGTGTTATAGTTCACCTTGAAAGTTTCAAATTGCTTAGGAAGAGACATCATAATATAATGGACAACGAAACCATCAGAAATTGCCATGTCCATTGTCTTAAGTCTGGCAGCAATATTGATTATGGTCATAATGTGCTCACGAACATTTCCAGTACCATTGTCTTGGTGTTCATGAGCCTGTGCATCAGTGTGGTAGCATAAACTTTAGAGGACCCCTTAAAGTGATCCTCGATGGAGGACAAATAGTCCTTTACCCTTTCCTTTTCAGGGATTGCTCCCCTTATTGCCTCACTGATGGAGTTCTTCATCACAGCAAGTGAAACGCGGTTAGACCGCTCCCACTTCTCAGCATTAGTTTTATATTCCTTCATTTTGTCATCATAATTGTCCTCCCCTTCAGTAGGAGCGACAGGCTCATCGAATCTGAACGCGTAGTCCAGATCCAAGAGCTGAAAAGTCGTCATAAGTGTAAAATAGGGATGTGGGTTTCCCCACGTCTCCCTCGTCTCGGCTGTTTGGCCTGAGATCAATATCTCCCTCGTCTCGGCCATTTGGCCTGAGATCAAAATCCAACAATTGGATCATATCTCCCAGGGATGGTGCACTGTAGAATTTGGTGGTGGCTAGCAACAAGCCCAAATGTAAACCCGCTCTGATACCATGTAAGAGGATAGAATAGCCGAAATACTTAATAGATGTATTGCTTGAGCCTCGGAGGACATATAACGTGACTTGGAGATCAAATCATTCTAATATAGATATGGAAGGTTACTAGAGATATAGAAGGAATAATATCGGGTACAAACCATCCTAATAAATTATGTTCTATCACTTATAATATTACCAAATATGTATTCTAATAGTTAGAAAGGCGCAAGATCAAGCACATATGGATTGGTGGAGTCGTCCTCCAATGGTGATTTTGTTTAGTTGATCCATTCTAAGCCCGTCTTGATTCAATCTGAAGGCCAGCACCGGTAGTTTCGATTACCCTGTTTCATGTGCGGTTTCTATGTCCCTCTAACAACACATCCGTATTCTTACCCATTTGGGTTCAAATACAACCCCTCTTCTTACGGTAAGCAACGGAATAAGCAATACATCGTGCACAAGTTGACATAGTGATTTTCGTAGAAAAACTTCTTCAATGCAAGAAGTAAATAACTATGGGATCAACACAGCCCAAAATCCAATCTTACTCCCTACAGTCACAACGTCATTTTAGGGTATGTATGGTCAAACCTTCTAAACTGTGGCTATCGATTTTTTTTTTCAATATTTAAGCTGAATATATGAAAATGAGATTAACAGAATTGTCTTGAAAATCTTTTATAATAGTATAATTTTGTTAGGTTTTATAAATATATTGAAATAGAAATTAGCGATAAAATGTATATTTTAGGGACCATGACAACAGGGAATACATTGTTAGCATTAAAGGGTATAAGGAATTTTCTCAACAACTTCTGGAAGTTTACAATAGCAGCAACAACACAATCAAGGCATTTGGCAGGCATCTTGGCATTATTAACTGCCATCAACAACATCAATAGCACTTAACAAGAGCTAACTATTTTAGCCAAATAGAGAAGCAGTTTTTCCTTATTCGGATTTTAAATAACAACTATCAAACCACATATCTAAATTCTATAAACTTGGCAAGAATATAGTTCTAATCGGTACTCCACTCGGTCAGTACTTAGGGTTTATTCATATTAGTTTTTGTTAATGGTTTTTGACAACGACTGATGAATAGTAGTGGTTCATGAATAATAGTGCATTATATAAGAAAGATGGTGCAACGAAAAGCACTACAACATTCGGATTGCCATGTGACTTATGGAATTATGATATGGCTGATAGAAGCAGTTTATAGAAGTTGGGATATTTATATTGTTTTATGCTACTATAAACAGAAATCAGAAATAGAAGCCAATATAAACCGTCTCTTAATCCAACTGCCGAATCCAGCTATAACTGTAGAACGAACTGGCCAAATTTATAGTTGATCCAACCACCTTTAATATTACGACCATGAGCTTGATGAATATCGGGCATGACGTACTAATGTTACAAAGTTTTTATACTCTGATGTGGCTTATGGTTTTTAACTATAATTTATTAGTTTAATAAATAGTGATTGTTGAAAGAAATGAAGAAAAAACAGCTGAAAAGCTTAAAAGAATTATTTAAAACTTTTAACTATAATTTATTAGTCTAATAAAAAATAGTGAATAATTTGTATCTTTCGTGCTTCTCAGTTTGCGTGCGTGTTTTGCTGCTTCGCCCTCGCTCTCTCGCTTACAGCACATGCCACGATAGTAGCAGCTCAACACAGGAGGCAAGGGCTAAGCTTCCCCCCCCCCCCCCCCCTCACATCTCTCAATCTCCTCTTATCGCAAATCAATTAGTCCACGATTCACACGCGCTTAGACCCTATCTTTGTCTATTCCCACAGGAATTGAACTACTTTACGTAACTAGTATAGTGCCCGTGCTAACGCCACGGCGGCATTTTAGGGATGCACACGAAATCAACAAAATGAATTTTTGAATGGCCATACATGTTTTGTTCCCTGCTGTCAAAGCCAATTTTTGAATGGCCATACATGTTTTGTTTGGATAATTGGGTTGCTGCTGGCAACAAAGTCCATCCATGAATGAAAGCCAGACATATACATCAGATTATTTTGGTCAGTCACTATAAATAATTGAAGACATCCAAATGGCAAAAGTACATCAGATTATTTTGGTCAGTCACTACAAATAATTGAAGACATCCAAATGGCAAAAGTTCAGTTACAAGTCAATGAACGCTGAAATATAGATGACCACATGTGTATGATATGGTGCTTCCACATAATACATGCAACTCGAGGCAGCATCCATTCGTAATGCTAGCCTAACCCAAAGCAAAATGAAGCATATTAGTACAAAGAAGATGGTTTGATGCAAAACCAACCTGAGGAAGATGCAATCACCAATGTTTAAAATCGCAACAGTTTTAAATTATCATATTTAGATGAGAATGCAATCATGACCTTGCTTTGCTATATCCAACAGATTAAAAAACACTTTAAATTCAATTCCTGTATTGGATTTGGATCCGTAGGAAACTGAAAGCTGCAAATATAAATATAAAGCCGACGAGGACTCAAAACTTGGGTGCTAATGGTGTACACCCACACATCCAGCCAACCGAGCTACGGATTTTAAATTTTTATCATACTACATGTTCTAAAATTAGCGGGTGGTAAAATTTGTTGGAACATGCATACAAATATGTTCCAATTTTTTCCTAAAAGAAGACCAGATGGTGTAAGCTGCAATGGGATCAACAAGAGAGTTTACCTTTGCCTCAGGAAATTGATTAGTGAAGGTCCGAAAAATTTGAACACAGAAAGTACTTGTTGTACTTGAACCCTCTTCTTGTACTTTCGAAAACTTTCAGACAGATCGACGATAGACTTTGAAGATGCCTGATCATCATCTCCAACCATGACAAGAACATTTTTATGCTGATCATACAGAAACAATAAGTTGTAAATATCATATCGTAATAATCTCTTAGTCTCACTGGACTACTCGTCTCTAATGAAGCAGAAAGAAATGGACACTGAAGAAGTTCAAATCGAGTCTAAAACTGTGCCTTCCCTCCCTGTTTTATGCATAGAGGATGGGAGTGTGATCTTGAGGTTCTCTGAAATTTTTGGTGTCCAGGATCCTGTGAGAAAACCCAAGACAGATCACCATAAGCGCCCAGTGAATAAAGGTATTCTTCATGTTGATTATGAGAAACAAATCTGAGAGCAATCCCCCCATGAACCCCATGGTCCTCCGTAGACCACGGCAGTCTTACATGGATAGCTGGTGGGTGATTGGAGGTATATTACCTGAAAGTAATGGTTACATAAAACTTAAAAGTACTTACTTTTTATTCTTATTTGGGCTGTTCCATCTGAAGCTTTAGAAATTTTATGGCAAAATTGGCTCCTGGACACTACACTTGGTTGGCATTTGCCGAGACACATCTCGTATTTAAGAATTAGCTGATGGACACTGCAGATTCCTGGTTATTTGCCGGGAACATACTCTGGCCATTATAATATGATTTTTTGGAGGATTTGGAGAGAGAAACAATTCAAAATTCCCAAATTGAGTGACTAATGGTCGCTGGCGGTGACACTGCTGCCAGATGGGAGGGTCATTTGAACTTTTTACACCCAATCTCTCCAGAATTTCAAAATAATACTATTATAATGGGTACAGTGTGTTTTGGTAAATGACCACAAATTTGCAATGTCCATAAGCCAGCTCACGATTATGTGGTGTGTTTTAGCAAATGCCAACCGAGTACAGTGTCTAGGAGCCAATTTTGCCAAATTTTATTAGTACCAACCATGTTGACAGTACATGTTTGTTACTGCATGTATGATCTCTAACCTAGATCATTTTATCTGAGAGCAAGTCTCTAATTTATCTGTAACAAAATATAGCATACTCTGTTCTTCAGCATTACCTTTACCCAGAGCCTTTATCAATAGTAGTGTGCCCGTGCTAACGCTATGGTAAAATACAAAATAAGATAAAATTTGTAAAAAATAAGACGAATAATCAGATTCATTAAGATTCACGGTGCTTTTACTGGGGCGCGGGCCGTCTGGGGAGAGGAGCACACGCGGAGCAGTCGAGGCGCCGCTCAGAACAGTACCAGCCGCCGCTACTCCCTCGCCGTATGTGACATCCCAAGGTTTTTCTGAGTTTTTTTAAAAAGAAGTTATTTAAAAGATTAAAAAGTATTTTGAAGGAAATTAAATTTAAAATTTAATGCAAGAACTGTTGTTGAAAATATTTTATTTAAGTCCAAAACTTACCCAGGAACTTCTGTGAATTTTTCTGGGATTTTTGGAATTTATTTAATATTTTTTCTAAGCTTTATTGAACTTTCTAGCCTCTCTGAAAATCAAAAATCAAAATTAAAACTAAAATTCCTCTCCCCTCCCCTCAGGCCGCCGCGTGGACGGCCGGATCTCCCGCCCGATCCCGCCTAGCCCCCTCCCCCGCTTGCCACTTGGCCGGCCCAGGTCAGTCCACCCGACCGCGTCGGCCCATCTCTGCCGTCCGCCTTGCGCCCGCGCCTCCCTCTCTCGCTGACCACCCGGACCCACTTGTCGGGTGCGTCTCACTCCCCGCGCCGCTCGGACGCCGTCCGATCTCCCCGAGCCACTCGGACGCCGTCCGATCTCCTCGAGCCACTCGAACGCCGTCCGATCTCCCTGAGTTCCCCACGCCGCTCGGACGCCATCCGATCTCCCCGAGCCGCTCGAGCACGCCTCTTTCAGTATTGGTGTGGTCGAACGCCTTTCGACCATGTCTATTGACGGTTTGCCGTGGTCACAGCCTTCTTTGACCATGCTCAGCGACTTTACAATATGGTCGTAGCCTCCTGACGACCATGTTCGAACTTCCCGAGCACGCCTCTTTTAATTTTACCGTGGTCGAACGCCTTTCAACCACGTCTATTGACGGATTGATGTGGTCGTAAGTCTTGTATTTCTCAAAGCAAAACCATATCTGACCAGTAGGTGAGGATTGATGACCAATCATTTCATTAGAGATTACACTGAATAGTTCCAGCCTTCTTGGACAAATAATGTTGCTATTATAGTCTTATTACAGTGAGTACTTAATAATGAGGTGGATCTCAACAAGAAAACTGACGTTACACTACGGCTTAGTTTGATCATTTTTTACTAAACTGAGTCACTTTTGATCTTAATCACAAATGAATATCTGAAGAGTGATCAAGGATGGATAAGAACATTAGGTTTCCAAGATCCAACGTAAAAAAAAACAATGAATATAAATAAATAAAATATTTCGTTCCTATCCATGCCTTTCTGGACCAAGCAAAATTTTTATCTTTTGTTCCCCTCATAAGACACCATAGTAACATCTCTAACAATCAATGTAGCAACAATTCGGTGGCCACAGAGGAGTGCTCCATAGATGAAAAGGTCTTACGAAAGAAAGTCTTTCTCGCATCAAAATCAAAATACTTTTACGGCCATGCAACAGTTTATTGGCACAATTACATATCAACACACCAGAACACCCCCATCTTCTCACATCAAAAGTTGCTTTCATGGTCATTTTGCCAACAGTTTCTTGCCTAGTCTACAGAGCAGAAGCAAACACGTAAATTCCATCTTCCACCCGTCAAAATCACATGAGCTCCACCAAATGTTCCCTTGGAATTCTCATTCTTTACATTAAAGCATATCCCCACCGAATTTCCAGGGTTAGATTCCAGATTTTTAATTGCCATGTCCTTCACACCGACCTGAGCTACTTAGCAGTATAAGAAACACAGAGTGATTGTTGTTCACCACAACCTTATCAATCCAGTCCCAACTGTTTCCCTTTCTTCTCCCATCTGAAAATTTACCCTCGAATTGCTATCTGGCCACGAAGGAGAATCAAAGATAAGATCAAACTATAGCCACATTTATAAAATTCATCTCAATGCAAAGTCAATAAAAAAACACTGTCTACAACTCCGAATAACTAACCAGCATTGAGTAAAAAAGCATGGCATCAGCAACCACATACTCCAGAGCACACTAACTTGAAAAAGAATCCATATTATGTAACAAGTGACCATAAAGTAAAGTACTAAACCACACATGACCATTTCGGCATTTCCAAACATGAAATTCAGATACGACCTCTAAAATCAGAATAGCTGCCTCAAATGTGCACTATCTCATCACCTTTGAGGATCACATGCAATGACATGATTTAGCAGGTCCGAGGAAACAAGATTATTCAGCAAGACTAATGAGGTGAGACAAACAAGCAGCATTTTTAGCAATTTTCAGGGGACATGTATTGCTTGAGGTTGGGAACTGGGAAGCCAATATGACAGCCACTATTAACATATCATAAGTTGGATTGTACAATGCAACAAAGAATCAACTCAAAACTGTTTGTCCCAGCACTTAAACCTGAGTTCTAAGTTACAAAAATATGAGTTCTGTGATATTAACAGTGGGTACTTGAAAACAGTCAGCATTGGACTATGTCATTGAAGTTTCTGAACGAATAAAAGCATGCTGTCGTACATATATGATCTCACTTGCCATTAAAGAACAAGAAATAAAGATTTGGCTCCCACTAAGCACGGTTGAAGCGCTAGTTCAGTATTCAGCCTGAACAACGTGCTAAAGTGATATAGCAAGGTGCAGGTTCTTCTCACGAGTCAAGAAAACGGATCCCCAACCTAACAAAGAAGCTGAATGTAATATGTACTTGTATGGCTCACATCTCAGTCACCAAGCTAAGCTTCACTCTTGCAGTTTCAGTACCTCGATAGATATGTCGGAACCTCCACTTGGTGCCGTGCAGATCCTTGGCCACGAGCTCCTGGGAAGGCCTCTGCAGGCTGTAGTCCTGCACACGCCAAGCAAAACAGAGTGATTACCCCGAGCAAACTCCAAATCACCTGGAGGTAAAACCGAACAGTTTATCCCTAAAGCATCTACCAGCGGCACATGAAAAATTCTGTTGACAGAATATCATTAGTCACCATGACAAAAAAAACCAAATTGCCAGGCTCAACCTTCAAAAGGATGAAAAGAACAATATATTTTTGGTGTAAGTGCTGTTTATATTATTAAGATAATAATATTTGGAACTGGAAAGGGATCAGGACGGGCATGTCATTCCAGTGATTGTGCAAACTCAACAATCTACAACATGCATACAAAATGCCAAGAGCTTTTTTTTCAGGACTTGCCAAGCAAACTTCAACCCAGCCAATTTCTACATATGAACTAATTCTGGGGATATGAGCACTTAGGCACACTAATTCAGGGTTATGTAAAACTCTTAAGATATAAATTATTTGTCAAAGGATTGTTTGTCAGTCTAAAATGGGAGTGCCAATCTTTCTGCTCTTATACGCATTATTCCTAACTTTTTTGTGCGTTAAGATCAAACAACACAAACTAAAATAACTTAAATAGCAAAAGAAATATTTCTAAGTGAAGACCCACCTGTTTGGCTTCCATTGAATCCATCTTCTCATCCTGCAGGTGCAAGAGGGGATTAATGTAAACAACTTGAAAACAACAATTATATTGAGGACTGTAAAGCGAAATACACTTACTGGACCTGCACCAATTGTTTGATGTTCTTAATTTCTGAACCAATATTCTCAAGCTTCAGTCGTGCATCAGTAACCTGAATAGAAAAGTAGATATTTGAAAACCATATGCAATAATGCACTCTCCATGCACTTTGTTCTAAATGCTAATAGTTACTTCAGTATAATGTAATTAAGAAAGAATAGATTTGCCTCTTAACAGATTATATAGATAGCCACTCTTAACAGATTACATAGATAGCCAGTTATTGCACCTGTGTACGCTACTTCAGACTTTGAACCGTTGAATTCATATGCACTTTAAGACATGAAGGTATGCAGATTCATATGAAGGTGTTAAGGAGAAAGTACATCATCTCTTATTTGCCCAGAAAGCGCTTTTTGCTGATCCAATTTATCATCCAACTTTTCGATCCGCTGTGTCAAATGCCTTTTAGCAGCCTGCATAATCAAGAAAATGGTTTAACTAATTGAGAATCGCATATGTTGTATAACTATCAAAATATATCAACAATGACAAATCAAACCAGGAGGCACAAATACACAACCAACAATTTGCAAGAAAATTCCCCATACATCTTCTACTGTTTCAAACCAATATCAGTTTAATCATCGAGCAAAATTCAGATTGCTGGTGCAAACGGTTAACAAAATAGGATTGCAGCCCTGTCAGACAACTCCCTTTTATGTATCCAACAAACAGTTAAAGTAAGAGAAGTGGTTGCTGTCAACAACTTCCCTTTCTGTAGGCAACAAGACAAAAGTATCAAGGGTGACGTAATCAGGTACAGTCAAATAAGTCTATGCACAAGAATTTATTTATGATGAAAATATTAGCATTAGTTTTTGAAGACAATATAAAGTACAAAACTCAATATCCTAGCATAGTAGTACCATATTAGAGGACATACTGGCAGTCACACAATACCTAGCTTAACTCAGCTCCGTATTCTCAAAAAGAATGGAAAAGGAATACTGAAAATATAACCATGTATTCAGTTTAATCCATACGTGAAAAGGAATACCAGGTTGGAATATAAAACAGTGGTTAAACTGCAGGCAAAATTAGGCTAAATTAGATATAGTATTCAAAGATGCTCACTGGAGACACAAGAACAGCAATAACTAATTATAATGACTTATGGCCAGATTATGCTAAAGCAGCTAAACAGATTATCTGGATATACAGAGAACAGTACCATTGATTCTTGAATTTACCATTTCTAACAGTTTTCTACATGAAACATTTATGTCATGTTGAGTGCATGAAACAAGTTGATAATAATTAATACATCATCAAGAATTTTAGACTACCAAGTAGACAAGATTTGAAAATCATGGCACACTGTAATTCTACTATTTCATTTAGTTTTACCTCATAATAAGAAATCAAATCTCTAGGCCAGAACGAAAGGAGTTGTAAAAATTAATCTTACACAACACTTTAATAATATTCCAAACTCTAGTTTACATCTTGGAATCACAAACTGCAATGGCAGTACCATGAGCAATAGTTTATTATAGTTCGACTCAATAATAAAACAATGAGAATTTCAGTAAAGAGAAGAGAACAAATAAAAAATATCGACTCAAAGCAGACAATGAAAATGAAAAGAAAAGCACACCTCAAAGCAGGAAGGTCATTTCCAGCAAAAGATTCAGCTTCATCCTGTTGATCAGGACTACACATATTTCACGCTTGAGACCGGCCATTAAATAACGGTGCAGATCTATCGATCTCTTGGGAAATTCAGCTCCAAAGACGCTGCAGCAGGAAATAATAGCATAATTATGTCAAACTACAAGGTAAATTCTCATAATAAAAATAGAACCATTGCATTCCATGTTCCGATCTTGAAACCAATTAATAACAAGTTCAAAGAATATTAGTAGTAACATCTTAAAACAGAACAACTGAGCTAAGTGAAAGTTAAGAGCCTAATAAATCGAATTGAGTTACAAAAGTATACCACCAACTCATGGTATGCTGCATAGTATTGCGGATATCTTGCACGTGGTCCCCCAAAACATTCTTGCCATGTATCTATTAGAACCAATACCTTCTCTTTGACACGTGGATCGATCAGTAATGAAAAGAATATACCATCATATAGTCAGCAGATTAATAGAAAGCAATTATAGTTTCAGAACTACGAATCATGCTTAACCTTTTTCTTCACTATCTTCACCATCTCATGCAACACATCTCTCTCGGCAACATGCATGTGGAGTATATCCCACGATTCTTGATTACGATTTCAAGAATGAAAGAGAAGAATATCATCATCAAGACATTATCCAATGCACATCCTGCAGAAGTAGCCCGGCACAACATACATCTCCAAACCATAACGAATCATAGAATAGTCAAGGAGACGCGTCTGCTCGCCGGAGCCCCACGGCCGGCGATGGGGAGCGAAGCGGCGTCCACAGCGAGGGGCTCGCCGCCGGCGAGCGCGCGATGAAGGCGGGGTGGGGAGAGAAGGAAGCGGCGGCGGGCGGCGGAGAGGAGGAGGCGGGGAGAGGCGGAGCAGGAGGCGAGGACCAGGCTCTCCATGCCGCGCCGCACCAAACCCTAGCTCTGCCGGCCGCGCCAAACCCTAGATCGATCGAGCACGAGCGGCGGATCGCCGGGGATTTGGCGTCGGGTGGGGGGAGGAGGAGGAGGCGGCGCGCGGGTGGGGAGGAGGAGGCGGCGCGCGGGTGGTGTGGGGAGGAGAGCGGCGGCGCGGCGCGGCGGGAGGGAGGCGGCGAGGGACGCGGGAGGAGGAGGAGGGGGGAGGCGAAGGGGCGGAGGAAGCGCGGGGGAGGAGGGGAGGCGGAGGAGTGGAGGAAGCGCGGAGGAGGGGAGGCGCGGAGGAGGGGGGAGGCGGAGGAGGCGGAGGAGGCGGGGAGGCGGAGGGAGGGGGCAGCGCAGTCGAGCGGGGGCGTGGGGTGGAGGGGTACTGCAGATCCATTAAAGGATGATTGTCGGATATGGTTGGGTAAGGAGAGAGAATGGAGGAGAGTTAATTTGGTACGCACGTTTTTATGATGGTGTATTTCTGGGTGCATATTGTGGTGTGGACGTAGTTAAGGTCATGACTGTGGAGCAGGTAATTGTTGGGTGGATGTAAAATAATTTGAACTGGTGGATTATTAGTTTAGATATTACCGTGGAATTCCTGCACAGTGCACATTGTTATTCTTGAGCTCTTTCACCTCCTATCGGAAGGGTGGATTCTTTTAAACTGTGGATTATATTTTAAATTTTTGAATTTTTGGCTGTTTGTGAGAAGTAATACATAGAGAAAATAGTCGTATGTGATTTTAACCAGTATAACTTAAGTCAGTATATTTTTTACTATAATCTTACTATTGACTCTGCCTAAAAAATATATCATTTAAAAACTAATTAATAAAATAATATAAATCAAAATCAAAGCTAAATCTAAAAGAAGACATCCTTAATTTAGCCCACGACACGATGGGTTTCAATCGAACTAATCTATACAATAATCCATGTCGGCCGAAAGCCCAAGAAAGTGTCGAACTCAACTCAGACCTTCTATTTACATATCCACCCCTCTAAGATTTCGTATTTCCCATTTCACGCTAAAACGCGACCACTCTTCCAACAAGGAGGGGATTTGCAAACTATCGTCGGGTCTATGCGCATAAACTCTGAATGGATAAGTTAGGTTTAAAAGTAATGCGTCAATTAGCTAAAATAATACTGTAATAACTATTAATTTTTAAAAATGAGAGCAGAGCGGGGATTATTGTAGTGAATTTTTGCACTAGTTGACGGCCAATAATGGATTTGTAGTAAAAAAAACTGGACCTACGGAGGGAAGAGCCACCCCGGGCATTATCTCTGAAAGAAGAAGATCTTCTCACATAGATCCAGAAAACCCGAACCCCCGCCACACCACGACACAGGCACCGTAGCCCTTGTGAGAACAACCACGACCAGTGGCCGGACCTTAACCCGTGCTTTGGCTTGTGGGGCAGGCGAGGGGTTTTACCTCGCCTGAAATTGCTCCCACTGGGAGTCGAACCCAGGACCTGAGGGGTGCTACTAGAGCGCTCTAACCGTTAGGCTAGAGGCCCGTTCGCTAATGGATTTGTAGTAAGTAAAAGAAATTCGACTTTGTAACTGCACTTGTGTAATTCTCGCATTTTGATTGTGTAATTCTCGCATTTTGATCTCAAGAAGACAAGAACCAAAATAACCAACCAATGTTTCTGTTCCTCTTAGAAAGAATGGACATAGTCAAATAGTAGCCTGGTTTCTTAATGAAAGTCTGCAACACTTGATATCTCAATAGGAAAAGAGTTACAGAAATTCAGTTCAACAGCTTCGTTTGCTCGCTAACATTTTCACTTGTGTACCCAACAAGCAACATGCATATATACAAAAGACTTTCAGCCTCTCATTTCCAATGCAGCAATGCTGAACTAGAAGGATATTGACTCTGATTTCTTGATGTAATTTTGTACATCTTGATACATTGCAGAGGGGGTTCTGTGTGCCGAGGACTACAATTTGGCAAAACAACCACAGGTGATCGAACTCATGCAGAGCTTTAAGTCCAACGAGTATGGCCCTGTTACTTTGGGCTGAGACGGATGATTTTTGGTCGTGGTTGATGACTTTTGTCTGTGCTATTCAGGGACGGAGCCAGAAAAAAATTATAGCCTGGACACGTTTTAATATGGCTAACATTTCGTAGACAAGTCAGTACAAAATTAGCAATCACACATTCACGCTAGTTGTAATTAACTAAAAGCAATTTTAAAGTCCAATACACGTATGATTGTGCATAGATAAAAACTAAATGCATAAAATAAAACCATGGTGGTACCTCTCTGCCGAAGCTTATGTAAATATTTTGCGATGATAAAAGTACAATCCACACTCAAATGACACTGTAAGATAAGAAAATATGTTGATTAGTGTAACAATCATGTAGCATACAAAAAAATTGACGTTGAAAAAGAATCAAAACGTACCATTAAGATGGTAATCTACGACTACAAAGCAAGTTCATTCTCCTATATTTGAAACCTTGAAACTGTCGGATAATCATGTGATCATCAATTATTTTAAATATATCCCTCTTGGTGTAGTACACCATTAAGTCATTCAACCATTCATCAAAAATCTTATTACGCAACTTAGTCTTTATAATATTCATTGCTGAAAAAGCTTTCTCAACAGTTGCCGTTGACACTGGCAATATCAATGGCAACTCAATGAGTTTATAAACTAATAGGAAAACCATATGTTTTTCAGTTTTAACCATCTTTGTAGCTAATGATGCAATATCTTGACAGGTATGCGTTGTTAAATAGTTATATTATATACTTGAAGTCTGCACCTTTTCCTTCGCTGATTATCTCAGCATGTTCTTCGCAGTGCAATATTGCTCATGCTTTGGAAAAGACTAAATACCCAGATTCAGACAAATACTGAAAGAAGTTCGACGAGAAGTATCATTTCTCTTGCCAGTTCTTTCTCCAAGAAGGTTCTTTGTCCATTGGGAATAGAAGTAGAAATGATACATGCATGTCCGAACGACTATATCCTCTACCGTAAAGAGTATGCAAACATACATATATATCCGGTATGCAACACATCCCGATACAAGCGTAAAAATCAATCAGATAACAGCGAGGGAATAGAGTTGAAGAGGGGACCTCCTTCTAAGGTGGCATAGTATCTTCCTATAATTCCCTGTTTGAAGTGATTTTTTGCGAACCCAAAGGTAGCAAAACTGCTGTGTTGACACTTGAAAGAGTGTAAGAAGGATTAAATGTTAAGACACCTTACTGATTTCGTCGATAGGGAAACATCGATAGGAGCTTAGTGAACTTCAGCGCAGAACCGAGGAATATAAGGTTCGGATTGAATATAGATGGAACGAATCCTTTCGATAACATGAGCAGCCAACATAGTACTTGGCCATGACTCTCTACATCTACAGCCTTCCTTCTTAGTTGTGTATGAAGTGGAAGTATATATTGCTATCGATACTTATCCAAGAGCCGAAGCAACTTGAGAATGATATTGATGTGTACCTAGCACTGTTGGAGGAAGATCTAAAAATACTGTGGATCAAAGGGGTATAGGTATGGGATGCGTACAAATGAGAAAACTTCACTTCACCGCACCAACGCTACCTACACAAACATAGCAAGGGCGTGGTGCATCTACATCTCGTGCCCGGTTGACTACCGTGAAGTCGACCTACAGCCGAGGCGGCAAGGGCAAACTGAAGAAGATGGATGATGAGATCCCCTACTTATCGTTGGCTCAAAAATTAATGCTAGGTAAGTCATTGGTCATCCCAAAAGAGCGCCTCCTAACTTTAGGACTATCTTGCCAGATATTGCACATGTATTACATGAAATAGGCCAACAAGCTGGAGGAACAACGGTGCTCAGGTGTTAATGTCAAGTTCATGCCGTATCATCTGCAGCACAATATTGATGACTATATCTTCACGATAACCTTGGAGGACTTATTCTTTCTCTTCACACTAGACGCCCTCGATGCCTCACTCATTCGATGTTGGACACTGTATTTATGTACAATCACGGTCCATGTTTATGTAATGCTAATAAATGTCATATATAACTCATTACTTTTTTGTGTGTCTATATAGATAGATAGTGAGTGAAGCTAGATTAACGAAATCACCAGTTAGTTTTCTCAACCCACGTTTGGTCGCCATGGATATCATCAAGAAGGATGCATCATTTGTCAAGAATTACATTATAAAGGTATTGGAAGGTCACTGTGACAAAGAGTTCATACTTATGCCCTACAACCAGAAGTAAGTGCTACATTAGTGACTATACTTGTTGATTTGTACTTTATAAGCAACATGAACATAGGTTTAATGACCATGACATATCTATGTAGGTTCTACTGGATTCTAATTATAATTATACCAAAATAGAATAGGGTAATATACCTTGATTTCCTAAAGAAGAATAAAATTGACTATATAGTTGTCCAACAAGTAATCGATAGGTAAACACATTTCTTTCATGGATACCTCTGTTGTAGTCTTTTTTTCCTTCCCAATGACTAAGACTAACTTTTTGGAATAATGCAAGTTGTTCACCACGTACGTTGCAAAGGGATGGAAATCCAAGGAGGAATCGACGCCCTGCAACATATTCTAGATTTTCTAGTATTCGCTAATACACATTAATCCTATACAACACTTCATAGTAATACCTCTCGAACTAACAAATTCTATTTTTACAGTGCCACCAGCAGCCATCGGGCAACAACACCTATTGATTCTATGTTTATCATAACATGCAACTACTTGTCGGTTCCGTGAAAAACAATCCTGAGGTTTGTCGATCTTACGATAATATTTCATACTTATCAATTTATATATGTATGCATGACATTGATCTTTATATCGACAGGTTCCATTCATCACTGCAACTCCGTTGGAACAGGCTGACCTCAAACACATTCGAGGACAGAGTGCGTACTTCTTAATGTTTAAAGTCATAAAAGAAAATGGGGAGTTCCACAATGTAGAATGAATTTCACTGAGATAAGATTTTGTTCATGTGTGTATTTGTATTTCATTTCTGTAATTGATTTGTGAAATTGATGTTCTTATTTCTGAAATGAATGAATGTGAATTGGATGTATATATATTGCGTTGATCTACTTGTTTCAGAGCGCGTGGCTAGCATTTCCTGAGGCTAGCCAACCAACATAAATAGATTTAACAACAAAAAAGAATATCACAGACGATTATTAACTCGTAGCTGTCTATGATAGTTGACTATCATAGACGGTTTGTAGTAGAAATCATTTGTGATATATGGTTTATCACAACATCTATGATAAACCATATATCAAGACGGCTTCTACTACAAATCATCTATGATAGTTTGCATCACAGACATTTCGAAAGCCACATACAAAGATGGCGATGAGTACCCATAACCCGAAACCCGATGGGTAATTACCCCATTAGGGTACATATATGGGTTAAAATGTCTACCCATGGGTCTACTAATGGAGAAAAATAGGACCTAATGGGTACGCGGGTGTGGGTATGGTTTGACACTACCCATACCCATTACCCAATGAATGCCCGAGTATTTATGGGCCATCTATTTGTAGCCCAGCCCACACAACAAATAATTATATTTGGCCCAGCCCAATAGATGTAAACTAAAACCCTAACCCTATTCCCCAAACGGCCGCCAGACCCCAATTCCCCATTTCACAGCCTCCAAACCGTTCGGGGCTTCGGGCGCCCTCCAAGCCGCCGCCGCCGCACTCTGCCAAGCCGCTGCCGTCACTCATCTACCAAGCCGTCGTCGCCCATCTGCCAAGCCGCCGCCGCCCATGGCGGCACTCTCCGGCTCGACGAACGACGACAGTCGGTGAAGCTTCCTCGCCTCCTTTAACCCTTGTTTCCATTGCAGGAAGCTTAATACTAACCCTAGTCACCACTGCATCCAATCCACCCACCCCATCCCGAAGGGACGTCGATGTGCATGAACCTGACCGGCAGCCGCCAGATCCAATAGTTTCTTGTATATCATGTCTCGGGTATGGGTCACCCGCCGGGTTTATTTCACCCGCGCGGGTATGGGTTTGGGGAAAATGTTGTACCCGCCTGTGTTATTGGGTCCTCCAGCGGGGATGTTTTTGCTTAATGGAGGTGGGTTTGGGGTGGTGAAACCCAATGGGTATAGACCCATTGCCATCTTTAGCCATATATAATGACCTCATATTATTACTGACCCATAAACTCATATGGCTCACGAAACCATCTGTAATGACATTTTTGAATTGTTTGTGATGACCTGTTGTGCACTAGTGGCAATAATGGAGAAATGATGAGAGCTAAGGCCGAGGAGGGGGCAGCGCACCTACTGCGTATTTGTTGTTGGCGTGTTTCATTGGACTAGTTCCAAGGTGCAGCCGTGTACCAGTGCGGTTGGCGCCTAACTGCCTGGTGAACTAGTGCAGACCATGCGCTAGTATACCATATACTCAGGGGCGAAGCCAGCGGGGAGACTTAGTAAGGCTTGAGCCTCACCTCCCGCGGCGACACCCCGGCGAAGGCCACGAAAGCCGGCGCCGGCGACAAGTGGAGGCCCAACAACAACAAAAACTCAAAAGGCACAGTTCAAGACTTCAAGTGGCAGCCCACTTTCGGCCCAACAAATTCATCACATTGGCCCATCAAAACACCCACTCCAACAAAGATTCCCATTCCACTCCAGACCGGTGGGCGGCGGCAGATCCAGAGCAAGAAGAGAGACACGTCGGCGCCGCCACAACGCTCGCAGAGGCCAGAGGAGGGCTAGGGCTGGAGGCGACCAGACAAGGGCGTGCCGCGCATGCAGTAGGAGGTGCTGCCGGAGCCGGAGCCAGATCTGGCGGCGAGCCGGCCGAGGAGAGGCTATTCGCCAGATCTGGCAACGACTCGGTAGGGGGAGTCAGAGCAGGGTGATGAGGGGGGTCAAGTCGGGGTAGAGGGAGCCGGACCGGGGCGACGAGGGCCGAGGCGCCGCCGGAGAGCCTAGGTGGCCGCGTGGCGCCGCGGAGGAGCACCGAGTCCCGAAGGCCGGAGACCGGAGAACCGGAGTGGCGGAGAGCCGGAGAGGCAGAGACGGCGGAGTCTGAGCGAGGCGAGGAGCGAGCCGAAGCGAGCCAGCGAGGCAAGAATCTGAGAGAGTGACTGAGTGAGAGAGCAGAGAAAGAGGCGGAGTTGCGGGCAGACAGATAAATGCAAGCGGAGACGCCGAGTTGCGGTCTTGCGGGCGGACCGTGGATGGATCACCGACGAGTGTCGAGCAGTCGAGGCATCGAGCTCAAACAGAGTTGAGGAGATAGGGGCGGTCGACGGCTTGTGTTTAAAGTGGGTAATTTTTCTCTAATTTTTTCTTATGAATTTAGTATTTATAGCTTTGTATTGACAGATATTAATAATTTATTTATAGATTTTACTATAATGGAGAAACAAACTTTGTGCAACTATTTCACAAATAATTCAAGTAGTTCTCATCCAACTGATGAGAGTACAACTCAACCAAAGAAGTTTCGACTAGAATTTAATCCAAATGAAATAATTGCCGATCCGGCACTGCGCATACCAATTGAAGATTATGCTAACGAAATTAGATTATTTGTGGTATGTTTCATAATTCATATAATCTAAATTTTCATTGTTATTCACAATTTTGTATTATATCACTAATTTTCATATATTTCATATACAGGTGATTTTTACTACCCCGTACTCATAGCAGAATAATTATATATTCTTGGGTACGCGCTTTCTATTGTCGAGGTACCTACTTTATATTTCTCTGTTTTTCGTTGTTTGTCTCCAAGACTCCAACTGTATAATTTCTGTATGAATTTGAAATTCTATAAGAGTATAAGACTATATTTGTGCCATTTAGTTTAATCCAACAAATAATTCAGCACACCCTGAATTTTATTTCTGGCTTCACCACTGCATATACTGGTATATATTCTTGAATCTTAATTTCTTTTTTTTCTTAATTTTTCCCTTTTACTATTTAGCATATAGCAGCCATATACTCTTGGTAATTTAGTTATATACTTGATACTTCAATACCTATACAATTATTTTTGTTCATAGATTTGCGATAATGGAGAAATAAACTTTACGTAACTATTTCAATGGTAATTCAAGTAGTATCCCCATAATCGATGAGAGCACAACTCAACCAAAGTATAAAAATCATGTCTATGTTAATTTAGTTTAGTCTTTTAAGTTTATCCTCTATTTTTATCCTTACAAATGACCAAAGATTCTCTGGCATATTTTAGCAACTAAAGCGTCAATATTGCACTGCTGCGTGGGCCTTGCACCCCGACCAAAGTCCTAGGTTTCAACCGTTTGGTGTCAGAGTTGTTGTGATTAAGCCGCAGCTTTCTTTCAGAACCTGGTAACGTCTGAGCTACATCTGAACCCACACCTTAACACTCGGACAACCAGATCTTCGGATATACAGATAAATGATTAAGCTGGCATTGGCTAAAACTTAATTTGTTTGTTCTCACAGGTCACTGAAACCGCTTTACTCTTCAAGCATGGGGGAATAACAACGATTCTCTCTGGCGTGGCTTGCACAAAGAAGCCAGGGATTGTTAAAAGCTCATCAATGATCGATGATTACTCTCAAGCCTCGAGGGCGTTATAATGACAATCTGCAGGGGCGGATCCACACCCTGGGCAGGGTAGGCTTCAGCCTGAGGTAGGGGCGGAGCCAGGAATTGAATATAGGGGGGCAACATGGTCGCCGGGCATATGGAGCCTGCTGTGTTGTTGGCTGTTGGTCGTTGTCGCTGATTACCGTTGTTCTTTGTTGGCGATGGCAAGAAGACGAACTGACAGAGGCACAGAGCGCGCGGCAAACCAGCAAAGAGCCAAAAGTTTTGTTTTCAAATAGTTCGATTTTCCGTGAAGAAATCGAATTAAAAAAATTCGAACCGTGATTCGCGCGCGCATGTATGCATGCGATCGATCGATATATACGTGCGAGCGAGCATATGAATTAAGTAAACTCCTTCAAAAAAATACTATAAAGTATATATACACGTTACACGTACGTCAAGTGATGTAATAGTACCAGCATATGATCATGCATGTAACTCGAGTGAGAGTAGTACGTGCGTACGTACGTAGACCGTACTAGTACACCTCCGGCTGTACGTACGTGCTGGTGAAATAAAGGTGACGACCAAAAAAATAAGACGACATTAATATATGAATGAAGATCTATTTGTCGGTCCATTGAAAATTTTGCGCAATCGATCGATCGAATTTCTCACGATCGACCGCCGTTCGATCGTGTATTCACAACACGTTGATCGTATTCGTATCATCGTATGTGCGTGCCAAATTGATGAATACGTGTTCAAGTGTTGATGAATACGTGCATGCATGCAAGCACCGTCGCGAGCGCCTCGTCGTGGTCTCGTGGAGATGTAGTCACAGGAGAGACCTTCGGCAGCCGACCCGGACCTAGCTGTATGCGCCTGACTCGTTTTCTTTATGCACTCGCATAGATGCCGTCAGTAGCCAGGCTAACTTGGGGGGTGCCAGGCCCCCTCCAGCCCCTCCCTCTCTTCGCCACTGGCCTGAGGTGTGAAAAAATATCTAGTGTCCAGCCCGGGTAAATTCAGTTTAGACTGGGTAATATTTTTATGATCCAGCCTAAATAGCTTAGATCATTCCACCACTGAGCCCAAGCGTAACTAAATTCTGGTTCCGTCACTGACAATCTGTAAAGCTAGCCAAGCTAAACTGACGGTATTCCTCATAAAGCAGGGTCGTACGTTCACGCCTGTATTGTGCTCGCTTGTCGCGACGACCCGGCAGTTAGGATTCCGAGCGTGGAATCAAATTAAAGAATCCGAGAGGCTTTACAGAGAGCGAGACGTCGAGAAAGATTCCTTGCCCTGATGCGCCTTACTAAACCTGAGGGCATGAACACAGCTGATGCTTGCATTCAGAGAGAAACCAACCAACGTTACTGACTGACTGTAAATGTTCGAAAGGAAAAGGAAATCGAATGATTTGCTTTGCTTTGGTGTTGTGCTGCATCTGCATGGGTATAAAGTACAGGATTGCTCCGTTGGCTGTAAAATGGTCCCGATGAGAAGCATGCATGTACGGCGTATTATACAGTGTCCGTTGAGCAAGGGATCCGGTTAGGACTGTAAAAAAAAACTCGAAACTCGTGAGCTACTCGAGTTTAGTTCGTTCTAGGCTCGATTCGAGCTCGGTTCAAACTTTAAACGAGCCGAACTCGAGCTTGATCTCGAGCTCGCGAGCTTCACCGAGCCGAGCTCGAATAGTTCGTGAGCCTCGATTCGAACTTAAATAGTAATATATATTAATTCTTACCGAGCTTTCTCGAGCCGAACTCGAGCTCGAGTTTTTCTTATTATTAAAAATTAGTGTATATTTGAATTATTTTGACTGTTATCGAGCTTATTAGAGCCGAGCTCGAACTTAAAATTTTTTTATTATTGAAAAATAGTGCATAATAAATTATTTTAATTGTTATCGAGCTTCAACGAGCCGAACTCGAGCTTAGGCCGAGCCGACCTCGAGCCCAGGTTCGGGTTCGGACCCCAACTCGAGCTCGGCTCGAGCTTCTACCGAGCTCGAGCCTAGAATGCCGAGCTCGCTCGAGCTCGGCTCGTTTACAGCCCTAGATCCGGTGCTTGCTTGTACATTTCATTTTGGATGCAAAGCGAGCTCGACTCGTTTATAGCCCTAGATCCGGTGCTTGCTTGTACATTTCATTTCGGATGCAGAGGCTTCAGTGGAGGGACTATTCCTATCTGAAAGGACACTAGATTGAATAATTATAAGCTGTTAGGTGCAAGTCTTATGAAAATAGATGCTAGCGGCAAGCAATTCTTCTTCAACCTAAGCAGGGCTGCTTCTAGAAAATCCAGGAACAATTGACATCAGATACTATATATTCAGATTATTGCCAAAAGTGCTCCCAATAAGGACCGTGGAGTTGGGAGTCCCCACAAACTTAAAGCTAGGTGCATGAGTTTACTTTGGATTTCCCGGGATTTAATTAATACATGACCTCTCGGTCGCAAAGCTTTAAGAGCAACTCCAACAGTAGCCCTCAAAACAGGACCCTTACTTTTTATTTGAGGGTTCTCCTTACTTTTGAGGGCTCTGTTTTTTGGGCTACACTCCAGCAGGAGCCCTCAAAACAGGACCCTCAAATTCATTCTTAGAGGGGATGACACATAGGACCCACCCTTATCCTTATCCTACTTTTGAGGGCCGAGGGGCAAAAAACTCACTCCAGCAGGGCCTCTACTTGAGCCCTCAAAAGTAGGTGCTCCTCCGCACCCGTGAATGAGGGCTCGAGGGGAGATTTGAGGCCCCTACTTTGAGGGCTCAAGTAGGGCCTTACTGGAGTGAGTTTTTTGCCCCTCGACCCTCAAAAGTAGGATGAGGGCTCAAGTAGGGGCCCTGCTGGAGTTGCTTTAAGAATGACTTTGATAACTAACTGCAGCCCTCCACCCTCCACTAGGGTTTACATTATCGAAAGCAAAATTTTACCGGGCGTCCGGTAAAACCCAAAACGCAGATTATGGAAAATTTTCGAAACATTTTGGATCAAAATTTTCAAACAAAATTTGAATTTCAAAATAGTTTTGGCCAAAAATTGGCGATAATCAATTAAAAATATCGGCCAAAAATTTTGAAACAAATTTCCAGAACCAATTTATATTTTTGGGGGCAGGGGGCAATACGGCCGACATTTCCGAAAATAGTCCGATCATCAGAACCTGCCCTCCACCACCACCACCAAAAAAACCTTGTTTCCCGCCGAGATAACCATGCGCGTTACAAATTACAATGCATGAATCCATCACCTATACATATGGATCGAGTGTGTACGTACGAATTTGTAACCGTCTGGCTTGTCGATCGGAGAGTGCAGGGGTGAATGACACTAGCAAAATTAAGGTCCGTTTGGCACAGCTCCACCACCGACTTCTGGAGCTGTTTTATGCCAAACAGGGTACAACAAAATAGCTCCACTCCTTAAAACCTGCTGAGACAAAAGTAGCTCCTTGGGTGGAGCTGAAAAAGTAGCTTCACCCAGCTCCACTTATGAATTCAAAAAAACAGCTCCACTTGTGAAGTGAAGTCATACCAAACAAAGCCTAAAAAAGATGCAGGCTACTAGGCACAGAAGCTATGCAGCAAGGAAGCAGGAACAGCATATGCATGCAGCTTTTAAGCCACGTCGAGGAGCTGAGGTAGCTAGCAAGAGCAAGGTATCAACCATGCACATAAGCTAGGCACCGCGCCGCCATCGGCTATATATACGGCTAGCCCGATCGACTACTAATTACCCTTAATTAGTAGTCCTTGCAGCATTGCACAATCCAATTAATTATGGATTAGCGTAGCTAAACCTTCATCTCCTTGATCCCCTGCCCCAAGGCTGCTGGAACGGCGGCCGGCCATGGACGCTCCCGGCGGCCAGGAAGCACGGGCACCCCCTCCACCACCGCCGCAAACCGAAACAACCGACACCGCTGGCGGCGACGCAGCAACACCCCCTCCCCCACCGCGGACCGGAACGGCCGGCCCTGGCCCTGCTGCGACGCCACCCCGTACTCCACCGACGCAAAACCAAACAGCACAAACGGCGGCAGGTCAGCCACAGCCACCGCCGCAAACCGGAGCGGGAGAGGTGGCCGATGCCGAGAGGCTGCCGCGTGGCGCTCGGCTGAAAAAGAAGCTTCAAAACATTTGCAGGTTCGTGAAAGACACCATGTCGTGGTACGCCACGCACCGCTCCGCGGAGAGAAGCGACGAGACCGAGCCGTCGACGTCAGCGCAGCAGGAGGGGAGCAAGTCGAAGGAGGACAAAGCCGAAGAGAGCACCAAGCAGACGTCGATGCCAGCGCAGGGGGACGAGATGTCGGACAAGGAGAAGAAGCCGCACGAGAAATGGCCACTGGCGCGGGCGCAGCTCGAGAACATCCTCGAGAAAGCCTGCAAGAGGCTGCTCGAGGCCGACTTGAGGAAGCTCGACAAGGAAAAGCGGCGGTGCCTCCTCACCTTCTCCGTCTTCGCGCTCGACTCCGAGGTGAAGAAGCAGGCCGTGATCTACTGGTGGTGGGCCACGCCGGCCGACCTGCCTCCGAAGGAGGTCGCCGGCGCGGAGGACATCTTCAAGGAGCTCTGCGACGGCGGCTTCCTCGAGCCGATCAAGAACCGCTGCAGCGAGGCGATCCACGGGTGCCGCGTGAACCCGCTGGTGCACTGGATCGTGAAGCACCAGGCGAGGGGGCAGGAATCCGCCGATCTGGACGACCTTGGCGACCCGGCCGAGAAACAGCCCAAGTCCGACGTCCTCTGCCTCACGGCGAGCTACCGTGGCCGGCTGCAGGGGCTACTCAAGGAAGAGTCGAAGCCCGGCCGCAAGGACCAACCAGAGTCGAAGGCCCGCCGCAAGGGCCAACCAGAAGTTGAGGCCGCAACCCAGGTATCTTCCTCTAGTCTGTAAGACAGCCCTGCAATGGAACCAGGGGAGGGCTCGGCACGAGTGACTCCTCTATTGTATTCCTTTTCAAAAATAAAAATCATTTCTCTCTTGTTTTTTCAAGGCGCCCATGCATTTCGAAATCTTGGCCAAATTTTTTAAATTTTAAAAATATCCTAATCTTTTTTATCAGTTCAAAAATATATCAGCACCCATCCGGATTTCCGGTTGCTAAGCGGCACGGCTACCCCGGTCTCCATTTTAGGTGGAATAACGTACATATTATCCATATGTTAGGATTTATCAAAAGAGCTGAAAAATTTGTGGCCCAAATACTGGACACTCCTTTGCCTAGCTTTCTAATCTTGAGCTATAAATTAGGGAAAGTGTTACACAGCACTCGAATATTTTTTGGACTCGAAACAATCAGATTTTTCTTCTATATATGCACATCTAAAAAAATATGAGTGTTATGAACCACAAAAAATACTCGAATTCTCCTTCTCCCATATATGCACCCTCTCTAAAAAATATGAGTGTTTCAAACCACAAAAAACACTCGAATCCCCCTTCTTTCATGTATGAACCCCTTTAAAAATATGTGAGTGCTTTGAACCATAAAAAATATTCAAATCTCTTTTCTCCAATGTATGCACCACTTAAAAAAAATGTGAGTGCTTCGAATCACAAAAACACTGAGCGCTAGCTACACCCCCATAAATTAGATATGTCGTACGTGTTTGAATTAAGGCTGTATCTCTCTACTTCGCCCTAGGGCTCACAGAATGCCAAGACCAAGACCAGTCCTAATGCGGAGCAGCTAGACCGTGAGTTGAAGAAGAAGAGGGTCATCCTCAACGTCAGCGCGCACGTGTACCGGCTCCCGGCGCACGTGCTCTCCACCGTCGCCGACCGCCTGGTGGTGCTGCAGCTCGGCCAGTGGTGGAACTCCGACGACACGACGTACATGGAGGTGGATGGGCTGGAGACGCTGAGCGCCATCGGCGAACTCAAGAACCTCCGGTACCTCGGCCTCCGCGGGCTGTCCCGGCTGACGGAGCTCCCCAAGGAGATCTGGCGGCTCCGACGGCTCGCCATCCTCGACGTGCGCGGGTGCCAGAACCTGGTCAAGGTGGCGTTCCATGACGTGCGCGGGTGCCAGAAGCTGGTCAAGGTGGCGTTCCCTGACGTGCCCGGGTGCCAGAAGCTGGTCAAGGTGGTGTCGCAGGCCGTCAAGGCCCTCAAGGGGCTCACCCACCTGGACCTCACCGAGTGCTACATGCTGGAGCACATCGGCACGGGGATCACCTCCCTCTCGGAGCTGCAGGTGTTCAAGGGCTTCGTCTTCAGGGTCGGGAAGCGGCGGAGCTGCCGGCTGCACGACCTCAGGCAGCTGGAAAAGCTCCAGAAGCTCAGCGTCAACGTCACGACCGACGCCAACGTTGAAAAGGACGAGATGGAGCAGCTGGAGCATCTCGTTCGCCTCCGCTCGCTCACTGTGACGTGGGGCGAGCTGCCGAGCATCTTGCTGGCCGACCCACCGACCAAAGACCAAGAGCAGAAACTGAGACAGCTCCTCAAGAAGTGGACCGGCCTCATGCTGCCGCCGGGGCTCGCGAAGCTAGACGTCCGCTGCTACCCGGTGGTGCCGAGTCTTCTGCTGGCCAACGACGACCCCAAGCCCAACGACGACCCCAAGCACAACGACGACCCCAAGCCCAACGACGACCGCAAGCCCAAGGCACTGCCGCTGCGGCGGTTCTTCAAGAACCTGGACAAGAACGATAAGCTCAAGAAGCTCTACGTGAGAGGCGGCGAGGTGGAGGAGCTGGACATCCCTAGTGAAAACAACATCAGGATTTTACGCCTGAGATACCTCAGAGAGTTCAACATGAAATGGAAGTGTCTGCACGGTATGTTGAAAAAGGTGGAGCGCGTGGAAGTTGTTGTTAAGGACGCAAAGGTGATGAAATTTGAAGAGTGGAGCAAGGACGGTGAGAAGGATAAGGTACAACCTGGGAGGGTTAAGCAAGAGAAGCAGAAGAAGGCGAGAGACCAAGAGCGCGAGCTTGTGGAGAAAATGAAGGCTCGGATGGAAATCCCGGGTTCTACCCTGGATGAGAATGGGGTGTGGGTGAGGGACGAGAAGGAAATCGAGAACAAGAAGTCCGCGGCGGCCGCCAAGCAGCCTGCGGCTCCGGCGAGCGGTGCAGATGGCAAGAGGGAAGAAGGCACTAGAGATGACACGGACAAAAGTACTGGTACACTGCCTAGCTAATGACTCGCCATCTTCACCTATGAGAAGCTAGCGCTGTCATTTTGATTCCTGAGCAGCTAATTCTCTTGTACAATACTGATTCTTTTCGTTCTTGAACCAATTCCAGAACCTTCGGGAGCTGCTCAATCTCCTGCAGGTAAGGCGCCAGAGGAGGAAGCTCACAAAACTGAAGCTGCCGCAGAGGTCCCTAAGGCCTCCGAGGAGGCCGGAAAAGGCGGCGACGATGCCGGTGAAGCGCAAACAGTTCCGCCCAGCTCCAGTAATCAAAACAAAGGCACTCTGAATTCAAGAACTGGTTCGTTGTGCCTAGCTTGCTTCAATCTAACGATCGATAATTTCACCTTTTTTTGTACAAGGCAAAGAAGGCGGGCAGGGAGGCAGCCTCGGAGGCACCGGAGAAGCAGACGAGACACCTACGGAGGAAGACGGAGCAGGCGCCCCCGAGGTCCCCGGCGAGGTCAAGAAAGTCGACGGTGGCGGCGACGCCGGTAAAGCACAAACAGGTCCTGCCTTCTCGGAGGAGATCAACACTGAAATTTAAATTTAATTGATGCATCGTGCTTCCTTGCTCAATCTGGCAACAATATATGCTTGCTTCTGTAGAAGGCGAAGAAGAGGGACGGGGAGGCGGTCCTGGAGTGCCCGAGAAAGTAGACGAGCAACCTACCAGGGAAGACGGAGGAGAGGACGAAATATCAAGCCCCGCCGACGCGACAAGATCGCCGGTGGCGCGGCCGTCTGACGTTCCTGACGAAGGAGCTCCTAGAGTCATCAGAGACCTTGAAGAAGAGGCCCCTGCCGAAGTCCCAGCTGCAAGTGCTCCTGACACGACGCAGTCCCCTGTACCGCCTGCGACTAGCACTAGCAGTCCCGCTCCGGCCGCCGCCGGCGAAGCTACTGCGAAGCCGACAGAACCTGGGAAGGCTGACGACGACGATGGATCGACGGTTACCGGTACAGATACCCGAAAGCAGTAATGCTGCATAGGTACTAAAAAGCTTCCATCAAATTAAGGCGCAGCAAGATTATGCAATCTGAACTTCCCCTGCTTCATATTTGTACAGGGATCCGAGTTTTCTCCTGACGGCCGCCATTGGTTTGATTGAAGACCGGCCATCCGGCTTGCTAATGCTGCTGTACTTGCTACGTACTAGCCGCATTTCTTTATCTACATGTATTCTACAATAAATCAATAATGTAATGTAATTGTTATAAAAAAAAAACTTCCCCGTTCACCCGAATGATATGTGGCTTGATTGCGCTCAAGCCTCGCTTAAAAGCGCTGTGACTTTTTCACTACAGTAATAGTTAGTTTTTCTGATATATTTAATTAGAAAAAATAAAATATTGAAAAATAAAAGATATCATTATACCTTTATAGATAACGCAAAAACAAAAACATATTAAAAAGTTAACACATTCTAAATGGTTTTAGTTTCTGAAGTCAAAAGTTGATTGAAACGGGGCTAAAAGTAGCCACCATAGAAGCAGAATTCAGCAACAAATTTGATCAACTGAAGAGCTCTTTTGTTTGAGTATTTTAATTAAGGACTACTAACACGCTGTTCATAGTGCGGTAGCACTACCCCTAGCTTACACCACTCTCCAGTTGTTCCTTTCCTATCTTTTTCTAGTCCACTTAGGGTTTGTTTAGGACTGCTTTGCTCCACCAACTCCACCATGGAGCAGCTCCACTGTGGAATTCCTGGAGCAGGTGGTCCTGTTTGGGACGCTGCCTAACTCCAGCTCCAGGAATGTGAGATTTCCCTGAGAAAGGTCCAATGTACCCTTGAATGGTGTTTGATGTATGTTTTGATAATCATGAGCATATGTAACTGAATATTTTTTGTTGCTAATTGAAATATGATGTAAAATATTATAATTGCAATTAATTTATTCAAGAAAACCAAAAAACAAATATTTTGGTCAAATAATTCCATCCTTTTGTCCCATAAATTGCAACGTGCATGATAGATAATTAACAAAGTCCATCATTCGAATGTAAATAATTGTCCATAGATAACTAGAGAGTAGTTTAAACCAAAATGACTATGAATCCACGTGTAGCGGATAGAATCCCTTCTCTTACGGCTGCTAAAAGCAATATTGATGCCTATCATCATAAAGTACTTCCACCTTCCAATAGACCCGGAAGGCTTGTGCTCTTCTGAAACTGGAGAACCGCTGAGAAATTATTCTTGCAGAGTTCTTGCGGCTGAAAGTTCTGTCTCCAAGTTTGCTATTGTCTTATCCAAAGTGCTGCAGGAGGAGCCATATCAACTCTAATTAGAAGCAACCACCTTGATGCTTTCCTGGATTAAATCAAATAGACATAAGAAGCATTAAGTTTTATTTAAGTTACAACTTTGCAGCCTTAATAACACTCGGTCCCATTCTGCTAACAGGATGATCGAACATAGCACGAAGCATACAAATCAACCAAAAGCTCGTGGAACACAGCACAATCAAGCAGATCAGCAACTGAGCGGTGAGCAAGCAGATTAGCAGAAGCAAAGAAAAACACTATCTTTAAGCTTGTTCCCAACATATTTTGGACTTAGAACTCCACCTCAGTCTGTAGAATGAAAGATCTCTCTATCTAATTGTAGGCTATAATGCTACATATTTCTAGTCTTGTTCATTCCATACATGAAAATTTCATTTATAACTCCTTGGAGCAAAGCTGGCTAAGGACATACTGATATCATGATGCTCTTAATTGGTATATTACATGATGCTCTTAAGGACATACAGCCAGCACGGCCACAATACCAGCAGGCACATTATCACAAGCTAATTCGCCATTGCATGATAGATCAATATTTCATGAAACAATTCTAACAGAGTATTCGCCATTGAATTAAGGTATTAGGTAGCAAATTTGCATGCAAGCATACCAGATCCTCCTTATTCTTCTTCGTCGGTGGTGCACGCTGCACTCCGCGGTGTGGCTTATGGCTCGGCACTCGTCACTCGCAACCAAAGCACAGCTTGATCCATCCCAGCCATCACCTCGCCGAGCGGCCGTGGTGGCGGAATAAGGGCGGCGCTAGGTTTTCAGTGGGGCGAGAGGAGGAGTGGGGTGGGGCGGAGAGGAGGAGCGGCACGAGAGGGGGGAGGAGAGGAGGAGGCGCGGGAGGGGGCGAGAGGAGGGGCGGCGCGGGAGGGGGCGAGAGGAGGAGAGCGGCGCGGGTGGGGGCGGAGATGAGGAGAGCGGCGCGGGTGGGGCGAGACGAGGAGAGCGGCGTGGGTGGGGGGCGGAGAGGAGGCGGCGCGGGAGGGTGGCGGAGACGAGGAGAGCGACGCGGGTGGGGAGCGGAGACGACGAGAGCGGCGCGGGGAGAGAAGTCGCGGGTGGGTGGGGGGAGGAAAAGAAACGAATCGGTACGGGAGGAATTGTGTAATGGCAGTGGTGGGTAATTTTTCCTTAACTCCATGAGGAGATACAAAACTTCAGTTTTTGGAGTACCCCTTGAGGAGCTCCAGAAAAAACGTGGAGTAGGCCTTCAACTCCACCTTTTTCTTAGAGCAGAGTTCTTGAAGTTTGACCCGTTTGGCTAGACAAGTTTGTAGCAAAGTTGAAAAAGCTGGAGTGGAGCAGTCCCAAACAGGCCCTTAGATTCTTGGTACAACTCGAGGCTCCTTTATGCCTCGTTCTAAATGTTTTATATGGATTCTAGTTTTTTCATTGTAGCCACTAAAAATACATTGTAATTATTGTTAGTTTTTTAAGTAATTAAATTTAAAAATAAAAATAAAAGCATCATATCATCATGAATAACATAAAGGAATAAGAAAAAAAACTAAGCAAAGTTAAAACTTAAAAAGACGAAATGAAGGATGAAGCCGTTTGTTGCGTGGAATATCACTGATCAGCGGCCGAAGCCCCTAACGCCATGAGCGCCAAAGGCAAGAGGTGAAACCGCCTCATCACTCTGCGGGTTGTATGGTTCGACGGCGCGCGAGAGACGAGGTGACGTGTCGCCAACCAAGACGTGTGGTCTTGGTGGCACTGAGATGACAACCCGTAGGGGCAATGAGCTGAATGAACCCTGCATCCCATGGGAACCGGACTATGTCGTTGTCGTGAAGCCGCTCGAAATCGTCATGGAAATGCGGGTACACACGCCTCGCTCCTCCTTAGCCCACCGCAGCCACGACCATGTGTCCAACGAGTCCCCATAGTCGGCCCATCTATGGGGTCATCGCCACCACCAGACCGCATAACTCCGGGAGGAGGTCGTGAGGTGCACGCCTCTCGATCTTAGGCCTCCCAACCGTGAAGTGCTCCCAAGACCAGATCTGCAGAGCACATAGCACGCCGCCAAGACCGGCTCGCTGGCCTCGACTCTGACGACAGCATCACACAAGCCTCGATGCGTGGCACTAAGGACTGCTGTTCCCGGTGATGCTGCGCACCTCGCCGCAAGGCATCCGCCAAGGACTCCGCAAGGTGTATGTACGTCGGATGCACGGAGACTCCGATGGTCGAGGGAAACAAGACCCATCCGAACAAAAAGAATGTATGCCATGAGGTGCGCCCGCGACCCCTCATGAGCGTCCCGGCAGGTCATGAACTCGTAGCCACGAGTGTGGCACACCGCACATGTTGTGCGGGATCGGGATACCGAATCGGCACACAAGCGGCCTTCCAATGCGCCGCCGGGTGGTAGTATCACTGCCTGCACCGCGGATGGGTAGACTCGCCGGCATGGACACGCACGAAGTGTAATAGTCATCTCGCCCCACCGAAGTGGAAGGTGTGAGTCTCGGTCCCAACGATCCACGAGTGCGGACAGCAACGCCGCATCGAATCGCAACGATCACGGAACATCCAAAGATGCGAGCAAGGGGCAAAGGCGTGTGTCGCAGCTAGCTGGATGTATCGCTCGATCTAGAGGATGCGTTTCGGGGGCCCTAAGGGCCTAAACACGGGGGCCATCGGGCATTGATGCCCACGCGTGCATTGGTGGCGGTCATCCCAGCGGGCCTCAAGCAACTCGTGACGCCATCTCCTGCGATGATTAAAAACAAGTCAAGACGCGTCATGAGAATATGCAACATACATAATTTATGCGTAATGATAATACATCGTGAAATAAATGACAACAAAACATGAACAAACGTAATTTGCATCGAACGACAACAAATGATAACTAAATATCGAATAAGTCACAACATAACATAATCTGCAAGAAATGACTCAAACAAATTGTACACGGAAATAATTTGGTCGATACATTCAGCATAGGTTACAGGATGCACGATCACGTGCTCGTGATCACAACAAAGACCCGCTATAGTTACAAAACACGGAAGCAGCAGTGCACAATGACAGTCCATGTGCTGCATACTATGGAGCGTTACTTGATGTTGGCCTGTTTGGGCACTGCCTAAATGAATGGCCAACCGTCTTGCATAGTCACGCACTTCGGCGCCAACCCGATCCCCACGCTGGCTATCATCCATATGCATTCACGAATGCGACGGCTCGCTCTTCGCCACGGCGACGTGCTTGATGCATCGTTCGGCACCCGCTTGATCTCGCCTCGCCGAGCTCCTATAATGCATGTCCACCCCGTATGAATGGAACTCCGTGCTCGGGTTTCAAACAGTGCTTCATGTCATAGTACCTTGAGATGTAACGCGGGCGCTCGGTTCCATAACGCGCATGCCGTATTAATGCATACCGTGGGAGCATGGCTTGTGTAGAAGTCTCCGCTTGTTGCATGTGCAAGATGCTCGCCAAAGTGTCGTTCACACCGCCACGATCCTCTAGCTCGCCCCATCATGTACCTGCTATGCGAGGCGAACCTCAAACTTCCTCCGTAAGCCATCCATGGTCTGAGCAATATGCGAACGAGCCTTCTCCATCTTCTTGTCCATGTAGGCCCGCGCTACCTCGGAGAATTCTTTGCCTTCGTCCATATGCCGCTTCGCCATCATGGCTCTATTGACAAAGTATCCTATTGAACGGTTCCAGGTCTCTTCAACGATTGCAGTGATAGGTAGGGATCTCACGCCCTTTAGAACACCATTGTACACCTCGGACATGTTTGTTGTCATGATTCCGTACCTTGCTCCGCCGGTGTCATGCAGTAGAGACCACATCTCCAGGTTAGGTGCATTGGACTGCACCCATTGTGTGAACTCCTCAAGTCTCGTGGAGCCTCCCTCCACGGCCCCCGCTTCAGCCTGCTCAAGACGCCTGACATGCCTGCTGGTCTCCTGATCAAGGTGGCCACAGGGCATTGAACTTCGTCTTCTGGTTCTGCATACAAAGTTTTTTAAACATCTTCATTAGTTCCTTGCTATGGAACCTTCAGCGGAAGTTTGCGCAAGATGCCTCATGCACCACCGGTTCTTCATGTCATTCCACTGGTACGGAGGCTGTGTCCCGTTCGCATCGTTCCCATTGCAGACAGCAAGCCCGCATTGCGGTCTGAGATAACACACACATCGGGCCGATCTTGTACAACGGCCTGCTTCACATTGACAAGGAACCACAGCCGACTTTCCAGATTCTCATTCTCTACTATTGCAAATGCCACTCGAGTAATCGTCATTTGCGTCTCTTTGCAACAGCGTCGAGATTGTACCTTGTATTTGCCGATAGGAATGTGCCGTCCATCGTTAGCACCGGGCGGCACCACTTGAAGCCTTCTATTGCCCGATGGAAGGCCCGAACACTCTGTCAAGCACAAAACAATTCGCCCTTCCGTCTCATGAACCCGCCGCACTTGTTAATGAACGTGCCTTGGTTTCTGCTGCACCGACACAACAATCTCGGGACCAGATCATATGCCTCCTCATATGTCCCGAACATACTCCTCATGACCTACCTGCTTCCCCGCCACACCTTCTTGTAGCTCACAAGCAAACCCCACCGTGTTCGCTACCTCCGCCGCGAGAACCATGGGAGTAATGGATACATTTGCAACCACAAGATGCCTTATCACCTCTCCAACATATGGCGACGTCATGTTGCGGTGCCTATGTAGTGGCGCGCAAGCTCACAAGTGTGATCGTTCAGCACCGTTATCCGGAAGTCCGTGCCGGCGCCGAACCGAATCGGGCACGGACCTTGCCGTGGCGTGAGCCGTCCACACACTTCACAATGTAGGTGTCGGGGTTGGACTGTGCACCCGATATGTCCGACTGATGTTGGCGGCGTGGGCAATAGCTTGTCAATGCAAAGACTCTTGTTACGGAAGCTCGCCTCACAACAGTTCGCTTCATTGAATCCCCCTCTGCCTCCTCCGCTCGTGGCGAACTAGGGATTCACGCCGCGATGTCGTCCAACTGACGGCACGTCACGCACCCTCCGTGGTTACAACACCACCTACCACACCTCCCGCCGTAGGTTCCCCTTCTTCCTCCTCTCCAACTCTCGCTTCCACATCGCCCTCCTCCTCACTTGCCCTTAGATTCTTGGTACAACTCGAGGCTCCTTTATGCCTCGTTCTAAATGTTTTATATGGATTCTAGTTTTTCATTGTAGCCACTAAAAATACATTGTAATTATTGTTAGTTTTTAAGTAATTAAATTTAAAAATAAAAATAAAAGCATCATATCATCATGAATAACATAAAGGAATAAGAAAAAAAACTAAGCAAAGTTAAAACTTAAAAAGACGAAATGAAGGATGAAGCCGTTTGTTGCGTGGAATATCACTGATCAGCGGCCGAAGCCCCTAACGCCATGAGCGCCAAAGGCAAGGTGTGCGTGAAGTGATGTGCGGTGGAGATGAAAAGAAGCTTGTTCGACAGGAAAATAACGTCACAGTGGCCCCACGTTGGCTCACAACCTTTGATATGGTTCCTTTTAGTATTCTGTGGGTCCCACGGAACAGCACCTTATTTACCTTTCCTTAGAGCAAGTATAAGCATCTCTAACAGTATGAGCTAGTTACTAGCTCTAAGACAACTTCTCTAATAGTACTAACTTTTAGCACATAGCTCATAACATAAATAGCATCATATGACACTCTCACATAATCTTGGAATGTGTGTATGAGCCTAGCTCTTGATCAAGAGCTAGCTTTTCTCTCTCTTCTATTAAAATATGAAATAATATGCTTAGAGCTAGCTCATAAGTCACTATTGGAGATGCTCTAAGAGGTCATTAGTAGGTTTGTATCTTTGAGGTGGAGAAAGAGAGAAGAGAGGTGGGTGTAAGTTCTGACCAGTGAAGCACAAGAACCAAGAAACTTTGTGAGAGAAAGGGTGGGTCATATAGCCTTGTTGGTTGTAAACTACTATATGAATGGGTGATAAGTGGTGTAAGTGTTCATCTGACCAAGTGAAGGTGTATTATTAGCCTTGCTCTTATGCAAATCGTGTGGTACTAATATAAAAAAAGCGTGGTAGCCCAGCTTTGGAGTTTCGGCTTTTGCCCTTTTTTTTGTCTGGTTTTTAATTTTTTTAGCTAGAAACTATTTAGAATATGTGAGTTTCTAACTTTAGTTTTTATTTTTTTTCTTTCTATTGTTTGTGAAGCTATAATGCCTTTTTTCTTTATATTTTTAATTGAATAATTTAGAAAAAGTTAACGATTGTTATAGTGTAATTCTAATTAAAAACCAACAGGCATAATTAAAAGTTGCAAGCTTCAACCATTTAGAGCGGGCCCTTCGGGTGTGTGTTCATCGGACGACGCTCTCATGCGTAGCACGATGAGTCAAGCGCACTACCGTAAGCCCACAAGACTTAAGGTGCGCACAATTTGGCTTCTTTTTTACTATTGATCACTGTACAACATTGTTGCAAGGTGTTTTTTTGCACTATAGTTGCTAGTAGCTTTTTCAGTGTAATTAAAATTAAAAATTTAAAAAAAGAAAAATAGGTTATCTCAACACAGACAATAAAAATGAATATAGAAAAAAAAAAGAAAAGAAAAATGTCAGAAAATCAAAAAGTCAGAAAAAAGACAAAATTAAAAAATTAGAAGCTAAAAATTAAAAATTAAAGCCCAAACAAGAGAGGTCTAAAATACAATAAGTTAGCTTACACTTCAACGTGTTGTGCCACCTGGAATAAAAGACATTGCTTGTCACTTCGTGACAATCCTCCGTGCGAGATGACTTGCACCAACACGCGATCATGATGGAGCATTATCGTTAATTAATACGGAACAAAGATTGTTGTAATGTTATCTTTTCAACAACCACATCCAGCATTTGTGAAAGTTACCCATCTGCTAACAGTCTTCCTTTCCTCGTTTCAGTTCTTAGTGCAATTAAATTACTTTCATCCAATGGTGATCCTAATCGCTCATTTCCTGAGTAGTGAATTAAAGTACTACTAATGCAGTACCATCTTAACTCTTTTTTAACTATATTAAATAAGTAAAATTCTATGTAAAAGAGAGAGGAGATAATGTAAGATAATGTGTTATCTTTTATCTAAGAGTTGACTTCAGTTTGCAAACCAACGCAAACAGTGAGAGAGTGTGAGATAACAAGTTATGATAAAAATAGTATAAAATAGTTAGAGAAATAATTTACTGTTAAAAAGATTGTTTTTTAAATAATATAAAAACTTTAAAGATAATATTAAAAAACAGACTATTTATACATATCCTCGTGTGATCCTTTTTCAACTTGAATGAAGCATCTCCTCTCGGCCGTGCCTAGCCTACCACAGCCACGATCAGGCGTGTCACGTGTCCAACGACGATCTCCCATCCCACTCTATGACATTCCAGCCCCACACCATGGCCCCACCTGTCATCCACATACCTAGCCCCAAAAAAATCCTCACGCCACAACAGCAGATCTGTTTTTTTTGAAACCTAGCTCTTTTTTTTTGAAAAATATTCACATTTAGACCCCTGGACGTCTTAATTCTGTTTTTGGACCCTAGGCTCGGCGCCGTGACGTACGGCGCCGAGGTAACACGTCTCGGCGCCGAGCTGCGTGGGCCCGTATGCGTGGCAGCAGACGTGGTGGTGACATGGCAGGCACCTCGGCGCCATCGGTCACGCGCCGAAGCTTAGCGCCAGTCGGTCACGGCGCGTGACGCGTGACCCGTGGCATGTGGCATGTGGAAATCTGTACTTCTAATGTTGAACTCCACCACTAGTCCTAACATGCCTTAGGAAATATAACTTGGCGGGTCTATTACATTTTGTCTACCGGGTGTAGCGTGGTTGTTTCCCCTTTTTCTCGCGCCACGAAGATGGCTCATGCATCCTTCTTCTGTCACTCTTGGTCTTGAGAGCTGTCTCACGAGCTTGAAGCTCTTCCTCCGACGCTTGATGGTCGCTTCACGCAGACTTTAAGCGTCCCGCCTCCTTTGCGGCTCATCCTCCTTGCCCTTGAGACGGATTTGGTCCACCCTCACGTGGCGCTCTTGCTCAAGCCGCATCTGTTGTTCCACCTCGCGAGCCTGAGTCATCTTGACAAAGTATTGTCCTTTGTTTTCCACCTCCATTGGCCGGTTCCGTGGCCATACCGGCGGTACCCGATCCACCCATTTGATGAATTTGCAAGGCTACGTGTGGCGTGGTAGATGTCATGGATCAAGTTGAAAAACAATAACGAGAAACAAAGGATTTAGTTGTCGTCGTTACCATGAAGTCGTCATCCAGGTCTGGACACTTGAAGAACTTACGGCCGTAGTTGGCTCGTTGTACTCGATCCGTCCATACGCACAACAGCGTCCTAAAGCCGTAATGGTACTTCGGGCGCTCGTGCCACTCCGGCACTCCAAATGGGTTGGACCTCCAGGAAGACATTGTTGTGTGGTAGTATTGTGATGGCTTGAGGAGGAGATGTGGTATGGAAGACATAGGAGGCCTTTATGTAGGCAGGTTATCTGGTGCAGTGGGCATAGTCCATGGAGAGGACGACATGAGAATCTTTTCGCTTTTTCAGATTCGGTGTAGCAATAAATGTCCCTATGAAGGCTTTTGAGCACTGTAGTCTCGTAATAAATTCGAGCTTGGACCATTCAATGTATTTGGTACAACGTAGCCTTTTCGATCATTTGCGAGGAAACGATCGTTCCACGAAATAAGTGCTACAACATTGCCTTCTCAGAGGCCAGTAATCATAATTTATGAAACAACAAGCTACGGTCATTGCAAACGTGTCGGCATATCAACTACTTTTATCATGGACGTCAGAAAATTTCGGCAGAGTTTCCCCTGTTTTTGGAGCCACTCTAAACACAAATATCACATGAATATAACATATGCACATATATACAACAAGTAGCTCATTACAAACCCATCTCAGTCCATATACACATATATATCACATGAAGCACGACTTGTAAGCCCAACCATAGTCCATAAGCATAGTAATAGTCCATACATCCATACGAACAAAGTTCAAATAGTCCATAACGTTCAAACAGTCCATACAGGTTAAACTACCACAAGTCTACCATCGTAAGTCTTCTCCACCTCGTCGTCATCGTCCTCACCGCCTTGGGCCGGGAAAGTGTCGCTTCTCGTGCGGGACGAGCTCTGTCCTGTGGACCCTGCAGCTGCGTGGGAAGACGAACCCGGGCCTGCAAGTCTTGTCGAAGGCACATGTACGTCCCTCGCCACGCCTGTCCTTCAACCACAACGACCAGCCGCACGGCGTAGCCGACCTGCTAGTCTCTGTCGTCCAACATTTTGTTAACCAACAAGATACGAAGATATTAGGTACTAATTTTGTGAGTGGCTTTGTCGAAGCTTACTTCTAGGAAGCTACGCGTCCTGACGTCGCCGACTATCCTGGAGAAACGTCCTATGTCCTTACAGACTGCTTGAGGGTGTTGCCCTGCAACAAGCAAAAGAATGGATAATTTGCTATATGTAGTGGTATTTCTGTCTATTGGAAAATAAGCAATGAGATTGAACATTACCACTCGGTCCAGGATCGGTGCTGTCTCCACCTGCGTCCCAAGGCGAGTAGACTGGTCGTACGGCGTGTCTTCGTCGTCCGAGGACACAGTGTCGGCATAGTCATCTTGTGTCCATTGTCCCTTCAGCTTGGACCGTGTCGCACCCTGGTACCAAACTTGGTACCGCCAAAAGTACTCGTTGGTGTGCGGCTCGTCGTTGTCATCCACGTTGTCTTGCAAGTGTCCTCACTCTTCAATGTACGCGTGGTGGTGCTGCTCGAAGTCTATCACCTTCTTCTATCGCTGACGATCAAATCTGCATGTCACGTAAACCAATAGTTAAAATTAGTAGAAACTCGTGCAATTGGAATCAAAGGTGAGAATTGAAATTGCAGGCACTTACTTGTGCAAGGCCACGAGCGTCGAGAATGGTTCTCATCGCCACATTTGCCTCTTACCAAGCGGCGTGTAACTCTGTGTGGCGGTGATACTCAACGACATAGAAGCAGTTAGGGGCACCTCATCCTGTAAAGGGCCTCGTCTATGTAGCACATTGCGCTGGCTGAATACTTTCCACCTCTTGCTCGTACGGCTCACTTAACTGCATAGTAACAATTTACTTGTAAGGTACTATACTAACAAATGAAAATCACGATATCAAATGGAATTAACTTACATTGGAGGCGTGGCGCATCTAGCTCGTTCGTGTACTCTAGGTAGGCCCGCTTCATCTGGCGTAGGGGTGAGACTGGTCCCAAAGACAAGCAAGCGTCGGACGTTGACGAAGAGGAACCCTGCGAACCAGGACGAGAGCCAAAACCGTGGGACGACCAAGCGGTAGACGACACCACATCCACAGTGGAGGAGGTAGAGGCAACCACCTAGTGACGGGTTCGGCGAAGTCCGACGACACGCCTCGCAGAGGTGGCGTAAAGGCAACACCCGGAAGCCAGTATCTTGACCGCCGTGTCCCGATCGGTGAGGCGGTGGATGTACATCCACGACGCGCTGTCCCCGTTCCGTCGGGAAGAGAACGCAGCCAAACAAGTGAAGGATCCATGCCCTGCGATAGTAGGCAGCTATGCGCTCGCCCGCACCTTCGAGGACACTCTGCGAAAAGCTGCTGGAGCGGTGATTGGAACTCCGAGTGCGAAGGCACGCCTCGGGAGGAAGCTCTCTCGAGGAAGGCCTCTGCTTAGGCTCTCCGAGGCACACACGGTCCGATTCTGGGCGGCCGTGAATGGCGACACCAAGCATCTCAAGTGTCCTCGGCGTAATTGTCATCTCCTCGAAAGGGCCTCTCTTAGGCTCTCCATCACTGTAGGCATGGTCCGTGGGCGGCCGTGGAATGGCGACACCAAGCATCTTTCGAGTGTCCTCGAGCGTAATTGTCATCTCCTCGAAAGGAGGTGGAAGGCGTGAGTCTCCAGCCTCCACCTACATGATACAAAAAGAGGACTACATGTCGGAGAATTTGAGGCGCACATAGCCGATACACAATGAACATGCAAGTGGAGCAATGGTTTAGGAGAATACACATCCTTGGTGCGGTGATGGCCGGGGTTGAGGTGGGCAACCCACGGCGAACACAGTAAGAGATGGCGTCTAGGCCAGCCCTCTCCGGGGAAGGAGTGTACTCTCGTCGTCTGCATGTCCAGGAACCCGTGATGGGTTCGAGGACAAAGGATGGGCATCTCTGTATAGAATAGACCAATTTTTAGTTAATGCATCAACATAAGCGCAAATTGCACAGAAGTGATGAAGGCGTACCCTCCTCCGCGGTGAGTGTCCTCGGTGGTTCTCCTTGTAGTATGGGTCTAGCAGTGGAATTGCGCCATCCTACAAAAAAATTGAATTTCTCAGTCCAACATAGAAGTAAACAAAAAATTGAACATGCATAAAATATGGAAAGAATAAGAAATTAAACAAGAAACAAAGCAAATTGCATATGGGAAAATAACTAGACGAACTATGAAACATAACGAACAACAAGCACTCACACCTGACTAAGTGGCCAATGGCATGTGCGTGAATTGTGGCCAAGTCTACCACATCTGCTACATTGGTTCTGCTCGGGGTCAGTAAGAAAGGGGATTGCTCTCCCTTACCTCATTCTTCCTGGAAGTTGATCCATAACCATCTTGTGTCTCGTCCTCTTCCTGGTTCCACGTTTGTTTCAATGGCTACCCGGATCCGCAATGTATTTGGGCCCGGTGTATGGTGGCCACTCTCCCTCATCCCGGTAAGGCTCAAAAAGGGGAGACCACATAAGCACAAGGTTGTCAACACTGAACTCCCGAGGTATCTTGCTCTTGTAGTCAAAGTTGCGATGCCTTGCTGCTGCCACATAATGAGAACATGGAAAGTGGTACTGCCTCGGTTTACCACATGTGCATGAGAAAGCAATAAGGACAACCTTATGCCTCCTCGTCGGTAGGAGCTCTCCATCGATCGTTGTACCACCCTTTCTACAACCTCGTAAGTGCCCGTGGCGTTGTCAAAACAATGTACCTCATGTGCCTCGGCCTCGCCTTTGCCTTTTCAAGGTGGCGCCGGTTTTGGCGTCCATCTCTCTTGTTTACTCTGTAGCGCCATTGCATGTTCATGTCTTTCGTTGAACCAGGCAACAAGCTTGTAAAAGGTGAAGGATACGATAGCATTGACGGGCATACCACGTATACCCCTAAGCAAATTATTGAAGGATTCGGCCATGTTGCTTGTCTAAAACTCGTACCTCCAGCCACCATCGTCATGAGCCTTTGTCCATTTGTCGACGTCTCTTATCAATCCCGTCAACCATTGTCTACCTTCTGCGTTTGTTGCAGTTTTAAGCTGCTCCAACTTCTCCTGGAAGAACTTGACCTCAAGCATTCGAGCGACCTCCTCAAAAAGAGGAAAGTTATCCTTCGTACCATCCTTACGAAGTAGATTCTCGGCAAGATGCCGAGTGCACCAACGGTGGTGCGAAGCTGGATACCCCGGTATCTGCTCCTGTACGACAGCAAGTATGCCACGGTGTCTATCGGATATGACACCAACCGCCTACCGGGCCGACCACGTGCCTCGAGCGAGCGCAAGAACCATCCCCAGTGTCTTTGTTCTCCTCTCAACCAAAGCAAGCGCCAAAGGAACCAACGTGTTATCTGCGTCACAGAAATGGCTATCGAGTGTGCCTAGTACTTGCTAAGAAGAAGCGTGCCGTCGATGGAGAAGAGCGAGGCGACAATGCCGAAGGCCTCGATGGGTGAGCAAAGCACCGAAAGCATGGAAGAATATCGCCTCCCATCTTGTGTCCATTCATTTGCTTTGGGACGTACTCATAATGCATGCTGGATTAACCGCTTTGATTGCATTGAAGAGTCCGCAACCGCTCGTACCCATCTTCCAGTCCCCATATATCATCTTCCGGATGCGTTGCTTTGCCCTCCATGCTTTTTCATACCTTATCTCGTATCCAAATTTCTCCTTAACAAACCCAGCAAGTGTCTTCACCTTCATATTGGGTTCTCCCTTTACTATGTGCCACAGTGACTTGACAATAATGGTAGAGGTCAACTGCCGATGCTTCTGTTTGAGCTCTGCTTCAGCACAAGTGTGTGGGCCAATGATTCTTGTGATCTTGAACATTCCCGTGTCCTTCTGTTTCCTAGCACAAACCCTCCATTCACATGTTTCCTTCTCGCACACAACTGTGTACCTCCACTCCACATAAGAATGCCTCACCTTGAATGACCTTTTACGAATCACTGAATACTCTTGCAGCCACCTTTTCAATGCAGGCAAGTCCTCAAACACCATGCTCTTCTCAATTGTCATGCTTGGCCTGGCCTTAGGAGCATCTAGCAGCTCGTCATCCCTTCCTTCTGCATAAGCCTTATGAGAATGCCTAAGATCGTTGAATTCATGAACTGATGGATCCCGGTCAGGGCAATAACGCTCGATCGACTTAATATCACTTTCGGTCAGCTCTCCAAAAGGGCGGCCATCATTAGAATCAACGACCCTTGCGATCTCGTAAGGCTCCAGATCATCCACAATTTGAACATCCACACTGTTGGAGTCCCTGCAAACTTCTTCAACGTTGCCAGATGTAGCAACGGGAGGAACACCCACATTATCAGGAATGTCTCCTGTATCATAAGCACGAAAACGATGGGATTGAGACAAAAGAATGGAATGACGGGAAAAAGCTAAAGTGTTGCTCGACACTTGCTGAGATGATTCTGGGGCAAAAGGATCTCCTGAGGGGCCGCCACGACATCATCAGTCCGACATTCAACTCGAACTAGTTGAGAAATCTGAACCTCGTTCGGGGCAGATAGAGCATCGGGCACCTCAGGCACTTCTTCCACATCCACCGCAAGGTCCGGTAACGGAGGGTCAAAGGGTGCCTGATGACCTAGTTTTGGTGAATAACCATGAGGGGTGGGATCAATGGACACCTTCCGCACAACAAGGTCCAAACATTGGAACTCATTCCTTATAACCAATTTGACATATTTGTCCCACTGATCCTCACAACCAATTAAGATCAACCGCCTTAGAATTGTGTCTTTCGAACCAAGTGAAGTAACCCTCAAGCGTGATGCTCTCCTCGTTTGCATGACAATGTAGCTCCTCCCGAGCCCTAGCAACCAACTCACTAAACGACGGTAGATCACTTTGAATATCGAGGCACCCTTTGCATTTCAACAAATCGAACATTTCCATAATCATCACTTGTCACACTGCCTCCATGATATAGGGTGACTAGGTTGTCCATCTAGTTCATCTGAAAACCAAACTTAATACCTTTAATCGAAATTGGATACTAAATAATAACTAATAAGTACCTAGTCACTAACTAAATGCTACCTAACTAATCGGGTTTGAGTACCTAAGTACCTAAATTAACTAACTACTACACTATAATTGATGCTAATTAACTAACTAAATTGCATAGTCAATTTTACTCGTCCGACGATGGTAGTGGACAAGCCGGCGCGCGGTGGCGTGGGCGGGCCTACGGCGGCCAAGGCCATAGCCGGTGCTCTGCTGCGTAATCGCCGGCCCGGCCACCGGCCGCCCTCGGCCGGTCTGAGGCGGCCGCGAGGCGGGCTTGGATGGGCGGGCGGGAGAGGCGGCGGCGCGGCGGGCGCGGCGAGGAGGCGCGGCGCGGCGTGGATGGGCGGGCGAGGCGGCGGCGCGGCAGCGCAGAGAGACGCGGCGGCGGCCGCGGCGAGGCGAGCTTAGAGGCGGCGCGGCATGGATGGGGCGGGCGGCCACGGCGAGGAGGCGAGCTTGAGGCGGCCGCGGCGTGGATGGGGCGGCCGCGCGAGGCGGTGGGGCTCGGCCGCCGCGGACGCGGTGGCGAGGAAGGAGGCGCGGCACCACAGGGCGGCGGCGAGGCGGCCGGCCACCGAGCGCGAACAAGAGAAAGAGGAGAGACAACGAAAGAAAGAGAGAAAGGAGAAGGCGCGTGGGCCGCTGGCGGACCTCGGCGCCAAGATCCACGCGCAGAAGCTAGCCGCCACGTCCCGGCGCCACTTGGCGACACGGCGACGGGGCACAGGACCTCGGCGCCATGGACCACGGCGCCGAGACGTGTTACCTCGGTGCCGTGGGTCACGGCGCCGACACCCTGGGTCCAAAAATGGAATTAAAACTATTAAGAGTGTAAATGTAAATATTTTTTTTAAAAAAAGACCTAAAATAGAAAAAATACGGGCAGCAGATAGACACTGAGGATAGAGCCATTTAATCCACGTGCGCATTCACGCCCGCATCGAAAACCGATACACTCCGACCAACCAAAAGCATCACCCATTAATTTCCCCCCTTTTTTTCTCTCTCAATTTCTTATTAAAACCGAGTAACAAATTCTTGCTGTAGAAATCAGAATTCCGAGCAGAAAAAGCAACACAACATCGCATCCTTCTAATCTAAAAATTCTTGCGATTTCCCCACTTCTTCGCATCGATCACCAAACTGGTAATAGTAGTGGAATCGTAGATAGAAGCAAGAACTGTATTGACAGGTGGCAATCGCAGCCCCCAAATTGGTGGATTGTTCCGTTTCGGATGGCTCGATCGACGATTTAGTTGCGATTCGTGAGTTGTTAGCATTTTTTCTTGAACTAGGGTTTCCGATTCCCCGCCGCCAGATAAAGTTGCAGAAATCGTAACCTTTTCTTTTTGTTTTGGTGTTTACCTCAGAATTTTGGTGAATTTCTCGTGGATTCCGCGGGGAAAGGCGTGGCCTTTGCGATGCAGTACCACCACCGCAGCCGCCTGCCGCCGCCGCCGCCGTTCGGCCGCGGCGGTGGCGCCGGGTACCCTCGCGGCCACAGGCAGCTGTACGCTTCTCCTCCTCCCCCGCCGCCGCTTCCTGCACCGCCGCCGCCGCCGCAGCGCAGGTATGAGGTGCTCATGGAGGCCGGCCGCCTCGCGGCCGAGTACCTGGTGGCCAAGGGCGTGCTCCCCCAGTCCTCGCTGCAACGCGGCAGCGGCGGCGGCGCGTGGGCCGCTCCTCCTCCTCCTCCTCCGCCACCACCTCAGCAGCAGCAGCAGCGGGAACCCCTCGCGTTCTACGGCCGGAGGAGGTACGAGGATGAGTATAGCAACAACCCTAGCACCCGGCCTAGGCGGAATAGCAGCACTAGTAGTAGTAGTAGAGATGATGGTAGCTACAATGGGAGAGGGAAGAGGAAGTATGGGCAGTACAGGAGGGGGTATTCGGATTCGGGGAGGGACAGGGACAGGGACAGGGAGAGGGGAAGGTCGAGTTCCAATGGGCGGCGCTATGAGGAGGATGAGGATGAGGATGGAGCTCCTGGGTTCTGGAGGGAGCGGCGGAGCAGTGGTGGGAATGATGAGGCAAGGAGTTGTGTGACGGAGGGGGTGAGGGAGGCAACGCCATTGATGGCGAAGGCTGTAGGGGAGTTGCAAATGGAGGATACTAGGTCAAAGGCGGCGAGCTCCAGTGGTGAGTTTAGGAAGGGAGCTGATGCTCTGCTGGAGGTGCAGGGTGAGAATGAGGAGGGTGAGATGGAGGAGGATAGTAAGGTGTCGAGTTCAGAATCAGAGGTGGTGGAGCAAGGTATTGACACTAATGGTTATGGTAGTAACGCTTCTACGAGTGTTGTTATGGAGGCAGAGGTGAATCTTTTGCCAGATGGTAATGTTCCGGATGAGAAATCTGAAGATGATAACAAAGTCTTGGGGGAGGCTGCTTTGGATTGTAACGCTTTGGGTGATGAGGCGACAAATTTGGAAAATGGTTTGCATGACGATAATAGGAATTTACTTAAATACTGTGGCTTTGCAAAAGCCCCAACAAGGCCCAGGTCAGTGCGTGCAAACAGAAATGCAGCATCTGTCCAGAGAGAAACGGTTGATCTAGTTTCTTCTGGAGAAGCTTCCCAGATGGTAGTTGATGAAGCAGCAAATGAGGGATTGTCGACTAAAATCCAGTCAGATAACAGAGAAGATCAAGTCTACCAAGAAAACATGGGCTCTAGCACAGCCTATAACAAAATAATGGAACCAATACTTCTCCAAGAAAACAAAACATCAGTTGTGACTGAAAATATGAGAGAAGAGAAGAGTAATGCACCACTCCATGTGGTTGAGGAATATAAGGAAGAAAACGATGTATCTCCGTTGACGGCTTCTCAGAAGGATAGCTTAATGCAAGAAGCCGATTTATCTCCATTGACAGCTTCTCTCAAGGATGACTTGATGCAAGAAACCAACCTATCTCCATTGACAGATTCTCATAAGGATAGCCTGGTCCAAGAAACCAACCTATCTCCATTGACAGATTCTTCTCACAAGGATAGCTTGATCGAAGAAGTGGACCTATCTCCGTTGACAGCTTCTCACAAAGATAGCTTGATGCAAGAAACTGACCTATCTCGGACAATGCCTTCTCATGAGGATAACTTAAAGCTGCAATTTAAGGAAGGAACTCAGATTTGTGATATTGATATGCTGCCACAAGACATGGACTTGATTGAATTGTCTGATCAAAGGAAAATCATTGTTGCTGAACTATTTCCTAATGCTGGGGCTGAACCTATCATAAAAATGGAAGAAGAAAAGATGGATCAGTCGAGCTCATTTAAAATATGTGATCCTAACTTGGTTGGTGGTACTAAGGTTGCTGCAATGCATAATAATCCTGGGTTGGCCCAATGCTCTGCAGAAGGATCTTCTGCGGAGCCACAGAAACAACAGCAAGAAGATTTTGGAACTAGTGCAGGTGACAATGTCAGTGGCACAGATGATTTATGCCAACTTCCATTAGACAATAAGGCTGTTCAAGTAATTCATATAGAAGATGACACACCAATTGAAGTTGGTGGCTTTGATTCTTCGAAAGCAAAGTGAGTTGCTTCTACCCCAGTTAATTTCTTGTCATGCAGGTTGAATAGACTCCTTTTTTTGTTGGTACCATGTTATATAGAAATAATTATTTGGTAGCGCTTGAAAATGGTCTCTGTATTTCTCTCTCATTTGTTTCCATGCGTCAAGAGGCCTATCAAAATTTTCATGGGTGATACCTTATTGCATTAGCGCATTGATACACTGTTTGTTAAGTTTTTTTTGCATCATAGGGTTTCCAATGTAGTATATAATGTGCTGTCAATCAGGAACGAGATGATATGCTCTAGCATGGATAACGTGATGCACCCTGGTGTACATACGGATGATCTTCCTGGTATTCAAGATGGCTACAATCTTGCAATTTCTGATTACATCGGTCCTGATATACCATGCTACCCATCAATGCAATCAGATCTTCAGGCTGGCATATGTGCCAACGACTCTGAGGTGAGACTTCCTGGTTCTTTTATTTACTTCCAATGAATAGTTTATTTAGAATTTAGTCTTTTACTGCATTATTTGTGTGGATAACATATTAATATTTTTGTTTTCCCTTTCAGGGTATCCCAGTCATGGATGATCCTATATATGGGTCTCTCACTGATATTGGTAATGCGAATAAATTTTCTGTTCCATTAATTTGCTATAGCTCCCTGCTTTACGTCTCCATGTCCTCTTGTCTGTTTTTCCTGTATTGCAGTCTCAGTTACGTAGTTAATTAGTTATCAGTTACATTCGTTTGCCTTTTGGGACAGAACATTCCGGTACACGGCTGTTCCAGTGCTGTTCTGGTATAAAGAGATAGACAAATATATTCTGTTATATAGACTATATTTATCACATATCCTATGCACGGAGCCACATATAACCCAACAAATAAGTAATGGAGTGAGTATTCTGAACTCAGTTGTCCGTGTGGGAGCTTCTCATTAAGCTTTTACTGTCATGGACTCATGGCAGCCTGTCACACACACACCCTGTGTTATGATGTCATGAACCGGGGTAAACACCACCAAGAAGATGGCCGGATGGTGTCGGCGTAGAACGAGAGGGAGAGAGACTAGAGATTTAGACGGGGAAGACTTTAGTATTTCTCTGATTGATTACAATAGCATGCGGTAGCCCCTTTATATAGATGGCTCCTCTAACAGATAGAATCTAATCCCAATCATATCTCTAACAGATATAGTAACTAATATTATATCTCTAACTATATCTCTAACATAAGGAAACCAATCTCTAATTCAAATAGAATCTAATCTCTAACTTCTAATAATAGACCGACTAGGCCTTGGCCCCAAGGCCCACACCCCTGACACTCCAACCCATGTTGATGGCGAACCTGAGCATGCCAGGGAAGATGATTTTGAGCCCTACCAGTGTGTCAGTACACTTGTCATCCGTGACGCAAGACAAATTGTTCCCAATGAAACGGAGCCCTGAGATGACAAGAACAACTGAGAACGGAGACGTCATTGATGGGCTTTAGCCGTCTCGCTCCAATGTTGATATATACCTTTTCTGATGTGTTCATCGCCACGTTCCACATCCTGAGTGCGAGAACGCACGCCAACGTGGAGGAAAGGGCTTCATTGCCGGCAAAGGGGCATCGAGGTGGCTGCCAAGCCCCCACGACGGTTGCCGTGCTGGTTCTGCAGGATCCACTCCACGCACCACGGGAAGTGCGGCACCCGAGGGGACCCCTGCGCCGGTACCATGGTGACCCATGCTGTGTAATATGAGGACGGCCGTGGCGGCTCGGCGCGCAGGAGCTGCTCTCTGATCTTATGCTCCAGCTCCCTCTTGTGCTGCTGTAAGCGTGGTGTTTACAAGCATTGTGTAATAAATTTCTGACCAAGAACAGTATGGCAAGAAACTAAAAAGGTACATCTGTTAGACTCGTAGCAATACCTTGCAATTGCTTTGAGCTGCGCTTTTGGGGTCTGTCAACACATCCTTGTGAAATGTTGTTTGAACAAGTGAAGAAACTAAAATTTATCATTTGAAATAAAAGAACACTTTACAAATCTGCAACCTGAAGCTAACCATTCTGTTCAGAAACTAACAACAATATTTAGTACTTGCATAACTTGTGGCTCTCCTAACTTTCGTTTTGGCCAGATGGTCATCACAAGGCTAGTTAATTTATCTTGACGTGACTCCATTGCTGTACACCACAAAATAGACATATTTGTGTGTTGTAGTACAAAATTATGTAGCAAGAGTACCTTGCGCTCCTAGAAGTACTGCATCTGAGCCATTCCGGGTCGGAGAACATCGGAAGATTGGTTCTCAAAGAAGTAGCCATAAAGTGAGACAGAATTCCTGAATTGAACAACAACATGGGTGAGGCCAGGGAAACATTATGTTGAACGTGTGTGAGGCAACAAGGAAAAGAACACATGCTCAACTGAAGATGAGGAAGGACTACTAGATAGGACTTTGCTTGCATCTACTTGCCTCAGACAGTGCGGACGGGGTTGAAGAAGCATCACGTCTATACACTCAAGAGAAGCACAAGCCCAATCACACCTTCCGGCAGGTGCGGGCATGTCCGTGGTGGCTGGGCATGTGGCCTTGGGCACGACGCTGGAGTCCACACGTAGGGCGGACTCTGCCAGCCACTACGCGGCCACGCCTCCTCGTTGTGCAGCCACTGAAGGTGATTGGTGGCCCTATCACCTTTCCTTCCAAATCCACTTGCACCGTCATTCTCTGCATGACGTTGTCGTATCAACTTCATTAGATCAAGCACCACCGTCATCAATATCGGGGTCGAGCGATTGATCTGTCGGTGGAGGTGGCTACGAGCGCGGTGGCAGATGCCAGAACTAGGAATGGAGCAGCAGAAGTGAAGAAGTGCCATGTCGGCGACGGGTGAACAGGAGCTGAGGGGGAGAGGCACTATGAGATCTATCCAGTGCTGGGCTCACGTCGTCGATATCGGGATCGAGCAATCGATCCACTGGTGGCGGTGGTTAGGAGAGGAGATGGCTGTCGGCAATTAGGATTAAGAGGCGAGGGGAGCGATTGTGCGAGTTTTGTGGCGGCATGTTAGGGCACTGAGGGGAGCCTAAGCGAAGGGAGAAGGGGATGGGAGAGTGATGGCTGGGGAGAAGGGATGAGCGGCGGCACATATGCGAGGGGAGGAGGTGCGGATGTGAGGGGAGGGGGGAGGAGAAGGGAGCGAATGAGAAATCCGGCTCTAATTATTTGGCCCACTTGTCGTGTGTGTGGGAGGTGAGATGGGAGACGTACAGGGGTGGGAAGGGGGACTGGGCAGTAGGGAAGGGGCGGATAAACTACCACCACTAACTCCTTTTAAGTAGTAGAGAAAAAAGATGTTTTCACCACTGTGTAGGCAAAAATCGAACCTAGGGCCTCACGCTCATGCACCCCCGCACTCTACCACCTGGAACGAGGGTTCAATTCTACCAGTGGAGACCGTAACTGAAAAAACCGGCCGGTATCAATTTTTTATTCTCAAATTTTGGCCGGTTTTTTCCGGTATTTCGGTTACCGGCCGGTTTTTCCTATTACCGGTTTCAAAACATCCCAAAATTCAAATTTTGATTTTCAAATTGTGACCGGTTTTTTCGGTAACCGGCCGGTTACCGTTACCGGCCGCGGCCAGGATTTCTCCTGGTTCCGGATTTTGGCACCTTGCCTGGAACTCTATTTGCCTACCTTGACAAACCATCCATACCAGTATAGAAATTATCATAACAAGTGGTTGCAGTACCGCTGGCATATAGAAGTCAGTTATACCACATAATATCTTATTTCCTATGCAACTTGGTGCTGTATACTTGCACACTAACTGTAGTATACTATAAATGTCTGCCCTCCTTGTTCCTAATTTCGGTTTTGACTGGCTTTGCTTATACTGTTTAAGTCAAATGTGTGGATGCTGTCACAGTTACCTATCTGATTCATTCGTCATCAGTGTACGCTTAAGTCTGATATCATGCTCTGTGAGAGAGAATTAATCCTCTGCAGATACTTAATATTCATGTGTTTGCACAAATCGTCAAAGCTGATGTGCTCTTTGTACGAAGAGAAAATAGGGAAGTGGAAAACAAATATGATTTTTTTTCACCTGTTAAGAAATTTTAGGAGAAAAAAAGAGCATGGGCGATAAAAGGAGGGGGGAAAACACTGACCATAATTTCCCCTCAAATAATGAAACAACAGGACAGGGAATCAATCTTAGTCCCCTGCAATTCCTGCCTTCCATTTCTTTCATACTCTCGGACTCGGTCTCTGTCCACCAAATTAGAGCATGAACTTTTTTTAATCTATTTCACTGAATAGATGTTTGGTATGTGAAAAAGATTGGTGCATTTGCATTGGAATAGTATCTATCTGCCAGTCTTATTAGATTAAGAACCAAAGTGAATAGATAGGAACAGTTTTTTTAGGGTGCTAGTGAAATGAACGGCAAACAACCTGATACTCAACACCTTGGTAAATAGAGATTCAGTATTGATAAGTAGTGATATTAAATACAATGGTGGAATCTACTTGTTCAATGGCTTGGTAATTTATGATAACTGCTGCATGCTTGATCAGACTACACCATTCGTTTTAGCTGTTGTTTTAGCAAGTTAATTTTGGTTTGCAAATACTTATCGTTTCAGGATTTTTATGTCAACTTTCCCACTAAGTACCCTATTAAAATGCTGATAGGTGGGGAACATGTCATAAACTATGATATTAGCTCATTTCTTGTTCCATGTTTGTTGAGCTAAAATGACATCTATTTTTTGCACTAGCGGCGGTAACAGCTGTGCACATATTTTGCATGTTATTATTAGCATAGTTTACTTTAAAGAGTTTGTTGTATGAGATTTTGGGTCAATTTCCCCCAAAAGCTGAAATTCTTTTCCCCTTTTGTGCTTTCAGGCTTTATGGATGTCTGGGACCAACCAGCTCCGGACTATGAGAAATTCTTCTAATCCGCTGCCGTGGGCCGAAAATGTTCAGAGATTTGACAGATAAACATGAGTAGCATAGCATAGGTGACAATAAGTAGGCTGCGCGTCGTCTCGAAGAAATGCTGTATGCCTGTATCCATCGTGTTGTGTTGTAGCAGTAGAGAAATTCTAGGCATTACTACCAGTTTGATTTGAGCAAGTTGCTGATACAGACGTTGTTTTATGTGTAGACATACAGTTTGATATTGAAGGATGGATAGATTGACTGCTGTTTTATGTGCTGTAATCATGTGTTTATTGGATGAATATATGATAGTTATGCTGCGGGTTGGACTTTATTGTGCCAACGACAGGTATGATCCGTTTGTCGTGATTGGGCTGCAGATGGACCGTAGTGAGATACTGAGATTAGGGCACTTCCAATGTGTAACGCCCCGTTTCCAGGGGCGCCATGGATCGGCATTCCGCAACTATCTAAACTTGAACAGTTACGGAGCAAGAGAATATCATCACAAATATACCTACAACAAAAGGGCCAACTGATATCATAACATAAGATTTAACAACCGAGTTTTACAGCAGCGGGCGTGCAAGCCCGAAATATGGTACATTACAAACAACCGTCAGGAAGCCTGAGCGCAAATCGAGACCTATAGCCATGGATCTTCATCGAAGAACTGCTCCTCGGAGGCTCCTCGCCTGGCTGGTCTTCACCAGCACTCTGAAACTCTAAATTGGCTCGGCAAGCCATGAGCACAACAGCTCAGCAAGTTACAAGGGAAGCCCTATTTTAGTTAATTGCACGGATTACCAAAGGGGTATACTTGTTTCGTTAATATATGTGGATGCAGTTTTATTTGTAAACATTTTTGAAATACCAAACCAAGGACTACTCCTTAGGAAATAAAGGGGTTTTTGGACCAAAGTTTATTATCCAGCTAAACATGTTAAACTAGTAAAATCTACTTATGCCTTGCTGTTAGAATCACCCATAGACACAGTTCCATTAACTGGGAACACGGCATATTCGAATACCATTAATTTGACTATGTAGAGTTGCTCAACTTTACCCACAAGCATACTTAACCCTCATGACTGAGTTAAGGAACCGGGTCTTTTCACTGCTCAACCCTTGGTATACACTCCACCCGATAGGTTAGGAACCCGCACACCCTCGGGTATCCGTTGGCCACCACGGAATGCCAGGCCCGAGTTGTGGGGACCTATCGTTGTCTTAGTCTGGATTCGCAATCCACACCGACTCCCAATGTAGGGCTTCACTTAAGAGCAGCTACTAAACCAAGGTTGATAAGTCAACACCGGTGGTTGAGCGGCTAATATGTCACTTACTCGACGCAAGGGTCTAGTCCTTATATTTTCGCTAGGCCGCAGCCTCCACCCTAGGGTAAAGCGGTGGGCGAAGACCGACTCACGGTGTCCCACAACACCTTTACCCTAAACCCAACATTTTAAAGTCTACCGGCACGTAGCTACAACCTTAGTAGTATAAGTTTTGCATGAAGTGTAAATATCCTATAATTAATTATATCATTAAGTAAATACCTCTAGGGTTATCAAAGGTATGGCATCAAATTTAACATGGCATGTAGCGGTGGTAGGAGTTAACTAAATACCAAGTCATTCTAAACAGTTTATTTTAAGCAACTAACACTTCACAAATAATCATAATGCAATTAACATAATACATATGTTGTGGTTACAGACCAAACAGAGAGAGAGAGAGAGAGTATGGTAGTGGAGAGTTAGGTGAGTAATGGCTTAGGGTTTCTCTCCATGGCCTGTGTTGTATATATGTGTCCACATGGAGAGTGCTTTTACAATTATACCCTTACATCCGAGTATTCCCCTCAAGGGTACGCGTGTCATTATACCTATCCCATTTTGGGCCTTATATTCCCCTAACAGGCCTACTGGGCTTAGGTGGGGCCACCCCTACAACAGGAGCCTCTCATGGTGACGGGCTTCACGGGCCGAAGCCATGTTGCCGAGCCCTTTGGCCCCCTCCGTCCCTGCGGCCTGTGAGCTTTTTCAACATTCGTCAGAGCCTTGTTGCTTGGTGTAGTGTTTGCCCGGTCGTGAAGGTATGGCTCCGGGCGGCTTGGCGAAGCCGTCGTTGTCCACCCGATCCTGCTGCGGTGGGGTCGGCGGTTGACCCAGCCGGGTCGGAGGTGTTGGCGGAGTCGGATGCCAAGGCGCGCGGATGCCAAGTGACAGCGGACTCCGGCGTCGAGTGCTCTTGACGGCAAGTGACTGCTTTCCTCTGGCCGACCGTGTGGCGGAACTGCTTGGCGCTGCAGGGGTCTTGAAGCATCGCGGCCGTGGGATGCGGCGATGCTCCTTCGCCGGTTGGACTTTCCTCCCATTGGTTGGACTCCTGCCGCTTGGATTTCCACCGGTTGGACTTCTGCCGGCTGGGCTGCCCCGCTGATGGGGTATATATATCGTGCTGGTGCGGCATTGTACCGGCAACTGGTCGCACTTCTTGCTTTCATGCTGCATTTCTGCGTATGGTGACAAGGTTTGCCCATGTGTGAGGGATGCCGATAGGCGAGTCCTTGTGCACGGGTCTGCTCCTCGAAGTTGAAGTCAAAGCTGAAGCCGCGGCTGTGGCCCAAGTTGGTGTAAAGGTCGAAGGCGGAGTCGGAGTCGGAGCCGGAGCCGGAGTGGGGGCATACTTCGCGCTCCAAACTCCGCCCCAGGCAGTCCGATAGTGCGCTTTGGTTCCGTCGCAGGGCTCTGCGATGGTATAGCGAGTACCCCCACGAGGGCTTCTTCTTTGTCGGCCGGTATCTCCTTGAGCGTCGATCCTGATGTCGTTGCCGCTGGGGTTGATTGACTCGTGGCATTATGCTAACGCATCCTGGCGTGGTCCTAGGGCCGGGCCAGAAGCGAGCTGTCTCTGGGCAAAATTGGGTTGAACGGCCGGAGTCTCCCTGCTAGAGCGGGGGCTTGCCCATCTGGAGTCGCGCGGGCCCGAAGAGGCTTGCCGGTTGGTGGTCCTGACGGGACGGGGTGTAGGTCGGGATCTCTGCTGGCTGTCCTTATTCCCACGGGCATGAGCGTGTGGCGAGGTGGCCTTTCTCGGAGCCGGAGTGGCTTCCGGCGCCTTCGTAGCGATGTTGCTTCGCGTGGGTGCGGCGAGTGGGGTCGGGGCCTCGCCGTTGGGGCAAAGGCTCCGTTTGGACTGTTGCGGTTGACCGGCCCCAAGAACCGGTTGATGGGCCCCGAGAACTCCGCTGACACGCGTCGGAAGCTATGTCGGGTCGTGCAACCTGCATTTATTCCCTGCATTGGATGACACGCGGCGGGATGCTACTGGCGCGTCGTGCGATGTCAGGCCCCTGTGCGACCGCGGTCGCATGTGGCATACGTGTGCCATCGCGACGCTTCGGCTTCGGCCAAAGGGAGGTGAGCGGTTGTCGTCCGCCGGTTGCGCTTATTGGTGGTGCGAGGCGAGGGGTCTTTAAATACCCCCTGTGGTACCATGTCTGCGCCTCCTTCACACGCTTTGTGATCATTCACGCCGTCTCCTATACCTGCTTTCCTTGCTCGTGCGCTCCTTTTCCCCGTCGAGTAGTCCGTGGACACCCATGGCGACTTGCGATGAGCGTTCTCGGGTGGCCGGCGACTACGCCATCCGTCGGTGGTCCTCGCCGGTTGAGGTGAAATACGCGCTCAAGGAGCGCGATCCAACGGCGGCGGACAAGTGGTGGGCGGTGACGAAGAAGAAGGAGGGGCCGTACTCCGGCGACTTAGGTCGCACACTCATGACGGAGGAGACGATCCGGACACTGCTGCGCGAGGAGGCTATCGGACCGCCAGGCGGTGTGGCTACCCGCCGATGACGAGATGGAGCCGCGCCCTGGGAAGTCGGAGGGGATCGTCTTCGTCGCCTACTCTGAAGCCGGACTCCGCATCCCTGCCGCGGCTGTCGTTGGCGACGTGCTGCGGACCTTCAAGCTGGAGTTGGCACAATTGACTCCGAATGCAGTGGTCCGTCTTGCCGTATACAGCTGGGCCTTGCGCTCGGAAGCATGTTGGCCCAACGCCTCAATGTTCGCATACCTGCACGAAGCGCGGTGCCAGCCGAAGGAGCGGAAGGACGGGACGTTGTCAAACTTTGGCAGCGTCAACTTCATTTTGCGGGCGTCATGCGAGAAGCTCTTCCCCGCAAACTCGACGCGAGGGAAATGGGAGTCCAACTGGACGCGACGGTGGTTCTACCACCGTGTGGCGAGTGGAAGCGGCCTTGAATGCATGGGCCGGCCGATTGCATTCAAAACCACGCCTGGCCTAACACTCATCCACGAAGATAGGCGGAGGGCGTGAAGACTTGTGGGGGTGACCGCCCGCTTCAACATGCGCGACCTCGCCGAGGAATACATAATGTACGGTGCGGCGCTGCTCGCCCGTGATTGGCGCCTTACCGCCGGAAAACTTCGGGACGGCAACGTTCACCCGTCCGTTTGTTCCCTACCGGTGCCAACTGGTCTTCATGAGCCTCGACCGTGCCCTCCTTTTCGCTCGTGCGTACTGTGCTGCGTCTGATCGTGCTCTTTGGCCCGCGCAGGAACTCACCTGGAGGACGCGGAGCGTGCGCGCGTGTTCCTCGGGCCATACACCACCAAGGAGCACGAGCAACGCACCGCCGCGACTGCGGAGGCGGGGTTGGGGTGGATAAATTGCGTGTGCGAGGTCCTGGGCCTTCCCGTGCCGGACCGCGCCCCTCAGGCCCCGCAACACCAAGACGACGGTGCCGCAGGGACAAGAGCGCCATCTCGCAAGAGGACCCGGACTGCGGCGACCAAGCCCGTCTGGCCCGCGCCTCGCCCTTGCCGGTCGGCGAGCGGAGTCGGATTCGGCGGCACGCCGACTCGAGACTTGGAGGGTGCCGTGCGAGGCGGAGGTGCCAAGGGCGGAGAGTGCGCCGTGGGTTATCGGGAGATGGAAGTCTCGCCGCCCACGATGGCGGCCCCAACCGCGCCGGGGCTGCCCTCCGCGGGGGTAGGTGGAGCGCGGTCTTTGCCAACAGCGGCGGCCGAGGCGGAGGTGCCCCTCATGGAAGTTACGAGGGCGGAGTCCCCGCCCGCCAATGTTGTAGCTGCGGAGGTCCCTTGTGCGAGCTTTGCTGCTGCGGGGGCTCCTTCTGCAGCGGTTACCAAGGCGGGGCCCTCACCTCAGGCGAAGCGGCCACGTCTGTCGTCCCTTCACCGGACTTGAGGGTTCGCCGTGGCGGCCGGCGTTGGGAGTTTGTGGGATCTGCGCCTGCACACAGAGGTTCCCACATCTGCGTGCTCGGCTCCTCGAGGCTGCGATGGCCGTGGCGCAGGAACGGTTGGCGCTGGGTCCCCTCCCGGAGGTCCCTCGGTCCTGCGGGCCGGCGCCGTCCGCAGGGGCCGGTGTCGTTGCTACCCCGCCCGGGGTTAGGGAGGCGTCCCAGCGAAGTCCCCCATCCGCCATTGAGGGTAGGCTAGGATGGCATACCTTCGGTGTAGTTTCCCTGTGTCTTGTAGGACACTGACCGGTACCTCCTCCTGCAGCGGCACTTATCCCAGAAGAAGAGGCATCCCCGAGCGTGGGGTCACGACGGCTGGCGACACAGACGCCGTGTGCCCAAGCCCAGCAGACTTCGTCCCTCCATCGGATGCGCTGAGGGCGTGGCGCGGGATTACGGACGACGCAGCCGCCAGCATTCGGCAGCAAGCACTGCAGACCTATGGGATGGGGCGCCTTGGGGACGCATTAGAGGTGTCGGGAGTAAGGGTAAGCACCTGTCCCTAGGGCCACTCATGGCCGTGCAACACTTGCTAACTCCTTTGCCGCGTAGACACTCGTGTTGGCCCAGGCCCTGCGGGCGGCTTACGTTCGTGAGCAAGGGGCGCTACGAGGGTAAGCTGCGCAGCCGCGAAGGAGCCGCACGGCTGCGGGCGCGCTCCGCCCAGGATGCCCGTATCCACCGCTTGGAGGCGGAGTGCGCGAGAACGAAGGCGCACACCGAGGAGCTTGTCGCCGTAGCGCGGGAGTCGGCCGCAGAAGCGACGCGGCAGGAAGCTGCGGCGGAGCGAGACGGCCTACTGCAGCAAATTGCTGCGCTGGAGAAGGAGAAAGGCGAGCTTGCCTTGTCCCTAGCAGAGCGGGACCGGGCTCTGGGCGACGCTTCGGTGGCTGCGTGGGATGTCATGCTTGCCCTGGAGGACACTCTCTGAGGGCTCATCGCCGAAGTGCCAGACCACTCCTTCAGGCCAGAGGAGCTATCCCATACGCTCCGATGGATCGGAGACGCAGCCAACATTGCATGCGATGCCGCGACGACCTTTGGCAACCATTGCTCGTACGTGACCTCATGCCTAATCTGCGCGCTCCTGCGACACCGGGCTGCCAGCACGTCAACGGGCTGGCTGATCCACAATTGGAGATGCCGCCCCGGGCCGGGGTGATGTCCGACGCTGTCCGCACCGTTCGCTGCCCTGTGCGGTTCTTCCACGAGAGGATTCGGGAATACATCGGGGCGGATGCAGCGAGGGTCAAGCTTCGGAACAACCTGTACGACGAGGGCGACCTCGGCCAGTGGCTAGACGAAGTGCCGCGGCGCGAAGAGGGTGGCCCCGCGAGCTCGGGGGGCGACGCAAATCCACAGGTGTGATGGCGTGGCCTTCGCGCGTTGGTGTGCATTGTAACATGAGCCCTTTTGCCTTATTAATAAAGTACAAGTTGCCTCGCCATATTTTGACTTGCGTGCCCCCGTGTCTCGAGCAGCTACGCAACCGGCTGTTAGTTTCCGACCTTGTGACCCGACGACGCCTGCGGTGCTGGCGAAGGGCCGAGGAATCGCTAGACTTCTGGGCAAGCCGGACTTCTTCGGGTGAAGCCGTGGCGCGAATGCAGGTTAAGGAGGAGCCCGCCGAGTAGCGGCTCCAAACACCCAAGAATGCCTATCACTTATTATGTTTCCTTGTAAACATCTTTTGATGAATATAGACGAAAGACAGGGGTGTTGTTCATGCCTCCGTCCTCGTTTACGATTACGCGGTCCCCCGGTAGATTGGCGAGGCTACAGCACGCCCGCCGTAGCAGACACTTTAAGTGGTGGCATCGGAGCTGGCGCCTAGGTCGAGGTAGACGCGCGAGCGCTCCGTCCCCTACCCTTCGAAGTGGTGGCAGCGGAGCTGGCGCCTCGGTCGAGGTAGACGCGCGGCGCTCCGTCCCCTACCGCCAGTGGTGGCGGCGGTGCTGGCGCCTCGGTCGGTAGACGCGGCGCTCCGTCTCCTACCGCCGAGTGGTGGCGGCGGAGTGGCGCCTCGGTCGAGGTAGATGCGCGGCGCTCCGTCCCCTACCGCCGAGTGGTGGCGCGGGTGGCGCCTCGGTCGAGGTAGATGCGCGGCGCTCCGTCCCCTACCCCGAAGTGGTGGCGGCGAGCTGGTGCCTGGGTTGAGGTAGACGCGCGGCGCTCCGTCCCCTACCGAAGTGGTGGCGCGGGCTGGCGCCTCGGTCAAGTAGAGCGCGCGGCGCTCCGTCCCCTACCGCCGAAGTGGTGGCGGCGAGGTGGCGCCTCGATCGAGGTAGGCGCGTGGCGCTCCGTCCCCTACCCGCCGAAGTGGTGGCGCGGAGTTGGCGCCTTGGTCGAGGTAGACGCGCGAGCACTCCGTCCCCTACACTTCAAAGTGGTGGCAGCGGAGCTGGCGCCTAGGTCGAGGCGAGCGCTCCGCGGAGGCCAGCCTCTAGTGCGCCTTATCTAGACTATCTTGTTTATACTGCGTAGAGCGCTTGGGACCATGAATCACGCCTTATTTGTACTTCGTAGAGTACACATAGAGATGATACCCCATGCATGCGCGGGAGCTTCCGCGTCTTGTTTATACTCCGTAGAGTGCGTGGGACCATCAACCACGCCTTGTTTATACTCCGTAGAGTACGCATAGAGATAATACCCATGCGTGCGAGAGCGCCCGCGTCTTGTCTATACTCAGTAGAGTGCGCAAGGACAACATCGTGTCTTATTTATACTCCGTGGAGTGCGTGCGGAGGCGGACCTCGGCGCTACGTCTTATTTAGCTTCCGTGGACTGCGCGCGGAGGCGAGCCTCCGCGCATTGCGGGCGTGAAGGTGCGTGCAGAGGCGGGCCTCGACGCTACGTCTTATTTATACTCCGTAGAGTGCGTGCGAGGCGGACCTCAACGCTACGTCTTATTTAGAGTCCGGAGACTGCGCGCGGAGGCGAACCTCCGCGCGTTGCGGGCGGTGAAAATGCGTACGGAGGCAGACCTCGACGCTACGTCTTATTTATACTCCGTGGAGTGCGCACGAAGGTGTCCCCCCACGCGTCTTTGTTTATACTCATGCCCGTGTCTCTCACGGAGAGTGCGCGCGAACGCGTGTCTTTGTTTATACTCATGCTCACGTTCTTCACGGAGAGTGCGCGCGCGAACGCGTGTCTTTGTTTATACTCATGCCCGCGTTTTTCACAAAGAGTGCGCGCGCGAACGCGTGTCTTTGTTTATACTCATGCCCGCGTTTTTCACGGAGAGTGCACGCGCGAACGCGTGTATTTGTTTATACTCATGCCCGTGTTTTTCATGGAGAGTGCGCGCGCGAACGCGTGTCTTTGTTTATACTCATGCCCACGTTTTTCACTGAGAGTGCGCGCGCGAACACATGTCTTTGTTTATACTCATACCCGCGTTTTTTCACGGAGAGTGCGCGCGTGAACGCGTGTCTTTGTTTATACTCATGCCCGTGTTTTCCACGGAGAGTGCGCGCGCGAGCGTGTGTCTTTGTGCGAGAAACAAGAAAATTTATGCAAATGGTGAACTTTATTAAATTCCCGTTTGCGCAGGTGAGTGGTTACAAAAGGTGGGATATCGACCACTGACCGCTTAAGGACGGGAACGGCCGCCGCTGTCGTCGCCCGGTGATGAGGTGGGGCACGGCGGGAGCCTCTGCTGCTGGGACAACTTGTCCGCGGTGAGTGCCGGGCGCTCTCGGTGGCCGCCCGGGGTCTCCGCACCCGCACGCCCGACCTAGGTGTGTTGGCGATCCTCGCAGCCACGGACCCCTGGTGCCGAGCTCTATGCGCTGAGCCATATCCTGGTCGCCATGGACGGTGATGATGACTCGCGGTCCGGAGAGCTTCATGCATAGGAAGCCGTGGTGCGGAACTGCCCCGAGAGAGTTTAAGGTTGGCCGACCCAATATGGCGTTGTAGGGGTATGAAATGTCGATGACATCAAAAGCGGCGTCCTCACTCCTCACGTTGTCATGTTGGCCGAAGGATACTTGGAGGCATATCTGGCCCAATGCCCGTAGGGGTTGCGCTCCGAAGCCCTACAACGGGATGGCTGAAGGGCCCAACCGACTATGAGGGATCCCCATCTGGTCGAAGGCCGCGGTGAACAGGATATTTGCGGAGCTTCCTCCATCAACCAGGACGCGCCTGACCTCGCATCCTGCAATGAGGACCGGGACGACCAGGGGATCTTGGTGGGGGAACTCCACGCCTTCCGCATCAGCAGGCGTGAACGTGATTTCGTGTTGTGCCTACTCCGGTGGTGCCTGCGCTAGGTATGCCACGACGTGGTGCAGCCTCCTCGCATAGGCCTTCGCTGCCGCACCGAGGCGAACCCCAGCGAGGAGCCTCCGGAAATGATGTTTATGACCCTGCGGTGGGCTCCTTCTGGGGCTTGTAGCTGCAGCAGGCCCTCCCGAGGCTGCTGCACATGGGCCTGGATCCGCAGGGGGCCTTCCTGCGGCTGTATTCCTTGGTCCTAGGGGTGTTGGACGTGAGCCACGACAGGCGCGTATGCCTCCGGGTTTTTATCTCTGGCGACGCTCTGCCGGAGCGCTGCGATAGTGGCGCAGGCACGTGTGTCGTGGTTGCCCCGGCCGTGGACTTCGCACCACTGCCCATGGTGCTGGTCGTTGTACTCTTCGCAGGTTCTGTCGTTGCGACCTCGCCCGGGCCCCCGTCCCCGGCCACGGCGCCCTCTGCCGCCCCGACCAGCGGAGCTGTTGTCTTCGGGGCCATCCTCGATGTCGAAGACGTAACGAGGTTTCCTAGATTTGCGTTGGTCGCGCTTGGGCTGTCGCTGGCAGTGCATGCTAGGTGTCCTTGCGCTCGGGCGTCGCCGATTGCTCGCTTGCGCTTGCACGTCGAGGACCGCGGCGAGCCATCGTTCTTTGCCAAGCCCTCCGCCTGATTGGTATCGGAGTCGTCACCGTGCCGCCGCCGCGCGTCCTCTTCCGCTCTGGCGTATTCTTCCATCTTGTCGAAGAGCTCCGCGACCGTCCTGATTGGTTTGCGCGTGTTGTATTCGGCCATCGGTCCCGGGCGGATACCTTGTATCGCTGCATTGATGACAGTTGTCTCGTTGACGTCCTTGACCTGGCAACGTACTTTCGCGAAGCGTTTGAAGTAACCCCGGAGCCTCTCCTTAGGTTTTTACTTGACTGCGAAGAGCTGGTCCGCATCAACACGCTCGACGTAGTTTCCCTGGAAATTGTTGTAGAGTCGGTTGCGGATATGCTCCTATGCGTAGATGACTGCAACTCGATGGTGAAGAACCAAGAGAGCGCCACCCCTTGTAATGCAAGGGGGAGTCCTTTTGCCTTCGTGGTGTCGTCTCCGCCAGCGGCTTCGATGGCGGTCTCGTACACGTGCACGAACTCTCGCGGGTCTGTGTCACCTTTATACGCCTCGATGACACTCGGGAACTTGAAGTCCTCAGGCCATGCTGCCTGCTGTAGGCCCGCGGAGAGCGGGGACGCCGGGTCCACGCGTCGTAGTGGGGCACGACTGGACGTAAGGGCGTCGCGGCTATCCGCCCTCTCCGGAGTGGGCTCCGATGCAACCACCAGTGGGGCGTGTTGGCTCCGAGCCTCTTGTATGTCTCGCACAGCCCCGCGGAGATCTGTCAGCTCCTGCTGGAACGCGCTGAGGGCCGCTAGCAGGGCGTTCTCCACGATGGACGTGGTTGGGGCCGTCGGTGCGCTCGGCGGCGCGACCGGAACGGCGGCGATCACGGCCTGCGCGCCCAGGCTGCCCGCAGCGCTGTCGTGGAGGACCCTGGAGCCGGTGATGAAGCCCGCGTCGCCGCCGGAACCGCTCACCGCTCCCGCACCGGGTAGGAGTGTAGACGCACTTGCATTGCCACCGCCAACCACCGGGTGGCGCTGCTGGTGATTGTTGCAGAGTCTGCAGCGACGGTGGCGGGGTTGGTCGTCGTGGCGGTGGCGGTGGCGGGGTTCGGCGGCGCGGTGGTGGTGGCGGGGTTGGTCATGGCGACGGTGGTGGCGGGGTCGGGCGTCGCGTCGTGAACATCGGTGTTCACAACCGTCACACCCGGGTTGCCACCCTTACCTGCGGCTGCCAACGCCGAAGCCCTGGTATTGACGCGAGATTCCGTCGCTCCCCCTTCTTCTTCCTCGCCGCTGATGATGAAGCTTTCTTTGGTGTCATCCTCCTTCGGATTGGAGGCTTACCCTTGTCCTCCCCACGGACGGCGCCAACTGTTGTGGTTACAGACCAAACAGAGAAAGAGAGAGAGAGTATGGTAGTGGAGAGTTAGGTGAGTAATGGCTTAGGTTTCTCCCCATGGCCTGTGTTGTATATATGTGTCCACATGGGGAGTGCTTTTACAATTATACCCTTACATCCGAGTATTCCCCTCAAGGGTACGCGTGTCATTATACTTATCCCATTTTGGGCCTTATATTCCCTAACAGGCCTGCTGGGCTTAGGTGGGGCCACCCTACAACAACATAATTTAGGCAGCACAGGGTACAACATGATCAAGGTCTTGCAACTTGCCTTGGCACTCGACGGTTGTTGGGGGCCACCCCTACAACAACATAATTTACGCAATACTTCCTTGCTCTTGGTCCTGAAGCTTCCGGCAACTCCGACACTAGCGCAAACACACAAAACAAAGTAAGCCTGGCTTGAACCTAATCAAACAAGAAAAATAAAATCTATGAAAAAGGAGTAAAAAGCATAAATATTCAATTGAGGGATTTTTGAATTTTTCAGAGATGAATTTGGTGGTTGGAGGTCAAAAATGGGTTCAGGGCATCAAACTGAGCAAAACAGTGTAATTTGGGGATTTTTAGGATTTTCTGTGATTTTCTAGGATTTTATTTGATTTTCTGAAATTTTGGAAAAAGAAAATCTCTGAAAAATTGCTTGGAGCGATCTGGGTCGGCAGCTGGTTGCTCTGATGCGGCAAAGGCTTGTGCGGCTTCTTGTGGCGGCTTGCGCGGCCACCTGTGGCGATGAGGTGGCCGTCTGGCTGGGCCAATGCGCGCTCATGAGAGAGGGAGCGGTGTGGCTGGCTGGCGGCGGTGGCGCAGCGCGGAGGAGGGAGAAGAAAACAACGGCTGGCAAGTGGGGCCAAGAGGAAGGGCCAAGCGACGCGTGCCACGGGGTGGTGCTACCGGTTTCCTTCCGGGTGTTGGCAGTTGGGCGCGGTGGCAAAACGGTGGGCGGGGCGCTTCTCGGGCGTGGGCGCGGGCAGAAGGAGGAGGCGGAAAGAAAGAGCGGCGCCCGGGAGAGGGGAAAGCGGAAAGCAGAAAGGCGCCACCGAGCTGGGATGGTGCACAGCCGAGAAAGGAAAGCGGGATGCAAGGGGACTTTCCGAATTGGGAAAGAGGCTCAAAAATTCATCAAAAATCAGGGAAAATTCACAAAAATTCATTTGAAATTTTGGGTTCTTTCACAATGGTCCACATCAGCTGATGTCTATATTTTTAATTAGCTTGTTACATAAACAAAAATTTGATGTGGAAGTATATTTAAAGAGGAGAGATGTGAGAGTAATGTCTTGTATAAGATATCGCCCTTTTTAAAGGTCTAGGCAAATAAACACCGAAAGAAACCTCATTGAAATGAATTGGATGTCTATACCACATGTTTTATGGGTCTAATTGGATTTTATACGCCCATCTAGATCTTTGACTTGGTCTTTTATGAAGCTGGTAAACTGACAAGACATTTGTTGGTGTCTACTACCAAGAAATACACTGTCCTACATTAGCTAAATCAGATGAGTTGTTTTATCAACCAAATCGAATAGGTGGTTGTTAAAACTCAAGGTATGCAGTATTAGTAAAAAGCAAAATGTGTAAGCAAAATAATGATATTGGAATAAAACACATAGACACTATCTATTAAGATAATTATATCTAAACACTTATTTAATACACACTCTCTTCTCATAAACATTGTTATATAGAAACTACCCATTAAAAATGCCCTTATACCTACAATTACCTTTCTTGTTGATTTATTTGGTTTTGTACGTCTGTTGAGAAATGAAGTAGAAATAGCCATATAGGCGCCAATTTATATTATAATATATTTATAAATCTAATAAAATTATAATATTATGAAAGTACTTTTTAGATAAATCTATACATATGAAAGATGAGGCAAGCATAAATAATTTATCTATCGTCATAAATACATACCGTCTCTAAAATCATACTACGATCACGATATACTACGATCATGTTTTACGACTACGGTAGACTATGATCACGACAATCTACGACCACGTTCGACGATCGATATACTACAATCATGTAGACTATGCGTCGTGAAGTCGTAAACTTAAACATCTTATGTGATCGTACTCGTAAAAGCCCTGTAACAGTCGTAAGTCGTAAGAATACTATAGTAGTTGTAATCGTAAGGGGTCAGGAGTCATAGTCCGTTTAGGATTTAGTGTAGTTGTAAAAAGGAAGATCAAGATGTTTCAGAGTCGGACTCTTAGCGTGGTATGCTGCATTGGTTCCGAAGTCTTGCATGTTGCTTTTCTATATAAGAAAGAGGAAAAGCACGTAGACGCATCACATTGCGGCTCATCACAAAAGAAAAAGAAATCAATCTGTGTTTATTAATATTCACGTGCGTGATCTCAAAACTCAAGTTCATCGCTCGTCTAGACCCCTAGGCAAAATTTCTAACATTTGGTATCAGAGCCTAAGGCGACGAAATGATGGCTAGCAATGTTGTTGATCTGTTGAAGTCAGGAGCGCTCGTCAAGGTTACAGGCAACAAGCTCAATCCATCGAAGTCAAGTGTGTTCGTCAAGCCGACGACAAGAAATGCCATGATCCCGATTCAATACTCAATATTGAGTTAAACGAATTACGGCATATGGGCCGTCAAGATGAAATTGATCTTGCATTTGCTAGGGGTTTAGTTGACGGTTGAAGATGAGACGACGACGGCAACAAGGGCTAAGGCGCAATGGTGACCATCTCGTAAGCGGTGCCAGATGTGTGATGATGTCGATAGCCGAGAAGGAGATGGTGAAAGAAGCGTGGACCACACTCAGGGAGATGCGGGTATGCGAAGATCGCGTCAAGAAGGCACACGCTTAAGTGATCAAATGGCAACTAAACAAGTTACAGATGGGAAACTCGCAGACAATCACCAAGTACACCATGAAACTTACCACTCTAGTGGGTGAGATATGCTTGCTCGGCGTGAAACTGGAAGATAGCGATGTTGTCGAAAAGCTGTTCAGCTCAGTTCCAGATCGATTTCTCCAGATTATCAAAACGATCAAATAGTTCAATGATGTTGCAGTAATGTTGATATCAGAGGAGATCAGTCACCTCAGAACTTTTGAGGAAGGACTCAATGGTCGATGGCACTCGAAAGACAGAGGAGAGAAGCTGCTCTTTACCCAAAACAAGTAGGTAGAGAGAATCTCAAAAACCAAGAAGAACGAGGGCTTGAGCAATGCTCGAGAGGAGGTTGTAACGGAAGAGGTCGGGGACGTGGCTATGGATAAGGCGGTGGCTGGGGAGATGGCAATTGTGTTGTTGATGAACGATTGCCATTGTCGCAGGACTTCGATAAAACCAAGGTCAAGTGCTTCAACTGCAATGAGAATGGACACTTTGCGAAAGAGTATCCAAAGCCAGAACGACGACGACCCTCAGCTGCTGATGATCGAAGTGTGTGAACTCATCCATACAGTCCCAACACCTGAAGAAAAGGTATTCCTACATGAATAAAATGATGCCGAAGCTTAGCGGCACCCAAAACATGGCTTGGTATCTAGAAACAGAGGCTTGGTATTGTTGGAGTGTTTAAAGGGTGAACATCGTATTCTCACAAATGTTTACTACATCCCGAGGCTAAGAAGCAATATCATCAGCCTCGGACAGCTGGACAAAAACGGCTGCAAAATTGTGGTCGAAGGTGGAGTAATATCGATTCTAGATAGAACTTGGAGATTGTTGGCCAAAGTGAACAAACCAAGAAATCGAATGTATATGTTGAACATCAATCGACTCTACTAGAGTGTCTTCTAGCAAGAAGCACTGAAGAGGCGTGGAGATGGCATGCCAGGTATGGGCATGTAAGCCTTCATGCTCATAAGGATTTAGCTCATAAGAAGATGGTACAAGGCATGCCCATGATCAAGCACGTGGATCACATCTGCAATGGTTATCTGATCGACGAATAACATCGAAACCCATTTCCAACCATGTCTCTATATCGAGTAGTCATTCCTCACGAGTAGTGGCACGGTGACATTAGCGGACCAATCACTCCGACCACGAATGGAGAAAATTGATACTTTCTATTGTTGGTAGATGACTGTAAGAGGTATATGTGGCTGACGTTACTCTAAAGCAAAGATGAAGCGTTCGAGGCATTCAAGAAGATCAAGACTGCAGTCGAGATGGAAAAGCATCTGAGGCTGAAAGATCTACACATCAACCACGATGAGTTCGAAGACTACTGTGAGCTTTTGGGAATTAGGCGTTATCTAACAATACCTTATTCTCCCCAACAGGACGATGTGGTCAAAAGGAGGAATCAGATGGTGATCGGTATGGCGAGGAGTCTGTTGAAGAGTATGGGTGTCCCACGAGAATTTTGAGGGAAGTGGCCTTGACTGCTGTTTATCTCCTAAATTGGACACCAACAAAAAGTGTCATCGGCAAAACTCCTAACGAAGACTATTACAACTGCAAGCCAGGTGTGGGTCACCTCTGAACTTTCAGGTGCATTGCACACGCGAAGATGACCATGCCACACCTCTCCAAACTAGCAGATCAAAGTAAGCCAATGGTGTTCATTGGGTATGATTAGAAAATGAAAGGCTATCGGATGTTTGATCCGATGACACGATGAGTTGTAGTGACTTGTGACGTAGAGTTCGAGGAGGAGAGGAAGTGGGAGTGGAGCAGAGATCCCTCAGCAGAGGTACGACCTATGGAAAATATCTTCCGGGTACATTATCCTCCTAACACTGATGCAGGTCTTAATGACCACGTACCCGACACACTAACCACGGTGGGTGTAGTTGGAGGATCCGACCACATCATGCTCATAGATCCTAATGACCACATAATAGCTACCGATGCTATGACTATGGAGGACGAAGTCGGAGGACATGACCACGTTACAGAAACTCTAGGCACGACCACGACAAGTACAAACACGAGAACCGGGATGCCCAGCTCGACTACACCGCATACTCCTACAGCAACAATGGGAGCGCCAATCTCACCTGGAGCTCCACGAAGGTTGGAGCTTGACGAGAGCTCATCTGAAGAACCTCGACGGGAGCATGACATCAAAAGTCTCTATGGCGCTACATCTCTGATAGAGCTGGAACATTTAGAGTTCCGCTTACTCAAAGAGTAAGAGCCTGTGAACTATGAAGAAGCCAAGACGAAGCCAAAGTGGAGAAAAGCAATAGAGGAGGAAATGTTCTCTATATAAGAAAATAGGATATGGCAGCTTGTTCCATTGCTAGTCAATCACAAGTCGATTGGATTGAAGTGGTTGTATAAGGTGAAGAAGGACATCCAATGCGTGATCGTAAAGCACAAAACAAGGTTAGTTGCAAAGGGGTACATTCAATGACAAGATGTTGATTTCGATGAAGTCTTTGCCCCTGTTGCAAGACTAGAGACGGTGCGACTATGTATTGTGATCGTGGCACATGAAGAATGGGAGGTACATCATAGAGATGTTAAATCAACCTTTCTCAACGACGACCTAGAAGAAGAAGTTTATATTGTACAACCTCCAGGATTGATAAGAAAGGAGAAAAACTCCTGGTGTTAAGATTGCACAAAGCCTTATATGGTCTGCGTCAAGCCCCAAGAGCTTAAAATTCAAAGTTAGACAAGTCTCTGGTGGCACTCGGTTTTGAAAGATGCCCATTAGAACATGCATTGTACAAAAAAAACCAAGAAAAAGGGAGTTTGTTAGTTAGAGTTTAATGTGGATGATTTGATCATTACTGGAGAGAGAGTATCAAGAAGATAAATTGCTTCAAAAGTTAGATGAAGAAGTTTTTTAGTATGAGCAACCTCGGGTTACTCAGCTACTATTTGGGCATTGAAGTACGTCGAAGCTCCAGGATGATTACTCTCAGCCAGTCTGCATATGGAATAAAGGTATTGGACAAATGCGGCATAAAGGATTGCAATCCAACGCAAATTCCAATGGATCCCCTCCTGAAGATGAGCAAGGACAACATAAACTCTCCCGTAGACAGGACTTTGTGTAGAAGCATAATCGAAACTTTGAGATACTACACACATGACCGGATTTGACATTCTCATTTGACATGGTGAGCAGGTACATGGAGAATCCAACAATAGAACATATGGGTACAGTAAAATGCATCCTAAGGTACGTAAAAGGAACATTGAGTTACGGGTGTGTCTATGAGAAGAAGGAAGAAGGTTTGAGGCTAATCAGTTACTCGGATAGTGATCTAGCTGGTGATATGGATGACCAGAAAAGTACTTCAGGCATGATGTTTTTTCTTGGGTCGAATCCATTCAGTTAGTGTTCGCAAAAGTAGAAGGTGATCGCTTTATCCTCGTGTGAAGCCAAGTACATTGCAACTTGTGCGGCAGCATGTCAAGGGATATAGCTGGGATGATTGTTGGCTGACATGTTGAAGACGAAGGTTGAGAAGGTAACCTTGAAGATTGACAATCAGTCTGCAATTGCGTTAAGCAAGAACCCAGTCTACCATGGGAGAAACAAACACATCGACACCCGTTTCCATTACATAAGGGAATGTATGGAATTAGAGAAGATTGAGGTGCATCATGTTTGCACGGAAGACCAGCTCCTTGACATCTTGACCAAGTCACTCAGAAGTATGAAGTTCATGGAGATGAGTGAGAAGATCGGTGTGCAAAACATTGACGGAAGACAACAAGCTTAAGAAGGAGATTGATAGAGTTAATCTAGTTGTCTTTAGGTCTATGACAACAACAGACTATGATCATGTTCTATGACCATGGCAGACTACGATCACGTTATACAACCACGGTAGTTACAACCACGTTCAAGCACTGTAGCGGTTGTAAGTCGTAAACGTACTGTAGCAGTCATAGTCGTAAAAGCATTGTAGCAGTCATACTCGTAAAAACACTGTAGCAGTCTGTAACATCCTGAAAAATTTAAATTTTAAAAATATGAATTTCTTGATTGGTTTTGCGATAAATTTTATTTGAATTTGGATTTTATGGTGTTTTTCTGGAATTTGGTTGAGGTTCCAAAAATTTAAGAAGCTCAAAAAAACATTAATAATGCCCTAAAAGGGAATGTACAAATAATAGAAAACTAAAATTGTAAATACGAATCTAAAAAGATGATCCAGTATAAGAAGAGACAAACCTGAGTTAAAACATAAAATCTCATTTTGAAAATAATGGCATAAATAGCAATAAAAGCGGGTGAACAGAATACAAACCCATATACATATATATATATATATATATATATATATATATATATATATATATATATATATATGTGTGTGTGTGTGTGTGTGTGTGTGTGTAAACAAATTGTGCCAGAAGAGTTTAGCAATATAGGAAATAATAATAAATATATATATGAAGATATATATGCCAAATACAACAAAATGTGAAATTATATATATATATATATATAAACATATAATCTGAATAATAATAATATCTCTCATCTAATAGTTAAAATAATAATAGTAATAATATTTTGAAGCTTAAAGTTTCGAATGTCATACAAAAATCAGTAAATATAAATTCAGTAACCCTAATTCAGAAAATAGAAGTCCCAAATTACAAATCCAAAAGCTTCTCATTTTCTCCCCTTTTGTTTTCTCCCTCACTTCTAGGTGGGCCCATTCCATTCTTTTTTCTCTCTCTTCTCTCTCCCTCCCTTCCGTTTGGCTCCCTGGCCGCTGGGCCCCTGCCTTCTTTTCCTTCTCCCCGCGCGTCCTCCTTTCTTCTCCCTCTGCCCGATCTCCCCTTTCTCCTGACGCTCCCTGCGCTGCGCCCTGCCTCGCTTCCCCATGGCGGACATGCATTGCGCCGCGCCTACCCCGCCACTGTCACGTCCCCTCCACTCGGACCGTCGCGATCGGCCGCGCGCCGCGCCATCTGCCGCGCGACTTCCATCTGCCGTGGCAGCCATGTGCCGCGCCTCCCCTGCTGTCGCCCACGGTTTTTCCCCACGCGCGCCCACAGTCTCTGTCAGCTCCGCCATGCCTCAGCGGCAACGCCTTCCATCCATTCGGCTATAAGGTGCCCAACGCCCCAATGCTTGCCCTCCATCTCTTTCCCCCCGAGCCGAAGCTCGCTAGAACCCGCACCGGCCGCCGCGCCTCCACGCCGCCCCGGCCGTTCCGACGAAGCCCCACCTTTCCGATCACTTCTCGACGTTCCCACACTCCCCACCTCCTTCCCCTCCCGCCTGATTGGAAAAACGAGCGCCGGTCTCGCCGGAATACCCATCTTCGTCATCGCCGGCCAAAACCGCCGCCGCCAGCGCTGCTCCCTCCTCGGCGAGTCTCCCTTCGATTCCTCGCTCTGGAAGCATCACCCCGGCGCCCTGGAGTCCTTTCCGCCACCGGCCGGAGCTGCCATCCACCCCAGCTCGCCGGCGACGATGACACCCCCGCGCCGTCGTAGGCTCCGGTGCCGGCTCGCCTCGGTGCTTCCCGGCTCAACGGACCTATGGTGAGCATCCCTTAACTCGGTGTGCTTCCGCGCCCGCCTAATTCGTTTCCCTTCTTCCCAGTCGCCGGCGCCTCGGTCCACCTCCAACGCTGGCCGCCCCACGTCGTCGCACGTCCACCTCGCCGCCGCCCCGGGCAATTAGTCGCCACTACTAGCTTCCCCGGCCTCTGCGAAACCCATTTTATGGGTCACCGCTCTTCCCCCGGCCACCGTCTGCCGCCGGCAAGGCCAACTCCCGGCGCTGCCGCCTTGCTCTGTTTTGAGCTACCGTCCAACAGTTACCTCATATGGCGTAACCCCCACTCTTTCTCACAAAACGTGCAATGCTCAGTTGGTCACCAGCGCCTGTGACTTAACCCTCTCCCCGTGAGATCCCAGGTTCGAATCCAGCTGGTTGCACTGTCTCCACCTCTTTTATTCTAATTTTTGTGGTTCATATCAAGTAATAAAAATCAAGAAAATTTTAGAGAATAATTTAGGGAAGCTAACCAAATTTACTTAGGATATAAATGGGATTATTTGAAATTTAAATTAGTTCGTATGTGATTAACTAATAAGGTTAGGAATAATTGCCTAATGACTAAATATTAATTTAAGACAATGGTACAGAAAAAAAAACAACTTCGGTTAAATGATCAGATTTAATGAAGATTGCCTTAGCCCAAAATTAAGATACATGCCAATAGTTAACATGCCACCATTAAGTCCTACTGGTAAATTTAATTAAAACAGCAACATTAAAGTTTCAACCTTGTATGATGAACTTTGCCCAGATTAATAAATAGTAATCAGCCAAGGAACATGAATTGAGCAAAATATTAAAAGTATTTAAATAGGGTGTTCATTTAAAATTAGAGGCTTTTCTAAGCAAATGAATATATAAATAAATAGTTAGAAGAATGCAAATGACAAGTATGCAGCCCACTAGTAGGTATATTAGTCCAATTTTCATATACACCATGGACCCTCTTGAAAATATAAATCCTATTGTTAACATATTGCTGACCATAAAAATCTTCAATGGTAGCTTTAAATTAGCGGCGGTAACGAAATATAATCCTATGTGGCATGCTCAATCAACCATGACTAAGATAATATTTAATTAAGTCAAATGCCCAGGAATAAAATACCAGTATTAGTAATTTTCAGGGAGCACTCAAATTAAGAGGTCATAATAATGCATAGATGTTAAAATACAATAGCCCTAAGTCATCAAGTGTCCAACTAAATTCACGGAGATATATTTCACATAAAATGATACTTATCCAGCGTTATCAGATATCTAAATTAGAAATAAAACTAAGCCTAATAGAAACTAACGCATGGATAAAATAATAATGGTACTATTAAATAAATCTTAATACTAGATTTAGTAAATAATAATGATGAGCATGAAATGACAAGATATGGCCCGTATAACTGAATCCTAATTCAACTTGAAATAGGCTTAGCGCAAACTGAGGCTACATGAAATGTCATATCACAAAATGCTATATGCCCGGAACATTAATACTCGACAAAATGATACTTAACTAGACTCGTACACCGATTCAGAGGTCTACCCTAACTCATGGAACTTTCTTGATAAATACAAAAAAAATAATAATAAAAGAAATTGTCAATAAAAAGATCAAGTCATCGTGTACTACCATCGATCTTACCTCAAGTAACCCAAATCACCCATTAACTCATAATAAAACTAAATTGAATTTATTCGGATTTACTTGGATCTTTGAGTTATTTGCTTTTATTTGGATTCAGTCATTTGTAGCGCAATTAGAAACTGGGGGTCCTGAAGATTTTATGGGTCAAGCGAGACCGAGATCGATGAAGACCAGAAAATTAGAGATCATCGCATGAGACAATTTTGTGCGAGTTCAAGACTGCGGTAAACCGCGCCAGGCGAGTCAATACTTTGATCATGTTGAACCTACGTTTTCTGCAAATTAGTTTTGTTTAAATTATCAAATTGCATGCTGTTATGTTATATGCAAATACATGTTAATTTAAGATTCTAGTTATATCCCATTGTGTACTTGGTTAATATTACCCCTCCTTTGAAATATTTGAACATGTGAACATTGTCGCCTAGCACAAATTATAATAGTAACCTTTCAAAAATAAGTCCGTAATTATATGCCATGCGTGGTATTGTTTAGATACTCATGGCGCGAGCGCCAAGCATCACTTTTAATCGAGAAAAATTGGTTGGGCGGTCATGGTGGTAATGAGTGATAAATGTTGGATATGATTATTTTATGTTTCCAAAACCCCAACATGCTTAAATATCGGGCGGATGGTTCGGGGTATGGTGCGGTGGTGCGAGAGTGTGGTTTGTGGTAGAACCGCCCAGATACCACTAAGGACTGAATCTTGTCATGTCAACCCGTGTAAGCAGTACAACCACATGTCTGTAAATACAACTTGGCTTAGTAGATTTGGGACCACGAAAGTCATCCTTCCGGGAGGAGGTGTGGGATAGTGCAAGCGGCGATCAGTGTGGCGGCTTGAATGGGACACCGTGGAAGGTGAAGTTCTCTTGTGGCGGGCTAGCGAGGGTGGGGAGCCGGTGCTAGGCGTTCGGAAGGAGAACATCTCGCACAACGTATGGGACCCACCGCAAGTGGGAGCGACCCATAGGGTGAAATGATGGAAGGCGAGGTACTTTGAAAAGTTCTTGTGATGGTCCGCTCAACCACATGACTAAGGAATCGTGTGGGGCAACGAGTATCTTGTCTCTTGTGGTGAAAGTGTACAAACTCTGCAGAGTCAAAACTATTCGAATAGCGTGCCCACGGTCAAGGGCGAACATGGGAACTTAGCTGGATATAGTTACATTTTAAAAACATTGGAAGCGGGAATGGAAACTTGAAGGGCGAAGGACCGCCTGGTTTGGAATTGTCTGGTGTCGTCCCGATGGTAAGTTAAGCGGCTATAACGTGAAGAAATTGCTATATGGTGCGAGATGCCATGTAGCGGTGGATGGAATCGAATCGATATTAATAATGCATATCCTTGTACATTATGATTTGGTTCAAATTGCTAGGTCTTAGGGATTTTTAAGTAATTGTATTCAAAAGCACTCTACGCAAAAATAAAATAACCCGAGCCTTCCTTTGATAAGCCATGCATACTATTTAATTGCATTACATGTATTGGCTCATGGAGCAAGGGTGGAGTGCTCATGCTCGCTTTGCGACAAAATTCAGAATCAGGAATCAAATCACCTCACCTCAACAACAAGATTGGACAAGCTGGCCGAGAAGATGATGATGTCAAGGGCTTGGTCGCGAACCTCCAGTTGGCTGCCTGTGGGCATGTCCTGAAGGTCCCACCTGTGTGCTTCGTTATTCCGCTGCTGCAATTTATCGATTCCGGCCTAATCGGCCCATGTGTAAGTTTACTATTATGTTTACGCTTCCGCATGATATGTACTTTGATATTCAGAACTGTAATCTGTGAGCACTATCTACTGATCCAGGGAATAGTGCGGTGGAATCACAGAGGAATCCGGATGTTAATATCTGGGCTCCTACATAGTCGTAAGTCATAAGAATACTGTAGCAATTATAGTCGTAAGGGGTCAAGAGTCAGAGTCCGTTTAGGATTCAGAGTAGTTGTAAAAAGGAAGGTTGGGATATTTCCGAGTCAGACTCTTAGCGTGGTATGCCGCGTTTGTTTTGAAAGAAAGAGAAAAAAGACGCAAACGCATCGCATTGTAGCGCATCATAAAAGAAAAAGAAATCAATCTGTGTTTACTTGTGTTCGCGTGAGTGATCTCGAAAGTCAAGTTTATCGCTGGTCTAGACCCCTAGTCAAATTTCCCAACAGCTTTTGTACACCTCCGGGTCCTCCTCGTTCACCGCGGCCAAGTAGCTCGGCACGCACCCGAGTAGGAAGTTGCCTGGGATGACCATCTGTGTGGCGCCCATGTCAAGTAGCTCCTTAGCTGCATTTATTATGGACTGCACAACTTCCGGGACAAGGACCATCGACTCAACGGCGCCGGTCATCCTACGGTTGATGTTGTAGATGATGTGTCCGCCGTCCGCTTGTGGCCGGTTCATGGCAAAGGCATAGTTGTAGTCATTTCTGCCGATCTCTCCAACCATGACCAGCGAATCCGCCAGCTTCTCGCACATCTCAGGAGGTGATTTGGTGGTCATGCTCATGAAATCCTTGAACCACTGGAGCTGGACATTCAGGGAGCTGTTGGTATGGGGCACGTGGATCACGATCCTCACGAGCGCCGTCGTGTCGAGGGCGCTGGCGCCCGTGATGACGAAGTTGATGCCATGCATGAAGTAGGCACCCTTGTTGAGGTACAGCTTGAGCAACGGCATCTATCATGAAGTAGCCCTCGGAGCATCGGTCGGTGGCGCCTTCGTCAATGGCAGCGCCGTAGGGAAGGCCCGTGGTGCGCTGCATCATGCCGGTGGTGCCTTCCCAGAGGAGATTCCCGATGTTCAATATCGAGTCCCCAAGTTGTAGATGGCCGTGATCCCGTCGACTGTCCCCGGTGCCAATGGCGGCAGCAACGCCAGAGGTGACGGGACTGGCCTCCCGGCGCAACAGCTGATGAGGAGGAGGAGCACGAGTAAAACGCCGAGAGTGTTATCCGTCGCCATGTGCAAGCCGCAGTGCTGCTGCTGCGGGTTTCTTGGTGTGGAGAAGTTTGTGGCCATGGCGACCCTATTTATTTATGCATCAGGCTGCATGCGCTGCTTGCAACTTCGCTCATTGTTTGGACTTTACGTACGAAGACGGATTCGACGAAGCTGTTGAGTAACCGTCGTTGGCGACCAGTCCGATCGATTTCTCTGCTATGTAAAAGACAGATTAATCACAGAAGATGCAAATAGTAGATTGAAACACAGAGATAGGGGAGAACTACTGGTCTTTCTTTATTGCTTTCTCTTTCTCATGCACACACAAAATAGCCAATAGTGTTCCCTATTTATAATCTAGTGGTGAGATGCCCACCATGGGCTAAGGCTTCAAGTCCAGGCCCAGGTTTCCTAACACTCCCCCTAGGGCACTCATCCCACACGTTCATGCCTCATCAAAACTCTATAAAAACTCAGTGGAAAAAATTTGGAGAAAGAATACATGATACATGTTGTGATGTATTGCACGAATTACCTCATTAAAAACATTGGCCTAGAAACATCAGGAAAACTCGTCAAGGGAAAAAGAGTACGATCCACCCAATTTCATTTAATCTTTAAGATTTATTCTTTAGGTACTCGATCTTCGTGATCAATTTTTAATAACGAGCTTGAGAAAAATCTCCCTCTGAATTCTGCACTTCTCTAAGTCTCATTATTCCAATTCCTCGTACACATCTTTCAAAACTAGATGCCAGGAGTGACTTAGTGAATAAATCTGCAAGATTTTCATATGACTTAGTATGCAGTATCTTAATTTCGTCCATTTTTTGCAATTCATGAGTATAGAAGAACTTGGAGTTGATATGCTTTGTGAGATGACTCTTCACGTAGCCCGTTTGCACTTGTGCAACACAAGCTACATTATCTTCATAGATAATTGTGGGAGCTTGCATGAAATTCATCCCACATGATTGCTGGATGTGGCATTCGTCAAACCCAAGCACATTCTCATGCGGCTTCGTACAACGCTATGATTTCTTAGTGGTTAGTCGAAGTCGTTACAAGAGTTTGCTTAGACGATTTCCATGAAATTACAGTTCCACCACATAGGAATACATAGCCTGTTTGTAACCTTATAGTATGCGGGTCTGATAGGTACCCAGCATCTGTATAACCAGTTATATTCAAATCTTGGTTCTTTCTATAGAACAACCCAAGATCCTTGCTTCCTTGGAGGTATCGGAAGATGTCCTTTATTCCCTGCCAATGCCTTTTGGTAGGTTCTGCACTATGCCTTGCTAATAGGTTTATGGCAAATGCAATGTCCGGTCTAATGTAGTTCACTAAATACATAAGTGCTCCTACTGCACTTAAGTATGGGAATTCCGGTCCCAGGATTTCCTCCCTCTCTTCCCTAGGTCGGTATGGATCTTTTTCTTGCTGTAAAGATCTCCCGATCATCGGTACTTTTGATGGGTATGCCTTCTCAAAGCCAAATCTTTCTAACACCTTCTGGGCGTAGGCTGACTGATGTAATACTATTCTTTCAGGGACGTACTTGAGTTGTAGGCCTAAGCAATATTTGGTTTATCCAAATCTTTCATTTCAAATTCTAACTCCAGGTAAGAACTTGCTTGTTTTATGTCTTCCATGGCCCGATGATATTCAGATCATCTACATATACTGAGTTTATACAAAATCTATTCTAGGATCGTCGTATAAATACACAGGGACAATCTTCATTGTTCGTGTAGCCTTTCTTGCACAGAAAGTCGCTTAAGCGATTATACCGCATCCTGCCTGATTGCTTGAGTCCGTATGGTGATTTCCTGAGTTTCACACTGTATAGATTTTTATTTGCTCTATCTTGGTTCGGGGCAGGGATACCTTCTATTTACGAAGAAACCTTGAGCGGCCAAGGTGGTGAAGATAAGCACTCTGAGGCCACCGCTTGCAAGCGATAGAAGGCATCAGAGAAGGTCAGCAGCTTGTTCATAAACACACTTGGCCGATCGATCGCGACAGATGAGCTGGTGGAGTCCCTCGTGCATGACAACAAGATTTCCTCCAACGAGCTCATTTGCTTCCCCAGCAATGACGAGGTTGTCCTGTGGCGCGGGAGGGCGAGACATTGGTATTTATGGCCTACTTCAATGCTGGGCTTCGAATCCCCAAAGCATGTTTTGTGGGTGATCTCCTTTGCCAATACAAACTAGAGCTTCAGTAACTAACGCCAAATGCCATCGCACATCTCGCCATCTACTAACTTATGTTATATACTTTTAAACTGGAGCTTTTGCTCTTTCACTGCATGGGCTTCTCCTTGGCTTTCTTCTTCCTTGTTCTTCTACATTTCTTTGGCCTCGGCCTCCCTCTACTCCCTCTCAGTTCAAAAGTATTCCATTTGTCAAACCTGAGAATGCATAAAGTAGTGACATGAGGTAGTATTCCATTCTCATGAACATCATTGGTAGTAATAGATAGAAATGAATTCACCTTTTATTCAATCTTAGGAATTAGGAATTATGGTCGTTTGCGTTCGTGGTATGGTCACATCATCCTCCCCTTCTGATGCACAGCACAATAGTTCTCCCACCATTCTGATGCTGCACCTACCAGTTGGTGAGCGGCGTAGAGAACTTTTTCCCGATCGGTGCACTGAGCAAGGTTTAGCTACTTTTCCACTGAAAGAATCTAGTCATCTACTTTCAAAGGCTCAGATGAATTGGAATAAGTTGGTGGTCTAGTCCTCATAAATTCTGCAAATCTAGACGACAGATGATTTGGCTAAGGTGCAACAGCTGCATGATGCTGTTGATTCATCATACTGGTTAAATTCTGCATCATTGTGTTCATGAGTTGTGTTTGAACTGCCATGAACTGACTCAAGATCGGATCTAGACCCATTGGGGTTGCTTACGGTCCCTGAGTTGCTTGGTTTGCATTACTGCCCTCTAGGTCTTGGTTCCTCTAACCGCGTCCTGCTGAGTTCCGAGTGTCAACCATTTTTGCTCTGCTCTGAAAGAAAAGACCACTTGTTGAGAACTGACTTCTCCAGGCTCCATAGGTAAGAGGGAAAAGCAAAGGTAAACAGTAAACTCGTCTAAGAGGGATAACGAATGGCAACCCTGAGGCTAACAAAAGAAGTAATAAACTCCACAAAAAGATTTTTTTGACATGACTGCACATAATGTTAGAAACAAAACTGCAGCTCACATCACACACAATGGCAAATAAGAAGCAAGATGATCTACCCGATGCTAAAGCTATAGCAGGGTCCAAATCTAATGGCTTCAAGTCTTCACGATAATCTTCAATCTTGTCTTGAAATATGGGGTGCTTCCCTGATCCAAACTTGCCAGCAAGGCTTGAAGAATTCCATGCCAACTTTCACTTTGATTAAGGGGCACTCAAGACATCTATGGACATTATGGGGATAAGAAGTCAAATTACATTTGGAAAACAATATTTCAGAGGAGGCAAAGAGTAAGAATCCTAAGGGTGAGGTAAGAATAAAGAATTACTAGATAATCATTTGACTGATTTGATTTAGAAAATAAAATTTGAAAACGTTGCTAATTTGACCATTCTAACTAGGGCTCCGTCCTATAGTCGATATAGCTCTGACACCACCTCTGTCGAGACCCGAATATGCAAATCTGGACTCTCCTGTGTAACCCGCACTAGTCCAGGATCACGCTAGTGCACACAGTATAAACAAAGATGAAATATCAACCATATCATGATTTACTAAGAAACGACTCAAATATTATTAATTAACAGAGTTGCAATCTTATGGCCAAGTTTACAAATAATAGCCTGAAAAGCTTAAGAAACTTGCAGCGGAAAAATAAAAATAAGCGTAGTAGCCACTTGACATACCGATAGGCAATCGACTGGGGAGCAAAGTTCTAATCCACGAAGTCATCGAAGTATCCTCTTTCTAGTACCTCCTGCTGATCTAGTTCCTCTTCCTCAACTAAGTAAATATGGATAAAATCGTGAGTACGTAGAGTACTAGCAAGTCGTTTGTAACAAAAATGCAATATAGTATGCAAGGCTTACCAAAGGATGGATAAAAGGTTATTTTTTCAGAAAGTAACAATTTAAAGCAAATATAATAAATAGATTGAAAATGCAAATCTTGGAACTGATTAATAAGTAAATAATCCATGGAATTGAGAGCAACAGCAAGTGAACTGACTATCCACTCCAATGAACCATCCATGAATTACATTCACGGAATGAACCACCAGTGAACTAACCATTCACATTCCCCAAACTTAACTCAACCAGGTTTTATGAAATATCTACCCCTTGTATGAAATCACCGAGCATTGTCCATAACTAGGGACACAACTATTCGAATAGTTTTACACTCTGCAGAGGTTTTACAACTTTACCCACACGATACGATCATCTTGTAATGTCACCGGTATAACATGCTTCCTTTGGCATGTCGACCAAGAAGATCACAGCAAGGCCTTTACAAATGTTCAATATCAACCCAGTTTCGCCTCGCTAAGGTTTCGCTAACTGGCCCCCTCTTGCGCCAATGTGGATCCATGGCTATGACCACACCACACTCATCCCAACGATGGAACCGAAATTGAAACATCATAAATTAATCAGTCAGGTCCATCCCATACTGGACATGTGGTTGTACGGTAAGGCTTAGATCAATGGTGCACAAAGTTAAATATATAGATTTACCTAGACGAAACATCCACATCCCAATGTGCAAACGACACCCTCTTTACTGCATGATCAATCACCCAAGTAAAAACCAAATTTGTATAACCAACACCAATGACACCCCAAAGTCATGGCACACAAATTTTATAACTATGGCTGACCACCACGTTCCAATATATCATTAAGTCAAAATTAATTAATTGATCACATGTGATAATGAACCCAACGCGACTATAAGCATAACTAAGCATAATAAACGTAAAATCCATGTGACAACTAATATTGCATTACTAGTTAATTACCCATCCTATGGTGACATTAAAATCACGGCATTCAAATTATCAAGGAGGAATTAATCAAATAGGGCATTAACTACCAAATACAAGGGTTTGTAATAAAATAGCGATGAATGGTAATTTAAAACAAAATAATACATAATAGATTTGAAAACTAGGTTCAACATGATCAAAAGACACGACTTGCCTTGCCATTGCTTAGTTAATGGCTCTTGATCTTCAAATCTTGCTTCAACTCCTTCGAAAGCGTAATCTAACGAGAGAGAAAATGAAACAAGACACAAAATAAATTCATATAAAATTCAAATGAACTCCAAAAACTTTAAAACTAGAACCAAAAGATAGAGCTCAATTTTAGATGAATTTAGTAAAAAGAATCGGGTCAGTTGGAGCTAGGACGAAGGAGAATGGGCTCTTGGAAAATCTAATCTAAAGAAAAAGGCTGAAAATTAGAAAAACTACTGAGCTGTAAACTCGGCTCACGAAGAAACAAGTCCATAGTGAACTCTGCTCATGGAATAGTGCACGTGCGACTAGGCTTGCTGACATGGCTTCTAGGGCTGACGTGACTGCTGAGGTAGCAAGACACGTGTGCACTAGGGATGACGTGGTAGCTGACTCGGCTCAGCTAGTTCATGGGGTCTACGATACAATAGATCTGACAGGGGGACCCATCTGTTAGAGAGGCGGTGCATGATGTACAGGGTCTACAGAGAAGGTGAAGGGATGGCCGGCTCGGGTGTTGGCTGACGTTAGCGGCGCGCGAACCGAGGGGACGAGCAACGCTTCGGCAAATGGAGTGGCGTTTGTGGGACGGAAGCGGCGGCTGGCCAATGGGTGGAATGGCGGGCGAGGCTATGTCGACGGTGGGGTTCTGCGGCGAAGACTCACCAACAGCGGTGAACGGCGGCGGAGACGAAGACGACGTTGGTGGCTACCGAAGATGAAGACAAAGGCTCGGACGATGGTGAACTCAGTGGAAACGTCGGCACGTGGTAGGATGCAAAAATCGAGGGGGTCGACCGGTTTAAATAGGTGTAGGGCTGAGGCGACCGCATCGTGCACGGCACGGACGCCGAGACTGAAGCGGAGACGCGTGGTGGAGTCCATGGCGGAGACAGCAACGGCGGCGACGCGGAGATGAAGTCCAGGTTGGAGACAATGAACAGTAGCCTGGCATGTGGGCCCCACATGTCAGTGACTGCAACTGATGGACGGCTTAGATGGCAAGCGCGAGATTGGACGGGTGTCGGCAGATAGCACAGATGAACAGTGCACGCATCGTTGGATGCATGACACGTGTCCTAGCAAAGATCGGATGGCTGCGGTTGGCTAGGCCTAAAAGTGGTAATGGGCTTTGACCCGTTACTGTTTAAATATTTTAAGGGCTTTTCTATTTTTAAAAATTCCATAAATACATTGAGCTCTAGAAAAATAGCAAATGAAGCCCAAAAAATCTAAGAAAATTTCAGAAAATTCCTTGAGGCACAAAGAACCCAAATAAAATACTTTCACCAAATGTTAATGTTTAATTTAGTCATATTAAAACCTTTTAATTAAATAAAATTCAACTTAAGCTTTTATTATTTTAAACACTTCAAAAGGGCTTTGAAAATTAGGATGTTACATGAATACTTAGGGATTGAATGATCACTAAATTCTATTTTTCTCTTATAATGAATAAGATTAAACACATAGGAATTATTATTCTTTATGTGTTCACAAGTTATGCATATTTGATATACCAAAAATTGATTGTCTACACCATAATCTCTATTTAATTTAAAACAGTAGGTGTAGGTGCTACAAAGAGAATTTAGAGATGAAATTTTAGAAACTTTCTCCGTAGCACATTCCAAAGTAATGGATTCATTACGCATGATATAACACAATGCTTCAATGGGGCATATTCTATCAAATACTTCCTTATGTGTAATTAATTTGACATGTGCAAAATTCTGAGAATTCAAATCAGCACATGGTTCGTTCAAGTCAACACAAGAAATATCAAAATATTGCACTACAATAGGTATATATATACTCACAATGTTGCTCTATATCTTGTTGTAGTACCAAATCAGTATCTTTGTCATTATTGTCCTCATCAGGTACTGTAGGTACCTCAAACTTCTCCTCTAATAACATAAGATGTGCCAAATCATCTTCCATCTTTTCAAGCATCTCGGCGATATCTGTAGATGGAATAGTAGCCAAAACAATATTAGCAGTTTCAGTTACCTTAGGTTGCACCTCACTTGCACCTGTGGTTGGTGGAGGTACAAAACGACGTCACAATTTCTTCTTCATCTCTTCCCATGTGTACATGTAGTGGTACTAGATATTCGACCACCAATGTTAAACATCACCGATCAGTGTCGTCCTTGGCATGCTCATCTTCTCATATGGTTCAAGTTCATGTCTTTCAAAGTAGCTATTCAACATAGTAGTCCATAGGAAGTAGTACAACGATGTACTCTTAGTTGTGAGTGGCATGATGTATGATGGTAGTTGTTTACCTTTAGGCTCAATCTGCTCGTGATGTCATCGTAATCTACCATCTTCCTCAAACCTATCATTGTTAGTAGAAAACAAGCAAACAAATTACAAGTATCTGTTCCTATCAACTACTAGGATCTGGAGGCTCAAAATCGTTCACACTTAAGCTCTTACCAAGCTCTAGAAAGTTCTTACCAATGCAACCAGGTGGTGCAACTGGTGACTAGTTCATGATAAACTTAACTCAAATAATGAGTAAAGTGATTGCAAGGGCCGGTTCGACGTGATCTGCATGGTTAGTAGCAAAGTAGAGCTTGAATAGGCTATGTATTTGTAGTAAAGGAGAACAATTAGTTAATTTCAGAAATTGCACAGAATTAAATTACAGTTCTTATATAGCACTTATCCTATGTTGCAGACCAAACAAGGATAGATGAAGCTTAAATCAAGTGTATAATAATGTATAGGAGTGATTGACACAACATAATTCAAAAGAATGCAATCTAGAATTGGAAAGCACAAGGATTGACCCAAATATGGAAACTGGAGATTTCTATCATCTATATAGTACGTCAGTATTTTAGCCGTAACTTCTTGTCAGTTGCCTTTTTTTCAATGATACTTTTTTAACTATTTCCTTACAGCTTTTTCTACAACTATTGTTTTGGGCCCAAGATTTGAAAACCGACCAAAAATGCACACAAAAATCACAAGTGTTGACTGTTACAGATTCAATACAGAAATTTGGGTCAACTTTCACTGCAGAATCTCTTAACTACCTTACTGGAATGATGCAAAATGTTACGGGCAAATGGATAGTGAAGTTATGAATCTAATGGCGGTGGTCTTACTCAAAAAGGATCACGGAATCAAAAAGTTATGGTGCTTTTCGTGGCGACTGCAAAAGAGGGAGTCTTCTAGCAAAAATTGGGAATTAGGGTTTGGAGGGTTCTAGATGGATTTGACGTGGGGATTTTTTTTGTTTGGATTTTTTTAGGAGCAAAGATATGACCAACAACTAGACAATACTAAGACAGACACAAATTCAATTTAGCAAATAAAAAATAACAGATTAAAAGGCACAAACGGGGTTTGGATAGTGGAAATTTACTCTTTTTGCAGAGCAAATTTTTCTGGACTATAGGAAATAAAACCAATCTACTAACTAGGGATACAAGAAATTCTTGTCGGTCAACTGAAGCTCTGATACCACTTGATGACATAATGGGGTCCCAATCTTTCGATAGGATGATAACTTCGATTTGGAGGAGAACGACTTTGACGATGTAGGCTTCTAATCGGTCACAACCAAAACACCAAGACGCTAAACCACACTCCTAGTCATTATAAACCATGCTAAGAATGTAGTTGACCTAATCACGAAGATCAATTCCTGCAAGCAATTGAGAACAAGCAAGAATAAGGATAAAAGCAACTGATATTGCAAATAGGTAATAAAGCACACAATAGCTGAGGTTCTGTAACTCGGATCTATTAGTATAATTGACACAAGAGATGATGACGAGTTTGCACAAAAGGGCTAAACTAATCTAAACAAAACCTACCCATAAAGGCTGCAAATACAAGGCTTATATAACCCCTTAGGTCATCCACAAGGTTCCCAAACTGAGTATAACTCAACCCTACATTGTATTGACTCAAACTCACACAAAAAGGAAACCACGATTTTTCCACTATCATATTATTTTTGATATTTTGGTGCAACCAGAAGGTTTCTAAAGCTAGGGCCTTACGCATTGGGTGGGCCTTGGAATAATCTTTCAAACAAGCCCAAGAACACCCGAATCGGATCCTGTTTGTGAAAGTTATGGCCTTTTTATTACAGGCCAATCGAGCTTATCCCGAACCAAATTCGAATTGAGTTCTAAGTTGATTCTGAGTTTTATTTCAGTTGGGCTTAGGAAATTCCAAATTGGGCATAGAAACCTCATCCAAAACTTGGGTTTTAAGTTCTTGGACCTCTCCATTTTTGCTCTCCCACTGCATGGGCTTCTTCTTGGCTTTCTTCTTCCTTGTTCTTCTCCATTGTTTTGGCCCTGGCCTCCCTCTCGGTTTGCAAGTATTCCATTTGTTAAACCAGAGAATGCACAAAGTAGTGACATGAGGTGGTATTTCATTCTCATGAATAACATTGGTAGTAATAGATAGAAATGAATTCACCTTTTGTTCAACCTTGAGAGCTATGGTCGTATGTGTTTTTAGCATGGTCACATCAGAGTGTAATGCATAACAAAATTTTTGGAAGCTAGAATGATCAACCATAGCCAAAGGGTATTCATGAATACACATCATCAGTGCAAGTTCTTTCCTAGCAACTCCTTGGTTAAATATGTAATTTTTCACACTTACTTTTCTATCCTCATTTCTTGAAAATCTCAATTGAGCTTGTTTTAGACCTTTTGTTGGTTGTCGAATAGCACAATATGCAAGGTGGTCGTGCAAGTACTTGGTTCTATTTTGTGTCTCTCCTCCAAGTTTATAGTGACACCAAATACACTCAGCTTTCTATTTACTACCAACTTGCACTCTAATAAATTCTTGCCATACTGGAGATTTAAGTTTTCTCTTAACACCAGCTAATTGATGTGCATTATGTGATTCTTGAGAAGCATCTAAGCCTTCTTATGATTGTGGGGTTGAGGCAGCATGAGGAACTATGACGGAGCTTTGTGCGGCTTGTGATGAGCTATTTGCCTGAGTTGACATCTCTATCTAACCTTTTTACTACAAAGATGAAACTTCATATGGATCATTAATGGCCTCTAGTAAAAGTGTGTGCATGTAAATTAGTAAACATAAGGATTTCCAGTGGCTACCATGTAAATATCGCCAACAAATGAGTTATTAAATAGGCATGACCACATGAGAATGTACCTGCCCCAGTGATGCTTGCTACTAGATGAGTAGATGATAGATCTGCAACTCCGAAGAACAAACAAATTCAGTTGCTTCCGGGTGGATGTGGATCTGAAGCTTAGAAGCTCCTTGCAGGTGGATTGCATCTTTGCAGCTCCATAGTTGAGTAGATGATAGATCTGCAGCTCCTACTCCTTGTCCTCCTCCTCAAACCAAAGCAAATGATAGAGCTTTGAGATAGCAAAGATAGAAGGGGAATTAGGGAAACATAGGAAAGAGAATAGGGAATGAGGAAAAGAAATACTACCAAGGGCTGCTGCGGGGAGTTTGCATCGCTGTGTCGACCAGTCAATGTCTCAGCGGGTAGTGGCTTCGCGGCTGCAGGCTTGTGCAGTTGCGCTGGCAGGCATGGGCGCATGGGCTTGTGGGGTTGCGCTAGCTGGGCAGGTAGGGAAACTAGAGAGATGGGTGTGCTTATTTAGGTTTAAATTTGTGGCTTTTAGCTTTTTTTAATTTTTAAGGCTTTTTTGCACTATAGCTGCTGGTAGCTTTTTAGTGTAATTAAATTAAAAAAAATTTAAAATGAACAAAAATATGTTGTCTCATCACGGACAATGCAAAGGAATATGGAAAAAAATAAAAGGCAAAAAAGTCCAAAAAACCAAAAAGCCAGAAAAAGACAAAATTAAAAAACTAGAAGCCAAAAGCCAAAAGCTAAAGCTGAAACGAGCGGGACCGAAAGACCTTGCGGGGTGGCGGCGGTAGACCGAAAGACGAAAAGAGTTGTAGGTGGAGAGATTGACTAGAGAGTGGAGAAGCCCAAAGCTGAGAGAGGCAAGATTACTAATAATCCTAGTTTTTTTGGCCCCCACGACCCCTATGGGGGAACTACACGCACTGTCCCCGCTCTACTACAATAACAGGCCCCAATCCCTGGTACCTGTGGGGTCGAAAAAGCCCCAACCTAGGTCCCCATGGGGATTTTCCCCGCGGGGACAATTGCCACCCCTAATACGGGATGAGTTGGATGCCATGTCAATGCAAAACCACTGTTAAAAGCCGCAAGAAAAGGATTTGATATGATATTATAAGTATAGGTGCTATATACCCGATTTCATAATTCATGAACCGAATTAGACCAACTTTAAAGTACAAATACCAAATATGGACTTTTCATTGTTATTGTTTTGCTTTATGCAGCCACATATGCCAAAGGGCCTAATCATTTACTTTTGCATGCAACTAGATGCCTAACAGCCTAAGGGGTAGACTCTTTTGACGTTTTATATGAGCTACCCAACGCAACTGAAAACAACAGCAGAAAAAAAAAAAGAGCCGCACGCATGTTACTAGGAAACAGTCCAGTGGATCACACGTTTAAGAATGAGGTTAAACTTAGGCGCGCAAAGGGGTGGGTCAGCCCATTGGCCCGTTAGCCCGTCTTGCAAATTATGGCTCCAGTGGGTAGTGGTTCGGCCCACAACAACATAGGTCTAATAGAGGCTAGCACCCATTCGACCTATTGGGTCTAGTGGACCAACCCTCCACCGTTGGGCCCTGTGAGCCGGGGCATCGTGCTCATCGAATATCGTGTCCGCGGTATTCGACAACGAGCTCTCCATACAACAAACTACAGAGGGCTGCATGCATGCCATTGACCAACAACAAGCTCTCCGGTGCTTCTGCCTGAAACATCATCACTAGGACTCTGTACAAGTCAACAACTCGCTCGAGGGTCACCAGCCATTGCGGCACGGTCGTTGTTCGACCTCGAGAACCAGACGATGATCAACATTACACAACCGAACCGATTCTTCCTGGGTCGAGCTCCCTCGCCGTGTTGGTTCAAGCAGAAATGCGCGGCTGCCGGTGTCATGTCCACGGCCACGACGTTGATGTCTTGCCACAACTGAGGCGTGGCGGCGGGAGATGCGGGATCAGGGCAAGAGTGCAAGGGAGACACTGTAGAGGTGTAGAGAAGGTAGTAGGGAGGCACAATCGCCGCGAGATTCAGGTCGGCGGCGACGGCGGTCCAAGATGAGAGTGACAGAGCGAGCTCGCAGATGTGATGTGATGCTATCCTGATACTAGTGCAGACAGGAAAATCGTTGGGATCTGTAGAGGCCCATGTGATGCACTGACACATGGTTCGACTCATGGACCTTATGGGTAGTACCGTTTCCCAGCTTAGAGTTGATTAGGGCGGCCCATTACCCTTTTCTATTCTTTATGGGCCATGAGGTCCAGGTCTGGCCCGGACCAGCCCTTTGCGTCCTTAAGTAAACACATAAAAAGAGGAACAAAATAAAAATACCCCAAATTCAAAGGCGCTAACCGTTACACTTTGGAACCATTTGTGACACTTAGCTTCCTGTAAATTTATTTATCCATAGAGGATCACCTTAATACGCCCTCCCCTGTTAGCTTAAAAAGTTAAAAGTCAATATGAACACTCGATTTCTCAAAACAGCTTCTCCACTTTTTTTATTACCATCTCGCTTCAAGGATAAGGTAAAGAGTCACGGGTGCATCACGTACTCTACTCCTTTCGCTCCTGTCATACGCATGCATCTCTCAATCACTTTTCCATCGCTCGCCCTATCCTTCTAAAAGACACTTCTTTCAACTATTATTATTATTTATTTTTAGCAAAAACCATCAGTAAAAATCAATACAAATGCCCCTAAATTCAGCTTTTATTAGAGGAGGTGTAATTCTTCTTAATTGCTGAATTTAGAACATGCAACACAATAAGATACTTCATCCAATTCTAGAAAAAACAAAACCTCGTGGCGAAACAAAATGGATTTGCGTCTTTCCCTCAAAAGGATCTGATTCCAAAACATGTAGTAGGATATTTTAGCAAGAGGATGCAATTATGGCCGTGTTCAAAAGTGATGTAGTTTTTTACTGATTGAGAGAAAGCTTGAGGGAATAAGAGACACTTGTATTGAGAAATTATTCTATTCAAAACCCCTACAATGACTTCTACAAACGGCTTAACGGCTTATAGAAACTACAAAAGATGTTTAAAATATGGCCTATAACGACGAGGCTTATGAGAGAGAGAGAGAGATTAATGCAATCCAAAGATGTTGTGGTTGTAACACCCCTGTTTCCGGGAGTATTATGAAATCATCGCAGGACTGTTCAACTGCGAGTACATCCATCGAGTGTATGTCATTGCCATCACAAGCTTAAGAGCAAAAGCGAACTTTATTATAATATAAAGGCTAAAAGCCAAGCATTACAGCAGGCCAACGGCCTTTAGTTACATTACAGCAAAAGATGCCACAGGCACGCCTGAGCGGAGAATGACCCTAATTCCACGCTTCATTGATCTCGTAAAGCACCACCTCTTCGTCTTCTCTCGCATCCTCAAAATTAATTGTTTCTATTTATGTTTTTAGCAAGCATGAGTACTACCACTTGTACTCAATAAGTCACACGGAGCTTAATAATAATTTCATGCACGGTATATCAAGAAAAAGGAGATAAAGTCTATTATTTTATGTGGATGCAGTTTTAGTTGGAACCATGTGAAAACCCTAAAAGGTACTTCTTTAAAGTAAAGGGGGGTTTCAAGCTTGATTATCATTACTCAATATTACTCAACCCTTCCAAAACTACTTATGCCTTGATACTGGATTCACCCACTAAACACAGCTTCGTTAACCGGAAGCACGGCGTATTCGAATACCATTTGTCATGACTTTGCAAAGCTGCCCTGCTTTACCCACAAGATCCCTTAACTCCCGCGATAGAGTTAAGACAACAAGGATGTTCACTGCTCAATTGTCTATATAGACTCTGCCCAGTAGGTGTTTAATCTCGACAAGCTCGGATGACCCCACGGATCTCGTCAGACTCATCGCGATCCTACGATTGTATGGTTAACCACCTCCCATACGGACTCACCCTCTGTCTCCCCCTTTCCAGTTGCAGAGGTTCAATTGAAGTTGAGCAGCTATTAAGCCAGGTTTGACGAAGTCAAGATTGACTAAGTCAACGCTTGTGGTTGGGCGATTACTGTGTCCTTTACTCAGCACAAGGGTCTAGTCCTTACATTTTAACTGAGGCATCAACCACGCACAAACCCAAATTCAGTACACCTGTCATCGCCACCAATCCACAACCACCTCCGCCTAGGATAAGGTCTTCGGATCCACCTCTGCGATCCTCATTTAACCTATTTCCAACTTTCCAAAACTCTAGACCAATACCAAACCTTAACAGTAAAAAGATTTAATGTGATCCTAAACTACCATGTTATTAATAATCTTATATTTTGTAATACTAGGTCTTGTCAAGGTGAATGTGGTCATCAAGTTAAACTGGGCTTTTCGGGTGGTAGGACATAGCTAATATCATGTCATTCTAAGCATTGATTGTACATAAAATAACAGTGCGCAAATAACATAATGAAAATACAGTAAATAAATAACTCAGGGAATGTAGGATCAACATGTTCAAAAATATGTGTGACTTGCCTTGCGGATTTTCGATTTCGATTATTTCGTATTCTTCAGTGGGCGGGGCCTGGCCTTGAGCTTTTCCCTTCTGCTTTTGCGAAATCTTGACTTCGTAAACTAACGCAAAACAAATAAAATAAAGTTAATTCCATGCCCGAAGGTTGTAACATCCTGAAAAATTTAAAATCGAAAATATGAAATTCTTGAATTATTTTGGTAGTATATTCTATTTGGAATTTGGATTTCATTGTGTTTTCCGATTTTGGTTGTGATTTCAAAAGTTGAATAAATTCATAATAAATAAAGACAAACATTAGTAATGCCAAAAAGGGAATATGCAGATAATAGAAAACTAAAATTATAAACACGAATCGAAAAGATGATCCGAGAAAGGAATGGGAAAATTTTTGGTTTAAACATAAAGCCCTCATTTTTAAATAATGGCATGAATAACAAAGGAAGCAAATAAATTAAATGCTAAAAATAGTTAAAAATATTTTTCTTAAGTCCAAAATGTCATCAGAATTTCGTGAATTTTTCCTGAATTTTTGGTGGTATTTTCATATTTTTCGACCTTATTGGAATTTTCGACAAATTTTAAAAGCAAGAAATTAAAATAGGAAAAATCGAATTTCCACCCACCCTCCGGCCGCCACGTGGATGGCCGGATGCCGCCACGTCGCCGCTCCCATCCCCTTCCTCCTCGGCCGCCACTGCCGTCCCCGATCGCGCGACGCGTCACCCACGCCTCCATCGCGGCCCGGCCCGCGGCGCAGCGCGCGCTCGCCCGCCTCGCCACGCGGGCCGGCGCTCCTTCGCGCGCTCGCTACCGGTGGACGCGCCCGCGCCTCACTTCCGCACGGCCCCACGCGCCAGAACACCTCTCCCTCTGGCCGGTGGTCCTCTCGCGCCGCGCTCTCTTCCTCCTCCCTCTTCTTCCTCTACGCGCACGCAGCTCCTTCCCCCTCGCGCTTGCGCTCTGCCGCAGCCAATCCTTCGCTCCCTCTCTCACCTCGCGGCTGATTTAAAAAGTACGGTTACAGGAGGGGGAAGCACCTCTCCCGCCCTCTCTCTCCTACCAAATCCCGGCGAGATCTCGTCCATTCCCCCTCGCCGGCGTGAACAGCGGAGCTCCACATGTCGACCTCGCCGCGCGCCTCTCACGGCTATAAAAGCCTTGCCTGGGAGCTTCAACCGCGTCGCAGCTCCCTCCTCTCCCTTTCCCTAGCTGCAACTGCACCGAAAAGCCCCCAAATCCCCGCCGGCCTCTCCTTCTTCCCCAACTCCGGCGCCACCCTCCCCACCGATTCCGGCCATCCCCGAACCCCTCCTCGCTCCCAGAGCTACGTGGGAGCCAGGCGAAGCTGACCCTCTCCTCCCTCGAGTCTCCCATCGCCCGAGCTTCGCCAGCGACGACAGCCTCCCCGAGCCGCCGCCGGCCCGCCACCGTACTCCTCCGCCCCGGACGTCTACCCCAGTAGCATCGCCGTCTCGCGGGGATTACATATCACGCAGCCCCCAGCCCTTTCCGGCCACCACTCGCCGCCGGCGCCGTCGCCTCCGACTCCTCTGCCCGGCCGCCTCCCCGAGCTACCTCAAAAGGGTATGTTGCCCATAAGGGGTAGGCAATGCCTCCCCCGCTCACTTGGTTATCGCAGCGCGTCTCTCCTCCCCCTGCTCCCGCGTCGCGTGTTCGAGCCCGGCTCCGCGCGCGCGGTTGAGCGATTTCTTTTATTTTCCCTGCTGACAGGTGGGCCCCACCCGTCAGCCAGGTGTAACGACAGACGGTGGCCGGCTGGCCCCATCGGTCAGTGACACATCCGCACAGAGCCCCTGCTGACAGATGGACCCCATGAACAGTACCTGGACCCCACTGGCCATAGAGACAGAAGAAATAATAAAAAGAAAAGATAAAAATTAAAATATGACATGTGGGACCCACTGTCAGAAATTTGAGAATATTTGGAATTAACTGAACTGAAAACTTTGAATGATCATAACTTTTTCATTTTAACTCCAAATTGAACGAGACAAATTTCTAAATTCATCTAAATTCAAGATCTGTCTAATGGAACCGAAATCATAATTTTTAGAGTTCATATGAATTTCTGGTGATCTTTTGAGTGATTGATTGCTTTTCTTTTATTTGGGTATTTATGCGATTAAATAGCATACGAAGTTCAGGAGGAAGAATTCGAGGCAGCAGCACTAGGAGATCCGGATAATCCAGCACCCGACCACTGTAACCCAAGCGAGTCAATACTTTGATCATGTTGAACCTACATTTCTACAAATTACTTTGTTTTAAAGTAACAAATTGCATTGCTGTTATTTTTATGCAAATGCATGCTAAATTGATATTCTAGTTATGTGCCATTGTTTACGTTGAATAATATTATCCCTCATTTGAGTAATTGAATATATGAACCTTGTCGCCTAGCAAAAATATATTAGTAGCATTTGAAAATAAGTCCGTAATCATATGCCATGCTTAGCATTGATTAGGAACTCGGGCAAGAAATTGTCCCAAACATCACTTTAATCATGAGAAAAATTTGGTTGGGTCAGTCATGGTGGTAATGGTGATAAATGTTGAATATGATTATTTTATGTCTCCAAAACCCCAACATGCTTAAATATCAGGCGGATGGTTCGGGGTGTGGTGCAGTGTGCACGAGTGTGGTTTGTGGTAGAACCGTCCGGATACCACTAAGGACTGAATCTTGTCATGTCAACCGTGTAAAGCAGTACAACCACAAGTCAGTAAATTACAACTTGGCTTAGTAGATTTGGGACCACGAAAGTCATCCTTCCGGAGGTGGTGTGAGGTGGTGCAAGTGACGATCTATGTGGCGGCTTGAATGGGACACCGGGTAGGGTGAAGTTCTCTGTGGCGGGCTAGCGGGGTAGGGAGCCAGTGCTAGGCGTTCGAAGGAGGACATCCCGCACAACGTATGGGACCCACCGCAAGTGGGAGCGACCCATAGGGTGAAATGATGGAAGGGCGAGGTACTTTGAAAAGTTCTTGTGATGGTCGCTCAACCACATGACTAAGGAATCATGTGGGGCAACGAGTTGATTGTCTCTTGTGGTGAAAGTGTACAAACTCTGCAGAGTCAAAACTATTCGAATAGTCGTGCCCACGGTCAAGGGCAGACATGGAAACTTAACTAGATATAGTTCTGTTTACAAAAATATTGGAAAATGGGGATGGAAAAGTGGAAGGGCCGTGTAAAGCCCTGATTTGAGTTGTCCTGGGTGTCGTCCCAGAGTGTCCTGGATGTCGTTCCAGTGGTTCCTGGGTGTCGTCCCAGAGCGTCCTGGATGTCGTTCCAGTGCTTCCTGGGTGTCGTCCCAGAGTGTCCTGGGTGTCGTCCCAGTGGTAAGTTAAGCGGCTATAACGCTGAAAAAGGTCATACGGTATGAGGCCGTATGTAGGGAGAAGTTATGGTGATATTAGGCATATGGTGTGATGCCATATGTATGGAAATTCATATTAATATTCCTTGAACATTATGCTTTTGTTCAAATGCTAGGTCTTAGGAATTTTTATATAATTGTATTCAAAAGCACTCTTCGCAAAAATAAAATAAACCAAAGCCATCCTTTGAATAGCCATACATGTTATATCTTGCATTCGTGTGTTGATTCACGAGCACGGGTCGGAGTGCTCACGCTCGCTTTGCGGCAAAAATCCGAAGCGGAGCGCAAGACCACTACGCTGCGAGGAAGCTCCGCTACGGAGGAGAAGAACGACGAAGAAACTAAGGCGTAGGCCGTTGATTAGACATGGACAAGTGGACATCCGGCGTTGTGTGCACGTATGTTACTAGTTAGCTGGTGACATATAATGCACACAGTACCTTCCAGTCGCTTGCCTGTGGACTTGGGTTTGCTTTTCCTTGTATTTCCCTTGTGCGTGTTTGTAATAAAGACAATTGGCCTAATCGGCCCCTTTGTAAACTATCACCCGACGTGGTGTATTTCAATTCATGTAATATAATGGATGATTATGCGATGTATGAAATGATTCAGCAATGTACCTGTGTGCACTAACTACTGATCCAGGGATTAGTGCAGTGAAACACAGTAAGATTCGGATTGAAAAATCTGGGTCTGACAAAGGTTGACTAGGAATAAAGAAAATAAAAGAAGAAAAGAAAATCCGGAAAACTCCATTAAATTGGGATTTTGGGCTAATAGGAGGGCTATATGGGGAAATGGGCCTTGGATTTGGGTTGGCGGGCTCGAAGCGAATCCGGGGAGTATAAATATGTATTTTGGGCTTTGGGTGATTCGTTCCTTGTGCTCGGTCGCACTTTGTTCATCGCTCGAATCCGACGCGGCGAGTGGTTCGGCGCGACCAGATCGGCTGGTCCGGCCGACGCAACGGACGCGGGGAGTCGGTCGGGTGCGAAGCGAAGCGCGGGCGCGTTGGACTTGGGTCGGGCGCATCCGGTGCGGCGAGTGGACTCGGTCAGCCGAGCCGAACGCAGGCGATCGGAGGAACAGTGCCCGACATCGTTTCTTCTTCCTCCGCCTCCCGCCGCGCAGCGCGCGCGAGAAGAGGAGGCGGCGATTGGCGGCGGCGTTAGGACGATGTGCGACGCAAACTGAGGGTAGGGACGGGTTGAGGGTATGATGGGGGTTCCATTTTGGTTGGTGGGGAGGCCGATGGGGGCGGCGATCGCCGGCGGCGAGGTCATCTCTTCTATGGCCGATTTTGCAAATTGAAGCGACCGGGCGGTTTCTAGGGCAATTGGGCAGGTCCTTGGGCATCCTTGGGATGTAGGGAAGGTTAGAGGGGGTTTGGCCGAAGCTTGGGATGCTTGGGTTGGGCCGGCCACGGTGGCCGTTTTCGGAGGTGGGGTGGCTCACGGTGCTGGAAGAGGAGAGGGGTTGAGGAGCTAGGGCAAGGGTCGGGGATGGTTTCTAGGGCTATGGAGGTGCCGCAGGCGAAAGCAATTGGAAAGTAGATGGCCGGAGGTGGGACATTGCGCTAGGGCATGGGTTTGGGGATTTCGGCCATTCTTGTGGTGGGAGGAGGAAGAGGACTTGGGGTGATCGGTGAGCTTCAGGAGGTGGGATGTTTCCATTGAGAGGGTCGGGAGTGCTTTAAATAGGCGGGCATGGCGGTTCACCAGGGAGGAAAATATCGACGGTGGCAATGGCGGTTTGAGAGCTTCGGCTTTGCAAAGTGTCTTTGGCATGTCTTGGGCACTATGAGATGATGGTCAAGGGCTGCGCAGAGGCGCGAGTCGGCCGTGAGAGGAAGGGCGCGACCGGCGAGGCGGCCCGAGTGAGCGGTGGCGGCGTTGCCATGCCTACGGCCGCACGAGCGGTGTCGGGCGGGAAAGCAAGGTGGTACGACGCTCTGACACACGGGCAGGGCTGGCAGGGGCTCGAAGCTGCGGGAGAGCTTGGCGGCGAAGAAACAGGCAGCGGTGGCGAAATATCGGCAGCGACGGTGGATTTTCGGGCAATGAACAGTACCACGCCAAATCCCTCCGTTTACGGCAACAACGGCAAAGATTAAGGGTTGGTTTGCTTCTAGATTAGTGCGGATTAGGGCTATGGAGGGGATGGGCAAGGGAAAAAGGGGAATTCAAATCCAATTTGAATTTTGCAAATTTTTGGTTTGTTTCAGTGGTCACCTAAATTTGGCAATATTAGGGTGACAGGTGGGATCATGAGGCAAGACCCATGGCAAGTAAGATAATTGACAGGCGAATTGACGTTGCATGTTACTATATTGGAGATCTCGACATGTTGATATCAATGATGTGTCGTTTATCATGTTCCGAGTTCAGATGAAAAAGATACAAGACCGGATAGATTAGCGATGCTTTAGTACGTACAACTATGGAAACTTAGATTGCCAGTACTACGTTGGTGCTAATACATGCATGCGTTCTTAATCGGCTACATGCTTCCATACCAGGCCATACAATAAAAGGAAACAGTTTTTAAAAGTTGTTTTTTGGTTTTTCTATAGTAACAAGCTTTTAAACGAAGTATCTTTTTAAAATAGAGTCTACTAGTTAATTGTAGTACATACTGTATCGACTTCATTTATATCGGCAAAAATCGCACATGAGTTTCTGTTACCCTATAACCTCTCATATAAATAACCAAAAAGTCACATGCTATAACTAAAAGCTATAAACTTCAATAAAAAAAAAGTACAGAGCCGTCTACGTGCAAGGCCGAAGTCATTCAACCGATCAACCAGAAGCCTGTAAGGACTCGACGTGAACGGCAAGAAGGCGCGTACGCGGACTGTGCATATAAATAAGAGGCAGAGGTCTTCTGCAGAACTCCTCGTCAATCTAAACACCTAAAATTTAACTTATAATATATTTTTACTTTTTATGTATCTTACAAGTAGTCTTTAGCGATAGCTAGTAAATCCAATCTATCATTTATAATTCAATAATGATCATTATTGCTTTGCCTCGACGTATTGCTCTTCATTAATTTACGTCTATACGGGAATTGTTTCTATTTGATATTGCTTCACATTAACATATCATTCAAAATCGACTTTGATTCAAGTTACCTTGCTATCGACTACCGTTGGTCCGTATCTCCTTGCCAATTTCGGTTAAATCGGAAAGCACGTCTTTGATATTCTGTGTGCTTGACCTTTGTGTACTCTATTGAGACGCAGTACTGCTGTGTGAAAAATCTCCGGACGACAACAGACGTCTATGGTAAGCCCAAGCAAGTATAAGAACAAACCAATATGGCATGTATTTCATGTGACGATGAAATTAAAATTCTAACTGATGCCAGGTTCGTATGGGCCGGGTTTAGGCTGGATATGACAGTGAGTACTGAGCCCATGAATGTTCCTCACTAATGAATGACTAGTTCCTCTTGGGCGGAGAACTGAGCTTGCGGGCTATGACTTTCGTCGAGCGTTTGGCCTGTTTGTGCTCGAATCTCAAGTTTAACGCTCGGTTATCTTTACATATAGGTATGTTCAGTGAGGAAACATATACATACACTATATATAAGATACTAGATAAATTCAAAATTTATCCAGTGACTTTTGCTATAGATGGCAGTGATTGGTTGGGCTTAAATTTTTGCCTTCTAGCTTATTTTTCACTATTCATAAATTTCGTTTTTATGAACTTTTGGCTTTTTTGAGCTTTTTTACCGGTTCTTTTTCTCGTATTTGTTTGTATTATACGTAATGGGCTAACATATTTTTTAATTTTTTTAAATTTAATTATGCTAAATAAGCCTCCGTCAGTTACAGTATTTTTTCCAGCCAGCTACAGTATTTTCAGCTATAAACTATGAGCTTTTAAGCCTAACTAATCACCACCTATAGTATATATTTTAGTAGAGCCTATACGGTTATGTGACACATAACTTAATTATAGTGTACGTTCTTTTTTGTAATATACATTAAAAAAATCGTCTTGGCCTCTTCGCTCTCAACTCCCACAAACTAGAGAGAGAGAGAGAGAGAGGAAAAACAGCTCCCCCAAGGCCCCCAGCCAAGAGCCGACGAGTCTGACACCGAGATGGCGGCGGCGGGGAAGGGGAAGCGGAAGCGCGAATTCTCCGAGGACGACGTGTACCTCCTCCTCCACAGGTCGGTCCTTCCCCTCGGCCTCCCCATGTACCCCCGCCGCACCTCTCCCGGTTGTTCGCTCTAGGGTTTTAGCGCGCCGCCCAATCTTTCCGCAGGTACACGCCGGCGACGATCCTGACAGCGCTGCAGGAGGTGGCGCAGCACGCAGAGAGGCGGGACATCGACTGGAGGGCGCTGGTGGGCAAGACGGCCACGGGGATCACCTCCGCCCGCGAGTACCAGATGCTCTGGCGCCACTTTGCCTACCGGCACGACCTCGCCGAGAACGTTGATGACAGCGCCCAGCCTCTGGTTTGTGCCCACAAACCTTGGATTTTGTTGCCTGTTTCGATTAGCTCGTAAGGTGTCCGGTAGCTAGGATTCTCGTACTGGGGACTGTTAAGATCTTAAGGTAGTGGTAGTAGACTGGTAGTACACTGAAATTCAGTTTGTTCAACCGTTGGCTGCTCTTTATCTGATGGTATTCTTGTACTTGTGTTGCGCTGATTGATGATGGTAGGGCGATGAGAGCGACCTGGAATGTGAGGTTGAACCCGTTCCTACCCCAAGCAACGAAGCGCTAGTTGAGGCATCAACGTTTGCCAAGGTATCACCGTGTGTTTTTTCAAAAGCATATCTTGCTGTATTGTAGCTTATACTTTTGAATAGCGAATGCTTCTTTTAAATTTAGGGTGCCGAAAGCCTGTTAAAATTTCTTTTTCACCCCCTTGCCTTATTTATATGTGTTTATCTAGCTGCTTGCCTGTTAACTTAAACACATCCCAGTGTAATTAGTACTCGTATTTTTCTATTTGATTCGTTGGCCCACAATATTCATTATCGAACGCAAGACATTTGTTGTGCATAAATTTTGGTTTGGTACCTGCTTAAGGTCATTGTCTCCTATTTTAACACAATCCAGTATCTAATGTCATTATATGCATGTTGTACTGTTATTGGCTTGCCAAGCAGACATTTTATTATGATCTTATCCATAAGGAGTTGGAATATGATCTACTTGGATGGTTTATTAGTTATGCTGGTGTGCATTCAGAATTTCATATAGCAAGCATGCGTGTAACTGTAACATATTCAATATGAGCCAATTCAAGACTGTAGATGCACAATGTTGCTCTGTTCAAAACTCAAAAGCTTGATCGATGCCTCATTTTACAACTGGAAGATAAAGCTCCGCGTGGTTACAATAGAATCAGAGGATAATGAAATATTTCTGGCTGTATGGTATAAAAAATGTGAGGATTTGTCAATATAAATTGTGTTCTTATGAGACCTCTGTAGGTTTCTTGCTCTTTTTCAGTGAGTGTCCCTTCCATTTATGCTAATAAGTTTACAAGGCAGACCTCATAGATTGTATCAGAACTCTCTCTCTCTCTCTCTCTCTGTGTTTTTAAGAGCTCAAAATAGCGCCTACTTAGAGGCTTATAGTGCTTGCATTTGCCAATTCCACAACCACTGATGCGAGTCTGCTCTGTATGCGGAAAAACATAAAAGGGCCATCATGTTTAGTTTATGGAAAGGATTTCTTTTTATGGCTATGTGATGCTGCAAAGAACTACATAACATCTAGTTTCTTTGGCAATTTTGTTTCGTTTACTATGTCAAGTGCCATGCAATCATGTTTTGTGCTCTTGTAGTCTTGTTCTATCACAAAGTCAAGTGCCATGCAATGATGTCTTGAGCTCTTGTAGTCTTGTACTATCGCGTATTTGCACTTTAACTTTGTTGGTATCTTAGATATGTACGATGGCCATTGATCCTATCGTATATTCGTATAAGTTGCAGATCTTAATCTCTGGATCTTCACATGATCAAGCTTCTAGTCATCGTGTTAACTCAGAAGCACCTGTGCTAAACACTCCAAATGAAAAGATACCACGTGTTCCATGTGACAAACAGCTTGCTCAGAGTCACCGTCTAACAAATGGTACAGGTCCAGTTTCCAACTCAAAACAGGCATCCCATACAGGGTTATCTCCTGATCCTTTGGATGCAGATGGACCTCCTAAAAAGAAAAAGAAGCCTAAACCATGGTCTAAAGAGGAGGATGCAGAGCTAGAGGCTGGTGTACAGAAGTGTGGTGAAGGAAATTGGCTGGACATTCTGAATAAATATAGCTTTGATAATGCAAGAACGCCTGTTCAGTTGTCTCAGGTAACACTGTGATCACCTTTATCAATTGTATACTAGTATCCATTGTTATGCCACAGCTCATCCTTATTTACATGTGTGGGATCACCGTACCTGAAATCATCCCGACTTATGTTTTAATGCTTTACAAATCTATTTCTATTAAAGCTGAGTGCAAAACGAAGCAGAAGATAGTGCCACATCATCACATTCACCCATTATCGTCCGATTCCAATCCAACAAACACGATGCACTAAAAAAGGACACTCAACAGAGCATACATCTAGAAGATACTAAGTGACACCTCCATAGATCATACTTCTAGAGCCATCTACATATTTCTATGGAACAATAAAACCTGATAATATAATTTTTTCCTACACCAAATTGCAAATGAAGAGTAGGATTGCTGCAACAATGTGCGGGCACAATCCTAGTATGCTAAGATGGAAGAGCCGCAGAGTAGCCCATACGTGCATCTGTTGCAAGTATTTATCCAAAGTTCCAAACAAATGTACTGCTTGTAGCAGTTGTTTGGTTGTTTCTCATCTATGCCTAGACATAAGTTCCGCCTCAACCTTACTGGGTCTGTTTGGTTAGTTTTCTTATGCCTCTTACAGTTGTGAATATTTATGATAACCATGATTTGATATATCCTTTTGCCCTCATGTAGATATCTGTCTTTAGAATAGTTAGTTAATATATATTGTTATTTCAGAGATGGGCACTAATTTGCAAGCGTCAAGGTTCAACTAAGCCTGCTAATGCTAAACCAGGCAGTGTGGCTAGCTCAGAGGAAAGAAAGGCAGCTCAAAAGGCATTTTCTATGGCTCTTGATATGCCTATGACTGGATTATCTACGCTAAGATCAGGTATTTACAGAATTCATAAGCGTTGTCAGTTAAGCTGGATCATTTAGAATAATGTTTCTTTGCTGAACTATCAACAACTCAAAACATTGTTCTGTAGTTTTGTTACATATCTCAGCTGTAAATACGTTTTGCGCAATCTTTGAATTGACCTTGTGCTGGTCTTTTGATGTTTATTTAAACTGTGTATGCAGGAGCCCTACAACAAAGCATTCAACATCCTTCTCCAGTGTTTGGTACTATGACACCTGAGGTGAAATCTGCAACAGCCCCTTCGTTGCCGGTGCCAGTGCCAGTTGCCGTGCCTGTGCCTGTGCCAGTACAAGTGCAGTTGCCACTTCCTCAGGTGCAACAAGCACCTGCCCAAGCTGCGCCCTTGAAAGTGTCAAATACTTCAAACAAGTCACGAAATAACTCAAAGAAGCAAACTGTCCAGCCAAATCCTACGAATGGTCCTTCCTCAATACAAGCAGCAGCCATTGCTGCTGGTGGGCGAATCGCCACACCAAGTGTTGCCACCAACCTGTTAAAAGCTGCACAATCCATGAAAGCTGTCCGCATAAGATCTCGAGGAACAGGATCCTCAAAATCTTCTACGAGCTCTAAAGCATCTACTATGGCTGGTGAGCCTGGTGCACAGCTTGGAAATGCTCACCACCCAGAACCTCCAAACACTAGTGTCCCTACATCATCTCCTTCGGTTTTGACTACGCATGCATCCGAGCAAGTTCATGTTGTTTCAGAAGTTGCAGGAGTTAACCCTTCGGGACAATCTGCTGGGGTGCATTTGTTGGAAACTAAGAGAACATTGAGCATTGCACCGGTGTCTGCCCTGTGCGACAATGTGGAAAAGGATGATGACTCTGCATTTTGTGTTGTCACGTTGAAGGACTTGTTCCCTGAAGATGCGAAGCAGCCAGATATTGTAGATCCCAAGGGTGATGAGATCATAGACCCCAAGGATGCAGACATGATAGAATTTGATCGCTTTGTTGCCCAAGGATGCTTAAATATGGATTATGTGGACAAGAGCAAGATTGTCAAAATTGCTCCTGGAGCTCAAGATGTTGGCAGCCTGAAAAAACAAGCGAAACCGTTGTCCGCAGTTGGGAAGAGCAACCCTGCGTCTGCTGGAGCACCAGCAACCGGGAAGAAAACCAAAACTCCAGTTCCGCATGGAGCGACCTCTATGAAAACAGGGACCTCTAGTGGCGTTGTTGGCACAGGCAATGCCAGTGTGCAGAATAAAGCAGGAGGGAAGCCAGCTGCTCCTGCCACCACCGGCAGCCAAAATACTGCCCAGAAGCAGCATACCGTGAACTCTGAAAGGTAACGGAATGCCCAAGAGTGCGGTTCTCGGCACTGGAACACCATCCAATAGCCAGGGTAACCCAGTGGTGAATGGGACTCGCAAGGGGAATCCACCAGCCCGCCGATAGCCAGGCTAACAAGGTAAATGTTGTAATAATGCTCTTTAGGACTTGTGGGCATCTACTGTACTGTGAAATGTGAATAGGGCCTCAGACATTATGTATTTTTCCCCATTTCATTTGCTCCCGTCTTTTTTGAACCAAGTACTGGACGAACACGTTTGATTGGATTGATCTTATATGGTAGTGCCACTAATCATTAACATAACTTAATTGTTAGCCACCTTCAGTGTTATTTAAAGTGACATCAATTATCTTGGTCCGAGATGATCATGCCATCTTTCTTGACAGCCTCCTGCATCTTGTTGCACTGATTGGATCTGATTCTGAGACAATTATATTGCTGTGGTCTGTGGATACTGTGATGATGGCACGTCAAGTTTTTCCATCTGCATGATGGCTTTGAAAATTGAGAGTTGCTTGTTTTGGCGTCAGATTTTTTTCCCAGTGCATGAACTGACTGCCTCGTGTTGGATCAGTCATTGCTAATCATTATTACTAACAGAAAGGGATATGTGTGAGAGAGACTTAATTGTGTATGGCTCGTGTTAACTACCGCATCAAATCAGAGGATTGACGAACTTTTAGCCCGTTTAGTTGGGCTGAAAAAAGTGGTTTGTTACTGAAATTGCATCGTATCTATCTGAATTATATTGTAGTTGATGATGACTTATTTAGCGTAATTAAATCTAAAAAATTTAAAAATAGAAAAAATATATTAGCCCATCACAAATAAAAAAATAGGTTAGTCTATCACAAACAATACAAATGAACACGAAAAAAAGAACCGGCAAAAAAAGTTAAAAAAGTTAAAAAGATAAAATTTAAAAATAGTAAAAAATAAATTAGAAATCACAAACTCAAAATGAGTAAACCCTTTTTTGTGCGACTGTAGCGCATACGGTTGCCACAAGTCCACAACCTGCACCATCGGTTGCCATACCACGTGTACTGAAGTTGTTGACATTTGAGTCCATCGCATTTTGTCTGGTCATGACCAGTAGTTTTCAGCTTTTCATGCCTTGCCATCCCGACGATTTGAGTGCCGCTAATTGCAAACGTTGAAGCAACTAGGAATAGATACAAGAACCAACCTTGTATTAGGAATTGAAGTGGAGCACTGTACTCATTAGCAAGCAGTAGCAGAATTAGACCTCGAGTTTGGTGGATCATAATTCGAGATCTGAAACCAAAATTCATAGAGAATTAATGATTTAGATGTGAAAGTCTAGGAATAAAAGCTCAAATTAGTCTAAAACCAGCTGGCCGGCCCAAAGGCTTGGCTGAGGTGATTCCGCCCCGGTTAGCAAGTATTTGTTTGCTTTCCAGCTAGCCATGCTTTCGGAGCATTGATTTTTGTTTTGAGGAACGCGCGCGCCTGGACGCACAAATTGATCTACCTGTTTGGAAAAAAGAATTTCACCAGTATTTCTTTGTTAGGGGCTTTGTGCGAAGATGTTCAATTCCCACATAACTTTTAGAGAAAAAAATCTTACATTTCAAACGGAGTTTTATACGGGGCAACGACGAACGGTAAGATTCACAAACCTTTTGCATTTTTAGTGAACTTTGAAGCAAACAGAAGAATTAGCTCACGCGACCACATCTTATGCGTAGTTTCATCCTGAAATCAAAACCTAAGGGGGGAAAAGAGAATGAATAGAAGAATTCCTCCTGGTTAAGGAGAGCTGTGATGGGAAAACGTAGGCATGAGTAGAGGTGCAATCGGAGTGGATATGAATAGATATCGTTTATCTGGTATCTTATTCCATATTTTCTCATAGTTGGATTCAGACACGAACAGTGCTGGATATGAATGCGGATGATGTCAATCACAAATATCGAGCGAATACATGTACATGTCACATCGAATACGAATAGTCTCGATCATAAATATTTAGCTGAATATTGTATGAAAATAGAAACCATATATATTGCACATGTAAAGATCAATCAACCGTATAAGATGTCCAAAATACAACTACATTAGTGGTTCAACAAGCAAATTTAACCCATATATATAGCAGGAGGACACACAGTACAAAGGATGCCTAAAACAAAACTACATTAGCAGTTCAACAAGTATTTATGGGCTGCTAGGTTTAGCTGCAAAAGAGTTATGGGAAAGACATTGTAATGGCCCGATTTTTGGGATTTTCCAAAAACTTTTATTTTCTAAATAGCTTTTAGAGATTTTTCTTGATTTTTTCAATTAATTAAAGCTTAATTGGAATTTTCCTAAATCAAAAGGATTTAATCTGATTAATTTAAAATTCAATGTCAAGTTTAAAGTATTATTCTATTTGGGTTTTTAATGTTCAAATATGTATTTATGATTTTTCTTGGATTTTTGGAGTTCGTTTGGTATTTTCTAGAGCTTATTTTAACGTTTTCTTTAATTGAAAACCCTTTCTTTTTTTCTCTTATGGGCTAAATCTTTCTCAACCCATTTCCTTCTCTCCTTTTCCACCTAGGCAAATGCCCATCTTCCTCCTCCCCCTTGGGGCCTCTCCTTCTTCCCCAACCCATCTGTCCTACCCTCTTAGGCTCTTACCCTTTCTCTTGGGCCACCAGCCATTGCAGTCCATATCACCCGTCCTCTCTCGGGCCAGACTAAGTATTTGGATATCCAATGTGAATTTCTCTGGATAGCTTTGACAAAATTCATGGATAGCTCCAAATCTGATGTATACCTCTGTTTTGAATCCTATTCCATATCTGATGAAAACTATTCGACTCTGATCCCATATCCGAGAAAATTAGTAGATATTCGGAATCTCGCTTCAAGGTCGCTCTGAATGCCTTCGGATGGATAGGGGTGAAAACGGATCGAATACATACAGATAATGGCACTGTCATACTTGTTTTTCATATTTCCCCCGAATGCGGATGCGAATATGAATACCCTGAATATGAATACGAATAATGCTGAATACAAATAGGGAGTAAATACGAATCAAATCGAATATGGTCACAAATATTTTTCTCGGAACATGAAAACCATTTAAAATGTACGCGCAAAATGAACAGAAAAACATAAATATTTTATTTAATCCAAACATCCATGAAGAACATTCATAAAATCTTCATATAAACGAAGGTTCATTCCCTAATTCTATGTATTGATGTATATGTTAATGTATAATAGGCTATTAAAGTATCATGTAAATGGGCTGGGCAGAAATTAAGGGTGCAATCGGAGTGGATACAAACGGATATCGCTTATCATGTATCCTATTCCATATTTTTTTCAGAGTCAGAATTGGACACGGATAATGCTAGATACTCATTTCTCCATTTAGTATTTGTTCCATAAACCTTTGGACAGTCAGCTAGACAGAAATTATCCACTTCTTTTACACCCCTACACTGGACATTAGATAGTATAGTACAATTAGAGCGAACACAAAGAAACTAATATTACTTAACAACATACTTCTTCATATTACTTAACATGCGGATATATACGGACAGATATCACTCATCACGTATCCTATTCCATATTTTTTCCTCATAGTTGGAGTCTAACATGGATAGTGCCAAATACCCATTTATTCATTCCGTATTCGCTCTGCGAGGCTTCGGTCGGTCGGACAGAATTATCCACTCGTTTGCACCCAAAGATGAAATAAAGGATATATGCTGCAGATATCCGACCACTGAATATCTAGATAATCCAAATCCATATTCATATTCAATGTATAGTGAGCTATCGAATCCATATTCGCATCCGCCAGGCAAAATATATTTATTTTCGATTCGATACCATCTGATAAATATACGAACCAAGAGTATCCGTATTTAGAAATAGTCCAGATCAATCATAAACTATAATACCATTTTATAAATATCCAAACCGAGAGTATTCATATTCAAAAATAGTCCGGATATCCTATCCTTTCTCTTCATGTAGGCGCGAGGCATCACTGTCAAAGCAAATACCGGGTAGTTGATGCTAACATGGTACGCTGTCCTCATGCGCTCCTTCCCACCATGTTCCCATCTTACGACTGTGATACACCCATATCCCCCAACTAGTACTAATCACTAGTAGCGGAAGCATGGTGCCACGCTGCACTAACTACTACGTGGACCAAAGCAAAAGAGACAATAATTTGTAAAGGGTGTTTTTTGAGAAAATCAAGGACCCAAACATATTTTTGGGAAAAGCAGAGAGCTCTTCTAAAAAACTAAGGGCCTGTGCGTAATTCTGGGAAAACCACAGGGCTTTATCTCGTAAAAGGAGGGTTTCTCTAAAAAATCAAGAACCTATATGTAATTTCAAAAAATGAAGGACCTTCTCTCAGAATCGCTGACGTGGCAGGAGCCTTTCTGTAAAAAGCAAGGACCCGTACTCAAATTCAAAAAATTAGAGGGTCTTTTCGCAAATTTTCCTATGTGCCATGGCCCCTGAGTGGAATCCCCTAAGGCATAATAGCCTAACGAGTTGCGGAAACACAGTGCCACACCGCGCTAGCTACCGAATCATAAGAGTTGACAATTCGTAGGGAGCTTTTCTAGAAAAATTAAGAGCCCATACGTATTTTCTAAGAAAGTGAAGTACTTTTCTAAAAAAATAGAGGATCTATACGTAATTGTGGAGAAACGTGGGGCTTTATCCTATAAAAGAAGGGTCTCTATGAAAAATTGAGGGCTCATATGTAATTTGAAAAAAATGAAGAGCCTTCTCACGAAATTGCTGATATGCCAGGTGTCTTTTCACTGCAATTTTAAAAAACCAGAGGGCCTTTCACAAATTTGCCTACTTGGAAGCATTCTTGTATGTATCCCAGCCTCCCAAGCCCTTGTGTTTTGGTTTGTCCCAGCCTCTCTTCAGCGATTAATTTTATTTGCTAGTGATATAACAACAGGTGATGAGAGTTACAGTTTTGATCAGAAAAGCAAAATAGATAAAGGCCTGCTCCAAATAGTTTCAGTTTCTAGCTTTTACCTTTTAATTTCTTCTTTTTTGTTTTTGGCTTTTTTTTTTATCTTTTTTCGCTTTCATTTCTTTGTTTTGTCTGTGATAATATAATGTTTTTTAAATCTAATTATTTAAAAAAACTAACAGCTGGTATAATATATTTTCAATCACAATAGTGTAAAAAAGAAACAAACCATGACTTATAAGCCAGTAACCAAAATGATATGAAGGCATATGATTCACTCCCTCCAGATTATGGACTGCGAGGAGGGATAGATGGTGCAAACGCGCGTACTGTGGTTTTTGTGTTGTACGATATTAAGGGCCTGTTTGGATCGTCTAGAACTAATTATTAATTTATTAGTTGATGGACTAAAAATTAGGTGACTAAACTTTAGGTGACTAAAAATTAGTCAAGTGCTGTTTGGATACATGGACTAAAAGGTGGTGACTTTCATGGGCAAAGACATTTATACCCCTATATTTGTTAGTGTGTTGCATGTGGAGTAGTGGAGAAAGGGTAGCAGGGGGTATTTTCGTGTTTTGCTGTTTGGTACCACATTTTAGTCCACAATTAGTCCACATTTGCCAACTAATGAACTAATAGCTAGTTGGGGATGAACTAAAAATTAGTCTAGGTATTAGTTCACCTGTTTGGATTGACTAGATCTAAATTTTAAGTGACTAAAAATTAGTCAAGGATCCAAATAGGGCCTAAGCCAGGAGCCCAGGAAGCGTCCGTCCTTGCAGCATTGGTGAATCCGTTTGGATCGTACGAATTTAGCAGGATTTTTTTTGCAAGGAACATTTCAGTTATAACCTATTTAAGCCCCCGTTTCAGAATGCAAAACTCTTATTATGAATTGTGTAGGGAATCATACAGCCGAGGAACGTGAAAGGTTTCATTGCCTCTCAAATTCCTATAGAACTCATGCCTGTCCTACGTACCAATGAAGGCCCTCTATTTTTCTTCGAGGTGATCACCACCCCCATGCAAGGCCTTGTTTGTTTCCTTCACCAAAAAGAAAAAAAAAAGAAAAATCACCGTTCCCTCGAAGGCTATCCGTATTAGCCTCCTTTTCAAACAGAGATACTTCTGATTTTTAGTAACAATATTTTTTATTTTTTCTTCAATTACATACTTTATAGGAAAAACTAATAATCGCTACAGTGGTATTTCGGTCAAAAAGTCAGTATTCCGATGATGGCTTAAGTTGGGAAAATGATAAATGGAAGGTTCATATAATGATGAATAAACTAATTAACCATGCCCCAAGCCGCATGCACATCTTGGCATCTTGCCACATGGATAAACTAATCCCAATCGTCTAAACTAATCACACCAAACTAATCAAATCCAAACCCAACCGAGAACAGAAAGCGGGCCTGATTGGCAAAGCTGCGTCTTATGACTTTTGGTTGAAAATTTTGAATTTTAGTTATTTACGGTACAAATTATGAAGAGAGATACTTATTTGTGATTTTAACTGGTACAGATATTAGACTTTTAACATGTACATTATTTAACTTATATACATCATTTTAAAAAAATACTTTATTTAAAAATTAGATATTATAATAAAAACTAAAAGCCACTAGCTTTGGAGGAAAAAATAAGTCCAGCACAGGCTAGGCAGCCCCCTTCTTAAGCTTGGAATCCTCTCGCAGTCCTTCCTCTCCTCGCGCTGTCATCCTCTTCCTCTCCTCCACCCGCAAGCAAACGAGCGAAGCTTCCCGAGACCACAACCCGCCCGAATCCCCCGCGCGCTCGCCTCCAATCCGAGCTGCGAATCCGGGCTCCGCGCGCGCAGCAGCAGCGGTTGCCGATGGAGAAGTACGAGCTCCTCAAGGACATCGGCTCCGGCAACTTCGGGGTGGCGCGGCTGATGCGGAACAAGGAGACCAAGGAGCTCGTCGCCATGAAGTACATCCCGCGGGGGCAGAAGGTGCGGCCGGCGGCCCGCCTGGCTCCGGATTCGGGCTCCTCCCCAGTCCGAGTTCTTGCGCTCCAATCCCTGCGGGGTTTGTGGCCTTCCTGGGTCGAATTCTGATGAGTGATCTGTGTTGCAGATTGACGAGAATGTGGCGAGGGAGATCATAAACCACCGCTCGCTGCGGCACCCCAACATAATCCGATTCAAGGAGGTGAGGAAAAAAATTCGGACTCCTCTTTTTTTGTGTGTGGAAATTTGTTGTTCTAGGTGGAGGAAATTTGATCGTTTCGGTCCATCTGGGGGCGTGTTGCTTGTTAGGTCGTGCTCACGCCTACGCACCTCGCGATCGTCATGGAGTACGCCGCCGGCGGCGAGCTGTTCGACCGGATCTGCAGCGCTGGCAGATTCAGCGAGGATGAGGTGATCATTAGTTTGCTACAATTAGACGGGTCCCAATCTTTCCCATTTTCCCCCAAAAAATTTTAGGGTGGTGTGCTAATTTTCCCCCCTGATACTATTCTAGGCGAGGTATTTCTTCCAGCAGCTAATTTGCGGTGTTAGCTACTGCCACTTCATGGTGAGAACAGCAACGATGTAGAGAAATTCTAAAATAGAAGTTGCAAAATTTTGTGCTGATGAGGTATGGTCTTGCAAATTTGTTTGATCTTGCAGCAAATTTGCCACCGGGATTTGAAGCTGGAGAACACGCTGCTGGATGGCAGCCCGGCGCCGCACCTCAAGATCTGCGACTTTGGCTACTCCAAGGTACCAATTTTATCTTTTGTTCTTTCGCAGTGTGTTTTCAATGAAAAGGTGTTCTGAAAGACGCCTTTCTTGTTTAACTTTGCATGCTGGGAGGACCAAAATTTTGACACGAAACTGTCTTGATTTCCTCACTGTGCTTATTAAACTCGTGCCTTTATATATTGCCTGAAAAGAAAACCAAATCTGGCCCCCTTTCCCCAGCTTTATTGAGTGATCGTTACTAACAAAATCGTTCAAAACCGTAGTTTTGGAAGTAAGGGAAAAAGGACAGCAGTTAACCAAACAAAAACAGCATACTCTGTTGTTCCTCGTAGAATGTAGATATATACTCGGTTACTCACACCTTTCTTTTGCAATGTTTGTCCGTCGCAGTCCTCGCTGCTGCACTCAAAGCCGAAGTCCACGGTTGGGACTCCGGCGTACATTGCTCCGGAGGTGCTCTCTCGCCGGGAGTACGACGGCAAGGTCAGTATTGTCATTTTTCTCATCTATTTTGCTTATTTCACTGAAATGGGTCCCGCTACGAGGGGCTCTATTGCAGTTGCTGCTTATGCCCCCACCCCCCACCGTAGCCTCATGGTTCCTTTGCATTCCTAGACCCAGTGCATGAAAGCACACTTGCATTGGTATGTGGCCCCAATGCAGCATACATCTGTGCCTTGTAGAATAGGCTCCTGGTGCATCGCCCTAATCAGTGGCTTTGGATTTTGGAGTTTAGTTCTGAGGTCAAGTAGACAGCGAGTGGGCCTAGCCCCACATGTCAGTATTGGTGTGCTGTCCCTATATCTGTAGGGGGATTCTAAGTTCCAAGTGCTCCAATTATTTGGCCCATTCTTTTTAGCATATGATTTCCCTCAAACAAATAAATGGGATGATTTTTTCATCACTGTTTTGAAGTAACTTACCGGGACAGTCTTTTTAAAGTATCTTATCGGTATTTGGTTCGTTCGCACAAACGCTCGCGCTAGAGTCAAAAGCTATAAGCCGTGGCGAAAAGAACACACCCTTTTAAGTCAAAGAGCCTGGAGAAGAGATAAGTCTAACGAAATGTTCCTAATGTTCGTTCAGTGTCAACAGGACATTTTCTTTCTAGTAATCAATCAGTAATCACACCATGCTTGATGGCGATCTTGGCCCCACTGGGTGTGCCTGCTTTTCTTGCATGCATAAATTCTACCCTTGATCGGGTTCACATTTGATTTACATGGTGGAGTCCTGTCTACGTGGTGTTGTTGAGGTACTGACCTCAAAAGAAAGTTAGATTTGCTGGAGAAAAACACAAGATTCTGTTGATGCAGGTCTTGTTATCATGCTTAATTTAAATGATCTACTTGAAGTGAGGATTAATAAAATATTTTTGTGCACTTTGTTGTGTGGTGAATCATTGACCAACAAACAAACATTATGTCATCTTGCCTAAAAAATTTATGAAGGTCCAAAAAATCCATAGTTGGCTCTGCAGAGGTACACTGAGAAAGAAACCATGAAAAGAACTGAAACCCTTGCGCGTGATGAGCCCTGTATTGTGGAGACGCCCCGTGGACATGTTTCATGAGTCGTATTTCGTTCCCATTCATCATGTTTTATGTCCTTTTCTGGACCGTATTTCCATCATATTTCCACTCCTAATTGATGTGTACCACGGGGCCCTCAGACCTGATCTTTTCATGTAGCCATGTTAGACTGAACATCTGGTTGGTGTCCTGTGGTCCTTTGGAGCTATTTTTCTTTGTCCTCTTTGTTTTCTTTTTGTCATCTAGTACTTATCCTGCTTATGAGATGCTATTTCACCAATGGTTATTGCACTTTACTTCTTACTTTTTGGGATACCATGCCAAACTGCTGACAAAATTTCATTTCCAGCGCAAAATTGGTTGCCTTTGCTTGTGAAAGAGAAACTGTAGGGTGGCATTGAGATTAGTTTTGGAAATTGACATTTCTGATTTTTTATACTGCTAATTTCTAGAAGCATTGTTTTAGTTTCTGTGGAGTGGTTTACTTTCCAAACGTGCACAGTTCTCTCATCTCTGACATAAGTTCTGTACTCTTGGGCTGCTCCAGAACTTGAGTATCTCCAATAGTGTTCTTTATTGAGTATCTCCAATAGTGTTCTTTACTTTATCTTTATCCATCTATTTTATATACTATTTCTATTTTATGAATGTTTTAATTTCAAGGAAAATGACTTTCATGGATTTAAATGCTTGAAGTTCTCAAGTGACAAAAATTGTAAACCAACCTTTTTTTCTATGTTCTTATATTTTGCAGTGGATATTTTATTTGTGCACATTATTTAGTGTTGTTTGTTCTAGGTTCACATATGACCAACTCCCAAGCACTTGTACTAGTTTCTCTTAAATTCGTTGCTTCACACTTGTTTGTTTGAACAAGTGAATAGTGTTTTTATGAAGTTTTGCTACCTGTAGATATGAGCCCCATGCTTACACTGTAGACATTATTCAGTTCTTGGCACTGTTCTAAAAGGCGCCCTAGGCGGCCGTGTAGGCATTGGGCGGCCACCCGACGCCTCACCTAGGGTGCTAGTCGGGTGCCAAGGCGGCGGGCGGCCGGGCGGCCAGCTAGGCGGTGAGGCAAGGCACCGTGAAGACACTGAAGAGGCCTGAAGAAGAATCACGCACCTATATAGCAAAAAGGAAATGGCTAGGGTTTCTCCATGCTACCGCCTCTGCGCCGTTGTTGTGCTACCTCAGCGCCGTCGCTGCACATCCTCCATGCTGTCACCGCGAGCCCATGACCTCTCTACATCCGCGCCGTCGCCGCGAGCCTACGACCCCTTTGCATCCGCGCCATCGCCGCGAGCCTACGATCTCTCTGCATCCGTGCCGTCGTCGCACCGCCTCCACGCCGTTGCCGCACATCCTCCGCGCCATCGCCGTGAGCCCCTGATCTACATCCCATTTTGGGCTTGCGAGGGGGGAGGATGCCCGGGATCCAGATCGGGAGAGGGAGGGGAGAGAGGAAAGGGGAAGGAAGAGAGGCGTGGCCGCGTGGGGGTGGGGAGGAAGAAGAAATGAGGGGCTGGGGCGTCGGCTAGATGGAGAAAGAAAGGGAGGAGAGAGAGAGGAAAGGGGAAGGAAAAGAAAAAAAAGGAAAAGAGGCTAAAAGTAATAAATTTTTTATCTAAACATCAAATATATATGTATAATTACTTATCTTCGGCCTGCTGTCCTCATTTTTAATTCGGCTGCCTAGGCCCCGCTTAGATTCTTTAGCCGATAGGCCCCACCTCGCCGCCCACCTAGCGCCTTCTTGAATATTGGTTCTTGGGTTGTTAGCAAATGACTGCTGGTAACAACACATTACGAGCATCATCGTTTTAATCATGGTGCAAAATATATTTCTATTTTTATGTGATTGTGGGCATGGCACGGGCCTGCTGGGTTGGAGTGTAGTTGGCTGAATTTTTTTTTTGTCAACTCAAATTTAGGGAGGCACCTGCTTCCTTGAGCATCATTGTGTAACCGATGGTTTCTTTTGTGCAGATGGCAGACGTGTGGTCTTGTGGAGTGACCCTTTACGTGATGCTCGTTGGCGCTTACCCTTTTGAGGACCCTGATGATCCCAAAAATTTCAGAAAGACAATTGGGGTAATAATTCACTTCTTCCAACAGTTTCTCTAAACTTCTCCATTGTATGTCTTGCGAATGTACTAATATATTGTGCACACATTGTTTGTTTTACAGAGAATTGTGTCAATTCAATACAAAATACCAGAGTATGTCCACATATCACAAGATTGTAGGCAACTCCTCTCTAGGATCTTTGTCGCGAATCCTGCAAAGGTATTCATTGGAGAATGAAGCCTGTAAAACCTTTATTTTCGGGGGGAAAACTTCAATCTTTGCTTCATTGTTTATCGTTACCATAAGCCATTTCCCGTATCATGCAGAGGATAACGATTAGAGAAATCAGAAACCACCCCTGGTTCCTGAAGAACTTGCCTAGAGAGCTAACAGAAACGGCACAGGCAAAGTACTATAAGAAGGACAACAGCGCCCCGACCTACTCGGATCAGACCGTTGAAGAGATCATGAAGATTGTTGAGGAGGCACGGACGCCGCCTCCGTCATCTACTCCGGTGGCTGGTTTCGGTTGGGCTGAGGAAGAGGAGCAAGAAGATGGCAAGAAACCCGATGAGGAAGACAGGGACGAGGAGGACTACGATGACGAGGACGAATACGACAAGCAGGTGAAGCAAGTCCATGCAAGTGGAGTGTTTCAGCTCAGCTGATGAGATCGAGTTGCCCGCAAGAGGAAGTTTTCGGACATGAGATACTGTCTGTATTTGTGGTAGCTATGGTGATGATGTTGAGCCCTCGGTGTTAGCTTGTAGCCTTGTAACTCCTGTTGTTGAGGGTCTTCTTTTTTCTGGTATGATGTTACAACTTTGTAAATTACCAAACTGGCTCCCTCGGTGCCTATGTAATTGTATGGACGGTTGAGTGATTAAGTTAGCAAAGTGGAATGTATTTTGTGGAACAATACTTCTATCTAGATGGGGTTTTTTTGGGGGGGGGGGGGGGGGTGTCCTTAAGCAAGTGCTATAATAATACTAGGGAATTGGTTAAAATATTTGGAACACATGAATTGATATATGCTGTGCTAGGAAAAAAAATGCAGAAATTGGGGTGTCATGACATCTAAATTCCTACGGAAACTCAAAAAAACGAAGGAAAACTTCAAAAGTGTCATTTTGATGTCGCACAAGAAAAACATAAGAATTCGAAACGCGAAGAGGAATTTCAAAGGATTCTTAGGGGTAATTTCCTTGTTCCAAACGGCTTCGTAGGATTTATTTTTTCACTTAGGATTGGAACCCCCTTAAAATCGTTCACTTTTTCTTTGTTCTAAACACGGCCTTGAGGATATCAAATGCGCACTTCTAGTTCTTACCCTCTTACCTGCTACGAGATTTATGTTGGTGCTATATATTTTTTTTCTAAGGGCGGAGAATATTAATTGTATGCTACTCCCTTGTTCTTTTTAAGTGACGCCTTAAAATCTATACTATCAAAATTTTAAAAGTTTAACCATTAATACGTTAAAACTATCAAGATTTGTTACATGAAAACTATTTATTAGATTCATCGTAAAAACACTTTCATAATATTATAATTTTATTAGTATATAATAAAATAAAGTTAGAAAAGCAATAGTTAAAGTCACATCTCATAGATTTAAAAACCAAAAAATCACTTAAAAAAGAACGAATTAAGTACACTACATATCATCTTTTACATCAAAATAGCAATCAGTAAAATAACAAAATAATAACACCTTACATTGTTTAAAAGGAATGATGTATTAAAACTAATTAAACATAATTAGCACGCAGCCGAATCTCTAATGGTTAAATTGTAAAAATAACCTAATGAGTTTTTTTCATCTATGTACATCGGTGTGTGTAAAAAAACTCAGAAAAATATAAAAATACCCTTCCTTCCAATATATGTGTGTGTGAAACCTTTTCTGTACTCTCAAGAGGACATACTCACACTTTCAATATACCACTAAAACAAATATGTTGTACTTATTTATCACTTTTGGTATTGGTATACTTAAATACTAATTCTAACACACTCTAATATGATTTGGTTAAAAAATTCATCGGATTCCTTTATTTTTTTTTGCTATGTACCTTTTTTCATATATAAACGAAGTATATACACAAATTATGCTATAAAAAGTGTACTTTGATGAAATTTTTTATGGAACTCACTTTGGATTATCTTATTATCATTATTAGAGTATACTTAAAAAATAAAGAGTTATATCAACATTATTTAAGCGATATATAACAAGTGGGAGTACGTGCTCCTGGAAGTATGAAATCATTTTCATACACACACAACTCTAGCCCTCTTCTTTTTCCTCTTCCCCTGGTGAGTCACGCCAATACTATCGATTATCGGACCCCTCTCCGCCAAACACACGTGCCGCCAGACATCCATCCAATGAGAGAGAAGCACTACTCCACTTCAAAGCCAAGAGAGAGGCACTCCTACCACCTTAAAGCAAAGGGATTCTACTCTTGTCTCCTCTAAGCTATTGTAGTGTGGAGTGGAGATCCATCCCATACAGACTTTGCTTGGATCAATTTATCCAAATCTTTCTTTCTCTCAAATCCAATCTACGTTGTTTGTTGTGGATTTGTCAGCTTCATGTTGGAGTACCAAATTATTAATGATAACAGTTTATTTTCCTAAATTTTTGGGAGTTTAACTGAACCCCATGCCCCACAGTAGGTCTGCCCTTGCTACTAATAGCAGTTTAGTTCATTTCAAAAAAGGTTGGATGGTGGCCCCTGCCCGAATTAGGGTGTGGATAGTTGAATGTGAAGTTCTAATCTTGCAGTACTATTTAGTCACTTTTCTGCTTCGTGAGCTAGGTTTCAGGTTTTGGTTTACATAGATGCCCTTTCTTTGGGGGGGGGGGGTTGCAGCCATGGTGAACACTGATGGTGAAGGCGGCAGCGATGGTAGGGGTAGAGATCATATGTTGTCGATGAGAATGCCGGCACTATTACGGAGATGGTCATCGCTGTAGACTAAGGCAAAGGAGGTGTTGGGCCGCAGGAGGATGATATTGTGGTCGAATAAACTTGACTGGTCAGAAGTGTCTGTGCGGTTGTTACAACCGGTCTCTGTGTGGTCATTATGGCATGTCTCTGTGTGGTCGTTGCGACCGGTCTCTGTGTGGTCATTACGACCAGTCTGTGTGGTCGGTACAACCAGTCTCTATGTGGTCATTGCAACCAATGTCTATGTAGTCATTACGACCGGTGTCTGTGTGGTCGTTACGACTAGTCTTTGTAACAGTCAGTGGTCACTACAACATACAGTGGTCTCTGTACCAGTTGTGGTAGAAAAACACTGTAACAGTCATTAGAGGATTGCGCAGTGTGGGCAGATGTCGTGGTAGGAAAGCACTGTAGCAGTCGTCGGTTTACTACATGGTGTGGGCAGGTGTTGTGGTTGAGGCAAGAGAAATTGGATCTCAGTGAGTCTAGTTTTTGTAGAAAGAAAATGAGTTTGTAATATGGTGGAAGGTGTAAATTGCAGTTTGAAGAATACACAAGGAAAATTGCCCCAAAACACACTATCTTGGAAAGCTCTGAAACCTTGTTCGTTCTAGTCCTCTGTTTCACTGTTCATCATTAGACAATAGAGAATTCTTATTTGATTTAGGTGTGTTGATCCGTGGGTGTTTCTCAACACTTGGTATTAGAGCCCGGTGCATGCCCAAATATATATAGTTCAAGACGATGGCCACCACCACACAGCAGGCGACGAAGGAGAGCGACGAAGTGCCCTTCCACTACTTGATGCTGACATCCTCCAACTACACCGGATGGGCGATCACGATGGAGGTATGGGATTATCTGAAAACCAGATATCTTGGGGTTGATCGGGTGCAAAAGGTGCATCTGCAAGCACTGCAGAGCGAGTTTGTGGCATTGCGCATGAAGGAGGGAGAGTCCATCGATGACTTTACTGGAAAGCTGAGCGGGATGGCGAGCAAGTACAACATGCTTGGTACAACTCTGGAGGATCTAGTGCTCATAAAGAAGCTCCTTGACTCAACGCCCGATAAATTCCTCCTGATGGTCGCCTCAATCGAGCAGTACTCTGATTTGGAGTTGATGCCGTTTGAAGAGGCCATAGGGCGCCTGAAGGCTTATGAGGAGAGGATCCATCATCGCGCTGGCAAAACCAACACCGATGGACAGCTTCTCCTCACTCACACTGAGTAGTTGGTGCGGCAAAAAGGTGGCAGCAGCATGTCGTCGGCAAGCAACAAGGGGTGAGACGTTGGAAACTCAGATGGACATGGCTGGGGCAGAGGTCGTGATCGAGGGCACGGCTGTGGCCACGAGCATGGCAAAGCTAGTGGGACACAAAAAGAATGGCACTGGAGGTGGCAGGGATAAAAGCCACACCTGATGCTTCAACTGCGACAATAAGGGGCACTATGTATCTGAATGTCATAGTAAGCGCCGAGAGGAGGTGAACTTGATGCAAAGCTATGAGGATGAACCAGCCTTGATGTTAATAGTATGTGCGAATGAGCCATGAAATTTGGTGCTCCTAAATGAGCAACATGTTCTACCGGACTTTCGTGCAGGTGGTGGCGAGCATGTCACAGCTCAGGAACTGCCAACGTTCAAATTGTGGTATCTGGACAATGGGGCCAGTAAACACATGACTGGACAACGATTGTTCTTCACCGAGCTTAATGAAAGCATCATTGGCAAAGTAAGCTTTGGTGATGGATTGACAGTACAAATCAAGGGGAAAGGATCAATCTTGTTCGAGTGCAAGAATAGAGAACATCGGGTGTTGACAGAGGCATACTGCATCCCTAGCCTTTGCAATAATATCATGAGTTTGAGATAATTGACAGAGGATGGCACCAAGATTGTGCTCCTAGACAACCTGCTTCGGATGTATGACAGGACCAGCAAACTTAAGATGAAGGTGGAACGCATGGCCAACTGACTGTACAAGATGGTTCTGCACACCTGTGCACTAGTCTATCTTGCATTGTACCTGGCCAAACCAGAGTGGTTATGGCATGCCCGGTTGGGGCATCTTAACCTTCAGGCGATGAAACTGATGGTTGACAAAGAAATGGTGCAGGGAGTACAAAGGATTGAACATCCTACACAAATATGTGAGGGTTGTCTGCTAGCTAAGCAAAGTTGGTTGCCGTTTCGAAGTCAAGTTCTTTACCGAGCAGTGCAGCCATTATAACTTGTTCATGTATATTTGTGCGGCCCGATCACACCTCAGACACAAGCTGGGAGCAGGTATTTCGTACTACTTGTTGATGATTTCAGCCGGATGATGTGGATATACATGTTGAAGTCAAAAGATGAAGCTGTCAATGCTTTTAAGAAGTTTAAGGCACTGGTAGAGAAGGAGACTGGGCATAATCTGAAGACTCTTAGAATTGACCGGGGTGGTGAGTTCTTGTCAAAGAAATTTGCACAATTATGTGATGAAGAATCTGTCCACCGGCACCTCACTTCATCTTATTCACCTCAGCAGAACAGGGGTGGTGGAGCGTCGGAACTGGACTGTGCTAGCGAACAACCAGAAGTCTCTTGAAGACCATGGGGTCCAGTGGAAGGCCATAAGATGACCTTCATCCATAATCTTACCCTAGGGTGGAGACTTGAATGGAAGGATGGTAGTGCCGTCGAGCACAGTGGGGAATTTGGTTGGTGCCTCATGTGAAAAATAAGGACAAGAACCTTTATGCTGAGTAAAAGACACAGTAATTGCTTAACCACAGGAGTTGATTTATCAACCCTGGTTTAGTAGTTTCTCAACTCGATTGAATCTCTATAGGAGGTAGGAGTGTTGATGATGGGGAGTTAAGTATGCAGAACGGTAAAACCACACCTAACAACAATAGAGATCACTCAGAGTAGGCAGAAGAATTTAGAGTTAGTGTATGACCCGTGTTTGAGTGATTCTATTGGGTAGAGCTGAGAGACCATGTGGAGGTGACCCGTGTGTGTGATGAGTAATTGAGGCGTGTTCTGAAAAGTTTGAGTTTGGTTTGTGTGGTTCGAGCAAATTTGTCGTGTGATGCAGTCGGTTTCGGTCGAACTTGGTCAAACCTGGTCAAACGTGCTTAGGATACGTATTCCTTTGATTCGACAAGTTGGGCTTTATCATGCTTAATATTTTCGCTAATACAATTTATGATCACATTATATCGAGCGGTGCTATGTGATGTGTTTCTTGTCTGTGATGGCTGCAGGACATCGAGGCAGAGTCGTGACGAGGCATGGATGACCGGACTAGGCGCAGGTGGTGCTGAGGTCGGAGCGGTCGGGATGTGCCAAAGATGGCAAGGACTCGAGGTGGTTGCGAGGCTTGGACGGCAAGAAATGTAGAAGTTTCCCGGAAGGTGCAGGAGAGGCGTTTTGGTAAATACGCTGGCTGCACAAGTGGAAGCGGGTTCAGTTTGGATTTAGCAGGTAAAACGGGTTGGAGACCCGTTAACCAAAGGCTATAAAAAGGAGAGGATGCTCCTGGTTGTGGCATGTCTTTGAAAGAGAGGTTGTTATGGCTTGGAGAGGCAGTTAGTGCTTTTGCTTTGTGTCTCCTTCTTTGGCTTTCAGTTGAGGAGTAGGTGAGAACTGCAGAGACTGTTCTGGTTGTAGCCCATGGCTCCTGTGTGAGTTCTTGGTGTTCTTGATTCTCCAAATGCGTATGGGGTTGTAGGGTGTTTGAGTTCTCAAGAGATGAGAATGGATTGAACTAGTTGTAAGCATTCTCATGTAATCTTTCCTCTCCTTGAATCAATTTAAAACGGATTTCTGCTGAGCTATTCTTGTTTTTTGTTCTACGATGTGTTTCTGTTTTTGGCTCCTTATTCTCTGCTCTTTTATTTAAGTTTTTGTTGAGGGACTACATATCTTTCTGCTCAGAGCTGGATATTACTGCTAGACCCCTTGGTCATCCTTTCCCATGAGCAAAAGATTTTTGTAGTTCTCCTCTCAAGAATTCGCAGTTGGGCTAACAAATTTCCTCTGCTTCTCCCTCTTTCTAGGGTTTGAAGGCAGGGCCTCTCGATTTCTCAAGTATTTCTTTCAATTGTTTGTCCTAGGTGTGTGCTTTAGTGTTGAGAGACCATTGCTTAGATGAATTCCAAGTTCCATGAAGGAAAGACTCAAGAATGGGGAGAAATCTGATAATCAATTTTATTTTCGTTAGTGTTGAAGTTTTCTGCTCAGATTTTGATCTCTTGCACTTTTGGTGCGAATTCTCTTGTTTCTGAGAACCATTTGCTATTTATTCTGAAGCCTAAATCCTGTGACCAGAAAAGAACAGCAAGTTTCCATCAATTCTCTTGTTTTAGGTTGGTCTGAATTTTTACTGCAGAGAAGCTATTTTCGGTTGATTTCAGTTTATGTTCGGCTGCTGCTCTTATAATCTTTTTGTGCCTTTCTCGGTGGAGCTCTGCTCTCATTTTGTGCATTTTCAGGCTGCCATCTTTACTGAGTTTTGCTGCTACATGGTTGCGGCAGCAAAGGTGCTTCTCGGCAAGCAGCGAAAACCAGTCTGTCTTTTAGACTACAGCTGAACCGTGTGCAGTTTTTTTTGTCAATCCGTTTCTCATTTAGTAAGGTACTGGCTGTGAGGATTATTTCTTGCTGTAGACAACTCTCGGCAGAGGGTTGGCAACTCATTTGAAGACTGTTTGCAGCAATCATATTTTCAGTTTTTTTGTCAATCCGTTTCTCATTTAGTAAGGTACTTGCTGTGAGGATTATTTCTTGCTGTAGACAGCTCTTGGCAGAGGGTTGGCAACTCATTTGAAGACTGTTTGCAGCAATCACCTTTTCAGTTTTTAGACCAAGTCTATGTTATGCACCCTCAGCCGAGATTGGTATTTCTTCAGTAGAGTTCTTAGTTCCCACTATTCCATCATTTTGTTGGTTTTGCTCTGCTACTTCTGAGCCTCTCTTTTCAGTGTTCTCTGTAGTCTCTTTTCTTCTTTGAATTTTATAGCCCTTTGTGCACTATTCTCCTTTCTAAAAAAAAGCGAGCTGTTTCTTTGCATAGCTATTTACTAAATCTAAAATACTTGAACAACACCTCTGTCTTGTGTTCTTTGCTACGATTTCCGGTTAGCTTGCACTTACTTCTTCACAGCTCCTGTAGCTATCGGAGAAGATTGTGTGTGAATACTTGGGGGCGATTTTTGAACGCACCATTCACCCCCCCTCTGTTGCCGTTTCCGATCCTACAAGAGCCTATATAAAGAATTGAGCAGTGAAATGACCTGGTTTTCTTAACTCTGTCGCGGGAGTTAAGAAATCTTGTAGGTAAAGCTGAGTAATTCTGCAGAGTGAAATCAATAGTATTCGAATACGCCGTGCTTCCAGTTAATGAAGCTGTGTTAATTGGGTGATTCTAGTAGCAAAACATAAGTAGATTTCATAATATTTTAATCTGTGCAGTTGTGAAACTAACTGTTGAAAGAAAACCCCCTTTAATCTTAAAGAGAACTATTTTTGTTTTACCTGTTTGCAAATAAAACTACATCCACTCAATTTAACAGAACCGGTATATTCTCTTCCTTGATGATCCTTGCAGGTAATTAAATTAGGGTTTACTCTTGTATTTGCTGGATACAGTTGTACTCATTACTTGCTAAACAACAAATAAAAGACTAGTGGAATCAAGATGTCCAAGCTGAAGATGAAGTTCCCGAAGAGCCTTTCTTCCCCGAGAACGATTGGTTTTAGGTCTTAGCAGTGCTCAAGTACGCTTGGGAGTTTTTGTATTGTAAGATAGTTGTGGGCTTGCTTGCCCGCTATATAAAAGGAGTTTGTTAAATCTTATGTCTGTAATAAAAGTGTGCCTCTTTTGCTGTAAATATGTGTTGTTGTGGTGCACACTCATATACAGTACTCTGTAACTATTCAATTTTAAATAGTTACGAGTATTACTAGTGTCTTCAGAAATGGAGGCATTACAAGTACCTCCTACATGCGCGTGCAGGACGTGTCAAAATTGTCGGGCGCGACCCTGGCGATCTAGTTAGCGAGGGTCCGTTTGGCCTCGTCGTGGTTGACGTGGGCGAGCTCATACATGCTGCACAGGTCTACCACCACTGTCTCGTTGAGCGTCGCCGTGAGCACCCTCTCTAGCGCGCCCTCGAGCACCTTGATGGCGTCGCCGAGGTCCCACGAGTACATGAGGCAGAGCGCCTTGTTGTTCACGGTGATGGCGTCTGTAGTGTGCGCTGCCCGTCACCCACGATGGACTCCATGTGGCAGAAGACGGCGGAGGTGGTGGCGAGGTTGGCGATCTGGAGCTGGGCGTAGGCGAGGCGGGAGAGGAGTATAGGGTTGTCTGGCTCACAGGCGGCAAGGTCGGCGAGGATGGCAAGGATGACATCGAACTCGTGGTGGGCAAGGTGGTCAGCGGCGTTGGCGAGTGAGAGGACGGAGAGGAGGTGGTGGTGCTGCGGGTAGTGAGTGTGGGAGGAGCGCCTGCCACTGCCCACGCATGGCGGGGTCGTAGGGGATGGAGACCTCAGGGGTGGAGGCGGAGGAGGACGGCGTCAGGCTCTGTGCAACTTGGTGGACTTGGGCCTGCAACTACTTTTTCTTTCACCCCTCGCGTGTTTTTGGTGGGCTATTTCATGTCATGGCGTAAGTTGCCGAGATGTCCCATCACTGGCTTGCATCAACTAGCAAACGTCAACGTCTCTAGAATTGAGATACTGGAATATCCAACTTGGGTGGGATACGCACCACCACGCTGCGCCGTATTAGTTAGGCTAACTACGTATTGGATCGACTGTAGTAAAGAGTCTTTGCTATATGCAACGTCTTTTCAACATATATTTACAGAAATACTCATATACAAGTAGTATTGATAAAAATAGCGGCCAGCAGATAGTAGTCACCTGTCACCTGACCAGCAAACAGCAGGTGGCCTACCGTCTACCCATAAAACGGTAGGTGAATTATCTGCTTAAATTCATAATTATACATTATAATTTTTGAATTTGTAAATATAGCAAATGAGCTTAAAAATTGCAAAATTTTCGGTGGAGCTTCCCGAGGCATCATGGACGTTGTGTAATTTTTTCATAAGTTTTTGAAGCCATTTGCTACCTCTAAAAATTATTGAAATGATGCATAATTAATTAGGCGATTAAGCAGTTATGCGCCACTCTAAGAATTTTTTAGAAGTAGCAAATGGTCGTGAAAAATTACGACATTTTCATAAAGCTTTCTCATACAATATGCTACGTTGTATGATTTTTATGTAATTTTTTGCACCACTTTGCTATCTCTAAAAATTATTTGAGCGACGCGTAATTAAATGGGTGATTAAATACTAATGGCTGGGGGCTAATGGCCTACCGTCCAGCCACTGTGCCGCATAGTAGCCAGACGGCAGGCCATTAGCCTCTGGCCATTAGTGCTTAATCATCTATTTAATTAAGCGCTGCTCAAATAATTTTTAGAGGTAGCAACATAGAGCAAAACATTACATAAAAATTATACAACATAGAACACTATATCAAAAAAGATCTATAAAAATTTTTGTAATTTTTCATGACTATTTGCTACCTCTAAAATTCTTAAAGCGGCGTATAACTACTTAATCACCTAATTAATTATGTGTCATTCCAAGAATTTTTAGAAGTAGAAAATGGCCTAAAAAAATTGCAAAAAAATTACACAATATACCACGATGCCACGGGAAGCTCCAACAAAAATGTTATAATTTGTTGATCTCATTTGCTATATTTACAAATTCAAAAAATTATAGTGTAAAATTACATATTTAGGTGGTTAATTAAGCTGGCTAATTAGTCAGCTTAATCACCTGCCATTTTGTGGGCAGACGTGGCAGACACCTGCCGTCTGCTGGCTGGAAGGTAGGTGCCATGTGTCGACTGTTAGGCACTACCGTTTGGCCACCGGAGGGCAGAAGCGTTATTTTTGTCAATACTATTTGTACACAGCTATTTCTACAAATACGCGTTAAAAAGACGCTATACTATATATATACTCCTTAAAAGTTCGAGTTAGTGGTAGTAGGTTCATTCTCCCTTACTCTTAATAACCATCCATATTTCCTCGTCTCTCTATAGCCGTTGGATCTCACGATCTCCCTTTCTACACATACACAACTCCCCAACTGCTCTCACGATCAGAGAACCTCCTCCGTCTCAACTCCTCTTCCTGATTCGATTTTTATCCCACCCCGCTTCAGCTCTCTATCCCATCCTCGTGCATCCCCCATACTCTCTAAGGGTAGTCCCAGTGCAGAAACCACTTAAGTAGTTTCTATCTATACCATGTCATATAGACACTACTTTAGACACTATTGTCTCCAATGCACCATGTCTATTTATAACCCAAGCAATTAATTAAGCATCAAAATCTCTCTCTCCTCTCCACCAAGCATAATTTTTCTCCATCTATCATGAAGATACCACCATCTCTCCAATGCAAAATTTGGTAGTGTCTATTGCATTGATTTTCTCATAGAAACTAGGTCTTGCATGAGACCCAGTTTCTTCCTCTTTTTCTTCTCTCTCTTATTTAATATAGCGCCACATCATCTAAAACTCCTATATGGCAATCTAATTAATGCCATAGACACTATCCTACGTGGAGCACTAGAACTGCCCTAAGTCCCCTCAACCCTGTCCCGCTTTCTTCGGCCCCCACCTCGCTTCGCCTCCTCTCCCATCCGCCCGTCGCCTCCCCACCTCATCTGCCACTGCTGCCCCACCGAATCCGTCCGCCGCCTCCCACCGAATCTGCCCATCTCCTCTCCCATCTGCCCCCAAACTCTCCATCCCCTCGTCACCGCCTCCCCCGACCACGCCGCCCGTCCTCACGCTGACCGCGCCCCTCCATCCTCTTGGCGACAATGCCGCCGCTCCCATCCTATCGCCAACCGCCAACGCTACTGTCATAGACTCTGACGCGGCGGCGTCCCGGCCTCCTCTCCTCACCATCCAGCCGCCGCCGTCGGGGTTGAAGCGGAAGCCGGAGTCACCGGCGCCGACACCCTCGAAGCTCCTGTTCTGAACTCCCGAGAAGACGGCGGCACGGAGCCGGTTCGGGTGGGTCCCTCCTGTCAGCGAGCTGCCTCTACAGGTGGGCGCGACCCCGTGCAGCGTGATGACTACTCCACATGCGCATCACGCGAAGGCCACGGCGGCGGCCTCCAATGGTGGTTCCATGTAGAGTATGCCGACGAAGAGCGTGTCGAAGCTGGCATACAGCGTCAGAATGAGCAGGTCGAGGCCGCCAGCGTCGGAATGAGCGGGTCAAGGCCACCGATGAGTGGTGGTGTCCATGGCGCCGGGCTGGGGTTGGGGTTCTTGATGGCACCGAGGGGGACACCAGTGTTGTTTATGCTGGCGACGGTGGTGAATTCTGCAGAGTTGCCATATTTTGAGCTCCAAGAGGACCCCTCGTTCTGGATGGAGAACAATGTGCATGTGCGAATTGGATCTATTGCCGATTTTGCTGCTGTTTTGTGAAATTTTTATTGTTTGGGAAATAGAAATAACATCGTATGAAAATGGGAAAATGTAAATCATGAGTATATAGTTTACGTATTGGTCTCATATTACAGATTTGTGGGCAAACATAATTTAGTAATATCCCTTTCATTTTGGCAGCTATCACGGTATACAACGTACTTCCTACGTGGAACCATGACACAACTAAGTTGATCCATCTAATTCTCCACACAATTGCGCTTATGCTTGGTGCAGTTGGGATATGCTGTGCTTTCAAATATCACAATGAAAGTAGGATTGCCAACCTTTACAGTCTGCATTCTTGGCTTGGGATCGGAACAATTTGTTTATATGGTATTCAGGTAAGACTTCACATATGATTGCAATTCTATTCCATATAGTGATCATTGATCAGTTTCCTTTATTACCATAATTTGATATATTTGCAAATAATCGCAATCATTATGAATCGATCGATCTGATTGACATACGAGAGAACCAATAGAGAATATTTTAAGCATTTTAATCAAGTGTGCGTATAGAAGATTCTAACATTTTATTCAAGTATGTTGTAGCATGCCATTTCTGAATAGTTTTGGGTGAATTGATATCCTTGTGTAGTTGTTGTGTGGTTGTCACAAACCTGAAATATGTTATTGGTAGCTGGTGAGCTTTCATACTTCTTTTTTTATCTTATTACTAATACATATTGGTGGTCACCAAAAGACATGAAAAAATGGATTGGTTTTCAGAGCTGGAAGATTGCATAATGAAATTATTGAACTGGGAACTTACATTACGATCCTAACCTACGATCACGCGCGATGGTCGACGGCATCTAACTTACGACCACAAGGTGTGATCGACGGCTTCCGATTTACGAACACGAGCACTGGTCGATGTCTTCCGATTTACCACTACGAGTGCTGGTCAATGTGTTCTGATTTACGACCACAAGGTGTCCTCGATAACTTTTGACTTACGACCACGAACGATAGTCGTCAGCTTCCGACGTACGACCACGAGCCATTGTCGAAGACTCCCGATTTAGGACCACGATCGATCGTCGACCGCTGCCAACTTACGATCACCAGCGATGGTCGATCGCTCCTGACCTACGACCACGCGCGATGGTCGACGGCTTCCGACTTATAATGACGATGTGTGCTCGAGAGCTCCCGACCTACGACCACGAGGTGTGGTCGATGTCTTCCGACTTATGACCACGAGGTGTGATCGATGGCTTCTGACTTACTTGACGGATTTAAAAACTTTTAGAACATGTTTGTATGCACCCGTGAGTTTTAAAACATGTAGTATGATAAATTTTAAAAATCTGTAGCAATGCACGGGCATTTAACTAGTATATATATGTGTATGTGTGTATGAGACAAAAAAAAACTCCTGTAGTAAATGCGTGTATATACGCATGGTCGTACATGTGTATTAACCAATGTGTGGGCCGCGGTGCGCGTACCGTGGATCAGGTAACTGGGTACCACATGGGCCCTAATGTGTAGAGTGGGTTGTTCAATCGGCTGTTATGTGTTGGCCGATTGTATGCGCGGAGCCGATGGGTAGGCCTGTTATTGGGTTTAAACTCAATCTAAAAACAACCCAATCTATATAAGACAATTTTAACTTTCCATCTTAATTCAACCTATAAAAGATTTTTCATAATCTCACCAATCCAAACCATTTTCTACTTAAACCTAACCCAAACCCCAACTCATTTACCAACCCATTTATTTGTAAAACTTCGGTATTTGAAGTTTTAACATCGCTTTCATATTACAAAAGTTTTATAGAATCAATTGAAATTTATTGAAATAATGCTGCGTGTAGGAAAGCTACTCCATGCAAATTGATAGGGCTAGACGCACATGTGGCCCCACACGTTTTTATAGGAAGTTTTCGTAAAGCTTCAGTATTTGGAATTTTAACCTCGCGTTCATACCATAAAAGTTTCTCAAAATCAATTAAAATTTATTGAAAATAACTTGCGTATAGGGGAGTTACTTTATACAAATTGACAGGGATAGACGTACATGTGGCTCCACATGCTTTTATAGAAAGTTTTCGTAAAACTTTGGTATTTAGAATTTCAACCTCGTGTTCACACTATAAAAGTTTTACAAAATCGATTGAAATTTATTGCAAATAATTATGTATTAAGGGAAGCTACTCTGTACAAATTAGCAAGGCTAGGTATACACATGGGTTCTACATGCTTTTTATAGGAAATTTTCGTAAAACTTCGTTAATTAGAATTTCAACTTCGCGTTCACACTACAAAAGTTTCTCAAAATCAATTAAAATTTATTGAAGATGATTCTACATGTAGGGGTGCTACTCTATACATATTAGAATTTCAACTCCATGGTCACACTACAAAAGTTTCTCGAAATCAATTAAAATTTGTTAGAGATGATTCTGCATGTAAGGGTGCTACTCTATACAGATTAGCAGGGCTAGGCATACACGTGGACCCTACATACTTTTATAGAAAGTTTTCGTGAAACTTCGATAGTTAGAATTTCAACATGGTGTTCACACAACAAAAGTTTTACAAAATTGATCGAAATTTGTTTCAAATGATTCTATGTGTATGGAGCTACTCTGTATAAATTAGCATGCACATGTACATATGTAGTTCTCACATTTTTTATAGAAAAATATAACTGAGTATGGTAGTCCAAACCTATGAACAATCTAAGTGTCACCCTATTAGACCACGCCACGGGTTGAACCTATTCACAACCCGATTTCAATATAAAATTTTTAAATCCACCCACCCAACCTAACTCTTTCTATGAGGTAATTCAACCCAACCAGTTTCTTAGCTATCCAAAGTTAAGCCAATTAAAAATCCATCTCGCTCGCTTAACCCGTTCGAACCAAACCACTAGCACCCCTACTGGTGGGCAAAGAGATAACAGCTATATGCTCCTAACCAATATGCAGATGTATACGGCTGAAGAACGTGATGAGGGCAAGAAAAGTAGAACGGAATCTGTAACGGCCAGACGACCAATACAGATTGCAAGGTAGCGTTAAAAATATAGACGAGATATACGAAACCACAAGCAAGTGCAGGAAGGCAACAACATACACATGCGTTCCAGGGACGATGGAACGAACTGAATCAACGGTCATCCAATCCAACACCACAAGGGCTAGGCAGTAAGAGAAACGGAGAAGCTAGGCAGCAAGCAAGCGGTTCACGGTAGAAGCTAGGCAGAGAAACGGAATCAACACACGGAAGGTGAACTCGGCATGGCTCGATATAACGATGGCTGGAGCCATAAAAACGAGCATTGAATTTAACAACATAAGCACAAGCAGGAAACCAAACCGAGAGTTCGGAGCATAATGATAACGCGCGCGTGTACAACAGGATGAACTGGGCACAGAGGCAGTGAAGCTCGGAAATGAGTCAGACATTTATCTTTACTATTATAAAAGAATGAGTTGGTGGTTGTACGTCCATTCTTCTTTAACCGCTTTATTTCCTTTAACTTCTCACCGTTCTTCACTTACCAATCGACCAAAGTAACTCTTTTCTATATCACGATTATCTATATATTAAATAAATTCCATTGTAACGCATGAGTACGTAACTAGTAAAAAAAAAAGTTCAGAATAGAAAGAGTGAAGCGAAAGGCGAAGCCAGCATCGAAACCAAACCGAGACAAAACCAACACGGGCCGGCACGGAAGAACAGACCGCACGCAAACAGCAGCGATTACAATTGGAAGCGGAGAGCAGGAGCGCGACCCCAAAACTCGGGCCATGAAGGTGGTTTGGTTACGTGTTCTAGCACTGGAAGAAACGAATATTGCTTGCCGGATGCTATTCACATGTTGAAGCACAAAAGGTATACCTCAAAGTTTTTAGTTCTAATTAAGCTGAAGAAATAGGCTGCTATGAGTGAATCTTATCATCACTGGCGAGTGGTATCGTATCACCGTCTTCGTCTTGGAAACATCCACAGAGCTAAGCCAGTGCAGGCTTTGACACTACACTTTTTGACTCTTCAAATACCTTTTTGACTCTTTACCGAGCAAGCAGTATGAATGTAATACCTCCTGAAGCCAAGAAAGTGAGATTTTTCGTTTCCATGGAAGCAATATATACTACTCCCATGGCAGTATGGGTGTAGGGGATAACTGACCTTGCGGAAGAACTCGGGGGCGCCGCCGGTGGCGCGGGTCGGGTTGGTGAGGTGGTCGATCGGGCTCGAGGATGGTGCCGTGCAGCAGGTGGTGCGCCATTGCTCCTCCTGCGCCGCCGCCTCACCTCACTCGGCTCGCGCAAGTCAGCTCCCAGGCCAAAGGAAACAATGCGCCAAGAAGGCAAAGGACACAGTGAGAGCGCGCGAGCGAGATCTCATCTTTATTAGACGGACAAGGTCGGTTGCTACTTGGAGTACACTCGGAGACGCGTCGTACGATGGGCCGCTCACTCCCGGAGGCCGCGAAGAAAACGAGGTCGTCACGGCCATGTGAACCATAGACCATGCACAACGTGAAAAGTAAGCTAAAAATGAGAACTTTTTTGCTCCCTCCTCTAGTTATAAAGCTCTGCAGTAATTGAAGAACATAATAAAGACAAATTGCTGGTATGATCTTAAGCAAAAATTCATACTCTGTAACAAAGCCCTACAGTACTGCTTGGTTATATGCCCAAGGAACAAACATAGGTGTGTAAATAATAGTACATTAGAAGGCTTACTCAAGACTCAAGAGGCAGGATAAACTCTAGGTACAATTGACGATGACATATACAAATTTTCATCAAATCTCAACAATCCAAAATCATGCTGCCACTTTCCAATGTGTTCAAAATCAATTAGGCTGATAATATATTTTAGTTTAACCATTAGTGATATGTCTATATACCAAGTGAGTAATATATAGAATGAGAATGTTCACAAAAATATACCGTTTGATGAATCAGAAGACACGCTTAAGGTGGTGATTGGTTTGGCTTAAAAGCCTGTGGCTTATGGCTGAAAACACTGTAGCTGGCTAAAAAAAACACTGTAGCTGACAGAGGCTTATTTTGCATAATTAAATTTAAAAAAATTTAAAAATAAAAAAATATATTAGCCCATTACGTATAATACAAACGAATACGGGAAAAAAAAGAACCGGCAAAAAAGCTCAACAAAAAACCAAAATTTCAGAAAAAGACGAAACTTATGAATAGTGCCAAATAAGCCATGAGCACTGTTCATAAGCCAATTTGATCGCAGCCTAAGTATCCAAAGTTCAAAACAACTATTTAGTGGATAAAACCAAGAAAAGATATACTAAAAATACTAACTATTACCAAATGTCACCTTAAAAATCCTTAATAATTATTTCTACTGAAAACATCTATGGAATAAATTGTCACCTGGTAGTGATCAGTATTAGCATGCATCAGAACATCCATGATTTAAGCATCATTTTCTATAGCCATGTCAAAGAGTCAATCATGAATCAGCCAATGAATATGTCAGGAATGTAGCTAACATATTATGCATCAGCATTGCCTACCATTGTCAAAATTTGCACTCCACAATAGATTCTCATTTCTACAGCAATATAGTGCATAGCATCTATGATTTTAGACAAAGCAATGCACAACATATCAAATGCCACAGTTTTTCCAACCATTGGACCAGGCTATGGCACATTAGCAAGCGGTGAGGTTACCTCAAGAGGATGAGACTCGGCTAGTGAATCCAATCTGAGAGCGGTGGTTGTGCTACCAAGAAATTGCGACCAGATATTCCATTGTGGAAAAAAAAAGAATCCACCGCTAACTGACTCATCTGTTAATTAAATAGAAAGCATATTCATTCAATATATAATGGTAGCCTAACATTAAATATCTAAAATTTTGGGTCGTCAAACTGATCACTCATGTAGCAAAACCTTCATTTAGCCACAAGTGAGTCCACCATTCCATGGTTACAAGATCACCAAACCATTAATGAATCAATTCATGTGCAATAGTAATCGCAACCTAAACAGAATAGATGTTGAGATTAATAAACAAAAGAGATTTTTTTTCTATACAACAATAAACAAAGGAGATTCAAGCAGCTGGAATTCAATCATCCCAAAGAAAGGGTCTAACTAAGAAGTAAAGTCATTATCAGCTGAATGAATTATAGAATAATTACGTATTATAGTCACACATGATTATTTAAAAAGCGAAGCGTAAACGGTAAAAAGAAATGTAACTAAACAACTTTCTGACTATGATAGATACACTCATTTTGCTGGATGCTGGTGAAGACTGCTCATCAAATAGCCAAGCTACTTCCCGGAAAACGACTAATCCATAGTTCTCCATTTATAGTCAGAATTGCTACTTCTGTAGAAGATCCAAAATGAGATGGCAATGATTTTGAAGAATCATGTCCAGAATAAGTATAGCCTGGACAGATGCTCTGGATGTCAGTATCTGCCCTACTGATGATATTCTTAGCAAAGCATCTGCACAGAACATTAGAATCAAAGAAACATTTCAGGTCGCCGCCCAAAAATATGCAGTAGATATTTTACTGGAACTGGCCATATTTTTTTACTTATCTTTGGATCGTATGACAGGCGGGACCAAGTCACAACTAAAATATTTGGTACACAACGTATCCTTGATTGCACAACACATGAGCTCTAGATAAAAAAGACAAAATATCATTAGATATAAGTGGAAAAAAAAGTAAGTTTTAGGCAATAGGGTGGAAACTTTAGTTGTTTTCTAACAATGTAAACATGGGCATAATAAACATGTCATTGACCTTCCATGAGCATGTAAGGTTGACCAAGTGTCATTCTATGGACCAAACTCCCTAACCGAAATAAATAATCGAGTAAGAAATAAGATCTACCATAATAAGATAAGAATGAAACGACTCTTCGGCCAGCACAAGAGGAGATAAAGGCCAGGCTAGCTAGGTCTAGGAGCAAGGAGGCAAGCCGTAGGAGGAGGAGATCACAAGCCAGGACCGCACGGCCGACAAGGGGAAGCAACCACCACAGCCATCTTTGTTCCTATCACTAATCAATCCGACAAGCAGCATACCGAGGTAGGCCATACAAGCATTCCTAAGCGATTTTGTTGCTTTCTAAGATCACATAGATAGCACTATCATTCACTTAAGTACATCTAACATAGCATTACCAAGAACCTCATATCAACCATCAGTGAGCACTATATAGCATCACCATCCACCAAATCACCTAGAGTTTCACCATTCAACAAATTGGAGCCTAGAACAGTAAGAGCTAGGCAAGAGAAAGTATATCGAGGGGCAAGCCGCCGTGGTGACGAGCACAACACACGCACCTGACAATCATCCCATACTCCCCTGGCGCACGAAATGATTTTGAGCCCTGTCGTAGCAGGCATAGTAGCACCACCCTCGCGTCCTCAAATCGAAAGTGATTTAAATGATAAAACTAAACTAAAGCAAATCAATTAATTGAGGGATGTAACAGAGAGGAGAAGTACCCATTTTTCTCAGGGAAGAAAGGATACGTCGAAAGTGATTTAAATGATAAAACTAAACTAAAGCAAATCAATTAATTGAGGGATGTAATAGAGAGGAGAAGTACCCATTTTTTTCTCAGGGAAGAAAGGAGACATCCATGGACCTGACTGGGGCCGAGTGGAGGAAATCAGAGGAGAAGCTGGAGGCGGGCAGGGCGCCGTCGACTGGTGTTAGGGAGCCGGTCAGAGGCGCAAGGGAGGCGAATAGATCGGGCAGACCAAGCAGCCTGGCGCCAGTGTTATTAAGTCGTCGACTAATCGGTGACTAATCCACGACTAGTCGTCTAGTCGGTACATGACGAATGACTAGGGAGACCGACTCGACTGGAGCGACTAGTCGAGTGGCCGGACAACTAGTCAGCGACTAGTCACGACTAGCCGGCCATGTCCAACCGCACGACTAGGAGCCGGCCCACTAGATCAGTAAGTTTGAGGCCCATTAAAGGTTTGGCCCGACCGAGACTTAATACCAATGACTCAATAACTCTAGATCCTCATTGCACACCACACGTGCTATTTTAGTTGTAGTATTAGTATAATAATCTCAGCTTGCTTCTTTATTATGACTGTGATAATTGTAGACCTAACTCAGGGGACTAGTCGAGACTAATCGCCCAAGTCGCCCCCTTGGCGACTCGACTCGACTTTACGACTTAATAACCTTGTCTGGCGCAGGTAGTCAGGTGGCTAGTTGCAGGCACACTGGAGGCTAAGTGCAGCCAGAGGCACATGAATCATAAAGCTAAAGTCAAGCAAATAAATTACTTGAGAGAAGTAACCACTATTCAAGAAGTCGGCCTAGGCAGCCCACCTAGGCTTCGTATAGGCGTTGGGCAGCACCCCGCTGCCGCGCGTTGCCCCTGAGTCGGGTGGCTAGGTGTGGAGCCACCTAGTCGATCCAAGGTCGGTCAAAGACAGGCTCAGCTCGGCGCCTTCCCAAGCGGATGCGACAGTGCAATTGGGGTCGATAGGAGACTAGTCAGGGTCCACCGCCCCGCTATAGCCTCGCCAGATTCCGCCATGCTGCCCCGAGGTGCGTTTTGCCTCCACCTCGCCAGAATCAGCTATGCTGCCATCGAGGTTCCCTTCTGCCTCTGTCTCTGCCTCCCCTCCCCTTCATCGTCTCCCCTCTGCCTCCCCTACCCTCCACCAGGGAGATACTGGCTGGTGGAGGAAGAAAGGCCAGGAGGAGAAAAATCAGGAAAGAAGGAAGAGGAAGTAGCGACGATGGTTGAGGAAGCAAATGGAGAGAGAGAAAAGGGGTAGCGGCGGCGATGTTGATGGGTTGAAGAAAATGGGGAGGGAGAAAGGAGTGTGGTGGCAATTGGTTAAGAGGTAGGGTTAGGAGTTTTGGGCCGACGGGGACGGGCCGGTTGGGTCGGCTGGATGGTATGACTTGTAGGTAATTAGACATACTGCTCAAATACTGGTCTACAATCTATATATCATTGAAGAACAACATAGTAGGCAATTAGGCATACTAGATTTGCTTGACATGATTGTTTATTTTTGTCTATTGTCCTTATTTTTAATTCGGCCGTTTAAGCCCCCGCCTAGGCCCCATCTCGACGCCCGTCTAACGCCTAGTGCCTTCTTGAACATTGGAAGTAACAGTGAAGAGAAGTAGGATTAGAGGGGGAAGAGAAATGGGAGGAAGACGGGAAACCCCTTTTTCCTAGGGAGGAAAGGAGGCGGCCATGGACCCGACCGAGGCTAAGTGGGGGAAATCGGAGGGGAAGCTAGAGGTGGGCTGGGCGTCGTCGGCCGATGTCAAGAGGCCGGAGGTGCTAGAGAGGTAGCCGGGTTAGGGAGCCGCCCAGAGGCACAGGGAAGCGAGCAGGTTAGGCGGGCCGAGCAGGCTGGCGTCGACAGTTGGGCAACAGGCACAGGCGCACTGGAGGTCGAGCGTAGGTGGAAGCAAGAGGCCAGAGGCACAGGAGGGCCGAGCAGCTTTAGGAGCTGGAGCAGTGCCGAGCGACGGTGGCGAGGGCGATGGCAAGTTCGAAGGGGGGGAGGAGACGGGGGCGCGGGCAAAGAAAAAGCACTGAGGAGGCGGCTCTACGAAGGGAACGAGGGGTGGGCTAAGATATGGCCCGTGCGACGCGTGGGTGGACGGCAGATCTGGCCGGGGGTGCAATTGGACGGGCAGCATTTCGTAGGGCTTAGGCGGAATTGCAAGAAAGACCAAGGGGGCCTTCTGCAAAAAAAAAAAGCACGCACTGGCGCTCTAAGGCCGACTGTCGGGCAAGGCATTGGCACGATTCCGACAAACCTGAAGGGCCTTTCTACAAAACACATGGCGTGGATGGCATGGTAGAGCACCAATCCTCCACGCTTAAGGAATTCTATTATTTATGATTAGGGAAAGCTTTTGGTATGTTCTTTTCCTGAACACAAGTACAGCTTTACAAGAAACACACGACGCACGCTTTGGATGATGACTTGCCTTCATAGGGCATCGGCAGCAAATTAAGCGGATCTGCAATACGCACGTAGCAGTGCAGAAAGGGGATCAAATCTTTATTCGTTAGAATAGCACTTCTGTTCGTCACGGGGAAGCTGGAATCAGAGTAATCATCCGTATAGTCAATCCATACAACAAAGTTGAGTCCAACCAAAAGGACCCGGAACTTTAGGATGGCCAAAGCAAGAATCAGAGTTTAATCTTACGAGGGATCGAGAAAAAAAAAAACAAAACGCCCATTTCCTCAATTGGTTCTTTTTCAACTCAAGAAACGAGCTGAGATATTGTACAACCGAGGAATCCAGATAAAACAAACCTCTCCGGTTAGGAAAGTCGAAGTAAGGGATGAGCAGGCAAGTGCTACCCGAAGAATTCATGTTTTCAAACCGAATTTGCTTCCCTAACAGTTTTCGTCGACATCTTAGTTTGTCCATGAGGCAGACCTCTTCAAAACAGGCTTCATTGCCTTGTCCTCTTCCAGGGATATCATGCCAAGATGCGAAGGGTCCTCCAGCATCATCTTGGCGACCAAATACCCTGCGATGGACCAAGTCTGAAATTTCCTCGCCTGCTTGCCAACGTATCTTCCAAGCTTCCCATCGTAATACTCGGGCCAGCCATCCTTCAAAAGCCTTCTCTCGGCTAGGTCGATTGCTCTTCTTGCAAGTTGCGGCCGTCCAGTCTTGATGCATGCTGCGGTGAGCAGCCAGAGAAGTACTGCAGAAAGAATGGAGAAAAATGTGAAATTTGATGCATGAAAACAGGTCGTATTGAATCAATGATGAAGGTTATTCAATATGCCCTGTCATGGATTTGTACTAGAAGTATCAGAAAAATTTTAAAAAATATATATCAGAGGACCAAAAGAGTTCTGTGGTGCATAATCATGGAGATTTGATGTGCACATGCAATACGTGCAAGGCATCACGTTCGATAAAACAGAGGTAATGCTCTTATCAACACATAAAAAGAATCATTTCAGAACAGAATAATATGAAATGATGTAAAATCATAGTTCATCAAGTTGGCATGCTGCTCCTTCAGTATGTGTTCAAAGATAGTGTGTGGCCGGGGTTATCATTTAGTTCAATTTAGCATTCAAATCATACAAGGACAGAAGGAAAGAAGGATGTTTTTTCACGTATAAAAACTAGAAATAAGTCAAAAGAGAAATCCAAGTAACACAAAGTTTGCTAACCAGGCCATGATCCTCCATTGTGGTAACTCCATCTGGTATTTTTCGGGTCACAACCTGTCACAATTCGCCATTCATGGTTCTCAATAGCAGGATAGCATATCTTCAGAGGCATTTCACCAATTAGCTCTTCCCAGCGCTCCTCAATGAGATCCATTATGGCCATAGATTGCTCAGGTGTAGCAAGAGATGATAGTATGGCAATCATGTTTCCGAGTGCAAACCAACGGAAGTCCATCCTTGCAGGACTGACATTACCAATGAAAAAACCACCTTGACAAGGCATAAAATCAAATAGCCAGTCCGGAATAGAATCCGGAATAACATTGAATTTGTTGACAGCTGTGTGGGAATATTCTTCCGTCTTATAACGATAAATATCATTTAGCTGCTGGAAATCCAGCCAAAAATAACTCCGCATGTGATAACTTAAAGCATGAAGACGAGTTGCAATCCGCTCTACAAACTCCTTCCCTTCAGCATCATGCTTAAGCATTAGAAGAGCACACCTCAGTGCCATAAAGAAAAGGGCTTGAATTTCGATGGGGTAGCCATACACACCCTACAAAAAAAAATTAATGATAGGAATGAACAAAAGAAGCTCAGATAGAAGCCAACATTGCATTTTAACTAAGCAAAACAGAAATAATATCCATCACTCACAGAGGACACATGCATGTGCAGAAGTCAGCAACAAAGGAGGGCTAAGATCAATCAACATCATTCAAGACATGCTTACAAGGAAATTGGTGTTTTTGTATATACCATCATTCTATTTAGCACTTGTAAGGAACCAAAGTAAAATTTGTGAGTTCACATATCACAGACTGAGACAGGTAGCAGGATATAGTGCCGCGCATATCCTTGTATTAGGCTTTTGTCCAAAATGACAATGTAATTGTATAGCCATCAGTAGAATGTAAGAGACAGAAGTACTAAGTTTTCATGCAAAGTTGTTCACCTGCAGATGTAACAGCAGGACTCAGCTGTACCAACTAATACAAGTATAAAAGACATTTGACATCATATTTGCAATAGAACTACATATTTTTCTTTAACATGCTCTAATACGATGTAGATCCATGGAAATTGCAGCATGACACCAAATTCAGACGACAGTTAAGCCAAATGTCCAAAGGCATCAGAAATTAAGAATCCATACCCCCCCCCCCCCCCCAAAAAAAGAGAGAGAGAGACCTGGGCTCGTATGGTATCCTTTATCAAACTGAAATTTGCAAGTCCACAAGAATGAACAAACATCCCCTATCCCAGTCAGAATAGTGCTAAACTGCCATATTTTAGTTATATGAAGATATGTAATCATCGAAAAACCGCAACAAAGCTATAGCAAAAGTCAGTTACATACTCAGGACAGATATCACAGAAAGCAAGCAAACCATCAACAGAACAGCTAAAATCTTACAAGGTTTAAGCCACAATCACAGATCACTAAATCTAAGAGTAAAACATGACAACTTTGGAGATACATGGGAGACACAAGTTCAAAAGTTTTATCGGAAGTGTTAGATGACTCCAGCACTGAAATTTGCTCTCTAACAAAAGACTGTAATAGAAATGCTAATTATAGACTTGAAGCATATTGAAAACTAGAGCATTAGTCTCGAGCTTACCATTCTGCGATCTATCATGCAGCAACCATCAGCACATAACAATGTCGGGAAGGTATCAAACCCCTCAGATAAGCACAGGCTCAGTATGAGCCTCATCCCCTTCTGGCACTCGGGCGTCTCTGCAAGCGACAAATCCCCGGTGGACTTTGTGTACGCCCGCAATAGTATGATCCACCAGAACCCTGAATCCACCGGCGCAACCCTCCCGATTGCGCTCTCCCCAAAATCGGCATGCAGGGTATCAATACCCTTCTTAGCGTCATGAAGCACTTTAAAGCTTGCCGGCATGGCCCCCTCCCCCAGCTTAAACCGATCGACCTTCTTCTCCCACCCCTGCAGTAGCAGCGTCTTCAGCAGGAAGTTCTTGACTACCTCCGGCTCGCCGTTCATGAGGAACGCCAGCGCGCTGGGCACGAAATCCCTCACAAACACCTGCCCCCCCACAAGTTCCCCAAATCAGATAAGCATACATCCAAAGCATGCGATTCACAAGGTTTGACTTTAAAAATTCACTGTAGAATTTGTAGCAACTAGCAAGAGTAGTAGTAGCCACCTGGTCGTAGTTGAGGACTTCCTCGGAGGCGTGGTCGAAGGCGGCGATGGTGCCGAGGGGCTGGCCGCGGAAGAAGACGAAGGAGCGGCGGAGCGCCTCCCAGGCGTCGCAGACGATGGGGTGGGGCTCGAAGGAGTGGAGCGCGGAGGAGGCCGGCGTGCCGACGAGGGAGCGGAGTCCGCCGCCGGGGGAGTACATGCCGTCGAAGGCGCCCCCTCCCCTGGCGTGGCCGCCGGAGAAGGAGACGTCGCTGAGCGAGCGGTCGTCGAAGGAGCGCTGGCGCTCCACGTTGATCCGCGGCTTGTTAAGCAGCCGCGAAAGGTCGAAGTCGTCCGACTCGGACAGCGAGGTGTGCGACGCCGCCCGCCGCATCCCGCCGCCGCCGCCCACCGCCAGCTCCATGTCTCCCCCTCCCTCCCTCCCCTCCTCACGGATCTCCGGCAGCCCCCCGCCTCCCCGCTCCGGCCAGATCTAGGCCAAGCGCCGGCGAGCGAGCGCGAGATCTAAACCGCGAACGCGAACGGAAGCGCAGACACACCCGGAGGAGGCGACACGGCCGCGCGAAAGCGAGGGGAGGTGGGGAAAAAAGAGCCCGAAGCCGCAGCGGCTCGTATTTATAGCGCAGCGCAGGCGACGCCGGCGGCTGAGAAGACTTGACTGGCGCCGACGGGGAGGTAATAAAGCGCTCTCCCAGACCATGGCGGGTGGGGCCGGAGCGGTGGGGGCCACAGGTCGGTGGGGTGGGTGGCGGTGGGGGAGGTGGGTTTTGGGTTTTCGCGGGGACGGGAGGTGAAGGGGTGGGGGCAGCGGCTACCGGGTGCAGCCGGTGAGCTGGTGCACGTGGGGTTGGTGGGGGTGAGGACGCGGCGCTGACGTGGCACGGCGACCGTGGTTGAGTGTCCGGGATGGTTTGGGAGCGGCAGAAGGTGGGCAGGCTAGATGGTGTCTGTTGAGGAACCATCATTGACTACTTTAATTTAATTGATTTTTTATATAAAAAGATGAATCAATTATAAAATAGGGATAGATAAGATTGAACACAGGTAGATAGGAGAACTCTTTTCTTATTGCTTTTTTACTTCTTCAAGTATAAGATATAATCACGGAACCTCTATTTATAGACTAGGTGAAGAGATGCCCACTATAGGCTAGGCCTGCCGGCCTAGGCCCAGATTTCCCAATAATCCCCCTTGGGCACTCATCTGACATGTTCTTGCTTCATCAAAACTCCATAAAACCCAATGGTAAAAATTCAGAGAAAGAGTATATGATACATGTTATGCTGTGTTGAACAAATTGCTTCATTAAAAAACTTGGCCAAGAAACTTCGGAAAAACTCATCAAAGAAAAAAGAGTACAATTCACCAATTTCATTTAATCTACAGAATTTATTATTTGGGTATTTGATCTTCAAATTTTAATAATGAGCTCGCGAAGAATCTCCCCTTGAATTCTGCATTTCTCTAAGTGAATAAATCTGCAAGATCTTCATATGATTTAGTATGCAATATCTTAATTTCGTCCATCTTTTACAATTCATGAGCATTGAAGAACTTGAGATTGATATGTTTTGTGAGATAACTCATCACGTAGCCCGTTTGTACTTGTGCAATATAAGCTGCATTATCTTCATAGATAATTGTGGGAGCTTGCACAATATTCAACTCATATGACTGTTGGATGTGGTTAATTATTCGTCGAAGCCAAGCATATTCTTGTGCGGCTTAGTGCTATGATTTCCGAGTGGTTCGTCAAAGTTGATCCAAGACTTTGATTAGATGATTTTTATGAAATTGTGGTTCCACCACATAGGAATAAATAGCATGTTTGTGAACTAGTTGTATGCAGGTCTGACAGGTATCCGGCATCTACATAGCCAGTCATATTCAGATTTTGGTTCTTTCTATAGAATAGCACAAGATCTTTACTTCCTTGGAGGTATCAAAAAATATCCTTTATTTCCTGCCAATGCCTTTTGGTAGGTTCTGCACTATGTCTTTCTAATAGGTTTATGGCAAATGCGATATCCGGTCTAGTACAATTTGCTAAATACATAATTGCTCCTACTGCTCTTAAGTATGGGAAATCCAGTCCCAGGACTTCCTCCCCCTCTTCTCTGGGTCGGTATGAATCCTTGTCTTGCTGTAAAAATTGTCTGACCATTGGTACTTTTGAAGGGTATGCTTTTTCTAAGCCAAACCTTTCTAACACCTTCTGAGTGTATGCGGATTGATGTACTAATATTCCTTCCGGGACATGCTCAAACTGTAAGCCTAAGCAATATTTGGTTTTACCCAATTTTTTATTTCGAACTCTGACTGCAGGTAAGAGCTTGCTTCCTTTATATCTTCCAGGGTTCCGATGATATTCAGATCATCTGTATACACTAAGATTATACAAAATTCATTATAGGATCGTCGTATAAATACACAAGGATAATCCTCATTATTCATGTAGCCTTTCTTGTATAAAAAGTCGCTTAAGTGATTATACCACATCCTGCCTGATTGCTTAAGTTCATACAGTGATTTTTTAGTTTCACATTGTACAGGCTTCTATTTGATCTGCCTTGGTTCGGGACAGGATGCCTTCAAGAACCTTCATATAAATGTCTAAATACAGGTTTCCACAAAGGTATACCATTATCACATTCATCAATTTTATTTCTATGTTCAAGTTTATTGCCATCAAGATTAAATATCTAAAGGTAATACCACTCATGACTAAGGAATATGTTTCTTCATAATCAACTTCTGAACATTAAGTGAAACCTTATACAATAAGCCTTACTTTATATTTTACAATTTCATTTCTTTCATTTCTCTTTCAAGCAAATACCCACTTATGCCCTACATGGTGCACATGGGGAGGCGTGCGGCTTATAGACCCAACACCTATCTTTTGTTCAAAGATAATAATTCAATTTCTATTGCCTTTTTTCAATCCTCCTAATCTGATCTTTTCTTACATTCAACGAGCGATATAGGCTCTGGATCAATATCGATGATTGTGGCAAATTTTTTTTTGCAAAATAAATATCAACATTGGCTGTTGTCCTATTCATAGATTCTCCCGTGTGCACATAGTTTATAGCTATTTCATTATGGGTTGATTCTTTTAGTGCTTCTACTTGCTCACCACATCTTCCAGTTGCAGGGACAAGTCCCTTTAGTTTTTTAGCTCCAATATGTGCGCACACATCTATGCTGATTTCTCCTTCCATGGGAATGTTCAGATCCGATATGCCTTTTTTCTGAAAGTGTCATATTGGTGCGAGGTCTCAATTGGCTCCCCTTCTAGTTCTGGGGAATTTCAGCGATTGGCTCTGTCAAATCCTTCTTATTCTTTTTCACCAGGCGTCCCTGGTTACTTGGAATCCGAGGAGCCGGAGTTCTTGTCCTTTTATTTTGAGGCCTTTCAACGGGATTATGGATACCTTCAACTTTATTTGATATTTCAACCCTCTCTGGTGCATTGCGTGCATGCACATGCGACTTGGTCACGCTCTTTAAATCACTAAAGTGGTCCTACAGTTGGTTTGCTAATACTTGCAAGTTAATGATCTTCTGGACTTGTCTATTTGTTTCACTAGTGCGCGGGTCATGTGCATGGATTATTGTAGCTTGCTACGTAATTTCTCAACATTTTTCATCAAGGGGTTGATTTCCTCCCCCTAATGCCAGGAAACTATCCTCATCAAATATACTATCAGCAAAATGGGCAATATGTAAATATTCTGTCATGGGGTCCAAATACCTGATTATGGATGCCGTCTCATAACCAACATATATCCCAAACTTTTGGAAAGGGTCCATTGTTGTATGCTGTGGGGGGTATACGTACATAAACATTGCACCCAAATCTTCGGAGATGAGAAATTTTCGGTGCTAACTCTTACTCTAGTTGCATTGGTGAATGGATGTTATATGCCGATGGTATAAAGTTGATGAGAGATGCTGTGTGCAGGACTGTGTGTCCCTAACATGTAGTTGGTAAATTACAATTCTGCAACAGCAGTCGAGCAATAAAGTTAATTTTCTTAATTAATGCTTCTGCTAGTCCATTCTGGATGTGAACATACGGTACGGAATACTCAACTTTAATTCCTATTGCCATGCAATAATCATCAAATGCTTTTGAAGTAAATTCTCCGGTATTGTCCATTATGATAAACTTTATATGATGATCAGGGAAATTATGTTTGATTTGAATTATATGCGAGATCAACTTTGCGAAAGCATGATTTCAAGTAGATAATAAATATACGTGCGACTCTTTCGAGGAAGTATCGATGAGCACCATAAAATATTTAATAGCATTAATAGTGGCTATATAGAACCGCAAATGTCTTCGTGCTGATAACGTGTTGAGGAACCGTCGCTGGCAAGTTCAGTCCGATCGATCCCTCCTATGCAAAGAGATGGGTTAATCACAGAGTAGTGCAAGATGATAAAAGGTTAAACACACAGAGAGATAAGAGAACTCTTTTTCTTTATTACTTTTTTACCTCTCCAAGTACAAGATCTAATCATTGGGGCCACTATTTATAGACTAGGTAGAGAGATGCCCACCATGGGCTAGGCCTGCAGACCTAGGCCCAGGTTTCCCAATAGTGCCCATAGCGCTGCTAATGGGTTTGGGTCTATTTAGATTTTTGAACTAGGTTGGCCTAAAATTATAAGTGGATTAGATAAAATTTTGACCCCTTTTTATTGGGCCAGACATAGGCTAGATTGGACCAAACCTTGGGCATCATATTTTTATACTAATTACTAAAGGTAGATGAAAGCTGATCCTAACTAGACAATTAAGAAGGTAGGAAGGTAGAGGTGCTTGGTCCAAGCTAAGGCATAAATATGTTTTTGGGCTTAGATTATGTTAGGCCAGGCTTGGACCAGATCCTTCTCAATTTTATTTGGATTTGGATTGGGTATGGACCAGATTTCATCCCATTAGCAGCCCTAGATGCCCAATCGATGATGGTTAGCTCAACGATTTCGGGTAGGAGGGGCAGCTTGGTTCACTCTTGGCATTGGATATGGCCCAGCTTCAAGCCGGCTTGGTTATTGATTAAAATTAAGAAATAAGAAGAAAAAGTAAAATAAAAAAGCTAAAAAAACAAAATTAAAAAATTGATGTGTTCATTTCGACCTCTAAAAACCAAAAATCAAAATCACTCGAAACGGCCTATCTTCTTTTGTGGCCCTATCCAGAGTCGCTTGGGACTCCACACTGAAGGCCCGCTATTTTGAAGTTCTCTGATCACGTGTTCCAGATGATCCTCTTAAGGAGGGTATTTTCGTACTTGACACATAACCGGTACGTGTTTTCGGTACTCCTCGATTTCTTACTAAAGCCCGGTGTTGTGGATTTTGTTAGGAAACTGGGCTCACGGCCAAAGTCCTGACATATTTGGGCACCCCACCGTAGACTATAAATAGGGACCTAGACCCCCTCATTATGTACACCAGATGCAATCTAAAGCAATAAAGAAAGACCAGGAGTTCTCTCTACCGCTCTGTGTTCAATCTATTATTCTGTTATTCTGTGATTGATTCGTTCTTGTTCTAAGCAGAGAAATCGATTGGACTGGTCGCCAGCAACGGTTCCTCAACACGTTATCAACACGACTTCGCTCTGGTGAACGAGGTAATCATCGAAGCACAGATTGAATTTTCTAGATCGCTTTTGAATCTGTATTTTTTTTCGCGTTCTAGATTGAATCTCTACGATGCAAATCGGCCCTAATCTACCGCGAGCAGACTTGAAGTCACCGGCACAATGCCGATCGGTAGATTGTGAAACGGGGTAGATGTTGATTGCACTATAGATTAGAAAATGATGCAAATCTGCCCCAATCTACCGTGAGCAGATCTGAAGTCGCCGGCACAATGTCGATCGGTAGATTGCGAAACGGGATAGATGTTAATTGCATCGTAGAATTAGAAACAAAAAATATATGTATATGCATCTATTCTTCCTGTTCCGTTTATGCATGACATCACACAAAAGAAAAAGGGGGGTATTGTCGCTGCGCCAGAATGCGCATCGCTGACTGCCAACTAGCGGCCAACCATAGAGCCTGAGGAGCCGCTGCACAGCATGTGCATCGTCGGCTGTCGGTTGGTAGCCGGCGCCGTCGGCCTGCATCACTCATGGAGGAAGCCGCCCGCATGCGATTTGTCACCGTCGGCACGAGACCGGCGCGCCTCTGTCCAAGCGTCGAGGCGCCGTTCTTTGTCGCGCGCAGCGCGCGCGCGCTTGAAGTCGCCACGACACCGCCGAGCAGATCGCCGCCTCGGGCGGCCCGCCCGCACGCCGACACCTCCCCGCGCTGCGCGCGGCCGGCGCCCTCCTGCAACGCGCCCGCACGCCGACGCTCCCACCGCGTCGCCACCCGACGCCGGTGCCTCCGCCGCGACGCCGCCGCGGCCGGCGCTTCCCCGCCGCCGCCCGCACTAGCCCGCCGAGGCCCGCCGTCTTCCGCGCGCCCCGCCGCCGCGCGCTTGCCACACCTCACCCGAGCCGTAGCCTAGGCTCCGCCGCCGCACGGGACCCCAGATCGCCCACACAAAAATAGGCGCCGCCGCTGCTGCCGGGAGATTAAGGGAAGGGGAAACCCTAAGCATACCCTTCCCCCCAAGTTATGCGGGCAGGCCTTTTGGGCCACATGGGCCGACCGGCTGAGGCGGCATGGGCCTGGGCGGTGGGGGGACGGGACGGGCCGGGAGGGGGAAAGAAAGCCCTCATGGGTCGAGAGGAGGCGGGCCAAGAGTGAAAAAAAAACAACCGGGAGGGGGCGCCGGTATTTTGCAAATAAGGACCTGAAGTCCCGAGTATTACCGAAAGCCCCTAAAAACTTGCATTTAAGTCCAGAATTTTGCAAGAAAGGCATCGTAATTCCGAAAATTATGAATAAGCCCTCAAATTTATGAGCGGGTTCAGAATTTTGCAGAAAACCCCTCGGTAAATTAGAAAATTGCGCGAATTTTTCTCTGCATTGAAATTTTGCGTAAAAACCCTCTGGAATTGCAAAATTTGCTGAAATTTCATATTCTTGCATAAAAGGGCCTCGAGAATCCGAATTTTGCATTATTTTTAGCATTTGAAGCTTATTTATTTATTTATGCCATTATTATTCTCTGTATTTTCTGTTTTTGGTTAATTGTAATTGTTTAAATTGCTTTTAATCACTGAAATTAGCAGTAAAATTATAGAAAATGCACAGAAAATTATGAAACATTATGGGAACCTATTGCACCACTTTATTTACCTGTAGTAAATTTTCCATGCATGTTTACCTGCAGTAAACTTATTTTATTTTGTTCATACACATGTAGATGACTGGAATTTCGAACCGGAAGTTCGAGGAGCTGGCCCAGAATGGCCAAAACTATCTGACATGGGCATCCGATGTCGAGATTGTGCTTGGGGGCTGGAAGCTCGGCGCAGCTATTTGGATAAGCGGAAAGAAAGACGCCCGACCCACACCTGAGGAGAATGATCAGGCACTTCATTTTCTCAGGCACCACCTCTGCCCGACTCTCAAGAATGAGTATATGGCGGAAAGGAACATGCTAGCACTCTGGACCGCACTCAAGAAGCGATTTAAGAGGTTCAAGTACACCATTCTTCCTCAAGCAGAGCAGGAGTGGATCAGACTGAGGTTTGCCGACTTTAAAGCGGTCGAGGAGTACAATTCTGCCTTGCACAGGATTTGTACAAACCTTAAACTCTGTGGCAAGGAGATCACAGATGACCAGAAGATCGAGAAGACCATGTCCACCTTTCACCCCAGTGCTGTACAGACTGCTCGCAACTATCGTCAAGACGGCTACAAGGAGTACGCCGAATTGATTGATATGATGCAGGTGGCAGAGGCTCAAGACGAACTTCTCCGCAAGAATTACGTCTCGCAGCCACCAGGCAGCTCCGCTGGCCGTGAAGCCAATGCTAGCAGCTTCAAGGTGCGAAAGCCCTTGATGAAGAGAAGGGGGAAGAAGGGTAAGATCGTTGTCCAGAAAGGCAAGTCAGATGCTCCAAACGACAAAAAGGCTAAGAAGAGTGGCAAGACCTATGGCCAGCAGAACCAGGATTGCTACAAGTGTGACAAGTGAGGACATTGGTCGCGAATATGCAAAGAACCGCAACATGTAATTGATGCCCACCAAGCTCAAAAGAAGAATGGCAAAGGACAACCTGAAGCCCACTTTGTAGCCGTTGAGGGGGAGCAGCCTGAGCAGCTGCCGGAGATGATGGAGGTTGAGTCCATCCCGGCAGCAGCACCCCCTTACGATTTAGAGGCAGCCACCGCCATGATCTCTCTTGAAGAGAATGTCACTGCTGAGAAAATAGCCGAAGAAGTCAATGATTTTCTAGTTGATTTCGTCTGATGCACAGAATGCATAAGACGTTAATTGTCATTTATTTTATGTTAAATAGACAAGTTTAGAACTTGCATGGTTGGTGCTTTAGGATTTTGCTTTCTCATAATGGTTGGATGATTTTGGAATAAAACATTCATTTATTCAATTTATATTGGCATTATATGTTCTGATATTAGCGTATTTTATTTATGTGTTGAATGCCTTTTAATACATGTTAATTAAATACGTTATATTAGAACACGTGTGGCGCCCTATGGAGGAAGTATGCCTTGCCGACTTAAGGATATTCACGCCATGATTTCCTAAGTTTTAAGGATATTCGCGCCATGATTTCCACGTTGAGACTGACGAAGAGTACGGTAAGGAATACCTGCTCATCACGAAGCACGAAGAGAATGCCAAAAGAATATTAGAAAAACTTCCTTTACTTGAAACTGGGCTATATTATACCAACATTAAAGTGCCTACAGCTGCATAATCGCTCAAGGTGATTTAGAAGCTCTGAACTCTTCTGTCTCTGGCATGACAGATTAGGCCACCCAAGTCTTAGGATGATGAGAAACATAATAAATAACTCGCATGGGCATAATATTAATGTAAAGAATTTTCCGAATCATGAAGATTTTGTGTGCCCTGCATGTGCCACCGGGAAACTAATTACTAGACCCTCCACTCTGAAAGTGAAGGATGAAGTCCCTGCATTCCTGACACGCATCCAGTGAGACATTTGCGGTCCCATTCAGCCCATCTCAGGGCCATTTAAGTATTTCATAGTGCTCATTGACGCTTCATCGAAGTGGTCGTACGTGGGTTTATTATCCACAAGAAACCACGTCTTTGCAAAATTGATCTCGCAGATCATTCACATCAGAAATGTGTTTCCAGATCATCATATCAAGTCCATCCGAATGGACAACGCCGGAGAATTTACTTCGAAGGCATTTGATGATTATTGCATGGCAATGAGAATTGCAGTCGAGTATTCGGTACCGCATGTCCATACCCAGAATGGTTTGGCAGAGGCTTTAATTAAAAGAATTAAATTTATTGCCCGACCCCTCTTGCATAAAAGTAATTTGCCAGCTACATGTTGAGGACACGCAGTCCTTCATGTAGCGAATCTCATCAACCTTAGACCTTCGGCCCACAACATCTATTCACCTATGCAACTAGCGCAAGGGTCACCACCGAAAATTTCTCATCTTAAGAGGTTTGGATGCAAGGTTTATGTACCGATACCACCTCCGCAGCGTACTGCAATGGGCCCAATCCGCAAGACTGGGATATACGTTGCTTATGAGACTGCATCCATAATCAGGTATTTAGAACCCATGATGAGAGACTTGCATACTGCCCGCTTCGCTGATTTCATTTTTGATGTGGATAATTTCCCGTCATTAGGGGGAGGAAATCAACCCGTTGATGAAACATGTCGGAAAATTATGTGGGAAGCCACGGGAATCCATGTACATGACCCGCGCACTAGTGAAACTGAAAAAGAGGTCCAGAAGATCATCGACTTGCAAGCATTAGCAAATCAACTGCCCAATCATTTTAGTGATTTGAAGAGCGTGATTAAGTCGCATGTACCTGCACGCAATGCACCTGAGAGGGTTGAAATACCAAAGAAAATTGAAGGTATCCCTAATCCCGTCCAGAGGCCTCAGAATAAAAGAACGAGAACTCCGGTTCCTCGAGTCCAAAGTAACCGGGGACGCCCAGCGAAAAATGATAAGAGGGATTTATCACAGCCGATCATTAAAGTCCCCAAAATGAGAAGGGGAGCCAGTTGAGACCTGGCACAAGTATGACACCTTCAGAAAAGGGCATACCGGATCTGAATATCCCCATCGGCATGGATGTGTGCGCACACATCGGAGCCAAAAAATTAAAGGGACTTGCCACCGCAATTGAAAGAAGCGATGTCTAAGGTAAAGCTCTAGCAGAAGCAATCGCTCCAGAAGAAGCAACTTATGAAGAAATAGCTATAAATTATGTGCATACGGGAGAGTCCCTGAATAGGACAACAGCTAATATCGATATCTACTTCGCAAAGAAAATTGCCACCATCATCGATCTTGATCCTGAACCTGCATCGCTCGCTGAATGTAAGAAAAGATCAGATTGGGAAGATTGGAAGAAAGCAATAGCAACTGAATTCCTATCTCTGAACAAAAGAGAGGTGTTTGGGCCCGTATGCCATACGCCTCCCCGCATACACCCCGTTGGGCACAAGTGGGTATTTGTTCGAAAGAGAAATGAAAGAAATGAAGTAGTGAGATACAAAGCAAGGCTGGTAGCCCAAGATTTCACTCAACGCCCTGGAGTTGATTATGAAGATACCTACTCCCCAGTCATGAGTGGAATTACCTTTAGATATTTGATCTCAATGGCAGTGAACTTAAACTTGGAAATGAAATTGATGGATGTTGTGACTGCATACCTTTACGGTAACTTGGATTCGGAGATTTACATGAAAGTCCCTGAAGGAATTCGTCTCCCGAGCCAAGACAGTGCAAATAGAAATCTGTACAATGTGAAACTCAGAAAGTCACTGTATGGACTGAAACAATCTGGAAGAATGTGGTATAATCGCTTAAGCGACTTTCTCTGCAAGAAAGGCTACACGAACAATGAAGACTGTCCTTGTGTATTTATACGGTGATCCCAGAATGGATTGTGTATAATATCTGTGTATGTAGATGATCTGAATATCATCGGGATAGCTGAAGACATAAAAGAAGCAAGCTCCTACTTGGAGTCAGAATTTAAAATGAAAGATTTGGGTAAGACCAAGTTTTGCTTAGGCCTGCAGCTTGAGCATATCTCTGAAGGAGTCTTGGTACATCAGTCGACCTACACCCAGAAGGTACTTGAAAGGTTTGGCTTCGAGAAGGTATTTCCCTCGAAAGTACTGATGATCGGGAGGTCTTTACAGCAAGAAAAAGATCCTTTCCGACCTAGGGAAGAAGGGGAGGAAGTCCTGGGACCAGAATTCCCATACTTGAGTGCAGTGGGAGCACTCATGTACTTAGCAAATTGCACTAGATCGGACATTGCATTTGCCGTGAACCTGTTAGCAAGGTACAGTGCGGAGCCCACCAAAAGGCATTGGCAGGGCATAAAGGACATCTTCCGATACCTCCAAGGAAGCAAGGACCTTGGACTGTTTTATAGAAAGAATCAAGATCTGAACTTGATTGGCTATGCGGATGCTGGATATCTGTAAGACCCGCATACCGCTAAGTCACAAACATGTTATGTATTTATGTGTGGTGGAACTGCAATTTCATGAAAATTGTCTAAGCAAAGCCTGGTAGCTACTTCGACGAACTACTCAGAAATTATAGCACTGTATGAAGCCGCACGAGAGTGCGCTTGGCTCCGCCGAATGGTTCACCACATCCAGCAGTCATGTGGGATGAACATTGTGCAAACCCCCACAATTATCTATGAAGATAATGCCGCTTGCGTTGCACAAGTGCAAACGGGCTATGTGAAGAGTTATCTCACAAAGCATATCAACCCCAAGTTCTTCTATGCACATGAAATGCAAAAGATGGACGAGATTAAAGTACTGCATAGTAAGTCATGTGAAAATCTCGCAAATTTACTCACTAAGTCACTCCCCGCATCTAGCTTTGAAAGGTGCGTGCGTGGAATTGGAATGGTAAGACTTAGAGAAGTGCAGAATTCAGGGGGAGAATTCTCACAAGCCCGCTAATAAATCTTGATCATGAAGATTAAGTACCCAAAGAATAAAGTCCTGCAGACCAAATGAATTTGGGTGAATTGTACTCTTTTTCCCTTGACGAGTTTTCCATGAAGTTTCTCGACCAAGGTTTTTAGTGAGGCAATTCGTGCATCGCAGCATCACATGTATCATGTACTCTTTTTCCAAATTTTTTCCACTGGGTTTTTATGGAGTTTTGACGAGGCATGAGCATGTTGGGTGAGTGCCCAAGGGGGAGTGTTAGGAAACTGGACCCACGGCCAGAGTCCTGACATATTTGGGCACCCCACCGTAGACTATAAATAGGGACCTAGACCCCCTCATTATGTACACCAGATGCAATCTAAAGCAATAAAGAAAGACCAGGAGTTCTCTCTACCTCTCTGTGTTCAATCTATTATTCTGTGATTCTGTGATTGATTCGTTCTTGTTCTAAGCAGAGGAATCGATCGGACTGGTCGCTAGCGACGGTTCCTCAACAGATTTCTTACCCTAGAATTTAGCACAAATTAGTGGAGCAGATTTGAATGCAGAAGTTGCAAAACGCTTGCACTGTGTTAATCCTCACAAACAAAAAAAATCTTGACAGCTTTCTTATATGCCTCAGCCTAACTAGTCAGAGCTGAACTCACTGCCTGGGAATGCCGGTAAAGGTTCTGTTCTTTTCGGTTTCTAAAAACTACTTTTTAGCTTTTCTACAGTAATCGACTTTTAAACGGGGTATTTTTTTAAGATAGTGTCTACTAGTTCATTGTAGTATATATTTTACTGACTTCATTTATATCGGCAAAAATCACACGTGAGTTTATGTTACTCTGTAATCTCTTGTATAAACAGTCAAAAATCACAAGCTGTAGCAAAAAAGAACAGGTCCAAAGTTAAGGGAAAAAAAGCTTGGCCAAAGAGACCAACTTTCAACTGTTTTTTCCCCCCAATAATCGCACGCATTGGAAACATGATTGTGGTTAGAGTATCACTTTATCAGCTGGTTGTACTGTTATGCATGACCTGGAGTGGTAGCAAGTTTCAAGGAGGACTCGTCTGTCTTGCTGTAACAAAATTGGATCATTGCGACGATGAAAAAGGGCGCATGTACGAGCCCAAATATCTCTTTGACTTTTCTTGAAGCCAAATTTTACCGCAATCCCATCTCGTGGAATGCCGGTGGACCATCGACAAATTACAAACGGTTTTTCTACGCCTCCATTTATTCGAAAGATTTAACAAGAGAGTCGGATAGGTGAGTCGTAGCACTGAAGAAATTACAATCGGAAGATTTAACAAGAGAGTCGGATAGGTGAGTCGCAGCACTGGAGAAATTACAGTCGGAAGATTTAACAAGAGAGTCAGGTGAGTCGCATGCACTGGAGACATGATTGTGGCTATAGTTTCGGAATAAAATTACATCATGGATAATGTAAAATAATAAGAAAAAAGAAAAGCCAAAATAAGTCGAAATTTGAAGTTGGCGTGTCCAAGTGGTTTCTTATTTAAATAAATCAAAACCAAAATAAATTAGAAACTAAAGTCGTTTAAAACGGGATCTAAACTGTAGCCTAAGGGTGTGTTTGGTTGCTAGGATGGAGTTGGATGGGATGGGATGGGGATGAGATGAGATGGTTCCACAAAAAAAGTGGAACCACATGATCCAGCATCTAAGGAGAATATTCTCTAAATTTGCACAGGCTCATCCCACTTTGGACCATTCCATCCCACCCCATCCCTCAAACCAAACACATAGATAGGCTTGGTCAAAGGAACCATCCCATTCTATCCCATCTCATCCCAGCAACCAAACACACCCTAAAAGAATATACCATGTTACGGGATTTTTAATTAAGAGAAGATTTCCTTGTACTCGTTCTCCTTAGAAAAAACAGAGAGAAGATTATCTTTGCCCTCTAGTGGATCTGGATGCATAATTTCAGTGTGAAAATTGCCATGATCGAGAAAAGTATGCGTGCAACGTTGCCAAGTTGCGCTGATAGTTCATCAAGACAAGATGTACTATATATTTAACAAGAAAAATTTAAAAAAAAAAAAGAGCGAGGCATGGAACATGCAGGCTGCTGCATGTTGGACAGAGGACAAGTTGCATTCCAACTGTTTAATCCCCGGTCGCGCTTGTTTTGGAATATATATATGTGCAGTATCTGTTTGGCGTCAATTGCTGATATGGAGACAGGTTTTTTGTCCCATTATCTAGGCTAGGCTTTCTGGACAGAGACTTGGGAGTCCAATCACTAACAGTGGCAGTTAAGACAAAACGCCGCAGAACCAAAGCGAATCACGAGCCGACAAAGGTAGAGGGTCCGTTTTTTTGCTACGACTTGTAATTTTTTTTTGTTATGATTTGTGATTTTTAGGTTGTTTATGTAAAAGATTATAAAGTAACTAAAATTTATATATGATTTTTACCAATATAAATAAAGTTAGTATAATATATACTACAATTAATTAATAGACCCTATATTAAAAAGACACTTTGTTTAAAAGTTAGTTACTATAAAAAAAATTAAAAGCTAAAAAAACAGCGCAGAGACGAGCGCTTGTCCGGATAAACCCTCCCGCTTTTGTAGAAAAGCACGCCTGATTAGCGCAGCCATTCTAGCCAAACAAGGGAACAAAACTTGCTGCCACGATCACGGGAAAAGAGCGAGAAAGAAAACCGACGAGCGTACTACCAAGGCGAGTGGCACGTACGAACGCACGAGACCATCTCCAGAGCCCAGAGGCTCGCTCGTGAGAGCTAGTATAGTACTCTACCAGCGCGGTGGCCGTACACGGCGGCGGGGCACCGGCTGCAGCCGGTGGGCGGGAGCCGGGGGCCAGGACTCACGCGGCGCGGGTCATGGGTGGTTGGCTCGCTGGTCGCGACGGGCCGGCGACCACGCGGGGCACGCTACTGCCCCCGTGTCGGCACGCCAAAGCCAGCCCCGTACCGTACGTGAGCCATCATCGCCGCGCCGGCTCCTAAGTCCCAACGGAGCCGACCAACAACGCACCCACTGACGCCACGGCCCCACCTCATCCCTCCAAAAACATCTTTTTAATCCTTTTCTGCGAAATCAAAATTTTTTTCTGTCGTGGTATTTCAGATCTTTTTTCTCGTCTTTTTTTTAAGGGACCTGTCAGAGCAAGTACAATAGTATAGCCAACTAGTAGCTATAACACTTGTCCATTTCATCTATAGCCTTCAAAAAAATAGTTCATACAATAAGGTAGCTATTACAATAACTATTTGACCCCACGTGTAAGAGAGTGAAATGTATATTTTTACGTGCTATAGCTAGCTGTAATTTAGTAGCCAGCTTCTTTCTCTCTCTTCCTTTCTCTCTCTGCCACGTAAGATTTGATTGATATTATATTTGCTATAGCCTGCTGACTAAACCTTATTGTACCTGCTCTCAGCTGCCTGTGAGATGGCGGACGCTGCAGCTTTTTGATCTTTCTTTTTTTTTCTCTCTTTCGGACATGGCGGTGCAGTGCAAGGTGCAACCGACAGACACGGGTGTTGAGGATATAATTAGATGTAATCTAATCCGATCGATGGATGTAGTTGGATGGATGAGCAAAGTACGGGTTGGGGCCTGTCAGAGGCCATATGCAGCTGCAGCTGGTCGGTGGGCCACCCCACACCTGTGCTACTACATATCCTCCTGCTGATACACGGTAAATAGCATTCAGTGGTTCTGCTGGTGGTAAATAACTTAGAGAATTAGATCTACATGATCTGAGTAGAGCAATGTAACACAACCTGATTTTGGACTTTTTTTAGTAGTTAGTTATTAGTATGTTCATTCAATAAAAAAAGGACAACTGAAAGGAGGTAGACTTCTACATGTCAAAATTATAAAAGAATCATGTAAACAGATATATCATTAGTTTCACTCCGCCACATAGATATCTTCATTACTCACATATTCTTCGCATTCGATACGATCAACAAAAAGAGAGAAGATTAAATCCAATCGAATCAAGAGCAAATCAACCAAAACAAGAGATTCATAAGAGATGAATAGTGTCACGTTCCCACCTTGATGAACACAATCAACACCAAAGGCAAGAGCAAGATAGCCAAAACCAACACAAGATTCAAGTATTCGGAAATACAACGTGAGGAGAAATGGAAATCAAGGGCTGGGGAAAAGCACACAACTGGAAACCAGAGAAGAGAATTTGGGGAAGGGGGAGCAGTAAGGGGGAGAAGAGCTAGGCGAAGCCTTCTATTCTTTATTCTTCGATGATCTCTGTACTGCTGCTGCCCTGCTTCTTGTAGCATCCCCTCCTCCGTTGAGTGGGGCCAAGAGCCAGCCCACTTATTGTCCAGCCCAACAGCCAAAGGTCTAGGTCTGTGATATTCCCTCCCACTGAAATTCAGCTTGTCTCCAAGCCGATTCCATGCGTCGAAGGTTGCCTGGATCCCACAGTATCCTGCGACGCTTCTACCACTTATCCATTCCAATCACGAGTTCACTGCCACGCTTCTGCTGCTCTGTTTTGGATATGAAACTGTACTCCTTGCAAAATGATAGATAATTTCTATTTTGTCTGCCATATGCAACCCTCAATTGTCTAATGCAGTGCAGAATTTGTAGAAAGGAGGAACCCATCAGTTGAAGCACTGCAGCAAGGCAGATAATCTCCTCTAAAACTACAGCATCCAATTCATGCATCTCCTTTTGCTTAGCATGATCCAGGATATTTGACACTATGCCCTTCACAGCAATAATGATTTTCTGCCTGAATAGTTAATGAATCAAATGTCTCTTCAATTAAGCATGCATACAGAAATATCAACAATATCCCTCTCATTGCTGTGCAGGTTATCATCAGAGTGCAATTTGCAGAATGAAAGCAACCTATTGATCTGAGAGCTTAGCTTCTGATTGGTTGAGTCTGGAATACAAGAGTTGAAAGGTCTTTTCCTGACGAAACAACCCAATGAGCTTTTTAAAGTACTAGTTCTGTCGAAAACACCCAATGCTGGTAGGTATTTCAAGTAAGCATTCACCACATGCTCAAACGCTAGCAAGTCCAGATCCCCATTGCCGACACATCTGGATGTGAGCAATACAAAATGAGCTTGGACAACAACCTGCATAGAGAACAAACAACCCCTGTTGACTAGAGACATAGCTCCCAGCAAGCCAATTTCTGGAGTCCCCTTCGTCACCTTCCCCAACCAAGAGAGTGTGCTCACAAACTACTCAAATCCCCCTCATCTCACATGGATGAAATGAAGTGGTGGTACATGAGCTCTAGCACAACACTGATCCCCTTGATCCTTTCAGTATGGCACCATTGGCCATGGTGAAGCACCTCCTCAATTGTTCGCTAACCACAAGATTCTCAATGAACACAAAGTTGAGGATGGGGGTGCGTGCAACAAAAAGCTTGTCAGGGTAGTAGTTGGTGAGAACGAGGCTGTTGGTGGAGTTGACGGTGACACAGCTCAGATTGTAAGTGGAGTCAGTGATGATGATGTAGCCAGTGTCCAACATGATGGTGGTCATGGGCGTAGTCAGAGTTGTGGCCAATACGAACATGGGCAACTGAATGCCAATGTTAGCGTCGAGGCATATCGTTAGACACTTTGCGAGCATCTCCAGATTGAGGCTGGTAGCTGCGATGTTACGGTCGAGGTTGATGGAATGCTACTCTTGGATGGAGTGTAATGGTTTTGGAGGATATGATGGTGAGGGTCGCAGGCCCGAGTGTGCCCTAGTCGCAAGGAATGAGGCCATAGTTGTCCATGGAGGCCGTGGTGGCAGTCTGGTTGCTTGAAACCTCAGCAAGGGGAGCGCTGGGGGCTTAGTAGGCTTGGGAAAGATCCTATACGCGGCCATCATGGACAGAGATGTGGAAGTAAGCACACCAGTGTTGTCGGGAAAATTCATTGAACATTGGTGGGCGTTCCCATGCCAAGCTTCACATTGGCAAACAACTCTAATGAGGAGACCGTTGAGGGCTCCATAGGCGTTGGGACAGCCATGGACTCACTCCTCGAGAGCAAGGTCATGACTTTGACCTTGATGTTGCCGGCGTTGGAGTCGAGACCCGAAGTCGAACACCTAGCGGGAGTAGCGAAGTTGGTGTCGGTGACGAAGGTGTTGACAGTGGGCTGAGCAGCAACAACACAACTTGAGACGGTTGTGAGCTCGGTGACGGTCAAGGAAGAACTTAGGGCCACAGTCGGAGCAAACGCTGATGTAGGCAGGTCGACGACGCAGTCGGGGCACATTGATGGACACCTGACGGGCGATTTGGCGGTGAGGGTGGTGTCTGCACACGGAGTAGTAGTAGCCTTGATTGGGCCAATTGCGGCGACGAAGCAAGACGCCGGTTTGGTTGCCAGCTGTGGCGAGGGTGGCGACTGGCGGCCAAGGGCAAGCGCTACCTACGACCGGACGATGGCCCTAACACCGACCGCTACCTCCTTCATGCCTGCAGTAGTCTTGACCATCTCGAATGACAACTCGAGGTAGGCCATATTCTTTTCCATCTCCGATGACAACTTCCTCATGTCGGTGAGCAACTCATCCAACATTGCCTTGCATTGCGCTTCGCCCTTCTTCTGAGCGTTACTTGTGGTCGCCTCGGAGCATGAAACCACTAGAGTCGAAGGCTCTGATACCATATTGTCACGTTCCCACCTTGATGAACATAATCAACACTAAAGGCAAGAGTAAGATAGCCAAAACAAATACAAGATTCAAGTATTCGGGAATACAACGTGGGGAGAAGTGGAAATCAAGGGCTGGGGAAAGCACATGACTGGCAAACCAGAGAATGGGAAAGGGAAGCAGTAAGGGGGAAGAAGAGCCAGGTGAAGCCTTCGGTTCTTTGTTCTTTGATGATCTCTGTACTACTGCTACCTTGTTACTTGTAGCATCTCCTCCCCTACCGAGTGGGCCACGAGCCAGCCCACTTGTTGTCCAGCCCAGCAGCCAAAGGTCTAGGTTCGTGATATAAAGTTGATCCATTGCTACTTGAGGATGAAAGTTTTACAGCCACTCTATCTGGAGGACAAGAGAGCATACCACAACACTCACACTTCTCAAACCCCAATCCTAAAACACTTGGCTCCAATAAGTAAAACTAGGATGGTTGGATGGTTAACTAGCAAGCTTTTATCCCAACCCGTTAAATAGAGAAGGCAACAAACCCCATCTAACGCTAATGGATACTATCCACTTAGGACAAATGGAGAAACTCGTTAACCTCACACAACATGGATTTTACTCCCACACTACACTTATGTATACTTTTCAAATCATGTAAGTCCGAATCCGCTAAGTCCATAGATTTTGATCCAACTTGATCTTCTAAGCTTTTTTTTACCTAAACTGTTTTCCCAAACACCATGGTTTTAATTCTAGATTATTTTCGGTATTTTGATCAACTTACCAAAACACCCTTTCTTGACCCTATCTTCACTTTCCCTTGTAATCAATCGTCATGATTGCCACGTGTAGGAGCACCACTAGCTTACCATATGTCGACAAGTCTCTTCCATTCTGGTTTCATGAGTCCACGATTCATTTGGACCAACTATATGATCGAAGACAACAATCAGAGGGGACAAATTACTGTAGCCGCTTTTTGGAGTCTTTCAGCAGTCAGAAAAGATCTCGACCACTTGAAACCGAACCACCTAGTCAATCGCTTAGCTTATGACCGCATAGCCAATCACTCTGTACGACTGCTCGCCTGATCGCTTTGAATGTTGTCGTAAGATCCACAGCACCTGCAATCACAACCAATCTATGAGCAAAACAAGAACCAGATTGATTTAAAACTTATTTTTATTGCAGAATCTCTGTGGGATTACAGTGTGCCCCCACAAGCATCCCTAAAAACCTTCTCGACGAAAGCCCTCTCAAAACCACACTAACACTTTTGCAAAAGCCACTGCAAAGCCACACATTAGCCCTTAGCCTCTACTCTTTTCATAGGCTAATGTCCAAACCGTGTCCGCCTCAAATATGAATACAAAACTCTATCACTTCCTCAAATCAAGGGACCCGAAACCCGTCCTAATACGGGTTTTATTCAAATCTCTATCTCTTCCAAGTTATGGAGTCTATCCGAAACTCTTTCCATCTTCTCAGTTATGGACTCCATCCACAACTCCTAACGCAACACGTGACGAAGCCTCCAGGATAGCACATCCTGCATCTTCATCACGCCTCATCAACTCCCATGTCGAACCTCCTAGACCGCACCACCCGTAGCTTCTTCACAAATCATCACCTTTGATTCTATGGCCCCGTTTGGCAGAGCTCTAACTCTAGGAAATCTGTAGATTTCCTAGAGCTGGTCATCTGTAGCTCTAGGAAATCCTGCATCTAGAGTTGCAGGCATGTTAAGTGCATTTACATGACTCATTTCATTTATATTATATATTAAATAAAAATATTTAAATCACTTTAATTTAATCAACAAACTACAGATCCAGCATAGATCTCGGAGCTAGAGCTGTGCCAAACAGGGCCTATATGTTACTGAAATATTTTACTTCCAGGTTCAAAATCAAAGCCAAATGTTTGTAAGCTTAGGGTTAAAACCTTGTGGATATTCAAATCTAAAAGATATACAGAAAAATTTGAGAAAGTGTTAAAGAACACTGAACCATTACTAATACTAGCTTCAACCATTCCTAGCAAAGAGTTCTTAAATCTTTTATTTCTACAATCTCTTAAACAAGCCAACACAAAAATATTTAAATTTTTTCAAGTTAAAGATCGAATAGCAACTTGAACCAAACCAAAATAGAAATAATGATATCGAGGTTTTGCTTCTATATGATTGATTTCTTTTTCAGAAAGATGCAATGTTTCATGCGCGGAGCTAATAGGAAGAGTTTTTCCCTATAGTTTTAATATAATAATAATCAGATCGTAAAGAAAATACACCTATATGATATATGAATTTTTTGTACGGATAATCCGTTTTTATTCGAAAATACATAAATATACCCGCGACAACATTTTTTACAAAAATAATCTCCAATCGCCACCCCATTGGCGGCTGCGCCTTTCGCCCAACCGGAGGCGACATTTAGGAATCGTATACCGTTGGGCGACTTCTTCAATCGCTTTACGGTTGGCGGCTACAATTGCGATGCGCCAGCGCTGAGCGACTGAATTGCGATCGCCCAACCGTAGGGCGATCGCAATTATGCCGCCCATTACCCCGGGCACATTCCTCGTTACTGCGCAGAATCGTTATTCCTCATTACGCCGAGAGAAGAGAGGAGGAAGAGGAAGAAAAGAAGAGGAGAAGAGAGGGAGGAGAGGAGGAGAGAAGAGAAGGAGAGGAGGTGAGGAGGAAGAAGAAGTGAAGCTATTCCATCGATTTGGATCCGGTATTTTTGTAATTATGTTGTATTTACTGATCTTCAACTCCCATGTTATTTGACATGTCGTAAATTTCAATCATACATCTAGGCATACATCATTAATGGCGATACTACATTGAGAGTGTATTATGGTGTTGGAATGATTCGTGAAGGTCCGTGGTGTGGATTTGGCGATTTTCCATAAGTCACTCTCGTACTTCGGATGGCGAGAATGCTCGAATGCGGATGTGCGGCATTGGTGACCGAGTTTTCATTGGACCCGAGGTGTGCGGCGTCGTTGTGCAAGGGCTTTGGAGCGGTCTTCCGCGACATCGGATGGGAGTTGAAGACATTGGTGCGCTCTGCCGTGGAAGGGCTTTGTGCAAGGGTGCCGCGCAGTGGATACGAGTGTGTCTGCTTGTGCAACCGTGCTCACTACAAGCGGTGCGCAAGCTCGTGCGTCGCCTATGCTTCGAGAGGTGCTAGCACCTCGGGCGGGCACTGCGTCGGTGGAGCTGATGAAGTTGCTCGTGATGAAGGCGATGCGGTACGAGAGGAGAGTTAAGGCCGTCAAGCTATAGAGAGGAATCGGGCAAGCCGATGCGGTACATGGAGGAGAGTTACATTTGTCAAGCTATAGAGAGGAAGCTGGGCAAGGCGATGAAGGAGAGCATAATGAGTATATCGTGCATCGGATGGAATCGATGACCGAGGGCATGGGATGAAGAGCAAGCTGTAGAGGGCGGCGAGGAGGGCGATTCCGATGATGAAGAAGTTCCTATCCCCGAAGAATGGAACCAGTATAATGCGGAGGGTGTTTCCGCACATGATGAGCATGAATCGCCATGGGAGTATCATCAAACAGAGGTTCGGGTGCATGCTATGTTTGCCGACAAGGAAGCGCTGCAGGATGCCATCAAACTTTGGGCCCTTTCAATGCAACGGACATTTCGCGTCGTCAAATCAAGCCAGGAGCAGTACACTGTGAAGTGCGAGCAGACTGGTTGTCCTTTTAGGGTGCACACGTGACCCAAGTATGAGACTCACTGGATTGTGTCCAAGGTGGAGCCGCTCCCGCATTCTAAACACGGTCTTGGCGAGGCATCGTAACCTTACGTCGGTTATAGCCAATTTGATGTATGGGGAGATAGTGGAGAAGAAAGATGTTGCGGCCACACATATTATGCTAGCTATTGAGAATAAATTCAAGTATAAGATTAGCTACGCGGCGTGGCGTGCCAAGCAAAAGGCGTTGGAAAACGTTTTGGCACTTTCGAGCGGCGTCGATAACCTTCCTCGTATGCTTAAGGTGTTGCAACAAAGGAACCGGGCATGTACATCGCGGTGCACGACAAGCCGTCCATAAGTCCACGGGATTTGCGGTGTTGCGAGCATTCTTTGCATTTGGTGCTAGCATTGAAGCATTGGACACATGCTGCGATTATCTCAATAGATGGGACCTTCTTGTGAGCAAATACAAAGGGCGCTCGGCGGCCATAGGCGTTGGCGGTAACAATCAAATATTGCGGCCATTGCATTTGTGGAGAGTGAGAATTATGAGAGTGGTGTGGTTTCTCGGACATGTGAGGGGTGGAGTTGTAGGCACCCGTCTGGTGTGTGCATAATCCATGATCGCCACGCCGGTATTATGAAAGCGATCTGAAAACTTCAAGAAGACCACGAGAGACCTTTTTGGCGGACATGAGAAACCGGTGGTGCGATGCGTCACTTAGGGGCAAACTTTTTCAAGCAATTCCGAAACAATCTTTGATGAAGCTATTCAAGAGGTGGCTAAGCGAGAACCAGCAGAGAAAATTTGATGCTTTATGGGGTTGTTGGATGAGCACACCGGGAAGAACGTCGACGAGAGGAGCAAGGGCGGTCACTCTGGGAGGCACAACCGCAATGCTTGCCCGACAATCGATGAGTCTAACCCAAGTGGTTCAAGAAGGAGGAGCGCGCGAAACATCAAGTGCTTCTCGCGATGGATCGAGGAACCATTGGAGAAGTGGTCATTTGTTGCCACGACACGGATGGCGCAAGGTGCGGAATAATGACAACTAACCTTGCCGAGGTGTACAATTGGGTTCTCGAGGTCTCCGTTCTCAGCCCCTTGTCGCCATCGTGGAAGGTGTTCTTCACGGCACAATCCGCTACGCCGAGGAGAGGCACGCGAGTGCCTCGCTTCATGCGACCAATCCGGAGCCACGTGATTCGTCAAAAATTACTGCGTACATGGAGACGAAGGCACAGAAGGTCAATTGCACACGTGCATGTCATGGGCAACAGGAGCATCGTTTGAGGTGATACTTCGTGTGAGCGGATTTGGGACATCTCGTTCACTTATTACTCACGAGGTATGTCTTGAGATCATGCAAGCGAACCTAGCTGCACATGCAACAAGCTTAAGTTGTTACACAAGCCATGCTCTCATGTCCTCATTGCATGCGCAGCGGTGGGCATGGATCCTTCCAACTTCATGTCCGAGTACTTTTTCAAGGAGAGAATCCGCAAGCTTGGTGTGGGGAGCTCCGGGGTTGAGCGGTGGGAAACTTCACCACTTTGGACATTTCAGCGAGGACTTGGGTTCGGATATTAACATCTTGAAGGGTGGGAAGGGTCGCGGCGAGAGCAGCGTATTAGAAACGACATGGGCGAATCACAAGCTGGAACCTCGGTGCACGTTGTGGGCGATGCGGTCGGGAGGGCACCACACTAGACGATCGACCATCAAGCGTCGGGAGGAAGAGCTTCAAGCTCGTGAGGCGCTCTCAAGACCAAGAGTGACGGGAAGAAGGATGCGCGGAGCCATCTTGGGCGCGACAAAAGGGCAAACAACCACGCTACACCCAGTAGACAAAATGTAATATTTCCTAAGGCATGTTACGACTAGCGGTGGAGTTCGAACATTACAACTCTGAGTTCCACACATGCCATGGTCACATCACTTACCACTTTATGTATCAACCGTTCTACGGTCAATCGTGCCTAATAAAATTTACCAAAATTTTTTGCATCTACAACTTACATTGAACATCAACTTCTATTACAAATTTATCTTATTTTTACATGATTTATAACTACAAAATTGACAAAACATACAAAATTCACGCGGATTGCAAACCCTTAAAACATACCAATGTATATATCAAACGTTCTCTGATCAATTGTACTTAAAAATTCCTCAAAATTTTAAATGCACCTACAACATACAATAAACATAAACTTTTATTACAACTATACCATATTTTTCCAGTTTAAAACTACAAAATTGATAAAACTCTAAAAATTCACGGATCGAGTAAAGTCGCCCATCCATTGGGCGATTGCAATTGCGATCGCTCAGCAGATGGCGGCTGCAATTGCGATCGCAACCAAAAAGCGATTGAAGAAGTCGCCCAACGGTACAATTCCTAAATGTCGCCTCCGGTTGGGCGAAAGCGTGATCGCCCAATGGGGTGGCGACTGGAGATTATTTTTGTAAAAAATGTTGTCGCGGGTATATTTATGTATTTTCGAATAAAAAACGGATTATCCGTACAAAAAATTCTATGATATATATCCTTAATATTTACTTTAGGTACTTTCTAATTTGCAATACTTTTCTTGACATCCTCAAAACAAACAGGAGAAATATTCTTAACTGACATTGTTTTGATAGACCTACCGTTACTGCAAGAAGTTACTGGACGATCAGTTACACCACGAGACCTAACTAACCAAGACATCTTATACGAAGATAAATGAGGTTAGATAGGTAGTTTTTCAGTCAACGGTAAGGAAAATGCCACTATAAAGATCAACCTATCGGATATGTGGCTCATAGATAGTGGCAGGGTGAATCCTTAATTATGTAAACCTATACCCCTAACAAGCATACCCAGTCAATGATTTGCGCCATTTATTACACCACTTTGCGATTTATCAGGCAATACGATTTCGGGCTAACCCACTAGAGGCTTCGGAACCTACGTGTCTCGGCTTACCACCACACTTCTACAATATACAAGGGCGGTACAATCACACCGTAATTACAACGACATCCATGCACCCGCCAGCGTCATCGATCTTTCCCACCTTGCCATCTCCTCTCTTTTTCCCCCTCCGTATCTGGCGGTACGTATGCCTACTTCGCTGGATTGCGCAATCGGCAGTGTCCGCCAAAACTTGCTGTGCCCAGAGAAAAGAAGGTTGTTTCAGTTCTGTTTCTGAACATCCACTGTGTCGATCACATCCAGCTCCTTGATCCTGTCGATGTCGAAGTGGTCGACGGGTGCCACAGCGGGGGACCTCCTCGTCAGGGGGAAGAGCTTGCCGCTCTCCCGCAGCGGAGAATGGTTGCTGCTCTTGCTCAGCCTGTCGTCCTTGTTCAACGCCGACTTATTGCAGGTCGAGAGCTCCTGGCTCTTGCTCTTCCCGGGAGAGCGTCGCCTCGTGTACACGTCCTGCAGCATCTCCCGGTCTTCTCTGGTGAGCACGGCCGTTGAGCTCCAGGACCTCGCCGAGACCGGCGAGGCACCGTGCCTCGGCTGCACTGGAGAACGGACAGGGGATCTGCTTGGTGACCGTGACCTGCCTCCTCCCGGGTTTGGCCTGCTGTAGCTGATGAGGCAGTGGAGCCACACCACCAGGTCCAGTATGCATGCTTCCGTCTTCTCTTTGTCTGCATGGTAGAGAGTCTCGATCTCGAGCACGTCGGGCTGGCCAGGTGCCTTCCCTATCAGATCATTCCTGCGTAAATTTGTCAGCTAAAGATAAGAATTCTTGCATTTGTTAGCTACAAGATGAACAGAAGATGAGTCTCTAACCCTGTGTTCGCCCACTCGCCGACCCATCCAAATCCATGGTGTGCCCTGATATAGCATGCAAGCAGGAATGAATGGTCTGATTGAATCTATTCTGTGCAGTTCAACAATCAAAATTTTAGTACCTGGCCGTATTGTTAGCAACTGGGACAATCCATTGCAATGTTTTCTCCATTGAAGATCTTATTCGAATGATCGGAACCTACCACAGAAAAGTACAACTTTAGAAAATGAACTCCAGGATGGAGGGTTTCCAATGTACTCTATGGAGCGATATTGTTAAGAAATACCTCTTGAGTTTCTGAGCAGGTTTGTAATCTTGTTCTAAGAGCAGACTTGACATTTGGAGGCAGTCCTTGATAGAGCGCATCTCTTGTACTTTGTGGAGGAACAGAGCTTCGGGAAACCTTAATTAGTTAACCAAAATCAGTCAGTGAACAGTCCCGAGACTGTTCGACAAATAATTTACTTGGAGATAAGACATTTCACTGAAAGTATGAGCCACATGGTGTTCATTATTAGCATCATAAGATATTTTAACTCCACAATAATATTTTTTTCAGCACAACCTTATGATGGCCATAAAAACAACAGTTACAAAAGAAACCTTTGCAGTTTCTAAACAGCATAGCAACCTAACCAGCTTTTCGAACCATGCTCTGTCATGGACTCATGCCATTGACCCATAGGGCCATAACTTGGGGCAATAGAGAGCATACTTAAGCTTCTAGTTTCAACATAACCCATCTATTAAATCATATGGAAAAACAAATATAGTTCACACAAAGTAGAGAACTTCAGATCACGTAACATTTATTTTTAACATGACGTATTCAATATAGATGGTATAGTAGCAACTTCCAGAGGAGAAGCAAAAGATAGCTTGTCGGAGAGAGGTCGGACGGCGATAACTTGAAGTAGAACAGCGCTTAGACGAAAGAGGCACCATTGAGGGAAAAGTAGATCTAGAATAGATCGTCAAGGGAACAACTATAACTAGACTTTAGGAACTAAAGATTTGTTTATTCATTTTTACTTGCTTCATAATGGATACATGATATCTCTTTTATAAGAACGACCCGATTTGATTCCTAAGAAATAATCTATAAGAAAATTTATCTCTAACAATCCAACTTAGTAAGAATTTGCCTAACTAATAGATAATACTAAATACTTAATAAATAGATTCCTAAATAACAAACTATACCTAATACACGCAGTGCTACAATAAACACGTGAACAGTGCGCGCGGTTGCTATAGTAACCGCGCGCGTAACATTACACCCCTCCTGGTGAAACAGCTCATCCTTGAGCTATAACATATAGCGATAAACTCCTCCGATGGGGGTGGGTGAATCTGTTGGTGCATGATCTTCAACATCATCGTTATCTGCTCCATTGGGTTGTCTAGTAGAGATAACTCGCAGCAGAAGTCATGCTGTTGATTCTGATACCAATTACTGTGAACTAGCACAACAAAGAGGTAATCATCTATTGGAGAGAAGTCGGACGGCGACGATTTGAAGTAGAATGGCGCTTAGACGAAAGAGGGTACGATCGATGGAGGAATAGATTTAGAATAGCTGGTCAAGGAAACGACCACAGCTAGACTTTAGGGACTAAAGACTTGTTTATTCATATTTGCTTGCTTTATAATGGATACATGATATCCCTTTTATAGGTACAACCCGATTTGACTCTTAAGGAATAATCTATAAGAAAATTTATCTGTAACAACCCAATCTAATAAGAACTTGTCTAACTAGTAGGTACTACTAAACATCTAATAGATAGATTCCTAAATAACAAACCATGCCAACTACATGCAATGCTACAGTAAACACATGAACAATGCACACTGTTGCTACAGTAAACCGCTACGGTACCGTGTGAATAGTGCACGCAGTTGCTACAGTAGCCACACGCGTAACATTACACTCCTCCCGATGAAACAGCTCATCCTCGAGCTATAACATAGGGCGACAAATTCCTCCGATGGTTGGTGCATAATCTTCAACATCATCGTTATTTGCTCTATTAGGTTGTCTAGTAAAGATAACTCGGCATCAAAAGCTATGGTGTTAGATCTGATACCAATAATTGTGAACTAGCACAACAAATGAGTAATCATCCGTCGAAAAGAGGTCGGACGGCGACAACTTGAAGTAGAGCGACGTTTAGACAAATGAGGGCACCGGTTGATGGAGAAATAGATCTAGAATAGCTGGTCAAGGGAACGACTACAGCTGGACTTTAGGAACTAAAGACTTGTTTATTCATCTTTACTTGCTTCATAATGAATACATGATATCCCTTTTATGGGGGCGATCCGACTTGACTCGTAAGAAATAATCTATAAGAAAACTTATCTCTAATAATCTAATCTAATAAGAACTTGACTAACTAATAGATAATACTAAACACCTAATAGATAGATTCATAAATAACAAATCATGCTTAATCCGCGTAGTGATACAGTAAACAAAGGAACAGTACATGTTGCTACAGTACCATATGAACAGTGCGCGTGTGCTACAGTAGCTGCACGCGTAATAAATAACCTGAAGAAACTTACAATATTGTCGATCTGTGAAATGATATTTGCATAGTGCAGCGAGAGGCCAGCCGACCCTAACGTCTGATGGCTCTCTGAAGATTCATTCGATTGTACAACTCTATCTACAAGAATAATAAGAAAGGAAACATGTCCATAATAATCAGGTTGTAACCATGATGAATTGATGAATCATAAGAGTGGGCAACTAGGCATACCATAAGACCCAAAAGCATCTCGAATCTCAACATGTAAGAAGTGGACAATATCTACAAGCTTCTCCATGACCTATAATCAGGGAAAAATTGCATGATTCAAATTACCCATTAAACTCGGATGACTGGAAAGTTGTCATTGTCTACATGCTTCATCTTATGCAAAAAAGATACAGTACAAATTACTTACATCTTCGAGTATCTTAAACCAAAGAGACTTTTTCTTCAAGTTCTGTACATGCTTCCTTTGGCTCTTCAATTCTTGCCTTATAATCTGTACAGTGTCCCCTGCTCATTCATTGCACTCAATCATGAGTTCTATGGGGAAAAGACTGCTGGCTTGGTTGTGAAATAGCATCCCAAGCTACAAGGGTGGGAGATATGGATGATAATAGATATACCTCTTTCAAATACAACTGATTTTTTCTCTTCCTCCAATTTTCGGCGATAATCTTGCTCGAATCTATCTAAAGCGTGCAATTCATGGTAGAGATCCTATGAGCCAAAAACAATGAAATTGCAACTGAATCAGGAAAAGCTAGAATGAATAGTTAGACAGAGGGCGAGGGGATGAAAAATGCATAGCAAACAGAATGCATGATTGATGGAAACATTCAGCAATATCACCATATTTAGTATTCTATTCAGTCCAACTACTAAAGACATAGTTTTTTATAGGCTACTAAAGACATATTTATACTAATTTTGTCTCTGAGTAATTAATAAAGCTCTCTTTCTCTCGCCAAAAAAAAAGACATATTTATACTCACAGCTGTGTGTCGAACCAGGGTCATCAATTGTTGCATCTCTGCTTTTGCTATTTCTTTTAAGTCTGGTTGGGGTGAAATTTCTGACTCTAGCCTGGAAACAAACGCAAGAACAAAACTGAGTTCATCATACCCTGATATCAATTATTAAGGTATGTAAACAGAGATAACCTACTTGGAAAAATAGCGATCTAGGTTGTGCCACTGAGGATCTTTGCAACGGTTACCAAATCTGATCACCTCTCGTGAAAATACTCTCAGCTCTTGCCTGCGAAGAGGCAACCAGAATGTGAAATTTTCATTTTCTTTTGGAGCATGGAATTAAGTTAGAGCAACCACATCAGCACATCTGCTAAACTATGACACAAAATCCACAAATATCGATGCATCTGTTTCAAACCTCTTGTCAGCTGCAGCAATCCTCATCAACTCATCCATGTCGCTAGAAACTAGACGCTGTACACCTTCTGACCGGAGGACAGTCTCCTTCAAATATTTCAGGTTCTCTTTGGACAAAGACTGCATGAGGCTCATGCCCTTCACTATTGTGTTTGCAACCTCGAATGCAAGAATTGAAACTTTGTTTCCCTTTGTTGCCGCCCCTGACACAAACCCGCCTCCGGGGCTCAGACTTGACATGCTGCTGCTTAGTGTATCTAGAACCTCCACTGCTTTCCCAAGTCCAGAGGTGCTCGCTCTACCAAATACTGAGCCTTTGTCTGAAACCTGCAAAAGGAGGAAAACATAATGCAAGCTGGTGAAACAAGCTTCTTCAGAACTACAAAAATCATAGCTTAATAACATTGTATCTATGAAAATCATGCCATGACTGCCAACGAAAAACATGCTACACTGTAAGAGTACAATGCAATACAACTTCTAGTCTCACCTAGACGATCCAGTCAAGCTTAATAATGCACAATTACACAAGCTACTTCATTTATCATCTCATCTGAAGAGCAATGCTTCCAGCGCATGAACAATGGAAATTTTAAGACTTGCCTTGCTCGCAGCGGCCTTGCCGGAGGTGCTTGGCCTGGACTTGCCGGCCTTCTGCTTCTCCGACGGGGCACGGGCCAAATGCGACTTCTTGGAAGCCGAGCGGCGAGCCTGGCCGCTGGTGGACGGCCGGGAGCCCTTCTCGGAGAAGCAGAACGACTGATCGCTCAACCGATCGGGCTCCACCGCCTCCTCGACCGGCGCGGTCCTGTTCTTGCCCTGCACCTTGCCGACGCCCGGGAAGGCCTTGAACTCCTGCTCCACCACGAACCCCATGGCCCGGAACGAGAGCTCGGTCGGCGACCTGTCCCCGGGAATCCCCGCCGAGCACACGCCGCCCATGGCATCCAACGGCAACAATGCACCAACAAGTCAAATTGCTCGAGCCGAACACCTGCAAGATGCAAAATTGACAGAAAATCCGCTCAATTCCAACACCTGCAAGATGAATGCAAAAGTAAATATACGCCGCGCGCGAAGATCAAACCAGACAGACCCCACGCAAGTCTTGGCGTTGACGAGGCGGCAGAGACGACAACCAACAGACGCAAGAGAAGACCAGCAAGCAACCAACCAAGGGAAGGAGGCGTCCTGTTCAGCACCAAACGAGGGAAGACGAGCAACTACCCGACCCGTTTGAGTACCGATCGAGGGGAAGGAGACAAGACCGCCAAACGCCGCGAAAATTCTCCCGCCGGTCGGTCAAGAAAGCCGGCGCCGGAGAGGGATAGAGGGGAATAAAAGATTAGATCTTTGACGCGACCCAACCGCACGAGAAACCGCACCAAACAGCACGAGGCGAGGAGCGAGCGACGCGACGACGCAGAGCAACAACAAGAGCACGACCCGCGGCGCGGAGACAGCCACCTCCCACCCGCGGCGTGACGGCGGTGGAAGGACGGACGACGGGGGTAGGAATCCTGTGCTTTTCGGTGGTTATCCCGATGTGGATTTGATCGGAGAAATGCCTGCGCCTGTGTTTGTTTGCTTTCTTTTTAGGTTATTGTTTAAAGAAAAGAAAAGGAGGGGAGCAAAGTCCACGGTTGGGAGGGGTTTATTAAATGTACGGCCTGTCAGCCACCACAGCACTGACTTTTGGTGCGGGTTTGACTTTGCGCGCTTTGTCGACTATCCTATTGGTTCAGGTACCGGCTTTTACATGTGGGTCTATTCTTTTTAGTGTGTGTTTAATAATTTTTATTTGTATTTTTTAAAATGTTAGGGTGTAGACGATGCACACGTTATTAAAATCAAAAGCTATTTAAAAAAGAATTAAAATTCATTCTATTATTTTAATTTTTTAAAAAAATCAAAAGTTTAAAAAAATAGAGACCTTGTCAACAATCCGTCGGAGCTCTCTCTCCCTCTCTTGCACTTAACATTTGATAGACCTGTGATAAATTAGGACAAAGATTTTTGGTTTATCACATGCATATAAAATAGGTTCTTTTATGCAATATGTCGTGAAATTAATCGTATGCATTAGATCACGGATTAACGGAACAGATGTTAACTAAACTCCCGCTACGTATCTCGCAAAAAACTAATAACAGAAGTGTACGTAGAGGTTGCCATGACGCGCCACATAACACACATGTCCGCTATTTTAGCTCCGATGTGCTCAGTTTCTCCTTGCGCTGACGTGGCGTTAGCTATTTCTTTCCATTCATTCGTCACCTCCTCCGTAGTCAATGCTGCTTCAAATCACTCGCCTCTTTTTCCCCTCTTGACCCGCTCTTTGTAGGTAGACTATCTTAGGCTCTGTTAAATAGTTTCTGATTTTTCGTATTTAGCTTTAAAACAGTTTAAAACGTATTGACTTTTTAATGTATCTTTTTCTTTTTTATCCCTATCGAGATATAACAGTACTTTTCTTATTTTTTAATTAAATACTTTAGAAAAGTAACAATAGTTACCATGCTATTTTAGACAAAAAAACAAAAAAATAAAGATATAAGAAAAAGTCGAATTGAATGGGAGTTAAGAGTAGTTCTCTTGGATTTTATTTTACGCAACAGGTAGTCCAAAATTTTAGAGCTAACCTAAGGCTTGGTTTTTTTAGTAGGAATGGAATGGAGATGCATTAAGGACTGTTGAGGAACCGTCACTAGCGAGTCCAGGCCGATCGATTCCTCTGCTATGCAAAAGATAGATCAATCACAGAGCAATACTAATAGTAGATTGAAACATAGAGATAGGGGAGAACTCCTGATCTTTCTTTATTGCTTTCTCTTTCTCATGCGTGTACAAAATAGCCAATAGCACTCCCTATTTATAGCTTGGTGATGAGGTGTTCACCATGGGCCAAGACTTCAAACTCAGACCTAGATTTCCTAACACCCCCCTTGGCACTCATCCGATACATTCATGCATCATCAAAACTCCATAAAAACCCAGTGGAAAAAATCTGGAGAGAGTACATGATACATGTTATGCTACGTTACACGAATTACCTCATTAAAAATCTTGGCTGAGAAATTTCAGGAAAACTTGTCAGGGGAAAAAGAGTACAATGCACCTAATTTCATTTAATCTTCATGATTCATTATTTAGGTACTCGATCTTCGTAATCAAGTTTTAATAACAAGCTTGAGAGAAATCTCTCCATGAATTCTACACTTCTCTAAGTCTCGTTATTCCAATTCCTCGTATGCATCTTTCAAAACTAGATGTTGGGAGTGACTTAGTGAATAAATTTGCTAGATTTTCACATGACTTAGTATGCAGTACCTTAATTTCGTCTATCTTTTGCAATTCATGAGCATAGAAAAACTTAGAGTTGTTACGCTTAGTGAGATGACTCTTTACGTAGCCCGTCTGTATTTGTGCAACATAGGCTGCATTATCTTCATAGATAATTGTGTGGAGCTTGCATGATATTCATCGGAGCCAAGCACATTCTCGTGTGGCTTCATATAGCGCTATGATTTTTGAGTAGTTCATTGAAGTCGCTACAAGATTTTACTTAGACGATTTTCATGAAATTGTAGTTCCACCACACAGGAATACATAGCTTATTTGTGACCTTGCGGTATGCTGGTCCGACAGGTACCCTGCATCTGCATAGCCAGTTATATTCAAGTCTTGGTTCTTTCTATAGAACAACCCAATGTCCTTACTTCCTTGGAAGTATCGGAAAATGTCATTTATTCCCTGTCAATGCCTTTTGGTAAGTTCTGCACCATGCCTTGCTAATAGATTTATGGCAAATGCAATGTCTGGTCTAGTGCAATTTGCTAAATACATTAGTGCTCATACTACACTTAAGTATGAGAATTCCGGTCATAAGACTTCCTCCCCCTCTTTCCTAGGCTAGTACAGATCCTTATCTTGCTGTAAAGATCCCCCGATCATCAGTACTTTCGATGGGTATGTCTTCTCAAAGCCTAACCTTTCTAACACTTTCTGGGTGTAGACTGACTGATGTACTAATATTCCTTCAGGGACATGCTCGAGCTGCAAGCCTAAGTAATATTTGCTTTTACCCAAATCTTTCATTTCAAATTTTAACTCCAAGTAAGAACTTGCTTCTTTTATGTCTTCCATGGTCTTGATGATATTCAGATCATCTATATATACTGAGATTATACAAAATCTATTCTGGGATTGTCGTATAAACAAACAGAGACAATCTTCATTATTTGTATAGCCTTTCTTGTATAAAAAGTTGCTTAAGCCATTATACCATATATCATGTCTGATTGCTTAAATCTGTAAAGTGATTTCCTGAGTTTCACACTGTACAGATTTTTATTTGCTCTGTCTTGGTTAGGGACATGGATACATTCAGGTACCTTCATATAAATTTCCGAATCTAAGTTTTCATAAAGGTATGCAGTTACCATATCCATCAATTTATTTCTAAATTCAGGTTTACTGCCATTGAGATTAAGTATCTCAAGGTAATGCCACTCATGATCGAGGAATAGGTTTCTTCATAATCAATTCCTGGACATTAAGTGAAACCTTGTGCAACAAGCCTTACTTTATATCCTATAACTTTATTTCTTTCATTTCTGTTTCGAGCAAATACCCATTTGTGCCCTACAGGGTGCACATTGGGAGGTGTGCAGCTTACAGGCTCAAACACCTCTCTTTTGTTCAGAGATAATAATTCAGTTTCAATTGCCTTTTCCAATCTTCTCAATTTGATCTTTTCTTACATTCAGCGAGCGATGTGGGCTCTAGATCAAGATCGATGATTGTAGCAATTTTTTTCAAAAATAGATATCAACATTGGTTGTTGTCCTATTCATAGATTCTCCCATGTGCACATAGTTTATAGTTATTTCATCATGAGTTAATTCTTCTTGTGCTTCTACTTGCTCACCGCTCCTTCCAGCTATGGCGATAAGTCCCTTTAGTTTTTCAGTTCCAATGTGTGCGCACACATCCATGCTGATTTCTCCCTCCATGGGAATGTTCAAATCTAGTATGCCCTTTTTCTGAAGGTGTCATACTAGTGCCAGGTCTCAACTGGCTCCCCTTCTGGTTCTGGGAAACTTCAGTGATTGGTTGTGTCAAGTCCTTTTTTATCCTTTTTCACAGGACGTCCCCGGTTACTTAGGCTTCGAGGGACCAGAGTTCTCGTCCTTTTATTTTGAAGTCTTTGGACGAGATTAGGGATACCTTCAACTTTCTTTGGTGCATTGCATGCAGGCACATGTGACTTGTTCACGCTCTTTAAATCACTAAAGTGGTCAGACAGTTGGTTTGCTAATGCTTGCAAATCAATGATCTTTTGGACTTCTCTATTTGTTTCACTAGTGCGTAGGTCATGTGCATGGATTCCCGTGGCTTGCTACGTAATTTCCCGATATTTTTCATCAAGGGGTTGATTTCCTCCCCCTAATGTTGAGAAACTATCCTTATCAAATATGCAATCAATAAAACGGACAGTATGCAAATCTCCTGCATGGATTCTAAATACTTGATTATAGATGTTGTCGTATAACCAACGTATATCCTAGTCTTTCGGAGAGGACCCATTGCAGTATGCTGTGGAGGGTGTATAGATACATAAACCTTGCATCCATACCTCTGGAATGAGAAATTATCGGCGCTGACCCTTGCGTTAGTTGCACAGGTGAACAGATGTTGTAGGTCGATGGTCTAAAGTTGATGAGAGTTGTTGCATGTAGGACTGCATGTCCCCAACATGTAGTTGGTAAATTATAATTCTGCAAAAGTGGTCGGACAATAAATTTAATTCCCTTGATTAATGCCTTTACTAGTCCATTTTGCGTGTGGACATGAGATACAGAATGCTCAACTGTAATTCCCATTGCCATGCAATAATCATCAAATGCCTTTGAAGTAAATTCTCCAGCATTGTCCATTCTGATGAACTTTATGTGATGATCAGGGTAAATATTTGTAATGCGAATTATTTGCGAGATCAGGTTTGCGAAAGCATGGTTTCTCGTAGATAATAAACATACGTGGGACCATTTCGAGGAAGTATCGATGAGCACCATGACATATTTAAATGGCCCTGATAGTGGCTGTATGGGATTACATTCTTTGGATGAGCTCCAGGAATACAGAGACTTCATCCTTCACTTTCAGAGTAGAAGGTCTAGTAATTAATTTTTAGTGGCACATGCAGGGCACACAAAATCTTCGTGATTCAGAAAATTCTTTACATTAATATTATGTCTCTGTGAATTGTTAATTATATTTCTCATCATCCTAAGATCTGGGTGGTCTAATCTATCATGCTAGAGACAGAAGAGTTTAGAGCTTTTAAATATTGTTTTCAGGGTAATATAGGCTGCAAGTGCCTTGATATTAGTGTAATATAGCCCAGTTTCTAATAAGGAAGTTTTCTAATACCCTTTTTTCATTTGCTTCACGCTTCGTAATGAGCATGTATTGCTTACCATACTCTTCTTCAGTCTCAACATGGAAACCATTAGCACAATATCCTTGAAACTTAAAAGAGTTCTAGTCGATTCTGGGTACAATAAGGCTTCTTGGATGATCAAAATTTTGCCCATTAGGTGTATAATTGTGGTTTTTCCTAAACCTATTATATAAGCATCGCTACTGGCGATTGTTGTAAGACTGCCAGCATTCTTACTAATTGACATTAGAACACGTGTGGCGCCATATGGAGGAAGTATTTTATTAATATGTAGTAGAAGGCAATCAACACATAAATAAAATACTTCAATGTCAGAACATATCATGCCATGATAAACTAAATAAATGAATAAGTTATTCAATATCATCCAACTATCACGAGAAAATAAAATTGTTTGAGTACTATCCATACTAAATCCAACTTATTCCTTCCACACATAAAATAAATGACAATTAAAGTCTAAATGCATTCTGTGCATTAGACTAAATCTGTTAAGAAGTTAGAGACTTCGTGTGCTATCTTTTCGGGGGTGATATGCTCTTCTAAAGAAATCATGGCGGCAGTAATTACAATGTCAAAAGGGGGTGCTGCTGCCGGAATGCAGTCAACCTCCATTTGCGTAGGCAGCTGCTCAGAACTTTCTCCCTCAACAGAAGCAAAGTGAGTTTCATACTGCCCTTTGTCATCCTTTTTCTTCTGAGCTTAGAAGGCATCGATGACATGCTGCGGCTCTTTACATATCCGCGACCACTGCCCCCGCTTGCCACAATTGAAGCAGGATTAGTCATGCTGACCATAGGGCTTGCCGTCCCGCTTTGACTTGCTTGCCTTATTATCACGTGGAGCATCCGACTTGCCTTTTTGGACTGCGGCCTTACCCTTCCTTCCCCTTTTCTTCATTATGGGCTTTCTTACCTTGTAGCTCCCGGCGTTGGCTTCACGGCTAGCAGAGCTTCCAGGTGGCTGTGTGACATAGTTCTTACGGAGAACTTCATCCTGAGTCTCTGCAACCTGCATCATAGCGATCAATTCAGCATACTCCTTGTAGCCGTCTTGACGATAGTTGTGTGCAGACTGTACTACATTGGGGTTGAAGGTGGATAGGGTTTTCTCAATCTTCTGCTCATCTGTGATCTGCTTGTCACAAAGTTGAAGACTGGAACAAATTCTGTGCATAGCAGAATTGTACTTCCCGACCGTTTTGAAATTAGAAAATCTGAGTCGGATCCATTCCTGTTTCACCTGAGGAAGAATAGTGCACTTTAGCTTCTTGAGTGCAATCCACAAAGCTATCGCACTCTTCTCTGCCATGTACTCATTCTTGAGAGTGAGATAGATGTGGTGCATGAGGAAATAAAGTGCCTGATCATTTTCCTCAGGGGTGGTTTTGGCATCCTACGGTGCACCAATCCTAACGGCAGCGTGGAGCTTCTTGGCTACAAGTACTATCTCGATATCAGAAGCCCAATTCAAATAGTTTTGCCCGTACTGGGCCAGCTCCTCGGACTCCCGGTTCGTGATGCCTACCATCTACATGTGCATGAAAGGAATAAATAAACTTACTGTCGGTAAACATGCATAAAATAAGTTTACTACAGGTAAATAAATTGGATAATGGTACAAAAGATTTTGTAATGTTCCAGAATTTCCTATGCATTTTTTTATAAATTTTACTATTAATTTCGGTGATTAAAGACAATTTAAATAATTATGATTAATCAAAACAGTAAATAAATACATAAAACATAGAAAATAATAATGGCAGTACTAAACATGCTTCAAATGCTAAAAATAATTCAAAATTTGAATTTTTGAAACCCTTTTATGCTGGAATATGAATTTTTAGTGAATTCTACAATTTTCGATGGATTTTACTCAAAATTTCAATTCTGAGAAAACGTTTTGCGTGATTTCCTAATTTATCGAGGTCCTGTATGCGAAATTTAGGACCCGTCTAAAAGTTCTGAGGACCCTTGCACAATTTTCAGAATTTAGGGGGCCTTTTTGTAAAATTTTCGGCGCCGGCCGCCTCCCCCTTTTTCTTTTCTTTTCTTTTGGCCCGCTTGGTCGGCTCAAAAAGGGGGCAACCTGTCTTCAAAAAGGGGTGGGCAGCGTGGGAGCTGAGGTGAGGGGCGGGCACAGGCGGCTGTGTGGGGCCAGCATCGTAGGAGCTGAGGCGGCGGTCGAGCGGCTCCTTCCGTTGCTTTGGCCGGTGGCGGCTTTGGGTTGGTGCGCGTGGGGAGGCCAGCGGCAGCTTCGGGTCGGCCGAGGCAGGATGGCAGCCGTGCGACGGTGGCCGACGGGCCCGTACGTGCTGGATTGTTTTTTTTAATCTACAATGCAATCAACATCTACTCTTTCATGTAATCTACCGATTGATATTGTGCCAGCAACTTCAAGTCTGCTAGCGGTAGATTAGAGCGGATTTGCACCGTAGAAAATAATCTAGAAGCGAAATCTGCAGGATTTAAAGCGATCTAGATGTAGGCAATTCAATCTACTAATGTTTCGATGATTACCTTTCAATTCACCGGAGTGATTCGTGCTGTTAACGTGTTGAGGAACCGTCGCTGGGGAGTCCAGTCCGATCGATTCCTCTGCTTTGCAAAAGACAGATCAATCATAGAGCAATGCAAATAGTTAGGGGTGGAAACTGATCGGATACGATCGAATAGTCTCAAATACGAATACGAATCCATATTTTTAAAGCGAATACGAATATGAATTGAATAATCTCAAATACGGATACGAATATTCTCGAATACGAATACAGATATTTTCGAATATGGATTTTCTCGGATACGAATATCGGATAAAACGGATTCCTAGCGGTTTTGCCAATTTTTCATCGATTTTTGACCGGTTACTTGTTTTAAACCACCTAAATTCAAATTTTGAATCACAAAATTTGTACGAATTTTTCATGGGTTCTAGAAACGGATCGAATATGAATCGAATAGTCTCGAATACGAATATTCTCAAATACGGATACGAATATTCTCGAATACGAACATTTTCGAATACGGATTTTTGCTTACCACATTCGCGTTTTCTCGGATACGAATATCGGATAAAACGAATTATCCGTTACCATTTTCCATCCCAACAAATAGTAGATTGAAACACAGAGATAGGGGAGAACTCCTAGTCCTTCTTTATTGCTTTCTCGTTCTCATGCATGTACAAAATAGCCAATATCACTCTCTATTTATAATCTACTAGTATGATGCCCGTGCGTTGCAACAGAGTCTCAAAAGAAGATGGTATATATAATCAAACGTGACAAAACCGTATTACGAATATTAATTTCATCTCATACACATATATGTATAAGGTCGTAAAGAAATCAAATAGGATACATATATCCACACTTAGTAGTCAACTTTATTTCTTTTGCAACATTAGTACAAATAAAATACTTGAGACATATACATGAGCTAATACATGAAACCAAGGATTGTGATGGGATATATAGTTCAGCACCAAAGGACATGTTTTCATGATCAAATATTGGACATGTGATCATGAAATCACAAATTTTGCCTATGATTATACAACCATTTTAGAAATAGTTTCATTGTCACAAAATAGAACGTGTGTCAGTAGCCAAATGACTCACTCCCTCTAGTCACAAATAAATGTCATTTCAGGATGCGTATAGCCAAGCATTCAAAACTTAAATTATCAATGTAACACCCCAGCCAAACAATGACCTGGAATGCTACCAAACTAGTAACATAACGAGGATAAACTAAATACATCTCACAAAATTTCGGCAGAACCTCTTTTGTTTACTGTCTAAATCAGAGGTTTCAACAAGCATAATTAAAAGAAATGAATAACCTCAAGTAATATAATCAATTCTAAGCGATATTGGCTTAAGATTACTAGAACATTCGTGGTTATGAAATTTAAATAACGAACGGAAGCATCATAAAAGAATTCTAATCCTTTATTACAATTTTAATCCGACAATCGATAATCATCTTCTACTTAAGTAATTCATGCAACCATTATGTAATTTTCTCTCTTTCATCCATTGTGAGTAGAACGTGCAAAGTGCAATAATGCTAATCTTTCCTTTTCCCAATGCATGCCGATCTCATAAAGGTACCTAAAAAAACACAACAACAGCAAGAGTGAGTCCAACGACTCAGCAAATATAATAGATAGTAACAAGAACATTCATGAACATCACTTCACAAAATTCATCCATCAACCATATAAATAAACCGTGAACATTCATGAACATCACTTCACAAATTCATCCATCAACCTCATAAACAAGCCATGCTATGCAAGATGTTCAAAAATCTCTTTATCTCTTCTCTTTCGCATTTTACCGGTGACGCGGAGTGTGCATCCGTCAATGCACACCCATGCCTGTACCATCGCATGCGGGGACCAATTGCCCATACTCCACAAGTATGGGGACCTTTAGCCCGTCATGTCATCAACATGACGGGGACCTCGGCGCTTGGTCATCTCGTGACCAAGACTTCAATAAATCAACATGATGCATATGCGTGAATGTCTCAATAAATAAAACTTGCATCCACAACATCTATGCATCAGAAATACTCATGAACACTTTAAATTGCAATCGACCATAAACAACACCGGTACTTCCTTACCACAATCATGAACACATATACTCATAATATAGATCAAACATCAACAATTCATCAAACATCAACAATCCATCAAACATCAACAATCCACACTATCAATTTTAAACCATCATTATACTTGCCTTAACCGCGAGAAAACTGGGAACGTGCAAAAGGTGCTGCCCCTGGGATCCGTCCTCCACCTGGATAATAATTATAATATTTGCTAAGACAACAGTAGAGGACCTTTGCCCAAATAAAAACAATCACGAACTAGTAAATTCGTCTAACTTGGTTTCAATCCCCAAATCCTACAGGTCATCCTGCCCACTCTGTGGACAGTCAACTTCAAAAATTCATATCTATTAGTACAAGAATCCGAATAGGATGTTCTTAGATTTTCTGGAAATATAATTAAATTATCTAACTAAACCTAGTTGGTGAGCCTCCCTGATTCGGCCATCTTCTACCCGTACCATCCAATTTTCTAAAACATCAATTTCACGTCGGGTTCTCTGGACAGCGCACTAAAATTGCCATAACTTTCACCTCGAGTGTTCGAATCATGATTTCTTGACCTTCCTGGAAATCTAAGACAATTATCTACAACTTTCATAATATGGACATCCTCTGATTCTCCCGTTTTCTAATCGCACAAACCAATCTACCAAAACCTGACAGAAATCTCCCGATCTGCAGAACAGTCCTACAAGAAAAATCATAACTTCTGCTACAAAGGTCCGAATGATGCGTTCTAGCACTTCATAGAAAGATAACGACGTCCTCTACAACTCTCTAGGAGAAGTCCAGATCTCAATCCCCAAGAAACCACCCTAAAACAGCCGTCTAACACAAACTGTCCTAGCAGTCCAGAATACCGACATTGCAACAACTAATAAAAATGCATCTAATTGGGGAACAACAAGGATTACCCTTGATGAACCGATGTAGATTACGATGAACGCCCTACGAACTCCTCATCTTCTCCTTTTCCTCCTTTTTCTCTTCCTCTTCCCTTCCTCCGGATCCAATGGCCTCGCTGCGATTGATTTCCTTCCTCCGCGCGACCGGCAGCGAATGGAGATCTTTTTCACCAGCAATGGAGGAGTGGGGAGGGAGAGGGGCTGCTGGGGGGGGTGCACAAGGGGCAGGGGAGGCGGCTGCACAATGGGCAAGGGGAGGGGGGAGGGCGGCTAGGGTTGGAGGGAGGTGGACGCCTTCCCCTCTGGCCGAAATCCACCTGGGCCAAGGCCCAGGCCCAGGTTGCCAGGAAAATTCAGAAAACCCCCTAAAAACTTGTTATTTTATTTTTTTCCTTTAAGGTTTTCCCCCTCCAATTAAATAATTATTTCTCGATAGACTTTTGAGATATTACAATCAACATCTTTTCACATATTTAGATTCGATATATGAAAATTATATGTATAGATTTATCTTGAAAAGTATTTTATACGACAACTCTAGTGGTATCACATCAAGATTTCCATAAATCTAGTGGTATCATATCAATATATTCTCCCCCAGTTCCATTTTATTGAAAATGGAACCACCAGTTTTTTGCAGCCAGAGGCTTGCTCAGTTTATAGCCCAACTTGCAATTCATGTTAAGACAATAGTATATGCACATTTGTTATTTTTAAAGCAGCCAAACCTGTGCAGAGCTGTCACGATCATGAATAGTAACAAGAAAAATAATGTTTGATAGTTCAAATACACCATATCTTTTCTTTACTTAAAGGACTAACCAATTGCCTTAAATAATATCAAGCTAACACAATCAATTTGAATTCGTGAACAAACACAAGATATAAAACAAAGGACATCTTTTGATTTATTTTTTCTTCCGGACATTGAAGAGTCATTTAGATTTGTTGTTAAGTTGTTGCCTGCCATTACATGTGTACAATCAATGACGGAACCTATGATGGCAACCAACATCACCCGCAAAGAATAGAGGTGGTTAAATAAATAACATAGACCAGGAAGTTTAGTCTGTTATGATCTTCTAGTTCTGTTATCTATATAATACAAAATTATCCAATTCATGTCAATAGAACAGAAGCAAAAGTGATCCTAAAAGATCCAAAAAAACTTCTGGCAACAATAGATCAACAAGAAGCAGAGCACACATACCAATGAAGAATAGGCTATATATCAACTAACATCATGAACTATCTAGTATCTGGAAAAATTTTGGATTAAACTAAGTGATGCCTACGGAAATATACCTATGTCATCACAAACATCATGTTATTTTCATGTTCAGCAAGTTCACATTGTAATAATTTCTTATTAAACCTGGAAACCTGCAGAAGGGATTTGTGTCTGTGTGTGTGTGTTATTTTTTTTTTGCAAAGGAACTCTAAAAGAACAATGAAACATAATTAGCAATTTCTCATATTATTGGCTGAATTACGTGCATAGATTATACATTGACAAAATATGCACAACAGATACAGAGTTGAGCTTATAAAAAAGCTGCAATGTGTTAGTCTGATATTATCATTTGCATAACACTATCCATTACAAATTCTTTAACTTACATTGTTACGTACTAAAGATTCATGGGAAAGTTCTTATCAATGCGTAAAAACAGTACAAGATTCTCAAGAAGCAAAGGCATGATACAGGGCATATGCTAATTAAAGCAGACTGATTGAGCTTTTCTCTCATCACGACAAAGACCTCGCATATGGAATCACACAAAAGCATTCAGGTCATACAAAATTCATTGGGTTATTTTGAGAATTTCAAAAACTTTTTTTAGATGATAATTTCAGAACCTAGAGTTACCTGGAATGCAGAATTGCGGCCACCTTCGAGAACATATCAACAACAGGAGCCTAGTTGAGAGAAGTGAGCAAAGCAAAAAATAATTACCTCAACCCCTCGTCCCAGTTCTTGTACAGCAGAAAGGCCTGAATAATTCTCCAAGATTTGCAAATACTCTGGCAATAATTGAAATGCCTGCAAACATCAGCAAGGTATCATAAGAAAATTACCATAATACTGAAAAAATAGGTGAATAACCACATAGCAAACACAGGTACAGAGGTCATTTAGGTCGAGGAGCAACACCTGTATTCCAAGAGATGATTTATGGGGTCAAAAACTACTACAGTAAGATTATAAAATAAAACAGCTGCTAATGTCTCCCTTGAGTAAAGAAGATAAATTAATGCATTAGAGAAAAATAACAATATTCATGGCCAAAATTTATCTCACCTGAAAGTAATTTTCTTTCTCAATAAAAGTTTCAAATTCCATTTGCATGTCTAGGGCATGACAAAGTTCTGTAAGAATAGGAAGGACATCCTGCATTACACAAAAGCTAAACCTTTTTATTTGTAGATCTTCAATTCTACGTACCTAGAGCCCTCTGGAGGTAGAGAAGAATCTGTTAGGCCCTTGACAGAAGATCCTCTCCTTCTTCTTCTTCTTAAGCCAGTGCTTCTACAGCCCTCATCATTTCCATCCGCTCGGACATTCTGAACCAAGTTCAGAACGTATAGCTTCAATCACCAGAACATCATCACACAGTAAGCGCAGCAGCACGAGTTTCACCATTGCTGGCTGCCTATAGTACTCTGAATTCAACAGCTTTAGGTCTGTAAGCTTCATACCATACCTCAGTTCTGAACCCTGAGTAAGTCGGTGCACGTGTATAGCAGGTATGCAAGAAAAAAAATTAAAAAACATGGTTTAACAAGGTTTCTGTATTGAAGGTGCTGCTTACTTCAGAGAAAATTCTAGAGGTTGGAAATGGTAAAAGCTGAGGCCTATACCTATCGATCAATTCTATAGGATACAATGGGATGCGAAAGACCTCAATCATTTGATGCAAAGCTTAGGGCATCTGTCTGATCCAACCACTAAAGATTGTGACCACAGAGATGCCTTTTTCAACCAACCATCGTATAAATGTTCATATGGGAAAGCTGCAAGATTGATAGGAAAAATATGATTCTGTGCCAGTTGACACTACATACACAGAGCCATGACATTATTATCTATGATATCCAGCATATCTATGTGTTTAAACGTTGAGCTATGTTCAACAACCATGAATGTTATCAACATTGAAGCATCCTAACAGCTAGAAAACATGAAGAAAATAAAGAAGATACTCATAAAGGAAGACAACAATTTATTCACTGAACTGCTGAAGAAATGTGCAATGCTTACCTATCAGGGCTACAACATTTGATGAGAGAACACAAAAACTTAAAGAAAATCCTATATACACAAAAACATTTTATACCATCATTGTAATAAGAAATAACTTGAAGTAGCTTGAAATGACGATGGCCAACAATCTCCAAAAATTATGAACATTCACAAAGTTATTGTTAAATATGTAAGTGAGCTAGGAAAAATATTTCCAGGCACTGTTCAAAGAAAATTTTTAGATTTTTAATTTCAATGCTAATAAAGGCAACTATTTATAAACAGAGACTAAATGAGGTCTAAAAATTCTGAAAAAAATCTTACATGCTCCTAAGATGTCACATAGCTCCTAAAAATTATTATTTTGCATTTTTATACAGTGAATTTGTCAGTTTACAAAATAGCTCAAATAAGTGATTTTGGATTTGAATTTCAAAAATGGATCAAATGGAAGGGTCAAGACATGAATTTTTATATTTGAGTTATACACTATCTTAATGATCCACCAAAAATTTAGTATTTTTGCTAAGCCAACTTGCCCTATGTTTAATTTTTATCACAGGACGAGTTTGAACCGAGGCAAAATCGTCCTTTTCTAGGCCAAACGAAGACTAACCGATGGCAATGGCATATAATTGAATTTTAGTGCAATTCGATGGCATATAATAGAGAGAGTGTTATTCAATGGCATTTTGTAGAAACGGATGCTATTCGGTGACATAAAATAAATTATATCTTTTTTAAGAAAGATAATTTTGTCATGATAATTGAAAATTTCCACCTCACAGGTATTCCAGATATTTAAAATAGGCTGTATAACAGTACCTTGTAAAATCAAGAGATTGTTTGAGGATAAATCGAACTCCCAGGATTAACATGGCCATAAATATGATGTTCCCTAACAATGCATCACCCGAACTCGAAGAACAACAGAACATCAGATTCATTGTTAAGACAATGAGCAGCAGAAATATCGATTATTTGACTTCACAACATTAATAACTCATCGCAATTGAAAATTGTTGAGAACATTTTCTGGAAGAATCTCCATCGACTTTGTTGCCTTTTGAAAAGATATTCGACTTACATAGTTATGAATTTGCTTAAGTTAAATAGATACTTCGAAACGACCCAAATTGAAGTTAAACATTTATAAATAAAATGGATACGTGCGTCAAGAACAATATGCATCAGAATGGACAGATACTGTATTCCCTGCAAACAAGAGCACAATCAGACACATAAGAAAATTGTAACTTTGGACAATTTCTGCATGCTTAGAGCATTAGTACTAAGAGCTAAGAAAAAAAGAAAAATGGGATGCAGAACTTCATAAAAGCTAACTACATCTTAGGATGATTGAAAAGGCAGAATAGCACTCGAGTGCATTTGCATAGTGGGGGTCGGCGCGTGGGGGCGGAAGAGGAGGCGGTGCGGGATGGGGGGAAGGAGATGCGGGGTGGGAGGAAGGAGAAGGAGGCGGTGGGGAGGGAAGGAGGAGGCGCCGCGCGTGGGGCGGAAGAGGAGGCGGTCTGGATGGGGAGAGGAGATGCGAGGTGGGGAGGGGAGGAGGCGGCGGGCGGGGGAGGAAGGAGGAGGCGCGCGCGTGGGGCGGAAGAGGAGGCATAGGGGCCAACAAGGATAGCGGCCATCTCGCCAGCGCCGTTCGACAACCCACCTCCCGCGGCCTCCACCACCACCACACGTCCGCTGCATGGGACTCCTCGCCCCACGCCGCCGCTTCTTAGGCCGCCGCCGAAAGCCTCCCACGGCGGCGCGGCAGAGGCGGCATAGGGGCCAACAAGGATGGCGCCATCTCGCCAGTCGACCTCCTCCGAGTCGCCGTCCTCGTAGAGCACGCGAAGTACCCGCCCGGCGTCGCACGAATCCACGACGCCGGCGAACACCCCGGCCCGAACGCCTTCTTCGCCTCCTCACCAACTCCTCCATCCCGCCGAATTCCTAGGGTTTGGGGGCGAGGGTCGGGCCGCGCGGATCGGAGGGGATTGAGGGGTTTGGGGTGGATCGGCCGGGGATTTGGGGTTCGGTGCGGGGGGGGAGGAGGAGGCGCGGCGAGCAGAGAGAAGGGAAGCGGCGCGCGCGCGAGGTGGGAGGGCGTTGGCGGAGCGGAGGAGTGGGAGGCGGCGGCGGCAGCGCGGGGGCGGAGCGAGGTCTGCGGAGGAATCGAGGGCAGGGCGGAGGGAGGGCTGCGGAATCGAGCGGAGCGGCCCACATGTCGGCAGTTGCGGGAGACAGACCTGTGGAGAATGGACGGACTGCCACCAAGAGAAATTTTTAAGTAGTAGAGATGTGCATGATCCAAATGATTTTGACCTTAGGATCTTCAATGAGTAAGAGAAGAAGGCTTGAGGAGAGATCCAGACCATTCATTTGTATGAAGTTGGATTACTTTGGTACACAAATCTGAGTGGATTTAGATTAGGCATGACTGTGGGGTGGTTGAGGGGGTGAATTTAGTAAAGAAAATTTTGGTGTATTATAGAGTAGGATAGATTGGTAAGATGTCTATCATGGACCAAGATTTTAAGCGCAGACTTAGGTTCCTAAGAGGGCCAACGTGCACATGCAACTTGTGCATTCCCGTGGGGGAAATTAGCGATGTTTGGGCTATTTGAATAATTAATAACGTTTCAAAATGTTCATCTTTGGACTACCTAATTTGCCTGCTCGGATGGATGGAGCGGCCATAGCTTTCCTTTCGTGCACTGTAGCCTAGCCACCACCACAACAGCTACTCACCATGTCATCCAACTCCGAGTCGTCGCCTGATCAACATAAGTCTCCGTCCCTCCCCAATCCCAATCTCCTCCTATAACCCCCCGGACCCTTCGCCTTCTGCTCCGCTGCCGCGGGGAAGCGAGACGAGATGCAGGCCGCCGCCCGCCGCTCCCACCGATGGGTCAAGGAGTGGTCCGTCCCCCTAACCCCCGCCTCCTCTCGAATTCTACTAATCTGCTTCTCTTTAGCTGGGAGCTCTGTTGGTTTTTGGTTCGTGTGATTTGGATCTGATCTCCCCTGTCCGCGCTCCGTTCGCTCGCCTAGGGTTCCGCAGGACCTGCTCATCGCCGGCGGCCCGTGCGCGCTCTACAAGTGGGTGCGAGGTACGTTCCCTACATGGATAGCTATGGAATTCGAGGTATGTACAGTAAGCCTTTTCATACTCCGGAGAATGCACACTCCCACTCTCAATATATCATGTAAATAAACGGGTTATACTTATTTATCATTTATATCTAAGTATTAATTCTTAGATACTCTAGTGCGATTTAGCCCACTCGGTTGGACTGAAAAGCTGTGGCTTATGGCTGAAATTGCACTGTAGCTGCTGAAATTTTCCTGTAGCTGAAGATGTCTTATTTATCGTAATTAAATTTAAAAATAGAAAAAAATATGTTAGCTCATTACGGACAACGCGAACGAATACGGGAAAAAAGAATCAGCAAAAAAGCTCAAAAAAGCCAAAAGTTCAGAAAAAACGAAATGTATAAATAGTGAAAAATAAGCAGAAGTTGGAAGATGAAGCTGAAATGAACGGAGTTGAAAATTTTTTTATCAGAGTCCTTTATTTTTGTTATATACCCTTTTTCATATATAAAAAGACTATACACAAATTATACTATAAAAAGTGGATTTCGATATTTTATCATAGAACTCAGTTTTGAGTATCTAATAATCATTAATAAAGCATGCTCAAAAGGATAAAGATGTATAACAATATTATTTAAAGCAGTATATAAGAAATGGGAGTACATACTCCTCATTATATACACACACATGGCTGCACTATTTTACGCATATATGCATTGTGCACGCCAGAAAGTTACTGTCGTGCATGAGTAAACTTACTGTCAAATATATAGAGTTACTGCTAGTGTGTGTGGGGGGGGGAGCATATCTAGTGCAAATGGTCTTTTCAATAAAAACATGCAAACACGAATCAGGGCCCACGAATCCACCTTCTACGCCTCAGATTTGTGCGGGTGGAATCCCTCAAAACTTAACGCCCTTTTACAGTGTGTGTGTGTATGTGGGTGGGAGTATATCTAGTGCAAATGACCTTTTCAGTGAAAACATGCAAACACGAATCAGAGCCGACGGATCCACCTTCTACGCCTCAAATCTGTGCAGGTGGAATCCCTCAAAACTTAACGCCCTTTTAAACATAACCCCCCGCCCCGCCTGCGCTTTTCCATCCGCCTCAGTCTCTTTTCCATTTGCCTTCTACGCCCTTTTCCATCCGCCACCTTCGTCCCCCGAGTCTTTCCATCCGCCGCCCACTCGCCTTGCTGTCCGCTGCCCCCTCCTTCTGTAGATAGCCAGAATGCTTTGGAGATCACTCTCGACCCTACCAAAGCAGAACCTGTTATTGTGAAATCCGTCAGAAATGGTTATAGCGCGAAGAGGAAGAGGGGCGATAGTTGCTCCAAATACAATAAGGTACGTGTAACATTGTAATACACATTTTGTAAATCACTAGTGGATGTATAGTAAATTTCTAGTTTATAGTTGGTAACTTCGTAGTGTATGGTCAGTAACTTTTAGATCAATAGTATTTAAGTTTTCTTATTTAGTAGGTGGTAACTTCGTAGTGTATTGTCGGCAACTTTTAGATCACTAGACTATAACTTTTCTTACGAGTTCGGTTGCTACAATACTCTTACTAGTTACGGCCATGACACTACTTTGACCACGGATTCCAAATACGATCGAATCACTTGATAACTACAGTACCCACGATTGCTACAATGTTTTCAACTGCTGCAATACCTACAACAACTGTAGCTATGCCCACTTACTGTAGCTTCGACCGTGGCTTCAACCACTGCTTCAACTATAGCTTAGACTTCTCCTTCGACACCACTCAACATGTATATGACAATTTTACTCCGCTTCAACACCACTCGAATGCCGCCTGATGCTCTAAAGGCGCTCGAACGCCGTCTGATACTCCACTGCTACTCGAATGCCGTCCGATCTCCATTGTTACTTGAAGGCCGTCCGATTCTCCTCTGCTACTCGAACACCGTTCGATGCTCTGAAGTCGGTTGAATGTCGTCCGATACTCCGCTGCTACTCGAACGCCGTCCGATACTCCGTTGCTACTCGAACCCCGTCTGATACTCCGCTGCTACTTGAACGCCGTCCGATACTCCGTTGCTACTCGAACCCCGTCTGATACTCCGCTGCTACTTGAACGCCGTTTTGTCCGGTGGTAACTTTTACAATGCAATGCTCGAAAAATTACCGCCGATCTCGTTACGCACGAACCGCTGATGCAAGTCTATTCGCGCGCGCTAGAAAATTACTGTCGTGCGTGAGTGAAGTTATTGTCAAATACATGTAGAGTTACTATCAGTTGTGCAGTGTTATAACTGACAGTAACTCTACATGTGTTTAGCAGTAACTTCACTCACGCACGGCAATAACTTTCCGATGCGCATTCTACATCTGCGTGCCGAATCAATCATTGGTAAAAAGTCTCAATCATGGATGTAAGGTCGATCATGGAGTCAGACACCATAGTGCCATTGATATTAATACTATATATATGTGTGTGTGCGCACGGGCGGGTGCGCATGTGCGTGTGCGCATGCGTGCGTAGTGTATATATATGTATGTATGTGTGTGTATGTATATATATAGGCTTTGGGCTTGTTAGGCACAGGTGCGCACTAGCCTATTGCACCGCGGTACAAGGATATAATTGCTCCTGGCTTTACCATGGGCCGCCTGTTTGCTTGGTTGCTCCTAACGATGAGCAATTATGGGGTCATGAGATTCAGACGTTTGTTCTTGCCATTTGGTTGGTAACATTCCCCTGTAAGGGAGCATAAATGTACTGTGTGGCTAATATGACCAAAGTCACCAAACTAATAAACATCCAAAAGAATTATCTCTGTTTCTTGTACCACCTGCATCAGATAATCGTATGCCCTCTTTCTGATGTAGTCTAGCAATCCTTTTACTTTTCTAATGGAACAAACTGACAATTGACAGAGGTTTGTTAAGTGTCCGCTTAGTCCTTCAAGTCTTCAAAACCTTGTAGCCCATTTGGCTTAGAGAGTTAGAGTAATATGTTCAGTCGAAACAAATAGCAGAAAATCGAGTTTCTTTTTTGAGATTGCATCAACATAGTGTCTGGTGTGGACAATATTATATGCCTCCACTTCTGTTCGTTGTTTACAACTTATTCCTGAACTATGTAGGGTTCTCATGCAATGCGCCAATAAGGACACAACTAATTGAATTTCCTTCTTTACTCTGTTTGTTTCATGATTTAGCCTGTTTGTTTCATGATTTAGCCTTTTCCTTCGGCTGATAATGCTTTTACCTTATTCCTGTACAGAGGATAGGTTGTCCGCTCTCAAAGCCAAGGACAAGGAACAAGGTGCAGAAGCTGCAAAGGCCGAACCAACCACTGAGGTTCTCTTCCTGTGCAGCTACGATGGCTGCGGGAAAACCTTTGTTGATGCAGGGGCTCTTAGGAAGCATGCTCATGTCCATGGGGAGAGGCAGTACGTCTGTCACTATGAGGGCTGTGGCAAGGTATTGTGTGTTGCTTATTTTTTCTCACCTATATCGCAGTCATTTTCCAGATTGCAGTGACATTTTTGTGTCTGAGTTGCTTAGCTAATGTTTGTTGCTGAATCTGATTTTGCAGAAATTTTTAGATAGCTCTAAGTTGAAGAGGCATTTCCTTATTCATACTGGAGAAAAAAACTTTGTCTGCCCTCATGAAGGTTGTGGCAAGGTAATTAGCATGTTCTATCCATTGTATTTGTCATGCTTTTCTTGACTGCAATTTATCTTTTTTAATCATGTATGAATGTTTTCTCATAAATAGCAAGTTATCAAAAATATTTTACATGAGGAAAGTAATTTGTGCTGAATATAGAAAAGATCGGTGCTTAGTTTCTATTTGAGTGCAACTGCTTGTCGGCTTAGAGCTTTGATCATTTAATTATGTTTTTTATGCAATAAATGCATTATTCTGTACGCCATGTAAATTTCCCATACACACTGATGAGAAAATTGCTAAAGGGACATGGTAACCTACAGATATTTTGTGTAATTTATAGTTCCTCACTGTATCTGTAGATAACAATGGAGGGTATATTCAGTGCATCCCTTGTGCAACCCAACATGAAAAAGCTTTTTTTTTTCAAGAAATACTAGATGAAGGGATCAAGGGAGGAACCGAGGAAGGGAAATTTTCAAACACAGACTCAACCCGGAGTGGTAGTACCAACAAGAGACTTAATATGTAAAACCTTTTGAGAATTTATTTTGAAGTTTTTAGGGATGCACTGGATATGCCCAACATTTCTAATTGGTGAAATGAATGCAGCCCATTCGCATTTCTCGGCAATTTGGGTTGTTAATGTGCTGGATCCTGTTTATTGCAGGCTTTCTCTTTGGATTTTAATTTAAAGGCACACATGAAAACACATTCTGCGGATAACTATCATTTGTGCAAGTACCCAGACTGTGGTCGAAGATTTACACAGGAATCTAAACTAAGGGCTCATATGAGGGCACAACATGAGAAGGTAAGGTTTACGGTTTTTTTTTTGTGTAAATTGCCACTAATATAAGTTCTTATCCTCACAAGACTCTTATCCTCACAAGACTAATATAAGTTGTCCAGCAGAATCCAGGCGGGCCTGCGGTGAACCGCAATGCATTAGGAGATCAACCCCCTAACACAGTGAAATCTTCGGCAACGCCACCAGCTCCCTCAGCTGAGCGCCCATATGTCTGTCCTTACGATGGTTGTGCCAAGGCATACATCCACGAGTACAAGCTTAACCTCCATTTGAAGAAAGAGCATCCCAATCACTACCAGGACGCCGCTGCTCAAGCTGCTACTTCGAAGGGCACCATGGCGAAGAATTCCCAAAGAAGCAGCAAGCCGACGCTCACGGCCAAGATGCCACCGCCCAAGATCCCTAGGCGCAGAGGATACACAGCACCATCTCCAGCTGTCAATATCCCCGAGGAGCACCAGTGGCCAAGGAAAGTGCTGTACGAGGATGATAGCGAGGAGACCGAGGAAGAGGGAGATAATGTCGAAGAAGACGGGGGATGGAGATACAGGGCTGCCAGCAGCGACGACGAGGAGACTGAGGACGAAGAGTGAGCCGCCTGGTGATTTGCCTTTGGGCAGTTGCGCATATAATTTATAAGCTTTGGGTTATAGTTTTGCATACCTGTACACTCCCTATTCAAATAAGGCTGATTAGTTAGGCAGGATAAAATGGGACTTGGCCCCTACCCTCTAAATTAGGTAGGTGTCTCTTTGACCTAAAGGATAATAGATCATTCATTGTTTGCATAGGCCCTGTTGTTTTTGTTTTGTTTTGTTTTTTTGCCTTTTGGCTGCTTCTTCAAAAGTTAAAACAATCAAGATGGCTTCTTAAAACAGATTTTCTCCTAAAATCATATATGTCATTCATTATTGTCTCGAAAAACGCAGGTAAAAATTATCAAACACGGTTAAAAGTTATCAGCCCTCAAGAACAAGGGCACGTGCACACACCCGCATATGAAAATGATTTTATACTCTTAGAAGTATCTATTTCCACTTTTTATATACCGTTTAAATAGTGTTATTATACATGTTTACCCTTTTGAGTATACTTTAATAATGATTATAAGATATTCTAAAGTGACTTCTATGAAGAATTTTATCCAAATCTACTTTTTCTAACATAATTTGTGTATATACTTATTTTATATATGGAAAAGGGTGTACAGTAAAAATAAAGGGCTCTGATGAAAAATTTTCAACCAAGTTGTATTAGAGTATATTAGAATCAATATTTAAGTATACTGAAAGTGATAAAGAGGTATAATAAATTTATTTAAGTGGTACATTAAAAATAAGATGATGTATTTTTAGAAGTACGAAAAAACTTTTATATATATGTATGTATGTATGTATGTATGTATGTATGTATGTATGTATGTATGTATGTATGTATGTATGTATGTATGTATGACCCAGGCAGCGACTCAGGGATCTAGTCGCTACGATGTATGGTAGAGAATGGATTATATGAATGCAAGGAGGATAGAGTTAGTTATGCAGGTCGGAAAGGATGATATATTTAAAAATTAAAAACAAACAATAACTAAGAACAAGAATAGTAAATAGGAAATAAGAACATAAATAGTAAACAAGAATGAAAATAGTAAAGTATTGAATTTAAAGCACACAAATATAAAAGAACATATGCAGATGCAACACACAAAGAATAAAAGAAGATATGCTTATGCAGAACTGAAAGATAAGTGCATATAAGTAAGACAGAAACTTAAAACATGAATTAGAAAGAACATAAACTTAAAGAACTGAAAGTAAAGAATATAAGAACTTAGAACATAAATAAGGGACAGAATATAAAGAAGATAAACAAAGAACAGAATAATAAGAACATTAGTAATATAAAGGACAAACTGAAAAAGACATAAATAATAGAAAGAACTTGAAATAATCAAACTGAAACATAGAGAGTGTAGGGATAGAAATCGTTCCAGCGTTCATTCATATACCTTGTAGACAGAAGGAATCCTCGTAGGAGTTGTGCCTTCGAAGCTTTGCCTTCATGCCCTTTATATAGGGGTCGCCACCCCTGGGATAAGCATGGGTAAAGATGCCCCATGATGACGCCTTTTGACTGGCAATATTATTCTTCATGATGACGCTTTACACCTCAGGGAGTCATGATGAAACTTTAGACCTCCGTGAAGAATATTCGTCATAATGACACTTTTGACCAGACTGTATTTTGTCAGCAATAATTCAGATTCCATCTGTAATAGTAGATAGTACTCATATAATTGTCCTGACAATCGTCCTGTTGTCGGAGAAGATTCTCAACGAGCAATTATCGTCATTCACTATCATCGTCTATCATCATGGATGCAAAAGTTGTGTTTTCATCTGGTTGGATTAATTCATACCAATCCAACAGTTGACGATATTCTTTTCTGATTGAGGTGTCTTTGCCGTAATCTGGTTTTATCAAACGTCCAACACCTTTATGAAGGAAACCATTACTTCCTCCACACCATATGTTTATTATTTGATTCTGAAAGATCATCTGGTACGTAGTGTCAAGATGAATACTTTCTTCAATTTCCTCGGCTTCTTTGAACCATCGCCATTTATCATGATTTGTGTCTTGGGAGAAGAGTTCCCTTTGTTCTTCAGTCAAGACACCAGTTCTTGGTTTATCAAAGAAATTGAAATATCCCTTGAAAATATAAATATCATGCATTGCTGGTCTTATTAGTGGCATGAACCTTGGAGGAGTAGAATAGAAAATAAGTTTGTATCTTCCTTTGGAGGACGCCAATCTCTTACAAGCTTCTTTAACTGCAATGCCAAGATCAGATTGAAGAATCTGATTTCGTGTACCATAAATTGCAGAGACTAGACCTTGATCTATAATACTTTGAAGAGAAATATTTTTGTGGTTTCGTGTTTGTAGGCCCTGGAAGAGTTTGAGATCTATTTCTGCTCTCAGTATTATATATTTGTGGTATGGCTGGAAAATTATCTGATCTTCAAAGTGGAGGAGTGGGAATGTATGGATATTAATTCGGATGCAAGGGTTAATTTCTCTTCCCTCATACAGATCAATGAAGTATTCTTGGAGGCCTGAGAATACTTTCATTTGTCTTTTTTGATATTTTTTCCAAATTAATTCTTGGATATTTGGACCTAAGCAAGACAGTGTTTGCTTAGTTTTGAAACTTAATCTGGAAATAAGGATTTCTTGAGAAGTATGGCTGAAAGATTCTTTCAAGGCTATACTCTCTCTTCTTACTATATTTTCGTGGCTACAACAACTCTCTGTTCTCACTTTATTTTTGTGGCTACATGCAATTGTATGAATGCTATCTGATGTTGATAATGCCATGGTTCTTATTTGTGGAAATGCAATGAGAAGCTCTCTGATATTTATGCAGTCTGGAGATGCAGTTATGGTGGATGTATATGTTTGTTGGTGGAAAGAACCATTATTCGGTGAGCTTGTACTCAAGCTCAATACTTTTGATGATCTAGTATCTAGATCAAATAATTTTGAATCATCATCATGAGATCTCTTACAGAGATCTGATATCTTCGGATCATCTGGGGATTCTCCCAGATATAATATTTTGGAATATTGAGATGGTCTCAAATCGAGGCTCATCTTTGAATTTGTTGATGATCTGATACTCAGATCTGATACTTTTGATCTGGTGCCCAGATCCAATAATTTTGAATTGCTAGGTGATCCAGCACCTAGATTTGATAATTTTGATGGGCTTCCTTCCCTTCTGGGAAGAATATCTTTTGGTACAGAAGCCCCTTCTGTGGGCACATAATTTGATGATATTGCCTTTGTATCTTTAGGCATCATATGATTGAAATAGTAAGCTAGCCCACGGAGTGCATGTGCTTTTTCCTTACTATTCTTTGCTTGCCAGATTAAATTGAGCAAGCCTTGCTGCAATTCTGTTGCAGGAAAATTATGATTGAATCGCTCAGAATTCCCCTCCCGTGGTTGGGGTAATTTCCAAGAGCTCATCTGGGTATATCTTTGCTGGGACATGATTCCCCTGTAATGTGACAAAGAAGCAACTAACTGGATTAGTTGATATTCATGAAATATTATCGCACACATTACCTTCTTTATACCTTTATTATCATGGATCATGTTTCTTTTGAACAATAACTTGGTCAAAATGTAACATGATATTACATTGGTAAGAATGTAACATGATATTACATAATATGACCAATTATATCTTTGATTTGGGCTGCATGCTTTTATGCATATAATATGCATTAAAACTATTTGATAGTGATGTTTGAGCCATAACCCACTATTGCCAATTTGTGAATCATCATATAGGCAACTATGGCAAAGATATGAATCATCATTTAGGCAACTATTGCAAGTGTATGAGTCATTGTATGAGTCATCATATATGCAACTATTGCAAAGATATGAGTCATCACATGTGCCAAATTGCTGGTTAAAGAGGTGTCTTTGATCATACCCAAATATGATTTTATAAACTATTCTATGAAGACTAGGTTTTGACCTTTCATGAGAGACATATGGCTGAATGAGTTTTCGTTTTTGGCTCTCATGGGTAAAGAGTAAGCTCATAAAATGATCATGACAACTTTTATCATGCTTATAATAATTCCCTAGCAACTTGTTTTGGATGGACACTTCCTTACACATGGTTTGCTCCTCTTTTTGAGGCCAAGATATGGGAAAAGGATGAGTATTCTTCAGCTGCAATATATTTATATAACTAACACTTTGAATGTTAGTCATGGTTGGCTCAATGGATATGTCATTGACAATATTTTCTTTTCCCGAAGCAATCTCTATAAATTGATTTAATAGCGCTTCTTCGGGTATGGAACAAAATTTTAATTCCAATTCTTGGTTCATGATTTCAAATTTGATACTATCATTTGTCACAAGAAAAGGACGTATCAAAAATAGGAATGGTGTGCTTAGAATGACTCCTTGTTTTAGATTTTTAACAAGTAGAAAGGAAGTCTTAATAGAAACACCAGAGATGCAAATGAGAACTTCAGGAATTTTGAAATTGACTTTAAGTTGGTTCCCATCCGCCCCATGAATTTTATGAGTAGATTTTTTAAAATATTTGGAAGAAATAATTCCTTCACGAATACAATTCATATCGGCTCCAGAGTCAATTAGAGTTTTATATGTGAAGTGAAAACCATCAACAAACTTGTATGAGATTTCTACATACCATTTTTGTTTGAAGTAGGTTTCTATGGAGCTAACTATTTCTTGATTGTTCTGAAGAATTTCTTCTTCTTCAGATTCGCTTTGAGTTTCATATTCACTTTTAATTTCTTCTTTTCTAGAAATTTCTAGAATTTGAATTCTTCTTTGAAGATCATTTAGCACTTCTTTTATATAGTTTTGTTCTTGAAGCAAGTCGTTTAGACTCAACTGCTTCTTTGCCTTTTTATGATCTTCTACTCTTTGAATGACTTTATCAATAGAGAAGTACGTTTTATGTTGGATATCTTTTACTAACTTTTCCTTGTTAGTTTTTATCCTTGATAAGAATCTTTCCAAGATAACTTCTTTTTCTCTTGGATCTTGCACCGTATCAAAGGTGTCTAATACAAATTGTTCTAAGTCTGTGAGGACTAGAATGTTTTCATCAGAGGTATCCTCAGAGACATCTTGCTCACAGCAAGAACATATATTATTTTCACAATGATTAACTTCTGATTTTTCTTCATTTTCAGAGCTAGATTCATTGTCAATATGGTTTAGGATATCTCCTAGTTTTTCTTTAATGTCTTCTGACTCTGATTCTAGCAAAGCTTGGATTTCCTTTTTGATTTTGGACTTAAAGCAATTGCTTGCTATATGACCTTTTAATCCACATTTATACCATACAATTGGCTTATTATCCTTTTTAGGAGTATCTTTTTTAAGAGGTTTTCGGTGACGCTTCCTCTTAATATAATATGCTTCTTTCTTATTATCAACATGAGTTTTTCTAAACCTTTTGACATACTTTGTCCTATTTCTTTTTTTTTATGTTGATCCTCAAATCCAAATTGATAGCAAAAATCTCCCAATTCCTTTTTCCCAATAATTTTTTGTTTCTTCAGTTGGTCCTTGATTTTAAGATCATTACAAAGTTCAGCACCTACCAACTGTATCTTTTGGGTGATTTTGCCTATATCTAGGAATTGATAATTTATACTACCCTCTCCTTCCTTTCTTAAAGAGTTTCTAACCTTTTCAGCAAATAAAGGAGGTAGTCATGAGAGACATATGGCTGAATGAGTTTTCGTTTTTGGCTCTCATGGGTAAAGAGTAAGCTCATAAAATGATCATGACAACTTTTATCATGCTTATAATAATTCCCTAGCAACTTGTTTTGGATGGACACTTCCTTACACATGGTTTGCTCCTCTTTTTGAGGCCAAGATATGGGAAAAGGATGAGTGTTCTTCAGCTGCAATATATTTATATAACTAACACTTTGAATGTTAGTCATGGTTGGCTCAATGGATATGTCATTGACAATATTTTCTTTTCCCGAAGCAATCTCTATAAATTGATTTAATAGCGCTTCTTCGGGTATGGAACAAAATTTTAATTCCAATTCTTGGTTCATGATTTCAAATTTGATACTATCATTTGTCACAAGAAAAGGACGTATGGCCCGATAAGTCACCAAGACAGCGCAGTAAGTGGTGGAAATCGTTGTCTGCGTAAGCCTGTAAGGGGTATAGGTTGATCGGAATTAAGGGTTCTACCCTGTCGTTGTCTGGAAACCGTCTATCCAAAAGGTTGATCATAATAGTGGGATTTTCCCTACCGTAGACTAGAAAGACTACCTATCCTATCTCTTTTATCTTCGTATAAGATGTCTTGGTTAGCCAGGTCTCTTGGTGTAACTGACCGTCTGGAAGCCTCTGGCAGTAATGACAGGTCTATCAAAACGATGTCGGTTAAGAATGCTTCGTCTGTTTGCTTTGAGGACATAGAGCAAAGTATTGCAAATTGGAAAGTACCTAAGGTTAATGTTAGAGATATATATCATATAGGCACGTTTTCTCTTCGTTCTGATTACTATATAAAAACTATAGAAAAAACTCTTCCTATTAGCTCTTTGCATGAAACTCTGCATCTTCTTTCTGAAAAAGAAATCAATCATATCAGAGCAAAACCTCAATATCATTATTTACATTTTGGTCTAGTACAAGTAGCTATTAGATCATTAACTCGAAGAGGTTTAAATATTTCTGTGTTGGCTTGTCTAAGGGATTGCAGAAATAAAAGGTTTAAGGACTCTTTGCTAGGAATGGTTGAAGCTAGTCTTAGTAATGGTCATGTGTTCTTCAACACTTTCCCAGACTTTTCTGTATCTCTTTCGGATTTAAATCTCCATAAGGTTCTGACTTGAGCTTACAAACATCTGGCTTTGATCTTGAACCTGGAAGTGAAAACATTTCAGTGACATATAGGATCTATTACAAAGCCATGACCACGTTAGCTCCATGTGCAAAATAGAATACACCCAAAGGTCTTACCACACTTCTTCAAGCCAATCCTAGAAATCATATTATTACTCCCAAAACCTTGAAGTGGGACGAGATTACACTTCCTGAGAAGTGGACTCTCCTACAAGCTGTTGAGCCAAAAGCCACTCAACAAAATGAATTAGAATCTCTGGCTGAAACACCAGATGGAGATGTTGAGATAACATTCTCCTCAAAAAGAACAATCTTTATCCAATCAAGACCCTCATTTCATCTAGACAATAGATCACAGCTAAAGCCAAATAATATTGTCTATGCAACTTATGAGGATAAAGATAATCAGTATGAGCCCTCAATCTCAGATTTTGAGCTCAATGTTATAGAAGAAGATCATGAGTTTGAAATTGATAAGGATCTCCTTAAAAGAAATCTTGATCTTCCTGAAAATAAGATTAAGTGTGAAAGGTACTACAAAAATGTAGACAGTCCTTATGTTCAAAAAATAAGAGAGATTTGGTATAAAGAGATGAAAGAGCAAAAAAGATGTATTTACTTCTTTGACTGGTATGAGAATAGCCAGATCATACATTTGGAAGAATTCTTCAAGCCAAAGAGTAAATCAAAGAGTAAATCAAAAACCAAATCCAAAACTGAGCCTAAGGTAAAGCCTAAGTCAGACCTAGATGAGTTAAAGTCTGAATTAGCCAAACTAAGGTCTGAAATAAATACTCTAAAATCCGTTCAAAAGAAACCAAAGCCTGATGACTTAAATGTTATCAAAAAGGTTTCAAAAGAATGGAAAACCTCTGGTGGAAAGATTGAAGAGTCGGTTCATCCGCCCTTCGAATCTATCCAACTTCCAAATAATACTCAGGGAGAAAGCTCCAAAGCATCTCCATTAAAAAATATTTCTAAAACTACTCATGGTGATCCTGTAAAAGTAGAACACATAGGACACCTAGTGGAACAACAAAATTATGCAAATATATCTTTACATGCTCTTGGACAACAAACAGATCGTATCGAAAATATTCTCCTGGAAGGATCCAAGACCAGCAAGGCTGAGGTAAAGATAAATTATCCATTTAATTCTCAGTCTGAATCATCTAGTTCTCGATCTATTGTTCCTTTGTTTACCCCACAGATATTAAGTCCTAATATCAAGCTAGGAAAACAAAAGGCAATAGGATCATCTGTCTCTACAGATTTGGTTAGTGAGTTAGCCAATAAGTTAAGTAACTTAAAGGTAAACAAAAATATTAATCAAATCTCTGATGGAGAAAATAATGACATGATCAATAAGATCTTTAAACCAATTACTAATACTGCTAGGACAAGGAATTACTATCCTAGACCAACTTATGCTGATCTTCAATTAGAAGAAAGGCCTCAAATTAGTAATATGGCATATTTCAATGGCAAGGAAATTGTGGAATGGAATTTAGATGGATACACTGAGTATCAAATATTTACCCTTTGCCATCAAATGATTATGTATGCTAATGCTTGCATAGCTAGTGGTAATCCAGAAAGAGAAGCAGCCTCAATGATTGTTGTTGGATTCTCTGGTCAATTGAGAGGCTGGTGGGATCACTACATGGATTCTGATCAGAAGCAAGCAATTCTTGATGCAGTGAAGATAGATGGAAATGACAATCCTATAGTCCGGGTAGATGCGAATGGTAACCCTGTCGGTAACATTTCTGATGCCCTGACTACTTTAGTTTATAATATCGTCTATCATTTCGCTGGAAATTATCAAGATATCTATGAGAAAAATAGGGAACAATTGATAAACCTAAGATGTAAGACTATGTCTGATTTTAGGTGGTATAAAGATACGTTCCTATCAAAATTATATACTCTTCCTGATCCTAATCAAGAATTCTGGAAAGAGAAGTATATATCAGGACTACCTCCTTTATTCGCTGAAAAGGTTAGAAACTCTTTAAGAAAAGAAGGAGAAGGTAGTATAAATTATCAATTTCTAGACATAGGCAAAATCACCCAAAAGATACAGTTGGTAGGTCTTTGAACGTGTAATGACCTTAAAATTAAGGACCAACTTAAGAAACAGAAGGTCATTGGGAAAAAGGAATTGGGAGAATTTTGCTACCAATTTGGATTTGAAAATCAACATGAAGGAAGAAATAGGACAAAGTATGTCAAAAGATTTAGAAAAAATCATGTTGATAATAAGAAAGAAGCTTATTATATTAAGAGGAAGCGTCACCGAAAACCTCTTAAAAAAGATACTCCTAAAAAGGATAATAAGCCAATTGTATGCTATAAATGTGGATTAAAAGGTCATATAGCAAGCAATTGCTTTAAGTCCAAAATCAAAAAGGAAATCCAAGCTTTGCTAGAATCAGAGTCAGAAGACATTAAAGAAAAACTAGGAGATATCCTAAACCATATTGACAATGAATCTAGCTCTGAAAATAAGAAAAATCAGAAGTTAATCATTGTGAAAATAGTATATGTTCTTGCTGTGAGCACGATGTCTCTGAGGATACCTCTGATGAAAATATTCTAGTCCTCACAGACTTAGAACAATTTGTATTAGACACCTTTGATACGGTGCAAGATCCAAGAGAAAAAGAAGTTATCTTAGAAAAATTCTTATCAAGGATAAAAACTAACAAAGAGAAGTTAGTAAAAGATATCCAACATAAAAAGTATTTCTCTATTGATGAAGTCATTCAAAGAGTAGAAGATCATAAGAAGGCAAAGAAGCAGTTGAGTCTAAACGACTTGCTTCAAGAACAAAACTACATAAAAGAAGTGCTAAATGATCTTCAAAGAAGAATTCAAATTCTAGAAATTTCTAGAAAAGAAGAAATTAAAAAGGAGTATGAAACTCAAAGTGAATCAGAAAATGAATCTTCTGAAGAAGAAGAAATTCTTCAGAACAATCAAGAAATAGTTAGCTCTATAGAAACCTAATTTAAACAAAAATGGTATGTAGAAATCTCATACAAGTTTGTTGATGGTTTTCACTTCACATATAAAACTTTAATTGACTCTGGAGCTGATATAAATTGTATTCGTGAAGGAATTATTCCTTCCAAATATTTTCAAAAATCTACTCATAAAATTCATGGGGCGGATGGGAACCAGCTTAAAGTCAATTACAAAATCCCTGAAGTTCTCATTTGCATTTCTGGTGTTTCTATTAAGACTTCCTTTCTGCTGGTAAAAAATTTAAAACAAGGAGTCATTCTAGGCACACCATTCTTATCCTTGATACGTCCTTTTCTTGTGACAAATGATAGTATCAAGTTTGAAATAATAAACAAACAATTGGAATTAAAATTCTGTTCCATACCCGAAGAAGCGTTGTTAAATCAATTTATAGAGATTGCTTCGGGAAAAGAAAATATTGTCAATGAGATATCCATTGAGCCAACCATAACTAACATTCAAAGTGTTAGTTACAAAAATATATTGCAGCTGAAGAACACTCATCCTTTTCCCATGTCTTGGCATCAAAAAGAGAAGCAAACTAGGTGTAAGGAAGTGTTCATCCAAAACAAGTTGCTAAAGAATCATCATAAGCATGATAAAAATTGTCATGATCATTTTATGAGCTTACTCTTTACCCATGAGAGTCAAAAACAAAAATACATGCATCCATATGTCTCTCATGAAAGGTCAAAACCTAGTCTTCATAGAATAGCTTATAAAATCATATTAGGGTATGATCAAAGACACCTCATTAACCAGCAATTTGGCCCATATTGTGACTCATATCCTTGCAATAGTTGCATACATGATAACTTATGCTTTTATAATAGTTGGTTGTCACTCAAATGTCATTATCAAATAGTTTTGGTGCATATTATATGTACAAAGACATCATTCAAAGAAGAAAGGTGCTGCCCATAACAAGCATATAATTGGTCATACTATGTAATATCATGTTACATTCTTATCAATGTAATATCATGTTACATTTTTACCAAATTATTGAGCAAAAGCAACATGATCCATTATAACAAAAGTACAAGGAAGGTAATGTGTGCAAGAATATTTCATGACTATCAACTAACCCAGTTAGTTGCCTCTTTGTCACATTACAGGGGAATCATGTCTCAGCAAAGATATACGCAGATGAGCTCTTGGAAATTACCCCAACTACGGGAGGGGAATCCTGAGCGATTCAATCATAATTTTCCTACAACAGAATTGCAGCAAGGCTTGCTCAATTTAATCTGGCAAGCAAAGAATAGTAAGGAAAAAGCACATGCACTTTGTGGGCTGGCTTACTATTTCAATCATATGATGCCTAAAGATACAAAGGCAATATCACCAGATTATATGCCCACAAAACAGGCTTATGTATCAAGCAATATTTTTCCCGAAGAGGAAGGGAGCCCATCAAAAGTATCAAATCTAGGTGCTGGATCACCTAGCAATTCAAAATTATTGGATCTGGGTACCAGATCAAAAGCATCAGATCTGAGTATCAGATCAGCAAAAAATTCAAAGATGAGCCTCGAATCGAGACCATCTCAATGTCTTAAAATATTGAATCTGGGAGAATCCCCAGATGATCCAAAGATATCAGATCTCTGTAAGAGATCTCATGATGATGATTCAAAATTATTTGATCTAGATACTAGATCATCAAAAGTATTGAGCTTGAGTACAAGCTCACCGAATAATGGTTCTTTCCACCAACAAACATATGCATCCACCATAACTGCATCTCCAAACTGCATAAATATCAGAGAGCTTCTCATTGCATTTCCACAAATAAGAACCATGGCATTATCAACATCAGATAGCGTTCATGCAATTGCATGTAGCCACAAAAATAAAGAGATAAGAGAGAGTAGTTGTAGCCACGAAAATAAAGTGAGAAGAGAGAGTATAGCTTTGAAAGAACCCTTCAGCCATACTTCTCAAGAGATCCTTATTTCCAGATTAAGCTTTAAAACTAAGCAAACACTGTCTTGCTTTGGACTAGATATTCAAGAATTAATTTGGAAAAAATATCAAGAGAGACAAATGAGAGTATTCTCAGACCTTCAAGAATACTTCATTAACTTATATGAGGGAAAATAAATAAACCCTAGCATCCGAATTAATATCCATACATTTCCACTCCTCCGCCTTGACAACCAAACAATTTTTCAGCCTCACCACAAATATATAATACTGAGAGCAGAAATAGACCTCAAATTCCTCCAGGGTCTACAAACACAAAACCACCAAGATGTTTCTCTTCAGAGTATCATAGACCAAGGTTTAGTCTCTACCATCTATGGCACGCTAAATCAGATTCTTCAATCTGACCTTAGGATTGCAGTTAAAGAAGCATGCCAGAAACTGGTGTCATTCAGAGGAAGATACAAACTTGTCTTCTATTCTACTCCTCCAAGGTTCATAACACCAGTCAGGCTGACAATGCATGATATTTATATTTTCAAAGGATATTTCAATTTCTTTGACAGAAGAAGAACCGGTGTTCTAACAGAGGAACAAAGGGAACTCTTCTATCAGAACACAAATCATGATAAGTGGCGATGGTTTAAAGAAGCCATGGAAATTGAAGAAAGTATTCATCTCGACACCACATATCAGATGATCTTTCAGAATCAAATAATGAACATATGGTGTGGTGGAAATAATGGTTTCCTACATAAAGGTGTTGGACGTCTACTAAAACCAGATTTTGGAGAAGACACCTTAATTAGGAAAGAATATCGCAAATTACTAGACTGGTATGAATTACTCCAGCCAGATGAAGATACAACCTTTGGACCAATAATAGGAGATGATGATAGCGAATAACAATTGTTCGCTCTCAGACAAAAGGACAATTATATGAGTACTATCTACTATTGCAGATAGAATCTGGACTATTTCAGACAGGATATAGTCTGGTCAAAAGTGTCATTATGGCGAATATTCTTCACGGAGGTCTAAAGTTTCATCATGACTCCCTGAGGTGTAAAGCGTCATCATGAAGAATAATATTGCCAGTCAAAAGGAGTCATCATGGGGAATCTCTACCCATGCTTATCCCAGGGGTGGCGACCCCTATAAAAAGGGCATGAAGGCAAGCTTCAAAGGGCACAACTCCTACGAGGACCTCAAAGGATCACTCCTGAGACAACTCCTCATACGGCTCTAAGTGCTCCATAGCTCCACAAGCTTAGAGTAGGAAGTTGATCACCACTCCACTACCACTCCACTACCTAGTGTAAAATAAGTAGTAGCCTAAATAAAGACTCAATCTTTGAGTCTAAGTGTGTAAGTGTGTAAGAGTGTAAGCTAGTAAGTGTGTAAAAGTTTGTATAACTAAAACTTGTAGTAGTTCTAAGTTTTGGTGTACTACACAGAAGGTTCCTCCTTCTGTCTATCAAGGTATATGAATGAACGAAGAACGATTTCTCCTTAAACTCTCTATGTTTCAATTTGATTATTCCAAGTTCTTTCTATTATTTATGTCTTTATCAGTTTGTCCTTTATATTACTAATGTTCTTTTTATTAAGTTCTTTATGTTCTATATTATTCAGTTCTAGTATTCTTTTCATTCTGTTCTTTACTTTCTGTCCTTTACTTTCAGTTCTTTAAATTTATATTCTTTTTAATTTATTTTTCTTCCATGTTTATTTCATTTTAAGTTACTGTCTTACTTTTATGCATCTGCATACTATCTTTCAGTTCTTGCATAAGCATATCTTCTTTTATTTTTGTGTGCTTTAAATTCAGTAATTTACTATTTCTGTTCTTATTTCCTATTTATGTTCTTGTTTGCTATTCTTGTTTTTAATTATTATTTTCTTCCAACCTGCATATCTAACTCTATCCTCCTTGCATTCATATAATCCATCATCTACCTTACATATATATATATATATATATATATATATATATATATATATATATATATATATAGGAAAATTACAGCACCATGGTGCCTAGGCACCAACATCGATACACGTGTATGATTGATAATTTTTTGAGTTTGGGTATGAAAATGTTTTATACCCTTGATATATTTATGGTAAGTAAGTTTTGAACTCAGTTCAAATTATGAACTACTTTTGAGTTCAATGAGTGAGTATATACCATAAAAATAGTTCAAACTAATTAAATGAAGTTGAATTTAAATATATCTCAAATATATATATATATATATATATATATATATATATATATATATATATATATATATATATATATATATATATATATGTCTGTGTGTGTTGAGGGGCGTGTCCGGCTGAATGGTAGATACGTTATCGATGGTTGCGTGGTTGGATGGCTTCTACGATGGTGCAGACTGGCACACTGGTACGGGTAAGTGATAGATGATAGGTGCCGCTTTGAACGGGAAAAATAAAGCACAGTCCTGGTTCTTTCTTATTATTATTTCTTTTTTGAGCAGAAAGCACAGACCTAGATGATCGGATGGATTTTTTGGTCGTGGTTTTTTAATTTTAATTGTTTGTGAAAGAGATTAGGAAGAGAGATAGTCACATATAATTTTAAATGATATAATTAAACTCGGTACATGGTCTAATATAATAGATATGTAGATTCTATCTTAAAATGATATACTATTTAAAAGTAAATTATTATAATAAATTACAAAAAAGGCATAAACAATAAGCTGTGCCGAACCCAGTGGATATATGTTCAGCAAAGTCAACTAGGCTGTGTCGGTCCATAGCTTTGTGAGCCAAAATGGGCTAGTGATTTCTGCAGGTTCAAGCCTAGGCCCATGTGCTTCGTTCTCGTTTTTTGTAGTGTGGCAACTTGAGAGATCCCAATGTGTAACAAGGATTTTTTTTTTGTGCGTGTGCTGCCGTCGGTGAGAGGAACGTGGAGAAGTAAGGAGGGAAAAAAAGATGGATAGCATTACATGCTTTTTTTAATTTTAGATTATGACTACAGTTTATAATATTTAGATTGTTCGTGAGAAATACAGAGTAACAGAATTTTCCGTGCGATTTTGATAGATATAAATGAAATCGATACGTTGTGTTCTAAAATTAACTTGCAGATTTCATCTTAAAAAATTATTTTATGTAAAAGTTAGTTAATGTGAAAAACCAGAAAAGAATTTTTTAAAACTAAAAAGAACAGCCCACACTTTGCTTTAGCTGACTCTCACTGCATTTTAAAGCTGCCTCGATTATTTCGAAGTGCTGACCAAAACAAAGGCGACGCGGGCGTGCAGGTGCAGCACCCAGCACGAGGGTCACCGACTTCTACAGATCTCTGCTCAACGTCAGCACCGATCCCAAGACTGCGAGGAGAAGAAAAGATCCCGAAAATGCACACAAGTACTCCCCCGATGCAAATTACTCTCGCATCACATTGCTCACACCTTTTCCATAAAATTGCACCAGCATTCTTGCGTTCTACCCATTCTGTAAATCTTGCTTCTTTTGGTTATTCTTGAGTACTAACCACCAGCAGACCCAGGATAAAATCTGAGAGGGGACACATCCACACACCCACAAATGAGTGAGGGCCTTTTAGTTAGGCTGAATAGAGACGTTAGCATTAAATCTTGGGCTATATAACTGGGTTCCTGCGAATTGAGTGACGGCCTGGGCCCTCACTCCCCCTCTTTGGGTCCGCCCCTGCTAACCACTTATTTGCTGGCAATCTACTACCACGAATAAAACATGGAATATCCGTGGGAGAGAAGAAATGCTCACTTGATTAAACTATAGACTTAATATTGATGTCTATCAATTTTAAGAGTAAATACATGTGCACGTTTAATGAAAAGCACACGTCCGCACTTCGTGGGGACTTTTGGTGCATCCGACAAATTCGTAGCGTGTGTAGGGACATGCACGTGTGTGTGCGTAGATGGTATATATTAAGTGTGTCTTTTGCCTTGTATTGTTTTAAAAAATACGAAATAGGCTAACTACATTGGAGAACATACTCACCAATAATTTCATTAAGTTTTATAAAAAATATATTACAATAAAAAATAGTGATCAAAGTTATGTCTTAATCTCTTCGAGACTATGCTAATATCTCAAACGTCACTCTTTTATGGTTGAAATGAGGATACATTGACGTGTCGTTATAGACCTTTTCGAAACAAGTAAGATGCAAATGATCTGTTCAACCACGCCTAACTCTTCTACATTCTATTCCAGCATCTAGTTGGTTTGTGTTGTGAAACACTACTAACTGGCACAACTTAGGCACGTTTGAAACGCCATAAATTTTCAAATTCCTACAAAAATTAAACTGTTTGCTATGAAATTGGTTCGTTCCAAACAAGCCCCTAACATGAAATGTAGCAGAAAGAAAACCTTAGCCACAATTTTGAGGAAAAACTTTTAAAATGAAAAATCTCACTGTCTACTTGTAGGGCTGTAAACAAACAGAGTTTCAGTGAGCCTAGTCTCCCAAGCTCGATCGAGAATGAGTTAGAGCCTGAGCCTGGATCTAGGCCTGATCTCGGCTTAGCCTAAATTTGAGTAAGCTCAAGCTCAAATTAAATAAGCTTGATAACAATTAAAAATCAAAAATAATTTAACATAAACTAATTTTAAACATTAAGAAAAAGCCTGAGCTCGAGCTCAAATAAACTCAATAACAACAAAAACAATTCAACATGCACTAAATTTCAATAAGAAAAGTTTAAGTTCGACTCAAGTAAGTTCGGTAAAAGTTAACATATATCAATATTCAAACTCGAATGCAACCGTAATGAGCTATTTGAGCTTGGGATCTAGGTCAAGCTTAGCTCATTTAGATTTCAAGCTAAATTTAGATCAAGCCTCGAACGAGCTAGGCTCGCCCCACGAGCATAATTTTTTTTACAGCCCTCTCTCCCTGCAGTCTGTGCAATGCACAGTGCTCATTACCTTACCTCAAAGGGAGATTCAATTTTTTACCACTCTTAAGATTGACCAATCAGATGGCAGGGATAGTAAATCTGTTGCACAATATGATCGTGGAGGATGAGGGAGTAGTTGATCCTAACGAGCGTTTCGACTATGGTGGTCAAAATGTGGAGCCTTCTCATGAGCATCATCGTACCATAGAAGAATTTATTGAGGCACATAAAAGGATTAGAGACAACAAAACTCATCATCAGCTTAAAGAAGACTTAATCGAGCACTTATGGCAGCATTATCCTGATAAGTATTAGGTTATGTGGCTTTGTAATAATTGTTTTCCCATTGATTTGCTCATTGTGTGCGTTATTATTATAGATTCAATGAACAAAAATATTTTGCTGATTATTCAAGTGTTTATGCACTTACACGTCACCTGAAGCCACCACAACGACACTGATAGTAACTGCAAATAATATGTTTGTGGACCGAGTTCTTACTTGTAGTTGATTATGCAAATAATGTAAGAGCAAGTGGTGTTCCTTGTATGCCCGAATATCATTACTTACATGCAGGGTCACCAGTCACCGTCTCAATCGCACTATATTATTTCCAACAGAGGCTAGACAGATTTTTTGTAAGGTAACCACGGTGGCCCGAATCACAAGGGTGGCACATCAAATCAAACACTAGATTTCAGCCAAGATGATTACTGAAATATTATTGGCTTGCTATTGTCCTCGGGTTACTACAAGAAGCAGAATCGGATATTGGCCCATCAACCTGAAAATGTAACAGAATACAGAATGAATGGAATGTATGGAATCGGATCATCTCATCACAAGGTCAATATAAACCAAATTTGTCACAATACTGAAATCATGGTTTGAACATTACAAATAAATCTACTTTGACAAACGACGGGCAACGATAGCTTCCTCGCATAAGCTTGTAGTATCTTCTGCTGCACCTCGCATAAGGAACCGATGTCCTTTGACATAATTTTGTCTTCCTCTTTCATTCTCTCCAACTCAATATTGGCCTTCAGCGTCAACCCTTTTTGATCGATGTATCGCCTTTTTTGTTCTAAAAGAATGTCACTTACATATGTGGGTGTGAGTCAGCAATGACAGGATAGTAAATCTGTTTCTTTTTAGCGCCTTCCTTCTCCTTCTCCTTCTCCTTCCGCTCACCAATTCCTTTACCTTCGATTGCCACTTGTCTTTGCCCTTCAATTTGTTCCAGAATGCATTAAAGTGAACGACTTGTTCTCTTTGTCTACTTCCTTAAACAAAGTCGATCCATCGCTAACACATGGATGTCACTACAGTAAATCATACAGTCTTTTGTTGATAGCGGGGATAGTAAAAGTCTGTTCACTTACATGCGGCCACCAGCCAATGACAATGACTGGGATAAAATCTGTCGCACACTGAACTCATAAGAGTGGGAAATGATTAAATTTTCCTACCTCAAAACCTCCACCGTCTCCTCCCATGTAGCCGGCCATCGCACACCACCAAAACCACGAGAGAGAACAAATACAATAACGAGAGACCAAAAAAGAGAGGAGCCTCCTCGCCGTCGCCAATGGCCTTCGCCGGCGGCGCCGTGGCCGCCGTCCTCGCCGTAGCTGTCCTCCTCGTGCCCCTCGCCTCCGCCTCCGACTCCGACCACAAGGTAACCAACCGGCCAACTTACCCCCTCCCTCCCACGGCCCCACCCTCCGCCTCTCCGAAGCGAACACGCACGCATCGGAACCAGGCCCTGGACTGGAGTGGTCGCCGAACGGCTGGTTCGGCCCGCGTGTTGGGTTCCACCCGCCGCTAGATCTGCGCTAGCTCGGCGTCAGATCTGCGTGGCGCGGGCTCCGACAGGCGGGATCTCTGGGTAGCCCCCTGCTGGATCGGGTGGCCATTTGGTTGCTAGATCTTTCTCCAGTTGGTGGGTGATGGAGTCTTAGAATCACATAGGCGGGGAGTAACAACAGTGCGGAGGAGGGATTGCATTGCTATCCTTTTGAAATTCGGCGCCATCGATCCGCTAGTCTGCCTGCATGAGTTGGGGAGACGATCCGTTGCAGCACTGGTCAGCTATTGCTTCTTGTATGAAGTGCCGTTTCTCTGCATTGTTTGCCCAGTAATTCTGTATGCCATCGTTGGGGTGATGTTTGGAGCTGTAGCTGCGTGTATTGGGTCGTGGGAGGAGCTTTGCCCGGAGCAATTGTTGCCTCCTGCTGCGACCTTTTGGATTGATCTGTGCTCTTCTTTTGTCTAGTACCAAGCGGAGGAGGCGGTCACGCTCTGGGTGAACAAGGTCGGGCCGTACAACAACCCGCAGGAAACGTACAACTACTACAGCCTCCCGTTTTGCCATCCGTTGGAAAACCCTGTGCATAAATGGGGAGGGCTTGGGGAGGTCCTCGGTGGGAATGAACTGATTGATAGCCAGATTGACATAAAATTCGGAAGTAAGTGAGCCATCCCTTGTGCGTTGTTCTTTTTCCCGCTTCAGTTTTGAACATTGAAATGGGAAGGTCAAAATGCGCTGTTTAAAACAGATCATGGTTTGTCTCAGGGAATGTTGACAAGGGCACCATTTGTTCAATTGAACTTGATCCTGACAAGGCCAAGCAATTATCTGATGCGATTGAGAGCTCATATTGGTTTGAATTCTTCATTGGTAAGTTGCCTAGTTTCTTTTTGGACTAAGTTGGTGTGCCTATCTACCATTTTTAATTGACATTCAGATTTATTTGTACTTCATTTTGTTGACTTAATTTCTATTCTTTTCTGAATATGCTGCCCTCCAATTTTGTGCTGCAATCAAGATGATTTGCCTCTGTGGGGTATGTATCCTCTTCCTTAAGTTGTTTCTATGCTCTCTCTAAGACCTATAAGCTTATCTTTTTTGAATTGGACTTTTCAGGTTTTGTTGGAGAGGCAGATAGAAACAACGATAATAAATATTTCCTTTTCACTCACAAGAATATTTTCATCAGATACAACGGCAATCAGGTTTGCATTTCAGGAGCTTGCATCATTTCCCTTCACGGAACTTTCAAGCATTGATTATCATCATTCATAGTTGCTACTTTCATGCAGATTATCCATGTTAATCTTACTCAAGAAAGTCCAAAGCTTATTGATGCGGGTAAGGCATTGGACATGACATATTCTGTCAGGTGGGAACCAACAAATGTAACATTCAGTCGTCGCTTTGATGTATACCTTGACTATCCGTTCTTTGAACACCAGGTAATAACAATATTCGATTATGTGATATAAAGCGAATTTCTGCACCTTGGTTCTTGTGAATTTTATTACCAATTTGTTTCACTTTAATCCTTTGCCTTTAACTGTATTCCTGTTTACCTTGCAAAAGGACATGCTGTGTACCTTAACTCTACTGAGTTCTGACTTCTGATAGTTTCCTCTGACCACAGATATTGGTTGTGATTGCAGATACATTGGTTCTCTATCTTCAATTCTTTTATGATGGTTATCTTTCTCACTGGGCTAGTGTCAATGATATTGATGCGCACTCTAAGAAATGATTATGCAAAGTATGCCCGTGATGATGATGATTTGGAAACTCTGGTGATTGATTATCTACACAAATAATATGCAAATTCTGTTATGCAAATGATGATTTCCTGACTCCAATTTTGCACTTCATACAACCTCTGGCTGATATCATTTATTTCATACCAGGAAAGAGATGTCAGTGAAGAATCTGGATGGAAGCTTGTACATGGGGATGTTTTCCGGCCTCCTCGCAGTTTAGCTCTTCTTTCAGCTCTTGTTGGTATCGGGACACAGTTGGCCGCTCTCATTCTGCTAGTGATTTTGTTGGCCATCATCGGAATGTTATACATTGGGTACGCACGTACTTTATTCAGTTGCTACAGCTGACACCTCTCGTTACAAGCAGCCTGTAGTAAATGCAGCACTTCAATGAAGCCACCTGCCTTGGCCCCTGAGTTTTCTCCTGTTTGTTAATTGATACTTGCCGAGCTAATAGCACGTAACATCTCGAGTTTTAAAAACAAAATTTGTTAATCACAAGTCGGACTGCGTCAGATTGTCGCTCTAAGTTCTTTTACAGTGCACAGGAAACTATGCCTGTCTATACTATAATTACATGTGTACTTTCAATTGTGATTTTATGAATCATGCTATTTCAATCCATGGTCATAACAGGGGTGTAACTACCACCTCTCTGCCAGCTTATTTGGAGTTTGTTGAAACTTAAAACATATTACCTTCCAAATATCTTTCAACTTAATTGCATGCTCTTCTCTATGAATCAAATGGAAATCAATTTCCAAAATTTTTGTCTTAAAATTGTTACCATTACAGCTTCTCTATGTATATATTTCTTGAAGTTACTGAAACATTGCAACATAGTCAAATCAGTGTTATGTGAATATCTAGCTCTAACTAAGAAAATCAAGTTTGCCGAGACTTGTTCGATATGCAGGGGCTTAATCAAGGAAATCTAACCACTGAACAGCTCTGAAGTGAAATTTTTGACAACATTGTTATAGTGTTTTTCTGTTACTAACTCTTGAAGAAAAGCACATGGTTTATTAATTATTTTTTTTAAGACACTTCTAATGAAATGCAGCCTCCTTTTCTTATTCTCTGTCCTTGTCATTTAACTACCTACTTAAAGTGGTCCTTTGGAACCTTGTGCTCCATCACTTATTGCTTCCAGTGTTGATTTTTATTGGGATATCTTGCCTATATTTCACAAGCAGCTGCACTGCTTTAGTATAAAGCGTTTTAATTCTACTTTGTGATACTATGAAAAAGTGCCCCTTACACCTTGTATTCTATTTTTGCCAGGCGAGGAGCTATTGTCACAACATTCATTGTTTGCTATGCCCTTACTTCATTCATCTCTGGATATGTCAGTGGCACGCTGTACTCACGGAATGGCGGTATGAACTCAGATTATCTAACATCATATATTGAATAATACCACATACCTTTTTTTTGTCACCACATACCCTTTTTTTAGAAGTTGCTCAGATATGTTCAAATCTTTGGTTTGATGAGCAGGGAAAAACTGGATCAAGGCAATGATCATGACAGCATCACTGTTCCCGTTTATGTGCTTTGGAATTGGCCTAGTGCTCAACACTATTGCTATATTCTACCGATCATTAGCTGCCATACCATTTGGTACAATGGTGGTTGTGTTCATCCTATGGGCCTTCATCTCTTTCCCTCTTGCTCTTTTGGGAACTGTTGTTGGTAGAAACTGGAGTGGTGCCCCAAATAATCCATGCAGAGTAAAGACTATTCCTCGCCCCATCCCTGAAAAGAAATGGTACCTCACGCCTTCTGTCATTGCCCTTATGGGAGGATTGCTTCCTTTTGGCAGTATCTTCATTGAGATGTACTTCGTCTTCACGTCGTTTTGGAATTACAAGGTAAAATAGACAACTTTATTTTGTTTATATAAGCTTTGTTACTAAGGATCCCTGGGAGTTGAGAGTTGAGACTGATTTTTTTAGAAAACAGGCAGAGGCCTAGCTTTATTGAAAGCTAATATAGTTCTGCTGGGGATACCAGCTTACAATTCAACCCACCAACAAACTGAACAGAACACAACTCTAGGACACAGCTACAACATGAGGAGTTTAGCTAAACAGGGCAAAACAGAGTAAAGATATTAGACTAAACAGAACAACTTCCTATTACAAGCATTTGAGACTGATGCCTTCTTTCTGATAATCCATTTGCAGGTGTACTATGTATATGGGTTCATGTTGCTGGTCTTTTTGATCCTCATAATTGTCACCATCTGTGTTACAATTGTTGGTACATATTTCTTGCTAAATGCGGAGAATTATCACTGGCAATGGACTTCATTCTTCTCTGCTGCTTCCACTGCCGCGTATGTTTACCTCTACTCTGTGTATTATTACCATGTGAAGACCAAGATGTCAGGATTCTTCCAGACAAGCTTCTACTTCGGCTATACTCTAATGTTCTGCCTAGGTTTAGGAACACTTTGCGGTAAGCTCTTCTGCACTGACAGCATGCACAAACCCACGTATTGGATGGTTTCAACTGATACTGCTTGGACTTTTGATCTAGGTGCTGTAGGATATCTTGGATCGACATTGTTTGTGAGAAGGATCTACAGGAACATAAAGTGTGACTAGAGATCAACCCCAATTTAGACAGCTGGGGAGAAACTGTATGCGGGTGTGCCTTGTTTCGTCGAGTGAGCAGCGTTTCTATGGCCAAGAAGCCAGGGCAGTTTGTGGAATCTGGTCGTTCTTTGGGGACGAGCTAGGCAGCCATGGTTTTTGTTTTCTTGCCCTTTTTGTTCTCTTTGATCCCTCTTCAGGGCAACAAATTTTCATGTTCGATTAGCTATTTAGACGTGATCATAGTTGTTGAGTAGTAGATCTCTAGCATATACCACAATTGTTATTCTTGAACCCAATGAGACCTGTATTGCTTCGTATAAAACTGTAAGATTCATGACATTTGTTGATGTTTGGTGATGAGCGCAGCTACGGTCGAATGGTAGACGTTTTCAATTTTTCAGGCTTGTGCTTTCTGGCAGGCAAAACTCTAGAAAAAGCTTAACTGGTACAGTTATAGGATGGAAAATTGAATCTAACACCTGATCTTTAAAATCTATTGAAACAGATAATTGGACCATTAGCAAATTAACTGATAATTTTTTTTGAAAAAACCCCCCGCAAGTCATAATTTTTTTCTTTCAGAGTAAGTCATGAGGTTTCAGAAACACCGTCGCAACTTGTATTGTGCCCTAAATTTTCATCGCATCTCCGCACAAGTACTAAAAAGGGTAAAACACTCGTGCATTTACATTTGCGTCAAATTTAAAATGAAAAACATCAAATTATTTTAAAATGACATTCACTAATATTTGATTGTTGTCCAAGATTACTTCCTTTATCCCATGTGTAGTAAACAATGAAAGTCCTGTTTGGAACGCGAAAATCCCACAAATCCTGTAGGAGCTATACTATTTTTATGTAAGATTATCGTGAAATTCCTATGTCCCTGTGAAGGTAAGTGCTTTCTTTTAAGGAGAACGATAATGCTTATTTGGATTTATAGGTCTAGGCTTTTAACTTTTTTATATTGTAGCGGCGAGAATATATTAAACCTACAGTTAACTTTTCTAGAGTAATTAAATTTAAACAATTAAAAAGTGATAACATCAAGAATAATACAAAGTAATAAGGAGAAAAAAAACCCAAAAAACTAAAAAGATGAAATTAAAAAGTTAGAAGCCAGAAGCTTGTTGGAGCAGGCTTAAACAGTAATATGTTGCTAAAAGAATTTGAATTCGTTTATAAACGTGCAGCAAAATCCTTCGACTTGCGCGCGCATCGGCAGTGAGGCACACTGGAATTCTGCCAAGTGCAAACCAGAACTCCAAGTGGTGGCCCGCTCTCGCTCCCATGGCCGCCGCCCGCCTCCGCTCCCTCCCCAGGATCGGCATCCCACCCCGTTCACCTTCTCCCTCCTCCTCGCCGCCCTCGCCTCCTCCCCACCCCCTCCCGGCCTCCCCCCTCCGCGGGCTGCACCCGCATCGCCGCCGCGCGCCTCGCCCACGCGCAGGCTATCAAGTGCGGCGCGCTCGCGCACCCGGTCGTCACCAAATCCCTCCTCAAGCTCCACTGCTCCCTGGGGCTCATCCGCCACGCGCACAGGGTGTTCGACTCGGATGCCGCGCTGGACGTCGTCTCTTGGAACACGATGGTGTCTCGGTACGGCAAGAGCAGCGACCTGGCGGCTGCGCGAGAGGTGTTTGGTACAATGCCCGAGCGGAACCTGGTTTCTTGGAGCGCGATGGTCGATGCGTTGGTGCGTGCCGGGGAGTTTGGCGAGGCGTTAAGTGTGTTTGATCGGATGATGGGGGAGGGTTTCAGGCCGGACACGGTGGTTCTGGCAAGCGTGCTCAAGGCTGGTGCACATCTGGGCGCGGTTGAGAGGGGCCGATGGGTTCAAAGGTATTTGAAAACAGAGGGGTTTGGGGGGAGGCAAGGGAATGTCATGCTTGCGACAGCGCTGGAGCATGGAGGAGGCGTGGTGGGTGTTTGACAGCGCTTGGGCTGGTGATGTGGTGTTGTGGAATTCTGCGAATGCAAGCTCTCAACATATCTTCTAAAATCTGATTTGTTCTCTCCACCGTCCATCTGTTCTGTAGGTGATATGTCAGGTGAAGTTTAAATCCGGCCTATAGCTTCATGTAATTTCCCGTAACTTGATGTAAATCGCGCTCTCTATCTCGGACACAATCTTCTTCGAACTCCATGCAAAGGTCACAATTGTTCAAATACAACTCGCGAGTTTGTCCTTCCCATAGGTTTGCTTGATCGGGAGGAAATGAGCCACCTTGGTCAATCTATCAACAATGACCCGACGAGTCTTGGGAAGTCCTGATGAAGTCCATACCAATGCTATCCCATTTCCATTCGGATGCAAGGGTCGCAACAACCCGATGGTTTTGGTGGTCTATCTTGACTGCTGATGCACATCACATTTAGCCACATACCGCCACTTCTTTCTTCATCCGTTCCACCAATATTGTTTCTTCAAATCTTGATACATCTTTGTGCCTCCGATGAATTGAGAATTGAGAGGATGGGTCGATAAAATTAACTCTCTCAACTCTTTCTGCGGGTATGTGTAAGGATTCCATGTTCGCTCATGAAGGAGAATGCTCGTTTCAGTTAATGCAAATGGTTGGAGGGCTTGCGATGAATAGCTATGGTGAGTGTGCACTTGAATTGTTCCGAAGGATGCTTGAGAAGGGTTTGGTGCCGAATGAATCAACGTTTATTGTTGTTTTGTGTGCATGCACCCACACGGGACGTGTGGATGAAGGGAAGGAGAATTTTCAGTTAATGCGGGACCATGGCATTGAGCCACAGAGGGAGCACTATGGATGCTTACCTGATCTCCTTGGGCGTGCAGGGCATGTGCCATCGAGGATGTGTGCCTTACTAGGCCTTGGAGAAATCTTGCGAACGACTCGCTGTGCCCAAAGGACGGGCGATGCCCGCGAGGCGGGATCGCCATCCTCACCGAATCGAGGGCACGGCCAGACCTTTCGCGCCCACAGCGCACGTGTCAAAGCGAGTGTAGGAGAGCTCGAGGTCAGAGTAGTCCCGCAAGTAGAGCGGCCTCCGGCCACGCCCCGAATGCGCTGCGTCTTTGTCCATCCTCTCTCGGCGATGAACTTGCGCTCTGAGTGGGCGGACGGGCGGTGTAAGGACCACCCATGCCTTCCACTCGTGAGAGCCGCTCTCCACGGTGCGGTTCATCGCATGGAACAACTGAGCCGCAGTGCTCCTCGAACCAAGGTACCTCCTCATCTCCCACGACTCCGTGCCCAACCATCCATACGGTCGGGCGGGAGAAGATGTGCACCATCGCTGAAACGAAATTTTGAAGTTAGACAAGTAAAGCAAGAAACATTTTGCATAAAATAAAGCTTAAGCAAGATTAAACTAAGATACAAAAGGTAGCACAAGAGAGGAAAAAAGACAGCAATAATACTTATATTTTTCGTAAACCCTTTTTACATATTAAATTAAGTTTTGCGATAAAATCGCTTCCTAGACTGCCTTAGGTCTCAACTCACGGTCAAAGAGCTCGCTCGATACCACTTTTGTAACGCCCGCTTCTGTAGGCGTGCACGGACCACGGCACTCGTAACTATTCACGCGTGAATAGTTATGGAATGTCGCGCAAGAGTATACCATTGCATGCTTACAACAAAAGTCCAGCATATATTTGACATAAGGATTAACATCCAGTTTTTACAGCGGGGCGTGCAAGCCCAAAGTGTAATTACTTTACAAAAGACTCCAGGATCCGCTTCGAGCGCGGCGGAGACCTACAGCCAAGGGTCCTCGTCGAAGAAAAGATCCTCCGGGACTTCTTCAACGGGGAGACCTTCTCCTTCGTCTTGATCCTCTAAAGAGATGATTAAGCAAGCCGTGAGCCAAACAACCGGCTCAGCAAATCCCAAAGGGATCCTAACTTACTACATGCACGGAATAACAAAGCAAGAGAATATATTTGGTTTATTAACTTTGAGTGGATGCAGTTTTATTTGCAATCATTTTATCAAATGAACCCAAAACTACTTCTCAAGATCTCAGGGGTTTTTCATGAAAAGTTCATTAACCAACTAATCCAGTTAAAGCATGTACAAAACTACTTAAGCTTTGCTGCTGGAATCACCCAAGTGACACAGCTCCAATAACCGGGAGCACGGCGTATTCGAATACCATTTATTTGACTCTGCAGAGTTTGCTCAACTTTACCCACACGATCCCTTAACTCCCGCGACAGAGTTAAGAAAGCCGTGTCGTTTAACGCTCAACTCTTTATATAGGCTCTACCCAGAGAATTCACTCTGTCCGGATCCACACACACACACACACACGCACACCCACACAAGAGAAAATAAAGGTCCGAGTGAACTCTACCGTTGTTAGGCACCCATAGCGCGGCTCACCTAACCTCACCGCTAAACCTCCCAGAGTTTCAATCGAGTTGAGCAGCTACTAGACAAGTGTTGACAAGTCAACTCCGTGGTTGAGCGACATCGTGACATTTGCTCGGCGAAAGGTTTCGATCCTTATATTTTCACGTGGTCCGCAACCTCAAAGCCCGCGACCCAACTCGACGTAGCGGTGGCGAGACCGCCTCGCGGCTTCCCACTCACCCTTACCCTACTCCAAACCTAGGGTAAAGATTGGCGAGGACCGCCTGCGGTTTCCACTCCCCTTACCCTACCTTGTGCACGCCGGCACTCTCCGCTCTAAGATACGGTGTCCCATACCACCCTACCTTAGAGTCGGGTTTTCTAAATTCTATTGGCCCACAGCCACAACCTTATTAGTGTAACATTTTGCATGATAATAATAGCCTACAATTATCTAGATTATCAGATAATTAATTCTAGGGTTACAAAGGCATGGCTACAATTTAAACGTGGCGTTTAACGGTGGTAGGACTAACTATATCACATGTCATTCTAAACATTTTATTTTATTTTCGAACTAACATTTCAGAACTAGCTCAATGCAAATAACATATTAACATATTTAAACATTATGAGATACAACATGATCAAAGGATTTGGGACTTGCCGTCAATCGGATGATCTCGACTAGCTCGAACGAAGAAACGCTCGGATCCCGAGCTGCTCTTGAACCTCCAGGAATCTCGACACTAAGCGCAAACACATAAAATAAATTAAATCCAGCTTGAGACTAATCAAGCGAGGAAAATAAACTAACTAAAAGAAATAAAATGCATAAACACTCCAAATGGATTTTTAGGAATTTATTTGGGGAGAATTTGTGAAATGGAGTTCACAGAGGGTCGGAATAATATTTGGAGCAAAGTGGTAAAATTTGGGGATTTTTGGGATTTTCTGTGATTTTCTAGGATTTATTTGGATTTTCTAGGATTTTAGAAATTAACAAATCACGGAAATTAGTGTGATACGATGTCGGGCCGGCCTTAATTACTGCGTGGCTCGGCCCAACGGATGGCCCGCGGCCAACGCCGCGCCCATCGCATGCGGAGCGAAGCGAGGGGAGGCGGCCAGCCGGCACGCGCGCGCGTCCGGATGACCGACGCGCGTGGCGAAGCGGCGCAGGATGCGGAGCGGACCGGGAGGCTCTGATGGAGTGGACGGAATCGGACGGTTGCGGCGAAACGGGCGGCGGGATCGGTGACGGAGATCCGGACGGCTGACGTTAGATATTACAAACGAGATGAACGGAGGAGGGGAGGCCACGTCGCGGGGAGGCGTCGTCTTCCTCCTCCGGCAACAGCATAAAGCCACCGGAGACGAGCTACGGTGGCGGTGGTTCGCGGCGCGAGGGTCGCGGCGGCGTATCGTGGGGCACGGCGGGTGCGGCTCGACACGGGGGTTCCATTTCAGGGTTTTGGAGGGGGAGAGAATCAACGGGGAGAGAGAGAGAGAGGGGAGTAGTTCGGGGATTTTGTGGTGGAGAGGATCATCAACGGCGAGACAACTCAACCGGCCGCGATCACACCATCTGGGGAGCTAGGAGCTCACATTGGCGGCGGTGGTTGCGGCGGGGAAGATCTGGAGTGAGCTGGCCACGGGAAGGGTGGTTCGGCCGGCGGGGTGCTTCGGCGCGGAGCTTCCTCGAGCGATCACCTGCCAGAGGGAGTTTACCAACATGGTCAGCACACCGAGGAGAAGCTCTGGGCGAATGTAATTGAAGGATGGGGGCGGAGAGAAGAAGATCCGCTTGCGGAGCTTGCCGGCGCAGGGGACGACGGTGGCGGAGTCTCGGGTGACGAGGCTCCAATCGGGCGCTCTAGGAGGTGGCTGGGGGTGTCGGGAGGGGATTGAAGGCGGTGGAGGAGCTTGGAAAGCAAAGGGAGAAGAGGGAGCCGGGGCGGGGTCTTTATAGCCGAGCGGGGAGGAAAGCCGGGAGAAGGCATGGTCGGTCTCGGTCGGCAGGAGACAAAGGGCGTGATGGCTTCTCCTCCGCTGCTGGAAGAGCGAGGGGGCGGTGACACGCGCTCGCGCAGCGGACCGGCGACGCCGACGGACAGGCGGCTGCGCGCGACGGCGAGGCGTGTCGCGCACGGAGAGGAAGAAGCGGCATCGCGTGTAGGGCGGGCGAGGTGGAGGACGTGGCACGAGGGCATCCACGCCACGTTGTCGGGCGGCTTGGCGCGATCCCGGGCGCGCGTGAGACAACCCGGCCGCGGGCGTCGGGCGCGGGCAGCGAACGCGCAGCAGCCGCACTGCGGCGCTTGAGAGAAGGCCCGGCGCGCGCGCCAACGAGAGGGGAGGAGCGGCGCGGGGCGCGAGGAGGCGGAGAAGAGCGGGGCGACGCCAACGGGAGGCGCGGGCGCCGGGCGCGAGAGAGAGGAGGAAGCGGGAAGGGGAAAGGCGCCAACCGAACGGGAAAATGGAACGGCCGAAAAAGGAAAGTGCATTCCAGGGAAAACTTTCCCAAAGAGGAAAGTTTTCAAAATTCACTCAAAAAGCAGCAAAAAGCACAAAAATTTTATTTTGAATTTTTGCAGGGCTTTTCAAAGCCGAGGCTTTGTTACTGGATATGCCAATGGAGACACATGCTTCGCAATGGGGGTGCACTGATGTTATCATGCCGGATGCACAACAATGTTAATGTGGGCGAATTTGTAGGGAAGCAGCTCATGGAGCTAGAGCCAGACCATGGTGGGCGCTATGCTGTTCTATTCAACCTATATGCAAACAATGGTCGATGGGAAGATGCAAGAGCCATACGGCAGATGCTGGAGGAGAGGGGAGCCAAGAAGGAGACAGGTTTGAGCTTCATAGAGAGAAATGGTTGGTTACACGTGTTCCTGTCTGGGGATATGACACCCCCACGGAAGGCAGATTTATGCACTATTGGAAGATATGGAGAGGTTGTTGCAACTGATTGGCTATGTCAAGGACACCAGCCAAGTGCTTATGGACATGGATGACGAAGAAGGGCAAATACCTTATCCTACCACAGCAAGAGGCTGGCATTAGCTTTTGGTATTCTCCACATTCTTATGGCATGTGTATTTGCACCGTCAAGAATCTTCAAGTGTGCTGTGACTGCCACGCACATGCCAAGCTTGTGTCCAGGCATGAGATCAACATGCGCAAAGGCCACTGCTTCCCACCTGTTCTGAGATGCGGTCTGCTCCTGCGATGACTATTGGCAAAAATGGTTTTATACTATTGAGTTTGTTCTTTACTGCTACTGTTATTCTGCTGGTCGCTAACGCTGTCCCGCTATTAGGTTTTTGATGCTCTCTTGTGTGGATATGTATCTCAGAACAGACCGCAAGAGAAGAGGATCATGGTACTTTCTGGAGTATTGGTGCAATCTGCATTTCCTGATGACGAATGTTTGCTTACTGTTTCCTGCAAAAGTTCCTACCTCTGATACCTTGTCCATTTTGGAGTCCCAATGTTTGGTCGGTTTGTTTGTCAGTACTCAAAAGTCAAAAGCTAGAAACACGCCGGCACCCGGGCGATCTAGGAGCTGGTCTCCGATGGTTGACATTGGTTGGTCAGTATTGATCCTGGATTCCATCTCCTGAATCTGGTCTCAGGTTCAGTCAGTCCCCAGCCTACGCTTCCATCAGGTACAAATTGATTCGAGGTCAGGGACGAGCAGATGATCGACTGGAATCTGGACCTGTCGTCGGAGGATCAATAACAGCCGTTCTTGTGGCATGCCGTTATCGTCATGGTTGATGCTGGTAACCTTGGGAGAATTTTCGTGCTGCAAGATTGGAGATGGTGAGGTGGGCAAGGGGCAGATCGCAGACGCTGTAGCCTGGTGATGGTGCTGCTGGGAACCGACAGGGCAGCACATGCTAGATCGAGTAGCAGATGATTTCTTGCGCTGTTGCTGAGAAGCAGCACATTTGATGTAACCGTTTAGAGTAAGAAGGTTAACGCTGATCAAGTTCAAATGCACTGTTATGCACACAACCAGCAGCAGCTACATCTTTTACTGATGATTCAGCTATGCATTTTGGAAACGATGATCAGTGTTAAGCCACAAGTAACTAGTATACTCTAGTTGGTTGATTAAAGGTTAGTTCTTTTTTGCTACAGTTGATGGTTACGACCGATGGTTTTTGGTCCTGACGCGAGTACTTGTGCCAACAAACTGAATGTCAATAAGATAATCCGCTTCGAAAAAAAGTCCTAATAAACCGGTTCAAAAATACTATAGAGAAATTAGTCCGTTTGTTTATTCGAGGAGATACGTAGGCCGCAAAGTAGCGTAAGCCGAATTGCTCACACAACTGTTACTGTAGCCAATTTTTTTTTCAAAATTTGACCCCTGAATACATATTTTTACAAATCTAACCCCTCTGTGGACCTACCAAGCTAGGGAAACTCGACAAGTGACCTACCGAGCCCTCCTTGCACGGTAGCAGCCGATCGGTTACTGCTCATGCTTTAATTAGCTATACTCATAATTAATTAGTACTAATCACATTTAATTAGTGCTATTTGCATTTAATTAGTGCTTTAATTAAAGCACTAAATTAAGCGATATTTTATTTATTACTTTAATTAGTGCTAATCATATTTAATTAGTATTAATTGCACTTAATTAGCATTAGTTATGTTAGTGCTAATTAAACGCGCATAATATTTTGTTGTGCTTGCAAGGTGGTGCCTAATTTAATGAACCTCTGGCACCACAATTTGACAATGGTTTTTTAATTATATTTAAAAGTATTTTATAGTAATTGAACAAATGAGCACTACTACAAGAAAATCGTAGTTCATATCTGCACTTTGAATTCACTTCTAATACTGCCGATTTACTAATGTGGTTTTTGAAAGTATGTACACTAATATTTTATTCGTATAAAATAAAATTAAGAGTCTTTCACGAGATAAAATTCACGATTTACTCCTCTCATTACCGTCTCGCTCCGGAAATAAGGCAGGGGTCACAGGTGCATCACACACCCCACTCCTCTCACCCACGTCACTCGCACGTATCTTTTCCTCAGTTTTTTTCACCGCTTGCCCTTTCTTTTAAAAACTACTTCTTTCATTCATTATTATTTATTTTCAGTCAAAAGACATAAGCCATAGACAAAAGCCATTAACAAAAGCCAATATGAATGTCCCCATAATAGGGCAATGACTAAAGCTAAATTGATTAGGTTGTGACTTGTTGGAATAAATCGGCAAGTAAATGAGGTTTTTTCTAACGCTAGTCACAAATTCAATGGATCAAAGTGTATGCAACTAATCAATGAGACATATTACCTTATCCTAGTATAAAGATTTGTTTAACCGTTATGCTGATTAGTATTTATTTGTTGCAAAACTAGTAGATGAATATACAGAGGCAAATGCATGCATATATTAAACTGCCAATGATTTCAATATTTTTAAAGTGCATTATTATTATCAGCATCGGCATTCCCCAAATGTTGTTGTTGCAAGACAACTGTAGGTTTAACATTTAGAAGCCTCATGATAATAAAATAAAATGTAATAATGGGGTTTTTTTTATAATGGTCAAAATAACATGGTTGATATGATTGAATCTTGTGGGTAACACTATGTAATTAAATACAACAATCATGCACATGATCAATAGTTAATTAAGATCATGATTAGCATTAATTAGTCATGATTAATATTAATTAAATGATTAACACTAATTAATATGCTTACGCTAAATAAAGGCTGCACAGTAGCCAGTCGGTGCTGCCGTACGTGGGAGGGGGCTCGACAGGTCGTATATCGAGCTATTGTAGCTAGGCGGATATCTACTAAGTTTTTCTAGCTCGGTAGGTAATGGGTAGGTCCAAGAAGAAGAATAGATTCGCAAAAACAAGTATTTGGGGCTAATTTTTTTTAAAAAAGGTTGACTATAGTGGGAAAAAATGGCTTCGCGTAAGCCATGCACCGGGCACACAGCAAAGACATGGGCGGGAAAGCGGAAGATCCCAAAACCGCTGGCCTAAGGAAGGCATCGGCTGAGACCGAGAGGCTTCTAGAGTCACCACTCCCCAGCTTCGACCTCAAGCTCTGCTCGGTTCGTTATTCTTTCCCATCCCAACCACTCCATCTCATCCGCTTTACCAATTTAAACCACCACTCGCTCTCTCTCTCTCTCCCCCCCCGATGGACTACTCGGGCGTCGCATGGGCGCCGGCGCCGGTTAGGGCGCCGGCGCGGGCGCGGTGGTGCTACTGCCGCTGCTTCCGGCGGTGGGGCCGCTGCTTCTGCTGCTGCTACTGCTGCAACTCCTTCCCCACCCCGGACGACCTCCGAGGCGCCGCCGCCGCCTGAACCCCCACGCCACGCTCTGGGGTCTCCCATCCCAGGTGCCGATTGCTTCTCCCGCTCACTCGATCGTATGATTCACACACGCTTCGTCTATTCGGGCGTCTTTTAGCTGGTGTACTCAGCACGATCACTTAGCTACAGTTATTCCCGGCCCGTGTGCTTGGCGTGATCAGGGTTGGCGCGGTCTGGCGCTGAGTGTTTCGGATTGGATCTAGCGTGTGGGTTTGCCAGCTCCCGATTGGGCGTTTGGAGGTGGCGTGATCGCTTGTCCGTCGGGCTGGTGTTGGGATGGAGCAGCGGTTCGTAGTTGATTCGTGCACTCTGCACCCGCTGAATCTTTAGGTTTCAGCGCACACGGGGGAATGTGGAGGATCTCCTCCACGTTCGATTCCGGAGACCTCTTCATGCCAGGCCGTGCCTTTGGAATTGTTGCTGTTTGGTATTTCAACAAGTATATGTTTTCATTATGGGCTCAAGTTTTACCCAGGCCATGATGTGCTCCGACCAATCAGGGTATATTTACAGGATCGTATAAGGTTGTTCAAGAGAAAATGATCTACTACTCTTCGCTGGTGGTACAGAAATCAGAGAGTTTGCACATTAGTTATAATTATCATTAATCCAAGTGTGCATGAGTTAAGGGTGTGTTTGGTTCGTGGATAGAGGTTGTATCGTATATCCTGACTGAGTGGATGCAGGCTGAGTGGAATCGTATTTCAGAAAAAGAAAATGTTTGGTGAGGTTGCATGAGCGGATGCAAAAAAACTGAGATGCTGTTTGGTTGCTGTATGAGCGGATGCGATCTACCAAACCCGAGAGGTCGACACGTGGGACCGCATAAGATACATCTGCATCAACCCATCCAGATGGCGGTGAAGCTCATTTTGAGCGTATCCACCCATCCAGGATGAGGGCGTATTTTTGCATCCGCTCATGCAGGCTGCATCCATTCATACAGGCAACCAAACAGGCTCTTTCTCAGATTATACGGATCCACCCAGCCAGGACAAAGGAGATTCAGGCAACCAAACACACCCTAACCTACTCAGCGCTGCAAATTCACTTGATCGATGACAGGAAGTGAAACTGTTGCTTCAGTTACTGATGATGCAACCTATGTTGAATAATTTGTGTACCATTTGCTACTTCAGTATGTTTGGCCCTGATTTTGCCTGTTTACTATACAATAATCCATTTTCTTAGCTTAATGCTCCTGCATTCCATGTTATAGAAATTTGAACAAATATTTGGTTTGACCTTCGTTCTGTTCATTATATCAGGCACACTTAACATGTATGTATATGAGAGCCATGCCGAAAACTATAGCAAGTTTTTTTGCTATGTACGCTAGGCAAATGGCTACCGCTCTGTTCAGATAGATGTGGAAAAAGATGTGAAATTTCAGGAGTTTTTTTTGGACGGTTGCTGGACAGGGATGTACTTATGCTGCAGTGAGCCTGTTTAAAGTACTTCGCTTTAGCTAGAAGTCCATGATCATATTTGCTCTACTACCATATACAAAGATGGAAGCGAAGTGATGTTCGGTTCTGTGGACCCTTGCGTATCTGTATATACCGGTTTACTGAACCAAAGTTGAATGCTTCTTGTAAGATAACAGTGAGTGCTTTAACAAATATATCTGAATTACCTGTACATAAAGTGAATTTTATATGCCCCTTTACTCTCAAGATACTTTGCGCATCTTTGTACAACCGCACCGATACATCGATGCATTTTTCCGCTTGCCGCTCACAGTGTGCAGTGACAGTTCCACTTTCTATGTAGTTTTATGCTGCTATATTCAATTGGGTGTTTTTTTCTGTAGCATCGACGTTTAATAATTTGATTAGATTGTGCTATGGCCATTTCGTTTTCATTTTATTGCACTTGGCAAAGCTGAATATGTTTTCCTGTAACTGCCAATAGATCTATCCTGTGATGCTCAAGCAGCATGAGAAATATAGCATTTGGCATGCTTCTGCGGTGTGTAACTTCAAAACTGCCCATTTTGGTTTTACCTTACGCACCCAAACCGTTGGGGTGCGTTTTTTACTTGCTATGTGCTGTGTCGGTGTCTATCTGAAACCCTGCACAGTGCCTATGTTAGGTCCTGTTTGGCACAGCTCCACCACCAGCTTCTTGGAGCTGTTTGGAGCTGTTTTGTGCCAAACGGGGTAAAACAAAATAGCTCCACCTAAGGAGTTCCTTAAAACCTACTGAGACAAAAGTAGCTCCACCCAAGGAGCTGAAAAAAATAGCTTCACCTGGCTCCACTTGTGAAGTAAAAAAAACAGCTCCACTTGTGAAGTGGAGCCGTGCCAAACAGGGCCTTAATCTCCATGTATTTATTGCGCACATATATTTTCCTATTTTGCACTCGGGACATGTCTGAACTGTCAGTTGCAGTTCTGTTACATATTCCATGCGTCATGTAAGAGCATGTCCAATGCAGACGCTTAGAGAGATGCTTAGTAATAAAAAACTGATTTTTCTTACCACATAGGATAGATAAGGTGTTTATTTTGAAACATCGATGCTTAAATAAGCACCGGTGCTTAGTAGGTGCTTATGTGTATAACTATATCTATTAATAGATAATATAGCATCTAAGCACCTATAGAAGAGATGCTTGCATTGGAGGAAATAACTTTTGCATGGATGCTTGATGATGTGGCTATATTCTCTCTCTTTAAGCACTCATATATAAGTATCTTGCATTGTACATGCTCTAATAGGTACCTTTGTTACTAGTTGAATGCTTGTACATTGTTACAGAAAAAAAATCATATTAAGTGCTCTCAAACCCATCATAGCAATTGGTCCCAATTTTAGGTTGGTGTCAAATTTTTAATTGAATTTCTCAAAATGAAATTCCTAAAATATTTTTTAGAACATAATTCCTAAAAACTAATACAAAAACCATTGCCAACTAATTACAATATCTTTTTTTTCTCGAATACGCAGGAGAACTGCGTATCATTGCATTAAAGAGAGAAAAGGATCGACCCCTTACAAACACCACCGCCTCACTCCGGGCCGAGCTGTGAGGGGTTGTTTACATTACATCTAAGAACTTAGAATAAAAAGCGAGAAAGGGAAGGACGACCACAAAACTCCAAACTAACTAAGCTAAGGAAAGTTAGCCTCCACCACCATGACCTGGACCAGTGCATGCGCAGCCACGCGCACCGTCATGCACCAAAGATGATGCTCATTTTTGAAATCAATGAGCAGCCTAGTGACGCAGGGTCGAGTCCCTTCAAAAACGCAGGCGTTTCGATGCTTCCAAAGAATCCAAGAGCCTAGAATGATAATAGTGTTCATCCCCTTCTTCTTCTCTTTCGGAATTCTCTTGGTTGCTTTTCGCCACCAATCTGCCAAAGATTTCTCTTGTCTTGTGGGAGTCCGGTCTTGCAGCCCCAAAGGAGTGAGGATCCGGGACCAGAAATCTCGAGCGAGGACACATGTAGTAAGTAGATGTTGGACCGTCTCATCTTCCTGATCGCACAAGGGGCAGTGGCTCGGGTGAGGCAATCCTCTCTTGGCTAATTGGTCCGCCGTCCAGCATCTATTACGAATAGCTAACCATAAAAATAGCTTGCACTTAGCTGGCGCCCAGGATTTCCATAAACGTCGCCAAGGCTCAAAGATGATGGAGCCATTGAAGAACGCCGATAAGCGATTTTGAGGTAAAGCGCCCGACCTTCCAGTCTCCAAACGTGGATATCAGCATCCTGGGAGAGGGTTGTCTCATGCAGTAAATCCCACAAATGAAAGTATTCAAATAGACCCACCATTGAGAGTCCACCTCTGATGTCGGCTGGCCAAGCATGACCCTGCAGAGCGTGTGCAACCGTGCGCTGTTTGCGAATGCGGGATGGAACTGCAGCGACTACCTCCGGTGCCAAGTCCTCCAAACCGCAACCCATGAGCCACTTATCCTCCCAAAATAAAGTGGTGCTTCCATTGCCAACCTGAGCTTCCATTGCAATGTTGTGTCGTCAAGGCCAGCCCATGTTCGGTTGGGGTCTGTTTTCTTGAACCATAACCAACGGATTTGTAGTGCCCAACTCATGAACTCAAGATTAAGAATCCTTAAACCGCCCAAATCCAAGGGTCGCTGGACCTTGTCCCAAGTAACCAAACAAGCACCACCATTTACTTGCTCTCTTCCCTTCCAAACAAAGGCCCTCCTTATCTTGTCAATGGCTCGTAAAAACCACTTGGGCACATTGATTGCTATCAGGACATAAATAGGAATAGCCGAAAGGACGAAGCGGACCCAAGTAACTCTTCCTGCCATGTTCATAAGAGCGGCATTCCAACTAGGGAGTTTGTCACTGATCTTCTCAACCCATTTGAGTAGCTCTGTCTTTCTTATCTTTTTGTTTGAGACCGCAATCCCAAGTAAGAGCAAGGGAAGTCTTGGCGCGCAGGGGTAGTGTAGAGGTCACTAACTCTATTTGTGCCGCTCACACCGAATAGGTATAACACAACTTTTTGCAGATTCGTTTGAAGACCCAAGCCTCCCAAACTTGTCAAGGATGCTCAAAGTGAGGTTTATCTCGCCTCTTGCGGCCGAATGAAAAGGGCAACATCACAAGATAAAGAGATAAGCGCCGACCGGATATCCTCTAGACAAGTGGTTGAAGCAGCTCCAAATCTCCGCCTTGGTGAACAAACTATTGAGCACGTCCATTACTAGGATGAACAACAAAGGAGAGAGGGGGTCTCCTTGCCGGAGCCCACGATGGTGTCTGATCTCCTGACCTGGCTCACCATTAAGGAGTACCCGGGTGGAAGCTGAGGAAAGCAAGTTAGAGACCAGGTTACGCCAAACTTGATTAAAACCCAAATGTGTGAGGACTTCCAGTAAAAAAGACCAAGAAACTGTGTCGAAAGCCTTAGAAATATCCAGCTTCAAAAAGAGGCTCGGAACTTGTCGACGGTGGAGAAGTTTGATTGTTTGCTGCACTTGCATGAAGTTATCATGAATACAACGTCCTCGAACGAAAGCACTTTGGTTGGCAGCCACCAAGTCATTTAGCAAAGGAGCCAAACGGTTTGCCATGATTTTCGTCACTAGCTTTGCAAAACTATGGATGAGGCTCATCGAACGAAAGTCCTTGGGATGCAGCGCCTCGGCCTTCTTTGGAATAAGGGTGAGATATGCTGAGTTAAGCAGCCACAACTTCCTGGCATTTCCCTGCTGCAGTACCAAGATGGCTGCCAAGAAATCGCTTTAACAATCGCCAACAAGATTTATAGAACCGACCTGTAAACCCATCCGGTCCGGCGCTCTATCCGCGGCAAAGATTTAATCGCATCCCACACTTCGTCCTCAACAATCATGGCGCCCAAAGCCGAGATCAACTCTCCCTATGGAAGAAATTGAGATCAAGAGTATATGCACGGGGCAAGGCAGTACCTAACAGACCATCAAAATAATCAAACATGACGTCCTGCTTGTCCTCTTGACTGGTGACTACCTGATCATCACGCATGAGCTTTGGCACAAAATTTTTCTTTTTGCGGAATCCTGCTTGCCCATGAAAAAGAGCTGTGTTGGCATCTCCATCTTTCAAGAACCGGATGCGTGACCGAAGGCGAGCGATCGTCCTCTCAAGGGAGGCCAGCACAAGACAATGTTTTTTCAAAGTACATCTCAACCAGTTCTCCTCTCTATTTAACTCTCGATGGTCCCTTGCTATCTCAAGACGGTGGAGTATCTCTCTAGCAACGACATGCTTAGACTTGATATGGCCTACCTGCCGATGGCTCCAGGACTGGAGGACACGGGTAAGACGCTTGAGTTTGATGGATATACTCTCAATAGCACAGATGGAAGAAACCGGTGCATTCCAAGAAGCTTCAACTGCGTCATGAAAACCCGGGAGCTGTGTCCAGAAACTCTCAAAGTGGAAGCGATGTTTGCTGTGAATTCCATCTCTGAGACCGAGTACCAAGGGGCAATGATCTGAAATTTCGGTAGCTTGACTCTGCAAGATACACTCCGGAAAGAGTGCTTCCCAATCCGTAGTACTAAGGACCCGATCGAGTTTGACCAAAGTGGGGGCTTCCCTTTCATTCGACCAGGTATAGCGACGTCCCAATAACGGAATTTCTTTAAGCTCAAAGTCATTTACAAAACGCCGAAAACGCCCCATCATGGCCCTGTTCAAAAACTCATTGTTCTTGTCTTCGGATGAATAGATCATGTTGAAATCCCCGGCGAGTAACCAAGGTCCTGAACACAGAGATCTTACTTCTCGGAGCTCTTCAAGAAAAACCACCTTTTCAGCATCCTGTTGTGGACCATAAACTCCCGTGAACCACCAAGGAACCGCTTCTTCTGTTGCGAAACAAACCGACACAGAATGCCGATGCACCCGCCATTGGGCTGATTCAAGAGATCCATCTCGCCACGCCACTAAAATCCCTCCACAGGTTCGAAACGCTGGGAGGTAAACAAAATGCCGGAAATCATGACCCAAGAAAGAAAACACATCCCACTTAGAGATAACCGATAGTTTAGTTTCCTGTAAGCAGATGAGGGAGGGGCGACAGGAGTCCACCACTTTGCGAACAGAATCCCTTCGACCTCTATCGTTAAGTCCTCTCACGTTCCAAATCAACACTTTTGAAGGATCCATTGAACAAAGATTAGAAAGCAAGACCAAGACACACACAGCATCTAGGAGTACTCCTGGCTATCAGCCGCACGGAGCTCATCCTCTGATGGTACGACCTTACCAATTAGTTTAGCAAGAGCTACCACATGCTCTTTACTCAGTGGCTTGCTGAAGAAATCTGCATATTTCTGCATCGCATCAACGGAGAAGCCAAGACTGCGGCCCACCGACGCGGCAGCTCTGTGGTCAATTCCTGGAGGAAGCTTTGCAATGCGGCGGCTTCGGCGTGGTGCATCGGAAGTGACTGCAATCCGCCGTTGGCGCTTCTGAGGCTTGGGAGTGGGGAGGACCACCTGAAGTTTTTTTGAAATGCCGTTAAGGAATAAACCCGTCGGCGAAGCGGGTTCTGGAGGAAGAACTTCATGTGACTTTGGATTCCTGGGGCGCCGGGAGTACACTGCCCCATGTCGACCAAGATCGTTGCGCGCCATCTTCACAGCACCAGCGTCGCTCGTTGTCTCGACCGGGAGAACAACATCCGCTGGGAACCAAACAAGTGGCGCAGAGGAGATCTCTGGTGTTGGATATGCAGCGCTGATCCGAGTACCCATGCATGCCTGAGTCCCATCAATGCATGGTGATTCGCTGGGATCTTCTATGCCCGGGGAGCTAGGCATGCATGCCCGAGGCCCATCATTGCATGGTGATTCGCTGGGATCTTCTATGCCCGGGGTGCTAGGCATGCATGCCCGAGTCCCATCAATGCAAGGTGATTCGCTGGGGTCTTCTATGCCCGGGGTGCAAGGCGCGGCGGCAGCCGGGGTGTGAGTGTCTTGCCCTGGGAGATCTTCTGCAGATTGCACGAGCGGAGAGACCTTGGACTCCGGGACCACTGGCACAACTGGTTGCTCTTTAAAGCACAGCACGCCTGCCGCCAACGAGCCGGACGAGGAGGCACCAGCCTCAACAACGGCGGACACGTGGCGCACGTTGGAGGCGGTGGGCTCGACTCCGTCACTGCCAGAGGGGAACTCTGGCGAACGTCGGGCTGCGGAGCTGGGTGACGGCTGCGGTTGAAATTCCTCTCCTGAGCGCTGAGCTCGTTGTTGTAGGCGACGTCTTGGGTGGTCACTGTCATCTTCATCAGGAGCTGAAGGAGGAGCAGAAATTGGAAGCACAACAATCTTCACTGGATAAACCAGACCACGCTTAACTGGTGGTCTTTCATCGACGACGACCCGAGGCTCCACGACGACCAGTTCCCGCTCAGCTGGAATATCCTCCGGCGAGAAACACCAAAAAGAGCATCGGAACGATGAAAAGTCTTCTCTGTTGCGGGTGGAAAGGTGGATCTCCTCAATCCAACCATAAGGATTAAGCAAGCTTTCTGCCGTTGAATCCTCCCAAGCATGCGCCGGAATTCCACAAAGCTCCACCTCGAGCAAAGAGGGGAAAACGGCACCAGAGGCAAACGCTTGGCGGGTCCAGCGACGGCAGTGGAGGCGGAAGGAACTGTCGCCGGTGGCGGGGACTCTGCTGGCCAAGCTGATGGCACCAGCTTCATCTTCCGCAAACAAAAGGAATTTGTCTTGGGAAACGCGGCGGAGCACAAGCGAAGCACTATCCAAATTGAGCTTTGCTGCAATCACCTTTGCAGCGTCTTCAAGAGAGATAGTCGGACTTGCATCAATCAAGGTGATGATCATCGCACGCCTTAACTCGGCCTCCGCACGCTCGAAGCTGTCGGACCAATCAATGACACAAGGACGTGCGGGGGCCGGAGGATCACCAACCACCGGAACCGAAGGATGTGGCGGAGTATCCCTGCCGTTGCCTCCAAAAACCGCCATCGTCTGACCAGCACCATCAAGCATTGGGCGGCGGCGCCCACGATGCTCGACCGGAGCAGGCTCTGCACCACTATCTCCCGTCGAAACAACCAATAGAGCAGGGGCCGAGGCGTCGACCAGAGCAGGAGAGGAGACGTTAGCCGGAACTGGAACCGCCGGTGAGAGGCGCCGCCACACCGAGATGCGCCGACCACCACCTTGCCCCGAGGCTCGCTCACTACTACCACCGCCACGCGCCGGGCAGGAGTAGGAACGATGGCCTAAGGCATGGCAACGAAAGCACCTTGGAGAAGACTTGCACTGAGCCGCACGATGAGAAGGGGAGAAGCAGTTGAAACACCTTCCTCGGAGGTCTACTGGGACCGGACGTCGAGGACGGTGCAGCCGCTGCCTACGAGACGATCGGGAAACAACCGTCACAAAACCATGCGCGTCAGGGCCTCGCCTTGCCGGGGAGGGAAAGCGGATCTCAGAACGGAGGAGGATGCGAGGACCCGGTTTGACAGCCGCCGACGGGGAAGGCTTGGGCAGCACTGCCGACTCCGTCGACAACAAAACCACGTCACGGAACGAACGAGAGTCCGACAGCCGCGGTTCCGACCCACCTGAGGAGTCAGACCCCGGACTGGAGGCAAGCCAGCGAAGCTCCTTGGAGCGGCCCACCGGAGAGAGGGGTTTCACAAGAGGCGACAAGGAGGAGGTGGAAACAGGCGCGCTGGGAGAGGGGATAGCCGCAGCGGCGGCGGGTTCTGAGGGCGCTGGCTCCGCGGTGGAGGCCGGCGATGGGGTGGAAGGTGGGTGGGCGCCTGGAGGAGGAGGAGGGGAGACGAAAGGAGTCATCTTTAGTTGTGTGTTTATGTATCAGGCTTTCACCTAGTCATCGGTCCTCCTAATTACAATATCTAACTCCAACGAAATATTAGAAAGTCCGTCCATAAACCAGATCTATTCGGCGTAGTGAATGTTAAGAGGATTATAATCCACTGTTGGTCATACAAATGGAATGGGCTACCTTTGCGATAACAAAATCAAGGTGCAAGATTTGGACAATGTAATGCAATAGTCACCTCAAGTTTTTCACTGGGCCATGATCTGCTATGTGTGGCAACCACCTCACCGTATGGCCACAGTATTCTGATCTGATCAATCACCCTCTGTTGTAGAAATGTTAGTGCCACTTCTCTGAACATATTGTATCCATGGCACATTTTTTTTTGCATTGAATCAATGGAAAGCATTGTCACCATTTTCCATAATCAACAATAAGAGAGTTCCCTGGACCTGCAACAAAACCTTGATGGATTTTACAGTGATCTCTTTTCGATAGCATACAGTAGGCTGTGTATGAATTTGAACAATAAGTTCAAATGTGCGATTAGGAATTCTCAGGGGAAAAATGGCAAAAAACAAGAACAAACCTCATTTTCAGTAAACAATAGCGAGTGCCAAAAGTGATGCATCTCAAAACAGAAGAATAAAAGAAAGAAAATATTTCATCAGGGTCTCAGCTGCAAGGGGCAAACCTAGTCAAAACGGAAAAACTTGTGAGTTGCGTAGGAAAGGTTGGAGATATCTCTTGTGCTAGCGCTGCCTACAAAGTAAAACAGAGCTTCTAAATTGGCTGGAATGGTTTAGGCATTTTACCAATCATGGCAAGAGCACAAACCTGAAGCAATACATCATCCCAAATGATAGCTGAATAATGTCGCAACGGACGGATGCATCATCCGGCTGAACAACTGGACAGGAAAGAGAACAACCAAATTAGCACAATAACATCTGGGGAAAAATTCGCATGTAACAGAAACCAGATTCCAATTTGTAGTCAACGAACAACATGTAATACCACTAAATTACAAAAGAGAAGTAATGCGAATAATAGAAACAATCCAAGGGAGAATAAAAGAGATAAAGAAGAGTTTTGCCGTCAGACCTATTGGCTTTTAGAAAGCCGAATAAAAGTAGCGCTTTCAGAGGTTTCCAGACCGTCCAGGGACGGTCGGCACCGCCTTGCGTTTGGGTTCTCATCATCCAGCAAGAAATTCCAATCTTACCTTTTTACCGACTTTCCTGTCGTAGTAGAAAAGCCCCAAACAGTGTACGGGCTGCCTTTGGACCAAAAGGTCCATGATGCCTATAACCAGCCAAGGCTAACTGGGAAGGGCATAAGTGGCATTACACAGAGAGAGTAATGGCCATGCCCTCTTAAGTAGACAAGCCAACACAAAGCCATTTCACCTCCTCTTTCACCATTCTAGCCATAGCCACCAAGACGCCAACTGAAGCCAAGAAAGAAAGCAAGGAGGAGAAGGGCAAGAAGAAAGGAGACCCGAAGGAGCTCAGAAGGGCCAAGCGCGAGAGGATGGCATCGACATCAACAGGGGACGTCCATGACCGCTGGGAACCCCGACACTTGCCATCGCCTCGTCCCTTTCAAGCACAGCAAAAGCAAGTAGGTCCCCTCACACAAGCACCCCACGGCCGGCTTAGCCGCGACACACCCTCGACGGCGAGCCCGTAGGCGCCGCCGTGCGCCCTTGGAAAGGAGGACATGCTCCCCGGTGCATGCCTCCCCACCAAGTTCCATCGCGGCGACGCCCGTAGGCATTCCCAAGACCGGGTGTAAGCACGATTAGAGTTAGGCAAATTTAGTAGCTAAAACAAAATGTGGGAAGGGGGAGGGAGGATGACTATCCTGGTAGTGGAGGAGTGGTCAGCCGGCGACAAGCCATGGCTAGCGAGCTCAAACCCATGGGAGGAAGCGATGCTGGGGCTATGGTCGATGCTAGGCACCGACGGCTGGCGATGTCGACTATGGGGCAGGCCAACGGCCGGGAGGTCGGGGGAGGCTGAGCCACGGCATTGGCAGCTGGGCCAGGGGCGACACTGGGGAAAGGTGTCGGCGCTGGTGGATCCGGCGTTAGGGGCGCCACCAGAGGCAAACCGAGGGCAGCGGCTGACGGCCGTGCCGACCGAGCGGCGGTGCCCAGCACCTTGTTGTCGTGCGCGTACAGGGGAGACGGCGGATCTAGTCCTGGTTGGCTGGATCCAAGGCAAAGACCGAGAGGGAGGTGGCCAGACCTGGCCCTGGCTGGCTGGATCTGGGGAAGACGACGCCGGATCTGGCCATGGCCGGCTGGATCCGGGAGTAAGAGAGAGGAAGTGAGAAGGGAGGGGGTGAGGAGAAGGCGGGGGGCGTGCGGAGGTCGGTCGGCGGTGAGCCTAATCTCAGTCGCGCGCCGCTGTGCCATTGCATTGCCTGGGAAATCGCCAGGCCGATCGGCCGAGAGTAATGGGAGCGAGAGAGGCGAGAGGGAGTGAGGCCTGTTCGGCTGAACCGGATAAAGGAAACAAAAAGAGAGAGAAAGAAGAAGAAGAGAAAAGAAAAGGAAGGAAAAGGAAAGGAAAGAGAGAAGAAAAGAAAAGAGGAGAAAAAGAAAAGAGAAATGGGGGTTTGATACCAACGCGACTGGTCCTTAACCCCGTGCGTTCTATGCCAAAGTCGGGCTATGCGCGTAGAGTTGTTGCTGCTCGCTTAAGCACTGGTTTTGATATGATGTATTAAGTCGGGTTGACATTTGTACAGGTGGAGGTCCTAAATCGGAGCTATCAACGCATCGTACCTGAGACTAACTAGGCAAGTGCATGGTAAAGTGGTAATTTCGGGTAATGTTTGATTCTAGATGAATGATGGCGTATTGCTTACCATGTTGTGGTAGGTTAACTATTTCTAGATGCGTGATGATGAATGATGAATGACGATTGTTGAGACATGACATGTTGATATGCATAAATAAAGAACTTGCATTGCATGTATATCATGATAGTGTTGTGATAATAGAGGTCCACTTCGGGTGGACGCTCCACGGGAGTGGAGAATGAGGTCTCTACATAAAAATAATGGGCTACTGTGGTCCCCGTATGAAAAAGGACGGGCTTGTGATCCCGCATGGAAACAGGGTGGGCCTGGGAGAGCATCGACGGGTGCTCGCTTTGCTATACCAGTATAAGCTAAAGAGATAAGAGAGAAGTGCATGTGCATATGCATAATGAATGGTTGATAAGAGCTTAAAGAGTTTAAATGGAAACAAGTGATTAATGAGACTGTGATGATTATGGACATATTTGTGAACCTGTTATTTATTGTTTTGCTTCGTACTTGCTGAGTCTTTGGACTCACCCTTGCTTTGTGGTTGTTTTTTAGGTGACCGTTGATGACGCCATGCATGAGTGGGAGTAGCACATGAATAATTTCATGAACTAGCAACACTCCTTGTACCACCTTTTGTCAATATATTTTAGGCTCTACTAGTATGCTGGAGTAATCGCAAAAAATGTTACGATGTACCTGGTCGCAGCAACATAAATAAATTAGTGTTGGCTTAAAATCTTCTAGTAGTTGATGGAATGGTAAAAGTATACAATAGTGGTAATATTTCGGGTCCAGAGGGTGGGTGGGGTGTTACACAAGAACAATCTGGGTACCCTATGGAATCGCACATTTGCAATAAATATCAATTTTCTTTCAAACACATATCGAGCTATGAGCTTAACTCCTTACAAATATAGAGTTATTGTGCCAGAAAATAGAGTTACAATGTAGATATGCTCTGGTCTGGAATTGGAATTGTAAAGGTTTCCTTTAACAATGGGTGGAACAAAAACATATTTTTTTGGACAAAGGTTACAACGAAAGTAAACAACAGAACTTGTGAAATTCCCATGTCTGCAACTTGAACTCTGCAATGGCAGCTCCCCTCCGCAATGGTTGAAGATCATAAATCCAAGTTAGCTAGGTGTTAATCGGCAATAAAATGGATTAGAGATCCACAACATGAGTACAGAATTGCAGGGTCCTCCCTAGACAGGCCGCGGAAAGTTGTAGTGTCGACTGAACTCTTCATGAAATGCTACACATGTGCAATGGGTGCAACTTTGCAAGAAAAACCATTGACTAAGTATTGAATAAGAAAATGTTATTTGAAAACAAAAAAATGGACTGTTATTTTGTGATATTTCATTCATATCATTCGAAGTTTAGGTGCTTTTAGGTGACCCCCAAGTGCCATACAATTTCAGCAACTTATGACTAAAAAAATATCACCAGAATCCCCAGAAGAGAGCAAATACCAGATAAACAAACTATTTATCTCACCCAAGATATCCAAGAAATGTAATATGAAAAACTTTCATATTGTTTCAACCCTTATTGCTCTCATATACATTATTACAAAATTTAAGAAACATGACATGGCGAATATCAAACACTATATACTCACATGTTCAGATTAGAAAAAGCTTAGATCATTTATAGTCATCCAATCAAATCTTACTTAAGCCATGTGAAATATCTGTAAAGAAAATATTTCTCAACAATTGCTGAAAGAAGAAGCAGAGTGATAGAAAATAAATTGTCCATCTCTATGAAGCATTCCAACAAACACATGGTGGGCAGGTTAAACTCATTTATATTATCTCGGATTATAAATATAAACTCACTCATGTACTTTAGATAATGATATAACGGTTACTCTGTAGGAAAAAAGAAATGTATTGCCAATAATAGGCTCATTTCCGTTATAAGCTGTGTCCATATCCTCTTGAGATGATTGGAAAATTTAACAACTAAAATAGTGGTGGTGCACATTTACAAGGAATCAAATCTTAAAACACAGTGTGTGGGATGCGTGAAGATCACATATGCATGTTTGAGCAACTTCAGTTCAGGATGTGTACATGCTTAGGACTCTGCCAGAGGACAACATCCATGGTGAGAACCACATTGGCGCCCAAAGAGTGCTATGGCAGTCACTGGCACGAAGGCCTCTAATTGATGTTTCACTGATGATGTTTCTTGAGTGTAGTCTGGTCCTAGATTTAACACATATTAATTAGTGGGCTAGCCCACCAACTGCTCTAGCTTTGTACTGTCTTACTTACAAGCAATTTAACCCAAATAACCCAATTTGAGGCAAGGCATGGAACGAATGGAAAAATATCAATCAGATTCTATACATCTAGAAGTACTTTCCTAAACAAATTAAGCAATACCCAAGAAGGTAGGACCACAAAGTTCCTAAACAATTAGTTAGGTCTCTCACCAATATATTCAAGCATAAAAGGTTCAATGTAAGCATGCTACTTTTTCTTAAGAAACAGGTACGGATCTGTAGTAGCTAATTATATTATAAATGAAATAGATACTGATTTTTCCAGTAAATACACAAGGAAACATGGTCATACCAACTTGACAAATTAAAATAAGAGTAAATTTTGGAAACCACCAGGTTTTAACCATATGTAACAAAAAACACCAGTTTTTAGAATTTTTATCACATAACACCAGGTTTAGCACTTGTCGTTTCATAAAACACCAGACGCTCGTGTTCTTCCACATAGCGCTTGGCTAATAGGTGGGATCGGGCGGGGAGTTGCGCGCACTCCTCACTTTTCCCGCGCGCTCCCCTCCAACTCCCGATGGAAGATGACACACCGATGGACGGGGGTGCTAGAGGGTACCTCGGGCGGCGCTCTACCAGATGCAAGTCGGCGCAAGTAGAGTGGCGCAACCGGACGAGGGAAGAGCGACTGAACAATTGGGGTGGCATGGCCAAGGAATCGTGTCGATCGGTGGCCCATACCAGTTGGATTGGCAGCAGAATCAACCAAAGTAGGTTAGAAGCAACCCATTTGTGGAGACATTTGCTTGAATTGTGGTGGTATGGGGGTGAATCATGAGGATGAGTGCGTGATCTATTCTTAGGGTTTACAGTTGTCAATGGAATTTTTCCTTGTTTGATTTTGCTCTGGTATGCTCCTTGAATGATTTTGTAGAAAGAATGATGGTAATAGAGTAGACAAGGGTAAGAGCATTGTGGAGGTAGACGAAGGTGGCCACATCGTGCTATTTTCAAGCAGCGAGGAAGGCGGCGATGGGATCAAAATAGACTACGAGGAAGATAGGTTATATTTGGAGGAGATGGTTAAGGAGATGAAGAGACAAAGGGAAGACCCAGCTGAGCATTGCGAGGGAGACACTGATGTTGAAGACATATTCATTCCGGTACACCATGTAGGGCCATGCACTGTGGAAGTAGTGGTAGCCACATAGGAGTCCAATGCGCTCGGCAATGACAAGAGTGATGATGGGGCTGCATTGAGTAGTGAAGATGATGATGGCGCTCAAATGGTTGTTGCAGCCACCAAAAGGAGGGCTAAGAGGTTGACCGGCCCTTGTTGTGGTTTGATAAGGTGAAGATGTTAGATTATAGCCATCTTTGCGAGGGCATGTGCTTTGAAGATGTAAAGCAGTTTCGGATGGCCTTGAAGAGCTATCACATTGTGCAGAGCAGGGATTTCAAGTACGTACGAAACAATTGAGATAGGGTGAAGGTTGTATGCCAAGATGAGAGATGCCCATTTTCCATGCTAGCATCGGAGATAGCTGATGAGCGCACAGTGCAAATAAGAAAGATGGTTGGGCCTCACATGTGTGGTACCACAAGGGAAACCACAAGAGTTAACAGCAGTTGGCTTAGCACAGTCTATGAGGATAACATAAGGAGTGATCCTGATTGGAAGGTGACAGCTTTGATGGACGCAGCCATGAGGGACTATGGTGTCGATGTCAGCAAAATGATGGCTTAGAGAGCGAGGACAAAGGCTGCTAATAAAGTGCTTGGGAATCACAAGCAACAATATGTGAGGATAAGAGATTACCTCCAAATTGTACAGAGTACCAACCCGAGGAGCTGATGCATAGTGACAACTGTGCAAAATCCAAATCCTACTGCCAACCCAAGGTTCAATGGACTTTTCATGTGTATGCATGCACAAATCGGGGGTTTTAAGAATGCTTGCAAGCCCTTTATTGTTAATCAAAATTTCTGCACAGCTGGGTTCAAGGGTGGAGATCTAAAGCTTCTTATGGACCAAGCAGTGTATGCATATGGTGAGTCAGACTTCAACATTTCAATGGCAGCCATCAAAGTAGAAAATGAGGGTGCATGGAAGTGGCTAAATGACATTCCTAAGAAACATTGGACTAGGAACGCATTTGACACTTGGTGTAATACAGACTTGGTGGTAAACAACCTAAGTGAGGTGTTCAATAACTACATTATAGAATATAGGGATACGCCAATTGTGACCATGCTAGATCTCATTAGTACAAAGCTAATGAGTACAACTAATGACAAGAGGGAAGGTGTTGCTGGTGCATTGTGGGAGATAACTCCACATTACACTGAAAAGTTGGAGTTATAAAAAAAAGAATCAAGGTATTGTAGGCCTGTCTGTGCTGGCATGAACATATGGCAAGTGAGTTGTGGGGAGAGGACATATGCAGTTAACCTTGTCCAAAGGACTTGTGGTTGCCTAAAGTGGGATCTAATTGGCATCCCTTGCAAGCATGTTGTCTCTGCCATATACAGGTGTAGACAACATCCAGGAGATTTTTTGAGTGCTTACTTCAAGAAACCAACATTTGAGAGAGCCTATGAGCACATCATCTACCCTGTGCCAAAGCAAACATGACTGGATCAAGACAGACACATCGGACATTAATCCTCCAAAGTTCACAAAACACCCAGGAAGGCCTAAGAAGAATAGGAGAAAGGTGAGAGATGAGCCACCACAGCACATCGGTAGAGCAAGGATGACAACTGTAACTTGTTCCAATTGCCGAAGATCAGGTCACAAGTACACAACCTACCCCACAAGACTTAGGCCAGATCTCAACATAAGAAAGAGGAAGCACATGGTCAGTTACAAGTAAACAATTTATTTTCCTTTTACCTTCGGTGCATTTTCCTTTTTTCCTTCACTGCATTTCGTTTTTGTGTGCAGAGTAATAGGTCCTTCCCAGGGGAGTCAACACAGCAGAACGAGATGATTACAGATGCAAGACAAAGTTCTTCCAAGTTGGCATCACGAAGAGGCAGGCCAAGGGAGGGAGGCAGAGGCAGGGGGAGGTGTAGTCAGCGGGAAGGCAGAGGCTGGGGAAGAAGTTTCATGCAATGGCTTGGGGCAGATGCAGGTTCAGGATTGGAGTAAATAGGAAGGAATCATGGCAGCTTTGTTTTGGTTATTTGATATGTCAAACTTCTAGGACATGTTTTGGTTTTGGGTTTTGCTATGTGAAAGAACAGGATCTCCTGGTGTTTATGAAACAGCAAGTGCTAAACCTTGTGTTATGTGATAGCGCTAAACCTAGTGTTATGTGATACGAATTCTAAAAACTGGTGTATTTTGTTATATATGGTCTAAAACTTGGTGTTTCTGAAATTTACTCTTAAAATAAATAGAGGAATTGGAACTGAACTACAACAATTAGAACATATATACTAAACCAATATCAAATAGACAACTAAGATAAATGAAGTCAGAGGCAGAGACATTACCATCAGCTACTAAGTCCGGTGCGATTGCAACGGTGGTGAAGCGGCTGCTAAGTCCTAGAACCCAACAACAACAAGCAATCTCCCCTCCCCTTCCTGACTTCTTTCCCCCTTATTCCCTTTGAAAGAGCGACAACAAGAAGCGCATCAACAATTTGAGAAGTACTGCAAAGTTGACAGAGTCAGTGCAAAACCTATCAAATTAGCGTGTCGTTCATGCAGTAGAGAAGGGAGAAGGAGGAGGAGAAAGGGAAGGGTGGCTGAAGAGAATGACAAGGGAGAAGAAAATGAACATGTACCTTATATATGGCGTAGGAGATAACCTGCACGCACGCTCATTCCTGGCAACTTCTGTGAGATCAACCCAGGCATGGCGGTTGGCATGGAACTCCTCTACGGTCAAGGGTCATGCTAGCCGGGCGATTGGCAAGGGTATGAACACCAGCAACATCATGGTGGTGGAGGACGCGACTGTTGGGAAATCACCCGAGGATCAACACGCCTGTGTGCTCTGTTGTTAGACGGGGAATAGAGCAGACCCGAGGGGGGGGCCACGATCACTCGGAACACTTCACTCAGTGGTCACAACTTGCTCACCTGAGGTTGGCTCTAACTTTCTTGAATGCACGCTTTAGCTGTGGATTCTGATACATGGTCGTGGACTGCTTGCCGGAGGTGGGAACGACAAGGTGAGCTGATAACAGGACTGAACACAAGAACTGAGGCACAATTATGCGATGCAAACGGGCACACCTTTTCCACTGTGTTTTCACTGTTATACACTGGCTCAATTCTCTCAATGACTTACAGAGTATATATACACACAACTAGCCACTCAGGCCACTCACTAAGACTCTAGTCGCTACCGCTCCGCTCAGCTACCACGGCGCTTTCTGATGATCGCCGCTGCCCATGCTCGCTTCTCTCGGCCGCCATGGCGCTCTGATGTCGGCCGCTGCCCATCTTGGGCAGTTCATCGACCAAGGTATGGCCTACATCATCCATGACCACCCACACTGACGCCTGCAACAGTGATCGTTGCATGACCACGACCACTGCTTCATCCTCGGTTGTCTTCGACCACCGCACTGGAGTTTCGACCATGAACACATAGGTGCTATGACCACGATGCCAACGACTACTACTCTGGTCGTTATGGCCACACACAACGTGGTTGTAACCAACCACGCACACAGATACTATGACGTTGGTCGTTACGACCACACACAACGTGGTCGTAACCGACCACACACACAGGCGCTACGATCACACACAAGCTTCGAGTCCTCCGGGTGCTTCGGTACTCTTACAAGTATCGCGTCCACTGTACTCCTCCAAGTATGATGTCCACAATACTCCGAGTATAACTCCACAGTACTCCTCCGAGTATGCACTGACAACTACCGACCATCGACTCTCGACTACAACTATCGACCATTGACTATCGACCATGACCATCGACTATCGAGTATCAACCACGACCATCGACTATCGACTATCGACCACGACCATCGACTATCGACTATGACCATCGATTATCGACCACGGCTATACGACCACAAAGTACTCAAAGCTACAATACTCGGTGTAGTTTTAGTACTGGTCGTAACGACAACAGATACAGAGTACATGCACTTACACGAACAAAACACACATACAACAAGATTAACCCAACAATCACCCCCCTTAATTTTGTTGCAGGTTCTTCACATCAGTGCCGGTTCATCGTTGACCTCCACCACGACAAGATGCACCTTGCTGCCTACTTCTTGGGCTTACGGCATCTGAAGTGAAGTGTTCATAATCATTACAATTGAAACACCTCACTTTGCCTTGTTCCTTCTATGGTATTAACGGCCGCCGCTGCTAGCTGAACCACCTGAGGAGCCTCCACCCTCCTCCTTTGACAACTGGGCCTGCCACTCTGCGCGCGTCAGGAGCAAGCGCACCTCGTCTCTATCATCGTTGTTGTAGCGATGCTCTGCCTTCTCCTGCGTCTTCAGCCGCCCGATTAGCTCCTCGACTGATATATTTTTCATGTCACCGAATTGCTCAATCGCGATGATGATGGCAGAGAACTTCTTGGGCACAGCATGGAGAAACTTCTGCACGACGTAGGCCTCTTCCATCTTTTCGCCCAGACTTCATATCTTGCTGACGATTGTTGTCAGTCTCAGCGAAGTCATCAATCTGTTCGGTGTTCCTCATCCGCAAGTTTTCAAACTCGCTTTTGAGGTTTTGAACACGCGCCTCCTTGACGCGATCGGCACCAAGATGCATCATCTTCGGGGTGTTCCAAGCCTCCTTTGCGGTCTCCTTCGCTAGGAGCAATAGGATGTCCTCTGGCACCGTGAGGAAGATTGTCGCGAGTACCATTTGGTCTTGCCTCTCGTTTACCACCTCATCCACGATTGCATTCCACATGCCCTAAGCGCGCATGAGCGCCTTCATCTTCATAGCCCAAGCCGTGTAATTGCTACTTGTGAGCATGGGATATGGGAGGGTAATGCTGCCCTTGTGCGCTGATGTCTTCGGCTTGCTCCCATCGCTGCTCTTCAGTGCACCCTCATTACCGGTGGCGCTTTTCGGCGAGCTCAGACGCGACATGGAGGAAGATGTGCTTGACCACAAGCTCTGATCCCCAATGTAGGGATTAGCTTAGGAGAGAGCTCGGGCTCTACTGCGGACATGCTGGAATTGAGAGGACGGAAAGAGCCGAAGCCCTACTTTCCTTCTCGATCTACGTCCAACAACCACCTAGACTCTGATACCAGATGTTGGGAAATCACCGGAGGATCACATGCCCGAGTGCTCTATTGTCGGATGAGGAACTGAGCAGACCCAAGGGTGGCCACGACCACTCGGAACACTTCACTCAGTGGTCATAACTTGTTCGGCGTCAGCGGTCGTAACTCGTTTACGACTGCTCACCCAAGGTTGGCATTGACTCTCTTGAACGCACGCTTTGGCTATGGATTCTAATACATGGTCGTGGACTGCTTGCCAGAGGTGGGAACGACAAGGTGGAGCTGATAATAGGACTGAACATAAGAACTGAGGCATGATTATGCGATGCAAAGGGATGCAACTTTTCCACTATGTTTTTCACTATTATACACTGGCTCAATTCTCTCAACGACTTACAGAGTATATATACACACACAGCCGGCCACTCACTCACTAAGACTTTAGTCGCTGCCGCTTTGCTCAGCCGCCCATGACTGCTACAGTGACCGTCGCTTGCCCATGCTGTTTCGCTCAGCCGCCCACGGTGATCACCGCCTGCCCTTGCCGCTTCACTCAGCCGCCCACGACTACTATAGTGTGTAGCCGCTTGCCCATATTGAGCAGTTCACTGACCAAGGTATGGCCTGTGTCATCCATGACCAACCACGCTGATGCCTGCTATAATGATCACCGCACGACCATGACCACTGCTTCATCCTCGGCTTATCTTCAACCACTGCACTGGAGCTTTGACCACAGACATGCAGGTGCTACGAACACGACACCAACGACTACTATTCTGGTTGTTATGACCACACAACATGGTCGTAACCGACCACGCACATAGACACTACGACGCTTGTCGTTACGACCACACACAACGTGGTCATAACCGACCACACACACAGGCGCTACAACCACACATAGGATTCGAGTCCTTCGGATGCTTTAGTACTCTTACGAGTACGACATCCACTGTACTCCTCTGAGTATGACATCCACAGTACTCCTCCGAGTATGACGTCCACAATACTCTTCTGAGTATAACGCCCACAATACTCCTCTGAGTATGCACTGATAACTACCGACCATTGACTCTCAACTACGACTATTGACTGTCGACCACGACCATGAACCATCGACCATGACCATCGACTATCGACCATCAACTATCAATTATCGACTACAGTGTTACGACCACGGAGTACTCGGAGATACAATACTAAGTGTAGCTTTAGTACGGGCCATAACGATAACAGATACAGAGTACATGCATATACACGAACAAAACATACATATAACAAGATTAATCCAACAGTGACGGCGACTTCCCTTCTGGCTACGGGCGCGATGGCGCATCTCCTCAGTCATCGTGGCGGAGCAGGAAGGACCGGCGAGAGGGAGATCGTTGAAGGCGGTCGGTGATGACCCGCTTCCCTCCCCTCACCAGAGGCACCCTGATCCAGCCTCCATGCCGGTGGCAAGCCACCACAGGGAAGCACGTCTATCTTCCCTTCGGTCCACCACGTAAGGGAAAGTGCAGGCGGCGGATGCGAGGAGAGACGGAGGATCGGAAGGGGGTAGGGCGGCGGCGCGACTTTGGGTAGTCGAGGGGCCATGGCAACAAGGTTGTGGGGTGGTGCAGATCGGAAGGCGAGGAAAGCGGGATGGGTTGAGAGGAGGAAGAGCAAATCGTAGACTCGCGAAAGAGAAGAGGAGTGGAGGCATTTTGGCTGAACTTGGGAGGAGGAACAAGCAAAAAATTGAAGAGTGAAGTGGAGGGGAGGGGGTTCGATCGTGAGAGAGGGGGGAGGGCGTGAGATGATGGTTGACATCCTATCTGTAGTCAGATCGAATAACTGTAGGGAGAGAAAAAAAAGATCATCACTAACCTATATTTTTAAGTTGTAGAGATTATTTACTATCAGACACTTAATCTTCTCTAAATGTCCATAAGGGTCGGTTTGTCTTGCAGCTCTGATCCATTTTCTGGACGCTCTCTATTTTGACGATCTAATGCAGATGAAACGTGAGCGGCAAATCTGCTAATTGCAATGTCAACAACAAATCAGCCTCAACCTCTTCTTCCTCAACAGTCACTCTGAGGTAACTTTTACTACTACCTTTGTTGTGTTTCATTCATATCCCTTGTTCCTTTTTTTTCCATTTTTACCCTCAAAGGTCCTTTTTTTTTCCATTTTTACCCTCAAACTGATTCCCAGATATAGGTTTCTAGCCAGCCTTTATAGACACGACACAACTCATTTGTTTATAGGAACATCTGTAAGGACACCCACATATAGGTTTTTTGATCTGACACATTCTCTCAGGTTCACTGTTTGTTGCTTGATATTTTCTAGTTCACATATGAACGAAAAATATTGCATCTTTGCCATGACTTCAGAAGCAAAGCACCAAACCAGCCAATACCGTTGCACACGCTGAGCTGCCTGTCGTTGCACAAGATCAAAGCAAAAGAGAAATTACATGTGGGGGCATGGGATGCTTGCTGCTTCACCCTTTCCCTTTTATTGACTGGTCTGCATACCTTGTCTCATGTGTAACTATGGATTCCAAGTTCTCCCCCAACCACTTGTCTGCATCATTGATCATACATCCGTTCAGTCATTCTGGCACCACTTCTACCCTAACTGATCAGCACCCCATCTCATCATGTTGATCAACATTCCTACATCTAACTGCAGCCTCTACAGCCTCTGTTACAGTATCTGACCTCCATCACTCCATGGGTAATTTTTGTCTGAAACTCTGGAGTCCTTGAAAGCTGAAAGCCTGAAACCAACGAACCCTGCACCATGCCCTCCTGTTTGCTCTGCAGCATCAAGCTCTGCCTCCTGACCAGAGCTAAAGTAAGTTCTTACTCTCAACTTTGGTCACATGACACACACACACATGGTCAATAAGGCAGAGAAAGTTCTTGCATCTTTTGTCCACTTCTGGCTAGTACACTTGTACCTGCCCTGCTTCCTTCTCTCTTGGGGTCAACTTGGCGACAGGGATAGAGAAAGAGAGGTGTCAGGTTATGGGGCTCGTGATGGATGATGGATGCAGGGTCATGGGAGAAGATCTTTCCATTGCAGCGCTGGGAGCCTGTGAATAAAGGGCTCAGGGCTTGCAGATCTTTGTCGCAGGTGTCTCAGTTCCTGCCTGTACTGCAGCTGCTCCCGGGGTCAACAAGTGGATACTTGAGAAAAGCTTCTATTGCAGCCTTACAGCTACTGCTACACATACTACTACTTGCTTTCAGTTCTGATTTTGTCGTACAGGGGGAGTCCCTATCCTTTATGCCTCCGCTAGTTCTATTCCTCCCAGTTCTAGCATATCCTAGTATCGAACTACTTGGCGAGGTCTCCCTCTGCCTATTCAAAAGTTCGCAGCATCTTTTTCCTTGCAATTTGTTTTCTTATTAAAAAAAGGAGAGGTTTCCAAGCTGCTAGTAGTCTAGTACTAGTCCGATAACCTGTCTGTTCTTGACTTGTGATAAGCCTTTTCTTTCCTTTTGTTTTTCCTTTTTGCGAGGAAAGCTTTTTTCCTTCTGAAAAGAATAAGAATGCATAGGGTCAGTCTCCGCACAGGAGCCCTACATGGCTATAAATTATCCTCCGCCAGCCCAGTTGTATGATATGGTGCCATAGTGATACACACACTGATACACCCCATATCTCAATTGTTTATTAGTAATTTAGTATTTCATTGCGTGTCAACCCTGGCTAGTTAACCTTAATCATGCAGTAATCGAAAAACATACCGGTGGCTCCGTTTTTCTTGGCTTTTTTATGGCTTTTATCTTCCGAAATAATTAGAGCGTGGTTTTTCGAAACCGTTTTTTCAAGTGATTTTCTAAGTCTAAAATTATATACATCATCCATATCAAGAACTCTACCACTCACTATCATCTTAAATAATAAAAATAAAAATCATTAGTTATAGGCTTATAGCCATCGGTTGCAGCTCGAGAAGAGGGCCAGTGGCTTCTTGGACACTGTTTGCAGCTTTTTCATCCATTTATGATCAGACATGCCCAAGCCCAACTAATTATCAACTCAGGAACCGAACAGAGAAGAGAAGCAAGAAGGAACAAACACTCTAAAGAGACAGAAGAACCGGAGGCTGTGCCGCCATTGCAAGGCGAGGAGCACCAGGGGGAAGAAGCCTGCTGCTAATTGCTGCCGCTACAGAGGTCGAGCAGCTTCTTCCTCCCATCCACGACCTCGTCGAACAGGTCGTCGATCAGCGCGACAATGTCCTCGCACCCGGACCGCAGCAGCCCGGCCCACAGGCCCACCGCCTCCGCGGCCGCGGCGACGTCGCCGCCCCTGTCCATGGCCTCTTTCGCCTCCTCCACCGCCGCCCTTGCGCGCCGGAACTCGTACATCATCACCCCCGCGCCCCCCGACGCCCTGTCCGCCTCCGCCGCCGCACGCTGCTGCGCGCGGGACAGCGCCGACGCGAACGCGGCGCCGAAGTAGGCGCCGCAGTCCGTGGCGGCGCCGGCGGAGGCGGCGTCCGGCCAGTAGTGGAGCACGCCCCAGGAGAGGAGCGTGAGGAGGAAGGAGGTGAGCATCCTGGTGGCGCAGAGCACGCCGCGGAAGCCGTTGAAACCGCTGAGCTTGGCGTCGGCCGGCACGCTCTCGGTGAGGCGGAGCGCGAGCGCCTCCGCCCGCGTCTCGACGAGCGCCCTGTTCTCCTCCTTGAGCCCCATGGCCTCCCTCCTGCACACCGAGATCGCCCTCGTCACCTGAATTCACACGCAGTTGATGATCAGACGCCATTAACTAAGGTTGGTTTGCTCGCTTGCTCGGTGGCGCAAGTGCAACGGCGCTTGCATGGAGGAGGCGGCGGCAAGAGAATTAACGCACCTGGCGGGAGAGGTGGGGGTTGGATGTGGCGGCGGCGGTCTGGAGGAGGGAGACGAGCTGGGCGGCGGAGACGGAGTAGCCCTCGATGGCGGTGGCGCCGAGGCGGAGCGCGCGGCAGGCGTCGCAGAGGCGCGACGTCTCGTCCATGTACTCGTCAAGCCAGGCGGCGCCGCCGGGGAGGTGGAGCGAGCCAACGAGGCGGGTGAGCCCCGCGTGCGCGGCGCGGAGGAGAGCGAGCGCGGCCCGGAGGGACGGCAGCGAGAGGAAGGCCGCCGACGCCAGCGAGCGATCGAGGTCGTCGAGCCCGCGCGCCAGCGTGGCGTAGAAGGCGGCCACCGTCGAGGAGGACGGCTTCATGGCTAACTAGCCTAGCTTGGTATAATTCCTCCTTGTGGAACAGAGAGAGAGAGAGAGAGAGAGAGAGAGAGAGAGAGAGAGAGAGAGAGAGGAGGGAGAGGGAGGGAAGGAGAGGATTAAAGCTAGGTGCAAGCTTGCTAACAATGGCGCGAGTGCAACCGTGCGGAGTTGGCTAGGGATGGATGGCGACCTTGTTCTTACTCGATCTCAAGCCAAGCCACTCTAAGCTAAGCTCAGCTCAGCTCAGCTAGCCACCGAAAGTGATGGGAGCTAGCGCTCTCTCTGTTTCTCTTTCACGGATCAGTTCATGTGGTTGCTGTTCAAGTGGAGGAGGCTAGAGTGAGCGAGACGGATGCCGAGGAGGGGCTCTTCTGTGAGCTTTGTTATATAGGGCCACAGCCGCCTGGGCTCCCAAGAGCTAGCTAGCAAGCTGCCGCCCTTTCTGTTCGGCCACTCCTTTTCAGCTTCTACAAAAACACTGTTTTTAGCTTATTTACAATAACTACTTTTCAAACAAATACTTTATCAAAAATAAGATCTATAAGTTGATGTAGTATACACAGTAGTGATTTTATTTATATAAAACCAAAACCACGCGTGAGTTTCTATTACTCCATACTATCTCTCACGAATAACCCAAAAATTATAAGTTGTAACAAAAGATCATAAGCTAAAAAAAAGAACAAGCCATAGCGTTTGTCTCTATCCATGGACACCAGGCCAAAATATAAGAAATACATGATATACAGGTAAGCACAAATCTCAAAGCAGGTCTGAGGGTGGATGTGGGGGGTATACGTGCCCGTAGGTTTTTGGGATATTCAATTAAAGGAAAAAGACAAAATAATAAAAAATATCATTATATCTCCATAGATAATATAAAGGAAAAAAGGGAAAAAAGGAAAAAATCGTGTTTAAGAATCCAATATATTCTAAACGGCTTTTGACTTTTGAAAATCAGAGCCATCGTTATTTGGAATTAATGGATGTTCATTTGTGTCCAAGGTGGTTGTTACTCTTGTTAATTAGTGCGAGTTAGTTATCATCGTCGTCATCTGATGAGTCATTAAGAGCTAGCGTGGACTTAATTCGCTACGTGGGTGATCGACCGGCCGTGCCACTTTCTGTTTCCCTGCGCTTTAATTTTCGAAAGATATATGTTTGTTGTGTTTGACGTCGTGATATGCATCTACATTCTACGGTTGAGGGCACTGCTCACACGATCCAACGGAAAGTAGTAGGCGTGATTTCTAGCATCGACTTTTGATGCTTTCTATCGTTTTACTCAGGTCCCGTGTGGAATGGTGGTATATATCGCGTAGGAAGTTTGGACGGATTGTATATATATATATATATATATATATATATATATATATATATATATATATATATATATATATATATATATATATATATATATATTCGTTCCTGCAAAATTCTGGTGCTCCTTACAGATCTTTTTAGTTTAGTAATACATATTTTACACACACATTATCTTGAGAAACCACTATGAAAGAATATTGTTCGTTGATCGTCACACGTCAGGTGTGTCGTCAAGCTACCTGTAGCAAAATCACCCTGACATTGTACTATACCAAACTAGCAACGTGACCTGCGTATTTGCTCAATTAGATTTATTATGTAACATTCATATATTTAATATTTGGTATTTGTCGACGTCGATTGTTTGATTTTTTATCATTAGATTAGCCTTGAGATACTTCTGTGCCATTAGATACACGATAATGTTATAAAAAAGTCTGTAGCCATAATACATCTCGAAGAAACTTAATTGACGTTTTGGTAGATTTTTTTCAATCGGTTTAGTTAAAAGCATTAATTTTTAATGCAAGGTTACTATCTTTTTAACCTTATCCAATCTTGTGTATTGTGCCCCTGTGCGTCTCTCCTCCATCCTTCTGTCTCCATAGGCAATTAGACACCATGTCAAGTCTCGTGGAATCGATGTGCACAATATCTTGCATGTAAAATCTTAGGTTGGCTTTACTTTTCTAGCTTCTCCTCATCCACTGACTCCCTCGCTACATATATTTCCATCAAAAATCAAAGCAAGTCATTAGTAACTCTTACCAACCATTGCTAAACCTTGTCCCCTCTTCCTCTATCCGTCTCAACATTCACCGTATTGTAGCTATATTAATTGGTTAGCATGACAACATATCCTTAGAAATTGTCGTGCCATGCTTCTTTCGTACTCTTACTCTAGTTGGCTTTGCCACCTGCCCATCTCGCTACCGCATATGAATTAGTTGCCTTTCTCATCCTTAAGTGCGTTCTTGACCACTCTGACTGTGTTCCATGGTGCCCTAGCATCGACGTACAGCTTTGTTCCTCTTGGCCCAGCAAACATTAGTGTGTCATAAGTGGCCACACCGCCATGTTCATCCTCAAGAACCTCCATCTCATTGACCCCTTCACTGCCGCTCGTTGAGTTGCACATCCTTAGCTTCAAGCCTAATGCCCTCACCTAGATACACCCGCACTGGCACTCTCCTTAACCTCAAGATATTTAGGTTAGAATCATATACAAATTCAACTAGTATTTTTTTATTTTTATTCTAAATTTAAGCTGTGTAGGGATTTTACTTTCGAGTTCATACGGAAATCAAATTGCTAATTTTATTTTATTTCTATTCTGAATTTAGTTTTATGTTAGAAGTTGTATACAAATCCAATTAGTAATTTTGTTTAATTTTTATGCTAAATTTCAGTTTAACTTTGAAGTTTGTATAGAAATCAAATTGCTAATTTTATTTTATTTTTATTCCATATTTCAATTTTAAGGTTAAAATTTGTATACAAATCCAACTACTAATTTTTGTTCGAATTTCAATTTGTTTTGATGTTCATGTGGAAATCAAATTGCTAATTTTAATTTTATTTTTTATTTCTAATTTTATTTAATTTTTATTGTACTTGGTATTGACTCTTTCTTTTAATCTAAAACATTATAACTTGGACCCAGCAGATAGATGATTAAATATTTTCTCTTTTCCTCCGATTAACGTGGAAATTTCAATTCTACTTTGAGGTTCTCAGGAGTTCATATGAAAATCAAATTGCTTATTTTATTTATTTTTATTCTGAATTTCAATTTTAAGATGGGAATTTGTATACAAATCAAACTACTAATTTTATTCCGAATTTCAGCTTTATTTTGATGTTTATATTGAAATCAAATTACTAAATTTTTATTTTTTTTATTTTATTTAGTTTTTATTGTATTTGATATGGACTTTTTCTTTTAACCTAAGCCATTATAACTTAGACCTATCAGATGGACGGCTAGATCTTTTCTCTTTTTCTTTGATTAGCGCGAGAATTTTCAGTTCTTGAGAGCGAATGTTGTGGCTTCTTTTGCCTCTATTTTAATAATATAATGGATAGATAGATATTACATTGAGGTACTGTAGCAATTGCTTCAAGCCAGGTTAGGCGATCGCAAAACACCTAGGCTCTATTGTAGCTGGCTGCAACACTAAGAGCAAGTACAATAGTATAGTCGACTAGTGGCTATAACAATTGTCCATTTCATCTATAGCCTTCAAAAAAATAGTTCATACAATAAGGTAGCTATTACAATAACTATTTGGCCCCACGTCACTACAAGAAATTTGAGCATCGGTGATGATACGTATTTGTCACAAAATCATGGATTTTTGTCATAAAAGTATAATAGTGACGATTTTCTTGTGTCACTCGGATAAATCACGCATTCTGCGTCATAGAATATTCTTAGTGACGATCATTGGGAAATCGTCATAAAATAGTACACATTTATGATTGAATAATAGATCGTCATACAATAATATTTATGACGATTTACTTAGTGTCATAAAATATTTTCTATGACGATACCGTTATGTGGTCGGGACGTGTAATTTATGACAAAATTATTCATCATGAATATATTTGCAATGTCACAAAATTTAATCCGACATACATGAATGACAAAAAGTCATGAACAGTAGCATAATTCTCGGATAATCACCATAGAATTGTTCCATCAAAGCATATAAAATTAATTGACATTTATCCAATACATGCCATTACAATCATTGGTTCAACACAATTGCTTCTGTGCAATATCACTACAACAATCAAACAATAAAATTGCATTCCTCAACCGCATAGCATCAACAATCTACATACACACACATTAATACTAATCTCATCAACAATGCATTGTTGCTTTATATAACATCCTCCTCTCATCCATTTCATACTAATCTCATCGATTGTCTTCTCTCACATTTCCTTTGTAAGTATGTTCGCATATGGTTTTGGGGCAAAGCAAGGCGATCAAAGGTGCAATACCTATTATCGAAAGGGCAAGTCAGTAATTTGGGAAAATGTACCATATAAAATCTCTTCATCGACATTACCACCCGGACACATGTAAATTACTTTGAGATCGGTTCCATGTTTGTTGACGAACTTCAAGCAACTGAGCAGATGTGGCAATTAGTTGTGGTCATGATGTTACAGACTTCAGAGTTATCCAAGGGAAATATCCATAGAGTGAATCATTACCTCTTGGCATCATTTGATCATATAGAGGGAAATATCCATCTCATTTCAACAAAAAAACACTCTTCGTTGGCATAGCCGAAATCAGCTCACCCTAACTTAGACAAACCCGTGCACACTACACCCTCCTGAACAATATATTCAGTGGGATCGCAGTTTCCCCATGTATATTAATCAACTGTAATGCGATTTTCATCATGCATGATCACGAACAGGGAAGCAATTAACATTCTCTAAGTGAAGTTCCTCTCAGAAAATTAATCAATACGCTAGTGACTACAAACTAGCGAATTAACTCACGTAAACTCTTGAAAATCCGTACTGTCAATAACCTAAATACTACTAGTAGTGCATTTTAAGCTGAAAAAACTAATAGCTATGTAACTACTTACTGCAATTAGGCAGCTTATCATTAGCATTCTCACAAATCATAGCTTGTCCATGCTCTGAGGCATCCGATCAATCCCCTTTCTTGCTGCAAGTACCAACAATATAATTAAATCAGTTACAAAGAACAGGTAAAGCTCATCAAAGTTACAATATGAGAAAATAATCAACATGCTTCATCCCAGGCCAGACGGGGGAGGAGGAGGTTGGCAGCGTCGGCGTCGGAGTCGGGGATCAAACCTAGATCGCCCCGCGCGCAGACGGGGAGGAGGAGGCAAGCGAGAGAGAGAGCGAGGCGTCGGGAGGAGGGCGGGCGGTGGGCGGTCGCGAGGAGGCGGGGCGGTGGGGCGGCCAGGCGGCGGCCGGCGGGGAGGATGTGGGAGGCGGTGACCGAGAGGAGGACGGGGTGGTGGCGGCCGCGAGGAGGAGGAGGCGGATCTGGGGGGAAGAGGAGGCGGCGGCCGGGTGGGCGAGGAGGCGAATGGAAGAGGAGGAGGCGGATCTGGGGCGATCGGCGGAGGAGGAGGCCGCGCGGCGGGGGGGGAGGAGGAGGCCGGCGCCGGTGGAGGCGAGGCGAGGCCGGTGGCCGGTGAGGCGGATGGAGGAGGAGGAGGCGGCCGTGCAGCGGGAGTGCGAGGGGCGAAGTCGCGAGAGTTATCGCGGGGAAGGAGGAGGCCGGCGCCGGTGGAGGCGGAGCGCGAGGCGCGGCGGGGTGAGGCGGATGGAGGAGGAGGAGGCGGGCTGTGCGAGCGGGAGTGCCAGAGGGGGGCGGAGTCGCGGAGGGGGACCGGGGGTGATATACTCAGTTTATTATTTCTAGATGGCCCACATGTCAGTTTGTTTCACAATGGCCCCATTCGCCCTAACTTTTTTTTGACAATACTTTTTTCGTCATCCAATAAATCGTCATGAATAATAATTTTTTTGATGACGAATATAAACAATCATCATGGTTTTCTGTATATTCTGTGACAAATATTTGTTTTCGTCACAAAACTAGGCGTCGAAGGTACCGTCCCTCATATTAATGACGAAATCACTTGAATCGTCACGGAATGATAGCTAATCTATGACATTTTTGTTTCTCATCATAACTATATTCGTCACTGATACTCAAATTTCTTGTAGTGCGTGTAAGAGAGTGAAATGCATATTTTTACGTGCTATAGCTAGCTGTAATTTAGTAGCCAATTTCCTTCTCTCTCTTCCTTTCTCTCTCTGCCACGTAAGATTTGATTGATATTATATTTGCTATAGCCTGCTGACTAAGCCTTATTGTACCTGCTCTAACTGCAGCCGATCCATGTGTAGCATCAAGCCCAGAACCGGCACATGAGTTGGGTGACTGCAGAAGATCCGAGGTGAGCAAAGATTACGAGTGAGTGAGACTAATTAGGTCCAGAAAGAGGAAATCCTATCAAAATTTTGACCCGTGACTTGACCCGAATCTTTCCTCCAAAACAGCCACCACCACGGGATCTGGGCCCGCGTGGCGTTACTGTACAAATGCAATAACCCCTGCCTTCTAGTGCGGCTCTGTTTCATGCTTCCCCGAGCTAGTAGTAATTACTACTAGTAAATGTAAATAGCCGTAGTGCCTTTTATTTATAAGAGTTTTTGTTCTCCTGGTCTTATTCCTAACAAATACTTGCTCAATATTTTATGCAAAGGTATATTCCTCCATTCAAAATGGTAAAATTGGCTGTGAGATATTTTTTATATTTGTGATGTTTGTCATGGAATATCGCAAAATTATGATTTTTCTCTAGGACACTGCGAACTTGTGTCTTTTTTGTTGTAGTACACCGAGCATATCAAAATATTATCTTTAGCTAATTTGAAGAGAGAACGTATCCAAAATGACGGGTGGTGCCCCTGAATCGAACTTCATTTGGTTGAACCCATGAAGCTAATGGCGGCGACGTTAATTGAGGTGGCTATGGGAACGGAATGACGCTAGAGGCTTTGGAGGGGGCTGATGTGACATCGGTGAGGTGCGGATTTGAGGATGTGGATGATGGTGGCGGTGTAAATAGAATTGGTGGTGGCGCAGTTAAGATGTGATGGGAGGAATGGCGATGTGGTGTAGGGGTGAAAGCTGGTGGCTACGGTGGTTACTGATGAGGTGTGGATCTATGGGTATGGTGGGAGGAGCAGTGGTACCAGAGGTGGCCATGGTAGACAACATAGGGGATTAGGACTGTGAGGTGGAAGATCAGAGAAGAAAAGGGGAGGAGAAGAAGGGCGAAATCAACAATTTGGCAGCCTTCTCTCTCCTATCTTAGTCAAAATGATATTTTAGTGCCCACAGTATCTTACAACAAAGAGCATTATTTTTGCAGTATTCTATAGCAAAGAACCCCACAATCTTACGGTGTCCTATAGCAAACACTACAAATTTAGAATGGCTTGAAACCAATTTTGCGTTTCTAAATAGTACTAGTGATATTGTGATCGTATTTGGCTGCATATAGCATTCTTTAGTTAGGTTTAAAGACATCGCCGAACCAGTACATTCGATGCCGCCTTTTATTTTTCTCATTTGCAATAAAAATGTTCTTTATCTTGTGATGGGACATGAACATCTGTATAAAAGTTGGCCAATCTCTTCATTAAGCTACCCTGCTTATTATTACCCCATAAAGTGATACTATGGAGCGAAGAAAAGAAATTTTCTTCTCCTCTTCCTCGGGGCCTTCCCATCTTGGGGGCACTTGGTGCCACTAGGAGTGGGAGGTGTATTTAAGATCTCCTGTCCATGTGAGTATACATAATACTGCTACATTGAAACCTGCTTTTGTTCTTGGAGGAACCTGGACCAAGATTTCTTAAATCTTGTGAAGTGATGGTGATGGTGGCGGTGGTAGTGGTGGTAGGCTAGAAAGGCCATTGATCGGCTCATGTGCTTAGAGGCCCCCTCCTAGTCCTCTTGGCACGCAGGGATAGACTCTCCATTTGACGATATGTAATATCCAAATAATGATTACATGTCATGCTACATCTTTCATTTCATTTCATTTCATTTCGCTTCCCTTTCCGTTCGGCCCCAACGATCGATGGCAATGTTGAATCCGTGCCATTGACGGTGGTTTCCCTCCTATCACCGAGACTAATCATCTCTCTCTCTCTCTCTCTCTCTCTCTCTCTCTCTCTCTCTCTCTCTCTCTCCTTGCTTCAAGAATCAAGGCCTTGGAATGAATGATTCAATATATGACCCCGACAAACCACTGTACATGCAAGAGATGGCCACCTATCGAGAATCATGCAAGACATGACCATGAATCAAACAGCAAGGTTCGTCCAGTTTCTCGCTCAAAACCCTAATTCCCGGGGTTCCTTTTGCGCTCCTAGGGAAGGGAAGTTAGGGGGAAGGGGATGCATATTGCATCAAATCCATATCTCGAACCACTATATATGTAGATCTTCTTTTCAGATTCTCTCCTTGGCCCAAGCTCTGCTTTTTCCTCCGGTAATTGATGCATCTTATTGGAATCCTCCTGTTTTTTTAGTGCCTAATAGTTATCCGGCACTTGCTTCGGGGCCTTTGTTTTTCATTCCAAAGCACAGTGAAAATGTTACTCTACCAGCAATATATGCAACTACAGAACTTAGTTTCAGGCTGTCGACCCTACACGATTCCATAAGAATCTTCTTAAAAAGTCTGGAATAATTGTTTCAAATAGGTCATCGGTAAGCATTTCAAAATTTTGCATTGAACTGAAATATTCAACATATGCGTTTTTTTTGTTATGGAATATTGCTACTTACAAATGGTTGTCTTCAAGAAGTGCTGTTTTTCGAAAAAAAAAAGTTTTTTAGGCACTTCCATTGTCATTCCAGTAAAAATGTCTAAGGAAGCCACAGTAGTTGTATAATTACATGTTTTTTTAATGAAGTTGGTGTTCGTGGGTTCTTGGAGAATGTGATGCTCGGACTCGGAGGAAGGCATGTTGGCCCTCCATGCTGATGTCATTGGCTAATTAAAAAGCCTAATCTTCAGCACACTTTCACAACACTTTCAGCTGCCCTCAAGTACATTTTGCCTATGTTCTTCCAAGTGAAAAGAAAAGACAACATATTTTCTTAGAGCCTAGTATATTTAAGAACTATTGATTTCTACATAGAACTTTTCTGAGCCTGCTTTCCCTGCTGTTCTGTTGATTTGATTTCAAGTTACGCCATGTGACCACTCCTCACTTTATATGTTATCTTAAATAGTGCCAATATCAAAGTACTCTTAGGTGGTGATCATTTGGGCTTTTTTTTGGTGGCTTATGGTTGAAAAGTCATGAGTTGGCTGAAAAAAATCATGGTGATGAAGCTTATTTAGCATAATTAAATTTAAAAAAATTAAAAATATGTTAGCCCATTACGTATAATACAAACAAATACGGGAAAAAAAGAACCGGCAAAAAACCTAAAAAAAGCCAAAAGTTCAGAAAAAGACGAAATTTATGAATAGTGAAAAATAAGTCAGAAGCTGAAGCCGAAACGATCACAGCCTTATTGCAAGGTGTTGGCTTGTCTCAACTCTAGTAAAGTTCCATTCTTTTAAATATACTTTACCATTATTTGACTCTTGATATATTACTCAACGCTTACATCTCAAGTCATGCTTCGGACCACTTCTCTCATTTTCTAGCCAGGATCTTTTTTAAGTTCCAAATCCTATGCATCCCAAATCCTATGCATCGTTCTAATAACTTCTCTCTGTGCTCTAATAGCAATGTGGTTGAAGACAAAATAAATCGGTTCTTCTTCTTCCTCCTTTTTCTTTCGGTGTTCCTATCCCATTACCTCATTAATTTACATGTCGACATTTTAGAGCAGATCATATGACATGTCTTGCTTCTTTTGTCTGGAAGAAAGGCTTGGACAAGACATACATATTCTGAGCTGACCACAATGGGTCCCAAAAATTTTATTTGGAGCTTCTCATGCACATGATGCATGCGAATCATCTTTCCTTTTGCTTGCCGAATAGTCAGGACCTGTTTCATTGATCGCAGCTTATTTGTTCGTTCGTACTCAGCATTCTCGGTAGCTAGTTAGGACTTGAATTTTTTTGTACGGATAATCTGTTTTTTATTCGAAATTACAGAAATATATCCGCGGGAAATTTTTTTACAAAAATAGGCTCCAGTCGCCTAATGGTTGGGCGACTGGATCCTTTCACCCAACCAGACTGTGACATTTGATGAATCTACCAACCATTCGGCGATTAATTGCAGTCGCCCCACCGTTGGGCGACTGCAATCCAGTCGCCGAACTGTTGGGCGAGTGAACTCTAGTCACTGAACCGTTTGGCGACTGGAAGCGAAATAAAAACCGAACGCGCTCGGCCGTCGGCATTCCATTGCACTGTTTTCATTCGGCTGCGCAGAGGAAGAAGAGGAGAAGAAGAAGAAGAGAGGAAGAAGGGAAGAAGAGAAGGGGGAGAGAAGGAGAGGGAGAGGAGGAGAAGAGGACAGAGCGTGATTTTCAGGTATTTGTTTGTGTTATATTTTTTGTTAGTGTTAGAAAAATAATTTAGAAATTTAGTTTAGAAATTTTAGTTTAGAAAAATTAGTTTAGATAATGTAGTTTAGAAATTTAGTTTAGAAAATTTTGTTTAGAAATTTAGTTTATAAAGGTAGTTTAGAAAAATTAGTTTAGAAATTTAGTTTAAAAAATTTAGTTTAGAAAATTTTGTTTAGAAAATATAGTTTAGAAATTAAGTTTAGAAAAATTAGTTTAGAAATTTAGTTTGGAAAATATAGTTTAGAAATTTAGTTTAGAAAATATATTTTAGAAATTTAGATGTAGTTTACAAATTTAGATGTAGTTGAGAAATTTAGTTTAGAGAATTTAGTGTCGAAATTTTGTATAGTATTTTTATGTATTATTGTAGAAAATTTAGTTTAGAAATTTTGTATACCATTTTTAATGCATTATTGTAGAAAATATAGTTTAGAAATGTAGATGTAGAAAAATTTTGTATGTATTATTGTAGAAAATGTAGTGTATAATTTTACGGGTAGAAAATTGAGTGTACAAAATTTGTATAGTATTTTTGATGTATTATTATAAAAAAATTTAGTGTAGAAATTTAGATGTACAAAATTTAATGTTGAAATTATTGTACAAATTTTGTAGGTATGACTCGTGCTGGACGTGACTCCGACTGGCGGTACCCGCTATTGGACGAGCACGTGGACCGCGTGCATCGCGTTTCCCGTCGTGTGCCGCCACCGGGGAGCACGGACGAGCCGTCTGAGCTGGGAGTGGTCCGGACACGCACACCTCGCATGGCCTGGGGACTCGACCCCCATTAGACTACCAGGTTTGCACTACGCCAACGTTTAGTGCGACCGTAAGAACGTTCCGTGCTGACCTTCACTTTGTTTGCAGGCTGTGGGATGCCGGGCTACTCCCTCTTGCCCGGATGGTGCAGGCCATGGAGGAGGATGGAGCGCCTTGGCGCGGGCGGGGCGAGGCGGGCGGGAGCGATCACGGCGCTTCCGTTCGACCGTTCCTGGCGACGGTTTTGGTGGATGTTGGCGGCCCGAACGCACACTTTCCACCTCCCATTCGGGAGATGACGCCGACCCGCAGGATGTGTCCTCGCTCCTTGGCCTTCCAATCGCGGAGATCGCCTTCCCACCGGAGGCCCCGGCCGATCGGCGCTACGACCGCTTCGGCGATTCGAGGGGTCGTTCCACCGGCCGATCACCAGCACATCTTTGAGGAGGATCAGATCCATGGGCCGACGCTGAGGTGGCTCGCACAGTACCAGCTACGTGTTATTTACAATCGATTGTGTCTTCGAAGCTCTTATTTATGGTATTACGTACTAATAACAACTTGTTTGCATTCAGGTGGAGCGCATGGATCCGCAGGCAGACGATTACCAGGTCTCGCGCCACTTGGAGGCGTATGTGCTATGGCTGTTTGGTTGGGTGCTTTTCACCACTAGCCACGGCAACTCGGTGGATGCGTGCCTTATCGCTTATGCGAGGGCGATCGCTGACGGCGAGCCCCCCAGGTCAGTTGGGGATCGGGCGTACTTGCCGCGACGTACCGCGCCCTGTGCGATTCGTGCACGAGGATCAAGGCGAATTCGATCCTCACGGGCTATCCCCTACTGCTGCAGTTGTGGTCGTTCGAGCGCTTCAGCCTCGGACGACCTGTGCTAGACGACATGGGTCCGTACGGTCCCGAGATGTATCTAGGGGGAGACGTCGACCAGCCGACGATGGGTCCGCACACGAATTATCATCGTATGTCACTTAACAGTGTATGTATCGATCGTTCTCCAGTTAATCTTTAATAAAAAAAGTTTCTAAAATTTTTTTACCAGTTTTTACTCTACCACATTTTTTACCAGTTTAAAACTACAAAATTCACAAGGGGGATTCATGCGTCGCCTAATGGGATGGCGACTGCATGCAAGTCGTCATACGGAAAAGCGACTAGATGCAGTCGCTTCAGCGTGCGGCGACAGATATTGTGTCGCAGTCTGGTTGGGCGAAAGGCTCCAGTCGCCTAACCATTATGCGACTGGAGCCTATTTTTGTAAAAAATTTTCCTGCGCATATATTTCTGTAATTTCGAATAAAAAATGGATTATCCGTACAAAAAATTCGTTAGGACTTAGCCATGAGAACATACCAACAATCACCCTTGATATTTGCATCACGAGTGGTATATAGTACAATGTAAACTTGCGAAACTTCAGAAAAAAAAAGATTGGGGAAAAATATCAGAGGTAGACTTAGATACCGCGCGCGTACAGTGTCACCCCGCCAAAGTTTGATCTCAAAATCAATTTAGAAAGTTTGATCTCCAAATCAATTTGGAAAGAATAAAGAACAGATTAACAGATTCAACAAAAAGAGAGAGAGTCTTGCAGGTTTAGGGTTCTACTACCACTTGCCCATCGTGAAACTGATGAAGATTCCTTACCACGCATGATTGTGCCATCTGATTTCTATCAACATTGCAAGGCCAGTTCCTTTCAGGCCGAGATGTTGCCGGCTTTGTCATCCCCTTTCATCATCGCTTTCGTACTGACCGTGCATTGTCTTGACCATTGCAGTTTCAAGTTTCAGCTTCGATCGAGGTCGGCAGTTGCTCGTCCGTCTCACCTCTCGTCTCCCCAGTGGCGGATCTAAGATTAAAGCATGACCTAGATTAAATTTGAACCAAGTAACAATTTAGTATACCATAAATTTAAAACTATATTATGATAAAACAAAAAAATACATCACAAATACATCATTGATATGAAAATTTTGCTTAATGCTCAATACTTGAAGAGTTCAAGTTTTCAACACAAATCACAATAAAGAAAGTATATGAAATCATACATAATATAGCATAATAAAGATACATCAAATACCTCAAATCCTAAATGGAGATTCACTCACTATCCTATGCGGCTAGCTGATCATTCTCCTCTTCATTTTTTAATTTGTATTCTTAAACCTTAATAGTTAGTTCCTAAATAGCAAATATAAAACATTGAACATATGCCATTTCACTGATCATTTATACCAATTTTAAAACATAAAAATAATTTCTACTAAAATACTAAAATAATTTCTTCAAAGTCAAATATAGCAAGTCAGCAATACTCCTCCTGCTCCATACCTGCTCAACTGCTCAGCTCTGCATTGATTCCTGATTCCGCTCTGAAATATCTGCTCCCTCACGAGGCGCTCCGCTCTGAAATATCCGCTCCCTCTGTCCCTCGCCTGCCTCACCCTGCTTACTCGCCTGCCTCGCCCCCTCACCTGCTCACCCGCTCGCCCCCTCGCGGCCTTGCCTGCTCACCCCGCTCGGCGCTCGCCCGCTCACCTGCTCAGCTGTGGCCTATGGGTCAGCGGGTCCACCGTCCACGACGAGGGCGAGGGCCGAGGGCGAAGGCCGGAGGCCAGAGGGCGGCACGGAGGCATAGGCGAAGATCCACCGTCCACGGGCACTCGGAGCTCAGAGGCCAGAGGCGCAGGCGTGCGCCCACGCAGATCCACAAGGGTGGCGGCTAGCGGCCAGCGGACCGGGGCGTTGCTGCGTGCCTGCGTCCGGCCATCCGCGTCAGCATCGGGAGCGAGGGAGCATCGGCGTGCAGCGGTGCAAGCGAGGGCGGCGGCGGCTAATGGCTGAGCAACACTTAGATCTAGATTGGGCAGCTCTGCGATTGGGGCTGGGGAATGGGGATTAGGGTTTTCTTCACTTGGTGTCGATGGATGCCTTATGGATGGGTTGCTACTATTTTGTTTGGTGGGCTGATTTGTTGTTTGAGCTGTTGGGCTGATAGTTTTTATGTCTCGGGTTGGACTGATAGTTTTTATACCTCGGACTGGGCTACAATATCAAAGATATACTAGAGGAGATAATAATAATGGTATTACTAGGCCTGAGGCTATAGTCTATTCAGTCTAAGGTCCAATTCTGCCCTCTCTGTCGACGAAGGAAGGGTGACAGATAAATATCACATTGACAATTATTGACACTCGCCCTTCGTTCTTATGGCTCTGAGGTCCTTTGTATTTTCTAGCCGAGTGGAGAGGGGCATTAATGTCGTGAGCGACCCCTACCCAAGAAGCACAGTTCCAGTCGTACTATCTAGGCATCTCTCGCTGTTGAGTCCTACTTTTTCTTGCATCAGATTGCTCCAGAGAGATGGACATGTGGTGGATCCGGTCATCCTTGCCCAACACACATCTCAACCTCAAAACAGTGATAACTCGAGACACAAGCACTGTCAGTTCAGCACATAGGGCACATCTCCATGCAATTTGTTCAAATTAGACTATTTAGAGTGGTGCTACGCGTGCGGACGATCCAACTCCCATCGATAAGCTTGCTCACGATGGGCACAATTTAGGGCGTTATTAACATTTTTTGTAAGAATAGTTTCGTACACATTTGAAGGAGACCTGCATGATGGTTAGATCTTAGAGCTCTACTAGCTAGGATAAGTCAAAGAGTAGGGTACAAATAAAGCTGATAATTCTCGACAGTCTGTTTATCTGAATAAATTCGGATCCTATTTGAAGCATGAAACCAGATATTTGAGTTTTTTTTATCGGATAACAGATTTGGGTCTGGCTAGTTTTTGCCGAATATAAAAACAAATTCAGAAAGAAATATTCATCGAATTCGGAGCTCTCCAAAAAATTAGTTGGAATTATCCGGTAACTATTTGGAACGAATAGCCAATACGGCTGTCGTAGGGGTGGCCCCCGCCTAATCCCAGCAGGCCTGGTAGGAAGGTTATAAGGCCCAGAATAGGCCATGTGTAATGACATAACTGCCCCAGAGGGGATAATCAGATGTAAGGGTATAACTGTAAAAGCACTCCTCATGTGCATATATATATGAGCACAAGCCATGGGGAGAGAAGAAGCTATTACACACAACTTCATTACTCTCCACTACCATCTCTCTCTGTTTGGTCTGTAGCCACAACAGTTGGCGCCGTCCGTGGGGAGGGACGAAGACAAGCCTGAAGACCGAAGAAAAAGATGGCACCAAAAAAAGCTTCCTCAGCGGCGGCAAAGGCAAAGAAGGCGGCCGGGCCGGAGCATCGTAGGGGCACGAGGCGTCGCCGGCAGCGCGACGCGGGCGGCGAGGCGAGCGGCGCCGAACGTCGGCGTTCGCGCGGTGGCGACCAACCCGTCACCGGCACAGCGACAATCGACCCCGCCGACGCTACGACAGCCGACCCCGCCGCTCCCACTGCAACCCTCGTCGGCGATGTGGACCGGGCGGTCCGAGGTAGCCGCGACGGAGCGACCGGCAGCTCGGGACCCCGCGACGTGGTCGTCCCCGCGCCGACCGCCGTCGGAAGCACCGCAACTCCGCCAAGACCGGGAGAAAGCGCCTGCTGGCGGCCCTCAACGCATTCGGCGGGAGCTGGGGGACCTTCGCGGAGCCGTCAGAAATATGCAAGAGGCTCGAGTCGGCCGGCGCGCCAAGAATCGTGTCCGAGCCCGCGCCGGAAAGAGCGGACGGTCGCGAAGCCCCACGTCGGCCGCGTGCGGCTGACGCGTGGATCCGAGTCCCGCTCGGCGAGGCTGCAGCAGCGGCATGGCCCGAAGACTTCGGTTCCCTAGCGCCATCGACTTCGTATAAAGCGACACGGACCCCGTGAGTTCGTGCGCGTGCACGAAACCGCGATCGAAGCCTCCGCGAGACGACACCACGAAGGCCAAGGGACTCCCCCTCGCGCTACAAGGGGTGGCGCTCTCTTGGTTCTTTACCATAGAGCCAGGCTCCATCTGCGCGTGGGACTGCCACCCGCTCGAAGGGTAGGGGACGGAGCGCGCGCGTCTACTTCGACTCGGCGCCAGCTTCGCTGCCACCCGTTCGAAGGGTAGCGGACGGAGCGCGCGCGTCTACTCCGGTTAGGCGCCAGCTTCGCTGCCACCCGTTCGAAGGGTAGGGGACGGAGCGCGCGCGTCCACTCGGTAGGGCGCCGCGCCACCCGCTCGAAGGGTAGGGGCGGAGCGCGCGCGTCTCGCCGACTCGGCGCCCGGCCGCGCCACCGCTCGAAGGGTAGGGGCGGCGCGCGCGTCTACTCCGGTAGGCGCGCCGGCCGCGCCACCGCTCGAAGGGTAGCGGACGAGGCGCGCGTCTACTCCGACTAGGCGCCAGCTTCGATGCCACCCGTTCGAAGGGTAGCGGACGGAGCGCGCGCGCTCATCGCGACTAGGCGCCCGGCCGATGCCACCCGTTCGAAGGGTAGCGCGATGGTAGGCGCGCGCGCCACCCGCTCGAAGGGTAGGGACGGAGGCGCGCGTCTACTCGATGCCACGCCATTCGAAGGGTAGGGACGGCGCGCGTCTCGCCGACTTCGGCGCCGGCCGCGCCACCCGCTCGAAGGGTAGCGGACGAGCGCGTCTACTCGGTTAGGCGCCGCCGCGCCACCCTCGAAGGGTAGGGGCGGGCGCGCGTCCACTCCGAGTAGGCGCCGCCGCGCCACCCGTTCGAAGGGTAGGGGCGGCGCGCGCGTCTACTCGAGTAGGCGCCGGCCGCGCCACCCGCTCGAAGGGTAGGGGCGGAGCGCGCGTCTCGCCGACTTCGGCGCCCGGCCAGCGCCACCCGTTCGAAGGGTAGCGGACGAGCGCGCGTCTACTCGGTTAGCGCGCCGGCCGCGCCACCCATTCGAAGGGTAGGGACCGGGCGCGCGTCCACTCCGGTAGGCGCCGGCCGCGGCCACCCGTTTGAAGGGTAGGGCGCGCGCGCGTCTACTCGAGTAGGCGCCCGGCCAGCGCCACCCGTTCGAAGGGTAGGGACGGAGCGCGCGTCTACTCGACTAGGCGCCCGGCCGCGCCACCCGTTCGAAGGGTAGGGGATGGAACGCGCGCGTCCACTTCGCAGGCGCCACCTCGCCAAGACCATCCCGAGCTTCGGCTCCCACCACAAGCCGGAGACATTCACAGCCGTAGGGACGGAGGGCCAAAGGACTGGCGACATGGCCGGCCCTGTGAAGCCCTTCACCATGAGAGGCTCCTGTCGTAGGGGTGGCCCCCGCCTAATCCCAGCAGGCCTGGTAGGAAGGTTATAAGGCCCAGAATAGGCCATGTGTAATGACATAACTGCCCAGAGGGGATAACCAGATGTAAGGGTATAACTGTAAAAGCACTCCTCATGTGCATATATATATGAGCACAAGCCATGGGGAGAGAAGAGGCTATTACACACAACTTCATTACTCTCCACTACCATATCTCTCTCTGTTTGGTCTGTAGCCACAACAACGGCAATACCCAATACTAGGAAATATTGTGAGGTCCCCGACTCCAGTCCTCAATCACTCCTGTTGCTCCGCTGAAAGCATCTAGGCCCCAAAAAGTGGTTTTGATAATTAATGAATTTATGCGAATATGGGACTAACGTGTTTAATGAGTATGCAAAGGTTAAGTCCATATGTTGGTGACAAGATGCAAGCCAAAGTATAATTGTGAAGACCCAAAAATGGCTCAAGGCAAAGGTATACTTAAAATAGGATCCCTTTTATTTTCACCAGTCTTAAGGAGAAAAGGTGGAAGACCGGATTATTAGATAAATAATCGTACCATAAAGAGGGATCATGGCAAGTAGCTTGATAGCAAACTTTATGTGCCATTTGAATCAGATTAGAAGCATGCATTCATTAAAAATCAGATTTAAAACCAAAACTATGCTCTGTCTGAAGAGCGGTAGTACCGCAGATTACAACATCGGAACTACCGTAGAGCAGAAGTTCCGTGCCCAGAAGCAGTACTACCGGCTACCGGAAGCTCCGGAACCCGAGCGGTGCCTTTTTTTCCAGAGAGCACCCTCCGAATGCAATTTGAGATTTCGCAGATCGGAAGTACCGGCGATTTCAATGCCGAAACTACCGCAGGGAGCGGTAGTTCCGCTATCCAGAGCGGTACTTTCGGAGCCCAGAAGCTCCGGAGGGGAAGCGGAGCCTTTTTTCCAGAGAGCGCCAAATTTGGGCCTTTGGGGAGTTCGGCTCAAGCGGTAGTACCGCACCGACTTTGCAGAACTACTGGCGAGCGGTAGTACCGAAGTTTTCAACGGCGGTAGTACCGCGCCAACATTCCAACGGTTACTGCAAAGTTTTGACATAGCCGTTCTGCTGCGCTAAAAATAGGAGCGGTAGTACCGGCCCTATAACGGCGGTAGTTCCGCTCGTCCTGAATTTTTCAGGAATTTGTTCCAAACGACTAGTTTTGGTTGGTGGAGGGTATAAATACTTGTACCACTTCTCAAGGACAGTGAGTAGAGACCCATTGAACATTTCTTGAGTATAGAGCATTCACTCCAGTCCTTGTTCTCACTTTGTGCATTAAATTTGAGGTGGTTGAGCAAATAGTGCATTGCATTCATTAGTTGATCCAATTGACACTCATTTGCAATCAAGTGAAGCCCTGGTTTATTACTCTTGGTGCTTGCCGGCACCTAGACGATTGGGCGGAAGTTTGATCGGTGATCTTCTCAATGGAGATTGTGAGAAGACCCGGTATTCTTGTGAAGGTCGGAGCTCATCTACCCGGAGCGGGGAAGAGCTATCTCTAGTGATCGAGGTGTTTCGGCTTAATTCGTGGAGCCGGTCCGATTGGTTCGGGCTAACCTCAACATGGACTAGTGGAAACCGGCAAGTTTCTGATTACCATGGTAAAATATCGTTTGTGTACATCTCTCTTGTTTCTTTCTAGCTCTTATTTGTTGATACTATTGTGATCATTTACTTGTATTAGAGCTAGCATTAATTGTCTATTGTCTAGAATTGTATAGGATTAATTGCTTTACATTTTTTCTATTGAAATTGTTAAAAATTAATTAAGTAGACAAAAAAATTTAAAAAAACCTTCTATTCACCCCCTCTAGTCGGCATCCTTATCCTACATCCGCCCATCTCCCCCTAAGGCCCTAACCCTAATCTCCAAATCACAGCCGCTCCACGTTGGCCTGCAAATCGCCGCCACCCTCCCTCCCTCGCCGCCGGTGGGAGGCATCGCTGTCGGCCTGGGCGGGGTATCAGGTCTGGTCGGGTCACCCTCTCTTGGATGCTCTTCTAGTGGGAAGGTGAAAGATTTCTTCTTTATGCCTTTGCTGCTCTTCCTTTTCCTCTTCTTCTTTGTGGTGAAAACTCAACAAAGGGATATCTTCTTTGTTCGTGACCTTCACCCATGTCACCATGGAGTCGAAGAAGTACATCTGCGTCCGCGAGACCTTGCTGCAGAACAGTGTCGGCATCATCGACATGGCCATGCCCATGCAGCCCATCACCGCCGACTCTGCACTCACGAATCCCAACACCATAATCCTCACCCTCAAAGGTACCCTACCCCATCTACCCACCCACTGCACAACCTAGATATACTACTCCTTCGCCTCACGGGATCTAATGATTGATGCCCTTGGGGTGCAAATACGTTGCTTCCGCTACCATCCTAGTCTGCTCGTCCCATCGTGGGATCTGTCAGAATTGGGCAACGATCTCGCTTCTACTTCCCTGTAGTATAACGCACACATGGCCCCGGGGGCATGTTTTTTGTGACTGATAACAGTCTTATTCAAGTTACAAGCCATAGGAGGAATGATGGTTTATCAGTATTGTTTTGCGAATACAGATAATTCCATTGTGATAGCATGATCATGACAGAAAGATAGCTTGGTGATTGCTATCTGAAAATTGATGATGAATTAACATGAATACATGCATTTTAGAATTTCAAGAATACATGCTCTGATGAGATGTCACAGTTTTGAGATTCTACTGATGTTTATTGATATCGTACAGTTTGAAGGTGCATGATAGCTGCTCATTAATTTATTTGTCTGTGCATTGTGATTGGAGTTTCCATGTGCTTGCAAATGACTAGGATTCTAGCATGGTATCTATTTTGTTCATGGATAATTGATCTAGCCAAACTTCAAAAAACATGGTTCATCTTCTAGAAAATTAGTGTTAAACATATTTCTTTTTGTTAATGGAATGTTCCATGTCCAGTCACCAGCGTGATGCTTTCTTTAATATTTATGTTGTAGATATTGTGTGTATTGGTGGTTCAGTAAAGCTGACACTAAATACATTGCATGACTGTATTATCGTTAACTCCCATCATCAATGGTGCACATTCTGCTATCACACTGAAGACAATGAATATGTTTATTGAATGCACTACTACTGACCTTACAAAACCAAGATTGTTATAAATACAATGGTATGTGTAATGCAGTGCTATCGTTCTGAATACAATGGTATGTGTAATGCAGTGCTATCTTTTAAATTGAATATATGTCCTCCTTTTAGGTGAAGATTAAACTTATTTTGTTGATGCACTTATTACTTATTTGTCTAGGTTGCAACGTTCTCTGAGTACTGTGAAAATAATTTTGATGTGAAACCAATCGATGTGGTATCTTATGATGTAAGCAAAATTGTTTACCCTGATCTTTCATGTTATGAAATAGAGTTTTCACTATCTGATATTGTTGGGCCCATCGGCATCTCCCTAGATGAGACACATGTATTTATTAATGCCTGCAAGATTAGCAAGGGCTTCTTATATCTGGATTTATAATTGAATAACTGATATATCTCAATCTTTCTTATGAGGTTAATTGTTTTCTCTAATGCAAACTGCAATGTTCTTTCTGTATTTAGAACTAAATTAAACCATTGCTTTTGATATTTACTTAATGGAATATTTTCTTCTTTGATGCTTTGAATTTAAGTTTGCATGCTTGAGCAAGTGAAATGATTCAACTGTGTATATGAAAGTGTAGGTTATCTCCCTTTTGAACAAAATACAATTGCAAGCAGAAAGTTGTCCATCAATCAGAGAGCCTCATGTTTTGGTGTTTGTCCCTCTAACAAGAAGCAACATCCTGCATGCTCGTGATTTGGCAGATGTAAAATCTGCAAGTCCCTATCCTATTAGCCTTTTCATTGCTTGTTATCGCGTGATATAGTTAAATTTGCCTGTTAAGCTAGTAATGTAGTAATGTAGTTGCATTTTAGACATGTAGTATGGTTGATTGATCCTTATGTATGCAACATGTATAGTTTCTGTTTTCACGCATTACCCCACTAAATATTTGTGACCGAGACTAACCGTATTCAGTGCGACATGTATTCACTCCACATTCGTGTCCGAGGCTGTCTGCATTCGTATTTGTATCTGGCACTATCCATGTTCAACTCTAATTCTGAGAAAAAATATGAATAGAATTTGGGATAAGGAAAATCTGTCTGTATCCGCTTCGATTGCACTCCTAGTCAAGAGTGCCCTTTTAGGGATTCTTATTATTACATTATTTTCGGATGTGTAGCAGCCAAGCCAATGCTGTGTCATGTGTAATCTCACAGGTGCTCCTCTTTTCTTTTTTTTTAATGGCCACCTGAAACATTTTAAGAAAAGATTGGCTCTTCTACACCTTGAACTGTGCCTTTTTCTGTTGCTTTTGCACGACAGGTCACTCGCTCGCACTAAAACTCAGCTCAGCTACCTTTGCTTTGGTATGCTTTGCTTTAGACATGAGCCAGGAGATCTTACTGAAATCTAGAGCAGCCGAATCCACCCCCATCACCGCTGATTAGTTTGGAATCTGCAAGCTTGGGGAGGTACAATAATGCTCCAAATCCCTAGTCATGGCGTCCACGCCCAGCATAGCGACCGGTACGACCTCCGGACCCGCACGATCGTCGCCATCATCGATCCTCGTCGTCGTCGTCGCAGCGCTTTTCGGTAAGATATAAGGTGATGATGGGGGAGATTGTGCTATAAAAGTGGTAAGATATAAGGTGATGAGGGGGGAGATTGTGCTGTAAAAGTGGCTGCTTCACTTTGTGCCGCTGGGGGAAGCACGACTCCCTGAGTTCGAATCAGCCATCATTCCATTCTCCTCTCATTTCTTAAAGTTGGAAGCATTTGCATCGCTCTTTTAAGCCTCGGGAAAAAGGAGAAAAGAAAGGGAGAAGGGATGCTTCCTTTGTTTATGTCAATTCTTTTGCGTAATCGCGCCTACCTGTACTGTTTAAGGATGAACAGGCCAGTTGTTTAGATTAAAAATAGATTGCAATCAGAGGAAGCAACTTTGGTGCAAAAGAAGTGGTTTTGAGCAAATGGTTTGGTCACGGTTCACAAGGGATGTATGGTTTCTTTCATGCCAGGTTAGTCTAGATCCTCATCCTCCCCAAGGGAATCACCGGCCAATGATTGAATGAATAATCATTGATCGGCAAAGCAGAAAGAATTGAGGGCATAATGCCATCAGATAAAGCAGCCTTGATCTTTAGGAATGCCATTATGAGCCAATGATTAGATCTGAACTTAACCAAGAAAACTTTGTAGAAAAAAAAATGTTACACTGATATTCCAGAGGACAAGTGGTTCTCTTTAGGTATATGTACAATCGAGTATTACATGATCCTCAACCTCACACAGTTCACACGGTGCAATATACAGTGGACATAGTTGCGCCTTTTTGGTTGTGTGAACAGTTGCCAAGGGGGAAGCTTGCACCAGATGCTGATACCCATGCTCTCCTAAAAAAAAACCTGCCTTTTCATTGGCACTGTTGCGTTCGACATTGGAATGAGAGATTCAAATGCTACAGCCTGAAGGTGCTGCTTGCAAAGAACTAGGTCTTAAGAGGTCCCTGACGATTTACTGCTCCTGTCAACCGATAAATAACAAACCACCAGGTTAAAGTCGGTGTATAAAGCAGACTAAAACGCAGAGATCATAACTGACCTAACACTGTGGTATATTCAACATTCAGATGCTTTAGGGATTTCCAATTCCAGTTAGGGGTTGTTTGGTTGCTAGCCACACTTTGCCAATAAAAATTACCACACTTATCTAACTTGAGGTGCTCAAATTTTTTGTCACACCTTAGCAAGCCTAAGGGGATCTTGTCACACTTTTTTGAGTCATTGAACAATCATCAATGAGTCAATCACAGATTCACGAGGCGAAAGTCGAAACTCAGCCTCACCGGAGAGGACCTAGTTTGCTGGAAGGGAATCTTGCCACAACTGTGGCTGCTACCAAACAGCTCCCAAAGTTAATCAAACTTGTCTAACCTTAGGCGTGGTAAATTGCACAGTATTTTTTAGCTACGATGATCAAAAATTTTGTGGCGAGGCAACCTAAAACACCCCTTAGTCTTTCAGCAAAGTAACTCCATGCTATATAGACATACAAAATGTGGCTATCTTGTCTGAATTCCATATAAATTTTGCAAGTGCGCACAATATGATGCGAAATTATTAGGGTATATCTGAAAAAGGGCACAACACTCTGAATAACCAGTGTTTTCTAGAAAGCATCCATAAAACATTCCTCTTAGCTATCTTGTCTAAATTTTATATAATTTTTGCAAGCAAACACTTTTTTTTAGAAAACGGAATATAACCATATTCCGGCCTTAATCATTCCATTTGAATGACTACAACCGTAGTAAACACAACATGTTGTAAACTTATTCGAAGAAATCAGAAAAGCATGCAACACTATTACACCCCTAAGCAACACAATTACTGTTAGCTATATTGTCTGAATTTTCTAGAAACCAGCACGAACCAAGTTGCAGCAGCTCTCAACCACTGGAGTAGATTAACATTTGATGTTGAACTGGTTACCATGGCAGCTAGCTATTACAAAGAGGTATTAGCCAAATTTGGCACCATTTGGCAAAACAATGATATGTCATTCTTATGTTCTAAGCAGTTGCCAGCCGCTGAAATTAAGGTACAACTGAAATGTTGAGATGAACAAAAGGAATGCCGGTAATTTGTTGTGTTAATACTGATATTGGTGCTACAGGGTTAAGGCAAAACATAAAGACTCTTAAGGAGATAACAAAATATAAATCAAATACTACATCATAACGGTTTACAGGTAGCAATTTCCTCTTTACAACCACTTAAATCTGTACAGGTAATATGTCTGACTTGAAAATCATGCTTATCATGTACAATTTGCAATTAATAGTGATTAAACAACGAAATTTCATATGCTATGTTAATCATAACTCAATATGTTATACTATGAACCACAAAATCAGATAGACATTTTAGATAATATTGATGTCATTTTCTTCCATTATACATAGCCCAATGGTCTGATTATCAACCATAGGCCAGTCCGATCACCCAAGATCATGGTTCGCCCAACCATATCACACAGCCTCCACATGCACTTCACAGCATGTACGCACAACCCTTTTGACATCACACTCCTTAAACATGCTTATCTCAAATCTCATCAATAACCTCAGATATGTCTTGGGTAACCCAGATGTCGGTGTTTTAATATCGAGCTTACGTATGACTTTTTGGATTTAGTGGAAACTCTTAAGACTAAACTATGATCATGTAGAATAAGGACACGGGAATTTTTATACAGGTTTGGGCCTTCTCTTGGGAGAATAATAACCCACTTCTTGTGTGGCTATTGCTCTGAAAAATAATTACAACTAAAAAAGTAATGCGAAAAACCTTACACCATGTCTTTGCTTTAGTCAGTATCTCATCCCTTTTCGCTCTGACATCATCCTTTATATAACTGATGAAGTGGTGGCCGTTGTTCCGTACCAAAAGATGCCTCAATGTTTCAGGTGATAACCTTCCAACATGAGTTATTGTCAGAGAGACGTGGTGGCTCATTCGTCATGCAGCTGTTATTATCAGAGAGAGATCATGTGCAGTTATTAGAGATAAACTTATGTTCTAACTGTCTTGTCAGACGACTCTATGATGTAACAGGACATCATAGATAAAGTAGTTAGAGATAGTTGATTGCAGGATAGTCCACGACCACAAGGTGGTCGAAGATAGCTTACGAGTACATGGTCATAGAAGAGCTTACGACTTAAGAGTGGTCGTAGAAGGACTTACAACTACCCTGTGAAATTTTCTCTTAGTCAATAAGGGGTATACTCGAAGAATGTAATGACGTAATGATTTTTAGGATTATTTTATCCTCGCCATCTAGCCTCCCAATTTCAAGTGGAAGTAACTTGAGAAAGTGAGGTCGTAGACGAGGGATGATCGAAAGCAAGGCCTTTTCGATCCTTATCGACCAGAAATGAACTTGGTCAATGAGGTAATTTTGCTTGAGTTGAGAAGACATACAAACGGACTTCAAAATAGAGGAAGTCCAATCATTTTTCATTGTTCTGTCTACCGAAGCGGTTCCCAATATAATCATTTGGTTTTGAAGATAAGTAACTAGAGCACGCAGTTATAAGAACTTACCATGAGGTAACTTTTGGTCTCCTTCCTTTCCCCTTGCGCTCCGATATGCTTCGAGCCTTCCGCTGCTAACCAATTCTTCCTCTTGCCTCAATTTCGCCCAAATCCACTCCTACCACCCATAGGAATGACTAAGTCATCATCCACTTGGGCTATGTCAGAGATGGATGATGCCAAGCTAAAGGCATTGGAGGATGCTAAGAAGATTCCTCGTGACGATTCATCAAATGGATTGAATTCATCGGGCAACATTGGTCATTAGGGCAATTCGAAGAAATCCCGGTGTTCCAGGCTTACTATGAGTGTGGTCTTCGCCTCCCTACTCATCCCTTCCTCATCACAGTGCTCAAATATTTTGAGGTTGAATTGGTGAAATTAATTCCCAATTCGATTACCATGCTCAGCGAATTTGTGTATCTGTGTGAGGCATATTTGGGAATCCCACTAGACCTCGACCTCTTTCGGTATTACTATGAGATGAGTCGGTAGACTGGAATTGCCGAAAGCTGTGGTTGAAACTCCACGACGACAAGACAGAGCTGTATATTCCAATGTTCACTTAGTCCTCGTGGCTGAACTAGAATAAGATGTGGTTCTACTAGGAGACAACCAGCGACGATAGTCTCTCTTTTGTGGGAAAGGCTACAGAGAAGACCACTTCCTGGAACTAGATCCCCAAGGACCTCACCTGAATAGTCCCTTACATCTCAACCATTAAAGAGCTAAGGGATAAGATGCTTGCTGGCTGGCATATGGTGAAGGACTTTATCATCCATCACATTAGCTCCCCTGAAGCATCGAGCATATCCCATGTGGATGTACTCATGTAACATCCTAATTTTCAAAGCCTTTTTGAAGCTTTTAAAATAAAATTCACCATTTGGTTTTTTTGAATTAATTAAAACTTAAAATATTTTTTATTAAATAAAAGGATTTAATGTGAATAAATTAAACTTGAACATTTGTTGGAAGTATTTTATTTGGTTTCCTTCTGTTTCAAGGATTTTTCAGAATTTTCTGTGATTTTTTGAATTTATTTGCTATTTTCTAGAGCTCAATTTATTTTCTACCAATTTCTAAAATTAGAAAATTCCCAAAAATTCCCTAAAGTCTTTTGTGCCTAAACCCATTTCTCCCCTAGCCCACTTCGTCGACCCAGCCCACTCCGCCGCACTTGGCATGCGTCAGCCATCTGGCCATGCTACGCACGGGCCGTTGGATCGCTCCAGTGACACGTGTCACTCATCTATGCGCCCAAGCACTTTTATCCATGCGACTGCTATCAGCCGCTCGATCTTCCACCATGCCATGTGTTGTCCATCCGACGGTGTAGGCACTGTTTGTCGTCTTCCCATTTTGAAGCCGCCGCCATCCGCGTTGGACTCTCCTCGGCTGTTAGTGCCTGAGCCGATCTCTCCCACTGCCATCTCCGACTCAGCCTCTTGGCCGTGTCTAACCTCGCCTCCTCGTTGTCCGTGCTATATAAGATGGGGTCACCCCCTCGTTTTTCGCATCTCGCCATGCACCGCTCGCCGTTCTCACCAGGATTCGCCACCGAGTTCGACGTCTTCACCTTCTTCTCTGGCGCCGATCGACGTTGCCGTCGACCCCACTGGTGAGTGTCACCACCCGCCGTTCGCTCGCTCCGCCGTGCATCGCCTCACCGTCGGTCAGCCGTCGCCGTTGAGCCGCCCGCCAGCCACTTCGCCCATCCCGCCATCGACTGAACCCCCATCGCCACCCTCGGTTCGCGAGTCCGCCGCCTCGCACTGTGCACATGCCAGCTCAGCCCGCACCCCACGCCGCGTGACCCTTTGCCTTCTCAGTGAAACCAATCCACCGTGCGCCGAGTCTCTAGCAACCGGGTCCCACCTATCAGAAGCGTTGTTCCGTAGACCACACCCTGTCAGCCAAGCTGAGCCAGCCAGCTGAGTCAGCATCCACATCAGCCCTAGTTGCCAAGTCATCAGACACGTCAGCCCTAGCGCCACATCAGCAAGCCGTCATCGTGCACTGTTCCGTGAGTTGGGCTCACCGTAGACTAGCCTTACCGTGAGCCAAGTCCATGGCATAGTAGATTTTTAATTTTCAACCTTTTTCTTTAGATTAGTTTTTTCGAGAACCCGTTCTTTTCCGTTCTAGCTCTGATTGACCCGATTCTTTTTCCTAAATTCATCTAAAATGAATATCTATCTTTCAGTTCTAGTTTTGAAGTTTTTGGAGTTCATTGGAATTTTCTTTAAAATTATTTTGTCTTTCATTTTATTTTCTCTCTCGTTAGATCATGCTTTCAAATGAGCTGAAGTAAGATTTGAAGACAAGAGACATTAACTGAGCAAGGCCAATACAAGTTTTGTCCTTTGATCATGTTGAACATAGTTTTCAACTCTATTATGTATTATTTTGTTTTAACTTATTATGCATCGTTATTTTGTTATAAACCTTTGTGTTGGTTGTTATTGTCCAAATTGATTAATTTCTCCTTGATAATTTGAATACCATGATTTTATTATCATCATAGGATGGGTAATTATCTAGTGATGAAATATTGGTTGTCATATGGGTTGTACGTTTAAATTGTTTAGCCATGCAAAATTAAGTTGGGAAGTAAATGGTTAGTTCACATGTGGTTCATTGGAGTGAATAGTCAGTTCACTTGTGGTTTTCTCAATTCCTTTGATTATTTATTAGTCATTTTCCAATCTTGCCTTTCAATCTATTTATTGTATTTACTTTAAATTATTGCTTTACGTAAAATTAACCTTTTAGCCATCCTTTGGTAAGCCTTGCATTTTATATTGCATTCTTTGTTACAAACGATTTGCTGAGTAGTCTATGTACTCACGGCTATATCCACATTTGCTCAGTTGAGGCAGAAGGACCAGAACAAGAGGAGATACTAGAAGGAGGATACTTTGACGATTTCACAGATTAGGACTTCGCTCCCCAGTCGATTGCCTGTGGGCATGTCGAATGGCTACTACGCTTATTTCTATTTTCTGTTGCAAGTTTTTTAAGCCATTCAAGTTATTATTTGTAAGCTTGGCCATAAGGTCGCAACTCTGATAATTAATAATATTTGAGTCTTTTCTTACTCAATCATGATATGGTTGATATTTTATCTATATTTACACTATGTGCACTAGCGTGATCCTAGACTAGTGCTGAATACACAGGAGAGTTCAGATTTGCATATTCGGGTCTCAACAACTCGGGAGTTTTAGACCCGACCAGAGACTACGAGAATGGTAAGTGACTCTAGTAATCGTATTCGTAATCAGTTTTAGATTTTGAGAACTATTTACTGACGACCATATCTGTATATTCAAACCTTGATTTAGGGGAAATCAATTCCCGTGTTAAGGTTGTCTATGAGAAGGCTCCATCGCTTGAGGTGGAGGCTCTTCGTGTTTTGGGGGATGTTTCTGCAGAGAGAGAGAGAGGAATGCCTAAAAGTAATCAAAAAATCAATTTCATCTTTAGGACTACATAGTTGTAGGGTACAACTAAGTAGTATTCTTCTCTTTCACAGAATGTAGGCATAAATTACCATTAGGACGACCAATGGGTCAAATTGATGGTCGTTGGAGGAGAGGTGGAGAAAGCCAAGGCTCCTCCATCCAAGATACGTCAATTGATCAAAGCAGTCGATAAGGATAAGGGGAGCGCAAGTGCTACTATTCCCCTCACCGTTCTTCCTCCTGCTGCTCCGAGCACCCCCATCTAGTAGTTCCTTGTGGACATGAGTACCGCAAGTGAGATAGGAGCAGCTATACTAGAGCAACTAACTCATAAGATCAAGGTGCCCTTCTATTATGATATCGAAACTCATTCAGTAGGCGCTTCTCGAGGCTTTATCAAGCAACTCGAAAAAGAAGACAGGAAGAATTTTGTATCTTTTGTGAAGGAGATTGCTGCAGCAGCAGAACCTGTGATTAAGAAGGAGACAGCCCTCTAGGTGGTCGAAACTGGTATCAACCACCAGGAGGGGGCAAGAGGGAGAAGGAGCAGTAACTCTTGCTCTAGAACTTCGATCAGACATGATCGAAGGTGCACAAGACTCTTGACAAGACTTGGTCAAGAAGGCTCTCATTTCTCCACGACAAGACGTGGTCGAAGAGAAGAAGTTGAAGAAACCACTCTCTGGAAAGGTTTCCTCTAAATTCACATTCAAAGCTACAACATCAAGGTATGCAAAATACAAGTATTGCATTTTACCTTTATGTCTTTGTATGTTAACTTACTCTTTGCGATTTTCAGTTCAGCCTCTCCATTGCTTAAGGATGCTTTCATTGAGAAGCCCCTTGCGACTCTGCCCATAGTTGAAAAGGTGGTGGGGATGGTGGTTGAAGATATGACCACCGTAGGAACGAAAACTATGGCCGAAGCTGTGAAGTCTATGACCACGGAAGTGGTCGTAGCAAAAGAAGTACAAACGGCAAAGGATGGGGTAGAAGTACCTATTTGAGAGGTTGGAAATCCTTCCGACCGCCGCACTAAAGAGGAGATCGTCGAGGATGTTCCTCTTTGTTCTCAAGAAGGTATAGCCAGAGAAGAAGAAGATCAGCCTAACTTCTTCTCCACATTTTTAACCCTCCGTTTGTAGAGGAATCTTTTTGATCGCCCTTAGAGTCAAGTTCCATACCCCAGAGATATTCCTGACAAGGGGAACATTTTTTATGACAAATGTCTCGAGAATGTCTAGTGGAACAAGGTCAATCAACTTAAGTAGATTAAAGACTCCAGACTGGTGCTAGCTATGTTTGCTCGTAGGAGCATGAATGTAAGTATCGAGTACTTTAAACATTCATACCTATTCCTTCTTATCTCTTTCTCATTTAGAGAACGATAGAAGGCATGGCAGTTGTGGTTGGGTACCACAGACAAATCATGTCTCTACGATAAGAGAATGCTGACATCTACAAGAGGGTATCTGCATTGTATGTTACCATCCTATGTAGTCAAACTCTATTTTTACCACTTTGTTCAACCTTTCATGTCTACTTTTAACCTTTGTTGGTCTAAGTTCGATGCAGAGTTCTTTGCTGCTGCGCTCGACAACGAGAAGGCTGATTCACATAGGCTAAAGGTGGACAATGCTGAACTATCAATAAAGCTTGTGAGGGCCACCTTCACAGTCAAAGCTTTGGAGGAGAAAATAAACGGTGAGTTCTGAACTAGGGAATGTTCGTTTAGATATCTTTTTGAACTCGTTTTGCTCTTTTCTTTTAAGTTTTAACAGAAAAAGATGCTGAATCGAGTAAGTTTCACACTAAGGTCGAAGAGAAGGCCAAAGTGATTAGAGAACTTACTCGTATCAATGAGAAGGATAAGAGAATAAGGCTTCTTGATACTCAACTATCAGATAAGAAAAACTTTGCCATCGACTAGTTCTTTTAGCTAGTCTCTTGATGAATATTGTCTTTACTACTTTCAAGTCTTTTGCAGAGGCTGCGGCCGAAATCAAGCATCTTACTGAAGCCTCTACTCGTAGTCAAGAGGAAATGACGTCGATGAAGGCAATCCTTCAAGACAATGGCACTCTTCTCAACCATCTACTCGGTGGGTTTGGTGCGAAGAAGATGAGTCCTTTCGAGGACACCATAACCGCTCATGCGAGTATGATCAAATTACAAGTTAAAGCTTGGAGAAACACTTATCCACTTTGAAATCTGATCAGGCAGAGTCGATTCGGGATGCGGTCAAAGGTGTTGTAAGCTATGCCTTGGCAAAACTCAAGGCATGCGATAAGAACCTCAACCTACATCCAATCGACTATGACTTCATTTGCTCTTTGGAAGAGGCAGCCCTCTTGGTCAAAGAACTAGAGCCAACTAGCCATCAGATTGCAGAAGAGATGCAACTTCTTTCATTCCTGCAACTCATCTTGTTGAGCAATTAGTACTTGTAAGAAAAAAGAAATGAAAGAGAACAAATTTTCGACTATGAAATAAAGTTATATTGATAACTCTATCTTAACCCTCGACTATTTACTTAGTTTATGTAGATAAACAAAACAAATAGTACAGAGTTGAGTATGCGAGAGCAGAGTCATTCATCCAATTATCATTGTTGAATCTGATCACATGTACTGGCAGCAAAAGTTAGGAATAAATTGACGCTAGGAAGTTCCTTCTAGTTTGTAGACCACATGCATAGAGAAAAGACTTCAACTAGGTGATGTTACCTTCCTTCGATCAGGTGAATAAAATTGAAAACACAAATGATAAAAGGATAAACACTCAGAATTCCTTCTTGAATATTTGTTTAACATTCTTCATAAAAAACGTGATTGTTTTGTACTGATAGCAAGAGTTAGAAACGGATCAACACTAGGAGGCTCCTTCTAGTGCGCAGGACTACATGCAGAAAGGAGAGACTTCGACTAGTGGTGTCCCCTTCTCTGACCAGTTAAACAATTTGGATGTACTAGAAGTGGTCAAAGAAACGTAAAAGAAGCTCTACTAGACATACAACAATAAAGATTTGAACAAACTAAAAGCTTTATTGAAAGAGTTGAAATATTTACACATAAAATTTGCATAATTAGTCGATGTTCCAAGAATTGGAGAGAATATGGCCATCCTCCAAAGCAAGTCTTACTAAGCCTAGTCGTGTGACTTCGACCATAGTGTAAGAACCTTCCCACTTGGAGGAAAACTTGTTCCGATTAGACTGGAATTAGATTTTTCTCAATACCAAGTTACCTACAGCAAGGCTACGAGATTGGACCTTACGATTGTAGTACTTACGCATGACTTGCTAGGAGACTGCTGACCGGATTAAGGCTTGATTTTGCTTTTCTTCAAGCAGGTTGATGTCATCTGCTTGAAGTTGCTCTTGGTTGGAGTCGTTGAAGTTCTTGACTCTTGTCGACCAAATCTTTAGTTTTGAAGAAAGCATAACTTTGGCCCCAAAGACTAGAAAAAATGGAGTCTCTCTTGTTGTCCGTCTTGGAGTCATTTGAACTGCCCATAATACAGAAGGCAACTCTTGAAACCAAGCCCCCCGAGTGCTTTACAAGCTAATCAAAGACTCGAGTTTTGATTTGTTGCATTATTTAGCCATTCGCGTGCTTGACTGCCCCATTACTTTGGGGATGGGCGACCGAAGCATAGCAAAATTTGGTAACTAATTTATCACAAAATTCTTGGAATTTTGTGCTAAAAAATTACTTATCGTTGTCTGTAATTATTCGACTTGGGACCCTAAATTGAGTAATTACGCTTCTCATCATGAACCGTTTTGCGGCTTTCGTTGTTATCCCAATCATTGGTTCGGCCTCGATCCATTTTGTGAATGTGTAAATAGCCACGAAAAGGAACTCGAAGCCACTGGGCACTCTTGGGAACGGTCCTAGGATGTCAAGACTCTAGATTGCAAAAGGCCAAGATAGAGGAATTGTTTGAAGAGCCTAAGCTAGTTGATGTATTTGCTAGCTATAAAACTGGCATTGTACACATTTCTTAACCAGATCTTTAACATTGTTGAGGGCCGTTGGCCAATAGAAACCTAAGGCTTTTATGACCAACGTTCTATAAGAGTGTGTGCTCCACATATGCCCCCATGTATATCGTTAAAGAGTTGTAATCCTTCTTTCCGCGATATGCATGGCATGAGAACCCCTTGAGTACCCTATTTATATAGTACCCCATCGACTAAAGTATACATTCTGGCCTTGTGGGATAGATGATTCGCTTCGAGATCGTTGTCGGATACTGAACCCTTTTGAAGATACTCGTAGATGGAATCCATCCATGTATCCTCGTAATCTAGAGAAGCTACCTCATTAGGAGTTGTCTCTAGTGTTTTGACTAGAGACGGCTTCTGGAGTTGCTCCAAAAGACCCTTGGTGATACTTGTGATCAGGAAGAAGCTATTCAAGCCAACTCGTCCACAAAAAAGTTATCCTTCCGAGGGGTATACTGTAACTCGAAATAAAAAAAGTGCTTCTCAAGTTTTTGGACTTCTGACAAGTACTAAGACATGGTCAAACTCGAGCATTGATACTCTTTGCCGATCGGATTCATGATTAGTTGGGAGTCTCTTCTCACGAGTAGTTGACGAATCCGTCCAACAAACCTTCATACTCAACCACGTTATTAGTAGCTAGAAAGAGTAATTGGATGAGATATTTTAAGGTTTCTCTCACGAGAGATTCCAGGACCACTCCAGCCCCTGAACCACTTAGCGTAAGCGACCCATCAAAGTACATCATCCACTGGTCGTGGGAGTTGTACTGTGGATCCTGAATGGGTTCAAGATTTGTCCATTTGGCAACAAATTTACTAAGATCTAGAATTTAGTAGCCATTTGGGACACGAAATGGAGGTTAAACTCCCAAGTTCCACCGACCATTTTTCTATTCGCCCCGTTGTTTCCCTATTCTAGAGGGCCTCTCCTAAGGGGAACTCAGATGGTACAATAATTTATGCACCTAACAATAATGCCTTAGCTTCCTCAAAGACATGAGGAGGGTATATAAAAGTTTTTGAACTTGAGGGTCACACTCCTTAGGCCCATGTAAGACTTCGTTTACATAGTATATTGGTCATTGGACAACTTCATGTTCTGCAACCAATACAACACTTACTGCCTATGGCGTGGCGGACAGATATACTAAGAACGTCTCATTTGTTTTGGAGAAACCAGAACAGGAGGACTCATAAGATAACTCTTGATATCCTCAAAGGCATCATTAGCCTATTTCAACCACTCAAAACCCTTGTGTTTCTTTAAAAGCTTAAAGAAAGGAAGTCCTTTCTCTTCCAAACGTGTGATGAAACTACTTAGAGTCACCATATATCTAGTGAGTTTTTGAAGTTTGTTCTTTGTGGTTGGATGGCACATCTGCTCGATGGCCTTGATCTTTTTAGGATTTGCCTTGATACCTCTTGCCGAAACAAGGAATCGAGCAACTTTCCTAAAGAAACTCCGAATACGCACTTCTTAGGATTAAGTTTCAAGTGATGCTTTCTAAGGTTGTCAAAAGTCTCCTACAGGTCTGAAATGTGATTAAGTCATTTGATGCTCTTAACGACTAAATAATCAACATAAGCCTCCAAATTTTGGCCCATTTGATGTATAAAAGTCAATTGCATCAGCGCTTAAAAGTTGGACCATCATTTTTCAAGCCAAGTGGCATTTTAGCATAGCAAAATACTCAAAATGGCATAATAAATGCAGTCATCTCTTCATATTCTGAAGACATACTAATCTGGTGATAACCAGAGTATGCATCTAGGAAACTTAGCATCTCACAACCAGCAATAGAGTCAACCAATTGATCAATACGAGGTAGCAAAAAATCATCTTTTGGACAAACTTTATTTAAATCAATATAGTTTATACACATATGCCACTTATCATTATACTTCTTAACCATTACAGGTTAGCCAACTACTCTGAGTGATTGACTTTTCTTTTCTTATAAAGTCTGTTTTTAACAACTTGTCCAATTTTGATCTGATTGTTTCTCGTCGATCTGGTGCTAATCTCCATAACTTTTATTTTATGGGCTTCTTATCAAGCTGTAGAGCCAGCCTGTGCTTGATCACCTCCCTGGGGACCCCGGGCATGTCGGATGGCTGCCACACGAACACATCTGCATTTGCCTAGAGGAAAGTGACGATGGCATCTTCCTATGTGGGATCAGAGGGGACCCCAATGTGAATGATTTTGAAGGCTCCGCTGGGTCTAGGGGAACCTCCTTGACCTCTTCGTTTGGCTTCGCGTAGCTTTAGGCTTAAGTGCTTGCTTGAAGGTTGTGCCTTGGTAGCTTCTCGAGTTAGTGGCTGGCCGACCATCTTAAGGGACTTGTGGTCACATGTTAGCACCATTTTCTTATCACAGTAAACTGTGATGACTCCCTTGGGACCTGGCATCTAAAGACATTCATATGCATAGTGAGCGACTATCGAAAATGTGCCAAAGTTGGTCATCCGAGTATGGCATTATACGTCGTGTCGAAATTGACCACGTCAAAGGAGATTTTCTTTATTCTGACGTTGTCCGGAGACCCAAACGTGACAAGCAGAGAAACTTGGCTAATGGATTTGGCCAAAGATCCTGGTATGATTCAGAGTGATGTCCTCTATGAACCTCTTATTTTGGACTCCTTGCTTGAATGCCCTGATGATAGAACTGTTAGAGACCTTTGGAATTGAATTACAACCTAACTAAAGTGTTGGATGAATTGTTGCAAGGTCTCATTGCTGTTCTACCGCATTCGGTGCAGGTCGTCCTCCTTTCCATGGTGGTTGTACATGCCTTGGAAGTTGGCCAACAAAAGATCATAGAGATGCTGCCACGAGTGGATCGACTCGAGTGGTTGATTGAGCAACCATGACCAAGCAGACCCTTTGAGCACCGTGAGAAGATAGTTTGCCATGACATGCTCGCCTCCCCGCTGCCCAAACCACGGTCGTGTAAATATGGAGGAACTCGATGGGATTTTGAGACCCATCAAATTTCTCCATGTTCACTGGTCAAAACTGTGGGGGCCAGCGTACGCTTCGGAGTTCAGGCGTGAACACCTGACATCCGATATTGTGTTCATGATGCCTCCTTTGCGGGAATGGGTGATTGGCATTGCCAAGCGATTGTACTCGGCGATGCCCGATAGTTGATGGACTCGACCTGTAATAGGCCTCATCCATATGATGGTAGTACTCCTCGTACTCCATCTGCTACTATAGGTTCCTTACTCAAACTGGTGATCGATCATTCCCTCAATAAACTCATTGGTCTGGGGACATTCAATGAACTCTCCTTCGGCTAGAGTTGTGGTTGGGGGATCGATGTGACCTGCCATCATGTCGAACCCTACGAGGTGAGTTCTGTGAACGACTAGACACAGTCGTACCTGTCCAACTCCCGGAGTTGTGCCGATGTGGCTGCTCAAGTCTGGCCATCATGCTGTGGAGCTTTTGTGCAATACCTTCAGCAGAAGTGGTCGTAGCCTGGTGCTCGAGCAAGCTCTTGAGTCGGGTTCTCAAGCAAGTCGTTGATCTATTGAAGCTCTCGAGCCTCTTCAGACTGATACTGGGCATGCCTAGGTAAAGTCCTCTAGGTGGCCAGTCACCTCCTTCGAGCGGTCTCTAGATCCTCGATCTTTGAGGCTGCCTTAAAGGAGAGTGATTATTTCTAGGATTTCTCCCACACTCATCAGAGAACTAACCTGATTTATTGCTAGAGGTCTCCTCGCCATCCTCACAAGAGGTGGGAGTGTGTGACCGACGGGGAGCATCTTGAGGCCTTCCTCCGAAAGAGTGTTAGGATCTGCAGGGAGGGCAAAGACCTCTAGTCTAGAATCTCCACTTCTGACGGAGAGCCCCTTGCTTGAAGAATTGTCTAACAAGATTGCATCGTGGCCTAGAGTAAATCCCACCAAGTAGGGAAATTCTAGGTTGTAACTGCTCCGGTTGGATCAATACTCTACGATGATAGGGGCAATTCACTGAAAGTAAGAGGCAAAGGGAGGACAAGGATCTACATTATGAGGGGACACAGACATTGAGGACTTGTTTGATTTTGTTGCTAGCTTGGACAAGGTTTCAATTCCTATGAATGTGAGGAGAAATGGCTGTTGGACAGTAGGAAGAAGCTAGGAAGAGAAAGGGCAAGGTTGTGACTAGAAGCTAGGAAGAAACTATGAATGACATTGATTCTGAGCAGCTAAGCCACTCACATTGAATCATAACTCGCAATCACTAAGTACTGAGAAGTATGCGGCTTATCGTAGGAGACCAACACTTACATAAAAGAAGGATAGATCAAGTCTTATTCACTAAGACACTCACACTTCTCTTGTGGCTACCCTATCTCACTACTATGGCCTTCTCACATGGCCATCCCTAACACATTCTTAAACTTATGGGTGGCTCATCCATGGCACATATGGCTCACACTTATGGTATATACATTAGGGGTAGGAGATGCCCCCTATTTATGGGATTACATGGCCATTGGATTGTTACCATGTGACACAATCCAAACCCTTTAACTACAAATATCTTGATCACTAGAACATTCACTTGGAAATATCTAGTTCTAGAGATTTCCATACTTCATCATGAAGCATGGCAAGATAATTTGTCCTAGAGTATTTCTAGGAAATATATCTAAAGCATGCCTTTTTGAGAATTCTCTAGAACCTTAGGGAAGTATGCATTGCATATTTCAACACTTCCCCTCAATGCATACTTGCCTTCGACGTCGTTGGGTGAACCACACGCTTCTTCCTACCTTTAATCTGTCCTAGAATCTTTTGCACCCTACCATTCATGCCTTTCTTCTTCTCATAACTCCATGTTGACTGGACCTTTTATGCAACCTTGCTCCTGCCTTCTAAATTTCTTTTCTTATTCGCCTTCTCCACACTTGCCACTTAACTACTTCTTTGTATGATGATAAAATAACTTGATTAAGTGCAGTGTTGTCATACTTGAGATCCAGTGGCCTTGATCTCCATACTTCTATCCTTTCCTCATCGACCTTCAATTTACTAAGACAAAGCTCCTCGAGTGTAGGTTGACACATACCTTGAGCGTTAAGCTCCATATCTTCTTGAACCTTTTCCTTGATATGCATCGGTGAATCTCCATGGTCATCCGATGGCCTGTGTGTGATCTCATCATTGTTTTGTGGCATCTCATCTCCGGATAGTTTAGGCTTAGTCTCCTTAAACTTGTTATCTTCCTCATCGTTAGTAATGACCTCCCAATATTCATCACTATCATATCCAAATACTAGAAGGTCACCAAAAAGATCTTGACTTCTCTCCTCCATAGAGAAGCCACCTTCTGCATCCCATTCTTCTTCTTCACTCATGCCACTGGTCGATAGATGCTCATTCTTTGTCAAGCCTTCTACGAAGTAGACATCATCTTCTATAGATATTACAGCTTGAGCATCCCATTCTTCCTAACTGATGTATCCGTCTAAGATGATATCCCTTGCAGTTGCCACATTTGCTTCTGAGCGCTTCCTTAGACTCCAACAGTTCCTAGCAAGATGTCCCATAGTTGAAGCACTCACCTCAATTCCTACTTTCTTTTATCAGCTCATGTTGATCTTCTTCTCTTCTAAGTGCCTCCTCTCCATCCTCTTCCTTCAAAGTGATCTTACCCATCTGCTTGGCTAATGCCTCTTCAACTCCACTAATAATGCTTGTGTCGGCCATCCTCTCACTATGGCCATAAACCCGTTGTACTTGGGTTTTAGGCCATGGATGATGATCATCTTCACCTTGTCTTACTAATATTCTCCTCAGGGTCAAGCTGGTATATCTCACGACAAATATTCTTCACCTTAGTGAAGTATTGACTGATACTCAGAGTGACTTGTGAGATACCTACTAGCTAGAGTTGTGCTTCATTCTTTTTAGAACAGCTTCACCAATGTCTCCCAAGCCACCTTTGGTGTCTTTGCATCTTAGATATGCTTAACTAGGTCCTCCTCGATCATCGTTTCGATACGAACATAGCTTTCGGTGTCTCCACGTCTCGGATATGCTCTACTAGGTCCTCATCGATCGTAGTTTCAACACAAGGATAGCTTTGCTTGCCTTGATACACCACTTCTGCAAGGCTTCTACATTCTTCTTCGATGAAGGAGTTGTTTTGATGCTTGCAACAACCTCCCATAAGTTTTGACCTTGTAGGTAGGACTCTATGCAGCTCTACCAATAGCCATAGTTGTGGCTATTGAGCCTCCTCATTCCATTATTTATGCTCATGAGATTTGCCATTTCAACTGACGCCCTGCGTCAACTACGCCTGGTCCCAAACCAGCGATATTCACAGTCCCAAATTATGATCTTCAATAGAGTCTCCTTTTAGCGCCTCTTGGTGACACATCGAGTAGAGGCGCTTACCGAAGAGTGCACTGACCAATGTAAGTGCCCAACACTTACTAGACTCCTCTCGCATGTGATGGTTCGACACCACTTGCTCTGATACCAATTGTTGGAAATCGGGGTAGACCCTCTAAATATGCACACCGAGGAGACCTACACATGCTACACTGACTATTGTGCCATCGTGCACACAACACTCAAGAGGCCTGATAAAGGTCTGAATCATTCACTATTCACTTGTGTGTTCATTATGCTTCATGCTCAGAAGTAATTATTTCAATATGGTTCATTGGCATTTGGTGTTGTTGGTAAATAGGACACAGATAATTGGATATGATTATTAGAAATGTTCGAGAATGCCATTGGTCAAGGAGGAACAAAATAGTGGGTGGTTTTCCGTGTCAGATAGGCACAAGGTGTGGTAAACGTCTTGTTACAATACTTCTAAGTTCTTGTACCTTAATAATTTTTGCCTTGTAGGGTCTTATGAGTTGCAGTTTGTACCATCTTCCTAGGATGTGAACATAGGTACTGCTAAAGGCGCTTATAATATAATTTTCAAAGTAAAGCCTACAAGGGTTCAACACTCAATGACTGGTTTGATCAAGGATACACAACACCGGAGTATGACTACATCATAGCAAGCATCCTATTGTTGGCAAGGAGCCAAGGAACATTTTGATAGGCATGTGGCCTATTCTTTTTGGCTTCGGGTTATAACTTTTAACTGCAGCTTATGGCTTTTGGGCTGTTCGTAAGAGAGAGTATGGAGTAACAGAAACTTGTATGCGGTTTTGATCAATATAAATGAAATCGTTACAGTGTGTACTACAATCAATTTATAGACCCCACCTTAAAAGACACTCTGTTTGAAATCTAATTATTGTAGAAAAACTAAAAACAACTTTTAGAAACTAAAAAGAAGAGACCCACTGCTTTTGGTCGAATTAGCAAGGCAGACTTGGTTGTCAACAATCTTAGCGAGGTTTTCAATAAGTACATTATTGACTATAGAGATAAGCCAATAGTTACAATGATGCAGTTGATTAGGACAAAACATATGACCAGGTTCATTTCAAAGAGAGATGAGGTAGAAAGTGCTAGATAGGCTATCACCCCTGCATTTATCAGCCCAACTCAAACTGCATTTATGAGAGGACGCAATATCCTCGAAGGTGTAGTCATCTTACATGAAACCGTTCATGAACTTCATCGTAAGAATCTAAGTGGAATAATTTTCAAAATCGACTTCGAAAAGGCCTATGATAAAGTAAAATGGTCGTTCCTATTACAAACACTACGGATGAAAGGTTTTTCACCTAAATGGATTTCTTGGGTGAATTCTTTCATATCGGGTGGAAGTGTGGCGATCAATGTTAATGATGACATTGGACCTTACTTTCAAACCAAAAAAGGTCTCCGTCAACGTGACCCTTTATCACCAATTCTCTTTAATCTTGTTGCGGATATGCTTGCAATAATTGTTAACAGAGCCAAAGTTGATGGTCAAGTTAGTGGGGTGGTGCCACATCTGGTAGATGGTGGTTTATCCATACTCCAATATGCTGATGATACGATTCTCTTCATGGAGCACGACCTTGAAAAGGCTAATAACATGAAGTTGTTACTTTGTGCTTTTGAGCAATTATCAAGGCGAAAATAAATTTCCATAAGAGCGTCGCTTTGGAGAAGCTAAAGCATATGAGACCCAAGACATAGATCTTTTGGTGTAATCCGTAATTTCCCAATGAGGTATTTGGGTATGCCTATTCATTACAGAAACTAAGAAATGCCGATTGGAGAAAAGTAGAAGAACGTTTGAGAAACGCCTCGAGAGTTGGAAAGGAAAAATCTATCAACAGGAGACGATGACTTTAATAAATTCATGCTTAGTAGTCTCCCATGTATATGATGTCCTTTTTGAGGTACCAAAGGGCGTTCTTAAAAACTAGACTATTATCGGTCTCGCTTTTGGCAATGCGACGAGTATAAAAGGAAATACCGTCTAGCCAAATGGGATATCTGTGCCAACCTAAAGAGCAAGGAGGGCTAGGGATCCATAACTGAGATCAAGAATATCGCACTACTCAAGAAATGGTCTGATCGGTTCTTTGAAAACAGATGGTACTTGGCAACAAATATTACGCAATAAATACTTGGGCACTAAACCTCTTGTCCAGGTTCAGTGCAAGTGTGGGGATTCTCGTTTCTGGGGCAGCCTGATGAAGATTAAAAGGGATTTTCTGCGGTTCGGATCTTTTATAATCAAAGACGGATCGCAGGTAAGGTTCTGGGAGGATAAGTGGTTAGGAAATAGAACTTTACGAGATCAATATCCTCAACTGTACATCATATCCCGCAAAAAACAAGATACCGTGGCCGAACTGTTGAGCTCATACCCACCAAATTTATCTTGGCGCAGAGACCTTATTGGTCACAAGCTAACGTTGTGGACTAATCTCTGTTCACGGTTGTCCGACATTGTTTTGAGCCAGGAGGAAGACGAATTCCGATGGAACCTACATCAGAGTGGAGAATTTTCTGTAAAATCTCATTACCTGGCATTAATCCATCAGGATGTGCCCAATGTTAACGAACGCTTATGGAAGTTAAAAGTACCTTTGAAGATCAATATCTTTTTGTGGTATCTTCGACGGGGCGTTATTTTAACAAAGGATAATTTAGTGAAACGAAATTGGCAAGGTAGCAAACAGTGTTGTTTCTGTTACAAAGATGAAACAATCCAACATCTGTTTTTTGAGTGCCAGTTAGCTCGTATGGTTTGGGCGGTGGTCCATGCGTCTTCTGGTCTTTCTCAGCCACGTAGTGTGTCCGATATGTTTGGCTCTTGGATAAAAGGGTTTAGACAGATTTAAAGTATTTAGTACTTCTTGGAGCCGCTACTTGTTGTTGGGTGTGTGGTTATGCAGAATGCAATGGTATTTGAAAACAAACAAAATTCATTTTTGCAGGTTATTTACTCAATTTCGCATTGGCTTCGTGACTGGCTATTCTCCGTTGGACGCTCAGCAGGATATGGTTGTAGCTGTTAGAGATATATGTATAGTTTGTTATTCCCCATTGTTATGAGGGGTTCTTTGCATATTTACCACCTGTACTTTGTGTATATATACCAGCCCATTGGCCTCATATTGAATACAAGCGCTATTCATAACATGGTATCAGAGCCTACGGTTTGTCATACCTAGGGCCGTGCTTGTCTCCACCAGATTGGATCTACCGCGACTTTCGGCCGCGCGCCGCCGTTGCGCCTCCACCGACGCCGGCCGCTCCTCCAAGCGCCGCTCTTCTCCGCCCGAGGCCCCGACGCGCCGCCGTCTCGTTGTGCCGCTCTTCTCCGCCCGAGGCCCGCGCGCGCCGGCCGCTCTCCGCACCGCTTCGCTCCTCCGCTCGACGCCGTCGGCCGCTCCGCCGCCACCGGCCGCTCCTGCGCGCCGCCGGTGTGTGTGTTGGTGTTAACGGCCGAGGCCCGTTAAAAGTTCTAGGTTTCAAAAACGTCGTTCTAACCGTCGCGCCGCCCGGCGCCGCTGTTGACTTCGTTGTTTTGGTCGCCGCGCCGCCCGGCGCGCCGTCTACCAATGGGCACCGCTTCCCTCCTCGCTGCCGGTGATCTTTGATGGTGTTAATTACATCGACTTCGTATCTCACATGCGCATCCACATGCGTGGTCTTCGTCTCGGGCGCCCTCTCGGCGATGTCACCGCCCGCCTTGCCCTATTCCTCCGACGAGCCTACGCTGTTGCATTGCCTCGGCGGCCAATAAGGCGGCGATAAAGGCTGCTGCGTGATGAAGCGATGATGAAGCGCCTCGCCTACCAGAGGCTCGATTCCTACAAGGATCGCTCGACCGTCTACACTCGGGCAGTACGATGACGACGCCGACCGATTCTTCGTCTTCATCGCCGATGTCCAGCCTCGATTCTCTTCGAGGTTGTGGGACTCTTCGGCTTTCCATATGTGGACTCATCTTCGCGGCGCTCACGAGCCCTCCGGTGATGCCCTGCACTGTCCGTGGTCCGCCAGAGCACTCTCTTCAAGCAGGTGATGCTACTGTTGGACGCTTTACGCTCGAGTTCTGCCATGCGGCGCCGATTGGACTCACCGCACCGCCTGGCCGCCGTACTGTCCGTCTTTGCTCGATGTACGTCGGACGACCGAGTTTCAGCGGGTTTACGAGTTCCTTACTCGCCTTCATCCTGAGTTCGAGCAAAGGCGTGCCCAGCTCCTTGCACGCCACCCTCGTGCCACTCTCCTGGAGGCTCTTACCGAGATACGCGCGAGGAGACTCGCTCGAGTGGTGCTGGTCCGATGCCACTCCCATCTGCGTCGCCGCCGTCCGCCGCTACATCGCCTCCTCCAGCGGCTACCACAGGTGGTGGTGGCCGTCCTCCATCTCGAGGTGGCCGTCCTCACTGTTCCTACTGCGACAAGGCCGGCCACATTGAGTCCCAGTGCTATAAGAAGAAGCGGCATCTTTCACGCCGTTCTTCTACTGACACTAGTGCTTCTACGACGACGTCTGCATCGACTCCTTCAGCAGCTTCTCTCATCGAGCAGGAGATAGCCAGACTTCGACGCCGCTTGTCGCCTGTGTTCTCCTCTCACGAGTTCTCGCATCGACTCTTCTGCACCGAGAAACCACCCCCTACACAGTCAGGTAGCTCCCCGTGGATTCTTGATTCTGGAGCATCTTTTCACATGACTCCTGATCCTTCCACTCTGTCTTCTATTACACCTCTTGATTCTCCTGTCAGTATTCTTACTGCTGATGGTACATCTCTTTCTGTCTCTGGTCGAGGATCTCTTAGCAACTCATCTTTTCATGTTTCCTCTGTTGCTCATGTTCCTCGCCTTACCATGCAGCTTCTTTCTGCTGGGCAGATTACTGACCTTGGTTATCGAGTCATTCTCGACTCTGACTCTTGTTGTGTTCGGACCGCCACACGGAGCTCGTTGGTTCGGCCTCGCGCCGTGACTCACGGCGTCTCGGGAGCTTGACTGGCTTCACCTTCCTTCCGCCGCCACCGCCGCCGCCATTCTCGCGCCGCCGCCGTCTACCGGCTCTTTCCAGCAGTGGCATCACCGTCTTGGTCATCTGTGTGGATCTCGTCTGTCGTCCTTAGTTCGTCGTGGTCTTCTGGGGTCTGTCTCAGGAGACGTGTCTTTAGATTGTCAGGGCTGTAAGTTAGGTAAACAGATTCAGCTTCCTTATCCTCATAGTGAGTCTGTGTCTCAGCGCCCTTTTGATCTTGTTCATTCAGATGTTTGGGGTCCGGCTCCCTTTGTTTCGAAAGGGGGTCATCGATATTATATCATATTTATAGATGATTTCTCTCGCCACACTTGGATATATTTCATGTCTTCTCGTAGTGAGGCCTTGTCTATCTATAAACAATTTGCCACTATGATTCACACACAGTTCTCCACTCCTATTCGTGTCTTTCGTGTCGATTCTCACGGCGAGTACCTCTCTCGTTACTGCGCAGCCTTCCTTGCCGAGCGGGCACTCTCGCCGATTCTCTTGTCCCGGTGCTCATGCTCGAATGGTGTCACCGAGCGCAAGCATCGTCACCTCCTTGAGACGGCTCGTGCTCGATGATCGCCGCCTCTATTCCACCTCACTGGGCGAGGTGTTTCACCGCCACCTATCTCGCCAACATCCAGCCCTCTTCGCTCTTCGGTGCGATCCGTTGAGCGTCTCGTGGTCTTCTTCCGACTACTCTACCCTTCATCTGCTTGGTTTGCGCTTGCTACGTTCTCCTCGCCTCGAGAACGCACCAAACCGACCGCTCACCGTTGAGTGTGTCTTTCGGGATCTGATGCCGAGCACAAGGGCTATCGGTCTGGGATCCTGCTGGTCGTCGGATGCGGTTTCTCGGGATGTGACTTTCGACGAGTCTCGTCCATTCTACCCACGTCCTGCCTCTCCTTCGGCTTCCTCTGTGGAGTCTCTGTCTTTCTTGACCTTTCCAGATACTCCTATATCTGTTTTGCCCTCGTCCACCTGTCCTACTGAGTCTCCACATATTCCCCCTGTGGCCTCTCCGCGTTATCGCCGCTGTGTCGCCTCCTACGACTCCCGTGCTCCTTCCACTCTGATACCTCCTCCTCTTATCTTCTACACTCGACCTCGTGTTGAGGATCTTCCAGATGAGCCATCTTCTTCGATGTTCCTCTTCTTCGATGCTCCATCTTCCCCGATGGGTCATCTTCTCCTCGCTACACTCTCGCGATCGCGGTCGATTCGGCCTCCGCCTGCTTTTGCCTTTCTTTGGCGCAGCTACTCGTGAGCCTCGTCTCCTACTGGGATGTCATTACTCACCTGTGGCAGCTTGCCATGGCCGAGAGATTGCTGCCCTCGAGCGCATCTTGGTACTTGGGATCTTGTTCCTTTTCCATCTCATTCTCATCCCATCACATGTAAGTGGGTCTATAAGATTAAGACTCGCCTCGATGGCTCTCTTGAGCGCTATAAGGCGCGTCTTGTTGCTCGTGGTTTCAGAGAGCATGGTGTTGACTACGACGAGACTTTTGCTTACGTGGTTCACATGACCACTGTTCGCACTCTTCTTTCGGTGGCGCCTGCTCGCCATCGGTCTGCTTTCTCAGCTTGATGTCAAGAATGCCTTTCTTAATGGCGAGTTGCGTGAGGAGGTCTACATGCATCCGCCACCTGGGTATTCTGTTCCTGAGGGCATGGTTTGTCGCCTTCGTCGCTCTCTCTATGGTCTTAAGCAAGCCCCTTGTGCTTGGTTTGAGCGCTTCTCCTCTGTGGTCACCGCTGCTGGCTTTTCAGCTAGTGATCATGATCCTGCGCTCTTTGTCCACACTTCGCCTCGTGGTCGGACTCTTCTTCTCCCGTATGTTGATGATATGATCATTACGGAGATGATTCTCGAGTACATTGCCTTTGTCAAGGCTCGTCTTAGTGAGCGATTCCTTATGTCGGATCTTGGTCCTCTTCGTTACTTCGTTGGGATTGAGGTTACTTACACTCCAGATGGTTTCTTTATGTCCCAAGAGAAATATATTCAGATCTTCTTGATCGTGCCTCTCTCATCGATCAACAGATCGTTGAGACTCCCATGGAGCTCAATGTTCATCTCCGACTCTCGATGGCGAGCCTCTTTCGATCCGACTCGCTATCGTCATCTTGTTGGGAGTCTTGTCTACCTTGTTGTTACTCGTCCGGATATCACTTATCCAGTTCATATTCGAGTCGGTTTGTTTCAGCTCCCACCAGTCCACTACACCACCTTCTTGAGTTCTGCGATACCTTCGCGGACTATCTCTCGCCGTCTCTTCTTTCCACATTCCAGCTCGTTACGCCTTCGTGCCTATTCGGATGCTACTTGGGCCAGCGATCCTCCGATCGCCGGTCTATCTCGCATCGTGTTTTTCTTTGGGGTTCTCTTATTGCCGGAAGACGAAGAAACAGATCGCAGTGTCCCGCTCGAGTGCAGAGGTGAGTTGCGAGCCATGGCTCTCTTGACATGCAGAGATTACTTGGCTACGGTGGTTACTTGAGGATTTTGGTGTTTGTCACTACACCGACTCTGCCTTGTCGACAAGACAGGTGCTATCGTGATTGCTCGTGATCCCGTGAAGCATGAGCTCACCAAGCATATTGGTGTTGATGCTTCTTTCGTAAGGTCTTGTGTGCATGATCAAGTGATTACTCTTGATATGTGCCTTGAGCTTCAGATAGCGGATTTCTTCACGAAGGCCTGACTCGAGCACAGACAGACTTCTACCTCTCCAAACTCGGTGTTGTTGATCCACCATGAGTTTGAGGGGGTGTTAGAGATATAATATTTACCACCTGTATTTGTTTCGTACATATGCGGCAATTTTTTTCAGTGAGGTATCTTATTCATTTGCATCGTGAAATTCTGTAGGTATTGACAGGCTTATCAGGCTGGGGTTGAGATCTTCAAAGCCACGTCAGCTGAGAGAACACATGAGGTGAATTTCAACTCAAGGAAGATCCTCACACTCAGCCCAAGTTCCAGCTGGAGATAGAAGACAGGATTAGAGGGGAGGAGGCAGATGTCCCAAGTTCCAGCTGCAAATTAGAAGACTGCTAAGAGAGGCAGAGGCAGAGGCAGAGGCAGGGGTACAAGGCTTGGAAGTTCAACAGAATGAAGCCAAGTGAATGCTGGAGAAAACAAGTTGCCAACAAGAAAGCAAGGGCCTCAGCCTGAAGGGGAGATGTCACTCCAGAAGATTTTGCTTTGATTGCAATCTTTACAGGATCTGAAGCCTCAAGGTTGAATATAAGGACTTCAAGACCTGCATTGCCATCTTTTGTGCGAAAATTAACATTATGCATATGTGAACTAGTACAACACACTGAATTTGTGTTTAAATGAGAAGGCATGTTTGTGTGTATTGAGTTGTGCAAATTGTGGGTGCAGGTGATGTTTTCTGTTGTGATAGGTTGATTATCTGGAGGGAAATAAATGTGGGTGAAAGCCAAAGCTTGATGAAACACACTTTGAACAGTCCCAACTTTTCCTTCGAAGTATTAATCATTATTGCTTTCCAAATAAACCAGAGGATGTTCAGGAAGAGAGCTAGATCCTTCTCATGTTGCAGATAGATTATGATGTGATGTAGCATTTCGGCTATATTTAGAGTGGAGAAACCATTATTATCAGTTTTGATTGAGAGATGAGAAGCAAACCAGGCTGCTTTGACAAAAGAACAATGGAAGAAAAGATGCTCATCTGTTTCTTCTTGTTGACACCTTGAGCACGGACCATCTGCAACCTTGATTCTGATTTTAACTCTGATGGCTGTGAAAATGGCTCTAGAAATGATCCTCCAAGCAAAAATCTGCACCTTTGAGAAAACATTTTTTGCATTTCCGTATAATGGGGATAAGAGCAAATACCTGTTGTGGCAAAACGAAGGTAGTGATACTTGTATCTTTTTACTTGTTTATATGCACTGGCTGCTGTCCAAGTGGTGGGGAAGTAACTCCTCTAGTGATCATGGACATGACTTGGGGCAATGGAGCACGAGAGACTGCTCAAGTGCTCTTACTAATTTAAGGTAACCAGTTTTTTGTAGTGTGATCAAGCGGATGGCGTTGGATTGATCGAGAGAGTGGTGGCAAATTTCTTTCAACCTACTCTGCAACTTTGAGGTTGATCATAGACTACTGCGTAATCCCTGCCGAGCTGCCACCGATGATCCCATGGCATCGGATCAAGTAATCCTTCAACAACAACAAGAAGAAGCGTGATCCCATGGCAACCTTCTTTAGTTGACTCTGGCAGTAATTACCCATGGATGGATTACTTGATCCGATGGTCTAACCAGGAGGCTCAGTTTGTTAACAGATGAAGTCACTTTTTCCTTGATCGAAGGAAACAGGCTTGGTTATTATTATCTATGGTTTTATATGATGCAAATAAAAAAAATTACGCCGGATCAAAGAAAAAAAATACTGCTATGCATAGAGAGCCGTCCCCTCTCCCTCCCGGCCGCTCAAGTTGTGGAACGAACCGAGCTAGAGCGGATCTGACCTCCTAAGTTCAAACTCGATAACAATTAAAATAATATAATATACACTATTTTTTTTCATAATATTACTCGAGCTTGATTCAAGAGAGCTCGATAACAACAAAAAAATAACTCAATATACAATAATTTTTAACAATAGAAAAACTCAAATTTAAGATCGGCTCGAGTAAGCTCGATAAAAGTTAGTATACATGTAAGCTATAAAAAAACTTAAAACTCACGAGCTATTCAAGCTTGGCTCGTTAAACGAGTCAAGCTTAAATCAAATCTAGAGTAGATCGAATTCGAGTAACTCATGAGCCTCAAGGTTTTTTTACAGCCCTAGGCCAAATCTCTCCGAAGGTAGTACTAACGCTTGACAAATAAATAAATTTACGTAACAGTTCCAAGTGAGCACGAGCAGAAAAAGTAAGGGAAAATGCACATAACAGAGATGCAGGAACCGTTGCCATTTGTGTAATTCACAAAGCATCACAATTACTTGCACGGATACACACATGGCAACAGCCCCCGATCGAGGCCGGCCGGTGCATGCTGCCCAGCAACTGATCAGCAGAAAAACATGACACGTTTCACATTCTCCTTGATAGCAGGGAGAGGCCGAACCGTGACTCCCCCAGCTGCTCCACGGCCGCGCGCTTTAGAAGATGAGGGGGCACGGCTTGTCGCGGCATCACTCGCCGTCGGTCCAATGTAAAAGCGAGCCCGGGCAGCCAGAAGATGGGCGTAGTACACGGGAGACACTGCAGAAAACTAACCCATTGTAACGGTACGTTTTTACAAGAGAAGCAGTGTTTTTCTAGAGCAACTAGTTAAAATGAAGCCAAAGATTGGCACTTTTACCTGCCAATTGACACAGAAGATGTGCACCTCGCATAGCTGCAGCAAGAGGGACGACGGTGAGTTAACTGGTTGAAATTTGGAGATGGTACATGTAACATACTGACAGGACATCATTACGTGTAGCATAGGTGGTTTGTGAGACTTTGCAGAGAGTTGGCCGTAAATTTGTTCTCATCGAACACGACATGGTAGCACACAGGCCGGCTCACTCCCTGCATGATGGAGATTTGTTAAAAAAAATAGCAATCAGCACATTACAAGTAAAAGAAAAAATGAGTGCGTATTTTATGCGCATAAAGAGAATAACCAACCTTAGTGCCAGCATGGCTACACAAGTAAAAAATCAAACTCAGTCGGACGGCATATTTTTGAATCAACCACAGTGCCTGAAATCAGATAAAAACTGACACTGACTTCAAATTCAGGATTGATGGTCAGGATTGACAAGCTATGCACGAGAACTAACCAGGCAGTATGTTTCCACTTCCATAAACTATGCTCCCAACATCGTACTTATCGGAAAACAGACGTGTGTGATGACGCTTCTTTACCACCACAAAGGTAACTCGTGGATTATAGTCAGGCGCCAGGGATATACATGCCTACGTTAATGGTACAAAAATGTCACTTCGGATGAAGAGAATGAAATGCTGAGTGCAAAAACAATGCAGACAGCTAGAGTTCACCTTTTTAATGGCAGAAAGTCCTTGCGTCACAACCTGATTGAGTTGTCCTCGGCTAATGCCGCCCCTGAAAAGAAAAATGTTAAATGTGTAATCAACAGAGCCAAGCAGAGATGGCCAACAAAGAGCAGCACCTGTAAAATATGATCCTCTGGGGTCGGACTCCAGTTGCCCTCTGGAAAGAAATGAGATGCTCTCTGCATATATTTATTAGAAGTTATAAATGCAAAGATCTGTCAAGTATTATTCAGATATTAAAAATGAATAAAATCATACTTGATCATTCCACCGGTTATAGTCTCACTTTCACAGTCATGCTCTATAAAAAGATCATCAATCATCTCTTTGTGATGTGTTTGCGCACTGACTAATCCAGCATACTTGGTAACCTCAGGCCAATCTTGAGAAGCAACAACCTTCATAAAGCATGAAATCATTACAGATAGTAAATAGATAATTAGCTAATTACAGATAAGCACCACCTCTGGCATCTTGAATGGCAAATATGAACTTACAGCTGCAATCGAAGGACTACAATCTTCTCCAGGACAAGGATGGGTGACATCAGCACCAAATATAATAGTAGGTGCGTTACTAACACGTGGGAGATTCCCTTCCAAAGCATCAAGAAGTACAGTATTTCTTCCCCTCACCTACAAAATCGAAGGAATGTAACAAACTGCACAACTACTTGAGAAATGATAGGACACAACAAACCTTAACGTTGATTTTAAGGGCAACGTTTGCAAGATATTGCTTGTTCATCGTAAAAACATGCTTTGCAAGACAACATTGAGAGACCAGTCCAATATCTGTCTCACATGTGCTTTTGAGATCACCTGAACAATGACAATAATATTAATAAAAATATATAAATTAGTCAATGCTCCAGTGTGTTTTGAAATAGCGAAAAAAGTACCATAAAGAGAGCCGTTATTGTCGGGCAATATTACAATCAGCAGGTCAAGTTCTCTGCCCTGTGGTCCAAGCATTCTCATGACAGCTTGATGGTGTACCTTGAGTGCCCGTTCTATGCGTTCAGGTCTATAAGTTACTACAGGGAGCACAGGATCAGCCCTAAAGTCCTACACACACAGAGTCAATGAAACAAATAGGCACATTCAAAAACATATATCTGGAAGCACTATTCAAATCACGAGAAAAAAACCTACCATCCCAGATATTTGGCACATCACAACCAGCTCATTACAAAGAAACAATAAACCGAAGCACGGTGTCTAGTAATTTCCATACCTAGAATTTTCTTAGCACCAAGATCCTTCATATCAAATTCATGCTCAATGAGCCTTCAATGCGATGATTTCTTTCTTGCTCTTGGCAAGAATCAGCATATCATCAACATATAACAGCAAGTATATAGGTGATCCATCAACAAATTTAATGTAGACACAACTATCATAATCAGATCTTTTAAAGTTATTTGATAACATAAATGAATCAAACCTCTTATACCATCAAGCGAGAGACTGTTTCAAACCATATAAGGACTTCTTCAATTTGCAAACATGATCCTCCTTACAGTGCACTATGAACCCTTCCGGCTGGTCCATGTATATCTCCTCCTCAAGATCTCCATGCAAGAATCTGTCTTCACATCTAGTGCTCAAGCTCAAGATCACGCATAGCAACAATACTAAAGAATGTACGGATTGAGCTATGCTTCACAACCGGGAGAACACATCATTGTAGGTTGTAGCAACAGTATCTAAGACATCCAAGGAAAAGTTACCCATAAACCATTCTCTAAAACAGAAGCATTACCAACACAACAACAACAACAGAAGCATTACCCATAAAGCTAATTTGTAGCTGTACACAATATCGTTGAAGATGAAATCTTCCGTAAAATGGTCATCAAAATAGTAATTGAAGAACAAAAATATTTGGAGGGAATACACAAGAATACCAACTTTGCATTGATTGAACAAATCGCTTACATACCTTACGCCTCATATTCCATTGCCCATCTTTTGGCAAGAATGCTTTCTCCGTGCCACTGTCGTGAAATTTAAGCTAACACACATACACACAGAAACATAGTGAAATACGGAGATACATATGCAACAGAGATATGGGAAATCAACAGGTGTAAACTGGTGGCTGAGGCACTAACTTACCACAGGTGGAGGTAGCACACGACCTTCAACCGTTGTAAGTCTGTTAACAATATATATGCCAAACTCCTTTGCATATGGGTCCATAATGTAAGCGTTCTCATGCAAAGTCTGGTAAACAAAGATAACACAAGATAAGGATAAAACTTAGGGTGATGTAGTTGTACTTATTCCAAAAAGAACAAATATAACCAATTACATATGCAACAAAAAAACACTCCAATAATTGGATAGCGGTCTACACAAAAACAAAAGTGTGCTTACTTATTACAGTTACATTCGTTAAGCAACCTTAAATTCTTAATATGTAAAATGTATGAAAACAGTTCACTTCCACAATAAAGGGAAAACTAAAACCCGATCCTGGATAAAATGCCAAGATGACAGAATAACAAAAGTATAACTCAGCGCAACAGCTAACATAACTTACTTTTTTAGACGCATTCATGCAACAACCCCACAAAAGCTTCAAAAACAAGAACTGAAAAATTCCCAAAACATAGGGCGAGACAAATTTTTATTTACAATAATATCTATATGTACATATTATTTAAAGATCGTAACAAAACCAAAAGCATAAATCGGCAGAGCTTTATAAATAAATACATAAAAATATATAGTGATCTACAGAGAAATAATGGGGGTGTCTATAGTACAAAACAACGTTTACCTACAAAAAGGTTCTTAACTTTTTCCTTCCCCTTGATATTTTCCATTTCCCCACTCCCACTTGTAGGATAAGTAGTTGATGGTGGAAAAAGTGTAGTCTTCAAATTCTCTAAAGGCTTGCATCACTTCTTGGACTTTGGGAAACTTTTGAAATCTAAGTACTTTCTCCATTCGCCATTCCTACTCAAGATACTCCTCTGAATCATTACTTCCATTGAAAGGAAATTCCACCAAATTGTTACTTGCCATGGATAGATTGTGCAAAAAAGAAAACACAAACAATAATAATATATATGGATGATCTATAGGATTCACTCAATCTCTTTTTTCTCTACCAAGTAAAGCTTTTATCTTTCTGAAGTGAATTAAGAATAATAAAAACTTACACTTGGTAGAAGCTACAGTAACAAAGTGATGATTAAGAAAATTTAAGAGTGTTCACAATTGCATAAGAACGGTTGTTTAGTGGAGCTTGGTAAGGAAGTATATAACCTAAGAAACCTGAAATTCTTGATGTTGTAAAGATAAGTAATAATCCAAGTTAGAATACTATACCTAAGTGCTAATCCAAAAGGTTTAAATGAAATATATGAACGCACACGCAAAGATTATTGTGACTTAATGCAAATAATAGAATGAGCTAAATAGAGGCAATATGAAATAACGACGCAAGATCGCTCAAAAAAATTAAATTACACAATCTGAATTTATGGACTAAGGTTAACTCACCCAAATTCGGCCAATACTTTCTTTTCCTTTTTATATATATTTGCTGAAGCCATAGTTTTTTTTTAATTCGACCGCCTCTTCTCTATCTCTATCTCTCTCTCTCTCTTACTCAAAGGCCGAACTAGGTTTAGTTATCCCTTGATTTTGCGTAAGTCCGAAAGTTCAGCGATGCGTAAATAATTATAGAATAGCCCTAAAGCAATCAATCGTGCAGTACTGTAGCAACCACGGGATAAGGGGGTGTTGTAGCGACCGTAGGGGGTATTGTAGCACTCGCGGGATCGTTTTTTAATCTATTTTTTGTGATGGATTTGAGGAATTTAAAACTAACAAATTTTAGGGTTTAGATGAAACACAATGATTAATCTATGCAAAAGGAACACTAAAATCAGCACTAAACAAAAATTCTAATGGATTAAAACTTAACAAAACTCACAAAATAACATATTGAAACTAGGGTTTTGGTATTTTGTGTTTTTGGTTTTCCTTGGACTCTAGGAATTAAAAACAGCAAATAAAGATTAATCTAAACTAGGGATAAATAATTTTACCGCGTAAACCGCGCTCTGATACCAAGATGATACGGGGTCGCCCGATCTTCTCAACGTATGATCAAGATACTCACGTGTATCTTCTCGAATCATAGTGATCCTTCTTGCCAATGCAAGAACGAATATTCTTTAATTCGTGAGAACACACGTGTTGGACTTCACGACCACTTAGCAAAGCCCTATCGTGCTTCCAATTCCCAGTGAAAAGATTGAATGATCTTGATTTCGATAAACTCTCAATTTTTTTTCTCATAATGAATTTTCAGACATCGTGAAAGAATCCTCAAGCAAAACCATCTATTTATCTCAAAATAAGTGGTCTGCTATTTATGTTGAGGATGTGCGCTTTATACGGCGCCTCAACCGACAGGATTTGTTTCGGCCCAAAGATCCGAAGTGAACTCCTAGTCGGCCACAACTCTATTGGGTCTTTGACCGTGCCTATCTCTTCCTGCTAATCCGTATTAACAAAGGCACAAAGACTTAGCTAACTCAATGGTTCGGACGCAAGACTCAACTATTACATGACCGTGAACAAGCCACTTGGGTTTGTGTTCAGAACGTGACAATGGATGAACATGGTCACACCTTACTCGGTTTGACCGAGATTAGTGCTACGCAGGACTCGGCATAGGCTCCAATGGATGGCTTTCCTTGGTACGTGGCAGCCTCATGTATCTAGGCTATCTCCTTTGCACTTTGCTTTCTCTCCGCATGAGCTGGATCAATCTAGTGCTCCTCCATGGTTTTGGCTTTGGCCTCTCTCTCAGTTTCAAAATCGTCGCAACGTTCAAATCTATTTATTTAAAAGCTTAGCTTGTACCTAGTCATTGGACCTTTTAGTGCTTCATGAATAGTGTCAAGCTTCATTCAAGGATTGGAGGGTGTGGTGGTAGTGATAGTATGTATGTATGTCCTCATCACCATTGGTCCAAAAGGATTCCAAGGCTTATTTACACTAAGCCATGAGTCGGGGACGGGGCAAGCACCATGGGAGGAGGCAGAGAGGAGGAAAGGAAGGCAAAGAGGGGAGATGCATTGTGCAAGGCTGGGGCGGGATTGTGGGAAGGGCAACCAACTAACCACTGAACCAATCCTCTCCGCCCGATCTCGATCCTACGACCCAAACAAAATGCAGTGACGTGGCCACCTGGTGACCCTCCCAGTCCGGCTCCTTTTATTAGGGGGGATTATAGTGTCACTTCAACTCACGTTTGAACAGTACTTTCCCTCACCACAAATGCTCATACCAACGGAGCTGCTTTGCAAACTTATATAGGTCCTCACGTCTCTGCACAATCCCAAAAAACAAAGTTTTCCAGTTCATGGTACAAATGTGAACTCAGTCGAAGGAATCATGTAACCAGCATTCCATGCAAAAACAAAATCATATAGTTTCATCTTGGAAGTCCGACGGTTTTGAGCCTCCAGAATGAGCAATGCAATATGAGCCAAGATTCAGGACATATGGCGTATTTGCACATGCCAAAATGATACATTCAGTAACAACCAAAGCAGAAGTTCTTAGAATTTAACTTATCAGACTCAATTTACATATGTCTATGTCCTTGCATAAGGAGTAGAGCGAGGTTGATTGAAAATTCCCATAATAATATCAAAGTTGTCCATCTTTCAGCCATATGGTACCATGAACTGATAAGTTATTAGGGGGGATTATAGTGTCACTTCAACTCACGTTTGAACAGTACTTTCCCTCACCACAAATGCTCATACCAACGGAGATGCTTTGCAAACTTATATGGGTTCCCACGTCTCTGCACAATCCCAAAAAGGTTTTCCAGTTCATGGTACAAATGTGAACTCAGCCGAAGGAATCATACAACCAGCATTCCATATGTCCTTGCATAAGGAGTAGAGCGAGGTTGATTGAATTCAAAGTTGTGAATCTTTCAGCCATATGGTAACTCTAACTTAGGCAAACAGAAACCCTGCAAATTGGACATTTCAAAAGGCTATTTAGTCAACATATGTAGAGGGGACATTTCAAAAGGCTATTTAGTCAACATATGTGGAGGAAAAAACGCATAATTTTATTGTGCTTAGTTTAGAGGTTTGCCTTGGGTGTCAGGTTAAGTCGTTTGGCGATCTTCATCTTCTTATAGAGAAAATGTGTATAAAGGTGCACACGTACTAGAAACTGTGAGAGGAAAAAAAAAGCAAGAAAGAGTAACTTCATTACTACCAGGCCATTGTTAGATAAAAAAAGACCAATCAAGAAGTTTCAGGAAACACAACTTAGTTACCTTCTCATCAATCTGCTCACAAATCGACTTCTTGTAACTACCATCCTTTATCTTTTTCTTTGAAGGCATCTGTGGGGTTTGATACCATGCAGCAAAATAATGGAATTAGTGTAGTTGCAAATCATAAATAAACGATCCCCTCGAAAAATTATAAATAAACTACAATGTACAGAAATAGCAAAAATTAAGAAAATGGATGGATTGCATAGGTTTGCGTTGGCTTTCAAATAGAGCGTTCAAGCCAATACGTATAATTATAGCTTGTCACTTCATATATAATTAGCCCTATAGCAGAATTAGGTTTAGCCATTAGAACATTTATTTCATTTACAATATACATGTTTTGTTTCAGTTTTCATCTATGGATAGTTCACTTCTCAAGTGTTTATATAAAAAAATAACTGCTTAATTTATAAAGCACCAAACAGAGGAAGAAGGAGCAGGGAAAGGAAGCAGAACAGAGCACCAGAGAGAAAGTAGAGAGATGAGGAAAGCCGCAGTGAGTTCACAGGGGAGGAGGTTAGCGGTGGTGTTAAGAGGAGAAGAGGAATGGATGACTTGATATAAACCCTAAAACAATAGGAAAAAAATATAAATAGCCTTAAACTCCTCCCCCTCAAATGCAAGGCGTATGTAATAGTATTGCATTTGAATAGGTCGACACTAAAAGGGGAAAATCTAAAGTCCGAGACTCGATAATGTCGTCGTAGAGTGCAGCTCTTGGAAAATATATCGAGTATCACATGTGCTGATTCAACAGAGAGATGAGGAGTGCATAGGTGCTGACTCAGCACGCAGTGTGAGACATGTCAGCCAACGAAACCCAAAATGTTAACCTTAGCAAAAAATTGATTGACATTGACTAAAAGTGTTATCAACCATTTACTAATTGGAGAAAAGGAGATAAAAAGAGTATAAAAATATGGTCAAGTTTTAAGAGTAACCTTGGCCCGTGTGAACTTCACAAGTTCATCAACCTACAAAATAAATGTAAGATAATTAAGTCACATGGTACGTGATAGTACATGCATGTACATATATAAGTGAAACTACGTACTGTGTCTTCTACATCTTCGATCCGATCTTCGTCTGCAAACTCAATAAGGTCATAGAACAGTCGAACACTGCCATCCCTTGTATGCTTGACGACAGTTTCACACTTCTTGTTGAAGACGATCTCATGCACGATTAAAGATGGCAATGGGTACCCATAACCCGAAACCCGATGGGTAATTACCCCATTAGGGTACATATATGGGTTAAAACGTCTACCCATGGGTCTACTAATGGAGAAAAATAGGACCCAATGGGTACGCGGGTGTGGGTATGGTTTGACATTACCCATACCCATTACCCAATGGATACCCGAGTATTTATGGGCCATCTATTTGTAGCCCAGCCCACACAACAAATAATTATATTTGGCCCAACCCAATAGATGTAAACTAAAACCCTAACCCTATTCCCCAGACGGCTGCCAGACCCCAATTCCCCATTTCACAGCCTCCAAGCCGTTCGGGGCTTCGAGCGCCCTCCAAGCCGCCGCCGCCGCCCTCCAAGCCGTTCGGCGCCGTTGCCCCCCTCGCCGTTCGACGCCGCCCTCAAGCCATCCTCGCCACCTCGCCAAGCCGCGCGCGCGCACTCGCCAAGCCGTTGCCGTCACCCATCTGCCAAGCCGCCGTCGCCCATCTGCCAAGCCGCCGACGCCCATGGCGGCACTCTCCGGCTCGACGAACGATGACAGTCGGTGAAGCTTCCTCGCCTCCTTTAACCCTTGTTTCCATTGCAGGAAGCTTAATACTAACCCTTGTTGTTTAGGTGATTTGATCCTTAATCTTGTATATCATGTCTCGGGTATGGGTCACCCGTCGGGTTTATTTCACCCGCGCGGGTATGGGTTTGGGGGAAATGTTGTACCCGCCTGTGTTATTGGGTCCTCCAGCGGGGATATTTTTGCTTAATGGAGGTGGGTTTGGGGTGGTGAAACCCAATGGGTATAGACCCATTGCCATCTTTATGCACGATGTAATAATACAAATCATACCTCTGCAACATGCTCTCCTCAGTCTCCATGATATTGAAGCAATCATCCACTGCGATCTCAATTTGAAAGTAACGCATCTTCGTAAAGGCCTTCCTAGCAATGGAGATCGCCTTGGCCAGCACCCCATCCCTAGTCTCTCTGAACTCCGTAAACTCCATCAGTTTGTGGAAAAACATGATGTACTGCAGATCACCATCAAGGGTGGTAGGCTCGATGTAATTACAGCACGAAGGAGGGTCCTGTCACCGCAGCAAAATCACACAAAAGTTCAGGTTTAAGAATTGATGTATGGCGCACTTCACTAGATATTACATATGCAATTTACGAAGCAGGAGGCGGCATATTTATTGTTAGAGTAAAGTCTATTACCGGTCCTTAAACTTTTTATGCTGTGTCATTCTGGTCCATAAACTTTTAAAGTATGTCATCTCGGTCCTTAAACTTTCAAAGTGTGGCAATATCCTATGTAGTTGTAGCAGTGAACTTTTTATGCGGTGTCATCCCGGTCCATAGACTTTCAAAAGAAATTACCACACTTTGAAAGTTTAAGGACCGGGATGACATACTTTAAAAGTTTATGGACCAGGATGACACAGCATAAAAAGTTTATGAACCGAGATGACACAGCTTAAAAAAGTTTAAGGAGGCGGCATATTTATTGTTACACCATGTCGCTGAAGCGGGGGAAGACGTGCGCGTAGGAAGGAGCGGAGAGGCCATGGCTGGCGGCGTAGAAGTAGTAGGAACCGGTGAGAGAGGTGGGGGGTGTGAGCAGCTCCTCATCGGCCTCGCTCTTGAAGAGGAGCTCCCGTGGACGGCAATAGTCGTCGGCGTGGTACATCTCCAACCGAACAAGGAGACCATCCTCGCTGGTGTACAGTGGTTGCGGCGCATCCGCCGCCTTCCCCGGAGCCGCGGACGCGGGCGAAGATGAAGCCACTGCAGATGTGGCCGAAGATGAAGCTGATGTAGGTGTTTTGTCGTGACTGGTGTGCGGCGGCTGCGGCGCATCCACCGCCTCCCCATCCCCCGGAGCCGCAGATGTGGGCGAAGACGGAACCACAGCAGATGAGGGCAAAGATCTTCCCCTTCCCCTCCCCTTCGATCCACCTTTTGATCTACGTTCCGGGGCTCGAGGTCGTGGTACTCATTCATCCTCATCTCCCTCTCGTCCTCCTGCCAGGGTACATGCTCTTATTGACATAGTGGGGGATGTCGCGGAAGGCAGCGAGGCCATACTTGTACGAGAGGCATATCAGATCCTCCGCCTCCGTATGCCCGTCGTCGGCGGTGAGTTTTTTTTATTATGGTACCCTCTAAGTTGGGCTTCGCTGAAACGGTACTTATACCATGGGCTTCTCCCAAATAGTACCCTTGTTGTTAACACCTCTCCAAAATAGTATTATCAGGGATTTGAACTAATTTTCATTTGATTTTTGAATTTTAACTCCTTCATATGACTAAACTGCTCCTGCTTATTTTGTTTCTTTCAGTTCCAGTAGCACGAACGAACTCTTCCATTTCTTATGATCAAGTAATAATAAAGCAGAAAATTTTGATAGTGAAGACAGGGTCTTGCCCTTGGCGTGTGGTCCGATCACACCTGGCGCGTACGTGGTCCGGTTGCCCTTGCCGACGCGGCGACCGCCGTCCCGGCGGCGTCGCGATCGTCCGTGGCACGGGTGCGCGCACTCCGTCGCGATCCTGCCGCGCTCTCACTGGCGTTGACGGCGCGCGCCGAGTATTCGATCGCGATCGGCGTGCGCCGTCGCCAATGAAACCCAAACGATGTGAAAATAAGAAAATAAAAGTGATTAGGGTTAAACAAAATGAGCGAGGATTCGGTCAATTGGGGAGTACAAATTCGAAAATCAAATTATTTGAGTTAAAATCCCTGAGAATACTATTTGAGAGAAGTCTTAAGTATAAGGGTACTATTTAGGAGAAGCCTACGGTATAAGTACCGTTTCAGCGAAGCCCAACTTAGAGGGTACCATAATAGCAAAAAACTCGTCGGCGGTAGGATCATTGAGAGTGGTGGAATCCTCACCGACCTCCGGGTCTTTCTCCTCCATCGGCACAGATGGACCGCGCAGAGAACAACAAACAAACAGGGAGGTGAGGTTTTTCCTTTCTTTTTGTGAATTTTGATAGAGATCGCCCAGATGATTTTTGGAAATCAGCCGGATTTCTCGCCTTCCGATCTCAACAGAGCGGCGGTGCACGGGATTTGGAGCGGCAGCGCTGTGGAGTTGGAGGCTAAGTGGATGCAGAAGCGGTGGATTTGGATGGATAGGAGGAGGACGGTGGCAAGGTGGCACACCGATAAGCTGCGGCCTGGCGCTCGCCGACGGCCGGATGCGGAGAAGAGATGGGGGCAAGGAAGAGAAGCTCTTGCTCTTGGACAGTCCGGCTTCAGCTTCGGCCCGAAGGAAACGGCTTCCATGGAGGGGGTAAAAGCCGCACGCAGCGCAGCGCTCCCCCACCCTCACCGACGCCCCGCCCCCCTTATCCAAGGAGGCGGTCTCCTTCACCTCCTCCAACGCCGCTCCCCATCCGCCGGCCGGACGCACGGGTGGGCTCCTCGCCTCGATAAGGCCTCCGCCTCGCCTTCCTTCCCTCCTGATTCCCGTGAGCCCAGTTATTGCGGGATGCGGGCAATGCGAGCGGCCGGTGGTCTATCAGGTTCTGGAGTCGCGAGGCGCGAAACATGAATTGCGATGTTGTTCCCTCCTGGTGTAGCCTTCGTATGTCGATTCGCGATCTTGTAGGATTGCTGGCTACACGGAGAATTCCGGAAGGAAATTCTATGGGTTGGATCCTAAAACCCCTCTTTAAAGACATAATTTCAGATTTTGACATCTAACCAACATCAATCTTAAAATAATCTATCTCTTCTTTTCTACATTTTCGTTTTCTTCTCCATTCCATTGCCTCGCCGCGTAGCCTCTGCCACCAGGAGCCTCACCGTGATCTACGCTCGCCACGCCATGTGCCCCCTACCGAGCCTCCGCCGTCTGTGCCCGGCCATGTCCGTGCCTCACCGCACGTAGCCCAGCTTGCTGCCCACCAAGCACGCGCCGATGAGCGCGAGGATGCAGTGACGTCTGGTGAGCACGCATGTGTGAAAACATCTAGACCTATAAAAATGGTTTTGTTAATTAATGACAATATGTGAATATGAGACTAACATATTTATCGAGTATTTGAAAGTTTTAATCCCGATAATGAATGTAACAACCTGAAATGCATGCTAAAGATCACATGAAGATCAATATGGTTCAAGACAAAGCTATAAGTAATCTATGAGATTGTTCTTTAACGGCTTCTAAAAGCGGCTTCTGGTTTTTGCTACATTATCTAACTTTCAAACGGGGTATTTTCTTAAGACGGGGTCTACAAGTTAATTGTAGTATACGTTAAAAGTCCAACATCTGTATCAACCAAAATCTCAAGCGAGTATCTCTCTCTCTATAATCTCTGTCGCAAACAATGAAAATTCAAAAAATTTAGCCAAAAGCCATAAACCACAGCCATATCAAATAGGCCCTAGGACCCCTTTTGGTTTTATCGATTTTAGGAGAAAAGGATCAAAGATCGGATTTTAGGTTTAAGACAAAGGTATTGAGTGCTTAGTGGGAGTTTGCGCAGTGATCTCTTCAAGGAGATTGTGAAGAGGCTCGGTGCCAAATTGTGGGTGGCTTGATGTTCGCCAACTCTGGAGCGGAGAAAGAACAACCACTAGTGGAATTGAAGAGCAATGCTTAATTCATGGAGTCAGTCCAAGTCATTTGAACTTTCTTCAACGTGGATTGGTGAAGACCAATAAGTGTTCGATATTAGGGCAAAACATCGTGTGTCATCTTTTGGTTATTTTTTGACTCTATTTTCCACATTTATATCTCTAGCATATTGCAATTATTGTGATTGTCACATTTAGTTATTCTAGAAATATATTTGTAGAGACTTGTCTTGTAGTACCTTAGTTTTACTATAATTGAGTAGGTCTTGAATTGCAATATAAATCTTGCTTACTCTAAATTTGTAGAAATTACTTTTAAATAGCAAAAATTTTCAGAACCTCCTATTCACCCCCCCTCTAGGCGGTTATCCTTATCCAACAAATTGTATCAGAGCTTAGTCTCCCATTGATTTAGACTTAACCGTCCAAAAGAGAAAAAGATGTCTAGTAAGGGAATTGCTATAGGAAAGACACATTTATTTAATGGCTCAAATTATTCATATTAAAAAATTAGGATATCTATTTATTTAAAGGCCATTGGTCCGAGTATATGGAAAATCGTACATAAGAGTTATGTTACGTCTCTTGATCCACTACATCCCATATAATTTGAGGCGTAATGCTCATTTTGATGCTCAAACAATGAATGCTCTCTTTGGTACTTTGAACGTGGATAAGTTTAATAGAGTGAGCAATTTGAAAACCACACATGATATTTGGACTACCCTCTCAAAAATCCATGAGAAAATATCCACGATCAAAGAGGCCAAATTGCATAAGCCCGTGATAGGAAGGCCGAGCAGCAGGGAGACATCCTGTAGAGTAAGAGCCATCTCCCCGAATGGGAAGTGAAAAGTGTGCGTCTTCGGTTGCCAGCGGTCCACTAAAGCTGTCAGTAGAAAGCAGTCGAATAGGAAGTGTCACGATTGCTCCACATCATCGTCCCCACCCGCAGGCAAAGCCGGTCCGTCCTCGTCAGTAGCCTGCACCATCTGGGTAAGAGGGAGTAGCCTAGCATCGCTCAACCTGTGAAGCAAAAAAGGTCAGTATGCAACCTACTTATGGCAAGAATACAATGCTACCGGAGTGTAAACCTGACTATCCAGCGTGGGTCTAGCCTCTAAGCCATTCAAGGTGTGCATGTGCAGACCACCCCCAAGTTAGCCAGCTCCTCTACTCTCCCTGGAGACAGGACATGACGAGGATTGCGATGCACCCGGTCGATGTGCTCGTCCAACAGTCGTAAGGCCAGTCCGATCCGCGAAGCTCACGAGCCATACCTGCAAAATGAATTTAAGTTACCATTTATGCGGAACAAAAAAATTAAATGTAAAGTAATAGTAAATAGAACTTGTAAATAAACAAAGGAATAATACTAAGCTACCAGCAATATATTACTAAAAAGGAGAAAAATACCATAACAATTGTATAAACAGTACATGCAATGTACGATATAGTTAGTACGACATTATGCACATCAAAAGTACCAACTAACATAGTACAAATTATAATGGACCATTATTTGTAGTCTCCAACAACTAGTTGTAGAAACCAAACCGGTCTGCCTATTGATTAGCAGATGACTTGCATTGTCTAGCTGTGTGCCCCTCCCAACCACATCGCCCACAGTGTGCACCAGGCTCTCTGGCTTGCGCTTCGTCCATATCATTTGTAATACGCCGGCTCTGTCGCCAACCCTTCCCACCCTTTAACATGTCAACATCTAGAATCCAGGTCCTCCCTGCAATATCTAAGGTGACAAAGTTCTCCACAACCCAGAACCCCTAAGCTCACCACACCACGCATGCATCACTCTCTCCTTGAAGAATTACTCGGACATGAAGTTCGAAGGATCTATACCCACAGTCTCGCATGCAACGAGGACATGAGAGCATGACTTGTGTAACAGTTTTGGCTTGTTGCACGAGTAGCTAGGTTCATTTACATGATCTCCAAGGCATACCTCATGGGTAACAAGGGCATGAGCCGTCCCAAATCTTGCTCTATCCTGGAGTATCACGTCGAAATGATGCTCCCTATTGCCCATGACTTGCACCATGTGCAATTGGCCATTCTGTGCTTTTGTCTCCACATATGCTGTAATTTTCGACGAGTATGAAATTGACTCGATTTTGTAAGTTTAGGATGCTAAATACCTGGTTTTAGAGTTGATGGTGTTAAATGGACTTTTTGGAAAGTTCAAAGGTGAAAAATGCACTTATTCCTTGTTCTTTTTCAGTCAACTCCAGTGTGAGCAGTAACAATTGCTCAAGATGATGGCATAGCTTCGCTGCTTAGTAATATTATTCTTTATTTACATAGGGGAAAACATTTGTTCATTTCCATTCAACTCCAGTACCATCAGTAATAATTGCTCAAAATGGCATATCTTCTCGCTTAGAGCATCTCTAATAGTGACTTATGAGCTAGCTCTAAGCATATTATTTCATATTTTAATAGAAGAGAGAGAAAAGCTATCTCTTGATCAAGAACTAGTCTCATACACACATTCCAAGATTATGTGAGAGTGTTATGTGAGGCTATTTATGTTATGAGCTATGTGCTAAAAGTTAGTACTATTGAAGGAGTTGTCTTAGAGCTAATAACTAGCTCATACTGTTGGAGATGCTCTTACCAATAGTATTTTTTCCCTTCTTTTTAGGTATATCACTCCCAATGGACCAGGTCAGTTACATTTCTATCTGCTTGGATCCTATCACATACAGCAAACCTGTTACCCTGAAAAGATAGATCATCATATTTTGTTTAAAATGCTCCACTTAGGATGTGAATTATCAAGCAGCCCTTACGAAAATTTACTTGGCAAGTTTGCCATCCTTTGATGACCATGAAGATATCCTGAACACATGAGAAGATAGTGCTACCCAAGTTTGTTGGCAAATAACTTACTATCTCAAACCCAAGTTTGTTGGCAAATAACTTACTATCTCAAAGCTGAATAATTTTAGTTTCAATACCCATCTCTCAGGCTATCTATTCCAGGAGCATGATCACAGGTAACTTTATTTGTTAAATTTGCATAGGCATCTGTTATGTCCTAACCTGTTGCCACACTTACCTCTCATGTCATGATTATCTTTGTTAACTGTTATTGTTCGTGGCGCAAAAGTACAATTAGTACTATGCTAACAACCACTGTGATCTTTACTTTGTTATGCAGCAGCAAGTTATCATTCTCTTCCGATAAACTGCTCGCTTGTTTTCTTACATGTGCAGTGGAAAATATTGAGGGACAACATCAAAGCTATAGACGAGGCCGTCAAGGAGAACGCATGATTGGAGCAGTCGAGGAAGGAGACAGTGTTGGGCAAACTTTTGCTCATTTTCTGCTGATGTATGCAAGTAGTCTGTCTTCTGTCACTCAATCTGGAATGTTGCGCTTTTGGCACTGTAATTACCAGGGTTCAAAATCCCGGCGGTTACCGGCCTGGTAATCGCCGATTACCGTTTTTACCGGTGGAGACCGGTAACCGAAAAAATAGGCCGGTATCAATTTTTTATTTTCAAATTTTGGCCGGTTTTTTCCGGGTTTTCCGGTTACCGGCCAGTTTTTCTGGTTACCGGTTTCAAAACATCTCAAAATTCAAATTTTGATTTTCAAATTTTGACCGGCTTTTCCGGTTACCGTTACCGGCCGCCGACCAGGATTTCTCCCGGTTCCCGTATTTAGAACCTTGGTAATTACCGTTGTCGAGAACGTGACCTCATGGCAGAATGATGTAGTTTTCTACTTCTCTGCCATCTATGTACTCTTCTAGAGTGGTTATCCAGGCAATGTGCTACATTCTAGCTCCAAAAATGGGCCTAAATGATTTAGCTGCTGTATTGTTCATCGATTCTGCTAAGGAAGAATATTAAGGGCATTTTCTTAATCTCATTCTCATTTTGATCCAATGGTTATCAATTGAGCGATATGATACAGGCGGGCCTGGACATGGGGAGTCGGGTACTCGGGTTGGCCTGAAAGGAGAGTTGGGTCAAGTAGGCCGAACAGTCCTGGTCAAGTTTATTTTTCGTGCACGCTCTCGGTTTGGGCTGGGAGCCGTTTGGGCCTACTTTTATTAGGCTGACGTTCTCAAGCCCAATATTGGCTTAGAAGCCAATATAACTAATATAAACACCTAATTTTTCAAAACTGTTTTTACACTCTTTTCGCTTCCATCTTTGAAAATTAGGCAGGAAGTCACGAACTTATCATATATCTTACTCTTCTCACTCCCGTCTCACATAGATATCTATCCCTCACTTTCTCTGATCCTTAGTCAATCATTTTTTGAGTATGTACAACAAAAATATCATTGATAACTAACTACTTAATTGTGTGCGAAACAAAACTGAAATTTCAAAAGATTTTGGATTTCTTGTTTCATTTCGATTTCTCCTAAACCTTGGTCTAATTCAACTCAAATCTTAGCCATCCAAGCCCTAACCTCCCTGCTGCATTGCCTCAGCGGCTGATCTTCGCGCTAGTACTGTTCATTGTCTGAAAAGATCACCGCCGCCCCTAATTTTTGCCGCCGCTTGATCCCTCTCTTTGTTCTCGTACCTTCTCGCGCTTTCCCGCCGCTGCCACCCTGCTGCAAGATGTCAGTGGACGTACCACCTTGTCTCCCCCGCCCCCGACACCTCCTTCAACCGCCTTGCCGCGCATCAGCGCCACCGACCTCCCCCGCTACCACCTCTGCTCCCTTCTCCCCCTCAGCCAACAACCCCGATTCAACCACCTTTAACCGCTGCAATGTCGTACATTAGTTAGCTAATACCTCCCTCTTAGCTAGCCACGCTGCGCCTCCCCGAGCTTTCCCGACCGTGCCATGTGCTGTCGCCACTATAGCTACCCACTATGCCAAACCGCCTCTACCACTCTATTTAAATCCTCGAGCTCCTCCATTCGAAGGCACTGGCACCCAAGGTAAGTCAAACATCCCAATTGCTCCGGCAACCCCCCTCCCACCGCCGACAATCATCGGAAAACCCCAAAGTAGGCCAAACCTCAATTCTTGCTATACCATTTATCTATTTTCGATTGCATTTGCTAATAACCTCCTTATGCTCCCAGACACACCCCCGAGCCATTACTTTAGCTCCCCAAGCCCTCTTCTTCCTTGCCGATGAAGCCCGCAGCTCGACCATGGCGACTCGTCGTGGGCAGCTCAACTATGGCCCCTACTTAGGGCACCATTTTCCCGAGCTTTCCCTAATCCTCTTAAACGCAAATGCCACTATCCTAGAAACCCATTGATACTCCCTGTGCCATTCAAATGCCCCGCGGAAGGAAGACCTCGCTGCCGGCGAACGCCGACTCCCTTGCCCCAGCCAACCCCAAAAATGGAACCCCAATAGTGCCAGAGACCCAACCATGGTCCCCAATCCGTCGCAAATCGCTATAGTGCCATCGATCGCCGTTGTTCACCTGCTCTATTTTTCGGTCATTGGGGGTGCTCAGTCAAAGAAGATGAACAGTAACGAGAGGTTACTGTTCACCCGACCCGTTAACCCATGAAGCCGACCTGCGATGAACAGTGAATATCCATAGTGAACAGTAAATCCTACCCGTTACTATTCACCAAACCCAAAAGTACAAAATATACCTATTTCGATCGTTTCAAACCCCTCTATCCATCTCTCTGCTCTGTTTCTCCATATTAGACACCTATAAACCTAAAACCTATTTTATTTGGTTTTCTTGAATTTTATTTATTTATTCTTAGCTTAACCCTCAAGTATGGAATTGATTTTCTTTCAATTTACGGTAGCACACGACATCGAAGATCAGCCAGTCCAAGAAGGAGAAGCTTAAGATCAAGCACAAGAATTAGAAGAATACAAACTTATAGAATACGTTGATCCACAAGGCAAGTCACATGTTTTTTATTATATTGAACCTATATTCCTTTAATTATTTATTTATCGGTACTTTCATTACTGTTATTTACGCTCTGTTATTTGCTTAAAAATAAATGTTTAGAATGACATGATATTTAGTTTTGTCCTACCAGCACAAAAAGTCCTGCTTAATTTGATGGTCATATTCATTATGACAAACCTAGTAATATCAAATATACTATTTAAATATCCAAGGTAGATTAGGTGTTCAATTATTTCATGCTACTAAATGATTCGGCTTTTGCCGATAAGTTACTAGTTTATGGTTGAAAGTTGTTTCAGTGAAAAGTAAGGATTAGAATCTTATGTCAAGTAAAGAACATAGTAATCGCTCAACCACAAGTGTTGACATGTCAAACCTGGTTTAATAGCTGCTCAAATCGATTGAATATCTACAGATTATTGGGGTTTCGAAAAGGGAATAGCCCGTGTGTATAAAAGGTGGTATGGAAACGGTAAAACCATACTTAACAATGGTAGGATTACACAGGAGTTAGGTCGCACGCTTTTCGCGTTGGCCAGTGGAATGCCGACTGCCTGTGTTGCCTAGTCTCTATCGAGTACAGACTATATAAAGAGATAAGCAGTGATAAACCTTGTTATCTCAACTCAGTCGCACACGAAAATGTTGCGTGTCTATATCTTGATATTATGAGTTTGAGATATTTGTGGGTAAAGCTAGGTAACTTTGCAAAGTCATAACTTAATGGTATTCAAATACACCATGCTTTCCGGTAAATGAAACTATGTTTCATGGGTGATTCCAACAACGAAGCATAAGTAGATTTAGAAAAGAGTTGGAAATGTTGAAGGTTGGTAACTAAGCTATTGAAACCCCAATTTATTAAGAAGTTATTATTCTTTTGTGTTTAAAAATGTTTGCAAATAAAATTACATCCACAAATACTTTAATAAAACCGCTATATCCCTATCTTTTGGAAATCCTGGTAAGTAATTATATAGCATTTTCCTATGTGGTTTGTTGAATACGGTTGATTGTACTCATGCTTGCTAAAATCATAAATAGAAAATGCTTGCCAAGAAAATGAAGAAATCTACGAAAAAGATGCTGAGGAGCACTACGATATAGATGACGTCTGGTGTTAGGGTTTATTCTATACTCAGGCACACCTGTAGAGTTCTTTTGTATTGTAATATATCTTTGGGCCGCACGGCCATTGTGTAAATCTTGGCTGCTAAGGCTTAATTATGTAATAAAGTTTGATTTTTTATATTTAAGCTTGTATTGGCAATGTTATACATATCTATGGTACTCGCAGTTGAACAATTCTGGGCAGTTGTAAATATATCCTAACGATCCCAGAAATGAGAACATTACAGTGTGGATGGAATAGATTTATACTTATTACCAGGGGAGGCAGAAGGCAAAATGGAGAACATATAATGCAATGCTTGAAGTGCCAAGCATTTGGGGTAAAAGTATCGGTTAAAAATGGCAGGCATCTCGAAGCGTAGTGTAATTGCTCCCTCCATCTCTAGTATAAATCCAACACGTATATTACAAGCTACATTTTAAGTAATAATTAATAAAATTGTATTATATTTACCTTTAATAAAAAAAGCATTGCTACGTCTATCTAATAGGAGTAACTATGATATAATTTCATTAAATATTACTTAAATAATATTCTTTGTCAGTATACATATTAGATTTATATCATGAATCAAAGTTATATTGTGGGACGAAGAGAGTTCTGGCGCCTCAAGAATCAAAGCCACTGATAGGCTACGCTGAAACTCGAATTAGACATGCGGAGCTCAAAATGAAGGGAAAAAACACAAATACTACTTACTTGTTGCTTGTGTATTGATTAGGCCTAGTTTTATTGTTTATGATTTATGGTTTAAAACTTATTATTTTTTCGAACAAATAGACAGGACGATTTCTTTATCACTGTTTTAAAATGGTTTATTAAAACAGTCTTTTAGAATTGACTTATCGATATTCAGTTCACTCATATAAACATTCGTATAAAACCAAAATCATACGATATAGTCATAAACTATATAAGTTATAGTAGAAAAGACCCACCGTCTGTTGGCAACTAGTCGCTGTACGCTGCACATTTTACGAGCAAAAACTTACGGCCTCTCACGTGCTTTAGTTTTCTCTTTTCCTTTTTTCCTTTTTGTTTTTTTAGAGAGAGACTCGTGTGCTTTAGTGGTTCTAGTACAACCGTAATTGCCGTGAGTCAACTGGGAAGTCTCGTTTGTTTACTCGGTCAGTCTGAACTTTCAGAAGCTACTGAGTTTCCTCATGTCACATCAAAAAATGTTTTTCAAAAACTTTTTCCACGGATATTTGATTTACGCGTTGGTCAACGAAGAGGGCGACCCAGCTGGCCCACCCAATTTTGACTGGACTAACACAGATGAGCAACATGGAAATTCCAGAGAAAAATACATATTTTTTTATTTTTTTCCCTAAGCTCACGTATGGTCGAGGAAGATCAATCCAAACGCTAAATTATTGTTTTTTTGCAGTTGCATTTCTATCATCTTCCAATATTTTTATAATTCCTACATTCAAAGGGACCCTTAGCTTTAATTCATTAGTTTTCCCAATAAAAACTCTGGATATCTAACTAATAAAACATTAAAATTTCTAAAACAAATTTCACATGAATTTTGTAAAATTTCGTGGGTTCAGTTTTAAAAGGAAATTGAAAGAAAATATGACGTTCTAACCGGCCTTAAAAGAGAAGGTGCTGGACTAACTAGAACTCGAACCTTAAAAAAAGAAATATAATTTGAATTTTTAAAGGTGGTCCCTAAGAGACCTTAAGACTGGATTTATAGATAATAACACAAAAGATCCGAGCAAAACAACAAATTACAACACAGTACTCGGAGACTTCCAAAGAAGAAGCACTCATCAGAGGTGTTGGTGAAGTTGTATTTTGCGTGCCAACATAACATGCTCGCCATAGCTCTACAACTTTATCCATCCATGGCAATGTTGCACATGGCAAGCCTTAGATTCTCGGTGGACAGCCTCTCTAGCTCCATCCAGTGTGATGCTAAAGGCGACTTCACATATGTGACCAAATGAGCTCTTCGGCAAGATCCCACATGGGCCGTGTAGACACAACCTATTTGGATACGGCCCAGTTTACCCAGTTAACTAAACAGGTTGAGTCGTGCTGGCCCACAGGCTCAGCCTCAGACCCAAGCATGGTCCAATGAGGTAACAAATCAGTCCATATCGGCCGAGCACATATACAGTACTACTATACTAATACTACTACTATCTCTTCTTATCCTATAGGTAATACACATATTCCACTCCAGTACTACTACCCCTCTGCTTCATTTCCCTATCTCTCTCTACTCCTACTCTGACTAGTACTACTACTCTGCTTCTTTCCCCATCTCTCTCTACTCCTACTCTAACTACACCGCCGCCGCTTAATCTGACGACAGAACGCACCGCCGACCACCACAAAATGGACCCTTAGGGTACCTCGTGCCCAATCTGATCTCCCCTTGCTCTTCCCTCCTCGTCCTCCGTCCAGCTCATGCGTGCGGTTCTCCTCCACCTATGATTGGGTATGATTGGGTCCATTGTGGTGCCGACCCGCATCCTCGTTGCGATGGAACTCATGGCCCTGCATGTGCCAGGCGCATGCGACCATGCTGCTAGTCACGCATGCAACTGCCACTCCATCTATACGGTCATGCCTGCTCTGCCCTTCTCTCCCTTGGTCCCTCACTCCTTCCTCCGCTAGCGTGCCACCTCCCACCCGTCCCCACCCCATTTGCCGCCTACCTCCTAGGCTCCTCCATGGTCGCCACCCACTAGATCCGCTGCTGGCTCGGCTCATGCACCGTCCGCCCTAACAAGCCATGCCATGTCCAGGCTATGCTTAGCACGGCACAGTAATTTGTGTGCCAGGCCGAAGTAACGTCCCAAGCACAGTATGTCACGTCGGGCTGAGCCGGCACAACACGTTTAGTCTTGGACCATGTCGTGCCTGGGCCAAACTAACAGTACTGTGCGTTAGGCTGGTACGGTTAGCCCAACCCATTTGGCCATCTATAAGCTTGTGGGTCGTGTTGGCAGCGATGATCCAACAAGATTTAATAAATAAGTCGTCCACTAAAGCAAGAGCCGCACAAGTGCACAAGGAGGTGAAGGTGCCACTTACATTGATTTTGAGAAGATTATTGTCTATAATACTCTCCATATCATTTATAGACGGTACTAAAGACAACTCCTGCAATGAGTTGTCTTTTTTCATGTCTATATAGATAGTTTCTCCATAACATATATGTCTTGTTTCTCGTGTCACAGTTGACTGCTACATGAAAGATACTCCAATTCTCTATGTTCACTCTCCTTCACATTATCTCGTGTCCTACGTGATAAGATTTATACATAGCTGACGGCACATCATTGTACATGCTCTAAGGCACATGTGACCCATTAGCAGATCTAGAGCTCCGTGCTGAGCTAGAGTATCACACAACAACAAAATATCAACAGTAGGGGCCAACAAGCTTGATGGCAGTAGTGATCTCGAGTCTCCATCACATCGGTTAATCTCATTTTGGGAGGCCTATTTGGCCCTTTGGCCGGTCTTTTTCTCACTTTTAGATCTCTAGCGAACGAATTTATGGATTTAATCTCCTTTTTGACCGCAGTAGTAGTGACAAATAACACATATTACTGCTGTGCTCTAGTACCGCAGCAAATGCGTGACACCGCAGCAGGTATCACCATCACGGCGGCAACCATACCAAGCAGGCAAGCACGGTAGGTGGAAATGAGATTCTCTCTAGTCGCGTACGGCGACTGTAGAGTGAATTCACAAATCTCAGCCGTCCGATCAGAAAAGAGCGGACAGATCAGTTTTTGCTACAGTAAATTTTACTGTAGCTACAGTAAATTTTACTACAGTAAATTTACTGTAGCAAAACTGATCTGATCCGCTCTTTTCCCGATCGAACGGCTGAGATTCGCGAATTCACTCTACAGTCGCCGTACGCGACTGTAGAGAATCCGATTCCCGGTAGGTGAGGGTTCCACCGTCCAAGGGATTATTTTAATACAAAATCTAAGCCACCATTACGCCAAGGGATATTTACCTACTACTACATGCACGCACCACAGGGCACGCGGATCGATGAATGCGTAGGAGATAGAAGTCTGCCGGTGTTCTCGCTGTTAAAAAGAGGACCAAATGTAACGCCCTATGGTCCAAATCGGCTCAGATCTAACCACATTTTGGATAGGTCACGCAAACGTAGCAACCTGCTTGCGCTTTCGTTCTCGCCGCGTAAAACGGTTAACCGGGGGTGTTACCATTGGAACTCCTAAGCTTATATGTAAAGGATACTCAAGTTAAGCTAGCAAGGTGTGACTAATCCAGAAATTCATGTGCACATACACATGGGCCAACATGGGCCGGGGTGTCACATACACCCCCCTTCAAAGGACCCGACGTCCTCGTCGGACCAACATACCCACACGGGGGCAAATGATAAGGATCTCCCCTCTTGGCACATATCCGTGCGTTCAGTGCCAGCACATATGCCATGCCATGTGTCCACTCCGGACCCACACGCGCCATGCGCCATATGCCCATGCCCCTGACCCGCATGCGCCCATGTAACCGCGAGAGTCGGCTTTGATACCATTTGTAACGCCCTAGGGTCCAAACCGGTTCAGATCTAACCACATTCTGGATAGGCCACGCACACGTAGCAACCCGCTTGCGTTTTCGTCCTCGCTTCGCGCAAAGCGGTTAACCGGGTGTGCTACCATTGGAACTCCTAGGTTTATAAGTAAGGGATACTCAAGTTAAGCTAGCAAGGTGGGACTAACCCAGAATTCATGTGCACACACACATGGTGATGAGCTAACATATTTTTTCTATTTTTAATTTTTTAAATTTAATTACACCAAATAAGCCACCTTTAACTATATTATAATTTTAGCCATAAATCATTATTTTTCTAACCAACCGAACAGGTCATGCCCCCTCCTTCTCCCGAGCCGCGGAATGTTTTTACTCCGCCAAAGATAAAAGTGGAGTGATGGACTTGTATGGATGAAAAAGTGCCATGGCTTTATTCATTACTCTGCACAACCGGATAGGAAAGACAGCTAAGGGCATGTACAACCCACAGACGGGTTGCTGTCTGTAAGTTCTTTCTACATCACATACAGACAACTGAACAGACAGCTTGTACAATGGGTCGTCTATTTAACTGTCTGCAAACTGTTTAATGCATGCATACAGCTATGATCAAGCATGAATATGATTCCTTCATACCATTGTGTTGCTTCTTGATACAAAACAGATCAAGCATAAATAAGATGAACATAATTACAACATTTTTTAGAACCATCAATATAAATGATATATATATATATATATATATATATATATATATATATATATATATATATATATATATATATATATATATATATATATATATATAATAGGAAAATTACAAGGCACCATGGTGCCTAGGCACCAACATCCGATACACGTGTATGATTGATAATTTTTTGAGTTTGGGTATGAAAATGTTTTATACCCTTGATATATTTATGGTAAGTAAGTTTTGAACTCAGTTCAAATTAGTTTGAACTAGTGAGTATATACCATAAAATAGTTCAAACTAATTAAACTGAAGTTGAATTTAATTTTTTCGAGTTTGACATCTCAAATATACTTTTTATGGGTATATGAAGATACCCACATCATCAATCTCAAAACAAATCAACGGTATTGATATATATTATATATATATATATATATAATAGTTTTTTTCATAAATCAAATAAAATATAGTATGATTACATCATGTAGGTCTAATATACTGCAACAAGTTCATACTGCAACTTCATTTCCTGGCATGTTCATACTAGCCAGTTCAGCTACCATAGTGCACATACCTTCACTGATAAAGAAAGGGACTACAGTATGAATGTTCTGGTATGGCAAATATGTTCTGGAGTAGGAACTGGCTAGTATGAATGTCCACCAGTTCATACAAGACCATATTCAGCAACCATAGAGCACATACCAATTATAGAATGAATGTCCACCAGTTCATACCAAGACCATACAATTTTCATGACATGCCACAACCACAAGTCCACAACAAAAAACAAGGGCTCTCCCCATTCCAATTATAGATTAGTTTGTATAAAGAACAGATTGTCTCCACATTCCCATTCAAACTCGTATTCTCACTGCTTAGCTTTGATTGTTTTGCAGGGGGCAGCTACTGTGTGTTATCTGGCATTGCATCCTTAGGTTGCTGGAGTCACTGCCAAATACTTCGTTGACTGCAATGTAGCTGAACTAAAGTTAGATTTCCGAATGCCATATTCATGAAGGGATTAAATGAGTACTAAAGGATTTCCGAATGCCATATTCATCCAGGTCACAAAAACATCGACTACACAAAGGCTAAAGATAGGAACATGGTATTATCTATCAAGCAACCACTGAATCATGTTCCATTCCATAACCACTATATGTAAATGACACTATATGAAACAAACAATCTATGTTCTCCAGGCCTTCTATTGTCACTGGCAAAGTAATGCTATCTTGTATCTGACAAAAATTAACACTAGCAGCATGTTCATACTTTAGTTAGGAAACCATACCTCAACTAAATAAAAGCATCAAGCGTTGTTGTATGAAATTTCAGTTAGGAAACAGTCGCTTCCTCAAACACTTCAGTGCAGCAACATGCTCATTTTTTTCTTCAGCAGAGAACCCTCTTGTATCTCGTGAGAGGAGACAGTTGTATGTCTCCATCATATTTGCTTCCATTTCCAGCTTCTTAGCTTCTTTATTCTCCATTGCTGCAAGATGGGCAAGTCTTGATGCTTCAAGCTTCTCAGTTGATAATTTTTGTTGTACCTCCAGCACCTTTAAGCGATTTGTGTGAGCTTCAGTTTGAATTTTGCTGAATTTATCCAGATTTTCCACATCTATCGCAGTTTCCTTCGACTTGCCTTCCTTTTTAGCTTCAAATGCAGCTTTCTTTGCTTTCTTTTGCCCCATTGGTCGTGGGCATTCATCAGGATCTCTAGGCTCTATCTCCAGCACCCTTCCCCTCCGGCACCGCCGCCGTCCGCTTCTGCTCCCCTGCCGACGCCACGACCTTCCTCTCCTGCGCCGCTGCCTGGTGCTGCTCCTGCGGCATGGTGCCGCCGCCTTCCTCTCTGGATCTGGATTTGGATCTTCCGAGCTGCCGTCGCGCCCTGGATCTGGAAAAGAAGAATGGCGCGCTTGGAAGGAAATCGCTGCCATTTCGCGCACCGCAAATGGATCCGGTTCACGTCGATAGGAGACGACGGCTCGTACAACCCGAGAAACTCCAGCGGTTTCGCCTGGGAGCACGAGCGCGTGCCATCGCCTCGTGAGAGGACGGCTTCGATTTATTCCTTCGGTTTATTCGCGAGAGGACGGTCCACGTCGGATGAATCAGCACATCTGGCATTACAAAGACGGTGTTGTCTATGGGTTGTACATGCCCTAAGGCCCTGGCTGGGAGCCCCAAATTTTTTTCCACCTGTGAGTAAGTTACACCTGTATTTTTCTAGGCACAAGAAAAAACACCTGTAATTATTTTCATTGGTATTATGTTTGGTAAAACTCAGCACTGGCCGATTCGCAAAAAGTAACCAATTGGGATCATGGAAATTAGCAAATTAACAATGGTGGTTGGACCATATCTCTTTGGTCTGAACAAATCAGAGAAGAACAAAGTGCCTGGCAAACTAATGCATACTTAGAGCAGATTAAAAACGCATTTTTTTTGTTATAACTCATATGAAGCTCAAACAGATAATACTGTAATCAGTTCCACTTCCACACATTCTGATTCTGCTCTGGTCAAGCACACGCATATTAGATAAAAAACCTTATCTTCATTCCAGAATCTTTCTAGCTACCTACGTAACATTTCTTGACTAGAGGACACCAAGTTTTCAATCTACTTTGTCCAAATAGCAAATCAAGAAAAGCTAATGGACACCAAGCAAGGAGGGAAACACAGGCCAAACCTCAGATCCACGCACACCTTGAGCTCCTCCAGGTCATCATCCGTCAAGAAACTGGCCCGCCCTAACCAGACACCGGCACCAGTGCCATCCACGGACCCGTCCTCCCGCTGTTGCTGATGGGCTCGCTGCACCCCCGATGGGCGCTGTGTCGTCGCCTAGGTTCCCAATGAGCTCAGAGCTTGCCGCCATCGCCCCTAGGGCTCCTTTCGCGTCGCGAGCGAGGTGAGCCGCGAGCCTGATATATGTCGTATAAAAATATCGCCTTCTCAGGAGATAAAAGGTATCCGGTGGTAAAGGCTCAAACCAAATGTAAAAGGGAGATTTGATGATTTATCCTATTTTTTTGCTATTTGATAAAATGTCTTGTGATGTCTCACTGGTATGTGAGATCACTTACCATTTTAATAAAAGATAGAGTAGATTATCAATTTATCCAATGTAAAATTATTGGGTTTTTGGCCCATCCAAACAAAATTTTGTGATTAGGTAATATTTTACATCACCTAAAATTGGCCTTCCAAGTTCCAAGCAGGCCCTAAGGGGGTAAAAGTGGGAGTTCGCTACAAGAGTGCATTGATGCCTGTGCGCCTTAGGGCATCTGTAGTGTATATAACCCAAGGGGCCTTAAGGTGGGTTCTATCTAAACCTTAAGGTTGACTCCATAGTGTATATAACCCAAGGGGCCTTAAGACGGTCCCACTTGGCAGATAAAGAAAAAATGTATTTTAATGCTTGTGGCCAGATCTTTAGCTTGAGGACCAGTCTTAAGTTTTTTTTTGCTTATAGCCTGCTTAAGGTCACCCCTGTAATGTATAAGGTTGGCCTTAAGGTGGCTTAAGACCCTCTATTTTCATACACTACAGATGCCCTTATACGTCTAGCCCTATTTTTTGTCATAGGTTTTCACCAACGTGGGAATTCTTCACTGTTTTGCCCCCTAGAACTTTTTTTTAAAAAAAATCTAGCCTCCTTGCACATGAATTGCATTTCTGATCCTTCCCACACCGCAGTACGTCGGTCCAGCATGGTACACGACAAGCGAGTGCGAAAGGCAGTACCCCCACCGGCCCACTGCACTTCCTGACTACAGTAGCACCTACCATGATGAGGGTAAGACGACAAGTGACATGTATTACTTACCAAAAAATAAAAATTTGAATATGGAAAGGCTACTTTTTTAAAAAAATGCTACAGAAGCAGACATGCATCGGCAAAATAGGAGTATGAATCCACGCAAAAGAAGAACGGTGAACCACGGGCAAAAAGCCCACGCGACGCGGGCGCAGTCTTCAGGTCTTCCTCGCACCAGAACCGGGGGCCCCACGCACCCGCGGAGACCTGGGCGACGCCACGCGCCGATCCGCTCCCGCCCACGACATTGCCATCGCCACCGCCACGCGTTTCCACTGCTTACGCCCGCAAACCCAGCCTCTTCTGCAACTGACTCCCCGATCCCACGTGAGCGTTGCCCGCACGTGTCAGAGGAACCGCGTGCCATCCGACGTGTGTGCGTAGCCACAGAGATAGGGATGCTTCCCCTTTTTTGCAGTTTCGCCCCTCCAATTAGCCGATATGCTAATCTAAGGCCCGGCTTAAAAGAGCTTTTTGAGTGACTTATAACTGAAAAGTACTGTAGCTGGCTAAAAAAATATTGTAGCTAACGAAGGCTTATTTAGCATAATTAAATTTAAAAATATTTAAAAATAGAAAAAACATGTTAGCCCATCACGTATAATACAAACAAATAAGAGAAAAAAGAATCAGCAAAAAAGCTCAAAAAAGCTAAAAGTATAAAAAAAGAGGAAATTTATGAATAATATAATAAAAATCGGAAGTTCAAATCGAAACGAATAGGCCTAACTCCACCATGTATAGTACACGTATATATTACTATGTACTCCTCTAGTTGGAGTTGTATAATCGTTTCTCCAATAATTTGTGCACAAAAATTGATGCGACCCGAGTGGAGTCCCTATGATGAGGCGGTTGGCCTTTTTCTTTTCCTTTCTTGACGTGCGTCAGTTGGAGTTCACTCCTATCGATTCCCGATATAGTCAAAGATCGTGAAGGCGGAATCACCATCAGCCCGTCATCCCATATGAGACTTGCAACTAGAGATGGTAATAGATATCTGAAACCCGATATTTGGTAGATTTTTACTCAATTAGGGCATGGATCTGAATCAATTTCCTAACCCATGGGTCTCTTAATGGGCAAAAAGCCCAACCCATCGGGTCTGCCGGGTTCGAATACGTTACTATAGTACCCAAACCCGTAAACCCATGAGTAATATAAACCCGATCCATAGGAGTTATAAACCCAGGCTCCTAGCCTCCCAGGCAAATCAGCCCAGCCTATAGCCCATTAGCCATTTAGCCCCAAGCCCCAAATCCAATGCGGCAATGCACTATTACCCATACGGCTAACCCTAGCTAGTACTCGGTCACGGTCACTACTCACTTCTCCCCAGTCCCCACCCCGATTCAACAGCCGTCGTAGCGGCGGCGCATCTGGCGCTTCGCGCTCGGTCTCCGGCAGTCTCCACGCCACCTCCCGTCCCGCAGCCTCCCGCCTCGCTCTCGCCACTCTTGCCGCATGCTCGTCCTCCCACACGCCGCGCGTCGCCTCGTCTTCGATTCACCCGCCGCTCCCACGCCGCGACCAACGCGCATCGCAGCAGAGGCCCTGGCCATGGCGCGCCTCCGCTCCAACGAAGATGGCCGATGAATTTCTTCCTCCTCTGTATTAATCATTGTTGCAGCTCGCATTACTGAACCCACGGGCGACCTGTGGGTACCCGTTAACCCAGTGGGCATAGGTCTGGGAAAAAATCTGCACCCGTCACGGGCATGGGTTTTTTAGCGAGCACGTCCAACTTTCATGGGCACGGGTTTGAGATAATAAAACCCAACGGTTTGTGTCCGTTGCCATCTCTACTTGCAACTACCATGGATGGTCCTTGCCAATTTTCTTGTGTGTTCTTTTCCACATGTACACTTTACATGGACAAAGGAAACGCAATTTGAGAGTTTGAGACCTATATAAACTTTCGTGCTACTACCATTCCATTCGTTTGTGATATAAATATCGTGTGCACCACACAATTGTAATTATTACAACGGTCTATTTTATAGATTATAAATGAACATCTATGGTAGTGCTTTAGTGAACTTAAAGATTAAACTTTTAGCTTAAATTATATTGTTTGAATTTTTTTACTGTAAGTGATGTTAGCTTTTAATATAATTAAAATTTAAAAATTTAAAATAAAAAATTATCTCATTATAAATAATACAAAGAAATACGAAAAAAAGAAAAAGTCCCAAAACCAAAAAAAAAACGAAACTAAAAAGCTAAAACCTAATTAAGCAGGGTCATAGGCACTAGATGCTTTTAGTTTCAAATCTAGTTGTAGTGTTGCTTTTCACATAAGTACCTTTCCACGTAAACAAAATAAATCGGCCTCACGAGTCATTCCGTGGTACAATTCCATGTAAGTATACCATACACGCTGCATATGCAATAATATATATTTTTCAAAAAGTTATACATAAGTACTTTTATGCCATTAATTCCTTTTTAGTTCCAAATCCAAAAAATACCCACGGATTCCCACGCCTTCCCCCAATTCTTCTTCTCCCCCTCCCTCCCTCCCTCCTCTCTCTACCTTGCAAACTTGCAACCGTCAAAAAACCTCGAAGAACAAAACAACGCACACCTCCTCCTTTTCTACTCTCTCCTTTTTTTTCTTCCTTCCTCATATTGTACTCCTCTTCGTCGTCCTCCTCCCTATCCGCCTACGCCGTCTCCTCTCGACTCGGTGGCGGCGACCGCTTCCTCGCCGCCGGCTCCGGCGCCTCCTCTCTCCCCCCGCCGCGCGTCGCTGGAGGCCGCCGGACGCCGCCGCCCGCCAATCCGTAGGCATTCGCCGCCCTGCGACCCTCCAAGGTTCGTTCTCTCCGCGTTTCGTTTCGGTAGGGGTAGGGCTCGTGCCGTTGGTCCACGGAATTCTGATCGGGTCTGCCATTCTGTCTCGCCTTCCGGCGCCTGGAAATTTAGGGTTTTTGCGGTCCGCGGCGTGATCGGCGGTGGAGGTGTCGAGTGGAGGGCCGTGCATTGGATGGGCTCGATCCGTACGGCTCCGTGCTGACCACCTGCTGCAATGGAGCAGCCTGACGCGGACGCGCGCAGCCGGGAGGATTATGTTGTTACCCCGCGGCTGGAAGGACAGGAGGGTGCTGGTGGCGGCGGTCTGGCTATGGCCGCCGCGCCTGAAGTGAGCGATGGGTTAGGTGATGATAAGATGGTCTGTGGTGCTCAGGAGAGACGCCTGTCCACAGAGGAAGATGAAGATGAAGAGAAAGAGAGAGGGGGTGGCTTTGCTGTGGAATCTGTCGAGGCTATTCCTTCCCCCTTTGAAGGAATGGGTCAGATAGGTGAGGAGAAGGGTTCTAGTTTGGAAGAGAGGTCCATGGACGTGGATGAAGAGAAGAGAGGCAGTTTTCCTGTGGAATCAGGGGAGTCTGCTGCATGTGGCAATTTGCCGACGTGTCATGTAGCAAATGGTGGGTTGGCGAATAAGACATTATGTGTTACTTGTGGTGAAGCATTTTGTTCCAAGGATGTCGGATGCGTGCGTGACACGCTAGACAAAGCAACAGAAGGGAGCCAGTGTGAGCGGGAGGGTTTGGCGGGTAGCCGAGGTGATTGGGGTGGCGGGGTGGATGTGAAGACAAGCATAGAAGATTTACAGATGGTTTGCGAGGAAGCACACCGTGATAATGAGGGCTTGTCGGATTCAATGAAGCATGATAGCAAGCGATGGCCACGTGGTGTTGATGGCGTGGAATTTATGACAGATGCTAATAATGAGCTAAAACATGATGATTTGATGCCAAAAATTGAAGCTGAGGTCTCTAGGCCAGTGTGTGAAGATTCAGTTCCTTCCGTTTCTGGGAGCATTGATGTATCTGTAGATGGCAAGGCAGGTTGGGTTGGTGAAATATCCGGTGATTCGGTGACGCGTCATGTGGCTGATGGCGGGGTGTGGAACAAAGGTTTATGCACCCCTTTTGGTGAAGGATCTCAGTCCAAGGATGCTGGATGCATGTATGACACGGTGGACAAGGCAACAGAGGGGAGTCAATGTGAGCAGGAAGGTTTGGCAGGTGAGGGAGGTGTTTTTTGTGATGGAGTGGAGGTAAACACAAGCCTAGAGGATTTACAAATGTGTTGCAAGGAACCACATTGTGATAATGAGGGCTTGTCAGGTTTGGTAACATTTGATATCCAGCGGCTGCCAGATGGCATGGGTGTCGTGCGTTTGAAGAGAGATGCTAATCATGAGCTGGAAAAGGATGGTTTGTTGCCAAAAATTGGAGAAGAGATCTCTAGGCCTGTACATGAAGATTCAGTTCCTTCAATTTCCGGGAGCTACCTTGTTGTTTCGTTAGATAGCAAGGCTGGTGAGATTGGTGAAATATGTGAACATAGAACTGCCATGGAAAAAGTGGCTTGTGGCTCACAGGGAGTAGGTATGCTTTCCTGTGAGAGTGGGTTTTGGAAAGAGGCTTCTGGAGACGAGAATCAGTGTTCCAGACTGGAGGTGAAGACAAGTGAAGAGCGCCTACAGACATGTTGGATGGAAGCATGCCATGACAATGAGGGCTTGTCAGTTTCGGGGAAGCATGACATCGAGAATTTGCCACGTGCTGCTGATGGCCTAAGATTGATGATTGATGCCAACCATGAGCTGGAAGAGGACCGTTTTTTGCCAAATATTGATGCAGAAGTGTCCTGGCCATTGGATGAAGCTTCGGTTCCTTCCATTTATGAGAACCCCACTGATGTTCCTTTAGATGGCAAGGTTGGTCGGGTTGGTGAGATATCTGAAAATAGAACATGTCTGGAGAAATTGGCTTGTGATTCCCTGGGAGGAGATATGCTTTCATGTGAGACTGGTTTTCGACTGAGGCTTCTGGAGATGAGAATCAACATTCCAGGATGGGAGTTTCAAAGGGGTTGACTTCTTCTGTTTGTAAAGAAGCTAACATGGAGAGTTTGAAAGCATGTGATCCTTGTGCTGAAATAGAGGTTCCATTCCAACCGACTGACCAAAAGTATGGGACCTCTGACTTATCTCCAGAGAGAGATCAGACTTGTTCTTCCTATAACAAACCTTGCGAAGATGAACCTTGTTGTAGTGGCAGGGAATCATCTGCTCTTTGCCGGGGCCATCAAGATTATGCTGGTGTCGAATCGGGTCATTCAGACAATTTAGCACAAGAGCTCAACAGATGTAATTCTGACGTTGACAAACCTTGCTCTGTTGATTTTGTCAAGAATGGTAATGATAGAGAATTGCAAGACCAAAAGTCAGCACAATTAATTGTCTTCAGACGTAGGAATCCAAGAAGAGCTGCCTCATCAAGAAATCCTAATCTTGAGAAGCATGATCAAATAAATAAAGCAAGCAACAACACACGCAAATCTAAGAAGGTCGAGAGTTCAGGCTTATTACTTCAAAGCACCATGATTAAGTTCCCAAACAAAACAACAAAAGGAAGAAGTGGCATCAACAGGCCACTGAAATCTTATGTTTGGGGCTGTCTACTAAAGCTAATGGATGGTTTCGGTCAGAATTGTGGGCCTTTGACTTCTAATTCTCATCTGGCTTGCCTGCAAAAAGGGATATCAAATAGAAGATCTGATGAGAAAAGGGAGCTAACTATTCGGAAAAGTCGAAGTTCAAGATGTTCAAAAAATAAATGCGCTGCCTTTTCTGATATAGGATATGCATTGGATGAATTGAATGGGCAACCCACCATTTCAGTTACAACTGATGCCAGTGCTTCCTCAGAAGGTCACATAGGAAACATTCCAAAATCGACTCCTCATGCATTGGTTGATGTCTCTGGTGATCCTTGCAAAACTGCACAATGTACTGAAGGTAATCATACACTGAAATTAACGTCTATCCAGACTGACAGGTGGCAGTCAGACAGGGGCTTGGAGAGTGTTACTCAAGAAACAGGTCCTGCATACATCCATGGAGAGTGTGCTATTTCAACTTCTGAACCTTCTCCGAAGAATGTCGATGTTGGATTTTCACCGGACTCTGTTCTGGAGGTGGCTTCTGTTACATGTGAAAACAGCACTTCTGCAAGCCATGATGTTATAGTGCGTGAGAAGTCTGATCCTGGTGCATTGACTGGAGGTGGTTGTCATGCGTCTGTTTTATCTACTTCTGACTTTGGAGGAAATCATGCTTCATCAACAATGGATTTGGAGCAGCAGGCCAAAACTGTGAGGGGGAATGATATCACAAAAAAAGAAGAGATCAGTCCATCTCATGCCATATTAGATAATGATATTGGTGAAGGAAATGTGCAAGCCTTAGAAAAGTCCAATACAGTGAGGAAAAGTAAAAGTTCGGGAAAGCAGGAACACCGAAAGAAAGATGGAATAAAGGGAAAGAACATGAAAAATAGAAGTTCCACCAAAATTTCTTCAATTGAAGCTCCAAAACTCAGGGCCTCCTCTAATGATTCATCTTTGCTTGCTCCATCTGAGTCACTGCTCTGTACAGGACCTCCAAAGTCTGGTTCTTGTTTTGAGGCCCTAACTTCTGCCACACAAGATCTCGATATGCATGAACATGACAGTATGCAGGGTCCTTCTGTAACTGACAATGAGAAATCACTAAGGCGCAAGAAAAAGGATGATCATAGAGGGAAGAAGGGTAAGATGTGGGATCCACATGTGAAGGGCAAAAGCAAGAAGAAAAATATAGCAGATGACACTTTCCTTGATTGTGGATCGTTTAGTTTACCTTCTCAGTTGGCTACTGACTTGGCAGCATCTCATATGAGTGAACAAAGTACATCTGCTTTTTTTATTTGATTCTTTTTTTCATTATCATATACAAGTAGCTTGAAGCTTCAATAGATACTGACACATATTTATATAGGTAATCTTAGTCCTGCTACTGAACTTGCATTCAAGGATTCTGCTGCCATATCTACTGAATTACCTAGAAATGTTGCTTGCCAAACGGATGGGGCATCTGTACCTCCACCGCTACGTGCTGCATGGGTGTGTTGTGATGATTGCCAAAAATGGCGCTGCATACCATCTGAACTGGCAGATATCATTGGAGAAACAAATTGCAGATGGTATATGTTAACTTCCTGTTCTCTTAGTTGATCATTTTTTCATGGTTGCACCAGCCTGCTAATCTAATTGAGAAACCATATACTGAAATCTGGTACTGCATTGTTCCACTCTGCAAGAAGTCTGTATTATATATTTTGGAAATCCTTTTTTGTTTACACTGTTTCAAGTTTTTCGGGATGTTAATCCAGAATCACCTACTTGAAATCTAAGTCTTTTGCTAAAGCAGAAAAGGCTTTTTTTTCTGAAGGAAATACTTACCACACATTTGCACTGCATTCCTCCTTATCTGTTGTATAAAGCTGACATGTTGATACTATCTTTATGTATTCCACACATTTATGTTTCGTAGCTGTGTAAACTACAATTATCTTGGCAGTAGCTGACCAGCTGCTAGCCAGTTACGCACAGGAAGAAAGATACTCCTTGCGTTCTAGATATGCCTATGTTTGTATTATTGTTCCCTGTGCAAACAGTAGCGGAGCTATAACTTTGTACCAGTGGGTTCTAATATATAGCTACAAATATCTGTGGGGGTATATTCCTCTAAATAATTTGCATTTCAAGGGCCTTTTTATGAATGCTCATACATATTAAGCCTTTTTGCAAAAATGCTGTGGGGACCCCACAGCCTAACATGTGGCTCTGCCACTCTGCAAATCTATATCTAGTCTTTCCACTTATTTCTTCTATTCTTGATTTATTCCATTCAGTTGCCATTTTATTGTAATGTGTTTGCATACTCATTTTAATTTTTCGTTCATATATTGAATGGTCTATGCTTCTAATTCATCCTTTCTTCTCGTTACTTTGAAGGACTTGTAAGGACAATCATGACAAGGTGTTTGCCGATTGTTCTATACCACAAGAGAAGACAAACTCTGAGATCAATGCAGAGCTTGAGCTTTCAGATGCTTCTGCTGATGAAGCTGACAATGATGGATCACACTCGAAAGGTTTTGAACCTCTGCATATATATTTTTTTCTTTTGCTCTGTACACTTTCTGGTCATATAATGCAAAAATGCACCCTTAAGTTGTGCCTCTATCAGTCTTTCTTATCTGATTTTATGACGCCCTTTGGTATCTTGCTGTTTTGTAGCTTCTAGAGCACCATCCTGGACTCATGTTAGATCAAACTTGTTTCTACATCGTAACCGCAGGACACAATCCATCGATGAGGTCTGTGCCGATCCACCCATTTTTTCTTTCTGATTTCTACTATTTTTTCCCATTATATCCATCTTTTTTCTTTGCAGTGCTTTTTCATTTGTAAGGATAGTTAGTTAATAAAGTCTATAGTTTTTGTATTAGACCCAGAACCTGTCATTATTATAAATCTTTTTGGGGATGAATGTGGTGCACACTTTTTAAATGCAAAATAATTTTAATCTTCCTCCACTTCCACATATTTCCACTTCTCATTTCCACTTGTAGGATGAGTAGGGAAAAGCTGTTGGCAAAGTGCATAAAAAGATAAGCATTTGTACCAGTCACTCCAAAAATCTAGAAGCATCCTCTGCTTGCGCGTATTTCCATCTCTCACTTCTACTTGTATAGTTGTAGGATGATTGGTGGAAGGTGGAAACTATTGGTAAAGTGTATAACAAGTACAAATTTGCACCCTAGTCACTCCCATGGTTCAAAATCCCGGTTACTGGTAATCGCCGTTACCGTTTTACAGTGGAGACCGTAATCAAAACCGCCGGTATGAATTTTTGATTTTTCGAATTTTAGCGGTTTTTTCGGTTTTCCGTTACCGGCGGTTTTTCGGTTACGGTTTCAAAATATCTCAAAATTCAAATTTTGATTTTTAAATTGTGAGCGGTTTTTACGGTTTTTCACAAATCGCCGTAACCGCCTGTTATCGTTACGCCTCCGATCGATTTTTCCGTTCCGTTTTGGAACACTCCTAATCTTTTCCCCCTTTGTTTTCCCTATACATTTGGTGCGTTATGGCCCCTTCATTTCAGCTCCTGTCCCTTCCCCAATAAATACATTTTCTTTCCTACTATTATTCTTCTAGTTCATTGTAGATTAAACTGTCTTGAACCATTGTACATAATACATTGATTCTTTGTTCTTGGTTCCTTGGGGCTTGAATATTAGTTGAAATTTCAAAAGAATGGCCTAAGTTTTTTCATCTTATGTTTTATCATTCAATACTATCAGAGCATGGTATGCAACTGTAAGCCTCCTCAAGACGGCCGAATGGGTTGCAGAGATGGCTGCTTGAACAGGATGCTGAACATTGAATGCGTCAAACGTACCTGTCCATGCGGGGAGCATTGTTCCAATCAGCAAGTATTCACTTTTTTTTTATTAGTTTTAATGCATGTTTTCCTCACTACATTGGGTTTGACCTAATAAATTCTGTGGAACAGTTTCAAAGGCGCACCTATGCAAAACTTAGTTGGTTCCATTCTGGCAAGAAAGGCTATGGATTGCAGTTGCAAGAAGACGTATCTGAAGGACGGTTCCTTATTGAATATGTTGGAGAGGTACCAGTTCAGACTGTCTATTATTTTTTTCTCCTTTCTGCTCTTGGTGGTGGTTCCACAGGATGGGTTAGAGGGGTGTGTGTGTGGTGTTGCTATATTCCTGTTGGTAGTACTCTCCCATGGGAGTGGGTGTTTGGTGTTGCTGGTACCACATTTGTGCTGATCCCACAGGGGGCTTTTTTTGTTCCTTTTCAAATGCAAATTAGATTCTAGTGAAAACTAAAAAAGAACAGAAGGGAGAAAATTCAAACTAATTAATCCTTTAATAGTACCATTCCATCCATGTACGTGGTTGTATTCCATCCATGTATGTGTGTTGTATACGTGCATCATCTATTTTAACACAGCTGTAATTCTAATAGCATTTTGTTGTTTTTCAAACATACAAATAAATACCCATGCCACACTATCCAAATCTACAACCCACTGGGATACAATCCTCTCTACTTTCCTGTTCCATTAAAATCCTAAAATATGGTCATCTTTGCAATCTAATCTCTCCCTTATTTCTCTTTACAATATTGTAAATGTCACCTGTCAATGATAATGTCCAATGAGTTTGTTGACTTGTTTATTTCATTATTGTGTCAGGTCCTTGATATAATGGCTTATGAATCCCGTCAAAGATATTATGCTTCTAAAGGCCAGAAGCATTTCTACTTCATGGCACTAAATGGTGGTGAGGTATGCGTTCTGATTTCCTGTCTGTTATATTTTGTCCATCAACTCTTTTTTCTATTGCATTAGATGTTATTTCTTCCTTTTCTAGTTGCAAGTCTCACCTTTTTCTTTTGTTCTATTATATGTCTTTGATGAGAAATTATTAAATTATTTCCTTTTACATCCTTCCCTCTTATTTTTAATAGATGATCTCATACACATAAGCCTGTGTGACACCCACTTTTCTTAAGTCATTTATCATGATGCTAATACACTCAGATACATCTGTTGATACCACTTTTGACCGCTTGCTTTGAATTCTTCCAGGTAATAGATGCTTGCACTAAGGGAAACTTGGGCCGGTTCATCAATCATAGCTGCAGTCCTAATTGTCGTACAGAGAAGGTGGAACTTTGCTTTATTTGATTTTTATATTTGTATTGTTGCTCATGCACCTTGCCCTTGTCAGTCAAAATACCCTGATAATATCCAAAACTACTTCATCTGTGACGTGCACAAAATCAAAATACTGATGGTGCTTGGAATAGTGATAATGAGTTCTATTGCCATTGTGAGTTTACTGAATTATCTCCCCTTTTTGGTTTCTTGGAAATAGTGGATGGTCAACGGAGAAGTCTGTATTGGAATATTTTCTATGAGGAACATCAGGAAGGTAAGGCTAGAAATCATCAACAAACTCAACACGAGGATTTTCTTTGTTTATAGAAATGTCTTCATGTATTATATTATCGGTTTCGTTTCCCGCATTCACCTACACACATGGTAGCGAAATTCAGTACCCACGCGCATGGTACGCGTGGGTCGCTGACTGCACACACGAATTGATGATAATCAGTTCATGAATTGATGATAACCAGCATGCTGGAAAGTTACTGACGTTTCTTAATGAAGTTGCTATTGGTTCTAAATGAAGTTATTGCCAAGCCATCACAGTGACGGAAAGTTACTGATGTTTTTGAATTAAATTACCATCGGTAGCGAGTGAAGTTACTGCCGAACGCTTATAATACATAGCTAGTGGTAACTTTCTTCACAACAAGTCATAACTTTTCTCACAGTGGTAGTATCTTGCATACATGTAGCATGAAAGAGAAGAGAATAAATTCACTTGACTTGTGATTTTTTATCTTATTTATAAGTTAAAAATACAATAACTTTTTCACAAAAAGTCCAATCTGCGATCCGTTTTCACTATTGTGTTCGAAATTATGAGTTTAACAAAACAAGATATATGTTGAATATGTTTTGACGTTACAAAAATCATGTCATAAAAATTACTTTGTGTATGAGTGAAGTTACTGCTAGTTTTATAGTGATAACTGTAAGTAACTTTATACATTACAGATGATAACTTGATGTACATTTGATGATAACTTTATCATAATTAACAAACACTACTAACTGAACATGGGGTGGGATGGTGGAACGGTTGGCTGGTTAGGTCAGTTAGGGGCGCGTGCTTATTTTACACCTGCACGCTGGTTACTGTATCTCTCTCTCTATATATATCTATATGTATGTATATGTATATCTATGTGTGTGCGCGCGCGCTGCATGTAATGGATATTTATTTTCTCACAGGGTGAAGAATTGACATTTGATTACAACTATGTTCGTGTATCTGGTGCTGCCCCTCAAAAATGCTTTTGTGGTACTTCCAAATGCTGGGGTTACATTGGTGGAGACATATCAAGGGCTGATATCATTGCTCAAGATGATCAAGAGGCATGCTTCAAAAAACAAGATGATGCAGAAGCAGAGCATTTTGAACCCATGGCTGTTGACAAGGATGCTGAGGAAGTGCTCGGTGCAAATGGGTCTTGTTCTCATGGCACAAATCCAGATGTTGAGCATGAAGCTTCCATTCGAAGAGAGGATTCAAATGATTGCCCATCTGCAACCCCAGAGTTAGAACCTCACCAACAAACTTCTGGAACCTTATTTGACATTAGTGAGCCAGAAAATTCATTGGAAGCGTTGAGCCCACAGGATTCTGAAGATGCCATCCGTACACCTGTCCATGTGTCCCGAACAACTGAGAGTTCTTTGCAGCAGTTTCCAGTATATGTCTCTCAGTCACCAGACTTTTTGCAAAAGACTCCAAACACAATGGATGGATCAAAGACTCCAAATGTAATGAATGGATTTATGTCTAGTTCTGATTTGGGGAGCAACCTGGTACCTGGTTTCCATTCTAATAAGAAAAACAATCTAAAACATCATAGAAACGTGAAACCATCATCATCTCCTATTGACAATGAGCACATTTTGGGAGGTAATACTGTGCTGCCAAATGTATCTCTCTTGTTGCCTAGGATAAATATTATAGTGTTAATGATCTCTCCTTGGCATCTGTAGTTGAAGGGAGACTGAACAACCTGCTGGATGGAGATGGAGGTATCAGTAAGCGAAAAGTATGTACCATCTTTTATCCCTTTTATTGTATAAATTCATCAATATTAGACCTGGACAGAGTATTTTACTGTGACCTTGTTCTCAAAATATTTTACTGTCTTTTTATGCGATGGCTTGTAATTAGGATACATTGCCATATGCTAGACAGAAAAACAACACAATTAGATATGACACTATTTTATGAAAGTTTGGAGGGCATAGGAGATTAGGAGAATTTAGATTGGTGGTTCTCACATTTAGGAGTACAAATGCTCAAGAACGTAGTGTATGAAAGATTAGTGGTGCTCACATTTCTTCAGTACAAAAGCTCAAGAACATAGTGTGTGAAACAACTTTTTATTGATTGAACGTCTTGTATTATTGGACCACTTCACGTTTGAAATGCATCTTGATTGCCCGTACATGGCGTGGCTTGAACTTGAAAAGCTCTGCTCTTTGCATGTTGCATCAATCAGACCTCCAATAGTGCAAATATTTGTTTCCATTCCATCCCTGCTTATATGTTCTAACTAGTGGTGAACATTTTTTTTCCGAACAGGATGCAACAAATGGATACTTGAAGCTTCTCGTTGTGACAGCAGCGGAAGGTGACAATGTTGGGGGCACATCTAAAAGGTTTGATTACCAGTTGACATGTCGTGCATGTTTTCCTTTGTCCACTCTAAATTTGCTATTGTTTTATCACTTTCAGTGTAAGGGATCTTTCGTTGATTCTTGATGCACTTCTAAAAACAAAATCATGTACCGTCCTGTTGGATATCATCAGAAAGAATGGTATATTTCCTCACCTTTCTGCAATTTTCAACATGAAAGATAGTCTTCTACAATCACTGACTAGTATTCTATGACAGGATTGCAAATAGTTTTCTACAATCACTGACTAGTATTCTATGACAGGATTGCAAATGCTTCATAATATATTGAAGCAGAATAGAAGTAACTTCCATCGGACACCGATAATACGGAAGCTTCTGAAGGTTTGCACTTCACCAGTTTGATGTTATTAATTACTGTGTTCACCTGTTGTATGGTTTCCAATATACATATATTTGTGTGAAATTGTAATTGGTGCAATGTCACCAACTCACCATCACCTGGTGTTATTTCCTGTGTAAAAAAATGAGAATCACATTTCTATAACAGGATTATAGAAGCAGAGTGATATATTTGCTCCTTATGAATGTTGGCATTTTCCTTCAGGTACTGGAGTTTCTAGCTTCGAAGGGAATTTTGACATCTGAACTCATAAATGGTGGTCCTCGATGTGCTGGAATGGAAAGGTTAGATTATTCAAACTTGTCATTTATTCCACTTTTATAAATACTACTACCTCTGTTTTTGTACACTTGGCACTTTTGACCAAAATTTTCTTTCACAAATGCTTGACACTTTGCTATTCCCAATGCAAGTTTTCCCATGTTGCCTTCAGCCCTTCACTACACGCCTCCTCGTTGTTTGTGCAACTCTACTCCATCCACCCAAAGCAATTATGGGGGAGTGGAGTTAGTTATGAGGGGCATTTTTGTCATAATCTAATTAAAAAATTATCGCCTAAATATGCTTGCACTGGTCAAAAGTGTCAAGCATACTGCCTTCAGCCCTTTCACTACGTGCCTCCTTGTTTGTGCAACTCTACTCCATCCACCCAAAACAATTAAGTGTGGGGGGAGTGGAGTTAGTTATGAGGGGCATTTTTGTCATAATCTAACAAAAAAAATGATCGCCTAAATATGCTTGCACTGGTCAAAAGTGTCAAGTATACAAAAACGGAGGGATAAATGAAGAAATTCCATAGTGCACTTGGTCTTATTTTTATTTTTAGGGTACATTAGACATTTTTCTATATTTGCATTGTGCAATTACTTCTTTATTTAAGCCTACATAGGGTTTCCCAAAAAATGAAAAGAAATTCTTGCCTTGTTATTTCTGTTCATCTGTTGTATGTTTGATGATTGAGCCTTTTATTTTCCTAAGATATCTTGTTGTATGGCCTTTTTAAGATATCTTGTCGTATGGCCTTTTCTTATGCAACAGCCATCCTAAGTCCTGTTAGATCTATTTCCTAATCCTGCCTCGAGTGAATAATATGCAAGTGAAGCCTTTTTGAGGTGCTCATCTTGAGTTTACAATTATGACATAGGTCTTGATTTGCAGCTATGTGCAGTTGCGGCACTGCGTTACCCTTGGCCCTGTTACTCAGCCTTTGCCAGTGCAATAACATGCTATGGAAAATCTCCAGTGCTCTAGAAAATAGTTTCTATTGCTGTTCTTTTCAAGCTTCAGTTACACAATTTTCATTACTTTTTTTCTGGAATTTGTATTGCAGCTTCAGGGACTCGATGTTGAGCTTGACCAGGCATAACGACCAACAGGTAATGGATATAGGAGTGATAATGTGTGCATTTCAACTTATATTGTGGATGTACGTTTGCAATATTGCCTATTTGTTAGATTTTGAATGCATAGCTGATCCATGGACTAATGTATGGAAAGACAGACAATCTTTTGATGTAATTTTACAGATGAATTGAACAAAATAATTAATCTGGGAGGGAAATTCCACTATAAAAGAAAAGCATAGATGAGGCGACATCAGTGCATGCTTTTCCACTTCTATCATATATTGCTTCTTTGTTGAGTTTTGGTTCTCACAGGAAAATCTGGGAATTGTTGGCTACTTGTCACTTAACAGTATTTATTATTTGCTCTTACCCTGCCCTGTTGTCCTTTTTAGGGGCTAGGTAGTTCATGAACAGCTATGACTCCCTCTGTCTAGCCCAATCTAGGTTCTCCAATATGTAAAGTGACCTGTTTAATTTCTATGATGAATTTAACAGGTTCATCAGATTGCTCGGAACTTCCGTGATACATGGATCCCTCGTAATATAGCAAGAAGCGAGCCAACAGAATACCCACGTGCATCCACATCCGCACAGGATATCCAGGGAATTTCAGCAGCGGGCGGACCTGTTTCAACTTCAAACTGTTCTACAGATTGGAATTTCACTAGAAGGAAATGCAAGAGCCGCTGGGATTATCAACCAGATGACCACTATAAAATGGCTGGATTAAAAATTCAGAAAGTTTGTAGTGGACATAGCGAATTGGATCTTCAAACTGGCATGATGAGAAATAAGTTGCAGGGGAATTGGGGAACAAACAGCTATCATAGTGATGTTCTTGTCATGGGAAGTTCAACAGAGGGTGCAGATGATGGAGCGCCTCCTGGGTTTGAGTCTCAACAAGGATGTCAGCCTGCACACACTTCGTTAGACTGGGGGGCTGCTCCAGGATTCTGCCTGGAGAGGTATCAACCTAACCTGAGTATTTCATATGGGATTCCGGTTGCTCTTGTTCAGCACTTTGGAACCCCAGAAGTTGAAGGAGGCCAGTGTCACCAAAAATGGAAAGTCGCGCCTGGTGTGCCTTTTAATCCTTTTCCACCGTTGCCGCCCTATCCACGAGGGAGTCCTTGTCCTTCCACTTCGTCAACTCAGATGTCTCAGCATGATGGAACACTCACCATGAAACACAGCAGTTCCGGATATTGTGGAAGGACTGCGGAAAGAGGTGGAAGAGTGCATAGGTATTGGCGGAATGGGGCAAGAACGAGATGGCCATATAATTATCAAGGAAGGAGATTTCCAAGCAATCATCATAGATTTGAAAGATGTGGGCCTCAAAGGCCTCAGGAGCATGGTGATTCAGGATTTAGGGGCAGAGAATGACCCAGTCCTGGTTTTGGAACCTCAAGGAGTGGTATATATGGTAATTGTTGTTCACCAGAAGTGTAACAGATTGTGTGAGCCTTTAATTATGTTTAACAGGAGAGGCTGTTACTGTCATTTCATTAGAAGTAGGACATGCTGCAAGTAGGTCATTGCCATTGCAGTTTTGTTACTGATTAATTTGCTCATCGGGTTTCTCTGCCCAATGTGTAATCTCAATAGGAATAATTGATTTGATTCAAATCTTTATACAGGCTAAATGGCTAATTGATTCATTGACAATCTTCTCCATGTTCAAGTTATGCGCGACATTTTCCTTTGGCTTTGCTGTCTACTGACGCTTTTGTTTGCAGCAAAGCGATTCCTGATTTGATATTATCTTGAGCCTTAAGATGCTCTGGCTTTAGCCTTCTGTTCCTGTATAGCACATCTGTCATGCCGGCAAGATTTCTAGTTTGGCTGTATGATGAATCCATATCATTGTGGTTTGGTTTACTTTACTTTATACCATATTCACTCCAGTAGGAAGCAAGTTAGTTCTCGAATCATGTATATGAAGGATGAGAGACCATGTGGAGGTGTCCTCATGTTTGTGATGAGTAATTGACTCGTGTTCTGGAAAATTTACGATTGAACTTGGTTGAACGCGATCGGACGTGCTTATGACGCTTGTTCTTTTTCTTGATCGGTTGTTCGGGCTTTTCGTGTTTGAGTACCTTTCACTATTGCAATTGTTGTTGATACTGTTTCAAGCGGTGCTATGTGATAATTTCTTGTCTGTGATGGCTGCAGGACTTTGAGGCGAGTTTATGGTGAGGCGTGGGAGGACCAGGACTAGGCACAGGAGGTGTTGAGGTCCAGACGGTTGGAGACGCCGAAGATGATCGAGGCTGATGAAGTGGTTGCAAGCCGGGGAGACAAGGAACCGGAACTGCCGGAGGTGGTCACGACGGGCAACGACGAGGTGGACCGGGACTAGGCTCAGAGAGGAGCTGAGGTCCAGACGGTCAGGATGCCAGGTGCGGTCGTGCGAGGATAGGAAGCTTCCGGGAAGGTGCAGCAGGCATTTCGGTAAAATGCGCAAGGCTACAAAATGGAAGCGGATTCGATTGAAGATAATGGGTTGGAGACCCGGTTGTGGAAGCCAAATAGAGAGTGAGGGTTTGGAGTGGAGTTTTTGTTTCCCTCCATTTTCCTGGTGAGTGGTGTGACTCTTGCCTCAAGTGGGTGTGAAGTCTTGGAGTGGAGTATGGCTGCCACTTCTTGAATTTCCATTTGAGTGTGTGAGCTTGGAGCTTTAAGAGTAGCAGGCGGTGAGTGTATTCAGGTGTAGGGAGCTCAAGGCAGTGTGGTGTTCTTGTTTTTCCTTTTTCTGTGTGTGTGTGCTCACAATGTGAGAATGGAATGAGAGGTTGTAGAAGAACCATTATGTAATCGCCTATGTCTCTGAATCATTATGAAATGGATTGCGATTGAGCTGTTCTTTCCTCTCCCTGTGATTGTGTTTTCAGTTTCTTCTTCTTTCTGTGCTTCTGTTCTGCTCTCTGTTCTTTGTTGGAGTTTATGTTGTGATTTGAGTTTTTGCATGAGAAGCTCCAAATCTCTGAACCGGGGTGATCCTCAAGGCCTTTTGGCCAGCATTTCCCGAGAGCAAAGGTTTTATATGCCCATTTCCTCCTAAGAAATGAAACGATGCAACTTCCTCTGTTTTGCAAAAGTTAGGGTTTGGAGGCAGGGGATGTTTGATACTCTTGATTTCCCTTCAAAAGTTGGCTTTAGATTTGTGTTTCCCTGCTGTGAGATCATACCCTGTTGAGATTCAAAGTCGCTTGTGCAAAAGACTCAAGAATGGCAAGTAATTTGAAAATCAATCTCATTTTCGGTTCAATGTTCAGTTTCTGTCCAGATTTCGGTTCATTGCCTTTAGGTTTGAATTTTCTTGTTCTTGTGAGCCAGCTGCTATTTAGTTCGAGTCTCTGATTTCTTTGGCCTGAAATGAGCTGCAGGAGATTGGCAGTTTCTCTGATTTTCGGCTGTCTACAGTAACTACTGCGCTGCAATTTTCAGACAGCCACTGCCTTCTCCAGTCTGTTCAGTTTTCTCTATAGCTTGCAGTCTTCTTGCTTTCGGCTAAAAATTGTTAACCCATTGTCAGCACTGCTTTCGGTCAGGACAGGCTGCAGTTTGTAGCTTTTTAACTCATTCGGCCAGTGGAGACATTAGATTTTTGTGTAGTTTCGGCTGCTTCTTTAATCCCTCTATTGTTGGCAGTTGTTTCAGTCCTCCTGTCTTTCGGTCAGCTGCAGTATGCTGTTTTGGTTGATATCTTGCTTATTTCTTCTGAGGTGCTCAGCATTTATGCAGTCAGATTTCTCCTTTTTGGCAAGTAGTTTAGCAGTGCCGCTGCAGTAAAAATCTTGCATTCAGACCGGGGATAAAACTGCAGTCAGACTGCTATATTTCCTGCAGTCAGTCCGGGCTTAAGTGTTGTTTCCGGCTGCCTACTCTCAAGTGTTGTTTCTTTTGTTTGTAGTTTCAGTTTTTGCAGTTTGTGGTCTGTTTTGTTTTCAGTGTTAAGAATCTGCAGCCTGTGAACTTTTATCATTTTCGGTCAGTTCAGTGCTTGAAGCTTGCGGTCAATCTTGTTGCTTCAGAAAAGTTTTTGGTCAGTTTTCTTTGTAGATTTCAGTTCCCTGTTTTCGGCGAAAATCTTTTGTGTTCTGTGTTATTTCCTTTCGTCTCCAGAAAGCACTCAAACATGTTGTTTCATTGCTGTTTTCGGTCGAGCCTGAATCCGATTGCGATTTGCTAAGTGAGCATGAATCTTCTTCTTCATAGCTTCTATAACTATCTGAGAAGAAGTATGTGGATACTTGGGGCGGATTTTTGAAGGCACCATTTACTCCTCTCTGTTGTCATTTCCACCTACAAAGGACAAATAAACTAATGCATTTGGTTGATTTTTGAAACGGCCAATTGCTAGGTCTAACTTTTAGACCGCCTATTGTACATTCTGGCTCTTGTGCTCTCTGTGTAGCTCAAGGTTGTTTCCTGCCCCTTATATTGCTCAATTGTCGCAAGGCATGTCAGGTAAGTCCCGAATCTAAATTACATGGCATGTTCTCTAAAAAATTATCTCGTTTTTTGTGTTCAAGTTGTGTCATGCAATATGTATATCAACGGCGAGATTTTGTGGACATTATGGTCTGCTCAAATTTACTAATGCTCGCCGGTTTTTTTCTCGTTTGGTGGGAAAGAAGACATACTGGTACTATATGGTCATGCGCATATAGTAATGTTTCTCTCTCTCTCTCTCTCTCTCTCAGAAATTATATTAGAAGGCAATACACGTGCATGTGGTTCCATTCCATCTACAGCGAGCTGCTCGTCTTGTATACGGGAATCTCGACTCGAGGATTTACCGCTTCATTCGTTGAAAAAACATGTGGCAGCTTGCGCCTGCGGCAACCGACGCATTCCAGATTGTGTTGGAGACAAAATTGAAAGCAAATATATGCAGCTTTCCAAACCGTTGTAGTACTAGATCGACCTCTGTGATGGCTACCGCTGTTTTTCTACTACATCAAACTTGTGATTGACAGCTAAAAGATAGAGAACGTGACAGCAAACCGAAACGTTCCTCTCTTTTTCAAAACAGAAGAAACCCAGCTAGCTCTTTTTTTTCTTGCACCAACCTTACGCTTCATCTGCTTCACATTACAGGTCATTCTAGCTCCCCGCGCACGCGGTCAAATTACCAATTTAACCCTGTTTAATTAACATGTACTGGTATAATGGTGTATCAAACGGCTTTTATATATATATATATATATACACACACACACACACATACATATACATAGGAAGCCTCTTTTCTACTCCCTCCCGGGTGTAATTACACCCTATGTCGTATCTCACAACGTAGGGAGTATCTCGCGTAACGAGGAGTATGTACATGTAGTATACGAGTATTTAAGACTATATAGGTGGTATGTACATTTTTTTCAACATACTCCTTTTTATGTACGTATACAAAGGTATTTACAAAATACGCTAAAAACTATGGACTCCCTTGCAATTGTTTCGTGTAGTTCACATTAGAATATCTTATAATTAGTATATGAGTATACCTAAAGTGATAAAAGAGTATTTCAAATTTATTTAGGTGGTATATTAGAGGTGGGTGTAATTACACCCGGGAGTAAAAGATATTTTTTGACTTGTGCGCAACACCCCGCTCATCCTCAGGAACTGTAACACTACTACCATTGCATACTTTTACCATTTTCATCAACTGCTAGTAATTCTAAGCCAACATTATTTTTATTTATATTGCAGTGACTAGATACATCATAAGATTTTTGGCGATTACTCTAACATACCAGTAGAGTCTAAAACATGCTAACAAAAGGTGGTACATGAAGTGCTGCTAGTACGTGGAATTATTCATGTGCTACTCCCGCCCGTGCGTGACATCCTCAGTGATCATATAAAAAAACAAACAAACACAAGGGTGAGTCTGAAGACTAAGCAAGCACATAATAGACCAATAAACACTACTATAAGCACAGTCAAAAACATCTCCTTAACACAATCATTCTCCACAAGTCTCGATATCCCATCTCAATTACTTTTTATGTAAAGCGATACAATACTCATGATCAATCTCATTCTTCTCTGTAGCTTTTACTGGTAAAGCGAAGGGCACACCCGTCGATGTCGCCTTTACCTCCATCCCGTGGAGGTGCCTACTGAAGTAGGTCTTTCCCTCCGTCTCGTAGAGGTGCCTACCGAAGTAGGACTTTCTCATGAGCATGCGGGATTAGTCAATAGCTTTACTCATAGCTATTGACTTTCTCACCCCCTGACTCATAATGCATATGTCATAACACGTATGCATACCTCCATCATTTCACCATATATCACATTTATCATCATTAATCATGTAGCATCAAATAATGTAAACAACACATATTCCACAACAACCACCGTCTACCGCTCTACCATGTCTACCATGTACTTGCTTGTTTATTCTCGGGGACGATGCTTGGACGGCTCCCCACTAGGACCTCCACCTGTACAAGCGTCACCCAACTCAGGATACTTCAGTGATACACATACTTTTATGAACGACCTTGATTCTACGTGCAAAGCCCAAAACTGGTATAAAGACGTGCACTCGCAAAACCCCTTCTTTTCTCCTTTTCTCTCTTTTTTCCATTCTTTTTCTCCATTTTTCTTTTATTTTCTCTCTTCTTTATTTTTCTCTTTTCTTTCCCCCACATGTGCTCTCTTTTCTCTTTCTCCCTCTTCTCATTCGGTTTGGCTGAATGGCCTTATCCCCTCCCCACTTCTCCCCTCTCTCAATCCGGCTAGCTAGGGCCAGATCCGGCCACCCTCTTGTTGCCGGTCGCCTCTCCCGCGCTGGGCCTCCTTACCTCTCTCCTCCCCCTCACTCTTTGCCACGGATCCAGCCAACCGGGACTGGATCCGCCACCTCCCCTCTACACGCGCGGCGAGGTGCTCGGCACCGCCTCCTGCACGCCCTCGCCCGTCGCCCTAGCTCCGGCTGTTCGGCCATGGCCATCCACCGGCCAACCATGGCCAACCCTCGGCTGGGCTCCACTAGCACCACCACCCCCTATGGCGCCTTCTGGCGCGGCCAGCTCCTATGGTTGCCACCACCAGCCGCCAATGCCTAGTGCTGACTACCCCGGTCCAGGCCCCCAGCATCGCTGCCCACGAGCTCGGGCTTGTCGACCGACCGTCAGTGGCCGCGCATAGGTGCTGCCACCTAGCTTCGGCCCCTCTGGCTGAACGCCTCCACGCCGCTCTCGGTGCCGACCTCCAGCCACTACACTTCAAGCCGACACCCGACCTACACCTCACTACTGCAGAATATGTCATCACAGACGGTTCAAAAATGTCATCACAGACGGTTTCATGAGCCGCCTGAGTTTATGAGTCAATAATAATATGAGATCATTACAGACAGCTTTTGAACCATCTGTGATGTAGTATTTCACAGACGGTTTTAACTACAAACCGTCTGTGATAACCTACTATCACAAACAGTTTGTAGGTGAAACTGTTTGTGATATAAGACTTATCACAGACGGTTTCAACTATGCACCGTCTGTGATATTTCAATATCACAGACGGTTCATTGTTGAAACCGTCTGTGATAAATCTTATATCACAGATGGTTTTAGCTATAAATAGTCTGTGATAGTAGAAATCATATATGATTTGTAGTTGAAACCGTTTGTGATATTCTTTTCATTCACAAATCTATTTCTATTAGTTGACTAGCCTCAGGAAATGCTAGCCATGACCTCTGAAACAAACATATCAATACAGTATATATACATCTAATTCACATTCATTCATTTTAGAAAGAAGAAATCTATTTCACAAATCAATTAACTGAACTAAAATAAATTATCCATCCATGAACAAATACATGTACACATGAATAATTAAGCTCAATCTTATCCGAGTGAAATTTGTTATAAATTGTGGAATTCCCCATCTTCTTTTATGACTTTAGACAACAAGAAATACATACACTGTCCTCGAATCTCTAAGAGGTTGGGTTGTTCCAACGGAGTTGTAGCAATGAACAGAATCTGTCGGTAGGAAGATCAATGTCATGCATACATATGTAAATTGATAAGTATAAAATAACTATCACAAATTGACAAATTAACATGAGGATCAATATTGATCTTCGCGGAATCGACGAGTAGTTGCATGTTGTGGTAAACATAGAATCCACAGGTGTTACCTGGCAGTTGCTGGTGGCACTACAAAAATAGAATTTGTTAGTTCGATAGGCATTACTACAAAGTGTTATATAGGATTAATGTGTACAAGCGAATACTAAGAAATGTAAATCGTATAGTAGGGCATCCATCCTTTTGGATTTCCGTACCTTTGTAGTGCATGTGGCGAATGACCTACGTGATTCCAAGAAGATAGTTTTAGTCATTGGGAGGGAAAGACTACAAAACCAATATGTGATTTCGTTACTCTGGCTTTATCCACTATGTATCTACACACACACAAAAGCAATGAGTTATATATGACATTTATCAGTATTATATGAACGTATATTGTGATTATACACACTTGCAGTATCCAGCATCAAATGAGTGAGGCATCGAGAGCGTTGAGTATGTAGAGATCGAATAAGTTCTCAAAAGTCACTATGAAGACACAGTCATGAATATTATGATGAAAATGATCAAACGTGAACTTGACGATGAAACCCAAGCGCCATTATTCTTCTGGCTTGTTGGCCTGTTCTATGTACCATGCATGCAATATCTGGCAAGTCAGTCCTAGGGTTAGGAAGCACTCTTTTAGGATGACCAATGGCTTGCCTAGAACGAATTTTTGGGCCAACGGAAAGTAAGACATCTCATCATCGGTCCTCTTTAGTTTGCCCTTGCCGCCTCGGCTGTAGGTCGACTTTATAGTAGTTGATCGGGCATGAGATGTAGATGCACAACGCCCTTGCTGCATTTGTGCAGGTAGCTCCAGTGCGGATGTCCTAGTGGACTTGGCACCGGTGCAGGTAGCTTTGGTGTGGATCGCTCTTGTGGATTTGGCACCAATGCAGATAGCTCATGTAGACTTGGCACCGGTGCAGATAGCTCGAATGGACTTGACACTAGTGCAGGAGCCTCCAGGCAGATGTCCCTCTTGGGCCACTTGATGAATGTTCCATGGCTTGTCCTAGAGTCACGACCTCGTCGTTTGGGGGTATCTGCAACGGGACGACCTCACAATTGGCATGAACACTATCCACATTCACTTTTGCAAAATCTGACACTAGAGATACACCGTGCACCAAGGCCCCAGGACAAGATGGATACGCCTGGCCTCAAGCAACCCACAGGAAAACAGATGCATATCTCACTTGGAGCTTACACTTCGTAGCCACCTACATAACCAGTGGCGGACCCAGGATTTTACCAAAGGGTATGCCGCACCAAAATTTTCATATGCAATTCGGTAAAACCATTTGCCAATTTGATAAATAATTGTAAAATTTGGACCGTAATTCGGTATACAGGCACTAAATAATATGATAAGTCTTAAACGGATCCGATGAACTGTGTCAACATTTTCAGAATATTGCATATTGGAATTCGAGGATATCACAACTTTATTTCTAGAAAGGAAAAAAGGCTTATAAACTTGCGACTATCTAAGGAATGTCAAATGTGTCCAGGCATGATGGTTTTTAAAGGCAGCCAAGCAAAATTTTCAGGTCCAACCTAATTTCGATTCACACAACAATACTTCAATTAGCTTGTTACTTTTCCAGCCAACATCTACTTCTAAAAATGCTTTTGTGCCAAACGTGAATCAAAGTATCAAACAAAGCCATTGGAGAAAACTAGGTGGAAATGGAAAAGTAGTATTGTGGTGCCACAAAAGCACAGTTTAGTATACCGATTGAATGGAAAACAAAGCGCTTCACAGATTGAGATTAGCTTGTCTTACCAAAGCGAAAACCACGCGTAGCCATCAAGGCCTTGTTGACCATGATGATGCCAATAGAAGTCACGATGTTGAACACTCATGCCGCAGCATCCAATGCAACCTTGTTCTCTGCCTTGCCTCCCGGCGCCAAACCCATACTCTTCCTGCGATGCGGGGTCCTAATCCACCAATACGAGTTGCAAAGCACCTGAGCACGCACGGAATCACCAATGGTGAGTGCATCCGTCAAAACAAGCATCAATGCCCGTTAGAATCCAGAAACCCCCGACCACTTTCAGCACAAGCCCCAAATCCCTACTCTCCTCAATCTGCACCACCACCGTTTGCGAAATTCAGAGGCATGATCGATCGAAAGGGGAACCCCCCAACATGCGCGCTTCCCACCGCACAAGAGAAAGTGATCCTTGAAGCCTCAAATCGCCGCATGACGGAAGAAGAAGTGGGATCCAATCACGCAAGAGAATCGCGAGTATGGAGCATCCACCGGATCGACTGATCCCTCTCGCAGAAACGGATGACGGACTAGTACAGCCGGCACGCAGGCAGCCGGCTTTGCTGAGGATCGATCGAGGCGGCACGTCCACGCGCGCGCAAAGCGAACACCAGTATCGAGTTCGGTGGCGGCCGGGCCCGTGGTATGCCGTGGCCCACCCGGCATACCCTGTGGGTCCGCCCCTGTACATAACGATACAAAATTAGCTACTCCAACATGCCTATCAGTGGATTGAGAATTCCAGAGGTAATTTATTACTAGGATGTCATTAACAAGAAATTGGTGGTCACTCTCTGAGGTAGGGTTGGACGCACAGCTACTCTGATGGTTGGGGGGCTGCCTACCACAGGAGCGCAGGGGCTTCCTTTTGATTTTTCGAGTGTTGTATCTTTCCATTTGATCTCTGACATACCTTTGCATCTCATCTCTAAGGGATGCTGTAATGTCCTCTTGTAGCTATGCCTCGCTCTCGGCTTTGGTTCTCTTCCTACTCTGGTACGCTTCAGAGTCATATGAGAAACCATGTTTTCAAGGAACATAAAAACCAAGACCTCTCATGCGACCCGAGTGCTCTTTGTTTCCCAGGGCTGCAGATAGTATATCTCTCTCCTTGACTGCCTGGAATGAGCCTTTGAAAGATTCTACACTCAACGCTTTCTGTAAGAACCCGACATGTTATTTTACTTCCTATGAAGTTATGGACTAATTACAAACTAGGTAGTTCGATAAGTTAACAGGTGGTGGGATACTTCCTCGTCTGCGGGGTTTCGAAAGGAGATGACCTCCGACAACATGGTAGATGACTTTCCTCTTATCCAGTTTCGAGCGCGCTCATCAGGGATCCTAGCAAATGGCGGGGCAGTGTCCCGTAGGATTGCCTGCTCGTCCTCCTTCCTCCATTGCAGGATTTTACCCACATACCCAGCGGCGCCGAGTCTGTGTGGGTGCATGTGTTTTGCTTGAAGGGCCCTGTGCGCTGTACTTTCACTCCTAAAATTATCTGTTGTCTTCATCTGCACAAACTCTTCTCATTGCGGTTCCAGGAATGGATACTTGTAGAAGGGCATCAGATCCTTCTACACATATTGCCTGATAAGCAGGCTCTAGAAGTTCTTCCACACTTTGCATGCCACTAGCAACGCATGTCATCACATGGAGGCCTGATGTTCTTCCGGGATCTCGAATGCTCGAAAAACGTTTGTCAGCAACTCACTTTTTGGAGCTCTGGTTACCTTCTTCCACGAATCGAATGTGATCTTAATCCATTTCTGTGCAACTATTTTAACTATTCTCTGGAATGCAGACACTGCTCGGTGAGGATTAAGAGGGCCCCCAGATGGATAGACCTCCGTGATGGTAAATCGGCCCTCGGACTTTTTCGATTGTCCTCTTCCTTTTTGGGATTTTTTAGAGGACGGTGGCATCACATGCATTCGGTGATGATGTCGAAGAATGAGCAGATGACATCTTCAAAAGATAATAGAATTGAGCAATATGAAAATAACATGAATATATATGTATTATCTCTTGAAAAATATAAACTATTCATGTCATTAACATACGACAATATGTTGAATAGTACATAAAAGTAGGCATTAAAAACCTGCATGATGCAAAGATTAAGAAGTGTGTTTTTACTCTCAGGTGAGGAGTTGCACAAGTTCTAAACTTGGCCTTCTTCTACTCTTGTCAATATTTCAATGATCACAGTGACAATTCCTCAAAAATTCTGCTAGATTGTTAATTGAATATTACTTTAGTGTAGTATCAATGTTAAGCGCATGCAGAACCAACATATATTTGGCAAAGCTGAAGGACAACAGTACGCAATACTGAGCAGGAGACTAAGGGCTAGCTATTTACAAAGCTACCGACTGCACAGAAGTGTACAACTAGCAAATGTGAATTCAAACTAGTAGAATAATCCTAGATTATAACTGAGATTTCAATCTTGACAAATTTGCTCATTAAGCAATCAAAAAGCCACAATCTATCATGCAATAGTTCTCCCACTGCCAGCCGACAATCAAGAACATAAAGTAAAGCTCATTGTACGGCTCGGGGAGGAGAGCTCGGGGGAGGAGTGCTCGATCGGGGAGACAACATGCTCGGGGAAGCGTCGCGTTCGTGGGAGGAGGAGAGATCGGGTGTAGTGTTAGTACAGTGGTGAAAACACTAGAGCACAATATATATAGGAAATAATCACAGACGGTTCTAAATAAAAATCGTCTATGATGATCCTTACATCCATCACACATTCTCATATACATAAACGCAAATTCACATATATATCATACATTCTCATACACATATATAAATGCAAATTCTCACACACACACACACACATATCACACATGCTCATATATATAAATGCAAATTTACATATACATCACACATTCTTATATACATATATGCAAAATTCACATATATATATAACATATTCTCATACACATATATAAATGCAAATACAGATCATATAACACATAAACATTTCATTCATCATTTCACTTGCTTATTTCCTTTAAAAATTAGCCCTTCATGATGATCGACACGTATGTAGTTACTTTCATCATGCTCTTCCTCTACCCTTATGCCGTTTTTCGAAAGGAGGCAACTCGTCAAATTGACTACATTCTCCCTCATCCACTGCATTCTCAACTCTGACAATCCTTCTTTTTCCACAAAGAACTACATGACACTTCTTATTTGCCTGGTCAGTTACATAGAAAACTTGAATAACTTGGTTAGCTAGTACGAATAATTCATCTTTGTATTTGACATGTTTCAGGTCAACGGTAGTGACACTGTACTTATCGACCTTTACCTGTGGGAGATGAACCCAACGACACCAAAACAAGGGGATCTTGAAAAGTACGTACTTGAGCTCTCAAATCTCCTCTATTAACCCACAGTAGGAGTTACTTAACCCATCGGTACTGAACACATCTATACGGACACCACTGTTCTAGTTAGTACTCTTTATATCCTGACCCAACATATAGAATGTGTACCTATTTATGTTATATCCTTGCCATATCATAACTATAAATGTTGGTTCTTTTGCCAACTATGTCAGCATATCACTTGACGAGCTCCTAGCGAGTCGCTCTTTCAACCATTAGTTGAATTGACTATTGTGTCGTCTCATGATCCAATCACCCGGCCGCTCTGGATTTTGTTGCTGAAGCACCTTTGTGCTGGTCGATATATGGGGATACTTCAGTCATATGTTGCAAGACTGTGAAATGGGCTTGACCATACTTATCCATATTTGAAGTGATTGCTTTTCTTCTGATAGTCCAGATACCCTTGAGCTTCTCCTCATGGCGAGATCGAGGTACACCTATCGGTTCAATCTAAGCCATGTAATTGACACAGAATTCAATGACCTCTTTGTTTGCATAACCTTCGATGATGCTGCCCTCTAGTCGAGATCGATTCCGTACATAGGACTTAAGAATTCCCATGAACCCCTTGAATGGGTACATGCTACGTAGAAATGCGGGCTCACACATTTTTATCTCTCCCACAATGTGAACAATGAGATGGACCATGATATCAAAAAACAACGGAGGAAAATACATCTCATGATGACACAGAGTCATCACTACCTCGTCCTGTAGAGCAGCTAGTCCTTCGGGATCGATGACCTTATGAGCAATTGTGTTAAAAAATAACACAACCTCATGATTGTCTCTTGGGTTTTGATTGGCAAAATATTTCTAATTGCAATAGGGAGCATCTATGCTATCATCACATGACAATCATGAGACTTCATGCCAACTAACTTCAAATTTTCTATCGAAACAAGTTTCTTCATGTTGGCAGAGTAACCAAACATAACTTTCACACCATGCAAGCACTGGAACAGTTCAGTTCTCTTAGTCTTGGACAGAGTGTAACAAGCAGGGGGAAGGTATGTTCGTTCTTTATTGGTCTTTGTCGGTGCTAACTTAGGCCTGATATCCATATCAACCAAGTTAAGTCGTGCGTTGACACCATCCTTTGTTTTATCACAAATGTTCAGTAAGGGACCAATCAAGCTATCACATATGTTCTTCTGATATCGATGCAGCGGTGAACTTCTAGGTGCTCCCAATAGGTAAGTTCCAAAATATTGATATCTTCTTCGAGACGTTCTTCTCACGGGTCATCGATTTACGCCCCTTTCCGAGCACAACATCTAAATTCTTAACCATATCATAGATCTCTTTTCCACTTAAATACCTTGGAGCTAAACTGTTCTCCTTCTCTCCATCGAATTGTTTCTTCATCTTGCGGTATAGGTGAGCCCTCCAAAGGAACCTACGGTGACGCATGTACATAGTTTTACGTGAGTGCTTTAGCCACACACACTCTTGGTACCATCTAAGTAGTGAGTACAGGCTTTGACCCCCCCTTTGTACTATGGCCTGATAGGTTAGCAAGGGTAGAATAGTTATTTATGGAGCAAAACAACAATGAGCGTAAAGTGAAGTTTTCTCGTTTATACGTATTCCATACCTATACCCCTTCGATCCATAGTATTTTTATATCTTTCACCAACAGTGTTAGGTACACATCAATATCATTCCCAGGTTGCTTCGGCTCTTGGATAAGTATCAACAATAAAATATACTTTCGCTTCATACACAACTAAGGAGTAAGGTTGTACACGCAGAGAGTCACAGGCCAAGTGCTATGCCGCTTGTTCATGTTACCAAAAGTATTCATTCCATATGTACTCAATCCAAACCTTATATTTCTCGGTTCTACACCGAAATTTGCAAACCTCCTATCAATATTTCTCCACTAGGCGGAATCAGCAAGGTGTCTTAGCATTCCATCATTCTTATACTCCTCCGAGTACCAACATAGTAGTTTTGTCTCCTTTGGATTCACAATAAATGCTTCAAATGGGGAATTACAAGAAGATAATATCACCTTAGCAGGAAGTCCTCTCTTCACCTCTATTCCCTCGCTGTCATCTGATTGATTCTTACGCTTGTATCGAGAGGTGTTGCACACCGGACATGCATGCATGTTTGCATATTCTTTACGGTAGAGGATATAATCGTTCGGACATGCATGTATTTTTCTACGCCATTCCCGATGGACAAAGAACCTTCTTAGATTTATACGTGGTTTTGGGCAACTCGTTTCTCTCTGGAAGCATGTCCGCTAAAAGATCTAATAGTGTCGTGAAAGTCATGTCGGACTAACCGTTGCTTGCCTTCAATTTCAGCAATTCAAGCACAACTGACACCCTTGTATGTTTTGACTTGCAGCACATGAACAAAAGTTTTTCCGAATCCTCCATTGAGCCCTAGAATTTAACATACTTTCTCTCATCATAGTTCCCTTCCGCATCATGAAGCATCTGATCCAGATTGTCATCATGCAGCCTATTCGAATCAGAACCATAATCGACATCATCCGGCGGCATATCATTGATTTCGTTGGCGATACCATTATTACTACCTTCCTATGTAGTCTACTCTTCACCCCTTTTTGAAATCTCTTCGAATTAAGTGTGCTTTAATCTGCACTCGATTCTTAAACATCTTTAGATTATCATAGTCAATGCATGGATAGTACATATATTCCACCCCTTTATTCAACATATCTTCCTCGGCAGCTCTTGTGAAAGCAGACACGCCATTAATATACTCTTCACTCACACGGTTCCCAACGTACATCCAGCTTCGGTCCTATGTTACACATATAATCAACAATTTAGCAAGAATAATTAATTAAATTAAAGTAAGTAAAAATAAACTATAAATTGACTAAACCCTAAACCATGCTAGATGTAAATAAACTTCTCTCTAGATCCAAATATATGCTTAATAAACTTCTCTCTATATGGAAATAAACTTCTCTCTAGATCAAGCTAACTCAATTTAAACCATCTTCAATTATTCTTTCACCAAAAGCTATAGATCTAAATTATAATGCAATTAGGAACAAATTACTAACCATAGGTAGTCAAGAAATGAATGGATCTACAATCACTCTTGCCAAATAGTCTCCTTTCACCAAATCGCCGCCTCAAAGCCCCTACCTCCAGCTCAAAGCAGCAGGTAGATTTGAAATTTAAGACAGAGGGTCGATGGGTCTGCGCTCAGTTAATATAGTAAAATTATCACAGATAGTTTTTATAACTTCATTATTACAAACGGTTTGTATTAAAAACCGTCTGTGATGTATCATAGACGGTTTGTATTACAAACTGTCTGTGATATTTGACAATATCATAGACGGTTCTTGGTAAGAACCGTCTGTGATACTTCATAGACGGTTCTTATCACGAACTGTCTATAATATTATCTCTTCATTGACGGTTTTTACACTGGTAGCAACACAGATGGTCTCTAAACTAAAACCGTCTGTGCTTGTATTTAACACTGACGGTTTTAGAGAATCGTATGTGATGCACCGTCTAATATTAGGCTTCTTGTAGTAGTGTTTGCTGGCCCTCCATGGCTCCGGCCGTGGCCGTCTCGGAGCACCGCGGGCTCCCATTGCCGCCCCTAAGCATCAGCCACCTCTCGGCCACCCCAGTCCCGTGTGCCACCCCTGCCCATGGCTGTGGCACCGTTGGCTCCTCTCGGCACCTCTTCTTTTCTTCTTCATCTACTGCTACTTCTATCTATTTCTTGATTTGATTTTAGTTCAATGTTATGCTTTGAATTAATTTGGTGAGTGGATGCATGGTGAATGCTTCTGTGAGGTCCCAGTGATTGGTGGCATTCATTGTGCTTACGTTGTTCTTACCTTGTTCTTATCTTGTTCTTACCTTGTGCCGCCCGATTGGTATGGCTATGTGGGAGTTGGATCAGTGGGAAAATGAGAAGGGACTGGGAGTGGATAATGATTGTAACAGCCTTCCCTTGTCGTTGTCGACGACGTCGGCTTGCTGTCGCAATCCTTGCTCCTCTCCTCCGATCTCTCCCTTACATTCTCTCTGTCTGTGGCTGGTTGGCTTGGTGGGGAAATGGTGCTCGGTTTGAGCGTTGGCTTGGCTGAGCTATACTAAGATGAGTGGTGCTTACCTTCTTTGGCTTTTGCTTCGGCCGAGCAAAGTAGTGGTGTTGCCTCTTGTTTGTCTTGGCTATGGTTGAGAGAAGCAAATGAGAATACATGTGAGGCTTTGGCTTAAAAGGAGCATGCTTTGGTACTCTTTTCTGGTTGTGTGCATTACCAAGACTGCCCTTGCCTCATCCCTTCTCATGTGGCTGTTTGCCTCAAGGACATTTTAGTCCAAAGGGCTTTGCTACTTCGGCAGGTAAGTCGATAAAAGTAGGCGTTGGATTATTTTCTACCGCCGAATGATGATACCTATATAAGCGAGAGGTGCCGACCTGTCCTGGATGATCTGGGAACCTCTATAAGCGCTATTGCTTTGATAATTCTAAAGCCGATGAGTTTAGCGGTAAAACTCTTCTTTATTTCTTTTATTTTTCTTTGGGTTATTTTATTTCCCGCTTTTCTATTATTACATTGTATCTGCAGGAACACACTGTGAATGCTAGAAACGACTTATAATCTGAATCTCACAGCGGAAACTAAATTGGGAGTACTAGCCTGTCGCATGCATGATTGGAAACAAAGGACTTCAGAGCCGTCCCCTACGAATGTAATGGCGATCGATTCAGGGACATGACATGAACCGCCAACTACCTCATGACAATAGACTACTAGTACACAAACCGTATGCGCAGGCAATAAATCCATTGTCCCAACCAGACGATCTGACTGGACAGGACTAACAACACTAGTACTGCAAGTTATTAAAGCAGAAGACTGACACAGGACGCATCATATGCGACCATGCTAGCTTGTATCAGTAACTAGCATTGCTAATTTGCTATTGCTACTAGGTGATTATTTTTCTCTAGCGATTATCTTGTAGTGATTGGTCAGGAATCTTTGGAAGGAAGACGGTTGCACTGTTGCAGCGCTTTCTACGTCGTGGCCTAAATTAGGGTAAAGTCTGATTCATGAGAAACTGTGAAAGGTCTCGTGTTGCCGTCAAGGTGTAATGATCAACGTAACATGCTAAATCGAGCTGGATTGTTGTTTTTTTTTTGTGAGTGACAATATAAGTTTTGTTTAGATGAAAGAAATTAGAAGGGCCTCGAGGTTGTATATTGCGTAGATATTTTTGGAGGAACACGTTTTTCTTTTGCGAGGTATTTTTTGGAGTAACCCTAATAGGTTGAGAAATTATACACTCCACAAGCGATTCAACCTCCTCAAGTTAAACAACGATGCGGCATGACACCAGTCGTTGTAAGTCTTATTTTGGCGTTGTGGTAATGAGGAAATGGCATTTCAAGTTTTTTTTCATTTCTTGAACCAAACAACTGGGCGAGATCAGCCTCAGTGGCGGAATTAGACTTGAGGCTATCTAGGCTGTGGCCTGAAGTTTAACAACTAAAGTCCATATAAAATACATAAAAAATCACAAAAAAATAGAGTTAGTCCAAGAGTCGATCCAAAAACAGCTGGTCCAGTCCGAGGCTTGGACTTAGATCAGTTCCGCTCCTGATCAGCCTATATATTCATCTTACTAAACTCGAACTAAACCAGGAAAATTTATTTATTTGTCACCCTTACGACTCGGGTGACAACAGATTTTCTACGTGGGCCCATTATCAGTGACTCAGGTGACCCCACATGTAAGTGACAGAGTTTCGATGTCAATCTTAAGAGTGGCAAAAAATTGAATCTCCCAACTAAACCAATACCGATCTTGAAGAATGACCGTGCATGCGTGCATGGATGTAATCGTATGCTGATCGCAAACAATAATTTCTGAAGATCTCAAGCGCTACCAGCCGGCGAAATTCGAGAGCTAGCTTTCCGTAGACACACGCATGCACGAATTAATTATTTCCCAAAAAAAAAGGGAAAAAAACAACTTCTCCAGCGTACGTCCGATTGGTTCCTTTTGTTGAGAAACACAGGATCAAGAGGCATGGTCCAATATGAACACTTCACCATAGGCTATAAATAGGGATCTATACCCTCTCATTATGTACACCTGAAGCAATTGAAAGCAATAAAGAAATATCAGGAGTTCTCTCTACTTCTCTGTGTTATTTATTGTTCTGTGATTCTGTAATTGATTCGTTTTATTCTAAGCAGAGGAATCGCTTGAACTGGTCACCAGCGACGGTTCCTCGACATCTTTCATGCGAGAACGAGCTCCATGTCCAGTCGGCGTTTGGACCGACGTACAAGTTCCGATCGATTAGCATCGATCTATCGTAACGATAAGTTGCGATCAGGCATTAATTTGCCGACGAAATACCCGTGATCAACTCGGTGTACAAAATCAACAGCAATTAAGGTGCTTGGTAGGTAGATGCAGGCGACTCATCACTCCTCCCAACTCCCAAAGCCATTACCACTTGTACTCGATCCCGTTGTAATTAGAGCAAGTACAATAATACTGACTAGATCGTCTCTAGCGAAATTCACGTCAGCATAATCCTAAGTGGAAGAGAGAGACAAGAGGAGAGAGAGGCAAGCTGCCCCTCATGCAAGAGGTGACCTCTAGCACATCATACGGTGACTTGGAGGCGATGCTAGTTCTTAGAGCAAGTACAATAAGGGTTAGGGTCGCCTCTAGCGAAATATTAAATGTTTGAGTGCTTTAGTAGAGATAACATCTACTCAATTTATTGTATTAGCTACCTCCACTCTAAGCCACTTGTACTCTTTTTGCTTATTTGGCTAGTCTTAGAGGTAGCAGTCACCTCTTCTGTTAAACTTGCCCTTAGACGACAAAGAGAGAGTGGGCCCCAATTCGATCTGGATCTGCCCCCGGGTGACACGTGGATCATGACGCAGAACACTTTTGTTCTGTTGAGTTTGGCTGAAATGACGAAAACTTTGCGTATGCACTGATTGCAGGTGCAAATATTTCGAATAGGGCTCAAAGGCATGTTCAATAGGTGATATCATCTGTTTATAATCCTTATCCCGTAGGACTTATAATAATGCGGATGAGAGAGAATGACAGGTTAGAACAAGCCACCAAGCCACCTGGTATGCAAACAGACAGAACTTATAGACGTTTTTTTTGCATTGTATCAATGTTACATGTATCATATGTGTTATGTGCCCTGTTTTGTGGACATATATAAATTATAGTGTCCTAGATAGACAACTTATACAGATAAATCATTGTATAAGTTATATTTAATTTTATCTATAATGATATAAACGCTACTCCTTCCATTCTAAATTAAGTGTTGTTTTAGGTGTTGGAAAGTGTTTTTTTAACTGCAGTCCTAGGATTCTAATGTGGTATTTCCACATTTCTTAACAAATTACCTATATATGGTTCTGTGACATGTTTTAGTGGAATGCAAATACCGTAGAGTATAAGGACGCAAGGTAATTGAATAGATGTAGATTAGGATTTTTTTTAAATGATCAATTTTTTATTTGGAATTATAAAAATATACCTGTGAATTGATTTTTTTTTGCATTTTTGACCTCATGTCGACCAATCAATGGGCGACACGTTGCCAAGTCGTCGAACGGTTGGGCAACTTGACCATGTCGCCTGACCGTCGAGCGACTTTAGCACGTATCGTTCAACGGTTGGGCGATTGTTAAAAATATGTAATTATTTGTTAATCCTATGGAAATAATTGTGGGGTAGGGGGTAAATGACATTGTTATAGGTAGGTAACATTTAGCAAATCTTGTTTGTAAGTTTTTTTAAAAAAACGGCAGACATTGTTGGTTTGTGATTTTCGTAGATTGTGAATGGTACGAAATCAACTAGACACATAATAACATTTTGCGATCATCGTATGTTGTTGTAGTGTAATAAATTTCTAAAATTTTTTTGTGAGGACGATTAAGATAGCAACAATATGTAAGTAAAAAAGGTAAGTACACTATTACGATGCAATAGACAATTCGTGAGTTTTTTAAATAATCAATTTTTATTCAAAAATACAAAATTATACCTGTGATTTTATTTTTGGCAATAGTAGTCTCCTTTTAACTGAGAGTAAATACATATATGGACTGATAATCTTTTTGTGGGCCCACCCTCTAAGCACAAGGATGGATATATGCTAGACAGTACCATTGATGAAAGATGTGTACACATTTCGTGCGTACATACAGAACTTTTTTTCATGTTGTTGGATGCATTGGTACATGAAAAATTGAATGCGAAAAGATGATGAGATTTAATGTTGCGAATTAAAATATACTTTATAATAAAGTTGGGAATAACACGGCGCACATGTTTGGTTACGTGCATAAGAAACATCATCATACACGATGCAACAAACTAAAATACTCATATGATATATATGCACCTTTTTGGAATGGAAATAAATTCAACCTTCAGGGGACTAGTTCAGACGACCGACCTATTGTGTGGACTGAGGCAATTTTCCCTTCCTTGCGAACTTGGCGTTGAACTCCTTGGTAGCCTCTTTTACCTCGGCCACCATTTCCCTCTTTTTCTCGCTCTCCCTCTCACAAGCCTCGCGCTCCCTGCGTGTGCACACCTCGAGATGAGCTTTTGTCTCTTGACTATATGCTCGATTTGCTCGTCGTTGCGGTGCTCCTCCTCTCGGATCTCACAAGCCCTTTTGACATTTCACTTCTGGAGTCGAGAGTCCACTGGTCATGTGGCTGGATCTCTAGGTCAATTCGTGGGCAAGCCGCCGATAGTTGCTCGTATCCCAACGGGGGCTAGGATAGTCACAAGAGTAGTTCGTGCAACCCCAGTAACGCATGCCCAGACTTAGCCGCTGTTTAGACTTAAAGAATTTGCATGGGTCTCTGCACCAACAAAGAGGCGACATCTTCCCCTCTGGCGGGTGTTGTGGCAAATGTTCAGGATGGGGTTGCTACTACGGGGGCATCATTGCAGGGAGGTGACCTCCTGACAAGCTCCGCTTGCTTGTCCTGGGCCGCATCAACCCTTACTTGTTCGTCGCGGGCCGTAGCAGACCTTATTAGTTCGTGGGTCTCCTCCCATTACTTCATCATCTTATCTCATTGCTTCTTCTACCTCTTGCCCATCCCAACGTGGTGAAACAAGCTTTGGTGTAGTGTTCAGTTTGGTTGTGTAGTGTTCTCTCATAGATCTTTTCCACCTCCTTTTATAAGTGAAAGGGTTGGCATGGTGTGGTTAATTTCATGTAAGTAGCTTGTGAGGCAGAGTGTTGCCTTGCCATTCTAAAAAGTTGCTGGTGAGGAAGAGTGTTGTCACGTATTACATTGTAGGTAGCTGTCAAGTCCTGCTTTGCACAGTCCTATCTTTTTGGTTTGAAAAGCTAAGGAGGCATAGTGTTGTCATTCGATTTGAAAAAGCTGGCGAGGCAAAGTGTTGACATGTCTTACTTTGTGGAGTGTTATCATTTCTTGCTTTGCACGCTAGACGATTCGTGGACTAGCGTAGCATCACGTCACTGCACAAAGTTGCTCATAATCTTGAAGCCTCTTAGCTCACCACACCACGCCTGTAGCACCCTCTCCTTCATGAAGTACTCCGACATGAAGTTTGATAAGTCCATGTTGATAGTCCTACATGCGGCGAGGACATGAGAGCATGGCTTATGAAGGAGCTTTGGCTTATTGCATGTGCAGCTAGGTTCATTTATATGATCTCCAAGGCACACCTCGTGGGTAACAAGAAAGCAAGTAGTCCCAAATCTGGCTCTGTCTTGAAGGAGCACGTTAAAATGATGCTCCATATTGCTCATCACATCGACCATATGCGACCGACCCTTCTCAATCTTGGTCTGCATGTATGTTGCATTTGCATGCCTTTCCCTAAAATATCCGACTTTACCTTGTAGAATGACTTCGACCATGGTGATGAGGGGCTGAGAACGAACGTCTCTAAGAACCCAGTTGTGCACCTTCGAAAGGTTAGTGGTCATTATGCTATACCTTGTACCATCGGTGTCATGCAACAAGGACCACTTCTATAAAGGCTTGGCCTCAATCCAGTAGGAGAAGCACTTGATATTCCTTGAGGTCCTCTGTGTCACATCGGGAGGGTCAAGCTCCGATAATGGTACGAGGCGTTTGGGTTGCGCCGCCCTAGGAATAGCCGGCTGCTTGTTCATCTCAACAACGTGCTTCTTGGTGTGCTCCTCCAACATCTCCCATCGCGTATCAAATTTACGCTACTGGTTCTACATGGTCAGCCTCTTGAACAGCTTCATCAACAGCTGCTTGGGAACTGCTTGAAGAAGTTGGCCCTCAAATGGCAAATGCACCACCTGTTCCTCATGTCTAGCCAAGGGAATGGCTCCTCTGAGTCTTGTTGAAGTTTTTTTATGGATTTCATCATCCCAGTGTGGTGATCATGGATTATGTAGACATTAGGAGATGTCCCAACTACTCTCTCCTTCAGATGTTGAAGGAACCACAACCAGCTGTTGAAATTCTCACTTTCGATGAATGCGATAGCCAGGGCAGAATCTGATTGTTGCCATCAACACCAATTGCTGTTAGGATCTACCCCTTGTATTTCTCTGTTAGAAATGTCCCGTTGATTGAGATTACTAGTAACATATGCCTGAATGTGTCGATGTAGGCATCGAAGGTTAATAAGGCCCTCTGCAAAACTAGGTAACTGGGCGGTCTTCTAGATGGCTTGTCCTTCATAACAATGTGTGTGCCCGGGTTCCTATCCCGCAGCACCTCGAGCATACGAGGAAGGTTGTCGTAAGTCGTCTCGAAAAAACCGAACCTCCTTTCCAAAGCCTTTTACTTCGCACACTATACCTTGGCATAGCTAATCTTTTTTTTGTGAAACACCCAGTACAACACATAGACGTCCACACACACGCACACACACCATACGCATGCATTCACACACATGACGCCTATGGAAGACTAGATGAGCGGAGCTTGACAAAGAAATAACGAAGTCACCAGCGGCGCCTAGCTTACGACAGGCACATCGCCTACCACGAAACGAAAATCCTTCTTAATGAGAGACGCAGGGCCAAACATGGGGTTTGAACCCTGGTGGGCTAGGGTACAACCACCTCCACTAGCCACCCAAGCAAGGCTTGGTCCTCATGGTGTAGCTAAACTTGTACTTATTTTTTTGCTCAATAGCCACCATGATGTACTTGGTCTCCAAGTTTTTCTTCACTATCTCACCGTACATGAGGTTTTCTATGAAGGTGGATGTTAGGTTGTGAGTCTTGTACTTAGGCGTATGTGTGTGCACATGCCATGGACAGCCAACTTGCTCGCAGACCATGGTGTACTGCTCTGGGCTGGATTTGAATACCCGAAATGCCCTCTGCATGGACAAGTCCCCATAACTTAATAGCATCATACAGTGATCCCTTGTCAGCAAATATTGCATGAAGCCGAACCTCCATAGCATGGTACTCCCACGGTGATTCATGCTCTTCGTGTATAGAAAGACCCTCAACATCCATCGTATTCCATGCCTGTGGCATGGGACCTTCGTCCTCATCGTAAGTGTCATCGCCATCCTCTTCTAAATCTTCCTCCTTAGCCTAGTCTGTCTGGTCATCAATCTCCATCTAACATACAATGCTGTCGACATAATCTCCTGCATTCACCTGTCCAGTGGGCTCAACTTGCATAGTGCGATATTCATGATCTGCCTCAGCAACATCTACATCCGATGTGCGATATTTTGGTTCTACCTCCGCAACAACGCCCACCGCGTCCCTTTCGTGAACCACGCATTGCGCGCTCGAGCTGCTCCCACCAACCGGACCTCCTGTGTCTCCCTTCAGACATGGTTGCACGAGTAGCATGCACTCATAACCACGTCACCGGCAGCCTTACATAAAGCCCATCTATGCAAGTGTGCACATCAGTCTCCTCAACTCCCACCGAATACCCATGGTAGACTGACTCCAAAGCCCATGTAGGATGACACCGCACACATTGGGGTTCAAATAGAAGCTGTGTGAGCCAGTCTAGGACATCTCCGACTCGAGCATTCTCCACGTCCAGGAGTACCATACAAACTTGCGGGAAACTACTTAGGTCAACACCGTATGGACCTTTACGAATGGTACCAATATCGTAATGCACTTTCAATATTGTGAGGTTTCGACATGACTAAATTCTCACTGCAAATATTACCATTTGTCAACATGATTCACTAAATACATGCTAAACAAATATGTAGCTACATGTTGCTTTCATTCGGATGAGTAAGAACGGATAAGGCTATTACCTTGACACGAAGACATTTTCTTTTTATCAACGAACTTCCTTTATCTTCCTCTCTAACCTCACGAGCTCCTCTCCTCCTCCTGAGCTCCTCTCCTCTCCTTTACTCCCTCTCCCGAGCTCCTCTACTTCTCCCAATCTCGGTCTCTCCCTCTCTCAAGCTTCTCTGCTTCTCCTCTTTTTTCGCCTCTTTCAAGCTCCTCTCATTCTTCTTGCAAGAGAAATGAGGAGACCTCGTGAGGGTGTCGGGTCAAAGAAAAAAGGACCGAGTAGTCGCCCAATGGTTAGGCGACTTGCCCACGTCGTTCAACCATTGAGCGACTAGAGGAGTAATTTCCTAACCATTGGGCGACGTGGTCAAGTCGCCCAACCATTGGGTGACTTGGCCACGTGTCACCCAACGGTTGGGCGACTAGCCCAAGTCGTCTGATGGTTGGACGACATGAGGTCAAAAGTGCAAAAAATTAAATCACATGTATATTTTTATAATTCTAAATAAAAATTTATTTTTTTAAGAAAATGGGTAAATTAGACAATTTACATAAGTCCTTGGTTCGTGGGTGCAAAGTAGGGTAGCCACTGGGTACCCATTACCCTTGTTCAAATCCATACCTACAATATTGGTAGGATATGGGTAAGAAATAAAATACACATTTAGATTTAGATATGGGAAGTGTAATACCCACTACCCATACCATTCAAACATAGCGTTGATAGTACACTTAGAGTATCTATAGGCTTAGACTACCCATACTCAGTTATATTTTCATATAATTAAAAGCATGTGGGATCTACCTGTGCACCTTTGCCTGTCAATTTGCATAGAGTAGCTTCATATATATAGAATCATTTCTAATAAATTTTAGTCGATTTCGTAAAAATTTTATAATGTGAACGCGATGTTAAAATTCTAAATACTGAAATTTTACAAAAAAACTTCTTATAAAAGTATTTGAGGGCTCACATATGCGTCTAGCCCTACCAATTTGCATAGAGTAACTCCCCTGTATGCAGAATCATCTTCAATAAATTTTAATTGATTTTGGAAAACTTTTGTGGTGTGAACGCGGAGTTAAAATTTCAAATACTGAAGTTTTATGAAAATATCCTTCATAAACCTCTTTGACTTAGCCCTCCTTTTCCTTCTCCTTTGCCCACTGGGTTATCCAAACCTATTGGGTATATGTTTTTATTTAGGTACGAATAATATCACTTCAAATAGGTATGAATAAAATTGAATATAGGTTTGAGTTATCTATAGGCAAAAAAGTGACTTAATTTAGAACGAAGAACAACAATCTGTACTATTATGGTGCCGCTCGGTTGGGCTGAAATAAGCTAGCTTATGGCTGAAATTGCGCTGTAGCTGGCTGAAATTAAACTGTAGCTGATAATGGCTTATTTGGCGTAACTAAATTTTAAAAAATTAAAAATAGAAAAAATTGGTTAGCCCATCATGGATAACGCGAACGAATACGAGAAAAAAGAACCGCAAAAAAACCCAAAAAAAACAAAATTTAGAAATAATAAAAAATAAACTAAAAGCTAAAAGTTTAATTCGAAATGAGCGAATCCTATATATATGCTGTAACTAACTGCTATCTGTATCACATTGTATACATTCTAACTGGAGCATGGCAAAGTAAAATCAGTAAGTACTTGGCGCCATTAATACGGCGGGTTGCCCATCCCATCCTTCTCCTGCTTCCTACTTGTACTCGAGTGCAGCACTACCTAGCTAGCTTCATCTTGTGCTAGCTAGCTCTCACCCTTGATCCGTCTGCTGCTTTCACTTGGCCATCGAGCTAGCGAGCAGCTGAGATAATCGAGCAGGATACACACATGGAGGTGGAGGCGCAGGTGGCCGGCGACGAGGCGGTCCCGGAGGCGCCGGAGCAGTTCGTCGTCCTCATCTCCGCCGGCGCCAGCCACTCCGTTGCCCTGCTCTGTATATATGCCCGCACTCCATATATATATATATACCTAGCTTCTCTCGATCGATCGGCTGAGAACATACATGTGCTCATCTGATCAAGCGTGAGTTGTACATGCATGTTGCAGCCGGCAAGCTGGTGTGCTCCTGGGGCAGGGGCGAGGACGGGCAGCTGGGGCACGGCGACGCCGAGGACCGGCCGGTGCCGACGGTGCTGAGCGCCTTCGACGTGCCCGGCATTGTCTCCGTCATCTGCGGGGCTGACCACACCACCGCATACTCCGACGACGAGATGCAGCTGTACAGCTGGGGATGGTACGCCTAGCTTCATTCTTGGCCCTCAATCTCGGTTGAAAATTTGCTCGTCAAACGAATCAATCAATCATCAGCTTGTGCTCCTGTGCTGGTTGCAATTAAATTTAAATGTGCAGGGGAGACTTTGGAAGGTTGGGGCATGGAAACTCGAGCGACGTGTTCAACCCGCAGCCCATCGAGGCGCTGCAGGGCCTCAAGATCAAGCAGATCGCCTGCGGGGATAGCCACTGCCTCGCCGTCACCGTCACCGGCCAAGTGCAAAGGTATAATATACTAGCTCACTGCCCACTTCGTTGCAGCCAAATCTTCCATTGTTCGCAGCTTTTCATTCATGCTCTGAAAGGTCTTACAAAGATTTAGTATGAAGAAGCTCGTAGCTGGACTATTCTTCTTCAGTTTTACACAGAATCTTACACCCCGCTAGAAAACTTTGAATTGGTGTGCACACTTTCTCGCACGACCGTTGTCTTGCACGATAGATTCATAAGCCTAATATTACAAATAAGTTTAAAAATGGGCAAAAGTACAATACAGATAAAGTTTTTATCTGTCAGCTTATTTCATCCATGAATTCGCTGCTCCACCCGCAGCCCGCGCCCTCGCCGCGTGTCCGCGCTGCTCAAGTGCCTCGAATCCACACAGCATCGATCAACACCAATCGTCCCGTGTTTGGGGTTTTCGATTAAGTGGGCCATGGAGCTTAGGCCCTGTTTATTTCCACTTAAGATTATTATAATCTAGCTTATAAATCATAAGTGGAAACAAACAGCCCAGATTATAAGGTAACTTATTATAATCTAATAACCCAGATTATTGTAATCTAATAAGCTCAAAAAAGGAGCTTATTTCAGCTTATAGATCCACCTTATATCTTAATGACCATAAAACTTTAGGAATATTACCCACCTTTGCCATTCATCCAACCCCAACTCGTGCTCTCTCTCCTGGGGCATTGTAGTCTTTAAACATTCGAATACAACAATCCATAACTCGATAATCCAGCTGCACACTGACTGACTTATTTCACCAGCTTATTATAAGCTAGCTTATATAATCCCCACCTATAAGCTAGATTATAATAATCTTAAGTGGAAACAAACAAGCATGTGAATTCTAGCTAAACCGGCCTATGTTTCCGTTGAATCGCTTTGTTCATCCTCTCGTTGCCCTTCTGCTCGTGGAGTCGTCCTCCATAGCTGACAGCTTCTTTAATCTGGTCGCCTCCCATGGCTAGTTCATATATACTCCCTGCTGGCTTTCTAATTTTTTTGGGCACCCATGCTAACTCCACCCCTACCCAACTCCCCAAAAAAATGTAGCTCGTAACTTGTAGGTAAACTATTTCCTCATGTTTCAGTTATTGACTGCTTTGCCCTCCTGCTGGTTAATTTGTTTCAGTTGGGGGCGCAATCAGAATGGCCAACTCGGTCTTGGAAACACCGAGGACTCCTTGCTCCCACAAAAAATTCAAGCTTTTGAGGTATGAAATGTCTTCTAATTCTGCTGTCAATTACAACGACAGGTAAGGATTTTTTTTTTGCCACACATACGTACCATCTGGGGGACAATGTTTTGGTGTCAATGGGTTCCTAGTGGGAATCTTTGCATTCTTCTACTACTAGGAATTAGACTCTACACATGTGATCCACCTGAAGATCCTGTTTAGTTAGTTCGCCTCTAGCTTTTAATTCACTATTCCTTAATTTCGTTTTTTCTAACTGTTTGCTTTTTGGGCTTTTTGCCTTTTCTTTTTTCCCCATATTCCTTTGCATTATCCGTGATGGGTTAATTTGTTTATTTTATTTTTAATTTTTTTAGATTTAATTACACCAAATAAACCACCTCAGCTACAGTGAAAAATAAATCAGCTACAATAAAAAAATATAAGTTATCGCCAAACTGAGTGCCTCCTAATTGGTTGGGGCAATAAATACCCATATTAACATCCATGAGCCCACCAAGTTTTGGACCCACAATGTATAGAGAAACTAGTTTATATTATAGCAACATAACTTTCGACTCCCAAGCTATAGGGCCTATTCTTTTCGGCTTCTAAAAGCTGCTTTTGGGCTTTTCTATAATAACTAACTTTTAAATGGAGTATATTTTTAAGATAGAGTCCACTAGTTAATTGTAGTACATACTGTACCGACTTCATTTATATCGACAAAAACGCACGTGAGTTTCTATTACTATGTAATCTCTCGCACGAACAGCCGAAAAGCCACAAGCTGCAACCAAAAGCCATAAGCTTCAGCCAAAAAGAACAGGCCTATATTCTAGCAAATCATACCAGTTTTGAAATCTACACAAAATATCCTATAACTTCTTAGTTGGCCACATGTCTAGATTAAATCACCTAACCATCCCGTTTTTAACCCAGAAGATAGATCTGTCATCTTCTGGATAGCGGACTAAATATTTTCATATCTATTAATCTACTTGTACACATATAGTAAACTATGATATTTTTAGAAACTACAGAATATTATCTACCACTTTTTAGTGATGACCAAAATTTAATTCTGACATATAAACAGTTTAATTAATAATTTCCCATGACCACATCCAACAGCAACCAGTTCTGGACAACAGTTTTCTAAAATTCATAATTTCTATTCTATCCATCTAAAAATCATATTCTTGGATTATCTGGAATCTTTAAAAAATTACCTACACTTTTACATAGATCAAATACTCCAATTACTCTATTTACTATTTTAATCTACTGTTTGTTACAGTGCTACCAATTATCTACAACTCCCCATACAGCAAGCTTTCAAAAATCATAACTTAATATTTAACCATCCTATCAACATGATTAAATATTCCACTACAACTATCTAATAGATGATATTCTCTAATTATGCCTAAACAGTACCCAAAACCACAGTAGAACATTATAGCAGACAAACCAATCTACTAATTGACCCCCTGACAAACACTTGCTTCTTCCATCTCTAATCCCAACTCTAATTCTCTAATTAAATTAGCAAAACAAAGAGACAACATCGAGATCATTATCCAAGAGAAGAAAGCCCAAAAATCATGATCTCTTTCTAAGTTCTCCTTCCCTTCTTCATCCTGAATTTTCCCCTTCCGTTGCCCTTCTTTTCTCCTTGATTTCTCCCCGTCTTTAGCCGATTGGCGTACTGCAGCTTCGAGCCTCCCACCGACCGCACGGCAATCCGCGCCAGCGCGTGGAAGACGGCGGCAGGCGACGCGGCAGAATTGCGTCGCTTGGCACGTGCGGCAGGAACTCCCGAGTGCTACGCTTAGGCGCGTTGGCGGGAACGAACTCGGCCGCTACGCGCTGACGCAGCTTACGCAATGCACGGTGATGGCGGGCAGGTGGCCGGCGCGTGGCGTCGAGCCAAGCGATGGCAACGCGACAAGAAAACCAATGGCGTGCAGCGTAGGAATCTGCTGCAACGTTCGGCGCCCGGGGAAAAGAAACTAGGGTGGCTAGGTTTTTTTCTCTGTTTCTCCTCTCTGCCATGATCTCTTTTGACACGACATGAGATCTAGTCTAATACCAACTCTCCCATACGGCTCATTCCAAGAAGCCAACTCCCCCTCTAATAATCTCAATCATCCCGTTTTCACGTGTTCCCCTTTTTGCTATATACGCACAGGTCCTCAAGAGGGTATTTTCATGATTTTATATTCTATCTCCCTTAACAGAATTCGACTCTAAATTCTCCAACTCACGACTCTACTTGCAACTCTAATATTTCAACCCATACCCATGACAAAATACTCGGAACAAACATACACTCCGACTCCATGCAGATAGCTTGAAGAGCATAACACACCTCAAGACCACACAATACCTTTGTGCACATACGAATGCAACCCACCTTTCGACTTCTCTATGCCTCAAGCAAAGAATTCCTCATTAACAAGGAAATCCACTTTTAAAATCGCTCCATTTCAAAATAAACCATTCTTAGAAGGGAATAATCTGTGACATAGTGAGATCACTACAATTTGCATCTCTTTGACAAGAGAAGCAAATGGAGCGCTCATTTAACCCACTCTCTTCCAAAAAGAGCTATTATGAAAACGAAGAACTTACTATGAAAGCTCTCAACTTCTAAATAAACAATTGCAAATGAAAACAACATAAACCAAAGGCAAAATCACTTAAATGCTCAAATTAACAATTTCCTCTATTTCTTAAAAGGAAATGACCACAAATACTAAAATAAAACCAACTCACATCACAAATGAATATCAGATATAAACACATAGATCGGTCAAGAGCTAGATGGGTATCTCATTACCCCAACAAAGCACACTCTACTCAATTTTTAAGGAATAAATTTAGCTTTAAACCATGAAATTCCAAATCCTCACATGCCACACTAATTCATTTCTTTTAAATTGGAAACCTCATTTAGAGACGCTCTACTAATCCATAAAATATTCTGGTCAACTCCTCAATGAAAATTTTTTCTACAGCTAATTCCAAGAGAACTTAAATATAGGCCTCACATTGAATCCCATTACCTTAATTCTTTAAGGATAGTCACCTTAAAGATCCTGACACGCATACATTTACCACAACCTAATGAATTCAATCGATGATCATCACAATTCTCAGAGTCAATTTGTTCTCTTACTTCCACACATAATCATGATCAATTATAGTTCTAGAATAAAACACAAAGTCTAATTTCATCTCCTCTTTCCGACTAATTGAGACAAAATTCTTCTGAGACTATACCCATAAGTAATTCAGAATTTTATATTCTTGTAAACCATAAAAGCATATCCCATTGCTCTTAGCAGCTTCAATCTCAATGATTTCTACAATAAAGTTTTAATATAATTGGTAGGAAAATCCTCCAATCTCTTGACTAAAAATTATGGCAATCCAAATATACTCAATCATTATGACATCAATAGCTAAATACAATCTCCACCAACTAAATTTTAGAAGATTCTAACTCAAAAAGAGATATTCACTGAAGGTCAAATCATAGCATATAATAATTCAACAATTCCTTATCATTCAAGTAACTGTCACATCGATTAAATTACTTCACCAATTTTAAATTCTCATTAAACCACACCATCCAACTTTGTCTACCGAATCTAGCAAATTTCTCAATCACAACCTCTACTTAATTAATCAAAATTCTGAACTTTTGATAACTCCAAAGAATCCACAATATATAAACACATATCTTTATTCACAATCCAGTATGGATTCTGTTGGTAGCTACAATATGATCAGTTTGCGCCAAAGATAACCACTACCTCAAATCAATTTCTCTTCAAGGACTATAGTATAAAATAAATCATCCTTCTATGTACTTGAAATAACTTGGCACCCAATGCCTTATAAGATTGTATACTTGATAATTACTTATCAGTTGTTACTGTAAACCCCAAAAGACTTCATAACACGAATTAGTATTTTTCACAAAATGAAAAATAAGAGGCAATGAAAACAAATTTAATAGATTAGAAAATGTTCGCAATTTGCAGCAAGAGAAACCCCAAGAAGATAATTAAATAGCAAGGCACCCCTTTTCTTCAAGATGGAATTTTGTAAACATTTTATAAACCATAGGAATTTCTAACACTTCACTAAAGTTTGTTTCGATGTAAAATAGAATACAACTTCCTCATAAGTCATGAACTCTAAGAGCTCATAAGGACAAAAACTCTAAAAACACTTCATTTAAATGCTTCTACAAAAGATGATCAAATTCCCCTCTTTTCAAAAGAATCAACATGTCCTCAATATGCTTTACCGACAAGTATGATATCATCAATTTACTAAAACTTTTAACAAGGATCATCATAATCCACAATTCCATCATAAAACCCCCCGTACTCACTAAATGGTTTTATACTACTTTATCATCTCATCCTCAAATTAAGAATTTACCCAAACTTCGCAACCTTACTACAATAACCACTTTATTCTAGAAGATATCTAGTGCACAAATCAAAATATTCTACCAAATTCATTTTATCAATCAACTATCATTCAATACTTTCATAAGCACATAAATATGAGACACTTATTAAAATCCATCAACTCGACTCTTTAGTGATTCTCCACACCAAATCCTAGCACCCAATAATTACACTCCAATGAGTTTTATTACCAATTAGCTTTATCGTGAAATCTAATTGCTATCCTACTCTATTTGCAATCGCATGGACATGAACAAACACAGAATCAACTATTCCACTTTACATAATCCTGCTAAAACATCAATACCCATAATCTTGTATCAATCAAAGTCTCTGATGACACTACAAACAAATTTCACCCAATCACTCTGGCTAAAATAACTTATCAAAAACTCCTTCCATGTAAATTATAGATCCTTCTATGTTCAGATTACAAACCCTTTGTATATAATTATAATAATTAATCATGTTAAGGAATGAATCTAGCAATTTAATATGGTCATCAAGTATCCATAGAAGGGACAATTCTAAGAGTAATATATACCAAGACAATAATTCAATATCTTCTTAACTTATCAATCCCAAACAATTAGAGTAATCTATTAAGACACAAATAATGCATTGTATCCAACAAAATTTTGGCAGTTTAAACAATCTTAATAATTATTCATCAAAACTTCATACTTCTTTATAATCAATTAATTCATACTAGAAAAGAGCATACTCTTAGTCACTATCCACCTTGTAACTACTCCAAGGCACCATCAAGTTTGATATATATCTCTTCAAAGGGTGTTGATTGAAATCAAATATATACCATGTCATCTACAACATGCCCCCATACCTTGTCACTTAATTCCTATGATTACGACATCTCACCCAAACATCGAAAAGACACTACAAAAGAGTTTAAATACTCTTATTCATAAAAAGAGGCATTTAACTTCAACTCAAAAGGAAACACATAAGTTTAAACCTTCCTCATGCAATGGGCTTGTAAAAGACATTTTCATTACCCATAACATCAAGTAAATACATAAATCATCTTTCACAATAAAATTGTTAAACTGCCATAAAAGGATGACCTTGCAATTTAATAATTTTCATGAGCAACGAGAATAGCTTGATATATGAAAAAAACAACAATTTCTTCGTGAAAGTAAATAGCGAATGAAAGCACATTACTAACACTGTAAATAACTAATCAATGGAAACCCATGGAAATAATAATAACTCACCCGAAAAATAAAAATGACCAATAGAAACTAATCCCCAATCATTTGTGACTAAAGTTACCCAAGAAAACTCATTATTAATCATGCACCACGCACAATGGCAAAACCTAGTCATGCCTACAGTCACAACCACAATCTCTATCTCTTCATCGCTATCTATCTCAATTAACCAATCATTTAATACAAACGTAGGAAACATCTCATAATATTTATAAATAACTAAATAAGACAACGTAAGCGTAAATGCAATGCATGACCTAATCCTATCCTATTGTGCACTAGTGTGTTAGATTTCTATTTTACATCAAATATCCTAAGTCAATTTTCAGCAATAAGCCATCCTAAGTCATTTTGTTATTATGATTATTATTGTCATTAAACTACCAAATCTATGTCAAATTTTAGTTTTTTACCTAGATTAAATTACCAATTTTTCTATTATAGACCTAAAGTTCGCTCTGATACCAAGTCACCAACTATATGTACTAGTTTATACATTACAAATGTATGAGTTTAGTTACTTGAATAATAACTAGTGATACACAGATCCAAAATTACAAAGATTCCCGCGCGTGGAACGTTTGCACTAAAAAAACTGAGTAGGTGCTACACATTTTTTTTTCATAAAAATCTAGTTTTAAAAATAAAGATAAAAAAGGAAAACTCATATCTTTGCTTACCGGCTAACCTTGTAATCAGTATTTCTCATTACAATTCTATAGGCACTGTAAAATTTTGTTTATGTAACAATATAAATTCACATCCTGTTCCTCCCACACCAATAGTGCATTGCCACTGACAGTACTACTGAATGGGTTCAGGGTGTCTCTGTAAAAATGATTGCTGCTGGTGCTGAGCATACCGCCGCTGTAACAGAAGATGGTGATCTCTACGGATGGGGCTGGGGACGATATGGCAACTTAGGTCTCGGTGATCGCAACGACCGCTTAGTTCCAGAAAAAGTTTCTTCTGTGGAGGTGAGTAATCTTAGTTTTGTGTGTCTTTCCAGCTTTGTTCTTATCATCTCATTCCTTGATTTTTTGTAGGGAGAAAAGATGGTGCTTGTTGCATGTGGATGGCGCCATACCATCACTGTGTCCTCCTCTGGTAGCCTGTACACGTACGGCTGGAGCAAGTATGGCCAACTAGGGCATGGTGATTTTGAAGATCACCTAGTTCCACATAAGTTGGAAGCCCTGAAAGATAGCTCCATATCTCAGGTATTACTACTGGTGCGTAATAGCCTTGTATTATGTTAGTAATATACAATGATACAATCTACTCAATGGAACTTTGAAGTCCAAAGAATACAGGTAATTGTAGGAGGAAGATTTTTTTTTTTTTTTGAAAAGGTCAGGAGGACTACCTTCTATTGCTTCAAAGAGAGGAGGGAAACACAAACCGAGTTAGATTGAGGGACAGGGGGCGGGGAGAAAGGCCAGGGGCTGGCCCGAGAGAGAGGAAGAAAACAGAAAACGTAAGACGATAAAAACATTACGGAGTCACAGAGAGTAGAGGGAGATCCGGTAGCAACTTCGCCCCTCCTAGGGCCCAGGCAGTCGCCTCCTCCTTGATGGTGGCGATTAAGGATAAAGGTGCAGTTGCCGTGGAACGAGAAATGCGAGCGCTCCGTTCCTTTAAGAGACTAGCATCACAACCGTGACCAGTTTCATCAATGCAGAGAGGAAGGGGGTAGATTTGGGGTCACCGCTCAATTGAAGCTGGGGTGTGGATGGGGGGCGAGCCGTCGTGGTGCGGACCGGGGTGTGGGACGGAGGTGGCCGCCGGCGGGCCGGGTTTGGGAGGGTCCTCCACATGTCGCGAGAGCTGGGAGAGCAGGAGGAAGACTTATAGAACATATGTGCTTTGGTGGTGCAGATTTCAGGTGGGTGGAGGCATACAATGGCACTTGCAGCAGATGGAAAACTTTACGGATGGGGGTGGAATAAGGTGACACCTCGCTACTCGCCTTTACCTTTGTTATCTCTGCCCCTTGTTTGGTGCACTGATTCAACCATGCCACCGATCTAGCTTCTGTCACATAATTTTATTGAACATAGGAGATATAGTACTCTCTGCATCTGTAAAAATTCTCACCACTGTACCGTCGAGCTTCTGTTAGTTTTTCCATTTGCTGTTGTTCTTTTTTATTCTACATTTTTCCTGTGCTTCCAGTGCACCTTACTACCACTACCATTCGCGGTACTTGCCTCCAGAGTCAGAGTGCCCTACCCACAACTTCAGCATGCCACCAAACACCACCACCAACACCTCGATCTTGTGGGCTTTGAAGTGTGTGTGTTATTTGCCAGTATTTAGGGTAAGAAAATGAAGTAGGAGTCTTATGTCATTACTCTGACTAGTTGAGTTTTGAGCAAGTTGTAATACATGAGAATCAGTAGCACTTCTGTTCTAGAGTACATGCTTAAACCATTGTGCACCAATTACCTCCTTTGTGGTTATATCTTATAATCACTTCTGCTAATCCTGCCTCGTGTTTTGAATATGTAGTTTGGACAAGTTGGCGTTGCCGACAATGTAGATCACTGTTCCCCCGTACAGGTCAATTTTCCGGATGAACAGGTGAGTGATAGTATGCCTTACAGGAGTACTGTTGCTCAAACTTTTGCCCAGATAAAAAATTTATTGCATGAAGTAGTTTCTGACCACAGTGTTTGTGATTGAAGCTGTTTCATTGTTTCATGTGAAGAAGGATTCAGTCAACTGACCCTATGAGTTTCCCATCTTCAGTCTCTCATTTATTTACGGGCACAATTGCAGAAAGTTGCCCAAGTTGCATGTGGATGGCGGCATACTCTTGCTCTTACAGAAAATAGGAATGTTTTCTCATGGGGAAGGGGTACCAGCGGACAGCTTGGTCATGGTGAAATAGTCGACAGGTAATTCACCCAAGGTATTTAAACATTTCTGAAGGGCCAGCTAGCTTTCCTACTATATAATAACTGAATTGAGAAAATATCACGGCTCATGAAGGAACACACCCAAGATGATTGATGCCTTAAGCTCGGATGGATCTGCTTGCAAGCAGCTGGAGTCATCCAAAGCAGTTCCAATGGCAGGTTTGCATTTACATGATTACATTTCTTAGACAGACAGACAGCTTACAAGCATATCTTTGATGTTTTCAGCCAAAGTTTGGGTCTCGCCATCGGTGCGATACGCCATCGTCCCTGATGAGAATGTGAGCTCATGTCTTCTTTTAAAAGAATATGCTCTCATTGAACCATTGCAATCAAGAACGTGTTGATCATTTGGTAGGATTGTCACTGATGGATCACTCCACATTTCCTGTTTCTAGGTTCCTAAATCAGGCGAAAGTGTTCCCCGTGGCAATGGAAGTGACACACATGTGCCGCAGACCGATGCAAAGAGAATGCGCGTCTGAGCATATAGTATACAAAAACCTTGGGCAACCTTTCTCCTTCACCATATAGTATATGTTGCTCAGACCTTAGTGCATTGCTGCCTGAAGTAACTACTACCAATGAGGCCATATATGAACTCTAGTGCCCTGCTTTGAGCTTATATGATGCTTGCCTGCAACTACTAGCAGTAGTACAATGGAGAAAATAATCAGTATAGTCTTAGCTTAACTCTTGCAGGGTATTGCAAGCTAAGAATCAATTAAGATGCATTGGTTTTGTTGTCCTGTTGAAAGCTAGGACGTCATATATGGATGCTTCATGTTTGTGTGACTGTGATGTTTTAGCTTAATTTATATAACGTTTTATCAGTTGCTGGAAAGATCACGATGCTGCGACATTTACAGTGAAATTTCTGTTGATGAACTTAAATTGTTTGGTTTTGAATTTTGTTTTCTGAAATTGTAGTCAGAAACGGAAGTAGCAAACCTGTAGAGCTCTAACATACACAAAGATATTATCATAATGGGACTTGGCCTGTTGGCCAAAGATATGAAGAGATTTATGTTAATACTCGATACAAAGTCTGGCAATACAAACAAACAGAAGTCCATGTATCATCTAATCATCTTTTTTTTTGAACCAATCATCTGATCACCTGGAGTTCACCTTTCTCGAAAATGCCTTCTACCAAACAACTTCTCCAGAAAATACACGATGAACTCGCTAACAGAAAGCAAACATCAGGAAGTCAAAACTCAAAACACCCGTTCGGAATGTAGGATTCCCATAGGAATTTCGTAGGAAACCCCAAATTCTGTGAAAGTGGTTGCTTCCTTTCCCGTAAAATTCCGGCATTCGAAACGGGCCTTTACACTCTTATGCAGCTACTGCAGGTTGCAGCTTATGAACCATAGGAGGAAAGGACAATCTTCAAAACAAAAACATAGAGAAAATTTAAAAAGGTGTCGTTGTAATTAAAGCACATGTATATGAATGATCCCTTGATCATCTGGACTTGTCTTTCTTGGAGAAGATGCCTTCAACCAATGAGATCCCCTTCTTCTTCTGCTTCTTGTACTGCATCTTCTTGGCCTTCTTGTTGTTCTTCGCATTCCTCTCCCTCCTTCCGCCCGAGTCATCCTCAATCATCTTGATGGTCAGTGCCTCTGACAGGCTGGGCAGATACTCCAGGCTCGCCATCCACTCCTCGGCCCGGCTCTCGTCCCACCGGTCGCTGCAAACCCGGCCATCGTCTTCTTCTTCTTCTTCGATCGCCGTGGCGACGACGGCTTGCTCCTTCCCTTTCTTGAGGTCGGAGAAGATGGCCATGCCATTACTGAACTGCACGCTGATGCTGGACACGGCCATCTCCATCTGTGACTGCCTCTGCTTGAGCTGCACCAGCTCAGTATTGGCCTCTGCCAGGTCAGCCTCCAGCTTCTTCAGGTAGTCCAGCATTATGGATGATGAGGAAGAAGCTGGATGCACGCTGAACTTGGAGCTGGATTCACTGCTTGCACGGGAGCCGCTGCCGCCGGCGACGCACCGCTCGCCGAAGACCTCGACGGCCTCCCTGACCGACTGGAACGGCCGGGAGGTGTCGATCTCGGCGCGGCCCGCGGCGGCGGCGATCTCCATGGAAGAGGTTGCTGGCTATGCTGGTGCGCAGGAGATGATGGACTGATGGGGATGCAACAATGCGAGGGGTGAGGTAGACATATGTGCGCTCTTGTTTTTGTCTTTGCTTCTACTTCAAACACCAACCGGAGTAGCAGAAGAAAATACAGGCCTTGTGTCAAGGTCAAGTAAAACCGGTAGAGGGGAAAGAAGGGGACTTGTCACCGAAGGCAGGAAAGGCTTTGTAAGTGGAGGCTGGGCGAATGTAGGAGCAGACAGATGCACAGTTGACAAGGCACAGCAAAAGTGCAAAACCATACGTACTCACGTATGAATAAGAATTTTTTTGTACGGATAATCCATTTTTTATTTGAAAATACATAAATATACCTGCGAGAAATTTTTTTACAAAAATAGGCTCCAGTCGCCCACCCATCGGGCGACTTTCGCCTTTCGCCCAACCGGGAGATGACAAAAATTCTGTCGCTATACGTTCAAGCGACTGCAAGAAGTCGCTTTCCTATTGGGCGACTTTCATGCAGTCGCCCAATGGATGGGCGACTAAAAGTTCAGTCGGCCAATGGAGGGGCGACTTTACTTAGTCCCCGTGATTTTTTAGAGTTTTGTCAATTTTGTAGTTTTGAACTGAAAAAATGTGTATTAGTTGTAATAAAAGTTTATGTTTATTGTATGTTGTAGGTGCATTAAAAATTTTGGGAAATTTTTTTAAGAATAATTGACTGTAGAACGTTTGATATATACATTGGTAAGTGATATTTTCACGTTTGATCCACGGCGCCGAGCTGGCGCCGTGACCAGTGGCATGTGGCATGTGTGGAACTCTGTACTTCTAATGTTCAGAACTCCACCACTAGTCCTAACATGCCTTAGGGAATATAACTTGCTGGGTCTATTACATTTTGTCTACTGGGTGTAGCGTGGTTGTTTCCCCTTTTTCTCGCGCCCTGAAGATGGCTCCGCTGCATCCTTCTTCCTGTCACTCTTGGTCTTGAGAGCTGCCTCACGAGCTTGAAGCTCTTCCTTCTGACGCTTGATGGCTGCTTCACGCAGACTTAACTGCTCCCGCCTCCTTTGCAGCTCATCCTCCTTACTCTTCAGACGGATTTGGTCCACCCTCACGCGGCGCTCTTGCTCAAGCCGCATCTGTCGTTCCACCTCGCGAGCCTGAGTCATCTTGACAAAGTGTTGTCATTTGTTTTCCACCTCCATTGGCCGGTTCCGTGGCCATCTTTGGCGCACCGATCCACCCATTCGATGAACTTGCAAGGCTATGTGTGGCGTGGTAGATGTCATGGATCAAGTTGAAAAACGATAACGAGAAACAAATGATTTAGTTGTCGTCGTTACCATGAAGTCGTCATCCAGGTCTGGACACTTGAAGAACCTACAGCCGTAGTTGGCTCGTTGTACTCGATCCGTCCAGACGCACAACATCGTCCTAAAGCCACAATGGCACTTCGGGCGCTCATACCACTCCGGCACTCCAAATGGGTCGGACCTCCAGGAAGACATTGTTGTGTAGTAGTATTGTGATGGTTTGAGGAGGAGATGTGGTATGGAAGACATAGGAGGCCTTTATGTAGGCAGGTTATCTGGTGCAGTGGGCATAGTCCATGGAGAGGACGACATGGGAATCTTTTTGCTTTTTCAGGATTCCAATGTAGCAATAAATGTCCCTATGAAGGCTTTTCAGAGCTTGTAGTCTTATAATAAATTCAGAGCTTGAACCATTGAATGTATTTGGTACAATGTAGCCTTTTCAGTCGTTTGCAGGAAACAGTACGTTCCACGAAATAAGTGCTACAACATTGCCTTCTCAGAGGCCAGTAATCATAATTTCTGAAACAACAAGCTACGGTCATTGCAAACGTGTCGGCATATCAACTACTTTTATCATGGACGTCAAAAAATTTCGGCAGAGTTTCCCCTGTTTTTGGAGCCACTCTAAACACAAATATCACATGAATATAACATATACACATATATACAACAAGTAGCTCATTACAAACCCATCTCAATCCATATACACAGCATATATCACATGAAGCACGACTTGTAAGCCCAACCATAGTCCATAAGCATAGTAATAGTCCATACATCCATATGAACAAAGTTCAAATAGTCCATACATCCATACGAACAAGTTTTACAAATGGTACATGAAATTTAGCATGCATTGCAACTACTGATCAGGACATGCATTGCAACGTCTAGCTGTGTGCCCCTCCTGACCGCATCGCCCACAACGTGCACCAGATGTTCCAGCTTGTGATTCGTCCATGTCATTTCTAATACGTCGGCTCTGTCGCCGACCCTTCTCACCCTTCATCATGTTAATATCCGGAACCCAGGTCCTCGCTGAAATATCCAAAGTGGCAAAGTTTCTCACCACCCTGAACCCCCGGAGCTCCCCATACCAAGCTTACAGTATTCTCTCCTTGAAAAAAATACTCGGACATGAAGTTGGAAGGATCCATGCGCACGGTCCCGCATGCAGCGAGGACATGAGAGCATGGCTTGTGTAACAACTTAAGCTTGTTGCATATGCATCTAGGTTCATTTGCATGATCTCCAAGGCATACCTCGTGAGTAATAAGTGAACGAGATGTCCCAAATCCGGCTCTGTCACGAAGTATCACCTCGAAACGATGCTCCCTGTTGCCCATGACATGCACTGTGTGCAATTGACCCTTCTGTGCATTCGTCTCCATGTACGCAGTAATTTTTGACGAATACAGGGCTCTGGGATTGGCCGCATGAAGTGCGGCACTCGCGTGCCTCTCCCTGAAGTAGCGGATTGTGCTGTGAAGAACACCTTCTACGATGGTGACAAGGGGCTGAGAACGGAGACCCCTGAGAACCCAATTGTAGACCTCGGTAAGGTTAGTTGTCATTATTCCGTACCTTGCGCCATCCGTGTCGTGCAATAGCGACCACTTCTCCGATGGTTCCCCCTCGATCCACTACGAAAAGCACTTGATGTTTCGTGAGCTCCTCCTTCATGGACCACTTGGGTTAGGCTCATCGATTGCTGGCAAGCATTGCGGTTGTGCCGCCCCAGGAGTGACCGGCCCCTTGCTCCTCTCTTCGACGTTCTTCTGGTGTGCTCATCCAACAACCCCATAAAGCATCAAATTTCCTCTCTTTGGTTCTCGCCTAGCCACCTCTTGAATAGCTTCATCAAAGATTGTTTGGGAATTGCTTGAAAAAGTTTGCCCCTAAGTGACGCATCGCACCACCGGTTCCTCATGTCCGCCAAGGAAAGCTCTCCTCGTGGTCTTCTTGAAGTTTTCGTATCGCCTTTATAATACCGGCGTGGCGATCATGGATTACGCACACACCAGGACGGGTGCCTACAACTCCAGCCCTCACATGTCTGAGAAACCACAGCCAGCTCTCATAATTCTCACTCTCCACAAATGCAATGGCGGCGGCAATATTTGATTATTACCGCAACGCCTATGGCGTCGAGAGCGCCCTTTGTATTTGCCTGTCAAGAAGGTCCCATCTACTGAGATCACTGGCAGCATGTGCCTGAATGCTTCAATGCTAGCACCAAAAGCAAACAATGCTCTCTGCAACACTGCAAATCCCGGTGGACTTATGGACGGCTTGTCATGCACGGTGATGTACGTACCCGGGTTCTTTTGCTGCAACACCTTAAGCATACGAGGAAGGTTGTCGTACGCCGCCTCGAAAGTGCCAAAACGTTTTTCCAACGTCTTTTGCTTTGCACGCCACGCCTTCGCGTAGCTAATCTTATACTTGAATTTATTCTCGATAGCTACCACAATATGCGTGGCCGCAATATCTTTCTTCACCACTATCTCCCCATACATCAAATTGGCTATAAATCCGGACGTTAGGTTACGATGCCTCGCCAAGACAGTGTTTAGAATGCAGGAGTGCGGCTCCACCTTGCACACAATCCAGTGAGTCTCATACTTGGGTCTACGTGCGTGCACCCTCCAAGGACAATCAGCCTACTCGCACTTCACAGTGTACTGCTCCTTGCTTGATTTGACGACGCGAAATGTCCGCTGCATTGAAAGGGCCCAAAGCTTGATGGCATCCTGTAGCACTTCCTTGTCAGCAAACATAGCATGCAACCGAACCTCTGTCACATGATACTCCTATGGTGATTCATGCTCATCATGTGCGGAAACACCCTCCGCATTAAACCGGTTCCATTCCTGGGGGATAGGAACCTCTTCATCATCGGAACTGTCCTCCTCCTCGTCGTCTACAGCTTGCTCTTCATCCCATGCCATCTGGTCATCGGATTCCATCTGCTGCACGATATACTCATTATGCTCTCCTTCATCAGCTTGCCTAGTTCTCTCTCTATAGCTTGACGGCTGTAACTCTCCTCCATGTACCGCATTGCCTTCATCACGAGCAACTTTATCAGCTCCGCCAACGTGCGGCCTGCCCGAGCTGCTAGCACCTCCCGAAGCATAGGCGGACGCACGAGCTTCTGCAGCTGCTTGTAGTGAGCACGGTTGCACAAGCAGGACACACTCGTATCCACGTCGCCGGCACCCTTGCACAAAGCCCTTCCACGAAGCAGAGCGCACCAATGTCTTCAACTCCCATCTGATGTCCGTGGGAGACCGGCTCCAAAGCCCTTGCACAACGACGCTGCACACCTCGGGGTTCAATGAAAAACTCTGGGTCAGCCAGTGCTGCACATCTGTCATTCGAGCATTCTCATCATCCGGAAGTACGAGAGTGACTTGCGGAAAATCGCTCAAATCCACACCATTCGGACCTTCACGAATAATTCCAGCACCATAATACACTCTCGATGTAGTGGCCATTGATGATGTAGGCCTGCATGTATTATTGAAATTTACGACATGTCAAATAACATCGTATAATACTAAACTAAACTTTCTATACTAAAAAAGGGTACTAAAATTTCTATACTACAAATTGTTCCATACTACAAAATGTATACTACAACTTTTTGACACTAATATTTTCATACTAAAATTGTACTACATTTTCTACATGTACAATTTTGACTAACACTACCATTTCATCTAAATAATAGAACAAATACAACATAATCAAAAAAATACCTGGATCCAAATGGATAGAATAGCTTCTGCTCCTCCTTCCTCCCTCACCTCCTTCTCCAACCCTGTCCTTCTCTCCTTCTCTTCTCCCCTCCTTTTCTTCCCCCTCCTTCCTCTCTTCTCCCCTCCTTTTCTTCCCCTTCCTCCTCTCCTCTTCTTCCCTCGCACAGTGAGTGCCCCTTCCTCCTCTCCTCTCGTTTCTTCTCTGTGCACAGAATGAAGGCAAAAAGTGATATGTGGTAGTGGGCGGCCAACTGTGGTGTAATAAATTACCCCTAGAGTCGCCCTACCGTTGGGCGACTGCAATTCCAGTCGCCCAACCGTACAGCGACTGGAATAAGTCGCCCAACGCTTAGGCGATACCATTGATTCGCTCAACGGTTCACATATTTCCTAAATGTCGCCTCCCGGTTGGGCGAAAGGCGAAAGTCGCCTAATGGATGGGCGACTGGAGCCTATTTTTGTAAAAAAATTTCCCGCGGGTATATTTATGTATTTTCGAATAAAAAATGGATTATCCGTACAAAAAATTCTATGAATAAGCCAACTGCCATACACAACGCGAGTCAGAGATGGTACTTTGTGCAGCACACAATCGTAGTGTTTCGTTCAGAAGGCAAGGGAAATAATCATTTGCAAGATTATTTCACAGTGTACACAACTACACAAGGTTGCAGAACAGACCAAAGAATTGGACTTGCACCAGATCAGCTTGCAAAAAAGAAAAGAAAAAAAAGGAAAGAAAAGAAATAAAGAAGAAGAAGTGCGAGGCAATTTAACAGATGTGCAATGCATTAACAGTCACAAAATGTACTTGACAGCATGACTGAATAGCTCTGGATAAACAGGATTTTGCAACTTAAGCGCAACAAGAAAAGTTGCAAATATCAGCTCATGTCTGGATATTGAAAAGGTGGATTCTTTTTTGCTGCGGCTGATAGCTTACAGTTGTGGTTGATGGCTTTTCGCTCTAGTATGAGCGCTTGTGTGAATGAACTAAATATCGATAAGCCGATATGCTACTTTGAAAAAGCTGTCCCGATAAACTGCTTCGAAAAGACAACGGAGAAACCGTCTTATTTGTTTATTTAAGGAAACAATAAGCTATAAGTTGAAAAGAAGGAGCCCAAAGTAATTGCAACAAGTAGCAACAACTGTGCCCAGTTCTTTTCAGCTTATGGTTTATAACTTAAGACTTCCTTAACAAACAAATGTGATGGTTTATCCACCACTGTGTCGAAGCGACTTATCGGAATAGCATTTTTGAAGCGGCTTATCGGGACAACCTTTTCAAAGTGGTTTATTGGGAAAGTCTTTTCAAAGTAGCTTATCGGTATTCAGTTTGTTCACACAAGCGTTCGTGTTAGCGCCAAAAGCCATCAGCCGCAGCCAAAAATAAGGCACCCGTTTACTGACCAATAATCCATTATGAACTTAGAGGAACGAGAATATAGAAAACAATCCTTCTCATGAGAAAAGGATGGGAAATATAACCATTCCTAGTGGAATTATCATGTATTCTATATATTATAGATGGGTGGATTCCCATCTCTCTTGTTTCGTCATGTCATCGGAAAATCGAAGTTGTCTGATCTAGTGTGGGAGTGACACTAACCGTTCAATATTGAGATGAGGAGGCCCTAGATGACTCCTCTTCCCCCTCTCTTTCTCGGCGCCTGCTGCCAACCCTCCTCCCTAGACCTAGCAGTTGGGGTGGGATTTTCTGGGCTAGCTTGAGGCCCGGTCGACATGGCATGGCGGGCTAGGCTGGCATGGCACAAATGGTGGGCCATGCTAGGCCTAGAAAGAAGGCCCGTCAAGTGGCACAACATGGCCTGTTGGGCCATGCTCGGGCCGGCCCAGCACAAAAGTGGCACAGTGGGCCAGGAGCACGAAGGCACGGTGGCAGCACGACAGATTATACCTCCACTGCCGATGCTCATGACCACACGCACTTGCCTCCCCACATGCTACACCACCGATGCTGAGCATGCCAACTGCGGTAGCGATGGTGTGCCAACCTTGCCACGGCACACACGCTGTCTTCGCCACCACACGTGTCTATCCTTGTTATGCACAGATCTGGAGGTCGATGTTTCCACCCACACCTCCACCTCCAAGCTCACCTCCCACGCCTCCACCTCCACGGTCACAGTGGGGAGAGGGACAAGCTGGGCGGTGAAGCAGTAGCATGATGGGAGAGGTGTCGGTCAATGATGGATAGGAAGAGGGAGAAGTTGGGTGGTGTGGTGGTGGCACGACAGGAGAGGCGGCGGACGGCGGTGGAGAGGGAGTAGGAGTGGCATTGGCGATGGAGTCACCAAGGGAGATGGAGATTTCCCCCTTTATTGTGTGTGACCAATGCCATCAATGAGAGAGCTATGCCAGAAAACACAAGGATGCTGTAGACGAAATTAATAGAGACAAGACAAAAGAAGCTTGTATCTAATTGGAAGGACTAGCACAACACAGAGAAGTTGGTCATGACAAGTACACATGTGATGTCACCACCGTCAACGAGGAGCTCGAATTACGTGGCATTCGCAGTCGTCAGGGGATACATCTTAGTGTCATTCACGAGTGCCCAACACACAACCATGTAGTTGGGCTGTTGGAGTGCTCACTCGTGTGTCACTGACAGCGAGGCCAAATAGGTCATTTTACAACATGGGTGGTGAGACACGGGTGGTGCTATTGGAGTAGACAACCACCCCAAAGGAGTTAGTGGCATCGCTTGGGGTCCTAGAGGAGGGTGGGGTCCCAGTAGAAGAAGGCGGCGGCGCCGGAGTGGAGGGTGCAGAAGAAGTGGTGACTAGCAAAAAGGTTGACGGATGTGAAGTAGGGCAGTGGGACGATGATGGAGGGGGCGATGTGTTGAGTGAGAGGATGGCACAGACGAGGGTGGAGTTGGTGATGTTGTAGATGGTGGAGGCCTTGCCCTTCGTCTTGTCTTCTCCCCTCCACCCAGCCTCGCCTAGGCCAATGCCACGTGAATCCACCGCTGCCAACACCGGGTCTTGGCGTTGACTGTCTAGATCTGGACCCCAAGTGACGCCACAACTCTGCTCCACTAGATCCTCATCAGTGGTCAACACCTGCTCCTCATCCACGGTACCATCCACGGCGATGGGCCAACGGTGGTGGCATCCAACAAGGCCAAGCCTTGGCCGACACACCATGGCAGCAACCCATCGTGCCCTAGGCCATGCCTGGGCCTCATAAGAGGTGAGTCGTGCCATCACAGCATGACACGAGGGAGTGGCTGTGCTGGACTAGCATAGCCTGACGTGGCCCAAAGCCTACTAGGCCCGTGCCATGCTGGCACGACTTGACCCAACTCCCAGGTCTACTACTCCCCCAAGGCTAGGCCATGACGACTACACAAGATGATAGCGATGACAATGTCATCGTGGCCAAGTAGCACTGAGCCAAGCAATGTTGTGGTGATGGGATCATGGCTCAAATGAGGTACAACGATACTCGATCTGACCTAATCGAGGAAGATGATGAGGACGTCAACATCGAGTGCACTATGATGGTGACACTGGGAAGGGATGAGAGGTGGCTTCAGGAGGTTGGATCCAGGTAAGGCAGGTTGCACGGTAGCCAGATCCAAAAGAAACAAGGGAGGCGGCGCTACAGGTGGGCGATGATGTAGGTGAGGTTGATAGAGGCCTAGTACTAGCAAGGAGGAGATTGATAGCTGGATCTAGGCGAGGCAATGTGGGAGGTTGCGATGGATGACCGAACAACAACGATGCATGGCCGAGCTAGCACATGGGCGCAGCGGTGATGCCAAGACGAGTGACGTTGAGCTAACTCATGGGTAGCGGTACAGTGGGATGAATGAGGAGGGAGGTAAAACCATGAAAGGGTGGGCGCCACGGATAAGAAAGAATGGGAAGAGAAAAGAGTAGGGGAAGAAAAAAATAGAGGAAGGTAAAGGGAAGAGAAGGTAAAAAGAAAAGAAAGGGAAAAAGAAGCAAATGAAAGAGAAAAATATATGGAGGAAAGAAAATAAGATAGGAAAAATAGGTAAAAGTGAGTTTCAAATTCTCCTAACCATTTGATGTATGTCGACCTCTGGGCAGCTTCTTATCCATGGCGAAGAGTGAGAAGATAAAGTAAAGAGATTGGGGGGATTTCTTACTGAAGGTTTTAGAGCAGCAATGGTAGTAAACTTGGCATTCACATACCACAGGAGGAAGACCAACGTCCAAGAAAACGAAGATCAATAGCGGCGTCAAGGTGCTCCATGCGCATGTGCATGTGCGCACAATAGAGAGAGCAGGAGAAGGAGGAGGCTTTGCAGTTGGTGAATTCAGACCTAGCCAAATGGGCTGGGCCAACCGCGCTAGCCCAAAGCGCGGCCCTAAGGCTAAACAGGCTGTGTCAGCCCAACCCAACGCGATGCGTCATGCTTGGGTCACAATCCTGGCACAACGGACCATCCTTCCATGACACGCACAGTACCGGGCTGAGTGTGACATGGTCCAGGCATGACATGGCCAGGCATGGGTGGTTGGGTGCTGGTACACTGGCCATTGCGCTGGGCGTATGACGGCGACGAAGGTGAAGGAGGTAGGGGACAGGGAATGGGCTGGCTCGACCGCTCGATAGAACCCACGATGGTGGCTGAGAGGGTGGCAGGCGAGTAGCAAAGCAGCTGATAGGCAAGGGGCAGGCAGGCAGCAATAGTGGAGGTGGGGGTAGGGCGAGCAGAGCAGGCAGGCGGAGTGGCAGAGGCTACGGACGGTGTCATGGTGTAGAGGCAAAGAATGGAGGAGGTAGAGCAGCCGACAGAGCCGTGGAGGCATGCCCATGTCACGACAACAAGGTAGATAGGTAGCGGGGCGGGTGGGGGTAGGGGAAGAGTAGATGAGGGTAGGCAAGGCACGAGGATAGGCGGGCAATGCTACAACTAGTAGGCACATTAATATATCAACAATCTCCCTTTGCAACCTTTTTGTGATGCGCATGACACATTAATGGATGTGCCAAAGCTGTGCCCTACGAGCGCATGACACGGCATGGCACCACCCGTTTGTGACACTAGGGCAATGGATGTTCTGACTCCCTTATTAGGTACACACACTGAGTCCTTGATGCATTAGTGATGCACATGTCACATTATCAATCTTATAGTTAAATGTGGTTTGAAAATGTTGGATCTGCATATTTTAGCTTTCTGTGATGCAATCTCATTCATAAATAATTCGAACCAATGAATAGCAACATTTAAAACCTTGTGTGTTGCGATGAGTATGCATCCAAGAAAGTTTACCTTGGAAATGCCAGTAAGATAGAACTCTACTTACTTGATACTTAAGAACCTTTCACCTTATAAGGACACATTTCTGTTTGTACTCGAACGCACTACCGCAACCACGATGGCAGTCCACGACTGACTTAGCAATGTTGTTATGTTGCTAAAAAGTTGTTATCTTTTTTCAAAATTTTTATGATTCCACTATTGCTTTATCTGGAGTGTATTATCCAACATCCTCCTTAATTGTGCATCATATTCTTGAAATTGCTATTCACTTGCAGGCTCATGAAAATGAACTAGTGTTACGAGAGGTTGAATCTTGTATGTGCTATGAAAACTAAGTATTTAAAATATTGGAAATATATTCTAGTTTTATATGCTCTTGCATTTATTTTAGATCCCAGAGCTAAACTTCGAGGATTTAGTGATGTTCTCATAGTTCTAGGTGATGCAACACGGATTGATTATTCGACATTTTTTCAGATGTTCATACTAAATTATCTGATATGTATGCAAAGTATGATCTAAAGTTTCAGAGAGTTCGCTCACAACGACCTTCACCACCAACCTCTGTGGTAAGAAGAAAACCTCATGGGGCAAGATCTGGGGTATTAGAGCATCTCCAAGAGATGCTCTTTCTCACCCCCTATCTTAAAATATTGAGTATGAAAGCTAAAAACAAGCTCCAACAGATACTCTAAAACACACCCAATAATTTTGGTACTCTAAAATTGAGGTGGATCATCATCAAATATAGAGTGCCTAGATAGTAATTTTAGGGATCCAAGTTTAGAGGAGCTGCTGAAGGAGGGGAAAGATTTAGAGGACAATTTTTTTAGGAAGACTCCCAATATGAGATTTTAGAGGACAAAATATTGAGTCTCTCTTGGAGATGCTCTAAGTTCTACCTCTAGAGGTGGAGCCCCAAATTCTTCTACGACGTCAAGCACTCAAGGAGGACAAAACCACCATATCACTAGGGAGCTATCTACCTATCTGCACAACAATACACTGTCGTGCTAGGAGGATATCAACATTTTAAAATGGTGGCACAAACATAAGATGACATATCCAATGCTATCTATACTAGCAGGGGATGTGTTAACTATTCCTGTCTCCACAATTTTGTCTGAGTCTGCTTTCAATCTTTCTAAAAGAATACTGGAAGAGGGAAGAACAAGTATCACAAGTGAAATGGTGGAAATACTTCTCACTATCAAAAGACTGGGAACAAGTAGATTCATAAAATCAACACACTGTTGAAAATACATAGTTGGCGAAGTCGTTCGATAATCTTTATCTAGACAATGGCAAGGTTTTCTGGAGTTGAGTTTTTAATTAGCAAAGTTTTTAACAAGGCAACCATGTAAATATTAATAAAACTCTTTATTACATCTTAAATTTATCTATCTCTAAATCTATTTTTTGTCACTTTATTATTTATCTCAATTTATTTCTATTTTCTTATTTCTTAATCACTTTTTTCCCGGTTTCCCTTTCACCTTCTGGCTTCTGTCGTGCACTCAACGCTCATGCTGTGAGCCCGTGCCCCCTTAGACCTTGCACTTGTGGCCCACCCCTTCATGTGCTATAGGCGACAGTGACAATGCGCCAATTAGGGGTGGAAACGGATCGGATACGGTCGAATAGTCTCAAATACGAATACGAATCCATATTTTTAAAACGAATACGAATACGAATTCGAATATTTCAAATACGGATACGAATATTCTTGAATACGAATATGGATATTTTCGAATACGGATTTTCTCGGATACGAATATCGGATAAAATGGATTCCTAACGGTTTTGCCGATTTTTCATCGATTTTTGACCGGTTACCAGTTTTAAACCGCCTAAATTCAAGTTTTGAATCACAAAATTTGTACGGATTTTTCATGGGTTCTAAAAACGGATCGAATACGAATCGAATAATCTCGAATACGGATACGGATACGAATATTCTCGAATACGAATGTGAATACGAATACTCTCAAATACGGATACGAATATTCTCGAATACGAATACGAATATTTTCGAATACGGATTTTGCTTACCAAATTCGGATTTCTCTCGGATACGAATATCGGATAAAACGAATTATCCGTTACCGTTTTCCACCCCTAGCGCCAATGCCGCAGTGGCAGCTGCCAACATGCCACTATAGCCAATGCTTGGTCGCCTGTCGCAGCTATTGCCTCCCATTTGGCACCCCTTCTCCCTCGCTCTGGTCGTCCACTCATCCCTGCTGACCATCCCCCTCTGTCCCTCCCCTCCCATGTCCCGACCATCCCCGCTATCCCCAATGGCCACCTCCTCCTCTCCTTCTCTCCTCCCTCCTTGACCCTTGTCGCCTTCTTTCCATCCCCACCAGGTCTACCGCCTCCTCCCTTGCTGGCTCCTCGCCACCTCCGGTCTCCCCTCTCTAGCTCTCTCCTTTCCCATTGCCTCCTCCCTCTTGCACTCCATTGCTCGGCTCACTCAGTCGCTCTCACTCTCATCTAGGGGTGGAAACGAGCCGAGCCGACTCGAGCCAGGCTTGCCCAATCTTGGCTAGAGCTATGGCTTAGCTTGGCTCGTTAAGGCACTGAGCCAAGAAGCAGGCTCAGCTTGTCTCGGTGCGTGGCTCGAGCCAGCTCGTGAGGGCTCGTGAGCTGAGCTGGCGCCAACTAGACTCCAGTTGGGCTGGAATCCTAGAATCTCACCAAGAGAAAGCAAGAGCAACAAGATACATCTATAATATGAAAACTTGGTCAAAAGACTACATTCAAACATGGGATAAGTCAATCTAAGACAAACTTAGCCATAAGACTGCATTCAAACATGGCCATATTCATCATCATCTAGTTCATTTTTCCCTCTCAAATTCATTGCTAAGAGCTACTTCAACACAACAGTAGCTAGTAGGCAATGTATGTTGCTGATGCATTAGCAAACAAAACATCTTTACACAAGTACTCGAGTTTACAAATACTGCACAACGAAGCATGTATTCTACTATTGTGTGAGCAAACAAAACACAGTCAATTTTCATTGAGTATATCAGATTTGATCTAGGATCACCTCGGCACCAGAAACCTTGAAGTCACCTTGGCACCAAAAATCTCCCCATTTTAGCAAAGGCTGACCACATGAAAATTATACCAAGATTTTAAACAGAAGTCAGAAACACTCAAAAAATATTTCTGAAGCATGTTCTAGTTTGCCCTCAACAAAATTCTCACTTAAAGGAGTCCCACTTAAACAAAATTCTCACTTAAAGGAGTCCCACTTAAACAAAATTCTCACTTAAAGGAGTCTTTAAGAGGCATTCACACATTAATATATCAACAATCTCCCTTTGCAATCAAGGGCAGATAGTTGGCCCTATGCAATTTAAGCATGCCATGCTATGGCACACCTCCCAGTTGCTTGGACCTGCAGTTAGCAATGAACAACATTTGGGACAAAAGAAAATTATCCCCCAGCCATACACACTAGATCTATCAGCCAAGAAAGTGACTCCCATATGACTATATTTCCTACAAAACACTACATAGATTACCAAAGAAAATTTGTACTACTGATTGAAATGAAATAGTATGCACACTAGTTGGAGCAGGGAAGCACAATTCATGAGCAAACAAAGGCATAGGTTTCAAAGGCCATATTTAATGAGATACACTAGCATTCACAATTCATGGGCAAACAAAGGAAGTACTGGCAGTTGTGAGAAAGAGTAGATTAACATGTAACAATGTTTAATGCATATGTTGACACAAGTCAATAATCAAACTCACTAGTTGGTCTGTACGACACTTCAAGGAAATAGAATGGTTTCAACATCCTCCTAATCATCTTCTTCCTATAATGAGACATTGCAATCGTGTTAGCCATGATGTAATAAACAAAAAAGAGTGCAAATGACATACTAGAGTATGCAAGAACATACCATAGCCATTGAAGTCGTGTGTCATTTCGATCTCCTCTTACCCAGCTAGAAACACACACCAAGTACTCAACCATCACCAACCTTAAAGAACTCCGATAGTCATCTAGAACTCCACCTCCAGCACTAAAAGTTGATTCTAAAGATACGGAGCTGGCTAGTACAATCAAGAAATTCTTCACCATCTTTGACACTACAAAAAATCTATGTGCAATCAAATTCCACCACTTAAGCAATTTGAAACTCTTGTTTTTCTAAACTCCCATTCACTCTATCTAGATAAATGAGCAACTCTGACTTTGATGGCTCTGTAAAAGTTGAACGCAAGAAGGACTAAAACTGAGATGACACGAAGGGTAATGTGCTGTATGTATCCACAGTTGAAGAGGAGGTTTCAACACCTCTATTGGCAACCTTGCTATGCCGATGATCCATCTCATATTGTGAATATAGATCTCCCAACTCAACCTTGACATTAGCAAGCTCGATTGCAGCTTTTGATGGTTCATAGATTTGGGAAAAACACCAACTAACGAATCTCATTTTTTAACTTGGAATCAAGAATTGTAGCAAGGACCATGACATTGTTCTTTTCTTCCCAATACTCGCCAAATTTCTGCAACATTGCATTTGCCATATTCTTTAACCATTCATCTCCAGAATTAAGTGAAGCTCTCAACGCAATCTTCACATTAACTATTTAAGGATAGAAAACATTTGTTGTGGGGGTATGTTGATGCAGAAAATGCACTAGTCGCCTCAGCCAAGGACTTTAATATTGGCATAATTTTTTTATATAATACCCTATCTTCATTTAAAGGCTACCATTTATAGTTTTCATCTATGTCGGCATAATACACTAATGCATTCTTGTAATCAATACAAGTGGACGACATTTTGTAAGTAGAACTTCACTTTGTCGACACATCAAGACTCAACCTAGGACCAATTTTCAATGCAAGTGATCTACAAATTTATAATAATTTGTGCATACGAGATGGAGACTTCTTTATGTACTTGACTATTTTCCTGAGCTTGTTTATCAAAGGAGCTAACGGTTCTAGGCCATCATTGACTATTAAGTTCACAATATGACAATAGCAACAGACATGAAAATATTTAGGAATGAAACGAGCCAATCCTCTTGCAACAAACTTGGCCATTAGACTACGTACAACAGCAGCATTTGAGGAAGCATTATCAATAGTGATTGTGACAGTATTATCCTCTATCTTCCATTCAGCAATGCAATCAGAGACAGCCTGAGCTATTATAATTTTGGTGTGTGGAGGCTCCAACTCAATAAACTTTAGCACACGTGTAAGTTCAAGCTTCATTAAGTTGATTTTGGTAATAATGACAAATATAATTGTGAGACTAATATGTTTATTGATTATGATATTTCTTAGTCCCATTTAGGTGAAAAGGTGATGTATGCATTCAATATCATATTCTTGTCTTATTGCATTCCTCGGATCCGAAATATAGAATGAACTTTACCAAATAAATCAAACTTGAATATGTGCATATTCTTTCACAATACATTCTTGTATGCACACATTTAGGGGAGTTCACTCTATGTTTTATGGTTTCATTAGTATTGATCCATATTCCATTTTCACATATTAAAGATTTTTACTTTGAAACATATCCTTTGAGTATATATAGCTTGTGTAGTTCATATATACTCATAATCAGGTTGTCATCTAGTTCTTCCATTATGTGTTAATGGTTGGATGATTAATGACAACCAGATAAGTAAGCTTTGCTTTAAAAGCTTATCTTAGAGTATACAAGTGTTATGTACATGTTTTATACTCGCAATTCAATTTCTATCTCATTATTTGTTGAGATCGTCATAAATTACCAAAAGGAAAGATTATAGAATTTAGTCCCTCCATTATGTGTTAATGGTAGAGTTTGGTAATTGATGACAATTGTTTTGTGGACTAACATTTTCCATGAGTTGGATTAATAGATTAGGTTCCACAAAGAGGAAGACTTGTAATAACTTCATGTATTGAAGATCATCAAGTCAAGAAGAAGAAGCATCATGAGTTGATGCATGTCTAAGAGGAGATGATTATGTGTTGATTATCAAGTCAAGTGAAGATCCATCATATGTTGATGGAGGTCAAGTGAAGGATGCATCATGTGTTGATGCATGTAAAGACGATGACCCAGACTTTAAGTGTAGATGTGAGTCATCAAGCGTCAAGGGAATACGCAAAGCAAAGATATGGCTAGCTAGGGCCAATGATGTGTTCCTAGTTTTTATTGGTCTAGGTGTTTTGTTGAAAGACCGGGTTGCTAGTATAGGTTGTCGTACTATTAAGAGGGGTCATGTCTAGTAACTTGAGTCTTATCATGTGTTAATAGCTCATCCTCACTTGTTCTAACTCTCCTTGGTATGAGATTTGTATTTGCAAATATGTTTTGCAAATAGTTAAAGCTATAACATGGGACTATACATTGCAAATGTATTTTGCAAGTGTTTGAAGTCCATGTTTCCATTCTTTGCAGTATGAGACTTATATTTGCAAATATGTTTTGCAAATGGTTGAAACTCATATATATATAATCCATGTGTCATGATTCTAAAAGTGTGCAAATGTGTTTAGCAACTTGTTGAGAATCATGGATAATCCTTGTGTGCATCATACTGTAGTTTGCAAATGTGTTTTGTAAAATCTGTTGAAGTATATGCACTTCTGAAGGAAATCAGAACTACTGCAATGTACTCTGCGGTACTACCACTAGTTAGAACTACCGGCATTGTAATCACGAAACTACCGCATCTGTTGGTGGTTAAAAGACCTGTGTAGTCAAGAACCATTGTGGTCGGTCGAAGACTAGTGTGGTTGAAGACTAGCATAGTCGGAGACCTATGTGGTCGATCCAGACAATGTGGTCGAAGACCAGTGTGGTCAGAGATCAACATAGTCGGAGACTTGTGTGGTCAAACCGAACAATGTGGTCGAAGATCAACGTGGTCGGAGACCTGAGTGGTTGAACCATCCGACGTGGTTAGGGACCAGTGTAGCCAATGATCGGTATGTTCGACCAGCTCTGTGTAAGCGGATCGATCAACACTGTGTGAGCGGTCCGATCAGTGAGTGGTACTACAGATTCTGTGTGAGCGGTACTTTCAATTTGCGGAACGACTGGCTTGTGCAGCGGTACGTTTTTTCTAGAGAGACACCTGTGTGGAGTCTTCTCATCCCTGAGGAAATCGGTAGCTCCGCACGAGTGCTGCAGTACTTTCGATGATCAGTGGTACCAGACTTTGCACGACAGAACTACCAGATTTGTCTACAACGACTAGTTTTCTGACCGTTGCTGAGGGGAGCAAAAGTACCGGTCGTTTGCCTATGGTACTTTCGGAAATCCTGTTTTTCTGGCACAACGGCTAGTTTCGAGGTGTGGGGTATATATAGCCCCTTGTGGCCGGTTGGAGTATGACTTTTGGCACTCTATTTCACTCTCTTGAGCTAGTGTGAGATTCTCCTCTCAATTGTGCATGTGTTGCATCTTGTAAGCAAGGAAGAAGGCTCTAGATTGCATGTGTTGCATCTAGAGGTGGATTGTGTATCCAGTTGAGCGGTATGCATTCGTTGCACATGGTGAGAGTCAAGCGAGGGGCATGACTTATTACTCTTGGAGTTTGCCGACTCCTAGATGGCATTGGAGGCATCATGCGCGATGATCTTCTCAAAAAAGGTTGTGAGAAGACTCGACAATGTTGTGAAGGTTGGAGCTCACCTACCCTGAGTGAGAAAGAGCTACCACTAGTGGATTGAGGTGTTTCGGCTTAATTCGTGGAGCTGGTCTAGTTCATTTGGGCTAACCTCAACGTGGACTAAGGGAGATCGGCAAGTCTCTAATCACCACGGTAAAAAGCAACTGTGTCAGTTGTGATTTGTTTTCTTGTGCTCTATTTACATTCATAAAATTAAATTGATTGCTTGTCATCCTAAGATTGCAAACCTTGACATAGGCTTATCTTGTTGATGCACTTAGGTAACACACGGTTGTTTTAGGTGTTATTTGTGCTAAAACTTTTTGAGTTAAGCTCCCGCTTATTTACTTGGTTTAGCCAAATAGAAATTGATAATTAATTAGAAAGAATTTTTTAGACCACCTATTCACCTCCTCTAGTCGGCCTCCTCGATCTAACATGTCATTGCATAACCTAATTTTAATCTATATAATGCGCTAGCAAACTCATATTTCAAATGTTTTGGTTAGATGTCCACAGATCACAACTTATATGGTTGACATTTCTAAGACTCTTCAGAAGGATCTCTCTCAGATTTGAAGATTTTGATGCATTCACCTCTTGTTGTCTTCCTATCAATTACTTGATATGATGGATTTAAATACCTTATCAACACATTAAACCAAGTGTGCTCTACCATCCTAAATGGATACCCATGGACAATTATCATCTTAGCAATTATTCGATGAGTTTCATTTTCATCACATTCACTAGGAGTGACAATAAGAGGTAAACAAGAATCACTCGCCTTGGTGGGACCAAAGCTAAGCTTAGCTTAAGCTTTCATCTAAGCCACATTGTTTAAATAAGGTGTGCACTTTTGGTATGTGCCTCATGAGATGCGAAGTAGCACCCCTCACAGTCCAGATGCCAAGAATGGTTTTTACAATTCCTAGCACATGAGTGAGTCCAGATTCCTCACAGTCCAGGTCACTGAAAACTAATAGAATGTACTCACTATCACATGAGTGAGTTAAGAAATGGACATGAAATGGATGAGTGACACAAACTGAAATGTAATGAAACTAATAGAGGCTGTTGGGAAATAGTTAAGAAATGGACATGAAATTTTCAGCATTTTCACCATCATATGAGGTTAAAATTTGACACTAATTGAGTGCATTGCACATAAGTGGCAACTGACGAATAAAGGAAGAAATAAAAATATGGAAATACTTAATCATGAAGCTAAATAATTGAGCACCTAGGTGAACACTGAAGATACTCACCAAGGGCAAAACTAGGCAACGAAGGCAAAATCGACTGTCTAGATCGTGGATCGGGTGGCGGCGACCGGTGACGAGAGCGAATCAAGCAGAGGAGAAGGGAACCAGGAGGAGGGGTGAGCGGGGAGATGTGGGAGAAAGAGGAGATGCGGTGAAGCAAGTAGAGGAGAGGGGAGGAGTGGCGAGTGGGGAGAAGGGGGCAGCGACGAGCGGGGAGATGCGGGGTAGCGGTTGGTAGGCAGGGAGAGATGTGGGGGGTGGCAGCGGATTGGGAGAGATGTGGAGGGCGACAGTGGATACGGCAGCGGCGCACTGGTGGGGAGAAAGAGCAGCGGCGGCCGGTGGGCAGGGGAAAGAGCGACGATGGATTGGGAGATCTGGTGGCGGCGGATCAAGAGAAAAGGGGTAGCTACAGTCTTGCTATCTATGGATGCGGGGGCTCGGGTGTACGACCAGAGGGAGATTGAGGGAGCGGACCTAGGTTTGGGCTTTGCTGCTGTTGAACCGCTTTCAGTTGTCCTCTCCTCTGTGACCGGCTCGATCGAGCTAACGAGCCACTCGCAGCGACTCGAGCTTGGCTCGTTAGTGGAGCCAAGCTGAGCCAAGCCAACCTCAAGCCCGAGTTGCTCACGAGGTTCGAGCTTTTTTCCAGCCCTACTTTCATATCTCAATCTCTCCTCGCCGACGTTCGCATTAGCAACGGCCCATTGGGCTACTCGTGCCCGGGTCAACACAGCACGACCTGTGACCTTAATAGGCTTATGCCTAGATCTGAGGCTAAGCTCATGGGTCAGCACAGCATAACTCGTAGGTCGTAGCCAAACGGCTATGCCTATATAGATCCGTGCCGGACGCCCATTTGGCTAGGTCTAGATACAGTAAGCAGCATTTGAAGGAGTGGAGTAATATAGAGGGAGGGAGGAGAGAAAAAAAGAAAGCAACGCATGGTAAGGAGAAGAAAAGGAAAGAACAGGAAAAGGGATAAAAGAAAAAAAGGAAATGGGCTAGCAAGGAAAAATGGAAAAGCAATAGAATTTTGTTAGTACAGATCAGAATAACTTTTCAAAGATTTTATAATATCTCGACTTGCCCATTTATTTTCCTTTCTTTTTTCTTTATCTTTTTAACACACTATTTTCCCTATGGCTTGAACACAACATTTAAATGCTTTCTAATTTTTGTTTCTTTTTTAGGAAAACACACAACGACATCACATGACGTCGCGCTATCGTGCAGGTAAAGAGGGGGGGAACAGGGCCGGACCAGAAAAAAAAATAAACAGAGGAACTAGGCCAGGACAGAGAACTCGGTCAGCCCACTAAACTTGAAATTAGTCCATTCAACGTAATGAAACTCAAAAAAAAAATTCTAGGGTGTGAAATCTAATAATGGTAAATATATAACTAATAATAGCAAATGTTATATATCTTTTTAAGGAACAACTATTAGTTTATTTTAAAAAAAAGAAACAACAAATGCCTTTTTGATTTGTTTTCTATTTACGAAAATAAAGGTGGCCCCAAACAACGATATCACGCGTCGCGCTATGGCGCGGGCTGTATTTATAGTATCCAATGAATTAACATTACTAAACTGCTAGGCACTTACCAGACTCGTCATATATGAAAAACAAAGGAAAAAAACTGACCATGATGCCCAAAACACCGTGGGAAATCAATCCAGTTTAATGGAATTCTCTTTACATCTCATAAAAAGGGAAAAGGGGAAAAAAAGAGAACTTACAAAATTAAAAAAAAAAGAAAACTTATTACAAAATAGGTAAGGGCATTTGCCCTTCGAAAAATGCAATACTTAAATCTTCAAATAGAACAAGGTGCTGCCAACATTTGATGAATGATGATCATCTATCAGGCAGCACACTTGATATGCAAAATACCCACTTTGCTTCCATCAATGGCGCGACTGGTAAAATCGAGGCCGGTTGGTGAACATCCGACCATTGGCTCTGACAAAGTGTGTGATGCCAATACAAAGACCAGCCCACAGAAGTGACAACAATAAATGGCGAACATCTTTCCGGGCTGCAAAGATATTGCAGTAGAGTTAATTGCATACGTTTGCATGAATCAGTGTAAAAATATGATTCCAAACAGCCTGGAGCAGTTGATAGTTTGACAAACAATTGACACATGGATCAATCTTAATTTTACAGAGTATTGGGTTCTCTTCACTAGTCAAAATCCAGAATGATTATAATAAATATCTAGAATCCTCAAGAAAAGTTCTTGACAACTGGTACAGTTTTAAGGTATGTATTTGAGCCCAGTGAGCTCAAACATACAGGTTTGCAGCGAAAACACAGCTCTTCCATTAATGCACTGAAACACAAAAAGGACAGGACGGAACAAAGTGGATTTTGACCCTTTGGTTGCATTGCAAACGAATATTAATACATACTCCTTTTACTAGTGCAATAAAAAATGCCAATAAAACAAATTGAGCAGCAAAACCACTTTGCAAAACAAGCTTAAAGTAACCAAAGCTTGTATGAAACTGTTTTTTATTTAAAGTACACATTAATGCATAGAATGGACAGCAAATACTGCTGCTTGTCGCAATGCAAGTAAACCTTAGGAGACCACGAATCAAGCCCGTTCGTATTGGCTTTAGCTTCTGGTTTCTACGTGGAGAAGTCAAAACCAATACAAATGGGTAGCTTCTCCGAGCGGCTTACAGAAGTGGCTTGCTGATGGGGCACATGTGAAGGCTACACACACGATGCGGTCTCGTGACGAGCACTTTCCCACATCGCATTCCCCCTCCCTCTTTGGCGTAGGTGCTGCTCCGGCCGCCCGATCCCGTGTCCCTGCCCAGCTCCGACCCTCCTTAGCTCGCCCCCCATCTGCTCTCTCCACACCCAGATATGCCACCTTCCCCTTCTCGCACGTCGGGTCGCCCATCGACCCCCTCCCCCTGGCCCCCCAGATCCGCCTCTCGACCACCGTCCTCCCCACGGAGCCTCGCATACCGTCCACCCCCGAGGTGCCTCGCACGCCGTGGTCCCACTCCCGTCGCCCAAAGCTTCATCTCGGACCACCTCCCCGCCGTCTTTGTCGCTGATTGTAAGATGTCCTGTGCCCATACCATCCATTCTCCTTTTTTTCCCCGTACGATTAGCGACTATCGGTCTGTGCATGTGGTCTTTTGTGGCCGTGATTGTTCTGTCCTTCGTTGTGCACCACTGTTTGCTGTGCTAACTGACAGCTTGCCGCGGGCTCTCAAATGGCCGGCAACCGCGCAACCCCAGCATGTTGTCTGCTTGGAGGAATTGGACGCCAGCAACCGCCCATAGGGTTGCCTCACTAGTAAGGGGTACAATAACCTTTGTTCGGAAGTTTGAAGAGCACATTGGCCGGCAGTACACTCGTAAGCAAATGAAGAACAAGTGAGATGCACTAAAACAAGAAATGGCTCAATGAAAGACCCTCAAGCTATATTCTACTGGGCTCAGCATCAATCCGAGGACCGGAAGCATTGCTGCCTACGATGACTGGAGGATCAAGCAAAGGTGGCTCTTCTTTCCATTTGCCATGGTCCTTAATATACACTCTTCGATGTTTGCTGAATCACGGAGGCCCCCTCTGTTTCTCTTTTGTGTATAGCATGGCGGACATTATGAAATTCCGCAAGGCACCGCTCGCTCACGAGGACCTCTAGGAGAGGTTGTTCGAGCACACCCTATGCACAAATACAGACTCATATGTGCCTAGTGAAGAGCTCGCTCACAGCCTAGAGGAAGTGAAGGCCAGTGAGCTGCCGACTGGAGGCGGCAACGACGGCCCATCGGCCCCCGGTAAGGGGAACCATTGTTTTGTGCCAAAGTCTCCGAAAGGCAAGAAAGCACGGAATACGCACCGGGATGTGCAGCTCAAGTGCTTCATTGACCTCTATGAGTAGTCTAGAGGGCATAGGAGTTCTACCCTTTCCATGACTTCGCGCCCCATGAGCCAGTCGAAGGACAACATGAAAGAGCGAATGAAGGTTGTCGTTGCCAGTGGTGCCCCTAAGCGAAGCGATGACTACTACTACACAAGTCAACTCTTCATACACACCTACTACCGTGAGATGTTCGACAACTTCACAGCCTCAGAGGGCTAGCTAGACTGGATTAGGAGTTGGGCAGACAAGAAGGCTAAGTGATCATAGCCTTGTGCGCAACATCCAACAGCACCTAGTTTCTTGCATTCTGAGTTGCATTGTCTTTTCGTTATTTGCATGTTCTGTTATTTGAGTTAGAGATTGAGTTGCGCTAGGTTGTCTGTCATTTCAGTTAGAACCTGAGTTGAACCAGCTTGTCTATTATTTGAGTTAGAAATTGAGTTGAACTGGCTTGTTATGTGGTTCTGGTATTCAATTGGTTAGAGCTTGTTATGTGATTATGGTATGCAGTGGTGAAATTGAGTGGTTCTGTTATTTCAGTTAGAGCTTGAGCTGAACCGGCTTGTCTGGTATTTGAGTTTGAAATTTCTAACTAGATTGAGATAGAAATTGAGTTGAATAGCATGTTGTCTTGCAAAATTGAGTTCACCCTATTATTGCCTATTACATGTCAATACAACCACATGTTGTCCGTTACATATGAGTTGAAGCGCATGTTTGCAAATGACGTCATCGAGTGAGACACGCACGACGGAGATGGATACCAACTTTGTCTCCGTCAATGCAAGTTCGCCTGTTGCACTATTGGAGCAAACTGTGTTCCACCTGTGAGGGGATGATGAGGGGGGAGTCCTCATCCCGCGGACCCTGAAAGGTGCCCGATAAAACCAGCCTACAGTGGGTCGAGGAGCAGCTGAGCAACCCACATTCTTGCAAAGACACGTTCAGAATGAGGAGGTCAGTCTTTAATGAATTGCACAAAACTCTAGTGCAGGACTACAGTCTTCGATCGACTTGTCAAGCCAGCTCTAAAGAGGCGCTTGGACTGTTCCTTTGGACGTGTGTTGCCCCATAGTCAAATTGGCAGGCACAGAATAGATTTGAGTGTTCTACAGGACATGTCAGCGATCACTTCAACAGGGTATTGGACGCGGTTGCTAATATGGCACGGGATATTGTACGGGCGGTGAACACGTAGTTCTGCACGGTCCATAGGACCTAGGAGCCGCGTTTTCATCTGCATTTCAAGAACTATATTGGGGTGATTGGCATGTGGCGGTATTGGTACCTAGTCGCACAACATTGAGGCACTACAACCGCCATGGATACACGAGTCGGAATGTGCTCACGATTTGTGACTTCAACCAGCAATTTACTTTCGTGTGTGCTGGGTGGGGTGGCACAACGCATGACACACGTGTCCTGCAAGATTCCTTTGTGACTTACCAAGACCGCTTCCCACACCCTCCGGCTGTTATGTTTATTGTTATTGCTCATTGCTACGGTACACGTTTCTATATGGATTTGGGTGCAATCATTAACTAGTCTACCTATATTTCATTGTAGGAAAGTACTACTTGGTGGATTCTGGTTACCCAAACAATGGTTCCTAACTCCATACAAGAATTAAAAGTACCACGTACCGGAGTTCGCATGAGGTGCACTGCCGATTGGGATCAAAGAAATTTTAAACTACCACCACTCCTCCCTTGGGAATGTGATCAAGCGCACATTCGGCGTTTGGAAGAATAAGTGGTGCATCTCGTTGAACATGTCAAGTTACGATGTAGAGACACAGAAGAAAGTCATAGTGGCAAGTGGTGACCATGGCATGCATAACTTCATCATCGACTCAACGATGTCGAACGACGCCTACATGGACATCGACAACGACGAGGGCCACATGCTAGACGAGAGCGGTGACATAAGAGTCTCCAGATGGCAATCTTGGAAGGTCAGACAGACCCATGGACGCGCTCTGAGATAGCATTGTGCGCGCTTTGATAGGTTGAGTTACGGTACTACGTTATATTTGATGAATTATTATGTTGTAAGCAATACTACCATATTGTACCTTGCTATGTTGCAATTTTGTACTTTGTGATTTTACATGTTGTAACACACTAGGGACCAAGCGCACATGCATGCACCGTTGCTCTCATGAATTACCCAAGTTCCATCTATCTACTGGCCGCAAAAGTTGACGGCAACACTGCGTGTTGGTTGATGTGAACATGTGCTCCGTCTGTATCGAACAATCGTCCTGGCTAGACACTAACAATACATATCCAAATATTATGCAAATAATTGACTTTAGCGTGTATATATATGTATGCTAGCTTGCCATTAATTTGATTCACACCTAGTACTACGTTGCAGTCATCCGAGCAAATATATGTGCAATTCGAAGATGCTTTCTTTTGCACATAATGAACTCAGCCAAAAGCCAATACGAACGCCTCCTTAATTTATTAGAAACACCCAAATATGTCTGTTTCAGCAGAGTCAGAAACCTTACCTTGTCTTAGTGACACCATCATGAATATAAGGGCGCCCAAAACCAATGCAAAAGCAAGGCGGAAGGACTGTAAAAGGGAATGTGCACAAGTAAGTTTTGTTCTGTTGGGAAAAGATATTAAACGCATTTCATAATTGATCCAGCTATTTTCCAAACAACGATAATATTAAAGTGAAAACTGAGTGTGTATGCCCGTAACCATAGTCACAAGACTCACAACACAACACACGCGTGAGATAAAATATGGATCATTTCAGAGGAAGCCAACACTAGAATACTAAAAGCCATTCCCAGTTAGCAATTCACAATGTGATAACTCCATATGTCATAGAGTAATCACAAGCTATACCATTCCCACAAAACAAAATACAAACTAACAAATTATTACCCACCGCATAACTCTCTAGAAGTCCTGCTTTGCTTGGAGCTGCCATGTCCCGATTAACAGATGTGGTGTAATGTCCTTGAAGGAGGTCCATGGCATCCTATACAAGACAATAAAAAAAAGGTACCACAGCACCCTGGTTTAGATTTTTTTATTAGAAGGTGCATTGGAAGAAAGTTGAACAAGCGTAGTCTGCATGGTGTCTGTTAAATTGTGAGACATTGGCAACTTGAGGATGCTTTGTTTGGTCAACAAGGTCCTCTTCAAACATAATAATTCATTTATAATACCTTTTTTTCCAAGTGCCCAGCAAATTGCACAACATACATGACATCAGCTCCTCTTACACTAATCCATACCACTCTAATCAATTGTACTAAGTAACAACTAACAACACCATGCAAGTTGCTATTTCTCATTAAACATTCCAGCAGTTTCTGGCTTAACCCCCAATGCAAGAGTTGCATTGATACTAATCTATCACACAAAATGGCAATTAAAAGTTACAAAGACAAGCTGTCAAAAGTTGACATTTGGCGCACCATCAAATTGATGAATCGACAAAGTTTCAACTGTGAATTCATTTGGGTACTCACATAGTCACATGTATGCAAAGTCAGCTGTATACCTGCTTAGTCCCATCTGCAAAGTTGTTCAAGTAGTATCTAGCAAGTGCGTTCCGAAGATCATTTAGAATTCCCTGAGTAGTTCGCTTCCCATAACTAATAGAAAAAAATGTAAATGTGGATAATTGACATATAAGAAATAATAAATAATTAACATTCTCTTTCGTTGTAAGAGTCCAAATATGGAAAAAAAATCGACATAAATGAAGCAATAGTACCTTCCGAGAGTGCCAAAGACGAAAGCGTACTACTTAATAGTACATTCTATCAGTCTCATGCAAATATGTCATAATCTTAGGCCCTTTCTCACTGATAGTTATTGACATGTTGGCAAATAAACACTATACAAATGGGTATTGCATTGCCAGAACGTGGAGACTTTGCACCACAAGACCGGTAAAAACTAAAAAAGTATATCAGTTTTACGGTAGCCCATTATCTAGGTGAAAATGGTGTAGAGATTGAGATTCACTGCAAGAGTGCCTCAGTTGTGAACAAAAATCAAGTTGGCAAAAATGACTAGTATTCCTTTTTTTCTAATATAAAGTTGGAATAGTTCCTAGTCTTGCTGACGAAAAGAGAGGAACTATCATTAGTAATAAATGAAATGCAGGAGAATGCAAATTTCGTGCTATACAAATTACCGAACAAAATCTCCCTTCAAGGCAGGAGTACCAGAGTACTGAATGCTTATTGCATCTCCATGATTGGCCCACACTGAACGCACGAATTATTTCATTCAGCAAAGCATGAAAAATAAAATGACTAATGAGAAGAACCCAGGTTAGTGACAAGCATAATACTTACAAACTTTGTAGTTTGCATCAAAAGCTGGATAATTGCTTATTGCATCATTAACACCAACAACCCCTATTCGTTGAAGTTGGCTTTCCAGAATTTTTCTCCCAATCATGCTCTGTTTAGTCATTGTAGAGATTATCAGAGTTCAGAACTTCAGGTATACAAGTGAAAATTCAACAAAGGGACACGAAATAAAACATAAAAGGACAATAATGGTCCATCACTGAATGATGGATTAACATAGAAGTACAATACATTGCAGTTGATCTAGTCAGCTTGATCTGCAAAAAGATGGAATTGAAGCCAATTTCCCAGTTGAGGCATGGGATCTTACTAGTTACCACATCAGTTACTATGCTTTGTTTTAAAACAGATCATCATGAAACCAAACATGTGGCCCAACTTAAAGCAGCTAATCAATGTAGATCATGCTACTCCTAAAGGTAATTAGACAAGTCCATTGAGACAGTACAAACTACCAAAAGACCAGCTATGCCAAGTTCTGTATCTGTCTGACAATGTGTCTAGGTTGTAATACAGCAAGTCTGCAACAATAGAAGGAAGAATGCCCCCTTGTCCAAACAACATATCGTATGGCATATAGATTTGAAAAGACAAAGGGATGCCATTGGAAAACTAAAAAATTGTTCAATGCCCACATGACTATAATGCTGCAGCAGAGAAATTATTTGATAAACTAAAAGTGTTATCAATACCTAAATTGAATTTGATCTGCATGTGTTGAAACTGTACTTAGAAGTTGGAACTATATACCTGAGTAACATTAGTGCGATCTAAACAATCCACGCAATTTGTTCTGGCCGTGCCAGTCTGCTTGTCAATTTTTTCGCCTTTATCATTCAAAAGGAAATACCTATACCATAACATTATTAATAGGACCATGAGAAGGAAATGTACCATCCAAAGCTATAAGAGACTTCGATAACAAAGCATGACAGAACATAGTATATAGATGTACAAAAAATCTCAGATCTGGAACATTTTTTCCTACCCATTTTTAGAGGGAGATCCAGAATAGCTAAGACAAGACAACAATAACAGTATGACTAACACAAGTGACTAGATGCAATTCACTTTTCCTACTCTGCCAGCAACTCTGTGAACCAGAGTTTTGGTTACCGGTCCTGTTACCCAGCGTACCGGCCAAAAAATCTCAGGAAGATTTGAATTTTCAATTGAAAATCTGAGGTAAAAAGGCAGCGCACTAGATTAACATAACAGCATGGTTGCCGTAGTGGTGAGTCTCTAACCTTGCATCCAAGGCGTCGCGAGATCGAGTCCCACACTCCCAGGTTTGTTTCTAATTTTTCCTCTTTTTCCCTTATAATCTTGCACTGACATGCGGGTCCCACGGTGAAAAAGGAAGAAAATGGGAAGTGCAATGCTTAGAATTAGAACCCAAGACCTCTTGTTTGCAAGTCTGAGCTCCCACAACTGACGCCTGTGTTTTTGGTCTATTTCTTGTTTAGGGTATTCTTTTTCTCTCTGATCTAAAATTCAAATTTTGTTAAAAAAATATTTCGGCCGTTTTTCCCCCCAAGAATTCTGGTTACCGCCGGTAAACGGAAATCTTGGTGACACACACACCGGTAACCAAAACACTACTGTGAACTAGAAATAACATCTAAGAAGTAGCTAGCTAAAGCATCTGTACTAGTGCTTCCAAGGCTCCAACTAGTATTCAAACCTCATAAGTGGAGTAGAAAAAGAATCATAGTGTTCTAACCACGAACACAAGATTGTGGGTATGGGGGCATCTGCTTTTTTAAAATTGTAAAAAACAAGACTCAAGCACCATGAATCTGTTAAGTATATGCTGTAGCCCAACATGTATTTGGCCCAATAGGCCCAATAGTGTATATGGCCCAATAGGCCCAATAGGGTTTGCACATATATGAACTCATTGAATAAAGAAAATGCAAGGCTTAATTTCTCTCACATGGTATCTAAGCTCTTGCGTCGCGTCAATCCTTGCTCTTGCGCCGCCGTCGATCTACCACCAGTGTGTTTGCCGCTGGCTCTGGTCTCCGGCAGGTTATCGCTGCCTCTTGCCGCCACTTGCTGCCGTCTCTGCCGACCGCCACCCTCTCCCGTGGCCAAGCTGTCTCGGCTGCTGCCTCTTACTGCCAAGACCGTCGGGCCGTCCTATCCTCATCAGCTCCGGCCATCTCCACCAAGCTCCACCCGGAACCGGCTGCCAGTCTTGCCGACTGCCATCGATGATGCCGCCGTCGACCTCCCACCAGTAAGTTTGCTGTTGGCCACCACTTGCGCCTCTTCTCCCGCTTGTCGGCCGCACTCGCTTGTGCCTCTGCTCCCGCTTGCATCGTCCGCACCTGTGCCGACCACCATCGCCGTCAAGCCCGGCCGGATCTGGACACCGCTGGTTGCCTCCGCACCAATCCGACGGTCGTCCTTCGGCTGCATCCGCCCGCTGCCGTTCTCTTCGGCTTCGGCTGCATCTGCCTGCCGCCGCTCATTGTTGCCGATAAGAGCGGAGAAGAGGGGAAGGGCGAGCTCGCCAGCCAACGCCGTCGACGGTCACCGGCGGAGCGCCCAAGTCGCCGAGCTTCTTCACTGAAGATTCTTGGGGTGGAAGTGTGGGCGTGGATGTGTTTTGTCCCGTGTGCTGACGCCCAAGTCAGTGAGCTTCTTGGATTGTGGCAACTGAAGATCCTCCTTCACCTTAACACACTTAACACAGTACTTGCATCCCCTCTGGATCAGGATCTAGAAGGAACCATCTCGCCATCCTATTTCCCTTTGCGGTGTTGCTTGCCACTGCTTGACATCTCCTTTTTTTACATTATGACTACTACTGATCTATTCCTTGGCGGCAGTGCTCTTTTGGCCTCAGATATCAAGCTTAATGGTCAGAACAATTGTGAGTGGGCATCGTCTGTTCGTATGCTTCTCAGATCGATTGGTATTGCTTCACACCTCATTGAGGAACCCCTGACCTTCATGCAGTAGACTCGTCAACTGCTCAAGCCTGGAGGATTGCTGATGATCGTGTGATGGGCATCCCATGCATGAGTGCAGAGATATCCATTCGGATGAGTTTCATTGATCTCTCATCAGCTCGGAAAATGTGGAAGTATCTCCAGTAGCGCTAGCAGCAAAGCAGTGAGGCTCTTCGCTTCTCTCTTCACTAGAGCCTTCAGAATCTCCAACAGCAGCAAGATGTGACTGTAGAAGAGTTCTACAGTGTTTTCACATGTCTTTTGAGTCAACTAGACACCCCAGGCTCACTCTGGATGCAATGTCTGTGCTGCCAAGGAGAAGTATGATCAGTAGAATCTCATGGTTGACTTTATGATAAGGCTTCATTTAGAGTTTGAGCCCATTTGGGCTCAGCTTCTTGTTCATTCTACATTACCTACTATAAATGAAGCTCTTTGTGTTCTGATTGCCAAGGAGACTTGTCTTCGATCACTTGCTAGCCCTCCAATGTCTTTCCCTCATACTGTGCTGGCGACCCCTCAGCAAACTGGTGTTACCATGGTTTCTTCTTCTAAAGAGCAGATTTGTTCTCATTACAAGAGGCCTGGCCATAGTATTCAGCACTGCTTTAAGCTTCCTCCTAAGTTATTGGCTGAGTTAAGAGCCAAGCGTGGTTCTTCTCGTCGTAGCATAGCTGTTAGTGCTTCCTCTACTAACACGGCTGCTATTGCTTCTTCTACCAGCTCTACAGGGCTCATTACTACTGAGCCTCAACCTCAGTCAGGTGGATCTGCTGTATCCCTCTCTGCATCAGGTACTACTCTTCCTTGGATATTGGACTCAGGGGCCTCCTTTCATGACTGCTAATAGCTCTCAGCTAGTAGCATGCAGACCTGTCATAGATGGTACTCAGGTTCAAGCAGCTGACGGCACTACCTATGTGGGTCACGTTTATCTACTTTCGTTCGTTAGGGTGTCCTAGGTCATGTTCCTATTGATACCAGTTATAACTGTAAGGGTTGTAAACTTGGAAAACAGATACAACTCCCATATCCCTCTAGTGATTCTAGATCCAATCATCGTTCGTACCATTCGTACTTTTCGTTTCGATTCCAGGGGAGAGTATTTGTCCACCACTTTTCGTCACTTTATCTTCTGAAGGCACTCTTCCTCAGCTCTCTTGCCCCAGTGCTCATGCCCAAGACGGTGTCGCTAAACGCAAACATCGGCACATAATTGAGACTGCTTGTACTCTTTTAATTGCATCTTTTGTTCCTTCTCATTTCTGGGCAGAGGTTGTTTCTACAGATATTTATCTCATCAACCTTCAGCCTCTCTCGTCTTCAGGGCAAATGCTCCGAAAAGATCTTGTTTGGATCTCCTCCGAGTTATGATCATCTTCGTGTTTTGGTTGCACTTGCTATGTTTTACTTGCTCCTAGGGAGTGCACCTGTTAGAATTCTCACAATGCTAGAATTCTCTATTGGACTGCACACTCTTCTCTAAACTCACGCATTGGACATTTCAGGAATTCTCTAATCTCTATTGGATGTGTACAGAGGAACCAACTGAGAAGAGAAATGGTTGCAGAGCGCTGCCTCCTCATTCATCCGAGGCCACCCTTTTGTACTCCTCTTAGTTACTAAAAATAGGATCTGTTACATGCAAAAACGGTCATGAAGAGACCGGATCCTTCGCTAATGACCCGCACGTCCTGCTGACTCGCTCTACAAGACCCAATCAACCACATGTAGCAGCCCACACAACTCATGCAAATACCAAGTCAAGATTAACTCTAACAATCTCCCTCCTAATCTTGACTTGATAGACTTCACAATACGAAGTCTTTGGCTAGTTCTAGTAACTCATACGTGTACTCATCTCCTGGCTACCGATCAACTCACTACGCACTTTTGATCTGCCCACTTTGCCATGCTACACGCTTCAACAAACTTGAACTAAGCCTACTACACTGACTCGGCAACATGCCATGCAATTGAATTAGACATGAAAGACACTAGGACAACAAGATTAATCTAACAATTGTTGTCATTATTAGAACACTTATTCATTGGGCTTCAACGCAGCGTCGGCTCACCGTCGGCGTCCGCCATAACGAGATGCGCCTCATTCTCCTTCTTCGACTCATGGCATTTCTTCTCCCAAGAATAGTGCCTGTACTCTTGGCAGTTATAGCAACGCATTTTTGCCTTGTCAAAAGTGCTCTTCTTCTTACGAGTGCCGTTGCGGTTCTTAATACGCACTAGCCACTCCTCCGTGAGAAGTAGGCGGCTGATGGATAAGTCTCTGTGTTGGCTGGTGCTTGTGGGGCTGCAGCACATGGTGTTCTTGCTGCCCTTCTAGGACATCATCTTACACTAGCTTTAGGACAGCATCTTAGACTATAGGACAACATCTTGACTAGCATCTAGGACAGCATCTTAGACTAACTTTAGGACAGCATCTTGACTAGCATCTAGGACAGCATCTTAGACTAGCATCTTAGCATATGCTTGGCTGGTTAACAGCCTAGAAATTTGTATCCCCAACCCCTCAGGTTAGCATGGCATTGTGTAAGAAATAAACCCAGAAAATTGCCTCATCTCCAAGTGTCATCCTCTCGATGAGAGTAAGGATCTTGCTATCACCAAGAGCAAGAATCCAGCGACTAACAAGTGGTATCAGAGCCGTACTATCGTAGCCTAAGCATCTCTGCTCAATCCTCCTCCGGCCTCGCAAAGAAGACCAACTAGCAGAAGCGGCGGCAGCTCCGGCCGCCGCGCCACTCCTCACTGTTACGGCGGCGGCGGCTCATCGAGGCAGCTCTCTCCACGCAGCGATCCCGGTGGCGCGCCATGTCCGCAAGACGCTCAAGACTTTCGGCCGCCTCGAGCACGCGGCGGCGGCAGAAGCGAACTTCGGCTGTTGAGAGGAACGCGAGCGAAGCGGCGGACAAAGCGGCGGCGACGAAAGTGCGTCAAAGCTGGTAGCGGCGGAGCGGGCGGCAGCCAGAGCAGAGGGAAGCGGCGGCGGCGGCAGTCGCAGCGTCGCGGCGGCAAGAATGAGGTCGAGGTTCGCGCGGCGGCAACAGCGATTCCATCTCTATCGATGGATGGCGCGCGACGCGGACCTTGAGCTGCTGGAGAGGAGGCGCGCGAGGGCGAGCGCGATGGCGGCGCGCGACGCCCACGCACGCGGCGGCAGATGCAGCGCGCGCGGCAGCAGCGGAGGTCGAGGTTCGCGCGCGCGGCGGCCTGCATACGCGCGCGACGCGCGCGGCTCTGGAGGAGGCGCGACGGCGGTGGCGCTCTGGAGGAGGCACGACGGCGGCGGCGACGGGTCGACGGAGAGCGGCCTTCACAGCGACGCGCTCTCTCCCGGTTCGCATCGTGGTCACCACGAGTACCAGCCGTCGTCGAGGGCGTCGGCCCGGCGGCGGGTGGCCTACCTCACCAAGACCAACTACGTCGAGTGGGCTGCGGTGATGAGGGTAAAGCTCCAGTGCGGCATATGTGGGATGCGATCCGTGACGGCGGCGTCGACTACGACGGGATCGACGGCGCTGGATGCTCTCATCGCTGCAGCCCCGCCCGAGATGCGATTCTCGCTTACCAACAAGCGGATCGCCAAAGAGGCTTGGGCGCCATCATTGCAAAGACGCGCGGCGGCGGCCGCGCGCGCAAGTCTACATTACGAGCACTACGCAGGAGTGGGAGAACACGGCCTTCAAGCGGTGAGGATGTTGATGACTTTGCTCTCGTCTCAACACTCTGTTGCGTAAGATGGTGCGGTTTGGCGGCGACACCTACGGCGAGGAGAGAGCGTGGAAAAGCTCTTCCATTGCGCCCCAGAAGTACAAGCGGATGGCTCGCTCGATCGAGTCTTTCTTTGGACCTCTCCACGATGACGATCGAGGAGGCGTTGGGTCGCCTCAAGGTCGTTGTGGCGATGAACCACGGCGCCTCGGGACCCGTCACCATTGGCGGAAGCTCCTCCTCACTCGGGAGCGCTGGGTGCCGGCCAAGCGGCGAAGAAGAAGGAGCCTTCTTCCACGACAGCGCGCGCAAGCGTGGCAAGCGCGGCAAGCCGCGCAAAGACGCCGAGCGGCGCGCGAGGCGCGCCGAGGTGATGGCCGTGGGGCGCCAGGCGACGCCGCCGGCAAGTAAAAGCGCGACGAGGCGACTCTTGCCACAAGCGCGGCAAGCCCGGTCATTGGGCCAAGGATTGTCGGCACCACGACGGCGTGCCCACGCCGCGCAGCGGCGAGCGGCGGCTCGTTCATTGCTCGTGCGAGCATCGAACTACCTCGGCGCGCCGGCGCCGCTCTCCTCCACCTTGACGAGCCAAAGCACACGCCTCCTCGGCGGCGCCCGCAACGACAAGACCGGCGGGTGGTGCCTCGACACCGGCGCCACCCACCACATGACCGGGCGGCGGGAGTTCTTCTCCGAGCTCGACTCAGGCGTTCGAGGCACCGTCAAGTTCGGCGACGCCTCCGCCGTGGAGATCAAGGGCGTCGGCTCTGTCGTCTTCGTCGCCAAGACTGGCGAGCACCGGCTGCTCACCGGTGTCTACTACATCCCCGCGTTGAGGAACTCCATCATCAGCTTGGGACAGCTGGATGAGAACGGATCGCGCGTGGAGATCGAGCACGGTGCCGCGCGATGCAGGATCATCACCGCGGCTCCTCGTCAAGGTCAGCAGAGCAACCGCCTACGTCCTTCACGCGCGGTGGCGCAACCTCGTGTCTTGCGCCCGCCGCGACGACGACGCTGGAGGTGGCACGGCGCTTTGGGCACCTCAACTTTGAGGCCCCGAGGCAGCTCGGCGGAAGGAGATGGTGCGGGGCATGCGCGCGTCGACCACGTGGAGCGATTCTGCGACACTGCGTCCTCGCCAAGCTGCGCGCTCCTTCCTCGCCAGCGAGCTTCGCGCCAAGGAGAAGCGGAGCTCGACACGGTGACCTCTGTGGCCCCGTGACACCGGCTACACACGAGGCGGCGCTACTTCCTCCTCGTCGGCGGCGTGTCCCGCTACATGTGGGCTGTCCCGCCGACATCAAAGCGACCACGCGGGCGCCATCAAGCGCCTTCAGGCTGCTGCGGAGGCGAGTGCGGCGCAAGCGGGTCCTACGCACGGACAACGGCGGTGAGTTCACGGCGGCCGAGTTCGCGGCGTCATTGCGCCGGCGAGGATCCATCGTCACTTCTCGCGTCGTACACCCCGCGCAGAGCGGCGTCGTCGAAGCGCCGCAAACGACGGCGGTGGTAGCCGCGCGCGCCTCCTCAGCGCGAGAGGATGTCGGCATTCTATCTGGGTGAGCGGTGATGGCCGCCGCCCACTTGCTCAACCGCTCCACCAAGGCCCTCGATGGCAAGACGCCATACGAGGCTCGGCATGGCGCAAGCGCGCGTGAGCCACCTCCGTGTCTTGGTGCTGGCGCCTTCGTCAAGGAGCTCAACCACGTCGGCAAGCTCGGCGGCCGAGCACGCCGGTCTTCGCCGGCCACGCGAGGGCGCCAAGGCCTCGCGTCCTCGACCTGCGACACGGCGCGTGCGCATCACGCGTGGCGTCGTGTTCGACGGGGCGGCGGGCGTGGGCAAGATGGTGGATGGCGGCTCGACTCGACGACCGGCGATTTCGTCGTCGACCACGCCCACCGAGGAGGCGGGGAGCGGCTCGTCTTCACCGAGCTCGCCTACCCCACCGCCTCGTTCGCCACCGCCTCCGCGAGTCGCCGCACCGCCACCGCGGCTCGGCAAGCCCACGAGCTCGGCGAGTCCACCGCCAAGATCGCCGGCCACGCCGCTCTCTCTACACCGCGCCTACTCGCCGAGCTCAAGACGGCGGCCGGCCCACGACGAGCGGCGCGCGGTGGAGTTCGCCACTCCGTCCAACGGCGAGGATCGCGATCGGCGCCTACCACGGCGGCGAGCCTGCGCGCTACCGTCGTGGGCGACCTCCTCGGCGGCGGCCGGTCCTCGAATCTGGCGCGCGCGCGACCGGCGGGCGCGCCTCGCACAGGGGCGGCGGCGAGCCTCGCTCTTCGCCGAGGCGGAGAGAGACGCGGCATGGCGTGCCGCAATGCGAGAGGAGATGGACGCCGTCGAGCGAAACAAGATGTGGAGCTGGCCGATCTTCCACCCGCCACCACGCCATCTCTCTCAAGTGGGTCTTCAAGCTCAAGAAAGACGAGGTGAGAGGTGATCAAGCACAAGGCGCGCCTCGTGGCACGTGGCCGCCCGGCAGAGGAGTCGACTTCGACGATGCCTTCGCACTGTTGCACGAATGGAGTGCGTGCGTCTCCTCCTTGCCTCGCAGCCCAAGAGGGCTGGTGCGTCCATCACATGGGCGTCAAGTCCGCTTTCCTCAACGGCGACTTGAAGGAGGAGGTCTCGTCCGTGGCGGGATTCATCATCCCCGCAAGGAGAGCAAGGTTCTCGCTGCGCGCAAGGCCCTCACGGCTGCGGCAGCACCGCGAGCTTGGAACGCCAAGTGGACTCCACCCTTAAGCAAATGGGATTCAGCAGAGCGCCACGAGGCCGCGGTCTCACCGGTGGGCAAGGAGGCAATGCCTGGCGATGGCGTCGTCGGCGACCTTGTGATCACCGGTACCAGGAGGAGGAGATCGAGGCATTCAAGGCGGAGATGAAGGCCACCTTCCGGATGAGCGACCTCGGGCCTCTCCTTCTACCTCGGGATCGAGGTCCACCAGACGACTCGGCATCTCTCTCGCGCATCGCCTCGCCAAGCGCATCGTGGAGGTGGCGGCCTCACCGCGCAACCCACCACGCTCCTATGGAGAGGCGGCCGAGTCGTGAGAGTGCGGCGAAGGAGGTGGGCGACGCGATCTGGCGCATTGTGGGCAGCCTTCGCTACCTTGTCCACACGCGGCCGGACTTGGCGTTCGCCGTCAACTACGTCCACTGTTCATGCGGCGGCGACGACGAGCAGCAAAGCAGCCGTGAAAGGATCCTCCGCTACGTCGCGGGCACCTCCGACTACAACTTGCACTACCCAAGGTGCCCGCGCGCGCGCCTCATCGGGTGCGACAACGGCGACCACGCCGGCGACATCGACACGAGCAAGAGCACCACGGGACGCTGTACTTCCTCGGCAAATGTCCGATCGGTGGCGATCGGTCAAGCGGCAGTGGTGGCTTTGTCTAGGCTGCGAGGCGAGTACATTGCAGCCACTACCGCTTCTACTCGGGCTCGTGGTGGCTCGGCTACTTGGCGATCTCTTTGGCGAGACGCGAGGCGGTGGAGCTCGGGGTGGACGACAAGTCCGCCTTGGCCTTGGCGAAGAACCTGTCTTCCATGAGTGCAGCAAGCACATCGGGTGAGTATCACTTCATCGGAAGTTGCTGGATGAAGGAGTGTCCGCCAACTACATCAACACCCAAGACCAGCTCGCCGACTTCGACCAAATCTCTTGGCGGATCAAGTTCCAGAACTTCGCGCCGGGATCGGTATGGCTCTGATTCCTCACAAGGAGACACACAAGACTTAGGGGAGAGTGATGGATAAGTCTCTATGTTGGTGGTGCTTGTGGGGCTGCAAACATATGGTGTTCTTCTTTGCCCTTCCAGACTGACATCTTAGACTAGCTTTAGGACAGCATCTTGACTAGCATCTAGGACAGCATCTTAGACTATAGGACAGCATCTTGACTAGCATCTAGGACATCATCTTAGACTAGCTTTAGGACAGCATCTTGACTAGCATCTAGGACAGCATCTTAGACTAGCATCTTAGCATATGCTTGGCTGGTTAACAGCCTATAAATTTGTATCCCCAACCCCTCAGGTTGGCATGGCATTGTGTAAGAAATAAACCCAGAAAATTGCCCCATCTCCAAGTGTCATCCTCTTGATAAGGATCTTGCTATCACCAAGAGCAAGAATCCAGTGACTAACAGCGGCCACTTTCACGCCCACTTTCACCACCGTTGCTATCAAGCTCGTACCGCTCTTCCACTGACTCGAGTCTTCCGGTGAGCTCCTCAACGGACAATGTCTCCAGATCGATCAGTTGCTCGATTGATATAGCCACCTGTGTGTACTTGGAGGGAACAACACGAAGAAATTTTTTTACCACCTTTTCCTCTTCTAGCGTTTCCCCAAGAGTACGGATGTTGTTGACGAGGCCCGTCAGTCGCATGGCGAAATTGTCAATGGACTCGCCGTCACTCATGCGGATCGTCTCGAACTCCTTGCGTAGAGTCTGCGCCTTCTCTAAACTCACGCACTGGACATTTCAGGAATTCTCTAATCTCTATTGGATGTGTACAGAGGAATTCTCTAAACTTGAACTAAGCCAAAGACTTCGTATTATGAAGTCTATCAAGACTTCCTGAAATGTCCAGTACACATCCAATAGAGATTAGAGAATTCCTGAAATGTCCAGTGCATGAGTTTACAGAAGGCGCAGACTCTACGCAAGGAGTTCGAGACGATCCGCATGAGTGACGGCGAGTCCATTGACGATTTCGCCATGCGACTGACGGGCCTCATCAACAACATCCGTACTCTTGGGGAAACGCTAGAAGAGGAAAAGGTGGTAAAAAAATTTCTTCGTGTTGTTCCCTCCAAGTACACACAAGTGGCTATATCAATCGAGCAACTGATCGATATGAAGACATTGACCGTTGAGGAGCTCACCGGAAGACTCAAGTCAGTGGAAGAGCGGTACGAGCTTGATGGCAACGGTGGTGAAGGAGGGCGTGAAAGTGGCCGCCTACTTCTCACAGAGGAGTGGCTAGTGCGTATGAAGAACCGCAACGGCACTCGTAAGAAGAAGAGCACTTTTGACAAGGCAAAAGTGTGTTGATATAACTGCCAAGAGTACGGGCACTATTCTTGGGAGAAGAAATGCCATGAGTCGAAGGAGAATGAGGCGCATCTCGTTATGGCGGACGCCGACGATGAGCCGACGCTGCTTTGAAGCCCGATGAATAAGTGTTCCAATAATGACAACAATTGTTAGATTAATCTTGTTGTCCTAGTGTCTTTTGTTAAGGGTATTTAGGTCTTTTCCTATTGTCTAGGGTTCATGTGTGTCTTGTACTCTACATAAAGCCCTCTCAGGGCAGTGCAATACATCCATCCATTCTATCTTACATGGTATCAGAGCAGGTTTTCAAACCTAGCTCCTCCACCGCCGGCCTCCACTCCAAACCCTAGCTCACCTCCAGCCCGCTGCTTCCGCTGCTGCCCCGGGAGGAGTTTATCCCGGGGGCAGCCATCCACGCCGGCAGCCACCACCGGCGGCCACTGCTCGCGTTCGGCCGCCGCCGCGTCGTCGCCGCCTCTTGGTGCCCCCCGAATCTCGGTTGCGGTCTCGAGGAGCCCGCGCCGCCGCCGCCGCTTCCACTCGCCGCCGCGCGACCGCCGCGCCGCCACGATCCGGCCGTCTCCATCGCCGCGCCGGATCTGTTTCACTCTGGCCGCCATGTCCGGATCCGGCGCCTCGGGCGATCCGGCCATCTTCGCCGTCACCGAAGCTCGGATTCGCCTCGCCGGCGATCCGGCGCCTCCGCCAGCCAGCCATCGTCTCTTCCACCGGCGCGCCGCCGCGTCGCGCCTACTCGGCCGCGCCTTCGCCCTTCACGAGCGCCGCGCCACTCGCCCGGCCGGCGCCTAGATCAGCCGCCGCCGCAGATCCGGCTTCCGTGGCGGATCCGCTGGATCGAGCTTCCGCCGCCGGATCTGCTCTCCCGACGCCATATCAGCGGATTCGCCGCCGCGCTCCGGCCGCGCGCGCTGCGCCGCCGCCGGATCCGGCGCGCCCCGCCCATCCTCGCCGTCGGTGGTTGCGCGCCGCTTGCTCCGCTCGCCCGCCGCGCGATCGCCGCTTTTCCGACGTCGCCTCTCGGCCTCGCGCTGCGCCTCGGTGCTCGTCGCCGCCGCGCAGACGCCGCCTCCGGCCGCTGTGCCCCGCCGCCGCTTGGGGCGTCGCCTCCGGCCTCCGTGCCGTCTGCCGCCTCCTTCCGCTGTCGGCTCCTCTTCTCTCGAGTGAGCGAGAGACTCGGGAGGAGGAGGGAGGAGTGAAGAGACCGAGAGTGGGGAGGAGTGAGTCACGCCGATTATCTGTAATGCTTGTCATCTCATCGAGTTGTGTCGTCTCGTTGAGTAGTCTATTTAGAGTCCTCAAGTCCATCTGTTTTAGAGTCTTCGTTGCGCCCACTCTAAGTCTCTAGTATCTTTATCGGTCAGTCAAAGCCATGCACGTACACACAAATTTACGATCAATCACCGACTTCTTGCTAGCCACGGTCCATCCTCTTGGATGGCGTGGTCCTCTCCTTCCTTTTCGCATAGTTGCAGCCGTCGCTCTTCTTTGAGTCACTGCAGATCGTAGAAATCTTCATGATGCCGCCGCGCCGAAGTTTCTACGCACGCGCTTTCGCATCGCGCCTCCGTTGCGCTTCTTGTGCACAGCGCCGCCGCCATCTCGGGCTTCGATCTGTGCTACTATGCTTCTATCTTCCTCTTTGGCTTGATTGTAAAGGGTATTTGTGTCTTTTCTATTTTAGTGCCAACCCTTCCAAATGCAATGCTATTGCATACGCTTTGCATTTGAGGGGGGTGTTAAGGGTATTTAGGTCTTTTCCTATTGTCTAGGGTTCATGTGTGTGTGTGTGTGTGTTGTACTCTATATAAAGCCCTCTCAGGGCAGTGCAATACATCCATCCATTCTATCTTACATCTTTCATGTCTAATTCAATTGCATGGCATCTTGCCGAGTCAGTGTAGTAGGCTTAGTTCAAGTTTGTTGAAGCGTGTAGCATAGCAAAGTGGGCAGATCAATAGTGCGTAGTGAGTTGATCGGTAGCCAGGAGATGAGTACACGTATGGGTTACTAGAACTAGCCAAAGACTTCGTATTGTAAAGTCTATCAAGTCAAGATTAGGAGGGAGATTGTTAGAGTTAATCTTGACTTGGTATTTGCATGAGTTGTGTGGGCTACTACATGTGGTTGATTGGGTCTTGTAGAGCGAGTCAGCAGGACGTCTGGGTCATTAGCGAAGGATCCGGTCTTTTCATGACCATTTTTGCATGTAACAGATCCTATTTTTAGTAACTAAGAGGAGTACAAAAGGGTGGCCTCGGATGAATAAGGAGGCAGCGCTCTGCAACCATTGCTCTTCTCAGTTGGTTCCTCTGTACACATCCAATAGAGATTAGAGAATTCCTGAAATGTCCAGTGCGTGAGTTTAGAGAAGAAGAGTGTACAGTCCAATAGAGAATTCTAGCAAATACCAAGTCAAGATTAACTCTAACAGCACCAAGCTGACGGCTCAGTCGGTAGAGTGTCTTTCTTGAATATAGCCTTGAGCATAAGGGCTATCGATGCTATGATTACTCTGCATGTCGCATTCGCATATCTCGTGATGTCACTTTTGATGAGAGTCGTCCCTTTTTCTATTCTCCTACTGCTCAAGCTCCATCCTTCACAGTTTATTTCCTTTCTATATCTTCCTCCTATTCCTTCAAATCCTACCACTATACCTTCAACTCCTCAATTAGAGTCTTCTCCTCTAGCTCCTTCTACCATACCTTCTGTACCACACATCTCCTTTCCCATTTCACTACAGTCATCGATCTAGAGTTCTTTCGGATCCCCAGTCTTCCACTCTCATTCCTTCTGATATTCCGGCCAGTACAACTAATGCTCATCCTGATGATCCGCCGCCTGCACGAACATCTCGGTATGACCTTCGTGATCGCACTACTATTACTGCTCCTGATCGTTTTAATTTTCCCACTATTTGTGCTGTATATGAGCCTAATACCTATTAGGAGGCAGTTGGTATTCCTGAGTGGCAGTTAGCCATGTCTGAGGAGTTTGCAGCATTGGAACACATTGGTACTTGGGATCTTGTCCCATTACCTACACACGCTGTTCCTATCACATGTAAATGGGTATACAAGGTTAAGACAAAGTCCGATAGTTCAGTAGAACGTTTTAAGGCTCGTCTTGTGGCTCGTGGTTTTCAGCATGCACATGGACATGACTATAATGACTTTTGCTCCTGTGGCTCACATGACCACAGTTCTCACTTTTAATTGTTGTGGCTATTGTTCGTTCATGGACTATCTCTCAAATGAATGTAAAGAATGCCTTTCTACACAGTGATTTACATGAAGAGGTTTACATGCATCCACCACCAGGGGTTATTGCTGCTACTACATCAGAGATTATTTGGCAACATTGGTTGCTAGCTGATCTTGGTGTCCCATGTGATGCTCCTACACCTATTCTTTGTGACAACACTAATGCCATACAGATTGCTAATGATCCAGTGAAGCATGAGTTGACTAAACATATTGGTGTCGATGCATTGTTTACACGGACCCAGCAGTCGACTATTGCTCTCCAATATGTGCCTTATGAGCTCCAAGTTACTGACTTCTTCACCAAGCCCCAAACTCGAGAGCATCATCTACATCTACTCAAACTCCATGTTTCTGATCCTTCTGATCCACCTTGAGTTTGAGCGGGGTGTTAAGTATATGTTGTAGCCTAACATGTATTTGGCCCAATAGGCCCAATAGGGTTTGTATATACATGAACTCATTGAATAAAGAAAATGAGAGGCTTAATTTCTCTCACAGAATCCACTACATTAATTTAAGTAGCAAGTACCGGGAAGGCTGGAACTGATCAACAACTTGCCGTAAGCTAGAAAGTACATAAAAACAGAACATATAGTTAATCAATTGCAGAAAAAGAAAAGAAAGATATGAGATGGAAGAAAAGTAAAATCAAAATACAATGTACAAAAATGATTAATAGTATGCCATAGAACACATTATATTATATCTTCAAGCAACATACCTATGTTTCTTCAAATAATCCTCAATTTGATCATACAGCTGAGAAAGGCGCTCGAAGTGAATATGACCACAAATTCGATGGAAGTCAAAATGTACATATCTGCAAGATACAGGCATATATACATGCTTAGCTACAGTAAAACATGAGAGGAGAAATCTACAATCGGGGCAAAACTGGAAGAGAAAATGTTACCTTATGTCTTCACTGAGAATAGGATCAATAGATTTTGCATATTGTTCACGGAGGCGCCCTTCACCACCATGCTGAATATAGCAATTAAAAAAGGAATGAACATCACATCAAAAACAGAATAAAGTCAACAAACTGGTATCATTAGGAAAAAAGATGCAAAGGCATGTTCTATCAGAAAGGCAAATCTTTCAGTAATCATTTCAAAACTTTTTAAACAAAACCACTAAATCTCTATGCAACATAAGCTGAAAGGAATAAAAATATGCTCAATCAAAGAAATAGCATGCAAGTATGCAGAATGAATATGGAAACTCGATCCAAAATGAAGAATTTGAATACTATTTTGTAAACCAGACACCTTAGATAGGAGCAGAATTCATACATGATAGCATATTCTGAAGCAAATACTTCTTAGTTTGGAAAACCCGAACGCTGAAGTGAGTTAAAAGTCCAAGATCACAGAACTTACTGTATTGACAAGATCAACAGCCAAGACAGCTCCATATTTCTTTTGTAAATCATGAAAGTGCCGCTCAAGTACACGAGGCTGAAGAACAGAGGTCCAAGATGAATTAAGATGAACAAAACAGTAAACGTAGGTTGCATTGCAGATCAACAACTAACTAAGCTAGGTTACAATAATAGACAGGTTCATTGAAATGTATGGTGCTTTTATAGCAACAAGACCAACAAAACAAAACAAGGCATAAGTTGAGAGAGCTCACCGCCTCCTCTTGTCTAACAATGTCAAAGCTAGGTTTATATGTCAAATCAACAATCTGCTCCCACAAGAATGGCATAGAACCTCGAACCTACAAAACATACAATTTTGTCTAAGTATTTGAAGGTGGTTAAAAAAATGACCATAACAACCAACTAATTAAAACAGTCAGCACACAAATTAAAAGAAAGGCAACCAAAAGGGGAAAAAATAAAGAGGTGGTTCTCAAATTGTGTAAAGAAACCTACTTGTACATAAGATGCTGTAAACCCTTTTGATTGCATTATCTGCTCTGATTCAACGAAATTTGCAGCATAACCCTCAGGATCAGCTCCTCGTCTCCACATTCGAGTACCTTCATTTTAAAAAAAAAAGTTAATGAACTATTATTCGATCATAGGCCATTGAATTTCTTGAAAACAAGAAGTCAGGATGTAACTAAAAACTGATTACATATAGTAAAAACGTATTTAAGTAATATTAATGAAAGGAGAATTGTGAACAAACTTATTTTGATGCCTGATATGCCTCACCTATCCTCCGTGTGCACCTACGTGCAATCAGAGTCACATTTACCTTCTCTGACCTAACTTCTGCATGGATATTCTGAAAACCTGGTATTTAGTTAAGTTGCCACAAGTCACATTATCATGACCCTAATGGAAGGGTGAATCAAGTTTAAATAATAATATATCAGATATCTCTGGTAGTGACAGAGTTGAAATGTCATGATAATCCAAGGATACTGCCTTGAATGACTGGCAATAGGTACTGGTCCAACTGTCAAGATGAAAAGACAGTAATCAAAATACAACAACAACAAAATCTTTTGTCTCAAACAAACTAGAGTAGGTTAGAAATGGAACATTCTTAAGTCAAATAAACGAGAGCCTTGTAATAAAACCTACAAGGCTAAAACCCTAAGCCCTATATCCTGCCGTCTGAACCGAGAGCCTAAAATACCGCCCCTAAACTTTCTTCTTATATCATAGTTCCAGTACATAAATCGTTAACTTCAATGCGCTCCTATCCAAAACTAACTCTTTTGATACATTTCAATCCCCCAAGTCTCTTTTAACTGCTTCGTCCCACCATCCCACATCAATCTTGGTTGACCTCTGTGTCACAAGCTTGAATTACTGTTTATGGTACTGTTCATGCGCGAATTACTGTTTACAGTGTTGTTCACGCGCATGAACAATATCCGCATACTGTAGCAGCACGCATGGCAAGCTTAGATTGATTAGGATTTTGATAAAAATAGTTAGTTTTCTTATTAGATGGATTTACTACCTTATAGATATGTTCTATTTATTAGAAATAGATTTCCTTAGAGATAGATATTATTCTTGAAGGTCAAGTCAAGTTATCCCTATAAAAGGGGTAGCATGTATCTATTATTAATCAAGCAATGAAGATAAATTAATCTAATCTCTTTCTCAAGTTCTATCATCCTAGTCTATAGTCAAATCTCTCATCCAACCAAGCCAACGTCGCCCGGCCTTCCTCCCGGCGATGTTTACCCCAATGAACTAAGGTTCATCACATTTGGTATCAGAACAATCGATCCCTTTCCATGATTTCTACTACCATGGTTTCTGTTGCCAAGTCATTGGCCACGATAAAGGCTAACGCCAACAAGATAACCAACATCGACAAGAAGATGACAAACATTTTCCTCAACATGCATGCCCTCTTGGAGAAGATGATCGTGAATCAGAAGAAAGTGCAACAAGAGCGGGCAACAGCGCTATTCCCAACAGCCACTGTGGCGCCGCCAGAACATGTCGTGGAAACTGTGGTTCTACCGACGCCTGCCGCAACCGTGCCACGCCCTGCCACGACAGCTGTGTTGCTTCCGAAGCCTGCCGCGGCAACCACGTCGATGTTGCGACCTGCTGTGGTACTACCAATGCTCGCCGCGACCGTGCCATGTCCTATCACGGTGTTGCCGAAGGCCGCCATGACCCTATCGAAGCCTGTTACGATAACTGCATCATGGAAACCTACTACAACACTACCGTCTTGCCACCAAAATGCAAAGGGAAGAAATGCATGTAATGAAAACAAGGGAGAATAAAAGAGATAAAGAAGAGTTTTGCCATCAGACCCATCAGCTTTTAGAATGTCGAATAAAAGTAGCGCTCGCAGAGGTTCCCAAACCATCCGGGGCCGGTCGACGCCTCTCGCTATTGTGGGCTTCGTCATTCCGCAAAAAATTCAGCCAACGCCCACTTTTACCAACTTACCTGTCGCGATAGAAAGCCCTAAACAGTGCAAGCCACCTGTTGGACCAAAAAGTCCTAAAAGCCCTAGTGACTAGTGAGTTATGTAGAGAGAAGGGGAAGGGCAATCCTGGAAATGCACCAGGCAGTGGAGGGAGGAGCCAATCAGAGACCAGGCAGTGGAGGGAGGAGCCAATCAGAGCTAAGCCATCAGTATGTACAATGCACCACCGCATTTCCCTTCCCAAGCCAAAGCCACAAAGTCTCACTCCCAATTTCTACCAACCGAGAGCTCACCCCCAAGACAAAAGCAAAGCAGAGAGCCATTCCCCTCCTCTGTTCAACCAAAACCGAGCTCAACCATTCCCATGGCCACCACAGAAAGACTGTAAGGGAGAGAACGGAGGAGAGCATCAAGAGGTGTAGGGGAGGACGAAGGAGAGGAGCCAGGACTGCGATAGCAAGCCAGCCAAGCAGAGGTGAGGTGAGGAAGAGGAAGCCCAAAGGAGGAGTAAGGGCACGGTTGACCACGACGGCAAGAGAAGGGACCATCTGAACCCCAACTCGGCCATCACCGTCGTCGTTCACAATCCTTGCCAATCCTTAGCTGACAACTAGTAAGCCTTCCTCTTCACCTTACCTCATAACCGGCCGAGGTTACCTCAACCGGCTTGGCTCATGGCATTGGCGGCGAGCCCGTGGAATCGCCATGCGCCCTTGGTCGGAGGAACATGCTCCCCGGTGCATGTTCCCCTGCCGAGTTCTGCCGTGGCGGTCCCGTAGGCCTTCCCAAAACCTTTGCGCATAAGAGTAGGAGAAAAACCAAAAATAGAAGCTAAATCAAAATGCAAATAAAGGAGAAAGGATTAGATGGACCATTCGGTGAAGTAGTAGAGTAAAGGTGCTCAGGCCAAGCACGGGCGCCTTGGCCAAAGCCATGGCCAAGGGGAACACCCGGTGGCCATCGGCGGCGCAACCATGGCAGAGCCAGGTGTCGGCTTGGGTAGCCGACGACGTCGAGGACGGCCGGTTGGGGGGTGCCACGACCGGAGGAGCAGCGTCAGGAGGTCGAAGTCCAGGGCCTTGGCTTGGGGGCCTGTCACGACGGCGTGAGGGCAACGGCCAAAGGCCGTGCCGACCAAGCAGCGGCGCCTAGCGCCTCGCCGCCATGCGCGTACAGGGGAGGTGGCAGGTCCAGCCCCGGCCGACCGAATCTGGGGCAGGACTACGCCGGATCTGGCCATGGCCGACTGGATACGGGAGTAAGAGAGAGGAAGTGAGAGGGGAGGGGTAAGGAGAAGGCGGGGGCGGTGGAGGAGCCGTCGGCAGCGAGCTTCGGGCTGGCGACGTCCGAGCCTAGCCGCACACCGTTGCATCGCCTGGGAGTCGCCCAGGACGTTCAGCCGAGAGAGATGGGGAAGGAGTGATGCCGACTCGGCCGAACCGGATAAAGGGAAGGAAAAAAAGAGAAAGAGAGAAGAAAAGGAAAAAAGAAAGAACGAAAAGAAAAGAAAAGAGAAAAAGAAAAGAAAAAGGGGGTTTGGTACCTGCATAATGGGTCCTTAACTCTGGGCATTTTATGACAGAGTCGGGTTATGCGTAGAGTTGTCATCGCTCGCTTAAGCACTGGTTTTAATATGATGTGTTAAGTCGGGTTGATGTTTGTATAGGTGGAGGTCCCGGGGCGGAACCGTCCACGCGTCGTTCTCGAGACTAACAAGGCAAGTGCATAGTAAAGCAGTAAAATTCGGGTAGTGTTTATTGTTAGATGAATGATGGTACATTGCTTACTATGTTGTGGTGAGTTAACTATTTCTGGATGCATGATGAGGAATGATAAATAACGATTGATGAGACATGACATGTTGATATGCATAAATGGAAAACTTGCATTACATATATGTTATGAAAAGAGATAGTGTTGTGGTATCATTGGTCCACTTTGTGTGGACGCTCCACAGGAGTGGAGATTGAGGTCCCCGTATGAAAATGACGGGCTACTATAGTCCCCGTATGAAAAAGAACAGGCTTGTGATCCCCGCATGGAAACAAGGCGGGCCTAGGTAAACATCAACGTGTGCTCGTTCTGCTATACCAGCATAGACTAAAGAGATAAGTGAGAAGTGCATGTACATATGCATAATGATTGGTTGATAAGAACTTAAAGAGATTAAATGGAAACAAATGGCGATTGAAACTGAAATGGATATGGACTGATTTGTGAACCTATTATTTACTGTTTTGCTTTGTACTTATTGAGTCTTTGGACTCATCTTTGTTTTGTTGTTTTTTTAGGTGACTGTTAAAAACGTCATGTTTAGACAGGAGTAGCACATGAATAATTTCACGAACCAGCAGCACTCCTTGTACCACCTTTTGTCAGTATATTTTTAGACTCTACTAGTATGCTAGTGTAATCACTAAAAAAATGAATGTATCTGGTCGCTACAACATAAATAAATTAGTGTGGGCTTAAAATCTTCTAGTTGTTGACGGAATGGTAAGAATATGCAACGATGGTAGCATTCCGAGCTCAGAGGATGGGCGGGGTGTTACAGTTCTTGAAGGTCAAGCTGAGTTATCGCTATAAAAGGGCTAGCATGTATCTATTATTAATCAAGTAATGAAGTAATGAAAACGAATTAATCTAGTCTCTTCCTCAAGTTCTATTATCCCAGTCTATAGTCAAATCTCTCTTCCCACCAAGCCGACGCCGCCCGGCATCTCCCGGCAATGTTTACCCCGATGAACTAAGGTTCATCACACTCTGCCTCTTTTATGTTTTTAGTACGTCTTAAAATTCCACTTCGCACCGGTACGTCTTAAAAGAAGTAATCAAAATACTTCCCAAATATCGATACCTAAATCCCCAAAAACTAGAAAATCTAGTAAATGATAAAATTGATCTTACTTTGTTCTCAATAAGAGGTTCCAACAAGTAACTGTTCCATAGAAATCTTGGTTCTGCCTGCAAAGAATGAGTAGTTAGAAAACACAAGATTTTGTTTTTACGTGTTTCAAATTATCGCACATTCAGTACAAGCGATTTGTAAACACTGAGGCTCAATTTGGCAGTGCTAAATTGCATTTTGCTGCACTGTATGCTTCACTACTGTGCAAAAGTTCATGACCTATTTTATAAAGTTGAAGTTCTTTATTTTTTTTATGATGTGATTGCTTTGTTTTTACTTTTTAGTTTTTAGTACCTACACAACAACAGTTTCAATTAGATCTTAAAATACTTACTATCCATATTGGGAAATGCAGAGATTAATTATACAAGTACTGAGGATCAGTTTGTGATTTCGCAGCACAGAAATAAAGTCAGCAAGAACGGCACACCTTGAACCTAAGTGCAAAAGGACAGTACAAACTTTGTTGTGCCAAAATCTAAAATGTAAAGTCAGCAACACTTTAAAATGCTACTACTTCCTGCCAGATGCATCTTACGGACAATGTAATAAGCACAGCTGATATCATATTTTTTATAAAATATTGGTCACATTTACTAAGCTTTAGCATTTTCATAATTAAACACGTAAAATTTTAACTTTAGCTGCAGCCTGCCACTTTTTTGGACTGGAAAATCTGCCACTTAATTCTCTTTACTAAAGAGAACAAAAATTGTGAAAGCTCTAGTGTGTGAACTATGTTCATAGTTTGATCTAACTTCTGTTGGCAGGATGCTGAGCAGCATGTTACCAGAATTTATAAGTAGAAGTAGTGTGCGGCCAAAATTAAAAGTTCAGGTGCTCTGATGGCAAAGCACATGCAATTTCCTCTTAAACTGCTTTGCCAATTGATGTTATTCTATCCAAAGCTGCTGAACTGTCCATGTCCATGCATGGATGCATCATGCATAGTAATTAATTTGTTCATTTATTTATAAACATCAAAACCAATTCCTCAATACAGATTGAATTTGCAAGATGTTTCAACTGATAGCTAAAGTTGCAGCAGGCAGGAAGTAGCAAAGATGACCTGATACTACATGTAGCAGTTAAGGATAAGCAGCAAAAGCTCACATATTGTAAGAAACAATGGAGAAAGATTAGGCCTTCCATGTGTAAGAAACTCTAGAGTTACAAATGGAGAAGGAAGCGAACCTGTCTCCAAAGAGGAAGTGATTTGAACTCATCACCTAGATCATATAGCCTCTGTGAACTGGAATAGAAAGGAAAAAGTTAAGCATGCCAATTAGACTGACAACAGAAGAACAAAAGTCAATGAAAGATGACAGCATGTGTGGGTTATAAAAGCTGAGCCCATGCATATTCTATTATAATTTATAAATTCTATGCATTGAAAAGCTAAATAATTCAACTACATGACACAAGGATGTAACTGACAATGTTTAACAAGTAATACACTCACGTAATTGTCAAGTTAATATCATAAGAGAAGTAGAGGCCTAAGGTCCTCTCCGCGGCATCCAGGAGTTCCAAAAATTCTGTTTCCATTTTGTTCTGCCAACAGCTTACTGGAATGTTTAAATGGAATATAGATGGAAACAGTATAACTGGGAACAAAGAATCATTGTTAGACCTCCTCTGCAGAAGAAGTGCTAAGCGAGTTATTGCAGGGCAGAACTTTTAGTCCTGTCACTTTAAAAATTGCATGTCCCAAGTAGGATCCCACACAATCACGGTCAGTGATCACCAGAAAATATGACCCAACTGCAAGTTTGAGCACTCCTATCACACCATACACTGTTCGAACTTTAGGATTTGTAGAGGAGCTACGTGGTGGCAGCTCTTCAACTAGATTCATTGATCCATTGGCCCGGCTAACTGACAGATATAAGTCAGCAAGACCATCAATTGGTTCAAATATATAATGGTCTGCAAACTCCCAAAGTCTTAGTCTTGTGTGGAGCTTAGATGACGGGCTTGCGTCATTTGCCCCATCCATGACGAGATACCCTGAAATAAATAACAGATTAACAATGGTAAGTCTAATGAACAACCACACGGTGAGAGATTCATTTGGTGAATTGGAGTAGTGGTCAATTTGATCCTCTCAAAGAAGCGTTATTCATGTCAAGATACTGGAATAGCAAGGTTAATTTATTCAATGGGCTAAAAATGCAATCATACCATTAAAATACACACACATACAAGTCATGGGGGATTTCAAAAACACCCCCATCACTAATTTTGTGCCAAACACCTCCCACAAGTATTGTTTTGTTTCAAACATATTCCCGATGTTACAATTTTCATTGAATTTTGACTAGAAAAATCAAAACATTTGAAAAGGCAATCATTGACACAACGGCACACATGCCATTGACTTTATAGTTTGCTTTCCTATTCTACTCTCTTCTCCTTCCTTAGTCTATTTCTCTTCTTTCTATATCTGCTGATATATCTCTATCTACATCTCTTCCCAGTATCTACTTTTTTCATGAATATGACCAGTAACGTAGGCTGTGCGTGTTATTAACTGTTTTTTCCAAGTTGTCCAACATGTTCGGATGAAAATAGAAAGTTGGGAGTGTTCCTGAAAACACAAAATACTTGTGGAGTGGTGTTTAGCACAGTAAGTTGTAAGGTTGTTGCTGTAGTGGCAATCATCAGGTGATCACGGCAAGCCCATATTTACTGGATTCGCTGTAGACCCTGCGAATCTCATACCGGATTCATCAAACCCAAACCGATTTAGGGTACAGGGTTCAGGTTCATAGTTGAATTTGGAAGAAAATGTGGCGTACCATGACCCAAACTCCGCACCACAACTCAGACAAACCATGTTTCTAGACAGGCCTTTTGGAATGAAGCACAAACATGAGCAGCAAGACTCCAACTAATATATAAAGTCAACCTTCGGAATGGGCAAATGTAACGTGGCTACGACGGTGGGGATGGCTGAACAAGTGGCACAAAGCGGAGCAGGGCAACACATCTTTGGAGGCAATGGGGTGAACATGATTCTTCCAGGAAGGAAGAGATCTACTGCCTTGAACCCTGCTATTGAAACGACGATTCACGCATGGCAGAAGGGCAGAGACAATGCAGCCTGTAGCTAGGGCACCACAGGTAGCCATTGGCCCCTAGGCACGCAGTTAGCATTGTAGATGTTGGGCCATGACCGTGAGGAATGAATCTGAATGCCTAGCCCTGATCCTATAGGTTAATGTTGGAGGAGATGGATCAGGATCAGGTAAGCTGAGAATCAAACAACAAGTAACAAATGACAGCATTAAGAGCACCGTAAGAAAATTGCGCTAGGCAGATATATTGTGAGAAAAAAGAAAATTGATCTCCATCCCACCCCACATTCTGCGCTACTATTCACCAGAAAACCCTTATCATCATACATCCACAGAAATGGAAACTGCGCGGATCTTAATTGACCACGACTCCAGACGAAGGCACGGAGAAATTATTCACAATTTCAAATCGCGCCGCTCAAACCATATTCCTACCAGCCGGAACAACCAATTCGATTCAAGCTCAATTCAGGCATGCCTTATCTTCAGGAGGAATTCGGCTGCCGTCCGTACCTCGAGATTGATCGGGCAGGCCCGCCCTCTGGCTGGTTGGCAGGCTTTCGTCGGCGATCAATCGGCGATCTGGCGGTGCGGTCGCCTGGCTGAGCGGAGCGTCCACGGCGGAGCGCGTCGGGGGAGCAACGGCGGACGGAGTCTTCGAGGGAGGGGAGGCGATTTGTTGGGAGTTGGGGGCCACGCACAATGCGGGAACGGGCTGTTAGGTTACAGACGTATTATTATCTCTCGCTCACACACAGGGGTAGAGCCAGAATTTTTCCGAAACCAGACTCTCCGTCCACATAACGTGCGGTTCTCCGGCTCACGCCCCTACGCCCATGTGACGCCCGACTCTCCACCCACGCGAATTCTATGGCTCGTGCTCAGGCTCATCGAACGATGGCTCTACTCCTGCTTGCTCACTTTTTCTAGCTTGTTCGCTTATTTTAAAATTTACTTCTTTTAGTTATTATTATTTATTTCCAATTATAACTAAAAATCATTGACCACGGATAACACAAGCATCACATTAGACTAGAGCAAATGATAAATCATTAACTATAACTAAAAATTATCGGCAACTGCCAATATGAACATCCTATTGGACTAGAGCGAGTGACGATGCATTTGAGATGTGCCAAAAACCTCAGAAGTAAATGGGCTAAAAATTTGAGCGGTAGATGGGTTGTGAGTATATGCAGTATTTATATCAATCTTAGCACTTTTTTGCTTTTTTTATTTTGGTTTCTTCGTAAGTTAAAATAAAGAAGGACGGCTTCTTGAAGCCGCTTCTCCAATCAGCCTTTTAAGTCTAAAATCATATACATCAACTGCGTTGGTGTCTTCATTATCCGTCATCATATAGAAAAGCAAAGTTAAAATTCATCAACCCCAACTAAAAATCATCATATGCAACCAAAAAGAATAGAACCTTATCATGTGCCGTGAGTTCTATCAATCTTTGTATACCTCGGAAGGGACTTCAGATATGCAGCATGTTCTTGATCATATGCCGAGGCGTGACTCATGAACTCCTTCCTCCATGCTCCGTTTAGCGAGGAGGAGGTGTAGGTGGCCCTGATCATGACCTTCCCTACGAAAGCACCGGGACTTGAGGGTTTTCCGGCTCATTTTTTCCAGCGGGATTGGGATGTTTGTGGTGCCGCCCTGACCAGGGCGGCGCAGAGAATTCTTAACGGAGATGATTGGCCGTCAGTGGTGAATGGGACGTTCATTGTTCTCATCCCCAAGGTATCCTACCTCTCTTGGCCAGTTCAGACCGATTAGTTTGTGCAACGTGATTTATAAAAGAAAAAATTGATCATATACCCTCCATTTAGATGGAAATTAAAGATTTACCCTCCTGACCCACGTGTCAGTGACTTATGATGACCTCACATGTCATTGAAATATAAAAGATAAATCCTCAATTTTTTAACTAAAGGGAGGGTATATGATCCAATCTCCCTTTATAAAATTATCTCGAAAGCGTTTGCCAATCGGCTGAAATCTGTGTTGTCGGACATCATCTCGGTAGAGCAATTCAGCCCTTGTCCTGGGGAGAATTATCACGGACAATGTTGTGGCAGCGCACGAGCGGTTACACTTTATGAGGACAAATCGTACGGAGGAGAAATAAGTTCTGTGCACTGAAGCTTGGTACGACGAAGGCGTACGACCGTGTGGAATGGAACTATATTGAAGAGAATATGGTCAAGTTGAGTTTCGCTTCGTCATAGGTGTGCAAAGGGATGAAATGTGTCCAGTCTGTCTCACTCTCTGTGCTTTTCAATGGAGAACGGCCTGAGTCTTTTACCCCGTCGAGGGGTGTTCGTCTGGCTGATGTGGAGGGTCTTTCTTGTAAATTAAGGAGGCATCTAGGCATCTGCAAGGAATTCAAATTGCGCAGCAAGCTCCTCTAGTAAAATCACCTCCTGTTTGCAGATGACAGTTCATCTTTAAGGTGCCGCTTATTTGAGCTGAAAAAATAGTATATGATTAAAATTTCACTGTAGCTGATTAAACTTATACTGTAATTGATGGTAACTTATTTGGTGTAATTAAATTTTAAAAAAATTAAAATAGAAAAAACAAGTTAGCTCATCACAGACAATGCAAACGAATACGAAAAAACCGGCAAAAAACTCAAAAAAGACAAAAAGTAAAAAAAATGAAACTTAGGAATAGTAAAAAATTAGCGAGAATCGATTTTAATTTGATCAAGAAGTCATAAATGGTGCTTAAGCCATTTTGGAAATAAGCGGTTGAAAGAATCGAAAAATAATCAAAGCGTTTGGGGGTCTAAAGCATGTAAGGCAGGAGCGACCACGGTGACGGAATCACTTGACAGCTATTGCAAGGCTTCGCGACAAGCTGTAAATTTGGCAAAGTCCTCGAATTTCTTCAATCGTGGATGCAATGAGCAGTTGAGGGGTGGCATTAAAGGTAACGAACCGAATGAATCCTTGAATGACCAGTACCTGGGATTACCAACTAATGTTGGCTGTTCTAAGAACAGAGTACTCGATTATCTGAAGGACAGGATCTGGAAGGGGTGGAAGGAGCGATCCTTGCCCGCTGGTGGCAAAGGGGTTGTAGGATCGGTATGACAACAGAAAAGTGAATGGTATTTTCAATTATTTTTCTAAGTATTCTTTTAAGGGATTTGCTAGCGCCCAAACATTCGATCTGGGCGTTACCTCCATACATTTGGTTGCAATATTTTTTGGTCATGTATGCAATATTACTCGACCATATATGCAACAAAAAATTGATAAGAATCTCAATATTGTATATATGAAATTGAAATGTTGCATACATTAAACCAAAATCTTGCACACATGAAATTGAAATATTGTATACATAAAACTAAAATGTTGCATATATGAAATCAAAATGTTGCATACCAAAGAACACCGCTCCTCCCCTCCTACTCACTCGATGGATGTGCTTGCCGCCACCTTTTCCTTGCCGCCGCCGCAGGCTATGGCCTCTACCACCATCACCATTGCCGCTTCTCTATGGTTCTCTCCCTCGCCAACGCCCTATCCTAAGTTGGCTTCGACCTCGCCGACCTCCAATCCGACTCCAACAAGGTCCCCCTGAGCTCTTCCAACTCTCCAAGCTCGCCGCCTTCAACCCCGTCTCCTCTGCCGCCTCCACGGCCGAAGAGGAAGATGGCAGCGATCGGATCTAGCTGCACCGATGCCGGGGACGAGGTGGCTGGGCTCGTGGCCGTTGCTGTGCACAGGGTTCAGGGGCGCGTGCAGAAAGAGGAAGAGAGTGAGAGAATGGAGAGGATGAGGATTGAGGAGGGAGTAGAAGGTGGTCCTGAGTCAATGGTGGATCGAGCGTCCGATAAAAAGAGGGGCTTCGTAGTATGAACAATATCAATTCCCTTCTCCTAATATTTATTTCAATAGCTATGAGAAGCTCTCCAGTAGTTATGAGAAGTTATGAAGATTAAGAAACCAAAAATCCAAAAAAAAATCTCAGAGCTATTAAATTTTTTAGCCTATGAATAGTGATTTCAGCACTATTTCAAATCCAAAAAACCATGTAACTTTTAATCCATCGATCCAAAAGACTCGAAACTTAAACCAAAGCTAATTAATGATCTCAAGAACCTATCCAATAAAAAACATAGAAATTGAGAGAATTGGCATATTTCAAACCAAAACTCTAATCACTTGAAAATTGGAATGAATCTTCTCAAGGATGTCAGAAATTTATTCCAATCAATGATTAAGAAAATCGTTGCCAAAGTTCGACCTTTCTCCATTTGAAGGCATATTGCACGGTGAGTATGACTTACTCATGGGTGAATGATAACCAAGATAGATTTAGATTTGTTTTCACATATCCCAGCAAGCAAGAACACCAAAGAAAACAAGGTAAAAATGCTAGATCAAGAAATCATTTGGGGGGGCAAAAAGAACAAAAATCGGGTTTTTCATGAACTTGTCAAACAAGTGCCTAGATAGGTAGCAATTGATTTCCAGAGGTTATCTCGATCTCATATATGTCCTTGGCAAACAAAATCAAGAAGCAGGAAGAGAAGATATCAAAACTAACTAAAGCAAGAGCAAATCAATCAAAACATGAAAGATCCATGGAGATGAACAAAAATCAATATATTGCTACTTGAGTAGAAAAAGTTTTACAGTTACTCCACCTTGGAGAACAGATAGCACACCACAAGCACTCAACTTTTTTCAAACCCTAACCCTAACATAAGAAAGCACACAAGAGAGGTAGGTTGGATGGTTTTCACAAGTCTCCATTTCAACCTCTTAAATAGATGAGCTAGCCAGCCACGTCTAACACTTAGTGAATTCTATCCACTTAGCATAATAGGGGAAAAGTTAACCTCACACACACGGATTTTAACTCGCTACACTTATGCACATTTTTTAAAGCGCATAAGCCCGAATCTGTTAAGTCCTAAGCTTTTTATCCATCTTGATCAAACCAGTTTCTCCATGACTTAAACCACCTTCCCAAGCGCCGTTCATATGCCGCGGTTTACTTCCAAAGCCGTTTTCGGTATTTTGGTCAAACTGCCAAAATACCCTTCCTTTACTCTGTCTTTATCTTCCATTGCAAACAATCGCCATACTTGGCACTTGTAGGTGCGCCACTGACTTGCCATGCATCAGCAAGTCTCTCCCGCTCTGGTTTCACCAGACCATGCATCACTTAGACCGACCAAGCCACATGGTGTAATCCCGTCGTTCGAACTTGCCTTCGACATTTCCTATCTTTCCTGTACCATGCTTGAGTTCACCGTCTCATCCGGCATCCTCGATCATTCTGGCCCTTGACTCCTGCATGAGCGTAGCCCTGATTCTCGCCATTGACCATGTGTGACTCCAAGTGACCTTGCATATCCAAAGAAAAAGAAACCATTTTCGGGCACAATCGTTATAACTTGACCCACATTAGCAATGACATGTCTCATGCAATCTACAACCACTAACTTAGGTCACTAAATCATCCTATAACGCAAAATTCCCAAAATCATCCATTTCTGCAGGTTGTCGAGAAAAATCTATAAATTTGCAAATTCCAATTTTCACTCCTCCAAAATGACAATGGTTCATCACAATAAACCATGAACCTTCTCATGTGATCCTTCAATCTCCTTCTTGATGAACCCATTAGTAATTTCACAAAAATACAATTTAGTCATAAAAAGCATGTAAAGGCTGAAATGACCATATGAGACAGAAATGGACTGAAGTTACTGAAATCGGCAAGTTTTCCACAAAGCTTGAAATCCACTAATTTAGTCAGGAAATCTCACTCTAGGTCCATATGAAAGAACAATTGTTCTATTTGACCTTGATCACATATTTAGCATATTTAGTATTGCTGAAATTCATTTTAGGTTTTATCTTAGCAAAGTAAGTCCTGAATTGGGAGCCATCTATAAATGCTTCTTAAGATTCAACCATTTTTCACTATTTTTGTCTTCTTAACCATGTGCTAGATCTCAAGTCATGCTATGACCATCTCGAGTAATAAGCTTAAGAGAGTGATCTAAGTCATCCAAGACTCCTCTTAAGTTCATACCTAGTGCAATTGCAAGCAGTCTCATGAGAAAGAATTAGTGAGATTAGTTTTTTCGCACAAAAAGATCATTTTATATTTTCTTGCCTTAGTTCAAGAACAAAAAGTTAATATTAACTCATGCTTCAATAAAGAACTAGTATAGCCCAATCTAAAGCTCAACTTAGGTTCAAGACTAAATTTAGCTTATTTGACATGGCATGAATTATAAGAGTATCACTAAAGTAGAACTAGTCATAAGATCCAATAAGACATGATTTAATTCAAGTTATATTTTTAATAAAGCTAGCATAGCAAAAGCTAAGCTAAACATAAAAATATATGATAAATCTAGCAAACTAACACAAGACATAACAAGATGTAAAGCAAAATATCATATCACACAAGGATAATAGTCAAAACTCCATGTATTTATATTACAATATAATTTGCTGAATTTAAAATGTAGTATAATACAATGGATGCAAAAGAGTCAAACTCCCAATCAAAACAGGCCAAAAGGACTAATAACCCCTAACTCTCCCCGCAAAAGAAACAAAACAAGAAAAATCAAGAGTCTTAGTGAAAATATCTATAACATGCTACTCAGACTCGACAAAGTGAAGCATAATATCACACTTCTCTACATGGTCTCTAAGGAAATAGTATATAATATCAATTTACTTGAGAAGAGATAAACACTGGGTTGCACAGGGTTTTTGGCAATTTTTATGATGCTAGTGTTATCACAGAAGAGATAAACACTATCTAAGGCCAATCCATAGTCCTGCAGAGTAGATAAGATCCAGAGAACCTGAGAACAGCTACTAGCAGTAGCTACATACTCCACCTCAGTAGTGGACTGTGTAATAGAGGACTGCTTCCTATATGACCAAGAGATAAGAGATGTTCCTAAGAAGTGACAAGTACTAGAAGTACTTTTCATATATACTCTACACCCTGCAAAATCAACATCAGAAAAAGGTTGAATGGATAGTACAAAACTAGAAGAATGCAAGAGTGCAAAATCAAGAGTACTATGAAAGGTACATGAATATGTGATGCACTACCTGATGATGAGAAGCATGAGGGGAAGCCTGAAATTGAGCGTACAGACACACAACAAATTGTATGTCTGCCCTCGACGCCGTGAGGTAGAGGAGAGAGCCAATTATGCTATGGTGCTCCTCCTGGTCCATGGGCTCTCCATCCTCATCAGGATCTAGCACGATAGAAGTGGCAGTGGAAGTAGACATAGACTTGTTGCTTCTAATGTCGAAGCACTGAAGAAGATCTTTTGTGTACTTACTTTCATGAATAGAGGTCGGTTTCTTCTTACAGTTGCTTGACTTGAAGAACAAGGAAGAAGGTCAACTCGCCTATCATACTCATCTCAAATTCCCTGCTCATAGAATCTAAAAATCTCAATACCAAAACATGAGAGGAACAATGAATATGACATCATCCACATAAATCTGAACAAGTAAGAAGTCACTGCCATGTCTGAGAGTGAACAAGATTTTATCTACCATTCCTATTTTGAAATCATTCTTAAGTAAGAAACTCTTAAACCTATCATATCAAGCTTAAGGCATTTGCTTCAATCCACACAAGACTTTGGAGAGCTTACACACATGATTGGAGAACTTATAATTTTCAAAGCCGGGTGGTTGCTTGACATAGACCACTTTTTCTATGAAATCATTAAGAAAAACACTCTTAACATCTATTTGAAAAAGCTTAAAGTCCTTAGACGCTGTGAATACTAACAAAATATGAATGACTTCTAATCTAGCTATAGGTGTAAAGGTCTCTTCAAAGTATATGCTCTCTACTTGGGAATAACCTTGATATATAAGCATAGCCTTGTTGCAAAATACCAACCCATCCTCACTTTGCTTATTTTTAAAATCCATTTTATTCCTATTATATTATAATTAGGTGGAGGCTTAACTAAGGTTCAGACTTGGTTTCTTTCAAAGTTTTCAAGCACTTCATGCATGGCATTGACCCAAGAAGAATTAGATAAAGCATGAGTGACATCTCGGGATTCAAAATACGCAACAAAAGCAGAATGTGCATGAGAACCTGGAGAGATAAATCTGGAGTGAGTAACTCACACATGGAGATCCCCAATTATCTACTTTTAAGGATGTCGTCATCGAATATGAAGAGGGGGTCCTGGAGCAAACATGGCCTCCACCTCATAGGATGTAGAGGTAGGAGCAGAGCCACTCGAAGCGCTAGTGAAAGTAAGAGGAGCGTGCTCTGCTGAAGCTAGAGAAGTAGAAATAGGCTCTCCAACCAATTTAGGAGTGATTAGAGGATAGATTGGGTCATCATCATCCTCTATGTCAAAGTCGTCATCAATGAAGATGCTCTCCCTATCATCACGCACCTGTGTACCTGCATCGTCGGTTCTAGTACCAGGACTAGCCTCATCAAAACTGAGTTAACAAATCTCAATAATCTTGTTAGTATCTAAATTAAATACATGATAGCCATGAGAATGGGCAGGATATCCAAGAAAAATGCTATTATAACATTTAGATTCAAATTTATCCAAGTTGCCATGTTTGAGAATGAAACACTTGCAAACAAATATCTTAAAATGAGAGACGCTAGGCCTATGACCAAATTTAAGCTCAAAAAAGTCTCACCTATTGATCTAAAGAAGACCCTATTGGACACATAGCAAGCGGTAGAGATCACCTCAGCCCAAAACCTCCTTGGAGTGTTGTGCTCATCTATCATAGTCCTAACCATCTCTACAAGGGTTATGTTCTTTCTTTCTACAACCCCATTCTGGTGGGGAACTCTAGGTGAGGAGAACTGATGCTCTAATCCTCTCTCAATGCAGAAAGTGACAAAGGATGAGCTCTTGAATTTTGTGCCATTGTAACTTCTAATGGCTCTTAAGGCTCCTAGGAGATCAACTGTTAGTCTAAGGGTCAACTCTCTAAAGCAACCAAAAGCCTCATCCTTAGAAACCAGAAAATACACTCAAGAATATCTAAAAAAGTTATCTACAATGACAAGCACATACCACTTCTCTCCTACAGACTGAACTCTAGAAGGACCAACTGTGTCTACATGAAGAAGCTATCCTAGTCCATCGGTCATCACTAAAGTAAGAGGTGGATGAGAAGCATAAACTATCTTACCATGTCTACAGGGTGCGCACACTAGGTCTCTAGCACTCTTAAGCCTAGGCAATCCTCTAATCAGGTTCTTACTACTAACTCTAGTCAAGTGGTCGAAGCCTTTGTATCCAAGCCTATGATGCCACAACATTAAGTCATGAGAGTCCGAAGCCACAAGACACGTAGGACTAGAAGTAAAAGAAATACTGAAATCAGTACTAAAGATCCTCTCAAACCTGGAGATCCCAAAAACAGTCACCCGAGAAGTCTAGAACTCTACACTCACCACTCTTGAACCTCACTTCTAGATCCTAATCAAGAAGCTGGGAGATAGATACCAGATTATACCTCAGCTTACTTACGAAAGTGACGTCCTTGAGCATGAAGTTGTTGTTGACGTGCACTGTGCCCTTGGCTATCACGGTCGTGGTAGAAGCATCCCTAAACATGATCAACTCGTTGTCAGATGCACATGTGAGGGAGGAGAACCATCTAGAATCTCTGGTCATGTGTCAAGAACACCCGGAGTCAATAAGCCACATGTCCTCCTTCCTCGCATGCCAAACCTATAGGGCATAAGTAGAAAATATCTGTGCCTCAGTACTGGGATTAGTGATAAAAGACTTAGAAATCCAGCACTAAGCCACACGACATCTAGAAATAGCAATAGAAGCAGAAATAAAATGGTTAGAAAAATAATCATGAGAATGCACATGAGAACTACCTTGCCCTCTTTGAATCAACCTACCAAAATGCCAGTACTCCCCCTGACTAGTTGCTATGCGTGATCTACCCTTACGATATCCTAACCCAAACCACCGCCTAGAGTCACCAAAGGAGTCAAAAAAGTTATCTCCAAACCCAGAACTATGTCTAGAAGGAAAGACAGGTTGCTTGGCTCTAGAGAGACTTATAGGTGAAGGAACTTCTCTAATAAACCTCAAAGCATGCTCTCTCTTTTTCCTCTCAACCTTAGCTCTATGGAAGTAGAATTCAATCCTTCTTGCAGAAGGTGCAATGATACTTAATCTTTTGAGTGATCTAATCTGATGAGGAAGAAGCACTTGCAGGGGTATAAAAATCCAAGGAAGGGATTGATGCCCCGCGACACGATCTAGATTTCCCGGTATTCGCTAGTATACATTAATCCTTTATAACACTTCGTAGTAATGCCTCTCGAACTAACAATTCTATTTTTGCAATGCCACCAGTAGCCGCCGGGCAACACTTGTGGATTCTATGTTTGCCACAACATGTAACTACTTATCGATTCTGGGAAGAACTATGATATTCAGGTTTGTCAATCTTGCGATAATTATTTTATACTTATTAATTTATGACATTGCATAGAGGTTTATTACACCTTCCACTGAATTTTAATATGAAGAAGACTTTCTAATTATGCAGTACGCAGATGACACAGTGTTAATTATGCAAATTTCAACAGGGCAATTGCATTGCTTAAAAGGTCATCTGCAAATGTACAAGCAACTGGTCTCAAAGTAAATTATAGCAAGTCATGCCTTATTCCTCTAAATGTGCAGCAGGAAAGAGTTCCTCTTCTACCTAGAGTTTTTGGTTGCAACATAGGATCACTACCATTCACTTACTTGGGATTTCCTTCGGGCACAACAAAACCAAGAATTCAAGATTTCTCTCCCTCGACAGATAGAGTGGAACGTCGGCCAGGACCCTTTCCCAAACAAGGCCTTATGGAGGCATATTGACAATGGTCAATGTAGACATCAATACTATAGAAAAGATCATCACAGACGGTTCAAAAATGTCATCACAGATGATTTCGTGATCCGTCTGAATTTATGGGTCAGTAATAACATGGAGTCATCACAGACGGCTTTCAAATCGTTTGTAACGCAGACTATCATAGATGGTTTGTACTAAATTCATCTATGATGATTGACAATCACTGATGGTTTTCAATACAAACTGTCTATGATATGTAATATATCACAGACGGTTTCAACTACAAACCATCTATGATATTAAACTATCACAGACGGTTTGTAGTTGAAAATGTTTGTGATATATCACATATCACAGATGGTTTGTATTAATAATTGTCTGTGATTGTCAATTATCATAGACGATTATAAGTTAATAAACATCTGTGATATTCCTTTCTACTTCTAAACATATTTCTGTTTGTTGGCTAGCCTCAGGAAATGCTAACCATGCCCTCTGAAACAAGCATATCAACGCAGTATATATGCATCCAATTCACATTCATTCATTTCAGAAGCAAAAACATCCATTTCACAAATCAATTGACTGAAATGAATTATCCAGCTTTGAACAATACACACATGAATAATTAAGCTCAATCTTATCCCAATAAAATTCATTCTATATTATAGAACTCTCCATCTTTTTATGACTGTAGACATCAAGAAGTACACACACTATCCTCAAATATGTTTGAGGTCAGAATGTTTCAACAGAGTTGTAGGGATAGATGCAACCTGTCGGTAGGAAGATAATGTCATGCATACATATATAAATTAAGGGAGTGACTATTACATAGGTGACTATTTTTCCCTTTATCTTTAGTCACTTTTTTATACTGTAACTTTAGGTGACTGAGAGTGCAACTTCCGGTGGAGGAATTTAGTACACTGTAACTTTAGGTGACTAAGAGTGTAACTTTAGCTGACTAAGAGATAAAAAAATTTCAATCGACTGTGCAATAGCAAAACCGATGCCTATTTATAATGGATTGAAGGAGATCAGTTGCTAGCACGAATAAAAGTGATAACAGATCCCCTTGTTCTACCCTTTATTAGCTGGTACTCCATTGAGAAACATATTATACTCTTGTCGGTTGTATTACTTGATTGCAGCTCTAGCTCCCATGAAATAGATCATTGATAGGAATTTTAGAGGAATTCTAACATGAGGTTAGACCCGATGGAAAAATTCCTTTGTCTTGCATGTACCCTCTCTCTCATTAAATTCCTGCCAAATTCTTGTAAAGCATCCAAACACCGCTTTTGAACCGTTCCTCTATTTTGTGTTCCTATAGGATTGCACTGGAATTCTTATACATTCCTATATTTTTTCTATTCCTATTATTTTCCATTTCCTGTGTTCTAAAGAGGCAAAAGGGTGGCTGCTACTACTAGGAAAAGGTCACGGAGCCACCACTGGATGCAACTCTGTTAGTTTCTTTGTCAGCCCCTCTTCTCTCTTCTTGGGCATTCTTGTTGATATTGAGTGGGTGGGGACTTTTTGGTTTTCAAAAATAATTTTAGTTTTTCTTTAGTTTCTTCTATTTCTCTTCCTAGATTACTTTTCTAATTTTGTTCTTCTCTGGCAAGTTTTTGGCCAGATTGTTTTACCCTTCATAGGTTTTATTGGACCAACTTACCTAGACAACGATGATGATGCCTAGGCTAGATATCGTCTCTAGGGTAAGTTGGATGCAAACAAACCACCTATAATTTCCTTCCAACAAATAACATTGCTATCAAGGTATGCATAGGTCCGACATATCAACAGAGATCATTGACAGGCTCGCATATTCGTCTTTGAGTCTTCCTCTAGAGTTCCATATTCATCCTCTCAGGTCCTATATTCATTTTCTGGGCTCCCATATTCGACCTCAGAGTCTTCCTCTTTATTTTGGCTGACTGTTTTTACATAAATACTAAGTAAAAAGGCAGTAGGAACTCGAATGAACAGTGTAGTAGCAATAAATGCGACAATATTGACTTCCATTACCTCTCTTTTTCCCACAATAACTCAGGATGTAATCCCATGGAGAGGAAAAAGGGGTATCCTATAAATTCAGTGGGAGGACTTGCATTATGATAATACTAAATCAATTCAATATTATGAATATCCAAGTACCACCTAAGGTTTCAATTAAAAAAATGAAATAATTTCATGGAAGTAAGAAGTCTCCTAGAGTCCGACGTATCAATAGTGATCATTGATAATTTATTTCCCACTGCTATGATCGTCGGTAATTAATTAATTTAATTATGATACTACTATTACAAGATACGGAGTCTGCCACGGGGCTAGGTCGACTAACATGGACTTACCGGTAGCATGTTCTCCCAGTTGGAATCGCCAGATCCTACCACTACCCACGATATTCATGTCGGCCCCCTCTACCGTACATACAGTGCACACACAACCCAGCAACGAAATCCAATACTCCTCCTGCGGGAGCCGCCGCCTCTCTCCTGTTTTTGCGACGCGCGCACTTTGAGGAGGAAGAAGAACAGTGCCGTTCGACCTTTGTTCCTCCGACCCGCCACCCGACTTGATCGAGCAAGCCACCCGCCGCACCAGCGCGCGCCGGCCGGGCGGGTTGAGTTGGCTGCGCCAACCGCCGCCAGAGAGCCAAGCAACAACGATGGCGAGCCCAAGGAATAGTAACGAACGATGAACATGAAAAATCATTAAAAATTCCAAAAATCTAGAAAATTCCCAAAAATACCCAAATACACCATTTTAACCGAAGAGAATATTCTAAATTCAAATCTAGTGTCCATTTGTTCAAATTTAAATGTTAAAGTCCAAATACCATTACTTTATAAATCTAACTCTATAATTTCCACCTTCATAAATTCCATTTCGTAGATTTAAATTTTATTAATTTAAATTTCACCTTTCTAACCAAAAATTATTTCCAATTAAACTCAAAATTTATAAAGTCAAGTTTCATTAATTCGAATTGTGTTAGTTCAAGTCATACTAATTCAAGTTTTACCCTTCCATTAGGCCCATCTTGTAAATAAATCCTAATTCTCCATTTTGCCAAATTGAACCTCGATCAAACCTAAATGCATTCACTTTAAGGATTAATAATTTATTTGTACATATCCATATTCCATATTTGAAACTGTGTCTAACACGTATGTTACCTATTCAATTTCTTAGAACCTGTCTGACCCAAGTTTAGCCCTGTCAACCATCCTAACATCATTGAACCTCGACTTCCTAGCCCAAACCGTTTCTCAGATCCATTCTCTCATATCGCATGCCGATAATTCCTAAAACCTAATTGGTCCAAACTCATTTCGTTCACCGAAACCCGTATAATGCCTTTATACATTTTAACTGCCCCAAATCCACAGCCTAATTTCGATCTCATTAAGCCAACCTCTTTGCCACCAACCATGGCCACGCCACCTATTTTCTTTATGTACTTTTGAGCTATTTATTTGTATTTTGTTCCCAGCTTGCATTCTGCAAAGCAGGAACTAATGTGAATCCGTTTTTCACGCTAGCGTTTGGACCACATGAGCTGGTCAACAGAAGGACTACAAGAGCAGTTAAAGAAAGCGATGCTCACTCCGAAGATCACGTGAAGATAACCAGAGACTAAGGACCAAGAGGCAAGTCACATGTTTTTGATCATATTGAATCCCATTAAATTACGTTATTTATTTAATGTATTTTCATTATTGATAGTTGTGAACTGATAATTGCTTAAAACAAAGATTTAGAATGGCATGCTATCTAGATAATCCTACCACTGATAAATAGCCCGGTTTATCTTGATGGCCATATTCACCTTGACAACCTTAGTAAGAACTAACATATGATATCAATGTATACAAGATCATTTCATTCAATATGATACACTACTAAGTGACCCTGGCCGTTGGCCGGTAGAATTGAAAAACCCGGAGAGGGTAGGGTGGTATGGGACACCGCACCTAGGCGGTGATGCCTTTGTAAGCACTTCTAAGGTGTTGTTGTGGGCAAGTAGGATTTGAAAATCGCCGCTAAGGTAGAAGTCGACGATCAGGAAATCACGATGTGATCTACGCCCATAGCTTTACCTTAGGGATGGTGTGACAGGTAAGGGTGTCTTGTGGGAAATCACATGGTGATCTACGCCCACGACCTTACTCTAGGAATTGTATTTGGTAAGGGTGTCTTGTGGGAAATCACATGGTGATCTCGCCACGACCTTACTCTAGGAATTGAGACGGGAAGGGTGTCTTTGTGGGAAATCACGCGGTGATCACGCCCACGACCTTACCCGAGTAAGAGGTGGTATGGATGGGTGGTGGTAGTGCCGGTGGGCAGAGAGGAGATGTGGTTGGATGTCTTAGGTGAAAATGTAGGACGAGAACCTTGTGCCAAGTAAAAGACATAGTCAACGCTCGGGCCACGAGGAGTTGACTTGTCAACACCGGGTCTAGTAGCTGCTCCATTCAATTGAAACTCTACAGTGTGACGACAGTGTAGACGGGGAGTTAGGTATGTTGCGGTACCTAACAGCGGTAGTATTCACTCACAAGCGGCTAGAGAAGAGTATGTGCGCAATTGTAGCCGTGGATCGAGTGATGCTATCGGGTAGAGTCTATATAAAGAATGGAGCGGTGAACCGACTCGGCTTTCTTAACTCGTCGCGGAGTTAAGGGATCGTGTGGGTAAAGTTGAGCAACTCTGCAGAGTGTAATAAATGGTATTCGAATACGCCGTGCTTCGGTTAATGAAGCTGTGTTAATTGGGTGATTCCAACAATGAGGCATAAGTAGGATTTGAGATGATTTAATGTGATAAGTGATGAACTGAATTTGTTAATGAAAACCCACGATCTTAGGAGCAATTGTTTTAAGTTTTACTTGATTGCAAATAAAGCGCATCCACCTCATAATAAAACCACTATACATCCTCCACCGAGAACCACGGCAATTAGTTATATAGTATTTCCACATGTGATTTCTTGAGTGCAGGGTGGGAGTACTCGAGCTTGCGAATTTTCCCCAACGGATACCGTAAGAAAAGGAAGCAATTCAAGATTTCGCATTAGGGTTCTGACGCACTCAAGCGTTCTGTGGAGTTTTCTTCGGCTCTTTTGTATGTAAGTTAAATTCTGGGCTTGAATGCCTTATTGTCGTTAAAGCTGGCCATTAGGTCTTACTTTAATCCAATTAACTTTTTAAATGGCTTATAAGCAGGCATGATACACTGTTAAGCCGCAACAGAACTCCTAAGCTGTTGCAGGCCGTACGACGTCCCTGGTCCCAAAAATTGGGGGCGTTACAAATGGTATCAGAGCTATGCTTGACTGTAGGATGTAACCCTAAGTATAGGTTTGATTTCGATAGGAACACGATTCTACAAAATCTAAATTTATGATACAAAAGAGTTACAAAAATCATAAGTAATATTGCTGCCTCACTCTTCCCATGTCTGCCTTATCTTTCTTAGACATGCATTAAAATTTTTGTTTGGATTGGTCAAAAGCTCAAAAATACGAGTAGTCGTTTAGACTAACTTCTTGCTGCAGGTCTTTAACCAAATGGAACGAATACTAACTTTAGTAGAAGTGCTAAGGATGGTGTTAAGAAGAATAGCGCGAATACCTTGACCAAAATTTTTCCTTTTGAAATGTTGAGGTCACCGTTCGAATAGTTAGTACATAATGCCCGTTTGATTCCCTTGAGATAACGGGTAAAAGACCATTTGAGTAGACGAAGTTTTCTGATTGTAATAATAGCCAAATTGCACTATTAGCCTGTTAGGCTGCTATATAAGCAATTTGTGTAAAACTAACTTCTGATTTTAAATAAAGTATGTGTGGAAAACTTTTCTGCTCCTACCTCCCTTCGTCTCAGCTTGTATCTATGCTCTTCTGTTCTGATTCTTCTCGTACCTTTTAAGCTCTAAATCTTGGAGGAACTTAAATGCAAATTCCTGATTGCAATGAATAGGTTAAATTCCATCTAAGAGATTCATAAATGGGAGAAAATAGATAAATCCGTAAGGGATTGAATTATGACGTGAAAGATAACCAAAGATATTAGAGAAGTTATATTTGATTAACAGAAAGAATCAATAGTATGAATTTTAAGTGGATTGAAACCCTAGTCATGATGCTATGTTCAATTTTCGGTGGATACAAAGGGTAGTGAATTAATTTAGAAGCAGGTAATAAGAGTTTAGTTGAGGATTGAATGAGCCTAATGAGATTGTGGTACAATGGTGGGAGGAATCAAAACTCTAGAATAGTTTTAAAGTAAGCAATGTTGATAGACTGGAAATGGAAAGGCTGGACAATAAACATACGGTTAGATCTGTAAGGTTGTGGTTGAAATTGGGAGTTAGGTTGAAACTAGATAGCCAGGATTTAATTAACGAAGTTAAAATATATATGTATATATATAATGGGAGGATTCAATGAATAAAAATGAATGTTTAGAGTTTAGCCAACAAAGGTGTTAAGAGCAATCAACGGAAAGAAGTAGTATAGTGGTAGATAGTAGGTGATGGAAGCAGAATCAGTACAAGTATTAGAGTGTAACTGAGTAAGTAAGAGCAAAATAGGGTTGAATTAATTCCATGAGTGGCGTCGAATGTCAGAAGAAATTGGATTACCCTTGCAAATATATAGGAAGTGAGAAATAGTATTTTAGAAAGTGATCAGGAAAATTGTTTAATTTTCCCCCCCAAACAATTTCTTTCCTACTTTTGCTCTGATCTTGATTTCGTCTTACTTTCCTTTGCTAGCCCAAAAATGTTACAGAACTGATTCCTAAATAATGAATGCAGAATATGATGAAATAGATTGAGATTTTAGCCGCACAACAGATTGGAAAAAAAAAGAGAGAAGAAACCTTAAAGAACAGTCTACAGTAATGGAAGCCCAAGTTGTCATGAAGAAAGATCAAATTAAAGACCAACACAGGCAAATCGAGAGTGCCGAACAACCGTCTACTGACACAATGTCACCAGAAGAATCAACATCAACGTCAAGTGCGACAGCAATGAAATTTGCAACTTTCCTGAAGACTCAACCACCTACCTTTTCAACAACAACAGAGCCATTAAGTGCAGATAATTGGCTACAAGATATTGAGCGAAGGATAAACACTATCCAATGTACAAACCAGGAGAAAGTTCTTTTTGCCGCTTATCAACTCTCAGAACTAGCCAGTACATGGTGGGATTCCATTCAATGGATACACCCGAAGAAGAAAGGTATCACATGGGAAGAATTTGTAAAGAGATTCCGTAAGACCTATATTTCCCCTAAGGTTATTACGGAAAAATATCAAGAGTTTCTCAACCTCCGACAAGAAGACAAATCGGTTATGAAGTATCTGCAGCAGTTCCATCAGCTGTCCCGATATGCACAAGAAGATATCAACACTGAAGCCAAACGAATGACATGTTTTATGAAAGGCCTGCAACCAGAGATACAACGTCACACTGCAACTGTGGGAATTCCAAACCTTCTAACCTTCGTCGATCAAGCCCTTTTGGTGGAAGAACAAATGTTAGGATATGTAAAAATCAGGAAAGAAAATATGCCTCTAGTTCAGTCTTCTACAGCCTGTTTTCACTGTGAACGAGATGGGCATTATCGTTACCAATGCCCACTGAAATTCTTACCTAAAGAAGAAGCCAGGAGACAAGTAAGAAGGCAGATATCAACGTCACACCAACCGTACACAAAAGAAGAGAGGCTCTACTCTAAGAGAGCCAGAGTTGAAGAAGAGACAGGTCCACCCTAAAAGAGTGACATGCAGCCAAGGAGCGAGTAATAGGAACCGAAGGGAAAAGGTTTTATATTACCCACTGTTAGAAATAACCAGTGTAATAAAATCTAGTCCGCACTTTTGTGTAAGATACAGGAGAGTTGGAAGGAATATCTGTAAATTAGTTTAATTAAGGCAAGTAGCAGAACTATGAAATGTGCGAAATATGTATGTGCAACGTACAAAGAATAAGAAGATTGTGTTGTGCTAAAACCCAATTACATCGGATCTGAATCTTATCATCAACCAGAGATATTGAAGGCTCAAACAAATGAAGCACAAGTACAATGAGATAGAAATACATAAACCTATAATACACAAGGATGATATACAGGTACAGGCAGTTAATGGTATAAGGGACTCAGATATGACAAGACAAGGCATAAAGATGTATCAATATAGGATGACAGAATAGAACTCTACCTAACCATGGTTGTGCTACTACATGAAGGTCCAAACAGAGCTATTCCAAACCAAGAAGCACGAATCACCTTCATACCTGGGGAAAAGTCCGTATGAAGTCTTGAGAATCCAGAGAACCAGGAAGGAACAACACATCAATAGAGACACCAGTCATTAATCCCTGTTGAAAGAGTACCCTAAACAATACCCTAAACGAAATACGATCTAAGGAAAGGAATCAAAACTGTAACAAGTTTATTTTACACCCCAGCATCTAACCTGGATGAATCTCGGGGTCGAGATTCTTTTTAAGGAGGGTAGTTTGTAATGACCTGAATTTTTCAAAATTTTGAAGTTTAATTGAAATTTTCAATTCCATTGCAAATTTGAGTTGTTGAACCTAATGTACACTAATCTTCAAGCAAATTTTCACCAATCTTAAAGCCTCCTCCTCCACTGTTTTCACATGCCCACTGCTCACGGATGAAAATATCCCCGCGCGCGCGTTCGTTCGCCACCGCGCCTTCTTCCGGATTCTTCCCGAGCCAGCGACGCACCGCCACCGCTACCACACCCACGCGTCGGCCACCGAGTGCCGCTCTTCCCTCTCCGAACCTCTCGCACGCCATGGAGCCGCGCCATGACCTCTCCTGGCGTCGAGCCGCCTCCGGACGCATGTGAAAACCAAGGGCCCCTTCAACCACCCTCACACACCCCGTGGAAGCTCCCTGTCCGCCCAATTAGCTTCTCGTCGCTCTCACCGCCGGCCATAGCCGAAAATCCCCAAGGTGAACCCTAATTCAATTCTCTTGATTTGCTCGGTAGATTTTCAATTCCCTATTACTGAAGCTTCCTCATAACCCTAGAATGTCAACCAAAGCATTGCCATAGCCAATCGCGCCCTGTAGCTCGTCGGCCACCTTCTCCTCCGCCGGCCGCAACCACCTCACCGTGGCCAGCCCTAACCCGGCTTCCCTAGCCTAAACCACCACTTCCACTAGCCTCAACTATCCCCAATGATGCTTAAACACCGGCCCAATCTCCCCAGGAGCCTCCCCTCCACCTGCAATTTCAAAAACGGCCGCGGAGAAGAGGACCTCGCCGCCGGCGACTGCCGCCTCCGCCGGCCTCCTAACCACCCAAAATGGACTCCCCACTATCCCGTGAATCCATCCATACCCTCGTCTTGCGTCGTGGGTCGCCCTAGCCCCGCTGGGAGCCGCCGCCCTCTCCTGCTTTTGCGCGCGCGCGCCGAGGAGGAAGAAGAAAAACGCCGCCTAAGACTGTTCCTCCGACCGCCACCCGACAACTTGAGCGAGCCAAGCCGCTCGCACCAGCGCGCGCGATCGGGCGGGTTGAGTTGGCTGCGCCAACCGCCTCGCCCGAGCCCAAGCAACAGTGACGCTGAGCCCAAGGAATAGTAACCGAACCCGATGAACAGTAGAAAAATCATTAAAAATTCCAAAAAAATCTAGAAAATTCCCAAAAATACCCAAATACACCATTTTAACCAGTAGAATATTCTAAATTCAAATCTAGTGTCCATTTGTTCAAATTTAAATGTTAAAAGTCCAAATACCATTACTTTATAAATCTAACTCTATAATTTCCACCTTCATAAATTCCATTTCCGTAGATTTAAATTTTATTAATTTAAATTTCACCTTTCTAACCAAAAATTATTTCCAATTAAACTCAAAATTTATAAAGTCAAGTTTCATTAATTCGAATTGTGTTAGTTCAAGTCATACTAATTCAAGTTTTACCCTTCCATTAGGCCCATCTTGTAAATAAATCCTAATTCTCCATTTTGCCAAATTGAACCTCGATCAAACCTAAATGCATTCACTTTAAGGATTAATAATTTATTTGTACATATCCATATTCCATATTTGAAATCTGTGTTCAACACGTATGTTACCTATTCAATTTCTTAGAACCTGTCTGACCCAAGTTTAGCCCTGTCAACCATCCTAACATCATTGAACCTCGACTTCCTAGCCCAAACCGTTTCTCAGATCCATTCTCTCATATCGCATGCCAGTAATTCCTAAAACCTAATTCGGTCCAAACTCATTTCGTTCACCGAAACCCGTATAATGCCTTTATACATTTTAACTGCCCCAAATCCACAGCCTAATTTCGATCTCATTAAGCCAACCTCTTTGCCACCAACCATGGCCACGCCACCTATTTTCTTTATGTACTTTTGAGCTATTTATTTGTATTTTGTTCCCAGCTTGCATTCTGCAAAGCAGGAACTAATGTGAATCCGTTTTTCACGCTAGCGTTTGGACCACATGAGCTGGTCAACAGAAGGACTACAAGAGCAGTTAAAGAAAGCGATGCTCACTCGAAGATCACGTGAAGATAACCGAGACTAAGGACCAAGAGGCAAGTCACATGTTTTTGATCATATTGAATCCCATTAAATTACGTTATTTATTTAATGTATTTTCATTATTGATAGTTGTGAACTGATAATTGCTTAAAACAAAGATTTAGAATGGCATGCTATCTAGATAATCCTACCACTGATAAATAGCCCGGTTTATCTTGATGGCCATATTCACCTTGACAACCTTAGTAAGAACTAACATATGATATCAATGTATACAAGATCATTTCATTCAATATGATACACTACTAAGTGACCCTGGCCGTTGGCCGGTAGAATTGAAAAACCCGGAGAGGGTAGGGTGGTATGGGACACCGTACCCTAGGCCGGTGATGCTGGTAAGCACTTCTAAGGTGTTGGCTGTGGGCAAGTAGGATTTGAAAACTGCTGCTAAGGTAGAAGTCTGACTGTGGGAAATCACGATGTGATCTACGCCCATAGCTTTACCTTAGGGATGGTGTGACTGGGTAAGGGTGTGCTGTGGGAAATCACATGGTGATCTACGCCCACGACCTTACTCTAGGGAATTGTGACTGGGTAAGGTGTGTGGGAAATCACATGGTGATCTACGCCACGACCTTACTCTAGGGAATTGAGGCCGGGAAGGGTGTCTTTGTGGGAAATCACGCGGTGATCTACGCCCACGACCTTACCCGAGTAAGAGGCTGGTATGGATGGGTGGTGGTAGTGCCAGTGGGCACAGAGGGAGATGTGGTTGGATGTCTTAGGTGAAAAATGTAAGGACGAGAACCTTGTGCCAAGTAAAAGACATAGTCAACGCTCAGGCCACAGGAGTTGACTTGTCAACACTGGTCTAGTAGCTGCTCCATTCAATTGAAACTCTACAGGCTGTGACGACAGGTAGACGGGGAGTTAGGTATGTCATGTACCTAACAACGGTAGTATTCACTCACAAGCTGCTAGAGAAGAGTATGTGCGCAATTGTAGCCGTGGATCGAGTGATGCTATCGGGTAGAGTCTATATAAAGAATGGAGCGATCCCAGACGGAGGAGCGGTTGGAAGGATAGCCTTATCGCCACCACACAACACAGCAAGATTGCAAGAGCGCGACTGCGCCCGTACGTACAGCGAGCGAGGCCACTGCACGGCAGCAGCAAGGCCACCGAGAGCGACCGAGCTAGTTAGTTGAGCAGTTGGTTAATGGAGGGCGACGAGTTCACCTTCCCTACGCAGCCGCCTCCGCCGGCGCAGGCGGAGGAGCACCAGCGGGACCTCCGCGACCTCCCGTTTCCCTGGCACTCGGCCGGCACTACCTCCGCTATATGGCCCTTCTCCACCCCCAACGCTACCCCGCCCACCCGCGCAACCACGGTGGACGAAGCGTCGACTTCGCCGGCGTCAAGACTGGTACAGCAACACGCCGAGGCCGAGGATGAGCAGGACCAGGAGCGCGCCGCAGCCGAGGAGCGGATGGACCTCCTGTGGGAGGACTTCAACGCCAGGGAGCTCCTGCGGCGCGTACACTCCAGGGCCGCCTCCACTACTGACCATCGCGCGGGGGCGCCGTGGCCTGGGTCGGCTGACGGGCGCTCGCCGTCGACGTCGTCTGACGCGGAGTCCGAGGAGACGACGACGTCGGGGCCCCGGCGGTACGGGTGTGCGCCGACTATGCTGAGGGCGTCATCGCGGGCGGGCGGGGTGGGGCAGTTCTACGACACCCACCGCCGGCGCCGGAGCCGCAGGACCACGGGCTGGACGCTGCTGCTGAGCCTCTTCCGGAGGCTGTTCGCCGTCGACAGGACGACGACGTCGTCGTCGTCCCACTCCCGCAGCCACGGTATCTACGCACCATGATTGCCGCCGCCGATGCATGGCACTAAATTGCTTAATTCCGACAGGCTAATTAACTCTCTTTCGGCGACGTGGATAATTAACTTATTGTTTGTAAACAGCTAGAGTAAATATTAATTAATGGACAAGAAAGAATATCTTCTCTGTTCATCGTGTGTTCGCTGTTCATTTCTATCCTCTGTGCAATAAAGCGGTGGCGCATTTTGTCTGAGACGGTAGCTCAACTACGGAATAAAACGAGGCTCTGCGCGCGTTCCGGAAAGAAAACAGAGACAGCCAACGACTAACCTGATTGCAACCGCAGAGCTGCACGTTTAATTCTACCAAACCTACGGCTGTGTCACCAGCCAGGCTCTGCAATCAATGGCCATGCAAACGACGCTAGCTAGTGCTAGTTGGTTGCAACAAGTCAACAACAACCGCCTTTTGTATGTTACACGTACATCCGACCTTGGGAGCCAAAGATGCTTTGTTTGTCGCAGCTGCTGGTTGCAACAACCGATACCCAGGTTCTATTGTAATGTATTTCTAAACAAAATAAAATTATTGTGGAGACCTCGGACGTGGAATACCTCGAATCACTGTATGTATTCTATACTAGTCTCATGATCAGTGATTAGTACACATATTTACAATATCGAGATCATATCTATACACATCGCATACAATTAATTTACAACAAAAAGTGATATATAAGCAATGCATAATAAAGTTTACAACATAGAGTTGATCGGCCAAATAAAATATAATAGCAAGAGAAAAATATAGTGGAAGGCAAGTAAATAAGTAAAAATATCTAGCGGTATGTCACCATAGCCCACAGGCAACCGACTAGAGTTAGACCCTAGTATGACCTATGATCGGATTCCTAGGTGCCGGGGCAAAGTACACATCAAATGTCACGTATTCTTCCTCATTTTCTGATCGAATTTTTTGTACGGATAATCCATTTTTATTCAAAATTACAGAAATATACCTGCGGGAAATTTTTTTTACAAGAATAGGCTCCAGTCGCCTAATGATTGGGCGACTGGAGCCTTTCGCCCAACCATTGGGCGACTTCATGAAAGTCGCTCTACCCTCGAGCGAGTGCATCCAGTCGCTCAACCATTGGGCGATTTTAATGCAGTCGCCCAATGGTTGGGCGACTGCACTCAAGTCCCCTGTGAATGTTTTAAATTTTTTTCAATTTTGTAGTTTTAAACTGGTAAAAAATATGCTGGAGTTGTAATAAAAGTTTATGTTCATTGTATGTTGTAGGTGTGTAAAACATTTTGGAAAATTTTTTTTAGGAACTATTGACCGTAGAACGATCGGTACATACGATGGTAATGATATTTTGATGTTATTGAGAATTCGTCTCTGGGCTAGGATTGGGTTGAGAAGGATCGACAGGCTCAGCGGTCAGATTATCACAGACGGTTCTACATACAAACCGTCTATAATACTCTCTATCACAAGTTTTATATACCGATGCAATATAAACAACTAGTCTGAAAAGATAAAATAGCAAAGTTGTATATGGATTATATATACTCATTTAAAAGGTTTCGACGAGATCTACAACTTTTCAGTTGAAGCAAAATCCAAATTCCGAAAGGAAGACCAAGAAAAAGGGCAAAAACAGAAACCAAAAACTTACGACGCAGGTTTAGGTCCAAAGATGGCCGATTTTCGGGGTCTTAGAGGGTGACCAGCATGAGCTGGTCATTTTTATTGGATCGGGCTCGTCGTTAGCTTTCCAACAAGTATAAGAACGTCAAAAACGGACACCGTATGCAAAAGTTATGCCCGTTTTACTGAAGGTGTGTCGGAAACAGACTGAAACTGCTATAACTTTTGATCCCGTGGCCGCAATTGCTCAAAATTTTTTCTAGAGGCTGTTGGATGTATGAAGAACAGTTCCACCAATTTTCACTATTTTTGGCGAAGGTTTGATGCACTTTCCAAATTCTCAGTAACATCAAAATATCACTTACCATCGTATGTACCAATTGTTCTATGGTCATTTGTTTCTAAAAAAAAGTTTCCCAAAATTTTTTACACACCTACAACATACAATGAACATAAACTTTTATTACAACTTCAACAGATTTTTTACCAGTTTAAAACTATAAAATTGACAAAATTTAAAACATTCACGGGGTCCTGAGTGCAGTCGCCCAACTATTGGGCGACTTTCATGAAGTCGCCCAATGGTTGGGCGACTGGATGCAGTCGCTCGAGGGTAGAGCGACTTTCATGAAGTCGCCCAATGGTTGGGCAAAAGGCTCCAGTCGCCCAACCATTAGGCGACTGGAGCCTATTCTTGCAAAATATTTTCTCGCAGGTATATTTCTGTAATTTTGAATAAAAAATGGATTATCCGTACGAAAAATTCTTATCTGATCAACAATAATTTAGGTAAAATTGAGTACATTGTGTACTTAGCAAGACTTGTAGTGTATCGTAACATCATACATACATACACATATACATACATACATGTATGCATGCAAGGCTAACAAAGAATGCGCCTCTATACTAAGTTATTTTTAACATAAAGCAAGATTTATTTGCAATATCGATAAGTAGTAATTTACAATAAAATTGTAAAGAGCATTTGACATGTAATGAAAATAACATTTATATAACATTAATAACAGTAAATTACATCCACTCACAACCCTCCTTGGCTGTGAACATCGCACAATTCCCGCTTAGGGACATGGCACGCGCAAGACGCATACATGCCTTCCCATCATGTTCAGTGAAACAGTTTTAAAAATAAAAACTATGCCTAATGTGGTTGCATCCAAGTATGCTCATGACCGCGAGCATGACTATTTAAATAGTTTTTAACACTCTTGAGAGGTTGTACAATTTTATCACATGATATAATCAAATATACTACAAGCAGCTTCACGCTTCGTTTGGCGTGTGACGAAAGTGATTATCATATAACCTTTAGATCATCTAGTCTGAACTTTGTAGTAGCCCGTTGAATGGACAAATTCTCACTTGGACGTGTCCTTTCCCCAAGTGAGCTGAATGCTAAGACTCTTATTTAGGCGTGCCCTTCCCCTAAGTGAGCATTCATCATTGTATTAGCAAGTTTTGATCCTAACACCTTGGTGGAGGGAGCCCCTATAAGCAAACTTTACTCGAAATGCCCACACCACTTCGGCCTACCAACATGTAAGGCTAGACCAAAACAACTTAATCAGCTAAAGCTAAAGCCCATATAACACATGTAGTTGTACGTTTAGACTTAGATGTGTGGCTATAATGTTAGGTCCTTAATTGATCTGGGCAAGAATTTTCCCCTATCTACATGCGAGATTCTTTCTCACATTTGACAGTTTATCATATAACTTGCCCGCTATACCAAATTAACAAAGGTTCCTCCTCTGGACCAACATTTCAAAATCACTCATACCCATGCATAAATTTTTTAAATTTACACCATATACTTATTGAATACTAATGCATAGCTAAGCATCTATACCATATACTTAATATAATATACCTAATTTGACATTAGCTATTGTCTAAACTATGTCTTAAGGGCTACAACAGTAAGTATATCAAATTTATAAGGAGGTTTAATGCATACAAGCAGTTATAACTACTATTACCCATAGTATAGCAATTTTAATAGAACATATATGCAAGCTCTTGGTGAGGAGTTGTAGCAATGACAATGTCAGTGGTCAGTTTTCGGCCGGAGTTGGGGAAGAGTCATGTTCCTGGAGATGCACTGTACAAAACTAAAAATAAACAGAGGACTTTTGATCCTTAAGGCTAAGAACACAATGAGACGCGAACGTTTTGGCCAAAAACTCACCAACAGAGCGGGAATGGTGACGTCTTTGTGGTGGCAGTTGTAGGCACGCTCACCGATGTCAGGAAAGACATGCTCATTCGGGCCAAGATAAAGAAGCTCTTGAGCTGAAGTTTGAGCAAATTGGAGAGGGGAGAATGGAACACAAAGTGACGTGGTTGATTGCTTTAAATAGAGCGAGGAAATCCAGGGAATAGAGGGGGAACTAGGGGTACGCAAGCTAGTAAACAGTAGATAGTAGCAACAATTTTGCTGCTGTTTCAGCACATTCCAAGCCAACAAGGGAGAAAGGGGGGGTGGAGATGGGACTAGACGGAGCAGGGATGTCAGTGGAGCGGAGAAACGATGGGCATGGCATGTAAACGATGGGCAGGAAGAACAAAACCAAGGGCTTGTGCACAGCCATGGATTCTCTACATGTTGGCTGGAGGTGGACGAAGGGAGCTGCGAGAGGGCCCCACATGCAGCGAGAGGGAGTGAGGCGAGGTGAGCTGAGAGTTCAGGAAATTTTTAGAGTAGCAAATCAGCCCTAAAAATTATGCAAATTTGTGTGCATGCTCTTGACATAGTGTAGATTATTGGAAAACTTTTTTTTAGAATTTTATATTCTCTAAAGGTTTCTCAAAAAATCTTGGAAGATCTCTATTTTAGTTAAAGAGCACTATTTTGATTTGAATAAATTCAAGAACATGCTAAAAATGTTTAAAATTTTATTTCTAGTGCCATGATTATATTTGTGAGTTTTTGAAATGATTTCTACTATAAAATTTCTTATTCCACCTTTAGATCATCTTTTTAGATTTGAATTTGAATTCAATTTGTATTACATCCAATGCATATTTCTTTTCCAACAGTTTCATGTTTGCAAATTATTTTTCAAAGAAACTCCAATAAAATCCAAGGAAATTAAATGCATGAAATTTTTCTTAAAATTTTCTCATTTTTGAATTCGCTTGAATTTTGGGATGTTACAATTACAATGTCATGAAAGTATTTTCCGAGACATATCTATACATATCGTTTTCATATATTCAATCTAAATTTCATAAACATATTGATAGCCAAAATTTATAATGTTTGATTGAACATAACCCAAAACAACTTTTTTTACTAGAGTATCAAGTGGCCAAAGCAAGGACATACGAATTGCAGTATATTAACTACTATGTTGAGTTATTTATTCGAATTCTATTCAGTTTGTTTTCATTCCCAACATAAAGTTCTACTTCTATCTAAAGTCCCCTTTGTAATCACTATAAATATACTCCAGTAGACCATAGGAAAGGTAAGAACCTTATTGTAAACATCTCCTTATATAGTGATTTTTGCATTCATGTGTCCGTGGTTTTTCTTGAAAGGGTTTTTCACATTAAATTCGTATCTCCTTGTATCTTAACCATCTATTTTTATCGTGTATTTTATAGCAAGTGGTATTAGATCATATGGTTCAAGATCGTAGCCGCTATCCCTGAGAGAAGCGACTCCTGGGGTAGCCATCGGGTGGCACCCGTATGGCACCCATCACACTTCGTTAGAGAGGTAACAAAGGCGGCACTCGGCGTATTAGCCGTGCGGCAAAGAAAAAAAGAGAAAAAATTACCACAGTTTGTTCGTCTACTCAGCAACATCTTATTTCGACTCATCTCAGTGTCTGTGGTCTCAAGTTGAAATCCGAAGTGGAAAAAAAAAAATCACGTCTGCGACCGTGTTAGACAAAGGAAGTAGTCGGCAGTAGGATGCACGTCCGAAGCAATAGCAGCTCCAAGGAGCATCCGGACGTCGCAAGGTGGAGATTCCGTGGCTGCAGCATTGATTCCCAGGAGAGCAGGCCAGTGACAACCCATGCCATCACTTCCTTTATAATGTGTTTGGTTGGAGGGATAGGGTGGGATGGTGGTTCCTTTAACCAAGCCTATCTGTGTGTTTGGTTGGAGGGATAAGGTGGGATGGAATGGTCCAAAGTGGGATGAGCCTGTGCAAATTTAGAGAATATTCTTCTTAGATGCTGGACCATATGGTTCCACTTTTTTGTGGAACTATCTCATCCTATCCCCATCCCATCCCATCCCACCCCATCCCTCCAACCAAACACATCCTTAGTAACGACACCAGTCTATGATTATTGCCTAATAAAAGAGGATAAATTCTTATTTTATTGAATAATCATCACATCAGAATATTGTAATAGAACAATAGCTAGATACGGTATAATATTATTACAATACCATTGCCATGTAGGGCTACAGTCCAAAACAGAGCTTAACAAATTATATCTGAATATTACAATACTTGGAAAAGAAGTGGTTCCAACTAATAATTATGTAAATACAGAGATGAGTACATAGCTACACACTAGTATACTTGGGTTTACAAAAATGGCTCCCGGCCACCGCCTACTCATCCCAACATCCACATAGGACATCTGTCTCATGCGAGTCATACTCTAGGTCCTCTATACCATCCACCATAGTAATCGTCCTTCACATAGACTTTGCCTGAATCGAGCAAATCCCTACACTGACTTAACTCTAAACAAAAGAAAATAATAGCAAAAATGAGTACAAAAGTACTCAACAAACATTAATAGCAACATGCAATTTCATGCCAACAATTCCTCCTTACCCATGTGGAGTGTATAGTAACTCGATAAGGTAATTGAGCTCTGCCCATCTTTGACGAGACCATGGCCGATATGGTAAATATAGCCTGTTACACGAATGAGAGTTGGTTTATCCTTATAATATTTTTATACAGAGGGCCCTACACCTGCCACTATCATTCCTTTCCACAGACCCTTCACCTAGCTCTTATTTATTAGTAAGACAATGGCTTCTCCAACTGCCTACCCTTTCCATATTCATCCTCATTATTAAATCTCAAGTAGATGTTCATCATTATTATCATCAAACACATGATTTATTTTTAAATTCATTTTATGCAGGAGTGATATTAATCTAGCATAAAAATAGCTTTTAAGCAAAATTACTCTGATTCAATGACCAAGGGCATGTTTGCATGGGATTCGGTAGCAGATCCTAGTTTCAGGTACACTCAGGTGAATTCTTTCCCACTGACTCGGTTCGTCGCCTGTAGTTAATACATAGCCTACGATTTAATTTATGAGAACATAAGAAAATGAGTCATGTCGATGTGCTCTTATGGCGATGCTATGGTCAATTAACCCGATTACAGTAATGATAATTACATTCTATCCTATACCTGTTGATTGTCTTTATTTACTGGTGTTAGGTTCTGTGGCTTATCTAAGGCCGGGGTGCATTTAGCATTTTGTTATTTGCTGGTAAATTACTACTCAGATGCAAATGAGTAGATATACACACACGCACGAACACAGATATATATTTAGCCTTATCTAATTATACATATATAAATATACCTATTTGCTTTTACATAGGAATGCATGCATTTATCTACCTCTATAAATATATCTGGGCATGCGTTAGTTACCAATTACTCCGGCTGGCAGAAGGATATAATTTTAATGGAGAAGAAAGCCATGCTGTACTCACCTTCAATAAGAGGTTTCAATTTTTCCTCAAGCCAGTCAATATTCTTCTCCATGTAATCCATGCAATACACAAGCCCTGGCATATGTATCAGCACCATAGCATATGTAACCATAGAAAATAAACCAGTAGGCTTGATTCTTTAACAACAATAGGGGCAACCTCCGTTAGGACCAAGCGAATGCTCTGCCATGACATCACTGAGTTATATAAGGTCCTCGATGTTGATGGCACATTCATATCTAGTTACAGTTGTCAAGGATAACACACATCTCAGGTGCAAATGAAGAACACCAAGCCAACAAACGATAAGAGAATACAGGAAAAGGATCATTTTAGGGCTCAAAGAGCAGATGAGACGGCAACTCGCGGGATCAAGATGGACAGCCGCAACTTTCATGCAAATCCATTACGACGCGCATGAACTTGTGAATTAGGCAGACAAACACTTGGCACAACTGCAAGTAGAGGAGTTCTGCAAGCACCAGTAATGATAATCCTGAGAGCAAAACTATCCACCTTGCCTCATTCTCCCAACCTTTACCCCCAATCAGAACAAAGACGAGATGCTTAATCTAAACTCTACCCGCAACTTTTAGCATCAGCAATCCATGGAACTATGTGAAACTAGCAATCGAGTTCAGCACAAGAGGGGGCAAATCTTGCCTGTCATAGTTACTAATCGAATCACACAACGCTGTTATGAATAGCGCATCTATTCATTATGAGGCCAATAGGCTAATATATATACATGTATAGGTGTGACATAAATGCAGAAAACCCCTCATACAATAGGGTAAATACATAGCTATGTAATACATATCTAACACCCCCTCAAACTTATAGTGGATCAACAACATGAAGTTTGGAGAGGTGAAAACTGTGCTGGGCTCTGGTTTGTGCCTTTGTGAAAAAGTCTGCCAACTGAAGCTCGGAAGGCACATACTGAAGAGCAACAACCTGGTCCTGCATCTGTGTCCGCATGTAGGAAGCATCAACACCAATATGCTTTGTAAGCTCATGCTTCACCGGATCTTTAGCAATGCTAATAGCACCTGTACTGTCAGACAAAAGAGGAGTCGGTGCAGAAATAGAAACACCAAAATTCTCATGTAACTACCGTAGCCAAGTAACCTCTGCAGTCAACAAAGCCATAGCTCGCAACTCAACCTCAGCACTCGAACGAGAAACTGCTGTCTGCTTCTTAGTCTTCCAAGCAATGAGAGAACCACCAAGAAAAACACAATAAGCAGAGAGAGGCCAGCGATCAGAGGGATCACTAGCCCAGGTGGCATCAGAATATGCCTAGAGCTGTAAAAAGCTAGAGCGAGGGAAAAAGAGACGACGAGATATAGTTCCACAAAGATATCGTAGAACACGAAGAAAATGACTATAGTGGAGCTGAGTGGGAGCGGAAACAAACTGACTCAAGATATGCACAGAGTACGAAATGTCAGGACGAGTGACACCAAGATAAACAAGACTCCCAACAAGATGACGATAGCGAGTAGAATCAACAAGAGGCTCACCATCAGTGGGACGAAGATGAACATTAAGCTCCATGGGAGTCTCAGCTGTCCGCTGATCAATAAGAGAGGCACGATTAAGAAGATCCTGGATATACTTTTCTTGGGACAGATAGAAACCCTCAGGAGTAGAAATAACCTCAATCCCAAGAAAGTAGCGAAGAGGACCCAGATCAAACATAAGAAACTGCTCATGAAGCCGCTCCTTGATAAAAGTGATATACTGAGAATCATCTTCAGTAATGATCATATCATCAACATACAAAAGGAGAAGCGTCCGACCACGAGATGAAGTGTGGATAAAAAGAGCAGGATCATGAGCACTCGCCGAAAAACTAGCCGCAGTGACAACAGAGGAGAAACGATCAAACCAAGCACGAGGAGCTTGCTTGAGGCCATAGAGAGATCGGCGAAGACGACAAACCATACCCTCAGGAACAGAATACCCAAGGGGTGGCTGCATGTAGACCTCCTCACGCAACTCGACATTGAGAAAGGCATTCTTGATGTTCAACTGAGAGATAGACCACTGTCGAACAGATGCCACAGCAAGAAGAGTGTGAACGGTGGTCATGTGAGTGACAGGAGCAAAAGTCTCATCATAGTCACGGCCATGCTCCTGCTGAAAACCACGCGCTACAAACGAGCCTTATAACGCTTAAGAGAACCATCAGAGCGAGTCTTAACGTTATAGACCCACTTGCACGTGATAGGAGTAACACGCGCAGGAAGAGGAACAAGATCCCACGTGCCAGTACGCTCAAGGGCAGCAATCTCCTCCGCCATCGCATGCTGCCACTCCTGATGAACAACAGCATCCCGATAAGAAGTCGGTTCGGCAAGAGCAGCGGCAGCAAAACCAAAACGCTCAAGAGGCCGAATAGACTAGCGATCGCGAAGAGTATAACGAGGAGGGACCAAAGGGGATGACCTGTCAGAAGGAGAGGGCATATCGGAAGGAACCTCAACTCGTGGGCGACGAGTATAGTGGAGAGGATAAGAAAGAACAAGATCAGAAGCAACCTCGGGAGAGGATGCCGGTGGTGAGGAAGGTGCTGACTGAGAAGGAGGCACCGGAGAGACCAAAGGCTGTGGTGGAGTGGTGACTATAGGACTGGAAGGAAAAGTCAGAAATGAAAGCGGCTTGACAACAGATGCTGTAGTGGAGGAAGGAGAAGGACGAGACTCATCAAAAATAACATCCCGAGAAATCCGCATCCGTCGGCCAACAGGATCCCAACAACGATATCCCTTGTGCTAAGCACTGTAGCCCAAAAACACGCACTTAACTGACTGAGCGGTCAGTTTGGTGCGCTCATGAGGTGCAAGAAGAACATAGCACACACACCCAAAGAGGCGAAGACTGGAATAATCAGGAGTCTGGCCACAGAGACGCTCAACTGGGATCCCACCCTGAAGAGCAGAGGAGGGTTGAATGTTGATCAAGAAAGTGGCAGTAGAGACAACCTCAGCCCAGAAATGTGGTGGAATAGCAGAAGCAATCATGAGAGCACGAGCTGTCTCAAGAAGATAACGATGCTTGCGTTCAGCCACACCATTCTGAGCATGAGGACCTGGACAAGAAAACTGAGAGAGAGTGCCCTACTCAACAAGAAAACCATGAAGGGCTTCCGACAAGTACTCTCCAGCGGAATCAACGTGAAAAACACGAATAGTAGAGTCAAACTGAGTGCGAATCATGGTAGCAAAGATCTTGTAGATAGATAAAATCTCACTACGAGATGACATAAAGTATATCCATGTATGTCGGAAAAAATCATCAATAAAAATGATATAATATCGATGACCTCCTTTGAAACAAAAGGAGCTGGTCCCCATACATCAGAATGAACAAGATCAAAAGTACGCTGAGACACTAACTCACTAGAAAGATAAGAGAGTTGAAGCTGTTTGCCAAGCTTACAACCTTGACAATTTAGAGAAGTATCACCAGACACAGACCCTAACAGACCTCGACGAAGTAAGGAAGACATACGGGAACCACAAAGATGTCCTAAGCGATGATGCCACTGAGCAAACGATGCGGTGGAGGCAGCAGCAGCTGCAGAGGTAGTGGTGGAGGCGAGAAGACTATCTGGGGCAGCGGAAGGAAGGCGAAGCCAGTCAAGCTCCTAGAGCCGTTGGGAGTCACGGCGGCGAGGGCCAATACCAACCAGAGTCCCCGTGCGATGATCCTGAACATAACAAGAATCAGAATCGAAAATAACACGACAACCATGATCAGTGAGCTGGCCAGCAGATATGAGCTGCATGGACAAACATGAGAAACAACAGTAACATAAAAAGAGGAATTTGAAAGAGTGCCTCATCCATGTGATAGAAAGAGAGGTACTATCTACTGTGTGGACAGTGATAGGAGCAGCTAATGAAGTAATGGAAGTAAGATAGGTGGAATCAGATGTCATATGAAAAGAAGCACCAGAATCAAGAATCCAAGGTGATGTACCTGAGGAAGGAGAAGTAGAAGGTGGTCTCTCACGGAAGATCGAGCGCAGAACCAGCGAGAACAGGGCGATGCGAAGCAACCATGCGTCCTAGCAATGTGAGAAGCTGCTGAGTGTCAGAAGTACCAGAACTCTGCTGAGAGGAGGAACCTCCAGTGCCCCTCGGAGGACGAGTACCACGACGAAAATCCTTCTTCTTCTTGTAGCAAAACTATTCCACACGTCCATCTTTGTTGCAATAAGTGCAGTGAAGTCCCTTACCAACAACAGCTGTCACTGGTGAAGGCACAACTGAGGAAGGAGTAACCAAAGGCACAGTGGGTGTAGGAGCTGGAGAAGCCGCCAAAACCGAAGGAAGTGATGATTATGATAGCAGACCCGCTCCACGAAGTCAAATCTTCTCAGTACGAACAGCTGCAAGGGCCTCCAACAAAGTCACACGAGGGTGACAAGCCAGCAACTAAGCACGAGTCTGCTCAAACTCAGACCGAAGACGTGTCAAAAAATCGTAGACGCAGCGAAGCTCCATGTGAGATCGCGACGGCGACAACACCGGCAAAGCGACAAACATCTGGCCCCAAAGAGTCGATCTGACGCCATATCGCAGACAACTGAGCATAAAACTCATCCACAGTGGCATCTCCTTGCTGCAGCGACTGCTCTTGTCGCACAACAGTAAGGTATAAGGAATCACCAGATGGCTCGTAGCGGCTACACAGATGCGTCCACATCGCCTGTGTGAAAGCCAAGCCAACAACATCACCAGTGAGATGCACCTCTATGCTAGCAACCAAAATAGCAGAGGCACGAGCATTTTTCATCAATCCATGTCATGTAAGCAGCATACTAAGTCTGAAAAGTCTCCATGGCATACTGAAAAGTCTCAGAAGCCTTTGTACGATCATCTTTGGAATCATCCTTCGGGAGTACAGGCTCAGCAGGCGGAGTAGGACGAGACGGGCAAGGCAACTCGCCACTAAGAAAGTCCTAAAGGCGCTGACCACGCATGTGGAGGCGCATGTGCTGAAACCAGTCTCGATAATTGAGACCATCGAAGATCACCGGGCAACGAGGAACAGAAACGGTGCCTGCAAAAGAAGACTTTTTTTTGCTCTGTCTTTTTTTCCTTTTTTGCTCTTTTTTTTTGCTTTGCTTGGGTCGGTTTACATACCGACCGGATTAGTCTCCATTCGCCGAATCAAAGAGGTAGTCGGCCTCGGGCGATGGCGATGGCGACGGCGACGGCGATGGCGTGAGCGAGGTCGGCGACGGCGGTCGGTGGGTTCGGCGACAACGAGGTCAGCGACGGCGAGAGACGGCCTCGGGCGGCGCGACGGCGGCCTCGAGCGGGAGCCGGCGATGGCGATCTCACCAACGTTAGTGGAGGAACCCGAGAGGCGACTCCGACGGCGGCAACGGACCCGTTCGGCTAGATCTGGCGTGGTCAGACGGTAGTCGGCCCATGCGAACCAGCTGAGCCTGGCAGATTCAGGCAACGACGCGGTGAAGAGGCTCTAGGCGACGTCGGCGAGAAAAAACCAACTAGAGCAACACACGGCAGCGGCAGAAAGCTGGAGAAACGAACCAGCAATACGAAACCCTAGGTATGGGCTCTGATACCATGTTATGAATAGCGCATCTATTCATTATGAGGTCAATAGGCCAATATATATGCATGCACAGGTGTGACATAAATGCAAAAAATCCCTCATACAATAGGGTAAATACATAGCTATGTAATACATATCTAACAAGCGCATAGTATACTACACCGAACAGAACACAAGGCATTGGAACAAACAACTAGCACGAGCTTCTGATGATGGAGCACTAGTTAGTTAAGAACAGAACACTATTAGTAGAGCTACCTGCCGACGAGGGAGAGGAGCTGGGACATGCCGTTGCAGTAGGTGGTCTTGCCGGAGATGGCGGCGGGGGCTAAGCGCGGTACAGGGTAGGGTTTTCGCCGGAGATGGTGGCGGTGGCAGCGCCGAGAGCCCTAGAACAATCGCAAGGCGAGACAAATAAAGGCTTTGCTCCGGTTTACTTGGCCCGTATATGTTTTTTATTGCTTCTGCGGGTCGTACGATTCATAGGCCGGGCCCAACACCAAGCCCATAGGATCCATCCACGGCCCATTATATGGCTTCAGCTTATGGCCGGCACGACCGTCGCCGCAGCTCGCTAGAAGTCTAGAAGCGCATGCGCCGTGTCCTGCCACTCGCCGTCCACCCGCCGCCATGGCCCCCGGCCGACGCCGTCACCGTCGCAGCGGTGCTGCCCCTCCTGGAGCGCGCAATCTCCTCGGGCGACGTCCGCTGTCTCGGCCGCGCCGCGCATGCGGTCCTCGTCAAGACGGCGCTCACCCACCACACGCTCCTCTCCAACCGCCTCGTCGCGCTCTACACCCTGCTACCCTCCCCGGCCGACTCCCTCGCCGCCTTCGCTGACCTCCCGCACAAGAACCCGCACTCCTACAACTCCCTCCTCGCCGCGCTCTCCCGCGGCGGTGCAACCCTCTCGGAGGCCCTCCACCTGCTCGACGCAATGCCAGCCTTCTCCCGCAACGTGGTATCGTACAACACCGTCATCTCGTCCCTCGCGCGGCACGGCCGGGAAGCGGAGGCGCTCCGCGTGTTCGCCCGGCTGGCCAGGGACAGGTGCCTGGCGCCGGAGGTGGCCGTTGACCGGTTCGCGGTGGTCAGCGTTGCGAACGCGTGCGCGGGGCTCGGAGCTGCGAGGCCGCTCCGGGAGATGCATGGGGTGGTGGTAGTGTCGGGGATGGAGGTGACCGTCATAATGGCCAATGCCATGGTGGACGCATACAGCAAGACCGGGAGGGTGGAGGACGCGAGGAGGGTGTTTGACCAGATGAGCGTCCGGGACACTGTCTCTTGGACATCGATGATTGCAGGGTACTGCCGGGCAAAGAGGCTCGATGAGGCGGTGCAAGTGTTCGACATCATGCCGGAGCAGGATATGATTGCATGGACGGCACTCATCTCTGGGCATGTGCAGAATGGGGAGGAGGAGGCTGCTCTGGAGCTTTTTGAACGGATGTTGGGGGTGGGGGTGGCGCCAACCCCATTCGCCCTGGTGTCATCTCTGGGTGCGTGCGCCAAGCTTGGGCTTATCGCTCGTGGGATGGAAGTTCATGGCTTCATCTTGCGCCAGTGCATCGGTTCAGACCCGTTTAACATTTTCATCCACAATGCCCTCATTGACATGTACTCCAAGTGTGGTGACATGGAGGCGGCCATGGCAGTGTTTGACCGGATGCCTGAGAGGGACTTCATCTCTTGGAACTCCATAGTGACAGGGTTCTCACACAATGGCCAGGGAAAGCAGTCGCTTGCCATGTTCGAGAGGATGCTTCAAGCTGAAGTGCAGCCAACCTATGTCACATTTCTTGCTGTCCTCACAGCTTGCAGCCATGCCGGTCTAGTCTCTGATGGCCGTCGGATTCTTGAATCAATGCAGGACTATGGTGTTGAACCAAGGGCTGAACACTATGCTGCCTTCATAGATGCCCTTGGTCGGAACCACCAGCTGGAAGAAGCATGTGAGTTCATTAAAAGCTTGCCGTCCAGGATTGGTCTGGGTACTGCTGGATCATGGGGGGCACTTCTTGGTGCATGTCATGTTCACGGCAATATTGAGATCGCAGAGCAAATGGCAGAATCCCTCTTCCAGTTGGAGCCTGGCAACAGTGGTCGGTATGTCATGTTGTCAAACATTTACGCAACGGCAGGACAGTGGGATGATGCACGCCGGGTCAGAGCGCTCATGAAGAAGAGGGGCCTGAAAAAGGATCAGGCTTACAGTTGGATCGAGGTGCGGAGTGCAAAGCACATGTTCGTCGCCGATGACACATCTCATTGTCAGGCAAATGAAATATATGAGATGTTGGACAAGCTTTTTGATCATATGCGGATTGTAGGGGATTATGTCGAAGACCAGCTTTCTTTGTGTTGAGGGAGACATAGCTTGCATCAAAGCATTGCTCCGGCATTGTCGGAACAAGCCCACTGGTATGAGGCATGCCAGGCAGCTAGGTGAGGTTTCCTGCTTTGCCTTCAGCATCCACGAAATGGCAAAGTGTTCCAGCTTCTGAGGCAGGATACTGCGAAGGAGCTCCAGAGCTCGAAATTTTGGTTATTGTTTAGTCTGAGGCTGCAATCTCAGCATAACTCACACGATTTTAATCCATTTTGAATTTGAGAACTCGACAAGTTTAACTTCAGGACTCAACTTTACATCTGCAGATGACAATTGAGGGGAGAGATTCAGAGTCCAAAACTTTGGATCATGTCGCAATCCTGTAAGGCTTTGACCACAACAGAACCTGCAAGAATTTGATCCAGTTTGATATGGGAGTTCAATGAGTGAACTTCAGAGTCAAAATTTCCCCTGCAGTAGATGCCATCGACTGTCTGTTTTGAGAAACCATTGGTTGATTCTTCAGCGCGATGATTCTATGTTGGGAAATGTGAGGAGAGACTGAGTTTGTGATTGTAACGTGTAGCCAGTAGGTTTTTTTTTAATGCAGTTATGCTTGTAAGTAACTACTGTTAGTGATATGCCTTAGAGGCAATATGGAGATGTTATATATATCACATACTATGTTTATGATGCATTACTTTGTTCTTTGAAATAGACATTATCATTATTGATCAATGAGTATGTGACTTATTCATGAGACTCTTAATGCTAAAATGTTGCTATTTCTAAATGATCTCTGATCATATATCATATGAAGGAACAAATATGATTCAAAGATCAGCGTATGTATTGATTGATAATCATGTCTCATGGATCATGGTATGGTGATACCAAATCAATAATATGGACATGTGTTAGTGAACATATGTTGGATACACCCGCCATGAGACACTACAGAGATTCCATGTGTCATCAGTTGGTTTCAAGTAGTGTTTATGTAGAATCCTTAGACTTGAGATCATCATGGTTCCCAACATGCGTAGTAGCCTATTTTGGGACTACTAACCACTACTCCGTAACTGGGTAGTTATAAAAGTAGTCTTCGGGTTTGCTATGAAACATGTAGTGGGATGTGAATGATCAAGATAGAATTTGTCCCTCCTTATGGGAGAGATATCTCTGGACCCCTCGATGTAATGGATTATGAAAGTGCATGGCCATGCCAAGGTGATTGAGGAGTCAATCACGAGTTTATAATCCATCACGGAATCGAGAGAGTGATTGAGCTATTAAGAGGATGACACAGGTCTCGCCTTGAGCTCAATCTATATCGTGAGGCAAAGGGATTCGAACATGAGAACATTACAGTTCACCGATATGATCTTTACGTATACTTTGGGGTTAATATGTCTTACTAGAGGCGCTATTAACAGGGTGACCGGAAAGGCGTTTCGGTCACGACCAAGTATACGTGAACCTCTGAGTCGCACACTTAACGGGTTGGAACGCTAATTCGAATGTGATTCGGATGTGGGCTCAATTCGGATAGAGATTTGGATAGACTCCTATTGGGCCTCGGTCCACGAGGCCCAAGTGAGGAGGTCTATATATATGGAGGCGAGGGTGAGGGTGCATGCTTCGGTAATCCCGAGCCAAACCCTAGCCGCCACCTCCGAGCCAAACCCTAGCCGCTCGCGAGTCTTTGGTACACTCGCGATCGGCGTTCCACCCGGGCGTGTGGATACGGTGGAGGCGCTGCTCGTTGCGGCGTTGATCGGCATCAACAACCTACTGATTGGATCGCTCGTGGTGTGGTTGATCGCGTGGAGGAGACGATCTGTTGGGACGATCGGCTACTTCCACTACTACCTCGGCGCGCGTGGTTGGATCGACTTCTCCAACTCTTCTTCATTGCGCGCTGCGTCTAGTGGTAACGATCCATGATCTCTCCTTAAGCATGATGTTCTTGTGTGCGCGGTAGAAAAGTTTTGTTTTCTGCTTTCGTAGTCTACGCGCAATCCTTCAACTACAACGTACTCGGTTGTTCTTATTCAGACCAGGGAAGCTTATTGACTGTTCAGAGTCCACCTTTTTTTTTTTGATGAGTGAAAGGTTCTCTGAATGATTTGCAATGGACAATCCAGTCCAGAGTTGAAGTCCATGTCATTGTGAAATGTCAATTACCTTAATATTTCAGAATGCATCATTAGTAGTTCCATGAGGCTGCGAATGAGGCAGACTTGCATGTTCAAGTCGAGGTTTTTCAGACGTCGAGTCGAGGCCTATTTGGATCGGAGTATTGGAAGCTCATGTTCTATTTCTTGCCAAACATCCTTGCAGCTCTCTGCAATCCTTCCATAAAATCGCGTTTTTGGAGAGGTACATTACAAAATTTCTCTTTACTAAAAGATTAATTCATTATATGCCACTGAATATTTGTGAAATCCCTCGTTGTCCCACTGACAATGCGGGTCTGAGCTCACGTGTCAATGGAAGTGGTATATAAGGGAAGATGCAAACTTTGGGTGGCATATGTTGGAATTAGAATCAGCGGCGGCACTAGGATTGAGGAGGCGGCCGCGCCAGCAGGATATGCAAAACAGCCGAAGGTCTTTTTCCCTATCATGCGCTAGAACTCTTTTCCCCTCTTTTTGAGACGCGTGCGCTAGAATTCTGATCACACAGGGTTTCAATAGAAGTATTGGAACTGGGGCACCGTTTTGTCGATGTCCTGTTCCTAACAGTAACGAACAGCTGCAACGTTGGTACACGATTGTGCAAGTGTTCAGGTGGGTGGTCGTGGAGATGAACCAAAAGATACACTTGTACTTCTTGGTAACACCAGTGAATACGGAACTGCAACAATAATAGCTAGAAAACAAAGCATGAGTACGTTCAGAGGAAGTGCTAGCCACAAAACCAACCAACTTAGCTCGGCCTTCTTCTCCACGTCGCCTAGATAATGGAAGCGAACACGAGCACCTTTTCTCGCTAATGCAAGACCAACCAGAGATTCGTACACTACAGTTGCAGCAACTACAGGTACTCGGCAACACACAACAGCATTGCAGGCGAAGAATCCAACCAAATCAAAGACCACGAGCGATCGTGGGTCGTCACAGGTGATGTAGACATGCGGTAGCAAGCCATGGACGAGCCACTCCGGCACTCCCCAGTCCCTTTTGCCTTGCAAGGCAACAAAGGGAATACGAAAGAGCCTATCTTGGTTGCTCTCATTCTCCACCACCCATCACCATCACCAATTCATTCACCATTCACCCCAGGGGTGGCACGGCGGCAGGCAGTGGCCACCGAGCTCATCCTCGACTGGTGCCGCGGCTGACACACACAACCAGAGCCTCAAAACCGGCCCAAAAGTGGGCGATCCACCATTGCCAACACATGCCGAATAGCAAGCATACGATGCATTTGCATTGCATTCCCTCCTTTCTTTCTGCCTCTTCTGGTGCAAAGCCTGCAGCAGCCATCCACAGCCGCATCATTCTTCCCTATCCCTTCCCCAATTCCACGAGACAGAATGTGTCGATATCCACGAGACCATGAGCAGCGCAGGCATACTGTTGAAGGGATGGATCACGAACCCCTTACGCCAGAGCAAACACAATGCGGCCGCCTGCCACCCTGCAGTGTCCATACCTCTTGTTCTCACCAGGGGATACGCATCTGTCTATCTGATATCATTCAAGTCCAACAGTACGAACAACGGTATGCTCCAGAGAACTGACGTGATTGGAATCAATCACTTGGACAGCAGTGGCTGAGGATTTGAAACGCTTGGAACTTCACATGAGATGCTCCGAACTTCACGCGAGCCTCAATCCTAGGCTCTTAGCCATTCAAGGTTTGATCGAACGGTCTGTGTTCCCAGAAAAGCATGGCTTTGATGCTTCTTGGGATGGTAGAGGATCAGAGTCTCCTGCAAAGGTGGATCCAGATAGTTTGAGTTTTAGAACTACGGGGCTCATTTCAAGTATCATTGATGTTAAAATAGTACATGGGCAATTCCTTAGAGATACGAAAGTTCTGTAAAGGTTTGGATGTTGCAGACAAAAGGTCTAGATGCAAAATTAATGGTTTTACTGGAATCCGGGGGCACCACTTTATGTCCATCCTGCTTCCTAGAGTTGATGAAACTTCAGCAGCAAAAACTTTTCAACTGTGGTTTTCAAATCCATATGATTTCTATCATAAACTTGCTTAATATAAGAGTTTGCAGATGTATGTAGTGTGCTTACTGTTTTGTGTTACCCTTTGCCCATTGACCAAATCCTGGAATCTGTAGACTTTTGCCTTGAACAGCAAACCAAGCCTTAAGAGTATTGGCCAATTCAGCGCTAAGCTGCCTGTTTTCATTGGACATAAAACCACCGATACATTCTGCAAGAGTGGCGGCACAGACACGGATACGTCGACACGACACGACACCGACACGGGAATTCGCCGTTTTCCCAAAAATACCGATACGCCGACACAGCTATATATATTTAAATAATAAATAAATTATATATATGTATTATTTTCTATGTTTCCACATGCTTATTATCTGAAATAATGTAAATTGTAAACTTGTAATTTGTAAAGTGTATACTCGGAATATATACCTCATGAATTGTTTTGTTAATCCGGCGACAATTGTTGATGTGAATACCATTTCTAGAAATAAGAACTCTATTAACCTGGGAAAAAGTAACACGGGAGGAGATGCGGGAGCCAGCGACGCACGAAAGATGTAGTTGGCAGCGAGACGCGGGAGTTGTAGTCGGCGGCGAGATGCGGGAGCCGGCGGGCAGAGGAGATGCGAATTAGGAGATGGAAGCGGCGGCGAGATGCGGAAGCCGACGGGAGAGGGCGGCGGCGAGATGCGGGAGCCGACGGGAGCGAGCGGCGGCGCAAATGGCCGATGCGGAGAAGCACGAGCGAGCAATGGGAATGATGCGCTCGGGAATCGACACTTATGGTTAGAGTTAGGGATGGGCCGGCTTGGGCCAGCCGTGTCCTGGGCCATTATTGGGCTGGCTATGTCCAGGCCGTGTCCGACTCGTATATTTACTGTGTCCGACACGTGTCGAGAATTTTAATAATTAAAATTAATTCCAAAATCGGCCGATACATCGCCGACACGTGTCGGAGACGTGTCCGTGTCGTATCCGTGTCCGACACGTGTCGGACACGGATACGACGGTTTTGATACATGTCCGTGCTACATATTAGAGTGCAAAGCACAAGAACATAATCCAACAAGATGAGCCTATTCAGAATTGCTAACCAAATCGTATGAGGTTTAGGTTGAATTGGTTCATCACCTTGAAATCATATGCCATATCTACCTGACATCTTCAGAATTGCGAGACCAAACAGTACAGGGCATCAGATGATGTGCAAAGAATCCAATCTTGCATTGTGGACACTCGATTGGAAGCAGAACTGCATCACCGGGTGGATGGAGCCAAAGAAGCCTCCTCTGCATGACAAGTGGGTCCCCCAGGGTTTGGGGATTAGGTTGCCTCACGTGTACTGGCATCCCCAGCACCCGCTGCAGTAGTGGACTCAGCCTAATGTTACATGCTCTGCCATAAAGAAGCACAACATGCATACATAACCCCAAAAGACAAAGCGAATGTCAAAAAAGGGGGAAGGAGAAAGAAGAAGAGAGGGGCCTGGAGACACTGTGAGACAGTGAGGGGGATGCTTGTGCACCATGGAATGATGGATCATATCTTTTTCTGGGAGCACAGGGAGGCGGTTAGGGTACTTGCTGGAAGATTCGGTGTCCATGATTATACTCGTAAGTTTCATGAAGATAAGCATCTTGCAGGCTATTAGACAAGTAGTAAAGGCATTACTGAATGACTTAGCAATTCTCCTTTACCTTCTTTCTGTTCTTTTATTTCGGAAATCAATGGGAACAACCCAGTTTCCATTCATAAATCCTCATTGTGAGATGGGTATACTTTCTACCAAGAAAGATAGGAGTCTTACCACTTGAGCTGCAACTTGTTGACATGAGTCTATCCACCAACTGGCCATTGTGTAAATCATGGTGACAATGTCTTCTTCAGAAGAAGTCCTTGTGACAATTATTATGCCTACCAAGACAGATAAGCATTTTACCAGCTGATTTATGAATAATGTGGAATGATTGATGTATCCCTTTGACACCGCAATATGCAGATAAAATATAAGAATGGGGACGAAAAAATTTGTGTTGCTTCTTCCCCAAGTGATGCTCTTGTACTTTGTCACAAGTCCACAAAACCGTGCAACTTGCTGGCCGCTATGTATAATAATAGCTACGGTCAAGGGGCATAAAGGAGCATGGTTTGAGCAGGGTGACGATTGCATGACATGGGCAACAATGTAATGGTCAGAGCAACAGAAAAAAAAGCACATGAAGCCTACTATTATTTCCTTGTTCTATTTATTTTAGGCCATTTAAGAAAATATAATACTCTCTGACCGTTCCATCAGGTCTAATAGCACGCTACCTTCACCAAGAAATCAAATAATCTTCAATTGATACGAACATAATCAAGCCCACCAGAGCGATAACAAAGAGTTGACACCAGACCTACACACTAGACCTGCAATACATTCAACTCTATTAGAGGGACACTACCGTCGAGACTTGAGAAAGGCAACATGGATTCAGCATGAATATGTGATACAAAACGGTTATTTTTCAGCATAGGGCCTTCCAAATATAACAACTAAATTTAAGCATATTTTGAATTCAGGACCTCTTGCTCTTATAATAAATTGGATACTAATGGGTTAAATACAATACGAATTGTGAAAGTACTATGTCACTTCTAATTTTCTGCTCCTACATCACAACAAAGCCATTTAGATAAAATGGAAAAACGTTCACCGTAAAAGGACAATACCGGCAAGAATTTGCAATCGATTACAGAATATCTATTATGGCCTTGAAGAAACTATTGATATCCTGAAATTCAATTAGTTAACTGACAAACAGCTGATATCTAATCTACCAAATCTAACATAATAGAAAGAAACAAGGCAGGACTTCCAATCACATCACCAGCTATAAAACAGAGTTGAACCTAAAAGATTGTACACTGGTGCTTTCATATGTCCAACCTTCAGATAGGGATGAAAATAAGAAGCCCTCGAGTGCAATAAATCACATGCAATTCACGGTTTTCCTAAGTGAAGATGATGTTTCTACGCATTGAAACAAAAGTTTAGGCCAAGTGCATAAACTGTTATAACTGTTGTATGCAGTCGACAATTGGTGCAATGTTCATGTCATATATCTACAAAGAGGGCTCAATGATCATCCGCATTCTTAGAAAGGATTATTGTAATTAAGCAGTCCTAAACCAATGATTCATTGCTCAACAAAACCTTCTGTTCTTTTCTATTACCTTCATTTTTGCAAAACATACAAAACAAAAGAGCAGTTCATCATGCATGAAATGATTCAATTTGTTATTTCTGACCCCTCCCAAAAATATATATTTGCACTCTACTGCACACTTGGCAGATAGTACCGCATCATGATTCAACAAATGTCTCCTCATAGTATCATTAGTTCCCTCCACAAAAGAAATAAAGAGGGGAAGAAAAGTATAGCTCGCTTTTTTCCCCTCTCTTGGCTGCAGCCGCCTCCAAAACCTCTCAATACTCCTTGACTCTCTCTCTCTCTCTCTCTCTCTCTCTCTCTCTCTCTCTCTACCCTCCATACACATATGCTCCCTATAAGTATCACTCGGTCACCAGAATCAGCAAGAACTCCCACCTTCATCTCTTCCCACTTAACCTCTTTACCTTCTCTGCTGACTTGCATAAACTATCATAGGCTGCACTGCTAGCATGGGAGGAGCTACTAACCTGCCACCGGGTTTCCACTTCTTCCCCTCAGATGAAGAGCTCGTTGTCCATTTTCTCCGTCGCAAGGCCTCCCACCTCCCATGCCACCCTGACATCATCCCAACAGTACTGGACCGCTATGATCCATGGGAGCTGAATGGTGTGCAACTACATTCTCACTACTATATATTCTCATCCATTTCTATTCCTGTTATGGTTAATATCGATTCCTGATAGCAATTACCCTTTCAAGGCAAAGGACTTCAAGCTGGGAACCAGTGGTACTTCTTCAGCCATGCAACACAAAGTAGGACCTCACTGAATGGGTATTGGAACACCATTGGTGCTGAAGAAACAGTAACAAGTGGTGGTTGTAATGTTGGCCTGAAGGAGACACTCATCTTCTCCATTGGAGAGCCATTCAAGGGCATCAAAACCAACTGGATCATGCATGAGTACCACCTGTTAGACGGAGGCTACAGTGCCAGTGGTATCAGCACCTCGACTGGCTCAAGCTCTAACAGGAAGTCCCACAAGAAGAGAGGTCACTCAAGCACGGTGAGTTGCATATACCATTTTGCTTCTCGGCAGTCAACAGCTTAATCACATATAAGGACAAACTGACATACATAATCAATGCATGATCATTGCAGGAGTCCAACAACTGGGTGATATGCCGAGTGTTCGAATCAAGCTGCGGTTCACAAGTGAGCTTCCATGACGAGGGCACAGAGCTTTCATGCTTAGATGAGGTGTTTTTGTCGCTAGATGACTATGATGAAGTGAGTTTGCCAAAAAATTAGAACCCTAGTCAGTAGAGCTGACGGTAGGTTCTACGCCTATCAAACCATTTAATTAACTATGATGGTGATATTTACATAAGCTGTTGCATTATGGATGATCAAATGTCCTGATAGGCATTGAACCTAACCTAGTCTAGATCATTACCGTGTAATTTATTATCCTCCATGTTACAACTTGATCCGAGGAGAAAACGCGCACATCGTAAATAATCTGAGAGAACACGGAAGAAATTTCTGAATTTCTTTATTCTCTTATTTGCTCCCCCTCTTTCTTTGCTTTTCTTCCTTGACACAAAACTGGGTACAAGTCCCTCCAATATATAGGGGTAAAACTTTCCTACTCCTATATCGATTCGGACTTCAAGTTGGTCTTAACTTCAACTTGAGTTATACTCGGAAACGAACTCTACTATGACATGGACTCTAAGTCAAGATTATTTCTAACACTCCAATGAGTAAAAATCTTGAGCTTGTGTCTGATAACTGTGGCATATGTGTTAAGCACAAGTCTCTTAGCTAAGATTTAAGAGATCAGTTGATTTTCTTAACCACTTGGTTGTTTGCTTTGACTCATGAGACACGTCCTTTGGATCATCATTCGATGTAATCAAAGCGTGCACCATATGGCAGCTTGCGGGTTAGGGACTGATGTAGAAATGAGGCATGCTTGCTTGCTTCCTTCCTCTCCAACTCATCTTTGGTATCTATGTGGACAACGGTGTTGCGCTCACAAAGAAAAGGGGGCATTGAGATGCTTTTGTCTAACAGAGATTAAGAAAAGTGAAGGTGGGTGGAGCTTACGCAAGCATATTGCCATCTATGTCGTCAATGAGATAAGCTTTAAAGGTCATGTGAGTCCACATGTACGCGCTCGCAAGGCAAGCATGCGTGACTGCGTGAGGGAAGTAGTGCTTCCATGAGCTCACCAAACTTGCCAAACCAGTTATTAGGTGTACCCTGCTAAAGTTTCCAAACCCTGATTGGTTGTTCATTGCCTAATGGATGGCTTTATGACACTAATAGTGGGGCAGTGGCTATTCAGTAACTTTACAAACTCTCTGAGAAGTTTACCCTTGGAGATGCTAGGATATAATTAATGCATGTACTAGGGGGAGTTGTTAATTCACCTATTCATGATTTCAGATGCATGCCCTAACTTTTCCTGACTTAAGAAACATGGTAAAGGTCCAACATATATAAGTGATTGGGGACACGTACGGAAAAGCAAACAAACGATCAATTATAGCTATGCTAGTGGTCTATATGTGTCATTATTTTAGTTGTTCTTTGATAATTATTCTGTCAATGTAACAATTTTTTAGCTGAACTGAAAGTTCAGATTCTGGAAATTGACAACCGGATAACCAGTTTATTATAACCACTAGTTCTGTATATGCAGCAACATACATACATACATACATACATACATACATGCATGCATGCATGCATGCATACATACATATATACATACATACATACATACATACATACATACAGTATCTCATTGAGCACCGATACCACTTTGATTGGGCCAATATGATGAACAACTTTAGCCTTTGCAGAAACAAAAGATAAGCCACCTAAAAGGTAAATGTTGTGGTTATAGACCAAATAGTGATGTGTGAGTGTAGTAGTGGAGATGGCCAATGAACAATGCGTGGCCTTCCCCTATGTCTAAGGCAGACATATATATATATTTACGTGGGAAGTATTTTACAATTATATTCTTACACTCATGAACCCCTCGCAAGGGTGTTTATGTTATTATACATATCCCATTTTGGGATTTACAACCCTTTAGCAGACCGGCTTGGTTTAGATGGGGGCCACCCCTATGACAATAACCATATAAGATTAGAATTTAGTTATTCTCTAACATTGCATCGTATCCTATTCCAAGATGCTTCAATTTGATCAGGCAAAGAATAACAATATCAAAATGCAATCAAAAGCACCAGTGCAGTGATTATGAGGCTTGAACTGACCATAAGTATAATTGGCAGAGGCATATACCTGAATTACATTCAGATGAAGTATATCGTGAATCCTTACAATAGGATTTGTTGCCTCTTAGGGGAAGGAGATAAGGGCATCTGTAGTGTATATAACCCAAAGGGTCTTAAGGTGGGTCCCATCTAAACCTTAAGACCAACTCCATAGTGTATATAACCCAAGGGGTCTTAAGACGGTCCCACTTGGCAGATAAAGAAAAATTGTATTTTAATGCTTATAGTCAGGTCTTTAGCTTGAGGACCAGCCTTAAGTTTTTTTTGCTTAGGGTCTGCTTAAGGTCAACCCTGTAATGTATAAAGTTGACCTTAAGGTGGCTTAAGACCTCCTCTTTTCATACACTACAGATGTCCTAATGCCATACATTTAATAGTGCTTCACAGCAATATATGTTACTATGCTAGTGACTTTGTTCAGCTTTTTGGATGAAGAAACTTGTCCAATTTCCTTTATTTTTTTTAGGAAATGTCCAATTTCCTTTCTGAATGAAAAAAATATCAGGAGACTATTAGAATGGTGAATTCAGTAGCATGTTTCATGAATTATATCCACCCTTGTAACCCCAAAGAACTCATTTTACATCCTTACCCACTGTAATGAGTTTTGAACGATTAATGCAAGGTAGACCATGGCAATAAATAAAGCTCATAGGCCGGTAAACCCAAATAACTAAATTTGTACCATTAACCTGTAACAGCATCTTTAAACTACTGTCAAATAGTACTTTATCTCCTAAACCCAGCTAATGATGCTGAAACTTAGAACGTTGAAGGCCAATAACTGTATGTTCTATATTAACATCATTTACCCCTATCATACTTTGAAGAGGATGCGTGCCTAACTCCCCAGTTGGGCTCCTGATGACAATTCAAAAGCTAACTACTTTCTGAATCCGATGCTTATTTTGCCTGCTATCTTGGCTTGTTTGCTTATTACATTCACAAACCCATTGGCCTTCTCATAGTCACACCAGCCTCTGTAAACGGACTCCATAGCATAGAGCAAACTCTATGATGGAGGTAACTCCCCTCGGTGTACATGCTTTACTGAAGACCTGAAGTCATTCCCTCAATTAACAAAGTGAATTGAAATGAAATGCACATAGATAAAATTGCCAAACTTACACTTCAGTTCTCCAGGACGTTTCTGAAAGCCATCTGGCTAGTTTCTTTACACATATTAGAAATAGAAAATGAAAACTTTAGAAATGGGTTAGATCCCTGTAGTTTTCAACAAGTACAGATGGTGTGCCTAAGATGGTGAGACAACATCATCTATCCATGTGTAAGTGCAATTGCCGACGGGGCCACACTCATGCATTTGCTACTTTTTTTTGCCAAGGCACTAATTATGTTCATGATATGCGTAGTGTGGCCAAGTTCACTTCAGTAACGTCAAATCAAACACATCAATGTAGAACCGAAACAGAAAAAATATTCTTACAAGCTTGGGGGCATTCATTCTGTGAGGACTGTTGGAATGAACCTCTGCAATCTATTCCATGGGCCAAGATGGCCAATATAAATCGAGAAAATGCCCTCCAACTAGATGGAAATCTAGGATATACCCTCCTTTAGATCCTAATTGATAATATACCCTCCTTTAGAGTGTTTTGTTGAGAAAATACCTTTTTATACCTTTTCATTAGTTTCTATTGTATTTCTCTATATTCCTTCACTTAAAATGACCTATTTACCCCTGAGTACTTCTTGTGCATCATTTGAGCACCCACTAGCCTTCCCAAGCGCGGGCCAAGGCAGTGCGGGCCAGCGCGGGCGTGCGGCCGGCGGCGCGGTCCAGGGTGGCACGCGGCCGATTTTCCCGATTTTAAGTGAAGGCCAAATCATCCTGGGAAAGCTAATGGGTGCTCAAATGATGCACAAGAAGTACTCAGGGGTAAATAGGTCATTTTAAGTGAAGGAATACAGAGAAATACAATAGAAACTAATGAAAAGGTATAAAAAGGGTATTTTCTCAACAAAACACTCTAAAGGAGGGTATATTATCAATTAGGATCTAAAGGAGGGTATATCCTAAATTTCCATCTAGTTGGAGGGCATATTCTCAATTTTCTCACTTCTAACACTACCCTCAAACTCATGGTGGAGCAATAACACTGAATTTGGAGAGATAAAAGCTATGTTGAGCCCTAGTCTGTGCTTTCGTGAAGAAGTTAGCTAGCTGAAACTCTAAAGACACATACTGAAGAGTGACAACCTCTTGTTGCACTGCACCTGCGACCACATGTAGGAAGCATCAACCCCAATGTACTTGGTGAGCTCATGCTTTACCGGATCTCGAGCAATACTAATCGCACCAGTGTTGTCTAATAGTAACATAGTCAGTGCAGAAACCGAAAAACCAAAGTCCTCAATGAGCCACCCTAGCCAGGTGATCTCAGCTGTCACAGACGCCAAAGCCCTCAGCTCAGTCTTACCACTCGAACGGAAAACTGCAGTCTACTTCTTAGTCCTTTAGGCAATCAAGGAAGAACCAAGGAAGACACAAAATCCAGAGTGAGATCGACGATAAAAAAAGATTACTAGTTTAGGCCGCATCAGAGTATGCCTTTAGCTGTAAAGAGCTAGAGCGAGAGAAGAAAAGGTGCTGAGTGATGGTCCTATGAAGATATCACATAACGCGAAGGAGGTTACTGTAGTGGAGCTGGGTAGGAGCACAAACGAATTGACTTAGAATGCGAACAGCATGAGAGATGTCAGGATGAGTGACATTAAGGTAAACCAAGTTCTCAACAAGGTGGCGATAGCAAGTGGGATCCTTAAGAGGGGTACCGTTAGTAGGATGAAGCTGAAGGTGAAGTTCCATAGGAGTGTTCGCCATGCGCTGATCAGTGAGGCAAGCGCAATCAAGAAGATCTTGGATGTACTTCTGCTGGGAGAGGTAGTAGTTATCAGGCATAGAGTTGACCTCAATCCTAAGGAAGCAGCAAAGAGAACCCACATAAGACATGTGGAGCTGCTCACTGAGACATCTCTTCACGTACTCTCTAATGATGAGCATGTCATCCACATAGAGAAGATGAAGTGTCTGACCATGAGATGAGGTGTGAACAAACAACGCGGGGTCGTGATCACTGGTGGAGAAGCTAATAGCAGTGGTAATAGAGGTAAAATGCTCAAACCAAGCACGAGAGGCCTATTTGAGCCCATAGAGAGAACAACGGAGGCGACCAACCTGACCGTCAGGGACAAAATATCCAGGAGGTGGTTGCATGTAGACCTCCTCTCACAGCTTGCCATTGAGAAAGGTATTCTTAACATCAAGCTATTAGATAGTCCATTGCTGAACAGAAGTAACGACAACAAGAGTGCGAACAGTAGTCATATGAGTAACAGGGGCACAAGTCTCATCATGTCATACCCATACTCTTGCTGAAAACCACGTGCAATGAGACATGCCTTCTAGCACTCAATGGTACCATTAAAACGAGTCTTGATCTTATAGACCTATTTGCACGTGATAGGAGTTACACAAGTAGGAAGAGGAACAAGGTCCTAAGTGTTAGTATGCTTTAAAGCAGCAATCTCCTCCGCCATAGCAAGCTGCTACTTAGGATGAGATACGGCATCATGATAAGAGGTAGGCTTAGTGAGAGAAGTAGCTGAAGCTGCAAGGCCATAGCAATCAGGACGCGGAATCGCACTCAGATCACGAAGAGCGTACCTCAGAGGAGATGTTGGAGTAGGACCCAATAAGGAGGAAGAAGAAGTCACTGGAGCAGGATCCAACAAGGAGAGGAAGGAAGGAACTAGAGTAGGACCCAACAAAGAATGGACAAGAATTAGAACGGGGATGATGAGTATAGTGAAATAGGAAGGGGGTGGCCTCAACAAAAGGGCGGATGGGATCCTCCAGTGAGGAAGCAAGCAGAGCCTGAGGGGAAGGAGCCAAAGGTGAAATCGGCGGAGGTAGTGGAGAAGAAACCGAAACCAATGGAGTAGAGAGCTGAGGATCAGGAAAAGTCAGAAAGGAGATAGACTCAGCAAGAAAATCCGAACTAGAAGTGGTAGCACGAGGATAGTAAGGCCAGGACTCATTGAAGGTGACATTGCGTGAAATGCGCATCCGATGAGCAACAGGGTCATAGCAGTGATAACCATTGTGCTCAGCACTGTAGCCAAAGAAAACACACTCAACTGACTGAGCAGTCAGCTTCGTATGCTCATGAGGTGGAAGAAGAATAAAGTAGATGCAGCCAAAGACGCGAAGGTGACGGTACTGAGGAGACCTACAGTAGAAATGCTCAACAGGAGTAGAACCCTAAAGAGCAGTGGAGGGCTGTAGGTTGACAAGATAGGCGACAGTAGAAACAGTTTCAGCCCAGAAGTGAGGTGGAACAGAAGAAGCCAGCATTAGAGCGCGGGCAGTCTCAAGAAGGTAACGATGCTTGTGCTCAGAAACACTATTCTAAGCGTGAGCACCAGGACAGGAGTATTGAGGAAGTGCCATGCGCAGAAAGAAATTGATGAAAAGTAGTAGTAAGGTACTCACCCGTAGAATCAGCACGAAAGACACAAATGGCTGAATTAAACTGAGTACGAACCATAGCAGCAAAAGATTGATAAATAGAAAGGACCTTGCTATGAGAAGACACGAAATAAATTCAAATATGGCAAGAGTAGTCATCAATGAAGATCACATAGTAGCGATGACCCCCTTTCAAAACAAAGGAAGCCGAACCCTAAACATTAGAGTGAATCAACTCAAAAGGACGAGCAAAAACAAAGTCACTAGAACCATAAGGAAGATGCACCTGCTTGCAAAGCCGACAAACCATACATGATAAAGAAGTATCACCGGAAACAAACACAAGAATATCACTACCAACTAAAGAAGAAAGACGGGACCAACATAGGTGACCTAAGCGATGATACCATTGAGCAAAACTGACAAAAGTGGTGGTGGTTAAGGCAGTGGTAGTAGTGGAAGTGGAAGGAAGGTGAAGTCAGTCGAGCTCCCAAAGACACTGAGAATCAAGACGACGCGAACCAGTACCAACCAGAGTCCCTATGCAGTGATCCTAAACACAGCATGAGTTAGGCTTAAGCATGATACGACAATCATGATCAGTGATCTGACTCGCAGACGTAAGCTGCATAGCAAGCCTAGGAACATGAGAAACTTTTGGAACACGAAAACTAGGAGTGGAAAGAGTGCCTGATTAGTAACAGAAAGAGAAGTGCCATCTGTAGTATGAATGAAAATAGGAAGAACGGAAGGACTCATAGAGGTAAGATGAATGGAATCTAGTGTCATGTGGAAGGAAGTACTAGAGTCCAGGATCCAAGGACAAGAGAGATCTGAAGTGGGAGGCTGAGTGGCCGGAGACTGAGTAGCAAGACTGGCGGCAGATCCAAAGGCTAGAGCCCGGATCCGGCATTGGCATGCTGATCGGCGAGGAGAGAGGCGATGGCAAGCTCGATAGCTGCAGTGAGGTCGGGAGCCAATGTCAACCTTCACGGCAACGAATCCAAAGGAATCCAGGCTGAAGGGAGCCTGGGCATCTAAGCAGCAGCGGCTAGATCTAGGCAAGGAGAGGCTAGAAGTAGTCGGATCTAGGCGGCGCTAGCTAGATCTAGGCAAGGAGGTAGAGGCTACGGCGGGGGAGATGGAGGCCACCAGACTTGGCGTGCGTCGACCGAGAAAGGAGAAGAGGAGGAGAGAGCGAATGGCTCTAATATCATGTTGGAACGAAGATCTGCAATCTATCTCATAGGCCAAGATGGCCAATATAAGTCATGTACAAGGCATGAGCAAATAGCAGAAAACTCTCTATACAAAAGACTAATATATTTCAAAATCTAAAGCAAGAAAATGTATTTTAAATATTTTATTAAAGCCAAAAAGAGTTCATTTTATTTTTCCTAGCCTTCCCTGAATTTTATAGAATTTATGAGAATTTTCTGGAATTAAAAATCAATTTTAAAGTCAAAAGGGTATTTTATAAAATTATTAAAGGCAAATTTAAATTTGAAAATATTTTTCCTAAGTCTAAAATAGCTCCAGAAATTTTCTATGAATTTTTAGACATTATTTACTATTTTCTAAGTATTTATAAAATTATCTGGTATTTTTTGAAAATTTAATCCGAAAATTAAATCCGGATTAATCCTGGGCTGACGCATGTCACGCTTGGATTTAATCCATCTCTCTCCCGATTTGAATATGAGCCATTCATCCTCACATAAACCCCAACGGTTGTGATCCTTTTCCCCTTGACACGTGTCATCCATCCGGCAACATACCCCTTCATCTCCTCTCCTCTCTCACCGACGGGTGGGCCCCACCTGTCATGAGCTTCTTCTTCCTCCCTTCATCTTCAACCTCCAGCCGCCACCATTGAAGCCCTCATGAGCTCTTAAATTCGTCGGTTTCTCATTCTTTTACTCCCAAGCAAATGCGCGTTTGAATGCCCCTATTCACTCCTCCATGATGTCGGCCGTTTCCCCCTCCTTTAAACCTCATTTCCGCCGCCGCACCCATTTTCGATCGCATTAATGCCGGTTGGTCGTGCTCCGCCATTTTCCCTCCCCTCCACCTATAAAATCCTCCCCGAGGATCCCCGTGCGCCGCCTTCCCTTTCCCCTCTTTCAATTCCTCCCCTCCGTGCCTCGAGCGCCGCCGCACCGTGCTCCGCCGTCCTCGCCACCACGCCGTGCTCGGCGAGCAATTGCCGGTGTCCCGAAGTGTCCCTCGCCTCGCCGCCACCATCCCTGCCTTCCACGTGCGCCGGCGACCACCCGCCGCTCCTCGGCCGAGCCTCCCACCCTCTCCCTCGCCATCGCACCGAGCACCACCACCGCCGCCCTCTCTCTCCGCCGCCGCTCCCCTCCGGCTGTCCCAAGTCCGGCACCGGTAAGCCTTGGCACCGTTGCCGCCTCCCCCTCCGCCGCCTCCCGCCTGTGAGCCGCTGTTTCCGCCCGTGCCAGGGTGACATGGCCGCCACGTGGGTGCCGCGTGGCGCCACGCCAGCCGGGTCTGCCACCTCGGCCTCCACCTCGGTTCGCGGTAGACCGGGCCCACCGGTCAAAATTAAAATCCCGCCCAAAAATTCAATTGTTGCTGACGTCAGCATTGTGTCATAAATACCCCTTTTTATTCAGAAAAATATTTCAGCCGAAATTCAAAATCTTGTTGACGTCATAAATACTCTTTTTCAGTACACAAAATAAATCAGAAAACTAGCCTTTTTCTTTTTCTTCTATTTAAACTTCCAGAAGCCCTAACTTCCTCATTTTAACTCCGTTTTGACCCGTTCAAATTTCTAAATTCTTCTAAAATCCTAAACTACCCAAATATACACTCTTTTTTGAATTTTATTTGTATTTATTTATTTTGTTTGTTCTGTCTTTTCACGCGTAGAACCCGTCGTTGCTGAAGACTTTCCCGATCTGCAGCAAGAAGGTCCAGACAGCGTGCAAGAAGGCAAGTACACTAGCTTCTGTCTTAATGTATTAGTTAATCCAATCATTGTTATGCCCTCGTTGAAGTTGAATGCCATGTACCTTTGTAACCTTAGGACTTCCTTTGTCTCAGTAATGAGAATATTATAATACTTTGCTAACATTAGAACGGTAGTAAATGCTTAGTCAAGCTATTCAACTTTTGTAACCTTGGAATGGAAAATTTATATTTCGTTGATCTAGTCTTTCTATTCAGGAATTAGTGGCGAATGGTGTTGCCACTGTTCTTTTAAAATAAAACAAAATATGAAAATTGTTTTAGACCAGGGCGGATGGTTAGACTGGATTGGTGCGGTTTTAGCACGACATTTTGTAAAGTGTATGTTCCGCCCTAGTCAATTAAGGACCGACTCTTGTGATTGTCTAGACTGAGCATTACCATACAACCCCAAGTCTATATGGGTATGACCTTGTTGACTAACTTATGATAGTCTAGTTTAGATACCACTAGTGGAGAGTGGGTGCCAGGGATATACTGGATTATTCACGGTGAGGGACAGGCATTTACTGTACTCATATGGTGCAAAAGGGGCTTCTGACTGGGTGGATTAACCCTTCAGCGGTGAAACCTCAGTGGGTAGTGTCTAACTAGATTAGAGTGATGTAAAAGCTCTGTGATATTTTATCTGAGTCTCATGCCAAAGGAAGCATGTTGACTATTAGGATAAATTATCTCTTGAGGGTAAAGTTGTACAACCTCTACAGAGTGTTAACCTATTCGAATAGCCGTGCCCACGGTCAAGGGCGGGCAAGGAATGCATTCACATGGTAGATCTTTGGTTTTGATTTTAATAACAAAGTTTTGGGATTTCGAGAGTGGAGGGAACTCTCAGAAGGGTATCCTGATGGCTGGAACCGTAGTCTTGAACCTTGGCGGATAGAGCTGGTTAACTCGTGTTGGTGGATAGAACCTTCACTATAAAATGCTTGATAGTTTCAGTTAAAACAATTACTTTGTTAAATTTTATGCCTTCGAGAATATTTAATGGTATTCGAAATAAAATATTGCTTTGTGCAAAAGAACCATATAACCCTTCCTTGTTAAGCCTTGCATCTACTACATTTTTCCCAAGACTTGCGGAGTACTTTATGTACTCATATGCTGCACTCAAAATAAAACTCAGAGGAATATGAAGCTCAAGATAGAGACTACGACTACTTCGCATGTGGATTTGACGAAGGCTTTCTGGAGTATTAGGCTGCGCTTCCCCAGTCAATTGCCTATGGCGTATTTAGGGCTGCAAAAAAAGCTCGAGACTCGTGAGCTACTCGGGTTCGGATCGTCTTAGACTTGACTCGAGTTCGGCTCGAATTATAAACAAGCCAAGCTCAAGCTTGAGCTGAAGCTCGCAAGCTTATCGAGCTCGAGCTCGAAAAGCTCGAGTAGACTCGTTCATTATTGCTAAGCATGACTCTTTAAAGTGTATACACATGTATTTCACTTTTTTTTATCAATTGTATTGTCCAAATCACACCGGGCTTATAAATAAGACAATGGTTTAAGCCTAAGAACAAGATAGACTGCAGTTGGCTAAGCTTATGGTAGATAAAAAGCTAAAGACTCGTGAATTGCTCGTGTTTCGCTCGTCTCAAGTTCGACTCGAGATCGGCTCGAAAGATAAATGAGCCAAGCTTGAGCCTAACTCTAGGCTCGGGTGATTCTGAGGCTTGGTTCGAGTTCGGTTCGATTCTCTAATAAACTCAAGCTTGAGGCAGTGAGCTCGCTCGAGCTCGGCTCATTTACAGCCCTAGGCGTATTGATGAGTCTTCACCGGATTTACTTTTACTTCCGCTATGTTTTGTGAGTTTGTGAGGTCTTGAAACCTCAGTTGTAATAAAGAGACCTTTTAGTCTGTACTCTCTACTATTGTAATAAAGCGTTGTTGGTTATGTAATCATCACTGTTTGACTGTGTGCACTAGTTTTGATCTGGGACTAGTGTTGTAATACACAGAGAGTCCGGATTCAGAAATCCGGGGTCCCGACAATATACTTCTAACATGGACTAATGCAACTTATATCAAAAACCATCTTCATATCCAATTTAACACCACATGTTTATCATACCAATGCACAGTATCTGACCATTTCCATGTCATTGACCGGTATTTGGCAATGAAACATTTTACCACAAAATAATTATGATATGGAATTTTGCTTCAATTCTGCAGCCATGGAAACAAAATTATTGTCACACGGTATAATTCTCCTCAAAGTTTTTCAAGTTGTTCAATCCAGAAAACGTTTTTATATTCAATATAAAGTTTCCAGCTATGCAATGCAATCTGGCCAGGAACAGTCGAAACTGAAATGCAAAATATCTGCGTGATTGGAGGCTCAAAAACAGAGCCCCCACAGCACAATATCTGATTATTTGATGTTGACCTCCCATCAATGATTGTTATGCAATAGCAAGAAGGAAACTGGTGACCATTTGTACCTGACTTGTCAATAAAGCATGCAAATGTGCAGAGGATTATGGACTCTTTTCAGTTCAAAACTACTCATGCAAGATTATCTGCTTGTGTGGAGTGTGAAACAAAGAAGAGCTTGGCAATTGACACACAAATTTAACAATAGTTCTGTGAAGCATCTGGACCAAGAGGAACAAACATACTTTTGATTATACATCAAACGCCGAGTTGTGGATCAGTTATTTGTGTAGATTTGGTATGCTGCAGGCATACAAGGCCTTTCTTGTGCTCCATACCAGGCAGCATACTAGCTGGTTTTGTGAGTGAGAATTGAGAAATCATGCAAGAGAGAGCGTGTATGTACCCCATCATTAAGTAGTTAAGTGTTCTAGGTGTGATGCAATGTGAACCGTTTTCCAACCCAGAGCTAAGTTGAGCCCATTTCACCAATCACATCCTTCATATTATCATGATAAAACATTCCTGCATAATATTAATCAAGCTTGAATATAACTGTAGAAAACTCAGTTGAGTTCTACATTATATAGTATATGATCATCTATTAACTACTTAAATCATGAATAGTTGCAAAGCTACAACTTAACTGAATCAATATGATTCTAACTATTCTGTTCAAAGACTAGCCACTTTCTACCCCGTCCTTTTGCCACTGTAAGTCTTCCAGCGTGGAGAAAACCCTATCAAAACTAAATTTAATTCTCAATTATTCTGGGGGCATTGGAACCTTTCAGCCCTCAATATGACGAAATCTTGGACCACTGGCCTACATAGGGCTCACTTATGCCCATCTCACCAATTGCTTTCCTCCCCCATGCTCTGATAAGACATTCTTCCACTACAACTGTAGTAATTGTAAAGACTCACAATTTTTATAGGATACGGGATACCAGTGCTTCAAGATATTTGACAGAACCAAGATAGAAGGACTCAACTCGGCTGTTTCAGATTTTCAGTAGTCACTTCTTTTTGCATAGGTAACAGATTTTTTTTTTCACTCTCCAATCTTGAACGTAACCATGGCAAAACTACCCAGGTTAAAATTCTCACACCATGGCAATACCCATCCATTCATCAATACTAATAATAAAAATATAAAAAAACCACCACTGTGAAAGCTCATCATGATTCTTGAAATCTTCTTGTGCACACCAAAGCAATCTCACACCCTTCTTGGGCTTGATAGACCACCCAGCCAAACCCTAAACCCCCAAAACCAAAATACAGCATAGAATTCCGGTAATTATCACAACATTGATTCACTGGATACACGAATTTCAACGTGGGGAGCCCAAATCATATTCTAAAAATCACACGGGCCATGGAACAAATTAAGCGAGCTGCATGCAATTACGCGGGTGACTGGAGGGGTGTTCGAAGTAGGAGAGATCACCTGGTGGATCACGGGAAGTATGAGTCGCCGGGGACGCTCCGTAATCGGCGGCGGAGCCGCCGGAGTGCGTCACCGGCGTCCGCGGCGGTAGGGTTTTGGAGGGTAAGGGAGAGGAGTGGTTTGTAATTAGTTTGAAAGGTTCAGGGGGCAATCTGTGAGTTCTCACGGCAAGCGGGCACCGTTTATGCGGTTGTTTGTACAAACACGTGATGCTCTCTGACTGGTGGGCCTGGGACACCATACTACCATAGGACCCAATTGTCAGTGAGTTGTACAACTGACAATCCGGCTTGTTGCTACGGGTAGGGAGCAACTTCAAGTACTTACTCGAGGCGGTTTTAGGCGCTGCTTATTTTGGTTTTAGTTTCTGGATTCTAGTTTATTATTTATTATTTTTAAATATTTTTTTCTAATATTTTTTTGGTTTTTTAGCTTTTTTGTCCGTTTTTTCGTATTCGTTTGTATTGTTCATGATAGGCTAATCTGTTTTTTATTTTTTAAAATTTAATTACGCAAAATAAGCTACCATCAGGAACAATATAATTTCAATCAGTTATAGTGCAATTCAACCATAAGCCATATATTTTTAGCCCAAATGAGTGGGCTCTTAAAATGAATCACCATTTCTTGGGTCATCTGTGTTATATCTTTTCTCGTTCGTAGGTCCTATTTATTTAGGTTTAGGTTTTTGATTTATAGCTTAAATGTAGCTTTTTGACTTAGCAGCTTAAAAACAGTTCGCTTTTAAGTCAAATCAGGTTGTTTGGCACTCTGTCTTTTCTTGGCCTTTGAGCTATGGTTTATGGTTGAAATATTTAAAATACCCTTGGTTCTAATGTCAGAAGTACCCTTAAGCTATGACGTGATGGCTTGTGTGATCCATTATCCATTGATTTAAATACTTGTTCATAGCTGACATGTGTTCTTCATAAGCAAAAACAGCAAATGATCGTTTGAAATATCTGAACATACAATACACAACCAGGCAAAACAAGATAAAGTTATATAGACTTAGGATTGAACTTCGGTACATAACAATTAGCACCTGCATCGCCCTCAGGAAAACAAATTTCAGGGCTGAAACTTGTTAGTTCTGCAAGGAGCTGGGAGCAGTTTCACAAACTCTAAACAAAACTCTGAACACAAAATACAGCAAAATTCTATCTCGGAACACACATTTTAACTTGTATGCAAATCGAAGCTTCTCTAGTGATCCATGGACCTTGGCCAGCATACGTCGCATAGCAACTTGCATCAGATCTTTGCTTCCCTTTCATCTTCTGAACTTGATTTATTTGGTTTGTTGGAGATCATGGGCGCAAGGTATGTCGTTCATCGATTCAACATGATGCCCGCAGTGCCTCTGTTCCATCAAAACTAATTAGGTCATTCATTTGGAGCATCAGTTGTTAATGTAAATTGTGCAGTAAAAAAACTAAAGAAGAAAGCTGATATAAATCGAGCCGGGCAACGATTCTGAACCTGGATCTGAATCGATCATTCTGGAACATATCATTGGAGATTGCCGATCTAATTAATGGAGGAGATTACAAACCATCAACCGAGTGCTTGTGCAAACTAGAAACCAAATACATTATTCAATCACTCACCCCTCAGATCTGCAGGTAATGGAGGGAGTTGGGGACAGCCACTTTACATGGAGACAAGAGGTATGGGGCTGGCGTTGAGGCTGACAGCGGCGAGTTCATCGGCAATGACAGCAAAGAGGTCGATGCCTGGGACAGGAGGTAGGCAACGGCGGTGCGCCTTGACGTCACCACGCACGGGAGGTCGGCAGCGACAAGCTCGTCGGTGGAGGCGGCCACTACGTCGAGCCAGATGCAGAGGTCGGGGGCGGCGAGATCTGGGCCTCCTAGGATGCTAGGGGCCGGGCGACGGCGACGCACCCTAGAATCGCCCGGGAGCGAGAGGAGAGCACAGGTTGGTGGAACAGGTTGGTGATGGAAGGAAATGCAAATTTTATATGTTGGCATTGGTGGGTAATTAACCCTAAGTTCGGTGGCAAAGGGCAGACCTCCAATCCGCAAAAGCAAAAGCAAAAAAAAAAAAATCTGGGATGACTTTTTTGCTTTCAGTTGTGTAGGCTTTCCAAAAGCCCGGAAAAAAGTTACCTTTTATTTTGGCTTAGGCAATGTAGTGTTCATCACTTCCTTCTTTGGCTTTTTTCTTTTAAGCCTAAATTCTAAATAAACACGCTTTCCAACCTTGGTCTTCTTATCATGAGAGTTGTCATCATCCCCAATATCGGCGATATCATTGTCAACATTAATTGGAGTTGTGCTTTCATGACTCGGGAATAATAGAAGACGAACCAGATACATGGATGTTCGGAACATAACTTCCAGCTCATCTAGGTTCTCCATTGGTGTGTCTGAACTTGACATAATCTTTGTTGGTCTACAAAAAGATATGCAAAATTATTTACAAAATGGTGCGAGAAAGCATTGAATGTAAAATAATTTTACAAATGTCAATGGCATACCGCTATTTTTCTGGCCCACCAATCGTCATCTGCAACAATTGTTCCATTTTGGACATCCCAACCAAGACCGGTTGCATTCTTTTTAGCTCAATCCATAAGCTGTATTCCTCTTCAAAGTATCCCAACGATTCTTTAGCTTGTCGGTCATAGTTTCTTTTGTCTTTGCATTAAATTTTTCTTGTAGATTTTTGTAACCAAGTGCCATTCAAGGCTGCATTTGGCCTATTTCACTAGTACTTCATCCCTACATATTTCACAAAATATTCTGGTTGCCTGCATCCCAACTTGCTTTTGGTGTCTTCCCTTTCTCCATCTAGTTTGCATAAAAGCCTAATTTATTAGAAATTAAGTCAAACCAGCACATATTGGGCAGCAAAGGTAGGTGAACCACATTATTGCCTTGCTGAAAACAAAGGTCATTGTATTGAACGTATACAGCATCCTGAAATAATTGAAGAGAATATTTCTAACGTTGATTATAAAACCAAAGCTGACAGGCACTACCAGCTAGCCAAATAGCATGAACAACATCCAAGGCCCAACAATACCAACGGTGGTGCAATATCTTTAGTTATAATGCAATCAAAGCTTGCAATGTATAAAGCAACAATTTCAAATAAGACCCAAAATAATCTTGGGTTCCTTATCTTGGACATCGATCTCACACTGCAATCGGTATGCGAGCAATAAGTGAGGAGGATCCGTAAATTGATCTTTTGCCATGTTTGGTAGTCTTGGTGATCGGACTATAAGCATATACATGTGCAATACATGTTTTATTATCTAGGCTTATGAAAACAATAAAATCCCAACCAAATCTGGATACCATGCTGTCGGATATATCATAAGCAAAATATTACAACACGACTTAGCATCTCAAGTTGACATCGCATGGAATAAATAACTAGATATGGCCTAATATCATATGCCATCGAACTTGTCCAATATCATTATCTTCCATTGTCTAAAGTAAGCCAACTTAAACAGTACACAGTGAAAATAGATCACGAACTCAAGTTTAGCAATAAATTAAGCCTTATGGCCAACCAAAGTGCGATAAATAGATATTACAATGCTAAACATCACCGAGCATGCTAAATCACAACTGAAAGTAATTGGCTCGAGAGGTTAAAGAGTAGATGACAGTAGTAATATACTTAGAGGAGGAGGAGGAGCGACCGACGCGTGAGGAGGAGGCCGGCGGGAGGAGGAGCGGCGGAGAGAGGAGGAGGAGCGGCGGGAGGAGGCGGCCGGCGAGAGGAGGAGGCCGATCGGGAGGAGCGCCGCCGGCGGAGGAGGCCGGGGCGGGAGGAGGAGCAGCCGGGCGAGGAGGAGACCGGACGGGAGGAGGAGCGCCGGCGGGGATGCGGGGGAGGCGCGGGGCGGCGGGGGGGAGGCGACGGCCGACGGGGAGGGGCGGCGAGGGGCGGTGCGGATCCGGGAGGCGACAGGGCAGCGGCGGGGAGGGGGGGGCGGCGGGAGAGGGCGACGGCCGGCGGGGGGCAGGGCGGCGGGCGGGGAGGGGGGGCGGCGGCGGGAGAGGAGGAGAGTTGCGTGGGGAGGAGAGGCGCGGGGTGCGGATGAATCGGGAAGGCGCGGGGTGCGGGGCTATTTTATCCGATGGCATTTTGCGGGTAAATAACATGAACTTTAATGGCATTGTGGTATTTAAGTCCATGAGATCTGTGGGAAGCTGGGTTTTGCAGCTTCTCGGTCCTAGTACAATTGTGCCTCCCAGCATTTTGATTCTCTTGTCTCTTCTAAATAAACAGGGTCTTAATGTAAAAACATACAAAGCTTTTGCGTGTTCTATTTCTAGTGCATGCGTTCTCCACTTGTCTCTTCGTAGTCGTCCGATCTTACCAGGAAAGAATCTAGACGCTCCTTCCTACTCTCGCGGCCAGCCTCACATCGCACATCACCTTCCCTTCAAAAACCGACTGTACGACCGCACGTTCCTTCTCTTCCCCCAAGCCGTGATCCCCAACTGCCCTACCCTTCCCCCACCCCTCCCCCACCCTCATGCTCTTACTCCTCATGCCGCTCCACACCCTCCGCCACGACCCCTCCTCCCCGCCTCCTCCGCACGATCCCAATGCTCCCCGCCGCCTTGACACCACCTCCGCCCTCGTCGGCCTCCGTCTCAGCCTCTACAACCACGTATATTCCCTCATCCGCTCTGGCGACCTTGATGGCGCATCCTTCAAACGGAAAATATCATAAATTTAACAACGATTTTCTTGATCATTTATTTGAATAGGTTCTTGATATCCTAGAGAAGGTGTATACCAAATTTAAGTGATTTGGAGTCTTGGTTTGGGAGTTTGCTCAATTTAGAGGTTTAGCCCAATTTTAATGCAATAGAGCTTCAAGAGTCAAAATATCCTAATTTTACTAAGTTCTTTCAATATCTTGGATAGTGATAGATTATTAAGGTTGTGGTCTTTGATTCAAATTTTAATTCATTTGGACCTTTCATGTAAAAGTTGTATGGTTTTTGTTTTGCTCAGGCTAAGTTTTCAGTGCTAACTTACGAGAAAGATAGTACCGCCACTGTGGAGGAGTTGTACCGCACCTTACATAATGGTAATACCGCTCTGTTGGGTAAAATCTCATTTTACTCGATTTTTTTGAAGATTTCTTTATGGATGCTTAGGCTACGATCTTCATACTTTTAACCTCATTCCAGTCACCTCACCCTTCGCTGGAAGTAGATTTTAGCGGGACACTGGGTTCATTTCTGCTTTGGTCTTGCTTGATTTTCTTGCATTTGAAGCCTTTTCACCGGACCAGCATGCATGGTTATTGGTTAGTGTGCTGAGTCTTCCATCCACACGACCACACCCCGCGGCTCGCCATTACTCTCTCCCAAGCTCGTAGCCTGTGCTCAATGCACAAATCCTTCCGTGGACGTGTGCATCCGCTAACTTGCTCTGTTTCTCTTTAAAAAAAAAGCTAACATATCTCTCTGCAAGAGTCACATGAAGCTATGCATACAAGCCACTGAGTTGGTTTGCAATCTTTTGTATTGCTTTGATTTCAGTACTCGGTGGAGTCTACTCACTGTAATGGGGATCGATGAAGCTGCACTTTGGCGAATTTTGGAAGCTTTTGGTACTGTTGGTGCCAGCAATACCAAAAATAGCGCTGAGCGTAACATAATTCCAAATCTAGCCCCCTGCCGACTGCACGACTCACTGGGGGCGACGCGTGGAAATCGTGCGGCCGGGGAGCGCACGACACCGAGATCGTGCGGTCCCCGACCGCACCACTCGGCATGCGTCCCATCACACGCGAATGATGCGTTGCCCGACCGCACCATCACTGTGCATGCAGGTAGTGCGGCGCCCGACCGCACCATTCGTTGGTCCACAGTGTTGCGGTTTGGGTTTAGGTTAGTGTTAGGGTTTATGCATTTGTAAAGTTATATTTAGAATAGAAATAATTTTGGATATATGAAATGGTGTTTGAAAAAAATATGAATTCGATGTATACTCCAGTTTACTGCTTGTGTAAATTTTTTTGCAATTATGAAAATTAAGAATTTTGTTTGGTAGATTACGAACGAAATTTTTGTGAAGTAATGATTGATGTATTTGTAATTTTCGTACATTGCTGACCATGAAAAATATGTTGAACTGGCAATAACATTTTTCGATCATGTAATGTTGTTTTATTAGAAGAAATTTAATGAAATTTTTTGAGCACAACTGTGATAGGAACAATTGGACGAAAGGAAGTAAAGTGATATTGAACACATGGGAGAAATGAATGCGAAAAGATGAGGAGATTTTATGCTGATAATTAAAATAGACTTCATAATAAACATGGGAATGACACGGTGTACCCTGATTATTGTAAGTTTTGTCAATTTTGTAGTTATAAACTGGGAAAAATCTGATGAAGTTGTAATAAAAGTTTATGTTCATTGTAAGTTGTAGATGCATAACAAATTTTGGTAAATTTTTTTAGGAATGATTGACCATAGAACGATCGATACATACAGTGGTAAGTGATATTTTGATGTACTGAGAATTTGTGTACGGTGAGAACCGGTATGTTAATACTATTAAATGAGTTGCTATGTGAATCATACAATGTGAAAAGACGAGATAATAAGCTTAGCTGAATAGAAATAAACTTCGTAATACAGTTGAGAGTAACATGTCGTGTACATTTTTATTACATGCATAACATATAGCATGATATACGACTAACCCACCCAACTGCTTGTACGACCTACTGTGTGGACCGGGGCCATTTTCCCTTCCTTGCCCCTCGGCGTTGAACTCCTTCGCGGCCTCTTTTGCCTAAGCCACCATTTCCCTCTTTCTCTCGCACTCCCTTTCGTGAGCCTCCTGCTCCCTACACGTGCACGCTTCGAGATGAGCTTGCGTCTCGCGTTGTATACGCAGGGTGTGCTCGTTCTTGCGGCGCTCCTCCTCCAGCAACTCCTTCTCCCGTGTGACATTCCACTCCTCGAAGTTGAGGGTCCATTGGTCCGCAGGATGGATCTCAAGATCGATCCATTTGCGGTAGCCACATAGGGGCTCCGGAGATTGTAAATACAGGGGAGAGATTGTTACTGCGTGCTGTGAAGGAGAAAAGGTAGGGGAAAATGATGCATGTGGTCATTACCGGCTGCTGATAGGTTGCGGTGTCAAGACGGCGGTCGGGGTAGTCACTGGAGTAGTTTGCGCAACCCCAGTAACGCATACCTAGGCTGATGTGGTGCTTAGACTTGAAGAACTTGCACGTGTCCCCGCACCAATAAAGGGGGGTGTCTCCCCCTCAGGTGGGAGTTGCAGCGAACGCTCGGTGGAGACGTTCGAGATGGGGTTGTTGCTACGCGGCTGCTCATTGCGGGGAGCTGACCTCGTAGCACGCTGGGCTTGTTCTACCCTAGGCGCAATAGCCCTTATTTTCTCATCGCGGGCGGCAGCTGACCGTGCTAGGTCACGGGTCTCCTTCCATTCTTTCACCATCTTGTCCCATTGCTTCTTCTTGCTTTTGACCATCCCGGTGGGGTGAGAGAAGCGCGGTGTAGTATGGGGTTTGGATATGTAGTGTTCCCTGGGAAATGGAATGCATACCAATTAATAGGGTCCATTTTCTCTCTACTCCTACATGTAAAGCTGGTCTGTGTAACATCCTAAAAATTCAAGAATTCAAAAATGTGGAGTTTTTAAAATTTCTCTTGCATTTTGCTAGCACACCAATTTCTTTTGAATATTTGTTTGAAATCTTTTTGAGTTTTATACCATACAAATTAATAACCAAGACTACTCCCAAATGCAAATAATAATATTGTAAATTATAAAAAGGAAAGTGTTATTACAGATCATGAAATCAAAATGCCAACACCTTGAATTCAAATTCTGGTCAATCAGATAATATCCAAACTAAAAACTTAGGTATTAAATAATGGACATTAAAAATTTGAAATCCAATTAGAGAAGTAATGGCTAAAGGAATATTAACAACTCACATTTTAATTGGTTGGAAATTTAAACATAAATTTACGCAAGAACTGAAACTAATAATCTTGAATGTGAAATAAAAAAAAACCCAATTTCTCAGTTTATCATCCATTTTTTTGTTTTCCAAAATCATGGCCGCAACCATTTTCTACTCTTCCCCTTACCCTCTCTTCCTCTTGCGTGCGGGCCCGGCCCCTTTTTCCCTGCCGACCGCACGGTCCGGCACCCCTCACGCGGCGTGCCTCCTCCTTCCTCTCTTTTCTCCTGCTTCTTCCTTCTTCGTGGCTGAGCTCCATCCACATCGTCTCCCCCTCTCTCTCCGCTCTGAGCGAATCCTGCCAAATCCCTGCCGCGCTGTCTTTCCCCAGCTCTGCACGTGCCGCTTGCCCGGTCGCGTCGCCACCGAGCCCCGTGCCGAGATTTTGCTCGGTGGTTCTTCACGCCCTCCGCCCGGTCCTCCGCGCCTTCCCGCCCTCCGCAGCTGCAAACCTACAAGTTTCCCCCGGGCATTCCTCCCCCTTCTGCGCAGCATCACTTCTCTTCCACTCCATCTCCCCCTTTCTTCCCCGAGAATGGCCGCCGCTGCGCCTCCATGCCATTCCCGGTCTTCCGGCATTTCCCCACCGCCCTAAGTGCGTCACGGTGTGACTCAGCTTCCCGTACACCTCTCCCACAGCGTAATCGGACCCTGGTGCACTGGAGAGCGCGCTCTGCCCGTTTTCCTCGCCGCCGGCCGAAGCCGCCTTCCCCGACGCTGCTGCTCCCTCGAGGCATCCCCGGTCGATTCCGCGCCCTGGGAGTATCCCAACAACGTCCCGAACCCCCGCCAACCTCCTGTCGGGCCTCCCCTCGCCGGAGCTCCTCTCTCTACGGTGGCCTCCCCGCGCCGCAACAGGGTCTCCGCCGCCGGCCTACTTCACGCTTGCTCCGGCTCGGCTAGTCGCTCGGTGAGCATCCTTACGCCCTTTAGGTACTCGTGTGCACCCCTATTTCCCATCCCTTTCGCTTCGGCCACCGCCGCCATTAATGGCCCCTCACCGTCCGCTCTTCACCACCGCAAGCCCGCCACCAAGCCTCCTGGCCGGAGCCGCCACCCCAGTGGCATTCCCCACCTCGAGGAGGTTCCATTTTAGAGTTCACCGCCGCCTCCCCGGCCGCTCCTCGCCGGCGACGCCGCCGCCTACCTCACACGGCTCCCTCCCCTGTTCCGGCTGCCTGCCTTTTCCGTTGGCTCGACCAGCCGCTCGGTTCTTGAAGTTTTATATCCCCAGTTCACTGCGAAACACCGAGAGCCCAGATGGTTAGCCGAGTGAATGCATTAGCCCTCTCCGCTGGTGTTGAGTTCGAACCCAACAGCCGCACGATGTTGCCCCATTTTTTTTTGTTATTTTCAGTTTTTGTAATGCAATCCAATTAAGAAAAACTAGGCAAAATATTTAGAAGAAATGCAAAATTTAATTAGTAGGAGTTATAGGAAAATTTGGGGAATAATTTAGAGCATGCAGTAAATTTAATTAAGATGTAAAATAAGGTTACCTAACATTGAAATATCTGATTATTTACTATATAAACAACTAATATGGTTTAAATACTAAAATGAGGTCCAATCACCAAATAAAGGCATTAATAAAATGTGGTTTAGTGTATAGTCCAAAGCTAATAAAATTTTTAATTAAAATACATCCATAGAGGGTACAAAATTTATTAGGATACATGTGAGTGTAACACATGTCTAATCATGGATTAGTTATTATCATGTATATGTGATTAGTATGCCTTTAGCATTTATTTTAAATCTAATCCTAAATTTAAGGAAAGGCTTAGGAGAATTAGGGATGGCTGTGGAAGCTAATAAAATCCAAATAAGGCTTTAGAGAGTTTATGTATGATTTAAACTTGGATTAGTTGTCATGATGAATAGTGGGTGTGACTCTAATATTTACATTGTAAATCTAATTATTTATTAAGGCATTAATGAGGAGAAATGGCTTTGGATAAATGTCTATGCTTAATAAAGGTGGCCCTTAATTAACATATAAGCATATATACCCAATAATTATCATGCCACCATTAAACAAACTTCAGAGACATATCTTAATATATTAGCCCTAGATCATTAAGATTCGAAATAATATCATAGATATATACATACTCTAAAGTGAACATGTTACTATTAACACGAGTAATTAGGGTCACATAAAATGATATATACCCAGCTTTGCTCAGCTAACTAAGTTTAAACTAAGAATTAGAAATAAAGCTAAGCCTAGTAGAAGATAGAGTATAAGTAAGATAATAATGTGCCATTAATCAAAATCTTTAACTTTAAGGTTATTGAGCATGGTTAAATATAGCAAGACTGGACCCGAACCAATGGATTTTAATTATGCCTAGTAATAACTGAGGATACATAAAATGTTGAGCTATAAAGTGCTATAAAACTGGACTCTAATATTTGTTTGGTAAACTAAAAATTATATACATCTCTATGTATAACATAGGCCCTAAAGATTAATGCTCGACAAAAACAAAGCTCAGCTAAAAACTTGCACACCGAATCATATGTCTAACCTAGCTCATGGAACTTTCTTAATAAAGATAAAAATAATAACAAGAAGTTATTAGATAAAATAGAGTAAACCATAGTATTCAGTGGCCGGCTCAACCTAGTCCTCCCTAAATCTAAAGCAAGATAATCTCATTAATATTTTTGTGTCATAAACCCTCCTTCATTGAATGTCCTGCTACCAATCATCGCTAGTTCGGCTCCGATAATACCCCGCATCCAATTAACCTCGTCTCCAATCACCTATTTAATCATAATAAAAATTAATCCAGTTTAATTGGGTTTATTTGGATTTATTTGGATCTCTTGAGTTATTTGTTTTTATTTGGATTCAGTCGCTTATCGCATAGTTAGAAACTAGAGTCCCGAAGAATCAATGGATCAAGCGAGATCAAGATCAAGGTGGAGATAAAGACCAGAAGCTCAAGACCGTCATATGAGAAAGCTTTTGAGTGAGCTCACGACCGCGGTGAACCGCGCCAGGCGAGTCAATACTTTGATCATGTTGAACCTACATTTTCTGCAAATTACTTTGGTTTAAATTATCAAATTGCATGCTGTTATTTTATATACAAATACATGTTTAATTTAATATTCTAGTTATGTGCCCATTGTTACCTTCAATAATATTACCCTCCTTTGGAATATTCGAATGTGTGAACCTTGTCACCCTAGCAAAATTATAATAGTAACATTTCAAAAATAAGTCCCTAATTATATGCTATGCTTAGTTCTGCATAGATACTCACGGGGCGCTGAAATGCCCCAAACATCATTGTCATTTTTAATCATGAGAAACTGGTTTGGGCAGTCGTGGTGGGAATGACTGGTATATATTTGGACATGATTATTTTATACTTCCAAAATCCCCACCTTGCTTAAATATCTGGGCGGATTGGTTTGATGGTGTGGGTGTGGTGCAGTGGATGCACAGAGTGGGTTAGTGGTAGACCGCCCAGATACCACTAAGGACCGAATCTTGTCATGACCTCCTGTGTAAAATAGTACAACCACAAGTCTGTAAAATACAACTTGGCTTAGTAAATTTATCGAAATCCCCGGACTCATCTCACTGGTAGGGGATTGAAGGGGCTACGCTATGGCAAGGGGGGCCTGAAGGGACACTAGTGGGGGGTGAAGTTTTCCAGCTGTCCTACATTGCGGGAAGTAGAAGCCCGAGCTGCGTAGTGGCTGTGGGAAACATCCCGCGCATAGATGGGACCCACCGCAAGTGGGAGAAGCCCATAAGGTGAGATGACAAAAAGGACTAGATACTTTGAAAAGTCACTGTGACGGTCTGCTCAACCACACTTCTAAGGAATCGTGTGGGGGCAACGAGTTGATTGTCTCTTGTGGTGAAAGTGTACAAACTCTGCAGAGTTAAAACTATTCGAATAGCCGTGCCCACGGTCAAGGGCGGACATGGGAACTTAATCAGATATAGTTCTATTTCAAAATGCTTTATGGTTGGGATTGGAAAAGTGGAAGGGCAGTGGAAAGCCCTTATTTGAGTTATCCTGGGTGTCGTCCCAGTGGTAATGTAAGCGGTTATAACGCTGAAATGTTAGCATATGGTGCGGATGCCATGAAACAGTGGATGGAATCTGGATCGCTATTATTATTGCATATTCTTGAACATTATGCTTTTGTTCGAAATTGCTAGGTCTCAGGAAATTTCTATGTATTATATTTTAAATAATGGTAACATTTCTCACAAATAAAATGTCAGGGAGAATAAATAGAGTCGTAAGAAAGGAAGATGGTTGTTTATGGCAATCACATAAAGAAGTTGGTGGATTCATGATTGATCATAGGAGGGTTAATGATAGTGTGAAGTCTAGGAGAAATAAATGGTTGGAGCCAAATGGATTTATGGACTAGATAGATGAATTATATGATTTTTGGAGTATTAGGAAATGCGAAAGTAATGGTTGGATTACAACACTGATATTTGATATAAATTCTTGGGAGATGTTGACAATATTGGGATTAATAGGATTTGAACAATTTCTAGATGGATGAATTGATCTCGGAAATTTGGAGGTATGAAAATAACTATAGGAGATTAAACTTGATCGATGATATTTTTGGTGGATATATATATTAGTGAATCATAGATCTGATCAATGATATTCTTGGTGGATATATATATTAGTGAATCATAGATCTGATCAATGATATCCTTGGTGGATATTTAATAGAGAATCCTATATCTGAGCAATGTTGCTCCTGGTGGATGTATACTAGCGATTCGTAGATTTGATTAACGTATTTGGTGGAGGTACAATAGTGAAGTAGTGAGAGATGGATAATGGATAATAAGGTTGATAATTGGAAGAGCAATTTATGGTTGTGGATCAATAACAAAAAGGATTGGATTGTTAGGGATTAGAATAGAAAAGAGATCGGTGGATTAGTTAAATGATGTTACTCGCTGTTTGGAGTCTTAGACATCAGTCAATAATTAAAGTGTATTCGGTGGATTAAGTCAATTATGGCAATTGTTGTGTGGAGTTTAGGTAGCAACCATAATACTAAAATTAAATCATGATAATGCTACGAAAAGCGATTTTTGGCAAATAAAATAACCCGAGCCTCTCCTTTGTTAAGCCATGCATACTATTTATTTGCATTCTGTGTATTGGCTCATGAGCACGGGGTTGGAGTGCTCACACTCGCTTTGCGACAAAATTCAGAATCGGAAATCAAATCAACGCGCCAAAGCAACAAGATGGGACAAGCTGGTAGAGAAGATGAAGATGTCAAAGCTAGGTCGCGAACCTCCAGTTGGCTGCCTGTGGGCACGTCCTGAAGGTCCCACCTGTGTGCTTCGTTCTTCCGCTGCTGCAATTTAATGAGTTCGGCCTCATCGGCCCATGAGTAAGTTTACTATTATATTTACGCTTCCGCATGATATGTATTTTGATGTCCATAATCAGAATCGTGTGCACTATCTCTCGATCCGTGGAATAGTGCAGCTAAACACAGTAGAATCCAGATTATAAAATCTGGGTACTACAGTCTGCGTGGTCGTAGCACTGAGTAAAGCTAGGCGTGCTGCGATATAACTGCAAAAAGGGCCTGTTTTGTCATATCACTGATCAAAGCTGGCCTCTTTTGTCATGTCACTGAGCAAAGCTGCTCCGTTTTGTCAGGTCACTGCGCAAAGCTGGCCTCTTTTGTCATGTCACTTAGCAAAGCTGGCCCGATTTGTCAGGTCACTGTGCAAAGATGGCATCTTTTGTCATCTCACTGAGCAAAGCTGCCTCGTTTTGTCATGCCATTGTGCAAAGCTGACATCTTTTGTCATCTGACTGAGCAAAACTGCCCCATTTTGTCATGTCCCTACGCAAAGCTGTACTCTTTTGTCATGTCACTAGGCAAAGCTGGCATCTTTTTTGATGTCACTGAGCAAAACTGCCCCATTTTGTCATGTCACTGCGCAAAGCTACAGTCTTTTGTCATCTCACTGATGACAACAAAGTGTGCAACAGATGACAAGATAATTTCTAACAAACCTAATTTGTAGCGAACGACAATAAATGACAACGAAATATCGAATAAGTCACAACATAATTTCCAATAAATGACTCAAACAAATTGTACACGAGATCATGTTCTCGCATACACAATATGAGCACAAAAATGCCCTCAATAGTTAAAAAACACGGAATCAGCAGTCAACAACGAAGAACTATGTGCTTCATACTATGGAGCGTTACTTGATGTCAGCCTGTTTGGGCACTGCCTAAAGGAATGGCCAACCGTCTTGCATAGTTTGCACTTCGGGCGCCGAACCCGATCCCCACGCTGGCTATCATCCATGTCATTACGAATGCGACGGCTATGTCGTCGCCACGGCTGACGTGCTTCAGTGCATCGTTCGGCACCCACTTCATCTGCCCTGACCAGAGGTCCCTGTAATGCATGTCCACCCCGTAGGAATGGAACTCCGTACTCCAGGTTTCAAATAGGTGCTTTATGTTATAGTACTTTGAGACGTAATATGTGGGCGCCTGGTGCCATACCGCGCATGCCGCGTACACGTGGGAGCATGGCTTGTGTAGAAGGTGCGGCTTGTTGTAGGTGCAAGATGCTCTGTCATCAATCGTGCACACCTGCTTACGATCCCCTCTAGTCTGGCCCATCATGTACTTCTGTCTGAGGCGGACCTTGAACTTCCTCCGTAAGCCATCCATGGTCTGAGCAATATGCGAACGAGTCTTCTCCATCTTCTTGTCCATGTAGGCCTACGCTACCTCGGAGAAATCTTTGCCTTCGTCCAGATGCTTCTTCGCCATCATGGCTCTATTGACAAAGTATCCAACTGAACGGTTCCAAGTCTCTTCCACGATTGCAGTGATAGGTAGGGATCTCACGCCCTTTAGAACACCATTGTACACCTCGGACATGTTTGTCGTCATAATTCCATACCTTGTGTAACATCCCAAAATTTTGCTAAAATAAAAATAAAAATAAATAAACAAATAAAAATTAATGAAAATAAAATTTAAACTAAAATAAGTATTTTTGTGCCTAAGTTTTAAATTTCGATTTGCCCTGAATTTCTGTTTTTGAAAAAGCTGGATTTCAAAAGCATTTTCATGAAAACCTAAAAATATTATTAAATAATATGATATTTTGATTTTGTATAAAAATTCTATGTCAAATTAATTATTTGGTTTTATTTTGGCCTTTATTTGGTTTCCTGGTTTTTCTGGAGTTTAAAAATGTACTTTTGAAATTAAAAAGTATTTTAAAGTATGAAAATTAAATACCAACATTAGTTGAAAATATTTTTATTAAGTCCAAAAAGTGTCCAGGAGGTTCTATAAATATTTCTGGAATTTTGGAGTTAATTTAGTATTTTTATGAGGCTTAATGGAATTTCTGTGCTTTTGAAAACCCAAAAAACCAGAAAACAAAATTAAATTCTCTCCCCTCCCCCTCCGGCTGCCACGTGGACGGCCAGTTGCCGCCCACGTCGTCACCGCCATCCCGCCTTCACCACCTCCCCGCTCGCCACGCGTACGGGCCCGATGCCCGCCACGTTGCACCCCGGCCGATCTGCCCCGTCCGCGTTGCGCCCGTTCCCACCGCCCGATCCGTCCCCTCTCCCCCGCGTGGCGTCATCCTGGCCGCCCGCGCCCCCTCTCTCGCTGCGCACCGGCCCGCCCGTCGTGGCCGCCGTCTCGCCGCTCCTCCTTCCTCCCGCGCCGGCCTCCCGCAACCGCTGCCCGCACCTCCTGGCCGACTTCTCCCCGAGCTCGCCGCCCCGACCCATCGTGCGCCGCACGACCCGCGCTCACGCGCCCACCTCCTCCCCGCCTTCTCCGCGCCCCCGTCACCCCCACGTCGCCGTAACCGCCGCCAGTCCCCAATCTCTCCGGCGACCAATTCGGCGCGCCTCCGCCCCTATAAATCCCCCGTCCCGAGCTCCGCTTCACTCCGCCCCACCTCCTCCGCTTCTCCCTTCCCCTCTCGAGCACCTCACCGCCGTCGCGCTGTATCCCCCGAGCCGCCGCCGCTTCTTCCTCGCCGCCGGCAGCCTCCCGTGCCCGCCTAGCTCCGCGCGAAGGTAAGCCGGACTCCCTGTCGCCCCCTCCTTCCTCTCCGCCCCACGCCGCCGGCCGTCGCCCGCCGGAGCGCCGCCACCACTGCCAGGCCCAAGCCCCTCCCCGCCGGCGCTCACCATGTCAGCGCCCTGTGCCTGCGTGGCAGGTGAGATGGCGCCATCTCAGCCCTACCGCGGCTCCCTTTGGCTCGTCAGCAAACCCCGCCACCTCGTCACCCCCCTCGCCCGTGGACTCGGTCCACACGGACCGGGGCCCACTGTCAGCCGGCGCCCCCATGGCTGACGCCATAAATTCTTTTCCTTTAGAAAAATAATTCCAAAAATTCTAATTTTCTATTTTCTCTCTTTTCAAACTTCCCGGAGCCTGTTCTCCTTCGTCCTAACTCCGATTTGGCCCATTCAAATTTCTAAATTCATAAAAAAATTCCCCTCTATCCATTTATAGCCTAAATTTAAATATTTGAAATCAATTTGAATTTAATTTGAATTTATTTAAATTTGGTGGGTTATTTTCACGTGTAGACTTCGACGATTCGGGAGATTTCTTCGACGAAGATTCAAACTAAATTCAAGGGCAAGGCAAGTCACACTCCTTGATTATGTTGATACCAGATTTTCAAATAAAATTATGTTGATTTAAATTATATTGCATTTTGCATACATATTTTTATTCAACGTATTTCAATTCTGTTTCAAATATAGTTAATGCCTACTTGTTAATTCCTCCATTGAATTTGAAATCCTCTACACCTTGTCACCCTAGATTCAAACTCTAGTTAATACATTAGTGTTGGCTAGAGGAATTTATATCAAATGCTTAGACTGCTTAGATATAATATTTGTATTGGGATATCTTTCACATAAAATGATGACCCTTTTTACATAAAATGATATGTACTCTTTGGTGAGTCAAGAAAGTTTATGAGATATTTTGAAAACAAAATATAAACCTGGTTTAGACTTAGGCATTTGGTTAGAGTGGTGGGTGCAGGCATGCCCTGTTGGTTGGAGCCGCAGTGGTTGATTGTCGTGCACGAGGGTATGTGGTTGGGCCTAAGTCAGATTAAGGACCGGTCTGTGAGCTACTGTTGCAAAGCCCTAATCGTACTACCACATGGCTGGTATGGGACAGCCCTGGTTGAATAATTTGCAAAGTCCCAACCTGAGTCAAGTTGTAGGTTGAAAGTGAGCGTTGTTGGTGCCATGCATGTGAAGTCTCACTTGGGCGAGCGTGGTTAAGCCATGAGAAGTCTCGTCTAGGCTCAAGAGGGGGTCCCAGTCTGGTGGATTCCTTACTGGGGTGAAATCCTAGAGTTGGCTCGACCAGGTTGAAGGCTTTGCATTGTAAAGGCCTTGTCATGACTCTTTGCCGCACACCTAAGGAAGTGTGTAACTCGCGTGGCATAAAAGGATGATCGTGTCTTGTGGGTAAAGCTGTACAACCTCTGCAGAGTGTATAATCTATCCTGGATAGCCATGCCCACGGTCATGGGCATGCTGAGTAAAAGTTTTTCATGGATTAGACTTTGTTTTTCAAAAATGTTTTTTGAAAACCTTGTGGATGGATGGAATCCATGAGAGAATGAAAACCTTGTGGGTAGATGGAACCCATGAGAGAAATTGCAAACCTTATGGATGGATGGAATCCGTGAGAGATTGGAATCTGGTGGGTGGATGGAATCCATGAGAGTTGCGCAGTGAAAGCGTGTGGATGGATGGAATCCATACGTGGGCTTCTGGAAAAGATGGTCCGGGTGGGATGCCCGTGGATAGGTTGGTGTTTGGTAGGAGCTTGCACTGACGGTATTATTTTCAATTACAAGTATTGTTTTTACTTACTATATTAAATTCAGCAATTTTAATCTACTTATTGTATTTCTTAAATGATGTTTTATGCAAACTAACCCTATAAGCCTTCCTTTGAAGCCTTTATCATTATGGTGCATTTTCCCGTGTGACTTGCAGAGTACAAGTTTGTACTCACCTTGCTTTTTCCACACAGAGAAGGAAGACGTCAACTACGGTGAAGATCTGGACGAATAGGCCGCGTCTTACTGTCGTTTGCCTGTGGGCAAGCTCAGTGGGCTTCTTCCGCTTTGGTTTTTCTTCCGCTGCTTATTACTTAATTTTGGCTTATGTGCCGTTGATGTAAACTTTGGCATTCATGCCCATATTCAGTTAATAAATGTCATTATGGTTGATATTTATTTTTGTTGTACGCTATGTGCACTAGCTGATCCTGGACTAGTGCGATTTACACAGAGGATCCAGGAGTCGTTGCTCCGGGTTCCGACACCTTGCTACGCCGGTGTCATGCAGTAGAGACCACATCTCCAAGTCAGGTGCATTGGACTGAACCCATTGTGTGAACTCCCTAACTGTCGTTGAGCCTCCCTCCACGGCCCCAGCTTCAGCCTGCTCGCGACGCCTTACATGCTTGCTGGTCTCCTGATCAAGGTGCCTCCACAAGGCCTCGAACTTTCTCTTCTGGTTCTGCATACAAAGCTTTTTGAACATCTTCATTACTTCCTTACTATGGAACCTTCTGTGGAAGTTCGCCGCAAGATGCCTCATGCACCACCGGTTCTTCATGTCATTCCACTGGAAGGGGGTTGTGTCCCGTTCTACATCGTTCGCGTTGCAGACAGCAAGCCTGCATTGCGATTCGAGATGACACACACATCGGGCCGATCTTGTACTACAGCTTGCTTCACATTGGCAAGGAACCACAACCAACTATCCGTATTCTCATTCTCTACAATTGCAAATGCCACTTGGAGTAACTGGTTATTTGCGTCTGCTGCAACCGCGGTCAGGATAGTACCCTTATACTTGCCAGATAGGAATATGATGTCCCTCGTTAGCACAGGACGGCACCACTTGAAGCCTTGTATTGCCTGATGGAAGGCCCAGAACACTCTGTCAAGCACAAAACAATTCGGCCCTTGCGTCTCATGAACCCGCTCGTACTTGTTAATGTACGTGCTTGGGTTTGCTTCTGCAATTTGATGCAGCATTCTTGGGACCAAATCATATGCCTCCTCATACGTCCCGAACATATGCTGCAAAACCTTCTGTTTCGCCTGCCACACCTTCTTGTAGCTGACTTCAAATCCCGCAGTGTTCGCTACCTCCGCCATGAGAACCTTCGGAGATATGGATACATTTGTCACCACAAGATGGCTTATCAGCTCCGCAACATATGACAACGTCATGTTGCGGTGCCTATGTAGTGGCGCCGCAAGCTCACAAGTGTGATCCTTCAGCACCGTTATCCGGAAGTCCGTGGCAGCGCCCCTGAACCGCTGCGCATGGACCTTGCCAGGGCAGGAGCCGTCAACACACTTCACAATGTAGGTGTCAAGGTTGGACCTGTGCACCCGATATGTCCGGCTTATGTTGACGGCGTATGTGGCAATAGCTTGCTATGCAGCACTCTTGTTACGGAAGCACTGCCCTAAAAGGAGTGTGCCCTCATTGAATCCCCACTCTGCCTCCTCTACCCGTGGCAGAACTAGGGATTCCGCTGCGATGTCGTCCAATCTGGACGGCACGTACGCACCGTCCGTGGTTACAACACCACCTAATACACCTCCCGCTGTAGGTTCCCCTTCTTCCTCCTCTCCTGAACTAGCTGTTTCCACATCCTTCTCCTCCTCGCTTTCCACTTCCTCCACCTGGTTCGCAAGGTACTCGTGACAGTCAATACGGGCGGCCCACCACCTATCCGCACCTTCATTCGGCTGAAAATTCTCCACGCGCCTCCGCAAGTCTCCATCTCCCATTGACCATTGACTCCTCCTTCATCAGCATCTTCATGACCGTCGGAGAGTAATGCAGGTTGTACATCTCCGCCAGCACCACCAGAGCCACCCATGGTAGATGATTCTACCCTTTCCACGAACTGAACATACACCATTGGCCTGGCATAAATCGCTGTGTCAGGGTTGCACACGACCTCCATGTAGTTGGCCCATGAAGCGTCACTCGTCACCTTTATAAGTTGCCACACTGTCTCCCCTGCAGCACCTACCACTGCAGCATACACTGCCTCGATCTGTAATTTGTTCCTTGCGGTGTCCCGATCGAATGCGGAACGCATGCATCTTCGTAGCTCAAACAGGCTCATGGTGTTCAGATTGGGTGCCCGGATCACGGTCCGATCACAATTAGACAGGTCTGCCCCGTCGCGTACGAGACCATTTCCGTAGAACACGAACAAGTCTTGGATGTCACCCATGACATACCTAACATAAGTCCATACTGAACCCTATTAGTATATATAACATGCAACAAGTGTACCATCATACAGCAGGTACCGCCTAGTAGATACAAGCGTAATATTTTCATCTCAATTTCATTGTTCTACCTATCCCATACAAATGTGAATGGTACTTTTTTATTTGTAAATCTAATTTTTAATTCATTTACGAAGTGCCCTAACAAATTCCTACGTAAATCAAATTTACTCGCTAATTTATGTGATAAATAAATTATAAATTCTCCAAATTTCTCTCCTAATTAGTATTATTATTGTTCTACTTAATTCACCAATCCAACTACTCATTTCTCATCATTTTTAACTTGTGAATTCTTATGTAAATGAAATAACTACATTTTTTCCTAATCTTTCATTTATGGAAGCAAGTTCTCACAAACATGCACAACAAGATCTAATATTATTCAGTGATTTTGGTTACAAGAATGAGTACATATTAATACAAACAGTAGCTACGCAAGTGACCCTTCCGACTAGCAGTGTGCTTCACAATGACATCATTGAAATGTAGTTACAATCCAGTTAACATTTTTTTTAAGATTACTGTTCACAAGAGTAGTACGAAAATTCTTCACATAAAATATAAAATACAATACACTACAACTACAAATATTTTATCAAAAAATGCAATACACTACAACCACAAACAACTACAAACATTTTACATTACAGTGGACAACAACAGTACATAATTTCTTCACATAAAATATAAAATACAACACGATAATTGCAAAAAATATAGACATATGGAGAACGTTTACAGAACGTTTACGCTAGTTACAGGCTAATCACTATAATAACATTATAGACGCATCGAGATGATATTTACCTTTTCTTGAAGCTCATGAGACAATCTACAACTTTCTCAATTGCGAAAACTTCAGATCCTTTCCAAAATTACTCCAAATGCCGTGTTTGCCGTTCTTCTTTCCTTCACTACGCTACCTCTCTTGCTGCTTCTCTGTCTACACTTGCAAATGCAAAATCAGTGAAGCCTTCCAAACGCAGGCCACCCTCTTCCTTTTATCGCGAGTCACACAGCGCTCACATGCAGGGAATGAAGTAAAGACCGGCTCTCACATATAGATGTGTGTTAAAACATTGCACAAAAATACTCAACACAGCAGCAACACGGGCGGCGGGAATCCGGCTTTCGGCGCTTGGATGGGACGCCACCGAGTGGTGCGGTCGGGCACCGCATCATTCGCGGAGTGGTGCAGTCGGGCACCGCATCATTCACCTGTGATGGGACGCATGCCGAGTGGTGCGGTCGGGGACCGCACGATCTCGGTGTCGTGCGCTCCCCGGCCGCACGATTTCCACGCGTCGCCCCCGGATGAGTCGTGCGGTCGGCAGGGGGCCAGATCTGGAATTATGTTACACTCGGCGCTATTTTTGGTATTGCCGGCACCAACAATGCCAAAAGCGTCCAAAATTCCACTTTGGCAGGCTGGCATGCAGCTTCGGGCTGAAGTTTTGAGCATCTCAAGCTAGCCAATTGAGTATCAGTAAGAATGGAACTCTCTTATTCTAAAATATGATTAAACTGAATTGTCGTTGTATTATGGCTCGTCGATGATGAGAAGGATAATTATGGTTCCATTAGCAGTTCTGTTGAAAATCTTGAACTGAATGGAATCACTGTCATGGGCTGATTTTTTGAACTACGGTTTATGACTTATAACTTTTGATCTTAGTTCAACTGCTCATGTGAATGAACCAAAAGCCAATAAGCCGCTTTGAAATAGCGACGGAGAAGCTGTCCCGTTTGTTTATTAGAGGAAAATCATAAGCCATAAGTTGAAACAAGCTGAAAAGAACAAGCCAATACTATGTGCTGACCACTATGTGTTGAGTTAGAGTAACTTATATCTAGTCTTTTAGAATTTAAAAAAGTGTGCTATAAAGAATTCTAGATAAATCCTATTAGGATTAAGACTCATACCTTTGTTTGGATTAGTGTTCCTACTATAAATTGAAGAAAAGGTAGAAGGGACTATAAACTATAGGAAGTAATCATAGAGAGGAACCAAGCAACCAAGCAAGCCTACTTATCTAAAGGTAGAGATATGTACAAAGGATTAAAAGTTAGAATATTCTTTACCACTAGATCCTTCTATAGAGAAAGGATTCGAGGTCATAAAAGATTCGAGAGAGTTGTGAGTGGGTGACAATTCCTTGTACTCTTTTAAAGTTGTGCTTAAGAAATTTGTAGATGACTTCACCTAATCTTTTATCTTTCATCGTGGTTGTTTCAACGTCGTTATTTTGATTCTTTACAGGATTTATCTTCTTCGTTTTTGATATCGTGTTTGCTCGTACCGTATTTAACAAACTCTAATCTGATCTAGGAGCTACTGCGCATAAGAAAAATAAGTGTAACACCATGAGTCTAGATATGGGTCGTCTTCGTGACTGCTTCCATCTTGTTTAACTGAACATCAGTTTGGCGATAGTTCTAAACGAAAAAAACCATGATTCTTGACTGTTACGATTTGTAACTTTTCACGAGATGATTCAAATATTCTCAAACATTGTTGAGTATAGTAGCATAGAATACAAATTTGTTGCGTATGAACTTGTGAAACAGTTACCTTAATTTCTACTACTTGTCCCTCCTACACAGTCAAACAAGAAGCCGAGAACCGAACATGCACATGGTACTTCTGAGTCTTAAAAAAGATGGAAGTTGCCGAACGTGGCCATTCCTTTTGGGCCAGTGATTGGCCAGTGTAATAACCCCATTTTTTAGGCCACTGAATTTCTCCATTTTTAGGCCACTGAATTTCTCCGTAAATGTTCAGGATATTTACCTACAGAGTATTATAATCGAGTATACATCAAACCAATATAAGCTTATACCATAAAAGGCATATTTATTATAGGATATGACATATCTACCACATTTACACAAAAGGCCATCTAAGTCCAAAGTTTATATTACATTATAAAAGAACTCTTAGAAAATTCACAGACGTGCCTGAGTGAGGATAAGATCTAAAATTAGTAATTATATGCTTCTAAGGAATCGTCGAAGTCTCGAAAGGCTCTTCGTTGTCTTTTCAAGTTTTTTTTGTTGATATTTTATCAAGTATAAGTACAACTATATCCAAAAGTCACACGGGGAATGTTAATTAACTACTTGCTAGTATTTCAAGGGAATGAGATGTGATGGTTTTATTATTATATTTGTGGATACAAGTTTATTTGTAAACAACTTTCTACAAGAAAAGATAAACAACTACTTTTTAAGAGAAAAGGAGATTTAATCAACTTAATTTTAAATTGGAAATCTTACCAAAACTACTTATACCTTGTTGGATTCACCCATTAAATATAGTCTTATTTACTGGAAGTATGGCGTATCCGAATACTACAAGTTTACTCTGCAGAATTGCCCAACTTTACCCACAAGATGTCTCAAGCTCTATGTCATGCAATTGACACGCAACATGATAGCGTGCGATGAGTTGAAATAACAAGTTTGTTTATAGCTGTACTCTTTCTAGCTTCTACCCGGTATGCTCATGGCCAAACAACCTTGTCGGAAATCCACAGGTTAAAGTGGAAATCGAGGCCCGACATTGAGTGCACCTACCATTGTAAAGAATAGAAAGTGGCTTTCCAGTCCCACTTCTGCTTCACCCCGTTGTACGCAGGCCCATTGCAACACACTAAAAAATCTAACCCACTTATAGATATTCGATTGAATTAAGCAGTTACTAAATCAGGTCTAGCAAGTCCAAACTTATGGTTATGCGCTTTTTGTGTCCTTTATTCAGCATAAATTTTTAGTCCTTACTTTCCCAAATGAGGCCACCAACCACATATCCAGTGTATTACAATACAGTACCACCAGTTCAAATCAAGCCTCCAACCTAGAATGAGGTCACGGGATCCAATAATCTAGTGGCTTCCCATGATTCATCCTTAATCCTAGTACCATTTTTAAATCTATCGGTAAGTCGTTGAAACATGTTTAGTAGCGTGAGACAATTGATTGTATAATCTACTAATGATTAATTAGACAATAATTAATTATTAAGTCTATCTAGGTGAATATAGCATTCAAATATAACATGGCTTTCTCAGTGGTAGGATCTAACTAATTATTAAATCATTCTAAATTATTATATTAAATAAATAACATTGCACAAATAATAATAATAATATTGATAATTAAATAATAATTCTTCAACTAGTTCTAAATCTCCTGTGTCTTGACCTACTCTTGGGACAGATGGCTCAGCGAATCTGGCTGTTATCATGAAAGATAAACAAATAAGTCCGTGCTCGAAAGAATCCAAGTTAGAAAAATAAAATAAAAAGAAATAAAATTCAAAAAAAGGCTGAATATAGATGGGTATGGATGGCTAGGGTTTTAACAGAGTTTGGTTGGACTAAATAGAGTTGAGAATAGTTTAAACATGCTCGAAACTGTCGAAATATATATAAATATGCTAAATGGGTTTTTGGTGAATAGTAACAAGTTGACACTATTTCTAATGGGTCGGGTTATGTGAATAGTAATGGGTTTGGGCTGGTTTTAAATGGGGTAAATAGTATTGGGCTCGACCTTGAATAGTAGTGGGCTGATTTTGATAAGTGTTGGGCTTAGCACATTTGGCTTACTGGGCTTGCACCAACTTGGGCAACCTAGCTGTGCAGCCTACCAAGCACGAGGCCGAGCTGGCTTCACACGCGCCATGGCCGCTTGAGCAAAGGCGAGCAGCGATGAGGGAAAATTGGCGTCGATGGTGGCTATCAGTGAGAGCAGTGGTGCAGATAGCACTAGTGAGACGTAAGGGTTCCATTTTTGACATGTGCATGACTGGAGGGACACTGGAGAGGGCTAGCGGCGGAGGAATCTTGCTAGAGCAGGACCACGGCACGGTGGCACTCCAGTGGGGTTTCGACCAGGCTCAAGGTGATTTAAGCATCTATGACAAACAGGAAAGCTAAGGGCGGTAGCGGTTCATGCTAGTTCTGCCTGTGTGTGGCTGTCCACGTTGGCCGATCTTGGCTGGCAGTGGTGCATGGTGACAACGCCCTATGGGCGACAAGCGGGGTTGGCATGGTTGGGGTTGGGTTCGGGATGGCTTGTAGGTGCTACGGCTAAAAGGAATTTGGTTATAATCGATGCTAGATGAAAAATCGAGATTTGGTGCTCACTAGCGTTAACACGGCGGTGGCGGCGTTTCTTGGCCGTTGTTGGGAAGGAAAGCTCAGGGTGTGAAATTAGTTGCTAATGCATTCTTGTGCTAAGCTTGACTCGGTTTTATAATGCTTCCAAGGCGGTCGTGACAATGGGATGTCCATGGCGAGGATGGCACGTGGACGACGGAGCTAGCGGACGAGGATCTTCTAAGACATTGGCGATAGCATTGGCAGGTGTAGTGGAGCCTTTGGCATGCAGTGTCTCTTTGGCACAGGTGCGCTCGCTGGCGAGGAGCGTTAAGGCATAGATGCATATCAATCAAGCAGCGGTTCAAGGTGGCAACGACGAGGTTGGCAGTGATGGAGGCATGACACATGGCCGAAGGCAGTGTGATGGCCATTTAAGGCTTGGTCGGTGAGGTAGTTGTGCAAGGGTTGATGGCAAAGGCAATGGCGAGCTGGCGTGGCAACAGTGAAAGGCATGCGGCCGAGTGGCAACGAGGCACAGGGAAGAAGGCGGCTTACCAGAAGGCGCCAAGGCAAGGGGAAGGCGGAAAAGCAGAAGAGGAAAACGGAAAACCCAAGAGAACTTCCTAATTTGGTAAAAACTCAACTTCAAACGAAATTCAAGGAAAATTCAAAATTTTTGAAATTTTTAGGGTCATTTCAGGCCATGGCCTCCGGGCTACAAGTCATCTTAAGGGCATAGCCGGCCTTGACACATCACGAGACACACACACACAGAGAGAGACACACACACACAGAGAGAGAGAGAGAGAGAGAGAGAGAGAGAGAGAGAGAGAGAGAGAGACGCTGTCCATGTTGCCGTCTGGCCCTAAAGCATGAAAAGGGGACAGCCACTATCAATGGCCTCCAACAGTCATGATCCTGGATATCTCTGGCTAGCTAGGACCATTAGCATGGAATGAAGCAGAAGAACAAACAAGTTAGGCGCATGAGGATAGGATGCATCATATCTCCAAGGCAAGACACAGAAATCTATTCTGCATATGCTACTCTGCCTTGCATGGGCAAGTCGGTCAGTGATTAACATTCAGTAAGAAAGGAGCTAATTTTGATGTCCTGCAATTGATTTGTCTCCATGCACACATGGAGCCTGATCACCGAACAGTACATCCTGCATCAGACACACACCTAGCTAGTGGCAAAATGGCAGTTCAGCATCATGCGCAAAGACTAGCTCCTTTCTCCCACAATTATTTCAGCTCTGCTGCTCACTGAGTTGCTGCTAATGCTGCACATGAACCGTGCAGCCATGCAATGAGGCCATTTGCTGTAGGTGGTTGTGTTGTAAATAATGCAGTATGAGCATAATTTTGCATTTAATTCTAGTATAACTAAGAATTATCAAAACACATTTCCAGCAGAATATAAATGACACAAATTGCATATAAACATGTAATTCTATCATGTCATTTATACAAGAACCACTACAACAGAACATGGCTATGGTAACACTTGACTGCAACATAATACAAATTGTGTTACAGGCAAAAAACTCAGCAACACATACTTTGTGTCCCCAGGAGACCCTGTAACACATACTCAGTATGATCAATAAACGTGTTACAAGCATATAGTACCGCAACATAAACATGTGTTACAAAGCCATCTGGTAACATACAATATATGTGTTACGGACATGTGTTACTCTCTCTCGTAGGGATAATCTTGTTCAACATTGATAGATTTGTACAAACAACACCACTACTAGATTGAAGATATTGATCTTTTTTAAAAGAAATTGGAAGGGCAAAGGTAGAAGTCCTTAAATTTACACTAATCGCCCTTATAATGAGAAAATTGCAGTTTTTAGTTTGGAACCTTAAAATTGCGTTTAAGGTAAATATGTGGAACCTCGCCGCTATTTTTCATGTTAGAAAATCTGCTTTAGTCGTGGAACCACAAGGCAGATTTGTAAAGTTGAAAATTTAATTATGACGAAAAGTGCTAACATGTTCTTCATACAAAATAATCTAGATTTGTATAGTCCAAAATAATTAGACATTATATGTAACGACCCACATCATTAATTAACCATAAGTGATGAATTACGACGTTAGCGTGATTAATTATACATAACTAATGAACTAAAATACGGGGAATTTAAACTTTTATATGTCAATATAGATTGAAACCAACGAACGATGAATAACTACGTTAATACCGCAACTCCATCGACGAGGCTAAGACCAATTGGTATAGACTAGAGTGAGATAAAATGTGATTGCACAAAAGGTAAAAACTTGCAACTCAATTAAATTATATATATAACAATCAGTAGTACATTAGTCATTAAATTACAATCCGTGTGGAATAAAATCAATAACATCCATTGATCGACGATTAGAACGCATATCAAGTCTAATAAAAATATTACCAATTGTATTACATAATAGCCACCTTACAATTACAACAAATATACAATTTTGTGTCTTAACCAAATAACTATATCAAAATGAAGCAATTGTAATACAATAGTATTTGGTTAGGAAGTTCGGGAATTAATTTACACCAAGTCCATCTCATACATATTCATTACATCCGAATCAACGGAGAATATAAATTACATTTAGAAAACCTATAGTATCATCTATACATCAATATTAAAAGAAAGTCCGATTACAATTATAGACCATTGCATACATTAGAGTCGGTTCGTCAAATTGTCACCATGTCGATGTTTCCTTGTGAGCTAATCGGTGAGTATAATGCCGAAAAGACCGAACAAAAGAACGAATCAAAATAAGCGAAGTAAAGAAGAGCGTTGCCGTGAGCCCTAGGAGTTAACTTCAAGGGGTAATCCGCTCACAATTTAAATTTGATAACGTCATGATAAGCGGTATCTTCAAAATATAGTTTCTAAATTTAATAACAATTTAAAGTGATGTGACTAAGTGTATAATGAACAATCGAATTAAAACAAGTGAAAATCTAGAGACGAGTCCGTAATTATATTTTTTTTCCACGGAGCGATCAAATATTAAAATCATTTAAAAAGCATTAGAGTTTTAGAAAATATGTACGCTCTATTTTTGCTAAATATACTTTAAAAAAGCCTTATATTTTTTCCATGGAGCGATCAAATATAAAACTCATTTAAAAATAATGTTGTTTTATACATAACCTAAAATTTTCACACATAAATCTCTCTCCATATACTCCGCTAATATAAAATCTTCCTCCAATAATCTCGGCAAATCTCTCGGTTCAACTTTCCTCTCGGTCCCGAGTGACCGAAGTCTCCCGCCTCGCGCCTCGCGAATATCAAAGTCGCGCGCCTGGGGGTCCACGCGAAATCCCAAAACCGCCCCCAGGCCCCAGCAGCGCACCGCGCCTACCGCCTACGCCTGCGGCCTGCCTCGCGAATCCAGGGGCATCCCAGTATCCCACCTCCCACGCGAATCCATCTCAGGCTGCCATCTCCCGAGGCGTTGAAGCAACGGGCCGGAAGACACCTCGATCTCGCCGTCTCCCGCCGCGCGCGCGCACGGAGACCCCTCTTCGCCGCCACTTCACCGAGATCCCATGCACCGCCGAGCCCCCTCGATCTCGCCGTCTCCCCGCCCATCCCTTGTGCCCTAGGCCCCCCTACTGTACGTGGTTGTTGTCTTGTTGATGTTGGTCACAGAGGAAGAAATCCACCAACTGTATGTGGTTTCCCTAGATGGGGTTGTGAACTTGCTTGTATAAATGGGTCTGCACTGTGATTAGTGAGCACTTTGATATAGATTTTTTTGTGATTACCGAGTATTTCTTGCCCTTTGGGTAGCGGTTCTCTTATCGAGTCAACCGATTAACTCGCTAATCAGTTGGCCTTAATGGGTAGTGTTCTTATTTTATGAGGTTTAATATAAAGAAAATCGATGTTTGATTTGCCCGCACACCGATCGATGATTTTGCTTTTCTCTTTGTTACTAATAGGGTTCAATGTTGAGAAAGTTCAGATAAGAACCGATGATTTTGCTTTTCCACTTGTTACTAATAGGGTTCAATGTTGAGAAAGTTCAGTACAAGAACGTGATGTTTCTGATGCAGGATGTTGGTGGCCAAGAGAAGTTGAGGCCCTTGTGGAGGCATTACTTTAATAATACAGATGGCTTGGTACATTTCGATTACTTTGTAGTTATACAACCTTTACATATGTACATTGGTGTACTGATCATTCTGCTTTGGTATTTGTGGTTGACTTTGAGATGAAATTTCGTTAGTTTGCATTCTTGGTTATATAGGGTTATGGAAATTTATAATACAAGGCGCAAAATTGGTGACTATCATTTATTCATCTTATCTATCCTCATTATGTATTAGTAGACAAACACATTTAGTTCTTCAATACATGTTCAGTTCCCTACTTTTGTTAAAACTTGAGAATGTTTGTCCAGCTTTTTCAGATCTGCGTTGTAAGCTTATATGTAAACTTTTGGCAAAGTGGACACTTAAGGCATTACTCTTGAGCTGCTAAATTATGTCTTGATTCGATTCTTAAGTTACAACTATCATTCTTATGCAGAAAGATTGTAGTTATTGGAAAGTGAATATAGTTAATTAGTCATTTCTTATTGTCTAGAAAGTGAATATAGTTAATCATACTCTTCAGACAGCTAAATGATGCTCTTCGATGAAACCTTATTCTACATTTTTGTTGTCTTTCTTCCTTGAGTGATCTGTGTGAAACTTTGGACTTTGGATGTATTCATGAATCTAGCAGCAATAGATTATTCATGAATCCTCCTCCGCCGCCTTAGACGCCCTCAAGGAATTCAAGAGGCCATACTCCATCCGAGCTATACATGTATGATTGAAATTTAGTATACTATGCAATTTGTACCGCTTTGCAAAGATCATCACAGAATATAGATGCATGATACAATTTAAGGGGATTGCCTTTGGATTTTGGATTAGATATTGCAATGCTTAAGCTTGAGCCGTTGAACTCCTTCATGTATTCATTACGTAGATTATGCCATAAAGTTGCAACCGATTCGCAAACGCAACAAATCCCACCAATAATTGGTATCACACAAGACTCCACATCGTGTGCCTTCAAAGAAGACACGACCTTCACCAATGGAGGTAAAACACTACGCTTGGATTCATGTTACAGCTAATTTGCTTATATGCTAGTTATTGATGAAGTGATAAATATAGGTTGGTTCAACAAGATTACTCTTGAGTGCAAAATATCCAAACAAAGACCAGTGGCCTATGCTAGTTTGTTGAGCTGCAATTCATCTACAAAAATAGGTGGTGTTGAGCTAGGCAACCAATTTTGGAAAGTAAGAATCAATCACTCTTTGCGTAAACCGAGGCGCTTATACGACCACCGGATGCTGCAAGTCAATTGATGATGCCCATGCTAAAGGAATGCCGATTGCTTGGCCTTCAATATGTGTATGATATTTCAACCTTGGTCCATATAATACTACATATATACTTTTTCATGTATCCTTAAAGCTCAGTAATGTTTGCCATATGCGAGTTCGAATATTAATGGTTGAAATCTCATGCTTGTTTCACCTCATGGATAGATCATCGGGCAAAGATTTTGAGAAGAATAGATAGATATCATTATGTCATTCTAGGATGAAAAGTTTGTGTTGTTATTCCCAAGACTTGCTTTCTCAAATGGATTATCATGTATGTTATAAAATTATGTGAACCATATTTTATATATTTCCCTGTGGAATGCAATGTTGGTGATGGTTATCATTTTGTGCAATATGTGATTCTTGTGAAAGAAAATAATTCTGCAATTAATTAATTGTCATTTCGAAAAAATCATTACTTTTTCCTCTCTCTAGATCTCTGTGTATATATATTTATATGTATTAAAATAAGTTTCCACAAAATGTTTTGGTGTAAGAAAGTGTGTTGCTACTCATATTACAATGGTGTTACTATTGCTCCAAAAATGTGTTACTGAGGTAGCTTGTTGTAGCACATATTTGTGTTACCAAGGTAGTTTATTGTAGCACATAATATGTGTTCTTATATATAATATATGTGTTGCAAGGTAGTAACATGCTTTTAGACATGTAGTAGCACTTATCACGTGTTACTTCAAACGTAGCTAGTAACATGGGCTATAAGAACACTTAAAAATTGTGTTACTGCAAAAACTAGTAACACCTTTATTGACATGTAGTAGCACATAGACGTGTTACTATAGCTCCTTCCTGATGTAGTGAACATATATTTATCATATGAACCAAAATCATAGCTGGAATAACCATATAAAACATTCTCATGAACATTGAAATAGCTAGCATATAGCAAGAATGTTAATTATTGATTAGATCTCTCAGATGTAGGGTTACGCAAGATATAATCTTGGCCGTCCCGCCACTGTGGTCTATACTCTTCACTAATTGAATATGACAAGTGGGATTCAAACTTGAGCTCTCAAAAATACTTTGACAATTTTAAATTCAGATTAACAATAGTATAACTTTCGGCTAGAAACTGGACAGAGCCAATGTAATCACCACCAACACCTAATTTAGCCAAGTAACTTGATATATTGACAGAGAGAAGATCACAAATTATCAAGTTATGCAACAAGCCGAATTGGCTAACAGAAGTATATGAATTAAGATTATAGTGTATGCAAATTCTGAAAGAAATTAACTGCAGAATAGAGAGCCACTTAACAACAGCAATAAAGATCTAGAGCTCAAGTTTAAACATTCAATCTCAGTATTAGACCGCATTTATCCTCATCGAGCTTACACTGAGCCACAAGCAAACTATGTCTCCCAATACTAGAGCAAGTAATAGAGACTAATGAACTAGCATGGCTCACACAGTTTGCAGTAGGAGGAGCAGAAAAACTCACGGTGCAAACGACACTCAAAGCCGTCCAGTAGCGAATCAAGCTGGTGAAGATCAACAAGAACCGGGCAAGGCACACCTGAGGGTGCTGTCCTAGAAAACCTAGCACCCATTTGTGTTGCCACAGAAGAAGAGTATGGTTGACGGAGATACAATGCTCACCTTTGCCGTTGAGAAATCCCTAAGCTGACAAAGTCGAGGCGTAGGGGACACCACATAAGAACAAGAGAAGCACCGGCCAAGTGCTTCTCTCTGCCGAGCACTAGGGACCTCAAACCACCATCAAGACCAACAAATACCAGCCAAGAGGAGGTTCTAGAGGCAAAACCAAGACCAAATCGGGAGGAAGAAGAAAGAGAGGAACAGAAAGGGCTCACGTTTTCTGATTCCTCTTACGGAAGAAGGCGGCCTGCTTAAATAGCCGAGAGCTGAAGGGAAGGGGAGAACGGCACAGTGGTGTACAACGGCCGGAGCGGAGACTCCCGAACCGCAAGCCTCGCCAGCTCCCCTCTCTTTTTGCGAAAATTACTACCACCCCTCCTAGGAGATCGGATCTGACGAGAGAGTCGCACGGGAGCCCAGATCTGGCGGGGAGCCGCACGAGAGACCGGATCTGGTGGGGACGCCGCCGCCACGAGAGCTGTCGCCATCCACCTGAAGCCGCCGCCTCGAAAGAGAAGTGCCGAACGAGACGCCCTAGGAGGAGACTACGTCTCCTCCCTTATCCCTTCTATTCGGCCCACCGACGGGTGGGCCCCACATTTTAGTTTCCTTTTTTCCTCTTTTCCAATTGGGAAATTACCGAAATTCCCCTAGAAAACAACAGGTTGGACTTGGAGCTAGGCCTAACGAAAACAGCGCATGTAAGAACCATTTTTGGCAGTGGCAGGTTTGCGTCACAGCCCCCAAATGGGAGCAGGAAATGGCCAAATAATAGCGAGGAGGAGAGGGGCCCTTGCGTGATGGCGACGATGAAACAAGAAGGAGAAGAAAAAAGGGCAGGAGGAGGATAAGGGCCGCTCCAAGCAGCTTCTAGCTATTAGCTAAAATTATACTATAGCGGCTATTATTTTTTAAATTATTTAATTAAAAATAAATAAAAATAAGAAAAAAGAAAACATTGTTATATCTCCATAGACAATAAAAAAAGCAAAAGCAAAAATTTTAAAAACTAAAATTAGAAATTAACATGTTTTAAGTAATCTTTGGCTTTTGAAAATCGAAAGACAGGCTTCGAGCAGAGTACTGTTGGTGTTCCAAGACAAGACAGGGATAGCCACCTCCCAGTTCCCAAAGCCTCTAGTCCTGATGTGGCGCAGTGTCATCCCCCATTTGTCCTTGTTCCGAGCAACGCCGCGGATCGGATGCGGCCCGTCCCACGCGCCAGAAAGAAGGCTCGGTTTTGGTATCGCTTCTTCACTCAAAGGCCTGCTAAATTTGGATTTTTTTTTTTAAACAGGAACACCGAGTTGCGGGAGCTGGCCATAAGATGAACAGGTGCAGCATTGCCTCATTTCAGGCTTCTGAATCAGCGGGCAGTGCATCGAGTGAAACGGCATGTGCTGCGTCTGTTCTCGCCTGATGCAGCAGCTATATATGGAACGTTATAGCCGTATCTTTCCTTCAGCCGTGTATTCTGATACACGCTGAACAGGTAATGTTACGTTAGGCCTTTGGAGGAGAGGCATGCGTGTGGTCGAGACTGAATTGGTGTGATAGGACTTGGTAACTTCGGTTCATGTTCTGAAGATTGTTGTCTCGTATCTGCTTCGTGGAAACAAAGACACTAGCTAATGGTTCCCTTCTTTTCGATTTTTTCAGCTGGTTTTCGTCTTTAGGTTTTTTTTCAACGATCACTATATATTAGATTATCAAGTCAAGTGTAGCATAAGCCACGGTCCAAAAGAATAGGACCAATGTTGTCCTTACATTCAAATTTTAATTTGGCTTGAAAGTTGAAACATGAATTTTATGAGGTGTCAAGCTTCATGCTACGCATCCTTCGGATTTTAATTCAAATAAGCTTTATAATAGAGCTCTACTATAGTAGGAAGAAAGAAATTAAATTTTAGCAACGTCAAAGTGAAGCAAACCTTCTTGATGGATAAAAACTGTGACGTCCTTCGCAACACCGTGGACGTGAACCAAGCAAAGCGTCTCTATGTTAGTGTGACTAAGGCAATACGCCAACACAGAACTACCAAGAAAGGCACTCCTAATGCCATCCCTAATTGTAGGTGCTGTCATTGGTGTTATCCTCTGGGTGAGTCTATCTGGGGCAGGTATTGTAAATTCTATTCTTTTTTTTTAATGAAAAGGCGGAGCTATTGCCATCCGTTTCAGAAAAAAAAATGTCATTCCTAATTGGAAGTAGACAAGCCATAAAAATATACATGAGAAAGTTTTATTGGATCTCTCACCAACATATTTAACTGATTTTTTTATTGAAACTAGCCGATCAGTCCATGCAGTTTGCGTCACATACTGTTGTATAGTATATAACATATATTTAGTTGTGAATCCTGACGCTGAATTTCCAATTTCGCAAACAAAATAAGTTTGTGATGTTTGATTTCAAATTTAATTAGCATAATTCATTTTGAGATTTCTCTCCCCCTATGTGAAAGAGAGTATATATTGAATTTCAGGTAGTGCTGCTTATCTCTTTTTTTTTATTTCTTTTCAAATTAATATATATTTTATTTTTTTCGAATTAATATATGTCTAAGCTAACTATCAAATTTAAGCCTTTAAGAGTAGGTTCCATCTAATTAAGGGATAGAGGGGAAGAGAAGAAGCCGCCTCCTCAAGCAAAGAACATCACTTGTATCATTTGTCCAGATAGGTTTACACCAACACTCTCCATCTAAAAATCTGATCACTAGAGCTTATCTGAACAGTTCATAAGTGGATGGCCATACAGAGCACTGAAGCGCATGATACTGGAGATTGGAATCCGAATCCTTCACATCCAGATCTGGAAAACCCTGCATGCTGCTCTGCTTCGATTCTCATCACAAGGCATGTTGTGTTAGTCTTTGTTGCAGTATTGGATCCCCCTTGTTTGTTTTTGCAATAGATCACAGGCATATCCACATGGCCTTCTTTCTGTGAGATAACTATGGCACAGAGTTGACTGGCAATCATTTTCAAGGAATTGATCACTCGTGAATCTTGCCTTAGGTCAGCTATGGAATAATCCTTTTCAGTCGTGTCCAGACATTGTTCTTTTGTGACACAATAGCTAATAGAATATCACCCTTGGTAGCTTTTGGATATGCTAATTTGATAATAGTGCCATGTCCACTAACACAAGTTTACAACAGGGGAATATTTTCAGCATGTTTTTTTTACGTGCCCTTTGTAAAACTAGCGTCCTCTCAATTGCACGGGGTAGTGTGGTATAGTATAACGTATAATCGTTTTTGCAAATCCTAAATGTCAAAATTCCTATTTTGTTTGACGTCAAAAAAAATTTGAGATCCAAATTTTGAAATATTTTCTTGCACTAGATCACATGCATATCCACGTGGCCTTTCATTCTGTGAAATAACTATGGCACAAAGTTGACCTGCAATCATTTTCAGGGAATTGTTCTCAGATGAATCTTGCTATATAGAATAATCCCTTTCTATGGTGTCCGGACATTTTTCTTTTGTGACACAAGAGCTAATAGTATACCCTATGTAGTTAATGGAGATGCTAATTTGCTAATAGTGTCATGCCCACTAACACAAGTTTGTGAAAGGGGATTTTTTTTTCAACATGTCTTTTTATGTGCCCCATCTGTAAAATTATTCGTTTCATTTTGACACCATGTTATAGGTAACCAATATTGTTCTTTCAGTAATGCTTCGTCATATATATAGCTCACGAAAAGCATGTAGGTTAGGCATGTACTTTTCTCATTTCATTATCTAGGAAGTTTATTCTGCTCAAGATGGGCAGCATAACATGAAAATGTTTAGTTTTTGTGAAAGTATTCACGCGGGGCACCACGAATGCTAGTAGGTTGGTTAAAGTGTAGCCACTAAGAAAGACCTTATCATTTGCTTTACTCTAATAGTTATAACAAATAATAATATGACATAATAATAACAAAATGGCAGTGTTGCGGCCACGTCATTCTTAGCTGTACTTTCCAGCGAAGCCCTGGCATCGACGCCGTGATTACCTGCAGCCACTTGTATGCTACCTACAGCTTTACCGCACGTGTAATACCATGCCCTGTGGTTGTTTCTTTCCTTTGGAGACAAGGGTGATATTTCAAACTTGCCAAGGGCTTGCTTGTGTTGTATGCTGCCTCTAGCATTTCCAGGCTCTATATAACCCTAGAGGGAGGAGGGATAGAAAGAAGGGTATCATCAAGTGGGGGGCATATGTAGAGCTAACTGGTGAGTGCCCCTCTCTCTCTCATTGCTAGGCTAGGCCCATTTGCTGCCTCTCCATCCATCCATTGATCTCCCTCTTTTGCCATTCCTTTTCTTGATTTGATTCTTCCTCGCACGGTGCTCTCTCTCTCTCTCTCTCTCTTTCCTCCTAACACATCCTCCTCATCCTTGCCAGCTTGTCGATCGTCCTCTGCGTGAGATGTACGAAGAGCAAATCAAAATCTCAGGAACGAAGCACACTACCAAGAAGCTGGGAGGAGGAAGTATCCAAGCCAAAGCAAGCAAGCAGCAAGCGATCCAAGAATAGAGGTAACGACTACCAGATCACTCTCTCTCTCTCTCTCTCTCTCTCTCTCTCTCTCTGATTGCTTAATTTCTTTGCCGATCGATTAGCTAGGGACATGTGTGTTGAATTAATATACACTGCATGGTTTTAGTGATTCCATATGCCGGCGGCGGCCGGCGGCTTGTGCGTCTGTTTTTCTTTTTTTGGTATCTGTTTGCTCTTGGTTGGTTGGTTCTACTGTTGTATCATGTTTGATTGGGATTTGGGAAAGCTGGCTGCTTGTGCACGATGGCGAGGGACATGTACCTTCCAATCCCTGCCCTGTTGCCCCCTCTTTATCATTAACACAACCCCCGCCCCTCCCTCCTCCTCTCTCTCTCTCTCTCTCTCTCTCTCTCTGTGACGAGCGGGTCCCACATGTAGCAAAAATCTTTTGGTCACCATCGGAGGAGTTAAGAGGAAATCATGTCCGCTATGATTAGAGAATGCTAGAAGAGGAGCAGAGGTTGCGTGCGACCCCAGTACGTGTTCTCGCTAATAATCAAGTCGTATTAGAACGAATGCAGCTTTGATTAGAACGAATTTGGAAACAAAATGTATTTGTACATATATCTCTTCTGCTTCATGATCAGTAAGCCACTAGACCAACTGTTGGAGAGGGAAGGGAGAGGCTTGGTCCATTTTATGAGGCTATGGGTGCAACGGAGGGCCGTGTGATCACTCCCGCACCGTCCGATCTCCATCCCACGGCTCGGGCAGGTCCACAACGCACAGGCGAGCCGAGCCATCTCTGACCCGCCGCATCTGCGGAAAGCGGCCAGCCTTTTGGGGAAGCGTGGGCTCCCCTGGCCTTCACTCTCCCGCATAATCGTCTCGCCTGGTTAACTTTCCGGCCCACCTGTCGACGATACACAGCTCCACCAAGCAAAGTTATCATATTTTGTCACTGCAGCTAGTTTTTTTTCTCCAAACCAACCAATAAACACATGTTTTTTTTAAAAAAAAAAGAAATTGGCTCCCTTCGTGACCGCTGGAGCAATGGCAAGTAACAAATGTCACCTGCCGAGTTCCCCATCACGAAGGTGATAGCAACCGTAGCAGGCATCAGCGAACCGTGGTTGAACCACACGAGCTGCAGGTGGTGTCGTGCCCCCGGTTCGACAGGAGGGTGTCAGCCACACCTACCTCGGTAGTTGAGGGTAAACTGGTCCTACCGCGTGGACTGCACATAGGTGTTGCACCGTCCAGGCTCGCCAAGAGGGTGCCGAGCACACATAGCTTGGCAAGTGGACAGCAGGCCGGTCCTACCGAACTCGTCTGTGTTGCCACAGGTGCTACCACCTGCCACGACTGAGGAGCTCAGCAGGTGACATGTGTCTCCAATATCTGTTTCTATGGTTATGAAGAGGACCAAAATTCGAAAAAAAGGTGTTTAGAGACTAATTTTCAAAATTTGCTATAGTGCTAAATATGCCATCACTTCCAACCAAGCAGCCTACGTGCGTGCAGCAACGTAGGTGCGCGCCGCCTGTACGTGTGGACGCGGCTGCGTGGGTGTTCATCGGTTAGTAAGATCAGCCCAAGTGGAGAAGATGCATCGCCAGTAAGTATACTTGGGACCATGTGAAGACAAGAGAAGATGCATGGCTAGTAGTATACTTGGGACCATGCGAAGACAAGAGAAGATGCATGGCTAGTAAGTATACTTGGGACCATGTGAAGACAAGAGAAGATGCATGGCTAGTAAGTATACTTGGGACCATGCGAAGACAAGATGATGGGTCAATCGATCAGCTAATCAACCTTCTGTTAATCAATCCAAGTTGGGTTACTTAGGATATTTATGTGATTAGCTAGTGTTTTCAGTTGACCAGCTGCCTGTCTCTTTTACTTAGAAGAATCAGGGGAAAAAATCCCGCGTTCCAAAGGAGGACTTCACGTTGTTGTGCAATCTTATGTGGCGTGTAAGAGTTCCTCAAAGTTTTTCTTTTCATGTTTTTTTGAATTCTAAAATGTGCTCTTCTTGTATGAGACTATTGGTTCACTCTGCTACCTAATTGAGTTTAATTCCTGGTGTAGCATAACGAGAGTGTTAGGCCCAATGGGGATGGGGCAATCATATGGGGTGAATGATGTCTTCAAATTTAACCAATCAAAGGTGGTGATCGGTTCGGCTGAAAAGCTTGTGGCTTATGGCTGAAAACATCAGTATTAAAGTGAAAAAATCAGAAATGATGAGGCTTATTTAGCATAATTAAATTTAAAAAAAATTTAAAAATATAAAAAATATGTTAGCCCATTACGTATAATACAAACGAATACGGGAAAAAAAAGAACCGGGAAAAAAGCTCAACAAAAAGCCAAAAGTTCAGAAAAAGACGAAATTTATGAATAGTGAAAAATAAGCCAGAAGCCAGAAGCTCAAGCCGAATTGATTGGGGCCTAAAGTATTTCAAAACTTTCACTCCGTTAGCTACTAAAAATTAGGAAGATCAAATTTACTCATTGTTGTAGTTACACGCCAAATAGTAAAAAAGGGGTTTTGGGAAGCCCAAGAGGGTTTCCCCAAAGCCGAGAACTAAAGAGATGGAAGAGGTATATTCCTTCCAATGTTGTCCTTCTCCCCCTCGTGGTGCCCTATGGACTATATTTATAGCTATGGAGAGGATGTTTACATAAATACCCACTTAGTGTCTTTACCAACAGGGATATACATGTCTTTTTTTGGCATGTTCTACATGGACATACCTTTTGGCTACATACATGTTTGGGTCTTCATATGGCGGGTTAGGTTGGGCCAAGGTGGGGCCATTTTCTCAACAATAGCCTGTCATGGGTAAGGGCTTTGCAATGATAGGCTGAAACCACATACTCTGCGCTTTGGCCCCCTCTGTCCCTTTGACCCACCATTGCGATCCGTCAGATAGTCTATGGTCAGGCTAGCACGCTCCGTCCAAACCCTCTCAGATATTTTCAGACAAAAACCGGTATACCACCATTGAGTGGCCAGTCGAACTACTTTGGTCAAACTTCGATAATAGGGAAGCTAGTCGGACCGCTCAGCATACCTGGTTAGACTGTCACCCATTAGCCAGTCAGACCACTCACATTTTCTCTCATGCACACAAGCGAGCACCTCTCTAGAAAAAACCAGCCACCAACTAAAAATCAATCGCACCACACCGGCAGTCCGATCGCCCCCAAAATCTAGTCACACCAGACTTGCAGTCAGATTGCCCTAGGCTGACAACAAAATTGAAAACTTTTGCAAATTCAAATTTGAACTTAACACGATTATTAATTGTTCAACACCAATGAACCATGGATATTCTCAGCATGGTTTTACAATCTTTCTCTTGATGAACACATTGGCAATATCTCCAAAATACAAAAGAGAGCACAATTGAGTTGATTTTGGAAAAATAAAATTCAATTTATAAAAAAGAGCTCAACTTGGTGCATAAGATAAAAACAAGACTAAAAAAGATAGAGTAAGAAAGAAATGAAGTGAAGCAACTGGAAAGAGCAAAATTTTCACAAAAAGTTTCAACTTCACCACGAGAAAAGGAAATCTCTCTAGATCTATATGAAAAATAATTGTTCTATTTGACCTTGATCATGATAAGAAGAGAACAATAAGAACAATAAAAGCTCAACAAAGCCACAAAAGCTCAATAACCACTTTTAGCTTCCACCTTTTTATGCCAATGCTCGAATTTACTATTTTAGGATTAATTTTCCCCTTTTAAAGAACGACGAGAATTTTTTAGCATAAATTCCCCCTTTGACGATGGATTCATCAAGGTTCAAATTCATCTCTATGTAGTTACTGCAATTGATTCAAGAGATAAATTCTTCTCTTTTGAAAAGATTAAGTGATAAAGAAGAAGCATAGGAAAGAGCGTAATGCAAATGGAATGGCTGTAATTTATTCATTTTATTTAACAAGGAGTTATGAAAATTATCCATATTGATTCAAACAAGAATTTCCACAAGATATAAAATAAATAGAAACTATCTAGATCATGATAATTCATATATAGCAAAGCATGGCCAAACTATCACAAGATTATGAATTAAATCAATTTGAATACATGTTAAGATGATTAAAACCCTAGTTTAGACAAAGTTACCCAATTATGAGCCAATTCATATCAATAAGCTAAATGGAATCAAGAAGCTATAATTGAATCATTTTAGAGTGTTACAAGTTCGATATTGAATCATTTTTTTAAGCACTTAGACTTGATTATAATTAGCACATGTAGCACCGTACGATCGTATACCGTAATAAGAGGGGGTGAATGATTGTCTCCGCTTTTTGGTACCTGAAAACAAACCTCAAACCAAAAGCAAAATTATCTAACTTACCATATGTGGATTTCGACCACAAGACACTCGACCGCTTGCTCGACTGCTCGCTCGACTGCTCAGTTTGCACGTACTTGAAATCTTTCTCCGCTCGAGCGCTTTAACACCATTGCTGTTGGCATGATCGAGTGGACTACACAGTGCGCGGTCGAGGGAAGTGAAGTCGATGGAGAGACGCTATCTCACCACACACTGCTCGGAGCGAGAACAAGTCAAAGATGATGCCCAGAAGAATGGATAGATCTCATCTTTTATTGCTAAATCATGTTCTGCATTATGATCGGTGGCTACAAAGTGCCCTCACGGCACCCCTCAAATCGTAGCATAAAAGATTTCTCTCCAAAAGCCCTACCAAAAACTATATGTTAACCCTTAGCCTCTCTCTGCTTTTATATGCTAACGCACCAAACGTTTCCTCATCAAACACTGACATGAAATCCTATCTCTTTCAAAAATCAAGAGACCTGAAACCCTTCTAAACACGACTTTTCCAACATCTCTAAAACTTTCAAGTTACGGACTGGTTCCATAACTTCTATAATCTCATCACATGATGAAGCCTCCAGGACCGCACCTCCCATAGCTTCTCTACGCATCAACTACCTTAGATCTCCACGTGCTCCAGCGTGAGCCCAACCATCTCATGACATCATCAACCGCTTGGACCTCATAACTCCCCCTCCAAGTCCCGGTCCTTCTCGTCACCAACCATGATCATCTCCATGCCAACCTGCACATATAAAGACCAAAGATCATTTTTGCCCGGCATAAGTTCTCCCAAGTTGACCAACATTAGTCCACACAATCATATCACACCCTTGGTCAACCACAAACACCAACCAGGTCTGCCACGACCATAAAATCTACCGTTTTTTAGAAATCAGCTTCCAACCACTCAGTACGACCGGCATGGCTGCCATGCACAGGCCAGACATATTGCTAGCTCAACGATTACTCAAAAACCATAAGTACTTAGGAATTACGACCACTCAGAACACTCAAGAATCACAAGCATCGTAGCACTCCCAGTCTATGACTACGACCATTAATTAGTCACTAGCTATGACCACCAATCATCGAGTGCCGATCAGGTACTGTAGTAATAACTACCGAATACCCACTTGATACATATCAACGAGTACCGACCTAATACTATAGCAATGACCACCGAGTACTGGCCTATCTTTGTACCTCTGACAACCGCTACGACCACCCAGTATGACCAGTCTGACCGCCATGCATAGACCGGTTAGATTGCTGGCCCATCAGACACGAGTACTCGAGGTACTCAAAGATAGCTAGAATTGAAGCACTCAAATTCTACGAGTATCGACTGTGAAGCCTACGGTAACCAATCGCAAAATCTTTGACTACCGACCAGCAAAGTGACCACAAAGTCTTCAACTATGACAACAGTCCGCAAAGTCTACGACTATGATAAAAGACTGAGAAGTTTACAACTACGACAAAGCATTGTAGCTACGACCCCGACCAGTTATTGTAGCTCACTCTATCGATCATAGATCATGGTTGACACCTTCGATTACCAACTATGGTTGTAGTCTATCGACCAGCCCAACACAAGGCTACAACTCCTGACCATTCACTATAGCTCTCAATCGGTTTACTGGAGCTCCCGACCAGTTTACTATAGCTCACGACTAGTTCACTGTTGCATACAACCGGTTCCCTATAGCATACGACCGATTCCCTGTAGCATACGACCGGTTCCCTATAGTATACGATCGGTTCACTATTCCATACGACCGATTCACTATTGCATACGATCGGTACACTATTGCTTCGACTGGTTCACAGTTGCTTATGATTAGTTCATTATTTGAGGTTGAAGACTACCGATTACCTAACATGGTCGTTCTACCATGATTGAAATGCCATGGTCGAAGCCTGCCATTGTCAATTTGCCATGGTCGATATGCTGTGGTCGTTCAGCCATGCTCAACCTGCCGTGCTCGATTTACCATGGTCGATTCCTGCCATTTTGTAACATCCTGAAATTTCAAGTGTTCAAAAATGTGGAGGTTTCAAAATTTTTTCTTGCATTCTGCTAGCACTCAAGTTTCTTCTGAGTATCTATTGAAATCTTTTTGAGTTTTGTGCCCTACAAAATAATAATCAAGAGCACTCCCAAATATAAATAATAATGTTGTAAATTGTAAAAATGAAAAGATGTCATTACAAAGTATGAATTGCCAATGCCAACAACTTGAATTCAAATTCAGGTTAATAAAATGAGTCCAAAAAGAATATTAGAATATGCTATAAAATTTAAACCAAAATCCAAGGTGAGTATTCAAAATTTATATATATATATATATATATATATATATATATATATATATATATATATATATATATATATATATATATATATATATATATATATATATATATATATATATATATATATATATATATATATATATATATATATATATATATATATATATATATATATATATATATATATATATATGTACATCCAAAAGTATAGCAAGTGATATCAGAAACTCATACTTAAGAAATTGAATTAGGATTTGCATTTTAAATATGATGCAGAACTTGATAAACCCTAAGTAAATTTGGAAGTCAAATTAAAAATCTAGATTTTAAATTGTGGGCTCAGCCCTTTTTCCTTCTCCCTATTTCTTCCCTCTTTTCTCTTTTTCTCCCGTTCTTCCTCTGCTGCTGGGCCCGGCCTCTCTTCCCTCTTTCTCCTCCCCCTGGCTTCCTTTTTCCTGTTGGGTCGTCACCACCGCCAGTCTTCTTTTTTTCCCCTGCTGTCCTCCGCTCGTCACTTCATCCGTCCGGCCCGCGTCACCGCCCGTCCTCGCCTGCGCTCCCACGGCATCAGCCAACCGCTCCCATCCCCTCAAGCGCTGTGCACCCGTCACGCCATGTCGCGCGCGCCCGAAGACCATCCCGTCGCCATACCCTGCGCACGCCGTCGCCAGCCATGCCTTGCCCCACCGCGCCGAGTGCCCCGGGTCGACGTCTCTGCAGTGGCCACCGCGGACTATACAAAGCCTCTCCCGCCTTGCGCCTCTCCCGCCTTGCCATTTCTCCCCGAGCCGCTCCCTTTCACCCCCCTACTTCTTTCTTCTCATTTCACCCGAGCGGCGGCCGTCATCTCCTCCTCGCCAATTTCGCCGCCCCGGCCATCTAATCCACGATCCAACAGCGCTGCGGCGTACCTTCGCTCCCCTCCTACCCCCTCTCCAATCTAATTAGATTCCCGTGAACCAAAGCCCGCATATTACCATTCTTCTTCCTCGCCGGCCGGAATCGCCGCCACCCGCGCCGCTACCTCCCTGGTCGGGCTCCCTCCGATTCCCCACTTGGAGAGTGACCCCTCGGCGCCCCGAACCCCCTCAAGCTGCCGGCGGAGCTCCTCGTCGCCCGAGCGTTTCTCTCCACGGCGACTCGCCCACACCGCCGGCCCGCACCGCCACCGGCCCACCTCGTCGTCGCTCCGGGCCGCGCCGCCTCCTCCACCGGCCTCCACAGTTCCCCGGGGATCCGTTTCTCCAGCCTACCCCGCCCCTCCAGCCTTCCCTCACCGGCGAGCCCACTTGCTCCGAGCGCCGCCTCCTGCTCTGTTTTGAGGTCCCCCCTATGCTTACTATTTCTAGGCTAGTTCCATTCCTTTAATCGCGAAAGACCACTGGCCCAGTTGGCTAGCCCGGGCGTGCATAACACACAGAGTCTCCCCCAGGTGCTGGGTTCGAGTCCAACCAGCCGCGTCTCTCCCACCCATTTTAATTTAATTTTTGCAGCCCATATCAAGTAAGAAAAATCAAGGAAAATTTGAGAATAATTTAAAGAAGCTAATAAATTTAATTAGGGCATGAAACATGATAGTGTAATATTTAATATTGAATTAGTTAACATGTGTGAATAATTAATTAAAAGACTACTTGCTATTTAGGGCATTGGAAAAAGATGGTTTTGCTCAATGCCCAAATCTAATAAAGGTCCCAATTAAAAATGCATCCAAGTTAAAGTTAGGTGAAGTTTAAATAAATAAATTGAAGTGCAAATTTAAAACATAAATAAAATATGATGTAGGGATAAATTAAGTTAAACCCTAGCATTAAGATTCATGCAAAATAAAGATGCAGAGTGGGATTGTTATACGTCAAATCTAGATTTACTTTAGGGGTACCTTTGATTAATAGAAAATGTAGTCATCTAAAATATGGTTGTCGCTCCTATGTCTTTAACAGGTACATAAATTGATAGCAACCTTTAATTAATAGGGCGTCCCCAAGAAGAAGTGTCTTATTAGAAAGATATATATGCATATATGCGGCAATTATAATAAAGTAACCCCTAGGTTATCAAATGTTAAAAGTAATCTACCTAATGTAGCGACGTGAATAGTAGTCGTCCCTGGCGTGTCGTCGGCAAATGAATCTAAGCCATAGATTCAGTAGAATATTGATAGTAAAGTATAACCTGTTATAGCATGCTCGATCCTAGATAAATAAATTTAAATAATAACAATAATAATAAAAGTATATGCAGAATATCTACGATACCTAATTCGAAGAGTTTTCCTTAATTAGAAGTCATGTTGGTGTATTTACTAAAATCCCTACGTCATCGGTAATTAAAATAAGCTTACCACCTTGCATTTTAGTGAACCAGGTAATGTTCGCACCACCTAAGGTAATGCATCTCGAACTGCTAAAAATGTAAGCCATAAGATTAATCCGACAAACCAGAAATCGTATACATCGTGTATGCAACTCTTGCCCTAACTCTTAAAAGCTAACATTAGACAAGGCAATACCCTACACCCAACTACAGTCTTACGTCTACCCATAGGTCTAGTGTGACTCATGGAACTTCCTTGATAAATATAAAAATAATAAAAAGAAGTTATTAATAAATAGATTGAGTCATCATATTCAGCCATCATCTATACCTAACCATCTCCAAGTTTTAAGCAGAAACCTTCCCATGAATATTTATTCACTATAAACCATTCTTGGCACCCACCTCAACGGATTTCCTTTGGCCGTGTACTCCTTCGCTTCCATTCATCTGATTTCGTCAACACCACAGCCAACCCAACCTCAAATCATACATTAATCATAATAAGATTAATCCAGTTCAAAGGGATTTGTTTGGATCTTAAAGTTGTTTGCTTTTATTTGAATTCAATTGTTTAGCGCGTAATTAGAAATGGGAGTCCGAAAGAATCAAGGATCAAGCGAGATCAGGATCGAAGTGAAGAAAAAGACCAAAAGCTCAAGACCATCCAATGGAAAAGATTTGAGTGAGCTCAAGGCCGCGGTAAACCGCGCCAGGCGAGTCAATACTTTGATCATGCTGATCCTACATTTTCTGCAAATTATTTTTGTTTAAATTATCAAATTGCATGCTGTTATTTTATATGCAAATACATGCTTAATTTAATATTCTAGTTATATGCCCATTGCTTACCTCGATTAATATTACACCTCCCTTTGGAATATTTGAATTGTGAACCTTGTCACCCTAGCAAAACTTATAATAGTAACCTTTCGAAAATAAGTCCGTAATTATATGCCATGCTTAGTATTGCTTAGACACTTATGGGCGCGAGAGCGCCCAAGCATCACTTTTAATCCTGAGAAAAATTGGTTGGACAGTCATGGTGGTAATGACTGGTGTATGTTGGATATGATTAATTTTACTCCCAAAAACCTCAAATTGCTTATTTGTCTGGGCGGATGGTTCGGGGGTATGGTGCAGGTGTGCACGAGAGTGTGGTTTGTGGTAGAACCGCCCAGATACCCTAAGGACTGAATCTTGTCATGACCTCCTGTGTTAAACAAGTGCAACCACAAGTCTGTAAAGTATAACTTGGCCTAGTAAATTTACCGGACCCTGAAAGTCATCATCATCAGTGGAGGAGTGAAGTGGTGCAAGCTACCGTCTCTGTGTGTCGCTTGAATGGGACACCGCGGAGGTGAGGTTCGCTATGGCGTGCTAGCGGTGGGTAGCCAATCGCTAGACGCTCGTAAGGAGAACATCCCGCACAACGTATGGGACCCACCGCAAATGGGAACGACCCATAGGGTGAGATGATGGAAGGGCGAGGTACTTTGAACGATTATTGTGATGGTTTGCTTAACCGCATGACTAAGGAATCGTGTGGGCAACGAGTGAATTGTCTCTTGTGGGTAAAGTGTGCAAACTCGCAGAGTCAAAACTATTCGAATAGTCGTGCCTACGGTCAAGGGCGGACATGGGAACTTAACCAGATATAGTTCTATTTCAAAAACTTTGTGGGTGGAAATGGAAAAAGTGGAGGGCAGCGGAAAGCCCTGATTTGAGTTGTCCTGGATGTCGTCCCAATGGTAAGTTAAGCGGCTATAACGCTGAAAGATGTCAAATGGTGTGATGCCATATGTACGGAAAAATTATGGTGATATTAGGCATATGGTGTGATGCCATATGTATGAAAAATCATATTAATATTCCTTTAACATTATGTTTTGTTCCAAAGCTGCTAAGTCTCAGGAAATTTTATGTATTGTATTTTAAATAGTGGCATTTCTATTCCTACAAAGTAAAATATGGAAAGAATAAGCGGTGTCGTAAGTAAAGGAAATAGATGTTTGTAGTGTACACATAAACGTATTGGTGGATTCATGTCGATCATAAATAGGGAATGATAGTGTGGGTTCTGGGAGAAATAAATTGGTGGAGTCTAGCTGAATAGATAGGCTAAATAGATGATATAATTGAATTTTCAGGAATTTGGAGGAGTAATACAAGTATTGGATTATAGTTCCTGATTAGTGATTTACTTGGTGGGAGGATACTAGTGGATCGTAGAATTAATCAATGATATTCTTGGTGGATATATAATGGTGAATCGTAGAATTGATCAATGATATTCTTGGTGGATATATAATATTGAATCGTAGGCTTGATCAATGATATTCTTGGTGGATTTGAATCAATAATAAAAAGGATTGGATTGTTAGAAAATCTTGCTGAGAATGTTCGGTGGATTAATAAGGTGATGTCACTCGCGGTTTGGAGTTTTAGACAGCAATCAATATAAAATGTGTGTAGTCGGTGGATCATTTAAATGATGTCACTCGTTGTTTGGAGTCTTAGACAACAACCATTACAGAAAGAATATGATCGGTGGATTGAATAGAGGATGACACATGTTGTTTGGAGTTTTAGACAGCACCCAATAAAGAAAGTGTAATCTCGGTGGATTAAGTCAATTATGGAAATCGCTGTTGGGAGTCTTAGACAGCAGCTAATAATGAGAGTGAATCTTTGGTGGATTAAGTCAATGATGTCAATCGCGGTGAGGAGTCTTTAGGTCACAAAAACAACAATATGATATAATAATAGAAATGCTACTAAACGTGTTTTATGGCAAATAAAATAACCCGAGCCTCTCCTTTGATAAGCCATGCATACTATTTATTTGCATTCTGTGTATTGACTCGCGGAGCACGGGGTTGGAGTGCTCACACTCGCTTTTGCGACAAAATTCAGAATCAGGAATCAAATCATCTCGCCTCAGCAACCAGATTGGACAAGCTGGCAGAGAGGATGAAGATGTCAAGGGCTAGGTCGCGAACCTCCAGTTGGCTGCCTGTGGGCATGTCCTGAAGGTCCCATCCGTGTGCTTCGTTCTTCCGCTACTGCAATTTACTGATTTCGGCCTAATCGGCCCATGAGTAAGTCTACTATTATATTTATGCTTCCGCATGATATGTACTTTGATATTCGTAATCAGAATCGTGAGCACTATCTCTCGATCCAGGAATAGTGCGGTGGAATCACAGAGCATTCCAGATTGTAATATCTGGGCTCTTACACATTTGGACCTACCGATCGGACCATCCATCACAAGGAAGATCGGACTACTGTCCATGGTCGAAGCCTGCTGATGCTAACCATGGTCGATGTGGAGCCTCTAACAACTCAATCTAATCTTTCCTATTAATAAGGATAACCTTCCTAATAGACAAGATTATATCCTAACAAAAACTTTGTTGCTAAGGAAACCTAATCTAATCCTTAATTAGGCTGGCTAAGGAAGGTTCCTCGCTGTTGCTACAGTACTTGTGAGTACTGTTCATGCACATTATTTTTTGCATATGACAACTCCCTCCCTTCGCACATCTTGTCCTCGAGCTGTGGTGGTGACCACGGTTGCAATCCTTGGAAGTACCACAACTGCAACAAGACATAGCCCTTGGAGGTAGACTATGGAGTGGATGACACCAGCTTCATGATGCTGAGGACAATACCAGCATTGCAGGAAACAAATGTGGGGAAGCACGAACACCCTTCACTTTTACTCCCAAGACACCATGGCCCATGGTGGTGGGAGGGAGGCTATGATGTTGTTGTCCCCTACACGGCAGCCGTCGTGCTCCAAAATGTTAATGGCACGATGTCAATCGATGGCATGGAGAAGATGGCCATGAGACAACGACCCTGTCCCTCTTTGATGGTGGTAGTGGTGGTGACCTTGGCACTAGGGGCAGCGCCGGTCCATCCACTATTGCCATCATCTTCTTGATGGTGGCCATCATCTTCTCGGTGGTGACCATTATCTTCTTGGTGGTGGCCATCATCTTGTGAGTGGTGGCCATTAGTTCTCATTGTTGTCCTTCATCAAGGCCAGCAACTCAGCAGCACAAGCCATGGTATTGACTCTGATACCAAATGTAATAATCCTTAGATCATTACAGGGTAAACATCGTCTGGAGGACAGCCAGGCGGTGTCGGCTTGATTGGAATGAGGGGCAGACTATAGATGAGGGAGAAGAACCTTTGGGAGAGAGACTAGATTTATTCATCTTCATTGCTTGATACCAATGGTAGCATGTGGCTCCTCTTTTATAGAGGTGGAGCCTCTAACAACTCAATCTAATCTTTCCTATTAATAAGGATAACCTTCCTAATAGATAAGATTATATCCTAACAATAACTTGGTGTTGCTAAGGAAACCTAATCTAATCCTTAATTAGGCTGGCCAAGGAAAGTTCCTTGCTGCTATAGTACTCAAGAGTATTGTCCATGTGCATTATTTTCTACATATGACATGTTTTACTTCAAATTTTGCATTTTTAATTTTCTAGCATGGTAAACATCTAAGCTACACATGAAAAGTCGAAGCTCCATGGATATTCAACTAGTTCTAGTTGCAAAAAAAAAATCAGATATGCAAAAGCCTACAATGAATACAACAAAGATGCAAACTCCCCCTTAAACCAAGCAAGGAAGTGGTTGGACCAGCCGAACGTTCTGACTGCCATGAATGGCCAGTCTGACCGGTCTCCGATCAGACCGCACCTCTGATCCCAGAATTGAAAATCAATAAGAGCTAAAATAAAAAATGGTGCAATCTCTAAAATACATTTCCAAATGAAACTTTTTTCACTCTTTACTAAGGATCGTAGGAACCTAATTCATCAAAAGATCGTATGGCTAAAGTTCCAATCTTTCCTCAAGACAAAAACAAAGTTGCATCAAAACTAGACAAAACTCAAGAATCTGAGATATGACTTGCTTGTGGGTTGAAGATGGCTCTAGATGAATTCTCACATATCACAGCAAACAAGAACACCCAAAAACTCGAGGCCAAAACCCTAGGAACAAGATAACACTAGACGAGCTCCAAATTAAACCAAATCAAGCAACCTTCAAGATCTTGCTATAGCTGATCTTTAGATGGATGGAATATGATCCTCATGAGTCATCTCTATTACTTACACATCATTAGATCCTAGCAAGATCAAGAGAAAAGGAAAGAGGGCAAAACATGAACCGAAACAAGTGTAAAATCAACAAGAGCAAGAACACACAATGTAGGATGAATAAAATTGATCTATTGTAACTTGTAGATAAAGGTTTTATAACCACTCCACCATGGAGAATTGAGCTCTCACAAGAGCACTCACAAAAAACTTCCACCAAAAGGAGGTCTCTCTCACAAATCCTAACAAATGGATGGTTGGTTGATGCCTCCAACCCCTCCCACTCATATAAATGGAACAATCAGCCTACATCTAATCCTAATAGATACTATCTATCAGTACAATCAGAGAAACCTATTAACTCCACACACACTGAGATTTACACTCACACATGACTTATGCACGTTTCTCAAAGCGCATAAGACTAAACTAGCTAAGGAGCAAGCTTCTAATCTACTTGACCTCCTCAACATATTTTTGACCTAAACTGCTCTTCCAACACCCTCCAAGCCCCGTGTTTTTGGTCCTATTGCCGTTTTGGGTATTTTGGCTTCCTCACCAAAACACTCTCGATTTGACCGTGGATCTCACCTCTTCATTGAGCCTAGTCTATGGTCATATCCTCCTTTGAAAGCAATTATCATGCTTGCAATGTAAGTTCACTAATGGGACATGCATCAACAATTCTATTCTTGTCAGTTCCCCCAACTACACCTCACTTGCACCGATCGCACCATCCATGAACCGTTGCTTGAACCTTTTCTTCAACATCTCTTATCTTCCCTGTGCCTTGCTTGAGCTCAACCATCTCACCTGACTTTCTTGATCATACCTCAACTCATCCCCGGGCTTAGTCCCAGCCTACGTCATCGACCATGATTGCCTTTAAGCTTCCCTGTATATCCAAAGACTAAAAAAATCATTTTTGAGCACAGGTTCTTTATGACTTGACCCACGGTAGTCCAAACATACTTCATGCATCATGAATGCAATGTCCTAGGACTCCAAAACTGAACCCATGACCATTTTCCACAAAATATTCAAAACCTCTTGGTTATTTTCAGACAAAACTAGTATGTCTGCCATTGAGCGGTCGATCAGACCGCTCCAATCAATCTAGTCATACCCTAGTAGTAGGGGGCCGGTCAAACCGTGGCAACCATGCCAGTCTGACTGCTCGACCACCCATTGACCAGTCGGACTGCTTACATTTTCTCTCACGCACAGCGAGCACCTCTCTAGAACAACAGCTGCTAACTAAAAACTGGTCACACTGCACTAGCGGTCTGATCGCCCCGAAAATCTGGTCACACCGAACTTGCAGTCAGAACATCACCCCCGGCCGATCAGACCACCATAGTCTGACAGCAAAACTAAAAACTTGCAAACTTTCACAAATTCAAGTTTTAACTCGACACAATTGCAATTGTTCAATACAAATGAACAATGGGCATTCGTGACATGGTTCTAGAGAGAGCAACAGCTAGCTGGCTTAGTTTTGAGTCGTAAACATGATTGCATTGCATGGAGTAATTAATAGTAGGGCTTACTTGTGCGTGTTGGTTTGTTGGTGTTGCTTGCCATCGTGTAGCCCACTCGCCCGAGCTCGAAACCGGGGCGCCTTATTTTGGGGGTATTGTTCATATGAACAGTACCTTCTACCATGAATAGTAGCTTCTGGATAGAAGGTGTTGTTCATATGAACAGTGCCTCACCGAGTACATGTGCATGTGAGCGCGTTCAATGGTCAAAATGCGTGCCCATGCTCTATAAGGTTTTAGGGTCTCCGCCTTGTCTTAGTGTATGCGTTGGACGTACACATGTAGATGTATGAGTACGCATGTGTGGTGTCGTGTGTGTGCACAAGTGTCTCCTTATTGTACTTGTGAATAAAAAAAAATTGTTCATGCCCTCTCCCAGTTATTTCATCCTGTTTTTCTACTTCCTTTACATGGTTTGTATGTAATAAGGTACTCCTGTCATTTCATGTTATAAATCATGCTAGTGTAATTTTTTTATTTCACATCGGAAGGTATCTAACCTTTTGAGATAAATCTGACTCACTTTTTGCCATATGATTTCCTTCAGATAATTGCACCAATATGCCTGCTAGCATGTACTCCCTCCGTTCTTTTTTAAATGTCGTTTTTAATTTTTTATGGTCTTGAAGATGTGAATTTAACCATTTCTTTTTATAATTTTATCTTATTATATACTAATAAAACTGTAATATTACAAAAAATATTTTTAATAATAAATCTAATAATATAGTTTTTATGTAGTCAATCTAGATAGCTTTAAACATATTAATGAAGTTTCATAATATAGATTCTAGAACGTCACTTAAAAAAGAAAGGAGTGAGAAGTAACTAGTATTTTCCCCTCTTGTATCAAGATTTTTTTTATGTAAAAGAGACTTGTATGAAAACAACTTAAATAAGGCTATGTTCACTATTTCACGACACTGCTTAATTCTTATGGCAAAAGCTAGAATACTACTAGTAATACGGAGCCGCGGGGGTAACAAGCTACTAGCGTCCAAAGCACATGCTCGGTCACTGACAGATGGGCCCTAACCGCAAATAGGAAGCACTGAAAAAGATTTAACCGTGACAAGCCGCATGAGCATTAGTAGCAGGAAACCCCAAGTGCAGATTAAAGAAAGGTTCTAAAGATTCAGGCAGGGCGCAGAAGGCTAACTGAAACCATCAACCATGCAGAGAATTTTTCGGATAATCGCGCACTTGCTCAAGAATCTGACGGTGGGATTAAAGCACGCCCACGATTTGTCATTTGTCGCCGAAGGCATTCCTTTTATCCCCATCCAGTCACACTGACGTGGTTCTTGATTCCTCAGAGCTTATTCTAATGCACCGGGTAGCTCTAGTTAGATCCCAGCAATAATTTTGGCCATTCCTTGTGGCTGTTGGTTATGCATCAACACATCACGACCACATAAAGTACCGCATTTGCTAGGCACTTTGTTCTTCTCTGATTTGTTCAGTCCAAAGAGTATCTTGCTTGTGTGAGGTGATAATTGAGGGTTCCCAAGGGCTATATAGTGTTGTAGTTTACTATCTCAGGCAAATATGGTCCAACACTATTGTTTAATTTGCTAATTGCCATGATCCCAATGGGCTACTTTTTATAATTAGGAGCAAAACGTTCTGGTTCAGATTTCGATCAAGGATTTCATTGTTCCCTGGAAAAAGAAAATAAGTGTTTCATCTGCAATTCTGACTATTCGGTGTCTGAATTCATAAGAAGTTCCAGGGTATGTAAGTACTTTAGTTTCATGAGGTAGATATATTTGTACAAAAATTGATTCGAAACTACAGTGCAGTACTGGCTTAGTTTTCAATTGAAGCCATCAAATTTTTTTTCAGCGAAACGAACTCTGAAGCCTACTGAAAGAAGAATCTGCTGAAAGATTGGTCTATTCTATGTCTCTAAAGTGATTAGATCTTCTTTATAAGGAGCTCATCATTGCCTTCTCCGTTGATAATTTGGATTGAAGTTTCTGCCCTCATGATTGGAAATTATTATACATGGTTCACATGATAATGTGTGCATTTCTTTTGCGCTAATGTATGGTAGAGCATGACAGTGCTAGATACTAACTTTCGCTCATAATTCTTTCAGTGGAGGATTCATTACCTCGGAAAGATGCTGCCTTACTTTGATCCGGAGTACGAGAACTTCAATCAGCGGATCAACCCTCCTCGGTCAGTCTCTAATTTACCCCTCTAAACTTCAGAATTTCTCAATTCATTATCCAGTATTTCAATACTTCAATACTTGTTAGAAATTCTGCCACTTTCTGTACCTAACACAGTGATAATTTTGCAGGGTTTGCATCGACAATAGCACATGCAGCGACTGCACCTTAGTGAAGGTAAGAAATCACATACACTCATCTTACAAAACATTGCTCTCCAGAATAATTTCATCTCATCTGATTTGCCTTTGGATTTAGGTCGACAGCATGAACAAGAATGGCATTCTGCTGGAGGTGGTGCAGGTTCTGAGTGATCTCGACCTCGCCATCTCGAAAGCGTACATCACCTCAGATGGTGGATGGTTCATGGATGGTAAGATATCCTACGTATGCTATGCATAGTAGCATGTAACACCTGTGCTTCATCTTATATATGGTTCACAATCTTTTCACAACTTACGCTGTGTGTCGCAACTTGATGCAGTGTTTCATGTGGTGGATAAGCAAGGGCAGAAGGTGACTGATGAGAAGACTATTCAGTACATTCAGAAGGTTGGCAAACTTTACCACCTGTTGTCTCTGTGACGGGAAAAGCTTTTTATCTTTTAAGAGGGCATCCTCCTATCTCATCCGCCGTCCACTGTGACGCACTGTTTTTTCCCCGTCAATTTTGAGTTTTGCGCACTGCACCAATGAACTACCCTGAAAAATGATGTATTTTTGTTCACAGGCTTTAGGTCCGGACAGCAACCTGGTGGATGCTGCAAAAGGCAACTCTTCGCCGGGGAGATCGGTCGGGATGCACTCCATCGGCGATCATACCGCCATTGAGCTGAAGGGGCCTGACAGAACAGGCCTCCTCTCCGAGATCTTTGCCGTTCTTGCCCATCTCGAGTGCAATGTCATGGCTGCCGAGGTCTGGACCCACAGGACTCGGGTCGCCTGCGTCGTGTACGTCAACGACGTCACCACGGGCCAGGCGATCGACGACCCGTGCCGGCTGTCGAGGATCGAGGACCGGCTGAGGAACGTCCTCCGAGGGTACGGGGACGACGTCCGGGGAGCTCACACCAACTTCGCGGTCGGCTCAACCCACGTGGACCGCCGGCTGCACCAGCTGATGCACGCCGACGTGGACTTCGTCGGCGATGGCAGCGCGCTGGCCGAGGCCGATGATCTCACGGCGATCAGGCCGGTGGTGACCATCGACCACTGCGAGGAGAAGGCGTACTCGGTGGTGAGCATCAAGTGCAAGGACCGGTCGAAGCTGCTGTTCGACATCGTCTGCACCCTGACGGACATGCAGTACGTCGTGTTCCACGCTTCGGTTTCGTCTGACGGGACCTATGGCGTCGAGGTAGTACCACCGCACGGTGCACACACCTGGATTTTTTTCAGACATTTGATGCTGTTTCCATCAGTATCATGCATGTATGAAGATTCATGAAACATTTTCTTCAGGAGCTGTACATTCGTCGCAAGGACGGCCGCACGCTTCTGAAAGACGAAGCGGAGAGGGTGATCAAGTGCCTTGAAGCAGCCATCTCCAGAAGAGTATCCGAGGTAAGGGGCCTATTCTTTTTCAGCTTTTGGTTTCAGATTTTAGCTTTTTTACAGTACCTAGTTTTTAAATGTAGTGTCTTTTTAAAATGGAGTCTACTAGTTAATTATAGTACATATTGTACCGACTTCATTTATATTGGTAAAAACCACACGTGAGTTTCAGTTACTCTGTAATCTCTCATACGAACAGCCTAAAAGTCACATGCCGTAGCCAAAAGTCACAAGCCGCAGCTAAAAAGAATAGGTTCAGAGCCTTTTTCTGGCGCTTGATCCATTTTGTCCGTACAAGCAACTAGTTTTGACTAGCGACCTGCAATTTGCCGTTTACTCCTGCTTCTTGTACAAGGACATGCTGCAGTAGTGACTACTTGTAGTCTAGTACCGTACCACCTTGCCTCTTAATTCTGTTATCAGCACATTCATTCATATTTTGCAGTTGCATTGTGGCAACTAGGGACTAGCACCGTGCTGTTTGCTTTCTGTTTCTGACACCGAAAATGCTCAAGTACTACTTGTCACTGATAATTACTAGTGTGCTTGTGATTTCTATTTCTCATACTGAAAGATGTGCCAGTCGTCTGTTTCTCTTTCTGGCATATGCTTCAGCTTTCACTACTAGCCACAAATGTCCCATTTACTTGTGTTTCAAATATAGAAACACGTTGCGGTTCGCTTGCAATCAGTTCTGTCCCTGGTACATGAACCCGAGAGGGAAAATCGAGGATTTGCCACTCCATTCACTGGCACCCAGGACCCACATGTAGCCAGTGAGACATTGAGTGGCAAATCCTCGAAATCCGGCGCTGGTACCATGGTGTTTCTGAAACTTGGGACATGCTGCAGTAGCAACTAGCAATTGCTGTTTTCATTTTGTATCTGGTACTGGTACTAGGACAAGCAGTATCATCTATTAGCTGTTTCTCCAATATTATCCAGTACTAGCACCAACATGCTTGCTTCTGTTTCTGAGAACGGGACATGTTGCAGTAGCAAGTACAAGCAATTATCACCATGCTGTCGCTCCTGTTCCTGACACCGGCCGGCATGCCTTGCAGGGTTTCACCCTTGAGCTCTGCGGCAGGGACAGGGTGGGGCTGCTCTCGGACGTCACGAGGGTGCTCCGCGAGCACGGCCTGACGGTGACGAGAGCCGACGTGACGACGGTGGGGGAGCAGGCCATGAACGTCTTCTACGTCCGCGACGCGTCGGGCCAGCCGGTGGACATGAAGACCATCGAGGGCCTCCGGGGGGAGATCGGGCAGACCGTCATGCTCAACGTGAAGAGAGTGCCCTCTGCCGTAAAGGCGCCGGAGCCAGGCAGCCTGGCCAGGACCAACTTCTTCTCCTTCGGCAGCCTCTTGGCGAAGCTCCGGACATGATAGATCGGCTCTGAATTCAGATTTTTCGATTGCGCAACTGTCGTAAAGATGAACCAAACTAGACTAGGGGGGAGCAAAGGAGAGCAACTGCATGTGGCATATAGCAAGCTCTTGTTGTATGGTCTATAAGGAGCTCTATCTACCAGGGTAGGACAAAAAAATGCTAGACTGGTGATTCTGTTGTGTGCAATGCAGATTGCAGACTGCTTGTTGAGGTGTATGTGCATTTCAGTGACTATCTGCATGCCCATCTGATTTGCATCGTTTTGCATACATGATGCTAGAGTCTGTACAGATTCTGATCCATCATCACCCTCAGCTAGGTGAACATTTTGGTCTCCGCATGGCCAACCTTAGTTGGGTAATTTTGGCTCCTTTTGATGTTCATCAATGTTCAATGTAGGAGTTAAGATATAATTTTTATAACAGTTCAAAAATCATCAGTAAAGACACTCTTTTTAAGTTAAGGAACTGTGTCTGGCAGTCAAATTTGTCGGTATGAAGTGTTGAAGTCACAAAACCCTTGCAGATGTAAAACAGTGTGCAGACAATAGTATCAAAAGTTGATTTTCAAGTCAGAATTTTCGTATCGTTTTGGAATCAGAAAAATAGACTTCCAAAGGCATTTATTTGTTTTTATTTTGACAACTCCAAAACCAAACAATTACAGAAGCGTGGCACAATTCGATATAGAATCTATTTCAGAAAATTGAGCAACTACGGTTCATGGGAGAGAGAGAAGGGGAACTCTGAACTGTCGCTCTGATCACCAGTTCTGAAGTAGCATCTACATGTATATCCTTCACATCGAGGATGGTGATGTATGATCCCAGCAGTTCTGAAGCATATATCGGGCAAAACTGGGAACTTTGAAATGGTTGGCAGGGTCTCTGCTTCTTTACCACTCATTTCCGGGGTTCGAAGTCATCATCAACATCGTATGCTGGGTTGCATAAGCATCTAAATAGCCTGCCAATTCCCTGCACCATAAACGCATGCAATTGTCTTACTGAAGATTTGAATATGTAATGCATTTGTATGCAATATAAGTGTGACGGTTGAGCTGAGCAATTGCCTGAGTAACTGCAGGAGTCCGATATGGCACTGTCCGAGCCACGTCCTCGTCCGAACTTTCATCTGAGCTGCTGTCATCATCGAGAATGGTTCGTTTTGATGGCCCTGGTAAAGCCTCCTTTTCCCTCTACCCATTTTCCAATTGATCAAATAGTGATGTCAATTGAACTATACTTTTGACCTTATGTATCAATATGAACTGTCCTAAAGAAAAAGGTCAAGTACTATACCTGAAATATTTTCCCCAGAATTTTCAATGCTAATGCACGGGCCTTGAGATCCTCTTTCTTGACATTGTTTTCATGCAGCACCTAAGAAGTCAATAACTTTCCAGATCAGTTTCGTGTCCTAATCACTTCAACAGATTAATCTTGAAGAGAAGACCGGCATGTCATGCTGCTCATGGTTCAGACCGTACTAGACCACTAGTTGTCAATTATCATACTGTAAATTCCTAGATATCTCAAAACACGTACCATTTCAGAAACATGTACAAGGGTCACTTCGATATCCACAACATTCAGCTTCCACAGTGAGCTCATCATCAGGTCCTTGTTCATCCTCATCTGCAGGTCGACGTCCCTCTCCGTGGCACAGCCGTCATTGCCACTCTGCCGGCAGGCCTCCTCTTGCAGGTGCAGAAGCTGCAGGGCTCCTGCATTGTTCCTTTTGCCCCCTAATCAGTCAGCAATTATAATGATAATTAACGACAAAAACCGGCCTTGCGAAGTTTTCACCTTTCGCTGCTGTGATCTGTGACTTCCACAGGTGGCCCTTGTTCCTCACCCACTCTGTCAGGAATGGAACTCCTAGATACATGGCCTTCTTGCCAAGCTCTTTTGCAGCTTGCCGGGAGTACACGTATCCGATGGTGCGAAGAATGTCTAGTCCAGATGCTGTAAATGGCATTTGACAACAGCTAAATGAAAGCTTTTTGGAGGACAGACAGACAGACAGATGGAATCGAAATGAATTGTAGGGATCAGACTCACAAGTGCTGGAGAGCCTCTTCGCCTCGGACTCCGCACGGTTAGCGAATCCTTCTTCGTCACCGCGCACATATTGCGAGAGGAACTCCTTGAGGAATCTAGCTAGCTTTTCCTCCCTTTCCCTTTGCACACCCTTCACCACAACAAAATAGAGTGGAACCAACAGAGTTTACATCCAGATTTGTAAGTACCACAGTGTCATCACTACCTGCCAATATTCCATCTGAAAGGAAAGGATCGGGATGGCGTTGGGCAATGGGCATCCATCACAGATGCCTGCCTGTTCAGTCCACTGACCTTGAGCCTATCTTGAAGCTTCTCGGGGTTGTCGTTCTCGCTTGTCAGCTCGGAGGAAGCCATTGTCGCCATGGCAAGATGGCCGACGTAGTCCTCAAACAGCTCGCTCCCGAAAAGAAGGGTGAATACCACAGTGCCATCCAGCATGTTCTCCCTGAAGAAAAAAAAAAGCATTCATTTGTTAAAGCCTGAAATGCTGCTAACTTATTTGTATCATCATCTAAACTGGGCACCTGGATATGCTAGTTTTTCCATAGCCATCGTAGGCCTTCCTCTGCAGAGGGTCACTCAGGACCTGGTAAGCCTCCCCAAGAGCCTACAAAATCGACAGGAAGCTCAGCTGCTCAGGGCACTGCACACCAGCCAAATCAAAACAATTCAACAACCATATACATATGGGTTTCAATCGTAGTAAGAACCTGAAACTTGTCGGCCGCCTGCGGATCGTTCGGGTTCTTGTCAGGATGCACCTGCTTTGCCTGAAGAAAGAAACGAAATCCAAACCACCAAATCAGTGCGAGAGAACGCTCCCAATCTCCGAAAAAAATGCCAAGAAGCTGATCGAAGAAAGTCGGGACCTAACCTACCTTGATGTAGTATGCCTTGCGGATCTCGTCGTCGGAGGCGGCGGGGCAGACGCCGAGCACGTCGTAGTACTCGGTCTCCTTCGCCATCTCTGCTGTCGCTGCTGCTGCTCCCTATCCAAGAACACCGGGTGGCCTTCTCCTCCTCGCCGTCCTCCTACCCTCGAGACACGAAGCAAGAAACCAGCAGAGAGCATGGGAGGGAGTGGAAAGAGACGCGATCCCTGTGGGAGAAGGGTGAAAAGGCGCATCATTCCTGGATCAGAGCAGGAGGGAGCGAGTCCCCACAGGGACAGCGGCCATCTTTCCAGTAGCGCACACAGCGCAGCGCGATGTGCGCGCGGTGTGGCGAGCCACGCACAGAGAGAGAGAGAGAGGAATTAAACTAATCATCCAATGCAATGCGCCGGCCGGGCGGCGCGAGGTGGTGGAACAGGGCATTGAGCAGTGGATCAAGCATCCAGATCTAATGTTTATTTGCATGGTTTCTTTGCTAGTTTATTAGCATGGCGCCTCCTTTTGCTTCGATCCCCTGATCGATCGATCACTTCTCCCTCTCTTCTTTAGAGCAAGTATAATAAGAGAATGTTAGTAGGCTGTATACTGAGGTGGAGGAGAAAGAGGAGGAGAGAGAAGAGAGGTGGGCTGTAAATTTACAGCCAGCTGAAGTACAAGAATCAAGAAACTTTGTGAGAAAAATGGGTGGATCATACAGCCTTCAGCTGGTTGTAAACTACCATATGAATGGGCTGATAAGTGGGCTGTAAGGGCCTGTTTGGTTGACTGCATCCGATTGAACCAGGCTGGCCGGATGCAGGGTCTCCTTGTTTGGTTGTCTGGTCGCTGGGTTCAGCCTGGCTCTGCTCATGCAAGATTCCCCCCGCAGCTAGGCTCTGGAGAAACGTGGGAATTGGGCGTTTCTGGGGAGCCAGGCTCGCGAGATGCAGGTGATTAGTCAGTTGATGATGTTATTAGTGTATATTAGTAAATATCAAGTATTATTAACGTGTTTTGAAGAAGTTTAAGATATAATAAGATACGAACATCTCATATAACATATCTTCATAATCATAATCTTATATTATTTTTATCTCATGCAACATATCTTCGTACAGACAATCAAACAATATCTCTTCTCAGCCAGACTCTACTCGTACGTGAACCAAACACGACAGCGTTGCATGCGCTCAACCTGTCCCACGAGAGCCTGGCTCTCAGATACGAGGCAGGCTCTACTCGTACGTGAACCAAACATGTCCTAAGTGTTCATACAGCCAGGTAAAGGCTGTATTATTAGCCTTGCCCTTAGTGGTTGTTAACTCTTGTCATGAATGGGGTGCATGACTATGGCTTGTGGTCGCCGCATTGTTTGTGCAGTGACAGGCAGCAAACGGCGGGGTAGTCGTCTCTTAGACATGATAGTTTCAGTTTAATCTAGATAAGATATATATATATATATATATATATATATATATATATATATATATATATATATATATATATATATATATATATATATATATATATATATATATTCCTCTGTAAAGAGTAGCGTGAGTAGCGTATATTTCTATTTCATCATAAATGTTGCTTGTGCTATCCGTAAAATAACTTGTATTTATTTCTACCCTTTCTAATATATGATCGCAGCAATCGCTGGCTTTTTTTAAAAAAAGAAAGTAATATTCTTTTCTTTATCCGGAATCTTCCTGATCTTGATTAACAACTCTGCAGCCACTGTGGACCAACCCCAGGAATATGCAAACCCTGAAAACCCAGAAGACTGGGCATGCATGCAAAGTGGTTCAGATAAAGTGGTGCATGTGTGTGAGATGCCTTTAGACCGGCTAGGATGAGCTCAATTCATCATGCATGTCTCCTCCATCTCCAGCAAGGCTGCATGATTTGCACCGCATGGTGATGCTACTACAGGGATTCGATTCCATGTACTCCGAGTTTAATTTGGAGGCCGCTTGATCCAAATCACTACGGCGATATCGTGGGGATCAGCTCAGCTAATTGATGCAACATGCACTACGACAGATGATTCAAAATCGCTACGCAGACGGTTTTATATATATATATATATATATATATATATATTAAGTGGTTAAAAAAATGTATGTGATAACTGAGGTATCACAGACGGTTCTTCATGTGATAACCTAATATCACAGACAGGTAATACCAAAAACCGTCTGTGGTATATCATGTATCACAGACGATTCTCAGATATAGCTGTCTGTGATATCTTACATATCACAGACAGCTAATACTAAAAACCGTCAGTGATACCTCATGTATCACAGATATTTTTTTCAAAAAAAAACCGTCTATGTTGTTATTATCACGGACGGTTTGATAGTTATTTATTATCACAAACTGTCTGTGATAACTAGTTGAACATCTATACTATTTCCTATTTTTTGGCTAGCCCTAGGATATGCTAGCCATGCCCTTTAAAACAAGTAAAAAAATATAACATATATAGCACATGATAATTATTACACAGATCTCACAAATGAATTAAACAACTAAATGATGTATATTTGAATGGATTGTTTGATTAAGCACAATTGAATGATTATAATTGTATCAAATGTTTCAATAACTAATCATCATTGCCGGGGTAGAACTTTTCAGTCTTGTTTATGACTTCCGGTATCAAGCATTCGGAGAGCATTCCTTGAACTTCGGTGATTCTCCCAAGATCGTATGTACTTGAGTCGAATTCCACGCCTTGACACTAGCAATGTTAAAGTCATTAGCATATATATACATATATATAAATTAATAATAATGAAATAAATATTGGCAGGTTGACAAACCTCTGGATCTTTTGTCTTAGTTTGCATAATTTCCTTCATATATCTACAAACGTAGAATTCACATACGTTGCTCCGTACCTGCTGATGGCACTGCAAAATACAATTACATAATAGGTATTGTTAGTTTTAGAGGCATTATTATGAAGTGTGATATAAAAAATCGCATCCTGTGTCGCAATGTGGTTCTAGATTCCTTGTGTCTCCCTCCTTGGGCAATGTAAGCGCTAAACGACTTACATAATTTCAAAAAAGTTAGCATCGGGCATTGCAAACGAAATAAAGACTACAATAGAGTTATGTATGGAGGAAATGAATTTACCTATCAATGGCTTGTTGCACATGGGTGAAGTCGTGGTTGCTCCTAAGTACGGAATCAAGGTATATTACCTTGGTCCACTTTGATACAATCATAATTAGAATCCAGTGAGACCTAGTCATGTATGTCGCCATAGTGATTAATCCTAAGTTTATATTACATATAAAGTACAAACAAAACTTGTATAGCAACTAGTAAAGTACTTACCCCTGATTTAAGGGTACTATGATGTAGTCCTTGTCACTGTGAGCAAGCAATCACCTCGTTATGTAATCTTAGACAAAGGATCCATTATCATTGATGGATTGCTCAGAGACCAAGTGTGGGTTAAGGAAACTGTAGGACCGGACAGGCAACAGAGAGGGGTGAATGGTGCCTCCAAAATCTCACCAAGTATCCACTTAACCCTTTTTCTCCAATAGCTACTGAGCTATGAAGACAAGGGTTGAAAGCTCACTGGAAAACCGAGAAGACAGACCAAACAGAGCAAGGAAAACTAAGCTAGTCGGAATCGACAGCGTGGTTGAAACTTACCACATGGTCGTAAGTCTCAACAACGTGGTCGGTAGTCGATGGTACCCGAGACCAGAACAATAGAGAAAAGGGCACCAAAGAACAGACAGTGGTCGGAGACCAGTATTGTGGTCAAAATGCGACAACATGGTCAAAAAGAGAGTTCGTGGTTGTAAGCTCGACTATGTGGTCGATACCCGACACCGTGGTCATAAATCGCCCTAGTCGACAACCACCTAGACCAGAACCAACGTCGTTGTAAGCCAACAAGTGGTCGAACAACCAATGTGGTCGAAACTAGTCTGCAACTCAACGTGGTCGTAAAGCTCTCAGGAAAACAGAGGAAAAGCAAGGAGGCGCACGACCACATGATCCAAATTCCGAATAACTTTTGATTCACGGTTCATCTAGTCATGAGCCTTTGAACACAATAAGAATAAGACCTCAAGAGACTGCTCTGAACTTTAATTAAAAACTTATCAAGAAAATAGAGATCTTCATAAGATTTCACCGAGAGTGCTCACGACCGAGTCTGTGAAGATGAAAAGACAATTAGACCTTGCTCATGGGAATACAATAGCAAAGATGACTTTGAGCATAATTCCCGAATACACAGCAAGTCAGATCTTTGACAAGAATGTTCTCTTGAAACAAGAAAGAAAAGAAAAGATCAAAGAACAGAGAAGCGCCAATAAAGCATATGAACAAGAACAATAAACTCAAAGCCATCTAGACAACAATACTCGAAAGATATATCAAGAATAGATGTATTGCTTTGAGGATTGAGTCTATAGCCACTCCATCCAGGAGGACCAGGAGCACCACTGCTCCACACCAAAAACAAGACGCACGCAAGAAGAACAGAAAACCCTAGAGACTCCAGATGGGTAGCCCTCCATCCCTTTTATAGCCTCTAGATAGTGGGGATAACCTGTTAACCCCTACTTAACACCGGGTTTTCTCACGCACACATTGGACATCAACCCGTTAGCTCATACAAGACAAAAGGGCTTTAACAGAACCGCCTTCCTTTTTTAGGTCTTGGGCAAATCACCAAAATGCCCATCTACCACTTTCCTGGAAGCAACCTGCTTTCTTGCCGTCCAATCCTTGCAGTCACCTTGCAAGCCTTAGTCATATTTGGCATCTCCCCAACCATTCTGGACCTCAACACCTCCCTGTGCCTAGTCCCAGTTCTTCCATGCCTCACCATGACCTAGCTCCAAAGTCCTGCAACCATCACTGACAAGCAAAGCATCACATAGCACCACACAAAACACGGAGACCATCAATCTGTATAAGAAGAATGCACTTAGAGAATAGCCCAGCTGGTCTTATACCACTTACAACTACTCGGATGCACTGGACATGAGGTACTTGTAGCCCTAGAAGTCCCACCAGCAGTCTACGACTACTCAGATGCACTGTTACAATAAGCTAGCTGCTGATTGCCTGATTTCGCAGAGGCATCTGGACAAGATGTAGATGGATATTACTGTCTTAAGTTGCACCAGCCTAAAATCTTGCTTCAACCAATGCATGGGAAGATCAAAGGGGCCAGAAAAAAGCATCATTCTACCTAGATCAAACGTGACCAATGCATGTTATGTAAAAAACGGTAATAACATTCATAGGCCATGTTTGTTTAGGATTAGGCTTTTTGGCTTATAGTTTAAAGCCAACTTTTTGGCTTAAGCAGCTTAAAAGCAGTTAACTTTTAAGCTAAGCTAAGTTATTTGGCATCTTGACTTTTTACTAGGTAGGATGGTGTAGCTTATTACTAGAAAGTCTAAAATACCCCTATTATATTGATTGACAAAAAGTTTGATATGTATCATCTTGTAGCGTGTGAAATGACCCACTTTTGGGTTTTTTTCTTGCTTTTTTTCTTTTCCTTTTGTTTCTTTAGATGTCACGTCATATGTATTTCTCGCATACTTCAACAATGAAGGCTAAGTACTAGCACTCTAGCACGTCCTCAAATGCATTAACATTTTTCACACCAGAACAAAGTACGATCAAGACGAGAGGAAAAATATTCACCATTTGCAACAATCACAACATCAATAGTTCCTAAAATCTAACTTTTTCTTACATTCTAGAAAAAAGAGAGCACATAAAATTAAAAATAACAACTTATGTACTTGGCTATTGGTCACATCAGCATTACATCAAAAGATAGCGTTACATGAGCTGTAACTAGCTATGTTCCTATCCTAATATAAGAATTACATGATTACATCAATCAAGAGCTGTCTTGCAAAAACACCAAGGCAAGATAAACCTTTCAGATAAACTAGACAGACTCAAGATGAACTTTTCAGAGAAACTAAACAGACTCCAACATTTAGATTCTACAACATCTATTGCAATTTGCAGTCCTGCACAATAAACTAAATCATATCATTAGCTTGCTAGAACCATTGCAGAGCTTAAATGCAGGCCCACTACCAAAACATTGACAACCTTTCTTTGCTTTCCATGGGGACATAATGCCCTGTAATGGACAATCTTTCAATTTTGGTTCTAGATGACAATCCGGCATACCTATTGATCATCTCTAAGATTCTTGCCAAGTTCAACTTTAAAGGTACATTATATTTTCTAAGCATATAGTAGTATATCTATTTTGGAATCCTTTCCACCCTTTGTTTCAAAGATAGAAGTGTTTTTACTACAAAAATGAAATGCAGAATTTGCAAAATTAAGAAAGTGGATTTGCAATTCCAGTCTTCTCAGTTCTCATCCACAAAATCCCAAGGATTCCCATGGAATAGCATTAATCATAGGAGTTCAAGTGAGGGCCAAGTATTGTACCGGCTTCGGTGTTGGGGAGGAGACCAGTAGTGGCATCGGGTGAGGCGACAGCGGCGTCTGGGAAGGCAGCGGCGAATGCGACAGGGGAGAAGCAGGCGACGGGGACGGTGGCGTTAGGGGAGAAGGAGGTGACGAGGGGCTGAGGTGGTGAAGGTGACGGGGGAGGTGACGTCAGGGGAGAAGGAGGCGATGGGGGTGGTGGCGTCGGGGAGAGGGAGGCGACAAAGGGCCGCGGTGGTGAAGGCGATTGGGGCAGCGGCGTCGGGGAGAAGGAGGCGATGAGGGCGGCAACGTCAAGGAGAAGGAGGCGATGAGGGGAGGCCGCGTCGGGGAGAATGTGGCGACAAACCAGGCATGTGGGAGGTGGCGGCAAACGAGGCGTGGGGGAAGCGGCTTGGGAACCCTAGGCAACGGGTGGAATCTGGACGATGGGAGATGAGATGGAGAGCTATTTATACATGGTAGGAGTGGGTAATTTTGGCAAAGTTCGGTGGCAATAGGCTATTCCCATCCCACAAAAGCCTAAAAAAGCACCTTAAAACTAGTTTTTGGTTTTTAGTTATATGGTGGCTTAAGCTTATTAAAAGCCCAGTAAAAAAGACACCTATTTGTTTAGGCTTTAGCTTTTTTTTGCTTTTAGGCTAAAGAAAAAGTCTAAACAAACTGGGCCATAATATGCAACTTGTAAAGGATAGGCTTTTTTCAATGGGGCTGTCTTTTTGTAAGGTGACTGGAATTTTTGTTAAGCATAGGTCACATTTTTTATCTATTTATTGGATCAACACCCAATTATATGGCACATCAATTTTTATACAAATCCAATAGTCACAAAAATTGGCTTAATTACAAATAGCAAATCTGTTTTACAGTTATCCATGCCAGTCAATTCCTAGTTTTCCGTCCTCTCGTAGTCCTAGAGCTTGATTTTGGACTTCCTTTGTAGGTGCATACACGAACTTTGGTGATTGTGAGATTCAGGTAACTATGGTGTAATTAAACTGCATGCAAAAGTTTATCTCATCTCATATGTTGTGACCTAGAATCACCTTTGAATTTGACATGGTACACATGATAACCCCAATTTAGCCTTTGTCTTTGGCATGCATGTGGCTAATCTATATTGTGTTTGTTCATATCATTCCAACTTTGGATCTCCCCAATTAATTGGAAATTTATCAAGAAAATAGAGATCTTCACAAGATTTCACCGAGAGCGCTCACGACCGAGTCTGAGAAGATGAAAAGACAATCAGACCTTGCTCATGGGAATACAATAGCCAAGATGGCTTTGAGCATGATTCCCGAATACACAGCAAGTTAGATCTTTGACAAGAATGTTCTCTCGAAACAAGAAAGAAAAGAAAAGATCAAAGAACAGAGAAGCGCCAAGAAAGCATATGAACAAGAACAAATAAACTCAAAGCCATCCAGACAACAATACTCGAAAGATAGATCAAGAATATATGTATTGCTTTGAGGATTGAGTCTACAACCACTCCATCCAAAAGGTCCAGGAGCACCACTACTCCACACCGAAAACAAGAATGCACGCAAGAAGAATAGAAAACCCTAGAGACTCCGGATGGGTAGCCCTCCATCCCTTTTGTAGCCTCTAGATAGTGGGGATAACCCGTTAACCCCTACCTAACATCGAGTTTTCTCACGCACACACTGGACATCAACCCGTTAGCTCATACAAGACAAAAGTGCTTTAACAGAACCGCCTTCCTTTTTTAGGTCTGGGCAAATCACCAAAATGCCCCTCTACTACCTTCCTGAAAGCTTCCTGCTTTCTTGTCGTCCAATCCTTGCAGCCACCTTGCAAGCCTTAGTCATCTTTGGCATCTCCCCAACCGTTCTGGACCTCAACACCTCCCTGTTCCTAGTCCCGGTTCTTCCATGCCTCACCATGACTTAGCTCCAAAGTCCTGCAACCATCACTGACAAGCAAAGCATCACATAGCACCACACAAAACACGGAAATCATCAATCTGTATAAGAAGAATGCACTTAGAGAACAACCCAGCTGGTCTTATACCACTTACGACTACTCGGATGCACTGGACATGAGGTACTCGTAGCCCTAGAAATCCCAACAATAGTCTACGACCACTTAGCAAGTCGTTACGACCATTACACAGGTCGCTATGACCATGAAACAGTGGTTTGCTACGACCACGTCGTGGCGCATGGTCTTAACGAGCGTTGGAGAGGTCTATAACCATCACTTATAGCGATGCCGTGACACGACTTTAACGGTTTTTGGTCACTACGACTTACGATCACGAGGTGGTGAGGTGGTTGCAAGTCGAAGAGACAAAGCACTACAACCATCGCTCACAGCCAGAAGAACCTATGACCACCGACCACGACTAGTAGAATCTACGACCATCGACCACGGCTAGTCAAATCTACGACTATTGACCATGGCCAGTCAGATTTATGACTATCGACCACGGCTAGACAGAGTTATGACTATCGACGATGAAGTCATAAACTCTGGGGAATCAATCTCAAGGCCATTTGGACCACATAGTCGTAAAGTCTCGTGACCAAAAGATCTATGAGTCAAAAGTTACTCGGAAATTAGATCTTGCGGTCGAGCTCAATGACTCCTCTGCTTTTAGTTTCGACCTTGTTGTTCCTCTCGCTGCAGCAGAGAGACTTCACCACTCGTGATTTCTCAACTTGGGGTCGTTTCATTGCGTGGTTGAAGTCTCCGTTATTTGAGTCAAGACTTTCAAGTTATTCATTTTTGAGTCTTGTCGGTCGTGCGCGCTTTCTGTTTTGAGTCATTCATCGTGCGCTCTATTGTCGGTCGATCTCGGGTTTTCGTGGATCGTCTGTCTTACCGAGTGACTCGATCGACCACGAGTTGGCGTTCGATCTCTCTGGAATAGACGGTCTATCTCTTTGTCAGATTGATCGCGATCGATCCTTTCGACTGCCTTGTTGTGTCCTCGGCCAGCGGCAGTTCTAGTTCGGGTGTCAGTCCGATCTTCTGTTCTCCAGTGAACATTCGATCTTCCTCTTCATAGCTTTGTAGCTATCGGAGAAGAAGATCTGGTGGAAGTACTCGGGGAAGTTTTAAGGCACCATTCACCCCCCTCTGGTTGCCAGTTCGGTCCTACAGAGAGAGAAAAGATCAAAACCAGAACAAGAGGAAATCAATCAAAACAAGACGACACCATAAGAGATAAATAAAGTTGTTGTATTACTATTTGAGCATTAAGGTTTTACAACCACTCCACCCGAAGGATAAAAGAGCACATCACAGCACCCACTCTTCAAACCCTAGAAAACAAGGTTGGAATGAGACAGATGATTGGATGGTTAACTTGCAAGCTTTCATCCCGACCCATTAAATAGATAAGGCAACTACGCCACATCTAACTCTAATGGATACTATCTATTAACATATATGGGGGAAACCCGTTAACCCCACACAATAAGTGTTTTACACACACACTTAACTTATGCACGTTTTTCAAAACACATAAACTCGAACCTACTAAGTTCTTAGCCTTTAATTTACTTAATTTTCTCAGCATCTCATTGACCTAAATCATTTTCCCAACATCGTAATTTTGGTTCACAAGGTTTTGGTAGTTGGACTCCTTACCAAAGTACCTTTCCTTGACCAGATTTCATCTTTTCTTACAAGCAATCGCCATGTTTGCCACGTATAGGTGCACCATTGACTTGCTACTTGTCGATAAGTCTCTCCTATTTTGGTTCCACCAGATCATACCTTACTTAGACCAACCAAACCCTTTGGTGCAACTCGTCACTTGAACTTTTCTTTTAATATTTCCTGCCTTTCTTGTGTCATGCTTAAACTCAACTATCTCACCCGGGATCATTGACCGTTCTAAGTCTTGACTCCTCCATGAGCATAGCCTCGATCCTCGCTGTTGACCATGGTTGACTCCAAGCCTTTCGGTACATCCAAAGGCCAAAAAATCATTTTCGGATATAAGTTCTTCACAATTTAACCCACGTTAGTCAAAATATGTATCATACAACATAAATGCACTGGTCTAGGTCCAAACAAACCAAACCATGACCAAATTCCCAAAAATCACAAAACCAACCGAAACATACAACCTTGCTAAACTACGAAAAATGCAAACTGAGCAAAATTACCGACTCTATAAATCCAACAATGGTTCATCACACAAACTAGTAGAATCTACGACCATCGGTAATGGTTTGACCGCACGCCAAGCCGACTATTCACCCTCTGAAAAATGCAAACTGAGCTATAAATCCAACAATGGTTCATCAAATGGCCTCGAACACTATTGACCATGTGCCGGCCACCACCATGCATTGGTTGCGGTTGAATCTTCAGACCAGATCAGGATCGTTTGCCATTTTGCAAGTTGGGAGCACATCGCTTCCCAAATGGCAAGTGGCCAACAATCTCTGATACTAGTTACATACACTACTAGTCTACTAGACTGTTGGTACTGTTTTAGTTCAGATATTCCATTATGCTTCACTAGCCAACAGTACAGTCATCATCTAAAACTAAAATGAAAGCGAGAACAAAGAAGCAACTTCCAATAATATGGTTGGCCTTTGATTTATGCTGCAAATTACCGATAAATTTCAGCATGCTGACCAAATGCCAGTACGTCCAAAAATGCAGTGCAAGTAACGGGGTGTGGCCGTGTGGGGATATTTTTATGAAAGATGAGAACATTCTTGCATGCTTATTCTATCCAAAACATGCACAAGATTATTTCAGCCAATTTTTTTTGGCTTGTTTGGAACAGAGTTGTTGTTGTTGTTATTATTATTTCGTCGAAAATAGCAGCCGGCTGCTACTTTTCATTGAAGTAGGAGAAAAGGGAGGGCCTAAACCCAAAGAAACATACAACATTCGACTATTTTTGAGGACAAAAACAGTCAGATTTTGAGCCGTTAGATGGAGATCCAACGCCCTATATCATTTTTTAGGGGTTATTTTTTTTGGAGAGGGATTTGTATGGGTGAATCCGTTGGATGAAGATCTAACGACCCATATCAATCTGATTGTTTTTGTTCTTTAAAAAACAAACTGTACAAAGGGCCAGTGGACGGAGCATTGGGCTACGAGCGGAGGGGGAGGTAACTAAGCGAAACAGAACCAAAAAACAGAGCAAAAGCGAAAGACAAAAGAAAGTTGGGATCAGAGTAGGTGGCGTTCAGAAGCAAACATTCTACATGGAACAATTTAATTATCGCAGGATTTAGAAAATAAAGGTTTCCAGAAAATCCCGTTTTCCGTGGTAGAGCTCCTATCATGTAATGTGCTGGCCATCACCGCGATTGCTAGTCCAAGTTATTGCGATGCCCACTCTACAAGCATTATTATGATTTATGACCAATCCACTGCTCTGACTACTCGATCTGGATCCTCCCTCTGATACATTTCGTATAGTGACATGCAATTATTCTTTCTCCCGGTCCTACTATCCCTTCCACAAAGCTGGAGAGAAAATTCTCTATTTTGTCCTCAAAAGAGATTTTTGGGTCATATTTGTTTTTTCGTGATTGATAGATTTTATCTACGTTTTTCAAGATGACAGTGGACTGTAGAGATGTCGACGCAAATAATACATATAATTTTAAACTCGAAAGATATTTAAAGAATCTATTTCGCGATGCTGTCCTGTTGTGTCCACTTTTGGATAAATCAAAAACTAAAAAAAAAAGCAGGGCTGACCCACTAGCTAGCTTTTGCCTTCATCTCGAAACCTTCGTGCACAGCTCATTCTGCACCTCTCTTCCACGAGTGTGAGTATGAGAATCCGTTTGCATTACTCGTTCCAAGTAAGGAGCAGCTAACCCATGATAAATCATTAGAACCACTTTTAACTGTATAAGATGGTTGAAGGAAGAGAAAGAGTATCTCAACATCGGCTGTCGTCGCCCCAGGCAACTCTGCGCACCTCCTATGCCGCCTCCCACCCCCTGCATCACCACTCGCGGTCAACAACGCCATCGCCGCCTCGTCACGCAGTCCCATGACCCCTCCACGTTATGCCACCCTGCTTAACCTAATTGCTACAGCCGTCGCTGCTACCGTCTTCCTACCCTGCTCATCGCCCCTGCCGCTGCCCACCGCTGGGCCGCTGCCTCCCCCCAACCTCCTTCTATACCCAGGGAGAAGGGTGAACCCATAGCGGGGGAGCCAAGTTTTCCTCCTCCGACACCAGATCCAACGCGGTGCCCCTCTAGTCCGCCAGATCCAGTGTGCGATGGGGCCAACAATACAGGAGAGTTGAGAGGATAACGACGGCGAGGAGGGAGGGAGGACGAGAGGGAGCGGGGAGAAAGGAGTCGGGTCTACTATGGGAGCGGAGTGGAAGTAATATAGCTGCTTTGAGATTCGTGTGGCTTTGGATCCAACGGCGATCGCCTATCCCGTCAGAACAGTATAGGGTTCGTTAATATTTCTCTTCCAAGTATTAGTACACAACAGCAGCAAGCTAGTACACTATCCATGTGGACAATTTACCTAGTACCATCTCGGAGTGGAAGCCAAGCCGAATATGGACCTATAGCAACTTTTTTCAAAAAAAGTCTCTCATCGTTCGTTTTTGCAAAAAATGGCTCTCTTCTCAAGTTTGAAAGATCTGACAAGCGACACGTATCTCCTGCCATGCCCCCTAACTCGGCATGTCGGGTGGCATGCGGCAGCAGGAGAGCCAACACGGTAGGCCGACTCCTGCCAAGCCACCATGCCATGGTAGAACGGTAGCACGCACTGTAGCATACTGTAGCGCCACTGGTACTCATTAATTAGCGCTAATCATAGTTATTTAGTACTAATCATAACTAATTACTATTAATAGTACTTAATTAGTGCTAATTAAAACACTTCATCGGTATTATTTATTTAGTGCTAATCATATTTAATTAGCATTAATAATGTAGTGCGAATTAAGCATGCATAATATTTTATTGCACTTGTAATTAATTAGTACTAATCATATTTAATTAGTGCTTTAATTAATGCTAATTAAAATTAAAAAAACTTTCGCGTGATAAAATTGAGGATTTACTCATCTTGCTACCATCTCGCTCCGGGGATAAAGCAGGGGGTCACGGGTGCATCATCCACTCCACTTTTCTCGCTCCTGTCACGTGCACATATCTCTCCCTCATTTTTCATCACTCATCCCCTCTTTTAAATGGCACTAGTGCTGAAATGAATAGTAATGGATGAACTAGTGCCTTTTTGAAGGAGGCAATGAACGAGAAAAAAGTAAGAGAGATATGCGTGCACGTGATGGGAGCAAGACAAGTGAGGTGTGTGATGCATCCATGACCCTCATGTCTTATTCCCGGAACGAGACGATAGCAAGATGAGTAAATCCTGAAATTTATCCTACAAAACTTTAAATTTTAGTTATCACTAATTAAATACAATTAGTACTAATTCATTGTGAGTACAATAAAATATTATACACACTTAATTAGCACTAGATGATTACGCTAATGAAATACTATTAGCACTCAATAAAATGCTACTAATTTAGTGCTTTAATTAGCACTAATTAATTGCTATTAGTACTAATTGATTATGATTAGTACTAATTAAATATGTTTAGTGCTAACTAATGAGTAACAGTGCTACACAGTGGCACTAGTGCGCTACAGTGCTACCGCAGCTTAGCAGCTCGGTAGCACTGTAGCGCCTATGCTGCCGTTGCACGCCACTTGTTGAGCTCGAAAGAAATGGTAGGTGATAAGGAAGATAGTAATTTTTGCAAAAATGGGGACCTAAGTGCCGTTTTTGAGAGAAAAAGTCCATGTCAGTGAACAGTTCATCGGAGTGAGCACCAATTTTACTGCAGTGCACGCGTGCGCATGCACGCTAAAGGTGTCATCGTTGACTTCTTTGACTCTTCTTGCATGTCGCACCTACATCCATCTAGGGGTGAAAACGGATCGGATACGGACGGATAATGTCTCTACCATATTTGTTTTCATATTTTTTTTCGGATATGGAAACGAATACGGATAACTCGAATACGGATACGAATACGGATAATATCGAATGCAGATACGGATCGAATACGAATCGAAACGAATACGGTTACGAATATTTATCAGAACATGAAAACCCCTTAAACTATACATCAAAAATTAACGAAAATACGTAAATAGTTCATCTTGTCAAAACATTCATGAAATCTAAACAAGCATAGTCTTTTCATAACATAATTACATAAGTAGCAACAACGTGCAATTTATAAAATACATATGATGACATGATAACAATTTAAACAAGTATAAGATAAATATAAATGCTGACTAACTCACTAAGGAGATTATAAGCCAATCCCACAACTATAACCAATTGAACAGAAAATACTACAGTTAAGAGGTTGTTGTTCAGTGATCATAAGTAATTACACACTTCTCTAATGTGCAAGTCTGAATCTTACTACCTCATTGAATCTTACTTCTCTTCTGAATCTTACTACCTCATTGAATCTTACTTCTCTAAGGTTTGTCACGACTAATATACTCCCACTTGGTTAACTCCAGAGTGTGAAAGCGCATCTTGCAGTATATATATGAACTACAAGAGGACCATATACCATTTGAAAGCACCATACATAGTACATTCAGAGGGCACGCACATACTGACATACATAGTCTCTATTCTACTAAACCGTGCATTGTTAGCAGGAGGAAGAGTAGTCTAGCGGTAGATCTAGCAGCCGGTTGACCGATGGATGCGCTAGCTGCGCATAACACAAGAGGGAAGCGAATACGAATACAAGGTGGTCGGTGGAGGACGAACCGGCGGAGGCGGGCGGAGGAGCAGGCGGCGGCGGTGACCGAATCCCGAATGGAGGAGCAGGCGCCAGGCGGCGGCCGAATGGAGGAGCCGACGGCTGAATCCCGAATGGCGGAATGGAGAACTGAAGCAGACTAGCAGTAGCGGGCGGCAACCGAATAGCAGTAACCCTAGCCCCTAACGCACCGACGGTGGATGGAGTGAGAAGTGAGAACGGACGGCTGGATCGCGCGTGGAGTGGGAATGGGTATTATGGGCTGGCTGGTTATGGGCGAAATCCCGAATATCCGTTTTTGTATTATCCAATTATCCGTATCCGTATCCGTATTCGACGGATACTAGGCTTACTGTATTTGTATCCGTATCCGATAAAAAAATCCGTATTCGAGAACTATCCGAAAAAAATCTGATCCGACACAATCCGTATCCGTATCCGCTCGGATCCGATGGAAAATATCTGATCTGTTTTCACCCCTACATCCATCGATCCATCTATGTAGTAGCACTGCGTGGTGTGTTCTTGGCTCGCTATTGGATTCTTGACGAGCGATCCATCCAACGGAGTGAGAGCCGAGGGGTGAGATCGAGGTGCTGCTTGGTTTCTTGATGTGACGACGATGATGATTGCAGCTGCGATGAGCGAGGGGGTAGGTGTTTGATTTGATCTGTGTGCGGCTGGGCACCATGAGAGCAAGTATAATAAGAGGTTGTTAGTAGGCTGTATGTTGAGGTGGAGGAGAGAGAGGAGGAGAGAGAAGAGAGGTGGGCTGTAAGTTTACAGTCAGCTGAAGCACAAGAACCAAAAAACTTTGTGAGAGAAAGGGGTGGGTCATACAGCCTTCAGCTGGCTGTAAACTACTATATAAATAGGCTGATAAGTGGGTTGTAAGTGTCCATACAGCCAACTGAAGGCTGTATTATTAGCCTTGCTCTGAGCGTGCCGCGGCTGTTCAGGTGCCCCATCAGCCTGGACATCTTCACGGACCCGGTCACGCTCTGCACGGGCCAGATGTATGACCGCCCCTGCATCCACAGCTGGCTCGCTGCCGGCCACCGCACCTGGCCCCATCACAATGCAGCCCCTCGCCAATGACGTCGGGCTTGTCCCCAACCACACCATGCGTCACCACATCCGCCGTTGGCTGCTCTCCTCTGCCTCCGACGACTGACCACCGAAGACAATGGCCACCACCTCCGACATCGACATCGACAAGCTAATCTCTCTCGGATTGTTGAGGCGGTGCCTGCTTGTCCAAACCAATGGCAATGCCGGTGAGGCCAGGTCGGCGCACTTAGGAAGGTCATGGCACTAGCATCGGAGTCAAACGTCGAACGCTCGTGCTTGCTCCAGCTGGGGTTCCTCCCAGCGCTGCTGCGTTTGGTGTTCCACCACTTCAACGCGCCGGAGGTGGCGGAGCTCGTGCTGGAGTGCGTTGCTCAAGAACGACCCCGACCTTGCTGCCAGGAATTTCGGCCAATCAACACATCTGAACTCACACACGAACACATATGAAGTTAGAAACACATAGCAGAAGCACAAGAGTTTTGCGCTGCTGAAAAATTGACATCGTTTTCTATTGTATTAGACTGCTATTTAAAAAAAAATCCTAGTCTAACTCTGGTGGTTAAGCCACCCTTATTATGCGCCACTACCTGCACGACCCTTAGACCCAAACCATGACACGTACGATGCTAATAAAACGGAGAACATGCTCTCTCGTGGACTAAGCACGCGTTGAGCATTTTCGGCTGTTATAACAACTCTTCGACCATGGCGCTACGACTATGACCATGGCCACTACGACTACAACCACGACCGCCACGACTTATGACTAATAGCTCTACGACTATATAGTAACTCCATGACTGCTACAGTAAACATACGACCGCAACAGTACTCTACGACTTCGATCATGAGCTATGACTTACGACTTTCGACCACGGTGAATGTGCTGGATTATTCAACACTTGCATCCTTCACGCTGCTCTTGGGGCACAGCAGTGACAAGCTCAAGATAGGCCTTTGCAGCCTCCTCGAGACCATCGCCACGGCCGCGCTAACTACAGAGCTCACCATCTCCATCGCCACCTCCCCGCTCGTTTGGCAAGCTCTCGTCCGGTTGTTGCAAGACAGCAACAACAACGCCAACGCGCTTGCATCGAAAGCCACGGTGCACGTTGTCACCGTCACTTGCGCTGTGGAGCCAGCCTACACCATCACCACTGCAATACAAGAAGGCGCCTGGGCGCACTCATCTCGTACCTATCGTGCTCGTCATCGGGAAAAGGCAGACACTGACACCGCTGCCGCGACAGATGCACCGGCGGTGGTGGTGCCGCTGGTGACTTCGGAGGCGGGAGAAAGGCGCTGCCGTCCGGGGTGATGCCTATGTTAGATCGGACCCTGGCCGCATGCCTAGGTCCAACTGGGTTTACTCCCCAGGCCCTAAACACAACTATGCCCAAGGAGCAAGCCTTTTCCCCATAAAAGACTAGTCCAATGTGTGAGGTCTCTCTCACACTTATAAGTTGTGCATTTTCTTTTCCCACAACTAATATGGGACTATTCTCAACATTCTTCATCTCACACATTAGTTGTGCACTCCTGCAACCAGGGATATTGGTTTGCACTCCTGCACCTAGTCCAACCGGGTTTACTCTCCGAGCCATATGTCCAAACGGGCTGAACACAACTAAACCCACGGAGCAAGCATTCTCCCCCTAGATTAGTAGTTGTGCTTTTTCTTATAAGTTGTGTCTTTTCTTTTCCCATAACCAATGTGAGACTATTCCCAACATTCTTCATCTCATACATTGGTTGTGCATTCATGCAACCAGGGAGATTGGTTGTACACTCCTGCAACCAAGGAGATATTAGGTGTCTAAGCTCTGATACCACTTGTTAGATCGGACCCTGGCCGTATGTTTATGTCTAACCGGGTTTACTCCTCAGGCCACATGTCCAAACAAGCTTAACACAATTAAGCGCACGGAGCAACAAACTTATAAGTAATATTAGACCTTCTCTTGGGCATATTGTACAAGCATCACTACTGACGATTGTTGTAAGGCTATCAGCATTCTTGCTAATCGACTGAAAGAATTTTGTCTCTCTCAAGATGGTATTTGTTGTGCCGCTGACAGCTAAGCACACTTCCTCCAATGGCGCTACACGCATTCTAATATAAAGTACTTTATTAATATGTATTAGGAGACAATCAACACATAAATGAAATACTTCAAATATCAGAACATATCATGCCATTATTAACAGAATAAATAAATAAATAAATAAATATTATCCAACCATAATGAGAAAAATAAATTGTTTGAGCAAAATCCAACTTATTCCTTCCACACATAAAATGAATGACAATTAAAGTCTAAATACATTCTGTGCATTAGACTAAATCTTCTAAGAAACTAGATATTTCAACTGCTATCTTCTTTGGGGTGAGATGCTCTTCCTGGAAAATCATGGCGACGGCAGCTACAATGTCAAGTGGGGTGCTGCTACAGGAGTGGAGTCAACCTCCATTGGTGCAGGCAGCTGCTCAAAATTCTTCCCCTCAACGAAAGCAAAGTGAGTTTTATGCTATCCTTTGCCGCCCTTCTTCTTGTTAGCCTGGAAGGCATTGATGATGTGTTGTGGCGCTTTACAGATCCACGACCAGTGTCCCCACTTGCCACGCTTATAGCAGGTTTGGTCTTGGCTGGCCTTATTTTCCTATGGAGCATTGGACTTGCCTTTCTAGGCTGCGACCTTGCCCTTCCTTCCCCTTTTTCTTCATTATAGGTTTCTGCACCTTGTAACTCCCAGCATTGGCCTCATGGCCAGTGGAGCTCCTAGGTGATTGTGCGACAAAGTTCTTGCGAAGAACTTCATTCTAAGCCTTTGCAACCTACATAATATCAATCAATTCAATATACTCCTTGTAGCCGTCTTGGCGATAGTTGCATTTAGACTGCACTGCATTAGGGTGGAAGGTGGAGAGGGTCTTCTCAATCTTTTGCTCATCTGTAATCTGCTTGCCACAAAGTTAAGGATTGGTACAAATTTTGTGCAGAGTAAAGTTGTACTCCTCGATCGTCTTGAAATCAGCAAATCTGAGTCAGATCCATTCCTGCTTTGCCTGAGGAAGAATGTGTACTTTAGCTTCTCGAACCGCTTTTTTAGTGCAGTCCATAAGGCTAGCACACTCTTCTATGTCATGTACCTGATAATTTTCCTTATGAGTGGGTTTAGCATCTTTCGATGCACCAATCCTAATGGCAGCACAGAGCTTCTTGGCTCCAAGTTTAATCTCGACATCGGAAGCCCAAGTCAAGTAATTTTGACCATACTGGGCCAACTCCTCGAACACCCGGTTTGTGATACATGTCATCTACATATGTATGAAAGGAATATATAAATTTACTGCGGGTAAATGTGCATAAAATAAATTAGATAATAGAACAAAAAGGTTCTCGTAATGTTCCAAAATTTTCTATAAATTTACTGCTAATTTCAGTGATTAAAGGTAATTTAAATAATTACGATTAATCAAAACAGTAAATAAATAGAGAAAATATAGAAAGTAATTATATAACAATGCTAAACATGCTTCAAATGTGAAAAAAGATCCAAAATTTGAATTCCCGAGGCTCTTTTGTACTGGAATATGAATTTTCATTGAATTCTGTAATTTTCAAGGGCTTATCCGCTAATTTTTAGTTTGAGAAATTTTTGCGTAATTTGCCAAATTTTCAAGCACTCATTTGCAAAATTGGGGTGCCGACCCCTTCCTTTTTTCTTCTTCTTCTTTTCTTTTTCCTTCAGCCGGGCCTTTCCTTTACCTCGGCCCACTGTGGCCGACTCAAAAATAGGAGGGTAGGGTTTCCCTACCCCTGTTCGTCTGGTGGTGGCGCGGCCGAGGCGAATTGCTGGTGCGACGACCATCATAGGGGGCACAAAGCGGTGGCAGCATGCCATGCGGGGCAAGCGGCAGTGGGGAGCCCATGCAAGGGCGGTGTGGCGTGGCTCTGGGCCAAGTGGCGGCTCGTGCGGCACCACAGAGCGGCCATGTGGGACCGGTGGTGCACGATGCACGACGCTCGTGTGGGGCCAGCGACGCGGCCGTGCGGGTCGGCAGTGGCATGGGGCCGAGCGACAGCGATGCGAGGTGGTGCGGTTGCGGGCTAGTGAGGCTCAAACAATGCAATAGTGGCCATGATGGGCCGGCGCGGCAGCAGCAACGATTTGCGCGGAGGCGGGTGGCAGCACAGGCTGTGTAAAGCCAGCGATGGTGCTCTTTCGAAGCAGCTCGGCCATGCGCGGCCAGCGACGCGGTGGCTCGTGGTGGCGTAGTGGTCGACATGGCCACATGCTGGTGGCCGGCGGCATGACCACATGTGGGCAGTGTGGGCACGTGCAGCTAGCGCTGCCTTTCGTTTTTAATCTATATCAACATTTGCTCTTTTATGTAATCTACCGATCGACATTCTACCGGCAATTTCAAGTCTGCTTGTGGTAGATTATAGCGGATTTGTACCGTAGAAAAATAATCTAGAAAGCGTAATTTATGGAATTTAAAGCGATCTAGATTAACAATTCAATATACGAGTGATTCGATGATTACCATTCGATCCACCAGAGCGAATCGTGCTAATAACATGTTGAGGAACCGTCGCTGACGAGTCCAGTCAGAACGATTTCTGGATGGATTAATCACAGAATAATACAAAATAATTAAAGAATTAAACATAGAGAGATGAGAGGCTTCCTCTTCTTTATTGGTTTCTCTTTCTAAAAGGTACAAGATCTAATCATTCATTGGGACATGTCATCAATGGGCCAGGCCGTTTTGGCCCACGTTCCCAACACGAACCACGCTCATCGCAAATTTTATTTGAAATTTGAACTAGGCTTGCTTCTTTCGTTTTTCCAAGAATTTATACTTTTACAAAATAAAGATGCATATTTTTTTTGGTGTGTGAACATTAAGTTAGCCAAGAAAACTCTTAAGCAGTGTATGAATTACGATTACTGTATGTCCTACCTCACTTCATGCAGAATATTAGCAGATGCAGCTAGGTAAGCACCAGCAACAAAAATGACTTCACTAGTTGTTGCTCGCATGCTCTCTTAATTGCACTGAAAAAAAAAAGAGACCTTATTCTGCCCTGAAAGTCCTGAGTACATCAAAAATTACAGCGTCGAAGGTTATTTGTATTTCTAATTATAGGATAAATTATGACCATTTACAACACCCGCATCGAGTCGAAGCATCAACAGCCTACACCGAGCATCAGAGATCATCCTATCTCAGGTTACGCCCCCTCTTCTATACAATGAATCAGATCAGACTAGTCATAGTTACGAAAGATTTTGTCGACAAAAAACATCTCCAGTTCCCTACCTTTCCTGTCAAATGTCAGTATATCCTCCTAGAACTCTACAGATCAGACTCAGAATCTCTTCGGGGAACCATATGGGCTTGGGGGTCTCAACTGGCCGATGTCGACCCAAGGATCTGGAACCGCGGTGCTTCGTCTCATCTGGTTCTGCGTGTAAGTTGTTGGGTTATAGGCTGCAGATCCAGCGGAAACAATCGGATGAGGTGGGGAAGGCAGGCAACTCCGGTTCGACTGCTTGAACTGCCGCAATGGGCTTGAACATGGGGACACTGGCAGAGACATGTTTGTTCTCGCAGCAATAGGGCTGCTGCAGGAAGATGGTGGTTGTCAGTCAAGATGCCAGGATGTGTGGATGGATGTGAAAGAAAGGATGGTCAGTATATGTAGATTACAATACCTGGAGGTATTGCGAGGTGAAGGATAAGCTGTGGAAAATCCAGTGAAATCTCTTGCACTTAGTCCTCCGATGTCCCGCAAAGGAGCGATGCTTCTTCTTGTTGAAGATTCTCTGTTGGACTGCAACCAAATTGAAGGAATAGCAAAGATATCAGCGCCTACTACCACTCATCTGATGACATGGGACAAATGGACAGCCACAAGGTAGTCTCACGCGGCAAACACAAACTCAAACATCTGGTGAGAAGAATCTAGAAAAGATAGATGTGTAAATGCTCTCCCAAAAATGAAAAGCACAAATTTTAGAGCACATTGATTGTTTGATTTGCCACCACCCACTACTTCACCACTAACAATGTAGTTTGAAGATTTGTGTAATTTAGTTTAAGGAGCATAGAAAAGTATATGCTTCTAGCTCTTATTGGCGCTTGAAAAGTACAAAAGAACAAAACACAATAACTAGAACTATTAAGAATCCTTGCAAAAGAAACATTAAAAATGAGCAGAAAATTGTTCTAAAAAAAGAACAAGAAAACTCACCTTTTTATGACTTACCACTGCAGGGGAAGATAGTCCATTTCTCAACAGAGTAGCACTGCATTTTGCCGCTCTTACTGCATGATGGTCATGAACGAAAGGGTGACCCAGCAACTGAGTTGCAGAGGGGCGCTGCGCTGGATCACGCTTTAAGCACAAACTGAGGAAATCCTTCCCTTCTTTAGAAAAACTTTCTGGAATTTCTGGTGTATCTTTACTGTTTGCAATCTTAAATATTGCAGCTACCTGCAAGACCAAGGATCGGACAAGATGGCTGTTAGTCCCATTAACTATCTGAGTATGAGGCGCATGGTAGTTACTTGAACTACAAGAAGCAAAATGGCAGATCCAAGCGGCGAAGAAATATGTCAGAAAAGTATAACACGGAGTGGAAGCACACATCTTCGTATTGATGCCAAGGATGTCTTGCAGTTGCCATCTCAATAATTGTGCACCCAAGGCCCCAGATATCAACCGCAAGGCTGTACCCTTTGTTATTCATTATAACCTGAAGAATTTGCAAAAATTTGGACAAAACTTTCTTGGAGGTGTAATTCTAAATCACATATGGCAAATTCTCTGAATGTCATAATAGAAAATAGTACCTCAGGAGCCATCCAGTATGGGCTTCCTCTGAAAGAGCGTATTTCAGCAAAAGATGTTATCTGTTTCAACATAAGCAATCAAGTGAGAAGAAGGCAATCAATCTCAAAAAAAAAAAAGTTCTTGTTGATTGCAAGAAGAGCTACCGATAGCAATCAAAGCCATCTTTTGCTTTAATCACGTACAACACATTGTCAATACCAAGGAAATTTTCTAGACCTTGGGGGAAAGTATGGAGTGCAGACTGCTGAGAACAAATTTTGACCACTCTCAACCTTAAAAGGAGGCAAGTGTTTATGTTCAAGACCTAATATACGAGACAAACAAGCATGATTCCCTGAGTTGCACCTAGCTGACTGGCCAAGGAGACAAGCTAACTATTTGTTAGATGACTTACATGTTTGTGGGGGTGTGAGAATGAGGCTCTAATGATGTTTCCGCACATATGCACACAAACAAAACCCCTAGAAAATGACGAGAAACTGCATACATGTTTAGCCACGCCAAAGTCAGCAAGTTTGACATCACCATTAGGGCCAACAAGTATGTTTGCTCCTTTAATGTCTCTGCCAAACAAATCATTATGAAGTGATCTTTCTATTCAATTTTGACCCTGGAAACGATAAACAGTGTAAGATAATTTACACTACCTGTGCACAGTATTCCTACTATGCAAATAGGCAAGTCCAGAAAGAATCTGCCGAGTATAGTTACGGATCACAGGTTCCTTAAAAGGACCATACTCTCTAAGTAATTTATGAATTGAACCTCCGGAAACATATTCAAGATAGATGGAGAGCGCTTCATCAGTCTGCCCAAAACATATAAAATTAGCTAAGTATTACTTCATGGAGTAAGTTTATGTACAAAATGGTAAGTACTAAAGGTAAGTACTAAAGACAAATGATTTCTTCTTGGGATGAAAAGATCCTCCATTGGAGAAATAACAAGAGAAGTTAAAGGCACAAGCCAAATGAAAAGGAAGGAAATAGTGATGTTTTAACACCCTATAAAATGAGTGATAAATTAGAAAAATAAGGAAAAAACTGAGGCAAAGCTATTCAGCTATACTATGTCATTAACATAACATTTTATCCTATCTCCCACATCCGAGTGGATATGCACCCATCAGGAATAACACAATAGAAGCTGTAGTTTATCAACTTTTTTAGCTAGTACATGCAAACTTGTACATGCATAACCTTCAATAATAAAGTTACCACATCAAGGAATTTGACATGTTTTCGGTAATAGTCAGACAGTGAAGTGAAGTAGTATTCTGAGAGAAGGCTTGTCATAGCATCTGGACATATTACCAACCATATATTTGATGTAATAATTACCTTTAAATTAGTGATGAAACCTGTCAGTAACATTCTACTCATTACCAACAGACCATGTCATCACATACATATGTGTTCATTTCTCCCAGTATTACCACATATCATGCAGTCACATTATTTTCTATCATTAAGGATACTCACTCATTAGGTGCACCTACATTTTGTATATAGAGCTCCTAAGTTCCTAACTATACAGAACATATATATGCTAATATTTTTTTTTCACAATGGCAAACAACTATCCTACTTCATCATAACAAGAAAAGGAGGAAAACAGATAAATCATACACAAATATGAATTGCGAAAAATAACTTAAATGTTCTCTCAGTAACCAAAGAGTGCATAGTCTGTACATCATTAAATTAGCTTCCACTTTTAAATATTATTACGATTTTCCCCCATAGCTCCACCCTGTAAGAAGCAATATGCAGAACAAACATATGCTAGGATGAAGACAGATTAATATGCTGTGGCTGCTAGGATGGTGAGTTATCACATAGAACTCACCATTTCACTTCCGTAGTATTGCACAATGTTTTGGTGTGAGAGTTGTCTAAGCATATCTATTTCCTGTCAATACAAGAATGATAACAAGTTACTAAACCAAATCAACAGGATATCTGTTGCACAGCATCTCAGAGAAGTGCATGCTACAGGTGTCAAATCAATACAATTGCTTCTGATAGATATGCAACTTAACAATTAAATAGGGCAAGCAAATGACCTGATTCAATTGTCGGAGACGTTCTTTGGAATTTGAATCATCCAAAATAACTTGTACCTCCTTGATCGCACAAAACTGGCCACTTTCACTGCATAACACATAGTTAAGGTCAACCATAGAAATAGTTCTTAATATTTTGTTTCATGTTATTATCCCAGAAAGTGCAAATGGATAGCATTTTTTGAATACAATTAGAACTATGACTGTAAAAAAAATCTCGAGACTCGAGAGCTGCTCAAGCTCGGTTCACTCTAGGCTCAATTCGAGCTCGGCTCAAGCTCTAAACAAGCCGAACTCAAGCTTGATCTTGAGCTCGCGAGCTTCAATGAGCCAAACTCGAATAGCTCGCGAGTTCGAGCTTTCTTTATAGCCCACGGCCCTTGACTCCCCATCTGACCATTTTTACAGCCCACGGCGGCACGGCCCCAACTCCCCATCTCCATCTGGCCATCTCTTCCCTCTCTCTCTCTCTCTCTCCTTATCTCTTCCATTCCACATGCCTTCACCAGCCCAATCCCCAACTGAATCCATTGGCGTCGACCCCCTCGCCTCCTCGTCCCGGCCACCAGCCTTTTGGCGCCGCACCCCCTCGCCTCCTCATCCCGGCCACCGGCCTTCCGGCGCCGCGCCCCCTCCCCTCGCTCGGCCTTCCAGCGCCCCCCCCCCCGCCTCCTTTGCCCAGCCACTGGCCTTCCAGCGGCACGCCCCCGGGCCCCCCTCGCCTCCTCGGCCCAGCCTTCCGGCGCCGCCCGCTCGGCACCCCCGCACGGCTCCGCCTTGGCCACTACCCAACTCCTCCGGTTGCCTCTCCTCTGTGCCACCCCTACTCTGCGCGTCGCCTCAACCACGGCTCCTCCGGCTACGGCTCCCCCAACCGCCAGCCCCAACCCTCGGTACTCCCTCTCCTCTCTACTCCTTTCCTCCTCTACTACCCTCCTTATGCTCTGTGCCTCTGTGATGGCACTGTAGGATGGTTGTGTTACTTGTGTAACCGAGCCTACATGAGCCGATTAGACAACATATGTGTATATATACACACGCACGCGCGCGCGCGCACACACACACACACACACACACATATATATATATATACATATATATATATAGTTATAGTTATAGTTATAGTTATGACTTCCTGTCCCCTTTTACTAGCCTCTTAAATTGAACATGTGGGTCCACAGCAGTATCTAACATTCATGTGGGCATGTCCAGATTACACCTAGCTAAGACATATTAAGACCTTCATACCTGTTGAATCCGAGGTAAACCTGACCAAATGTGCCGCTACCTAATAGCTTCCCCTTTCTCCACTGTGATTGGGATTGGGTAGAAGCAATGGGAGATGCAGGGAGGGGCGAGCTAGCAACAGGAACTGGAGGAAGAGGCAAGGGTTGAGATGGACTCTTCAGGTCATCCATTCTTTTCACTGGTGACCTTGGGCTAAACCCAAAATCTCTTGGACTTGCATAACTGGCAGCAAAAGCATGCCCTCTTGGGCCAGGGGAAGGACTTCTTGTTCTTGCAGCACCAAATGTATCCTCAGGTAACATTCTGCCACGCGAACAACTAGCTTCACTTGTTGAAGGCTCAAAGCTTTGCCAATAAACTTCCCTCACATTAGCGATAGGCACCTCAAAGAACTTGTGATGCTCCTGGTGAGTACCACATGAGACAAGGTGCTTCTCTTCCACCATGCCCTCATGCCCATCAGGTGGCATAGTCCTTCCTCCAGGGTAGACAACTGGATCTGTATACCTAGAGATTGCACCAACCAATAGTAAATATCAGAGAATATATAAGAACTGCAACAAGAAGTTGTCAGAGAACAAAATAGGCCCAAACAACATAGAAAATGCTGGCAAGGGTAAAGATAGACATCCTCCACAACTACAGGCAGAAGGAAAAACACTATCAATGTGTTGAAATTTACCACGCCGTAACAAGCATAAAGTAATTCACACGCATCATTTCTTGCAAGATTAAACAATGTTGTCTTCAGAATTAGCACCTCGGCGCCGTTTCTCATAGGATGGTATTGAGTTACGAGATAGTACTACAATATATTAAATACAGTGTACATAAAAGAAAGATGGTTGAATTATTCACGCGCTTTGGCACCCTGACTCCCCAAGTGCACGGCATTTGCTAAACAAAGATAATAATAATGGCTTCGGATGGTCCAAGCAGAACAAGCACGGAAGGGGTCAACGGCCGCAGTTGGTGCGAAAACCTCACCTCCCACTCCTTGGACTTTGCACTCAGTCCAAAACCCCAAGATCACAGAGGATTTGTGCTGGTTCACATACATTTACGCAGCGCATCACGCAGCTTCACCAACGTAATCAGGCAGTTCCTCGGAGTAACCGTATCAATTTCGTTATAATCACGCATGGAAACGTGGCAATTACTCTAATAACCAAGTACCTGTAAATTGGGTGATCCACCGCCTCGTCTGACTCCGACGAGCCCGTGCTAGACACCGACGCCGCCGCGGACACGCAACCACCGCGCGCCGCGGCGTCCGCCTCCGCTTGCGAGGACGCCAGGGGCAGCGGCGCCGAGTTGGACACCGGCCGCGGGAGCGGGTGCCCCTGCCCCGCCGCCGCCGCCGCGGCCCCCAAACCCCCGCAGCCGCAGCATCGCGAGACCCGCGCCGCCGGCGAGTCGAGGCCGCGCGCCCTCGGCCCGCGCCGCGGTGACGACGGCGAGGCGCAGGCGGACGGGCCGAGGTCGACGGAGTTGCGCGGCGAGGACGCGGCCACCGCCGGAGTGGGGTTCGTGCTGGCCTTGTGCTTGGGCTTCCTCCGCGGCCACCACAAGGGCATCGCCTAGCTCTGCTAGGATTCCGTGGACTAGCTCGAGCCCCGAGGGAGGCGCGCGAAGACAAGAGGCAGGGAGGCGATGGAAAAGAGAAGAGCGGCTCCGCTTGCTCGCTGCTGCTGCTGCTGCGAGTAATAATACCAGCTGCCGCCGCGACGACGACTGCCCAGCGCCAGCCACCGTCGTCTCGTCGTGCTGTGTGCGTGGGGTTACTGCCACTCGCCCAGGGTGCGGGCCCGCATCTATGAATTGGGCGGGGTGGGCCCGCGCCCGTCAGCGAGCGCGACGTCCCGGTCGGGCTTTGTTTCTGAGACCGTACGGAAGGCAGGGCCGGCGGGTCGCGTGGGCCCGGAGGAATGGATCGTGGGGAATGGGAATAGATAAATGAACCTTCGCGGACGGTGTGTCGGCTGCTCCTTGGCGCCTGCGTGGCGCGGAGTTGTGGCGTGTGGGCCCCGCCGCTGGGCTCGAGCGCAAACTTCTTGTACAAGCATATACTTTGTCTACCTATGCGCGCGTATTCCAGTGGAACAAGGGTTTTTAAAAGCAGTAAAAACTCTTTTTTTCCCTATTACAAGAAAGACGTATCTGTACGCATATCACATGGACATACGCAAGCGTGTCTTTTTAGCATACGTCTAAATAGACAGATAGCAGGGATAAATTTACGATCTCATAAAATTTCTACTGAAGCGCACGTGCATATGCATAATTGATAGACACCAAATTTAAATCCTGATAGATGAAATCATATACATATAATTTTATCATCAAAATTTAAATCCTGTTAGATGAATGTTGCGGCCGATCGTACGGCACTAGCGTTTGGATCGGACGTTCGGACGCTAGCAACACCCTTCTTTATATGGGGTTCCTCGTGTTTATTCCTCGTGTCCATCTGGAACAGCAACAAAGGATTCAACAGAGAAGATAGGAAGATGCGCACAAGAATACAAAGGAGCTGAGAGGATGTGAGTTGTAGCCAACGATGTGAATTCAAAGGAGAGTGATGTTATAGCTGAACCGTGGACGGTGCATGTTTATCATAACAGCCGATGCTTCAAATGTGACATCAACAGCGATCGATCAATGGCACCTCTGTAATTGATCACCACCTTTTCATTTTAATACCACAAACCCATGGTTGATTCAAGGAGTTAGCTTAGGGTTCAGGCAAGTCATTATTATGTCCTTACCTTTCTGGAATGTTTCCTTTTTATTTGTCTTCTTCTCTTTCTGTCCTTGCCTAGCCATTCATATTTGTGTTGGGACAATGGTTACGCTACACTAGGAAATTAGGAAATCATACAAGTAAAAGATCATAAATTATTATCACTAGATGATTTTATATCCTTTATCTAAAAAAATTCATATTTGTGTTGGGACAATACGCTACACTAGGAAAAGAAATATTGAAGCATCACTAGATGCACAGTATAACAGAAGAAATATTGAAGCAACCTGGTTCAATGTAACGCGCGTTAGTGTAGTAGAAATACGATCATTCAACATCCTTCAAAAGCGATCCTCAAAAGCCGATCGTCCTCTAGTGTTAGTTGATCATCTCAATCAGCGCCATATTCGTAGCAACGCCTCTACTGAAGTCTACATATTCAGGGATGGAATGCTATGCGCCTTTGTTCTAGCACCAGCGCGTACAGCAGGGCCTTCGAAAAGAGGTGGCTAGGATTTCGATGGGTGGTTCAATCTCACTTATTCCATAACTCTATGCACCTCTTTATATAGAGCATTTGGCCATATTCTTATCCAACACGAATAGAGATTGTATTCCACTCGAAGAGCCTCGGACCGGATATATCCTTATCTAATATGAGTAGAGTTGTATTTGATTCAGAGTCTATCATCCAGACCCTTATCGTTTTAACCTATTAAGTGTGTGACTCTGTAGGTTGATGTATACTTGGTAGTAATCCAGAAATATCTTTCTAATCACTGGTACGTAGCGGTCCCTAGCAAGACATGTCGGCCCCAAATATACACAAAGATCAAACTGAACATACCTTATGCAATATGGTATGCAACCAGGTCCTAATCACTCACGATCAGTTCATAACTTCTTGCTACCAGTTCATATCTAGTTACGGCCAGTCTGATCCCCATACGACCAATTTGTAGACCAATTAGTGATATATCCAACCAGCTTATGACCAATCAATATACCCATACGACCGGTTCGTATCTGGTCGGACTAAATGACATGTTTTTTTATTTGCCTTTTGCTTCACGATACCTGATTGAACTCTAGGTTAGAAATATATTATCCATGGACTATTCAATCTTTTACAACTAGTGATGGATAACTTTCTATGGTTGACTCTTCGACTACTCATGGCATAACCATGCACTTCCTCCATTTGACCACATTGAGGGATCTAGATATATCTCTCCTGTAATGTAGAAAGGGCAAATCCCATATCTGACTAGTACATTCCTCCGCATGTTTCATAGTATACCCTGAAAGCTACCTCTATAACTACCAGTTACAAAGTAGCGTTTGGTAGCCCCTATGCACATTATTACATATGTAAAAAAAACTATAATGATCTCAGGCACAAGAATACATCATAATTGCTTGAGACCAACTGATAACTCATAAAAACATAACAATCTCAACAGCACCTCAAAGTGGGTCAACCCAATACTATGTTCTTTGACATGTGTCCATATAATTGATTTGATATCCCTATATCCATGATCCGTGAAACATGATCATTAATTAATACATGTGTTGATCTATAAATCATAATTGCCCTATATAATGATATAAGATCAGGAATAATTTAGAATAACATCAAAATATGAATAAAGAGTTTTACGAACAAGTCACATACTTGTTGATCAGTACAAAAGATATTTATTCATGGGATAAAATAACATATTATTCCAAAAAAATCATAAACATAGAAATAATACAATCATCTTAATAATTACCTCTAGGGCATTTGACTAACAATTTTGGGTTCCACATAGTCTATTTTAACATGTCTTGTTGGCCAATAGGATGTTCTGCACCAACAATCTTGTAAGCAACAATAGGCCTTTGCAACAAGTAAAAGCAGCCAATGCATGCAAACCATGCAGCTAATTAACGACCCTATTCTTTTTAGCTTTTCAACAGTTTTTAACTTTTAGCGTCTCTCAACAAACACTATTTATTAGACTAATAAGCCGTAACCCAAAAGAACAGACCCAACACATAATATATAGTTGTAGCCTTTTAGCTCACAATTTTTTCTAGACACATTTGAGGCGCTATTTGTATTAACTTCTGCTTCTGTTTTCTGCTTAGAGAAGCCAAAAGCTAATATAAACACCTGGCTTCTTGAAGCAATTTCTCTACTCCTCTCGCTCTCGTCTTACTCCGAGGATAAGTCAGGGGGTCACAGATGCATCACGTATCCTATTCCTCTCGTTTCCATCTCACACACGTATCTCTCTCACTTTTTGCACCACTTGCCCCCTTCTTTTAGCCGCTACTATTTATTTTCTGCCAAAAATATCAGTCGTAGTTAAAAACCATCAGTAGAAGCCAATACCAATGCTCCTAAATTACAAGCGGGTAGTATCTTTTCTATATTTGTAGCTTGTTGATCTGCGGTGACTACATTGAACCTTTCTCCAGTTAAATAATAAAATTTGCCTTTTAAAAAATAGAAAGAAAGACACTAAAAATATTTACAAACCAAACGTTATCTGGCGTCCAAGCCAAACAGAGTCTACCTTTTCCCATACCTGACTGCAGGCAAATAGACTCAATCTGCCAGTCAATCAAGGCCCTAGTCTAAACGGCTTCAGTCTTTTGGCTTTTAGAAGCAGACTTTTGAACGGAGTCATTTTTTAAGTTGGTTTCTGTTAGTTGTTTGTAGGAGTCACTATAAGAGCCGTTTTGAATGAAGTGGCTTCTCAACGTAAGTGTTCCTTCCTCTCTCAATCTCTCCCGTAATCAGTCAAGAGTCAAAAGCCACAGCTAAAAGTGAAAAACCACAACACTTTTAAACATGGGCTAAGTCCGTAGCTCGATCATGATATGATTTCTTATATATGCATGCCCAACTGTAGGATCAAGGATAACCGACTAGAGGGGGTGAATAGGAGGTTTTTAAATTTTCTTATCTTTTAATTAACTCTCTAGAAATTTAATACAACAAGAATGTAAAGCACTTAAAGCCTACACAATTCTAGTCAAGAGAGTATCAATGCTAGCTCTATCTCAAATAAATGATCACACTAAGAGTAACAAATAAGAGCTAGAAGAAATAAGAGAAGAAACAATTACACTCGATGTTTTACCGTGGTGTTCGGAAACTTGCCGGTTTTCCCTAATCCACGTTGAGGTTAGCCCAAACGAATTGGACTAGCTCCACAAATTAAGCCGAAGCATCTGGAATCCACTAGTGGTAGCTCTTCCCCGCTCCGGGTAGGTAAGCTCCAACCTTCACATGAATACCGGGCTTTCTCACAAGCTCCTTTGAGAAGATCATCGATCAACCTTCACCCAATCGTCTAGGTGCCGGCAAGCATGAAGAGTAATAAACCACGGGCTTCACTTGATTGCAAACAAGTGCCAAAAGATCAAACTAATGAATGCTATGCACTTTTTGCTCCAATTACCTCAAATGAATGCACAAAGAAAAAGAGGTGTGGAATGAATGCTCAATGTTCAAAGATGTTCAATGGAGTCTCTAACATCTGTCCTTGAGTAGTGGTATGGGTATTTATACCCTCCCACCAACCAACACTAGCCGTTTGAAACAAATTCCAGAAAATTCAGAGCGGGCAGAACTACCAAATGCTAATGGTCGGTAGTTCCGCTCCAACTCTGGCACGGTAGAACGGCTATGTCAGAGGCTCTAAACTAGCCATTTGAAAGTCGACGCGGTACTATCGTCATTATAAAATCGGTACTTCCGCTCTGCGGTAGTTCCGGGAAGTCGGCGCGGTACTACCGCTTGGGCCGGAACAAAACTTGGCGCTCTCTAGAAAAAGGATCCGCCCTTGCCTCCGAAGCTTCCGGGCTCCGAAAGTACCGCTACATACAGTGGAACTACCGCTTCCAACGGTAGTTCCGGCGTTAAACCACTGATACTTCTGATCCTGCAAAAACTCAAAACTCACCCGGAGGGTGCTCTCTAGAAAAAAAGGCTCCGCTCGGAATTCGGAGCTTCCGGGCGCCGGAAGTACCGTTCTTGACTGCGGAACTTCCGCTCTGTGGTAGTTCCGACGTTAAAAACTGCAATACTTTCGCCCTTCCAGACAGAGCATAGATTTGGCTATAAAATCAGATTTTTAATAAATTCATGATCCTAGTTTGATCCCAATGGCACAATAATCATGCTATCAAGCTACTTGTCATGATCTCTCTTTATGGTACGACATTTAACCTATAATCCGGTCTTCCACCTTTTCTCCTAAGACTGGTAAAATAAAAGAAGGGATCCTATTCTAGGTATACCTTTGTCTTGAGCCACTTTTGATCTTCACATTGATCCTTAGCTTGCATCTTGTCATCCACTTATGGACTTATCCTTTTAAACACTCATTAAACACGTTAGTCCCATATTCACATAAATTCATTAATTACCAAAACCATTTTCAGGGGTCTAGATGCTTTCAATCTCCCCATTTTTGGTAATTAATGACAACACAAGTTTCATGAGAGAAATGAAGTTTTGAATATACCACTTGTTTGAACAACTCGTCGTTTATTCTATTGTGACTTTAAAATAGAATAATTCTTGCAATAAAATTGTATTTTAGCCTTTGATGAATCATCTTCTTTTTAAAGTCAAGATGAGGAGAAACTCCCCCTAAACATGTGCATATGTATAAAGATAATGAAAACATCATACAAGGGAACAAGATGCATGCAACATAAAAAGATATCATATCATAAGCATAAACGAGCATTAAGCATAAATGTCATTACATCCAAGCATCCATAGACAAGACAGAGTTCATTACAACCAAAAGAAATACATAAATAGAGACTTTAGCCCAACTAGCCATCTAGCCCATCCTAGCCTAGCTTCTCAACTACTCCCCCTTTAGCATCAAATACCGAAAAGGGCTACTCCTGAGGTGCCGGAGGAGAGAGATCACATCGGCGGTGATGAGTGTAGCGAACAGGCGAGGGAGACTGAGTCATGACCTGCTCAATGGTTGTGAGTCTCCCATCAAAAGAGTCCATGCGAGATGAAAGGGAGTCCAGCCGAGAAGACACGGAGGCGAAACCCTCAGCCTCGGAGTCGCGGACCTGAAGAAGGGTAGTGTAGATCTGGGACAGCAAGACCTGGCCTGCCTCCTCAGGCTGTGCTGCTGCCGCGGCTCCTGCTGCTGTTGCTGCTACTGCTGGAGGGTCTACCTGCTAAGGGCGAGCAGATGAAGGAATAGGTGGATCTGCTCTGGGCTTGTAAGGTTTGTGCACTCCACCTAGGCCGCCTCTGAACTCAAATTTTCTTTTGATCAAGGCCATAATATAAGGCGCATAATTTATGCGCTTGATCCTGTCGTTCTTGGAAGAGGCAATCTCCCTGATAATCAAGTCCACTACATCAAATTTGTGGCCTTCCATGATATAGTTAATAAGGTTCCATGCATGGCCGCGAATAGCATCATAATTCCCACTCTTAGGGAAGATGGTGTGGTTGATGATTCTGTTCACCAAACTCGGGATGGGAAGCAAGCCAACTAATTTTCCTGGAATGTACCTCTGGGTAGAGTCATAATACTCAGAAATGTTTGGAAGGTCAAGAGTTGGCTTGTCATAAACCTTCTCATAGGCACTGGACTCCGCCCTCAGAGCAAGCTCAAAATCATGCCTATTTGCCTCTAGCTTCTAGAAAATGGTCATCCATGTCAGGTGTTGAAAATCAGGGGATATATAGACTGTGGCATAAAACTATCTGATGATGTCTTCATTATAGTCTGATTTTAATGCCACAAGTTGATGCAAACCAGCCCTCTGGAACAGCTTGTATGTCCCATCATACTTGTCGATTGAGTCCAAATGATCCCAATCGACATACTTGTGATCAGCAAAGAGGCGTGTCTTCCCATAGAGCTGCTCGTACACCTGCTCCTGAAACTTTGTGTGAAATCTAGGATTGATGGAATTGCAGGACAGCTCAAATTGATTCCTGTGCCTCATCCTGGCATACTCATCAGCTGTGATCTTCCTCAGGTCAATCTGAGGATCCTCCCTATCAACCAAGTCCTCCTCTGACTCCTCCATGGGAGAACTGATTGGCTGCTCAGATTCTATCTCTGAATCTGAGTCAAGGGCTGGTCCCTTTCCCTTGTCTTGTTCTGCCTTTTGGGCTGCCTCAGAGGTAGACGGTGCTGCAGAAGGAAGAGCTGGAGCTCCTGAGGATTCTCCAGAATTGGCTGATGAAGATTAAAGTCTTTGGCCAGCATTCCTTGTCCTAGGCATCTAAGAGCAAGGAGGAATGACATTAGAGCTAAGAGATAATAGGTCAATCAAGATTGAAAAAGAATGGAGTGAAGTTGTTGTTTTATCCAGGAAATCAGAAGTACCGCCGTTCAGGAGCCGGTAGTACCGCGCCTATCGAGCGGTAGTTCCGCTCTCCCTGACCGATTTTAGGGCAATGCAATGTATGGAAGATTTTGGTGTTTTCTTGGATTGAATCCATGGAATGGGTGTGTAAACACCATAATACACCAAAACTACCCATTTTCCCTAGACTAACCGCACAAAATCATTCACATTTTTGTTCAAACCGAAATTTGACCTAGGGTTCAAAAGAGAGCAAAGAATGGGATTTGACCCAGATTACCTTGAGGATCGGAGGAGTTGAACACTTAGAAAATGAAGAATCTTGAAAATTTGGATAACAACTCACTAGATTTGTGGATCTAGGGAGCGATTTTGAGGGATTTTGAGAGGAAGATGGAGATGAGAGAGTACAGGCACGGGCGGAGGCTTGAGTGGAATGATGTAACATCCTAAATTTCAGGTAATCAGAAATATGAAAGTTTTAAAACTTTTTCTTGCATTTTTCTGGCCTTCAAATTTCTTTCGAATATTTAATTGAAATCTTTTGAGTTTTGGTGACATGCAAAGCAGTATGTGGAGAAACAATGTCCAAATTTTAAAAAAACAATGGTCTGCACACAAAATTAAAATTTAAGTTTTAAATAATAAAAATTTGAAATCCAATTTACTTAAATTTAAGAGAAGCAATGGTCAAAGGGGTATTAAAAACTCACATCCAAATGGTGAAAATTTAAATATAAATTTTAAATGTTATGCCAACAAATTGAAATCAATAATCATAAATGTGAAATAGAATAAATTAAAATCCACAAATTCGAAACCTTGCTTAAGCCCCTTTTTCCTTTTTTTTCTTCTCCCCTTTCTCCTATTTTCCTGTCACTGCATGTGAGCCCGGACTCCTTTTTCTCTCCTTCTCTCCTCTTCCGATTTTTCCTCTGCCCACTGGGCCCGGTTTCCCCGCCTCCTTTTCTTCTTCTCTACGTGTGGGCCCCAACTAGCTCCTTTTCTCCCTCTCCCTACATGCGGGCCTGCATTTCTTTCTGTCCCATCTTCTTTTCTCCCTTCAGTCCCTTCTCCCATGTTCCCTCTTCACCCTAACAGCAGCACCGTAGCGCCCGTTGCCTCGCACCTGCGCTCAACCGCCCTGCGCCATGCCCTGCTCGGACCTGCGCTCGACTGCCCCTTGACCTACTCCTGCGTCACCATGCCTGTTCCCAGCCCTGCTTCTACTGTGTGTGCACGTCGCTCGCGTCTCGTCTATCGCCAGCGCCCACGTCGCCTCCGCCGCACGTCCTTGTTGCGCATGAGCTCCGGCTTTTTCCCACCTTGTCACCAGTGCTCGCATCACGCACCCGCTTGAGCTAACCGCGCCCATGCCACTGCGACTCGGCACCATGCCCTGTAGCCACATCGGTGTCACGGCTTCGTCATGAGCGGCCAACTGCTCCGCACGCCGCTAGACCAATCCGCCGCCTATAAATCCCGGTTGAGACCCCCAAGCAAACTGCCCTGATCCGCTATAACTCCCACCCAAAAGAATTGTGTTTCTATCGTCTCTAACGTCGGCAGCGACTCCGTCCCCTTCCACGCAGGCCGAAGAGGTGGTAGCCGATTGAAGCCATCCTCGGCCAATTCCGCCGCACCAAAGCCTCTCCGTGACGTCACGAACTCATCCCCGTCACCAGCCACAGCAATCGCCGCCTGTACGCCGCCGGCACCGTACGCCACCACCGCCCGACCCCGCCTCACGCCGCCGGCTCGCCGTGGTCCCCCCGGCTTGGCCGTTGGCGCAGTACGTTTTCCCTCCACTCCCTCTTGCTCGTGCGCCCATCACTTTCTCACCCCCTCCCCGGTAGCGCCGCCGTTCCCGTTCCCACCTCACCACCGGCCGCTCAAATAGCCGCCCCCGTCGACCTGCGTCGACCCGGGCCGCGCCGCCTCTTCCACCGGCTTCCACAGCTCCACGGTAACCCGTTTTGCCGGCTACCGCCACCTTCCGGCCGCCGTTCGCCGCCGGCAACGCTAGCGCCGAGCGCCGACCTCTTCCCCTATCTTGCCCTAGCCGTAACTCTGCTTCTTTTAAATTGATCTCCTCCCCAAATCATGAAGTGGTTGATGCCCGGTCGGTTAGCCCAGCCGAGCTGCGCGTTAAAGCCCATAGGTCATGAGTTCGACTCCCATTCTCCCCCCGTCTCCCACTCTTTTTATTCTTATTTTTGTATTTTTGTTTTCTTTACTCCATTTCAATTAAGGAAAATTTAGGAGAACTAGAAATTAGTCCATGGAAGCCAACATATTTTATTAGGGGATGATCTAGGGAATGTAATAAATTTAATTAGGATATAAATGAGAGTATTTGAAGATTTAAATTTGGATTAGTTCATATATGATTAATTAATATGGTTTGAATAATGGTTTAAGATACTAATCATTAATTAGGACATTAGTAAAACAAGGTTATGCTTATTGACCAAGGTTAATAAGGATCTGAAATAAAAATATATTCAAGTTAAAGTTAAGGAAAATAAATTGGACGATATATTAAAACTATAACAACAAGGCTTTAAAATAAAAGATTACCCTTAAATAGTAAAAGTGTATGCCCTAATATTTAAAATGCTACCAGAAAATAAATCTCAACGGTATATGTATAGTCAACAAGGGTAGTGAAATAAAGTTATGTGTAGCAGGCTTGATCCTATGTAAATAGAATTTAACTGAGATTAAATTATGCCAGATGCTAGATAAAAGAACAAAATATAAAAGAAGTTATTAAATGAAAGATCGATCCATGGTATTCTACTGTCGGCTATACCCAGCCATCCTTGAACCAAAAGAGGAATATTTCCGTGAATATTCCTATATCTCAACCCTCCTTGACACTCGTCCCGGTGGATTTCCCGGTTATTATTTCCTCACTTTGCTCAAGCTCGGTTGACACTCCGCACCCCATCGACCTTGCCTCAAATCCCCAAATCACCCATTAACTCATAATAAAGCTAAATTGAGTTTATTTGGATTTATTTGGACTTTTTGAGTTATTGCATTTATTTAGATTCAGTTGTTTAGCGCGTGATTAGAAATTGGAGTCCTGAAGAATCAGTGGATCAAGTGAGGCCAAAATCGAGGTGAAGATAAAGACCAGAAGCTCAGGAACTTCGAATGAGAAAGCATCGTGTGAGCTCAAGACCGCGGTAAACCGCGCAAGGCGAGTCAATACTTTGATGATGTTGAACCTACATTTTCTGCAAATTAATTTTGTTTAAATTATCAAATTGTATGCTGTTATTTTATATGCAAATACATGTTTAATTTAAGATTTTAGTTATATGCCCACTATTTAACTTGATTATATTACACCTCCTTTGGAAGATTTGAATGTGTGAACCTTGTAACCCTAGCAAAATTATAATAGTAACCTTTCGAAAATAAGTTCGTAATTATACGCCATGCTTAGTACTGCTTAGATACTTAGGGGTGTTGAAATGCCCTAAGCATCACTTTTAATCATGAGAAAATTTGGTTGGGTAGTCATGGTGGTAATGACTGGTATATGTTGGCTATGATTATTTTATACTCTCAAAAACCTCAAATTGCTTATCTATCTGGGCGGATGGTTCGGGGGTATGGTGCAGCGGTTCACGAGAGTGTGGTTTGTGGTAGAACCGCCCAGATAACCCTAAAGACTGAATCTTGTCATGACTTCCTTGTAAAACAAGTATAACCACAAGTCTGTAAAGTACAACTTGGCCTAGTAAATTTACCGAGCCCTGAAAGTCATCATCATTGGTGGAGGAGTGAAGTAGTGCAAGTGGCGGCCTGGGTGGAGGCTTGAATGGGACACCCGTAGAGGGTGAAATTCGTCTACAGCATGCTAGTGTGGGTAGCCAACTGCTAGGCGCATAGGAGGGGAACATCCCGCACAACGTATGTGACCCACCGCAAGTGGGAGCGACCCATAGGATGAGATGATGGAAGGGGCAAGGTACTTTGAATGGTTACTGTGATAGTTTGCTCAACTGCATGACTAAGGAATCGTGCGGGGCAACGAGTGAACTGTCTCTTGTGGGTAAAGTGTACAAACTCTGCAGAGTCAAAACTATTCGAATAGTCGTGCCCACGGTCAAGGGCGGACATGGAAACTTAACTAGATATAGTTCTATTTCAAAAATTTTGTTGGTGGAAATGGAAAAGTGGAGGGCAGTGGAAAGCCCTGATTTGTGTTGCCCTGGGTGTCGTCTCAGTGATAATGTAAGCGGCTATAATGCTGAAGGTCTAGCATATGGTGCAGAGACCATGTAACGGTGGATGGAATCTGGATCGCTATTATTATTGCATTCTCTTACACATTATGTTTTTGGTCAAAACTGCTAGGTCTAAGGAAATTTCTATGTATTATATTTTTTAAATAATGATAGTACTTCTCACAAAATAAAATGTCAGAAAGAATAAATAGAGTCATACGAAAAGAAGATGGCTGTTTGTGGTAAACACATAAAGTTGTTGATGGATTCATGTCGATCATAAAAAAGAAACGATAGTGTGAATTCTGAGAAAAATAAATTGGTGAAGTCTAAATGAATAAATAGGCTAGATAGATGATTTGAATGATTTTTGGAGAATTAGGGAGTGCAAAGGTACTTGCTGGATTACGACACTGTTAACTAATATAAATTCTTGGAAGATATTGGCGATAATGGGATTAATAGGATTTGATCGATTACTAGATGAGTCAATTGAATTTTTGAGAATTTGGAGATATGATAATTGGAGTATAGACATGATCAATAATGTTCCTGGGGTTTTTCTTTCCCAGCTTCTCGATTTATTGTTTTGGTTCAGGGGGAGTTCTTTTGGGAGCTTCTGGAGCTTAATATTGCCTTAACTCAACTTGAACTAAAAGTTGCATCTAATATTGAGGGGGAGTTGGATTTTCCTGCATTTCATAATTCTGCATTGTAAATAACTACATGGAGCCTTGATTATTATCCGATTATGACATGTTTACAATGTACACCTTGCCATGACTTGTGCTTATTTGCTAGATTTATCATGACTTCATATGTGTAGACTAGCTTTTGCCATGATAAGTTAATTAAAATTGCTCAACTTGAATTAAAACTTGTCATGCTAGCATTTAAGTTTAGTCTATCTTTAGCTATTCTTGTATGATTCATGCCATGTCAAATAGGTTGAGTTGAGTCTTGAATCTAGGTTGAATCTTAGATTGAGCTATTTTAGTATCTTGATACATCATAAGTTAGCACAACCTGTTAAAAGCAAAAGGATCTCTTTTTATGTGCGAAAAACTGATTTCACCAATTCTTTCTCATGAGACGGCTTGCCATTGCACTAGGCATGAACTCAGGGGGAGTTTTGGATGACCTAGACTATCTTCTTAAGCTTCTCGCTTGGAGTAGTCGCATAAGGCTTGAGATCTAGCACATGACAAATGATAAAGTCTTGAGCTTGTAGCACTCTAATTGACTCAACACTAGTTTCTTGGTTCCACTTAGACTATTGACATGGCCTGCATCATTCTTGGATATCTTTAGCTAGACTTTGCTTTGTGATGACTTGACATGCTCACTAAATGCACTACATTTTCAGATCGTCATCTATGTGTTCTAGCTAGCTTATACATATATTGTCATGATCTAGATAGCTTTTTATTGAGTTATGGCTTGGTGTACTTCATTATGGTCATTATGGATAATTCTCATGGCTCAACATGCTTAGAATAATCAAACTTCAGCCATTTCATCCATATGCATACCTATTCTTTCTTTTGCTCCTTGATGTGTTTATTGCCAAAAAGGGGGAGAATAGAGGAGAAAAAGTCATTTGGGAACATTTTAGAGCTTTGAAAAAAATTTGCTCTTTCCTTGTTGCTCTAGTGTTCCTTCTGTCGACATGGTCATTAGCTTCATTCCTTTTCTTTGGACCATGTTGGACTCTTCAAATCAAACTCAACTTAATGATTTTTCTGAGTTTGTCAATATACTCATCAAGGGGGAGATTGAGAGACCATGTGGTCGTGACCCCATGTGAGTGATGAGTAATTGACAAGGGTTTAGGTTAGTCGAGTTTGGTTTGGGTGGTTCGGACCTTGACGTTGCGTGGTGCAACGAGCTCGGTCGGACTTAGTCAATCTTGGTTGTATGGGCTTAGGATGATATTCTAATGTTTCGACAGGTTTGGATTTCTTCATGGGTAAGTATAATGCTATTTATGCTTTCATGTGTCGAGCGGTGCTATTTGACGTATTTCTTGTCTGTGTTGGCTGCAGGACATCGAGACGGAGTCATGGCGAGACACGGAGGACCGGACTAGGCGCGGCGCGCCGAGGTCGAACGGTCGATGTGTCGAAGGCAGCGTGGACTCGAGGTGGAGTTGTGGCGAGGCACGGAGGACCGGACTAGGCGCAGTGCGCCGAGGTCGAACGGTTGAGGTGTGCGAGAAGGCAATGGGCTGCGTGGCATGCGAGGCAAGGAATGAGAAAGCTTCCTGGAAGGTGCGCGAGGGGCATTTTGGTGAATACGCAAAGCTGCACTAAAGGAAGTGGATTGTGGGTAAAGTGCAAAAATTTAATGGGTAAAGCAATGGTGAACCCATTAGTGGAGGCTATAAATAAAGAGGGTGTTCTCTAGTAGCCATTTTTTATGGACTTTAGATGAAAATGAGAGGGATTTGAGAGAAAGGTAGTATGCAGAATTTTTAGAGGAGATAGCTTGAGTTCTTGCTCTTCCAATCATGTATGGGGACTAGGTTGGAGGGAGAGTGAGAGAGATCTTGAGCGAGATGTAAACACTCTATTTAATCATGTATGTCTCCGTATCGTGTTTATGAGATCTTATGGTTGAGCGCTTTGTTCTTGTGTTCTTGTCTTTCAATGTGATCTTGATTTGGTTTTGAGTTCTAGCTTCCCTTTGTGTTCATTAGATGTTCTGTACTTCTTTATTGGCTCTCTGTGTTGGTCGAGTAGTACTCCAGCATTATCTCTTGCCTATTCCTTTTTGTGCTATTCGCAAGTTTCTCTCCTGCCCAGTGCTCGGCTGCTGCTAGTTTTGAACATGCAATCCATCAATAGCTAGCTAGTAGCAAATCTGATAGTTCTTGATCTTTCGGCAGCCTGTGAACTGAATGGACAGCGTGTGGTCCTTCTTTATTTGCCTTCCCGGCTGGACTGCAAAGCAATGATTTCTTGTCTTTCTCTCGGACAGTAAGTGGTAGTTTCATTCGGCAGCAGTGCAGGTTATGCCAAGCAAAAACTGCATGCCTATCATTAATGCTTACATACTGTTCGGCCAAACAAAAAAAATTCTGCATGCAGATTTTTGGTGGTTGCATGTTCTTCGGCTGGAGTATATTTGATGCTTGCTGCATGCAGTGATTAATTCTTAGTCACCTTTTCTCTCTCTAGTTTTGGGCCAAACTTTCTTGTGTTTGTTGTGTTACGGCCAGCATGTTTTATTGTCCTATTTGTTCCTTTCGGCAGTAGCACAGCATGATCTCTCTTTTTCCTGGTAGTCTCTTCTTTTGGCTGTTTGCTTCCTTTATTTTTGGTTGTGATCTTTTTACTTTTTTGTTCAAAGAAGGTGCATTATTTGGTGCAGATGCAGCTTCCATTTCTTGCCCTTTTCAGATCTTTTCTTCTTAGGGTATTTCTTGTCAAGCCGAGAGTGAGTGGTTTCTAGTCCTTTGTGATCCTTCATTAGGACTGCTAGCTTTCGATTTTCTCTAGTTAGCAGTCATAAAATGACGTTGCCGAGTGATCATTTCTCTCTAGTTTTGGTTTAAAGTTGTTTTATCTTTTTACTTCCTGAGAGATAGAGAGAGCTATTTTTGAGTTCTTGTGGGCTTCAAGTTTTCCGTAAGCGTTCGAATCTCTTGCTTCATAGCTTTCTAGCTAAGGGATAAGAAATTTTGAGTGATTACTTTTGCGGGTTAATTTTATTGAAACGACATTCACCCCCCCTCTGTTGCCATTTCGGTCCTTCAGCATTTATGCTTTCATGTATCGAGCGGTGCTATTTGATGTGTTTCTTGTCTGTGTTGGCTGCAGGACGTCGAGGCGGAGTCGTGGCGAGACACGAGGTGACCGGACTAGACACGGGCGGTGTCGAGGTCAGAACGGTCGAGATGTGTCAAAGACGGCGTGAACTCGAGGTGGTTGCGAGTCGTGGACGACAAGGAGCGCGGAAGCTTCCCGGAAGGTGTAGGAGGGGCGAAATGGTAATTTCGCGAGGCTGCACAAGCAGGAGCGGGTTCCGTTGGATTTAGCGGGCGTAACGGGGCGGAGACCCGTTAGCCAAGGGCTATAAATAAATGTTGGTGGCTACATGCCCATTCATGCACTTCAAGGGTTTCTAGGGTTTGCTTTAGTCAAAATGAGCTTTAGAAGTTTGTTTTGGCTTTAATCTTTAGTTGGTGAGGCTTTAGTAGTGGAGAGTAGTTGAAGAGAGCAGAGGTTCTGTCTCCTTCGATGTGTTCCTGAGTGAGTCTTCTCCCAAGCATGTAGTGTGGGTGTGTTCTTGAGTTGGGGAGAGGTTGGAGATGGATTGAGAGTCTTGTAATCATTCCTCTTATATCAATCATATATCTCCTTTCCTCTTGTTCAATATGAAATGGAGTTGGTTTCAGTTCTTGTCTCTCTGTTGATTTTTCCTTCGATGCTCTCCATGTGTGATTTCCGAGTTTTTGAGTTTTTGCTCGGTTCTTGCTGGGGAGTGCCAAAATGGGTTGCTCCGTGATGGGATAGTACCTCAAGGTCATTTGATCGAGTTTTCCCAAGAGCAAATCAAGTCTAATCCCAGATTTGAGTATTTGGCATCCTCTGTTCTTCATTTTCTTCCCTAGGGTTTGAGGTGGATTTTTATTCACTTCATGAGATGGCCTGCGATTTGGTCTCTCAGATGCTTATATCATTGCTAAGGTATTTGCAGAAGATCAGGATCAAAGGACTTGGGATTGATGAGTAATTTGGATTTTGGTTCAGTTTGTGCAAAAGTTTCAGATTTTGTCATAATCTGAAATTCTTGCTCTTTGGTTGGAATCCTTGGCATTTGGGGTCCCTTCTGCTATTTGGTTTTTAGCCTCAATCTCTTGGCCAGAGGAGAGGAGGTAATTTCCTTCAATTCTCTTGTTTTAAGGTGGTCTGAATTTTTACTGCAGAGAAGCTATTTTCGGTTGATTTCAGTTTATGCTCAGCTGCTGCACTCTTCTCCATTTTGTGTCTTTCTCGGTGGAGCCTTTCTGCAGCAACAGCAGTTTTCAGTGCACTTGTCTGTATTCTCTGAAAAGTCTTTGTCTCGGCTGTGATTTCTCTTCCTTGCTGCAACTACTGCATTTTGGTTTTGGGTGCAGTTTAGTGTGTCTCTTGGCTGCAGTTTGCAGTCCAGATTTTACTGTTTCAGCCTTTTTAGGTGTGCAGTTTCAGCCCTCTGTCCAGCCAAGAGCTTGCTGTTCAGTCCTTCCTTTTGCTGTAGTTTTAATGTGTTTTGATTGCTGAAAGCTTGCTATTTTTGCTGCCGCTTTGAACTCTCTTTTCTGCATGCTGTTTGGCTGTTTTAGATAACCTTGAAATCTGTATTTTCAGCAACAACAAAACTGCATTTTCTTGCATTCGGTCTCTCTGTTTTGGCTCGAGTTGGTAGCATCTGATCTTCTCAGTTTTTGGGCAAATTAGTAGCTATCAGTGAGCAGTTTTCAAGCACTTTGCAGCTTGCCTTCGAGCAAGATTTTCGATCTCTACTTGGTGGAAAACAAGTTCTCAAGATCAATCAAATTCCCAGTTGTGTTTTTAGTCCGGTTCTTCAATGAAGTCACTTTCAGTTTGATCTTGATTTTCTAGTGAGTATTTTCACTTCTTGCTTCATAGCTTTCGTAGCTATTGGAGAAGAAGTATGTGGATACTTCGGGGCAATTTTTAAAGGCACCATTCACCCCCCTCTGTTGCCATTTCGGTCCTATAATTGGTATCAGAGCCGGTTAGCTCTTTTCCATAGATCTTAACCGGTCTCTAGAGCCATGGCGCGGACAAGTACTCGACCAAGCCTCCAATCTTTGATGGCATTGATTTTCCTTTCTGGAAAAGCCGGATGGAGACATACATCCAGGCTCAAGGATATGCCATCTAGAGAAAGGTCAAGGTCCGCTATCTGGTTCCTGCCGATGAAAATATCAATGTGGCGAATATGCTCGATGTTGAGGCGAATGCAAAGGCAAGGAACATAATCATTCAAGGTTTGAGTCGTAGCGAGGTTGACCGCATTTCGCACCTCACGTCGACTTTCGACATTTGGGAGACCCTCAGTGCTTACCATGAGGGCACCACCCAAATCAAGATAGTCCGACAGGACCAATTCAAGCGAGATTACAACAAGTTTGAAATGCTCGCTGGTGAGTCTCTCGATGAGTGCTTTGCGTGTTTTCATAAGATTCTGAGCAACCTCCGAGCGGTCGGTCTCATATACTCCGACTCGGACAACGCTCGACAAATGCTCGCTGCACTTGATCTTCGTGTTTGGGAGATGAAAGTGACTACCATCAAGGACACCACGGACCTCTCGACTTTGACTCTTGATGCGCTGTACTCGCGCCTCAAGACTCGCGAGATTGACATTGTCTCTCGCAAGTCGAAGTCACAGTCGATGGCCCTAGTCACTGATCCCAGTTCGGCTTCTGGTCCTTCTTCTAATTCGCTGTGTGGATTCTCCCTTGCTGCTCTCTGTGACATAACTGATGATCAGTTAGAGCAGCTTGCGGATGAGCAGTTAGCCCTCCTAGCTATTTGAAATAATTTAATGTCAAAACTAGATACAAAAGCAAGTAAAATTCTAATTGACTCAAGTCTAGCTACGGGTGCAAATGTTTCATCATAATCTAAACCCTCAACTTGAGTATATCCTTGAGCAACTAACTTTGCCTTATTTCTTACCACAACTCCATTTTCATCTTGCTTGTTTCAGAAAACTCATTTTGTACCAATTACATTATGCTCCTTGGGTTTTTCCACCAAAGTCCAAACATTGTTTTGAGCGAAGTTGTTGACCTCTTCATACATGGCATTAACCCAATCGGGGTCCTCAAGAGCTTGCTCTACAATTTTTAGTTCAAGAGAATACACAAAAGAGTAATGTTCACAAAAAGAAGCCACCAATGTTTGAACGCCCTTACTCACTCACCTAATATTTGATCTATTGGATGATCTTTGTCGATTGCATCGTGGATCTTGAAGGTAGTAGGTTGTTGATCCTTTTCCTCATCATCTATGATTTGTATATTATTTGTTGTAGAAGAGGTAGGTGGTTCAACTTGTCTTGATGAGGTAGGTTATATTGGATCTTCCTTTAGCATGATGCCACCAATTTGCATATTCTCTATGGCTTTGCGTAGTCCTTCATCTCCTACATCATCCAAAGTTTCTTGCTCTTCTTGAGAGCCATTAGTTTTATCAAATTGAACATCACAAGATACTTTTACTAAACCTGAATTTTTATTAAAAACTCTACATGCTTTACTATTTGAAGAGTAGCGTAATAAAAATCCTTCATCACATCGACTTTGAAATTTTGAGAGCCGAACACCCTTTCTTAAGATATAGCATTTGTAACCAAATACTCTAAAGTAGGATATGTTCAGTTTTCTTCCAATGAGAAGTTCATAGGAAGTCTTTTTCAAAAGATGATACAAATAAAGGCGATTTATGGCATGACAAGCAGTGTTATAACTTCCGCCCAAAATTTATCGGAAATATTATATTCATCAAGCATTGTCCTAGCCATTTCAATTATTGTTCGATTTTTCCTTTCTACAACTCCATTTTGCTATGGAGTGTAGGTTGTGAAAAATTCATGCTTTATTCCGAGTTCATCACAAAAATCTTCAATTTTAGTGTTTTTGAACTCGGAACCATTGTCACTCCTAATTTTCTTTATTTTGAAATCAAACTCACTTTGGGCCCTTTTTACAAAACTTTTGAAAATGCCAGAGGCTTCGCTTTTGTCTTTTAAGAAGAATACCTATGTATATCTCAAATAATCATCTACAATGACTAAACAAAAACTATTGTCTCCGATGCTCTTGTAGGTTATTGGCCCAAACAAATCCATGTGTAAGAGCTCTAATGGCCTAAATGTTGACATGATACTCTTAGAAGGATGAGAGTTTGCAACTTGCTTACCGGCTTGGCAAGCACTACAAAGTCTATTTTTCTCAAACTTCACATCTTTCAAGCCAACAACTAAGTCATGTTTGAAAACCTTTTTGAGTTGAACTGTACCTACATGACCTAGCCTTCTATGCCATAACCAACTCAAAGATATTTTTTCTATTAAACAAATTTTTAAACAAGACTCATTGGAAGAGAAATCTACTAAATAAATATTTCCAAATCTAAAACCTTTGAAAATAAGTTCATTTCCATTTTTTTGAAATAGTTACATTTTCTTTAGAAAATGAGCAAGTTAAGCCTAAATCACATACTTGAGTAACGGATAGCAAATTAAAATTTAATGTTTCTACTAGAGATACATTTGAAATGGAAAGGTCATTTGAGATAGCAATTTTACCCAATCCAAGTACTTTTCCCTTGCTATTGTCCCCAAATGTGATTCTTTCATTGCTCCCCCTCTCAAATGTGGTGAACATCTTCCAGTCTCCGGTCATGTGTTGAGTGCACCCACTATCAAGCATCCAATGCCGTCCATCAGTTTTGTAGTTCACCTACACAAGAAATTAAGTTCTTTTAGGTACCCAAATTTGTTTGGCTCCTCGGAGGTTAATAACCAAGGCTTTGGGTACCCAAATAGCATTCTTTCGAGCACCCAAAATTGATGTGCCAATACATTGAGTAATGACATTTCCATTTTTACATTTTTTTTAAGCATATAACATGAATCATACAAACCAATGGGTTGAATCTTACCCTTAGGACAATTTTGTTGCTCATGTCCTATTTCCCGGCATTTTGTACAATACTTACCTTTTTCCCTTACAAACCCATAATGTATGCCGGTTTCTTACCTCTTTTGGGAATGTTCCCAAGACCTTCCTTGTTGAATGAGTATTTTTGATCACTCAACAACTTATCAAGGGTAGCCTTTCCCTTGAAGGCTCTTTCCAAACTTTTGTTCAATTTGACTACTTGTTCCTTTAAATTTTTATTTTCATTAACAAGTATATCATCATGAATCATAGTTACTGCACTCTTGGAGTCTATATTTGATGAGCATAGCATAGCAAGTAAATCATCACAAGATGTAGATATGCTAGATTTTGATATTTCTACACTAGACATTTCATTTAGAATATCACAAGTAATTCCAATGCTAGTGTAAGATTTCTTTTGATTTTCTTGGATAAGCAAGTCATGAGCTTCCTTTAGCTCCACATAAGACTCTTGTAGAGATATGTGCTCTCTCTTCAAGACCTTAAATTTTGACTTTTCTTTTCCAAGAAATTCATTTAATTCTATAAGCATATCCAAGAGATCATCATATGAAGGTTCATCATCATCAAACATTTTTACCTTCTCTCCTTTAGCCATAAGGCATGTCGGAGTAGAGAAGAGTGATGGAGCCTCCTTGATAGTGATGCTAACGAGCCCCTTTTTCTTGGGAGACTCGTCTTCACTAGAGTCAGAGTACTCCTTGTCGGAATTCCACTCACCAATGTGGCCTTCATTCTTGCCATCCTTGTGAAGCTTCTTGAAAAGCTTCTTCTTACCGTTGTACCTCTTCTTCTTTGATAATTTCTCCTTGTCATCCTTCTTGGTTGGGCATTAAGAAGCAATATGCCCCTTTTCATCACATTCATAGCAACGGATGTTGCTATAGTGCTTGTTGGAGTAGGAGTGCCCCTTCTTGGCTTTTTCATGATTTGCGCTTCGGTTTGAGCACCTCCTCATGAACTTGTTCATCCTTTTTACGAGAAGAGCCAACTCCTCCTTGGAGTCCTCATCGTCTTCGGATTCCTCACTTATCACCGCCTTAGCTTTGAAGGCGGTAATCTTCTTGCCCTTGGAGGAGGATTGCTCCAAGAGCTCCTCCTTGTCTTTCTTGTACAACTCATTTGTGATAAGGTTGCCCAAGAGTTGCATCGGTGTCATTCTTGTCAACTCCGGTGTCATTCCAATTGGGCATATCCTTTGAAAAATTAATAAACAATAGACAACAAAAGGAAAAAAACAATTTTATTAGTGAATTAATTAGCATTACCTTAGTGGTTACGTTGAAATTCTCTGTGGCCGCCGCCGCCCTATCCTTATCTCTCCCTACCTCCTCCATCGGAGAATACCATCAAACATCAAAACACCACCGGTTCCAAAATCACTAGAAAAATCCCAACCTTCACGATGTTACTCTAAGCCAATCAAACCCATAGAAACCCTTGTTTCTTGAAGGAAGGAGAGGCCGAGAAAGAAGCAAAGACGAAGCAGCTCAGCGCTTAGGTGGGTAGTGGCGGAGACCTTGGTGACGGCATAGGGGGACCTAGGGTGGAATGGCGTGTCCTTGCTCTTCAACGATGGTGTGGATCTGAACATCTAGAAGGAGCCGCCTGGTAGTAGTGGATGGGCTTGCGCGGGAGGTGGACAGCTTCAAGGAGGCAGAGCCCGCTAGTGGTGGTGACATCGGCGGTGTAGTTGGGAATCTCGAAGGACACCGCAACATGCAATTGTGCAGTGAGGCTGTAGACCTCATCGGAGAGGATGTGGTTGAGCGCATAGTGGAGTGATGATGAGTTGGAGAGATCGGTGTAGTGGAGGCGCATCGGTGGACGCGACGTGGAGGGCAGCAAGTGTAGGTCGTGGTAGAGGTGGTCGAGCCACTTCGTGTTGAAGTTGGAGGAGCGGCGGATAAGGTCGTGCACCTCGTACCCCTTGGAAAGGAGTAGCTCCGTCAGGTAGCCCCCTCCTGGCCCGTGATGCTGATGACCAGTGCCACCTTCCATGTCTGCGCTACCACCACTGCCGTTGGAGTATAGCGTGGAGGCGAGTTGGTGTGCGGCGTGGATGCATCGGTTAGATCTTGGAGGCAACGGGGGAGAGGAGGGGAAATTTGGGAGGAAGAGGGCGAGTGTGGGATGGAGGGTATGCGTAGCCATGACAACGACACCACCATTGGAGTGCGCGTGGAGGCGTCAGTTAGATCTAGGAGGCGATGCCCAGGTGAATGGGGCGAAGAGAGGCGAATCGGGATAGTTGGTGGGATTTTATTTGATTTTGCGAAGGTAGTCGAGGAGATGCAGAGAGTAGGAGGAGGGAGGCCCATGAGTTGGCGCAAATGATTTTACGAGGAGGGGAGGGGAGTGGAGGAGCGGAAAAACGTATCACCATCAGCTCCTTTTTAAGTAGTAGAGATAACTTATGGTTTTTGGTTTATATTATAGTAATTAGCTTTTAAATAGTATGTCTTTTTAAGATAGGATCTATAAATGATTGTAGTAGACACTATATTGAATTCATCTATATGGCCAAAATTACACGTAAGTATTTCTTTCTCTATACTCTCTCTTGTGAACATCCAGAATTTAAACATTTAAGTCAAAAGACATAAACCACGATTTAAAAGAACACACTCATATATCTTCAATTGTTTTTTTGATCTATAGCGATGTTTTTTAGCTATAACAGATAGATCTAATAAACAAATCGATCAATACAAATTGAAGCTAAGGCGGTGCACACCGAAAAGCATGAACTTTTTCTCTCTCATTCACCGAAGCCTCGAAACCTGTGCACACACAGGTGAAAAAAGGCAAAAGGAGGTTCCCTCCATTACTTGTCTTCCCCCAAACCCCTCGACGACGCAGGGAATTTTCCTACTTCCTTCCCTCTCCTCTTCCTTCGCCTTACCTCGGCCCCGCGCTGCGCACCAGAACGAGTCGGCGTCACCGCGCTGGCAGGAGTCCCTCAGCGAGGAGCCCCGCCACCGTCCTCATGAGGAGGTCCGGGCGGAAGCTGAAACAAAACCGATTTTGCAAAACAATTTGAAATTGAGTTTGATTTCATTTTCCCTTGCTTCCCAGCCCTATCCTGCACGAATCTTGACCTAAACCCGCCTCCAATCCACCTCATCATCATGGCTTGAACGGAGGAAAGCAATGCTGTCACTGTTCACCGTCTGATATTTGCCGCCGCCCGTTGTTTTCTTCACCGCCAAGTTGCTCAGCCTCTCTCGGGCCCGCACGCACCTCCCTGCATTTTCTAGTTACTGCCACACCTCTACACCGTCTGTCAAATAGCCGTACATGCTAGCCTGACAATCCCTAAACCCCTTCGCCATGCGTCACCCACTGGCCATAAAACAGCCACCGCCGCCCAGATCTTTCGGCCGACGCCCCTTTCTTCCTCTCACGGCCGACAAACCACAGTTTTTGATCGCCAGTAGGTTCTCCTCCCTTCGCCAGCCTTGCAGCATCTTCCTGCACTTTCCCGGGCTTGCTACACCACCGTCGCCTTTGACCGACTTCGAAGCCAACCGCCTTTCCTCCCTTATATAAAGCTGCAGACCCCTTGAACCTCTCCTCACATCCCATGGAAGCTCCCTGACCGCCCAATTGGCCTCCCATCCCCTCCACTGCCAGCATTCGCGAAATTCTCCACGGTGAGCCCTAATTCAATTATCTCATTTTACCCAATAATTTTCCAATTGCATTCGTATCTAGCTCCCACAAGCTCCTAGGAACTTGTCCAAGCCATCGCCTTGAGCTCCCGAGTCCTCTACTTCCCCACCTCCGGGCTCCTCCGCCCGGTCATGGCGCTCCACCATGGCCGGCTTGTTAGAAGCATCCCGATGCAAACTGCCACTACCAAGAGCCCCTGGATCACCCCTAGATGGTTAAACACTCGCCAGTTTTAGAAATAATAGCCCCTGTAGCTCCCAGGCCATTAAAAACCGAACCGAGTTCCCGAGCTCGCCGCCGGCGATCGCCGCCTCTCCGACCACCGCCGACCCCAAAAATGGGTTCCCGGCATCCCTTGAGTCCATCCATGGTCTCGATTGGCGTCGCAAAGCCCTGTAGCGCTGTCAGTCGCCGTCACAAATCTCCCCTGTTCGGCTGCTACAGTGCGCGCGGGGGAGGTAGAAGATGAACAGTACCCGCCCGGTACTGTAGCATCCAGCCCGCAATGAACAGTAACCACCCGCAATAAACAGTACCCAGACCCGTTAAGCCTTTAAAAATCCAAAATGCATATTTATATTCTTTTGAACCGTTTCGAGCCCACGAATCCATTTTTCAAGTCCATTTCACCATTTGAACCTCCCAAAAATCCTAAACCCATTTTATTTGATTTTTCTTGAATTTTATTTATTTTATTTCTTTATTCCTAGCTCATTTCCTTCGAGCGTGGAATTAAATATTATTTCTTGTTTTGCGCTAGCACACGATATTGAAGGCAAGTTAACTCAAGAAGAAGAAGCCCCGGATCAAGCTCAAAATCAAGAAGTTGAAGAATACGAAATTATCGAAATCGTAAATCCGCAAGGCAAGTCACATGTTTTTGATCATGTTGAACCTACTTTCCGTTAACTACTATTTATCAGTATTTTCATTATGCTATTTGTGCACTATTATTTTATGTACAAATATTGTTTAGAATGACATGCTATTAGTTAATGTCCTACCACCCAAAAAGCCCTGCTTAATCTGATGGCCATATTTACCTTGACAAAACTTAGTAAATATTAAAAAGTATTATTAATGTAATCATGGTAGTTCAGGAACTTAACGAACTTTTATTATTAAAAGTCTTGATATTCTACTAATAGAATCTTGATGAGATGAGACAAAAAAGCCATGAGTTGACTGAGCCCATCCTAGAATGGGAGTTTAGTTGTGAATTGATAGTAGTGCGGTGGGCACTGGGATGTGAATTTGTATATGAAAGTTGTTTAGTAGAAGTGAATTAAAAACCTTATGCCAAGTGAAGAACATAGTGACCGCTCAACCACAAGTGTTGACTTGTCAAACCTGATTTAGTAGCTACTCAAATTGATTGAATCTCTAACGGAGTACAACCAGTTGGTATGGAAACGGTAAAACCATACTGAACAACGTTAGATCCTTCCAGGACGGGTAGTCTGGCCTTGGTGGCGGATACCCGAGTTTGAGTTGAGATCTAACGGGTCTCGGAAAGTCGGTATGGAAACGGTAAAACCATATTGGACAACGATAAATTCCCTCAGGACGGGCAAAATATCTAGCCATATCGGTAGATAAAATGTCTGGCCGTGTCGGCAGACATCCGGGTCTGTGTTGGAGTCTATCGGGTAGAGCCTTCATGAAGGAATGAGCAGTGAACAGTATTCGAATACAGAGTTAAGAGATCTTGTGGGTAAAGATGGGTAGCTCTGCAGAGTCATTTATGAATAGTATTCGAATACACCGTACTGTGTTTAATGGGTGATTCCAATAAGCATGGCATAAGTAGATTTGGAATGGATTTGCGAATGTGGAAGTGTGAGTTAAATCAAGTGTGAAAACCCCCCAATTACCTTATGAAGATTATGAATTAATGTTTCATGTTTTAAAGAAAAATGTTTACAAACAAAACTGCATCTACATAAAATAATGAACTGCTATACTCCATTCCATGGCAATCCCTTGCATATAGTTAAATAGTATTTCACATGTGACTTGTTGAGTACGGTTGTTTGTACTCACGCTTGCTAAAATCATTAAACAGAAAATGCTTGTCAAGAAAGTGAAAGAGTTTCTGAAGACGAAGCTGAATTCTATGAAATAGACGATGCCGAGTGTTAGGGTTTATTCTACACTTAGGCCTGCCTGTGGAGTTTCTTTTGGTGATGTATCTTTGGGTTGTACGCCCTTTACGTAAAATTTGGCTGTTAAGTCTTACTTTTGTAATAAAGTTTGATTTTATACTTAAGCTTGTCTTGGCAATGATGCACATTCTTCAACAGTACTCGCAGCTGAACAGTTCTAGGTAGTTGCAAGGATAACCTACCCTTTCCAGAAATGGGGTTGTTACAGAAGCCGCGCCATGGCAGGAGTTACGAGGGGGTCGAGGAGCTCCACCAGCGTACGGTCATTTTGCGTTCCTGAACCACAAGGTATGATGCTCATGTTCAAAATTTATTTTTCAGGTATTTTTCTCAAGTTTGTCAGATTATCAAGTTTTATGCATTTTTTTTTATTTTTAGGCGATACTTTTGTGTCTTAGTCAAAGATATGTATGTTTACGAGTGTGTGTGCGGAGAGCATCTCATTATCAACCCTAAACCTCATTTTGAATTCGAATTTATCTGGTTTCAGGTACCGTTGTTGATTCAGAGATATGCCATCCAAATGGGTTTGATTTTTACTTGTAGCCATGCTGGCACTCACGTCGGCTTCTCTTTATGCAAATAAAAATAGTACCAACAGATACTCTTTTATTACCTATAACTAGCAAGGTGATCCACACACTTATACATATATCATCATTAAAATATATTTCAATAATTTAGAAATACATATATAATTTTGTTTTTTAAAAAATAGATTTTTTACATAACTTTATTTGTGATATTTTAATATTTTATATTATAAAGAAAAAAAATACTCCCTTTGTTCCTCAATACTTGTCATATGTGATTAAAACTTTCTTCCTCAGATACTTTTTGATAAAAAATTTTTATAGCAAGCAAACAGTAAATATAGCATTACATAACATTTTCTATTTATATTACCACTATTTTTTATTATTAAAATGCTTATCTATACTTACATGTTATACCACATACTATAGCTTACATCTGTCAGTGTCACTGATGACTCACTGCGCAACGCCAAGCCGAAGTCCACCATCAATACTAAACCCGCTAAATAATTGCAATGCTTATCCATCACAAGGTCACAGGAGCGAATATAAGTTGTTCCTATCACAAGCTCACCGGAGCGAATAATCAAACCACGTGCGTGCGCCATAGAACTTGTTCCTCCAGCTCCGGCGGCGAGATGGTCCTCATCGACGGCCAGCCCGTGTCCCCCTCCTCCTTGGTTCCGCGCCAGGATTAAATAGTACTTTTGATATAATTTGAAGCTGTATTTACAAAAATGACCATAGTTGCATAAACATTGTAAAAATGGCACTTCTACATTAGGTGACCATACGGCAACTCTGGAACTAAGCATATGTTTGGTTGCTGTGATCATGGGGATGGGATAGGTCCATCCCTAAAAATATAGTGTTTAGATCTGAGTCATTGGGATGAAATGGGATGAGATGATTCCAAAACAGTAGATTTGGGGGGACCGCGCCATCCCCAGAAATCGGTGGGACGGGGGCCGTCCCGCATTCCCCGCCGCGTCACGTGCCGAGCGCGTGGGAAAAAATCCCCGTGCGGTCACCCCTCAGCGGCTCCGCCCCTCGCGTCTCCTCCCCGTCTGTTCTCCTCCCCGTCTAAGAAATCGACCCGCCATCCCCTTCTCGATCTCAGGCCGGCGGTGGTCCTCCGCGCCCGCAGAGATCCAGCGACGGCCGCTCGTCTCAAGGGAAAGCCAAGCGGCGGCGCATCACCGGCTGGGACGGGTAAAGTTGGCACACACAGCTCCTCCTCCATCCCGCCGCTCGTCACCTTCTTTCTCTCGTAGTGCGTGCGCCACCGCTGGTTCTTGGGAGGGCGTCAGCGCATCAACATCAGGTGATTTTGTGCCTTCTTGGGTTTGGATTTCTGCGATTCATGTTTCTTTTCTTGGGTTTGGATCTAGGGATTCTTGCGGCCACGGGTTTGGCTTGATCCGTACCTGTTCTTCCACACCGGCGATGGTCTCCCTCAACCTCGGCTGCCGGCGAGATCTCGGCTGCCGTGCAAGGTATGGAAACCTCGGCTGCCGGCGAGATCTCGGCTGTTCTTCTTTGCAGAGGATGTGTGATCTCAAAAATTGCATTGTATATACATGTTGAGATTGAGATTGAGATGATTGCAGTAAACAATATTGAGATTGAGATGATTTTGTGAAGTATTATTGACATTGAGCAGTAGTAGACATTTTGAGGAGTAGTATTGATATTGTGCAGTAGTAGACATATTGAGCAGTAGTACTGATATTGAGTAGTAGACATTGATTTCCACTGTAAACTTGCTTGATTGTTGAGATGTTAGATCATAGGACCTCTCGGCACATACCAGTCCGCAATCAGCACAATTTGTGTAATTGAGAGTGGTTTGAACGTTTATTTTGTGGGATTCTCAATTGGATACATAATGCATGAATTTCCTTTGCCATTTGTTGCCACCTAGGCTTGCTGCTTGAGATTCGTGCTGTACATTGGTCTGATATTGAGTAGTAGACATCGATTTCCACTGTAAACTAGCTTGATTGTGCAGTTGACAATATGCAGCGTGACACTTAACATATGCTTAGTTTTGTTATTAAACTTGTTGCAACTAAGGTGGGCAAATGTCATGACATGGATACATGTTTTTTGTGTTTGCTTCATTTATTGTAGATGGACAAAAGGAGAAAGCTTTTAATTTTTGCTGCTGCTGGATATATGGTTTTGGCAATGATGGATATGATTATTGAATCTAGAAAACGTAAACGGGATGCAAGGAGAGTAGGAATAACATATGGACCTATGGATGAAAGGGACAGGATGAGACTTGAAAACCTGGTCAAGGAAGTTTGCAAAGATAAATAGACATCGGAGATGAGCTTCATTCATTCTAGCAAATGTTTGATTCATGCGACAAAAAATGAGTAGCACAGAGGTAACCTTACCAACAGGTCACCACACCTTCTGTCCTATCCTCATCCCTCTATCCAAACTGGTGACTAGGATCATTCCATCCCCTTTTATCCCCTCAAACAAACAGAAAACATGGTCGATCCCATCCCAGCAACCAAACAAGAACTGGGTTGGTTCCATCCTAGAAATCAGGAATGGGTCCATCCCATCCCACCACGTCTCCAAACCAAACACACGCTAACACGCCGCTTCTGTCGTACGGCCACCGTGCATGAGTTGATTTGATAGGATTACTAATTCTAATTAGTGATTTTATTTAGGTGTCACTACTACAAAAGAGACTAAACTGGACGCTTATATCACAGACGATTCCTAGAAACCGTCTGTGCTGCAAGTATCACAGACGTTTCATACGAATAACCTTCTGTGGTATTTTCACAGACGGTTTTTAATACAAACCGTCTGTGATAACATCAGACATCACAGACGGTTCTTATTAAAAACCGTCTGTGATAATGATGTTATCACAGACGATTTGTATTAAAAATCATCTGTGATATGTTTTCCCCCTTGCAATCCCTTACAATTTCATAATTTTCCTCCTGAGTCCGAGTAGGATTCAGTTTTGAGACACTTTCAGTAAAACGAGCATAACTTTTGCATACAGTGTCCATTTTCGACGTTCTTATACTCGTTGGAAAGCTAACGACGAGCCCGATCCAAAAAATGACTTGCTTATGCCAGTCACCCTCTAAGACCCTCAAAATTGGCCATCTTTAGCTCCAAATTTGCATTGCAAGTTTTTTATTTCTATTTTTGCCAAAATTTTCGATTTTCCCTTTGGAATTTGGATTTTGCTTCAACTGCAAAGTTGTAGATCTCGTCGAAAACTTTCAAATGAGTGTATATAATCTATATAAAACTTTGTTATTTTATCTTTTTAGACTAGCTATCTATATTATACCGGTATATTGTCATTGTGATATTATAGGTGGTTGTTGTTATGAACCATCTGTGATGTCTCTATCACAGACGGTTTGTAATCCGAACCGTCTGTGATGTCTTGCCACGTCACCAATCCGCAGCATATCCCGTAGGATCCCGATCTCACCCGTCCATTCTCTCCGCATCAAATGGCAGGCACCGTTCTCCTCTCCATCTCGCGCCTTATTAACCCCTCTCCTACTCAAAGAACCAATACCACCAGTACTACTTTAACTCATTTGTACGCGGCAAGGGTAGGAAGGGTTCGGCAAGAGCGACTGAAATTTTACTTGAAGCAAGATAGAAAGGAAGAAGGCAATGGTAGGATGGAAAGGAAGAAGGCAATAGCAAGATGGAAAGGAAGAAGGTCGGCGTGGAAAGGAAGAAGGCAATGGCAATGGCAAGATGGAAAGGAAGAAGGCCGGCATAGAAGCTAAAAATGGTGTTCGTTGCCCTTTTGTTTCTGCTACTTGAAAAATTTTCCACACCACTTGTTTTAGATTGTAGTTTAAGGTAGTGTAAGCATTTTTCTGAATTTGTAGCCATGAAGTTTATCTTTGTAAAATTGTAAGTGTCCTCTAATGTATGCAGTGCTATGGGTAACCTACTTGCTATCTTGTGATGTTGTAATGATGGATTCTAATCTTAATAGAAATAGAATGTGTTGTTTTATTTGTTGCTATATTTGCTTGTTTTCAGATGATATAGTTAACATTTCTTGATGCTAGCCGAAAAATAGAAAAAATTTAGGTATAGAATGAACTATTATAGACGGTTTTGTGGTATAAACCGTCTGTGAAGAATTATCACAGACGGCTCAAATCAGAAACCGTTTGTGATGGGGAAGTATCACAGACGATTCTATATACCAACCATCTATGAGACTCACACATCACAGATGGTTGGTAGCTAGAACCGTCTGTGATAGTGTTTTTCATAGACGGTTCTAGTTATAAACCGTCTGTGATGTATTTATCACAGACGGCTCACAAATCGTCTGTGATAATATTTGATTATCACTGACACATAAACTTAGACAGTTCAAAAAACCGTCTATGATGATATTTTTGAACTGTCTGTGATGACCCTTTTTGTAGTAGTGTGTACTGCTTATTTGATTTTTTAGATATAGTAAATGAGCTCTAAAAATTACAAAATTTTGTGTGGAGCCTCCTGACGTAGCGTACTTGATCGTGTAAGTTTTTTGTAATTTTATCCATCCTGAATTTCATTGTAGAATTCATTTAATTAGACTCTTCCTAGGAATTTTTAAGTAGATTCAGGTATACCATCGGCCTCCCATAAATGACCGCCTCAGGTTGGGAGGCAATATGCATGTACTGGCTCCATGCTATGGTTTTATTCACCTTGATGAGCTCCTATACACCATTCGTGCAGGTGATCCCCTCGATCATAAGTTTCATCGTCATTGGCTCCGTGGCGAACTCCCTCCGGATGCAACTTCAAAACTCGTGAATATTCATCGAGCCGAGTCTCTCTGCTTGGACCATCTTGTATTGGCATTTTGATAGGTCTAATCTATCTGGTCCTGCCCGTACAAGACCATCGCCATAGAGCACTATCCAGTCTTGCATGTGTTAAGACTACCTGAAGCCACAACAACCCTGTACGTAGTAAGTGTTACAACAAATAATGACGACAAACATCATGCAAGTTATTGATTATGTGTGTGTAATTACATATGAATAATTCATTAATTGTAAACAATCTAATTACTTGTCTGAAAATTAATTATGAGTAATCCATTACTGTTGTGCTTACCACTAACTCAAGCGTTAACCCTAACTAATTGGTACTATAGTAATTACGATTGATTAATTATAAAGTACCATGCAATAATAAATTTTGGGTACCTTACCTACAAATAAACAGTACAAAACTACAGCTAAATTACTATGACCTACTTATTTCACAATACAAACTATATTAATTACGACTAACTGACTAACACTAATTAACTATGACTACGGGAATAACGATGAAGGCATGCGAGAAAATTACCTACACTTCAGGGGAAGCAATCAGCACTGCTATGATCATGATGACTACTTTGATATTTACTCTTTACAAAAATTTAATTATGCTATGCTCTCTTAATTCTTAGCGACGAGTGCAAGAACAAGAAGCAAAATACAATTGAGATAAGCGATGAGCAACTGCTAGAGCTCCGTATTTATAACTGAGCAAAAAGGAAACCTGGTACATTGCCACCGGGAATTATGGACTCATTGTTGACGCGCACCACCACAGGCAAGGGGGGATGACATAGACAGATTAACATATGGGCGGACAAGGGAGCGGGCAAGGGGCGACGTTATGTATGAGTCGACATATATGCGTAGGAGGGAGGGGACAAGAGTGGATGGCATGCACGAGCTGACATATGTGAGAAGGATAGAAGGGGCAAGGGGAGATAGCAATAAGGGGGCAATATATGTGCAGAGGAGGGTGGTCAAGCGCTGCAAAAGATGCCCACCACATGGTGGCCCTGCGGCAACCCAAATGAAAAGACGAATTAAATGAGCATTGCATGTCGCTAATTATGACTAAAATAACATGAATTAATACGAAAAATTCAGAGCACATAAAATTTCCAAAAAAATTACACAATTAGGTCGACTATGTCAGGAGGCTCCACAAGAAAACATAATTTTTTGAGCTCGTTTGCTATATGTAACAATTCCTACAAACAATATTATTTAATGAATTTTTGAGTGAAATTCAGGATGGATAAAATTATAAAAAAAATAACACGAACAAGTACGTTGTGTCAGAAGGCTCTACACAAAATTTTGTAATTTTTAGAGAACATTTGCTATATCTAAAAAACCAAACAAGTAGTGTAGATAAATAAAATCACTAATTAGGATTAATTACCATACTTAATCACCTCATGCACAGTGACCGTGCGGCAGCTCTTTGCTGTACAATGGCCTTGTGGCAGAGGCGACGTGTCGCCTCCCTCCCCCGGGCTATTGCACGGCCACCGGACGATAGAAATGTCATTTTTATAATTCTTGTGTGACTACGGTTATTCTTGTAAATACAGCTTCAAATTGTGCCAAAAGTACCATTTAGTCCCTCACCATGGGTGCGTGTATACTCAGTCAAGCCCATGCACCTATACAGGCTTGCGTGTACATGGTACATGGGTGCGGTGCGTGCGCTCTGATATTCTCAACGCCCGGTTCTTGCAGGGGAGCGGCGGGAGGGAGGGGGTATCATCTCTTTTAAATTAAGAGGAATATACTTTTAAGCAATAATATCCGATGGCTGCTATAGTTTTGCTTACTTAGGACCCGGTTGATTAAGGATTAGCTGTTTTATTTTTTTGTGAGAATTTTTAACTTTTTCTCTTTTCTTAACGACTCTAAAATTTCTGTCATCAATTTTTAGTAATAAATAGATGTGATTGCTAGTTTAATTCTCATTCAATGTATGTAACGGCTCGGCACCATTAGAACGAATTTACTCCAAATGCCTTGTAAAGCCTCACAAACTACCTGTGCTACACGTAATTGAGTCCTCTCGATATGTTTGTTACATGATATCTAAATCCATTTAACTCACCATCATCTCCCCGCCGTTGCAGGTACGCAAGGTGCACCAGCTCCGTATCAATACGTAAAAACGAGCGCAAAACTTTCACTTCATTGTACTACTATCCGGTTGCTAGGGAGAGAACAAAATTACCGGTTATCTTGTAAAAATATATGGAACGATTTCTCTATAACCGTTTTAAAGCGATTTATTGGTATTTAGTTTATTTACACAGATATTTATGATAGAGCAAAAAAACTATAAGCCACAGATGTAACTCGTAAGGGCATGTACAACCCACAGATAGCTTGCTGTCTGTATGATGATGTCACAGCACACGCAGACGGCTAAATAGACAGCGTGTACAATGGACTGCCTATTTGACTGTCTGCTAACTGTTTAATGCTTGTATGTAGCCATGATCGAGCGTGAATATTATTCATGTACACCATTGTGTTGCTTGTTGATACAAAAAGATCAAGTAAAAAATAAAATGATCATGGTTATAATATTTTTTGGAACCATCAATATAAATGCTATATTTATATATAAAATGCAAAATAACATATAGGCATGGCAAAAAACAGACTACACTGAATGGCAGCAGAGGCAAGATCTACAACAGGCAGAGGCTAAACTACTGGTAAGTTGGTAACAAGTCATTGTGATGATTGATGATGCTAAACTACTAGCCAATATAAAGGGATCTGCGGCGCCGGCGCTTGGAATCGACGGCTTGTACAAGGCGTGGCGAAGGTGTCTATTGGCGTGGGAGCACGAGCCGAGGTCGTCCTTTCGCGAGACGACGACCTTGCTGTCTCTTGCACCCGGCGGGGTTCTTTTTGCAAAGTTGACAGCATGGAGACGACGCCGAAACGCGCGTTGTACATGCCGTAAGCAACACCCATACTCTTGTTACAATATGGCGTTGCCCGATCTGCAGTGCCTCCTGTATACTAGGCTCAGCTTTTGGCTTCCCGAGGTCGCTTCTGCGTCGCGCCAGAGACTTCGGAGAGTGGACCGACGGTGGGCGGCGGCGCGACAAGCCGTGCCCCCTCGCCTTCTGGAGCGCGCAGCAGCGGAGCAGCCGGGAGCGTCACGGCGAGGCCTCTTCCCGCTATCAAGGAAAATGTGAAACGCGTCATGTTTTTTTCTGCTAAGTTCATTGTGATCCCGTGCGAACTACCTACGCTAATGGTGGTTGCGTCTATGATATGTACAATTCTTAAGCGTTAGTAGCGAATAGTTTAAGGCAGGTTTTGTTTTGTTGAATGTCCAGAGGCTTTTTTGGGGGAGATTTCGTTCTAGTTAACTTCTTCCTCCTGGCTTCGATCATTTGATCAGATGAGGCGTCCTGAGGTTGATGCCTGGATGCGTCTTCACCTCAGCAATCCTGTCAGTGCCAACACCAGAAGAGTTGTACGGTAGCTACTTGAGTGTGTTGAACAGTTCCAAGATCGCTTTTTTTTTTCCGGTTATCATGGAGTGATCGTTGAGTTCTCACTCACCAGAAAATTGTTGAAATTTTTGAATGGATGAGTTCCTTTTTTTTTCCAAATGTATTCTCGATGCTTCTACTGACTAGTGTTATTTCACGATGTTAAGGGCCTGTTTGGGACTGCTCTGCTCCAGTTTTTCCAGCTCTGCTCCACCAACTCCACCATGGAGCAGCTCCACTGTGGAGTTCCTGGAGCAGGTGGTCCTGTTTGGCACGCAGCTAGCTCCAGCTCCAGGAATGTGAGGTTTCCCTGAGAAAGGTCCAATATGCCCCTGAATGATGTTTGGTGTATGTTTTGATGTATGCGGAGCATATGTAACTGAATATTTTTTTACCAATTTAAATATGATGTAAAATATCATAATTGCATTTAATTTATTGGAGAAAACAAAAAAACAAATATTTTGATCAAATAATTCCGTACTTTTGTCCCATAAATTACAACGTGCTTGATAGATAATTAACGAAGTCCATAATTCGAATACAAATAATGTCCATAGACTAATGATAGATAATTAACAAAGCCCATCATTCGAATACAAATAATTGTCCATAGATAATTAGAGAGTAGTGGCCAATACATAATTCTAGTTCCAAGCTAGAGAAAGAGCGGTGGCCAACTCATCACGGAATACATCCATAGTAGGAGCATTCGGTTCTGTAGTAGACCCATTTGATGTAGCTACATATTTGTGATACCTTTCAGGTATCGTTGGAACAAAATTTGGATCTCGGTCGAACCGAGCGAAGTCCAAGTCTTCACCGCCATGCTCACGAATGAAGTTGTGAAGGACCATAGTAGCCACAACAATCATTTTTATGACAATCTACAGGGACATACCATGTCTTCCCTTTTCCTCTTCGCCGACGGTGCACGCTGGCCACCCGCAACCACCTGGCCGGCCGGTGATACCCCCTGGACACCTGCAACCACCTCTGGGCGCTGGACATCGCGCTACCGCCGGCCGCGGTCGGGGTTGGCGAGGCGGCGCTGCGGCGTGTCGGAGGTCGGGTAGCCCAACTCTCGGCGCCGGCGCCGGAGCAGATCCACGAGCATCTTCGGATTCTTCATGACCACAATCTTCGGATCTACCCATCCCAGCCATCACGTCGCCGGGGCGTCGCCGGTGGTGGCCGAAATAGGGCGGCGGAGAGGAGGCGGCGCGGGTGGGGGAAGGAGAGAGGAGGCGCGGGAGGGGAAGGAGAGGGAGGCGGCGCGGGAGGGGGCGGAGAGGAGGCGGCGCGGGTGGGGCGAGAGGAGGGGCGGCGGGTGGGGGCCGAGAGGAGGGACAGCGCGGGAGGGGGCGAGAGGAGGGGCGGCACGGGTGGGGGGCCGGAGAGGAGGGGCGCGGGAGGGGGACGGAGAGGAGGGCGGCGCTGGTGGGGGGCGCAGAGGAAGGGCGGCGCGGGAGGGGGCGGGGAGGGGGGCGGAGACGACGAGGACCGGCGCGGGGTTGGGGAGAAGAGGAGTCGCGGCGCGTTGGGGAGAGGAAAACAGATGGAGCGAATCGGTACAGAGGGGGGCTGTGTAATGGCATAGGTGGGTAATTTTTTATCAACTCCATGAGGAGGTACATAAGTCTTGTTTTTGGAGTACCCCTTGAGGAGCTCCAGGAAAAACCTGGAGTTGGCCCTCAACTCCACCTTTTTCTTGGAGTGGAGTTTCTGGAGCTGGACCTGTTTGGCTGGGTAGTTTAGGAGCGGAGCTGCAAAAGTGGGAGCAGAGCAGTCCCAAACAGGCCCTAAGTATGTTGATGTGAACTGTTGCATTGGAAGTGTGCGATTGGAACTTCCGATCCCTAGTCGCTGAGAAAGATTATAGCTAGGTTATGCCTCCATGGTTAGGCAGCCCTTTCCAGGGAGGCGCATGAGCATGAGCGGCCACATCACTCGCTTTGCATGAATTATGGTAATCTCGTTTAGTGAAAATAAACCTTTCTAGACGTTTAATTTCATCATTTCCTCTTTTCTAAACCATGTTACACAAGCTGATCATAAGTATGCAGTAATCTAAGGTACCTTGGATTAGAGATCAAGGGGCTCTTGTTTTTGAAAAGGAGATATTTTTTAAGAGAGAGAGGGTAGAATTCAAGGGGAGGGGTAGAATTTATGGTCATTGGATCTTTAATCTAGCAGTTCTAAATATAGATGATAGTTAGGAAAAAAAAATATTGGATGATGTTTAACAAAAACCTAACATATAATGGTGAACAGATATGTGCAAGTGCAACTGCCTAGAGTCTCGACGTTTCAATCGTCAAGGTCATTGGTGTCCTCGGCGCGCACACCGTTCGGTTTGCCGGCAACGGACGGGATGCATGCTACTGCTATCAGAAGTTGTCGATGAGCTTGGCATACGACGTGGTGACCCGGTTCCCTTCCACCCGCCTGTTCTTGATCTCCCTCTCGTGGCACACCTCGTCGGCGCAGATCCTCCGGCGAGGGTCGGCGATCCTGACCCTCCAGTGCCCGTCGGAGAAGTTGGCGGCCCTCGCCTCCGCGGCGTCCCACCGCAGCAGCGCCTTCTGCCTCTCGTTCAGCAGGCAGAACCCCTGCAGGGGCCGGGGCATGGCGTCGTGCACCTTCCACCACCGCGCGTGCGCCTCGTCGCTGGCGAACTGGCGCAGCTCCGCTGCGTTCCAGTTGCAGTCGTAGTCCCGGAAGCAGAACCACGGTTTCATGCCGACGAAGTGCACGGCGAGGACCACTGGCGGGTCCTCGGCCAGGACGCGGCGCTTGGCGGCGGCGCGCTCCTCGGAGTCTCCCTCCCAGAAGTGCTTCATGTAGTTGGCGTGCGACGGCAGGCGGTGCCACCACGAGAAGACCTCGTTGAGGTACCCCTGGTCACCGCCGTTGTACGACTCGATGTCGCCGATGTGGTCCATGAGCAGCCGGAACGTGCAGTTGCACGGCTCCACCACCATCACGCCGGAGTTGAACACCGTGCCGTCGTTCCCCGTCGCGCTCACCTCTGGCATCCCGAACAGCGGCTCCATCGGCCGCTGCACCAGCAGGTCGGCGTCGAGGAAGATCACCCGGTCGTACTCCGTCAGCGTCCACAGCCAGAACTTGCTGTAGTTCCATTCGTTGTACGAGTCCGGCGACGCCCGCGGGTTCCGGATCCGCCGGATCGTCCGCACCTTCCACCCGGCCGCCTCCAGCGCGCCCCGGTGCGGTGCGCTGATCGTCTCATCCACCAGCGCCACCATGTCCCGGTCCGACCCCGCCATCCGGATGCTCTGCGCCGCCACGATAGCGCCGCAGGCGTACAGCTGCTCCGAGTGCAGTATCGTCGCGTACGCCTCCCGCCGCGGCGCCGCCGCCGCGTACGTCTCCCCTGTTCAGTCCATACAGCATGGCATGCAACGAGTAAGCGAAGTGTGAAATGGGCACGACGACCGTGTGACGCATGTATGACGTGTGCGGCTTACGTACCCAGCGCTTTGAACGGCATGGCGAGCTTGCAGGATCCCACGGGGAGCGCGAGCTTCTGCCTCAGCTCGTCCATGTCCGGCCTGTACAGCCAAACGTCGCCGTCGCGCATGACCTCGTCCCTGCACCTGAACAGGTTCGGCATCGGGAAGCACCGGCTCACCACCAGCACGTGCGCCGCCCGCCCCCGTTCGCCGAGGAGGAGCGGTGCGCGGCGAGCCACGCCGCGGCCAGCTGCAGGTGCAGCCGCGGCACGTCCTTGGACCAGCTGGCCGAGCGGCGGCACGGCAGCTTCACCGCGACGATGTCGAACTGGGCGTTCGGCGCCACCGCCGGATCCGGCAGGTTCGGGCACGTCGGCACGTGGTACAGCTCCTCCTCGTCGATCCACTCCGGGTACAGGTGCTCCCAGGTGACGTTGCCCTCGACGCGGTCCAGCTGCACCGCGGAGGACGCCGTGTGCGGCAGCAGCTCCCTCCATTGATCCATCTCGCCTCCGTCGAAGTTCAGTAGCCCTACTCGTAGGCCATCTTCTGCTTGCGCCACTTCTTGCACAGCCTTGGAGATCTTCGACCAGTTGATCTTCAAGTTCGACGTGTACCCGGAATCCGGCTCATCGATGTTCGATGATGCCCAGCTCAGTTTCGATACTTCAGATGACATGCGTCTTCAGACAAGTGAGAATTAATAATTTGACATTTGTTACTGATCATCAGGCTGGCAATCTTAATTATCTGAAGGTTTGCTCACTGTGTGTTTTGTTCATGGTCACCATGGTGGATTGATGTTGAGTGCAGAAGGCTTATGAAGGAACCACACATGAGGATCAGGACGAGCTTTACATAGAGCATCTTGCTGCTTAAACCCTCAGGTAGCAGACTGCTGAACGGCTTGTACTTTGCATCCTTCGCGTAGTAGCTCCCTATGTGACCCTTCTTGCTCAGATTGGTGCTGAAATTAACACAAATGAATGTTCAAAGTAAGTAAAAGTGAACAGACTTCGCCAAGGTAAACTGAACAACAAAGCTACCTAGTTATGACCAAAATCGGCTGTAATTAAATTAGTAACTGGTTTTTACTGAGGTGTTAATTTTACTTTTTTTACTTTTACCAACATGACCTGCAACCTTTTGTTACCTTTGGTCCTTTCTACTCCCCATCCAATGATCAAACTCTACACATCTTCCCTGTTATTTTCAGTCAAGACCTGAAAGTCGTATATGCACCGGGCTTCTTTCTTCACCTACTCCGGCAAGTCATCAGGGACGGTCAGTACCATACTCCGAACGGTCCAGGCTTACATCTAACACTCGTCGTCGCCCCATCGCCGCGTCGATTTCTCAACTTCATCGTTGACTGTCGTAATCTCACTTGCTTCCTTAATCCTTGGTCCTGCTCCAGATGCACCCCTTGGAGGCTATTCCTTCCACTAGGTATGAGGAGAAGACTTGTTCAGAACTGAAACAGCGTTGTGACTTCCTCTTCACCAAACTAAAATCTCAAATTGGTGAACCAGGTCCAGATTTCTAGGTCAGAACAGGTGAGCAAACTATGATGTAACTCCCTACGTGATTGTAATCTAATCTAGGTTGATTCGCCTAAAGAACGGTTTCGAGAGACTAACTTCGGAGAATTGGGTTATGTTAAATCAAGTAAACTGTATGATTGGTAGACACGTCACTTTTATTGTGGAAAAAAATGTCACTTTTATTGTGGAAAAAAATACTACCTGATAAGTTACTTGTGCTATGAAAGTCGCCGGCATGAGATACTAAATTTCTACTTGCAGTGAAATTCATTTTGTCGGTAATTGAATAATGACTACGTTACAGAACATACGTGAAATTTGTGCTCAAACTTATATTGACAAAAAAAAATTGCAGTTTGCATTATATGTGTCTTGCAGTGCTAATGGATGAAACTGTGGTGGGCTGTCTGGTAGCCTTTGCATTAGGATCAGCAAGGCGAGTGGGAAAACATTGTAAAAATCTGATCTCACATGAATAGTAAGACTTTAGGTCTTAGAAGCACAACAATAACAGTTTGATTGAATGGCACCCATAGCATTTCATTCACGGTATCATCATGCATGATGCATATGTGAAGCTAAAACATGTATAAGACGATAATCATATACTAAAGATGCAGAGGGATCGGAGTAGCAAGCTTGCAAGTGGGGGCAGGGGCGAGAGCAACTCACAAAGTTCTGTCCAGGCGATGCCTTTTCTCTGCATGAGCACAAGCGAAACCTCTCATCCTTGAAGCACCAAAGCAGCTCCGATCAAACCCTCGGTATGTATGTATGTCTTCTTCAGGCAGCACAAGGCTGCTCCGCGACCAACTTAGTCGATAAGCACCAAAACAGCTCCGATCAAATCCTCGGTATGTATTTATGTGCACCCTGATAGCTCGAGCCTAAAGTTGAACTGTTTAGAACTTAGAGTAGCTCGACATCATGAAGCAAAACATGTATATACAAACAGAGTCGAGCTGTGATCAAGGAGCCTCTCACGAAGAGGCCAAAGGAAAGGTCTCAGGGCAAAATGAGAGTTCCAACCTAGGCATGAAAGGAACTTATAGCGTTGCCATTTGGCAGGTGAGGTGAGACCATAGGACACTTGCTTGACAAGTTCCTGCAGGAACTGAAGAAGACCTGGTCCCTTTCACAAGTGTTTGGAATACATCACATTAACGCACAGGATACCCCCTGGCCTGCACTGCAAATTAAGGTACATGCATGAAAGCTAGGTGAAGTGCATGCCTTCCCTTCCAAACCTAAAACACTATGGTTGTTCAGTTGTTCCATTTTCTCTTTGGTTACATGTGTGTTTTCATCTCACTCACCCTACTGTCATCTTGCGTTGCTTCAGGTGTCACCTTACTTATGTTATGTGCAAAGACAGAGTTGGTGCCACTCATCACAAATTAAAGCCAAGCTCTGACAAAGATGTACACATCTGAAGCAAACCTATGCTAGTACTACTCTTCTTTAGTCTTTTGGATGGGAATTTTGACAGGAATATAATCAAGTAGGAATGTTTCTTGAAAGACATGAAAAAAAAGGTATGCCTTTTGCTGTGGTTGGAATGTAGATTGGCTACCATATACACACACACAGAGACGCTCAATTTGACGTTCACCAAACCCAACCGATCGGCCCGGGTGTGTTTGGTTCGACCTGAAGCAAAATTCCGCAGTGCCTTTGTAGCCAAGGGATTGTTAGATTCTCTCCTCTTCTGTTGCTTTAGGTAAACCACTAAAGCTTGCAAAGAAGGTTACATTTGTGAGGGTGAAAAGAGATAGAGAAAGGCAACACAACACAAAGATTGAAACAAAAAAGAGGGGTGTTGATTTGACTATGATTCAACCAGTAGGTCTAAGATTGAAGGTTACCTGCCACCAAAGTAAGGTTTATTTTCTTGTTTAGGTGGAGTGTCTAGAATATTGTGCAGTGGAATGTTTGAAAACTAATAACAACTAACTAGAGTATTGTTGTTATCAAGTAGCATATGGTTCGTAGGACAGAGAAGACTAATGTGTACGTGACTGGAGAAAAAAAAGAAATTTGGCATGCTGTTGATAACGGAACAGGTCTTACTTTGCTTCCAGTGGAGGCTGCAGGGAAACGTTGTCCCATGTATCTCGCTACCTGCTTCTTTGACCTGCCTTCTCTTCTGCGTGTGCTGATTTACTTTCTCTGCTGCCTGAGACTACACGTAGATGGATTTCTTGACGTGAGAAGAGAACACCCGCGTCCTAATTAACACACAAGAAAACGGATTTTTTAAATAAGTAATTTTTAATTCCGAATTAAGCATTATATTTGTTTTACATGTCTTTATAGTTTTGACCATATATCGCTCCACGGTTAGACGACTTAGTCTAGTCACTCAACCATTGAGCGACACGTGATCAAATTGCCCAACCGTTGGATGACTTTTCCATATCGCCCAACTGTGAGCGACAAGACACAAATTCACTCAATGGTTGGGCAATATGCCCCTAGTTGTCCAATCGTTTGACAAATTTAAAAAATAATATAGTTATTTTATTAATCCGATAAAAATAATTGTGGGGTAAATGGCAATTGTTATAGGTAATACATTTAGCAAATGTAAGTTGTTTCTTTTTTTGAAATAAAAGGGTAGACAATGTGGGTTGATATATTTGTGATTTTTGTAGATTGTGACTGGTATGAAATCTGCTAATCTCGCAATAACATTTTGCGATCGTCATATATTGTTGTAGTGCGATAAATTTTCTAAAGAATTTTATTAGAATGATTGAGATAGCAATGATTAGTAAATAGAAAGGTAAGTGATATTGCGATGCAATAGAGAATTCGTACACGGAGAAAGACAAAGCAAAATACATACACAACGAACGATACAGAAAGCAGTAAGAAAAGCCACTACTTGCTACCAATTACACCACCTGCAACACCTCCTCCATTGTCGCCACGTCCCACCCCCAGTCAGTGCCCATCCGTACGTCTCCGCTTTGGCTTCCTCAGCCGAGGTGTCGGCGACCCAACAGGGTGAGGCGGTCAGGACCCCTGCTAACGCGTGCTCTCAACACCTTAGGGGTGGGCTACACCTATAGCTGTGTGGGAACTGGCGCACTGCTGAGCTACGACCCAGAAAGGACCTCCGTCGAGTCGTCCGTGAGGAAGTTGCTCATATCCACCGGGAGATCCTCGTGGGGTGATAGCCGAACTCCTGACCAGTGCGTCGTACCTACAAGACATGTATTGTTTATTCGTGCAATATATTGACACAAGAAAACCTTAGAGACAAAACGTACCTTCCGCGTGGGCTATGGCCTGCAGCCAACTGTCGTACCCACTGGGTCAGCCCTAGCCGAACAACGTGTGCTGCCCTGCTGATGCCCAGTAGAGGTCCACGGATGACAATAGCGGTGGTGTGCAGGTACGTGCCCATGCTGACCCTTCGGGCTGGCCTGACAGCGGTGGTGCTCGGGGGTAGGCTTGTGGTCCTCCAGAGCCTCTTACCCAAGCTGTAGGATGTGGCGGCCTCGGTATGCGTGTCAACGTGGCCACCTCCGGGAGCGTCCTGCATGACAAGAGTGTGAGGGCATGCCTCGCCCTCTTGTAGACCCGATGGACAACGTGCAATAGGTCATCGCGTGTGACCTCCAAACCATGGCCGACTCTATCCATGATCGACCTGGTGTCACTCACAATCTCGGTGGTGATGTCTATCTACAAGAAGTACATAAAAGCGTCAAAATAGTAATTCCGGTAACCGTATCTAGAAACTTTCAAACCCGAGAGTACGTACCGTTGAAAGCATCTAGGCTCCTAAATATGATTTTGGTAATAAATGAATTTATGTGAATATAGGACTAACATGTTTACTAAGTGTTTAAAAGGTTTATTCCCTAAAATGATGATGAGACGTATGCTAATAGTCAACATGAAGATCAATGTGGCTTAAGACAAAGGTATATATAGACAAGGATCCCTTTTGCTTTTACCGGTCTTAGGAGAAAGAGTGGAAGATCGGATTATAGGATAAATATTGTACTATTAAGAGAGATCATGGCTAGTAACTTGATAGTATATTCTTGTGCCATTTGGATCAATTTAGGATCATGCATTTTCTTAAAACTAAAATTGATAGCCAATCTGTGCTCTATTTGGATAATCGAAAGTGCCGAAGTGTAAACAGTGGTACTTCCGCTTTCCAGAAGTTTTGTCAAAATGAGCGATACACTTTTTCTAGAGAACACCCTTGGAATCATTTTGTCTCTATGAAAAACGGAAGTACCGGAGTTTCAACTACGAAACTAGCATAGAGCGGTAGTACCACAACCTTAAATGGTACTTCTGGATCATGGAAGCTCCAAAAATTTGGGTGGTATGTTTTTCCAGAGAGCGCCAACTTTTGGTATCGAAGCAAACGAAAGTACCACGCTGAAATTTCAGAACTTCTGAATATTGGAACTACCGCGATTACAACGGAGGTAGTACCACACCAACTTTCAACGGCTAGTTCAGAAGCTCTGAAATAGCCATTACTGTTGTGTTAGAACAAGTGTGGTAGTACCGACCGATGAACGACGGTACTTCCGCTTGCCCTGATTTTTCAGGGATTGCCCTGTCACAACTAGTTTTGGTTGGTAGGGATATAAATACTTTCCCACCTGCTCAAGGACAAACTAATAAACTTCATTGAACACTCTTGAGCATTGAGCATTCACTTCACACCTCACTCTCATATTGTGAATTCATTTGAGGTGGTTGAGCCAAAATCAAGTGCATACATCTTAGATTGATTCTTTTAGTACTTGATCGCTGTCAAGCGAAGCTGTGATCTATTACTCTTGGTGCTTACCAGCACTTAGACTGCTTGGCGGGAGCTTGAGCGGTGACTTCTTAAAAAAGGTTGTGAAGAAGCCCGGCATCTACTTGTGAGTTGTTTGGTGTCCACCATCTCTATAGCGGGGGAAGGACAACCACTATTGAATTGAGGAGCTGAGGCTTAATTTGCAGAGCCAGTCCAAGTTGCTTGGGCTTTCCTCAATGTGGATTAAGAGAAACCGGCAAATTTCCGAATACCACGGTAAAACATCGTGTGTCAATTGGTTATTTCTTTGTCATTTCTTTTCGCCTTTGTATTTCTAGCATATCGTGATTGTCATATTTATTTGTACTAGAGTTATTCTTGTAGAGACTTGGGCTTGTAGTGCCTTAAACATACTAAAATTGTGTAGGTTTGAATTGCTTTAAAATCTTACTTGACTAAATTGTGTTAATTGTTTTAGAAGGCAAGATAATTTCTTAACCTCCTATTCACCCCCCTCTAATCGGTTATTCTTGATCCTACAAGTGGTATCAGAGCTTGGTCTCTCATTTATTAGACTTAACCATCTAGAGAGAAAAGGATGGTTAGTGAGGGGATCACTATAGGAAAGGCACATCTTTTTGATAGCTCAAACTATTCATATTGGAAAATTAGAATGACTATTTATCTTAAGGCCATGAATTCGAGCATATGACAAATTGTAAATGAGGGTTCCGTTAAGCCTCTTGATCCACTACATCCCACAGAACAAGGTGGACGTAATGCTCATTTAGATGTTCAAGTTACGAATACTTTATTTAGAGCTTTGAACGCAGATGAGTTCAATAGAGTGAGCAATTTAGAAACCACTCATGCCATTTGGACTATCCTCTCGGAAATCTATGAGGGAACATCCACGGTCATATGTTAAGGATAATTCATCGCTAAATAGGGAAAATAGATAGCATATGTACCCGAAACTACAAAAGCCGCCACATGGGGGCCATGCTTTTGTCGCGTTGCGAAGACATAGTACGCTATCGCGGCCTTAGATAGAAGAACCCCGTCAATCCTGCCCAACAGATCATCATGCCAGTCGACAAGCGCATCCACCGGGGAGACAGCCTCTCCTGCAATAGGCAGGTCGAGCAGCATCGCGACATCCTGTAGAGTGGGGGTCATCTCTCCGAATGAAAAGTGAAAGGTGTGCATCTCTGGCCGCCACTTGTCCAGTAGAGCTGTCGGCAATGACCAGTCGAATGGGAACCATCGTGACAACTTCGGGTCAACCTGGACCTCCCCAGCCTCCCCGACTGGAGCTCCATCCTCGTCGGTGGCCTCCACCATTAGCGCAAATATCATAAAAAAAGTGTCATAGTTTATACACAAACCTGTCTCTCCAATGTGGGTCTAGTCTCTAAGTCAGTCGAGGTGTCCACATACAGACCACCCCTAACTGGGTCTCCTTATCCCCGCCCTCAGGATGCGGGACATGACAGCTTGTGCGATGTTGCGAGTCAACGTGCTGATCCAACAAGCCGAAAGGCCAGTCCGATTTACTTACAGATATAACAGAAAGTAAATATTAAATAATAATTAAATTAATTATACTAAGGCGTCCTTGTGGGATGTCTAAATTTTATTTTTGTGATTTGAGGATTTTTACGACTCAAATGCTATTTAAATCGTCGTGTGCAATTTTAATCACTACGCGTGATCTTAAATTGTCGCGTACTATTTTAAATCGACACGCGCTATTCTAACCGTCACAAATAGTTTCAAATATTTCAATGGTTATTAATTATTGTAAAAAGTAAGAATACTCATTACAGGGTTTCTACAATTTATAAGCGACAAACAAAATTAACCGGGCCATCAAATGCATAACAGAGCGATCTAAACAATAATACAATTATTAACAACTAAATTGGTGTTACTTTCTAAGCAACAAATTTAATGATTTTAGTTGCTATCCTACCATGTTTCAAAAATAAATATACAGAAAATACAAAAAACTCACCATCGTCAATGCATAGATCCCTCCTCCCCTCTTCCCCTCCCTCTCCTCTCCTCCCCTCTTCCTCCTCCTCCTCTCTCTTCCCTTGTGGGACCTGGATTTATAACCCAGAATCCACTGTGATTCCATTGCACTATTCCCTGGATCAGTAGATAATATTCACAGATACATTACTGAATATCAAAGTACATATTATGCGGAAGCGTAAATATATTAGTAGACTTACTCAAAGGCTGATCAGGCCAAAATCAATAAAAAGTAGCAGTGGAAATAGGAACTTAACATAGGTGGGACCCTCAGGACACGCCCACAGGTAGCCAACTAGGATTCGCGACCTAGTTCTTGGCCTCATCATCTTATAGTCTTGTTGACACCTTTAGGCGATCACATGGCTGGTATTTCTTCTTCTGATTGACTGAATAATTATAATTAAGTGAGTACAAAGTCACTCAGCAAGCCAACACACAGAATGCAGTAATAATAGATGAAGAGTTGAACAAAGGAAGGTTTAAGGTTCTTTTATTTGCAAAAAGGCACTATTTTAGGATACAAGTATAGGAAATTCCTAATACTTAGCATTTTGAACTAAAACAGGTTTTCTAAATCATGTGAAGGTTTGCAATAATATTTCCATATGCTAGTTTTCTAGCGTTACATTCACTTAATTCCATCACTAGGAACGACGCCCAGGGCAACACAAATCAGAACTTTGTCAACCCACCACTTTTCACTCCACACACAAAGTTTTTGAAATAGAACTATATCAAGTTAAGCTCCCATGTCTACCCATGACTGTGGGCACATCTATTCAAATAGTTTTTACTCTACAGAGATTGTAGACTATACCCACAAGAGATAATCAACTTGTTGCATCCGCATGATTCCTTGGTCATGTAGAACAAGAGATCATCATGAGGCCTTTACAATACCTCGCCCTGTCACTATATGGACCTATGGGTTTATCCCATAGTTGTGAGGGAAGTTCCTCGGCAACGCAGGGGGAACCACACCTTATTTCAAAGTGTCCCAATCAAGTTGGCTCACATAGACCCTAGCTCGCATTAGTCGTGGAGTTGTGAGGGATGTTTCCCTGGTAGCGCAGGGGAAAACTGCACCTCGTAACAGGTGTCCCACTAAAGCAGTCCACATAGACCCTAGCTCACACTAGTCCCTCTACTATTCGAGATGACTCAAAGGTTCGGCAAATTATTCAGCTTAGTCTACAATTTGCCGACTTGTGGTTGTACTTGTTTTACACAAGAGGTCATGATTGGATTCGGTCCTTAGGGTTATCTGAGCGGTTCTACCACAAATCACATATTCTCGTGCATCCACTGCACCAACCCCTCTTACCATCCGCCCAGATAAATAAGCATGTTAAGGTTTTTGAGAGTATATAAATAACCATTTTACAACATACCAATCACTTTCCATTAGTGACTGCCCAAACCAACTTCTCATGTTTGAAATGATGATAGATCAAATTAATACCCTAAGTAGCTAAGCAAGACTAAGCATGGCTTATAGACTCATTATTAGTATCTTAACCATTACCCTAGGGTGACAAGGACCAAGTGCTCAATTGTTCTCAAGGAATGGGTTATAACAGTATCACAATGTATAATGGGCATGTATTTAAAATCTTAAGGCAACATAATTTGCATAATAAAGTAAAGCATTCAATTTTTATAGTTTAAAAATAAATAATTTTACATAAAAGATAGGTTCAACATGATCAAAGTATTGACTTGCTTTGCTCATTTTGCCATGGCATTGATCTTACTCATAGCCTTTTCAGTTGATGGTCTTGCAATCTTGGTCTTCGTCTCTAATTGACTCTTGATCCTACTCGATCATGTACTTTCTTCGAGACTCCGAGTTATAATTACGTGATAAACAACTGAATCCAAATAAATCCAACTTAAAAAGTCCAAATAAATAAATGAATTCAATTTAGTTTATTGTGATTACATGGGTGATCTGAGACAAAGTTTATTAGATACGAAATATGGATGGGGTCGAAACGGGGTTTGAGTGAAATGAGGAATGACCAAAGGGAAATCCGCCGAAATGGATGTCAAGGAGGGTTCATGATAAAGGAATATTCACGAGAATATTCTACTTCGGACTTGAAGATGGCTAGACATAGCCGATGATAGAATATCATGACTATATCTTTTTATTAATAGCCTCATTTGTTATTTTTTATATTTATTAAGGAAGTTCCATGAGTGAGGCTAGACCTACGAACAGACATTTGAGTTTGGCAAGTATCAAGTTTTTTGTTTGTCGAGCGTTAAATTTTTAGGAATTAGGGCATAGGTTCCATGCTCACGGCATATCAATTTAACTTATCGAATTACTCTTAAAGTTCGGGTTTGTAGCATTTTGTGATATGATATTATATGTATACTTTAGTTATTATTAGGCATAGTTAATTTTTAATTGAATTTATTTACGTGGGATCGAGCTTGTCATACAAGATTGCATTTCATTACCATTATTAATTAAATATACCATTTAGGATCTGATTATCAGTGGCATGTTAATAACAGGGGTTATTATTATTCTTTTAATGGGGCCTCCCTCTATCATATGAGTTTTCTTAAAAAAAACTTGGTTGGTCGTATATCTATCCTCCATTCTTATCTTGCTTTTCTTCAATGAACGGATAATTATTTATTCTTACAAAACTAAATTATTACTACATTGCATCTTGTGTGAACTATTTTTCTGATAATCCTTCATCAAAGTAGACACTCTAATTTAAGTATTTTTTAACTTTTTAATTAATCCATCCACCCTTATTTGGTTATTATTTACCCTAAGTGAGTCTGATTATTATTTATATTTAGAAAATTATATTGTCATTGATATATCTAATTTAGATTGGCATTCTAGTTTAGGTGGCGATGCCAAATTTGGGTAATTACCTTAAATCCCACTTAGTTGTCTTTCTAGACGGAGTTCTTATGACCATTGGGGGTTTAAACAATACTATATTTTTAGTAGTGTCTTTTAATTCACAATTGATTTGAGACGGACATTTGCAGCACATTAATTGCTTTCGATGATTATATTAGATATATGCGAGTTCTGTTGTAACCCAAGGTGGGCCTTTACAATTTAAATATTGGTGGCCCAATATTCCAACTAATTACTTAAATAACATTGGGGAAAAGAAGGTTCTCTTGATTTTCAGATGACGGCATGCGGTGGCCAGTGCACGAGGCTGCGAGGGCAGCGGTGGCTAGCGCAAGGGCAAGCTTAGGTTCGGCTGGAGGTAGATGAGGGCAGAAAAGGGGGGGATGCAGGGGAAATGGAGGGGGCTTGCATGGCTTTTTATAGCGCAAGAGAGGGCACAATGTGCAGGTGCTGTGGTCGCTGATCGATGAGCAGCGCGCGAGATGGCACATCAGCATGGAGTCTGGTGTGCGGTGTGCAGGGCGTGGGCATGGCAGAGTATGGCCTTGCAAGGGCATGGTAAGGGGACAACCACAGTAGGGTGATGGCGTCTATAGAGCATGGGCGTCACTGTGGAAGTGACATGACGACGACATGGAGTGGACGGCCTGTCGGACGCGCATGGCGTGAGCTGCTCGGGCGAGCAACTTGGCACAGGGGGTGAGGCCGAGCACAACACGGAGACACAAGTTGTACTTGGGTGTAGGCGAGTCGGGCTCGGGCACAACACAATCGTGCTGGCGGCGCACGGGCTCAGTGCCAGGCCGGCTTGGCCAAGCAGCTGATCAAGGAGGCTAGGGACAGGGGAGGGGAGAAAGGAGAGAAAGAAAGAAAGGGAAGAGAGAGAAGTGGCCGGCCCACATGGAAGAGAGAGGAAAAAGGAGAGAGTAAAATAAGAAAGAATTTGGCTAATAAAATTTGGGAATTTAAATTTTATTTGCATGACCGAATCCAAGCTTTGAATTCATATTCGAATCCAAAATTTTAAATCTTGGCTCCAACATTTGGACGGTTTTAATATTCCTTTGCTTTTGTTTAATTAATTTTGATTTCAAATTCTCATGTTTCCGAGTTGTATTTCAACTTATCTTTTCAAAATGGAATCCCTATTTTTGAATCTTCACTTTAAACTAGGTTTTGTTTTAAGAAATAAATTTTGATTTTAGGTTTGGTTTTACAGACTTAAATTTAAGCCAATGTTTTCATATTTCCTTATTTCACATTCGTTTATTTCAGCTTTTCCATTCTTTCATGAACATGATTATTGTTTACACTTGGGATTATTTCCCTATATTAATTTGCATGTCACAAAACCTGAAAGATTTCAAATAAGTATTCAAAAGAAATTCGAATGCCAACAAAATGCAAAAAAATGTTTTAAATTTTTCATAATTTTGAACACCTGAATTTCAAGATGTTACATCCTCCTCTCCTCTCTTCTTCTCCTCTGTTTTTCCTCCTCTCTTTCTCCTCTCCTCTATTTTCTCTTCTCCCCTTCTCCCTTCCTCTCGCTTGGCCGAAATGCGAATGTGAATAGTGCCAAGCACCAGCTGCACGCTCGAGGGGATATACCCCCTACTCGCCCAACCGTTGGGCGACTAGGGGAATGTCGCCCAACCATGGAGCAACATATGGTCAAAACTGCAAAAAAAATATGGGTATATTAATGTAATTCAAAATTATAAATTGATTATATAAAAAAAATTCCAAGAAAACGTGTGTACCTAATAAAGATGTTACTATATATTTTTTCAAGGAAATACTACATATATACTAGTTCCCTTTCAGAAATTCTTGCCCTCAAAAACAAGCTCTAAGGGCAACGGCTAAAAGAGCCTTCAGCTTACCTGAGATGTCGGTTCAACTTCACCTTGGTTGGTAGAGCTTCAGCTTCAACTTCAGCCCAGTTCTTTTGGTTTATAGTTGATGGCTTTTGGTTATATTTTTTAAGACGACAATGGATGGTGGAGACGCTGACGTGGACAACGCATATGCCGGTAGGCTCGAGAAGTTGTTTGGAGAAGCGGATTTGAAAACCCGTTTGAAGAAATCGTCACATTTGTTTTAGATTCCGGAGAAGCCGAAGCCAAAATCTAAAAAGAAATGGGCCTTTAACTTATTCTATTTCAGAGGATCCATACGTTTGGTAGTACCTAAGGAAGATAGAAATACCCGCTTATTTCAGCTTCTAGCTTTTGGCTTATTTTTCACTATTCATAAATTTCGTCTTTTTTTTGAACTTTTGGGTTTTTTGAGCTTTTTTGCCCTTTTTTCTTGTATTCGTTTGTGTTGTCCGTGTTAAGCTAGCATATTTTTTCTATATTTAAATTTTTTTAAGATTTAATTACACCAAATAAGCCACCTTCAACTACAGTGAAATTTCAGCCGCTATAGTGCAATTTCAGCCATAAGCCACAGCTTTGTTTGGAATTCTTGTATTCTAAATAAGCTCTAAAGGTTAAGACAGCTAGAGGTGCCCTGTGGTACCCTACACACGGGGTTTTGGGCTTGTTCTTTTTGGCTGCGGCTTATGGCTTTTGGCTGCGGCTTGTGGCTTTTGAGCTGTTTGTACGAAAGATTACAAAATAACAGAAACTCACGTGTGGTTTTTACCGATATAAATGAAGTCAGTAAAGTATGTACTACAATTAACTAGTAGATCGTATCTTGAAAAAATACTCTGTTTAAAAGTTAGTTACTGTAGAAAAACCGAAAAATAACTTTTAGAAGCTGAAAAGAACAGGACCTTTAGCTTATCAGAGATGCCGCTTCCACTTCACCTTGTTTGGTAGGGCTTCAGCTTCGGCTTACTGTGTTTCGTATACCCTAAGCTTTTGTTAGAACAGGGTGTACATGAATCTTTCGTACGCATCTCTTATGTAAATAACTGACACCGACGTTCTATTAGTGGCTACACTAGAATAGTTTGGTAGGCTGTTATGACATATTCTTCCTTGCACTTTTTGAGCTTGGAACTGTAGTGGCTTGAGCCCTTTACAGCCGCCGGATAAAGAAAAAGTAGAAAACATAGCCGGATTAAACGGGTACGATTCAATTCTTCCTGAAATCACTAGCCGGTTTTTAGAACTGTTTCTATCTTTCTATGTTCATATATATATTGGCAAATAATAAGAGCCTGGAAAACGAGATGGCTTTCTCAATGCGAGGAGAAGCAAATGAAGGCATGTTCAAAATCGTAGGATCAGGTACGATGAGTCAGAAGGGGTGAATGATTTTTTAAAACCTTTCTCGTGCTATTAGCGACACGATACAATGAAAAACACACATGCTTTATTGAAGCCACGAGCCAAAGATCACAAAGTCACCCGAGACAATTAGTCTCAACGATCTGACCGCTGCCTGGGGGCTATTGGACCGTTCGACCTGTCTGACTGCAAGTGCCACTAGTCAGGTTGGTCTAGGCGGTCTGACCACTCAAGTCATAGCAGTCTGATCGCTCACTAAACAGAAACAAAAATCAGCATGGCACACAGCCAACAAATGACTAACTCTTATACCACTAATGCAAATAGAATGAACCTTGGTACAAATCCTACCTACGATGTCAAGAACCTATTCCAATTATGGACCATGAAGCTTTATGCCAAAGTTCTAACCTTTATCCAAAATAAGGAAGGTTACACCAAAATCGGACAAAAGAGAGAAATATCGATCTAGTCTTGCTCGTGAGCCATTCATGATTTAGATAACCTTGAATGGATTCTCATATGTCATAGCAAGCTATATCATAGCACGAATTCAAACCAAAACATGCTCAAAATCAAAACCCAAAATCATCCATCTTGAGCAAAACCAGGCAATCATGAGAACTTTTCATAGAAAGTGTCTAAATAGAAAGGATTTGATCTCTAAGAGATATCTTCACCTCTTCCATGTTATTGGCACCAAGAGAGATCAAGAGGAGATAAAATTCAAACAAGAAAACAAAGCAAATTAAAAGCACAAGGAGAAATCCATGGCGCAACTCACTTGGACGAAATTTGAATGTTCATTTCACTTTGAGAGCAATGTTTTACAACCACTTCCTCATAGAGGACAGAGCTGTAAGTATAGAGCATGCACGCACGCACACACACATAGTTTCTAACATAAGAAAACCCTAACCTCCCTCTCCAACACCACAATGGCTTATAGAGTGGAAGCTCATCACCTTACACATAACCCTAATAACCAGCACACCATTAGTGGATATAACCACTTACAAATGGAGAGACCCGACAACCCCACACACAAATGGGTTTTAAAATCACACACGCTTGTACACTTTTCAAAGCACTGCTTCCACATGGCTCCAATAGCCTGATAAGACACTCCATCCTTCAAGACGTGACCTAAACCCACCGTTGTTGTTTCGCAAATTGCTTCTCCACCCGATATTAGATAATTTTCAAAATTGCCACCCACAGGCGTCTACGGTGCTACTCTTCGAAGCAACCACAACGACAAAATCTGTGATGCCCAATGACTTGCCGCCAATATCGTAGTTTGCTTTGAGAACCGCCACCACTTGAAATACCTAAGTCCAATAGAACATCACATACATGCCCTTACCTCATTATGATTCTTGTCTTTCTCCTATACTTCTCTGCTTAAGATAATACTCCACCCAGACTTACACGACCCTCTATGGCCTTAGGGCACCTCCTCTAGCCTCTATCTTGCTGTTGACTACAACTATCACCAAGTACCCTGCACATCAAAGAACAGTAATCGTCCTAAGCATAAATGACATGCACTTGACTCTTATGAATATAACCGATGAAAATATACACCACTTGACACCACGTTAAGATTCTCACAATGCATGGACTCTCGCTTGGACTAAACTTGCATGGACTCACTTTATAACTAACACAACCAAAAGTCAACTCAACTATCTCAACTCACTCAATTTCACCAACGGCTAGTCGGATCGCCCCAATTTGACTTAAACCTTCCGGTAACAGGGGACTGGTCTGACCGCAGCACCCGTGCTTGCTAGATTGCTTGACAACCTCCGATCAGACCACAGTTACATGGCTAGTCACATCACTCTAAAAACTCCTCACAATACAATGAGCACATCTCAGGAATAAATGTACTGCCAACTCGAAATTGGTCACACCGTATTTCCATTTGGATCGCTCTTCATAACCAGTCACAACGGTGAAGTATCTAGGACCCTAAAAATGTTTTTGGTAATTAATGACGATAATATTTAAAAAGACTAACATATTTGTTAAGATGATTGAAAGAATTAGTCTTGGATTTTGATTTCGTCATGGAAAAGACATGCAAAAATGACCAAAGAGTGACATGGACAAAAGAGTGACATGGATCAAGACATGGCTCAAGGAAAAGATATATTGTAGTCTAAGGACCTCTTTATAGCTTTTATAGGTCTCATTGTTTGGTGAAAAAGACCGGATTGTTAGAATAGATGTCGTACTATAAAAAGAGGTCATGGGTAGAGTTTGAAGTTAATCTTGTGCCACTTTAATCAAACATGGTTCATACATGCATTTGAAATTTCATTTTGAAGCAGTCTCTGATTTTCATTTGAAATCTGGTATGACCATATTTGTATCAGCAGTAGTACCGCTGCATTGGTATTACCAGCCGTTACATGTTTGTACGTTATTTTATGATATGTGCATTTTTTATCTTACCTTGGAACGGTACTACCGCATTTGTTGGTCGGTAGTATCGGAGTGTGGTATGACAGCACTTTAATTAGTGGTAGCTAATTTTAGAGGTGTATTTTTGGAGTATTTTTCTCTCCTTTGGAAATCGGTACTACTGCAGCTGAGGTGTGGTACTACCAAGCATGTGAGTGTGATACTACCAACATTTGATTTAACAGCTAGTTTCTGTGCATTTAATGAACCTTAAGTAGCTGTCGAACAGTAGGTGCGATAGTGTCGACCACTACATGGTGGTAGTATCGCGATTTTTGGTGATTTTGACCCCAATACTCATCCTAGTGGGTCCCCACTAGCAGCAAGCAAGAACTCTTGGACTTCATTGAATGCACATGAGCTCTTGTCACTCTCTCTTCAACTCATTTGCTTCATTTTTCTCATTTTGAGGTTGTTGAAAGCATTTAAGTGTATTGCATCACCTAGTTGATCATTGTGACACTTAAAAACCTTCAAGCAAGCGTCATTATCTTATTACTTTTGATAGTTGCTGACACCTAGATGACTTGGAGAAGTTTGCGCGGTGATCTCTTCAAAAAAGATTGTGAAGAGACCTGACATGATTGTGAAAGGTCGGAGTTTACCTCGCGGAGCGAGAAAAGCCTACCATACTGGATTAAGGGAAGGCTCAAGGTTGCAAAAGGAGCTAGCTTGATTAGTTCAAGCTCCCTCAACATAGATTAGGGGATACCTGCACAAAAAAAAACATCGAGTGTCATCATTGTGGTTTAATCCTCTTGCCTTTACTTTCCACACTTATATTTCTTACTATTACTTAATTAACTTGTTTAGCTAGAATTGTATCTTGCCTAGACATAGGTTTGTGGTACCTTAGAAAGACATGAAGAATTTAGGCCTTGAATTGTGCAAATTATTTTTAATTAGCTCATTCTTGCTATAAAATTATGTTTTAACCAAAATACTTCAAAAAAATCTCCTATTCACCCCCTCTAGTCAGTTATCCTTGATTCTACAAGTGATATCAGAGTTTGGTCCCTCTTTATTAGGCTTTATCGCCTAGAGAGCAATGATTGCTAGTGATGGTATCTCCCTAAGAAAGGCACCTCTATTCAATGGCTCTAATTATGCTTATTGAAAAATTAGAATGACTATCTATTTAAAGGTCATGAGCCCGAGTATATGGAGGATTGTCAATGATGGTTTTGTTATGCCTCTTGATTGTACACATCACACGGATCTTGAGAAGCGAAACTCTCACTATAATGCTCAAGTGATGAACACACTTTTTAAAGCTTTGAACGCGAATGAATTCAATCGAGTGAACAATTTGGAAATGGCTCATGAGATTTGGACAATGCTATCAGAAATTCATAAGGGTGCATCCATAATCAAAGAGGCATTAGAACATCAATGAGATGTAATCAAGACTCAACAACATTGTGAAAGAGCTCATGGGTCTAGGCACTATACTAACCGATATTAATATTGTTCAAAAGAATCACTGGAGAAGTACGAGACATTGGTGACATTGTTCCTCAACTCATCCGAATTGCCAAGGATGACACCAACCAGCCTCTTGGGTAATCTCATCATGAATGATTTGTATAAGAAGAACAAGGAGAAGCTCTTGTAGCAATCCTCCTCTAATAAGAAGATTATTGCTTTCAAGATGAAAGCAGAATCTAATGATAAAACAGAGGAAGATGAAGATAACTCCAAGAAGGAGATGGCTCTCCTTGTGAGGAGAATAAAGTAATTCATAAAGATGTGCACAAACCAGAGCGCTAGCTATGGCAAGAGCAAGATGGGACAATCCTCTAGCAACAAGCCCTACAACAGCATTCGTTGTTATGAGTATGATAAGAAGGGGCACATTGTCTCTCATTGCCCTACCAAGAATGATGGCAAGGCCAAGTCATCCAAGAAGAATGAGTACAACAGTAAGAAGAAGCTTCATAAGGATGGTAAGGGCAAGGCCCATATTGGATAGTGAAACTCCGATGAGGAGTATTCCAACTCTGAATCCGATGATGATGGGTCCTTCAAGAAGATGGGACTTGTCGGGATTGCCATCAAGGAGGCTTCATCACTATTCTCCACTCCTACTTGCCTAATGCCAAAAGGAGAAAAGGTAAAATCGAATGATGATAATGAGTCTTCCTATGATAAATTAATGAATATGCTTGAAGACTTGAATTAATATCTTAGGAAGGAGAAATCAAAATGTAAGATCTTGAAGACATAATTTTTCTCTAAAAGATTTTTGTGAGGAGCTAAAGGAAACTCATGATTCACTCCTTTTGTATGACCTCACCATGTCTCATACTAATGTGGGCATTACTTTTAATATTATTGATGACTTACCTAGTTTAGACATTATTCCTTGCAATATTTCTAAAACTAGTACTTCTACTTTTTGTGACGACTTGCTAGCTATGCCATGTTTTTCTAAAGTAGACTCTAGCTCTTGTGCTAATAATTATTGTGACCCTTTACTTGTTGTTGAGAATAATGAGCTTAAAGAGCAAGTCAACAAGTTTAGTACGAGCTTGGAGAGATGCTTCAAGGGCAAGACAACCCTTAACGAGATCTTAAGTGAGCAAAGGTGCTCATACAAAAAGGAAGGTCTTAGGTTTATTCCCAAGAAAGGTAATAAAGCAATTCATAATCCCTTAAGGTTTGTGAAAGTGAATGGAAAATATTTCCATAAATGTCATGGTGTGGGGGCACATGTCTAATTCATGCTTCATTGGCAAGACTCCCACTCTAGGTTTATATGATTTTTGCTATATGCTTAGAAAATCTAGTGATGGTAGAGTAGTTGCAAGATTTATTGGCACATCTGTACTTTGCACCAAAAAGAATGTTCTTTGGGTGCCCAAAACCCTACTAACCTCCAAGGACCCAAAAAATTTGAACACTTAAAAGAACTTAATATTCTTTTATAGGTGAACTACAAAACCGGTGAAAGACATTAGGTGCTTGGTAGCGGGTGCACTCAACACATGATAGAAGACCAGACGATGTTCACCACATTTGAAGTTGAAAATGGAGGCAATGACAAAATCACTTTTGGTAACAACACCAAAGAAAAACGAATTGGATTGGATAAATTGCTAGCTCAAATGACCTTTCAATTTTCAAAGTACCTCTTGTAGAAACATTAAATTTTAATTTGCTATCTGTTGCTCAATTGTGCGATCTTGGCCCTACTTGCACCTTTTCTAAAGATGGTTTTGTTATTTCAAAAGAAAAGAAAGCGAGTTGGTTTTCAAAGGTTTTCGATTTGGCAATCTTTATTTGGTGGATTTCTCTTCAAATGAATTGTATTTGAAAACTTGTTTAGTTGTAAAAATCTCTTTGGGTTGGGTTTAGCGTAGAAAGCTAACTCATGTGGGGATGATTCAACGTAAAAATCTTTTTAAACATGACTTAGTTGTGGACTTAAAAGATGTGAAGTTTGGGAAGAAGAAGCTAGATAGTGCTTGCTAATCCGAAAAGCAAGTAGTTAACTCTCATCTATCCAAAAGTATCATATCCGCTTCTATGCCATTGGAGCTCTTACATATAGATTTGTTTGGGCCAAACATTTATAAGAGCATCGGGGGTAATAGTTATTGCGAATGATTACTCAGGTATACTTGGGTTTTATTTCTACATAACAAAGCCAAAGCCTCCAGTATTTTCAAAAGTTTTGCTAAAAGGGCCCAAAATGAGTTTGATTTAAAAATAAAGAAAATTTATAGTGATAATGGTTCTGAGTTCAAGAATACTGAAATTAAATATTTTTGTGATGAACTTAGAATAAAGTATGAACTTTTCATAACCTATACTCCAGAGCAAAATGGAGTTGTAGAAAGAAAAAATCGAACATCAATTGAAATGGCGAGGACAATGCTTAATGGATGTAATACTTTCAATAATTTTTGGGCAAAAGCTATTAATACCGCTTGTCATGCCACAAATCGTCTTTATTTGTATCGTATTTTCAAAAAGACTTCTTATGAGTTTCTCATTGGAAGAAAATCAAGCATCTCCTATTTTCGTGTTTTTGGTTGCAAGTTTTATATTTTGAGAAAAAATGTTCGTCTTACAAAATTTCAAAGTCATTGTGATGTTGGCTTTCTCCTTGGATATTCTTCTAATAGCAAGGCATACCTTATCTTCAACAAAACCTCCGGTTTAGTTGAGGAGACGTGTAATGCTCAATTTGATGAGATTAATGACTCTCAAGAAGAATAAGAAATTTTGAATGATATAAGTGATGAAGGATTGAGACATGCTATGGCAAATATGCAAATTGAAGACATCAAGCCGAACGAAGATGCCAATGAACCATCTTCTTCCATAAAAGTTAAACATTATACTTCCACTACACCAAGCTAAGTTCAAATTAAAAAAGTAGAAGACAAGGAAGATGATCAACTGTCAAATATACCTCCAAGGATTTACAATGCAATTACCAAAGATCATCTAATTGACCAAATCTTTGGTGACATTAGTAAGGGCGTCCAAACTCGCTCTTGTTTTGCTTTTTATTGTGAGCCTAAACATGTAGATAAAGCACTTGAAAATCTGGGTTGGGTGAATTCCATGCAGAAAGAATTGAATAACTTCGTCCAAAATTATGTTTGGACTTCGGTGGAAAGACCCAAGAAATACAATGTGATTGGCACAAAGTGGGTATTTTAGAATAAGCAAGATGAGAATAGAGTAGTGGTGAGAAACAATGCAATTTGGTAGCTCAAGGCTTTACTCAAGTCAAACTTTTGGATTTTGGTAAAACTTTCACTCCTGTAGCTAGACTTGAATGCATTCATATATTGCTTGCATTTACATCATATATTGATATTAAATTATTTTAAATGAATGTCAAAAGTGCATTTCCAAATGATAGAATTGCTGAACTTGTGTTTGTTTTTGACGACCCCTAAGAAAAAAAACCACGTGTATAAACTCTTGAAAATGCTATATGGCCTTAAACAAGCTCTTAGAGTATGGTATGAGCGCCTAAGAGATATTCTACTCTAAAAAAGATTCAAAATTAGGAAGGTTGACACAATCTTGTTCACTAAAGTTATTGATGATAAATTTTTTTGTTTGTCAAATATATGTTGATGATATCATTTTTGGGTCAATCAAGAATTTTACAAAAGTTAGGTGAGATGGTGTCTAGGAAATTTGTGATGTCTATGATTGGATAACTTAGCTATTTTCTTAAAATCCAAATCAAATAACTCAACGATGAGGCGTTCGTGAGCCAAGCCAAGTATGTGAAAGACTTACTCAAAAGATTTGGCATGGAGAACGCAAAGCCCATCAAGACCCTATGGCTACCAACGGTCACCTCGACCTTAATGTGGGAGGTAAACTAGTTGATTTAAAACTTTATAAATCCATAATTGGTAGCTTTCTTTACCTTACCGTATATAGGTCTGACATCATGTTTAGTATTTACATATATGCACGTTTTCAAGCTTCTTCAAAAGAGTATTATTTAGTGGCCATTAAAAGAATTCTTAGATATTTAAAGTATTTCTCCAGTATTAGTTTATGATATCCTAAAGGTGCTAAATTTGATATAAATGGATACTCGGATTTCGATTGTGCGGGTTGCAAAGTTGATAGAAAAGCCACATCTGGTACTTGTCAACTACTAAGAAGATTTTTAGTTTCATGGTCTCCAAGAAACAAAATTTTGTTGTCCTACCCACCACCGAAGCGGTGTACATTTCCATGGATAGTTGTTGTATTCAATTGCCTTGAATGAGGCACATATTGATAGACTATGGAATTGAATTTAAAAGCATACTTCTTTTGTGTGATAATGATAGTACCGTGAAGATAGCAAATAACCTGGTCAAACATTCCAGATAGCCTATAACTCGGTCCAACATTCTAGAACCAAATATGTAGATATCCGTCACCATTTTCTAAGAGATCATATGAGTATGGATGATATTGTTATTAGCCATATATGGATTAACAGCCAATTAGTGGATATCTTCACCAAGCCACTAGATGAGATCATTTTTGCAAATTGAGAAATGAGTTAAATATCATAGACTCTTCTAATGTTACTTAAACTCATACCTCATGTATTTGCTCTTATTTGGAGTTTTTGAGATTCTTGTGAAAAACTTGTTTTAAAATCATTTTTAAAATACCAAAAATCTATAATTTGATATAAAAAAACTATGTTATTTAAAGCTTTATTACCTTATCTAATGCATGATGATCCTGAAAAATGTTCATTTGAATGTTTTATTAAGGATCATTTGCATCCCTATCCTATCCCTGCTTTCCCAGGAAAATCGGTACCACCGCGGTTATACCACCAGTCTAGTTTTGCAGTACAATAGGCACAATGAGTGCAGTACTACTGCTCCTAACTAGTGGTCCCAAAAACAGTTATGACTGACTCCTCATCATCTTCTCATTCATCCAAATCGGTCTAACTGCATTCTTTTGTTCAAAACCATCGAAGTCTCCTCTCTCACTCCTCTCTTTTCTTTCTCAAATCTTCAATCCTCAAATCCTCAAGGGAATCAAGGCCAGGCTTCAATCTCTTACAAAATCAAGTTCTTGGCACTATTTCTCATCCATTCCATTAGGTAAACCCCTTGAAATCACTTCTTTCCTCATCATTTGTATTCATTCCCATTTCTAGTGTTCAAGTAAAATGTGCATGAAAAGGTCAAAATCTTTTGGGCACAATTGTTGAATATTCTATTTGGTGACCTATCATGTCTTTTTCATGGATTAATCCATGCCAAATATAAGCTAAACTCAAAATTGATCATTGCACTAAGAGTACCCTATGAGTGTGGTAGTACCGCTCGAGGCACAGGGGTACTACCACTTAGGTATTACCAGCGTGCCAAGTGTGGTACTACTGCCCTCGTAGAGAATTTCAAACCTTTTATGCACAATTACTTATATCATATCCTTTCCTGTCCTAATCAACTCTTCTTTAATCTAGTGACCATGGAAAGGACAAAAGGTTCTGCTCGCAAGAGCGCTTCTCCCAAGAGAGAACCAGTGGAGCAATACAATCCTCAAGCATGTCCTTCCTCTTCTCATTGAAAAGTGGTTTCATGCAATCAGCTTCAAAGAGGGTGGCTCTTGTGCTCAAGAGGATGGTGATATGGAGACTACCACATTTTTGCAAGAGATGCGAGCCCGTGATGGAGGGCAATCTTCAAGGTAAGAGCAAGCTATAGAAGAGCATGTTGAGGAAAGTAAAGTGAAGAGGATGAAGAAGATGAATGCTTTGCTCAAGGAAATAAGTATGATAATGATAACAACGATGATGATGAGGATGATGATGTTGACATCGTCGAGGCCGAAGAGCCAAGGTTCAACCTCATATAGATTTTAAGTGACAAGTATGCACAACTCCTTCACCTAATCAATTTAAGAAACCGACAAGCTCAACGGATCCCCATTTCCACACTAAGTTCCAAGAAGAAGTGTTCAACTAAATCTACAACCATCACAAATAATTTTTGGATCATAAGTACATAGATTAGAGATATTTGAACACTCTTGAGCGCTTTGCCGATGCATACAACCACTTCCATGGAGTGGCTCTACAAGACATAGTGGCATTAAAATATAATTTTCAAGATGATATCATTCGCCAATTCTATGCCACCGTCTATGTTTCCTATGACTTTGACTACTTAGCATGGATGACTGGGAATCAAAGGTATGAAGCTTCAAAGACGGACTTTGAACAAGCTCTTAGAACGTATTCAAACCAATACAAGAAGATGTACTCCCGTGGAGCACTCCAAACCTAGTATGGTGTGAGTTCTATGACGCCAAGGTAAGGTACTCCCTCGGGAAGCTAGCGGGAATTCTTCCACTTTCAACCATGATCAATCAGGTAATCAACCATTCCTTCCCGAAGAGCGGCAACTTCGACGAAATTTGTGGACATGCTTGAAAAATAATTAACTACATCATGCAAGGAACAAAATTTGATGTAGTTGATTTAATCATAAAAGAAATTGCATCATCAAAGAATAATAGGGTGAAGCGTATGTACTATACTCCCTATATTATGACACTCATCATGAGGACGGGCTTCCGAGGGGCTAGGCTGTAGTGCATAAGCTATACAAGCCCCATGAAGGCCTTCCAATGCCAACGCCCGCTCCACTAGCATCAGGACATGTCCTAGAGCTACCAAAACCCCTCTTGAATCCTCACCATGGACCAAAATGTGTAACAGTATTTGACCTTTTCAGGGGTCGTACCTAATGATATAAAAGCACCTAAGTTGTTATAAGGGGTATGGGCAAATCCGATAGAGTTGAACACTATTTTGGATGGCTCAAGAGGGGCAACCTCTATCTTACCACTCATAACTGCTCTCATAATCTTGGGACAATGATTCTTAACATGCGCATACTGGTTGAATCCAAAACTTATATTGGCTTTGCTCACTTTGGCATATTTGGGTTCTTTCTACCATTTGAGAACTTCTCAAGAGTTTTTTCTTCAAATAAGCATTCTCCTCAACTAGAGTGTCACAAGACTCATAGGCTTGGCTCTTAATTGCCCTAATATATCTCTCTTTATGCACAACTACTTCTAGTTTCAAAGCCTTACAAAATACATAAGAAGCATCATTGACTCTATGCAACTGCTCATTAAACTTAACCCTAAAAGCCTCATACATATGAACTATATCTTGTCCAATTTCAGTATAAAATGCACAAGCTATTGGAGTAATATAATCAATTTTCTTTTATGCATGAATAAAAGCAAGATTTTCTCTATCACATTTTTCATACAAAGTTTTAGTGAGAGCTTCAATTTTAGTGGTGAGCTTAGGGTAATTATCACAAGATTTAGTTCTAGCACAACTAAGCTTGTCATTTAATTCCTTTAGTTTTTCCTCTCTAAACTCCCAATGTGCACATGAATATTCAGGACTAAATTGGAGTAATTTTTAGTTTTAATGGCATTTCTTTTTCAATTCATCACAATTCATGTAAGGCAAAGCACTAGCTCTAGAAGGGTCACTAGCTTCTAAACAAGAAGAACTAGACTTGATATCAATAATTTTAGCTCTAATATTTTCTAGTTGCTCTAGCAAGGATGACCCAGAAGATCTCATTTTTTCAATTTTAGAATGCAAGGCAAGGCAAGAGCTACAGCTATCATCAGCAGGAATAAGAGGTCTAAACCTATCAATTTCAATGTTCAAGAATTTATTTTCAGATTTTAACTTGTCATTTCTTCTCATGACAAGTTTCATGCCCTCAACTTGCTTCAAGTGATCAGCCACTACTCTATCATATCGAGTCATAAGTGCATCAAAGGGTCTACCTCATCATGCTCGATGTAGAGAACATTCTTGTCATGCTTGTTGTTATGATCATCCTCGCTTTTAACCATGAAGCACATGCCGGTGAAGTCGACGACCTTCTTCTTCTCTTTCCTCCACTACTTCGTCTTCTCCTCCTTATCACTCAAGAGTCAACATCTCTAAGGTCTCGATTATCAAAGGATCAGATCATCGCCATAGCATCCCTCTTAAGTGCAACATCATGTTTGGTGAATCAATAAGGCTTCTTGTTGTAGTCTTTCTTGCCACGATCATATCTTCCCCTATTCATAAGCTTAGGACAACTAGCACGAACATGATCCATCGCACCACACTCAAAGCAAATAATTGGACCATCTCTCCTATGCTCTCTTGCTTTATGGTAGGCATGGGTGAATCTATTAGTGATGACTACTACATCATCTATGGAAAGGCTCTTAAGTTGCTCATTGCTCATGGCATGAAAAGTGGAAAAGGAAAAGCCAAAATAAGCATTCTCACAAGAAGAACCACACTTGGTGGAGTCTTGGACTTCTTATCTATGGTACCCATCTTATGAGTCTTAAGCCATGAATACAACCTATCAACAGTCATAGTTGCTAAGTCCACCTTGTCACTAGTAGATGTGACTTTCATTTACCAAATACTCATGTCAAGAGCACTAAGTCTATGAGCAGCATTATCAACATCTAAATAAGTGACTCCCACGAACCTTAGATCATTTAAGATCTTATGAAATCTGCCAAAGAAGGAATCGATGGATACTTCAAGTTCCATCTCCAGCTTCTAGTAGTCTTTCTTAAATTGGGTCTCACGCACTTTCTTTATTTTCGTCATGCCCTCATAGTAATCTGAGAGGGTCGTCCAGATCTCATGTGTGGATACAAGATGAGCCACCCTATTGAGCTCATTTCTCTCTAGGCCTTTGATCAAGAAGTTGTGTGCACTATCATTTAGCTCAACCTCAACTATCATGGTAACATTGAGGAATACATCATCGGCAGGCATAACAAAGGACTTCTCACTTTGTTCCAAAAGGCTTGGCCTTGTGCCTGATTTCCATTTTTGTCTTGAAATAGGGATAGTTGATCCCATCAAACTCAAGAGGCTTGTTGTAATACCTCTCCGACACCATTGCTCAAAAAACTGGTTAGCATCTATGAAGAAGAGCTAACCGGGCTTAGAAATCACTTGTAGGATAGGGTACGGCTTGTCAGAGGGGGTGAATGACTCCTTAAAATCTTTCCTTGCTATTTGCAACATGATGTAGTGCAAAACACAAATTCACAAGCTTTACCAAAGCAATGAGCCAAAGATCATAAAGTCACCCGAGATAATTAGTCTCACCGGTCTGACCACTGACCAGGGGGTGGTTAGACTGCTTAGCTGGTCTAACCGCAATCGCCACCACTCAGGTTGTCTGGGTAGTCTGACCGCTCACCGAATAGAAGCAGAAATCAACATGACACATGACCAAGAAAATGGCTACATCTTAAACCATTGATCCAACATTATGAAACTTAGTGCAAATTCTCTTTAGGATGTTAGGAATATATTTCAATCATAGACCATAAAGATCAATGGCAAAGTTTTGACCTTTATCTAAAGCAACGAAGGTTGCACCAAAATTGGACAAAAGAGATAAACCTCGATCTACTCTTGCTCATGAGTTCTTAATGATCTAGATGGCCTTGGATGGATTCTCACGTGTCATAACAAACTAGATCACAGCATGAACTCAAACCAAAACACGCTCAAGATTAAAACCCCAAAATCACCACTCTCTTGAACAAAATCGGACAATGATAAGAACTTTCCATAGAAAGTGACTAGATGAATGGGATCTGATCTCCAAGAGATATCTTTACCTCTTACACATCCTTGGACCAAGAGAAATCAAGAGGATATGAAATATGTTGTGATTACAGACCAAACAGAGAGAGAGTGTATGGTAGTGGAGAATTAGGTGAGTAATGGCTTGGGGTCTCTCCCCATGGCCTGCGTTGTATATATATATATCCACATGGGGAGTGCTTTTACAATTACGCCCTTACATCCGAGGACTCCCCTCAAGGGTACTTGTGTCATTATACATGTCCCATTTCGGGCCTTACATTCCCCTAACAAGCCTGCTGGGCTTAGGTGGGGGCCACCCCTACAACAGGAGCCTCTCATGGTGAAGGGCTTCACGGGCCGAAGCCATGTTGCCGAGCCCTTTGGCCCCCTCCGTCCTCGCGACCTGTGAGCTTTTTCAATGTCCGTCGAAGCCTTGCTGCTTTGTATAGTGTTTGCCCTGTTGCGAAGGTGTGGAGAGCCGACATCGACGTAGGGGTTGGAACCGAGGTCGAGGCAGGTGTTGGCGGAGTCGGATGCCGAGGCACGCATAGGCGGAGCGGGCCCTAAGTCGTCGCACGAACGCCAACGACGGCGAACTCCAGCGTCGAGTGCTCTTGATGGCAAGTGATTGCTGGCGTGCCTGATGAGGCCTGGTTGACACGGCGCTAGACTTGAGGCGTCGTGGTGACATCATGTTGTACTGTGCCTTCCTCTGGCCGACCCCGTGGCGGGACGTGCTTGGTGCGGCACGGGTCTTGAAGCATCGAGGCCGTACTATGCTGCGATGCTCCGTCGCTGGTTGGCTTTTCCTTCCGTCGATTGGACTCCTGTCGCTTGGACTTCTGCCGGTTGGACTTCTACCGATTGGGCTTCCCCGCTGATGGGGTATATATATCATGCTGGTGCGGCATTGTACCTGCATTGTGCGCTAGGTAAGTCTTGCTCCTAAAATGGGCCCTGGTGCATCCACATTCCGTAGCAACGTTACGCGGCTTGGGGGATGTTGATGTACTGATGGAGGCCTATTTTTCTTGGGAGCTCGGTTAGTGTTCCCAGAGTGTGTTCATCCCTCTTCTCAAGCATGTATGGGTTGTGTTCTTGAGTTGGAGAGGGAGAGGATGGATTGAGGAGCTTGTAATCTTCCTTGTTCGAATGTCCATGCGTATGGAGACATATCTCTTTGTATTTCGCTCTTGATTCAATGAATGGAAATCTGAAGTTTTCTCCCGTGCTCTCTGTTCTTCCTTCGCTTTCTCTTTTGGGTGATTTTCCTCTTTTTGTGTTTTGAAGTTCTTGCTTGCTGGGAAGGCCCAAAATGGGTTGCTATGACATGGGAGATGCTCAAAAGCCATTTGGCTAGTTAATCCCAAGAACAAACCAAGTTTATTTTCAGTTTTGTCTTTTGGGCTTACTCTGTTCATGCTTTTGCCTTTCTAGGGTTTGGTGCTATTTTCATTTCCCTTCTCGAGATGGCGTGAAACCTGGCATGAGAGGTCCAGAGGCTATTGCTAACCTATCCTCAAAGTTTCATAGCCAAATGATCAAAGATGAAACGGGAATTTGAGTTTTTGCGCAGCTCTCTGAATATTTTCGGTTTTGGGCATGAATCTGAAATCCTTTTGATTGTCTAGTGGATTCTTGTTTTTGGCTCTTGGCTTATTCTTCTGGGAGTGTTCCCCAGGTATCCTCAAAGCTTCCCAAGCCAAGAATCCAAGAATCCTTGTGAATTTCTTAGATTTCTGAAAATCATGTTTGCTGAAATTCTTCGTGCGGTACTACCACTCATGTTGAGGTACTACCGCTCCGAGGTACTACAGCTCGGCTCAGCGGTACTACCGCCCATGTTCGGACCAGTCCGATCGGCAGCGATGAAACGTTTGGACGGTCCGAACGTCTCCGGCAAGAGGTACTACCGCTCGGCATAGCGGTACTACCGCCCAGCGGTACTACCGCTCGTCTCAGCGGTACTACCGCTTGCAGTCTGTCTTGCTCTGAAATTATTTTTCTTGACTGTCTTTTTCTGGATCTGGTTTATCCATATTGCTGTGATTTCCAGTAGTGCCTATCTTCTTTCTTTATAGCTTCCATAGCTATTAGAGAAGAAGTATAAGTGTGGATTCTTGAGGGGCGAATTTATTTTAGAAAGCGACATTCACCCCCCTCTGTCGCCATTTCGGTCCAACACTCATAGATAGGCCCACCTTCAGTCAGATTTTCCGCTTGGGCCCCTCAACATTACTTTTCCAAGGATATTGGTGCACCGAAGGTGGCCTGTTTATGAGAACAAGCCAAAACTTGACGTGACATGGCCTCCGCTTTCACCCTATACGGGGAATGACGACGGGCGAGTCCGTGTGTACGAGTCCGCTCCTCAAAGTCAAAGTCGAAGTGTCTCCTCTGGAGCGGAGATCTTGATGTCATTGTCGCTGGGGTTGATTGACTCGTGGAGCCGCCTCCGGGTGAAATTGGGTTAAGTGGCTGGAGTCTCCCTGCTAGAGCTGGGGCCTGCCTATCCGGGGTTGCGCAGGCCGAAGGCTCTCGGAGCTGCGTGGCCGCAAGGTCGAAGATACTAGGGGGGCTGAAAGCCTGGACGGAGCCGAGGTCAGGGCAGGGACAGACCTCGCGCCCCGGATCCTTGTGGGCGCGAGGTAGGGCTTGCGCAGCTTGTAAGTGCACTTTAATGACGCCCGGAATCGCACCGGCCCTTATCAGGGGCAGACTGGGTTGCGCAGGCCGAAGAGGTCCTGCTGGTTAGTTGCCCCGGTAGGGCAGGGTGTAGGCCGGGGTCTCTGTGTGGCGCCATCCTATTGGGAAGCGCCATCCCCCCGGGAGGTGTGCCGAGTCGGAGTGGCTTCCGGTGCTTTCATAACGGTGTCCCTTCACGTGGGCGTGACCAGAGTCGGGGTCGGGGCCTCGCTGCTAGGGCGGAGACCCCGTTTGGACCGTTGCGGTTGACTGGCCCCAAGACCAACGCTGACACGCGTCGGAAGCTATGTCGGGCCGTGCGACCTGCATTTATTCCCTACGTTGGCCGACACACGGCGGGGCGCTACTGGCGCGCCGTGCGGTGACAGGCCCTTGTACGACGGCGGTCGTATGTGGCATATATGTGCCATCGCAATGCTTCGGCTTGGCCTTGGGGAGGTGAGCAGTTGTCGTCTGCTGGTTGCGATTACCGGTGGTGGGGGGCGAGGGGTCTTTAAATACACCGTGTGGTACCACGTCTGCGCCTCCTCCACACGCTTTCTGATTGTTCACACCGCCTCCTATACTTGCTCTTCTCGCTCGTGCGCTTCTTTTCATCGTCGAGTATCCCGTGGACACCAATGGCAGCTTGCGACGAGCGTGCTCAGGTGGCCGGCGGCTACGCCATCCGCCGGCGGTCCTCGCCGCTTGAGGTGAAGTACGCGCTCGAGGAACGCGATCCGGCGGCGGCAGACAAGTGGTGGGCGACGACGAAGAAGAAGGAGGGTCCGTACTCTGGCGACTTAGGCCGCACGCTCGTGACGGAGGACACGATCCGGTCACTGCTGCGCGAGGGGAGGCTACTGGACCGCCAAGCGGTGCAGCTGCCCGCCGATGGCGAGACGGAGCCGTGCCCTGAGAAGTCGGAGGCAATTGTCTTCGTCGCCTACTTCGAAGCCGGACTTCGCATCGCGGCCGCGGCGATCGTTGGCGACGTGCTGCGGACCTTCAAGCTGGAGTTGTCACAACTGACTCCAAACGCCGTGGCTCACCTTGCCGTATATAGCTGGGCCCTGCACTCGGAAGCGTGTTGGCCCAGCGCCTCAATGTTCGCATATTTACACGAAGCACGGTGCTAACTGAAGGAGCGGAAGGATGGGACGCTGTCGAAGTTTGGCAGCGTCAACTTCATTTTGCGGGCATCATGCGGGAAGCTCTTCCCTGCGAACTCAACATGAGGAAAATGGGAGTCCAACTGGACGAGACGGTGGTTCTACCACCGTGTGGCGAGTGGTAGCGGCCTTGAGTGTACAGGCCAGCCGATTGCATTCAAGACCACGCCCGGCCAAACCCTCAACCACGAAGATAGGCGAAGGGCGCAAAGACTTGTGGGGGTCACCGCCCGCTTCAATATGCGCGACCTCGCCGAGGAGTACATAATGTACGGCGTGGCGCCGCTCGCCTGTGATTGCCGCCTCACGGCCGGGAAACGTCAGGACGATAACGTTCAACCGTCCGTTTGCTCACTACCCGTGCCAACTGGTCTTCGTAAGCCTCGACCGCGCCCTCCCCTCCGTTCGTACATACCGTGTCGTGTCTAATTGTGCTTTTTCCCCCGCATAGGAACTCGCCTGGAGGACGCAGAGCGCGCGGCGCGCGTGTTCCTTGGGCCATACACCACCAGGGAGCACGAGCAACGCACAGCCACAACTGCGAAGGCGGGATTGGGGCGGATAAACCGCGTATGCGAGGCCTTAGGTCTTCCTGTGCCGGATCGCGCCCCTCCGGCCCCGCAACACCAAGACGACGGTGCCGCAAGGACGAAAGCGTTGTCCCGCAAGAGGACCCGGACTGCTGCGACCGCGCCCTTTACAGCGGCTGCTGCTGCTCCTATCGGTGCGGCGAGCGTGGAGTCAGATTCGACGAAGTACGCTGACTCAGACTTGGAGGAGGGCGCGGGTACTGAGGGCGAAGGTGCTAGGGGTGGAGAGCGCGCCGTGGGTTGCCAGGAGGGGGAGGTCTCGACGCCCATGACGGTCGCTGAGGCGGAGCTGGCGTTGGCTAGCAGCACCGGGGCAAAGTCCTTGCCTACGGCCACGACTGTGCTAGGGCTGCCCTCCGCGGGGATAGGTGGAGCGCGGTCTTCGCCAACAATGGCGGCCGAGGCGGAGGTGCCTCCCACGGAAGTTACGAGGGCGGAATCCCCGCCCGCCAATGTTGTAGCTGCGGAGGCCCCTTTTGTGAGTGTTGCCACCGCCAAGGCCCCTTTTGCAGCGGTTACCGAGGCGGGGCCCTCATCTCCCCAGGCGAAATGGCCACGTCTGCAAGCCTCCCTTCACCGAACTTCGAGGGGGTTCGCCGTGGCAACCGGCATTGGGAGTTTGTGGGACTCCGCCTCGTACACTGAATTTCCATTATCCCGCACCCTCCCAGCTCCTCAGACTGCAGTGGCCGTGGCGCAGGAGCGGTTGGCGCTGGGTCCCAATCTGGAGGTCCCTCGGCCCTGCAGGCCGGCGACGTTTGCAGGGGCCAGTGTCATTGCTACCCCGCCCGAAGTTAGGGAGACGTCCCAGCGAAGTCCCCCATCTGCCACCGAGGGTAGGCTGGGGTGGCCTACTTTTGGTGTAATTTTCTTGTGTCTGATAGAGCTCTTGACCGGTACCTCCTCTTGCAGCGGCACTTATCCCGGAGGAAGAGGCATCCCCCGAACATGGGGGTCCTGGTGCTGGCGACGCAGACGCTGTGCGCCCGAGCCCGGCAGACTTCGTTCCTCCATCGGATGCGCTGAGGACCTATGGGACGCATTAGAGGTTTCGGGAGTGAGGGTAAGCATCTGTCCTTAAGACCACTCATAGCTGCTTAACACTCGCTAACGCCTCCACCGCGCAGACACTCGTGTTGGCCCAGGCCCTGCAGGCGGCTTACGCTCGCGAGCAAGGGGCGCTGCAGGGCAGGCTGTAGGCCACCGAAGGGGAGCTGCACAGAGCTACGGGGGCGCGCTCTTGCCAAGACGGTCGTGTACGCTGCTTGAAAGTGGAGTGCGCAGAGATGAAGGCGCACACCGAGGAGCTCGTCGCCGTAGCACGGGAGTCGACCGCAGAAGCAGCGCAGCAAGAAGCTGCGGCGGAGTGAGACGGCCTGCTGCAACAAATCGCTGCGCTAGAGAAGGAGAAAGGCAAGCTTGCCTTGTCTCTAGCAGAGCGGGACCGGGCTCTGGGCAACGCTTCGGTGGTGGCGTGGGATGCTATGCTTGCCCTGGAGAACACTCTCCGAGGGGCTCATCGCCGAAGTGCCAGACCACTCCTTCGGGCCGGAGGAGCCATCACGTACACTCCGATGGATCGGGGACGTAGCCAACATTGCGCACGACACCGGTACGACCTTCGGCAACCATTGTTCGTACGTGACCTCGTGCCTGATCTACGCACTCCTACGACACCAGGGCTTCCAGCACGTCAGTGAGCTGGCTGATCCACAGTTGGAGATGCCGCCCGGGGCCGGAGTGATGTCTGGCGCTGTCCGCACCGTTCGCCGCCCTGTGCGGTTTTTCCACGAAAGGATTTGGGAATACATCAGGGCGGCTGCGGCGATGGTCGAGCTTTGGAACAACCTGTACCACGAGGGTGACCTCGGCCAGTGGCTGGACGAGGTCCCGCGGCGCGAAGAGGGCGGCCCCGCAAGCTCGGGGGGCGACGCCAATCCACAGGTGTGACGGTGTGGCCTCCGTGCGTTGGTGTGCGTTGTAACATGAGCCTTTTTGCCTTATTAATAAAGTACATGTTGCCTCGCCGATATTCTGACTTGCATGCCCCCGCGTCCCGAGCATCTACCCGCCCGACTGCTAGTGTCCGACCTTATGACCCGACGACGCCTGTGGCGCTGGCGAAGGGCTAAGGAATCGCTGGACTTCTGGGCAAGCTGAACTTCTTCGGGTGAAGCCGTGGCGCGGACGCGGGTCAAGGAGGAGCCTACCGAATAGCGGCTTGAGGCACCCAAGAATACTTGTACACTTATTACGTCCCCTTGTAAACATCTTTTGATGAATATAAACAAAAGAAAGGGGTGGTGCCCACGCTTCCATCCTCGTCTACTATTACGTGGTCTCACGGTAGGTTAGCGAGGTTGCAGTACGCCCGCCGTAGCGGGCGCCTTACCCGAGGCAGGTATGCGGGCACGAAGCTGGCGCCTGAGGCAGAGTAGACGCGCGGGCGCTCCGTCCCCTACCCTTCGAAGTGGTGGCAGCGGAGCTGGCGCCTTAGTCGAGGTAGACGCACGAGCGCTCCGTCCCCTACCCTTCGAGGTGGTGGCAGCGGAGCTGGCACCTTAGACGAGGTGGACGCGTGAGCGCTCCGTCCCCTACCCTTCGAAGTGGTGGCAGCGGAGCTAATATCTTAGTCGAGGTAGACGCGCGAGCGCTCCGTTCCCTACCCTTCAAAGTGGTGGCAGCGGAGCTGACGCCGTAGTCGAGGTAGACGCGCGAGCGCTCCGTCTCCTACCGCCAGTGGTGGCGATGAGTGGCGCCTTAGTCGAGGTGGACGCGTGAGTGCCCGCCCCTACCCCAGTGGTGGCGGCGGGAGGCGCGCCTTAGTCGAGGTGGACGCGTGGCGCTCCGCCCCTACCTTCAAGTGGTGGCGCGAGCCGCGCCGTAGTCAAGGTAGACGCGCGAGCGCTCCGTCCCCTATCCTTCGAAGTGGTGGCAGCGGAGCTGGCGTCGTAGTCGAGGTAGACGCATGAGCGCTCCGTCTCCTACCCTTCGAAGTGGTGGCAGCGGAGCTGGCGCCTTAGTCGAGGTAGACGCGCGAGCGCTCTGTCCCCTACCCAAGTGCATCTTATCAAGACTCACGGCGTGGAAATCCTAGACCAGGCGCTGTTTATGTTCCGGGAGGCACGCGTGAAGAATACCTATGCGTGTGCGGGAGTCTCCACGTCTTGTTTATACTCCGTAGAGCGTGTGGGACAATCAACCATGTCTTATTTATACTCCGTAGGGTACACATAGAGATAATATCTATGTGTGCGCGGGAGCCTCCGCGTCTTGTTTATACTCCGTAGAGTGCGTGGGACAATCCACCACGTCTTATTTATACTCCATAGAGTGCGTGGGACAATCAACCACGTTTCATTTATACTCCGTAGAGTACGCATAGAGATAATACCTATGCGTGCGCAGAAGCCTCCGCGTCTTGTTTATACTCAGTAGAGTGCTCAGGGACGGCATCCGCGTCTTATTTATACTCCGTGGAGTGTGTGCGGAGGTGGACCTCGGCGCTACGTCTTATTTAGAGTCCGTGGACTGCGCGCGGAGACGAGCCTCCACGCGTTGCGGGCGGTGAAGTTGCGTGTGGAGACGGACCTCAACGCTACGTCTTATTTATACTCCGTGGAGTGCGTGCGGAGGTGGACCTCGGCGCTACGTCTTGTTTAGAGTCCGTGGACTGCACGCGGAGGCGAGCCTCCGCGCGTTGCGGGCGGTGAAGTTGCGTGCGGAGGCGGACCTCAACGCTACGTCTTATTTATACTCTGTGGAGTGCGTGCGGAGGCAGACCTCGGCGCTATGTCTTGTTTAGAGTCCGTGGACTGCACACGGAGGCGAGCCTCCGCGCGTTGCGGGCGGTGAAGTTGCGTGCGGAGGCGGACCTCAACGCTACGTCTTATTTATACTCTGTGGAGTGCGTGCGGAGGCAGACCTCGGCGCTACGTCTTGTTTAGAGTCCGTGGACTGCACACGGAGGCGTCCCCCCACACGTCTTTGTTTATACTTATACCCGTATTTTTCACAGAGAGTGCGCGCGCCAACGCGTGGCTTTGTTTATACTCATGCCCGTGTTTTTCACGGAGAGTGCGCGCGCGAACGCGTCTTTGTTTATACTCATGCTCGTGTTTTTCACAGAGAGTGCGCGCGCGAACGCGTGTCTTTGTTTATACTCATGCCCGTGTTTTCCACGGAGAGTGCGCGCGCGAACGCGTCTTTTTGTGGGAAACAAGAAAATTTGTGCGAACGGTGAACTTTATTAAATTTCCGTTTACGCGGGTGAGTGGTTACAAAAGGTGAGATATCAACCACTGACTGCTTGAGGACGGGAGCGGCCGCCGCTGTCGTCGCCCGGTAATGAGGTGGGGCACGGCGGGAGCCTCTGCTGCTGGGGCAACTCGTGCGCGGGGAGTGCAGGGCACTCTCCGGGGTCGCCCGGGGTCTTCGCACCTGCACACCTGACCTAGGTGCCTTGGTGAACCTCGTGGCACAGGTCCCTGGTGCCAAGCTCTATGCGCCGAGCCATGTCCTGGTCGCCATGGATGATGATGAGGATGGCCCGCGGTCCGAGGAGCTTCATACATAGGAAGCCTTGGTGCGGAACTGCCCCGAGAGAGTTTAGGAGCGGCCGCCCCAATATTGTGTTGTAAGGGTATGAAATGTCGACGACGTCGAAGGTGGCGTCCTCACTCCTCGCGTTATCGTTTTGGCCGAAGGAGACTTGAAGGCATATTTGGCCCAATGCCCGCAGGAGTTGCCCTCCGAAGCCTTGCAACGGGATGCCTGAGGGGCCCAACCGACTTCGAGGGATCCCCATCTGGTCGAAGGCCGCGGTGAACAGGATGTTTGCTGAACTTCCTCCGTCAACCAGGACGCGCCTAACCTCGCATCCTGCAACGAGGACTCGGACGACCAGGGGATCTTGGTGAGGGAACTCCACGCCTTCCGCATCAGCAGGCGTGAATGTGAGTTCGTGTTGTGCCCATTCCGGCGGAGCCTGCGCTGGGTGTGCTGCGATGTGGTGCAGCCTCCTCGCGTAGGTCTTCCGCTGTCGCGCCGAGGCGAACCCCAACGAGGAGCCTCCGGAAATAACGTTTATGATCCTGCGCTGGGTTTCTTCCGGGGCTTGCAACTGCAGGAGGCCCTCTCGAGGTTGCTGCACATGAGCCTGGATCCGCAGGGGGCCTTCCTGGGGCTATATTCCTTGGTCCTGGGGGTGTTGGACGTGAGCCACGACAGGCACGCGCGCCTCCGGGTTTTTATCCCTAGCGACGCTTTGCCGGAGCGCTGCGATAGTGCCGCAGGCACGCGTGTCGTGGTTGCCCCGGCTGTGGACTTCGCACCACTGCCCGTGATGCTGGTCGTTGTATTCTTCGCAGGTTCTGTCGTCGCGACCCCGCCCACGCCCCCGTCCCCGGCCACGGCACCCTCTGCCGCCACGAGCCGCGGGGGCGTTATCTTCGAAGCCGCCCTCGATGTCGAAGAGGTAACGAGGTTTCCTAGACTTGCGTTGGTCGCGCTTGGGCCTGTCGTCTGACGAGTCTTTGTGCTGGATGTCCTTGCGCTCGGAGGCGTCCTTTGATTGTTCCTGCTTGCGTTTGCCTTTCGAGGAGCCCTGCTTCGGCGAGCCATCATTCTTTGCCGAGCCTTCCGCCTGATTGGTGTCGGAGTCATCGTGTAACATCCTGATTTTCGGAGCCTTTTTGAAGCTTTTAAAATAAAACTCACCATTTGGATTTTTCTGGAATTAATTAAAGCTTAATTGGAATTTTTTATTAATTAAAAAGATTTAATATGAATAAATTAAACATTAATATTTGCCAAAAATATTTTATTTGTGTTCCTTGTGTCACAAGGAATTTTTCTGTATTTTCTGGAATTTTTCGGAGTTTGTTTAAGCTCAATTTGAAATTTCCAAAAAAAAAAAGAAAGAGGAGAGAGAATGAACAGTACCCGCGGAGTACTGTTCATCCGTCTTCCCCATCGCAGGCAGAGACCGATTCGATGCCCCTGCTCTGTACAGTTCTTTCCCGTTTTTCTCTCTCTTCATAACTTCCAATCCGGACCTTATCTCAATGTCTTCCCAAAAATAAAGTTGTGCCAAATCACGCAAGGAATCCATCCCAACTGGTCTCTTTCCGTTTCGTTCATCCGTTTGCCTTTTATCTCTAATTTTTTGAAACGGACTCTAAACCGAAATCTGCAAATTGGAGTCGGTTTCTACCTCTTTCAAGCCTATAAATACGACCCCTTGGCTCCTCTAAACCCATCCCAAGCCGTGCCAAGTCCCTCAATGCTCGGACGCCGTCGCACCGAGCCCTCCGGTCCGAATTTGCTCGTCGTGTCTTGAGCTATTCGGTGAGTTTCTCCGTGATCCTTTCGCGTCACATTGTGCCATCATGTGCCATCTACCTTCTTGCCAAGTTAATTTGGTTTTGGTGCAGCCAATCTCCCGAATCGAGTTTTCCCCAATCTAGGTCAAAGCGCTTCCGACGTCGATTCGTCGCCTCCGGTAAGCTTTAGCCCTTGCCGTAATTTTTCTTAGACTTGTCTCACCGCGTTCTACGCCGTGCTCACTTCCTTTTCCCCAAAAAGCCTCCACAAATTTTCGCCTCCGAGCCTCGCCATGGCCGTCAATGGCATCTCGTGTCCCCCATCTACCCGGTGATGTTTTCACCAATCCGTTCGCGTCACTTCGTGTCAAACCATCCCAGGTAGCTACCCTCCAAGTGGTTTTAGATTTCGTTCACCGAGCACCAAGATATTAAGTTTTTCCATTTTCCTTCCCGACGTCGTTCAAACGTCGATTGCGCCGTCTCCGATGGGTTTCTAGCCGAGCCGACAATTTTCCTAGCTTCGCCAAGCCGCGTTCTAGCCCGTGCTCACCCTACTTCTCCATGTCCTATGCCCGGATTTTATTCCTCTCTCCTACCCATGTCGTTGTAGCCGCCCGTGCCGTCAACGGTCTCCGTTTGGCGTGCCGTCGCTTCCTATGTGTGCCTTAGATCCCTAACAACCCATTTTGCTAGTTCGATTCACCTCCCATGCCTCCTCTCGCCAGCGCTAGCCTCCTTTTCGAAAAAAAACTCCTCTCGGATGAACAGTAACATCTGTGAATTTCCAGCATTTTCTCGTCCCGGCAAACTTTAGATCGCTCGTTCTCCTTCGTCCGAACTCCGATCGACCTGATTCTTCTTCCTAAATTCATCTAAAATTGAGCTCTCTCTTTTGGTTCTGGTTTTGCAGTTTTTGGAGTTTATTTGGGTTTTATTTGAATTTATTTTTGTGTTCGTCTCGTTTTCTCTCTCGTTAGATCACACGTTCGAAGGAGCTGAAGCAGGATTTGAAGATCAAGAATTCCTAACTAAGCAAGGCCAAGGCAAGTCGTGTCCTTTGATCATGTTGAACCCAGTTTTCAAATCTATTATGTATTACTTTGTTTTAAATTATCATGCATTGCTACTTTATTATAAAACCCTTGTTGTATTGGTAGTTATCGTCCCAATTGGTTATTTCCCTCCTTGATATTTTGGAATACCTTGATGCCATTGTCACCTTAGGTTGGGAATTTAATTAGTGATGCTATGTTATTTGTCACATTGGGTTGGTACGATTAGAATGCTTAGCCTTGCTTATTTTGCGAAAGGGTTCATCATCGCATGTGATTAATTAATTTGACTTAATGAGATATTGAATCGTGGTTGGTGCCACTGTTATAAAATTTGTGCCGTGACGTTGGTGCGTCATTGGCGGTGGTTATACAAAATTGGTTTTCACTCGGGCGAATGATCGTGCGGTAAAGAGGAAGTGTTGGAGCACTTCGAGGATGTGGTAGTCGCGCGAGAACACTTAAGGACTTAACTTTGTGCGCCATTGATCCGAGTCTTACCGTGCAAACCACATGTGCGGTATGGGACGGACTGGTGATTAATTTGTAATGTTTCACTGGTTCCGCCATTGGGATGTCGGTGGGTGTCGTATACATTCCACGAGGCGCAAGGGGTGTGATGCGAAACCCTAGCGGGCGGGATTGGGTTGGAATTGAACATTGTAAAGGCCTTGTTGTGATTTCCTTGCCGAGGCTAATCGCATCGTGTGGGTACAGTTGTGCAACCTCTGCGAGTGTAAAACTATTCGAATAGCCGCATCCTCGGTCATGGACAATGCTCGGTGATTTCACACGAGGTATAGTTATTTCTAAAAGTTTGGACGGTGGATGGTTAATTCCTTTGTTGGTGGAGATCCATAAGTGGTTGGTTTAGCTTATGGATGGGAGATCCATAAGTGGTTACTTCAATTCCTTTGATTATTGTTTATTATTGTTTTACTTCAAATGCGCCTTCAATCTATTTATTGTATTTTCAAATGCCATTTTATGCAAATTAACCTTTCACCCTCCATTGGTAAGCCTTGCATGTTATATTGCATTCATTTGTTACAAACGACTTCTTGAGTACCAATGTACTCACGGCTTTATGCCCATGTTGCTCGATTGAGGAGGAGGAGTATCACCAACGGGAGGTTCCGAAGGAGAGTACTTGGCGTCTTCGCGGATTAGGCCGTTCTCCACTCGATAGCTTTGTGGGCGTGTCGATTGGTCTGCTGCGCTTTCTTTTGGATTTCATTGCTAGTTTTGTTAAGCCCTTGGGCTAGTCTATTGTAAGCTTGGCCATAAGGTCGTACTCGATGATTATTAATATAATTTGGTTTTCCTTAGAATATCGTGATATGGATGATATTTATCTTTGTTCACACTGTGTGCACTAGCGTGATCCTGGACTAGTGCAGAATACACAGGAGAGTCCGGATTTGTATATTCGGGTCTCGACACATCGCCGTGTCGCCGCCGCGCGTCCTCTTCCGCTCTGGCATACTCTTCCATCTTGTCGAAGAGCTTCGCAACCGTCTTGATTGGTTTGCGCGCGTTGTACTCGGCCATCGGTCTCGGCGGAGGCCTTGTATCGCTGCATTGATGACGGTTGTTTCATTGACGTCCTTAACCTGACAACGTACTTTCGCGAAATGCTTGAAGTAATCTTGAAGCCTCTCCTCCGGTTTTTGCTTAACTGCGAAGAGCTGGTCCGCATCGACACGCTTGATGTAGTTTCCCTGGAAGTTGTTATAGAGTCGGTCGCAGATCTGTTCCCATGCGTAGATGGACTGCGGCTCGATGGTGAAGAACCAAGAGAGCGCCACCCCTTGTAACGCGAGGGGGAGTCCCTTTGCCTTCGTGGTGTCGTCTCCACTAGCGGCTTCGATGGCGGTCTCGTACACGCGCACGAACTCGCGCGGGTCTGTGTCACCTTTATATGCCTCAATGACACTCGGGAACTTAAAGTCCTCAGGCCATGTCGCCTGCTGCAGGCTGACGGAGAGCGGGGACTCCGGGTCCACGCGACGCAGTGGGACGCGACTGGACATAACGGCGTCACGGCTATCCGCCCTCTCCGGAGTAGGCTCCGATGCAACCACCGGTGGGTCGTGTTGGCTCCGAGCCTCTTGTATGTCTCACACGGCCACGCGGAGATCTGTCAGCTCCCGTTAAAACGCGCTGAGGGCCGCCAGCAGGGTGTTCTCCACCGTGGGCGTGGTTGGGGCCGTCGGTGCACTCGACGGCACGACCGGAACAGCGGCGACTACGGCCTGCGTGCCCGGGCTGCCCGCAACACTGTCATGGAGGACCCTGGAGCCGGTGACGAAGCCTGTGTTGCCGCCGGAACCGCTCACTGCTCCCGCGCCGGGTGGGCGAGTAGGCGCGTCTACATTGCCACCGCCAACCATAGTGGCGGGGTTGGTCGTCGCGGCGGTGGTGGCGGGGTCGGTCGGCGTGGCGATGGTGGCGGGGTCGGTCATCGCGACGATGGTGGTGGGGTTAGGCGTCGCATCGTGAACATCGGTGTTCACGACCGTCACACCTGCATCGCCACCCGTACCCGCGGCTGCCAACACCGAAGCCCTGGTAGTGACGCGAGATTCCGTCGCTCCCCCCTTTTTCTTCCTCGTCGCCGATGGTGAAGCTTTCTTTGGTGCCATCCTCCTTCGGATTTGGAGGCTTACCCTTGTCCTCCCCACGGACGGCACCAACTGTTGTGGTTACAGACCAAACTGAGAGAGAGTGTATGGTAGTGGAGAGTTAGGTGAGTAATGGCTTGGGGTCTCTCCCCATGGCCTGCGTTGTATATATATATATCCACATGGGGAGTGCTTTTACAATTACGCCCTTACATCCGAGGACTCCCCTCAAGGGTACTTGTGTCATTATACATGTCCCATTTCGGGCCTTACATTCCCCTAACAGGCATGCTGGGCTTAGGTGGGGGCCACCCTTACAACAAAATCCAAAGAACAAACCAAGCAAATCTAAGGGACCATGTGGGAAGGTTATGGTCAAGCAGTAATGAACTATTGGCACCAAGGGGTAAGTTGATTTTGGAGGTTTGGAGAGGAGTTGCAAAATCTGGAAATTCAAGCCTCTGGCGGTCTAACCACTAGGATCAGGCGGTCTGACTGCTGCGCATGGCTAGTTGGACCAGCCTGGGTGATGATCTGACTTGTCACCCATATGATCGGGCTAGGGCGACGATTGTACCAGTCAGTGGTATGACTGGGGCTTAGTTGGCGGTAGTTTTTTTACAAGGGGTGTTTTTTCTGATCGAAGCCATACAGAATGACTGGCCAAGGTAGCGGTCTGATCAGAGTTGGATTGGCGGTTAGACCAGCTAAAGTTTGATGGGTTCTGTAATTTTGGAAAATTTAAGATTTGATCATGGGTTGATCTTGGAACTCCTGTCATGGTTGCATTGAGTTGCATGTTGCATGTTTATACTAACGTGGGTCGAGTTGTGAAGAACGTATGGCTAGAATTGATTTTTTTAAGTCTTTAGATGTGCAGAGACGCTTAGAGGCAACTATGGTCAACGATGGGCGAACGGGACTAGATCAGTGTGGATTGAAGTCCAAGAGGTCAAGGTGGTCGTGTAGGATGGTTGAGCTCAAGCATGGCACATAGTGGTGGAAACAGATCGAATACAAATTGAATAGTGTCCTTATCACATTCGTATTCATATTTTGTAAATAAATGTGAATTCAAATTCAAATATTCTCAAACACAAATATGAATTGAATATTGTAACAAATACAAATTCGAATAGAATATCTACTCAATTCGGTCGGATCTAGATATCCTCATAACTTATGTAGCACCAAGATATTAATGACATTTTATCCCCGTACAATCACGATTAATCAATCTAATTCATTTACTTCACCTAAAGAAATACGAATTCACATTCAATTCAAAAGTATATCCAACAAATTAGCTGTATTGTAATAAAATATTTATATTGCTTCATCAAATGTGAATATGAATATGAATAGTCCGGACAAAATAGTATTTTGGATGGTAAAAGTGCATACTATATTCGCATCCATATTTTTGTATGAATTTGAATACAAATACGAATATGAGAAAAATGGTTAATCGTATAGGAAATTATATATCATATTTGCATCCTATCGAATATGGTAACCGAATAATACAGATAATTGTATCCATTCCCACCCCTAATGGTGCATGCCAAAGCCAAGGATTGCGTTTGAAAGAAGGTTTGGGCAACGGGTTGGATCAAGTTGGATTTGTTGGTTCAAGTGAGGTGTGATTCGATGGGAGCTAGAACGGGAGAGACTTGCCATGGAAACAAGGCAAGGAGGCTATTGATAAACCTACATGTAGTGTGCATAGTAGCTTGCACGACAAGATGAAGATGGTGTCAAAAGAGGTTTCCGGAAGCTTCGTCGGGGGCATTTTGGAAAATGTTCAAAACCAAACTTGAGGCCAACTCCTAAACCGCGGTGCCAGGAGATGCAAGGAAAGTGGTTTAGGGTTAGGTTGGGGCTGTGAGTATTGTGTAGATCAATCCCTAGTGTGTTAGCAGGTTGATCTTGTAAGTACTTTGAAAAGCGTGCAAGTGAGTGTTTAGTGGGGTTGACTGGTTTCTCCAAACTTTAGTGGGTCTAGAGGATGGTTAGTCTATTTAGAGGAGAAGGAGGCTGGCTAGGGTTATTAAGGAAGCAATGAGATTTTTTTAGGCTTAGGTTAGTGTTTCCACTCCTTCATGGTGTGAGTAAGGGTGAGATTTGTGAAGGGTCCTTTGTAAACCAGCAAGCTATAAGAACCATCTTCTCCATGCAATAGATCAGGTTCTTACATCCTTGTGCTCTTATCTCTCTTTGCAAGAGTTCTTGTTCTTGCCTTTGGTGATCTGGTTTTTTTGTGCTTCTCTTGATTTTGCTATGATCCATGATGAATAAGAGGCACAAGTATATTACTGACATCAATCTATACCCATCTAGATCACTCTATAGCAAAAATCAATATCTTGGTTGGTTCTTGACTTGACTTGACCTAGATTTGTGATTTTGTGATCGTGGTATTTCTAGCCCAAACTTATGACTAGATTACCTTGCTATGGCATGTGAGATACGATCTAGAAAGTCTCATGATTTAGATCCTCATAAGTAAGAAGTAATTTGGTTTTAGGGTTTAATGTGCTTCTTGTGACCTAGAAGCAATTCTTCCAAATTAAATGGGATCAAGTCCAAGACCTTGTATTTCTTAATTTGATTTGGTTCCTAACATCCTTGCTAAGATCCACACCAAATTTGATAGCAATAGGACTTGATTTGACCACAATTCTTTATTTTGATTTTTGTCCCAAAGCAGTTTTTACCTAGGATCAGGGGAGTGGTCAAACCGCCCTCTGCCTGGTGGCCAGACCGGCCTGTTGTCAGACCAGCATGTCACCAATGGTCAAACCGACGTATCACTAGTGGTCAGACTAGCCTCCAGTCATACCAGCACGCAACCGGTGGTTAGACCAGCCAGGGTACCAACCCTCGGGATTTTCACTGTTTTGATCATGGATCTCAATAGGCATGGTGTAGGAGGTGTACTCTGGTCTTAGTGACTTTCATAATCATTCGAGTCAATATTTAGTATACTTGACGAAATCAAAAAAATCTTCCACAATCATTCACCCACTCCCATCCGATTGCCGGCATTGGTCCAACAAAATCAAAAGCACAAGGAGAAATTAATGACACAACTCACTTAGACGAATTTTGGATGTTCATTCACTTTGAGATGAATGGTTTACAGCCACTCCCTCATAAAGGATAGAGCTCTAAACTTAGAGCATACACATAAAACTTCCAGTACAAGAAAACTTTAACCTCTATCTCCAACATCACAAGAGCTTATATAGTGGAGGCTCCTCACCTCACACCTAACCCTAACAACTAGTACCTTAGTGGATACAACCACTTACAATTGGAAAAATCTGGTAACCCACACACAAACAGGTTTTACACTCACACTTGCATGCTTTTCAAAGCACGACTTCTACATGGCTCCAATAGCCTGATAAGACGCTCCATCCTCTAAGATGTGACCTAAACCACTTAAGCCACCACCACAATTTTGCAAAATACCTCTCTACCCGATATTGGACAATGTCCACAATTGCCATCCACCGGTCTTCATGATGCTTCTCTTTGAAGCAACCACCATAACGAAGTTTGTGATGCCCAATGACTTGTTGCTAAGATTGTACGCCTGCTTCAAGAACCATCACCACTTGAAACACTCAAGTCCAATGGCACACTATATGCATGCACTTGCCTCATCACGATCCTTATCTTTCTCCTGTACTTCTCTGCTTGAGATGATGCTTCACCCAGACTTTACGCAACCCTCCAAACCTCAAGGCATCTCCCCTGGTCTCAGTATGGCCGTTGACTACAATAATCACCAAGTGCCTCATACATCAAAGAATAAGCAATTGTCCCAAGCACAAGCGACATACACTTGCTCTCATCAACATAACCGATGCAAACATGCACCACTTGACACCCGCATCAAGATTCCTACAATACATAGACTCCCATCATGACTAACACTTGTATAGACTCGCATCATAACTAACACTTGCATGAACTCCCATCATAACTAACACAACTGAAAACCAACTCAACTATCTCAACTCACTCAATTTCACTAGAAACTGGTCTGACCGCCAACCTACGGCTAGTCAGACCACCATAAACTAAATTAAAACCTTCCAGTAAGAGGGAATCGGTCTGACCGTGGTACCCATGTTGGTCAGATTGCTCGACGACCTCTGGTCGAACCGCTGTTACATGGTTGGTCACACCACTCTCAAAAAAGCTCTTGCAACGCAATGAATACCTTTCTAGAATAAATATGCCACCTACTAAAAATCGATCACACTGTATTTCTAGTTGGATCACTCTTCACGGCTGGTCATACCAAACCCCGATCAAATCGTCATTACACGGCCGGCCACTGCTAACCTGATAGCAAAAATCAAAGAGCAAATAATATAAAATTAAACTCAAACTTTAATAATAAAGTACAAACAAAATTAAATACTCGTTTATATTAAACTCAAACTTTCATAATAAAGTACAAACAAAATTAAATACTCGTCGCACAATATAAAATCACAACCACGTAGTTTGATAAGAATTAAATTGGGCCTAGGCCTTGGCCTGGTCCATATATGTTAAATATCCAGGCCGGCAAAGCTGCATTGGCGTCCGCCGTCCAGCCAATCGGGTCAAGGATAGAAGAAACCCTAGAGGAGAGAAGATGCCAGCTTGCTCTTAAATAGGCCATTCCCCCTCCTCCACGCACCCAACCCAATCTCCGCCGCAACGCAGCGCGTCTTCTCCCTCCTACCCGGTTGGCGCCTGTCTCCATCTGTTGGATCTCGTGCCCATCTTTGCTCCTGTTTGCTTTTGACTCTCTTCTATTATGGGTTCTGGAGGATTTGCGATTCATCCTGTGTGGTTGGTTGATTTGATTTGTGGGTTTTTTTTTGGCTTGGTTGGTTGTTCGTTTAGGTGGTGTGGGTTGTTAGTTCGGGGATCTCTATCTGCTGTTGATCTTGTTGGGATGGAAGCGAAAGGCGATGATGAGAGAAAGTATTTAGTCATGCACCACTCTGAATAAGAGATTTTATTTCTTTGTGCTGACAAATAAACTTACTACCCATTATGCATCTGAGCCTCCTCATGGAAAGGAACTTGTCCACTTTTGTTTACCCTTAAGCCTACTTTGTGCCGCGGTTTTCTCTTCTTCGATGAGGAATTCGCCTGGATGATCTTTTTTCTTTCTTTCTTTCGCCTTTTTTTTTGTGTGTTAGATAAACTATTCTTGGCTTGCTTTTGTATTGGAAAACGTTTGTGTGGAAGAAGTTTTGTGAGGGTTGGGGAAAGAAGGGGAAAGAAGAGGACCAGATGATGTGGGTTTGCCTTTTCGGCGATCCAACCATGATGCGGACTGAAATTTCTTTTGAGGTCAAATCTACTTGCCGCTGATGGTTCTTGTTCCCAATCCTCCCTATCATGAAAGGTTTTGTGATCCAAAAGGATCGGAGTGTTCTTTTTTGTTGTGGTTGATTGGTGTTTTGTAATTCAAATCCACTCGCCGTTGCTGTTGATGCTTTCCGGCACTGCGGTTCATGGAATCTGAATCTGTTAACCTTAATTGACCAATAAGCGCAAACTTAAGAAAATGGAACACTGCCAAAACAAAAAAAAAACTGAAGACAGGTAACAGAAGATAGGTAATGGATGCTTGCTTGCTGTTGATGACATTGCGAGATGTTAATAACATGGAATATAACTATGAACGGATCCAAGCATCAGACGGCACCAAATGTTTATCAACGGACAGAAGAACGAACTTACTCTAAACGCGAAGCACGCACCCTAGCAAGACGGCCGCACGACATTGGCGACACATCTGAATCACTGATAAACTCTTGACAGTCTTGACCTTGCGATGCCATGCCATTGCCAGGTGTATTACTAGGCTCGGATTACAAATGACAGTAGCAATGACCACAAGAGTCAAGGCCACGAGCAGAACACGCAAGGATCAATCAAGCGGTTCTTGACAAAAGCCAACGAGCTGCACAAGGGAGCAATCTCAGCTTTGAAACAATAACAGCAAGTCTTACAAAACATTAAAGCAAACAGTTAACCACAAATACAAGGTAGAAAAGAACAAGCTGTAAAATCCTCATGCTCCAAATGAATTAGCCAGCCATGCGAAGCTCAGAAATAGTACATCGTACAGCTCTTAACTAGTTCGCTAGCTACATTGTAAAATTGGCACAGCCGGACAGGGGCTCCAACTGAAGGATACACAGAACATCAATAAAATCGTTCGTTTTGGAGAATAATTCCATACAAGTTAGCATTTTCGCCGCTACACATACTTGCCTCTGTACTTTGGCTTGGATTCCCTGTCAAACTTGGACTTCCCATCAGCAGCCTGCTCCACCGGGCTGAACACGGCGGAGTGGAGGTTGCCCTCCTCAAGCCATTTCTGGTGGTTCTCCCGGAACTCCCGGTGCCGCTCCTCAGCCATCTTCTCAATCTCCTGGGTGTAGGGGCCGACCTTCTGCATGGTCAGAAGAACCCGGCTGTATCGCAAGCTCAGGATCTGCTCGCTGGAGGCGATCAGCTTGAAGCAGGGGTGTTCAGGGAACTTTGCTGCATTGGTAAAGTCGTCCTCACGGACCACCGGGTAGAAGAAGACCAGCCTGCCGCCCATGACCAGCATTCTTGCGGCAAGGTGGAGAAGGTCATGGACACATTCGGCAAGGCTGTATGGTGCGGTTGACGGGATGTGGTTGCCCCTCTTCTCCTCTGGAACTGTGTAAGGACTGACGGTGCCTTTTAGAAGCTTCCGACCACCGGACTTGCGGCCACCAGCCCGGACTCCATATGGGGGATCACAAATGATTGCATCAAATATCTGATTGATCACAGGCAGCAATATATAGTTTATCATTTCTTGTGAACATGACAGTGGAACGACTAAAAAAGTAACTCTGCAGTGTAGGTTGCAGATTACGAAGAAAACAATTTCCTAATAATGACAGCAAGTAAAGAAAAAAGCTCACGCGTGTAGGCTACAATACAAAGTTGACGTAGTAATTCAGTTGTTTTTATTAGGCAGTAGCTTATCTGTTCCAGGTAAGGCATTTGAGGCTATATGAGAGTAAACAAATAGTCATCATCAACCATTTCCTCAAATAGACTGCAAAAAACAAAAAAGTTCCATAGTGGATTTGTTTCCACGATTCAAAGCTATAATAACATGCAAGTATCATGTGGGGCACTTCGAGCACAACAAAAATACTCTGTAACATGCATCTTGTGCAAAAGGAACGTAGTTCCTCATATTTATTTTCAGTTCAGTCACTAATGAACATTGTCAAAAGTGTAACATTCATGAAAGGAAACATTGCACAAACAGCACAAAAACCAGGACAATTACCTCCTTCAATCCTGGACGCCAAGGTGGGAGGTTGTTATCAGCTCTTAGCACACACAACGGCTCTGGCAACTTGTACTGAAGAAGACAGTATGGTCAGCACTCCACACAAAATTAAGGTATCCAACTAACAATTGAATGGCTAATCCACATGAGTTATACAGTACTAACTCACAAAGTAGACAAGATGCTACTACGTCAAGTAGTAATAATTACAAATGAATTGTAGATGGTTCACATGGGTTGTTACAGACAACAATAGCATGGAAAAACTAAAACTGCGTTTGACTCCACCCAATTACCTGCTCAAAGTTGCTCCAAATATTGCAATCAGGACCACGACCATCCCGCACAACCCTTATATCAATATCTGCACCCTGAACGAACTTTATAAGCGAAACATATTGACGAACAAAAGGATAATGGTATATTCATTTACACACTAGGCACAAACCATTGTCATGGCTCCAAAATGTGCAGCTGCAACCAAAATACTCCCGGTCCCGACAAAAGGGTCATACACAAGCTTCCCAGGTCGCGCCAGCCCCTGATTGGCCATAAGAAACGCCATTTCAGCATCCATTGCAGTCGGGCCAATGTACTTCCTGCTCTTCAGCTGATACGTCGGCAAGAGATGCCTATCCGCCGCTCCAACCTCCCGGCCAAAGAATATCTTCCTCTGAACAACCGGCGGGAGGCCATTTTGTGATCCGTAGTCGTCAGTCTCCATGACAAAGAACTTGTGATCGGGCTTCTTCAAATTAACTCGACCCTGCAAGAAGAGAAAAAACACCGATTATACAAGAAGAAACATCTGGCATCCACAAATTCCACAGAACTAAAAGTGCAAGGTGATAATGACCTTGAACGGAATGTACGTGAGCCCCTTCATGATCTCGTTCTGTTCTTGGAAGCTGATCACCTTGCCGAAGCTGTCGACGACGATCTTGAAGGTGCTCTCCGGCGTTAAGTACGGCAGCTTCCTCTCGTCGGGATACTCCCTTATCGCCTTCTCCAGCTCGTCGTAGGTGGTTCCTTGCCCCCAGAGCTCATAGATCCCCTTCACGAGCAAGCCTACGCATATCGGTGCATACGGTCATAGCGCAAAAAGCTGACTAGCGACTCGTATCATGTATTACTAGACATGAAGAAAATGGCGACGGGAGGATAGGGGTGGCTTACTGCGGTTGGCGATCTGGGCGGCGAGGCGCTCGTCGCCGGGGAGGCGGACGAGGTGGAAGGGGGAGTCTACGTGGTGGTTCTCCGGCATGCGCCACTCGACGGCTTCCCCGGCGCCGGGGCCGCCGAAGAGCTCGACGAGCGACTGCACCTCAGGCCGCCGGTAGTCCAGGAGCCTGTGGTAGAACACGCAAAGGTACCACATCTCCCCCCCCCCCCACCCCCTGTTTCTATGGACCTCCGGTCCGGCGAGTCGACAAAGGCGGCAGCGCGTGCCCGGCGGCGGCGGGGTTATGGAGGGAATCGAAGCGGGTAGAAAGGGAGGAGGATTGAAGAAAACCTACATAAACCCAGGGTCACTGTGGCCGACATGTGGGCCCGTCATGGCCACGGCCTGGGTGCATAAATGGGCTGGGCCTTCACGGCCCAATTTCTCCTCACGCTTGACCTAAACGTGGCACCTTTGACTGAAACAGAAGAGTACTCGTCAATCTCCTAATCTCGAGATATTTTCTGTGAACGAGGTGTTTCCGAGTGGCCATCTACGAGTCCTCGGTTCCTCGTTTGTCCTCTCCGTGAGGATTGTAGCCTTTTGTTGAAGGAACGAAAGCTCACGACTTCCTCCAAAAAAAAGATATTTTCCCCAAGTTACCTCTATTTTAGTTCTATCCACATTCCTCACTTGACTACCCTATTATTAATGCTTGAAATATTGTTAAAAAGGGAAACAAAAAAGATATGTTAAGAAGTCAACTTGTTCTAAACGGCACCTGAAGCCAAAAGCTGTTTAAAACAATTCTAAAACTTGACTTTTTTTTAGTATGCGTGATTTTAGTCAAAAGTTTCAAGTGTTTGAAATATATTACCACCCTTACACAAGCTCCATTCCTGCACAATAATCAAAAATTGAAATTGTCGTCTTGCAACAATCTCATCCTAGGATTTCAACTAGCATTATACCTACGAGGGGTGGAAGGTGATGAACAAATCCACTTCATTTCTCAACCAAAAAAGTTCGTTATGTTTAAAGTTCTGGATTGGAAAGCCAATTTACCGTTTGGTTTCACACCTATGTAGTACTATGGCTGGGTTTGAAAGGATTCTAGGCTTTTGTCCTTTACTACAGTAACTAGTTTTCAAATGACGTGTTTTTTAAGGCAAGGTCTACAAAATCGATTATAGTAAACACTGTACCAATTTCAGATATACCGGCCAAAATCGCATACGACTGTTGCTCTTTTCATATTCTGTCTTGCGAGCAGATATAATTCAAAAGCCATAAACAATATCTCAAAAGAACACACCCTATATAATTAAATTAAATGATCACAATGTGCTTATGTTACAAGTAGATGTGAGAGTTGACTATGCCGTGTCCGGTGTGCTTTGGTCGTGTCGACCCATGTCGGCTCGACACAGCCACCCCGCCATGTCGTGTCATGCCAGCACAACTCACCTCCGGCGAGGCCTAGGCATGACCTAGAGCACGCTAGGCCGGCACCATGTCGTGCCAGCCCTAGCCCAGCCCTGCGTACCTGTAGTCAGCGACGACGATAGTGGCGACAATTACCATCTTTATTCTCCTCGTGTTGTGGTTGTACCCTATGCTTGCGTCTCCGGTGCCACCGCCATCAAGCCTCGCTCAGCCACGCCCACGGCCGTTGTGGATCCTCGCTCGATCACCTCCGTTGTGGTCAGGCACCAACACTGTTCCTACCACCGTGAAGGCGAGAGCGGCAGCACAGGTTGGAGTGGAACTCGTGCAAGCTAGCTAGAGCTCCCAGGTGCGCATTGGGGTTGTAGAGCATGCTCTCACCGCTCGGTCTGAAGCTTGAACTCCCACAAAAGAGTCGGACGACAAGAATGCGGGGTGACAGGCGCTGCAATGCGAGTAAGGAGGTAGCTTTGTCAGAGTCGAATCCAAACAGCCCGGACTCAGACATGGTGTGGTGGGATGGTTGACGGGCAGTGGAGGGCAACACGGTGGAGGGCGGTGGGGTGACACGGTGGAGGGTAGAGGCGATGCGATGCGATGGGGACAACGCAGTGGAGGCTAGTGGTAGCAGCACGGTGGGGGATTGGATTTGGCTTTGGGATGAAGAAATGGGAGCATGGGAAAGAAAGGGGATGGAGAAAGTTGAGGAAACTAGGCGGTCAGTGCACACACGCACAAGAAGAAAAAAAGAGAGAAGAGGGAAAAAGAAAAGAAGAGGAGAAAAAAGATAGATTTGGGAAAATGAGGAAAATAAATAAATAGAGAGAAAAAGGGAAAAGAAAAGGTTCAAATTGAATTAATTGCATAAAAACATGGGCACGTAAATATTTTGTGAGAAAGTGGAATTTTCTTGGTATTTTACAAATACAATGTTATTTTCTCATTAAAAACCTTACGCCCTATAGTAGAGTTCCGCGAGTAAAGAAAAAAGTATAGTAATAATATACGTACATACTAACTACTCCTCAATGTCCAGATCATTCATGCGTTCGAAGTCAGCATACACCTTCAAGATCTCATGATCCTCTAGTTGATGCTGTTGTCACTCTTTAGCCAATTCTCAGCCCTTGACTCGTGTGATTGCTCCCGCCATCCTATGTGTGAGGGATGATCTTCTTCCTTTAATTATTCTCCTTACCATGCTGAACGTCGCTTCTAAAGAGACGATAAACACTAGAATCAGTAGAACATCTAGTGCGAAAATGGTACAACACAGGAAATATCCATTTATTATTCTTCCACCACTTGAGCAAGTCTATCTTGCCTCCACCAACAGGTTCAACTGTGTTTGTACTCTTTCCCTCGGTTGTGCTCCCTATTTTACTCAAGCATGCTTTGTAGTACTGGTTCAAGTGCTCCGTCCCTCCACCTGTATGAGCAGTTAATTGAGCTTTGCAATAATTACTAGTTGCGATCTCTACCATTTCGTCATCTTGGATTTTCTGGCTCCAAGTCATGTGCTTTCAACAAGGCACCCTTCGTCTAGTGGTGCAGGTGCCGAACTCAGACCCACCAATGTTGTCGTCTGTGAACAAGGGAGAGAAGTCTAGTATCCCCATTGGCTCTGGACTTCTTTGGTACTCCTCATAGCCCTCTGTACGATCATATGACTATTATCCATGTCGTACTCTCCCATGTTTGGTGAGAGCTGATGAGCATCAACGGGAGTTGGAGCGGAAGGAGGACTAGGGGAGCGGTGGTAGGAGCTTCCAGCAAGTCGTCCTGCTGCTGCATTCGTGTTGCGACTCCTCGATAGCATACCGCTACCGAGCTTAGACACTTTTGCCCTCGTTTTCGTGTTGTGACTTCTTGGTAGCTTACTAAACTTTCTGTTATACAGACTACTGAGTCTACTGAGTAGAGCAAAGAGATAAGAGAAATTTGGTGCTTCAGTGGTGAAGAAATGAGCAAAGGAGGTGGGTTTTATAGCTATAGAGGAGGAGAACGTTGCTTCTCTAGTCTCTAGTACTAGCATGGAACGAAACAATGGAGCCTATCTCTGTCTTATCATTGGTTCCCAACCGTTGCCTCATTCCCTCCCCGCCCATTACTTCTCTGGTGTTAGCATGGCACGAAGCCATCTCCGTCTTGTTACTAGCTCTTGACCATTGTATTAGTCTCTCTACCATGCCACCATACCGTCCTCACTCTCTCTCAGTCTCCCATCACTTCATCAATCACAATCACTCATCCCTATCTCACACTCTCTCTCTCTCTCCAGCTCTCTCTCTCTCTCAGTCCCCTCTGCACCACTACGTGCGACGTGCGGTCGAAGGCGGCAAGGTAGAGGTGGTGAGTTGGAGGCATGCGGCTAGAGGTCGAAGGCCTGCATCACCGCCGTGCCTGCCGTGCAGAGCCAGCCCGAGCACAGCACGATATGCCAGGCTGGGCCGTGCTGCCCAATGGGTCGGTTTTTCAGGCCTAGATCGGCCCCCCATTCATGTCATGCTAGCCTGGCTCACGCACATGTCGAGCCCATGCCATGCTTGGGCCGTGCTGGGCCGACCAGGCCCGCAAAATCCCAGCCCGACTCCAACCACTAGTTACAAGGATATCAATGGCAATGGAATCATGGTTCCATGGTCGGAAGAAGCCATCATCAACGTGCTTTGTTGTTGCTTCTTTAAGGCACCAGGGGACAGAAGCCGTGGAGCATACAGGCGTCGACGGCAGCCCAATTCTTTCTTGTGGCAGTGACTAGAGGCGGACAGCAGCCTGTTGGATCGAGTAGCGGCCACTTAGATATAGGTGGTGGCAGCCAGAGGGCAGTCTAGGAGCCACAGCATAGCACCCTGGAGGCGGCAGCGCTCCTCTGAAGCTGGCGCACACAACAATTAGAGATTCCTTCTAGCAGCAACAATTAGAGACTCCCACTTCGCCCGCATGAAATTCAAAGGGAAACCCTTCAAAGTAGTGTCACGAAGCTACAAGCTGACGTTGCACATGTTCGAATACTAACCCTCGCCTAGGCGATTCAGTTGGCTTTGCGCATAGTACAGGGACGCAAAGACCAGCGTGCTGGCAAGGGCACCCTTCGAACGGGCCGCCCAGAATAGATGATGTACGTGAGATGGCGTTCGGTGTTAGCTATTGAAACTCCAGTTCGTACAGACAGAAGAGATTGCCCACAAAGCGCGCGTCGGGGATTCAAAGCCCAGCATCAAAGTAGGCCGCAAACACCAATGTCTCGCCCTCCTATGGCCACAGGATGACCTCGCCATTGCAGGGAGGTGAATGAGCTAGCGGAAAGAACTCTTATTATCGTGCACGAGGGACTCTACCAGCTCGTCCGTCGGGATCGACGGGCTGAGTGTGTTTACAAACACACCGCCAACCTTCTTCGATGCCTTCTATCGCTTGCCGGTGGTGTCCTCGGAGCACTCATCTTCACCACCGTGGCTACTCAAGGGAACCAACACACTACCGCGACGCTCCAGTCACTTCCACGGCTCATCTTAAGCAGCGAATGCGCGATTTGGAGAAGGCGAACAGCGAAAGCATGATGGGGAATAGACGACGGCGACCAAAGAAATTACAAGCAATGATTAACAAGCATGAGAGAGGGAGCACATAGTCGAAAAGAGAATCACCACGACACTTAAGTACCAATTGTGGCAGGGTCATTTAATGCTGGCATGGCGGGTGCGAGAATCAAGGGGACATGCGCAGCCCCATAAACAGTGCATTGACCTATGTCGCACAACCGAAGCGATAGCATCGCCACGTGTAACTCACTCGTGGCTATCACGTGCGCTAACGCCATCGGTGACAAAAAGGCGGGAAATCAAAGAGGTAATCATTTAGTGAGCTAAAGGGACGAAGAGAACCAAGGAACAAGCGGCATAGTTTCGGTCCACCAGAATCAAAACCTTCACCATGAGAAGCACTGTTGGAGAAGTGGCCTCCACCTTGACCTAATTAGCCCACTACACCAAGAGACCTATTACACATGTAACCACGTGGGCCCAAAAAGGTGTTACAAGGGAACATGTTTGGCCCTACAATTGTAGACTCCAGACAGAGATGTTTATGTAAACAATCTCTTCATGGCTATAAATATATGTTTTAGGACACTATAGAGGAGCAAGATTCATTTTTTAGAGAAATGACTATGTAATAGACCATATATTATGCATACATATTCTACATCCAATCTCTACGATTTATTAGACTTCAACAACTCTTCTATAGTCTTTTCATAGCCTCCATGTTCACTGTTTGGTACATAGCCATAACAATATGCAAATTCACCTAAAAGAAAAAAAAGAGCAGAATTCCATCTCTGGAACGGATGCCATGCCAGAGGACGCCTTACTGGCCTGGCCCTTGCATAGATCTCGGAACCACCAGATATTGGCAAACATTTTGAGAGCAACCAAAAGACATTTTGCAAACAAAGGTAATTCTTGAAACCGCGAGACTTGTTACAGGATTTTAGGAATGACAAGGTTCAAGGCATTCCGTTTCATTTACACGTCATATTGAAGCTTTTACAGTGTCTAACAGCACATAGCCAACAAACAAGTTTATGGAAACAGAGATTAAGGCCATATGTGAATGTAATTTTTCTCATTACAGGGAAGGAAGTCCTGCCAAACGTCCCAGCGACAGTCAGCGCAATTTGGTGTTCACCATGTGGAGGGCTAGGGGATGCTGCAGATCTTCAAAGGGAAAGGATCTGTGTTTGTTTATGCCATGGTCCGCCACTCTATGAGGTGATCCCTTCTTTCCTTCCAATAGCGCTGGGTCAAATCTCTTGAGCTCGCTACTCAGTTGCCTAGTTGATGCCTAGGAACGCATGGATCTTTCACAAGTCTGCACTTCTTTATAAAGTAGGAATGCAGCACCTTGATTGTTGTTGAATGCGCGTCGCTTGAAGCTGCATACTGTGAGCAGCTTCAGTAACTTCTCAAGACACGAGTAAAGGCAGCTCTCAGGGTCCTCCATGTTGGGGTTCGTCGACAGGACAGCAGCATTCACTGCGTCCGCTACAAATTCAGGCTGTGGTGAGTCCAGCAGATATCCAATGCATGATTCTGCAGGCTTCTCATACGCAAGCAGGGCCACACTCTCCTGAAGACAGCACATTAGTCACCGTTTAGCTCATCAATAGAAAGTATTTAGCTCACTGAAACTGCAAGTCTACCAGGATGTGACGATTTCAGATAACAGGATTAAAACGCTTTGCTATTGTAATGAGCAATGTAGACAACGGAAGAATCAGTGGCGGATCCAGGATTTTTAAGATGGGTGTTCGGACTTCGGATCTAGGTTACTCGGATACGTCGATACCGCGACACGTCATTTCCCCCAAAATACCGATACAATGATACGTGTATATAGATGTAATAAAAATACAAAAAATATAGAAATTAACGATTTTTTATGAGACAATAGACGATATAAAGCTAGCATAATGACATGAATTAAATAGCAAATTATAGATATTAATGACAGTTGCATACCTTACTGATCATGTCCCTTTTTTGCTCTTTCCAGCTCTCTCTCCATAAAGATTTCAAAGTTGCGGACTCCTTCATTTTTAAAGCTCAAAGATCTACAAAATCATAAAATACAAAATTCATGAGTTTACCCCATGCTACATTTTACAGTGCCATAAACAAAACATGAGTTTACACTACTCAGAAAAACAACTTTTACAAAAACAAGAATCAATCTAACTGATGCAGGCAGCAAGCTACCATTGATATGCAAAAATTACACAACACATAATATGACAATATTACTTTGTCCAAAACCGAGATATTAGCATTCCCTGCAACCAGTTCTTGCGACAAGAGTCAGGCACTGACCAGCAGATAAAAGACTTTGCTTGCACAAGATCTAAAGCAGAATATCCAGTTTTTCAGAAGTTAAGAACCATCTGCCAAACCTGCTTGCTTGTCAAGAAGCTTCTCATTCTTTTTAGCGAGTCACTTATTCTTCGTAGTTAGAACTTAGAAGTTAAAAAATTATCTGTATATTGTTCATCCTGATTTCTAGACGATGACATTGAAACAATGGAGAGGTCATGTCTCATGTGGTATAACATTCAGCAAGTTTGGATCTGAGGTCATGTTGTCAAAACAAAATGTCAACATGGATAGTCGTTGTTTTTGTTACCTCCACATAAGTAGATAAATTTTAGTTGCTTTGCAAAAAAAAAAAAGTATATTCAAAGATGTTATTTGCATATGTATTTTGCCAACTTACAATATATCAGGTTTGGTAAGAGTTTCTTACTTTCTTGGAATGGGATAACATTGATAGCCATCACATAAACACACCAAGTTGCAGGTTTCTGAAAGCTAACAAACCTGGTTTGTTTGGATCTAGAATCAGGTGGAACTTTACCAAGTTTTTTGTTGATAAGAATGGGAAAGTCATCAATAGATACTGAACTACAACGAGTTCATTGTCAGTTGAGGTCTCTCTCTCTCACACACACACACACATTTCGCACTGTTTCCTGATGCATTGGTTTCAAATTTGCAGAAAGACATCCAAAAGCTGCTTGAGAATTAGATCTGTTAACCTCCAAGGGCGGAGCGGAGGGCTGGCGCGGCGCGGAGGCGGAGGGCCGACGGGCAGAGCGGAGGTCCGGCGCGGCGCGGAGGCGGAGCGGAGGGCCGGTGCGACGCGGAGGCGGAGCGGAGGGTCGACGGGCAGAGCGGAGGTCCGGCGCGGAGCGGAGGCGGCGCGGAGGGCCGACGGGCAGAGCGGAGGTCCAGCGCGGCGCGGAGGCGGAGCAGAGGGCCGACGGGCAGAGCGGAGGGCCGGCGCGGCGCGGAGGCGGAGCGGAGGCGGAGGCAGAGGCGGAGCGGAGGGCCGGCGCGGCGCGGAGACGGAGCGGAGGCGGCGCGAGGCGGAGGCGGAGCAGAGCTGCGGAGCAGCGGAGGACCTGCGCGGCTAGGGTTAGGCGCTTGGAACTCGGGCGCTGGGTTAGAGCGGAGCCGCACGCCGCACGCGTAATGGGCTGGGCCGCACGCAAGCGCGAGCATCGGGCCGGGCAGCCGGCCGAATAGTGGCAGCCTGGAAGCTGAAATTAGTGATTTTGACCCAACTAAATATATATATATATATGTATTATACCTCATATATACTAGATTTTTTGTCAAAAATTTTAGGTGTTCAGCTGAACACCCATGAACCACTGTAGATCCGCCCCTGGGAAGAATGACCCATCTGGCATTACCTTCAGCAACCCCTCAAAAGCTTTGTGCATCAAGAAGTTGGCCAGGTTAGCACGAGCATATTTTACAGCATCCTCCAGTTGTTCAGCCTAACGATGAGAATTTGAGTTTATAAATATGAAACAAGATGTAATGCAACATTATCCAAATGCCCAGTACCATCTTTGTCAAAAGAAAAAGTTAATGCATGTGACTATTCACTGTAATGTTCCCTGTTTCTTTTTGTCAGTACTGAGAAAATATGTAATAATAGAAGAAAAAAAAACTGTACAAAAGATGTAACATAAAGTGGCAGCTAACATACAGTGGAAGTGAAATCTTAACACGATTTATCCAACCATATAGCTTGCACGAATCATGAAGCACAACAATTGAATTCAGATCGCACAAAAGGAAAAAAAAACACCAAACTCTGCAAGAAAAAAACCGAAGATTTCCCGAGCTACTCCGACACAGACGCCGATCCCGGCCTAACCCCTATCACGATAAAAAAAAAATCGCGGGAAAATCTGGGGGATCCCGGGAGCAGCGAGAGTCGGATCGGCGGGGAGCCTACCGAGAGGCGGATCGAACAGGGATCGGCTCGTCGGCGGCGGGGCGAGGGATGGATCGGGGGTGTCGCGGTTGCGGGCGGAACGGGGGGAGCGTGGCGAGGGGTTCGCGTCTCGAGAGGGAAGCGTCGGTCGTGCGTAATTGTCGGCTTCGTGCGGGGGTAAATCGGTAACTGTCGTGGTTCTTCAACTCAAGCTCAACTGAGCTGGAGGCGAAGGGAACCAGACGACGGTGATGAGTCGACGACACGAGGGAAGCGTTAGGTGGTGGCGTGGATGGGTGGGTGGTCTCTCTCTCAGTTGGTAAAGGGCAGGCACGCATCTCCTATGATTTCTCTTTTTTGTATATAAATTTTAGAAAATCTTACATTTTGAGATAAATATAACAATAAAGCTCGGGTTTTAGAACTTTAAAAAATTCTGGATTTTTTGAAGTAAAATATTTCAAAAAACATCATGTATACCGCTTAGACCATCCAATATATTGTATTTTCAAGTGCATACACCCATTATTGGCCCTCCCTCTTTACGCCTCCCTCTCCTCTCATTCTCACGTCTCTCACCTTCCTCACTCTCCCTCTCCTCTCCCACCGACGACGGTAGAGACAATAAAGAGAAGAGGAAGAGTGAGAATGAGAGGAGAGAGAGGCATATAAGGGTGTGTTGTAAGATCCATTTATGTGTATATACTTAAAAATACTATATATCATTGTTATGTATCGGTATACTTTATAATTCTTGGAGCAAAATGGATAGTCTAGGTAGTGTACCGTGGGTTTTTGAAACTTTTCTCTAAAATCTAGGGTTCTTTGAAAATAATTGAAAAACTTGGGATTTTGTGTTACATTTGCCTCAAGATCGAAGGTTTTCCGATTTTTTTTAAGCTCTCTTGATTAGTTTTTTTTCTTTTGAGGATGCCCATTACATGAAGCCACGGGTAGTGGTGATCACAAAGTTGGTATTCATATTAGGGCTAACATATTGTTACAAATATTCGTAGGCTTCGTTCAACATCTTTTTTTCTTTTCTCAAAACCCATGTATTGCCTTTTCCCACTTGCCATTGACTATGAATATATTTTCTTAGTTTTTATCACACAACATGTAAACATCAGAAAAATTGTTGTTGCGACGTCCCATCAACCAAAATGGTTGCTTCCAAATTACCACTCCAATTACGGTCATGTATCTGCAAGCAAGCGTTCTACTGTACAATAAAGCCGAAAACCATAGACACGGAAGCTACAAGAAAATACTCCAAATGTAGTCATGTTCCATTACATCGGAAAATTGGACAAAGGATCTTATGATATAATCGTGCTATTTTGCACATATAAGTCAATGTCACAAAAGTTGGTTAGCATAGAGTGCTACACCAACGACAATAAGTGCATTCAATTACTTGCTATGACATCGTCATAATCCAGATGCTCTATTCATTTAGGCTTAAGCTTTTTTATTTTTAGCTTATAGTTTTTCACTTCTTAATTTCGTCTTTTTTGGTCTTTTAGACTTTTTGTCTTTTTTTCAATATTATTTTACATTGTCCATGATGAGAGAATTTGCTTTTTATTTTTAAAATTTTTAAATTTAATTACACCAAAAAAAACTTATATCAGCTACAGTAAAAAAACCTCAAACAGTGTCAAAAAAACCTAAAAATCATAAGCTTAAGCCCAAATGAGCATTACATCAATATAATGGACATGTCTAGCACGCTTACTCCCATGGTCGTGCTCATCTGTGTCGCACCGCTCGCGTTCCCCGCCCTGCCTGCACACCTCCAACCCCTCCTTTCATTTTCTTCTTCTTCACAACCTTAGGCAACCACAAGTTTCACGTGTCTCCATTCCCCCTACACCTCCGCTTCCACCACCAACTACCAGAAGCCCCATTGTCACCCATCTTCCCTGCCGCCGCCGCACCAACCCCGTTCTATCTAATATTCAGTTTCCACGCCTTGTCGTGCCGCCCGCTGCTGGGCTCTGATCCCTCGGCACCACTGCTACCTCATCATCCCACCATCCCACAGCCACTACCGCTATCTACCCCTCCCTCTAAATCCTGGGGTCCCTTGCATCCCAAACCTAACTCTAATCCCTTGCTGCCGGTAGTTGTCATAGCTAGAGAAGGAAGAGGAGAGAGTGGTTGTCGTCACCACCCCTACTATACCCAAGGGCCATACCTGGCCCTGGGACCCCGGGGGATGATTGGTACCACAAAGGGGCAATGTTTTCCTTGGCTGGCAGACGGTGGTTTCACCGTGATTTTGGCCTGGCTCACGGGCCATTTTGGGGTCCTCAAGATACCGATCTAAGACCGCGAACGGCGGCTGCATGGGCGCTACCATCGCTTGACAATCAATACCTGCTGCTGGTTGTTTTGAATCCAAGAGTGATTTTCCCAAGTTTAATTTCCGTGTGAATTTACCAAACGACCGGCCTAAGCATCCAGTCGAACCGCGTAGAAATGCTTTGCCATACCAGGGCCTTGAGGGCACTTCGGTCCTTGTGCTAAATCCTAGGTCACCCAAACCTAACCCTAACCCCTCACCGTTGGTGGTTGTTGTCGTCAGATAAGGAAGAGGAGGCCGGCCTAAGCATCCAGTCGAACCATGTAGAAATGCTTTGCCATGCTGGGGCCTTGAGAGCACTTCGGTCCTTACGCTAAATCCGGGTCCTGTTACATCCCAAACCTAACTCTAACCTCTTGCCGTCGGTGGTTGTCATTGCCAGATAAGGAAGAGGAGAGAGCGGTTGCTATCATAGAAAAATTTCCTAAGTTTAATTTCTGCGAGAATTTACTATATGACCGATCTAAGTGTTCAGTAAAACTGTGAAATCATATAGGGCCTATTCTTTTTCAGCTTTTGGTTTTTCTACAGTAACTAACTTTTAAATAAAGTGTCTTTTTAAGATGGGATCTACTAGTTATTTGTAGTACATACTGTACCGACTTCATTTATATTGGTAAAAACTGCACGTGAGTTTCAGTTACTTACTCTGTAATTTCTCACATAAATAATCTAAAAATTATAAATGTAATCAAAGATATAAATCATAGCTAAAAAGAGCAGCCCGTAAAAACACTGTGTCATGCTAGGCCCTTGAGGGCGCTTTGTCCTAACGCTTGTCGCGGCGGTCGTGTGAAGATCGCCCCCCGCGCCGCGGGGACCCACCCAATGGCCAAACCGTCACCCGCCCGTTGCCTCCCCCAACGACTAAAAACCCAAATTACCCAGACACCTTTACGCCCCCGTATCTTCCCCTGACACGTGGGTCCCGCGCCTACCTCCTCAATCAGATCCGCTTTAAACATTCTCGAGCGAAGCCGACACCCGCACCCCCTCTAACACGGGAAGCAGCAGCAGCCGGCGAGCCGCGCGGTGGATTCCAGAAATTCTTCGGAATTCGTGCGATCTCGAGCGAATCCGACGCGATACCGCCGGATTTGGTGGAATCTGGTTGGGATCCGGTGATCGGAGGGAATGGGGGTGCCGGAGGCGGTGGCGCTGCAGATACCGGCGGAGGAGGGGTCGCCGGCGGCCAGGGTGCCGCCGCGAATCAGGAGGAGGCTCCTTCAGGCGCGGGCGGCCGGCGGTGGCGCGCCGGCGACAGTCGAGGAGATCGAGGCCAAGCTCCGGGAGGCCCACCTCCGGAGGCAGGTGGGTCGCGCTCTCGCATGGGCGCATGGCTTCGGGATTTCTTCGTTGCGTGCTTCCCATTCGGTTGGTTTTTTTGGTCGATTGGGAGGTTCGTGCGCTCTGAGGCAAATTTGTTTTTGGTTTGTAGTTGCGAATTGGGAGTTGGATTTCGGAGTGGAGATCTATTAGTATGCCTCCGTTGTAAATAAAATCCTACTCTTGTAGTTGGATTACTGAACTCTGTGTTAGATTGGAAGCAAACAGCAAGCCACATGTAGTGCTGCAGATTGGTTAGCAGGTTGATGCTGTTCTAGTTTCTTTGATAAAATCTGGGAGCTGCAACCCACTTGCGGTTTGTCTGAAGTGTGTTAAACTGGGAGCCAAGGTTCGTTTGGTGATGAGAATGTTCAGCTCCCAATGGCATTTGCTTGCCGAATTTACTGGCCTCAGAAAGTTTATTCTTCCTCTTGTCCGGTTAATTCACTTTCTAGAGTTATGTGGGCACTTGGAACAACTAAAATGTTAGTATTGTTGCCTAGTTTAAGGACTGGTAGAAAATTATGACCGCTATGGCCTAGTAATATCTAATGTGAGTTGTTATCCTCCAGCAATTCCATGAAGCGTTATCCTGCAAAGCAAGGCGCACGGTCAGGAGCCCTTCATGGCCATCTCAGGAGGAGGATGCCAAGCAGCGCCTTGAAGCAAAGCTTGTGGCTGCCGAGCAGAAGAGGTACTCAAAGGAGGGACCCTGCAGAGTATGTTATTTGATTCTATTTTGAGGAAAGGGAACAGTGAAAACTAATTTATAATTGCAGGTTGAGCCTCTTGGCAAAGGAACAGAGTCGGTTGGCTAAGTTGGACGAGTTGCGACAGGCTGCAAAGAACGACGTGGAAACGAGGTTCAAGAGGGAAAGGGAAGAGCTTGGCATGAGAGTTGAGTCTCGGGTCCGTCAGGCGGAGGAGAACCGTATGCAACACCTGCATGCTCGTTTGCAGAGGCGGGCTGCTCTGGAGGAGAGGACAACAAGGTTACTTCTACAGAGAGTGACGTGGGAGAACAAGTACAGGGAGCGTGTACGGTCTGCGATCCTGCAGAAGCGCAATGCAGCTGAGAAGAAACGGATAGGACTGCTGGAAGCTGAGAAAAAACGGGCTCAGGCTAGGCTTTCTCAGGTCCAACTTGCTGCCAAGGCTGCATCTAGCCAGAGAGAAACTGAGAGGAGCAAGTTAAAAGAACAACTAGAAGACAAACTTCAGAGGGTACGTACTTTTATGCTGCAGAGTTGGCACATTTGTTTTAGCCCTTTGACTAACATCACAAACCATCTGTGCAAAAACAGGCAAAGCGGCAGAGAGCTGAGTATTTGAGGCAGCGAGGAAGTCCTCAGTGCTCTATACATACCGGTTCAATTAAACATGGAGATTTTCTTTCAAGAAAGCTGGCAAGGTATGGTCTTTTACAGTCCCCAATTTTTAATAATTGTCTGGTTTGTATGTGTATATTAGATTTTTATTGATTTTTCTTCATTTTATGGCACTTCAGATGCTGGAGAAGATTCATAACATCTAGGAAGACAACAGTGGTGTTGGCTAGGGCCTTTGACGCGTTGGGAATAAATCAGGAATCTGCTAAGTCTATGCCATTTGAAAAACTAGCTCTCTGCATTGAATCTCCCACAGTTCTGCAAACCACTAGGGCATTGCTTGATCGCTTGGAGAGTCGTTTTATTCTTTCTCAGTCATCAAGTTCATCAACACCCAAAAATATCGACCATCTGCTCAAACACCTGGGATCACCAAAGAGGAGGATCCTATCAAGTAGGGCGGGAAGAGCTAGAGTAACACCAAAAAAGGCATTAAGAAATTCTGACACTAGCAAGTTACCTAGATATTCACTAAGGGTAGTGCTTTGTGCTTACATGATACTAGGACATCCAAGGGCTGTCTTTAATGTACGAGGTGAGCGAGAGAAGCTACTTGTGGAGTCAGCAGCAAACTTTGTGAAGGAATTTGAACTGCTGGTTAAGACAATACTTGATGGGCTAGATGGTGCATGCATATTGAGGCAGTCAACCCCAGATGTTGTCTCTCCTGGATCTTCTAATTATCAGGAGTCTTCTTCCATTGTTGCTGATCGGAAGAAATTCAGATCTCAGTTGGCTTCTTTTGACAAAGCTTGGTGTGCTTATCTTTACCACTTTGTGGTGTGGAAAGGAAAAGATGCTAAATTGCTAGAGGAAGATCTTGTCAGAGCTGCATGCAAGCTTGAACTATCAATGATGCAAACATGCAAATTAACTACTGAAGGTCAATCAGATAACCTTAATGATAATTTGAAGGCCATCCAGAAACAGGTATGATTTATATATATGCCCAGTGCCTTATTGGTTCCCCTGCTATTTTCCTGCTATGGTAAGTCTGTTTTTTGGTGCATATGATTCATCTATTAATGGAAGCAGTTCAACTCTAGGATTTTACACTTGATTTATTTATTTTGATGCACTTTTGTTGACATCTTCAAGAGTATACCATCTGCTGAAACAAGTTTCTGTTCAATGTTCATCATCCAGGTTATGGTAGACCAGAAACTTCTAAGGGAGAAGGTTCGGCACCTCGGTGGTGAAGCTGGTATTGAGCGGATGGAATTTGCTCTATCAGAAACAAGGTCAAAGTATTTTGGAGCAAAGGAAAACGGGAGCCCCTTCGCAACAGCCGTTGCAAATGTAGCATCTCCTTTGATTACATGTCCTTCTGGACAGTCTCCTCTTTCTAACATTAAGGAGAACTCCAACAAGAATGCTGAAAGGCCAAGTCAAGTCGTTCGATCTTTGTTCAGAGCTTCCTCTTCACCATCTGAAAGTAACACAGGAGACAAGGCCATGAGTTGTCCAATGAGCAACACAGTGCCAGAAAAACTGCCTACAGAGAATGAGTCTGACCAATCTTTGTTTAGAGCTTCCTCTTCACCATCTGAAAGTAACACAGATGACCAAGCCATGAATAGTCCAACGAGCAGCACAGTGCCAGAAAAACTGCCAACAGAGAATGAGCAAATGGTCAATGAGATTCTTCATGGTTCTTTTGCCGATGGCTCTGATAATATTGGTACTGTTGATGGGGATTTCAAGGTTGGGTCCTGTCTTATACTAGAATATTACTATAGATTTTGACATTTTAGGGGTCTAAATAATGTAAGAACCAGATATGTGTATCATGGCAAAGAATTTGTGTCAGCTTTGAGGAGCTTTTAGGGGAACTCAAATGCCGTGATTTAGGTTGTAGATTTCAATGTAATACGTCTCTCTAGTTAAGTATGTAATTTTCTCATCTGCTGACTTTTTTATTCCCAGGCAAAAGTCAGGGAAACAATGGAAAGAGCTTTCTGGGATGTGGTTGTGGATTCAATGAGAGGAGACGTGCCAGACTACAGTTATCTGGTCAACTTGGTAAAGGAAGTCAGGGATGCATTGCACGAGATGGCTCCTAAAGGTTGGAAAGAAGAAATAATCAACAATATTGATCTTGAAATTTTGTCCCAGGTAAGAAGAATGAGTGTTGTTACAATGAATATATAAAATATAGTATTTTATACCAATTTATTGTTTTTGGTGGAAAGGTACTTGAGTTGGGCACCCAGGACACACAATATTTGGGGCAGATTTTGCAGTACTCTCTGGGTATGCTGCGAAAATTATCTTCTCCTGCAAAGGAAGACGAAATGAAGACGAGTCATGACAAATTATTGAGCGAATTGATTGAACATTCTGAATGCAATAATAGAGGTCCAAATTCATTTGTTATTGCTGTAATCAAGGGCTTGCGCTTCACTATGGAAGAATTAAAGGTTTGTCGATACCTTGAGTTAGCTCTTGAATAAATTTCATTGATTATGGTGAAATTATAACATCAATCCAAAATAAAAAATTATTATAATAAACAGGCTTTGAAGGCAGAAGTCAGCAGAGCACGCATCCAAATATTGGAACCAATTATAAAGGGCTCAGGTGGAGTGGAGTACCTGCAGAAGGCTTTCTCTGATCGCTATGGATCCCCTTCAAATGCATCAGTTTCTCTCCCTTCTACTACTCATTGGATTTCCACCTCAAAAGACATTGTGGAAGAAGAATGGAACGAGCATGTCAGCTCTTTGTCGACTCTGCCTGCAACAGACCATGTTAGTTTCTTGTTCTTAGTAAATTGATTTCGGTCAGCAGTCACAACACTGTGCTCAGTCACTGTTTTGAGCAACAGTAGCATAAGTACTTTTTTTCCACCTACTGTAATTGATTACCCTTACAAACCCTCATAACAGGCTCAGCCACTTGTTGCCACCCTCCGAGCTGGTCATGGAGTTCCAGATCAGCAACAATCTACAATACCTGCAGCAGGTATTTGCTTCTTTTTTCTTTTGGCCATTTACCTGAACCCGTTGCTCACTTTGCATAATGTGAAGCAGACAGTACGGGGCTACCAGAGTGCACGGGAGAAAAGCTTGACAGGCTAATCAGGATTGGGTTATTACATCTTATCAGCAACATGGAGGGTATGCAAAGGCAGTCAGTACCTGAGACCTTCAAGCTCAATTGGTTGAGGTTGCGGTCTGTTCAGAGTCAATTCCAACAAGTGATTGTAATTGCGACAAGGTGAAACATTATTTAATTCTCCATCCTTGTCATTGTTATGTAGTAACATAGAACACTAAAATGGAATGACCGAACCCAATTGCGTCTTTCTTGCAGCATGCTTGTCCAGCGTCAAGTATTGGTGAGTGAGAACTCAAAGATCACTCCTTCAGAACTGGAAAATGCAACCTTGGAACTGTTTAATACACTCGCAGAGCTACTAGACAGCTTTCCTGATGTTAACACTGACAAGATCATTGAGGTGATGATCCATTCGTCAACCTCAACCGGCTCTTCATCAGATGAAATGATTGAGAGCAGGAAGCAAATATTGACCAGGGTCTTCCTTAAAAGCCTCCAGACCGATGACACCATCTTCAAGAAGGTCTATCGATCTGTTTACTGTGCATTCCGTGTAGTCACCCTGGGCAGCAGTGGGGCGAAGGGCCAGAAGCTAGCCGATGCAGCCCTGAGGCGCATCGGGGCAACAAAACTCACTGACCGGGTGGTGAAAGCAGCTGAAGTACTAATCAAAGGAGCGACAATATCAGAGCAGGTCCACGGCCCATGGTACAAACAATTGATGTGAATGTTTTCTGCTACTGTGGTGCGGCAGAAATGTCATTGTACAGCAATCTACAAGTGTTGGCGAGTCAGAACTGGGTGTGAGGATTTCGTCTTCGTGGGGCAAGGAGAATTGGAAGGGTTCGCCGTTGCAAAAGCATCAGGGATGCTGTGTGCACAACGTTGTGGTGATTAACTGAATGCTGCTGCATTGGTATTGTCTTGGTGTCGTGATGTTTATATGTGTGCCGTATACATTGCATATACACGAAACTTGACACTTCCGAAATGTTTTCATCTACTGTGTGTGTGTATATATATCCTCATCAATTTGTTTGCCCTATCCTACATTGACAGATACTGAATTACTGCCACTGTGATACAAAAGCTCATGTCTGGCTTCCACAAGCTCCATGCTTTGACATACACTTGAACTGTGACTCTTATCTATTAGCAGCAGCTCATGAGGACAGCTGCTCTGTGGCGGTGACGCAGATAAGGGCCAGCCCCGCCGAGAAGGCGGCCGTGTTCTGGGACACCTCCGCGGACGTCCCCGCCGCGCCGGAGCTGATGGCACTCTCTGCCACCTACACCGTCGGCTGCGCGATTCAGGCGATATAAGAAGCAAAGCAACCGGCAATCGCCAGTTCCAGAACTACATAATAATCTGCTGTGGTTGTCTATCTTATCTTGCCCAGAAAAAGAAAATTTTGAGCTCGTACTCGCTCTACTTAATTTGACAGGGTTATGGTGTGAAAAAGAATGGAAGAACTAACGCAGAATTTGCAGATGATTACCTCGACAGAGGAGATGTTGGTCTGGCCTGCGGTGTCCTCGACGTGGCCAGTCCACCCTTTGTTCTTGGGAGGGAGTGTGCCCACCACCTTGGTCCTCTCCTCGGCCAACCACTCCGCGCTCAGGCTCCCAACCTGCATAGGCGAGAGAGAGAGAGAGACGAAAAAAACACCAACAAACTCAGTGGCATTTCGCAGCTGCAATCCCTTTCGTTGTTCTGCCTGTCATGAATCTTTCCCCAGTTGTTGCTACTAGCAGTTGTACAAGGCGAGGCATTAGAGGTGAAGGAAAGGAGATGGTGTAGATGGATAGATAGCATGATACATACCTCCTCCGGTGCGCACTCCTCGTTGCAGTCCTCAGACTCGTCCTGCGACGGCGCCGGCGACGGCGGGGAAGAAGAAGAAGAAGCATTGCAAGAGAGCAAGAAGAGCCCGTTGCTGCTGATGCTGATGCCTCCTCCTCGCACAGTAGCCTGAGGTTTTTTCCTCAGGAATATGCAGGTGCTGCTTGCAGAGAGAATGGACTGGGCAGGGCAAGCCATCTCTCTCTCTCTCTCTCTCTTAAGCACAAACACGACCAGAAAAGAACAGGCTACTAGTTAGTATATGGGTGGCTTCTATGGTCAATTTGTTCCTGTGGATGCTCGCTCGTCCCCGTTGTCCTACTGGTTGCTACCGATCTGTTCTTTTGTTTCTTTTGAGCTAACACATCTCGTTCTCTGAACTTGTGAACGGAGCAGGCTTGCCCCGTCGGTCTAGTGGTGTACAGTGTACCAATTACATGGAACACAGACGCTTGACCAGCTAACGTATATGAATGAAACTAATTAGAGCAGCTAAAAAATATGCAGGTTTCAATTTATAGCAGTATTTCTGATGCCCATAATTCATGTAACTGGACAATGGCTGTATGCTGCTGCAAGCTCACAGCCACGGAAGGCGTCAAACGCCGTGGCAGTATGATGCCCTCGTCGAGTTTTCAGTACATCTAACAAAGCATAACAACGAGTAACTCTTTGTCACGCAGAAACACACCAAGAGGTATGCCATAGTTGATTGACTTGATTCACTTGTAACTTCTGGGAAAGCAAAATACGACCTCGTGCAGATCTTTTCCGAGAACAATTACAACCAGGGAGCATGTCCAGACCGACGACAGATAAAAATCATACCAACAACATACATCAGCAGCATATCGGTTACGATTCCTAAGGGTCTAGTACCATGTTTACATGTAAGATAAATTATATTTGAAAAGCAGGATCTAGAGGGCCCTCTCAGTTCAGTGGAAAGCAGAAAAAAGTCCTTCCATTACGGAGTCAAGATACAAGTTTTTGTGGCTGGTGACGATGGCTCAAAGAACAGCCATGAGGAATGGCGGCTCACAGAGGCCACCTTACAAAGCCTTTCATAAGTTCCTTCCGCAAACCATGTCATATAGTATCAGTTATCCTTCCATTTGTTGACATACTTGAGGAACGCCATGGAAGGGTTATCCTTTGGCTGAGCCCGAACACGTGTGGAACGACGCAGTACAGCCTCTTCAAGTAATATTTTGTGTGTGATATCTTTTGATCGTTTCTCCAGAGCATTACTGTAACATAGGAAAAGGAAAAGAATTGGTCAACACTTAATTGATGTAATAGCAACACTGCAATACTCGTTTTACTTGTTACTTCTGGTGTGAATAATAAAATATTGCAAGTCTGCAACAAGCTGTCTGGAAAGCCAGTCAAATAATACAAGGCAGGCTCAGCAAGTGGTGGGCAATGGGGATTCTAGCACCAGAAAATAAAACTTAACACATAAGAGCTGTATGACAAATTCTTCTAGAATCAAGAACACAAAGTAGGTGGCTTGTGAGCTGAACCCCTGTGCTTGCAAATAATAGAACAAAGTGTGCTTATTTTAGTAAGACTATAAGAGGGTTAATAGTCGTTTCTTAAAAAGCCCACAATATGAAAATAGTGAATTATTATATCAAGAACAAGCATAATGTTAGCCCCTTTCTACGATCTACAGAACCAAAGCCCAATAGTAAACGGCGGTAAGGTTCAGAAAGATCTATTTACCTTATCTTATTATAGAACTTGTCCAGCTGCCGTTTGAGAGCTCTCTCCCTTATACCTTTTACATTCAGTGAGCCCATGAGCGCATCAAGCTGTCATTTCAAAATAAGCTTATAATTGTGCATGTACAATCATAAATACCAAATACAGAGATTAGGTTAGGTATCAGAGCATAGTAATCACCTCTTCCTTTGTGCTGTAGTATCCCCATTCTCGGGAATCTGCTCTTTCAACAAAAAGCCTTCCTTCACGCTTGAAAAACCAATACCTATTATAGTGTCTATCTTTTCCGAGAGGACTGGCACGGATGGATAATTTCTCAATCTCTGTTTCAAGGTGCCGTACCTACAAATATATTGAAATTTAGCAAGCATAATAACTATACAAATCATGGCCAGTGTCAATAGACACGTCTAGAATTCACAGAGAGGTGCATTGCACATGGAAGTTTCCTGTGAGGAGTCGGGTGCTCACCAGATGCCATTTCCCTTCTATCTTGCTTCGAGAAATATTGGTCTTATCCTTTTCTTCTTTTCCCTTACCCTGCTCGTCAACACTCTCATTGTCATCTTGTACAGCATCCATCTGATTCTTTTCATTTCTCATGGCAGTTTCAATGTTTGAGTTTTGCTCTTCTTTTTCCTTTCTGGTATTCTCTCTTTTCGCTGCAGCAAGAGCTTGTTGCTGCTCCACCCGCTCACTTAGTTTCTCTCTTATAGCAGAAGTTGTAATAGCTTCTTCTACTAGTTCCCGGAGAATCTTAAGCTTTATATCAGTGTCAATAAGACCATAATAACCCCTTCTTACTGTCGCAATGTTACTGGAGAGTTCTTCAATCTTTGTCATTTCCAAGAAATCACAGAGATATTCAGTCCATGTAACTAAACTTACCTGCAAAGGATGTATACCCACAAAAACAAATGAAGGGTATATTCAATGGAGAGAGGGAAGGAGGGGTGATTTTGACAGGAAAAGGGAAAACCTTTAACTTCCGTTTCTGGTTTCGCAGAGTAGTGAAATAGTCACCCTCATCCTTAATAAGCAAGTGGAATATTGATGCATGTATTTCCACGAGAAGAACATTGATTTCTTTGTGGCAAATTGCATTCTCCAGATCTGTTAGCGAGAACGGGGACAGATTCAGAACCCTCCCAAAAGACAAGCAGAAGTCCCATACCATAAGGAGATCTCCCACAGAATATCTTGGTATTCCACAATCTGTAGCCAGAGGAGGTCTCTTCGACAAAGCAGGATCATCTGCAGCAGGCCTTACTAGGAGATCATCTATGGGGTACTTAATTGGCACATGTAGATGTTCATCTGGCAACCACACAAAAATCAATAATTACAAGCTTAGAAGAATGCCATAAGTCAAAAGGCTGCTAACAAGACCACTGCAACAAATGGTTCAGGTTCAGCTGAATCACCTTTCTTCAACTTTTTTCTCACATCTTCTGTAGTTCCGTTCTCATGCCTTTTCTTCCCTTTCTTTTGCAAACCTTCACCATACTAGAAAATAAAAGCTAGTTTTAGTATTATAACTGTTATGGTCTAATACTCAGAAAGTACTGTAGCAGGTGTAATGTAGCGCCACGCGTATTGGGCACAGTTTGTTATTTAGAAATCTATTTATCAGGTGTTTGGTATTATTTATTAGTTAAGCAAGTTATTGTTAGAGATAGATTTCCTTATAAATTACTTTCTAGGAGTCAAGTCGGATCGTTCCTATAAAAGGGATAGCATATATCCATTATCAAGAAAGAAAAGATGAATAAAGAAGTTTCTAGTCCCTAAAGTCCAGTTGTGGTCGTTTCCTTGACCAGCTATTATAGATCTATTCCCCCTCAATCGGTGCCCTCTTTACCTAGTGCCGTTCTATTTCAAGTCGCCACCGTTCGACATTTCTGACAGATAATTTCCCATTTGTTATACTAGTTCACAGCAATTGGTATCAGAGCTACTCACCATGGCTTCTGATGCCGCACTATCTCTCTTGGAAAAGTTAAAGACTCTAATAGCGAAGAGCAGAATGTCTTCAACCGTGGCCACCACCGCAGCTCGAGGACGAGAGCTGCCTTGCCACGAGGGGTGTAATGTTATGGTCTAATACTCAGAAAGTATTGTAGCGCGTGTACTGTAGCGTTGTGCGTATTAGGCATGGCTTGTTATTTAGGAATCTATTTATTAGATGTTTGGTATTATCTATTAGTTAGGCAAGTTATTATTAGATTGGATTGTTAGAGATAAGTTTCCTTATAAATCATTTCTTACGAGTCAACTTAGATCGTTCTTATAAAAAGAATAGCATGTATCCATTATCAAGGAAGAAAAGATGAATAAACAAGTCTCTAGTCCTTAAAATCCAGCTGTGGTCGTTCTCTTGACCAGCTATTCTAGATCTATTCTTCCCTCAATCGGTGCTCTCTTCACCTAGCGTCGTTCTACTTCAAGTCGTCGCCCGACCTCTCTCCGACGAATGATTACCCCTTTATTATGCTAGTTCACAACAACACACATGAAAAACAAAAAATGGAAGAGGGATAGTTACCATCATGTCGTTAGGGGGTTCAATGGGTATGCCATATTTTTTGGCAAGATTTTCATGTATAATCCATGGGGTACTTTGTGATGCCGCATCTCTAATAAAAATCTTCAGTGTATTCCTACTAACAGGAGCCCTCCGGCGAATCAAATCTACAGCTTTGACTACTGATGTGTTGATCACAGTCTTGTCTCGACGAATCCAACCTACTTCATACATCTTGGTGTCACCAGAATCTAAAATCTTCAGAATCTTGCAAGCAGCCTCAGAACCATCCTTTTTAGCATGTAACTCTAATCCCTCAAATACATCTTCCTGTAGACTAGCATATATCTTGTTGACAAGCTCATGTAAGCCAAGAGTGCCTGAAACAAAAGGTAACATGATCCACTTCCATTATAAAATGATGAGCAGTCCATGATTCTCATAGATGCTCATAAAATGACGAGAAGTCCATGATGCACATGGAATAGAACAGAGTAGTCCAAAACAGTTCCGAACACACTATCATTGCATAACATAACAGTAAGTATGGACAATTGCACATTAGGTCTATTTATTACGGACTGTTTTGTCATGTCAGCAGACAACCAGTCCAAGCACAGAATTCAAAGCTATACATTAAACAATATCGAATGGAAATTATTACCCACATCATCAGAATCAAATCATTAATGGAAAAAAAAGACTACATCACAAAGAGGCTTGTGATGTTGGATATTAAAAGGCTAAAAAGATTCAAAACAGTTACAGTACCACCAATTTTTGTGGCAAGCATGTGATGGCATTAAAAATCTGGGTGTCAAATATCAATATCTCATAGCAGCTTTATCTAAGGCAAGACAAATGTGGGGACTGGGGAACACATAATGAGAAATTTTGGATATGTTAGCAAGAACAGCTATAGTGTGTCATCAACAACAAAACTTACTGATGCTGCAAAAACTTATGAATGGAAGTATCAAGATTCAGGAGACACGACAAAATCCAAAAATATTAGTACTTACTGTATTGAGTCATCCGAAGAACATGAGCCATCAACTCTGTTGGCAATTTTTGAGCCTTCTCAACTGCATGGTGCTCAGACACCAAAGCTTCTTCAAACGTCAAATTGGATTTTCCAGACACCTTACATGTCCAAACTCTTTGGCGATAAAGGTCCAACCTTTTTATGTATTCGCTGATCAATCGTTAAGGATACAAGCACAGGAGTGGACATTGCTAAAACATACTCCACTGCAAATGTAGAAGGCATAAACTCTTGCATTGCAACAATGCTTGATACTTCTAATCTGAACAAATAACAATCAAATATCAATTAAGCTGCAACAGTGTCCTGGAAGAGGATACTGATAATCTTGGAAAATCTCCTTTGTGAACCGAATTTGGAAAACCTTCTCCTTAGGATCCAAGTCCTTAGGGGGCTCCAGTAAGGAGAAAGGTTTCCTCTTGAAGAGAGGCATTGGACCCCTGATTAAACCTGCACAATAGTAAAGAACAGTTTATACGACACATAAAGCTAATGCAAAACATTCCTGATCCCTAGACCCACAAGATGGGCGAAGCACCCCGAACCAAGAGCCGGGAAACCCCGTACGGCTTCCAATCCCCCCAAATTATCTCATTCCCATCCCAAGAATTCCCAAGTGCGGCGCCTTTACCAACAAGTATCCTCCAAACCCCAATCACTCCCAACCCACCCACCCCGGCCGGCCACCAGCCACCACGGCGTCGCCGCCCGCACCCATCTTGCGGGAACCCGGTTAGCCACGTCGCAACCAAGGCGGAATCACCTCATACGAAGCGAAACGAAGAAAAAGGCATTAGGGTTCGTGGATCTCACCGAGAAGTCCGCGGGCACGGCACGGGAGCGGGCGAGGCCGGGGCCGTCCGGGAACCCGCGCGGCGGGGACCCAGGCAGAGGGGCTCGGCGCTGCGGCGGCGGGAGGCGCAGGGCTTGGCGGGATCGCGTTGGTCGCGCGGCGCGCCGGGGCGTTTGGGGGTGGGCTGGGTTTAATTCGTTTGGCGCTCTCGTTTTCGAGTTGGTTTTGGGTAAGGGGGAGAGAGCGAAGATGTGGGCGGAGTCGAGGAGGGAAAGTGTGGGCGAAGAAATGGGGAAATTTTTTTACGGCGGTCGCTGAGCTTCTCCAGAAATCTCCAAAGCTATTCCTACTTTTCTACCCTAGCCCAACGATTTCTGTTTTTGTTTCACCTTTTCTTAAAGTATAGGACACCTCTGATTTATAATGATATTAGTACATATACAATGGTACATATTAGCTGTCTACAAACCTATATCATATAGGATTTTTTGTGATATAGAGCAGACAAAAAGGAGAAGAGAGAAAAGATGTTGTCTAGTATTTAACAAACGGTCTCATAAATAGCTTTCTACTATGTATACCATTGTATAGACAACTATATACGCAATCTATAAATCTATTACAAACAACTATATGAATTATCTTTAGTCATGTCTATAAATGATATAGATATATATTATAAACAACCGCCATATATACTATTGTACATGACCATAGGAACAACCAGACCTGGTCAAAGGGGTCGTCCGGTATGGCACGAGCCTAGTAGTGCACGACCTGATTAGGCCTAACATGGCTGGCCTGAATAAGTTACCGTGTCATGCTGTGACAGTTCACGTGCCTTGTCGGACGCCAGGATAGCAAAACCCAGAATCTCTGTGATTCCACCGCATATTCCCTAGATCAGTAGATAGTGATCACAGATACATTATTGTATATCAAAAATATATCATGCGGAAGCGTACATAATACAGTAATACTTACTCATGGGCCGATTGGGCCGAAAACAAAGAAATGCATCAGCGGAAACTTAACACAGGTGGGACCCGCAGGACTTGTCCACAAGTAGCCAACTGGGGTTCGTGACCTAGTCCATGTCCTCTTCGTTTTCCAGCTCTGTCGACCCCTTTTGAGCATCGCAGGGCTTGTTATTCCTTTTTATCTGACTGAGTAATGGTAGTTAAGCAAGAGTGAGTACGACGGTACTCAGCAAGCCACCACACAGGATGCAATAATAATAGATGCAAAGATGTCAAGGGAGGCTTGAGGTTCTTTTATTTTGCTAAAGGCCTTGTTTTGGAATTACATTACGTAAGAAAAACTCCTGAGACTTAGCAATTTTTAACTGAAACAGATTTTATGAAATTGATTGCGAGAATGTGATAATAATACTAGTGTAGGTTACATCCACCTTTTACAGTGCATGGCCACCTCCACCAGTGCTAGTTTTTGCCGCAGGAGTACATCTCTCCAGGAAAAATCAAAGTCAGAGTACTTCCTTCTGATAGGTTTTATCCCACCCACAAACATTTTTGGAAATAGAACTAACTCAAGTAGGTTCCCGTGTCCGCCCTTAATCGTGGACAGGCTGCTCGAACAGTTTTATACTTTGCAAAGGTTGTACACTTTCACCACAAGAGATAAATCATCTTAATAGCCAACACGCTTCCTTAGGCATGAGGCCCAGAGAATCTATCATAAAGCCTTTACCTTACCCCGATTTAGCTAGATACCACCCGCTGAGGTTTAACCGCTGAAGGGTTCTATCCGCCACAGTCAGAGGCCCCTTCTTGCGCCGTATGGGTACAGTCGGTCCCTGTATCCCACTGTGAGTAAACCAGTATGTCCTGGCACCCACTTACCACTGGTGTTATCTAAACTAAACTTTTGCAAGTTAATCAGCTAGGTCATTCCCATATAGACTTGTGGTTGCACTGTTTTACACAAGGAGGTCAGTACCAGATTCAGTCCTTAATTTGTCCAGGCGGTTCTTGCCACAAACCACGATTTCTCGTGCGACATCGGCACCATCCACTCTCACCAACCGCCCAGACAGGTGTAGCAGGGTTTTAGGGTTTTGAGAAGCATAACACAGTTGTAACAAAATACTCAGCCACGTACATCCCATGACTGTCCCAAATCAAGTTCTTTTGTTTTCAAAGATTGATGATCAGGGCTATTAGCGCCCTGGACTTAACCAGACTAGCATAGCACTGTAATGTAATCTATAGCTATTAAGGTTATCATTAAAAGCTAGGGTGACAATGGTCATGTGATACAAGTATGGAGGAATGGCATATTAAAATTAATACAATATCAAGTAGGCATGTAACCACCTTAAGTTTTGAACATACATTTGCATAACAACAATTTAAGCATGCAAGTTGCTAATTTAAAAGAACATAGATTTTGCATAAAATATAGGATCAATATGATCAAAGTGATGACTTGTCTTGCTTGGTTTACCATGGCCTTGATCCAACCCAAAGCCTACTTAGTCAGTGATCTTAATTTACTGGTCGTCGCTTTTATCCAGTCTTGGTCCTGTTTGAATCCGTCACCTCGAGTCTACAGATTCTAATGCGCAGCAAGAAAAAGAAAGACCAAATAAATCCGAATACTTTAAATGCCCGATTAAATTTAAATTGCAATTTATTACGATTTAAGTATAGGAAGAAAGTTCGGATCAATGTGCCATGAACACAGCGGCAGCTGGATTTGAGTAAGAGAACGAGTTGCTTGAATATATTTACTGTGAGGGAAAATTTTAGGATGACGAGAGATCAAGAGTGAAGATGTATCTACCGAAATTTAACTGCTTTGGAGAAAGGTAGTGGCCAAACCTTGCTAAATCTATTTGCTTAGTTTGTATAAATAGGTTTAAGTCGACGGGTGAAAGATAGCGTTTAGACCACTCGGGCTTTCGATAGAAGGTGATATTAATATTCGATTTGCTTGAACGTCAAATTTGAGAGTATTGAAATTATCTTAATAAAGCCTCAAATATGCAACTTTAATTATTAGAATCAATTTCTAGCACTTTTGATTTATAAAATAGAATTCTTTAATCAGGCTCACGAATTAGATTTTAACGGCAACATCCATTCAATTGTGTCGATTTTCTTGTCATATGAAAATAGACCATGTATAACATGGCTTTAGTCATATATGAAGATTAATATGTTAACCTCAATTGGAATATAGTTAACTCATGTTAAGTTTTTAATTTAATTGCAACAATATTTTCATTATAAATTCATTAGCAAATTCCTCATCCTTATTATTACTCACAAATTATTTTGGTACATGCATGAACCTTTCTTACACATAGATTGATTGTTTAACCAAAAAGGGTGAAAAGGAAAAATACATTTTCTTTTGGGGTTGAGCCCACCTTGACAGAAGAGAGAGAAACATAAGAAGGAGCTGCTCTTCGACTGAACTAAGGACAGAGCCGCATAGAAACAAAGAGAACAGGGGAGGCAGGGTGGCGGCGGGGCGGCGGGGAGCGGCCGGGGAGGCGCCGGCGGCTGGCAAAATGGAACGCCCCGGCAACGAGTAAGCTCGGGAAGGCGGTGTCTTCGGCAGGGGAGGCGCTAAGGCGAGTGGGCGGCGGCCCTAGGTGGCCGGCGGTGAGGGCGAAAAGAGGCGTAGGTGGCTGAGTGCGAGGGGGAGGAAGTGAGGCGCGACTGAGCACGAGGGGAGTACGGGTAGCTCACCTGGGCGACTGAACTGGCTGGAGAGAGGCTGCAGTGGACCGACGACGAGCACAGGCGGAGGCGCGGGGAGACGACCGTGGCGTCGGTGGGGGAGAGCGTAGGCCGGCGGTCGGAGGAGCTCCAGCGCACCGAGAAGAAGCTCCCAGCTCGAGGAATCGGTCAGGGGGCGACCGAGGAGGCGGCTGTGCTGGAAATGGTGACGGCAGGGCAGAGGCGGAGAAGACGCGTGCGCAGCGATCTCGGGCGACGATCTTCCAATTCACCACGAAGGGAGGCAGTGGACAGCCGGGGATGCACGGCGACACGGTCGGCTTGAGGAGGGATGGCCGAGGCGATGCAGTCGGCTTGAGGAGGGGCTAGCACGAGGCCGGGCAAAGCCAGGGTGGAGCAGCGCGGGCTGGGCCGTCGGCCTGTGTGGCGAGCGCCTGGAACAGCGGCGGGAGGAGGAAGGAGTAGGGGGAAGAAGAAGGCGGGCGCGGTCGGCTTTGGCTGGGCCGAAAGCCAGAGAAGAGGAGGAGCGGCCGATCAGGTCGGCCGGACCGGGAAAGAAGAGGGAGACGGGCTGGGGAAAGAAAAAGAAAAGAATGGGCCGGTCTAATAGGGTATTTTAGGGTTTTTAAGATATTTCTGAATTTGGATTTGCCATTAGATTTTGGATTTGGAAACTTGGTTCCACATTTTTGGATTCGACGCTTAAATTTTTAAGATTGCTGAGTTTTGGGAGATAACTCTTGAATTTCAAAAATTTAAATTTTTGGATATGAACATTAGATGAGAAGGATTGATTTTAATTTCTGTTCTTGGTTTTGAATATCAAGATTCCAAATCTTTAAATTTGAAATCAAGACTCCCAAGGAAATGGATTCTCTGAATTTGATTTTAAATCTTGGTTCTTGATTCCAAGGTTTTGAATTTTATTAATCGGGTTTTCAGCAAGATCCAACTTAAGAAATTCGAATCACACCAAAAACTTTTGAAAAGGCGGAAAGAATAACAAAAATATTTTTATAATTTCCATAAATACAGTAGTTCCCTTTCTGGAATGTTACAGATCCTACCCTCCTTAACATGAATCTCGTCCCCGAGATTCGGGTAGAGTAGAAAGAAGGAGGTGGGAACAAGCTGGCTAACAATAAGTTCTAGGGTACTGCTTGGTACTACGCTCTTTCCTTGGAGCCATCTGAAGAGAGAGGACATCCAAACAAAAGCGGGTCAATACTTGGAGAAAACACCACACCGGAGACCTTGTTCTTCTGATAGCTTGCAGCTGGCTTCACTTCATTGCTTGACATTCTAGGGGTTTGCTGTTTCTTTAGTGTTGATTGCTATCTTCTCGTTATGTTGGAGTGGTAACAGGGCCTAACATCAAGGTGCTTAGACACTTCTTATTTATTCAGGCTACCCCCCTTAACATGACGGTTGACGGGTACTAATTGCTCTTGTCAACTTTGGCCGTGACGAGTCTGATGGCGGTTTGGAGACTCAGTCTTTGTATCTCGACAGCCTTAGTCAGCAACAGGTTCATGGAACAATCCTTGGGGCAATGATCTTGTCCTTCACATAGAAAGCATGTGACCTTGCTCATGGGGCATTCTCTAGGTTGATGGTCTTCTTCACAATTGGGGCAGTTTGCAGTGCATTGATCTTCTTGGTGTCCTTTTTCTCCACAGCGTGTACATGCCACTAGGTTCTTGAGACAGCCTTCTGGTAGATGGTGTTTCTTGCAGTAAGGACAGTACGGAGCTGGGCAATTGTAACTGTAGTGTCCTGGTTGTCCACAGGCAAAGCATGTAACCTATCGTAGTGGAGGGCATGATTGGGCATCATGTCCTGTCTTGCCACATTCAATGCACACAATAGCCAGTAGAGTTTCTGGACCTGGTAGTCGAACTTTGTCACCAGCAGGTTGCTCCTTGATGGGGTGCTTGAAGCCAACGAGTTCTTTTGTGCTGGAGCTGAGGTTGATGGTAACGACATCCTTTTCTTACTTGTTCGATTTCCGTTGAGGGCATTCTCTTACATAGTGTCTTGGGTTACCATGTTTGAAGCAGTTGGCCCCTTTGTCTTGCTTCCTCTGAGGGCATCGGTTAGCACAGTGCCCAATATTTTGGCAACAGAAGCAAGTAATGTCTTTTCGAGGTTTGCTTGGTGCCATGCCGTTGTTATTCCCATTGTGATGGTTGCTTCTCAGTAATGTCTGCGGAGTAGGTCTAAGTGAATACTTGGACGAGTGGTAGGGACCAAAGCAAGTAGGAGCTACGGATTCCTTCTTCTTGCTTCCAGCCTTCTTTTTGGCCATTGCTTGCTTGATGATGTCTGGATCAGTGAATCTACCGTGGAGTAAAGACTGGAGTCTTGATCCTCTTGTAGGCTAAGGCCTCTTAGTTGTTGTCTTTTTCGAAGATGTTGCCTCTTTAATCTTCAAAGCTTTGAGAACCTTGGCTTGGCTATCTGCTACCTCTTGCCTACAGTCCTGACGAGGTTTACAGCAATAAGGTGAGGGGGAATTAGCGTGAGATGCGCAAAGGACCACGGAGATGAGATATTCTAACCCATTCTAAGGAGTGCACACCCAGAAGTTGGGGCAGTACACAAGCCACACAGAACAGCCAAGCTTTTGAAATCAACCTTTTCCTGTGACTACGAAATACAACGCCCGAGGGCAAGAAGGCAGTGCACAGGGCCAATAAAATCTTTTTGACCAAGCAACGTCTATGCATGGAGACACACAAGAAGGCACATGGTTCTGGAATCTAAGTTCGCTGAAGCGAGGCCACCGAATCTTCACAAGCATCCTTGACGCCTTCAAGCTTAAGCCTTTGAAGTGAGGGAAAAGAAATAGGGAAAACCAAATTTCCTTTTTGCAGACAGGAGCAGCAAAAGGAAAGAGTTAAGAAGTGTTGTGGCAGCGAAGCTCATGCTTTTTATTATTACTTTGGAAACAGAGCTTTTTTTTTTGGGAGAACAGCTTTCAAAATACTGAAGTTGAAATCATTTGCTTTTCTAGAGTAAGCTGTTAATAATAGATTCTAGGGCAACTAGATTCCTAAATTTTGGTTTTAAAAGCAAGATCTTGGGAGTTAAGCTTTTGGGGTTTTCAAATACGGGGGCCAAGTTTCAAAGTAACTTGAAATCAAACCTTTTCGCAATGATAATACACTATATACTTTTGATACAGAGCCCTATAACAAGATCGATTTTTTCAGAAAGGGCTTTGAAATTCTGGAACTTTTAAAATACCCTTTCTATTGTAAAGGTACCCTAGCATCCTCCAAGGTCACAATATTGACAGACTAATTCACTCCCACAATATTTCCATTCGTAGGCTTAGAATTCGTAGCCTTGTTAAACTTGCTTATAATTGATTGAATCTAAAACTGACTTCCTTCATTACTTAGCCTCAGCACGACTGTTTGTCTAATACTCCAAACAGTGAGGGTTGTCATATATCCGATCCACAGATCATATCATCTCCAAGGCCTTGCTAATCCTGCTTATGCTTGATTGATTCTAGGGTATCCTCCTTCACTGCTTAATCACTACACAACTGGTGTCTGGTACTCCAAACAGTGAGTGTTATCATTAATCTGATGCACAAATTCTATAACTTCCAAGGTATCATCTATAGTTTCATTTGCCAAATCAGGGTTACCTATTTCTCAAATGAATTTCACTCTCCTACATAAAATCATAATTCCAGTCTTGGGTTCATTATTCAACAATCCCATTCAACTGTTTACCTGAGCATTACTCCGAATTCTTTACCTTTAAATCTACCCGTGCCTGTTTGTATCAGGGTGTCAATATTTCCACATTTTAAATACACCAGCACCATTCCACATCTTTTCAGGTTACAACCACCAGTATCACTCATATTATGGTTTCAATATTTCCATATTTTAAAATCCACCAGTACCACTCACATTTTTTTGTTTAAATCCACCAGTATTGCTTGTATTATGGTTCTGATATCTCAATCCACCAGTAACATTTGTATTATAATCCAACCTTTTCCACCATTGAGGTATACTCATAATCGGTTTACCAAGTGATCAGTCTTACTATCTGCAATTTCCTTCCAGGCGACTTCATTGTCATAAACGTCCACTGAAAATAAGATTATTACTCAAATCTATGACTCAAGGGTTATTATTACTTCTCCTAGTTTTCCTTCTGAATTTTCAATAATCAATCCAGTAGTCAGCTTTATTCCATTATCCATCCAATGTAGACATTCACCGAGTGCTATACTACTTATGAAAGCTGCAGACCTACAATTGTTATTATGCTCCCCACTTTTCTAGAATTCCATCGATACACTTATTTAGCCAATCCAATCTTTTTTAAGTTGGTCCATTCATTTAGTCAGTTCTATCATCTATATCACTCCACTTATTTAACCAATCGGATTATTTGACCACGCCAGTCCTTTAACACTGGTCTACTTACGTAGCCAATCTAATCATTTAAATTGGTCCACCCATGTTTACCAATCCAATCATGTAAATTGATCTATCTTTTTAGTCAATCCGGTCATTAAGTTAGTTCACCCCTATAGCTAATTCAGTCATTCAAATTGATTTGCCTATTTTTCACCCAGAAATTCACACCATTGATTCTCTCTTACGATTGACATGAATCCACCAAGATTCACGCATGTATCTAAGAAATCCAAGAGATTTTTTTAAGTAAATTGGCATGGAGTGAAATTTTTGGAAAAATTTTCCTTGGAAGGTTAGGTTTATTAAAATGAGCATGGAAACAAGCCTTGCAAATAAGTTTGATGATTTAACCTTCCAAGGATAAACAAATTTTGCAAATGACTCTCAATATAAGTTATATGATTTTGGCCCAAGGTAGTTTTTAGAAGAATTTTCAGAAGAAAACCCGGGCTCATGTCAGTTTGAATTCGGGATAAGAGAGCCTTGGAGCTAAAAATGGCCAGGGCAGCAAGTAGACGAGAGAGTATCATCTAAGAGGGATGAGAGTATAATACTATTTACATTTTGCAATTAGATCTTGCAGAAATAATCCTAGTAATATAACTATCGGCCATGCTAACTAAGGTTACGACCTACAGTCGATATGCTCTGATACCAGCTCTGTCGGACGCCGGGTTAGCAAAACCTAGATTCTCTGTGATTCCACCACACTATTCCCTAGATCAGTAGATAGTGCTCATAGATACATTACTGTATATCAAAAATATATCATGCAGAAGCGTACATAATACAGTAATACTTACTCATGGGCCGAAAACAAAGAAATGCATCAGCGGAAACTTCACACATATGGGACCCGCAGGACTTGTCCACAAGCAGCCAACTGGGGTTCGTGACCTAGTCCATGTCCTCTTCATTTTCCAGCTCTGTCGACCCCTTTTGAGCATCGCAGGGCTTGTTATTCCTTTTTATCTGACTGAGTAATGGTAGTTAGACAAGAGTGAGTATGACGGTACTCAGCAAGCCACCACATAGGATGCAATAATAATAGATGCAAAGCTGTCAAGGGAGGTTGAGGTTCTTTTATTTTGCTAAAGGCCTTGGTTTGGAATTACAATACGTAAGAAAAACTCCTGAGACTTAGCAATTTTTAACTGAAACAGATTTTATGAAATTGATTGCGAAAATGTGATAATAATAGTAGTGTAGGTTACATCCACCTTTTACAGTGCATGGCCACCTCCACCAGCGCTAGTTTTTGCCGCTCGAGTACATCTCTCCAGGAAAAATCAAAGTCAGAGTACTTCCCGCTGATAGGTTTTATCCCACCCATAAATATTTTTGGAAATAGAACTAACTCAAGTAGGTTCCTGTGTTCGCCCTTGACCGTGGGCATGGCTGCTCAAACAGCTTTACACTCTGCGTAGACGGGTGAAAGATAGCGTTTAGACCACTCGAGCTTTCGATAGAAGGTGATATTAATATTCGATTTGCTTGAACGTCAAATTTGAGAGTATTGAAATTGTCTTAATAAAGCCTCAAATATGCAACTTTAATTATTAGAGTCAATTTCTAGCACTTTTGATTTATAAAATAGAATTCTTTAATTAGGTTCACGAATTAGATTTTAACGGCAACATCCATTCAATTGTGTCGATTTTCTTGTCATATGAAAATAGACCATGTATAACATGGCTTTAGTCATATATGAAGATTAATATATTAACCTCAATTGGAATATAGTTAACTCATGTTAAGTTTTTAATTTAATTGCAACAATATTTTCATTATAAATTCATTAGCAAATTCCTCATCCTTATTATTACTCACAAAATAATTTTGGTATATGCATGAACATTTCTTACACATAGATTGATTGTTTAACCAAAAAGGGTGAAAAGGAAAAAAACATTTTCTTTTGGGGTTGAGCCCACCTTGACAGAAGAGAGAGAGAGAGAGACATAAGAAGGAGCTGCTCTTCAGCTGAACTGAGGACAGAGCCGCATAGAAACAGAGAGAACATGGGAGGCAGGGTGGCGGCGGGGCTGTGCGGCGTCGCCGGTGGGGAGCGGCCGGGGAGGCACCGGCGGCTGGCAAAATGGGACGCCCCGGCAACGAGTAAGCTCGGGAAGGCGGTGTCTTCGGCAGGGGAGGCGCCAAGGCGAGTGAGCGGCGGCCCTAGGCGACCGGCGGTGAAGGAGAAAAGAGGCACATGTAGCCAAGTGCGAGGGGGAGGAAGTGAGGTGTGCCCGAGCACGAGGGGAGTATGGGTAGCTCACCTGGGTGACTGAACTGGCCGAAGAGAGGTTGCAGTGGACCAGCAACGAGCACAGGAGGCGACGTGGGGAGACGACCGTGGCAGGGTCGCATCAGCGGGGGAGAGCGCAGGCCGACGGTCGGAGGAGCTCCAGCACACCGAGAAGAAGCTCCCAACGCGAGGAATCCGTCAGGGGACGACTGAGGAGGCGGCGCCGCTGGAAATAGCAACGGCGGGGCGGAAACGGAGAAGACGCGTGTGCAGCGAGCTCAGGCGACGATCTTCCAATTCACCGCGAAGGAAGGCAGTGGACAGCTGGGGGTGCACGGCGACGTGGTTGGCTTGAGGAGGGGATGGCCGAGGCGGGCGAAATCAGCTTAAAGTGGCGGCGGCCGGCGCGAGCACAGGGCGGCTTGAGCGGGGCTCGGCTTGCAGAAAGGAGAAAAGGGGGGAATGGAAGGAGGTGAGCTCAGGGCACTTTATAATCGAGCGTGCACTTGGGGGAGTAATGTCGGCCGGCGGCATTGAAGACGGGGCGAGGTGGCAGAGTAGGCCGGTGGTAGGGGGCGTACGGAGGCGGATTCAGGAAAAACTGGGGGGCGGAGTGGATGCGGGCTGGGCTGGCACGAGGCTGGGCAAAGCCAGGGCGGAGTAGCGCGGGCTGGGCCGTCGCCCTGTGTTGCGAGCACCTGGAACAACGGCGGGAGGAGGAAGGAGCAGGGGGAAGAAGAAGGCGGGCGCGGTCGGCTTCGGCTGGGCTGAAAGCCAGAGAAGAGGAGGAGCGGTCGATCGGGTCGGTCGGACCGGGAAAGAAGAGGGAGACGGTCCGGGGAAAGAAAAAGAAAAGAATGGGCCGGTCTAATTGGGTATTTTAGGGTTTTTAAGATATTTCTGAATTTGGATTTGCCATTAGATTTTGGATTTGGAAACTTTGTTCCACATTTTTGGATTCGACATTAAATTTTTAAGATTGCTGAGTTTTGGGAGATAACTCTTGAATTTCAAAATTTTAAATTTTTGGATGTGAACATTAGATGAGAAGGATTGATTTTAATTTCTGTTCTTGGTTTTGAATATCAGGATTCCAAATCTTTAAATTTGAAATCAAGACTCCCAAGGAAATGAATTCTCTGAATTTGATTTTAAATCTGTTCTTGATTCCAAGGTTTTGAATTTTATTAATCGGGTTTTCGGCAAGATCCAACTTAAGAAATTCGAATCACGCCAAAAACTTTTGAGAAGGCGGAAAGAATAACAAAAATATTTTTATAATTTCCATAAATACAGTAGTTCTCTTTCTGGGATGTTACATGCCTACCTTCTGACCACTGCACGACATGGAGAGGGGTAGGGCTATGTCTGGCCGGCCTGGCATGATTAGCCCAACGGGCCACCGATTGCCCGTTGAGCACGGTGACTCAGTCCGTGGCTGCCTCGCTCATGGCCCCACATCACCCACAGTCATCGTGCCGCCATTACTGCCCACGTGAGAGGAGAAGGCTGAAGGTGGTGGTCGGCGAGAAGAGAGGCTAATGAAAGGGAGAGCTGGAGAGAGGAGGCGATCGACCGGTGTGGGCGGGGACAAAGGAGGTGGTAGTCAGTAAGGAGGGAGTAGGAGGCAGCGAGTGGGGAGGGGTGAGGAGGCCGATAGGGGTGAAGATGTAAGGGAGGAGGTGGTAGGGGTAGTTGGCCCGCTGCCTAGTGGCGTCATTGCCGATGTAGCTGCCGCACGCGGCAGTACGGTAGTGGTAAGGCCACAGGGGCTGGGGGCCAGGGGAAGGGAGCAACTGGGCAAAGTACTAGGGGGCCACTGGTAGTGGCATGGGGCAGTGAGGCTGATAAAGACTATGGTTGATCGGATGGCAACAAAGAGTGATTTACTTCGACGATTTTACCATGTTATTTACACACTTTTGTTGTTATTTATATAATGATTACTTTCCATAATATATAGAATGAAATTCACAACATCTAATCTGATAATATGTTGAAGAAGAAACAAATACATTATAACATAAATTTATTATATATTATGGTACAATTTACTACATGTTGAAGAAGAAATTACCACTTACCGGTTCTATGGTAGTTTGAATCTTCTGTCCTTCACTATCGTAAAATTCTAGGAACTTTATGGTGAAGAAGGCGCAGTCGTTCGGAGAACCTGTTTCGGCATGGCGAACAGCGGCCTCCTTCAGTTCACAAACTTTAAAAAACTTCCCACTTGTTGTAGCATGGAAGGCGTCATTCAAATGTGTAACTACCTTGCTGCTAATTGCATGATGATGGTCATCGGGGTCGGTGCATTTTTTTAGCGTAATCGTTCGAGTCTAGCATGTTGATGCCCCTATGCACAATGTTTATATTGTACACCGACTGGTGGGAGTTGTGAAGTAATAGGAGGAAAACCTAAGAATTGAAACAGAAGTGGTTGATGACCATGTAAAGACAAATTTTACTGCTTGCATGATGCAAAATTACTGTAACTCTCCAATTTTATTGCCTTATGGTCCATTTTGTCAAGTTGAACTCCCAAAATACTCACAGCAAGCGCACTGTTGAACTCTTTATTTTTCAAGAACTCCTCGATGTTTAGTAGTCTCTACAGAATATAAAGTCACAACCATGTAGCTAATATTTATTGCATATATATCTAACATTATTGACAGAACACAAAAAGTTTACTACCTTACAAAAGACATATCGAAAGGTCCCAAGACAGAAAAATCATGTAGCCTACACTCTTCAGCCTCATTGCCATGTCGTCATGGTGCATGCAGTTGATGAAAAAAGACACAAACATATCTTCAGTCATCTAACCGTCATTGAATGAGGCCGTGATATCACCACCGGTGGGAAATAGCAAAGCGTCACCAGATTGTAGCAAGACCTTACTGCAGTTGAAAGAAAAAAACAATGGTAAGTCACATCACGGAACAGATGATGAAAACAAACAAACGAGCTCATATGGGAGAAAACAAAAAGGAGGAAATCTTATCCTTTCAAGCTCTGGTCGTTCAATACGAGCCCCCCTTTAGCCTTGATGACCATGTCAATCGGCACAAATAGCCATGCGACATGATACTTGAATGGGGAGATCAGTTTGCTAAGAACTCTGGTCATCCTTTTCCCTTCCTGGTCTGCTTGGCAGGCAAAACGATAACCTACATACAAATAAGCTTTTTATTGTTATAATTATAATGGAATTATTATGTGTTAGGATACATATTACTACTACGACATCATAATCACCTTGCTCGCGCCGATTTACTATCAGTCATAGGTAATTTTACTATTAATCACAAGTAATTTTACTGTCAGTCACAAGTATTTTTACTGTCAGTTGTAAGTAATTTTACCACTAGTCACAAATAATTTTACTGCTAGTTGGAATTATTTTACTGCTTCTCACAGGTAATTTTATTGCCAATCACAAGTAATTTTATTGCCAAGTCACCCGTCCGCGCTCATAAGAATGCAGTAATCTTAATACAAGTAATTTTATTGTTATCCGCAAGCAATTTTACTGCAGTACCATAAAAGAGTCATTGCACTATTCTGGGCAGATATGTCCTTTTGAGAGGATTAGGAGAGGATAAATGGCGTGTCATGCCATGTTGGATCGGGCTATACCTCGACATGGTACTGTGCATGTCGTGCAAAACTGGCCCGCTGTGCCGAGGTGCCGAAACAAGTAGAGCATGTCTGATCTAACCGGATTGATAGTCTTTTTGCTGTTTAAATTGTCCCATGCTTAGATAGGACCAACGGTGCCGTGTCTCGAGCCGGCACGATTGGTTGGGTCTAGGAACGATGCAGGAGTCCCCTGAATCATAGCATTGCCAACAAACAAAAGCGAAATTACAACTAAGCCATTTGGACCAGACTTGTCAATACCGTTTCAGTACCAGCTGTACTGGTCAATACGTACCATACCGCCACCTGAACCGGTACAAAATAAGTCTAATACCGTACTGGCCAATACCAGTCATACCGGCTCGTCGGCTGGTACCAGCGGAATTGATAATATTATCTATTGAACTATATGTTATATTTGATAATACTACTATATATTTAAAATAATATTATAAATGATATTTGATGTGTATATAATTAAACAAATATATATTTATAAATATATATATTTATATTATTATATTAAATTCGGTACGATATGCCGGTATAGATCGGTACCAAAATATGTACTATTTCAAGAAGTAAATCGGTATGATGTCTCGTACAGTACTGACAACTTTGATTTGGACTGGCCACTAAGGAGACACGTGCAGCACCACTTCGCTTGGAGTTGAGCACCTGTACATGGATGTGTTAAGATCTTTCTTCTCTTGTCGGCGACTCCGAAGTGCTCCAGTGACCATCAACCATGGCATCAGCAAACTGTAGAAGATGTTTGTCGCCGGACTTGGTGAATGCGGACGGCGAGATCCTTCCTAAGTGCATCGGTGGGTGGCGTAGATTCAGAGTGTACGGAGCCGTCGATTGACCGGTGATAGGAGGTGTTGTTCATCTGAGAAGCGAACCGCCGTGCAACCTTCAACGGCCAGTCGAGGGAGGCGTTGCTCAGCATCCGGTGAAGCCGCTGGGCTACCACTAGGGCTGGAAAAAAAGCTCGTTAGTGGGGCTCGTTGGCTCGGTTCAAAATTGCTTCAATTATAATTGTTAATTGGTTAAACATTAAAATAAGTTGATTTCAAATGAATTTGAATTTTGCTAAAGCTCGCCGCTGGTTAGCTCGTTTCTAAAAATACTTTTAAATTATATGTAAAATGATATTAAATCAAACTATATCATTTTTAGAAAAGCTCGATAAGACGTGGAGTTGGCTCGATATCCACCCCTAGCTACCACCATTGCTAAGGGCCTCACTTGCTCCCGTGGTGAATAGAGCTGGAGGTAGAGGACGGAGGCATGAAGCTCTAGTCGCTGTCGCTGCCTTCAAACGTCCGAGAAACTCAAACCGAGTTCCTACACCTTGAGCAGTATGGCTAAGGAAGGAAGGTTCTCTCTCCAGGAAACTAAACCTGAGAAGAAACTGGCTGTACAGTTGTAGGGATGGGACCCCCTCGCCCTACACGGCCGACTGGCCGGAGGAAGAGGAGGGGCCGGCGCCGACCTTGAAGAAGACTAGGGATGCTTTTCTGGTTTTTACTCGATATGGTTAGTGTCGGAGCTATCAAGTTGTTGGATCGTCGACGACAATCAAAGGAGGTGAATGATTGCAATGTTTAGTAGAAGCTTTTCTCAAAATCTATTATGCTTTATTTTTATTTAACCTGCTAATCATACGAAGTACAAAAAAAAATAGAAAGAAGGCAATATATCTAATATATGATTTTTGGAGTTACTGTAGCATCTAGTTAAAAACAAAATCAATGACTAAATACACTTAACTAGCCGTATGAACCAACTAGTCTTATGTGAAGAAACTAATCATGAGAGAGAGAATTAAAAAATTACTAAACTCACTGCATGAACACGTGATGGAGTAGATCAACCTTGCATATGCACGCCAAGTGTTGACTAGTTGGCTTGATGTGATGCATCTCTCATGCAGCAGCCTTGTATTTAGTCCATACATGCATGCTGGTCGTGCAGGCGTACACGCGAGACGCCGACCGAGGCACCCACGTCATCAGGCCCGTCTCTATAGTTACGGAGACCCTTGGGTGAGCGCAATACTATAGGCCCTATAGGCTAACATAATAATTGATAAAACATGTATTATAGTACTAGTAAAATTAACTTGCAGCATGTATTTGGTTCATAAAAGACAATGTCAATATAACAATAGAAGAAAAACTAAGGAATAACAAAATAACTATTATGGTTACCTCAATTTAAGACCATAATGCTTCAATGCTTCTTAAAAAACTCCTTCGGGCATTTCTTGATGCAAAATCATTAAGCACAGTATCAAGATTAATGTTGTCCAAAATATCCGTCTCAATGGAGCACATAGCCAAGCCATTCAACCTTTCTTGTAACATGGTTGACCTCAAACAATTTTTCAATAGTTTCAATTTGGAGAAACTTCTTTCAGCCGATGCTACTGTCACTGGAATAGTTAATAGTATCCGATAAGCAATAGAGACATTCGGATAGCAATCTGCGGTATCACAAATGAAGAATCTCAGTGCTGACATCAAATCATTTGGCAAAGTTACTTGCAACACTTTTAGTTCAGAGAAAAAGTCATCTAACTCAACATCGGACTTGTTATCATGAGAAAAGGTGTCAACAAAAGTAGTGCAACATTTCCGTAGATCAGTATCATCCAAGGATTTCAGATTTGTTGAGTTGAATAAGAAACATTGTAAGTTGTAACACCACCTAAAATATGAAGGAAATTAAGTACGTAAATACATGGCCAAACAACACAGTAGCTGGCGTCTAGACTCGAGCGATGTCACGAACACGAACTCACGAGTCACGATGCGCGGTGCGCCATGCGCGGAGCAGGAGCTGCGGAGCCGTGAGCCGTCGAAGCGGAGCTGCCGGCTGCGGAACGGCCGGTGCGCGGTGGCCGCGAGCCCGCGATCGGCGCGACTCCAAGGGCGTCGGCGCCCGATAGTCGCCGCAGTACGCGGGGATCGCGATTCGTCTTCCGCAAGACGACGAGCGTATCTCTTCGATCGATGGTATTAGCGTTATAGCCATGCACATACGCCGGATACCGCATCGCACGGACTCCTCACATGATACGGATCGGAAGGCTTCCCCGTTACGGATAGCAACTGCACTTTCAATCCTTTCAATGTTAATCAATCAATTGCGTATTCTACGCTTTCAGATGGGCTGGAGCACATATACTATGATGAAGGAACACATATACAGATCCATCCTATATTTGCTCATGGGTCCCCCTCTTGCTTGGGCCCTTGGCCGGCGCCCCTGCCGCCTAGCCCCAGCGACGGGCCTGCACGTCATGCACGGGTTTGATGGAAAGACGCCGAGATGTTGCAGCAGGCGATACGACCGTGACGTGAGAGGAACCGAGAACAAAACCACTTGCTGTACGAGCACGAAAAACGGAGAGCAAAACGCCTCCGCAATTTTTTTTTTCAAACAAGATAGCACGCTCTGTCCAAAAAGCCGTACAACAATCTCAGGACTAGACAATCTTTTTATACGGCCGCTACACTCCGTTTTCTTTTCCAAAAGCCACGTCCGACTTCTAATCCTATCCCATGCCGTCGCTATCTCTAATACGAACTCGCTTCCTCTCTTCAATCTACTAGAAACCCTAATACCACTTAACCAAATTTTTAGCCCACTACTATTCAAGGGACCCGAAACCCTTCTAACACGGGTTTTCAACTCATCGCGCGTCGAAGCCTCCAGGACCGCACCTCCTATATCTTCTCCACGCATCATCCACCTTTGATCTCCATGTACTCCAGCGTGAGCCCAACCACCTCGTGACATCCTCGACCGCCCGGACCTCAGATTTCCCCCTCCTAGTCCCGGTCTTCCTCGTCACCGACCATGACCGTCTCCACGCCCAACCTGCACATGCAAATTAAGACCAAAGAATATTTTTCCCGGCACAAGTTCTCACCAACTTGACCGATATTAGTCCACACACACGCACACGCCTCGAATAAAAAATACTAAGCCATGTTGTCAATTATTCATCATCATAAAAATTCTAAACCTAGCCACATGGTCTAACACAAGCCGACGCCTTTTTTCTTTTTCACCTTGGTGAAACTCTCCTATATTCATCTTTTGTTGTTTTTCATATCATTCAAATTCCAATTTTAATCAATTTCGACGCCTCTCCTTTTGTCGTAAAAAATGTTCACTCTTAAGAGCTTTGGCGGTGATATCAGTAACGGTATATATCTAACAAGACAGAAACACCATAAAGATATCTGGTTATATTGTGAAGTCATTTTTTTAAATCATAGGAGCATATGCGGCTTTGGACTTTTGGTGCTGCTATTAGTATACAAGTGATATTCCCTTGTCAAAATTATTAAATAAAGTATCATACAACTTTAACTATTAGAGTTTAATAGCATATGCTTAAAAAATTATAAAGTGCAATATCGTGAAAATATTTGTGACTAATTTTCTCACATAATTTACATTTGTTTGAATTAGATATCCATGCTGGTCACCGGCTCTTCTAGCCTGTACCTTGTAGGATTCGGCAAAAAGGAGCCAGCCCTCTAGCCCAAATTCGTATGGTCAAAATAATCTAAAAGTTTAGAAAAAAAACTTATAGACAAAATCTGATAAGAAAATTGAGGGTAGGTCAGCTCTACCCTGGCCCGGCCTGGCGAAGTTGAATTCAACAATAATAGCTAAGCTAATCTGCAAAGGAATGCTACGTTGAGTGGACAAGAACATGAGAAAGAGACGAGCAAACAATCTCCTGAATGGCTGAAAGAAGCTGGTTCCTTTTCGGGCACTTTTTTCTTAAAAAAAACTTTTCAGCCCTGCTCGTTTCAGCTTCAGCTTCTGACTTCTGGCTTTTAATTCACTATTCCTTCAACGTAGCGCACATCGGTATAGTGAAAGTAGTCATCGTCCTTTGGCCAACCGTCTTCTCCTTGTGATTGTCTCGATCAACATCGCAGTCATAGCAGTGCCTCCACCAAAGTCCACACATCTAGGAACGGAGCGTCGTGCATCGGTATGCTAGCACCAACACGCATGGCATAGACTTTGAGAGGTGGTGGCTAGGATTTCAATGGGTATGTCTCGGGATCCTACCCTCAGCCCCGTGCCTCTCTTAATATAGCCCCAATTAGATTCTTATCCGATACGATTAGATATCGTATCCAACTCAAAAAGCCTTTGACTATATTTTTATCCAATACGAGTAGAGATTATATCCCACTCGTAGAGCCTTATACTAGATCCAATATGAGTAGAGATCGTATCTCACTCAGAGTCTACCATCCAGGTCTTATCATTCTAACCCGTTAAGTGTGTGACTCTATAGATTCTTGTATATTCGGCCATGGGTCAAAAACTTCTTTCTGGTCTATAAGTAGGTAGCGGTCCCTAACAGGATATAACGACTCCTAAACATACATAAAGATCATATCGGACGAACCTATATAGTGCTTATGTATCGATCTCTTTGCCTCATGATACCAGATCAAACTCAAGATGAGAAGCGTACCACTCATTGATAGCTCGATCATTCACTCGAACCTGTAGTGGGTTACTCAGTTTGTGATTGACTCCTCAATCACATTTAGTATGGCCATGCACTTTCTTGATCCAACCGCATCGTGGGGCCCAGTAATATCTCTCTCCCATTATATAGGAGGAGCAAATTCCATTTTGATTACTCATATTTCTTCATATGTTTCATAGTAAACTCGAAAGCTATCTTCAGGACCACCCAGTTATGGAGTAGTGTTTGGCAACCCTTAAGTAAAATATTACACATGTAAAAAACTATGACGATCTCAGGTCTAAGAATCCTACATATACTATATATGAGACTAACTGATAACACTTAATAATATAACAATTCCCGTAGTGTCTCGTGGTAGGTCAATCTAACACCATGTTCTCTAACATGTATCCATATTATTGATTTGATATCCCTATATACATGATCAGTGAAACATGACCATCAGTCAATATATGTGTTGATCCATAAATTATAATTGCCCCACATAATGATATAAAATCGGTGATAATTTAAATTAATATCAAAACATGAATAAAGAGTTACACGAACCAGTCACATACTTGTTGATTCATATGAAAGATATTTATTCAAGAGATAAAATAACATATTATTTAAAAGATCATAAATATAGATATAATATAATTATCTCTATGATTATCTCTAGGACATATCACTAACGCTATATGCCCATGGCTGACGATGCCCTCACTGGGTTCGAAACTAGCCAATTGAATCTTATAATAGATCATGGAGTATGTGACACTTGCATCCGAAGAATATTAGTACATGACACTTGCATCTGATAATAGTGCTAAAACCTCTTTTCATCTCATGCACCTTAGCAATTTGTTTCTTTTTGTCTCTAACTTGCATATGTATAGCAATTTTGATGTAGCTAAATGCTTTGTACAAGATGGTGGCGGCGGCATGGCAAAGTGAAATGGAATATTTTCAGAACTACTATAGAAAAACTTATCACAGATGGTTCAGAATCGTTATCATAGACGGTTTCTGAATTGTCTAAATTTATATGTCTGTGATAATAGATGGTTATCATAGACGGCTCTCAAACCGTCTGTGATATATCAAGTATCATAGATGGTTCTTTAATATAGCCGTTTGTGATATATCAAGTATCACACGTGACTAATACCAAAAACCGTCTATCATATGTCATATATCACAGACGGTTCTCGAACAGAGCCATTTGTGATATCTTAGATATCAGATATCATAGATAGCTAATACTAAAAACCTCTGTGATAGCTATTTAAAATACCTATGTTATTTCCTATTTTTCGGCTAGCCTCAGGAAATGCTAGCCATGCCTCTGAAAATAAGCAAACAGATCATATATATAGCACATGACAATCATTATACGGATCTCAACTAAATGATGTATATTTGAATGAATTATTTGATTAAGCACAATTGAGTGATTACAATTGTATCAAATGTTTCAACATCTAATCATCACTAGGGTAGAACTCCTCGATCTTATTTATGACCTCCGCTATCAAGAATTGGAAGAACTTTCCTTGAATTTTGCCGAGTTTGTCAAGATCGATTGCACTTTTGTCCAATTCCACACGTTGTCACTAAGAGTAGTGTTATGTCATTAGCATGTATATATATATATAATATATAAATTGATAATCATAAAATAATTATTGGCAGGTTAACAAACCTCTGGATCATTCGTCTTAGCGTCCATGATTTTCTCAATATGGCGGCCAATGTAGAAGCCACATACGTTGCCCTGTAGCTACTGGTGGAACTACAAAAATAGAATTACATATATAGATATTGTCAGTTCTAGAGGCATTATAACGAAGTGTGATATAGGATTATTGTGTTATAGCGGGTACTAGAAATCACGTCCTATGTCGCAGTGTAGAGTTGGATTCCTTGTGTCTTTCTCCCTGGGCAATGTAAGCGCTGAACGATCTACGTGATTCCAAAAGGTTAGCATCAACCATTACAAACGAAGTGAAGACTATAATAGAGTTATGTGTTGAGGAAATGAGTTTACCTATCAATTATTTGTTGCACACGGGTGAAGTCGTGGTTGCTCCTAAGTAGAGAATCAGAATCCAGTGACCCCTAGTCATGTATGTCGCCATAGTGATTAATCTAAGTTTATGTTGTGTATAAAGTACAAATAAAACTTGTTTGGTAATTAGTGAAGCATTACCCCTAGTTAAAAGGTACCATGATGTAGTCCTTGTAACTATGAGCAAGCAATCCCCTCATTATGTAATCTTAGATGAAGGATCCGTTATCGTTGATGGATTGCTTAGAGTCCAATGTGGGTCAAGGAAACCCACCGGTTCTCACTGTTGCCGGACTTGTTAAATCATGGATCTATATATAAACAATGAGTTATGACATTTATCGGTGTTACGTCAATGTAGAATTTGATTGTACAATATAATTATATTATCCAGCATTGTAGAAGTGAGGCATCAAGTTCGTTGAGGTTGAATAGTAAGAATAAATCTTGAAGGTCACGACGAAGTATCCCGAGTCGTAGAAGAAATGTGCCTCCGTGTATCTCACGGTGAATGCACTGTGCTGGTTTGGCTTCATGTTGGACCTCTGCATGTACCAGGTATGCAAAGTTCCGCAAACTAGTCTAAGGCTGGGTAATTGTGAGTCAAGGACCAATGACACTCGAGCATGAACTTCCATTCCCTGGGAGATGTCTTAATCTTCTTCGATTTAGCCTTGGCGCCTTGCTTGCAATACATTTTCGGCATTACCTTCATGGGAGCCGATGCACTGGCCTTTTCAAGAGGAGCTTGAGGTTAAGTCATAGAGCATTTTGTTTAATAGGAATGGTCGTGTGGAGATCACGACATGGAAGGGTTCAGGGTGATGTCTCTTTTGGGTCACTGGATGAATGTGTGGACGGCATCCCCCTAGTGATATGATTTCTCTATTTAGGGGCCTCCCCAATGGGACGACCTTGAAAACATCATTAATCATGTCCACGTGGACCTTTGTGAACCGGTCCCTAGCTAGGCACCGTGCACCAACATCCCTGGTAGGCATGGATATGCCAACCCCTGCCCAGCGTCAACGGGAATAGGGTTAACAACCCTGATTCTAAGGATGCACGGCGTGCCCCCTACATAATGATACACAATGAGTTAAGGCATCCACAAGGTCTATCTATGTAGCATTTAAGAGATGTACATTGCCTGAATGTCGTCGATAGGTAAGTGGGCATCACTATGTTCAGAAAGTGGCGCGGACGCGCAGCTACTTTGATGTTAGGGGGGACTGGGTACCATAATAACAAGGTGGCGTGTGATTGGTTGTGGATTTCTCTCAGTTTTTTTTCTCAATGTATCTATCTCTTCTTGAAGTGAGACAGTTATGTCCTCAAGTTTTGCATCAAAGTCTCGTTTCATACTTTCCTCGCGCTCAGCCTTAGATCTCTTCCTACTCCTACACACCTCAGAGTCGTTTGGGAATCCATGCCTTCAAGATACGTAAACCCCTAGGCCTCGTGTGCGACCTAGGTGATCCTTGTTTTTCAGGGCGGTGGACAGTACATCCCTCTCCCTGACTACTTGGAAGTAGCTTTCGAAAGATTCTGTAGTCAATATTTGCTGCAAGATGCAATCATGTTATTTTAGATTCCATAAAGTTATGGACCTATCAACATCTAGGTATTTTAACATATTTTACCAGGCGTTGGGACACTTCCTCGTCTGTGGGGTTTTTGAAAGATGCGACGCCCGAAGACGTGGTTGATGACCTCACTCTTAATCAGTTTCGGGCGTGCTCATTGGTGATCCCGACAAATGGTGGGGAGGCCTCTGATCGGATTGCGACCTCATCCTCCATCCTTTATTGTAGGATTTTACCTACGTACCCAGTAGTGCTAACTCTGTGGGGTGAGTATTTCGTGCCTAGATAGCCTTGTGTGATGCACTTTCCTATTGAAATTAGGTTGTCGTCTTCATCCGCACAAAGGCATCCTATGTTTCTGATGACACGAAAGGATACCTCGTGGAGGGTGTGTGATCCTTAGTCATGTACTGCGTGACAAGCGTGCTCTTGAAGGTTTTCCACGCTTTTCCCATCGCGAGAAGCACATGCCATCACACGCGTTCCTGGACTTCTGTTGGTATCTTGAACGAGTTTGAAATTTTCATCCACAACACAATTCTCTCGTCTTCTATTAAACCTTTCTAGTTTGCTACGGTGATGGGGACCTATTGCCTTCCAATTCTCTCGTAAGTAGTTCGAAATGCTGCATCTGTTTTCTTTAGTTGCAGAGGGACCCCATCCAGAGAGACCTCCATGATGGTCATTCGGTCCGTTGGCCTTTTAGATCTCCTCTGCCATGCTTAGTTACCCCAATCTTTGGAGCGTCAGACCCATTTAGCAACATCGACGACAACGACGACATCTCTCTTACAAGAAAAACTAATTGTAGTGAGCTCTAAGCGTAAACATTAGCACATGGTTGATCTTACAAGAAATAAGAATATCCGGTGACATATATTATTGCTACAAGGTCTCTTTGCAGTACTAACATCCCAAATCACACAGCCCAGTGTCTCAGATTCTATAGAGTAAGTTATGGCTGGAGTCTCTTCCTCCTCATCATGTGTTGGGCTTGGTTATTGTCTTAGGCGTAAGAAAACTTTTAGGCTGCAACACCCTTCATTTACAAATGGAGGGTGCGATAACACAAAGATTTTTATACCTAAAACAACAATCAAGCCTAACACACAGTATGATGAGGAGAAAGAAACAATAACTATAACTTACTCTATAGAACTTGACACACTAAAATGTGTGATTTGCCATTCCAAATATATCTTGTGGCAATAACAAAGTGAAGCACAGAGGACACTAGAGTGTGCGATTTGCTTCATGCCTTTGGAAAGTCTCTTTAGTATATATTATTGCTACAAGGTCTCTTTGGCATATATTATTGCTACAATGTCTCTTTGGAACACATTAATATGCCATTCTAAATAGATCTTATAGCAATAACACGACCCTCCAACTCACTTAGAAACAATAGCTCCAACAGTTTACATCTAAATTTATTCCCTAGCTATTTTGTCCCTAGCTATAACTACTACTCCGATTCGACAGAGGGGACATGTAAGAACATTCAGCGACACATATTATTGTTATAGGACAATAGAAACAATAGCTCTAACAATTTATCTCTAAATTTATTCCCTAGGTATTTCATCTCTGGCATGTATTTCTAACAAAAATATGTTCTACTTAACAGAAAAACTCTGTCTCAAATTATTCCTACAAAGATTTCTAGTGTGATAGAAAAGATGATGAAGCAAAAAGATGAAGCAAAAAGATGAAGCAAATCCATACCTTCAGCTGGAGGTAAGGCGAAAGGGAGGAGAGGTAATCGAACTAGGTGGGGGTGACAGTGGATCCGGTTGGGGCGACGATGAAACCAGCGGGGATGACGAGGGAGGAGAGGCGGTTGAACCAAGTGTGGGCGACGACAGATTAGGTAGGGACAATGACGGATCTAGTTGGGGGCATGGTGAGGTTGTCGATGTGGCTGGGGGCGACGGTGAGGTAAGGCGATAGGGAGTTGAGGTGAGAAGGCAAAAAGATGTGTGGCCAAGTAAGTGAATGCGGGCGCAAACCCTAGCAGGGCACTACTAATAGGAGGAATTATCACAGACGGTTCTTTAAAAGAACTGTCTGTGATATTAGTATCACAGACGGTTCTCTTATAAAATCATCTATGATATAAACCACGCCATAGACGGTTCTATAATAAAACCATCTATGATGTTGTAGTATCACAGACAGTTATATTATGGAACTGTCTATGATAATCCTATTTTTGACTGGAAGTGCTACCCATGCCCTATGAAAAAAAAAGCTTCGACCACTTACAAATTAACTCCTACAACCACGGCCACTTCGACTACGGTCACACTGCTGTTTCGACCACGCCTTCGACTGCAGCTTCGACCACGCCTTCGACTGCTATTTCGACCACGCCACCAAACTCTCCTGTGTATTCTGCACTAGTCTATGATCACGCTAGTGCACACAATATAAACAAAGATGAAATATCGACCAAATCACAATTGACTAAGGAAAGACTCAAATATTATTAATAATTATCAAAGTTGCGACCTAATGGCCAAGCTTACAAATAATAGCATGAACGGCTTAAGAAACTAGCAGCGGAAAACAAAAATAAGCGTAGTGGCCATTCGACATGCCCACAGGTAATCGACTAGGAAGTGAAGTCCTAATCCATGAAGTAGTCGAAGTATCCTCTTTCTAGTACCTCCTGCTGATCTGGTCCTTCTGCCTCAACTGAACAAAGGGGGATATAACCGTGAGTACATAGAGTACTTAGTGAGTCATTTGCAACAAAGATGCAATATAATATGCAAGGCTTACCAATGGACGGCAGAAAGGTTATTTTGCGTAAAGCAACAATTTAAAGTAAATACAATAAATAGATTAAAAGCAAAACTTGAAAAATGATTAATAAGTAAATAATCAAAGGAATTAAGAGAAACCACAAGTGAACTGACTATTCACTCCAATAAACCACCCGTGAACTACCATTCACGAAATGACCACCATTGAACCAACCATTCACTTTCCAACTGAGAGACCATGTGGTTGTGACCCCATGTTTGTGATGAGTAATTGACGTGTGTTCGGGAAAGTTTGAGTTTTATTTGAGTGGTTCGAGCCATGTTGTTGCGTGGTGCAGTCGGTTTCGGTCAAACCTTGTCAAACTAGGTCGAACGTGCTTAAGTCGTTTATTTTTCGTTTTGATCGGTTTGGGCTTTGAGTATTTCATCTGATGCTAATGTATGGTTACAATATTTTGAGCGGTGCTATGTGATTTGTTTCTTGTCTATGATAGCTGCAGGACATTGAGGCAGAGTCGTGGCGAGGCACGGGATGACTAGACTAGGCGCAGGCGGTGCCGAGGTCAGAGCGGTCGGGATGTGCCAAAGACGGCGAGGACTCGAGGTGGTTGCGAGGCTTGGACGGCAACAAATGAGGAAGCTTCTCGGAAGGTGCAGGAGGGGCGTTTTGGTAAAAGCGCAGGGATGCACAAAAGGAAGCGGATTTGGTTTCGAGTTAATGGATAAAGCGTGGAGTAGTTGGTGCTATTGGGTAAAGTGTCATGCAAACCCGGTAGTAGAGGCTATAAATAGAGAGGGTGCTCACTAGTGCAAATGGAGAGAAAGAGAGAGTGTGTAAGGGTCTTCTTATTCTTTGCTCTCCCTGTTTGCATGAGTTGCAGGCAGCAGTAGTTGAGGAGTTGGTGGTGTACATAGTGGTTGTGTTGTTCTTACCATTGCAATTGCGTATGGGGCAGTAGCTTTGTTTTTCTTCCTGCATGAGTTGGATCCTAGTGATCACAAGTGCTTTGTATCTTTGGGTGTTTGTGCTGTAAACCTTTCATATCAATCATTCAGCTCTGTTTGTTACGTTGAGTTCTTTTGTCTTTGCAGTTTGGATGTTTTGGTATGTCTTTTTGGTCTATTTCCTCTCTTTCCTATGCTGATTTTGTTGACTGCTTGTGAGAGACCATGTGGAGGTCATCCCGTGTGTATGATGAGTAATTGACATCGGTTTAGGAAAGTCGAGTTTGGTTTGGGGTGGTTCGAACCTTGACGTTGCATGGTGCAACGGGCTCGGTCGGACTTGGTCAAACTTGGTCGTATGGGTTTAGGATGCATATTCTAATATTTCGACAGGTTTGGACTTCTTCATGGGTAAGTATAATGCTATTTATGCTTTCATGTGTCGAGCGGTGCTATTTGACGTATTCTTGTCTGTGTGACTGCAGGACATCGAGTGGAGTCGTGGCGAGACACAGAGGACTGGACTAGGCGCAGGTGGCGCTAAGGTCGAAGCGATCGGGATGTGTCGAAGACGACGTGGACTCGAGGTGGAGTCGTGGCGAGGCACAGTGGACCGGACTAGGCGCAAGTGGCGCTGAGGTCAGAACGGTCGAGGTGTGCCGAAGACGGCAAAACTGCGTGGCTTGCAGGGCAAGGAATGAGGAAGCTTCCTGGAAGGTGCGCGAGGCGCGTTTCGGTAAAAACGCAAAGCTGCACTAAAGGAAGTGGATTGTGGGTAAAGCGCAAAAGCTAAATGGGTAAAGCACTTGGTGAACCCATTAGTGGAGGCTATAAATAGAGATGGAGATGGTGTGCTGAAATTTGAGAGAGTGGGTGTAAGAGTTAGGGTTTTATTTGTGTCTCTCCATGGTTGTATGAGATAGGGTTGTGTTCTTGATCTCCTAATCATGTATGGGGACTTAGTGAGATTGAGAGAGCTTGAGTGAGATGTAAACACTCTTTTAATCATTCATGTCTCCGTATCGCGTTTAAGAATTCTTGTTTTAAGTTGGCTTGATCTCTTGCTCTTAATTTAGTTCTTGTTTGTCTCAGTTCCCAGTTTTTCTTTTTCTTGAGATTGAAGTCTCTATTTTCTAGTCTTTTTATTCCTTCTTATTTGGTGTTCTTGTTTTCCTCACAAAAAGATGTTGGGTTCAATCTTGCCCAGGGTATAAAATCCCATGTGAGGTAACTATAAGAACAAGGCTCTGTGATGTCAAATTTCTTGTGATCTTGTTTGGCTTCTTTTTCTTGCTAGTACTTGCAGCCTTGATTTCATGTGGTGATACCTTTCGGCTAAGCAAAAAAAATATATATATATATATCATTGCTGCAGTTCATTCGGCCAAAGCAAGTATCATTGCATGTATTGTTTGTTCTCAGATTTTCAGTTCGGTAGCTGATCCTTGTGATCCCTTTGCCACGGCAGCTGGTCCGTCTGAATTCTTTGCCACGGCAGCTACTCCTTGTGATTTCTTTGCCACGGCAGCAGGTCTGTCTGCAGTGGCAGCAGGTTCTTTTCAGCCTTGCTCCTTCTTTCTTCTTTCGGTTTGTTCCTTTTTGGCTTTTCTAGCAGCAGTGTCCAGTCCCCTTTTGCTTTAATCTTTAGTTGCTTTTTTGCTGGCCATTTGCTCAATGTCTAGTACCATTTTTCAGTACAGCAGTCCACCATTCTTGGTTGATTTTGTGCTGCTGTTCTCAGTTCTGCCGTGGTAGCTTCTTGCTCCAGTTTCTTTGCCGTGGCAGCCCGCTTTCTTTGCCGTGGTAGCATTCCGCTGCTGTTTCTTGCCGTGTCTGCAGTGTTGTGTCGTGGTAATATGTGACTGCAATTTCTCTGCCGTGGTAGCCGTGGCGGTCGATTTGCTTGCCGTGGCAGCCGATTCCAGTTGATTTCTTGCCGTGCCCAGTTTTTATAGTCTCTTTCCCTTGATCCATTTTAGTCTCTTGTCAGTTTGATTTTCGGCTTGAGTGAGCAATCATCTCTTCTCGTTCATAGCTTTTATAGCCATCGGAGAGTAGAGATTTTTGCGAATACTCTTGGGGCGATTTTAAAAGTCGACATTCACCCCCCCTCTGTCGCCATTTCGATCCTACAATTGGTATCAGAGCCGGTTAGCTCTAATTCATAGATCTTAACCGGTCTCAAGAGCCATGGCGACGGACAAGTACTCGACCAAGCCGCCCATGTTCGATGGCATCGATTACCCCTTCTGGAAGAGCCGAATGGAGACATACATCCAGGCCCAGGGGTATGCCATCTGGTGGAAGATCAAGGTACGATATGTTGTTCCTGCCGATGAGAACATCAACGTGGCAAACATGCCCGATGTTGAGGCAAATGCGAAGGCAAGGAACATCATTATCCAGGGCTTGAGCAGAAGCGAATTCGATCGCATCTCTCACCTGTCGTCCGCCTACGATATCTGGGTGACCCTCGACGCATACCATAAGGGCACCACCCAGATTAAGACGGTTCGACAGGACCAATTCAAGCGCGAATACAACAAATTCGAGATGCTTGCTGGTGAGTCCCTGGACGAGTGCTTTTCGCGATTTCACAAAATCTTGAGCAACCTCCGAGCGGTCGGTCTCACATACCCCGACTCGGACAACGCTCGTCAGATGCTCGCGGCACTCGATCTGCGTGTTTGGGAGATGAAAGTGACCACCATCAAAGACACGACAGACCTCTCGACCCTGACTCTTGACGCGCTGTACTCGCGCCTCAAGACTCACGAGATTGACTTTGTCTCTCATCGATCGAAGTCACAGTCGATGGCCTTGGTCACCGATCCCGTTTTGTCTTCTGGTCCTTCTTTTGATTCACTTTGCGGTTTCTCCCTAGCTGCTCTCTGTGACGTAACTGATGATCAGTTAGAGCAGCTAGAGGATGAACAGCTGGCCCTCCTAGCTCGGAAGTTCTCCCACGCTTACAAGAGGAGGAGGGACAGAAAGAGAGGCGAACCAGTCATTTGCTTCGAGTGTGGTGGCCCCAACCACATTCGGACAAACTGCCCCAAGCTGGAGAAGAGCAAGAACGACTACGGCGGTTTGGGCAAGAACGACTACACCGACAAGAACCGCAACAAGAAGACTCCAGCTTAGACGCTGGGCAAGAAGAAGTTCCGCGACTTCGGGAAGGCCAAGAAGCTGTTTCACCGCGTCCTCACCGCCTTCGACGACCTCGACCTCAGCGAGGTGGAGGGATGGAGCGACGACGACGGGACGGGTGACCAAGATCCCAAGAGCGGCGACGACTTCTCCGGCATGTGCTTCATGGCCCTCGAGGGCGAACTCAGCGACAGCGAGCTGTACTCTGGCTCGGACGAGGTATGTCCCACCTACGACCAGCTTAATCATGCTTTTCTTAAGCTAGGTGGTTTCCATGCTAGAGCTAGGGCTAGGTGTACTGAGTTAGAGAAGGAAGTAGACAGGTTGTCACTAGAGATATGTTGTTCCTACCGATGAGAACATCAACGCTGGAAACATGCTTGATGTTGAGGCGAACGTTAAGGCGAAGAACATCATAATTCAGGGTCTGAGCAGAAGCGAGTTCGATCGCATCTCTCATCTGTTGTCGGCCTTCGACATCTGGGTGACCCTCGATGCATACCATAAGGGCACCACCCAGATTAAGACGGTACGACAGGACCAGTTCAAGCGAGATTATAACAAGTTTGAAATGCTTACTGGTGAGTCCCTCGATGAGTGCTTTGCGTGGTTCCACAAGATTTTGAGTAACCTCCGAGCGGTCGGTCTTACATACCCCGACACAGACAACGCTCGACAAATGCTCGCAACTATGGATTTGCGTGTTTGGGAGATGAAGGTGACTACTATCAAGGACACCACCGATCTTTCGACCTTGACTCTTGACGCGTTGTACTCACGCCTCAAGACTCACGAGATTGACATAGTCTCTCGTAGGTCGAAGTCGCAGTCGATGGCTTTAGTCACCAATCCCAGTCTATGGTGACAATGGAATCATGGCAACCAAATTATCAAGGAGGAATTAATCAATTTGGATAGTAACTACCAATACAAAGGTTTATCATAAAATAGCGATGCATGATAATTTAAAAAGAAAATAATACATAATAGATTGAAAACTAGGTTCAACATGATCAAGGGGCATGACTTATCTTGGCCTTGCTCAGTTAATGGCTCTTGATCTTCAAATCTTCCTTCAGCTCCTTCGAAGACGTGATCTAACGAGGGAGAAAGCAAAATGAAACACCAAACACATTCTAATAAAATTCAAATGAACTCCAAAAACTTTAAAAGTAGAATTAAAAGATAGAGCTCAATTTTAGATGAATTTAGGAAAAATAATCGGGTCAATCGGAGTTAGGATGAAGGAGAACGGGCTCTTGAAAAATCTAATCCAAAGGAAAAGGCTGAAAATTAGAAAAACTACTATGCTGTAGACTCGGCTCACCGAAAAGCAAGTCTACGGTGAACTCGGCTCATAGAACAGTGCACGTGCGACTAGGCTTGCTGATGCGGCGGCTAACTAGGCAACTAAGCTGACGTGGCCGCTGAGGTGGAAAGACACATGCGCACTAGGGCTGAGATGGCTGGTGACGTGGATGCTAGCGAGGCTCGGCTGGCTCATGGTCTATGGAACAGTGCTCTGATAGGTGGGCCCAAGGTGTCGGCAAGTCGATCCACGGTGCACTAAGTGCGTTGAGGAGGCAAATGACACACAGGCGTGGGTACGGGCTGAGCTGGCGGGCACGTGGCGCGAGGCGTCAGGCACGTGAACCGAGGGGTGGCACGGTGGGTGAGCAAGCGCGGCAGCAGACTGGCCAAAGAGACGGTGATGGTTGGCCGGACGGGAGAGAGGTGGCGGCTGAATGGCAACTCACCGGCGATGATGGAACGGTGTGGGAAAAGCGGGGAACGGAGGCAAAGCTCGATGGCCGAAAACGGCAGACACCGACATGGATGAGCGGCGGCCGAAGCAAAGATGAAGAAATGACCATGCTCGGATGTGAAGACGAGGGGGAGGGCTCGGCTTTTATACCCGGACCATGAGGAGGCGGGGGCGAGCACGACACGGAGGCGGAGTTTGGCTAAGGCACGCATGACGAGGTGGTGAAGACCAAGATGGACACGATAGTGAGAAACCGAAAGGAAGATGATGAACAATAGCTGGGCTTACGGATGGATGATACGGGGCACACGGGAGAACGAACGGCCAGCGGGCAAGTGAAACGGGTGGCTTGGATGCGGGCGATAGGCGACGGATAGCCGACATGTGGCAAGGGCGGGCAGGCCGGGCCGAGGGGAACGGGCTTCAGCCCAATTAGACTTTAGGGTTTTCAAAGAGTTTTCTTTTTGAGAAATTCAGGTAAAATCAAATGAGCTCTAGAAAACAACAAATAAACCCAGAAAATTCCAAGAAAATTCCTTGATACACAAGGAACTGAAACAAAATACTTTCACCAAATGTTATTATTTAATTTAGTCATATGGAATCCTTTTAATTAAATAAAATTCCACGTAAGCTTTTATTAATTCCAGAAAAATCCAATTGGTGAATTTTATTTTAAAAACTTCAAAAAGGCTCTGAAATCAGGATGTTACACCGACATGTTCGATGTCCACAGTAGTGATGTCGTACTTGTCGACCTTTACACTATGTGAGAGTTGAATTCAATGGCACAGAAATAGAGGGATCTAGAAAATCACATAGTCAAGCTCCCAAATCTCCCCTACAAGCTTGTAGTAGGAGCTTGGGCTAGCTGTACTGAACTGCTCATCACAAAATGCATCTATTCTGACACTTGAGTTTTGGACTGTACTCTTTTTATCCTGATCTGTTGTGTAAAATATGTACCTATTAATGTCATATCCTTGCCATATTACAATTGTAAATTTTGGCCCTTTTGCCAGCCATTGCAGCATTTCACTTGACGACCTCCCAATGAATCGTAGCCTCAACCATTCGTTGAACTGACGGTTGTGCTATCTTGTGATCTAAACCTCCGATCGGCCTGGATTCTCTTGGCGTAGCATGTCCTTGTGCTCTTGAATATACGGGCTAGATTCTCTCAGCCATGTGTTGCAAGACTGTGAAATGAGCTTGAGTGTATGTATCCAGATCGGGAGTTATTACTTTGTTTTTGATGGTCCTGATACCCTTTAGCCTCCCCTTGTGATGAGATATAGACACACCTATCGGTTCGACCTGAGCCATGTAATCGATGCAGAACTCAATGACCTTTTCAGTTGCATAACCTTCGATGATGCTACTCTCTGGTCGAGATTTATTGCATACATAGGACTTTAGAATTATCATGTACCTCTTGAACGGGTACATATGACATAGAAACACGGAGCCGCATATCTTTATCTTTTTCACAAGGTGAACAATGAGATGGACAATGATATCAGAAAATGACAGAGGGAAATACATCTCAAGATGTATAGAGTCATCACTATCTCAATCTGCAAAGCATCTAGTCCATCGGGATCGATGACCTTCTGAGCAATTGCGTTAAAGAAATAACACAGCCTCATGGCTGTTACTCGAATTTTGTTCGGCAAAATACTTCTAATTGCAATAGGAAGCAATTGTGCCATTAGCATATGACAATCATGAGACTTCATGCTAATTAATTTTAAATCTTCCGTAGAAGCAAGTTTCTTCGTGCCTGGTGGAGTGACTGGATGGAACTTTCACACCATACAAGCACTGACACAGTTTAGTTCTCTCAAACTTAGATAGAGTGTAGCAAGCTGGGGGAAGCTACATCTAGCCTTTATCGGTCTCTATCGGTGTTAACTCGGTCCTGATGTTCATAGCAACCAAGTCACACTGTGCGTTGACACCATCCTTTGTTTTGTCACAAATGTTCAGTAAGAGACCAATCAAGCTATCACATACATTCTTCTCTACATGCATGATATCAATGCATTACGAACTTCTAAGTGCTCCTAGTAAGGTAAGTCCCAAAATACTGAGCTCTTCTTCCACATGTTCTTCAAACGAGTCCTCAACTTACGTCCCTTTCCAAGCATAACATCGACATCCTTGACCAAATCGTAGACCTCTTTCCCGCTAAGAGACTTTGGTGCCGAGTCATCCTCTTTTTTCGTCAAATTGTTTCTTCATCTTACGGTATGAGTGATACCATGGAAGGAACCTACGGTGACACATGTACATAGTTTTGCGCGAGTTGTTCAATTACACACTCTCGATATAATCTAAGCAGTGTGGATAGGCTTTGGCTCCTTTTGTACTCAACCTCGACAGGTTATCAAGGGCAGTAAAATCATTGATGGTGTAGAACAACATGCCGCACAGAGTAAAGTTCTCGTGTTTGTCTGCATCCCAACCTATACCCCTTCGTTCCATAGTGTCACAAGATCTTCCATCGAAGGTGCTAGGTACATAGCTATATCGTTCCCAAGTTACTTCGGCCTTTGGATAAGTAGTGACATCAAAATGTACTTCTGCTTCATACACAGCCAAGGAGAAAGGTTGTATATGCATACGTTCACAGGCCAGGTGCTATGTTAGCTGCTCATGTTATCAAAAGGATTTATTCCATCCAGGGGCGGACCTAGGACTAAAATTGAGTGGGGGCATTTGCTCACGCAGAAGCCGAGAAGGCCCGCCCCGCCATCGCCGCAGACTGGGCCACTGGGGGCCTGCTGAGTTGTGGACTGGGGGCCTACATAGATTATATCCAGGAGGTATACATAATTAACAAAATTGAGTGGGGGCCAAGGCCCCCACTGCTCACACTGTGCGTCCGCCCCTGATTCCATCTGTACAAACCCAAATCTTATATTCCTCTGCACTGAAGTCTACAATATTCTATCGATGTTCCTCCACTGGGCAGAATCAACAACATGTCTTATCATTCCATCTTTCTTACGCTATTCTAAGTGCCAACGCAGCAATCTTGCATCCTTTTGGTTCGTAAATAAATGCTTCAAATAGGGAATTATAAGTAGATACCACAACATCTTAGCAAGAGATTATTGCTTCATCTCGATGCTCTCGCTGTCATCGGAGTCATTCTTACGCTTGTATCGGGATGCTTTGCACACCGAACAAACATGTAATTTTACATACTATTTACGGTAGATGATACAATCATTTGAACATGCATGTATTCTTTCTATTTCCATTTCCAATGGACATAGAACCTTCTTGGTTTGGTAGGTGGTTCTCGGCAACACATTTCCCTCTAGAAGAATGTTCGCTAGGAGACCTAACAACACCGTGAAACTCTTGTCGGACCAATCATTACTTACCTTTAATTTCAACAGTTCAAGAACAGATGACAACCTTGTGTATTGCGACTTACAGCCAGTGAATAAAGGATTCTCCAGGTCCTCCAGCAAGCCCTCGAATTTACCAAACTCTCACTATAGTTTCCTTCTGCATCATGTAGTATTTGATCCAGATTGTCATCATACGATCTATCCTCATCGAAAGCACAGTCCAGAATTGTATATCAAAGCACCTAGGCCCTAAAAATGGTTTTGGTAATTAATGAATTTATGTGAATATGGGACTAACGTGTTTAATGAGTGTTTAAAGGTTAAGTCCATAAGTGGTCAACAAGTTGCAAGCCAAGGATCAATGTGAAGACAAAAAAATGGCTCAAGACAAAGGTATACTTAGAATAAGATCTTTACTTTTATTGGTCTTACGAGAAAAGGTGGAAGATGGGATTATAGGCTAAATAATCGTACCATAAAGAGGGATCATGGCAAGTAGCTTGATAGCAAAATTATTGTGCCATTGGGATCAAATTAGGATCATGCATTCATTAAAAATCTGTTTTAAAAGCCAAATATGTGCTCTGTCTGGAAGAGCGGTAGTACCGCAGTTTTCAACGTCAGAACTACCGCAAAGCGGAAGTTCCGCAGACAAAAATGGTACTACCGGTGTCTGGAAGCTCCGAATTCTAAACGGAGCCTTTTTCTAGAGACCACCCTCCCGGTGTACCTGGGTTTTCGCGGGATTGGAAGTACCGGTAATTTTAACGTCGGAACTACCGTTGGAAGCTGTTGTTCCGCTGTATGGAGCGATACTTCCGGAGCCCGGAAGCTCCGGAGGCAAGGGCGGAGCCTTTTTTCCAGAGAGCGCTAAGTTTGGTTCCGGCACACGCGGTAGTACCGCGCCGACTTCCCGAAACTATCGCAGAGCGGTAGTACCGGATTTTATAACGGCGGTAATACCGCGCTGACTTTCAAATGGCTAGTTCAGAGCCTCTGATATAGCCGTTCTACCGCGCTAGAGGTGGAGCGGAACTACCGGCCATTGGCCGGCGGTAGTTCCACTCGCCCTGAATTTTTCTGAATTTGTTTCAAACGGCTGCTCAAGGACAGAAGTTAGAGACTCCATTCAATATCCTTGAGCATTGAGCATTCACTCCACACCTCTTTTCTCTCTTGTGCATTCAATTGAGGTGGTTGAGCCAAAAAGTGCATAGCATTCATTAGTTTGATCCTTTGGCACTAGTTTGCAGTCAAGTGAAGCCTTGGTTTATTACTTTTGGTGCCTGTTGGCACCTGGACGATTGGACGAAGGTTGATCGGTGATCTTCTCAAAGGAGTTTGGAGCTCACCTACCCGACACGGGGAAGAGCTACCTCTAGTGGACTCGAGGTGCTTCGGCTTAATTCGTGGAGCTGGTCCAATTCGTTTGGGCCAATCTAAACGTGCATTAGGGGAAACCGGCAAGTTTCCGAACACCACGGTAAAACATCGGTTGTGTGTATTTCTCTCATATTTTCTTCTAGCACTTATTTGTTAGTATTATTGTGATCATTTGCTTGATATAGAGCTAGTACTTTACTAGAATTATGTAGGTTTTAAGTGCTTTACATTCTTGCTAAATTGAAATTGTAGAGAATTATTTAGAAGAAAAAAATTTAAAAACCTCCTATTCACCCCTCTCTAGTCGGTTATCCTTGATCCTACAAGTGGTATCAGAGCTTGGTCTCTCGTTATTAGACTTAACCATCTAGAGAGAAAGGATGGCTAGCGAGGGGTTTGCTATAGGAAAGGCACCTTTCTTTGATGGATCGAATTATGCATATTGGAAAATTAGAATGTCTATTTATCTTACGGCCATGAGTCCAATATTTGGAAAATCGTAACTTAGGGCTACGTCATGCCTCTTGATACATTGCACCTCACGGAACAAGACGGGCATAACGCTCATTAGATGCCCAAGGCATGAATGTTTTATTTGGAGCTTTAAACGCAGACGAGTTCAATAGGGTGAGCAACTTGAAAACAGCTCATGCTATTTGGACAACCCTTTCCGAAATTCATGAAGGGACGTCCACGGTTAAAGAAGCCAAATTGCATAGGTTTCAGATCAAATATGAGACATTCACAATGTTGCCCCATGAGGACATTAATGAGATGTACACTCGTCTCAAAAACATTGTGAATGAACACAAGGGCCTCAGTACTAACCTTTCCGACATTGATGTTGTAAGGAAAATGCTTAGGGCATTGCCAGAAAAATATGAGATGTTGGTGACTCTCTTTCTCAACTCACCCGAGTTGACAAGAATGACACTAATACAACTCTTGGGCAACCTCTTCACAAATGAGTTGTATAAGAAGGACAATGAGGAGCTTTTAGAGTAATTCTCCTCTAAAGGGAAGAAGATTACCGGCTTCAAAGCTAAGGCAGTGGTAAGTGAGGAATCCGAAGACGATGAGGAGGATTCCGAGAAGGAGTTAGCCCTTCTAATAAGAAGAAGAGCTACAATGGTAAGAAGAAATTTTTCAAGAAGTTTCACAAGGATGACAAGAATGAAGCCCACATTGGAGAGTGTGATTCCGAAGAGGAGTACTCCAACTCCGATTCAAGCGAAGACGAGTATCCTAAGAAAAAGGGGCTCGTTGGTATTGCTATCAAGGGGGCTCCCAAGAATGGGTTGATGCCCTTGTGTTTACCGTAGCACACATACGAGGTAGGAAAACACTTCTATGGAGACTGTCCCCACCACCGTTCAATCACATTTTCAGGTTCATAAAATTAGGATGGAACGGGGGTGATTGGGTCAATCCCACCCCTTAATAGTTTTCTCCCACAGGATAGCTTGTCCATGTGGTTAAACTACAAGGCATCCATGTGGCTATGTGCGAGGCAATCCCTTAATATTTTTCTCCCATGGGGTAGCTTGTCCACGTGGTTAAACTACAAGGCATCCGTGTGGCTATGTGTGAGGCATCCACGTTAACGTGATCCCTAGTGTTTTGTTTCTCAAAACACATGGGAAAGTTTACATTTACCATTAGGCAACACCGCCATGACCACCTTTCCCGGTGTCAGAGTCCCCGTGTGTATGCAGAGACACAAGGGAAACTAAGTTCTCCCGTGTGTTTGTTTCGAAACACATGAAAAACACTGACTTCTCCTTAAGAAATGACCCCGGGTGCCCAACCCCGTGTGCTAGCCGTCGGGGAAGGCTGCCCTGTGTGTTACAAGAGGGGAACATGCATAATCCGGTAGTGCCACACTCTTCTGCAAAAGATGCAATTTAGGCCTTGCTCAAAAGGACTGATTTTGAGTGGTTTTTGGCTGAAAATCATTGTAGCTGGCTGAAAAAACACTGTAGCTAACGGTGGCTTATTTAGCGTAATTAAATTTAAAAAATAAAAAATAGAAAAAACAGGTTAGCTCGTCAAACAAATACGAAAAAAATAAGAACAAACAAAAAAGCCAAAAAAAGCCAAAAAAAACCAGAAAAGGCGAAATTGTTGAATAGTGAAAAATAAGCCAGAAGCTAGAAGCCCAAGCCGAAACGAGCGGGGCCTTAACTGATATGACAAAAAAGGGTAATTGTAGGTTTATCTTCAAGTGTCAGTTGTCACCATTGGTTTTGTTCTTTTTCAGTTTTTGGTTTCTGCTTTTGACTTTTCTACATTAATTAGCTTTTAAATAGAGTGTTTTTTCAATATAGGGTCTTCTAGTTAATTGTAGTATATACTATACTAACTTTATTTATATCGATAAAAACCGCACGTGAGTTTCTATTACTCTATAGTCTCTCACATGAATAGCCCAAAACCATAAGTTTTAGGTAAAAGCCAAAAGTCTTAATAAAAAAGACCTATCAACTTCAAGCTTGTGTTCTTACAAGGCTCAGTTCACGCGCTGTGGTTAGGGATGTCACGCAAGTCAGCCAGTCCACACTTGCAGCTGGTACGACACCTTCATCTTCGTTGCGTTGAAGTGGTCGCCTTGGCCGCAGCCTGCTAGCGAGGGCATCGTGTCATGAGGCAAGACGATGAGGGTATCGAGATCAACCGGGAGGAGGACCGGAACGCGCAGCAAGCTTCATCAAGTATCATCTGAGACGAGATTGGCCGGACGTGGCTCTATATTCGAGCTCTCCTCCTCGGCGTCTCTCTCTCTCTAAACTCCTCCAAGGCATCTTCTTGGAAAATTTTTGTACGGATAATCTTTTTTTATTCGAAAATACAGAAATATACCCGCAGAATTTTTTTTTACAAAAATAGGCTCCAGTCGCCCCCCATTGGGCGACTCAAGCTAATCGTCCAACCAGACACCGACAGAATTTCTGTCGCTGTACTCTCGGGCGACTGCAATCAGTTGCTTTCCTATTGAGCGACTTGCATGCAGTCGCCCAATGGATAGGCGACTTGCAATGCAGTCGCCCAATAGGGGAGCGACTGTACTCAGTCCCCCGTGATTTTTTTAGAGTTTTGTCAATTTTGTAGTTTTAAACTGGGATAAATCTGGTGTAGTTGTAATAAAAGTTTGTGTTCACTGTATGTTGTAGGTGCATAAAAAATTTTGGGAAATTTTTTTAAGAACAATTGACCGTAGAACAATCGATACATACAGTGGTAAGTGATATTTTGATGTTACTGAGAATTAGTGTACGGAGAGAACCGGTATGTTAATATTGTTAAATGACTTGCTATCTGAATCATTGAATGCGAACAGACGAAATAATAAGCTTATGTGAATAGAAATAAACTTTATAATACAGTTGGGAGTAACATGCCGCGTACATTTTTATTACATGCATAACATATAGCATGATATGCGATTAACCCACCCAACTGCTCGTACGACCTACTCTGCTCGGCGTTGAACTCCTCCGCGGCTTCTTTTGCCTTAGCCTCCATTTCCCTCTTTCTCTCACGCTCCCTCTCGCGAGCCTCCCGCTCCCTACGCGTGCACGCTTCGAGATGAGCTTGCGTCTCGCGGTGTATACGCAGGGTTTGCTTGTTCTTGCGGCGCTCCTCCTCCAGCAACTCCTTTTCTCGTGTGACATTCCACTCCTCGAAGTCGAGGGTCCATTGGTCCGCAGGGTGGATCTCAAGATTGATCTATTTGCGGTAGCCACATAGGGGCTCCGGAGACTGTAAATACAAGGGAGAGATTGTTAGTGCGTGCTATGAAGGAGAAAAGGTAGGGGAAATGGTGCATGTGGTCGTTACCGGCTGCTGATAGGTTGCGGTGTCAAAACGGCGGTTGGGGTAGTCACTGGAGTAGTTTGCGCAGCCCCAGTAACGCATACCTAGGCTGATGCGGTGCTTAGACTTGAAGAACTTAAACGTGTCCCCGCACCAACAAAGGGGGTGTCTCCCCCTCAGGTGGGAGTTGCGGCGAACGCTCGGTGGGGACGTCTGGGATGGGGTTGTTGCTACACGACCGCTCATTGCGGGGAGCTGACCTCGTAGTATGCTGGGCTTGTTCTACCCGGGCCGCAATAGCCCTTATTTTCTCATCGCAGGCGGCAGCTGACTGTGCTAGGTCACGGGTCTCCTCCCATTCCTTTACCATCTTGTCCCATTGCTTCTTCTAGTTTTTGTCCATCCCGATGGGGTGAAGGAAGCGCGGTGTAGTGTGGGGTTTGGAAGTGTAGTGTGGCCTGCGAAATGGAATGCACACCAATTTATATGGTCCATTTTCTCTCTACTCCAACGTGTATAGCTGGTCTGCGTTGTTGTAGCACTGAGTAAAGCTGGGCGTTCTGCCATATCATTGCAAAAGGCTGCGTCGTCATGCCATGTGACTGAGCAAAGCTGCCCCGTGTTGTCATTTCTCTAAACAAAGCTGCCCCGTGTTGTCTTGTCACTGTGGAAAGCTGGCGTCTTTTGTCATCTCACTGAGCAAAGCTGCCCTGTTTTGTCATGTCACTGAGCAAAGCTGGACTCTTTTGCCATCTCACTGAGCAAAGCTGCGTCGTTTTGTCATGTCACTGCGCAAAGCTGGCCTCTTTTGTCATCTCACTGAGCAAAGCTGCCCTGTTTTGTCATGTCACTGAGCAAAGCTGGCCTCTTTTGTCATCTCACTGAGCAAAGCTGCCCTGTTTTGTCATGTCACTGAGCAAAGCTGGCCTCTTTTGTCATCTCACTGAGCAAAGCTGCCCTGTGTTGTCATGTCACTGCGTAAAACTAGCCTCTTTTGTCATCTCACTACGCAAAGCTGGCCTCTTTTGTCATCTCACTGAGCAAAGCTGCCCTGTGTTGTCATGTCACTATGCAAAGCTAGCCTCTTTTGTCATCTCAGTGCGCAAAGCTGGCCTCTTTGGTCATCTCAGCAATACTCCATTGCAGTAAGTTCTCTCATTCTATATAAAGAGCACAGGTGCGGTCCCATGAATCGAACCCTCTAAATCGACCGAAGAAGTACCTTCTCCGTCGTGCTAGTATACACTATGGCGGACGCCGAGGGGCCAGTCGGAGCGGGGTCTCCCAAAGAAGACCTTCCCTTGCAAAGGAGGGAGGACTTCGGCCCTAACTGCCGCTTGATACCCAGGAGGCGTGCGCAACAAGTTTGGCCAAAATGCAGACATAATGAGTACGCGGTCGTCCAGGTCATGGAAGGGCATTTCGATGGCGGGCGACGTTTCTTTCGATGCCCACACTCTGGGGTACAAATTGCTAATAGTACATGTCGTGGCTACAGACCAAACAGAGAGAGAAGTGGTAGTGGAGAGTGATGAAGATAAGTGTCCTGGCCTGCCCCTCTCCCCATGGCCTACCGCCATATATATATGCACATGAGGAGCGCTTTTACAGTAGAGCCCTTACATTGGAGTGCCCCTTTAGGGGTGCTTATGTCATTACACATGGCCTATTCTCGGGCCTTGTAATCTCTCGCCGAACTGCTGGGTTCGGTGGGGCCACCGCCACGACAGAGCCTCTCATGGTAAAGGGCTTCACAAGGCCGGCCATGTCGCCGAGTCCTTTGGCCCCTCCGCCCCGCGGCCTGTAAGCCTATCCAAGCTTGGATCGGGCTGCATCGCGGCGGCAGCGAGCGCTTGTATTTGTTGCGACGCGGACTTCCGGCGCCCACGTGGTGCAGCATGCTTGGCGTGGTGCGGCGTTGGCGTCGTGACCATTAATATGGCGGCGGACTTCCGGTGGCTGGAATTCGCGGTTGATTCCCGCTGATTGGGGCATATATGGCGGCGCCGAGGCGTTGCTCCTGCGTATATTGTGATAGAAGTCGCTCCCTAAATGGGCCTGCAGTGCATCAACATTCCCGCGATGCTGAGCGGCTTGGGGAATGTTGATGCACAGAAGGAGGTCTATTTTTCCTCGGAGCTCGATCAGCGCCGGTTATCGGCAACCACCGCGCTTCGACCCCGCACCGCCGCTATGCAGAGGCCACGGCGAGTGCGCCTTATCTTTCTTAATGTGCCTACCTACAGTGGGTGTTCCTGAGGGAGCCCGCCGGCATTACCTTGTATGTTGATGCGCTGTAGGTGGCCTATTAAGGAAAACGAGGCAGATCTCGCAGGACAAGACGCCCGTCAGCGAAGCTGGCGCCTAGCCGAAGTAGACGCGCGCGCTCCGTCCCCCACCCTTCGAACGGGTGGCGCGGCCGTGGCGCCTGGTCGAAGTAAACGCGCCGCTCGTCGCTACCCGCCGAGCGGGTGGCGCGGGGCGCCTGGTCGGGCAGACGCGCGCGCTCCGCCCACTACCTTCGAACGGGTGGCGGCGGGCGGGCGCCTGGTCAGTAGCGACACGCGCTCCGTCCCCCACCCTTCGAACGGGTGGCAGCGTGGCGCCTGGTCGAAATGAGCGGCGCGCGGCCGCGCGCCGAGCGGGTCGCGGCGCGACTAGTCGCGCAGCGCTCCGTCCCCCACCTTCAACGGGTGGCGCGGCCGGCGCCAGTCGAAAGTAGACGCGCGCCCGTCCCTACCCTTGAGCGGAACGGGTGCGCAGCAAGCGGCGACTAGTCGGCGAGCAGACGCGCGCTCGCCCCCACCCTTCGAACGGGTGGCGCTGGCGGGCGCCTAGTCGGGTAGACGCGCGCTCCGCCCCTACCTTCGAACGGGTGGAACGGTGGCGCCGGTCGCCTAATCGGCAGACGCGCTCGTCCCCCACCCTTCGAACGGGTGGCGGCCGGCGCCTGGTCGGCGTAGACGCGCGCGCCCGCCCATTACCTTCGAACGGGTGGCGGCGGCCGCGCCTGGTCGAGTAGACGCGCGCGCTCCGCCCGCTACCCTTCGAACGGGTGGCGCGGCCGGCGCCTAGTCGGTAGACGCGCGCCCGTCCCCACCCTTCGAACGGGTGGCGGCGGCCGCGCCAGTCGGGCAGACGCGCGCTCCGCCCGCTACCTTCGAACGGGTGGCGGCGCCGCGCCAGTCGGCAGACGCGCGCGCTCGCCCCGCTACCTTCGAACGGTGGCAGCTGGCGCCTGGTCAGTAGGGCGCGCAATCGGGTAGACGCGCGCGCTGGTCCGCCCCGTCCCCACCTTCGAACGGGTGGCGCGGCCGCGCCTGGTCGGGCAGACGCGCGCGCCGTCCCCTACCCTTCGAACGGGTGGCGGCGAAGCTGGCGCCTAGTCGGAGTAGACGCGCGCTCCGTCCCCTACCCTTCGAGCGGGTGGCGGCGGCTGGCGCCAGTCGGCGAGACGCGCGCGCTCCGCCCCTACCCTTCGAACGGGTGGCGCGGGTGGCGCCTGGGCGCCAGTCGGCAGACGCTACCCGCCCGCCCCTACCTTCGAACGGTGGCGCGAGCTTGCGCCAGTCGGGCAGACGCGCGCGCCCGCCCCTACCTTCGAACGGTGGCGTCGGTGGCAGCGGCCGGCGCCTGGTCGGTAGACGCGCGCGCGCTCCCCTACCCGCCGAGCGGGTGGCGGCGGCGCCTGGTCGAAGTAGGCGCGCTCCGTCGCCACCCGAGCGGCGCAGGCGCCTGGTCGAGACCGCGCCCGTCGCTACCCGCCGAACGGTGGCAGCGGCCGGGCGCCAGTCGAGTAGACGCGCGCTCCGCCCGCTACCTTCGAGCGGTGGCAGCGGCCGCGCCTGTCGTCGAGTAGACGCGCCGCTCGCCCGCCACCTTCGAACGGGTGGCGGCGGCTGGCGCCTGGTCGAAGTAAGCGCGCGCTCCGTCCCCAGCGGGTGGCGGCGGGCTCGCGCCTGGTCGAAGTAAAGCAGCGCGGCGCCGTCGCTACCGCCGAGCGGGTGGCGGCGGCGGCGCCTGGTCGAAAGTAGCGCGCGCCTCAGTCCCCGCCGAGCGGGTGGCGGCGGGCGGCGCCTGGTCGAAAGTAGACGCGCGCGCTCCGTCCCCTACCCCGAGCGGGTGGAGCGGGTGGGCGGCGGCGCCTGTCGAAGTAGACGCGCGCTCCGCCCCCCACCCTTCGAACGGGTGGCGGCGGCGGGCGCCTAGTCGGTAGACGCGCGCGCTCGCCCGCTACCTTCGAACGGGTGGCGGCGGGTGGCGCGCCAGTCGGGTGAGACGCGCGCCCGCCCGCTACCTTCAACGGGTGGCGGCCGGCCGGGCGCCAGTCGCAGTAGACGCGCGCGCCCGCCCGCCACCTTCAACGGTGGCGCTGGCCGGGCGCCTAGTCGCAGACGCGCGCGCCCGCCCGCTACCTTCGAACGGTGGCAGCGAGCTGGCGCCAGTCGCAGAGACGCGCGCGCCCGCCCGCTACCTTCAACGGGAGGCGCGGAGCGGCGCCAGTCGGTAGACGCGCGCGCCCGCCCCCTACCTTCGAACGGTGGCGCGAGCCGCGCTTAGTCGGCGAGACGCTGCTACGCCGCCCGCTACCTTCAACGTGGTAGCGCGGCCGGGCGCCAGTCGGCGCAAACGCGCGCTCCGCCCCCACCACCGAACGGTGGCGCGGCCGGGCGCCAGTCGGCAGACGCGCGCCCGCCCCTACCTTCAACGGGTGGAACGGGTGGCAGCGGCCGGGCGCCTAATCGGTAGACGCGCGCGCTCCGCCCCCACCCTACGAATGGGAGGCGCGGCCGGGCGCTTATCGGGCAGACGCGCGCCCGCCCGCTACCTTCAACGGTGGCGCTGGCCGGGCGCTTAGTCGGTGTAGACGCGCGCGCCGTCCGCTACCTTCCAACGGTGGCGCGCGGCGGGCGCTTAGTTGAAGTAGACGACGCGCTTCGCCCCCACCCTTCGAACGGTGGCGCTGGCCGGGCGCCTAGTCGGGTAGACGCGCGCGCCCGCCCCTACCTTTCGCCGCCACCTAGTCGGCAGACGCGCGCGCCCGCCCCCTACCTTGTGGGTGTGGAACGCGTGGCGCGGTGGCGCGGCCGGGCGCTAATCGGGTAGACGCGCGCGCTTCCGCCCCACCTTCAACGGTGGCGCGAAGCCGGGCGCCTAATCGGCGTAGACGCGCGCGCTCGCCCCCACCTTCAACGGGTGGCGCTGGCCGGGCGCCTAGTCGAGTAGACGCGCGCGCTCCGCCCGCTACCTTCAACGGGTCGCAGCGGCCGGGCGCCAGTCGGCAGACGCGCGCGCTTCCGCCCGCTACCTTCGAACGGTGGCGCGGCCGGCGCTTGTCGGCAGACGCGCGCGCCGCCCCTTCCTTCGAACGGGTGGAACGGGTGGCAGCGGCCGCGCCTAATCGGCAGACGCGCGCCCGCCCCCACCTTCAACGGTGGCAGCGGCCGGCGCTTATCGGCAGACGCGCGCCTTCCGCTACCTTCAACGGTGGCGCGGCCGGCGCCTAGTCGGTGTAGACGCGCGCGCCGTCCGCTACCTTCAACGGTGGCGCGGCCGGGCGCCAGTCGGCAGACGCGCGACGCCCGCTTCCTACCTTCAACGGGTGGAACGGTGGCGCGGCCGCGCTAATCGGCAGACGCGCGCCCGCCCCCACCTTCAACGGTGGCAGCGGCCGGGCGCTTTATCGGCAGACGCGCGCCCGCCCGCTACCTTCAACGGGTGGCGCTGCCGGGCGCTTAGTCGAGTAGACGCGCGCGCCCGCCCGCTACCTTCAACGGGTGGCAGCGGCCGGGCGCCTAGTCGCAGAGACGGGCGCGCCCGCCTCACCTTCAACGGGTGGCGCGGCCGCGCCAGTCGGGCAGACGCGCGCGCCCGCCCGCTACCTTCAACGGTGGCGCGGCCGCGCCAGTCAGTAGATGCGCGCGCTTCCGCCCCTACCTTCGAACGGTGGAACGGGTGGCGCGGCCGGGCGCCATCGGCAGACGCGCGCTCCGCCCCCACCTTCAACGGGTGGCAGCGGCCGCGCGCTTATCGGTAGACGCGCGCGCCCGCCCGCTACCCTTCGAACGGTGGCGCGGCCGCGCGCTAGTCGTGTAGACGCCGCGCTCCGCCCGCTACCTTCAACGGTGGCGCGGCCGGGCGCTTAGTCGGGTAGACGCGCGCTCGCCCCTACCGAACGGTGGCGCGAGCCGCGCCAGTCGGGCAGACGCGGCGCTCGCTCCCTACCAACGGTGGCGCGAGCGGGCGCCAGTCGGCAGACGCGCGCCCGCCCCTACCTTCGAACGGGTGGAACAGTGGCGCGGCGGGCGCTAATCGGCAGACGCGCGCGCTCGCCCGCTACCTTCGAACGGTGGCAGCGGCGGGCGCTTTATCGGCAGACGCGCGCCCGCCCGCTACCTTCGAACGGTGGCAACGGCCGGCGCCAGTCGAGTAGACGCGCGCTCCGCCCGCTACCTTCAACGGGTGGCGCGGCCGGGCGCCAGTCGGAGACGCGCCGCCTCGCCCGCCACCTTCGAACGTGGTGGCAGCGGCCGGCGCCAGTCGGTAGACGCGCCGCCCGCCCCTCACCTTCGAACGGTGGCGCGGCCGGGCGCCAGTCGGTAGACGCGCGCCCGCCCGCCACCTTCGAACGGTGGCGCGGCCGGGCGCCAGTCGGCGAGACGCGCGCCCGCCCGCTACCTTCAACGGTGGCGCTGGCCGCGCCAGTCGGAGTAGACGCGCGCGCCCGCCCGCCACCTTCAACGGTGGCGCGGCCGCGCCAGTCGCAGACGCGCGCCCGCCCGCTACCTTCAACGCGTGGAACGGGTGGCGCGGGCCGCGCCATCGGCAGACGCGCGCGCCGCCCCCACCCTTCAACGGTGGCGCTGGCGGGCGCTTTATCGGGCAGACGCGCGCGCCCGCCCGCTACCTTCAATGGGTGGCTGGCCGGGCGCTAGTCGAGTAGACGCGCGCGCTCCATCCGCTACCTTCAACGGTGGCGCTGGCGGGCGCTAGTCGCAGACGACGCAAGGCGCTCGCCCGCCACCTTCGAACGGTGGCAACGGCCGGCGCCCAGTCACGCGAGACGCGCGCCCGCCCGCTACCGAACGGGTGGCAGCGTGCCGCGCCAGTCGGTAGACGCGCGCCCGCCCCCACCTTCAACGGGTGGCGCGGCCGCGCGCTTGTCGGGCAGACGCGCGCCCGCCCCTACCTTCGAACGGTGGCGCGAGCTGGCGCCAGTCGGCAGACGCGCGCGCCCGCCCCTACCTTCAACGGTGGAACGGGTGGCGCGGCCGCGCCTAATCGGCGACGCGCGCGCCTCCGCCTCACCTTCGAACGGGTGGCGCGGGCGGGCGCTTTATCGGCAGACGCGCGCGCCCGCCCGCTACCTTCGAACGGGTGGCGCTGGCCGGGCGCTTAGTCGGAGTAGACGCGCGCTTCCATCCGCAACCCTTCAACGGTGGTAGCGGCCGGGCGCCAGTCGCAGAGACGCGCTGCCGCCCGCCACCTTCGAACGGGTGGCAACGGCCGGGCGCCAGTCAGCAGAGATGCGCGCGCCCGCCCGCTACCTTTCAACGGGTGGCGCGTGCTGGCGCCTAGTCGGTGAGACGCGCGCCCGCCCCCACCTTCGAACGGTGGCGCGAGCTAGCGCCAGTCGGCGAGTAGACGCCGGCCGCCCGCTACCCTTCGAACGGGTAGCGCGGCTGGCGCCAGTCGGCGCAGATGCGCGCCGCCCGCCCCCACCGAACGGTGGCGCGGCCGGGCGCCAGTCGGCAGACGCGCGCGCCCGCCCCTACCTTCGAACGGGTGGAACGGGTGGCAGCGGCCGGCGCCTTATCGGCAGACACGCGCGCTCCGCCCGCTACCTTCGAACGGGTGGCAGCGGCCGGGCGCTTAGTCGGTGTAGACGCGCGCCCGCCCGCTACCTCAACGGGTGGAACGGGTGGCAGCGGGCGACGCGCTTAGTCGGTCGCAGACGCGCGCCCGCCCCCACCTTCGAACGTGGTGGCGCGGCCGGGCGCCTAGTCGGGCGCAGACGCGCGCGCTCCGCCCTCGCCCTTTCGCTGCCACCTTGTCGGCAGACGCGCGCGCCCCGCCCCTACCTTCAACGGGTGGAACGGTGGCGCGGCCGCGCCAATCGGCAGACGCGCTCGCCCCCACCTTCAACGGTGGCGCGGCCGGGCGCCTAATCGGCGAGACGCGCGCGCCCGCCCCCACCTTCAACGGGTGGCGCAAGCCGCGCAATCGGCAGACGCGCAGGAGTAGACGCGCGCTTCCGCCCCCACCTTCAACGGTGGCAGCGGCCGGGCGCTTAGTCGGAGTAGACGCGCGCCCGCCCGCTACCTTCAACGGGTGGCGCGGCCGCGCCTAGTCGGTAGACGCGCGCTCCGCCCGCTACCTTCGAACGGGAGGCGCCAGAAGCCGCACCCAGTCGGCGACGACGCGCTCGCGCCCTCACCTCTTCGAACGGGCGGCAGCTGGCCGGGCGCCAGTCGGCGAGACGCGCGCTTCCGCCGCGCCGCACCTTCAACGGGCGGCGAAGCCGCGCTTAGTCGGGCAGACGCCGCACGCCTGCTCGCTACTTCAACGGGCGGCAATAAGCCGCGCCAGTCGGGCGACGACGCGCGATTTTGGGCTCTTTTGATGCGCCTGCGCTATACAGTTCGTTGAATCACGCCGTCCTCGGATCGACAGCAGTTAGGTTCCCGCACGCGCATCCCCGACATGCCTCGGGCACGCGCATCCTACGCATCGGCTGGGCGGGTGTGGACGGTTTGCGGTCCGCGCCGCCGCGTTTTTCCTAGGCGCCAAGGTGAGGTGTCTTCGCAGCGCCCCGACGGTGGGTTTGCGCGCGCGGCCGGAGGGGAAGCCTCACCACCCGCGGAGTCATCGAGGCGGATTCCGCGGCGACTGAGATGCCGAGGCGAAGGCTCACCGGCGCCGCTATGGTGCCGAGGCACTCCGCGGGGACGAGGTAAGGTGGACCGAGCCCTTCGACTCATCGTGCCATGGGATTTTTATCACCACCTTGGGTGGTCAGCTGCCCCGCCAAACTTTTTGCAGCGCCGAGCTCCACCGACACCGCGGGTTTGTCGGGCCACGGCATCGGGTCGTGGACAGCGCCGAGGCCCCGCGCATATGCACCTTCCGCCCCGACGACGCCGCCCATCGAACTGGGCAGCGGACTCTAACGCGAGGCTTCCGCCCGCATCGGACCATCCCGCGCCACCGGGGCGTGGCCGAGCGTGTATGATTTTTTGTGGATGTCACCGCTTCTTTTTTGCAGCGTTGCTCATCCCGAGGGGGAGCATCCGACGAACCCGGCCTCCGAGCCCATGAACCTCGCGACTTCGTGGTTGCCGACGCCGAGGGCGGCGATTGTGGATGAGGCGCCGAGCGCCGACCTGCTGCGCCGCCGCCACGGGCGGCGCCGAGGATCGAGGTGTCCGATGAGGTACTCGCGCGACCGCTACCTGAGTCTAGCTGAGTTTGCTAAGTCTGGTCCCTTCGCAGACACTCTCGGCCGGGCAGCCCCGCAAGCGCCTATGCTCGAGCCAAAAGCGCTCGAGGATAGGCTGCGAGCCGCCGAGGGGGAGCTGCGCGAAGCCTCTGACGCCCGCTCTGCCCAGGACGCTCGCATCCGTCAGCTAGAAGCGGAATGCGCCGAAGCGAGGGCGCGCGCCGACGGGCTTGTTGCGTCAGCGCTGGAATCAGCCGCAGCAGCTGCCGATGAAAAGTTCGCGGCGGAGCGGGACGGGCTCCTGGAGCAGGTCGGCGCGCTAGAGAAGGAGAAAGGCGAACTTGCCTTGGTTCTAGCGGAGCGCAACCGGACGCTGGGCGACGCCTCGGTGGTTGCCTGGGACGCCATCCAAGCGCTGGAGAGCCATCTTCAAGGGTTGGTGGCGGAGGTGCCGGACGCCTTTGGTCCGGAGGAGCTATCTCGGGCGCTCCGCTGGATCGGGGATGCCGCCAACGTCGCGCGCGACGCGGCGACGTCCTTCGGCACCCATTGCGCGTACACTTCGGCCTGCCTGGTGTGCGCGCTCCTCCAGCACCGCGGCTGTACGCATGTCGCCGGGCTGAATGACCTCACCGAGATGCTGGCGGGCCGGAGTGATGTCCGGCGCCGCCCACTCCGCCGCCGTGCCTCTTGGGCCCTTCGCGACGGATCCGGGTCCCGTCGGGCGGAAGCCGTGACGGATCGAGCTCGGAAGTCGCCACGGGACGGGAGCCTCGCCAATTTCTGGACGGGTCCTCGATGCGGCGATGGCGGCGCTGGCCCTTCAAGGCGCCCGAACCCGCGGTCCGATGCCGCGGCGCCAGGTGCAGCGCGCATTGTGCTGCCCCTTGTTTTTGTTAATAAAGCGCACGCTTCGCATGCATGCTGATTTTCCCCTATATCCGGGCAGCTTCCTTGCCGGGCCGGCCGGCGGTCGACCTTTCAATCCGACGACGCCTTCAACGCTGGCGAAGGGTCAAGATTCGCTCGACTTTTGGGTGAACCGGCCTTCTCGAGCGAGTGCCGCTTTGGCGCTAAGTATGACGAACCCGCGGGTAGCGCTTAGAGCGGCGGGATGTTGGCGGACCTTTGTATATGTGACCTTCCGTAAGCGAGCCTCCCGCACTTTAAGTTGTGTGTTTGTGCCGATGCGCCGCTGGCGACGATTCGCGCTGTGGTTCCGTAGAACGGGCGATCTGTGAGACCGACATGTGCGAGGCGAACCTCCGCGGTTTGCCTTGCTTTATAGTCGGAGACTCGCGCGTGAGGTAGGCCTCGACGCTACGCCTTATTTAGGGTCCGTGAAGTCGCGCGTGCGGAGCCAGGCTCGACGCCACGTCTTCTTTATAGTCCGAGACTCGCGTGCGGAGCCACGCCGACGCCACGCCTTATTTAGAGTCCGTGGACTATTGCGTGCGGAGCTAGGCTCAACGCCACGCCTTCTTTATAGTCCGAGACTTGCGCGTGCGGAGCCACGCCGACGCCACGCCTTATTTAGAGTCCGTGGACTATTGCGTGCGAGCTAGGCTCGACGCCACGCCTTCTTTATAGTTCGAGACTCGCGCGCATGGAGCCACGCCGACGCCACGCCTTATTTAGAGTCCGTGGACTATTGCGTGCGGAGCTAGGCTCGACGCCACGCCTTCTTTATAGTCCGAGACTCGCGCGTGCGGAGCCACGCCGACGCCACGCCTTATTTAGAGTCCGTGGACTATTGCGTGCGGAGCTAGGCTCGACGCGACGCCTTCTTTATAGTCCGTGGACTCGCGGCGTGCGGAGCTAGGCTCGACGCCACGTCTTCTTTATAGTCCGAGACTCGCGGCGTGGAGCCACGCCGACGCCACGCCTTATTTAGAGTCCGTGGACTATTGCGCGCGGAGCTAGGCTCGACGCCACGCCTTCTTTATAGTCCGGAGACTTGTGCGTGCGGAGCTAGGCTCGACGCCACGCCTTATTTAGAGTCCGTAGACTTGTGCGTGCGGAGCTAGGCTCGACGCCACGCCTTATTTAGAGTCCGAGACTTGTGCGTGCGGAGCTAGGCTCGACGCCACGCCTTATTTAGAGTCCGAGACTATTGCGTGCGGAGCTAAGCTCGACGCCACGTCTTCTTTATAGTCCGAGACTCGCGCGCGGCGCCCCGGTGCGTATTTTGTTTATACTCGATCCGCCACCTTGGCGATGGCGGTGCACACGCGAACGCGCGTCTTTGGTTTATACTCGCCCCGCCCACCCGCAGCGGCGAGTGCACACGCGAACGTGCGTCTTTGGTTTATACTCAGTCCCGCCCACCCTGGCAACGGCGAGTGCACACGCGAACGTGCGTCTTTGGTTTATACTCACCCGCCCACTCGCGCGGCGAGTGCACACGCGAACGTCGTCTTTGGTTTATATCGCAGGGCACGCGCGCTGGCCAAGACAGCGCGCGCCCCACCGCGTGCTCGTGTGTGACGAAGAAGAATTAACGCAAACGGCGACCTTCATTATATCCCGTTTGCGCGGCGAAGCGCTACAAGGGGTGAATATCTTGACCGTTTACCCTTTTGACGCCGCCGCCTCTAGTCATTGGACGCTCGCAGGCTCGCGCGGTGCCTATGGATGACCCGGACCTCCGTGGCGTGACGCCGGCTCTAAGGCGTCCGCTGGCCTCGCGCGCCTCGTGCTGGCTCGATGCGCCGAGCCATATCTGGTCGCCGGACGGTGATGATGGTCTTGGGGCCCGGATTTTCATGCACAAATAGCCATGATGTGGTACCGCGCCAAGGAGTTGAGGATAGGCGCCCTGAATGGCATTGTAGGATACGAGGTCGACCACGCCGAAGCAGGCCACTTCGGTCCGCATATTGTCATTTCGACCGAAGGAGACTTGAAGGCCGATCTGGCCCAGCGCCCGCAGGGGCTGTCCTCCGAAGCCCTGCAGTGGGATCCCCGAGGGCCCCAGGCGGCTTCGAGGAATCCCCATCTGGTCGAAGGCCGCCGTAAACAATACGTTCGCGGAACTACCCCCGTCCACCAATGCGCGCCCCACGTCGCACCCCGCGATGGTGACCCGGATGACCAAGGGGTCCTGATGAGGGAAGGCCACACCTTGGGCGTCATCAGGTGTGAATGTAACCTCGTGCCGCGCCCATTCCGGCGGCGCTTGCGCTGGATATACCGCCACGTGATGTAGTCTTCGCGCGTAGGCCTTCTGCTGCCGCGCCGAGGCGAACTCCAGCGCAGAGCCGCCGGATATGACATTAATGACCCTGCGGTAGGTTGCGTCCGGGGCCTGCAACGATAGGAGGCCTTCCCGAGGCTGCTGCACGTGAGCTTGGATCCGCAAGGTGCCTTCTTGGGGTTGCATTCCCTGCGCCTGTACCTGCATGGGGGCCTCGTATGGGAATTGGACGTGGGCCACCGCAGGCGGGCGCGCCTCCGGGTTCCTGTCCCGAGCGACGCTGTCGCGGAGCGCCGCGATGGAGGTGCAGTTACGGGTATCATGATTGCCGCGGCCGTGGACTATGCACCACAGCCCCTGATGCTGGTCGTCGTAGTCTCCACGACCCTTATCGTCGCGGCCCCTGCCACGGCCGCGGCGCCCGCGGCCGCCTCGGCCCGCTGGAGCGCCCTCGTCGGACCCGCCTTCGATGTCGAGGATGTACGGGTTCGCCGACCTTTCTTTGGCCGCGCTGGGCTGATCCGACGACTTATGCGGAGTTATCCTCGCGGTCGGGCGCGTCCCTCGACGCACTCGCCACGCTTTCCTTTCAAGAGCCGCCGGTGGATCCCGGTTTTGCCGAGGCTCGCACCGTTAGTGTCGAGTCGTCACCTTGCCTTCGCCGCGTCTTCCTCCGCTCGGCGTATTCTTCCATCTTGTCGAAGAGCCGCCACCGTCTTGATTGGCTTCGCGCATTGTATTCCGCCATCGGGCCCGGACGAAGGCCCCGTATGGCTGCATTGACGATGGTGGTCGTTGACGTCCTTCACTTGACACGAATCTTGGCGGCGTTTGAAGTAATCCCGAGTTTCTCCGAGGTTTTGCTTCACGGCGAAGAGTTGGTCCGCCGACCCGGCCGACGTAGTTTCCACGGAAGTTGTTGTGAGGCGACGCGGTGCTGTTCCCACGCGTAGATGGAGCCCGGCTCTATGGTAAAACAAGAGAGCGCCACTCCTTGCAGCGCGAGAGGGAGTCCTTTGCCTTCGTGGCGTCGTCTCGCGCGCGGCCGATCGCGGTTTCATATGCGCGCACGAACTCACGGGGTCCGTGTCGCTTTATACGAGTCGATGGCGCTAGGGAACTTGAAGTCTTGGGCCATGCCGCTGCTGCAGTTCGCCAGAGCGGGACTCGGATCCACGCGCCGCAGCGCACGCGGCTGGGCGTGTGGGCCGTGGATCGCCCTCTTGGCGCGCTGGTTCGACGCGATTCTTTGGCGCGGCCGCTGACTCGAGCCTCTTGTATATCTCTCGACGGCTCGCGAAGGTCCCCAGCTCCGCTGGAATGCGTTGAGAGCCGCGCGCAGGGCACTTTCCACCGCCGGTGCGGGCGGGTCGCCGGTGCTCTGGGCCGGCGGATCGGCGAGGGACGACCGCGTCGCGAGTCCCGAAGCTGCGGTCGCCCGCTGCAGGCTACTTCGACCACCCGGTCCGCGCCACAGCGAGGTTGCCGCAGGGCGCGAGGTCGGCCGCCGCTGCGCCGGCGGGTCGATCGTCGCCGCACCGCGCCGACGTCCTCGCCGCGGTCGGTCGTGGGGCCGCCCCGCGACTCCGTAGCTGGGCGGTCGTCGCGTGCCGGTGCCGGGCGATCGTCGCGGTGCCGGTGCGAGGTTGGTCGCCGCCCGCGAACGCCGGCGTCTTCGCCACCACGCTGCCGACGCCGCGTCGCCGCTGCCGTCATCAAGCCCTCGTGCTCATGCGGTGCTCGGCCGACCACCTTCTTTCCCTTTGCCGCTGAAGAAGCTTTTTTCGGTGCCATCTTTTTCCTTCGGTCTTCAGGCTTGCCTTCGTGCTCCCCACGGACGGTGCCAACTGTTGTGGCTACAGACCAAACAGAGAGAGAAGTGGTAGTGGAGAGTGATGAAGATAAGTGTCCTGGCCTGCCCCTCTCCCCATGGCCTACCGCCATATATATGCACATGAGGAGCGCTTTACAGAGAGCCCTTACATTGGAGTGCCCCTTTAGGGGTGCTTATGTCATTACACATGGCCTATTCTGGGCCTTATAATCTCCTGCCAGGCCTGCTGGGTTCAGGTGGGGGCCACCCCTACGACAGTACATTTTTCGTTACTACTTACATAGCCTCTTTCATAACCGACTTTTTCCGCAGATGGCAAAATGCGACTTCACCCGGTGGATCGACCCTTCTCATGAACTGTATATTGTTAACTACGTGGATACATTGTGGGATCGAATATTTGAATTGGAGGAGCGACTCGACACTCTCAATGAGGAGAACAACGACCTCCGCCAACAGATGCAACGCGAGAGGGGCAACGAGGAGGTTGTCAACATAGGAAGCTCGTATGATCCGACATGTTGCTGTGCAAACCCTAGTTGCATATGTGCGTGCCACTACCACGATGGCCAGCCCCGTCCGAGGCATCCCCCTCATCAATTCTCCATGCGGGTGCCACGAGGCTTGTTTGGCATATAGGCAATGAGGTGTATGGTTGTACCGTAGTATGTACGAGTGTCGATCGAAATAATGTGCAATGTTGTTAAGCATGTCATGGATTGGTTGTTATCTTCGTGCGGTTGTTATCACGTGCCACAAAAGTATCGCATTTTAACGAACAGCAAATACATCTAGTAAATAAGTAAACAAAGCAATACTAAGCTACCAGCACAACACCAACTACATTACAGAAAAGTGATGTAACATGCAAGTTCTACAACTGGTACATGAAATTTAGCTGTAGTCTCCAATAACTACTGATCTGGACATGCATTGCATCATCTAGCTGTGTGCCCCTCCTGACCGCATCGCCCACAACATGCACCCGGTGTTCTAGCTTGTGATTCATCCATGTCATTTCTAATACATCGGCTCTGTCGCCGACCCTTCCCACCCTTCAGCATGTTAACATCTGAAACCCAGGTCCTCGATGCAATGTCCAAAGTGGCGAAGTTTCCCACCACCCTGAACCCCCGGAGCTCCCCACACCAAGCTTGCAGTAACCTCTCCTTAAAGAAGTACTCGGACATGAAGGTCGAAGGATCCATGCCCATGGTCCCGCATGCAGTGAGGACATGAGAGCATGGCTTGTGTAACAACTTAAGCTTATTGCACGTGCACCTAGGTTCGTTTGCATGATCTCCAAGGCATACCTCGTGAGTAACAAGTGAACAAGCCGTCCCAAATCTGGCTCTATTACGGAGTATCACCTCAAAATGATGCTCCCTGTTGCCCATGACGTGCACTGTGTGCAATTGATCCTTTGTGCCTTCGTCTCCATGTACGCCATAATTTTTGACGAATACAGGGCTCCAGATTGGCTGCATGAAGTGCGGCACTCACGTGCCTCTCCCTGAAGTTGCGGATTGTGCTGTGAAGAACACCTTCCACGATGGCGACAAGGGGCTGAGAACGGAGACCCCTGAGAACCCAATTGTAGACCTCGGCAAGGTTAGTTGTCATTATTCCGTACATTGCACCATCCGTGTCGTGCAACAGCGACCACTTCTCCAATGGTTCCCCCTCGATCCATTGTGAGAAGCACTTGATGTTTCATGAGCTCCTCCTTCTTGGACCACTTGGGTTAGACTCATCAATTGCTGGCAAGCATTGCGGTTGTGCCGCCCCAGGAGTGACCGGCCCCTTGCTCCTCTCTTCGACGTTCTTCTTGGTGTGCTCATCCAACAACCCCCACAAAGCATCAAATTTCCTCTGCTGGTTCTGCCTAGCCAGCCTCTTGAATAGCTTCATCAAAGATTGTTTTGGGAATTGCTTGAAAAAGTTTGCTCCTAAGTGACGACTGCACCACCGGTTCCTTATGTCCAGCCAAAGAAAGGGCTCCTCGGGGTCTTCCTGAAGTTTTCTTATAGCCTTTATAATACCAGCGTGGCGATCATGGATTATGCGCACACCAGGACGAGCGCCTACAACTCCAGCCCTCACATGTCTGAGAAACCACAGCCAGCTCTCATAATTCTCACTCACCACAAATGCAATGACCAGCGTCAATATTTGATTATTACCGTCAATGTCTATGGCTGTCAGGATCTGCCCCTTGTATTTGCCTGTCAAGAAGGTCCTGTCAACTGAGATCACTGGCAGCATGTGCCTGAATGCTTCGATGCTAGCACCAAATGCAAACAATGCTCTTTGCAACACTGAATATCCTGGTGGACTTATGGACGGCTTGTCGTGCACGGCGATGTACGTGCCCGGGTTCCATTCCTGCAAAACGTTAAGCATACGAGGAAGGTTGTCGTACGCCGCCTCGAAAGTGCCAAAACATTTTTCCAACGCCTTTTGCTTGGCACGCCATGCCTTCGCGTAGCTAATCTTATGCTTAAATTTATTCTCGATAGCTACCACAATATGCATGGCCGTCATGTCTTTCTTCTCCACTATCTCCCCATACATCAAATTGGCTATAAATCCGGACGTCAGGTTACGATGCCTCGCCAAGACAGTGTTTATAATGCAGGAGTACGGCTCAACCTTGGACACAATCCAGTGAGTCTCATACTTCGGTCTACGTGCATGCACCCTCCAAGAATAACAAGGCTGCTTGCACTTCACAGTGTACTGCTCCTGCCTTGATTTGACGACGCGAAATGTCCGCTGCATTGAAAGGTCCCAAAGCTTGATGGCATCCTGCAGCGCTTCCTTACCAGCAAACATAGCATGCAATCGAACCTCTGTCTCATGATACTCCCATGGTGATTCATGCTCATCATGTGCGGAAACACCCTCCGCATTAAACCGGTTCCATTCCTTGGGGGATAGGAACTTCATCCTCATCAGAAATGTCATCGTCGTCGTCCTCTACAGCTTCCTCTTCATCCCATGCCCTCTGGTCATCAGAGTCCATCTGCTGCACGATGTACTCATTATACTCTCCTTCATCGACTTGCTCAGTTGCCTCTCTATGGCTTGACAACTGTAACTCTCCTCCATGTACCACATCTGCTTCATGAGAGCAACTTCAACATCTTCGCCAACATGCGGCCCGCCTGAGCTGCTAGCACCTCCCAGAGCAAGGGCGAATGCATGAGTTTGTGCAGCTGCTTGTAGTGAGCACGGTTGCACAAGCAGCACACACTCGTATCCACAGCGCCGGCACCCTTGCACAAAGCTCTTCCACGAAGCAGAGCGCACCAACGTCTTCAACTCCCATCTAATGTCTGTGGGAGACCGACTCTAAAGCCCTTGCACGACGACGCTGCACACCTCGGGGTCCAATGAAAAACTCCAGGTCAGCCAATGCTGCACATCTGCCATTCGAGCATTCTCGTCATCCGGAAGTACGAGAGTGACTTGCGGAAAATCGCTCAAATCCACACCATTCGGACCTCCACGAATGGTTCCAGCTCCGTAATACACTCTAATGTAGTGGCCATTGATGATGTCGGCCTGCATATATGTTTCAATTTTGTGACATGTCAAATAATATCGCACAATACTAAACTTCCTATACTAAAAATTATGCTAAAATTTCTATACTACAACATGTTCTATACTACAAAATGTATACTAAAACTTTTTACACTAATATTTTCATACTAAAATTGTACTAAATTTTGTACATCTAAAATTTTTACTAACACCAATATTTCATATAAATAATAGTGCACATACAACATAATAAAAAAACCTCCTTCCTCCCTCACCTCCTCCTCCTACCCTGTCCTCCTCTCCTTCTCCTCTTCTCCCCCTCCTTTTCTTCCCCTTCTTCCTCTCCTCTTTTTTTCTCTTCTTCTCTCGTTTCTTCTCTGTGCGTAAAATGAGTGGAAAAAAGTGGTAGGTAGTGGGCGGTGGCCGGCTGTGTTGTCTTAACCCCCCCCGGTCGCCCTGGCGTTGGGCGACTGCAATTACAGTCGCCCAACCGTATAGCGACTATAATTCAGTCGCCCAACGATCAGGTGACAGCAATGATTCGCCTAACGGTTTCCATATTTACCAAATGTCGCCTCCCGGTTGGGCGAAAGGCTGCAATCGCCCCCCATTGAGCGACTGGAGCCTATTTTTGTAAAAAAATTTCCCGCGGGTATATTTCTGTATTTTTGAATAAAAAAAGATTATCCGTACAAAAAAATTCTCTTCTTGGAACTCGATCGTGCCGTAGAGTTTTGCTTCTCTTCCATCGACAAAGATGAACTAACCAACCACAGACAAGCCCTAGGAGTTTCCGGGCATGGAGGCCCATTTTTCCAACCCAGTTGAACTCGGCCGGGACATCCTGGAATGATCTATCTATCTTCAAGCTTTATGGCCTTCTAGCCCACCATACGAACCACTTTCTTGGTTGGATTTTAGCCATTTTATATTTGCTCAGTCCATTTTTATTAGTACTGACTTTTCATGGGAGCATGTAATGTAAGCGATTTTCTTTCTTCAAAAAACCTTACTAATGGCATCTTCTAAAAATCAGGCACCACTGGGTTTAGATTGTTCAACCACTCTTCCCCTATAACCGTGGAGCTACCACTCAATCACCTCGTTCACTCTCATTATTATGCCTTGCCGAGGTCACCTCTCGAAGTGGTGGTCAGTCTCGACGATGCGCACCAAAACCTAACTAAACATCTCACCAAAACCCTCTCTATTGTCGCACTCCCTCTGCAGTCCTTCCATTTCTCCATCCTCAGTAGATCATTATTATGGTTGACTGCTACGGTGCTAACTCGCATCAAAACCTAACTAAACATCTCACCAGGTTCATCACCCACCACTGCATGCCCCCTCCCCCAACAGTCGACCTACATGCCCATGGCCATGGCCGATGATGCCCTCATTGTGTTCTCCACGCGCCCGCTTTTTTGAAGTGGTAGAGCTGCCACCTTTTGATGAGTGGTCTAGTTCTAGAGTAGTGCACCCCTGCATTAATAGTCCACATAGTGGTTTTAAAATGGCTCGTGCCTACCAGGCTAGCCACAGCCCATAACTATAGGCATGATCTACGACATGACATGGCATGAGGAGCATCGAGCTTGCGGCTCGACGGTCCATTCGGCATGTTTAGCATGAAAAAGTGATTGTTAGGCACGTTTGGCCCAGACACGACTCGGTGTGCATGTCCCATTTGCCCTGTTTAGCATGAGTAATGGGCATTTTTAAAAATTATAACTATTTTGTGATCGTTTGTGAGTTTAAAAATACTAAAAAATCTCAAAAATTTTCTATAAATAGACAGTATACCCCTCATTTAACCAGATCCTACCAGCAATCTCTTTTCGGATTCTCCTGTGAAAATTTCGATACACTTTATGATAATTTGGCAAAATTCAAAATAATTTTGTCAAAAATCCAAAAAATTGAAATCCAGCCCTACAGTCAAGAAAAGAGCTAATAATACTAATTTTCAAGTACTTATATTGCTCTTATTTTCCTTTATTGTGATATAAAATAGGTAGTAGTGCAATTTTCTATTTGTATTTTGCAGTTTCCCACATTTCTCCATGAAAAATTTTGATATCATCCTTTGGGAATAAAACATCTCCGTCTCTACCTCCATCTCAAATGACAAAACAAACACTGGTTGTACCATCGTCAAGCTCTACCACTGCCTCTAAGTCAATAAGCACTGGAGCAAGGTCCAGACTTAGCACGTTGGACGTGTGGGCATATTTTGACAAGATAATGAAGCAAGATGTGTCCAGAGATCAGTAAGAATTGCTGTTTGCAAAATATTTTATCATGAATTGTCTGCAAAGTCTTCAGGTGGAACTGAGCAGTTGCACAGACATACCTAAAGATGTAAAGAAAAGCAAGGCATAGCCATGAGGCAGGCGCAGTTGTAGTACAACTCCGACAGTACGGTACATAATTAAGATTATAATTCCAATGTAGCTCGAGAATCTTTAGCCTGTTTAATTGTCTCACAAGATCTTTCCTTTAAACTTTGGTGTGTCAGATGCATTCAAAAAGTAAATTAGAACTGCTCATAATCCTAGATTTACTAACATTTCTAGACAAACAATAACTAAAGATTTAGTTAAATACTATAATAATGGTTGTGATAAAATTAAAGAACTCTTTTGAACCTATACATTTTCAGTGATCTTGATCTCGGACACATGGAGTGATCGGTCTAGAGAGGATTATCTTAGTGTAGTTGCTCATTATATAAATGATGATTGGGTATTGAAAAAGAGAACCATAGGCTTCAAACTAACTGACATAGCACATATAGGTGAGAATATAGCATAATGTATTATCAAAGTCGTAGAATATTTTGGTCTTACAAATATTTTTTTTGCAATTACTCTGAATAATACCATAGCAAATTCCAGGGCAATGGATATTCTCACTCCCTTATTTGGTACATACGCCAGATCCTTCTTACTAAATTAGCGATGCGCCTACCATATATTAATCTTATAGTTAAATATGATTTGAAGAGGTTGGATCCATATCTTCAAGTTTTTCACGATGCAATTTCTTTCATAACTAATTTTAACCAATGAATTACAACATATAAGACCTACTGTATTGTGCTGATGTATGTCCACGGAAGTTCGTTATGGACATGCCGGTAAGGTGGAACTCAACTTATCTCATGCTATAAAAATCTTTTACCCTATAATCCCACATTTTTTGTTTTTATCCACACGCACTATCACAACCATACCATCAACATACTACTGACTAAGCAGCAGTGGTATGTTGCTGAGAAGTTATTAGTATTTTTGGAACTCTTTTTACAAATCCACTGTTGCTTTATCCGGAGTGTACTATATAACATCTCCTATAATCATGGATCATATTCTTGCGATTGTCGGTCACTTGAAAGCTAATAAAAATGACCTAGTGTTATGAGAAACTGTGTGTACTATGAAAACTAAATATTTAAAATATTAGAATGAGATTCCGTACTTACACGCATTTGCGTTTATTATTTGGTCTATAGCCACAACTGTTGGCACCGTCCGTGGGGATCGCGCAAGAAGCTGCACAAGAATGACTGCTAGAGAGCTAACTGAAAGAAGGATGGTAGAGACCACCACAATGAACCTACCAATTGTGCAGGTGCGCGTGTGCTACTGCAAGTCTAAGCCAACATCATAGGTAACTACTCATACTCTTTGTGGGGTTGAGCACTGGCGTGTTTCTCTTGTGTTTCCTCCGCCGCGACGTGCCAGCCGCGAAGTCGGTGTAGGCTCCACGACGCCGGTCTCGATCCGATTCAGGCCGAGTCTCCACCACGACACATCGATCCCCGCATGTACGAGTAAGGTTGCAAGCCACATGTATGCATGCACGTCATTAGTGCGATTACTCAGCACATGCATGCATGCGTCGGTCATCAAGTTGCTAGTCCGCTGTATGCATCGATCAACATGTGCGCACCAAGTGCATGCATGCATGTGCCGAGACTGGCCTCTGCTCAGGCTACGAGTTGGCCCCGATGTCACGGCCACGGCCTTTGTGTGGAGGGTGAGGCATCGTCTGTGCCACCAAGCGTCGACCTTCAAACCTTTTGAGCATGTGCCTCTAGACTCTGAGCCCACCTGCACACCCACATCCGACGCAGCGTGGTCTCCGTAGGCTCCTCTCGTGCGCTTTTGCAGGTGCGCGCAGGACTTCGTGTGGCCTCCATGTACCTTTGCACGGATTCCGCACACCTCCGCTAGGTAGACCTCGCCTTAGTGCGAAGTCATCACATGAGGTCTCCGTGACAAGCTGCTACATCACGAGGTCTTCGCGTCGATTTTCCGTGATGAGGCTCCACTTTGTGAGGTCTTCACGCTGAGTCCTCGCATCGAGGCTCCACTTCGCGAGGTGTCCGCGCCGGCCCTCCACGTCGTTAGGTCTACATGCCCAGCCTCCACGCTGAGCTTCCACGTTGTGAGGTCTTCGCGTTGAGTCTCTGTACCGAGGCACCACATTGCAAGGTCTCTGTGCTGAGTCATCAACAGGGTTTGACCATGACCTAGTCATGACATCATCTGATCATCTTGTGGTTGTTAGATCATCCACCCACGTCGCGGTCGTGGCTACATCCAACCTCTGTGGGGCCATAATTTTGTAAAAAATTGCATGACGGCCTCGCGCCTTGGCATACTCTGCAGTGTATAAAGCGCTGGGAGCGCAGTCGTCCCAGGCAACTCTACCGAGTATAAAAAAAATCACATGATGGCCTCGCGCCTCGGCGTACTCTGTGGAGTATAAAGAACCAGGAACACAGCCATCCTGGGCAACTCTATGGAGTATAAAAAATTGCATGACGGCCTCGCGCCTCGGCGTACTCTGCGGAGTATAAAGTGCTGGGAACATAACCGTCCCAAGAAACTCTACGGAGTATAAAATAATCGCACGACGGCCTCGCGCCTCGGCATACTCTGTGGAGTATAAAGCGTTGGGAACTCAGCCGTCCTGGGGAACTCTACGGAGTATAAACAATTGCACGATGACCTCACGCCTCGGCGTACTCTATGGAGTATAAAGCGCTCGGAACATAGCCATCCCGGGCAAATGTACCGAGTATAAAAAATCACACGACGGCCTCACACTTTGGCGTACTCTGTGGAGTATAAAGCGTCGGGAAATCAGTCATCCCGGGTAACTCTACGGAGCATAAAAGACCACGTGGAGTCCTTGCGATGCATCCCACCAGGGAGTCCCTGCCATGCATTTCACCAGGGAGTCCGCCGCGCTACTTTGTTTGACTACCTCATGGTCGAAACCTTGTCTGACCATATTGTGGTCGTACATGCTTTGTTCGACTGTCGCACAGTCGAGACTTTGTCTGACTACCTCGTGGTCGTTGATGTTTTGTCCGACCACCTCGCGGTCGAGACTTCATCCGACCACATCATGGTCGTAGATGCTTTATCTGACCACCACGCGGCCGAGACTTCGTCCGACCACTTCTTGGTTGTTGATGCCTCGTCCGATTACCTCGTGGTCATCAACATTTTGTCTGATCGCCTCGTGGTTGTTACCTTGTCCGACCGGCCGAAGTTGTTACTTCGTTCAACCACATCATAGTCGTAGACGCTATGACCGATCGTCTCACGGTCGAGGCATCGTCCGAACACAAAGTGGTCGTGGATGGTTCGTTCGATCACCTTGTGGTCGTCGATGTTTAGTCAAACTGCTTCGTGTTCGTGACTTCGTCTGACCACCTCGTGGTCGAGACTTCACCCGACCACCTCGTGATCATAGACGCTTTGTCCGACCGCTGCGTGGTTGAGACTTCGTCCGGCCACATCGTGGTTGCAGATGCATCATTCGACCACATAGTGGTCGTAGACCTTCGTCCGACCGCCTCACGGTTGAGACTTTGTCTGACCACATCGTGGTCATAGACACTTCGTCTAACCACCGCGCAGCCGAGACTTCATCCAACCAAATCGTGGTGATAGACACTTTGTCCGACTACTGCATGGCCGAGACTTCATCCGACCACCACGTAGTCATTGACGTTTTGTTGGCCACTTAACGGTCATTGCTTCATTCGACCACATTGTCCGACCACATAGTGGTCGTAGACGGTTTGTTCGACCACCTTGTGGTCGTCGATGTTTAGTCTGATCGCTCGTGACTTCGTCTGACCACATAGTGGTCATAGACTTTCGTTTGACCGCCTTGTGGTTGAGACTTTGTCCAACCACCTCGTTGTCGTAGACGCTTTGTCTGACCACATCATGGTCGTAGACACACCATTCGACCACATAGTGGTCGTAGACCTTCGTCCAACTGCCGCACGTTCGAGACTTCATCTGACCACATCGTGGACATAGACGCTTTGTCTGACCATCGTGCGGTCGAGACTTCGTCTGACCACCTCATGGTCATCGACGTTTTGTCCGACTGCCTCGCGGTCGTTACCTTATCCTACCACCAGCAGTTGTTGCTTTGTCTGATCACATCGTGGTCATAGACGCTTTGTCCGACCACCTCGCGGTCGAGACCTCATCCAACCACATAGTGGTCACAAACCTTCGTCTGATCGCCTTGCAGTCAAGACTTTGTCTGACCACCGTGCAGTCAAGACTTCGTTCGACCACATCGTGATTGTAGACACGTCGTACGACCACATAGTGGTCGTAGACCTTCGTCCGACTGCCTCGCGGTCAAGGCTTTTTCCGACCACATCGCAGTCATAGACAGTTCGTCCAACCGCCACGTGGTCGAGACTTTGTCTGACCACATCAAGGTCATAGGCACCTCTTTCAACCACCTTGCGGTCGTCGATGTTTCATCCAACCACCTCGCCATCGAGACTATGTCTGACCACCTCGTGGTCGACGCTTCGTCTGACCGCCGCACGGTTGAGACTTTGTCCGACCACATCGTGGACATATATGCTTCGTCTGACCACCGCACGGTTGAGACTTCATCCGACCACATCGTGGTCATAGACGCGTTGTCCGACCACCTTGTGGTCATCGACATTTTGTCCGACCACCTCGCGGTCATTACCTTGTCTGACCACCCATGATTGTTAATTCGTTTGACCACATCGTGGTCATAGACATTTCGTCCAACCGCCTCATGGTCGAGACATCGTCCGACCACATAGTGGTCGTAGATGCTTTGTCCGAGCACCTCGTGGTTGTCAGTGGTTTGTCCGATCGCCCCGCGATCGAGACTTCGTTAGACCACAACGTGGTCACAAACTCTTCGTCTGATCGCAACGTAGTTGAGACTTTGTCTGATCACATCTTGGTCGTAGACATTTTGTCCGCCCGCCTCGTGGTTGTTACCTTGTCTAACCTCCTGCGGTCGTTGCTTTGTTCGACCACATCGTATTCGTAGACGCTTCATCCGACCGCCGCATAGTCGAGACATCGTCCGACCACACAGTGGTCATAGAAGCCTCGTTTGACCACAGCGCGGTCATGACTTCATCCAACCACATCATGGTCGTAGACTCTTCATCCGACCACATCACGATCAAGACTTTGACAGACCACCGCGTGGTTGTAGACACTTCATCTGACCACCTCGTGGTTGCAGACGCTTGCGTGCAGAATTCTTTGGCTCGTCGCCAACTTCGTGCATGCCCAGACCAAAGGGTGTGGATGAATCGCATGCACGAGTTTTGTCTCGGCACTGACTTTATTGACACCAATCCAAAGGGTGGGGGACAGAGTGTACGATTCAAAGACATCGTCTAGCTGCTGACTTCATTAGCATCATTCGACCACCCTGTGATTGTGACTCTGCCTGACCACTTTGTGGTCAAGACCTCGTCCGACTGCCTCACGGCCAAGACATCGTCCGAGCCTCTGCCGAGGTATGCGTTGACTCTGCTGGATTCCTCATCAATGTCGATGGCCTTCACTGAGCTCCACGTCATTGACTCCACTGGCTCCGTTGGCGCCGTCCGACCACCCTGTGTTCGCAGACGTTTCATCCGACTGTCTCACGGTCATAACTTCATTCAACCACATCATGGTCAAGACCTCATCCAACTGCCTCACGGTCGTGGGGAGTGCGCACCTCAAGACTTCGTCCTACCGCCGATTTCGTTGACGCCAGTCCCGCTACCAGCTTCGTCGACGCTAGTCTGAAGGATGGGAGACGGAGTGCGCGCTTCAAGACTTCATCTTGCTACTAGCTTCGTTGATGCCAGTCCGAAGGGTGGGGGATGGGCATGTGCTTCAAGGACATCATCCAGCCGCTGACTTCGTCGATACCATTCGACCACCCCGTGGTCATGACTTCGCCCAACCACGTCCTGGTTGCAACTTCATCTGACCACATCGTGGTCGAGAACTTGTCCAACCGCCACACAGTCGAGACTTCGTCCGAGCCTCCACCGAGCTCCATGTCGTTGACTCCACCAGAGTCCATGTCGACTCTGCCGGATTTCTCATCGATGTCGATGGCCTCTACCGAGCTCCACGTTGTTGACTCCACTAGCCTTCGCGAGACTTCACGCGATCTCTATCAGATCCCGTGTGGACATCCCCTTCGTTGACTTTGTCTGACCTCCGGTGCCCCCAGGACTTCGCCCGATCTTTGACGGACTTCGTGTTACCTCCACCGAACTCCACGCAGACCTTGCCATCGCCAGACCTCGCATGGCCTTCGCAGGTCTCTGCTGGACTTCGCGTTGTCTTCGTTGGACTTCACATGATCTCCACTAGACCCCGCATGAACGTCGCCTCCATCGGACTTCGTCTGACCTCCGCTGGACTCCACGTAGACCTCACCACCGCTAGACCTCATTTGGCCTCTGCGGGTCTCCGCTAGACCTTGCATCACCTCCACCGAGCTCCGCACGATCTTCACTAGACTTCGCGTGATCTCCGACCGTCTCGTGGTCGTGGGGAGTGTGCTTCTGCTGTACATCGCGTTGCCTCACCGAGCTCTGCAGTCTTTGCTAGACTTCACGCGATCTCCACCGGACTCCACATAGACGTTGCCTCCACCAGACTTCGTTTGGCCTCCACAGGTTTCTGCTGGACCTCGCGTCACCTCCGTCGCGCTCCGCACGGTCTTCGCTAGACTTCGCACGACCTCCGCGGGACTCCGTGTGGACATCGCCTCTGCTAGACTCTATGTGGCCTCTGTGGGCCCTCGCGCTACCTTTGCCAAGCTCCACGGTCTTCGCTAGACTTCACGTGATCTCTACCAAACTCCATGTAGACGTTGCTTCTACCAGACTTTGCCTAGTCTCTGCAGGTCTCTGCTAGACCTCGCGTTGCCTCCATCGAGCTCCACACTCGCTGGACTTCCAAAGGGTGGGGGACAGAGTGCAAGCTTCAAGGACTTCGTCTAGCCCCTCAGTTCGTCGGCAGCATCCGACCATGTCCTAGTCATGACCTTGTCCGACTACCTAGAGGTCGTGACTCAGCAGCCATTTCTTGGGCAACCTGTCACCACCCCGTGGTCGCAAATGTCTCATTCGCTCGTCTCATGGTCGTGTCTTCGTCTGATCGCCTCGCGGTAGTGGGGAGTGCACACTTTAAGACTTCGTCCTACCGTTGGCTTCGTCGACACCAATTCGAAGGGTGGGGACAGAGCGCGCACTTAAAGACTTCGTCCCGCCGCTGGCTTCGTCGACGCTAATCTAAAGGGTGCGGGATGGAGCACGCGCTTCATAGATTTCGTTCGGTTGCTGGCTTCGTCGGCAACCATTTGACCACCCCATAGTCGTGACTTCATCCGACCACGTCGTAGTCGTGACTTTGTCCGACTACTTGTGGCCGTGACTTCGTCTGACACATCATGGTCGTGACTTGGCTTGGCCACTTGGCAGTCGTGCCTTTGATTGATTGCTTCATGGCCAACACTTTATCTAGCTGTCTCACGGTTGTAACTTCGTCCGACCACATCTTGGTTGGGATCTCATCCGATCTCCTCGCGGTCATGACTTCGCTCGACCACCTCATGGTCGTAGGCGTTTCATTCGACCGACTCGCGGTCGGGATCTCGTTGTCTGCCTTGGAGGCATTGTCTCGGTGGGGCGACACGACTTCGCTACCTGCCTTGTAGGTATCACGGAGCGGATGGTCGAATAGTCTCAAATCGCATGAATCCATATTTTTAAAACGAATACGAATATGAAGGCGAATATTTCAAATACGGCAATATTCCTACTCCGCTTCCATGATTTGTTGGTGGATTTTATAGATGCAATATCGGTGAAAGAAGAATTCTTCTAGGGGCTATGAGATTTTTCATCGATTTTTGACCGGTTACGATTTTAAACCGCCTAAATTCAAGTTTTGAATCACAAAATTTGTACGCGCTTTTTCATGGGTTCTAAAAGCGGATCGAATACGAATCGAATAGTCTCGAATCACGATACGAATATTCTCGAATGCGAATGTGACGGATACGAATATTGAATGAGAATACGAATATTTTCGTAGGGATTTTGCTTACCAAATTGGATTTCTCTCGGATATATAATATAGGCTAGTTTTCCACCGGCCTATATGTAATAGGGCTTGTAGGTATCAGGAATGCAGGATGGTCTAGTCTACGGCATGGGACTTTGTAATTATTAGGCGTTGAAAGGACGGCACCACCCCTATGCCACTCCATGATTTGTTGGTGGACTCTATAGTTGCATTATGATATATGAAATAAGAACCCTCTATCTATATATGAGCTATATATATATATATATATATATATATATATATATATATATAGGGTCGGGATAGTTTATCATATTATATATATACCTCTGCCCTTGTTGTTATATATAGTGACTAGGCCTGGCCTTGGCCTATATATATATATATATATATATATATATATAGACAGTGTTTCATGCACCATAGCACCAATATATACCGTTGAGGAATGTATCTTCATATACCATAAAAAGTATATTTGAATGTACTAAATTACCTAGTTTGTAATTATATAAGTTGCATTGGGTAGAATGAGAATTTTCCATGATATATATATATATATATATATATATATATATATATATATATATATATATATATATATATATGGGCATGAGGAGGGGGATCACTCATTTCTCACATATGTATCTTTCTGTTGGCTCTCATCTTCTAGTCCCCCTCTCTACTGTTTGGTCTGTTCCACAACAATATACATTGTACTTTTTACGATTTTTTACCTGTAATGCTAAGCTACATGCTGTACTCTTTTTTTTGCCAAAGTTTTCTTAAGTTGAGTTTTTACTTGGCAAAGTTTTAACGAGATAGCCATTTTAACATTAATAAATCTTATTATTATATTTCTATAATTTATTATACCTTTCTATAATTTTTATAATTTACTGTGTCTTTTTCCATAATTTGTATAATTAATTATGTCCTTTTTGAATTCTCCGTAATTTTTAAATTATTATATTTTTCTAAATTTTTAGACCGAACGGACAGACCAGATTAAATGAGATAGCGGTGTCTGCTAGGCCGTCAAGCTACATGGGTGTGTGCTAATCTGACACGGTAGACGGTACAAACCCCTCAGAGCCATGTCTAGACCGCGAGATAATTGGAAATTTGCCATCGCTAACAGTGGGTTTCGCAAATTTACCATTTTTATCGTAGACTTCACAAAATTGCCATTCAGTACATGTGTTTCTTGTATTCCCTGCCATTCTATCATTTTTTTATCTTTTTCTTTATTCTCTCTCCAAATTAGCCACCTGAAATACTATTTTTGCCCCTAGGCTAATTAACTGTCGTGACTCATTTTGACGCTGCCGTCGCTGGAGTCCAAACGTCGCCTGCATAAGTTCATTTCGGACACGTGCAAAGCATGGTCCTCACAATGTCGATCGCGTCGGACGGCGTTGGCGCGTCGGGCCGTTGGGCGACGATCGACGGCGCCGTGTAGGGCCGCGAGGCGCGTCGGGCCACAGCAGCGCGTCGGCGGTGGCGACGCCTCGTCGCCCGCCCAGGGCTCGTCGGCCGAGAGGGCCCGATCCGAGCGCCGGCGATGCTCCATGGGATCCGGGCGCCGGCGATGCGTACAGGGCGACGTTTGGACTCCAGGGGACGTTTGGACTCCGGGGGCGTCTGCATCGAACATGGAGAATCCGGCCGTGCCGTGCAGTCCATTTGGCCACGATACTGTCCACTTGACTCCGAATGCCATCCGGCGCCGCCACTGCCGGCGCTGGAATGGAGCCGGAGCCCGACCACACCAAACCCTCTGCCGCCGCCGGCCACCGCAAGCACCTGGCCATGCTCGAGCGCTTCTGCAAGCGCACTGCTACCACCTCATCAGTCTCCACCGACGCCTCCCCCGTCGCCGCCTTCCTCTCCCGCTTCGCCGCGGAGTCCGCCCTCTCCGCCTGCCACTCCTCCCCCGACGACGCCCCTGCCTCCCTCGCCGCTCCCTCTGCCATCGACGACCTCGACTGCCTCGTCGCGGAGGCCTCCCACTCCCTTCCCTCCTACGAGCTCCGCTCCGCCCTCGCCACCGTCTCCGACCTCCGTGCTGCCCACAGGCTCGCCGCCTCCGATATCCGACCCAAGTAGTCCTTCTCCTTCAGGAACAAGGGCAGAGCCACCAAGAGCCCCCCTCAAGATCCTCCCAACTTCCCACCGCCGCCTCCGGAGCTGCCAAAGCCAAGTTTCGACGCGATCCTGCCACGGTTGGGATTCCGGGGCAGGAAAGGCGCAACCTTGGTGAAGGATCTGAGAATTTCCAATCACAAGGATGGGGATTTCACGCTCTCGGATTTGGTTTCCTGCGAGGTTTATCTCAAGGGCAAATGCCGGGCTCTGTATGTTCATAAGCTAATAGACTGCCGTGTTTTCGTTAGTGCTGTTCTTGGCTCGGTGCTCATAGAGGATGTAGAGCGCTATACATTTGTAATGGCGGCGCACCAGATCAGGATTCATGAGGCAAGGGCGACTGATTTCTACTTGCGGGTGAGGAGCAGGCCGATCATTGAAGATTGCAGTGGTGTGAGATTTGCACCGCATGCTTTGAACTATGAAGGGATTGAAGAGGATTTGAGGGATTCTGGGCTCGAGGAGGAGACTGGTAATTGAGCCAATGTGGATGACTTCAAGTGGCTCAGGGCAGTGCAGTTACCGAATTGGTGTTTGGTTCCGGAGGAAGAACGGTTGCAGGTTGTCGACATTTTAGAAGTTCAGGGATGGGACGATGATAGCTGAGCTGCTTGTGAGGTTCTGCTCTCAGCTCTCGTTTTGGATTATTGTTTTGGACTGGTTATTAAGTCTTTATGTTTACTGGAATTATGTTTATGTTTGTTTTATATTTATGACTTTCAATGTACTTAGATCTTGTGATTCAGGATTTGAAGCATGGAACAATTTGGTGTGTTCAAAAAAGTTGTTAGTTAATTCATAGTTATGCATACACAGTAAGAGTTTTCAGTTTTCTGAGCAAGAAGCATACTTGGTGTAGCAATTCTGGTTGATGGCTTCAGAGTTCTTAACTAATTTTTAATTTTATTAAGAAAATATTGGTTTTTCTAATTTTGTGACTTTCAAGTTTCAATGTACCAGGAGCTTGAGGAATTTGTAATTTTGCGGCACAAACTTTCCTGTACAATGTGCATGAATCAGGAAGTATGACCGTACTGTGAGCAATGGGAATTATGCTTACTAGCAACATAGCTGGTGCCCAAAAGCATCAGGTTTTATCTGTTATCTTGCTTTCAAAAGTACAAGACTAACTGGAAAATTCTCTGGATCACCTTAGGTATAGAACTCACCTTGCTTGTTCCAGATGAAGGAAAAATAGAAACATATTCTCCTGTTAGAATCAGTTAGAGAGAAAGTGACTATCTTCTATTTTTTGTGGTTTAGTTCTCGGCTATCACAACGTAATGCTATGTAAATTAGAATTATAAGCATGCTTTATCCCGAAGTCCTGACTTTGGAGATCATAAGAAGAGAACGGTGAGCAGTCATAGTTTGATGCAATGATTGCTTGACCCAAATTCTCTGCACAATGATCATAATATTTAATGGAGTGAATCTATCATAGATGCTGACTATATTGTGAGGACAAATACCCTTGAGTTACCACAGGATATAGATAGACCTAGAATTCGACATTATGACTGATTAGGTTCAGAGCATACTTGTATTCGGCTTCAATCTTCATCCTACCAATGCAGAGAACAACTTCTGCCAATTTATCTCATCCAGTCTACAATATACTAAAATAGCAGACGTTGAATTGCAAATTACATATCATGCATTGTAGCTGTAAGCACCTTTTGGGTTTCATACATTATTAATTTGTCCAATATTGTAGGATAAGAGTGATATCGTACCTAACAGGGCGCATCATAAATGGACCCTCGTATAGTTAGAAATGACTGGCGATCACTATTAGTATTGTGCTTAATAAGACATATCTTTGAATAGTCTTCTGAAAGAGCACCAGCCAGTAGCCAACTCAAAAAAAAAAAAAAAGAAAAGAAAAGAAGCAAAAGCTGTAGCATATCTTGGTGGAAAACTGCCTTTTCTGTTTAATGAGCCATATTTGAATAGTTTGCTTCGGGAAGCAGCAGGATTATGCAAACATGTATTCAAGTGATTCCCACCATTTCTTCTGCTCAAGCTGTTTCTATTCAATCAAGCAAGAACTAAAACACGCTTGGAGTATCATGTTCATTGTGTTCCATTGGTTCAGAGTTTAAAACTTCCTTTGTTTTCTCACCAAGTAATGGAGAATTACAAATAGTTTTAGGTTCAGAAATTTAAGTTATCATTGCATGCAAATCCATACTCTTGTCAGAGACTGTGCTGAACTAGTCAGAACAAGTGAGTTGATCAAAATACGTTTTCTCAAGCAGCTTTGTTTGCCGGTATGTTTGTAGTATGGTGTTATTAACTCTTGCTACTTTTAACATTATGCTGATTCTGGATACTTATCATTCATACAGAAACATTTATATCAGGCAAGTTTGTGCAAAAAATTAATGACTCTGACGGTAGCAAAATACTTTGCTTTTAGGGTCCAGCCCTTCTGACCACTATGATTTGGTGGTGATATCACCTTTTGATTACTTTAGCGAATGACGGTTGTCTGGAAATGTTCTGACATCAGCAACCCTCCTTGGATCATGTCAGGGATATAGCAGCTGGCCAACATTTATAGGACTGTTTATGTTTGCCTGAGATGGTATTATGGCTCTTGATTTGTAAATTCTCCATGTGTTTCGAAGTGGGTTCATAAACTCATCATTGTTGACCTGTCTGTAGGCATTCTTCTCCGCTTGATGCCTTCTGTCTTGGAGAATTTGAGGTGTACGGCCGTGAGATGGGAGTAGCCACTAATTCTATCTACTCCTAATTATCAGGTATGCAGTATTTTATCACAATACCTCAGCTCCAATGTGCTTATATTGCAGCAATACGATAAGAAGATATTTGGCTGCTACTGCCAGTTTTCGTGTCTAGGATTGTCACCTCTGTAAATCCTGGAAAGTACAAATACACGACCAAGCCCGCCATCAAGAAGCTAATTGCCATCGCATTGAGTTTTTCTGTTTGGTTGGGAGCTAATCGCTCACCTGAGTCCATTACTTATCTTGCCATCGATCCCTTGTGCCATGCACATCTTGCTGAGTCCATTGCTTCTTCGTAGATTGTGGACGGCTACATTCCATTTGTGATCACTTGAGGCTTCCAGCTGAGCGTTCGGCAGGTCAGATCCGGAGGGATCCCTGGGACACCGGCATCAGAAATTGAATCGAGGTTTTGTTCTTGACCGGTTTGGCCGCCAACTCTCATCAGCCCTATCGGAATTCTGACGCAGAAGCTCTTGTTCTGACCGGTTTGAGCTGTCCTGGTTTGATAGGTGCTACGTGCGTCAGTTTGATCAGTGTTACAGTATGGTAACTAACCCTGTGATCATGACGATAGTCCTAGGGCTAGACCCCCCAGGTGATGAGCGCGGCATTGTTCTCACAAACGGGGGATTGTTTGTGACAGGCTTGCAGCGTTGGATTTGTTGTCTAATTTAGCACACCCGATCGAATAGATCTTACAAAAGCACAAGAGATGAATACAAACGGAGGGATGCATTCCCGTAGCCTTGCTTGTCTTACTATCAATATATAAGATGTGGAACAAAATAGCTAGGTCCTGTCCCTATACATGGCCATGTTCTTTTCAGTTTTTAAAAGTTGCTTTTTGACTTATCTACAGTAACTAGCTTTTAAACGAAGTATTTTTTAAGATAGAATTTACTAGTTAATTGTAGTACATATTTTACTGACTTCATTTATATCAGCAAAAAATACACGTGAATTTTGTTACTCTGTAATCTCTCGTACAAACAACCTAAAAGTCATAAGCCGCAGCAAAAAAAAAGCCCCATATATGGCGGGGAAGTCTGTCACGAGAATTCATCTAGCAATGTGGGACTAAAATGTGCTGATATGTTAGTATACGTTAGTTTCGAGATACAAGCAATCAAATTTAAAAATTTTGAATATGGATATATTTGTAAATATTTATATTGGATATTGAAAATTATATATGTATATTTGTCTTGAAAAGTACTTTTATAATATTACAATTTTAATAGGTTTTATAAATATATCATAATAAAAACTAGTGTTTTGGGACCGTTTTAGGTATGATATGTATTTTTTATCGGAGGGAGTAAGTATTTATACAAAGCAGGTCAGATTTCTATCTGGTAACGTGGGAGATTCGAAGAGGGAAGCCGAAGGGTTCGCACTAGCCGGGAGCCGAGAGTCCTTGCACGAATCTCAACGCCAGCCTGACGTCCTGGAGCACTCCACGGGCGCCACAGCCCCAATTAAACCGGAACACAATAGAAGGGGACTCCTCTGGGGTCAGACCCCATTGAACCCTGATAGGGACACTGGTTGGATGGCCGACACGTCTTCCTCTTCCCTCCGCACGAATCTCTCCGCGTGAGTACCTCCCGTGCCGTCTTCTTTCACAGTGCCGTCTCCTTTTCTCCGCCACTTCCTCTCCTCCTTCTCTGGACCACCCCAGCTTCGCATGCTCCATCTCCTTCCTCTCGGCCGTCGAGGTCCAAGCCTCGCGCAGTGCGCGCGCGCGACCTACCACGCCCACTCCATCGCCTCCCCGCCGCTCCCACCCAATCCTCGCGCACCTCCACACCCACATCCGTGCCGCCCTCTCTCGCCACATCCATCACACTCACCATGACAAGCACGAGACCAATCAAGACACGCGCGACATCTCAAGAGTGCCCGAGAGCTCCAGCGACCATCAATGGCGCGCCGTTTGGTCGCTCCATCTCCTTCCTCCCCGGCCGGCGAGCCCAAGCCACGCACTCGCCGGCCTACCACGTCCGCTCCATCGGCCGCCGCCGCTCCCACGCGCTCCATGCCGGATCCGGCCGCCCGCTCGTGGCCCGCCGACCCACCACGCCCTCCTCCGCCTCGCCGCCTCGGCGCGCTCCACGACGCGCTTGCCGAGCTCCCTCGGCTTCGGCGGCCCTCCGCGGACGCGCGAGCGCGCGCCATCGCGACGGCGGATGGCGGCGGCGCGGCGACGCCTGCTGAGCGTGACGATTGTTTCTGAAGCGGCCGTGCGCGCGTCCGTGAGACGGAGGAAGGCGTCGAGGAGGCGGTCGTTGGCGGCGGCGCGCCGCAGAGCGCGCTCGACCTCCGGAGGTCGAGTAGCTCGCCGAGGAGGCGTGGAGCGCGTCGGCGCGGCGCGAGGCCGGAGGCGACGGACGTGGGTTCTGCGCCCGAGAGCGGGCGGCACGGATGTGGGTGTGGAGGTGCGCGAGGATTGGGTGGGAGCGGCGGGAGGCGATGGAGCGGCGTGGTAGGTCGCCGGCGCCGCTTGCGAGGCTTGGACCTCGACGGCCGAGAGGAAGGAGATGGAGCATGCGGTGGGGTCCAGAGAAGGAGGAGAGGAAGTGGCGGAGAAAAGGGGGAAAATTGCTGTTTTGCCCCATAGTTATCAATGACTTGACGCGGATACGCTTATGTCTTGCACTTCTCAGTTAATTAAATTATTTGACTGGAAAGAATTATTGAGCCGTATTAAATATTATCAGAATGATGAGGACATTTCGACGGGACTGATTACGCGAGCACGAGCTAAAAGATTAAACAACAGGTGAACTCGCTCTTAATTAAATTTGGCTTTAATTTATATGAGAACCAGGTACTACCTAATACTAGTATTTTAATTGTTCTTAGATTTGTGCGGATGATGGGAGCCACAAAGAGAAAGATCATGCAACAATCGAGCCAAGGAAGCTCATGATGGCTCATGCGGTTAGGAAGGCCAATGCCCAACCGCATGCATGGAGAATCCATGGCATGAGATGGACCAATTCTGCAGGCCCACGTGCTGTTTATTTCCGGCGCCAAAACCAAATAAAAGAAGGCCATGTGATTAGTGCACACTAATTAAGCTATCTACGTGAAGGAAGGTCCTCGTGGGAGTCCTGGACCGAACCACATTTGCACAATTTTTTTTATTTGGAATCAGACTCTAGTTAGCATGGTGTTTTGGCCTATTAAGCCCAATATGTTATGCGTGTGCGGAGGGGACGCCATATATGGCCGCCGCCTATGTAAAAAAAGGAACAGACCACTATGAATCAATCTATTATTTTCAGAGAGAGCTATGCGCTTATTCTTCCTAGGGTTTGACACATAGATGCAACCTAGAGGGGAATCGGGCGTTCTTCCCCGTCGTTCTTGTGTTTCCTTGTGATTTGCAGGAGCGACGACACGTCTACTTGGTGGTTGGGTAGACGGGATCACGAGCGTGTGGTTGGGCGAATTCTTTTGTCGCAGTTGTTTGTTCTAACGATGGTTGGCGCCATCGATTCGTCAAAGTTGCACGGATCCAAATTATCTCCATCGATCCCACGCCGTGAAGATCGGGCAATCCCCGCATCATCTTGGTATCAGAGCGCGGTTGACACGGTAGGATCAATTTACCCATAGTTAGATTTATTTTTTTTCCTATACACAAAACGCCAAAAAAATCTAAACCCTAGTTTTTGCATCTGTTATTTTCGTGAGTTTTGTTAAGTTTTTGTCCATTAGAATTTTGTTTAGGTCGATCATTGTGTTCCTTTGCGCCGCTTAATCGTTGTGTTCATATAAATCCTAGAAAATTTTGCTAGTTAAATCCTTAATTAGCATCCAAAAAACATCTTTGTATTCACGTTCGCAAGGTGGTTAGCGGAACGCACGGATCCCCTTTTTCCACCAAAAATCCAAGCGGTGGAGTAAGAGTCCAACGCGGCGTGTTGTAGACTTCCTAGTTGATCTCCCAGCACTCTGTTGGGAGATTGAAATCGCACCGCAACATTTAAATTTCTATCACCGCCGAAAGTCTTATTGTTGTTCGGTTTGTACATGCAAGGGTTGGTGGCGAATTGAGCCGTGATTAGCCCGAGTGCCTGCTGTGATTAAATCTGAATTCCATTGGGAGAATTGTGTTCGGTTTTCACGTGCAAGTACTTTTGCCATCCGAATGCATTGCTAACTCTTCATGTGGATTAGAACACAAGTACTTTTGCCATCCGAGTGCATTGCTAAGTTTTTGGGAAGGAAATCAAGCCCAAATCAAACACTCTGTCTGTCCAGAACCACTAAATCAAATCTCGATTCTGCTTTCGGTTTGTTGGTATTTTCCCCAACTGAAACTTCGGTGCTTTGAGCGTCACTTATATCCATATTTTATTTCATCTTCGAGACTAGCTGTTGAATATTGCATCTAGGGCTGTTCTTGAGTATTTTACACCTTACTGAATATTTGTAACTTGTGCAAATTCAAGAGACAATGAAACTCTAGTTCGGCATTTGAGTAAAAAAAAAAGAGAAAGCAAAAAAAGGCAAAGTTAAAAAAAAGCCACGGCGTGAGTATATTTCAAAAAAAAAAGAGAAAAAATAAAGAGCATTTGGCCGAATTTGGGTGAGTTCTTAGTCCATAAATTCAGATTGTGTAATTTATCTTCTTGAGCAATCTTGTGCCCTTACATTCATATCATTGCAATTGGCTAGCGTCTCTCCTAGTACTTAGTGCAAACAGGCTATTTAATTCTCAATTTCAGATCATCTTTATTAGCTCACTCCTTTGTTGCATCGAGTCACATTGATCTTTGCGTGTGCGTTCATACCTTCACTTAAACCTTTTGGATCAGCACTTAGACAAAGTATTCTAGCTTGGACTATTATTTAACTTAACAACATCAAGAATTTCAGATTGCATAGGTTGTTATTTTCCTCCAAGCTCCACATATAAGCCATTGTTATAATGTAGCTTGTGCAATTGAATTCGCAATCTACCACCTTGTGTTGTCTCACGTCACCAAAGTGCGTGCGCTCTTCAATCCCAACAAGGATGCATAAGAACTTCGGTTGGTAAGAGAAGCGAGTATGAGTGATTCCACATAAATTCCGCATATTCTTTGCTATTTTTTTCAGTACTAACAATGGCAGGACATCCAACATTTCGTTCCTCGTGGTGCAACTCTCGATACTTGTATTTTCCATTCTATGGAAGTACAAATCCGGAGGAGTATCTCAAATGGGTGGAACAACTCGAATGTAACCTCAAGTTTGAGAAGTGTCGAAGCCAAGAAAGTGACACAAGCCACCATGGAGTTTGAAAAATATGCATACACTTGGTGGAAGCGATATCCTGAGAAGCAATATGTCACTACTTGGACAGAATTGAAGCAGGTCATGAGAAATGAGTTTGTGCCATATGAGTATGAGCTAGAGTTACTTCATCATATGAAGAGCATTCGCCAAGGACGTCGATCTGTCCAATCTTATTATGATGAGTGGATTATGCTATGTATCGTGCCAATATCATAGAGACATGTGCAAAGAGAGCTTACTTCAAAAGAGGTTTGAATTCGAGATCGCGCTACTATTCGTTTGAAATATGATGGTAGTATGCAGGATCTTGTGAACTATGCCATAGAGCGGGAGAAAAGAATTAAGGGAGGTGTACACCACGATTCAACCTGAGTCCACACTTGATTCGGTGCCTTTACCGGTCGTCACATGAGAAGACGCATGAGCATGGGACTTTCCTTCATCAAGGAGCCATTTAGTGCTGCCCCATTGCTACATGAGGAGATCGTGGTTGATGGTAATTGCGACATTCTTGACCCACGGTCCATAAAGGATGAGATATTTCAAAACCCATGTGAGGATGAGAGCCACATAACCAAATTGAGTGAGAGTGATAAAAGAGTGAGTTGTGTGATTCCACCATATGTGAGGTTGAGAGCATCCAAATTGTGAGTGAGAGATATACACAAAAAGAAAAGAGAGAAGTAGATGATAGACAAAGTGAGGTTGATTATAAAACTAACATATTAATATCTACTTCTAGTGTTGTTTCTCATATGTGCAGGTTGACATTAAAGAAAATGAGTCGTCGAATGTTCCACAACCGGTACCCATGGAGAAAATCGATGAGAAAATAATCACGATTGAAGATGAAGTACTTGCTGCCCCATTGTTACATCATGATGATTTGATACCTACAACACATACGTCAATCAAGAGAATGATAATGGTAACCATATTGGTGCTGAATTTAATTGTGAAAAGGTGAGTAATTGTGAGAACTCATGTGTTCAATTAAAAATTCCATGTTCTAAAATTTCTTCGCTCAATTTACATAATGTGGAATTGATTACTCATAAGGAAGTTCTTACTCGAATATCTCCTAGTGATTCTTTGTACTATATCATGTTTGATGATCCTAGAGAGCTATCTAGTGTGCTTGAGAATCTTGCTGAAATTTCATGTTTAAAATCACTAGTTAGTACCTATGGCTACACATATAAGTTCAATTTAATTGGAGATTATGGTGTAGATGACAAGTTTTACGTTTACTGAATATGCATTACATGTGATAAGCTTGCTGAATTGAAATTGCATATTTTGGATAAACAATCTTTTGTGCCATATCATGATCATAATGAGATGAGTTTCAACAATAGTGCTTCATGTTTTAAAAGATTTCTTAAGTCTACTTGTTCATCCTTTAATGTACAATCATATACAAACAATCAGAGTAGCACAGTTGAAGCATGGAAGGCACTAAAAATTTTCTCCCCCATATTTGAACAAATTAATTTGGTTTGGCCCATTAATGACTTGTCCATATACTTAGCAAAGTCGAGGACGACTTTTTCTCATGGAAGGGAGAAGGTATGTACAAAATGTGAAGATGTATGTATTGCAATGCATACATCTTATGGCTGCTGTTGTACTAATTGGTTTATACAAAGCAATAAGAATAACACCATAATTGATTTATACATATACCATGCATATGTGTTTTTCTTTTTATTGACCGCACCTTCAGATGTACAAAATGTGCTAAACAGGAAAAGTGTGAACGATAGATACATATACCATGCATATACATTGTATTCTTTGTTTAGTACAATTTCAGGCTATCAAAAGCCGAGGACGGCTTTTCTTGAAGAAGGGAGGATGACGGATACGCTTATGTCTTGCACTTCTCGATTAATTAAATTATTTGACTGGAAAGAATTATTGAGCCGTATTAAATATTATCGAATGATGAGGACATTTCGACGGATGATTACGCGAGCACGAGCTAAAAAGATTAAACAACAGGTGAACTCGCTCTTAATTAAATTTGGCTTTAATTTATATGAGAACCAGGTACTACCTAATACTAGTATTTTAATTGTTCTTAGATTTGTGCGGACTGATGGGAGCCACAAAAGAGAAAGATCATGCAACAATCGAGCCAAGGAAGCTCATGATGGCTCATGCGGTTAGGAAGGCCAATGCCCAACCGCATGCATGGAGAATCCATGGCATGAGATGGACCAATTCTGCAGCCCACGTCTTTGTTTATTTCGCGCCAAAACCAAATAAAAGAAGGCCATGTGATTAGTGCACACTAATTAAGCTATCTACGTGAAGGAAGGTCCTCGTGGGAGTCCTGGACCGAACCACATTTGCACAATTTTTTTTATTTGGAATCAGACTCTAGTTAGCATGGTGTTTTGGCCTATTAAGCCCAATATGTTATGCGTGTGCGGAGGGGCGCCATATATGGCCGCCGCCTATGTAAAAAAGGAAGCAGACCACTATGAATCAATCTATTATTTTCAGAGAGAGCTATGCGCTTATTCTTCCTAGGGTTTGACACATAGATGCAACCTAGAGGGGAATCGGGCGTTCTTCCCCGTCGTTCTTGTGTTTCCTTGTGATTTGCAGGAGCGACGACACGTCTACTTGGTGGTTGGGTAGACGGGATCACGAGAGTGCGGTTGGGCGAATTCTTTTGTCGCAGGTTGCTGTTCTAACAGTGGTTGGCGCCATCGATTCGTCAGGTTGCACGGATCCAAATTATCTCCATCGATCCTACGCCGTGAAGATCGGGCAATCCCCCGCATCATGACTTGTAAATTTGCCCCTAACTTAGATTGCTTTGCTATTTTGCCCCATACTTGGAGTGCCCCCTTATTATTTTGCCCCACTACCCACTTGGCTGCTATTTTAATTTCGTTTTTCATTTTTAGCATGTGAAATGACAAATCTACCCCAGCTCATTTTCCTCACTGACCGCACCGTCCCCATTTCACTCGGCGTCTCTCTTCCCGGTCTCCTTTCACACCGACGCCGCGCGCGCCGCCTCCTCCGCCTCCGGTTCGGTGCTCCTCGGCTCGGCTCTCCTCACGCGCCTCCTCGCTCGCGCGCCTGCCGTCGCGCTTACCCACTCGCCGCCGATTCAGCGGTGCCGCACGCTCGTCTCCTCGGTTCGGATCCCCGACGCGCCGTCCCCAGCGCCGCCGCGCCCAACCGCCCCGCCTTGCCGCTCTGTGCCTCCCGGCGGACCACGGCGGATCCGGTGCCTTCTCCCCGCGCGGACGGAGCGCCAGATCCGGTCGTCCTCCTCCCCGCGCCAACGGAGCGGCCAGATCCGGTCGTCCTCCTCCCCGCGCCAACGGAGCCAGCCAGATCCGGTCCTCCTCCTCCCCGCGCACACAAGAGGTAAAGGATTGCCACTGGTCTTGTATCTATGTGGAGCAATGCTCTGAATTGTGAGGTTGCCATGCTCTGATTTTTTTCAATGCAGGGATGGGCTTTGTGATCATTTTAATACAGGTTGCCATGTAAGTTCTATAGTTTATGAAATTGATTATTCATTATTAAAGGTTGTAATTGGCTTTGTGATCATTTTAATTATTGTTTGTGGTATTCTGAGCCCTATATGCTCTCTTGTGCAGGGATGGGCTGAGGATTTATTCACAGCTAGGAAAAGTGCTATCGATTTACTTGGTGTTATAGCCCTCTCAAAGGTATGTGAGTATGCTAAGAGTATGTGAGTATGCAACCATTTCAATCATAAGTCATTTAGTTTCAGTTTCTAATGTAGCCATGTCTAATGTGAATTCTGGGAATGTCCTAATACTCTTGTGATATTTCGTAGGGAGATACTAAGTGCCCCTGTGCGTCGAATTGATGAAATCCTGGCGATGCCATACTCAGCTGAGTGTTTTGAAGGAAAATCTGGCATCACACCTTCTACAATGAGCTGCATGTTGCCCCAGAAGAGCATCCAATTTTGCTGACAGAAGCTCCTCTAAACCCAAAGGCAAACAGAGAGAAGATGACCCATTGACCTTCCTCCCAGTGATGATGATTCTTGGTTGTATAATGGGGATGATGAGTTGAGTGCAAAATGTCTCCGGCAGTTCTAGCTCCCAGCCAAATGAGTTTAATCTTGGAGAGATTACAGAGTCCATGCAAGAATTTGTATAGTCTTGTATCGGTCAACCTTTTCTTATTGATAGCATGCAGCCAATTTTCCCCATTTGAATTGATAGCCCGTGCGGTCTGGAAGTTGAGGAAAATGAGCCAGGGGTAAATTTGTCATTTCACATGCTAAAAAATGAAAAACGAAATTAAAATAGCAGCCAAGTGGGTAGTGAGGCAAAATAATAAGGGGACACTCTAAGTATAGGGTAAAATAGCAAAGTAATTTAAGTTAGGAGTAAATTTACAAGTCATTGATAACTATGGGGCAAAATAGCAATTTTCCCCAGAAAAGGAGACGGCACAGAGAAAGAAGACGGCACGGGAAGTGCTCGCGCAGAGAGATTAGTGCGGAGGGAAGAGGAGGACGTGTCGACCATCCAACCGGTGTCTCCATCAGGGTTCAATGGGGTCAGACCCCAGAGGAGTCCCTTCCAACACAATACGGCGGCGGGAGGCACACGTCGGCACGATACGTACGTAATACGTCCAGATACCGCGGGCGTACGCCGGGAGGGACCGCGACTTGCAGCTTTCGTTCTATCTACTCCTCTTCCTTCCTAGCGGAGCCCACCGCCGCTTCTTCTCCGTCGTCTTCTTCGCGGGCAAGTGATCCTCTCTTCTTCCCTGCCTCTACTCCCTTCCCTTTTCCTCGCGAGTTCATCCAATCTGTAGAATTCGCCGTAATTCCGGTGCTAATTTCGTCGGCGCGTAGGGTAATTTCGGTGTTAATTTCATCCAATATTTTTCATCCAATCTTGCTTGTTCCGTCTGATAACCTGCTCAATATGGTGGTAGTTTCGTTTTATTTCGATCCATTGATGGGGTAGATGGGCGCGCAGTACATATGCAAGTGTTTTTAGCGTGAACTCTCTCTCTCTCTCTCTCTCTCTCTCTCTCAAGATTGGTAGATTGGGGTTCTTGGGTGGGGGAGCAGTACTTTTAGGCATCTAGCCTCTGCAGATTTGTTTGGTTGTACAATTCAATTTCCTTCTGTGCTGCGTGTAGATTAATCTGATGGGTTTAGGAGTTGCCGAGTTAGGAGTAAAGAGGGTTTTTTTTCACTAAGCAATACTGCTGACCAATTGTTTTGTTCGTCCACTTGCAGTATGTATTGGTCCTCTGCAATCTGCAGGGTGTTTCTAGCTGATTAGTCGGCCAAGTTAGGGTGTGTTTGGTTCGTGGATGGAGGTTGCATCGTATATCCTGGATGAGTGGATGCAGGCTGAGTGGAATCGTATTTCAGAAAAAGAAGATGTTTGGTGAGGCTGTATGAGCGGATACAAAAAGCGAGATGTTGTTTGGTTGCTGCAGACGAGCGGATGCGATCTACCAAACTCGAGAGGCTAACACGTGGGATCGCATAAGATACATCTGCATCCACTCATCCGGGATGGCTAGTGAAGCTCATTTTGAGCGTATCCACCCATCCGAGGATGAGGCGTATTTTTGCATCCGCTCATACAGCTGTATCCGCTCATACAGGCAACCAAACAGGCTCTTTCTCAGATTATACGGATCCACCCATCCAGGATGAAGAGGATGCAGGCAACCAAACACACCCTTAGAGGACAAGGATAAGAACCGAATTGGGAACTAATCTAGGGGATTCTGAGTCTTATCTTATCTTGTGGTTTCACATTGCGTGCTAGCTTTTGTATCTCCGTAATGGAAAGTCTTTTGTGCAATCCAATCCACACACCGAACTTTCTTATGTCGGAAGTTTGATTGTGATCTATTTATGCGACAAGCCGTCTCAACCATTCATCACTCCCAACACCGTTTCTCCGCAATCAAGTAGTCCTCTAGTCTTCCCTGCTTTTTCCCCTTTTGTTCTGTTAATTTCTTATATGTAAAACACACGCTGCGATGTTAGGATAGTTTGCTGATTTGAAAAATTACTGCAGCATCAGTTGGCACAGAATAATATTGTTTCTACAGGTTTATTATAGACTTTGCTTGTTTGATCTAATGCGGTAAAATCTGTAACTTCTTGTTCAGATTTTGATAGTTTTTGTTTTGATTTGTTCAATTCAGGACATGTGCTCCATCTTGACCTTTTTTAATACAAAGTTTGTGTTTTGCCAAGACAATTTAGTGTTAGGCTTCAGAGTGGAGCTTGTGTTCTAGCCTTCTAGGACATACTGTTTAGCCGTTCAGAGGTTTCTTATAGCGTATAGTTGGGCTGTCTATGATTAGATGTGTAAGGATTGACTCTGTGCATTTCACTATGCAACATGCTGATCCGATTTTCTTGAACTTGTAACTTATAACGAGTCCTTTCCTTCTGTAGAATCTGCCACGTTAGTGTTTGTTTAACCTAGCTGTTTAGAACACATCAGACAATAGAAGAAAGAAAAGTAAAAATTCATCTACGATATTTTGAGTCTTCTTTTTCCATATTGCACGAGCCTTTTGAGTTTTCTTTCACCATAATGCAAAGTATTCTTAACAATTTAATTCAACCTATGTTTTAAAAAAATCAATCCAGCCACTAATTTATTATTTAGAAAGTTAACTGTAATGTATTAATGCAACTTAAACTGTGTTGACAATGCTTGGTTCCTGAATTTGAGGATGAAGGGGCTTTGTGTTCAACAGTTCAAATGCTAATTTCGTTTTAAAAGCTGCACATGGTTATTTAGGTAAGATCATTAATACTGGAATGAAGTTGCTGATGGCCTGGTTTCCTGAACAGTTGTGAGATTTTGTTATCAACTTCTGCAATGGGCGGAAGCCAGTATGATGATGACTGGGTGTTGCCTAGTGCTGACATCACTCTCGTTCTTGTCGGAAAACTTGGCTATGGCAAGAGTGCTACTGGCAATAGTATCCTTGGACGGGAAGCCTTTGTATCAGAATACTCCCATGCTAGCGTGACTAATACTTGTCAGATGGGAAGCACCATACTGAAGGATGGCCGCACCATCAATGTTATTGATACACCAGGTAAGAACGTACATGTTAAATGTTGTTACTATCTATTCATATTTGTTAATCTTTTGGATGATGTAAATTTGTGGTGCCTATGTTCTATCTTGTATCATATCATTCTCACCTTTTTCTAGTTATGTTATTATGATTACCATTTATCATTAAACATGTGCATTACAGATGTTTGATATGGTATCTCTGGATGTTTGAGCTTTGGATGTATTTCACACTTCCTAAATGGATAATCCATCTCTTATCGTCATGCTTCATTATAAAATAGTGTAGCATGGTGGTGTATAGTGTACTGTCTTTTTACATGGAGTAGTTTTTATTTGCTGAAGAGCCTTTTTATGTTGATAAAATTAGAAAATTGCTATTTGATCTGAAAATGTCCCACACGATGCTTCAGAAACCTTAAGGATTCACACAAGTTTCCCAATTACATTGTGGAACAGATTAATCACGTCTTGAAGCTTAAAGTATGCTTTCATTACTCCATGTTTCTACTTCTGTTAGTAGTATCAGAGGTTGAATTGGCAACAATGCTCCAAATGATTAGGAGCACAAAACAATGCTCCAAATGATTTGGAGCACAACATACTTGAATACAACATATGTATGGCCTTACTTTTGCAGTCACAAGTTATCCTTTGTTTCCCATGTTTATCCGTTCCCCTCGGAGGCAAAAGCAACTTCATGAAGAACAGTATGTTCTTGAGCCAAAATGAAGAATAATATGTTGATTGTCAGAAAAATACAAAATTAGAGAAGTGCAAAAACAATGAAGACAGTAGCAAAAAAATGGTCCCCAATTCCGTATTGTATGTACAATGCTGGTCCCTGACTACATATGCATAGCCATCAGATTTTCCTTAAGGCTGTTGTTCATGTTTGGTATTTTGGCTAATCACCCATTTCAATGTCTTGATAGGATTATTTGACATGACCATTTCATCTGAGGATGCTGGTAAAGAGATTGTTAAGTGTATGAACATGGCTAAAGATGGGATACATGCAGTGCTGATGGTTTTTTCTGCCACGTCTCGGTTTTCACGAGAAGATTCCAATACAATTGAGACGATTAAAGTGTTTTTTGGAGAGAAGATTGTTGACCACATGATATTAGTGTTTACTTATGGAGATCTAGTTGGTGAAAATAAATTGAAGAACATGCTAAACAATGCCCCAGAATATCTGCAGGTGTTTTTTTGTTCTCCTTTTGCTAAGACTTTTAATGCATTTGACAAATGAGCCTGTTCTCATAAAGCATGGTGCCTTCATTTCCGGAGGCATCACTTGTATCATATGATCTTATGTGCAAATAGTTAAATCTGTATGTTTTGTTTACAGAAAATTGTTGAGCTATGCAAAAACAGAGTTGTGCTCTTTGATAACGTGACTAAGGACCGAAGGCTCCAAGCCAAGCAGCTTGAAAAGTTGCTTGATGTGGTGGACTCTGTTAGTGCAAATAATGGAGGAAAACCATTTTCAGATCAAATGCTCACTCGCATTAAGGTAATGCCTTTTCGTTATTATTCAAGTAGGCAAAGTTTTTTGTATTCAAGTAGGCAAGATTTTTGTTGTTATTCAAGTTAAGTTTCACTTCTCTGGAGTTTCAGTTCTTTTCTCTCTCACTGTAGGAGGTGCATGATAGAGAAAAGGAGGTCCATGATGCTATGGGATATACAGAAGAACAGATATCTGAATTGAAGAAGGAGATCCACAGAACTCGGGATGAACAACTTGCACACATTACCAACATGGTAAGACATACTATTTAATTCCTAGATAGTTCACATTTAATTTGTGTTTTAAGAGTCTATCTCTTATTTACAGTTATAAATGTTGCTCTGCAACACCTTTGTTAAACATATTCTTCTTTATGGTCTTTGGATGTTCTTGGTTAATAGCATTCCGAATTAAGTTACGAGTGCCTGCAGCATATATGAAAATGCCTAAAACAGCAAGGTCTATTGATAAAACATGTCTTACTTTTTTACATTGGTTGTAAGACATTCTTCAACATGTCAATATTATTTTGTTAAACAGTCATGGGGTTTGTATTGTTGGGATTAAGATTGAGGCTCTTGCTAACTTGATCTTCAGCTCTTTATTAGATGTACCGGCTCTGCTTGTAAAACGTGATGTGACAGAATAGTTGGCAAGGAGGATCGGTCAAACCTCATGACAATTGGATCTTTGACATAGCTCTACATATAGAATATTTAATTCTTAGATGCTACCTAATGAAATATCATCCCACTAGAACATAAAATTATTTAAATAACTATTCAAATGTGTTCTTGAGAAATATCTCGTTTTGCAATTTAGACTTCTCGATAAATTGTATTAACCTCGTGTATTCATAGGTGGAGGAAAAGCTGAATTGCACCGTCGAAAAGCTGCAACTACAACTTATGGAAGAACAGAATGCAAGGCTAGAAGCAGAGAAGGTGGCGACAGAAGCTAGGCTGAAATCAGAAGAGGAGATTCGCAAGCTTAAAGAGTGTCTTGAGAAGGCTCAAAAGGAAAACGAGGAATTTCGGAGGATGGCTCAGAACAAGTGTGCTATTCTATAAGTAGTTGTTCCTGAGGAAATTTAGTGACATGCGGGAATGCCCTATGCTGTTAATGGAGGACACCAGTACTCTTAAGCCAGTCTTTAACAGATAAACTTTTGCCACTATTTCATCTCATATCTGTACTTTATTAGCTTTTACATGTCCAGAGGAGTTGTTAACTAAATATCGCTGTGGTTCATCCTTGTGAATAGTTATCATCTACTATTCTCATTATGCTTGTTTGCTACCTGTGATGTGTGCTGCATCTTTATATGCTTTGTCAAGCCTGAAATGCCTGTGATTTATACCTGCAGTAATAAGCCAATGGATGACCTACTGACTTAGGTAGGGGGTGTTTGGACGAGGGGCTTTGCTACCAGAATTTTTAGGGTTTAGTTTTAGTGGGATATCAGGCAGTGCAACAGGTTCCATGCATGATGTGCTGTCACTGTTTGTGTTCATAGAATCATAGTGCTGTATTTCCTGAACACATCCTTATATGGTTAGCAGGCTTTATCATGTCAAACTGCCACCTTGCCATGCTTCTGCCAACCAAAGTTGAGAACAATACTAATGCTTCTGCTAAAGTACATATCCCTGCAATACTAATGCTATGTATGCTATGCATTTCTTATAGAATGAGAGGTCACTATACCTATAAACATACATACATATATATTACTCGTTCTGCATGGATCTATAAGCATATGTCATCATTTCAGATCATCAGATTGCTTTGATCAGGTGATGATCATTCATTGCCATTGCCATTGCCCTCTGCTGCGACCTGAGCAGAAGCAGATTCAGCTGCATCGGCGCCGCAGTTGTACCACCTTGCACAGAGCAAGTAGCAGCAGAAGTTGATGGCGCTGAGGGCAGCAAGCATCCAGTAGAAGAGGTCCAGCCTGTCCTTGTTCAGGTCATTGTCACTCAGCCAGCCGCCGCCGGCACCGCAAAGCCCTGCCGTCGCCTTGTTTACCAGCGACACGAGCGCCGAGCTGAGGAAGAAGCCGAAAGCGTAGGAGCAGTAGGTCAGCGCCGTCATGAACGCCTGCATGCCGGCGGCGGCCTGCTCGTAGAAGAACTCGATGAGCCCCACGGCCGTGAACATCTCCGACACGCCGAAGACGAGGAACTGCGGCGCGATCCACAGCACGGACATGCGCTCGCCGGCGGCGGCCGCGGCGCGCCGGCTTCTCTCGACGACGGCCGCGGCGACCATGGAGAAGGCCACGGCGAAGAGGCCCACGCCGACGCGCTGGAGCGGGGTGACCGCGGACCGGGTCCGGGTGAGCCGGCGCGAGAGCGGGACGAGGAGGAGCTCGTACGCCGGGACGAGGACGAGCAGCACGGCGTACGGGATGGCCTGCAGCGACGCCGGCGGGACGCGGAAGCCGCCGGCCAGCTCCGTGTCCATGGCGCCGCCCTGCTGCACCGAGAACGTCTGGAGCTGCGCCAGGACGGTGTTGAACACGATGGTGCACGCGAAGATCGGCGCCACGGCGAGGAGCGTCTTGGCCTGCCGGACCTCCGCCTCCGTGCAGAGCCTCCAGGGGCTCTCCGGCTTCGCCTCGGCGCCTTGCAGCTGCGCTGCTGCCCTGACGCACGCCTTGTCCAAGAACCTGTAGTACAGGTCACCGTGTCAGTGCCTCAGTGGCCATATATTGACATTGATTGGTCTGCCTCTTCAGTGCTTCAAGGACCGACCTGAATTTGTCGGCCTGGCGGAAGGTGCCGTCGCGGCGTGTCTGTTGGTGGACGTCGCCGGCGGAATTGGCAAGGTTGGAGGAGCTAGGAGGGCAGGTTTGCCTCCTCTTGGCATAGGCAGCAACAAAGACCTGCATAATTTTGCAGTAGAGTACAAGGGGATTCTCTTCCAGACTTTACAGTATATAAAAAGCAGCAAGGCAAATGCAATCAATGGCAAACCATATATAGTTCATCCTCTGATTCAAAAAAGCTATGAAATTCTTGAAAAAATGTTGCATTCCTAACAAGAATGAAATAATCCATGATAAATAAACTTAGTCTATGGTAGTATCAGGACAAAGGCTTGTTCGGATAGCCTCTTATGTGTATCTCTGGTCGGGAACAACATACCCAAGTTAACCCAGGTATTGACCATCCCTTGGTCGGGGAGGCCATAATCAGACATATGGGCTTGATCCTTCGGCCAGGAACCATAGCCACTACAGTTATTTGCATGTGGTGGATCAGAAGAAACGTGCGTTCTTGTCTCTCTGACATAACCGCACGGTTTTGCCTTCCGTCTCTAACAATGTCTACTTGACAACCGCACAAGGGATTGTCTCGTTGACAACAACCGCCTAACACATGTGGATGATTGGAACCAACAAGGCATCTTTCCATATTCACCAACTGCTTCGACGCTATACAAGGAGTAGCATCAGATGATAGAAGGCGAAAAGAAACAACATTACAAGATACAAGGCAAGATCACAATACACCGTCCTGGGGCTTTAGTGCACACTGTTCATCACGAGTATTGTGCATTTTTTATTTTTTATAGTTTTTAAGGTGCAACTTTGACCGCTACTTTTTATAACTTTACTAGTTACATACATGTACGTTGCAACAGAACTCATTAAATGTATAGGGAATTATGCTATAGAAGAGAGTTGCTCTAATCGGTTGGAAAGTGAAGAATGGTGAGAAGTTGAGGGAATAGAGTGGTTGGAGGAGAATGTACGTACAATCACCAACTCGTTCTTTTTATAATAGTAATGATATTAAGATGCACTAATAAAATTATAATATTATAAAAGTATTTTTAATGATATAATTTTTGTATAACAGATAATTTTAAACAGAGTAATTAACAATTGATAAATGAATAGCAAAAAAAACAAGTTGTACTGATTTGACATTAATTAACCTGTCGTATATACTCCATTAAACACATGCGACTGCAGATATTGGTCGTGTGCTCGTTGAAGTAACTTCCCATCAAATGTGTTTTTTTTTCCTCACGAGTATTACCTATAGCTAGCCTATAGTACAACCAAAGAGTAGCTAGACCGCAATAATAATGTCATCATGATTCATGAGTCATGACAGCATGATCTTGACGATTAAGAATCATTGCAAAGTGCTCTACATATGTAACAATGCGAACTTGACTATATACTATTTAAATAATGACAACATCTCAACTGAGTGAAATTTACCCACAGCAAATACCTAATTTCACGTTCTCCCACAAGCAAAAAATAGGTCATGTATAGGATATAGATAATCATGCGGTATGCATGCATGACTAGTTGGCTATCATCTACTAAATATTCCTTTTTATAGGCATAATATATACTATGTTGCAAATTGCATGCACTTAACATGAGGGATGGCACATCCATACTGTGCTAAGCGCTTAATTAGCCGGCTTAGGATATGACATATGTAAGTCTTACCCTCGCAATGGGCGTGAAGATGCTGCCCCTCGGCGGCTTGTTCCTGTAGAAGGGCGCGCCGGAGGCCACGCAGGCCAGCGCCGCGGCCATGGCGGCCGCGGAGACGCCGAAGCCCACGTCCATCCCGGAGTGCGTCTGCAGCCAGACAAGCGCCGTGAGCGCGACGAGCTCGCCGGCGCAGAAGCTGAAGTATGCCGCGTTGAAGTAGGTCGGTAGCAGCCGCGCCGCCCCGCCGTCGCCGGCCGCGAGCTGCTCTGCGCCGTGCGCGATCATGTTGGGCTTGAGGCAGCCGCTGCCGAGCGCGACGAGGTACAGAGCGGCGTAGAAGACGGCCGCCTGGAACCCGCTGGCCTTCTCGCAGGCGCCGGACGCCATGTCGCAGGGCGGCGGCCTGAGCTGCGGCAAGTGCGCCTGCACCGACAGCAGCACGAACCCCTTCGTACGTGCGTGCACGCATGCAGATGGCGTGGTGAAACAACATGCATGCATGTTCATTAACTAAACTATACTATACATGGAAATCAAACCTATATATGGCATCGAATATATGTATCGATCGTGATGATGATGGAAATACCGAGAGCTCGACAAGCGCGAAGGCGAGGATGGTGGGGAAGCACCCGAGGTAGGAGTCGGCGAGGAAGCCGCCGAGGAGGGCGAGGAGGAAGATGGTGCCGACGAAGTTGGTGACGACGTTGGCGGCCTCGGCGAGCGGGAGGTGCATGTCGCCGAACACGTACGTGATGAGGTTGTTCCCCACCGCCGCCACCGCCATCATCTCCAGCGCAAGCATCCCTGCACCCACGCCGCACGCACCGAATGCCATGGTACGCCGTCAAGTATTTGCATTCGATGGAAACGTCTGTACGCACTCACACGCGCGCAGCATGTCACGCACGCACGGTACCTAGGAGGAAAGCGGCGGCTCTCATGCCGCCGTGCTCGTGCGGCTTGCATGGCCTGCCCCTCCAGTCCACCGCGACCGCTGCCGCCTCGCTGCGAGTCGCCACCCGGCCGGTCTCCACATCCATTATTGCTAGCTAGCAATTAACAACTGTATTTACCTTGTTTATGTATGCTCACTAGCTAGTCTGGTCTTCAGTTCTAACAGCCGCTTATTTATAGGAGCTTTGGCGTCCCATGTTATTATTATCAGAATATGGCATCAGGTAACAGATTACTATTCCCTAAGCCCAACGTCTTAGAGAATGATAAGTCTTATCAGAGTTACACAACAGAATAATAACTAGAGATTGTGCTTTATTACAACAGCTAGCCACATATGGCTATAGTTTTTTTAGTACAAATACTAGATACAAAAGGGAGATTTGGATTATTTATATACCCTATCTCTCGTGATGAGGCATTACAGGTCATCTACTCGTCCCAGCTACCAAATAGGCTATCCACCTCACCTTGATCCTCAACACGATCACTCTCGTCCCATGCGGCATCCTCAAAACCTGGATACCCCACATCCCACTCGAGGTACTGTCTGGCTGGACTAGGATCTAACAAGGCAATTTAATAGTAAGGGTAAGTATAAATATACTTAGCAAGCATTAAAGCAATAAATGCAATTGTATGATTCATCTCTTTCTCATCATTTCATTTTCTATCTCTTTTGTAAAATAAGTTATCAAATTAAGTGAAATTTGCAAGTTTTAGTATTTTAAATACTACTAGTCACCAAATGAGAAGAAAGACCCTTAGTGATCTCAGTAACCTCCAATCCAGGAGATAGGCATGAATTCAAGATTTTATTTAGCACTACATAGCCTTGTGTCACTTTACCCATAGTTACTCTAAGCTCTTTAAAACTGGGTCTTCCACAATTCCTTATATGCGGTGCCAAGCCCAGAGTACAGAACGTTTTCCCTAGTTCGTTATTATATCCCATTCTTAGTCAGTGGTGGGGTTCTCACCCTCACCCGACACCCACCGATCTCAAAGTAGTCATTAGTTAGGGTGGTCTCTCCCACACCCAACACTCCACTGTGCTAATGTATGCATCTTGGATCCACTACTTCTAGGCTCTATACTAGTTTTAATTTTCTCCACCTAGTTATAATACTTGACCAACTCCATGTGGAGAAAAATTAATAATGACCAAGTCTTTGCTTGAGGACCAGCCTTAAGCTTTTTGCTTAGGGTAGCAGGTGGCTTTCCTCGCTTGTCATAAGATGAGAAAATGGTTGCATTTTCTGCTTGTCATAAGATGAGAAAATGGTTGACACTAGAAGTACGTCACCTCTTGAGTGAAAGTTATTTGGTTCTTATGTTATAACTATATGTAGAGGCCCACACCTTTCCTTCTCTTTCCTGACCAGGGTACCCTCTACCCTCCTATTATTCATAACTTGCAACCCAGTTGTTCCTTTCAGCTGGACTACTCTTTTCTATCAACTCTTTCTTTATTCATTTATCTACATTTCTTTTAAAAAGATATGTTAATGCAACAGATAATAATATATGCTATAAAGAATTTAGTTTTATTAATTAACATAACTAATTAAAGTGATCAAAGGATGATCTTGCCTTGGTACACGCAAAATGCCTCGGTATCAACCGTGGTCGGATCATCTACCTCTTCTTGCCCCAATTTTTCCTCTGCATTATCGAGCAGATTAAGTAATCTATCGAAGGGGCAATTTTTAAGTTATATGGTAGTTAGCTCCATTTTAGGGTGGCATTTACTAGATTTCATCTAATCTGGCGATTTTATCGACGATCAGATTATTTCTAATGCCCTAGTCCAATTTTCGTGTTAACCTCGCTCTCTCACTTTTCTGGCGATCATCTGCAGGCCCAACACCTGACCCACCACTCAGCGGCACTCACTGCTCACCCACCACACATGCATGACATAGCCCACACATGCTACTCACGCACACGACCCATGCATGTCACGTATGCACACAGCCTATGCACGCCACTAACACAACACTCAACACGCCACCTCTCTCTCTTCCTCCTAATCCCCCTTTGGCTCCTCGTTGACCTACTCAGATCCCCACCGATCTGCTCAAAATCTAGCTTCTATTTGCCACCGGCTACCTCCTCCATTGGTTTCCCACACCTCCTTTCCATCCACCTTGACTCTATAGCTCTGACGGTGGCTGCTCGGGTGTGGCTCCAGTGGTTCAGTGCTGGTCTTTGGTGGGCACTACCAACAACTCGTTGGCTTCTCCCGTGGGTCCCATGCTTCCTCTTCTCCTCCTCCGACCGGATCTAGTGCCAGTGAGGTGGGATTTGGCGTGGCTCTGCTGAACAATAGTTTTTCCTTTTTTACCCCGTGCTAGCCCCGATCTACTCGGTTCCTCTTGTTTTTATGCTTGATTTGATTTTTGATTTGCTCTACACATGGTGCATGTGGTGGTGTTGAGAATGACCACCAATTGAGCCATTGTGATGGGACATGGGAGCTCGTGTGCGTCGGGGAGCATGCAACTTGCCAAGGGTGCACTAGTGGACATCCACAAGCTCGCTACCATGAGCTGGCGATGTTGATCGCCATGGCCCTACCTGACCGAGGTGAGGGCTAGCTTTCCCTCTCCTATTTTTGATGCTACTCTCCTCGGCCAGTGAGACTTTTGTGTTGTGTTGTGTTGGTGTGTGTGCTATGGGGGACAAGAAAGGGATGGGTGGGTGTTAGGGTTGGATATCGAGACGGCTTGGCTCATTAGGGAGGAGTCTCGGCTTGTTAGACTAACAAGCTAAAAGAGTCTCAGCTCGGCTCGTTAGGCTCATTAGGTGGAATATGCAAATTACATAATGCAATGCAATTATGCAACCAGTGGTTATGTACAAATTACAAAATAAGGTAGTACCAACCGTGTTACATCCAACTAATAGATCATGAGTGATTCATAAAGAGGTAATGAGAACATCAAACAAAAGGCCTTCTATTTGAAGATTTCAACCGTTGATAGTTTGGCTCGGAACAAAAGGTCTTGAACTCTTGATTTCAACGTTGTTGATTTCAATGTTGTGCTAATGGACAACAAACATCTGTCTCCAAAATCTATGAAGAAATGATAAATTTAGTCATGCATAGCATGTATGCATACACAGATACATTGGAAATCCCCAGACATTGGAAATTTCATATAAAATTTTAGTTCCGATGTTGTTGCAAGTGGTAGGAATAGTATTTGTGCTAGTGGTCTGGCAATTTCTGAAACTGTATGTGTTTGCAATGTCCAAATCCAATGGTATGTCGGTCGTACACTGAAATTATTCTATGGCTTATTCTCAGTTTATATAAATCCCCAGACATAAATCCCCAGACAAAGTTGACACAAGCCAACGCGTTCAGCAGTGGTGACATACTGACATGCATGATCTTACACCAACCCTTGGTAATTTGTGCCACTAATCTTGGTGCTTATCCTGGAGTGATTTAACAACCTCACTTTGCACTTACAATCCTCATTAAGCTGTTGTTATCTAGACTACCTCTCAGTGACAAAAGACGTGTGAAAATTGGCACTAATAAGAAAGATACGGAAGAAACAAAGCATATGATCTTATTCCTAGTGATATGCCACCATATTACAGAACATACTACAAAATACTCCAGATTGAAAGAAACAGAAAAACCACTCATAGTAATCCCAGTGATCTCATTCCTAGTGATATGCCACCAACAAATTTGACTTTTGAAGTGCCACCATCGGTCCTCACATAATTTTACAGTACATATGCACAAATACCAGATGATACATGACACACCAGACACCCACCCTACCATGAATTGATGCATATGACTTTATGCTAGCTAGAAGGGAACAAACTATTTCATTGCTAACCAGTAGTCAAGATCTAAGAGGACCATGAGGATATTTATTTTGCTAGAGAGACTTACCATCCAGTTGTGAACTTCATCATTGTCCTAGTTGCTAGCCACTACACCCTCAGGAAATGGTACATATTTGACATCATCCTCATCATGTTCTTCTTGCAATAGAAAATTGAGTTAGACTCAGTAGTAACAAAAATGATAGCTAAATAAGTTAGTGTGGGGCAACATACCACAAACATTGGAGGTGTCATGTCATTTTGAGAACCCCATATCTAGCTAGAACCACATATTAGTGCCTCAACCATAGCTGAGCACAAAGCACTATGATAATCATCAAGGACTCTACCGCCAACACTAAAGGTTGACTCTGAAGATATGGTGCTAGCAGGTATAGTTAAGAATTTCTTTGCTATGTTGGACACCACCGGGAACCTATGAGCATTCAACCTCCACTAATCTACCAATTTGAAACTTGTGTCTGCTAAAGGATGATTCGGTTCATCCAGATAGATGAGTAATTCTAATTTAGATGGTTCCGTAGAACTAGATCGCAAAAATGTCAGGAACTCACTTGAAACCGAGGCTAATGAGCTCCTAGTTTCTATGGTTAAAGAGGACTCAGCCCTTCTATTGGTAGTTTTGGTGTGCTGATGCTACATCTCATATGTGGCATATAGATCAAACAACTCACCACGGATTTCAATCTCTCAGTAATGGCTTTGGAGGAGTCAAACATATGTGTAAAACACCGACTAACTAACCTCATCTTAAACCTAGGATCAAGAATAGTAGCAATAACCATAACATTATTTTTCAGCCCAATACTTGTCGAACTTGTCTAACATTGCTGTACCCATACGCTTGACATGTTCATCAGTAGAAGTGCGTGTAGCCCTCAATGCAATCTTAACATTCACTATGTAAGGATAGAAAACATTAGCTGTGGGGTATAGAGAATCTGAAAATACAGTAGTTGCCTTAGCTAATGTCTTCAATATTGGCTGAATTTTGTTATATAATGCCCATTCTTCATTCGAAGGCTGCCACTTATAATTAGCATCAGAATCAGCATAGCACATTAATGCATCTTTATAGGCAAAGCAAGTGGACAACATTCTATATGTTGAACTCCACGTTGTTGACATGTCCAACTTTAAGCCCTCTCCAACTTCCAAAGCAATGGATCTACAAATTTCTAAGAATCTGTAAATGCGGAATGGAGACTTCTTCATATACTTGACAGATTCCCTAAGTTTTCTTATCAAAGATTCCAATGGTGACATGCCATCATTCACTACCAAATTCACTATATGAGAACAACAACGAGCATAAAAATATGTAGGAACGAAGTTTTCTGATCCCTAGCAATGAACTTGGCTATCAAACTCCTAGCGACGACATCATTTGAGGTAGTATTGTCAAGAGTAATTGTTATAATCTTGTCTTCTATTTTTCATGCAGTTATACATTCAAAGACTGCCTAAGCTATCAACAAAGTTCAACACACAGCATTGCATAGCCCAATTAGAATCAATGTAATGTGCCACCAAACTCATGTAGCAAAGGTTCTGATTCGATGTCTACAAATCCTAAGTTAAACGTATATTGTCCACAACTTCATAACCTTAAGATTGTTCCTAAGATTTTCTTTTTCTGTTTGGTAAACCTTTATGCATTCAACCCTTATAGCCTTTCTACCAATAAACTAGTATGATGCATTCCAATCCCTCATCACACTACTACAGAAAAGGTCATCACAGACGGTTCAAAAACGTCATCACAGACGGTTTTGTGAACCGTCTGAATTTATGGGTCAGTAATAATATGAGGTCATCACAGACGGTTTTTGAACCGTCTGTTGAACTGTCTGTGGTGCAAATATCACAGATGGTTTTTAACTAAAAACCGTCTGTGATATATAGTTATCACAGACGATTTTTAGTTAAAACCGTATGTGATATTTACATATCACAGACGGTTCTTAACTAAAAACCGTCTGTGATAATTATAAATCACAGACGGTTTTTAACTAAAAACCATCTGTGATATTCCTTTCTACTCCTAAACTTATTTCTGTTTATTGGCTAGCCTCAGGAAATGCTAGCCATGCCCTCTGAAACAAGCAGATCAACATGTACATGGATACATCCAATTCACATCTCAATTCATTTCACAAACATAAAATATCTATTTTTATTAAGATTAGAGTCTACCATTACAATATCCCAAAACAACGAGTAGGTTACACAACAAGAACAGAGAAAAAGCAAAGATCCTCTATGCCTTCTCACCCCTGATGCAACGCATGAGCTGGATGTCTTTGACATCCACCATTGTTGGTGTTGATTGAGCATCTGCACGGTTGGCACGAGCTAGTTACTTCTGCGGTGTCTTGCTTTCCGTAGACTTGTGCGTCGTCTGCAAGGAGGAGGACAGCAAGAGGAGGAGAACAGCAAGGAAGAGGAGAGCAAGGAAGAGGAGACCAGCAAGGAGGCTGGGTTTTGGTTATATTTATAGGGGAGGGAGAGGGAGGGAGAGGCGGGAGTTCAAAATTTTTTAGCGTGGGGACAGAAAGGCGGAGCTACGATCCGTGGGGTGAGGATTGGTGGATTTCTATTGGCTTAGATTGGGTTGAGAAGGATCGACGGGCCCAGCGGTCAGATTATCACAGACGGTTATATATATAGAACCGTCTGTGAATTAGCACACAAAATTTTATATACCGATGCAATATAAATAACTAGTCTGAAAAAATAAAATAGCAAAGTTTCATATAGCTTATATATACTCATTTGAAAGGTTTCGATGAGATCTACAACTTTTCAGTTGAAGCAAAATCCAAATTCCGAAATGGAAGACCAAGAAAAAGGGCAAAAACAGAAACCAAAAACTTGCGATGCAGGTTTAGGTCCAAAGATGGCCAATTTTTGGGGTCTTGGAGGGCGACTGGTGCAAGCAGGTTGTTTTTTTGGATCGGGCTCATCGTTAGCTTTCCAACGAGTACAAGAATGTCTAAAACGGACACTGTATGCAAAAGTTATGCTCGTTTTATTGAAGGTGTCTCAAAACTGAATCATACTCGGACTTAAGCGGGAAAATATGAAATTTTGAGGGATTGCAAGGCAGGAAATATATCACAGGCGGTTTTTATTATAAAACCGTCTGTGATAATCTGGAGTATCATAGACGATTTTTATTATAAAACCGTCTGTGATATTCCAGTATCACAGACGGTTCAGCGATAAGAACCGTCTGTGAAACTCCTTTTTCCCGCCACAAATACCCAGACGACCCCCAAATTAAAACCATCTGTAATAGTGTACATAGACGGTTTCACAAAACCGTCTGTGATTTGGCGTCTAGTATTAAGCTTTCTGTAGTAGTGTCAACACATTAAACCAAATGTGCTCTACCATCTTAAATGGATACTCATGCACAATTATCATCTTAGCAATTAATCTATGGGTTTCCTCATGGTCATATTCAGTAGGAGTAGCAACAAGAGGTAAACTTGATCCATTGGGACCATAGTTGAGTGTACCTTGAGCCTTTTGCCTTCCCACTTTGTTTAAATAGGGGGCACACTTTGGAATGTGCCTTTTAAGATGTGAAGTGGCTCCCCTAAGCTTGTAAGAGAATAGTCCATAACAAAACTGACACTTGGTCTTCATCTTAGTCACCTTTTCTCTTTCTTGGACGGGACATTCACCACCTTAAAAAGCTTCCAACAATCTAAACACTTTTCTCTACAATCTGCTTGGTAGGATACGCTGCAATTCCCTTCTTCCTTTTTACTCTTTTGTTCAAACTTGGAGACTTGGCGCCGTCATCTTCCACCACGACTACTACCGCATTATCGCTTATAGAATCCAGAGAAACATGTGAACCTTCACTGTCACTTGAGAAATCAGGCGTGTCCAACGAGATAGGCTACTCCAACTCCTCACCTGACAACTGTACAAAATTAGAAACTTCAGTTACAAATAATAGAGAATGTTTTTACACTGCATAAAGCACAACTAACCATACTACAATATTATCCCTTCCTATTCGGTCATCAACATTTCTGTCACCCTCAAATATACATGTACAATACCAACTAAATATTGTGGTTAATGACCAAAAGTTGCAATCAAGTTATAGAGAGTTTTCCTTCTAAGAAATAAAGATGGTTTATACTGTCACATTCACACCTAAGTGATTTAGTAGGTTTCCTTGCCATGGAATCATATGCTTTGCATCTGTCAATAAAATTTGGATATGCCAAATTTTATTTCAAAGAGGACTTCAATAATTCTTGGGATAGAATAATACTCTTCAATGATAATTTGTGATTACAAAATGCATAAAGGTGCTTCAGTTTTGTTAGGGATAAATCAAAACTTTGTCCATCAGACAAGCATCCCACAAGTAGCTAAAGCACACCTATATCCAAATTCCAATCACAAATAATGGCTAAAACAAAAATCACATAATATAGATTACCATAACAAGTTTGTAAAATTTAAAAGATGGACGGTATATTGTTGTCTACATCACAAAATTGGAGGAGATGGAGATTGTTTCTCTCCAACTATGATGTGATTTGCAAATAAACATACTTAACATCCAAGATACACTCTCCATTAATCTCTCAAGAACATGGGTTGAGGAGCTGCTTTACGGAGGCTGCCGGGGTTGTAGCTACTTTGGCACTACAAGGTGGCCATGGACAGGGGTTGAGGAGGTGATTTACTGCTGGTGTCGCTGTGGAGCCAAAAGTAGAGGCCGACGACCTCCTCTCTCCTCAGTTATTCGACTCCAAGCTAGCCTACGCATGCCGCTCCATGCGTTGGATGCCGATGTCAGGGATTATGATGGGAAGGGCCAAAGGCCAAAGGGGGTAGGGATTATGATGGGAAGGGGGTAGGGGAGGAGATGGGGACAGCGAGGGAACCATGGCTATGGATGGTGTGGGAAACGCGATTGTGGACGGCGAGGGAACCATGGCTGGGGATGGCGAAGGAGTCGCGTGGGAACCTCCCTGGCCGCCGCCGTCGATCGGACCGGGTGGTAGGGTTCAGAACTTTGGGGATCGAATGGAATGAGGGGATGACTGGATGTATGGATGGGAATTGGCGAGTGGTAGGGGCACTGGCCACTGGGCCATTCATGTCATCATGGGCCGAATAGGTTGCTGAGCCAACTGGGGCGACTGAGCATTACCGAGCCAGCGAGCAGCTCAGGGCTCGGCCCTATGGACCCGAGCTTAGCCCATGCCTTGGCTCAGCTCGCAAATGCCATGAGCCAAGACGAGCTGAGCCGAGCCTCAACTAAGCCAAGCTAGCTCGTGAGCCATGAGCTTTTTTGCCACCCCTAGTGGAGGTGACCTACTTGGCTTGGTTAGGTTAGAAATGGAATGGTGATGACAATGGCAGTAGTGGAAGTGGTGCTCCCTACATGCTTTCAATTGGTTGGCCTTCTTCTTCTTTGGTCCCCTGTAGTCTCGATCGACCTTGGCTGGTTCTAGGCGGTTCTCGGCTCCTAGGCCATCGTAGTCGAGGTCCTCTCCCCTTCGGTCTTCCCCAACTCCTTTGGGATGCCTTCTTCTCCTCTTTGTGTTCTCTCTATGACACCTACTGGTCTCGGTTCTCTCTGTTTTTGCTCTTGCCTCCGGTGGGAATGGTTAGGGAGGTGAGGTGAAATGGATGGAGAGGGAATGACGAGGGGGAATGGCTTCTCCCTCTGTGCTGGCTGGTTTGGTTAAGAAGAGAGGAGACACTATCTCCCTCTCTCTGGCTTGGTTCGATCTTATCCTTAGCCTCCTCTTTGGTTGCTGTGCCATGGGTGCCCAAAACTTAGGGTGGTTTCAACTCTGTGGTTTGGCTTTCTACTGTTTGATGTAAGGTCGGTGAAAAACAAAGTGAATGTTGGTTCAGTTTTGCCAGATGATGAGGCTCACTAAAGCGAGAGGTGCCGACTGGCCTTGGACTATCTTAGTATGTCAATGAGCACTAAGGTTTCAGTATTCTAAAGCTGAACAGGTTCTGACGATAATTTTCTCTTTCTCTTTTTATTCTCCCTTGGATTGTTTTGACCCTAGGTTTTGGGCTATTTAAACACTGCAGGGTTTTTGGCGCGACTTACTCGTGATGACTACGGGTTCAACTAGACAACTGGAAACGAAACTACACACGTATGCATGCAAATGAAAATATAATATAATGAATGATGCAATCTTGTTATTATAATTTCTACCTTATGCAATTGTTGTAATTATTTAAATTCTAGTTGTAATAGTTGTGCTATGTGTATAATCAAATGTTGTAATATTTTTACTTGCATTGTGTTGTAATTACTATGATGTAATTAAATGCAACGTAATTATATTATTTTATTCTTATTTATTTTTAATTAAGTTAATTACACTATTTACTTTAATTAAGAGCACGAGTTGTTTTAGGAGTTGACGATGATCTAGCTAGCTAGGGTGCACTAACCAATAGTACCACTGGGCTTATTTATTCATGTTTCCATGTGTTCTTTATATATGTGTGTGTATATATATATATATATATATATATATATATATATATATATATATATATATATATTCTTTCTTCTTTTCTTATCGCTATGATTTGTGTGAGAGGGCTAACATTTTGTCCATTTCATTAATCTGTGGTTGTAAAATTACATGCGTGATCAATCCAGAATGTATTAAGTTCTATGCACCAACAAGTTCACCTAAAAGCTTAAGCTTAAAACCAAAAATTGACTTAAACATTCTCCCCCTTTGGCAAAATAGTCATCAAGAATCAATGGGCTATGCAAGCTCATAAACATTTACTCTTTCTAACTCTCCCCTTAATGGATGCATGCTAACAAGAAGAGCACAAAGGAGCAAAAGAAAGATCATGTATGCATGAATAAAAATGCTTAACCAAAAAGAGCTTTAAAGATTATTCAAAGTTAGGTTCAAATTAAAAACATACCACTTGAAGCCATAAAATACGTACAAAGCTATCTAGATCATGATAAGCTATATATAACTAATCTAGGTAAGATATCACAATATAGAGCATTTAAATTAATTTCAAGATAAGCAAGGTTTCAAAATTGATAAGTTTATCGAAAGGTATCCAACTATGAGCTAAGCCGTATCAAGAAGGCTAAATGAAACCAAAAAGCTCAAATTAATTCAATTGAAATGCTAGAAATTCAATTTTAACCAATTATACTCAAGCACTTGATAAAAGCCAACCTTGAGATTTTAAAAATCATTTTAAGGTCTTATCTTAGCAAAATAAGTTTTGACTAGGAACTATCTGCAACTGTGTCCTAAGCATCAACCAATGATCACAATTGCATAGTCTATCTCAGTAAAGCAAGTTTTAGACTAAGACCTATCTACAATTGCCTGCTGAGATTCAACCAATTTTAATTAATTACATTTTGAATGATCTCAAGCCATTGTCGACCATCTCAAATATTATACTTAAAAGAATAGTCTTGGTCATACAAAACTCCTCTGAGTTCATGCCAAGTGCAATGGTAAGCAATCTTATGAAGAAGAATTGTTGAGATTCAAGATTAAGTACACATGATAACATTTATTCAAGCTAGGCACTAGTTTATTAAGCAAGACACGATTCATCAAAAAACTAGCATATCACTAAATAAAGCTCAATTTTAGACTCAAGATTCAATAGAGCATTTTTGACATGGCATATATAATAAAAACATCACTAGAGAGTAAACTAGTTAAAAGATCCATCCTAGCAAACTTAAAATATACCAATTATAAAAATTGATACCGCTTGTGAAATTTAATTCAAGTTGGTAAGTTAAACTAGCATGGCAAAGATTTAATCATACATACAAAAATATGACAAAGCTAGCTAAGTAGCCATAACATGGCAATGAGCTATATCAAATAAGAATTACATCACAAGTGAGTATTAGTCAAACCTCATATCTTAATGCATATCTTACAATGCAATGCTATGTATGCATGATGCAAAAAAGGAAGTAAAAAAATAAAACTCCCCCTAACTACAAGGGGATAATAATAGCAAGATACCACTTGTAAGGACAAAAAGAATCAAACTTGTCTACACGAAAGCTACAAGAAGAAACAACTGAAGGCGCTTGCAAGATAAGATAGGACCAACTCATAAAAGTCACACCCCCAAACTCTCCCCTTGCTAAGAATGGCTAGAATGATTATAAGAAAAGAGAGCTAGGCTCTATACTCTATATGGTCTCTAGGAAAAGGATAACTCATAGCTAACAAGCGAATATGAAACATTAGCTATCCCCACTATTAGACACTAGTGACTGAAGAAGTAAACTCAATCTAGACTTGAGAAAGTATAACATAGAAGACCTAAAATGTGCCGAAGTGTGACTTGTGCAAGAAGTGATCATATCCCTAACCTAGCCAGCCTTCTAACTACGAAGCCCCAAATGATATGCAATGAAGTGTCATGGGCAAAAACAAAGCACAGGAAACAAAACTCGCATCGCATCGCTTTGTGATGAGATGCACTTGAAGGAGTAGAAACTGAGTCATGCTGCATCCCAACAGTGATAGCCATCACCGGATACTGGAATGAGAAAGAAATATCAAGAAACCAAGGTCTCAGCCGCTGCAATGTTGCACACATGGCCTTCCCCCTCTTGTGTATGCACACAACAAGCAAAAATGCTATGATCCAAAGTGAGAGGTAGGCAAAAAATATTCAATGATCATATAAGCACAAGCAAATAATTTAGAGTATAAACATGAATAGATAAGTATGGCTATGAGCAAAACATGAACAATATATGCTAAAGAGATATAACAAGCTCTATATATCCATGGTAGGCAATGAAACACATGAATACACAAGCACATAGCATAGTATGCACAAAGTCAAGGATAAAGCATGCAAGTGAAGCTATGGCAAAGCTCATTTATCCATAATTTAGTAATACCACTTGAACAACCAATACCATGTAAGCATAAAATATGTCATAGAATAAACATGCACAAAGTATGCTAATATGGATCAAGAATAAATATGCTAATCATAGAAATCTAGTGGACATATGGATATAAAGAGCAAGACATCACAAAAGCATGATAGTGAATATATCAATACAACATAACCTCATGATGGCAAAGATAAGCTCATATATACATGAAAATCATGATCAAAATCCTAGCCTATGCACTTATGAGCAAGCAAATACCATGACAAATAATGAATCAAGAATAACACATGCTAATGGCAATATAACAAAGCTCATGTATCCACAAATGATATATAACAATACCAAGTATATAGGAAACATGATGGTAAAATCATGCACATACATGGTACAAATGACATCAAGCAAGCATATGAATAAATAGAGCAATAGCAAAAGCATGATACATGATGTCTTAAAAACAATACATGCTCAAGATAATAAAACTCATATATCCACAAATCATGAATAATTAGCTAGCATATGGATATATAAGCAACATACACACAAAGACATGAAAAGAGTGTAGTAAGAGTAAAACATGCCTGTTGTGGCTACAGACCAAACAGAGAGAGAGTATGGTAGTGGAGAGTTAGGTGAGCAAGTGCTTAGGGTTTCCCCGTGGCCTGTGTTGTATATATATATCCACATGGGGAGTGCTTTTACAATTATACCCTTACACTCAAGCATCCCTTTCAGGGGTATTTACGTCATTACACATGTCCCATTTTAGACCTTACAACCCTCTAGCAGGCCGGCTGGGCTTAGGTGGGGGCCACCCCTACAACAATGCCAATATTGTACAAGTTAATAAATAGATAAGCACAACATGCCATGAGTGATCAAACAAGCCAATATGGTACAAGTAGGTGAAGACGGTATACATGAAAGCATATGCCTCTTGGAGGCCATCAAAGGAAATAGAGAACCATCCAATGTTCCAATCATGTGATGAAGCAAAAGACCAAAACCCATCAATTTCATATTCTCCATCCCTCATCCCTGATACCTACACATGAGAAAAATAAGGTGACTGAGTCTTGGATCCCGAAGGGTTAGTAAGCAAGTACTTAAAACCCAAAACTTGAATACATCACTACTAGAAGTAATTAAATCCTTATGTGAGTTAGCATGATGCAATGAATGATTCATGCAAAAAGATCCAACAACATTCTTGGAGGCCCGCCGTGAGTGGACAACTAGATGAGGAAAACGAGCAGTATCTTTAGAAAAGCAGTAAGAACCTTATTTCAAAGCATCATGATGACAATCAATTAAAGCACCAAAATAGGAAAATGAGGTCCACCATATGAGAAATAGCGGAAATCTTTCCTCGAGACAACACATGAATTAAAACCAAAACTATGAAAACCAAGTGCACGATGCCATCCAAAACCACTAGAAAAGGTGTCAAAGAAGCCATTAACAAAATGAGCCTTTATGTTAGACTTATGAGTGTTCATGCAATGACAAAGACTATACACACTCAGAGACTTAGAAGTATAGGCTCGACGTATGCATTTGGCACACCTAAAGCAAAAGTCTACATGATACTCACCCTTCCCATAAAATGAGCAATGGTGCAAAGGACTACTAGAAGACATGGTTCGGGAGGATATATCACCACTCTTGCTCAAAGGAGAAGTCCTTTGGGACAAGCATGAAGACATCGTGTCGGCACTAGGTCCACATATGCCATGAAATATGCGATGTGTGTTCCTAAAAGCTCATTGACGGACTCAACACTTGCACTTGACACAGCGAAAACAAAACTCAACAATGTGTCCATCCTTCCTACAAAATATGCAATGATACTTTTCTTAGAGAGATGGTGTACCATGTGAAGAAGAAGCACCCTTGTCTTTGCAAGTCTGATGTGGATCCAACTAGCAAGCTAGCTGAATCACGTTATTTTGGCCCTGATCTTTTATGGTACGCCTTGCTGATCACTTGCACCTTGCCTAGCTTCTTGTGCCCTCAAGAACAGCAACAATGGGTAATGGATCCTTCTCCCATGCACACCGCAACATGTGAACAAACAATAGTAGAACCGAAGTTCCAGTGAGTAAAACCTAACATCACAATTGGATTCAACATGCCAAGAGCAATTCGTAACTGGAAATCTCAAGAACATGCTAACAATGGTCACCAAACCATGGCGATTTTCTGGTGTATATTTCTTAATCTAATATCATAGATAAACAACTAGGCTCCCCTTTGTATGTTTAGCCCTTGGCCTTATATAGATGCCTAGGGTCACGACCGCAAAGCACATGCACACACAAACCCTAGCCTATGTCCAACTCTATCTCTAACTCTAGCTAACATGCACAAAAACTAATCTCCTAGTTGCATACAGTTTGGAATCTCCTAGAACTAATAAACCAATCAGCAATGAATTCGTTTCATGAACTGAATCAGATCCAAACTAAACCTATGTGTATTCCTGGCTACTTTTCTTGTGCATGGCTGGTTTGAGCTCAGTTCCTGGCTCCCTTCTTCCTAGCTTGGTCTCCCTTTTATTTTCTAGCTTGACTTTTGGCTGAATCCCCTCTTTGGCTTAGTTTCTGGCTCTCCTTCATGCACAAAACCAAGATTTGGGCTCCCCTTTCCACACGGCTTGGCACGACATAGAATCTGCATCAGCTTACTTTCCCTTGTTTCCAACTCAACCTTGATTTGTTTCTAAGATAGACATTGACTCTTTCTTTTTCTTGCTTTCTAAGCTTACTCTTCCCTTGGTCAAACTCCTTCCATCTTGGACGCAATGGCCCCTCTCGATTTCTTGGCTGGATATGATCTCTTGGCAATCTAGCTAGCTCATGTGGAAGTCGAACACCTCTCCTAGGAGTCCAACTTCCCACGTCACCTCCTTCCTTCTCATGCAGTTCAATATTTCATGCACAAAAGAATTCCACGACTTCCTTCTTTCTTCCTGAGCAAGAAAGAGTCTTCCTAGCTTGAGTTGCCCATTTGACATGGCTTGGCTTATCTGGTATTTCTGGCTTGGACCTTTTGGCTCTTTCTTTCTCCACAACTAATAATGAAACTCCTTTCTTGACCGCATGAATCCTTCTTGGATCATGTGCTCATGCGTTGGTTGCTTAGTATTTGCACGCACCCACCCCTTTCCCTTTGGTCTTGCATGGCTCTAGTCTTTCTCCCATGCAGCTCCATGCACCATGCTTGTCTTCTTTTGGCTAGCATTGATTTCCTTTCTTTCCTCATGCGGCCCTATGCTTGGCAATCCCTTCCATGCGCTTGTGCTCCCAATGCAGCTTCCCACATGGCCGCATGCTCCCTTCTTCATGAGCCCAAACTAAGGTTGCATTTTCTCTCTTTCGGCTGTATCCTTCGCTGCCATCCACTCCTCCCTCCCCCTTGGCTTCATCTTGTTAACTCAAAACAACATTAACATGTGATGTAGCTTTAGTTTGCAAAGCTAAAACACAACTTAAAGTAGTAGTGTTACTTAGTGCCATCTCTTGGATAATACCAGAAGAGCCACAAGCATCAACATCAAGTGACTCAAATACACTATGAGAATAATCCAAATCCGAGTGAGAAACACAAGGGTCACATGACCTAACGCTCATATCATCACACTCTCTTCAAAGACTCAACTTCCTCTCTCAAAACAATGCAAAATGTGCAAGAGAATGAAGATGCATGGTTAATGTGTATGGAACGCAGAGCATCAATATCATCAACTAAGCTAGCACAAATCTTACAAGAGAATAAATCATCTTTAAGTAATTTATCATAATTCAAGCATATGCTACAAGAACTAGGCTTAAGCTCATCAATTTTTACCTTAGCATTATATAATTGCTCAAGATGAATGGAATGAGTCAATTGTAGTTTCTCAATTTCAACAAGCATGCCTATACAAGAATCACAATCAATTTTAGTTATGGATCTAAGATTGCCTATCTCTAATATAGCACAATCAAGTTCATGATGTAAAATAAAACAAGAATCACATGGTATAGAAATATTAGATTGCAACAACTCATTTTCAGATTTTAGGCATGCAAGAGAATCATTCAAGTTTACATTATCCACATGCAAGGACTCATATGACTGATAAGGCATAGGATACTTCAAGCTAGTAATCACCCACAAGTTACTATTTTCCCTTTCTAGTCCACTCACTAACTTGTCAAGAATATAAACTCTTAAATCTAGAGAGACAAAGTCCTCAATGAGTTTTTTTGCTAACCTTGCTTACCTTTAGTAGAAGATCATTCTTGAAAAACACCTCATGATCATCCTTCATAGCCACTCCACACATGCTATCGGGTTCCTTTTCCTCCTTGGGCTCCAAAAGTTTCGCATCCCTATCACTAGGACAAGACCAAAAGAAATGGCCAACCATGCCACACAAAATGCAAACATTTCACACAAAATTTCCCATTCTTTTCACCAAATCATTTACAGAAAACATGGGCTTCTCTATGGCTATGTCATCAGCCAAAAAGTTATAAGAAGAGAAATCAATAGACTCACAAGACCCCATAGTAGCCACCATGCTTATGATTAGTTAAAATCAATCAAAGAGCAAACCTTTCTTTGATAATACTTATAGGACCGAGAACGGTGACTAGAGGGGTGAATATAAACCAATATTATTAAGGGAAAATTTGTTCAGTAGCACTGAAAGCTCAGCTCTTTCGGAAAATACCACAAAAAGGTTCGAAATTACCACCAAAATTTCATTTTCTTGAATCTAGCATTTTGGACAAAATACCTCTCCTCCCTTCTCTCCTCCGCCTCCTCCGACCGCCGCCTCCCGCCTCCTCCTCCGCCGCTGCGGGCCTCCGCCTCCTCCGCCGCCGGCCTCCTCCTCCGCCGCTGCCTGCCCGCCCGCCACTCGCCTCCCGCCTCCTCCTCTCCGCTGCGCTGCGCCTCCTCCTCGCTTGCTCGCCTTCGCCTCCTCCTCCGCCATTGCTGCTCGCCTCCTCCTCCGCCGCCTTTCGCCTCCTCCTCCGCCACCGCTCGCTGCCCGCTCCCCGCTTTGCTCCGAGGAAGAGGTGGCGCGAGGCGAAGAGGTGGAGGAGGAGGCGAGGAGGAAGCGAGGAGGAGGCGGGAGGCGAGCGGCAGCGGAGGAGGAGGCGAGCGGGCGGAAGAGAGGAGCGGGAGGCCGGCGGAATGAGGAGGAGGCGGAGGCGCGGAGGAGGAGGAGGAGGCGAGGAGGCCGGCGCGCGAGGAGGAGGAGGCGAGGCGGCGGCGGAGGAGGAGGCGGAGGCCAGCGAGGAGGAGGGGAGGAGAGAAGGGAGGGAGAGGTATTTTTGTCCAAAATGCTAGATTCAAGAAAATGAAATTTTCGTGGTAATTTCGAACCCGCTTTTGGTGGTATTTTCTAAAGAGTGAGCTTCGATGCTCTTGAACAAATTTTCCCTATTATTAAAATCTCTTCCACAGAAGAAAACAAATCTCTTCAGTACAATAGCTATGAGAAATTATGAAGATCAAATACCAATCACCTACAAGGAAAGATTCAAGAAAAACTAAACCAAAATAAGACTTTATCTTTCTGGTCGGTTAGATCGCCAACTAGGGGTTAGTTTGACTACTACAAGCCCAGTCTGACTAGTCTAGGCTGGTTTGACCGCAACATGGCTAGTCTGACCTCTCCGTCCAAGGCAGAACATGTTTTTAGCACTATTTCAAATCCAAAAATCGACGAAACTTTTGATCCACAACTCCAAAAGATCTAAAACATGGTTGCATCTTCTTTGGAATATCAGGAACCTATTCCAATCATGGATCATGAAGATCAATGCTAAAGTTCCTACCATTATCTAAAACAAAAAAGATTGCACCACAATCGGGCAATTCTAAGAACTTGCAAATAACAAGGGCTTTGATGGATGAGATCTGATCTTCAAGAGAAATTTTCATCACTTACTCATCCTTGGTACACATCAAGATTAAGAGGGGAAGGAGAAGCACAAAAAATCAAGCCAAATCAAGATTTCATCACTTGAGAAAAGAGGGGAAAGACTTAGACAAATTTTGATCTCTATTTATACTTGAAGATGAATGTTTATAGCCACCCTCTATCCATACATAAAGCCTAATAATAACAAAAAGTTCAGTCACAAGAGTCTCTCACATCTCTTACAAGTTTAGGACCTTAGCTCCTCCCTGAGCCTAGTCCTGGTCCACCTTGCCTTGCCCAGCATGTGCACCACCAGTAGCTCCTATTCAGGTTCTTTGTCTTTCCAATTTGTAACTACTCCGCTAGCCTCAATCATCTTTAGTGGCACCTTGATTGCTCTAGGCCTCAGCTCCTCTAGCTTAGTCATGATCCTTTTGTAAGACCCAGATTTTTCAATCCAGAATCCATTGTGTTTCACTGCACTATTCCCTAAATCAGTAGATAGTGCACACAGGTACATTGCTGTATCACATCATACATCGCATGAACAATAGTAATATTACATAATTAAGTTGCACCACGTCGGGTGATAGTTTACAAAAGGGCCACATAGGCCAAATGTCTTTATCACAATTAAGTAGCGGAAATGAATGCAAAAGTAAGACCACAACCACATGCAAGCGACTGGGGGTAATGTGTGCATTATATATTACCCAGACTTAGATAATATATGTGCACACAATGCCATAGGTCTAACTTGTCTATGTTCAGAAAACGTAGATGTCGCTCTAATTCCCTTCATCATTCCTTCCTTCAGTAGCAGGGGTATCCTCATGGTCATAATGGTCTTGTGTCCTTGTTTCTGTTTTGGTAATGCGAGTGTGAGCACAAATCCACCGTGCTCAGCGAGCCAACACACAATATGCAATAGATAGTATGCAAGGTTTATCAAGGAAGGCTTGGGTTTATTTTGTTTTGCCAGAAATTGCCTTTAAATACGATACTTAGAAATCCCTATGACTTAGCAGTTTCAAAATTTACGACATAAATTTGGTGAAGTATAGTCAACATATTAGCGATACAGATTCCATCCACCGTTACATGGCATGTGCACCATATAGTATCTTTCAGCGTTATAGCCGCTTAACTTATCACTGGGACAACACCCAGGGCAATTCAAACTAGGGCTTTCTGTTGCCCTCTACATTTCCTGATCCCATTCACCAAACATTTTTAAATAGAACTATATCTAATTAAGTCCCCATGTCTGCCCTTAACTGTGGGCATGGCTATTCGAATAGTTTTGACTCTACAGAGTTTGTACACTTTCACCACAAGAGACAATCAACTCATTGCCCCATATGATTCCTTAGTCATGTGGTTGAGTAGACCATCACAATGACTGTTCAAAATATCTAGCCCCTTTGTCATCTCACCCTATGGGCCGCTCCCACTTGTGATGAGTCCCATACGTTGCACGGGATGTTCACCACGGTTACTAGCGTTATTCGGGCTCCACTCCCCACAACGCTAGTACGACTGGTAAACTTCACCCTCCACTCAGTGTCCCTTTAGGCCTCCCCTTACCCTTGCATTAACCACACCTACCCACTACTGGTGAGATGAGTCTGGGAGTTTCGATAAAACTACTTAGCCAAGTTGTATTTTATAGACTAGTGGTTGTACTGTTTTACACGGGATAACATGACAAGATTCGGTCCTTAGGACTACCTGGGTGGTTCTACCACATTTCATAATTTGTGCTTCCACTGCACCACATACCAACCCCAAACCATCCACCCAGGTATTTAAACAATATTGGGGTTTTTCGGGAGCATAAAATAACCATACCAATATACTCTAGTCACTCCCACCATGACTGCCCAAATCATTTCCATATTTGCAAGTGATGATTTTGGGATATTTAGGTGCCCCCGTTTATCTAGCAATACTAAGTAGTGCGATATAATGTAGACTTATTTGTGAAAGCTACATTATTATAGTTTTGCTACAGTGACAAGGTTCAATTGTCCAAGAGTTTCAACGGAGTAATACTAGCAAGCATAATGTTGGATTTATAACTAGCATCTTAAAAGTGGACGTAAATTATCACATAAAATAACAGCATGCACATGGATAATTTAAAAAGAAATTAAGTTTGCATAAACATGGGTTCAATATGGTCAAAGTGTTAACTCACCTTGGTCACAGGGTCTTGGTCTTGAGCATCGGGGTTTGCTTCGGCTTCCTCTTCCTGAGCCTCGTACGTTATTTTTACGTGCACGAAAATTTGGATAAAAATCAGCAAGCCAAACAAAATATCACCAAAAAGTCAAATGAGCTCTACAATTCATGGTTTCAGTTCCATTGGATAGTTCTTGAATTTAAATAAATTTAGAAATTTGTTTCATTCAATTTGGAGTTAAAATGAATAAGTTATGCCCATTTAAATTTCTCTGTCCAATTAAATCCAGAAAAATTAAAATCTGATAGGTGGGTCCCACTTTCTATTTTTAAATTTTACTTTTATTTTTACTTTCTATATACTGTGTATATGACAAGTGGGGCCGGCTATTATTTAAATAATCGGGGCAGGGCCCACATGTCAGTGAGAGTTTCATGTATTAATCCAACCTTAGCAGTTATGGTGATCATTAATTACTAGTTAATTGTCATTAGCATCAACTAACCATGTCTAAACATTAATCATGCTTATTTATATCCTAACTAATTTTTTATTAGTTATAATTTATTTTCCCAAATTTTTCCTCATTTTTCTTTGCAGTCATTCACTTGGTAAAAATTCAATTAAAAACCACACCTCGGCACTGTGGAGCGGGGGCTCGAATGCGGGCGGCCGAGGCGGGTTTTAACACTAACGCTGCTAGCCGGGCGGGACGCAGGTGTTACCTGATGGAGGTGGGAAGCGAAATCAATTGAAGCTTGCAGCAGAGGCACAGAGTAGAGGAGGTCGGGGGCGGCGTGCGGGCGGCGGTGCCGGCGGCGAGGGGCGGCCAGAGAGGTGTGGGGAGGGCCAAAATGGGATCCCGATGCTGCGGTGATGTTGGCGGAACAGTCGGCGGGGATCGGGGAGCACGGTGGCGGGCCGACGGCGTGCGGCGGCGGCGGCTTGGGAAGGGGCTTCGGCGCCGGCGAGGTACCGTCCACATGGAGCTTGGGCGAGGCCGGGAATAACTTCACAGCGCTCCGGAGATGGCTCGGGAGGGTGGAATTGCGTTTTCTTGGCGGGAATCGGTGGGGAGCGCGGTGGCCGGAGTTGGGGGACGAGGGTGGCGCCGGCGAGCTATGGGCGATGGGAGTTCAATTGGGCTCTGTGGGAGGATGTAGGAAGCGTGGCGATGCAAACGGAGGGGTGCTCGGGTTTTATAGGCGGCGGGGCGGGGCTAGCAACGGCGTCGAGCGGTCTCGCCGGTGTCAGGCGACGGTGTCAACGTAGCGGGATTTCGGGGATTTGGCTGCGACATCGCAATGAAGAGTTGCAGCTCTGTGCCGCGCATGCGACAACGAGGAGGAAAATCGGCTGCGGCGTAGATACTGCCGGCGGTGGCGCGATTCTCGCTAGCGCGCCAGGCGTGATGTGTGCTGACCCGGGGCGACGCGGGTGGCAGAGCAGGGGGAGACGACCTCGACGGGACGGCGGTAGGCCCTGGTGATGTGAGCTCGGGGTGAGCCGGGGACCGTCGGTCCGAAGGGGCGCCGTGGGGAGGAGGTGGGCTGCGGCTTGGGTAGAAGCAGGCATGAGCAAAGGAGGAAGAATAGTGCGGGGAGGAGTGGTTGGGCCGGCTCGGTAGAAAGGGAACGAGGTTGGGCCGGCGGGGCAAGGAAGGAGCGGGGAGAGGGAGTTGGGCCAGGCCATTCGGCCGGCCTAACTTCCTCTTCTCCTTTTTTTATTTTATTTAATTGCCTATGTATTTCATGTACATGTATATATTCCCTTTATGCCTATATATATACATTTATTTTTATGTTTTGCTCATCTTGCTGGGCCTTTTGCATACATTTTTGTATATGGTTTATTTATTTATTTTTGTTGCCATTTACACTACTATTTCCAAAATGAAATTTTATATTTTAATTTAAGTTCCTCCCTCCTTAGGATGGATCATCTTTTCAGATTCGAATTCAAAGTTATAGATTTCTTGTACTTCCATATTTTCTTTAAGGCTTATTAATGTTGTTTTTATTTTTCATGAATTTTCTTCAATGTTTTGGAACCTCAACCAAAATTTAGAGAAACACCAAAGAGGATTCAAATTTCCAAGAAAATATACTGCAAAATAATTCAAAAGTCTCACATTTTCAAATTCAAAATTTTAGGATGTTACACCTTTTTGCCTCACCATGACTTAGCTTTAGAGTCCTACAACCAATAACAACAACAAACAAACCATCACGTAGTACCACATAATACACAAAATTGTCAATTGACACAATTGATGACCCACAAACACTCTTCACACCAAAGCATCTCCGCATGCTTTGACATGTAGCCTGTAGTGCTCAATGGCTAGTCATTACATCTTCATGCATTCGGTCTCTCTCAAACCATCTCTACATGCATTATCCTCGTCACTTGACGCACCATATGCACCAACTCGACTCTCTATAATCCTTATCTTCTTTGTGCTCTCACTTTAGCCACGTAGTCTCATCTGAACTTATATGACCACTTTGAACCTCAGCTTTCCTGCCTAGTCCTAGTCTAATCACGTTGACCGCTACGTCCTCCAAGCCACTTGCACATCTAAAAACCGAGCAACTATGATGAGCATAAGTTCCATACACTTGGCTCACGTTAGTCAAAATAGTGCATCATACAACATGAATGCACCCAAGCAATGGCACAAGCGCCATGAACACACTCAAACCAAGCTTAGTTCAAACCAACTCGCTCCAAACCTCTAGGGCTAGTCTGACCGCCAACCCTAGGCTGATCAGATAGCCCAAATCTACTTAAGAACCCCCGGTAACATGGGACCATTCTGACCACGTCAACCATACTAGCCAGACCACCCTACTCCCATCGGTCAGACCGCTATGCAAGGCTAATCTGGCCACCTCTATAGCGATCAGACTATCTCTATAGACCGATCAGACCGATATCTCTGAGACAACAAAACCAGAGAGCAAATTATACTAAATCAAACTCAAACTTCAACATCAACACACAAGTAAAACCAAATACTTATCACACACATATGGACAACCATGCATTAACACTAGATTACTAGTAGCCAGCTAAACTCTACCTCAAACTTTTCTATGTATTCCTTCAGTCATCTTCAAGCTGATTTCGTCGTAATCCACTAAAGCACTAAAGCAGTATACCCTCCCTAATGGGACACGTATCAGATCGAGGAAACGCCTTTTATCGCCAATACGGTAATATCCAAACTGATTGGTTAATAGTCCTCACTGATTTTTATGAGGTGCGAACATACTTCAAGATTTAAAATAGTTTTAGCCATACACGGAGCTAAGTCGCTAATGATTTTTTACTTAATTTACAGCATCATTATATGAAAAATTACTTTTATTCTCGCGCACTTGCCGACAGTGTTAATTCTCTACATGCCGCGGGATGTGACCGTGAAGATATGCTGGAAGTTTATATATCCTTCCTAAGTATGCTGAGCTAGGATTCCATTCTAAATAACCCTAGCTTCATCATATGCTTGATTTGATTGGCTTGTACAGTAAATGAAAACTCCCCCAATAAGAAAAGTATCGAAATCAACATATTGACCTATATATATTAATTATATCAGTTTGGCACCAATAGAAACACTAATATATTGCTGCAAAACCTAAATCACTTTATTGTCAATTTTAAGGTTCAAGTTATCATGGTTCCCCGGTTGCCACATAAAGAGAACAGAAAGCAAGGAGAAAGCAAAGGTCCACCCATATTTTATTGCTAGAACACCACTGGTGACTACCTTAAAGCAAACCACTGGTTAGTTTTGCTTAATGTGCTTAGTGGTCAGGGCACCATCAATAGTGATCCCCTACACAAGGATTATATATAAAAAAAAAAAGACTCATCTGTGTTCTTCTGTCCCATGTCAGAATTGACACTGAATATTGGAAATGCAGAAATATTTTCATAACTTCAGTTTCGGTGCTTGAATAAAAAGGGGGGCATTCAGTAGTACTGTTACACTGCTGTTTTTGCCATACAATTTTGATCAAGTTTCAGTAAACATTGACAGTTAATGTGGATTCTGAACAATGAAAGGATGAAGTTGATGAGCCTCCTAATTTCAGGCATCTAAATCTCGTAGATCTCCCACTGACTCAGATGGATCCGGAAATCTTTGTGCAGTTCTATTAATTTCCCTGCTCGATCGGATAGAGAGAAAACGTCGACTGATGATAGTGGATTGGGAATCCTTGGATTTGACAAGTGAACAGCATGGGAGGTCCAACTGATTGGATGCCTACCCACTTAAATAGCAAGGAAGGAATTATTGCAACGGCTGATGGTGAATATTCCAACTCCCTCCTAGCCGTTCGGCATCTAAAAAATCAATTCTAGATTAGATTTCACACGCATGCGATCAATCCTTTTTATAAAGATTTTAAATAGCTAGCTATAGCTGTGGTACAGTAGCTTTTTTGAAACCCAAGTGCTAAGCCGCAAAGCCGCGAAAATCGCGATCTAACACCTTGCTTTTTACTCATAACATTGATAGGCATCAAAAATCAATTCTAGCTAGCATGCATATCTTGATATTCTTCTTCTTCTTGATTCCTGAACATGTTAAACATATAGAAAATCGTGTTGTATGTACACGAAAGACCAACACTTTCACTCGTTCCTTTTTACTTATCATTTTGGACATCGACATAGCCCTGATATACACATTTGATCATTACTTTTTCTAATTATATATTAGCAATAAAATAAAATATAATGATATAAAGTGTTTTTTTATAACAAATATAGTTTTTTTATGTGAGAAATCTAAACACTTTTAGGCGTATAAGAGGACAAAATTTTAAAATATTGATTGCATGTATTCTGAAACATCTGAAAAAGAACGGTGATTATATGCAAGATATGCGCTGACTGCATAACTACAGTATCCCCTGCAAGATGGATGTGTGATCTCCCATTTAGGAAAGTGCAGACAAGTATCTATGCAAATGTCGTGTTGTGTTGATCAACAGAACCTACATGCATGGTTTATGTATCTTAAAAATGCGCTGCTAAATCGCACAAAATCTCTTCGCCTGTTCGGTTACTAGAATAAAACATGTAATAAAAAAATAACTTTGGTGAACACTATCTTTGCAAATATTTTGATCGGTCGTATGAAATTGATGTAACAGAGTCCTTGATTATTTAGTAAGAAAAAGTAAAATATACCTCAATAGGAAAAAAGGTAACAGCAGCAACATACATTCACCTATATACTCCTTCCGTATTTTTAAGTGACGTTTTTTTTTTATTTTTTACGATCTCTAAGATGTGACTTTGTTTTTCACTTTTTGTAATTTTATTTTATTATTTATTAATAAAATTATAGTATTATGAAATTATTTTTAACGATAAATCTAATGATGTATTTTTTATATAGCTAATTTAGATAGCTTTAAATATATTAGTAGGTTGACTACACGGATTATAGTACGTCACTTAGAAAGGAACGGAGGGATTGTCTTTTTCCGAAAAATATTGCATTGACCTGTAATGCTAGCTTACTTTGCCAGCAATGGAAGCACTGGTCGCATGTCACTGTAAGGTTCATGAAGGTCAGCGATAGTATCACTGTGATGTCCACGTATAAAAGGGGGAGAGAAAAAAAGGTAGTAATAAATTAAAGAGGGAGGAGTCCGCCCATAATTATGCCTACAGAACAAAACATTGAAAAACAACCTTAATTAAGCCACAGCGCTAGGCACTAAGCTAGCTTTCTTTCGTTGAGGAAGAAAGCACTAAGCTAAGCTTTGCTTACTTCTTGGTGGCTGGGGCACAAACAACGATCCCCATCATCACGAGCATACGGCAAAATCTCCCTTGTGGTCTTCTTTGCCTCATTTACACAGACATGACCGAACAAAAATGCAGTAATTAATATTTTGGGGTCTGCTAGGCATCAGATACATGCATGTTTGCTCCCCCAAAGGCAAAGTACTCCCTCCGATCGTCAAAGCGAGACTCGTTCTAGCCTCGTTTCTTTGGCTCAACAAATATGTGTCGTTGTGTGTGCATTATGCGTATCTTGTCAGCTGGTGGCTCCCTGAGGCCAATTAATGATCAGTGTTGTCCTAAAGCAATCGATTCTCATGAATTATCGAAACTTTAATTTGGAATGTAGAAGAACTCTGGGGGCATTCCTGCCACAAACATTTGAACTGTTCACATAAATAGTATTATAGCTATTTTTTATAAAAAAATTTAGCCTCAGCTACCCAATTTTGCTAATTTAGCCTTCTCTGCGGAGTTAGCGAGCTTAACATGTACATACCGAGCTCCTCTAGCTCGGCAGTATCAGCCGGCCGCTATGCATACTTAATTAGTATTTTAATTATTACTAATTATAATTAATTAGCGTTAATCACCTGATCGCTGAGAAGACACCACATCCAGCAAAAAAATCTTCTCTGTGCATGAATTTTATTCTCTTCAAGGACGGTAGCAGGCGTATACGCTTCTGTGCTAGCCGTGTGTGACTTGTCTCTTGTGCTTTGCTAGCAGAAAAACGCTAATATCATGAGTTGACCCCAAAAAAACCAATCTTCTTTTCTTTCTTTTTTCCAATCTGTGCTTCAGTGCTTGCGCATGCTAATAGATCTCCAACGGCCTGGAAAAAGCGTAGTAACATTACCCTCCATGAGCTTACAAAACGAAGTTAGCAAAATGAACCAAAAAAATTAGGTGATGTATTTGTCGTAACTGTCTTGTCTCACTCTCTATCTGACAAAAACATTTTTCTCTTCTCTTCTCTCTAATCGAGATATGTAAAACATTTTTTTCTCCTTTTCTAATCGACATGCGTAATTAGGTGATCGAGACATGGATGTTGCTACTTGCAAGTGCGCCACGTCTGAAAAACAAAAATGCAAGTAGTGCAAGCATGCAACAGGGCTCTTTTTTGGCGTCAGCTTTTAGTTTTCCTACAGTATATTGTTTTCTACAGTAGCTAGCTTTCAAACGACGTGTCTTCTCAAAGCGAGGTTTACAAATTAATTATAATAGACATTGTAGCGACTTCATCCATATCGATCAAAACAACACAAGAGTTTTTCTTACTCCGTACTCTCTTTTACGGTTTTTCTATCAGCTGTTACTATTTATTAGCCACAATCAAAAGCCACCAGCTGCAACAAAAAAGAACGATTTTTGCCTCAACCGACTCGCAAGCATTGTCCATCGCACACACATACTTATTAAGCTCATGATTAATACTAATTAATTATGATTAGTATAAATTAAATATGATTAGTACTAATTAAGCATATACAGTCCGGTCGACGACCTACCGCACGGTACGCTATGGAGGGGTTAAATTTAAAAAAACGGATATTCAAAAGCTAAATTACAAAAATAGCTACTATGATAATATATAAACAGTTCCGAACATTTAGCCTCAGTATGCATAGGCATATCCAAAATATAACTCTTTAGTGACCGAAGGGAGAACATTTTTAACAGCTTGAACACGTCAAGATTTGTGCAGCCCTAAACCGAATGCCCACCCTGCCACAGAACCCCCGATGCTAAACAACAAAGATCGCTTGAGAGGACGCATCTGTAGCACAAATCTTGAGGAGCATATGAGAACAAGGGGGCCGACCCGCCAAGGCGCCGGCGTCATGGGCACGGCAAAATTAAGCATACACATATATAATTAAACATACGCATATATATTGTCATATAAATTCAATCATAACACATATGGCAAAATAATGTAGCAAAGTAACACAAAAGAAAGGTACTTTCATTACATCTCCTTGATAATATCAGGCCAATTCCTTTTCAATATAAACTATCATGTAGCTTAAAAGCATTTTATGGCAAGTTTCACGGTGAAAAGATGAGAATTTTACCTAATCTCACTAGTCCCTTTGTTAGATCAGCAAGTGATAGCAATATACTTAGCTCGGATGGTTGCATACATCAAGTTGAAAATGTGGTAGTCGACACTCCAATTGAGCTTGATCTTGACTTGTTGATTAAGAGTGATTAAGGGTCCTATTAATGGACCATTGGGGCGGGCCTGCCGCCCCTCTGCCCCGATATGATGGTTACACGGATGTGAAAGAAAGGTACTTGTAGCCAAGAAAATGCGACATTTCAGTCGGTATAAGGTCTTTTAGTCCCGCTTTAGGCGGCTTCAATTTCGGTCTTTTTTGTCTTTCGACTTATTTAAACTAGAAACAACTTAGAACACGTCAGTTTTTAATTTTTAACTTATTTTGGTGTTTTTGTCTTTTCTTTTTTTCCCTTTATTCCCTTGCATTATCTATGACAATATAACGGTTTTTTATTTATTTAGTTGAATGCCAAAAAAATAACAGCTGCTACAGTGCAATTTTAGCCAAAACTAACAACCAAAGCCATAAGCTAGAAGCTTAAACTCTTTGTAATGGGCACTAATATATGGACGTAAGTGCACTCTATATTATATATTAGTATAAACTAGCGGAATCCCTCACAATTGTGCGTATAGATATTGCAATATATTGTATTTTTTATATAATATAGTTTTATCTGTTATATAATTGTAACAATTATAATATGTATATATGATTAATAAACACTGTTATAATCTAGCTCCATCAAAATAAGTATTGAGGATTTTCTCTCTCTCTCTCTCTCTCTCTTGATTAATGAGAGAATTTCTTATCTACATATGTTTAATTTGCAATGTTATAATCTAGCTCCACCGAAATAAGTGATGTTGATCTTCTCTTTTTGTATCGATTAATGAGAGAATTTCTGCCTTACCCATATATGATTAATCTATACTGTTATAATCTAGATCCAACAAAATAAGTGATATATATATCTTATCTTTTTTGGTACCTTGAATACCACCCATTGGCCCTATTCTTTTCAGCTTCTAAAAGCTGCTTTTCGGCTTTTCTACAGTAATTAGCTTTTAAACGAAGTTTTTTTTCAAGATAAGGTCTACTAGTTAATTGTAGTACATACTTTATTGACTTCATTTATATTGGCAAAAACCGCACGCGAGTTTTTATTACTCTGTAATCTCTTGTATAAATAGCTCAAAAGTCACAAGCCGTAGCCAAAAAGAATGGACCCATTGTTTGGAGATAACTTATTAAACTAAAGGCATAGAGCATTCCCTCGGAATGACAATGCGGACTCTGACTTGACAGAGAAATGCTCTTTCCACACATTTCCTTGATATGGTTTCTAGCGCCTGCTGCCAGCTGCCCACTTTTCCTCCTCGCATAGCAACAAAACCTGTACTGATGATAGTGGATGGGGAATCCTAAAATTTGCCAATTAATTGAACACTTTAAGAAGTACTGAAATTGATTTGATACCGACCCTCCTGGCTAAGGAATGCAACAATCCGCATGCATGCAAGGTGACTTCAGGCGAATCCAGCAGCCGTTTTGGCTTAGCGTGTAATAAATAAATACGGTGCGTTTTAAGTTTACATATGCAATAGTGAATAACCCCGTCCTACCGATTAATACCGCTATACTGCTGGGTACTAAAACAGCTAGCTGTCGGTCTTTTTTAACTGAAACCTCAAAACACATCCCTCCTTAGTTTCAAAAACTAATCACGAATTTGCATATGTGAAAGGCACTTGTCAGCTGTTGGTAGCATATATAAGTGATACGAGATGCTCGATCTTTCCAACGGAGGATCAAGGATAATTTGTGCATCCTGATGAGTTTGATGTCGTCAACCACTACTCGTGCAATGACCTACGACATATGAACTCATCCAATCACACACTTGATTATTCTTCCACCCAACCACGAGGAAGTGGAAGACGCATTAGCAAATTACCGCAAGGGAACAGCAAGAACACGGTGTGGAGAGCACCTAATTCCCCTCCCTAGTTGCTGCGCAAGTCTAACAGAAGAACAAGTGCCGTAGCTCTTTTCTGGAATCAATCTATTAATCGTGGTCTGGTGTTTACAATGGGGCGTGCGGTATTTATTCTCAAGTCCCACGCACGGTGGCCTAAGGCCGACTCTAAACACAATTTGATCAAGAGACCAAATCAATCTCCTAAACATAAACTATAGGATCGAATACTACAATCAGAGGGGGTGAATGATTGACGCAGTTTTTTGGAATCTCCTGACGATCGATGAAGATTTCGATCACTTGTCACACGACTACCCGAACTATCGCTTAGCTTCGACTGCTTGCCGATCGCTCTGTTCGACTGCTTTGTCCGTTGTAGTAAGAAACAATCCACCTGCAATCACTAGCTCTCTTCAAGAAAATTACGAACCAGATTGATTCATGACTATCTTTTCTTGATGGATTTTCATGGATTTATAAAGTATCCTCACAAGCACCCCTACAAGTTCTAGCCAAAAGCTAAACCTAAAACCTTCTCAAAAACTCTTTCAAAAACCATCCAAAAGCCTTGCGCTAACCCATAGCTTCTCTCTGCTTTTATAGGCTAACGTACCAAACCATGTCTACCTCAAATACGGACTCAAAACTTAATCTCTTCGAAAACAAAGGGACTCGAAACCCTTTCGAACACGGTTTTATTCAAACTCTCAACCTTCCCAGTTATGGACTCCTTCCACAACTCCTAACTTATCACGTGACGAAGTTTTCAGGACTGCACCTCCTGTATCTTCATCACGCATCATCCATCTCATGTGTCGAAGCCTCCTAGACCGCACCACTCGTAGCTTCTCCACGTGCTCCAGCGTGAGCCCGACCACCTCGTATGACATCCTTGACCATCTGGACCACAGACTTTCCCATTCTAGTCCTGGTCCTCCTCAACACTGACCATGACCATCTCCACGCCCATCTACAATGCAAAGACCAAATAATATTTTTTTCGACAAAAGTTCTTCACAACTTGACCAACATTAGTCCACATACTCAAAACACACCTTTAAAACCTATTGCGACTATGACTACAAAGTAAATGAGTAAATATGATAAAGACATCTTTACTACATATCATTTGATTTCTAAGACTTGGACATGATGTATTATTTGACAAGTATAATAAACAAAGCTTCCAATACATTTAAACACCAAGCCCCCCTCAGAACAATCCCATATCATACAACACATCCAACTCACTTCACACATTAGCAAACTGAGAATAATCAAGCGGTTGGGGGTGAAAATATCAGCAACTTGAGAATCGGAATCAATAAAATGCAAGACAAAATCTCCTTTTTTTCACATGATCTCTAAGAAAATGATAGCGAATATCAATGTGTTTGGTTCTTCAATGTTGCACAGGATTATTAGCAATGCTAATAACACTAGTGTTATCACAGAAAAGCGGAACACTATCCAATTCTAAGCTCAAATCCTTAAGAGTAGCTATCATCCAGAGCAATTGAGAGCAACAAGAGGCAGCAACTACATATTCAGCCTCATCAGTGGAAAGTGCAACCGACACCTATTTCCTAGAAGCCCATGAAACAAGATATGTCCCTAAAAAGTGACATGTGCCATAAGTATTCTTCCTATCAATTTGACAAACCCAAAATCTGCATCTAAATAAGCTCTAAGTGTAAGACATGAGAAAGAAGAGTACCATAAGCCAAATTCTAAAGTTGGCTAAAGATACCTGAAAATTTATTTTACCACTTGATGATATGAAGCACGAGGGGAAACTTGAAAGCGATCACATAAATACATAGCAAAGTGTATGTCTAGCCTTGAAGTAGTGATATCCAAAAGAGAGCCAATTATGCTTATGTATTCCTTTTGATCAACATGCTCTCCATCTTTGTCAGGATCAAACATAGCGGTACATCCCATGGGCGTGGAAATTGGTTTGATTGTCCTCATATCAAAGCAATGAAGTAGATTTTTGGTGTACTTAGTTTGATAAATAAAAGTACCCAACTTTGATTACTTGATCTAAAAGCCAAGGAAGAATGTGAATTCTCCAATCATACTCATATCGAATTCCCTACTCATAATATCTAAAAACTTGGAAACAATAGCATGAGGAATTATGTAAAATGATATCATCTACATAAATCTAAATGAGTAAAAGATTATTGTCATACTTGAGAGTAAAGAAAGTCTTATCTTCCTTGCCCATTTGAAAGTTTTTTTTAGCAAATATGATTTAAGCCTATTATACCATGCTTTGGGTGCTTGTTTTACACCATATAAAGCTTTGGACAATTTGTAGACATGATCAGGAAACTTAGAATTCTCAAAACCAGGTGATTGTCTAACATAAACTTCCTACTCATTATAGCAATTACGAAAAGCACTTTTCATGTCCATTTGATATAGTCTAAACCATTATGATGCAACAAATGCTAACAGAATTCTAATGACATCTAATCGAGCAACAAGAGCAAATGTTTCACCAAAGTCACGACCTTCTATCTAGGTGAATCCTTGAGCCATAAGTTTAGTCTTATTTCGAATAACAACATCATCCTCACTTTGTTTGTTCTTAAAGACCCATTTAGTTCTAATACTATTTTGACCATGAGAAGGTGAAACCAAAGACCAGACTTTATTATGCTCAAAGTTTTCTAATTTCTCATGTATGGCATTAATCTAAAACTCATCAGACAAAGTGTGACTTACATCTTGGGGTTCAAAAAAGGAGACAAAAGCAGAATGAGCATATAAGGCACTGAATTTATACCTGCTGTGAAGAACTCTCTCATTTAACTCACCGATCACTTGCTCAAGGGGATGGCTTCGTTGTGTATGTAGAGGCGCCTATGAAGTAGTCGTAGGAGTGGTCGTAGATGTAGTTAAAAAGGTTGTAGTGGTCGTAGTGGCCTCTATCCTATGAGTGGTCGTAGGAGTGGTCGAAGGTGTCGTCGTGTGACCTGGGAACTCCCTGTTGTCATTGTCGGAGTCATAAAAGATGTCTTCGAGTGCGTCAGAGACCTATATACCTGCATTTTCAGGTCTAGTGCTAGGACTAGCCTCATCAAAAGTGACCTCGCAGGTCTCAACGATTTTATTAGTTTCTAAGTTGAGTACACGATAGCCTCGAGTGTGAACTACATAACCAAGAAAGATGCCATCTGAGGATCTAGATTCAAATTTACCAAGATTGCCATGTTTAAGTATGAAACATCGACATCTAAACACCCTCAAGTGAGAAACATTAAGAGAATGACCAAACTAAAGCTCATAGGAGGTCTTATATAGTTTAGCACGTAAGAATACTTTATTCAAAATGTAACACGCAGTCGAAACAGCTTCAGCCCAATACTTCCTAGGAGTAGCATGTTTATTTAACATCGTTCTAGCCATCTCGACCAAAGTTCTATTCTTACGTTCGATCACACCATTCTGTTGAGGCACTCGAGATAACAAAAATTGATGGTCTAAACCCTTTTCAGCACAGAAAGAAGCAAATGATGTGTTCTTGAATTTAGTTCCATTATTACTTCTAATTGCTCTAAGTGCTCCTAGAAGTTTATTAGCAAGTCTAAGAGCTAGCTCTCGAAAGTGACCGAAAGCTTCGTCCTTATAAGCTATAAAATATGCCTAAAAGTATCTAGAGTAACTGTCAACAATAACAAGAATATATCATTTACCTCCAACCGACTAAACCCTAACAGGACCTACTATGTCCATATGCAATAATTGACCCATAGAATCAGTCATGTTAAGAGTGAGTGGAGGATAAGACGATGAGATCATCTTACCATGTCGACAGGGTGAACAAATTAGATCCATTAACTTTTCAATCTTAAGGCTAGGAATTTCTCTAACCAGATTAATATTACTAAGCTGAGTAAGATGATCAAAGCCAATATGACCTAATCTACGGTGCCAGAAGAACAAATATTTAGAGTCTAAAGAAATAAGACACCTAAGATCAGAAGAAGCTGAATACGAAAAGTCACCCTTAAATAGGCGATCAACTCGACTAATTTTGCATACAAGATCACCAGATGAATCCAAAATATAGCATGAATGCTTTTTAATGTTCACCTCAAGATTATCGACTACTAACTGTGAAACTGAAAGCAAGTTATAGCTCAATTTACAAACGAGAGCGACGTTCTTTAAGATAAACTTGTCATTGATGCACACGGTGCCTTTAACAAGAACTCATCCTTGAGAGTTGTCTCTAAAAGTTTATCATCTCACCATGGGGGCACAAGGGAGGAGAACCATTATGAGTCTTCGGTCATGTGGCGAGAGCAACCGAAGTTAATCAACCATATATTCTCCTTTCTCTTGCAATGAGCCTACAGAGCACGAACAATCATTGGCACCTTATTATTGGAGTTAGACAATAAAGATTTAGGTATCCAGTACTAATATACTAGATGAACAGGAGAAAACACATGCACTGGTAAAGATTTAAGTGAAGTATTAGCATTTAACATATTTTGACTAGACAGTCGTTGGCACGCCGGTTCGACCACAAGAAGTAGCTCGTCGAAAACACTTCTTTATCTTGTCTTTTTTTCTCCTTCTTTGATTTTCTAAAGTACAATTGAACCAAATGACTGTCTTTATCATAATGAGTGCATTGATACTTGACTTGATGAGTGATCGTATCTATCGATTTCACATCACTTAGTTTGGTACATAACTCTCTTGCAATACCAGCAGATCTAAAGACAATTTATTTTGGTTCAGATTCTACTTTAAACTTTTCTAATTCAAGTACCTTGACAACTTTAGGAGGTTGTTCTTAGCATGCTCAACAAAATTAAATCCTAAACCATGATTTTTCACACTAGTTTTTAATTTGTCTAGGATCATATTCAAATTATTTCTACCAAAAGAAAACCTCTCTAACTGTTCTTAAGGTACTCATTTTCTTTAGATAGTGAGGAACATAATAAGCAGTTAATAGATTCATAAGCAAGATCCTTAGAAGTACTAGAGTGAGCCAATCTCTCTTTTTTAGCAAAGTTATTAAGTTGTCTAGTCAATACTTTATTTCACTGTTAAGCTTAGGGCAATTAGAGCAAGAAAGAGTCTCATGATAAAATATTTATTGAATTGATTTTTGAGATTAATTAAGTCTAGCTTGTAGTAACCTACACTTAAAACATGCTTTAGAAGAGTCAGACTTTAGTTTTTCAATTTCTTCAATAGGAAGTTCATGTTTTCCATCGCAAGAATCATGTGCCGTTCTTAGTTTATCAAATCTATTAGTTACATCTCTAAGTTGAACCAGATTAGTTGCATTAATAGATCTAGTAGTTTCCAACTCAGAATGTAAGACTTGACAAGCTTCACAAGAATCATCTTTAGGAATAGATGCTCTAAGTCTATTAATATCGGAATTCAAGATTTTGACTACACAATTGGTTTCTTTCAATTTCTTTTTAGTCTTTTTCAATTCAATAGTAAGTTTAACAAGACCATCTTCAAGCTCATCATATGATGGTCTTACCTCATCGCGATCATTGTAGTCGTCGTCGTTGATGTTGCTTGCCATGAAGCACATGCCCGTGAAATCGTCGGTACTCTTCTTCTTGCCTTGGCATCATCACTGTTGTGGTTGTCATTGTCACAGTTCTCAAAATCTCTGTCACTCAAGCAAGGCGCTCGATGGCTGATAAGACTTTTTCAGCAAACTTGCGACAGAAATTTCCACTCTTGGAGTTATTCTTAGATGATCAACGATGATAATTCTAGTTTTTCTTGACTACTTTCCCTTTGAGTTGGGGCAATCCATCTTAAAGTGGTCTGGCTCGCCACACTCAAAGCACCAGATCGGACCTGGAGCTGCACCTCACTTTCTCATCCTCCGATTATTGAGAGCCTTGTATGCTCATGAGGAGAATAAGACCAAATCTTCTTTAAAGAGCTGCTCGAACTGGTTGGAAAAAGAGGACAAAGTAGACAATGAAATACAAGACAAAGCATTCGCCAAAGCAGCCTGCATGGGGTTAGTCACAAGTGCTAAAGATGAAGATTTATCCATCTTAGATGGTAAAGCTTCTATCTCATAGGTTTTCAATCTAGACTGCAAATCCTCAATGGTCATAGTATCTAGTTCGACAGTTTGATTAATAGTCGTGATGACCATCAACCACTCTGAACCTAAAGACCTAAAAATTTTAGTTGCAGTATCTCTATCAGTATGTATAACACTAACTCCATGTAAGTTACTCAAAATCTTCTCAAAACGAGCAAAAAGATCATCAATAGATTCAGTAGGTTTCATAGCAAAAACTAAGTACTCTTTTTTATAAAGATTCTGATGCACTTTCTTAATCTTAGTTGTTCTTTCATGATAATCGCAAAGAGTTTTTCATATTAAGTGGGCAGAAGCAATATGAGCACGCGATCAAATTCTTTGTGAGAAATTTCTTGAAAAAGCAAGTTACGAGCATGGACATTTAAATCAACATCTATTTTATTTTCATAGTAACATCAGCAGGAACTACATAAGGTTGAGAAACTTTTTTTAGACATCACAATCTTGAGATTCCATGTAAGCTTGCATACGACACTTCGAAAAGCAAAATCAGTACAATCTAGCATGGGGGAGGATTCACATACCTCTCTGATTCCATCGATGCCTACTTTGATACCACTTGTAGGATCGAATACTGCAATCAGAGGGGGTGAATGATTGTCACTGCTTTTTGGAACCTCTTGATGGTCGATGAAGATTTCGATAGCTCGTCACACGACAACCCGAACGATTGCTTAGCTTTGATTGCTCGTCGATCGTTCTGTTCGATTGCTTTGTTCATTCTTGTAAGATAAAATCCACCTGCAATCACCACCTCTCTTTAAGCAAATCACGAACCAGATTGATTCAAGACTATCTTTTATTATTGTATTTTCGTGGATTTACAAAGTGCCCTCAAAAGCACCCTAAAAGCCCTAGACAAAACCTTCTTAAAAACTCTCTCAAAAATTGTCGAAAAGCCTTGTGTTAACCCATGACCTCTCCCTGTTTTTATAGGCTAACGCACCAAATCATGTCTACCTCAAACACAGACTCAAAACTTAATTTCTTCCAAAAACAAAGGGACCCAAAACCATTCCAACACGGGTTTTATTCAAACTCTCAACCTTTCTAATTATGGACTCCTACCACAACTCCTAACTTATCATGTGATGAAGTCTTTAGGACCGCACCTACTGTATCTTCATCACACATCATCCATCTCACGTGTCGAAGCTTCCCAGACCGTAACATCCATATTTTCTCCACGAATAACCACTTTTGGTCTATATGGCCTCTATCATGAGCCTGACCACCTCACATGGCATCCTCAACCACCTAGACGTCAGACTTCCCCATCCTAGTCCCAGTCCTCCTCATCACCGACCATGACCGTCTCCACACCCACCTGCATATGCAAAGACCAAAGAACATTTTTCCCGGCATAAGTTCTTCACAACTTTACCGACATTAGTCCGCATACTCAAAACGCACCTTTAATCATCCATCAACATCAAATATGTTAGCCATGACCACAAATTCCTTCGCTTTCTAGAAATCAACCTTAGACTACTCATTACGATCAGTTATACCCTCGATGCAAAGTCTGGTCGCTAACTCATCGAGTACATGAAAACAAAATTACTTGGGAAATACTATCACTCAGAATACTCAAGAATCACAAGTATCGTAGCACTCCAAGTCTACAACTGCAACCATCAACCAGTAACTGCACCATCGACTACTAAGTATCGACCAGGTACTGTAGCACAGACTATTATCAATGAGTACTATAGCACTGACCACCGAGTACCAACCTAGTAGTATAGCACTGACCACTGACTGGTTACTATCACTCTTGACCTGTCCACTGAAGCTCATGATCCATCAGACACAAGGACTTGAGGTATTCAAAGATCACAAGAATTGAAGCACTCGTACTGATCGTGAAGTCTACGAATACTAACCATGAAGCCTATGGCAACCGATCACAAAACCTATGACAACTGATAACTAAGTCTAAGACAACAGATTGCAAAGTCTTCGACTACCAATCACCGGCCAGAACTTTCACTAACACAAATTTCAATGAAACCCAAATATCAATTATTCATCATCACTAAATGCACGACCACCACATGGTCAAACAATAACCTATCTAGAGTCTTCAATCCTTTTAAGTGGTTCACACTCAACTAGCTAAAACAAGATTACATGACTGAATCAAAGTGGTTTCGGTCTAGAACTTAGCATGCAGGCCTTTGGATTGCCTACGTGTGATGCACTTGGTTTTTGTGAGATCCCTTGAAAAAACTGTCTGGTTTTTTAGAGATCTCCCCAAAACTTAGCCTCTTTCTTGTTGTGCATGTCAACCATTGGTTTGGATTGGGCCCCCATGGCCTTGGGCTTCTCCATGGGATGCCCCCTTCTCCTATGCATCCAGCCCTTCCCCCATGTGTCCAGCCGCATGGGCAATGCCCTTCTCCTCCAGGCCACATGGCCATCATCTCCTCTGTTCTCCTATGCGCTTGGTCGCATGTGTTGCTACTCCTTCCTTCCCAAGTGCATGTACACAACACCTTGTGCTCTTCCATTGCTTTGGCTCCGGACTCCCTCTCCTCCCTCTCGGTTCCAAAAGCTTCAATCTTGTCAAACCTGAGAATGCACAAAGTATTTGCATGAGGTAGTACCCAATTCTCATGTAAATCACAAGGAAACTCATTAAGAAATAAATGCACCTATTGGTTTAATAATTTGACTCTAACTCTTGTCATTAGACCTTTAGGCATATCATGAACAATATAATCATGTACACTTGGAGAGATGAAAGATGTAGAAGTGTTGGGGATGTCCTCATTACTAAGTCACATCTGTAAGTTTATTTTATGATCAAATGTGTTGCATGTAAATCGCAGAAATGATTCTTATATTAAAGGGTCTGTGATGGTTGCTAAGATTAAAAATCATGGGTTTGAAATGCATTCCCACTCCCTCTCCCTTTAAAATATGTTGAATTGGACCTATTGAAAATTGACATCAAAGTGCAAACAAGTATCTATGTAAATTTCATGTCATGTTGATCGAGGAAACAACATTCCTGGCACAATATTGTGTAAATGCAGTGGCGATCTTGTTTTAGAAAACTGTTGGCGATCTATTGAAATCGCATAAGATCTCTTCGATCGCTGGCTTGTTCTACATTCCAATCAAGACCTCCACATCAAATCAATCGAACATTGATCAAACAGATTAAGGAATGTAAAAAGGGGCAAAAAGAAAAAAGTGGGACATATTAGGAAAGCAAAGCACACATTCTATGGGCACAGAGGGCGTTGATTTTCCAATTTGGTGTGCACATGTTGTTAGACCAAGTGATGGTCGTGATTAAAAGTGATGATAAATAATTGACATTTAGATTGCTTTAGAATTTACATTTGCAAAAGTTTCGGTCGATCGTAGTCAAAGGTCTTGAATTCGAGTGATCTCCTTTAGTTCTGAGTTGCTCCGAGCAGTTTCAAGTGGTTTTCATTGGCTCCTAGTGGTTGTGGTTGCTCTGAGTGATTTTGGCATGCTTCGAGTGGTTTTGGTTGGCTTCAAGGGGTTTTTATTGCTCAGAGTGGTTTTGGTCTGCTCCGAGTGGTTTCAGTCGGCTTCGAGTGGTTTCGGTCGGTTTTAAGTGGTTTTTATTTGCTCCAAGCGAGTTTAGTCTGCTTCGAGTAGTTTTGGACCAATCTAATCAGGTACAAGTAGTATCAGACAGTTTTTGAGTAAGCAATAGAGGATAAGACGGTGTTGAAGTGCCACCAGAGGAGCGGATGGTGTTCAAGTGGCCCAGGAGGATCGAAAGGCATTCAAGTACCACCGAAAGGTCAAACGGCATTCGAGCGGCATGACCAAAGATTCAGAGCACCGATCGGTCAAAGCTATAGGTTTTTTTCTACGGTCGAAGCTATAGTGATTTGGAAAAAAAACTATACAGTCAAATGAATAGTACTCGAAGGCGAACAATGATTCAGCTGGCACTCAGAGGAGTACTGTTGTAGAGCACGGCTTTACAACCATGTTCAAATTTGACTACTACGGCTTTTGACCACAGCAGTACGAGCGCAGCAGCATGACTACGGAAGAACGACCACATCTGTTTTCGACTACGACTGGTTTCGATCATGGCATTTTGACCATGACTGAATTCAACCACGTCCAGTTTCAACCACGTTCGACTTCTACCATGGTAGAATGACCATTGCAAATAATCGTAGCTACAATACTTTTTGTAGTTGTAGTACAGTACTTTTTTATGGTCATAAACTTTACTGGTCATACTCAATAGTTGTAGATTTTGTGATCAATAGTCGTAGACTGGTGATTGATAGTCGTAGACTTTGCAGTCGATGGTCGTAGACATTGTGATCAATAGTCGTAAACTTTGTGGTCAATGGTCATAGACTTCATAGACTACTATCATACTCATAGACTTCATAGTCTGCGAACGTTGTCTTCAAATTTTCGATCGGTTGTTGTAGACCACATGATCGGTAGTCAAAGGCTTTGCTATTAGTTGTCATAGGCTTCATAGTCGGTACTTGTAGACTTCATTATTGGTACGAATGCTTCACTTCTTGTGATTTTCAAGTATCTCGAGTACCCATGTTAGACCAGTGGGATGACTGACTGGTGCTTGGTGGTCACGTGGTCGTGGTACTTGGTAGTCGGAAGGACCAAGTACTCTATGGTCATGGTTTTTGAGATCATGGTTAGCAGAGGTGTTGCGATCGGTAGTCGTAGTTGTAGCGATTGGTACTCGATAGCGGGTACTCAGTGGCTCTATAGTCAGTAGCGATGCGGATGTCATTCCTGAATGTTTTGGCACAGCAATAGTATTTCCTGAGTACTTGTGGTTTTCGAGTATTCATTGAGCTAGCGGTCGTAAGAAATTGTCTAGAGCTGTTTTGTGGAAAGCGATAGAATGTGTGATCGTAGACGGCATGGTTGATGGTCGTGGATGATTTTGTTCTTATCTATGGTTGCACAAGGGTGGTGTGAGGGTGTGTACTGATGTCAGTTAAGTTGTAGAGAATTTGTGCCAGGAGAAAGATTTTTTGGTCTTTGCATGTGCAAGTGAACGTGGAGATGATTATGGTCGGTGATGAGGAGGGGGTAATCTGAGGTCCAGGCGGTCGGGATGTCACGCGAGGTGGTCGAGCTCATGCTAAAGCACGTGGAGAATGAAGGTGAATGATGTGTGGAGGCGTGGAGACGGTTACAGCTGGTGACGAGGAGAACTGGGACTAGGAAGGGGTAATATGAGGTCCAGGCGGTCGAGATGTCATGCGAGGTGATCAGGCTCACGCTAGAGCATGTGATGATGTGTGGAGAAGCTACAAGAGGTGCGGTCCTAGAAGCTTCGACATGGGAGTTGGTGATGCGTGATGGAGATATAGGAGGTGCGTCCTGGAGGCTTCATCACATGGTGAGATAGGAGACGTTATGGAAGGAGTTCGTAATGGAAAGATTTTGAGATATGGTAAAACTAGTGTTAGGAAGAGTTTCGGGTCCCTTGATTTAAGGAAAAGATAGAGTTGTGTGTTTGTATTTGAGACAGACACGGTTTGGCCATTAGCTTATAAAAACAGGGAGAGGCTAAGGCTAATGTGTGGGTTTTTGGAGGGCTTTCATCGAGAGAGCTTTTAGGGGTGTCATGAGGATACTTTGTAACCACATCCATGATACAGAAATAGTAGATCAGATCTATTCTAAGAAAAGTTTGCTGGCATCGGTGACATGTTTTTGAGCATCATTTTTCTTCTATCTCCAACGTATACTCATTCGAGCGATCGAAGCGTTCGAGCGGTTGAAGTCTTCAAGCGGAGGGAGATTATGATTATGTGCGTCGGTGGTCGTAGCGAGCGATTGAAGCGAGTGGTCGGACGATTGGAGTGTTCATTGAGCACATGCGAACGAACCAGTGTCTTGCGCTCATAATCTACATATGATAATTTAGATTATTTTTCTTCTGCTTTTAGTTTTGGTTTTATGTTTCAAAAGCGGATACAATCAATCACCCCCATCTGATTGTATCATACGATCCTACAAGTGGTATCAGAGTAAGGTTGCGATGGCATCAAAGAGGTATGTGAATCGTCCCCCTATACTAGATGGTTCTAATTTTGCTTTTTAGAAGTGTCGGATGCAAGTGTATATTGAGACTCAAGGTAGTGATGTTTGGAATAAGGTTGTAGACCCTATGAAGTTTTTGCTATTGTTACAAATCTAAATAAAATAGATGTTGATCTAAATGCTTAAGCTTGTAACTTGCTTTTTTAAGAAAGTTCTTGCAAAGAATTTGATCGTGTAGATCATATTGCTTCTGCTCACTTAATCTGGAAAACACTTTGCGATTATCATGAAGAAACAACTAAGATTAAGAAAGTGCATAAGAATCTTTATCAAAAAGAGTACTCAGATTTTGCTATGAAATCTAGTGAATCTATAGATGATCTTTTTACTTATTTTAAAAAGATTTTGAGTAACCTGCGTGGAGTTGGTGTTGTTCCTACTGATAGAGATAACACAACTAAAATTTTGAGATCTTTAGGTTCTAAGTGGTTAATGGTCATCACAATTATTAATCAAACTGTCGATCTAGATACTCTAAGCATGGATGATCTATACTCTAGATTGAGAATCTATAAGATGGAAGCTTTGCCACTAAGAATGATAAATCATCATCTTTAGCATTTGTGACTAACCCCATACAGGCGGCTTCATCGAGTACAATGTCCTATGTTTCCTTGTCTGCTTTGACTTCTTTCTTAGAAGATCAGTTTGAGCAGCTCCCTGAAGATGACTTGGTCTTAATCTCCTCACGATCATACAAGGCTCTCAACAATCTGTGGATGAGAAAGCAAGGTGGAGCTCTAGGTCTGATCAGATGATTTGAGTGTGGCAAGCCAGGCCACATTAAGATAGATTGCCCTAAGCTCCAGGGGAAAGTGGTCAAGGAACAGAGGACTAATCATTGTCGACCATTCAAGAGTAACACCAAGGGTGGATCTTTCCGTTGCAAGGTTCTTGCAACTATTGAGCGCCTTGACTTTGAGTGATGTAGAATCTGAGAGTTGCGATAATGACAACCACAACAGTAATAATGTCAAATGCAAGAAGAAGAACACTGACAACTTCACAAGTATATGCTTCATGGCAAATAGCAACAACAGTGATGACAGCTACAACAATCCTGATGAGGTAAGACCGTCATATGATCAGCTTGAAGATGGTATAGTTAGACTTGCTATGGAACTTAAAAGACTAAAAATAAATTGAAAGAAAATAATTTTTTGTTGAAAGCTTGAATTCTGATATTAATAGACTTAAAGCTTCTATTTGTAAAGATAATTCTTGTAAGTCTTGCCAAGTTTTACATTCTAAGTTGAAAACTGCTAGGTCAACTAATGCATCAAAACTGGTTCAACTTAGTGATGTAACGGCTAAACTTGAAGAATTAAATGTGGCGCATGATTCTTGTGATGAAAAGTTAAGACTTGCAAATGATAAAATTGAAAAGCTTAAGTCTAATTATTTTATAGTATATTCTAAGTGTGATTTGCTTCAGGCTAGGTTTAATTCTTTTCAGGAGTAAATTCAACAAATGCTTTGTCATGGGACTCTCTCTTGCTCTAACTGTCCTAAACTTAACACTGAAATAGAAGTTTCGACTAGACAACTTAGTAATTTTGCTAAAAAGGGAAAATTGGCTCAGTCTAGTGCTTGCAAGAATTTAGTGAGTGATTCTAGTAAATGCACAATCTATCTTGCTTTGGCTAAAGAAAAAGGGTGTCTTAAGAACACTTTAGAGATGTTTTATTTGCAAGAAGAACTTGAATATGATTCTCGATCATTCAAAGACAAGTGTGAAAAAACATGGTTTAAGATTTAATTTTGTTCAGCATGCCGAGAATAATCTTCCTAAGATTGTTAAGTTTCTTAAACCAGGAAAGACTGAGATAGAATCTGAACCAAAACAAATTATGTTTAAATATATAGGTATAACGAATGATCCCTCTACCAAAGTGAGTGTTGTGAAGCTATCAGATATGACTTCTCATCAAGTCAAGTATCAATGCACTCACTGTGGTAGAGGGTCATCTCATTTGGTTTTTTTCGAATAGCAAAGGAGAAGAAAGATAGGTTAAGAAAGCATTCTCAAATGGATCTATCCAAGCTCTTTCCCATTGCTCTACTCCCTCTAATCAATCATATATAGGTTGTCACTCTAATCAATCATCTACAGGTTCGGGAGTCTTTGCAACGATCGATCGGACTAAGGTTTTCAACATGGTTGGATCAGCCTTGGGTATCACAAGTGGTCGTGCGACAGTCAGACTACCCCGTGGACAGATGCCCCATGGTCGAATGTCCCATGGTCAGATGCCCCTATGTCGAACCAGCATTTCGACCAGTACTTTCTACTCAATCAAAACGGTCGATGGTCAGACCAGCTTTCTCCGTGGTCGAACAAGCTTCTCAATGGCCGTCTGGTCAAAATTTGTTAGATGCTAACGCTTCACTTAAATCTTTATCAGTGCCTACTGTTGCTCCTATTCGTCGTGATTCACAGTACTGGATTCCTAAAGTTTATCTCACTAACCCTAGTACTGTGAGACCAGTGTTTTCTGTGATATAGGACCAGATAACGTGGGATGGAGAACATGCGCTTGATCGGGTTACAATTTTTTATTTTGTTGGAACATTTGATGGTTCTTCATCTTCTTTGATGACTCCCAAGAGATTTCACCTTCTGGTTAGACTTTGTAGAAAAGGTAATATTGTCCTGCAGGTGGTATTTTCTTAGATTGCTCATTCTCATTCTGTACTGCCTGATTCTTTTCTTTATACTCGGTTGAGTTGTGAATTGGGTTGTTGCCTTCTTTTGGGATTATTCTGAGGGGGACTTTGTTGTTTGAAGTGTTGTGTAGCTTTGATCATGACTAGTTATAATTAAATTGCTATACTTGAACTAAAATATAACATGGTAGAAGACTTTGACTAGAAAGATTATAGCTAGCACTTTGCAATGTTGATCTAAAAGGATTAGCATGATTATGAGTCTTATTTTAATTCTTGACTATGAGGCTCCCATGTTTCATATTGTAATCTTTTTATGATCACTTAATTGGCATGTTACATATAAAAAAGGGGCACAAAAGTGCACAAATGAAAAAATGTATACTTCAAGCATGCCATGGTCAAATAAAAGAAAAAGCACAAAAATTATTCAAGTGAAAAGAAGTATGCTTCGAGCATGCCATCACAAAAAATGCTTCAAGCATGTTATCATGAAAAGAAGTATGCTTCAAGCATGCCACATGCCTAAGAATTGAGTATGGAGCAATAGGTTGCTATATGAGATTACTAGCTCATCTAGACTTAAAGTTTGCTTCACTTTTAGGCTTTGACTTTTGATGTGATATCTCATTGTGCTCTTTTTAATTGGTTTGATCATTGTTGAAAAGGATGTCATAGATATAAATCACTTAATCATACTAAAAGACATGTTTTGATCTTGCTATATGATGTATGACTTTATATGATCTAGGAAATTATACTAAAAAAAGATGGCTTGGTTAAATTCTTAAATTAATACAAAGTGACTTGGACAATCCACAAAGCTTTGGATGTTTACTCTCATTGCTCCTTAGAATAGTTCTCTCTCTCTCTCTCAATTTCTTGATGATTACATTGCCAAAGGGGAAGAAATTAGAAGAAAGTGGGAGAATTTTCAATTGCTTAAGAAAGGGGGAGTTTTCGAGTGGTTTGCTACTGCTATGTTTTCAAGTGGTTTACTGCTGTTGTGGTTTGCTTTGAAACTTTCTTTTCACAAATTCTCTCATACATATTTGCGGTGTTGTCAATGTATTCATCAAGTAGGAGATTGTTAGACCATGTGGTGGTCATGATTAAAAGTGATGATGAATAATTGACATTTGGATTGCTTTGAAATTTGGGTTTGCAAAAGTTTTAGTCAATCGCAATTAAAGGTCTTGAATCCGAGTGATCTCATTCAGTTCTAAGTTGCTCCAAGTGGTTTCCGTTGGCTCCTAGTGGTTGCAGTTGCTTCGAGTGGTTTTGGCCTACTTCGAGCAGTTTTGATTTGGCCGGTGATTGTTGTTGCTCCGAGTGGTTTCAATCGGCTCCGAGTGGTTTTGGTTGGCTTCAAGTGATTATTGTTGCTCCAAGTGGTTTCAGTCGGTTTCGAGTGGTTCTGATTTGCTCTGAGCAGTTTTGGTCTGCTTCGAGTAGTTTTGGACCAGTCCAATCAAGTCCGAGTAGCATCGGATAGTTTTTGAGTAAGCAATGGAGGATCGGACGGTGTTTGAGTGCCACCAGAGGATCGAAGGGTGTTCGAGTGGCCTAGGAGGATCGAACGGCGTTCGAATACCACCGGAAGATTGGATGACCTTCGAGCGGTGTGATCAAAGATTCAAAACATAGATTGGTCAAAGCTACAGGGTTTTTTCTAAGGCCAAAGCTACAGTGATCTGGTAAAAATTGTACGGCCAAATGAACAGTACTTAGAGGTGAACAGTGATTCAGTTGGTACTCGAAGAAGTACTATTGCAAAGCACAGCTTTACGACCATGTTCAACTTCGACCACGACAGACTTCGACCACGGCTGTACAAGCATCGTAGCACGACTACGAAAGAACGACCATGTTTGTTTTTTACTACGACTGGCTTCAACTACGGTAATTCAACTACTGCATTCCGACCATGACTGACTTCAACCACGTCTGGCTTTGGCCGCGTCCGACTTCGACCATGTTCAACTTTGACCACGACAGAATGACCACTGAAGATAATCATAACTACATTACTTTTGTATGGTCATAGCTACAGTACTTTTTCATGGACATAGACTTTACTGGTTGTACTCGATAGTCTTAGACTTACTCGATAGTTGTGGACTTTATGGTCGATAGGCGTAGACTTTGTGATCGATAGTCATGGACTTTGCGGTCAATGGTCATAGACTTTGTGATCGATAGTCGTAGATTTTGCGGTCAATGGTCATAGGCTTTGCAGACTGCTGTCATACTCATAGACTTCGTGGTCTGTGGTTGTTGTCTTCGGTTTTCTGGTCAGTTGATGTAGGCCACACGATCGGTAGTTGAAGGCTTTGCTATCAGTTGCCATTGGCTTTACAGTCGATACTCGTAGACTTCATTGTCGGTACAAGTGCTTCACTTCTTGTGATCTTCGAGTACTTCGAATACACATGTTAGACTAGTGGGATGATTGGTTGGTGCTTGGTTGTCAGGTGGTCATGGTACTCGGTAGTCGGAAGGACTTAGTACTCGATGGTCATGGTTTTCACAATCATGGTTAGCAAAGGTGTTGCGATCGGTAGTCGTTGTCGTAGCGATGGTACTTGGTAGCCGATACTCAGTGACTCTGTAGTCGGTAGTGATGCAGATGTTATTCCTGAGTGTTTTTGGCATAGCAATAGTATTCCTCGAGTACTTGTGGTTTTCGAGTATTCGTTGAGCTAGCGGTTGTAAGAAGTTGTCTGGAGTTGTTTTGTGAAAAGTGATGTAATGTGTGGTCATGGATGACTTGGTTAATGGTCGTGGATGGTTTTGTTCTTGCCTATGGATGGACAAGGATGGTGTGAGTGTGTATACTGATGTTGATCAAGTTGTGGAGAATTGTGCTAAGAGAAAGTTTTTTTGGTCTTTGCATGTGCAGGTGAGTGTAGAGACGATCATGGTCGTGATGAGGAGGGGGTAATCTGAGGTCCAGACGGTCGGAATGTCATGCGAGATGGTCGAGCTCATGCTGGAGTATGTGGAGATTGAAGGTGGATGATGCGTGGAGGCATGGAGACGGTTACAGTCGGTGATGAGGAGCACCAGGACTAGGAGGGGGTAATATGAGGTCAAGGCGGTCGAGATGGCATGCGAGGTGTTCAGACTCATGCTAGAGCACGTAATGATTCGACATGGAAGTTGATGATGCGTGATGGAGATATAGGAGGTGCGTCCTAGAGGCTTCATCACGTGGTGAGATTGGCGATGTTATGGAAAGAGTCCATAACGGAAGGGTTTAGAGATATGGTAAAACCCATGTTTGGAAGGATTTTGGGCTCCTTGATTTGAAATAGGGATAGACTTCTGTATTTGTATTTGAGGTGAACACGGTTTAGACGTTAGCCTATAAAAACAGGGAGAGGCTAAGGCTAACATGTGGGTTTTTAGCGGGCTTTCATCGAGAGAGCTTTTATGGGTGCCGTGAGGGTACTTTGTAACCACATCCATGATACAAAAATAATAGATCAGATCTATTCCAAGAAAAGTTTGCTGGCATCGGCGACGTATTTTCTTAGCATCATTTTTCTTCTCTCTTTAGCATGTACGCGTTCGAGCGATCGAAGCGTTTGAGCGGCTAAAGTCTTCAAGCGGAAGGAGATTACAACTACGTGCGTCAGTGGTCATAGCGAGTGGTTGTAGTGAACGATTGAAGAGAGTGGTTAGACAATCGAAGCATTCATTGAGCACATGCGAATGAAGCAAATTCTTGCGATCTTAATCTACATCTGATAATTTAGATTATTTTTCTTCTACTTTTAATTTTAGTTTTAAGTTTCAAAAAATAGAAATAATCATTCACCATCTCTAATTATGTCATATGATCCTACACATGTGCATCGAGATCATGCAGCCGATCAAATCAGCATTCCATTTAGCCAAGCAAGAATCTGACATGGTATGTCGCTAATGGGCGCCTGAAAGCTCTACTCCACGTACACTAGTTGGTACTAGAATTATTTGATTATATTATATTATCCTAAGTTAAAACTTAACCCCTTTATGTGAAAATTTGCCTTTCTATCGTTGAACATGCCAGTCCATATATGCGACCACGATTAATGCTAATGAAAGATGGAGGATAAGCCTACCCACGATGAACCAATCCATCCTAAAACAAAGTGAAGTTGAATTACCAACAAAGTGAAGTTGAGGTAATTCATCACCAATCAAACCATATGTAATTAAGTTGACTAAATTGTGTGTATTAGGCCCTACTCGTTAGAGTTTCAGCTTTTTAATTTCATCTTTTTTTGACTTTTTAGATTTTTTGTATTTTTCTTTTATTCTTTTATATTATTCGTGATAATATATATTTTTTAATTTAATTATACTAAAAAACTAACAATAGATACAATATAAAAAATTAGAAGCTCAAACTTAAAAGCTGAAGTGAGCACCAAAGCATTGGTTTGTGCGTGTCCACGTCCATTTCCACATGTGTCCTTGTGAATTGGGATCTTTAAGAGGAATGTAATGATGCGAAGGCAATGTACAACACGATATGTGCATGCACTACTCGATCGGAACAAAGCAGTGTAAAGGTCATTTAAAAGAGGAGCACAGGCTAGATGGACTGCTCATTGCAATGATTTCAGTTAGTGACACGCAATTCAAACTTTTTTTTTTAAGAAACACAATTCAATTATCGTCTACGCCTGCAGGAAAAATTAATCTAAATAGTTTGATAAGTTGTCTCTAATGTTATCTCTAGCGGATTTGCTATTTGCAAGTGGTCTGAAACTTTTCGAAGTCAATTTTTGTGGCCATACGATCGATTGAATGTTGATTCAATAGAGAAAAAATGTGACCTGTGTTTAAGAAAATTCCAGTCGTCTTATAAATAAACAACGATATTTCTGGATGTTACGGAGGCTTTGGAGACAATTATAGGAGATATGGTCGACCGTGGATGCTAGCCCTCCATTTATTACGGAGGCTTTAGAGACAACTAGGAGATATAATCTGTTGAGGAACCGACGCTGGAGATCAGTCCGAGCGATTCCTCTGCTTAGAACAAGAACGAATCAATCACAGAATCACAGAATAATAGATTGAACACAGAGAGGTAGAAAGAACTCCTGGTCTTTCTTTATTGCTTTAGATTGCATCGGGGTACATAATGAGGGGGGTCTAAGCCCCTATTTATAGTCTACGGTGGGGTGCCCAATTAGATCAGGACTCTGGATAGAGTCCAGGTTTCCTAACACTCCCCCTTGGACACTCACCCAACATGCTCATGCCTCGTCAAAACTCCATAAAAACCCAGTGGGAAAAATTTGGAGAAAGAGTACATGATACATGTGATGCTGCGATGCACGAATTGCCTCGTTAAAAACCTTGGTCGAGAAACTTCATGGAAAACTCGTCAAGGGAAAAGAGTACAATTCACCCAAATTCATTTGGTCGCAAGACTTTATTTTTGGGTACTTAATCTTCATGATCAAGATTTATTAGCGGGCTTGTGAGAATTCTCCTCTGAATTCTGCACTTCTCTAAGTCTCATCATTCCAATTCCACGCACGCATCTTTCAAAGCTAGATGCGGAAGTGACTTAGTGAATAAATCTGCGAGATTTTCACATGACTTAGTATGCGACTTTAATCTCGTCCATCTTTTGCAATTCATGTGCATAGAAGAACTTGGGGTTGATATGCTTTGTGAGATGACTCTTCACATAGCCCGTTTGCACTTGTGCAACGCAAGTGCATTATCTTCATAGATAATTGTGGGGTTTGCACAATGTTCATCCCACATGATCGCTGGATGTGGTGAATCATTCGCGGAGCCAAGCGCAATCTCGTGCGGCTTCATACGATGCTATAATTTCGAGTGGTTCGTCAAGTAGCTACGAGCTTTGCTTAGACGATTTCCATGAAATTGCGGTTCCACCACACAGAATACATGGCCTGTTTGTGACTTAGCGGTATGCGGGTCCGAGCAGATACCCCGGCATCTGCATAGCCAATCAAGTTCAGATCTTGATTCTTTCGTAAAACAATCCAAGGTCCTTGCTACTTTGGAGGTATCGGAAAATGTCCTTTATACCCGCCAATGCCTTTTGGTGGGCTCTGATGCCTTGCTGCTGGGTTCACGGCAAATGTAATGTCCGGTCTAGTGCAGTTTGCTAAATACATGAGTGCTCCCACTTGCACTCAAGTATGGGAATTCGGTCCCAGACTTCCTCCCCTCTTCCCTTGGTCGGAAAGGATCTTTTTCTTGCTGTAAAGACCTACGATCATCGGTACTTTCGAGGAAATGCCTTCTCAAAGCCAAACCTTTCGAGCACCTCAGGTGTAGGTCGTGATGTACCAAGACTCCTTCAGGACATGCTCAAGCTGCAAGCCTAAGCAAAACTTGGTCTTGCCCAAATCTTTCATTTCAAATTCGACTCCAAGTAGGAGCTTGCTTCTTTTATTTCTTTGGCTGTCCGATGATATTCAGATCATCTACATACAGAGATTATCTGTAATCCATTCAGGATCGCCGTATAAATACACAAGGACAGTCTTCATTGTTCGTGTAGCCTTTCTTGCAGAGAAAGTTGCTCAGCGATTATACCACATTCTTCAGATTGTTTCAGTCCATACAGGTGACTTTCTCGAGTTTCACACTGCATGCTGATTTCTATTTGCTCTGTCTTGGTTCGGAGAGGATTCCTTCATGGACTTTCACATAAATCTCGAATCCAAGTTACAGTAAAGGTATGCAGATCACAACATCCATCAATTTCATTTCCAAGTTCAAGTTCACCGCCATTGAGATCAAGTATCTAAAGGTAATTCCACTCATGTGGGGAGTAGGTTTCTTCATAATCAACTCTAGGACGTTGAGTGAAACCTTGGGCTACCACCTTGCTTTGTATCTCACTACTTCATTTCTTTCATTTCTCTTTGAACAAATACCCACTTGTGCCCAACAGGGTGTATGTGGGGAGGCGTGCGACATACTGAGCCCAAACACCTCTCTTTTGTTCAGAGATAGCAATTCGGTTACTCTGCCTTCTTCCAATCTTCCCAATCTGATCTTTTCTTACATTCGTGAGCGATGCGGGCTCGGGATCAAGATCAATGATGGTGGCAATTTTCTTTGCGAAGTAGATATCGATATTATTTGTTGTCCTATTCAGGACTCTCCGTGTGCACATAATTTATAGCTATTTCTTCATAAGTTGCTTCTTCTGGAGCGATTGCTTCTGCTAGAGCTTTACCTTGCACATCGCTTCTTTCAATTGCGGTGGCAAGTCCCTCTAATTTTTCGGCTCCGATGTGTGCGCACACATCCATGCCGATGGGGATATTCAGATCCGGTATGCCCTTTTCTGAAGGTGTCATACTTGTGCCAGGTCTCAACTGGCTCCCCTTCTCATTCTGGGGAACTTCAATGATCGGCTGTGATAAATCCCTCTTATCCTTTTTCGCCAGGCGTCCCCGGTTACTAAGGATTCGAGGAACTGGAGTTCTCGTCCTCTTTTTTATTTTTCTGAGGCCTCTGGACGAGATTAGGGATACCTTTTCTTTCTTTGGTATTTCAACACTCTCCAGTGCAGTGCGTGCAGGCACATGCGACTTAGTCACGCTCTTCAAATCACTAAAGTGATCAGGCAATTGATTTGCTAATGCTTGCAAATCAATTGTCTTTTGGACTTCTATTTGCTTTAGTAGTGCGCGGGCCATGCGCATGAATTCCTGTGGCTTGCCATGTAATGTCTTCTGGACTTCTCTAGTGCACGGGTCATCTGCATGGATTCCCGTGGTTTGCCACATAATTTCCCGACATTCTTCATCAAGGGGTTGATTTCCTCCCCCTAATGTTGGGAAATTTTCAGTGCTGACCTTTGCGCTAGTTGCATAGGCGGATGGATGTTATAGGCCAACGGTCTAAAATTGATGAGATTCATTGCATGTGGGACTGCGTGTCCCAACATGTGGCTGGCAAATTAGAATTATGCAAGAAGGGTCGGGCAATAAATTTAATTCTTTTAATTAAAGTCTCTGCCAAACCATTCTGGGTATGGACATGCGGTACCGAGTGCTCAACTGCAATTCCCATCGCCATGCAATAACCATCAAATGCCTTCGAAGTAAATTCTTCGGCATTGTCCATTCTGATGAACTTCATGTGATGATCAGGGAACACATTTCTGATGCGAATGATCTGCGAGATCAATTTTTGCAAAGGCGTGGTTTTTTGTGGATAACCGCAAATGTCTCCCTGGATGCGTTCCAGGAATGCAGGGACTTCATCCTTCACTTTCAGAGTGGAGGGTCCAGTAATTAATTTCCCGGTGGCACATGCAGGGCACACCAAATCTTCACGATTCGGAAAATTCTTCACATTAATATTATGCCCATGCAAGTTATGAATTATGTTTCTCATCATCCTAAGACCTAGGTGGCCTAATCTGTCATGCCAGAGACAGAATAGTTCAGAGCTTCTAATCACTGTCTTCAGAACAGTGTACGCTGCAGGCGCTTTAATGTTGGTATAATATAGCCAGGAAGATTTTCTAATACCTTTTTCTATTTGCTTCGCGCTTCGTAATGAGCAGGAATTCATTACCGTACTCTTCTTCAGTCTCAACGCGGAAACCATTTGCACGGATATTCTTAAAACTTAGGAGAGTTCTAGTCGATTCTGGGTACAATGAGGCTTCTTTAATGACCAAAGTTGTGCCCATGTGGCTCTTCCAGAACCAATTATACATGCATCGCTTCCGGCGATTGTCGTAAGGCTGCCAGTGCTCTTACGAATCGACTTGAAAATTCTTAGTCTCTCTTAAGATGGTATGCATTGTGCCACTGCTAGCTAAACACACTTCCTTTATAGGGCGCTACACTTGTTCTAATATAGGGTATTTTATTAATATGCATGAGAAGGCAATTAACACAAATAAATACACCAATATCAGAACATGTCATGCCATCATAAACTGAATAAATGAATGAATTATTCCAAAAATCATCCAATCATCACGAGAAAATAATAATTCTTAAGTACCATCCATGCAAATTCTAACATATTCTTCCACACAAAATAAATGACAATTAAAGTCGAAATGCATTCAGTGCACTAGACTTCTTCTGCTATTTTTTCGGGGGTGACATTCTCATCAAGAGAAATCATGGCGTTGGTTGCTTCTAGGTCGAGAGAGGGTGCTGCTGCCTGGTCTCAACCTCCATTAGCGCGGGCAGCTGCTCGGAACTCTCCCCCTCAACCGATGCAAAGTGGGCTTCATGTTGCCCTTTGCCATCCCGCTTTGGCTTGTTAGCCTTATTCTCTTGTGGAGCATCTGATTCGCCTTTCTAAGATGCGGTCTTACCCTTCCTTCCCCTTCTCTTCATCAAGGGCTTTCGCACTTTGTAGCTCTCGGAGTTGGCTTCACGGCCAGCGGAGCTCCCAGGTGGCTAAGTGATGTAGTTCTTTGCGGAGAACTTTGTCCTGATCCTCCGCAACCTGCATCATATCAATCAATTCGGTATATTCCTTATAGCCGTCATGACGATAATTGCGCGCGGATTGTACTGCATGGGGTGGAAGGTGGATAGGGTTTTCTCGGTCTTCTGCTTATCTGTGATCTGCTTGCCACAGAGTTGAAGACTAGTACAAATCCTGTGCAAGGCAGAATTGTACTCCCCGACCGTCTTAATATTGGCAAAGCTCAGTCTGATCCACTCTCGCTCTGCTTGAGGAAGAATGGTGTACTTTAGCCTCTCAAACCTGCTTCTTGAGTGCGGTCCAGAGTCCTAGCGCGCTCTTCTCCGTCATATACTCATTCTTAAGAGTGAGGCAGAGGTGGTGCCTGAGAAAATGAAGTGCCTGATCATTCTCCTCAGGTTTGGGTTGAGCGTCATTCAGTCCGCCAATCCTACTAGCAGCGCGGAGCTTCCTGGCTCCAACACAATCTCGACATCGGATGCCTATGTTAGATAGTTTTTGCCATACCGGGCTAGCTCCTCGAACTCCCAGTTCGTTATACTAGTCATCTAAATGTGTATAAGTCTACTGCTGGTAGACATGCACGGAATAATTCACTGCGGGTAAATAAATGGCACAAAAGGTTCTCGCAATGTTTCAAAATTTTCTATGCATTTTCTATAATTTTACTGCTAATTCAGTGATTAAAAGCAATTTTCAGTAATTACAATTAACCAAAACAGTACATAAATACAGAAAATACAAAGAACAATAATAGCATAAATAAATAACCTTCAAATGCTAAAAAATAATGCAAAATTCGGATTCCCGAGGCCCGTTTCTGCTAAAATATGAAATTTCAGCAAATTCTGCAATTCCAGATGGTTTTTACGCAAAATTTCAGTTCAGAGAAAAATTTGTGCAATTTTCTGATTTACATAGGGGTTTTCTGCAAAATTCTGGACCCACTCGTAAATTCAAGGGCTTATACGTAATTTTGGAACTACGAAGCCTTTTATGCAAAATTCAGGACTCAAATTAAATAATTAAGGGCCTTTCGGTTATTTCTAATGTTTGGGTTTTTCGCATACGGCCGCCCCCCGCCCCCGTTTTTTCTTCTTCTTCCATGGCTGTTTGCTCCTCCCCGCCCATCTACCTTTGCCCCACCTTTTCTTCTTTCGGTCCACCAGCTGAGTTCCCCCGGCCCACATACGGCCCGTCCCCTTTCCGCACGGATAACACGGGCAGGGGTAGGGTTTCCCCTACCCCTGTTCACATGAGGGCGGCGGCGGTGTCTTCAGTCAGTGCGGCGACGCGGTGGGAGGCGGAGCGGCGACGCGGTGGGTGGCGCCGCCACGGCGTCGCGACGGGAGGCGCGGCTACGGGCGGCGTGGCGGGAGGTTGCCGGCTGCGGCGCGCGGCGGGTGGCACCGGCTCTGGCGCGCGCGCCGGGCGGTGGCGGCTCGGCGGCCGGCGGCGTTCGTGTGGGGTCCGTGTGGGCGGCGCCTTGCGGCGGTGTGGGCGCGGCGGCAGCGGTGGGGCGGCGACGCCATGGCGGCGCGCCGGCTGCGGTCGGCGAAGACGCGGTGCCGTCGCGGGACTTGCCGCGTGGAGACGGCGTCCAAGCGCTTCCACGGCCGGTGACTTCGGGCACGAGCGGGCTGGCGGCGGCAGGCGGTGCGGGCGGTGTCGTGTTGCGCGAGGCGCGGCGGCTCGGTCGGCGCCGCGGGCGGCGCCGTCGCGGAGGCGACATCGAGCTCGAGCGGCGGCGCTTGTGGGCGCGGGGCGTCGCGATCGGCGAGCGTGTGGGGCTCGCCGGTCGGCATCGGAGGAGGCGCGGCCGCTTCGGGCGGTGGCGCTTGCGGGCATGGTCCACAGTCGGCTCGTCGGCGGCTTCGGGCCGGATTTTTCTCGGGAGGCGCGCGATGGCATCGAGGAGGCTTCAGGCCAGTGGCAAAGCAGCGCATCGGTCGGCCGTGCGGGGTCCGGCCGGTGGCGTTGTGGAGCGGCCGACCGTGCGAGGTCCGGCGGTCATGCTTTCAAGCCGTGCCCTGCCCTGTTTTTTTCATGCAATGACCGAACAGATAAAGCTACAATTTCTTTCCTTGCGCAATGATCATGCAGAATCAACAAAACCATGCAAATATTTTCATTTTCAATCTACGATGCAATCAACATCTACCCCGTTTCGCAATCTATCGATCGACATTGTGCCGGCGATTTCAGATCTGCTCGCGGTAGATTGGGGCGGATTTGCATCGTTCTAATCTACAATGCAATCAACATCTACCCCGTTTCACAATCTACCGATCAGCATTGTGCTGGCGACTTCAAGTCTGCTCGCGGTAGATTAGGGCGGATTTGCACCGTAGAGATTCAATCTAGAACACAAAAGAAATCTGATTCAAAAGCGATCTAGAAAATTCAATCGTGCTTCGATGATTACCTCGTTCACGGAGCGAAGTCGTGCGATAACGTGTTGAGGAACCGACGCGGAGACCATCCGAGCGATTCTCCGCTTAGAACAAGAACGAATCAATCACGAATCACGAATAATAGATTGAACACGAGAGGTAGAGAGAACTCCTGGTCTTTCTTTATTGCTTTAGATTGCATCGGGGTACATAATGAGGGGGGTCTAGGTCCCTATTTATAGTCTACGGTGGGGTGTCCAATTAGATCAGGACTCTGGATAGAGTCCAGGTTTCCTAACATAATCCACCGTGGATGCTAGTCCATCGCAATCTAATCACTACGTACAGTACAAGTTCCTGCTGCGATCTTGTCCGCTGCCTGCTACTAGAATTTAGGGACGATCAGTAGGAATGGAAATGATCGGAGACGATCGAATAGTTTTAAATATGAATATAAATTTATATTTTTAAAATAAATATAAATATAAATTCGAATATTCTTGAATACAAATACAAATTGCATGTTATAACGGATACGAATTCGAATTTAATATGTACTTAATTCGGTCGAATGCGAATATTCTCCTACAACTTCTGTAACAAATCTCGGTAGAACAAATTCCTAACGATTTTGTCAGTATTTTATTGGTTATCGGAACGGTTACTGGTTTCAAACCGCCTAAATTCAAATTTCGAATCACAAAATTCGTCCGGGTTTTCCCGAGTTCCGGAAACTAATCAAATATGAATCAAATAGTTTCGAATACGAATACTCTCAAATACGAATGTGAATACGAATATTCTCGAATATGAATACAAATATTTTCAAATACAGATTTTACTAATCACATTCGTATTTTCTTAAATAAAATATTAAATAAATCGGCAGATCACGGTATGGTCGAAAGTGCTACCTATCAGGTGAGAAAAAGTCCCTATCCCAACGGCCCAAACATTCGCCTTTGAGGAGTTTGCGGTTTCCATGGACGACCTGGACCGAAAATGGGCAAACCTTTGGGCCCTACAGCACCAGTACTAACTTGGCCCACCCCAAGGAACTCTCATACGAACGTTACGTCGTTGCTGCCCTGCAGCCAACTCGATCGATTCCTCCCGTACGTTTCCCTAGCTAGCTGCTAGCTTCGGTCAGCATGTGATTTCATTCCGTGGTGAAGTTAGAGCAAATGAGTAGGGGTGCACAACTTCTGAAATGTAGTGGCGCAGTGGGCTTGTTGGACTGCCGGCCTGGTGGGGGATGTCTCGTCTTGGGCCATGCGGGGTGCCTATAGGGCCGAATTTTTTCAATCCTTAAGAAATTCTGGAGGTGAGGGGGTGCCTGGGCACCCACGGGCCTCTATTGGGTTTCGCCCCTGATTTCATTATCTTCGGCTTAGGTCCTGTTCTTTTCAGCTTCTAAAAATTATTTTTTGGTTTTTCTATAGTAATTAGCTTTTAAACGGAGTATTTTTTCAAGATAGGATCTACTAGTTAATTGTAGTACATATTTTACTGACTTCATTTATACCGGCAAAAACCGCACGTGAGTTTCTGTTACTCTGTAATCTCTTGTACAAACAGCCTAAAAATCACAAATCGCATCCACAAGTCGCAGCCAAAAAGAACAGACCCTCAGTCATTTCATCCATGATGTTAGCGTCCATGTTTTCAGATATAATTAAAAATCATAAACCACATCATAATGCTAGTGGTGGACGAAGAGCCCAATTAGCTTAGCACAAAGCAGCTAGTAGAAGAAGTTAAGCTCGGGAATGTCGAATAGCTAGCAAAACGAAATGTGACCGTTCCCTAATTAGGTTTCTTTGCTCGATCTCTTTTTTCTTTTCTTGAGTTTGACTCGCTAAGTTGGTTTTCTTGAGTCGCGTTGCTAGCTGAGCTGGCACTGTATATCATGTGGACAAGGACACGAAACTGCATGCTTCCACCTACGCACGCACGTACGTACGTACTCGGTCGTTCAAATATTGTTCCATCGGTTTACGTGCTAATATAAGAATGTCTTATCTTGATTTCCTTGCTCTAATTGAAGTATGCCATCGATTCTCGAAAGGAGAAAAAATTAACAAGCATGCCATATGGACAGTTTAATCATTTAGTGTTGAATACTCCTACCTAAATACTTAAGCTTTGGATTAAAAATCAAAGGATCCCTTATTTTTTAAAGGGGAGTTTTTTTTTCAAAGAGGTAGAATTCAAGGGGGAGGGGGAGAATTCATAGCCATTGGATCTGATCATAAATCTGAATGATAGTTAGAAAGAAAATATCCGGATGATATTTAACAAAACCTAATACTTAATTATAGTTGTTCTTCTATTCATGCATGACCTAGCTGGCTAGTATAAAAGCTAAACTGGACTCTTCATGCCACTAAACTATTTCCATTCGCCACAAATATAGCTACGCGGGAATGCCTATTTATAGCGATATATCCCAGGTAAGGCCATTCTTGGAGATGTGGATAGTTACGTTACGTCCTATCTAAATCAAAACAATGCATGTATTCATGCCGCATCTACTCCTTTGGTTACAAATACATTTTTAATATGACAAGGTCCTTAAATATCACTTTGATCAAAAATTTCTATTATAATGTATATAAATAAAATCAAAATATTATGAAAGCATTTTGAGACAAATTTATACATATAATTTTTATATATTTAATATAAATATTTTAAAAGATATCAATAGCTAAAGTTTTGATAACTTGATTATACGTATTTTAAAATGATATATATGTGTGACAAAAGAGAGTATATGATTTGAAGGTTTAACCGCACCTATCTTAAAGCGACGTATATGTGTATGGTTCGGGAATATGGAATTGTCACTTGCACGTTTCCGACCAAACATTTGGTGTAGGTAAGGTTTACCGTTCCACGCAAATGTTTGTGCGTGTTCATCACGGTGTAATTAATGGCATACTACTACTAGTATGTACGTACTAGTGTGCTAATTAATACTTATACGTAACAAAAGGCAAGCTAAATTAACCGGGTATGACAAGTCAGTCGGTCGTTGCGTGTCACGAAAACCACAGAAAATTTGTACCCGGGTTTACCAAAGTTCCCGTAGTGCAGATGTTGCCTACCATGTATATACGTAGGCATACATGATTCGTATTTTGGGCTCATATTTGCAAGGATGACAGTCGTCACGTGGTATTTATAAAAATAACACTTTACCATATGGCCATCGTGCGGCAGCCCCAAGGGTGATATCAGGGCCGGTCCTGGGATTTTAGAGGTCCAGGGCGAAACTAGAAACAGGAGGCCTAGTATAAATAACTAAATATAAATCTACATACACACATATATATGTATCTAATTTTACCAACAAACACTTAAAATGCGTTATGTATTAAAGAAAAATTCATATCAAAGAGCTTATAGATATTACCTTAAAAATTTCTTCTAACATTTCTAGATGTGAAGTCATTGATGATGGTATTGATATCAATCTCATCCAATAATTTCTTCTCAATACATAAAGTTGCCAAACCGTTTAACCTCTCTTGAGACATTGTTGACCTTAAATGATTCTTCAACAATTTCAACTTTGAAAAGCTTCTTTCAGCTGATGCCACAGTCACAGGCATAGTAAATAAAATCTAATAAGCAATAGAAATATTAGGATAACAATCCGCTTCTCTGACAAACTCAAATATCTCCATAGCAGACATTGATTTATCTGATAAAGTCAATTACATAACACTTAACTCAAAAATTAGATCATTTAACTCATAGACGGATAGTAACATAGTATATATACTATGTATATGGGGGATTGGGGGCCCCTGAATTTTGGGGGCCCGGTGCAGCCGCCCCGCTCGCCCCCCCTCAGGGCTGGGCCTGGGTGATATATGGGCATTGCCGTATGGCAGCCGTGTGGCAGTGCGAGGTCATTTGATACATGCAAATTTATGTAATTTTTCGAGGTCGTTTGCTACATGCAAAAATCTCTACAAACAACACACTTTAATGAATTTTTGAGTCAAATTTACAAGAGATAAAATTACAGAAAAATTATACAATGAAGTACACTATGTCATGGACCTGCACATAAAATTTCGTAATTTTTAGAGCTTATTTGCTATATCTCAAAACTTGTACAAGTAGTGTAACTAAACAAACTTCCTAATTAAGATTAGGTTAGCGCCAATTACCCTAGCTAAGCGGCCGCTGTAGGGTGGCCACGTGGTCCTCGCACTGCTGTGTGGCACCGCCCATGTGTCGTCCCCCGAGGCTACCACACGGTAGATACGCTATTTTTACAAATATGGCATGATGACGGCTATTCTTGTAAATACGGATAAAAACCAAAATGGCCAAAAAAATCAGTGGATCAGTAGGATAAGGCCCAAGGAAGAACAGTCCATGTGTCGTGGTTGGCTCCAAGGAATCGATAATATAATTTTTCGGGTTGTTGAGGAATCGTCGCTGGCGAGTCCAGTCTGATCGATTCCTCCTATGCAAAAGAGATGAATCAAATACATAATAATATAATAGAATAATAGATTGAACATAAGAGATGAGAGGGGGGCTCCTTCTTTATTTCTTTCTCTTTTCACAAGGTACACATAATGACAATTAGAACCCCCTATTTATAGACTAAGTTGACAGACCAATGGGCTAGGCTTGCAGGCTTAGACCCAGGTTTCCCAACACTTTCCCTTGGGCACTCATCTGGTACGATCATGCCTCATCAAAACTCCATAAAAACCAGTGGAAAAAATTAGAGAAAGAGTACACGATACACGTTATGTTGTGTTATACGAATTGCCTCATTAAAAATATTGGCCAAGAAACTTCAGGAAAACTCGTCAAGGGAAAAAGAGTATAATTCACCTAATTCCATCAATCTACAGGATTTATTCTTTAGGCACTTGTAACAGCCCGACTATTTATTTCAAAATCTTCAAAACATAATTTAATTTAAAATCAAGTGTTCTTTAGTTGTCTGAATTTTGGAGATTTTATTTGCCTATTTTCAGACTTTAAAAAGGCTTTTCTTAAAAGTAATTTAATTGAAAACATAAAAATAATAATGAATAAAGAGTATTTTAATTTATGTAAAATTCTATTTCAAATTAATTATTTTAAAGCATTTGGCTTTTATTTGGATTTTTTGTACTTTTCTATATTTTAAAAATTAATTTCAAAGCTAAAAAGTACTTTTATAAAAGTTAAAAGACAAACTTTAAGTTGGAAATAATTTTCCTAGGTCTAAAACATCTCCAGGAATTTCTGTAAAGTTTTCTGAAATTTTTAGACTTTATTTGCTATTTTCTAAGTGTTTTTGAAAGTTCCTGAAAATCTAAATCGAATTTTAATCTCAACCTCTCTCCTCGGGCTGACACATGTCAAGCTCTAATTCAATCCACCCTGCCTAATCTAATCCTAGCCACCCGCTTTCACTTAACCCTTCGTTTTAATCCGATGGTGTCAATCCTTTCCTTAGGCCGCATGTTGATCATCCGGCCGCCCGCCTCTCTCCTCTTCTCCTCTTCCTCTCGCCGACATGCGGGCCCCGCATGTCAGCTCTTTCTTCTCCCCCTCCCTTCTTCCTCCGTCCGCCGCCATGGCCGCTCTTCACTGAGCTTTTAATTAGCACCATTAAATGCGGGCATTCAATGCCATTGTTAACCCCCATCACTCCCCTCTTCATTCCGCACTCAAGCCGACCGTTTCCCCTCCTTTAAAGTCCGCTAACCACTATCGCGTCCATTTCCGATCGTCTTAACATTGGTGAGGTCATTCTCGACCGTTACTACACCCTGCCCCCTATATAAACCCCCGAGCATCCTCTCTTCACCCCGCAACTCGACCTCCCCTCCTTCCCTACTCTCCTGCACCCAAGTGCCCCTGCACCACTCTTCCTCTCTCTCGGCACTAATGAAGCTCCGACAAGCAATTGCCACCACCTTGGACCACTCCTCGCCTCACTGCCACCACCTTTGTCTTCATCGTGCCCGTGCGAGCATCCTCCGCCCCTCTGCCGAGCGAAGCCGCCACCGGAACCCTCTCGCAGTTGACGCCCTTACTCCATCGCCTCTACATCCTCATCTCCGGCCACCACCGAGCATTCCCAAATTTTGCGCCAAGGTGCCGAACCTCACCGATCCTCGCCGCGCCGCCGTTCGTCGGTGATCGTCGGGTCCCGTGCGCTACCCCGCCGGTGAGGCCAATCAACATGTGAGTTAACGTGGCAGGTGATCTAGCAGCCACGTGGAGCCACGTATGCACCACCTCAGTGCCAGCAAGCTACGTCAGTGCCACGCCACCCTCCTTGCCACCTCAGTAAGCCCTCGGCCTATGGACCTGGTCTACGGTAGACCAAGCCTGCTGGTCAATCTCCGTCAACTTAGGGCTGAAGTCAGCATGACATCATAAAGCATTTTCCCGTAGAAAAATAATTTGGCCGAAAAACAAATCCTCTTGCTGACGTCATAATCTTCCTTTCTCAGTATAAAAATAATTCAAAAAATCAACCTTTTTCTTTTTCTTTGGTTTTAAACTTCCAGAAGCTCGTTCTCCTTCATCCTAGCTCCGATTGGACCCGTTCAAATTTCTAAATTCTTATAAAATCCTAATCTACCCATTTATAGAATTTTTTTAAAAATATTTTGAATTGTTTGGAATTTCATTTGAGTTTAGTGGGTTATTTTCACATGTAGATTGCGACGATTCAAAGGAATTTTTCGACGACAATTCTCACCAATTCGCGGAGCAAGGCAAGCTACACTCCTTAATCATGTTGATCTCATTTTATAAATAAAATTATGTTGTGTTAAATTATTCTGCATGCAAATTTTTATTAATTCAACGTATTTCAATCCAATTTTAAATTTAGTTATTGCCTGCTTGTTAATACCTCCTTTGATATTGATTCCTGAATACCTTGTCACCCTAGAATAAAACTCTAGTTAGTACACTAGTATGGACTAGAGAATTTTGTATCAAATGCTTAGACATGCTTAGACATAATTTTTTTTTGGGATAACTTTTTCGCATAAAATGTTAAGCTTTTGAAATGTACTCTTGATTTCGGTGAGTCAAGATTATGAGTTATTTAAAAACAAAATACAAAAACTCGGTTTAGACTGGTGGTTAGGTGGTGGGTGCTTGCAGGCTTGCATTGTTGTTTGGTAACACGATGTTGATTGCTAGGTACAAGGGGTATGTGGTTGGTGCCTAAGTGACTAAGTCAAATTAAGGACTAGTCTGTGAGCTACTGCTATGAAGCCTTTTTGTTCTACCACAAGGCTGGTATGGGACAATCCTGGCTAATTAATTTGCAAGTCGTAACCTGAGTCTCGTTGTAGGTTGAAAGTGAGTATGGCGTAGGCCATGAGAAGTCTCACTTGGCTCAAGAGGGGGTCCCAGTCTGGTGGATTCGTTACTAGGGTGAAACCTTAGTGTTGGTTTAGCCAGGTTGAAGGCTTTGCATTATGAAGGCCTTGTCATGTTCTCCTCGCCACACATCAAAGGAACTGTGCTTATCTAGTGGCAATATGGGATGATCATGTCTTGTGGATAAAGTTGTACAACCTCTATAGAGTGTATAATCTATCCTAGAAAGCCGTGCCCACGCTCATGGGCGAGCTGAGTAAAGTTTTTCATGGATTAGACTTTGTTTTCAAAATGGTTTACGAAAAACTTATGGATGGATGGAATCCATGAGAGATTAAAAAGCGTATAGATGGATGAAATCCATATGAGATCTTTTTGGGAAAGATGATCCGGGTGGGATGCCCGTAGATAGGTTGGTGTGGGGGATAGATCTGCACTAATGGTAACTATTTTGCTTATAATGTTGTTTTTATTTACTGTATTAAATCCAGCAATTTCAATGTATTTACTGTATTTCTTAAATATTGCTTTATGCTCAAATAACCCTATATGCCTTCACTTGTCAGCCTTGCATTATTGTGCATTTTCTCATGTAACTTGTGGAGTACATTTTATGTGCTCACCTTGCTTAATTCTGTTGTCAGAGAACAGCTTCGACTTCGGTGAGGATCAGAATGTATAGGCCATATCTTATTGTCGTTTGCATATAGAAAGGCTCGTTGGGCTTTTTCCGCTTTGATTTTTTCCTTTCGCTGCTTATATTTTATTTTGGCTTATGTGCCATGGATGTAAACATTGGCTGTCAGGCCCATATTCAGTTAAATAAAGTTTATCATTGTGATTTATATGTATCACTGTTAACACTATGTGTACTAGCTGATCTTGGACTAGTGCGATTTACATAGAGGGTTCTGGAGTTGTTGCATCGGGATCTGACAGCACTCAATTTTCGTTATCAAGTTTTAATAGTAAGCTTGAGAAGAATCTTCCCCTGAATTCTACACTTCCCTAAGTCTCATCATTCCAATTCCACGTACATATCTTTCAAAACTAGATGCTAGAAGTGACTTAGTGAATAAATCTGCAATATTTTTACATGACTTAGTATGCAATACCTTAATTTCGTCCATCTTTTGCAATTCATGAGTATAGAAGAACTCGGAGTTGATATGCTTTATGAGATGACTCTTCACGTAGCCCGTCTACACTTGTGGAACACAAGCTACATTATCTTCATAGATAGTTATGAGAGCTTGCACGATATTCAACCCACATGACTGCTGGATGTGGTGAATCATTCGTCGAAGCCAAGCATATTCTCATGTAGCTTTGTACAATGCTATGATTTCCGAGTGGTTCATCGAAATCTATACAAAACTTTGCTTAAATGATTTTCATAAAATTGCAGTTTCACCACACAGAAATACATAGCATGTTTGTGACCTAGTGGTATGCGGGTCTGATAGGTACCTGGCATCTACATAGCCTATCATATTCAAGCCTTAATTCTTTCTATAGAATAGTATAAGATCTTTGCTTCTTTTGAGGTATTGAAAAATGTCATTTACTCCTTGCCAATGCCTTTTAGTAGGTTCTGCACTATACCTTGCTAATAGGTTTATGTCAAATGCATTATCCGGTCTAGTGCAGTTTACTAAATACATAAGTGCTTCTACTGCACTTAAGTATGGGAATTCTGGTCCCATGACTTCCTCCTCCTCTTCTCTAGGTCAGTACGAATCCTTGTTTTGCTGTAAAGATCGCCCAACCATTAATACTCTCGAAGGGTATGCCTTTCCAAAGCCAAACATTTCTAACATCTTTTGAGTGTATGTTGATTGATGCACTAATATCCCTTCAGGGGTATGCTCAAACTGCAAACCTAAGCAATATTTAGTTTTACCTAAATCTTTCATTTCGAACTCTGACTCCAAGTAAGAGCTTGCTTCCTTTATATCTTCTAGGGTTTTGATGATATTCAAATCATCCACATATATTAAGATTATACAAAATTCATTTTGGGATCATCATATAAATATACAGGGACAAGCCTCATTGTTCGTGTAGCCTTTCTTATATAGAAAGCCACTTAAGTGATTATACCACATCTTGCTTGATTGCCTAAGTCCATATAGTGACTTTCTAAGTTTCACACTGTATATGCTTCTATTTGCTTTGTCTTGGTTCGGGACAGGGATGCCTTCAGACACCTTCATATAAATGTTAGAATCCAAGTTTCCATAAAGGTATGCCATTACCACATCCATCAATTTTATTTCTAAGTTTAGGTTTACTGCTATTGAGATTAAATATCTAAAGGTAATACCACCCATGATCGGAGAATAGGTTTCTTCATAATCAACTCCTAGATGTTGAGTGAAATCTCGTGCAATAAACCTTACTTTATATCTTACAACTTCATTTTTCTCACTTTTCTTTCGAACAAATATCCACTTATGCCTTATGGGGTGCACACGGGGTGGCATGTGGCTTACAGGCCCAAACACCTCTCTTTTACTCAGAGATAATAATTTAGTTTTTATTGCATTTTTCTAATCCTCCCAATCTGATCTTTTCTTACATTCAATGAGTGATGCAGACTCTAGATCAAGATCGATGATTATGACAATTTTCTTTGCAAAATAAATATCAACATTAGCGATTGTCCTATCCATAGCTTCTCCCATGTGCACATAGTTTATAGCTATTTCATCACAGGTTGATTCTTCTAATGCTTCTATTTGCTCACCACTCCTTCCAGTTGTGGGGGTAAATCCCTTTAGTTTTTCAGCTCCGATGTGTATACACACATCTATGCTGATTTCCCCCTCTGTAAGAATGTTCAATCCGGTATGCCCTTTTCGGAAGGTGCCATACTGGTACCAAGTCTCAAATGGCTCCCCTTCTGATTCTGGGGACCTTTAGTGATTGGCTATGCCAAGTTTTTCTTATCCTTTTCATCAGGCATCCCTGGTTACTTCAGATTCGAGGGGCCAGAGTTCTCGTCCTTTTATTCTGAGGCATTTGGACGGGATTAGAGATACATTCAACTTTCTTTGGTATTTCAACCCTCTCTGGTGCATTATTTGCAGGCACATGCGACTTGGTCACACTCTTTAAATCACTAAAGTGGTCCGACAGTTGGTTTGCTAATACTTATAAGTCAATGATCTTCTAGACTTTTGTATTTGCTTCACTAGTGTGCGGGTCATGTGTATAAATTCCCGTGGCTTGCCATGTAATTTCTCAATATTTTTCATCAAGGGGTTGATTTCCTCCCTCTAATGTCGGGAAACTATCCTCATCAAATATACTATCAGCGAAATGGACAGTATGCAAATCTCCTGTCATGGGATCCGAATACCTGATTATGGATGCTGTCTCATAACCAACGTATATCCCAGACTTTTGGAGAGGGCCCATTACTGTACGCTATGGAGGGGGTATAGGTACATAAACCTTGCACTCAAACTTCTGGGGATGAGAAATTTTCGGTGCTGACCCTTGTGCTAGTTGCATTGGTGAATGGATGTTATATGCTGGTGGTCTAAAGTTGATGAGAGTTGCTCAGGACTGCGTGTCTCCAACATGTAGTTGGTAAATTACAATTCTGCAAAAGCGGTTGGGCAATAAATTTAATTATCTTAATTAATGATTCTGCTAGTACATTCTGGGTGTGGACATGCGGTATGTAATGCTCAATTTTAATTCCCATTGCCATGCAATAATCATCACATGCCTTTGAAGTAAATTCTCTGGCGTTGTCCATTCTGATGGACTTTATATGATGTTCAAGGAAATTATTTTTAATTTGAATTATCTACGAGATCAGTTTTGCGAAAGTATGGTTTCTTGTAGATAATAAACATATGTGTGACTATTTCGAGGAAGCATCGATGAGCACCATAAAATATTTAAATGGCCCTAACAGTGGCTGTATATGACCACTTGGATGCATTTTAGGAATGTAGAGGCTTTGTCCTTCACTTTCAGAGCAGAAGGTCTAGTAACTAATTTCTCAGTGGCACATACGGGGCACACAAAATCTTCTTGATTCGAAAAATTCTTTACATCAATATTATGTCCCTGTGAATTATTAATTATATTTCTCATCATCCGAAGACCTGGGTGGTCTAATCTATCATGACTAAGATAGAAGAGTTCAGAGCTTCTAAATATGATTTTCAGGGCAGTGTAGGCTGTGGGTGGGCAAAAGAGGTGAATCAAACACAAAATTATGCAATAGAACAATAGAATAAACACAAGAGATACGAGGGGAGATCCTTCTTCATTGCTTTCTCTTTTCACAAGATATACATAATGACAATTGAGACCCCCTATTTATAGACTAAGTAGAGGGTGCCCACTAATGGATTAGGCTTGCAGGCCTAGGCCAAGGTTTCCCAACACGGGTCACCAACGGGTGGGCCACCCGAATCCTTATCATACCTGCAGCCACCAACACAGCTTTGACCACCAAACAGGCCTAGGCCTGCTAGCACCATCTCGCCGTGCGTCCTAGCCGAGCCTCTCCTAGTCCCGGCTCCAGTGACTTGTTAGATCCTTGCTCCTTAACGGGTTCAGTTCGAGTACATGGATCCATACAGGATCAATTAACCTCACTCCACTCTAGTGTGGTCCCCCTTGCTGTTAGTCTAACCTAAGTCTGAGATTGGAGGACGGTGAAGAAATTTTGGTGAATTATAGTCTGTCTGGGTTTTATTTCTGATCCATAAAAAAAATTCATAGAGGTTAACTCCTATGTTTTAGACAGGCTGCCCCTAGACATTTTGTTGACAGAGAGTACAAAATAGACACACACACTCAACATACATCACACACACATGTACACATTCCCTACCCATGCTAGGAAATTATTGGAGGCACCATAGGCTAGGGGTGGGCATTCAGTTTATATGGTTATATCGGTTTGGTTTATTTGGTAAAAAATATTTTGGTTTTGCAAAGTTGCCCACTGAATTAACTAGACTAAAATACAAAACCGAACCTCATTAACTAAAATAAATCAGTTTGGTTATTTTGGTATTTCGGTATACTGAATGCATAGGCAAGCTAGTACAAAATACATCTCAATCCAAGACAAGCTACATAAGAAAATTCATCAACATGCTTAAACGAGCCAAAGATGCAAAAGGGGGTGGGGGATTATGTGATCGTGAATTGGTGGGCGTGCTGGCAGTGAGATGGAAGAGCAGGATAACGCTTGCAACTTGCACCTCACCGGTCGCTCGCCCCTCGTCGGCTTGCCACTAGCCTGCATTGGCTCGTCGCCATCAGGTAGAGTTTCCATCACGAGCGGAGGGCAGAGCCTGCTGTCGTCTACCTCCTTCGATCCTCGTTGCCACTGGATCTGGAGTCATCTCCATCGCCTTCATCGCGCCACTTCCAGACGAGGTGGATTAGCTTTGTGTGGGAGGCCATTTAGCCTGATCGAGGGATTTGCTGTGCACATGGGGACACCCAAACAAGCAGTGGCAGAAGGCAATGGCATTGAGCTACCCCCCTTGCTAATGAGCGAGCCCATGCAAGAGCATCTAGTACTATGTCACTCTAGTATTTAAATATGAATTAAAGCAGTAAGTGTTTAGCATTTTTAGTTTGTTAGGATGGCTATCGTGATGGAATGCAAGCTGCTCATGGTCAAAATGTTCCGTGGGTGACGGCCCCTTTGGATGCACAAAATATGTATGACTGCACTGGATGGAAGCTGCATGGGAAGTTTGAAATAGCTGATGGTGCTATTGATAGCTCGGAAGTGCAGCTGTCCACAATTGCTTGTCCTTCTCAAACCCAGAGTTCAAGCCATAGGGAGAGTGCACTATATCTGGAGATTCAAGATCTAAAGCAAAAGCGACAGGATGATCAACAATCAATACAAAATGCACTCGGTCATTTCAATGAACAACTAGCTGAGGTCCCTTTGCATATTAGTGCTGCACAATTACATCATTTCTTATAAAGCATATGCATAGCACTGTAGTTACTAACTATGATAATGTTCATTAGTACATGAGACAAGGATCTATAAACACTCTTCCACCTCAGATCAATTTGGCCTCATTGTTCTCTAGCCATTCATCTCCAACTACTCAGCAAGTAACAATCTTAAGAAAAATGTTTCTGTTGTAACTCTTTAGTACTTTGAAGTGTTCCTTGTTGGTTAACAAATAAATCCCAGAGTACTAACAACACATTCTTAATTTTGTTTGAAAGACATGGAAAATAGCTCTTGAAATGTGTTGTTAAACACCCAGTAGTAGGCCACTCTGAGCCCTTGTCAGCAGGTAATAATCTTAATCAAATCGTTTCTGTTTCAACTCATAAGTACTTTGGAGATATCCTTGCTGATTGGAAATAAATCTCATAGAAAATGTACAATCATCTTTTTTTTGTGTTTTGAAGGGTGGAATGGAAGGCAACTCTAGAAATGTGTTGTTACAGCGCATGGGTGGAAGTACCCAACACGCTGCTCCGACGACTCATCAAGACATCAACAACAATTATCACTGAGGGGAGGAGACGGAGACGAAGACGAAGACAACGATGATGACCTTGACGAATTTGAAGATGTATTCTTTAGATAGGGATTTTAGGAATCTTCTGTTGGCGCAATCAATTGTTGTCCCTTTGAGGAGTGCAAGTCATTGTTTTATGTTTGGTTAAGAACTTTAGGCTTTTGATCAGTACCTTGTTTTGAAAATTATGTACAAGGCTTTCATTTTGCAACCTTGCAAAGAGATTATATATTTTAATAGTCAGTACATTCATTTAAATATCTCTACATCCATACTTTCATTTTTATTGTGCGTAAGCTGCCCAATGTTTGATAATGTGGCATAACTAAAGCAAGCATGGTTATTTATTTATAAATAAATATTTTAGCAAAAATAACAATGACATGCCTCTCAGGTATAATATTGTTGGCTATGCAGCTGCATAGTGGTCTTCACCAATAGTGCAGTCATGCAATAATGGGGCCATGATTCTTTTGACGCTAGTCCAACACTATGTTACCTTGACAATGTGCACTTTTGGCAAAGAAGCCCAACAACATGGCTGTAGGCATTGGAATTACATCCCCAACAGAGCAATCCTGACAGGCAATCCCTGACAGGTGGCTGTTGGGAAAGTACACCCCCAACAATTTGCCGACCATCCCCAATAGTTTTTGGCTCTTGCTGTTGCTACAATATGGTGTAGTGATGCCCGTGCCCACCTAAACAAACTTGAAATACTCCTTTATCACTTTAGATATATTTGTATACTAATTATAAGATACTTCAATATGAACCACACGAAAAACTTGTAAAAGAGTTCATAGTTTTTAGCGTATTTTGTAAATACCCTCATATACGCGCATAAAAAGGAGTATGTCGAAAAAATGTACATACCACCCATGAAAAATTGTTCATACCACTTAGATGGCCTTAAATACTCGTATACTACACGTATATACTCTCCGTTACGCGAGATACTCCCTACATTGTGAGATACGATATAGGATGTAATTACACCCGGGTGTAGATACCTTTTACACCCGGGTGTAGATACCTTTTACACCCGGGTGTAATTACACCCACCTCTAATATACCACCTAAACAAACTTGAAATACTCCTTTATCACTTTAGATATATTTGTATACTAATTATAAGATACTTCAATGTGAACCACACGAAAAACTTGTAAAAGACTTCATAGTTTTTAGCGTATTTTGTAAATACCCTCATATACGCGCATAAAAAGGAGTATGTCGAAAAAATGTACATACCACCCATGAAAAATTGTTCATACCACCTAGATGGTCTTAAATACTCATATACTACACGTATATACTCTCCGTTACGCGAGATACTCCCTACATTGTGAGATACGATATAGGGTGTAATTACACCCGGGTGTAGAAAAGAAGCTTATATATATATATATATATATATATATATATATATATATATATATATATATATATATATATATATATATATATATATATATATATATATATATATATATATATATATATATATATATATATATATATATATATATATAGAGAGTGTTTCATGCACCATGGTGCCTAGGCACCAATATCAATACCGTTGATTTGCTTGAGATTGTAACGTTTGATGTGGGTATCTTCATATACCCATAAAAAGTATATTTGAGATGTCAAACTCGAAAAAATTAAATTCAACTTCATTTAATTAGTTTGAACTATTTTATGGTATATACTCACTGTAGTTGCATTGAACTCAAAAGTAGTTCAAACTAATTTAAACTGAGTTCAAAACTTACTTACCATAAATATATCAAGGGTATAAAACATTTTCATACCCAAACTCAAAAAAATTATCAATCATACACGTGTAAGTAAGAATAGTTCAAACCAATTTAACTAAGAATTTGGGTAAAATCGGTTCGATTCAGTATTTTGATTTTGCACACAGAGTGCAGGCATGCACTTTCGCACTGAACGTGCATGCATGTGTATTTTTAAAATTGATGAACACCAATGCCAAATTTAGAACTTAAACCCTTATAGGCTAGATACATATCAACACATCTAGCTATCTGGCCACAAGCCAGCTTCCCTTAAGACGTTTTAGTACCACCTTATTAAGCAAGCACTGCTGGTGATAGAATAAGGAACAATAAGTTGGGATGATCAATAGATCATCGCACTTGAGGCTCAAATACATCGATCTACCGATGATCAATTGATCACCTACGTAACTAATCCCTAACTTTAGAAAGGGGGAAGAGGGTGCTATATATAGGACCGTGCCTAGCTCTTTCATGCTACTCGATAAAAAGAAAATCTGACGCTCTATATCAACTACAATAGCGGTTTTTTAGTCGGGATAAATTAGTAGTACGAGACACTGGTCACAACTATTGTTGTACCATTTTCTCAAAAGGATCTACAGCAATATCATCACCGTGGTGCACCACGGTGAGATATTCAGAACCAAATGAAGAAAAAAGAAGTCCCTGCAAAAAAAAAAATATAGCAAAAAAAAAGAACTCAAGGTGGGGAAGAGAGAGGTTCCAACAGCCACAAGCTTTGGTTGGTTGGTGCAATTTCTGCCCCCTCTCACTAGGCCCTGCTCCTCGGCTCCCCACCACCGACCGATCAACCAATCAATCGGCGATCCGACGGAACCTCGTTACCGAGGTCAGGTGGCTAACGATAAACTAATCCTACCCTCATCCACTTGGCGGTTAATTAATTAATTAACCTAATCACCTCACAAAGCGGCAGGCGTTAGACTAATACCCCTACTCGTACAGCATATAATGCCTTTGTTTCCCTGCAGATTCTAATTCTAAACTTTGACTCCTGACTCCTGCGTATCATCACAGGCAGCCAATGGAGAATTAGAAACGAGGGTAGGGAGTACGATGACCGTTTGTCTGTCTCCACGGCGGCTAACTCGTTTAATAAACAACGCTGCTTTCTGCACCCCAGGGCATGCACCCAACAGCAAAGAGGTCTCCGTAGGTCAAGCTGTGAGGTGCGCATTGCCTGGCTGGCTAGGAGGTCTTCTTGGGTCGCTTGTGTGTCGTGCACATCCAATCTGGCTTTGCTGGAGGAATTGAGAGGTAAACCTAAGACAAGTCAAATGCTAAAACCCTTGAACATGGATTCTTGGAGAGTGTAGTTCGCTTGTCCTCACTCATGCTTTAATTCTTATTAGGGTGTTCAAATCCACTTTGACTTTTGGCTTCTGCTCTAAAAAGTCGAAAGCATATTGAACACCTTAGCTTCTAAAAGCGGGTTCTTTAAGCCATTTCCAAAAACTATCGGGCAGCCTCTATCGTCTCCTCCCTGTCTGTGTCTTTTAAAAGTCGTTTTCTAAATTTTGTTTCAATTGCTACTCCTTCCGACCATTACTATTTTATTTAAACCAAAAGTCATCAGCTTCATCCAATTAAAACACCCTTCAGCCTTTCTACGGTTAGCAACACGTGTCGGCCGAATTTTATGCACTAACAGTCTCCTTAGGAGTCATGCGTCTGGCGCATATCACCGGTGGCTTTACAAGATGACCTACTAAGGCCCTGTTTGTTTAGGTTTTCTCTGGCTTAAAAGCAAAAAAGCCTAAACATACGATTAGCTTTTTATTGGGCTTTTAAAAAGCCAAAAGCCACCATATAACTAAAAGCCAAAAGCCAATTTTGAGATTTTTTTTTTGGCTTTTGCGGAATGAAAATAGCCCGTTGCCACTAAACTTCGCCAAAATTACCCGCTCCTACCATGTATAAATAGTTCTCCATCTCATCTCTCATCGTCCAGAACCCACCCGGTGCTTAGGGTTCCAAGCCGCTCCCCCCACGCCTCGTTCGCCGCCACCTCTCCTACTCGTCGTTCACCGCCGCCTTCTCCCCCGACGTGGCTGCCCCCGTCGCCTCATTCTCCCCCAATGGCACCGCCCTGTCACCTTCACCGCTACGGCCCCTCGTCGCCACCTTCTCCCCCAACGCGGCTGCCCCCCGTCGCCTCCTTCTCCCCCGACAACGCTGCCCCATTGCCTTCACCGTCACGGCCCCTCGTCGCCTTCTTCTCTCCCGACGGTGCCACCCCGTCACCTTTACCGCCCCGGCCCCTCATTGCATCCTTCGCCGCCGCCGACACCATCACACCCATCGCCTCCTTCTCCCCCATCGAGCCCACCATCATCGTCACCTCCCCGCCATGGCGAGCATGGCCTCAGATTCTAGATGTCCTCAGGGTCATCGGTTTGGGATTTGGTGCCCTCGAGCCCACCGTCGTAAATTTATGGAGACATGCCCAAGAATTCTTGCCGAGGATGCTTGGATCCAATGGATGGTGCTTGTGGATGGTGTTGGCTCTGTTCTTATGGATGGTGCTTGTTGTTCGTCAATTGGTTTCAGTTCTTGCTGTTCCCTAATTTTTTTTGTTCATCAATGAAACCAATTGCTTGTTTATCGTTCATGACAAATACGTTGGTTAATTCACTCGTTTGTTGCTCATGAACAAATACGGTTTGTATTGGATTTTGATGAGTAGTAAGGAACAGAGTAATATGGATAGGAATGCAACACAAATGAAAAGTTTGAAATAGATGATAATAACTCTATCAGTGAATGAATAAGTGGTAACTTGTATCAAGGGTATTACAGACTTTTCAACTTTAAACCATAGCTTAGGAGGTCAGAAAAGCCAGGTTACCAAACACACTAGCTTGGCTTAAAAAGCATAATACTTATAAGCTGTTTAAACTAAAAGACTAGTTTTCACCTAAAAGCCAAAAAAATCCAAGTCTAAACAAATAGGGTCTAAGTAAACTTAAGACAGGTCAGAAAAATATCCTTGACTATGGAGAGTGGATCACCAACGGTTGCTCATGTCTTTTCCTTGGTCTTTTCCACTCAATCTTGGCAACACGCCTGGGGTCAAATGTTATGTGCTCATTGGCGTGTGGATCGGTCATTCTTTTACCAGCCTGTATGCATGTTACATGAAAAAGACAACAGAAACATAGCACTAAAGAGACGTCAAAATAATAACAGTAACGATCATCAACACCTAGTTAAATTCGAAGGTGTTAACACACAGTGCAGGGACTCTCATCAACATGATGGATGCTATTCGTCTTGTATGTCACACTAGCTAGCTAGCACTCTTGAGGAAATTACAAGATGCAACAAAAAAGCTAGGCAGGGCCTAGGTGAAAAAGAAAAAATAGAGTGAACGGATATATATGTATACACATACATTAATCTACGTGCAGGTGTAAAATGCGCATCGAAAAGTCACTACTGTTTGTGAGTAAAGTTACTGCCAAACATATGTAGAGTTACTATCAGTACAATATGAATAGTAACTCTACATGTATTTGATAGTAATTTTACTCACAAACAGTAGTAATTTTTTGGTAAAAAACTACGTGTATGCACTGATTAGCGCGCCCGTGTATATATATATGTGTGTGTATGTATATATATGTATACATATACACCACCACCCGCAACCAACGGTGCCGTTGTTACCTCATCGCGCCACCCCCCTAACCTAACTGCCATAGTCGTTGCTGCCACCGCTCTCTGACTCTGCCCACTACCCTCCTACCCCGCCCATCCCCCCGCTGCCCACCACCTCCCCTCGACCTCCTATGCCCAGAGAGAAGGGTGAACCTATAGCGGGACCGGTGATGGCACCCCTCTAAGTCATTGAATCCCGCGCGCGATGGGCCGGCAGTGGAGGAGAGTCGAGGGGATAACGACGGCGAGGAGGGAGGGAGAACGAGAGGAAGCGGAGTGAAAGGAGTCGGGTCATGCCTCCTTCGTGAGCGTGCGGCTATGGGAGCAGAGCAGAGCAGGCAACAAAGAAATAATAAAGCTACTTTGAGATTCGTGCAGCTTTGCACCCAACAACGGTTGCCTATCCTATCAGAACTCTATACGGTTCGTGGGGAGACAAGCACCAAAACTAAGGTCGCTCTCATCTCTGGGTGGCAAGCTAGCTTGCAGAAGAGAGCTTGCTATTTTCAGAAAAAGAAAAGGAAATAGAAAGAAAGAAAGAAAAGAAGAGAGCTTGCTAGCAACATATGGTAGCCAGTACAGCACAGCAACATAAATGGACAAGGACCGGCCGGCGACTCCTCCCTTTCCCATCGTCCGTCCGTCCTCGTTTATTCTCCCTGTCATCCACTGTTGCCGGCCGGCCGGTCGGTATCCCCCTCGATCTCTGTAGCATCAGCATCCATGCATACTTGTTTCCCTCCTGTACCAGCCAGATTCCCATGCATATAATCGACCGGAGGAATATCTTCCCATGGTAGTGCAATTTGACCGAATCTTGTGGCGAAGAAGATATTAGATATGTATAGTGCTAATGTACGTACGTGCAATCAAATCGCGCTAGGATTTCTGTCTGGCACTCTTGCTTGCTACATACTCCCTCCCTCTGTTGATTTTATAGGGCATATTTTGACTGGGCATATAGACGAAGGAAACTTAAGAAAATCACCGAAAAGAATTACTAGAGTACCCATTCATTAAGGGTTTTGGAAAAAATGATAGAGGCTAGTTTGTGTGGTTAGCTATGCATAAATGCTTGGGAAAGAGAAGGAAATAAATAAGTGCAAAAGATAGAAAATAGCATTAAAGATGCATACAAGACTTATAATTCTCAACAAGAATGCAAACTAAATAGGTCTTATAAAGTTCAACGGAGTCGCTATCTTCATTCTTACGGCTCAAGACCGACCAAGAAGAAAGAAAAAGAGAGAGCAAAAAGAGAGAGCATAAACTAAAAATTATTTAATCATCTAATTAATAGCAAAACACGTTTCTGTTTTTTGAATTCTAAAACTATGATCATTGGCTCAGTCTATCAACCATCGTAATGTACGCATTAGTAAACATGTCCGCAAAATTGTAAATGTAGCAAATGCTCTAAAATACTATTTTCATTCTTTTTTACTTATTATTTTGTACATTGACATGGTCTTCAATACACACATTTGACTATTATTTTTATAACTATATATTAGTAAATCTTATTTAAAAAATACTATTGCAGTTTACGACCACCCTGGCAATCCTTACGACCCCGCTGAGTCTGGCGACGACCATGTTATAGCTTCTTTGACCATGCCTTCTAGCTCCGACCACATACTCGTAACTTTAGCTGACGAAAGTTACGACCACATTCACGCTGCGCTATGCTCTTTCAACCACATAGTAGGCTCGATCGCCGTAGTAATAACTCGATTACGACCACATTCACGCTGCGCTATGCTCTTTCGACCACGTAGTAGGCTCGATCACCGTAGTAGTAACTCGATTACGACCACACTGTGACTCTATCGATCACCATGATCGTAAAGTTTACGACCACGTTGAAGACCTGATCATTGTGGTCGTAACTCGTTTACGACCACGTCTTCTGCTCCGCGACCGTGGTCATAACTCGTTTACGACCACGTCTTCTGCTCCTGTAGACACCTTCGCTCGATCACTGTGGTCGTAACTTGTTTACGACCACATTTGCGAACACGTCGAACTGGATACTCGATAATTCTCTTGGAGCCAAAACCACTCCTTCTTCTCTTTTTTATTTCTCTCTCCTCTCGTTCGATCACATCGACCGCTTCGATCACACCGATCGCTTCGACTCTTTGTCTTGTCTTTCTCGTGACACGACAGTGTGTCTTTTAAAACCTATACGCACGGCCTCTCTACCCAACTTTACGACTACGACACAAACTCGAAAATTGACTCATACTCGTATACGACTACGACTATGATGACTCATACGCAGAACAAACTCGTACACATATACGACCACCAAAATTGACTCGAATATGAATAAATAAGATTACTAACTGTAACAAATACAATTGTATGACAACGATTTTGATGGAAAATCTAAAAACATTATTTTCACATGATAAACTCAAATATTGTTATGTATATTAGAGGTTAAAGTTTTAAAGAGCGACTGCATATATTCTAAAATAACATATTAGAAAGAGAGAAAAGATCATTGAATAAACATTAGGGAGCGACAAGGGTTCATGCAAAGTAGAGTGCATAGCACGACAAGAGCCTCGAATTATTTACGTATCGTAAATGTACAAGAGAGATATCTGTTCTTTTAGGTTACGGCTTATAGATTTTGACTGTTCGTGAGAAGTATGAAGTAGGAGAAACTCGCGTGAGGTTTTAACCGATATAAATGAATTGTAAATTCTATCTTAAAAACGCTCATTTAAATATTAGTTACTGTGAATAAACCGACAAACAGTATTAAAAAGACGAATTCACGAATCACGCAGTAGCTTGGTACCTGCAGATGGGAGTAAGCTTTTTACCGCAATAGACTACGCTAGCATCCGAATGACAGGGTGGACCCTCGTATTTGGAGGGTAGATGCGGCGCTGTGTAAAGATGAGTGCAGTAACAATTAACAAAGTATCTGAGGGTGGTTTGCTTGGGGCCGCGATGCGATGCGATGCGGGTGGCGCTGGCGGTGGGGTGGCGGGCCGGCAAGGGAGGGACATGCATTAAAGGACACCCCACGCCGCTGACGCGCGGGCCCAGCCCCCGGCTCACGGCCCCCGAACGGCGTGCGTGGAACTGGCTTGCTCGACGGCGTCATCTCGGCGAGCGCCCGCCCCGCATCGCATGCCTCCCTGGCCTGGCACTGACGGCGCACCGCCGTCACGCGGCGGGGGTGGGCTCGCTGTGCTCCCGCTGCGTGACCGCGACGCAATGCGACCCTCCTCGATGCGACGGCGAAACTGATTCAAGAAGACTCGCTGTGTCCTGTGTGATATATCAAACTATATATACACACATACATACATACATACATACATACATATGTATGTATATATGTGTGTGTATATATATATGTAAAGCTTTTACGTACTTTCGAAAGTGCATACTTCAATTTACAATATACTACTTAAACAAACATGTTAAACTTCTTTATTACTTTTGGTATTGTAGGATGGATCACTGCAATCAGAGAGGAGTGAATGGTTGTCGTCGCTTCTAGAAGTATCCTGATAGTTGATGAATATATTTCACCGCTCGGTGATCAATCGTTCTGCATGACCACCCGCTCGAACAACCGATTTGTTCAACAGTTGCAGTCGATCGCCTTGTTCAACTGCTTCTCCCGATTGCTTCGATCAACCTCCCCTATTGTCGTAAGACCCGAACCACCAGCAATCAACAGCGCACTTCAAGTAACTCAAGAACCAGATTGATTTAAGACTATCTTTATTGCTAAAATTTCATGGATTTACAAAGTGCCCTCACAAGCACCTCTAAAAACATTCTCGATGAAAGTCCTCTTAGAACTGCACTAAAACTTTCTCAAAAGGCACACATTAGCCCTTAGCATCTCCCTGATTTATAGGCTAATATCCAAACCGTGTCCGCTTCAAACACGAATACAAAACTCTTCCAAGTTACAGACTCTATCCGTACCTCTTTAGTCTTATCAGTTATGGACTCTATCCACAATTGCTAACCCAACACGTGATGAAGCCTCTAGGACAGCACATCCTGAATCTTTATCACACACCATCATCGCTCGTATTGAAGCCTCCTGGACCGCACCATCCGTAGCTTCATCACGAATCACCACGTTTGATCTCAACGTGCTCCAGTGTGAGCCCGACCACCTTGCGTGACATCCACGACCACTCAGAGCAAACCAAAACCACTTGGAGCATACCAAAACCATTGGGAGCAGATCAAAACCACTCAAAGCAGATCAAAACTACTCGGACTAGATCAAAACCACTTGGAGCAGACCAAAACCACTCGAAGCAGACCAAAACCACTCGGAGTAGATCAAAACTACTTAGACTGGACCAAAACCACTCGGAGCCACTCAAAACTGATCGAAACCACTCGAGTTCAAAACTTTTGACTGCAATCGATCGAAACTTTTATAAACGCAAACTCCAATGAAACCCAACTGTCAATTATTCATCATCACTAAATACTCGACTAGCGCTTGGTCTAACAGGTATACTTAAATACTAATTGTAAAATACTCTAATGCGACATGGTTGAAAACATTTTATTGGAGCCATATATTTTTGCTATATATCCTTTTCCATATGTAAAAGGAGTATATATGCAAATTATGTTATAAAAAGTGAACTTTGATAAAAATTTTCATACAACTCACTTTGAATTATCTAATAAGCATTATTAGAGTATGCTTAAAAGATAAAGAGGTATAACAACATCCTTTAAGCGATATATGAGAAGTTGGATATGTACTCTTAAGAGTATGAAACCATTTTCATATACATACACACACACACACACTACTGGGAGTATGAAGTCTTTTCCGTACTCCCAGGAGTACATACTTTCACTTCTAATATACCATATAAACGAACATGTTATACCACTTTACCACTTTCGATATACTTAAATATTAATTTTACAGCACTCCAATGCGACATGGTTGAAAATTTTTCATTGCCATTACATACACACACACACACATACGTACGTACATATATAGTAATAACTCTACTTTATCCCTTGAACTTTTAAGATTATCTAACTTTCAATCTGAAAGTGCAAAAATGAATGTTTCACCCTCCTCAACTATTAATACATTTTATTTTACCCCTAGACCAATTGAAGACGGTTTTACACTACTTGGCACCTACTTGTTGCCAACATGAAAATAATTTTAACATATATAAGCTTCTTTGGGTGACATGGCAACCCTATCAGCATGATCACCATGGTGGGGCCCACCAATCAGCCTCATCTCCCTCTTATTCCCCTTCCTCATCTTCATCTCCTCTCTCTCACTCCTAACTAATGTCTCTCTCCTCTATCTCTTTCTCGCTCCCGACCAACGGGAGCAAGCTCGTGTCCGACGGAGGTGGCAAGGTCGGGTCTGACGGCAACCTGCGACAGTGACAAGAAAGAGGGCCAAATCGATCGTCGCTAATCACAAGGAAAAAGGTGTATGAATCCACCAGCCGGACAAAAGGAAGAACAATACATCCATTGCCTCAATAGTCAGGCACTAGATTCAGTGGTGGCCACCTCCTCCTCCTCCACTGACGATAGGCCCAGCTTTGGGCACAACAGGCCCAAGTTTGGTTGCATCGGTGATGGCTCGCGCTAGCGACGAAAATGAGGTATGAAATCGGTAACCCCCTTTTCCTCCACTACCGGCGCCCTTCCCTCACCTCCTCCACTACTTGTGGGCCTAGATTTGGGCATGGCATGTCCAGATCAGGCCGAGTTGGTGATGACAAAGATGGCTGAAGCTGATGACGAAGACAATGATAGAGCTAGCAACCTCCTCTCCTCCACTACTGGTGCGCTGGAGAGAGGAAGAAGAAAAAGAAAGGAGGAGAGGGGCATGCTCGTAGGGGCAGGAGCAGGGGAGGGAAGGGAGGATCAGGGACCCATGGAGGAAGAACAAGTGGGGAGGGAGAGGAAGGAAGAAGAAGGTATGGGTGTCGCTGACCTGTCCTCACCGGTGCCGAGCTGCTTCCATGGGCGCCTCTGGCTTGAAAGGAAATGGGAGAGAGAGAATGGACAAAGGAGATGGAGACAGAGGGAGGAGGTGATTTGGCTAATGATGTGGCAAATATTGGTGACATGGATACTAATGTAAATGCCACGCTAGCGAAATCGGGATGCTTTTGGTCTTAGGGGGTAAAGTAAATGGTATTAAGATCTCGAGGGTGTCAAACATCCTGTTTTGTAGTTGGGGCTGATTTTCAGACTTTCGTAAGTGCTCTAAGAGTGTGTGTGTGTGTGTGTGTGTGTGAAAATGATTTTGTACTCCTGAGCGTACATATTCTCACTTCTACTATAGTACTTAAATGAACATGTTATACTTATTTATCACTTTTAGTATACCCTTTCTATATATTAAAGGAGTATATACACAAATTATATTATAAAAATAGACTTTGATAAATTTTTTCATGGAACTCACTTAGGAGTATTTTATAATTACTATTAGAGTATACTCAAAAGGATAGAGATGTATAACAATATAATTTAAGTGGTATATAAGAAGTGTAAGTACATCTCCCTGGAGTACAGAATCATTTTAGGAAAATGATTCCGTACTCCTATGAGTATATACTCTCACTTCCAATATATCATTTAAGCAATCATGTTATACTTATTTGTTACTTTTGGTATACTTAAATACTAATTTTAAGATACTTAAATGTGATTTAGTTAAAAAAAATTCATCGAAGTCCTTTATTTTTACTATATACCTGTTTTCATATATAAAAGGAGTATATACATACATTATGGTATAAAAAGTGGGTTTTGATGAAATTTTTCATAAAACTCACTTTGGAGTATATTATAACCATTATTAGAGTATACTCGAAAGGTTAAAGATGTATAACATATCATTTAAGTGGTATATAAGAAGTGGGGATACGTACTCCCACTTCCAATATACCACTTAAACAAATATGTTATACTTACTTACCACTTTTGGTGTGTGTGTGTGTGTGTGTCTATATATATATATATATATATATATATATATATATATATATATATATATATATATATATATATATATATATATATATATATATATATATATATATATATATATATATATATATATATATATATATATATATATATATATATATATATATATATATATATATATATATATATAGCATGATGGGGATGTTTATGCTAAGAGACATTGACCTCATTTGTAACTCTTCTTTCATTCAGTTTGAAATGAAAAAAAACTACAGCTTCCCATGGGCACTATTGAAACAATACTCCCTGTAACGCACCTATTTCTGAGGCCGTTAGATTTTCTCGCAACTGCTTAGGATGTTCAATTACGGAGTACTGTAGTCGAGTGTGCATCAAACTAACACAAGCTTACTCCATAAAAGCCAAACTTATTACAGGATATAGCATAACAACCAAGTTTACACAACAGGTTGTCCAAACCCAAGTTTGTATTACATCATGAAAGAAAAACCACAGGCGTGCCTGAGCAAGGACGAGACCTAAAACAAATAATCTTCTACTCCAAATGAATCATCAAAGTCTTCCTTGAAAGGCTCTTTGTTATCTTCCTAAGTTTCTTTGTTTATTATTTTAGCAAGTATAAGTATAACCATACTCAACAAGTCACAAGGCGAATACTAATTAACTACTTGCCAGTATTTCAAAAGATGAGATTATAATGGTTTTACTCCTATATTTGTGGATACATGTTTATTTGTAAACAACTTTCTAAAGCAAAATAATAACTTGTTATGAGGAAAGGGGTTTAATCAACTTAATTACCAAATTGTAAAACTTAACAAAACTACTTATGCCTTGCTGTTGGAATCATCCATTAAACATAGCTTTATTTACTGAAAGCACGGTATATCTGAATACTATAAGTTTTACTTAGCAGAGTTGTTTAGTTTTACCCACAAGATGTCTCAAACTCTCAATGTCATCTAATAGACACGCAACCAGGTAGCGTGAGACTGAGTTGATATAATAAGGTCTTTCATTGATCTCCTCTTTCTAACTTCTATCCAGTAGGCTCATGGCCACACATTATCGGGAATCCACAGGCCAATGTGAAAACCGCGACCCGATGCTGAGTGGACCTACCATTGTGAAATATGGCAAGTGACTTTCTAGTCCCACTTCAATACCACCCGTTGTATGTGGGCCATTACACCTCAATGGAAAGTCTAACACTCCTATAAATATTCAATCAAATCGAGCAGCTACTAAATCAGGTCTGACAAGTCAAAACTTGTTTAGCGATTTTTTTATCCTATACTTAGTATAATGTTCTAGTTCTTACTTTTTCTGAGTGAGGCAACCAATCACAAACCAAGTGCGTTATGTCACTATACCACCAATTCATACCAAAGCCTCTATCTTAGGGTAAGGTCATGGACTCCAACCATCTAGTGGTTTTTCATAAGTCATCTTTAACCCTAGTAAAATTTTTAAATCTATCGGCAAGATATCGAAATAACTTAGTAGTGTAAAACATTTGATTCTCTAATCTACTGATGATTAATTATATAGTAATTTATTATTATTATTAAGACTGTCGAGCAGGGCGCACGATGGCAACTGCAAATTGGGCACTGATGGTGGTCAATGGCAACGAGCGGTGGCACAGATAGGACCAGGGGACTCTAAGGGTTCCATGTTTGGCTTGCTCAAGACCCAAGGTTTATCGGTGAGGGCTGGTGATCGTAAGAGCGCACTGGAGCAAAGCCATAGCACGGCGGTGCTCCGATGATGTTTCGGTGAAGGTCATGATGGTTTAGGCATCCATGAGAAACTATGGATCTAAGGGCAGTAGCAATTTGCGCGGGCTCGGCCAGTGCCCGTGGCTGTCCATGACAGCCTAACTTGGACAGCAATGGCGCACGACGTCGGCAGTCCAAAGGCCACAAGAGGGGTTGGTAAAAGTCTGGGGTGGGTTCGCAATGGTCGAACGGTGCTAGGGCTACGATGAATTGAATTTTGGTCGAGGCTAGCAAGGGATTTGGGTTTAGAGCTCACCAGTGCAAGGCATGGCGGTGGCAACAATTGAAGGTCATTGTTGGGAGATAGGGAGCTCGAGAGTGCAATTGAGTGCTAACGTGTGCTAGCTGGGTGCTTGGTGTGGCTTTGTAGGACATATAGCGGTAGAGCAGTGAAGCGGATGTGGAGGAGGCGGCGCTAGCGGACGGGGAGCTTCAGCGGTGTTGCTGGTAGCGGCGCTGGCATCTTAGGTGTGCCATGTCTCGCTAGTGCAAAAGAGTGAGCCGTCGGAGCATGTAAAGGCTTGGGCACGCACCAACCGAGCGATGGTCAAGATAAGAAGCGGTGAAGTAGGCAGTGGCAGAGCACGACACATGCTCGGGAGGCGAGGTGATAGGCATTGAGGGCGTGTTCGGGGAGATGGCAGCGTTGTGCTTGCGTTACACTAATCAAATTCCAAGCAACCTGTAACTAAAGTGCAAAAAAAAAACACACGCCTTTTGTGATGATCACGCACCGATAAGACGCGCTGGCTCTACCAAAGAAAGCCCGGAGCAGTTTTGTACCTGGCCAGAAGCGTGTACCATCGACCATGCACTAAAAGGGCAAAGTCCGACGACACGGGACGCAACATGCGTGGGACTAGGAGGGAGTGCCGCAGAAGATCCGCATGTAAATTAAGCCCGGAGAGAGGCCAGCCAGTCGGATCGGTTCTGGGATAGAGCGACACGGGTGGGACCCGCCGCCCGTTTACCCGCGGCATCAAGCAAATCAAACGCGACGACACGAGCCTCGTACGCCCACCCGCACGCGACACACGCCAGGAGAGATTCGCGTCAAGTCTATGAGACACTGGCGTGCGGGCCCGTCGTGGTAGGGACGGTACTGGATTTCTTCGGTCGTGAGCGGTGGACGGGCTGGATGTGGCTGTGCGGGCCAGACGCGCCGTTGGATCTGGGAAGCGGGCAAGCGGGAGGCGTCGATGGCGGGAGCCGGGAGGTGGGCCATGGAGTACGGCCTACATGGTGCGCGCGCTGTGCGTTGCAGCGCGAACCCGTGAGCCTTAATGACGGTAGTTATGGCCGCATTAATGGAGCTCGGGGATCCTTTTTGCGGATTGTGAAGTGGGAATTTAGGGCGAGAAGAGCGAGTTAACTGTGAAGCTGGCCCTGTTTCTTTTGCTGTTTCCAAGATGTAAAAATTCTGACGCTACGTATGCACGGAAACCGAACATTGGTGAAAAGTGTATACGATTATCTATATTATATGGTTACCTTATTTGATAAGATATAAATATGGTATAGATTTTTTATCCTATTAATAATTTCTTTTCTATTCATATTTATATTTAATGAAGCAATACATATTATTACAATACGACTAATTAGTTAGATAAGTTTTTTAATTTAATGTTAATTTTTGTTTCTTTAGGTAAAGTAAATTAATTTGAATGATTAAGCGTAATTGTACAAGGATAAAATGATGTTAATATCTTCATACTACATAAGTTATGAGGATATCCGAATCTAACCGATCTAAGTAGATATTCGATTCGTATTCATATTAAAAAATATTCGAATTCATATTCGTTTACAAAATACGAATACAAATATGGTCACACACTATTCAATCCCATTCTACCCCTAAGAACAAGTTGTATCGGTATTTCTTTCGAGGGGTTATTTGTAGCCTTGTATTGCAACTCTTTTTACTGCAATCTTTTATAATAACTACAATAACATTCCAATTGTATTTACTACAAAATTTAAAATTAAACTGTTAACATACGATACTCAGGTGAATTCTAAGGGCGGTCTATGTACATAGTAGAAGAGCGCTTGGTTGTGTTGCAAGAAGATGGGCATGAGTTCAACTCTTCGTACTCCTCCTTGCAAAATACACGCGAATTTAAATAAAATTAGACATCGAATTTTTAGTGTTAACACAACAGAACACTGGGCTTGCTTTTTGGTTTTGGCTTATGATTTACGATTGCAGTTTATAGGTTTTAGGTTGATCGTGAGAGAGAGTACATTGTCATAGAAACTCATATGAAGTCTTAGTCGATATAAATAAAGTTATTATAGTATACACTATAATTAATTTGTAGACTATACTTTAAAAATATACTCTATTTAAAAACTAGTTACCGTAAAAAAACAAAAAACAGTTTTTTGAATCTAAAAAGAAGAGGCCATAGCAGCGTACAAGATCCGACGAAGAAGCCAATGCCTCAGGGACTCGGGGTACACTCCCATGTGTACCCGCAGTCCACATACTGCCTAGCACCCCGGACACCGTTACAACCACTGACGGCCGCCGTTAAATATTTTTTTTCTGAAAAAGAAAATCCGTTTTAAAAAACCGAAACAAACCAAAGCACCCACCCACCCGCACCGCAACACTGCCTCCTCTGCTCCCGCTGTTCGCTCGCGCTAGCTCACGCCACCTCCTCCCCGACCCCGTCTCGTCCGCCTCCGGCCCCCGCGAGCTCCTTCCGGCCGCTCCGCCGCCTCCGCCTTGTCGTGGGGTCCCCGCCGGGCCGCGCCTCGCGGGCGTACACCGCCCCTGGTGAGATCTCGCGCCTCCCGCCTCGCCGCCTCTGAATTATACGTTTCTCGGGGGTCTGCCTGACGTTCCGGTGTTGCTGCGGGGACAGATCTGTGGAACTGGGCATGGGGTGAGCAGATCGGGAGGCGGCTCGGTGTTCTCCCGCTGAATTCTGGTCGGGGCTCGTCTCGGAGGTGCGGCGGAGGATGACGAATTCCGGCGCTGCGGGCGGCTCAGGTTCGGTTCCTTCAGTTCGCTCGCTGTTTGTGGCTTCCCGTGCGTTTCCTGGGCTGGTTTCTGCTTGAATTGAGCTACTTCCGTGGTGAGTAATGGAGTTGCTGGGCGGATGCTAAGGGAGTAGAGACGTGGGCTTGGGCAGTTGACTCGTTTGTGAGGAATAGAAGTGGTGAAATTGATTAGAATTCGAGGCGACTCAGCATTGTTTTAGTCAAAAAGGGCCTTTTTATTCCTTTTGGGCTTTAATTTTGTTGTTTAGGTTGGAGGATTGTTACTTTTGGCCGGCGAGAGGGAGAATTTGCAATTCTGAGTATGGCCAGTACATTATCTGCTCTCGTTTGGATGCTTGCGAATTCCCATCTGTGGAATGGGGGAACTAGATACGCAATTCCGGATCTGAAATCCGATTTTGTTTGTCTAATTACAGAGTGTTTGGTTCTAAAATTCTTAGGCCCTGTTTTTATAACGTGGGAATTTTCCCTGATCCCTGGGGGATTGAACTGTTTCATATGAAATTCCTGCTAAATTCCGATGAAATAGGCCCTTATAGTTAGCTTGATAATTCGTGCTACCACGTAGATGCAAATGGTGAAGTGGTGGATCTATGCATGCAGTGCTACTTTAGAATTTTGTAGTAATTATGATTCAATTAAATCATAATCAGCGGGTAGACTGTCACCATAAAATCAGAAAAAAGGCCCTTGATTTGCATGCCTGCACTCTTGATGAATTTTCTTTTAATGAAATCTAATGCCTTTGTGTAGGGAGTTCTAGCGATGCGTTGTACAGGGAGCTCTGGCATGCTTGCGCTGGGCCGTTGGTCACAGTGCCTCGCCAAGGCGAGAGGGTTTACTACTTCCCCCAAGGTCATATGGAACAGGTAAATCTCCCCATATGCGTATTTCCTCTTCTTGATGACCCATAATCAAGGAGCTTGCTGCTTACTTGCAAACAGGAGCCGTTTGTATTGTAAAAAATGTTGTTTGCTCCTTATGTTAAAATGGCCGTATGGTTTGGTTTCTCAGGAAATAGAGTTCTTTTGTGTCTTTCTTGTCTTCTGATCACGAAATGTTTCTTCTACAGCTTGAGGCGTCTACAGATCAACAGCTTGACCAGCACTTGCCTTTATTTAATCTGAAGTCTAAAATCCTGTGCAAGGTGGTGAATGTAGAACTTAGGGTAAGCGTTTTGATCCCTTTTGATCTGGTGTAGTCTCCCTTCATGCAAGTTTCTCTGGAATGTTTAGTAATATTACCATTAATGTAGCTGAGATCCTGTAGTTTGCTCACTGGTTTTCCTGTGGAGTGCAGGCTGAAACTGATTCCGATGAAGTTTATGCTCAAATTATGCTGCAACCAGAAGCAGATGTGAGTAGGCTTTCTTATGCATTTTCCTTCTGGATCACAGCTTCCTCTTTCTGCACCTGTATTTCTTTATTTCTGCAAATTAGTATTTTAATTCTTGCGACTGGCTTGTCTAATTCTATTGCATTGTCATTTTATATGCATATGCGCTGATTTGTTTTCCCTGTATTCGCTTGTTAGCAAAGTGAACCCACCAGCCCAGATCCTGAGCCTCATGAACCTGAAAGATGCAATGTCCACTCCTTCTGCAAGACTTTGACTGCTTCAGATACAAGCACCCATGGTGGATTCTCGGTTCTTAAGAGGCATGCTGAAGAGTGTTTGCCCCCACTGGTTAGCATAAAGAGCTTTTATAACTGCATCCACTTGTACATAATCATATTGAATATATTTGTTATGCGTAACCGTAACATCTGTTGTACGTGTTATGGTTTTATCTGTAGGATATGACTCAGAATCCACCATGGCAAGAACTGGTGGCTAAAGATCTCCATTCAAATGAATGGCATTTCCGTCACATCTTCCGAGGTGAGTTTGTAATCTCGCCATCTGCTTAAAACTGTTTTCACTTTTTTTTAGTATTGCTGAAATTGTTGTTATTGCTATGGTGCAGTATTTTGTTTCAATTGTATTTAGTTCCCTTACCCGCTTCCATAAAGAAAAAGGTCCCCAAAATTTTCGATTTCATGCACGATTTAGGTTGTTATGCCTCATAAAGGGTTTTGTCTGTTGTTTCTTTTAGGACAACCTAGGAGGCATCTACTTACAACTGGCTGGAGTGTTTTTGTCAGCTCAAAAGGATTGGTTGCTGGTGATGCATTTATATTTTTGAGGTATGCGATAGCATTGAATGTTGAGGCCATTTAGCACATTTGCATTTGTCTCCTGGATCTGCTGAATTCTGGATGAACCTTCTATTGTGATTAATACTGCTAACCATTGTTCATCTAACAGAGGTGAGAATGGAGAGCTACGAGTCGGTGTGAGGAGGCTCATGAGGCAACTAAACAACATGCCGTCATCAGTGATATCAAGCCACAGCATGCATCTTGGAGTCCTGGCAACTGCATCCCATGCCATCTCCACTGGAACTCTCTTTTCTGTTTTCTACAAACCCAGGTTTAGTTCTTTTCATTTTATACCCTCTGCTGTGCTATGCTTTCTGCGGCTCTGTCATCTTCTTATGTTGTGGTGTACTGTACTTTGTAAAATAAACTAAATGCGCTGTTATCAGTTTGCCTGAGGTGACCCCTTCAATGTCTATTACAATTTACATATCAGATAGTTTTTGTTTGTTCACCTGAGTGTTCATAGCATTATAACTTTGTAAGCAACCGTTGTTTATAGCATTACTATGATTCTATGTTGTGAATGTATGTATTATGATTTTGCCGTATCAGGCCTTGTTTCTTGTGCTAAACAAATGTTGTCCTATTGGTTATTGATCGAAATATGTGTCCATTGCAAACTCGTACAGAAAAACTTACATTATTCATCTAATTTTGTTTCAGAACAAGTCGATCTGAGTTTGTTGTGAGTGTTAACAAGTACCTTGAAGCTAAGAATCACAAGATGAATGTTGGAATGAGGTTTAAGATGAGATTCGAAGGTGATGAAGCTCCTGAAAGAAGGTGATTTCAGATTTATTTTCCACACACTGATGTTTCATTGACTCACAAATTGTGTGGGCACGCGCATCTCATGTATGTTTTCTTCATGAGTTACAGGTTTAGTGGAACAATTATTGGTGTGGGGAGCATGTCAACATCTCCATGGGCAGATTCTGAATGGAGATCTTTGAAGGTAATCAAAATTTTTGAATTTGCGGGCAGAATTCAAAATTTTCCTTTGCTCCTGCCACTGAAATACTTGAAGAAATATGTCTATTGCAAAATGCTTACAGTTGTATTGTCATGTTTGTTCTTCTATCTTCCAAGATCTCAACCCATGTGTTCACTACTGACAGGTCCAATGGGACGAGCCTTCTGCTGTTCCCCGTCCAGATAGAGTTTCACCATGGGAACTGGAACCACTTGTTGCAACTAATCAGCAGCCGACTCAGCCTCCTGCAAGAAATAAGCGTGCACGACCTCCTGCTTCACCTTCTATTGCTCCAGAACTCCCTCCAGTTTTTGGTATGTAGTTACTAAGCTATTGCTACAAATTAGTGTTCTAATTCATGCCAATAGTAGTCAGTTTACAGATGCAAACCTTGTCACTTGTACAGTTTCTCAATCAGTTATTGGCTGCATCGCATATCTAACCTCTTCCATATTTATCTCAGGTTCGTGGAAATCCCCGGCTGAATCTACTCAAGCTTTCTCTTTTTCGGGACTACAGCGAACTCAAGAACTATATACTCCGAGCCCCAATTCAATCTTCTCATCATCATTGAATGTTGGATTCAACACAAAGAATGAGCCGTCCAGTCTAACCAACAACCAGTTTTACTGGCCAATACGAGACACAAGAGCAGACTCCTACTCTGCTAGCATTAACAAAGTTCCACCGGTAAGGAAGCAAGAACCTACTATGGCTGGCTGCAGATTATTTGGAATTGAGATAAGCTCTACTGTGGAAGCAACATCACAAGTGGTTACTGTTTCTGGTGTTGGTCAAGACCAAGCAGCTGCCTCAGTAGACGCAGAGTCTGATCAACTCTCGCAACCATCCCATGTCAACAAATCTGAAGCTCCAGCAGCAAGCAGTGAGCGTTCTCCTCATGAGACTCAGAGTCGGCAAATCAGGAGCTGCACCAAGGTGACGATGCGTTATTATATTATAATATTGTGTTTCTGGTTAATGCTGAAAACCCTCTTGTAGATGGCGGTGTAGCTGATAATTGTTCTTCCTGCAGGTAATTATGCAAGGAATGGCAGTTGGAAGGGCAGTGGACTTGACAAGGCTACATGGATATGATGACCTTCACAGCAAGTTAGAAGATATGTTCGATATCCAGGGGGAGCTCTCTGCCAGCCTCAAGAAATGGAAGGTTGTTTACACTGACGATGAGGATGATATGATGCTAGTTGGGGATGACCCTTGGCCGTACGTACCCTTACATCCCTTTGCAATTAGTTCTGTTTCGATGCCTTCGATTCCTAACCGTTCACGTTTGGGTGCAGTGAATTTTGCGGCATGGTGAAGAGGATATACATCTACTCGTACGAGGAGGCCAAGCATCTGACTCCCAGGGCCAAGCTGCCGGCCATTGGTGACCACCCCATCAAGCCAAGCCCGAACAAGCCATCGCCCGAATCTGACATGCCGCAGAGCGACCTGGACAACAATGCCCCGGTTACCGATAAGGACTGCTGAATGCTAACTCGGCCCTATCTTTTCTATTTTTGGGGATGTTGATCATGGGGGCCAATGCCCATGATCCCTGAGACTGCTAAGACTTATCCGTTGGTTGCGCCGCGGGCCCGAAGGACGTACGTCGTCCGCATCCGTCTGTCTACCTCGGTTCGTGCATCATGCGTGCATGCATGGCTGCCGTTGGACCGTCGGGGGGTCCCTTGCCAGCAAGGATGGCCGGGAGGCAGCAGCGCCGTTCCCTGTGACATCCGTCCGTCTTTTTATTTGCTGTGTCTGGTAGGAGCCATGGCGTTCTTGTCCTGTACTCGGTTTTGGTCTGGGGAAAGAGGGCTGGTTTTTACCTGCAAGATGGGAGGGGAGGGTGCCGCCGGCCGGCCCCATCTCCTCACCCAGTAAATAGGAGTGTTTACTGCTATCGACTGGTACATATCAGCATCATGTTCCTTGCTACCCTCCTACATATAGCATAGCATCTGCAGTTAGTCTACCAGCGTTGTGCTCACCTCGTCGGTGCCGAATGCTTTCGGCGCCGCGCGTGCATGCGAACTTTTGTTTTATTCCGGCAGCATCCCCTTTTTCTTCCCCGCCGGCGTGCTGCCGTGGTGGTTGGTGTCATGCTTTTGCAAGTTGGAACATTTGCTAGCTCGTTGTCTCCTTGTGGAAGCCAATCCGTCTCATCATCTGTGTACGTACATATGAATGAACGGAGCTGATGCCATGCTTTTCGTCGATGTCTTCCCATGATTGTGATGCCTTTGTGCTTTTGCCTTTCGTGGAGCAGCGGCCATTGTGATGATCTGCTACTGATCTCCCGATCCAAAAGGAGGCTTGTCTGTCGGGATGATTGCTCCGACCAGCGGCAGCCCCTAGCACGAGGGAGTCTGGGGGAAAATCTGGGTGGCGGTGCTGCCCCGTACTCAATCGAACGGTGATGATACGCTGGCATGTGGTGGGTGTTGCCGGTTGCGTGTTGCTCTTGATGCTGCGGTGGTGTGGTTGCTTGCTGCTGTTGGGCGATGTGTTCAGGCCTTTCGCCGTCAAAGATGGCTACGTGTTTAGGCCTTTTTGCATCACTATATTTGTGATGGTCCTGGCCTAATTTAAACGGGTTTAGAGCCAGTTAGAAACGCAGGAATTTCACAACATCGGTTCAAATTTAGTACTAAAAAGAAGAAGAAAAAACTTCCATGTGCGAAGCAAGGCATCAACACTTCTTTTTTTGACGAAGGGTGAAAAATCCAAACGAGTGGCTACACAGGTGTGGTTTATTCCAAGTCAGGGCAGGCTATAGTGTTTTGGAAGTTCAAAAACCTTGGGCGTTAGCGTTACAAGATTACGACGACGCATTAATTGCTACACTTGTTATCGACAACACAGTTTAAAAAGAAAACATCCCACAATCTGGGGTCCTACATCCAACGCGATCATTACAGCCATCTCTCAGTTTTCTGTAGAACTATGCACCAGTGGAAATTCTGACCGGAGTACAAGATTATGCCTTTTCCTGTAAAATGGGTACATCATTAGTGCAGACATTTATGTGCCTCTTATTTATCCTCCTAAGCAGCCAAAAAATACAACATTACATGAAATAGTACATCAACAGAAGCCTTATTTCTTCGGTTTACAGGGCCGGCAGGTTGTGCTTTGCGACCCCTCAGCGTCCGCCTGAGGCTCAACGCCTACCCTGGCCGCTGCCTCTGCGTCACTCTGCGGTTCTTCACCCAGATGTGTCGGGCCCTCGCTACCCTGTTCCACTGCCTGATCCTCCTGGCGTGTGTGCTCGTCATCGAGGCCCTCCTGATACTGTACATTCGAGGAGTCGTCCTCTTCGACAGTTTGAGCTTCCAAATCCATTGGGTCAATGCTGGCGGTTTTAGGGGCTGGAAGGAGCGATACTCGACAGAGGGGGCAGGTGGTGTTTGTTGAGAGCCAGTGGTCGATGCAATCGATATGGAAGGTATGACCACAAGGAGGTATTCTCTGAAGCCGCTCATCCGGTTGATAGTCTGCTAAGCAGACAGAGCATCTGGCAAGAATGGTTAGGTGTTCAGAAACAAAAGATAACCAACAAAACGAAACAATGCATGGTAAAATGGCTGTGGAAATAAATTGATATGATAGCACATGGTTGTGTCGAGTGCTAGACTTCAATCACCTATCTCACAGAAATTTACTCTGGTAGACAAATGTGCAAGGAAAACAGTTGAAAAATAAACAGGCATGTACTTCAATCACCTATCTCACAGAAATTTACTCTGGTAGACAAATGTGCAAGGAAAACAGTTGAAAAATAAACAGGCATGCAATAAGCCTCAAGTACTTAGACAAAGTGGAGTAGTGGACAAGGAAGGCCTTTAAGCTACACCGTTATTGAAAATAATATACTGCCCTTCATATAGGTTCAAGAGGATAAACAAGCTTTAGAACACACGTGACCAACAAGCCAAATTGTAGTGGTGAGAGCCACAGCACAAAACAATGTCACTGCTAATCCTCAGCTTTGCTGCATAATTGAGAAAACATTCCTACATCCTGACCAAAGGACTGTGTTACAGGTGCACACCTGAGTAAAATCATCTGCAGGCATTAATCTGGAAGCGACTGAGACTGACTCGGAGTCATTTACAGGCAGTTTCATAATTAGAAATTCTGAAACATAAATTATAGGTGATTTTCTGAATTTCAGTGCTTTATTCATCCTGCATGTGATTTCTAGAAATTTAGCCAACTAAAATTGCAATATTTGATGAAAAAACTAAGAACTTGGGCTACCCTACCTTCCTATGATTCATAAAGGACTCTTTTTTGGGACTTTGAAACCACAGGTTGAAAAGCTTGCACTTAATCACTTATGTTTGTTTCTTCAAATAAATTATCTTACGTGCATATTTGTTTCTTCAAATAAATTAACTTGTGTGCATATTAGTAGCAGTGAAACTCTGAATCTATGGGCAGTTTTAATGTACTTTCATATTGCAATAGAAGTATTTCCTGTGTCCTGTGACTCCTGTCATTCGGAGAATACACTATTTGTGCATGCACATGTATATATATGGTTTTTCCTTGATGGCACAATGAAAAAACAGATTGTCAAAATGATATCCTTGACATAATTTTTAGCAAATGATGTTATGCATTTATTACCCTATGCTCATTAGTATAGAGATGTCCAAAACATTTTCTTAAAAAAAATCATCAAAAACTTCATTACAGCCTACTAGATATCACTAAAATTTACCATTCCCACTACTCGTTGTGGATAGTTGGAACTACCACATCCATTAATTAAGCTTATCAACCTTGTGCCAATTGAAGGATCCTTATTTATTACAGTATCTGCATTGTTTGCTTCTGTTCAAGAAATTTCAAAATTTGCACATGCTGTCCTGCAGTGCTCTAAATAGCGGTTAGCAGTTAAAAGGACCAACACATATTAAAATGGAATTGTGAGATGGGCGATTGCCAATAGATGAGATTTATGGTCTAGTACACAATTATATGAACTGCACTCAAGAGATTAGGAGTGGATCACTCACTGTGTTTCCCTGATCAAGAAGCTCTCCTTGAAGATCACAACTGGCAACATTTCCCGAACCTCCTTCTTTATGCCGCACTCCAACTATGAATGCAGACGTTCAACACATGACACATCAATCAGTAAGATCCCCAATACACTAATAACTTGACAAACCAACTTATTCGTCAAAGAAACATAAAGGCTAACTTACCCTAGGGTTATCTCCCCGTATCAAATTATTAGCCCTCATCCGCAAGGACTGCCAATTTGCTCTGCGGCGCCTCAAGTAGAACAAGTAGAAGAAGAGAAGCAAGACGAACGTGAAGAAAACTGGCACAGAGAAGATGAAGGCTTGATATAGCTTAAGCTCAGGCGATGCGGCCGAGCAGTAGTCCGGTGGATCTGGAGAGGTACAAGACATCACCAAACCCAAAATGCCCTCCTACCGGCAAAGAACCAGAGCAATCGACTTATCGAATCCCCAATTGGTCCCAGAATCTCTAATTCATCCTAGTGAATTCTAATGTTCCTAGATTCTATGGGATCTCCCGCTGCGTCTCGACTCTAATCTTGAGGGAGGAAGAAGGAAGGAAGGGCACACCAAGAACCGCCCCTGCCTACCAAACACCGCAAGAACCGAAGCAGAGATAGTATAACTCAAGAACCAGTACCATTTCAACGGAATTAAACGGCTAATTGGCAGGATTGAGGAGCCGAGATTGCTGGGGAGAAGCACGGCGGCGGCGAATTAAGAGAGGAAGAGCAAGACTCAGAAGGATCTAGGGGTGGGTGGGTCGAGGCGCCGCGGTTCCCGGGAATGTGAGAGGCCAGAGCAGCAACACTGGAGCGGTGGTGCTGCCGCGGCGGCGCAGATCGGGTTGGGAGGGGAAGCGAAGAGCAGAGAACTTGCAGATACACTCCAAAAGAGATAAGAGTCTTGGTTCTATGCTTCTAAATTGTTTAGTACGGTCGCAAAAGAATGACGACTAGAAAAATACCATGTAAAAAGAGATACTGTAAAATACCATTGTAAAATTACAGATACTACTGTGATTTTTTTATCCAGGTTAGAGCGAATTAACCATTTTAACCTTATTCCTCACTTTTTCTTTTTTTATTTTCCTTTGGTAATATCCAATCTCACGTGCCATTCTCCCCTCCATAAGCATAGCTGCCCAAAGATGACGTTCCCCATCATCCCCTTCTTCCTTTCTCTGCACTGTGCCGACGCAGAGCACCCTCCCCTAATCCAGTCTCTAATCAAACCTGTAACCAAGTGTCTAATGTAATTCCTACTCAGAATCCAGTTTCAATTATTACTTGGATTCTTACTCCCTCTCCTTCTCTGTCGACAAGCACCAGAGGGGGAGCCGTCGTCATCGAGTCCCAATCAGGCGCTCGAGCGGGTTATAGTTGTGATCACCTTGTTAATTGAGTTTGCCTCTCTCTCCTCTATCTTACGTCCACATAAGATTCTCTTGTCTCCAGCAGGAATGGTGTTGGCCATTCCGTCTTCCTCGGCACCGTTGGTGTAGTTGTGCACGTCACCCGTCTCCATCGAGCAGCATCTACTGTTTGGGTGAGCTTCAACCTCGGCGCTTTGTGTGCCCTAGATTCAAATCGACCTCCTATTTCCCATGTTCAACTTCGTTTCCTTCCTCTCCCTCAGGATCGACAAGAATGCCACCCAGCATCGGTGACCAAGCCGCCACCTCCTCTCACATTGTAGTATTGTTATCTCAACCAAAACAACGGAATTATTTGTGTCACATCATGTTCCAAGAGCAGAGAAAACATGTTAGAGTAATCAATTTGACCGCTGGTAGCTTACCTTAGGCTCTCCGACGCCCTAGGCTGTCAACGTGTCGGACTCAGATTTTTCAATCCAAAATCCACTGTGTTTTACTACACTATTCCCTAGATCAGTAGATAGTGCACACAGATACATTGCTGTATCAACTCATACATCGAAAAATATCATAATATAACACACCAGGGTTAAGTTACACCACGACGGGTGGCAGTTTACAATAGGGCCACATCGACAAAATGTTTACATCACAAAATAGCAACGGAAACGAAAGCATAAGTAAGACCATTGCCACAGGCAAGCAACTGGGTAGGTATGTGCTACATATACTATCTAAACTTAGGTAATATATATGCACACAATCTCCATCAAGCCCTCTTGTCTATGACAAAAATACGCAAAAAGCGCCCTAATTTTCATCGTTGCTTCCTCCAACATTGGCAGGGGCATCCTCGTGCGCGTAGTGATCTTGAGTTCCTGTTTCTGATTTGGTAATGCGAGTGTGAGCACAAATCCACCGTGCTTAGCAAGCCAACACACAATATGCAATAGTTAACATGCACAGCTTATCAAGGGAAGGCTCAGACTTATTTTGTTTTGCCATAAAATGCTTTTAAATACATTACTTAAGGATCCCTAAGACCTAGCAGAGTTGAATCATACTTCAAAATCTTGTAAGATAGTAACATTAACATCATAGATTCCATTCATATGGCATCAGCACCATATGCTACCTTTTAGCATTATAGCTGCTTATTTCATCGCTGGGACGACACCTAGGGCAATTCAAACTAGAGCTTCCTTTGCCCTCCACTTTTCCAACCCGCCTCATAAAGCATTTTTGAAACAGAACTATATCTAGTAAGATTCCCATGTCCGCCCTTGACCGTGGGCACGACTATTCGAATAGTTTTCTACTCTACAAAGTTTGCACACTTTACCCACAAGAGATAATCTACTCGTTGCTCCACACGATACCTTAGACGTGCGGTTGAGTAAATTATCACAGAACCTTTACGATGCATAATCCTATTGTGGTTACGCCTCCTAGGTTCTGCCTTCTGTAGGATGTATGCATCCCTCGAGAAGGGACCCTGTGAGCTATCATAGGCAAAGACGGGGATGTGACCATCCATCTCGTTGCTCGTGTTCACACCTTCACGTAACCACCTTAGAACTATATAAGTTATTGAGTTCTGCCTACATTTTGCCAGCTTGTGGTTGTACTGTTGTACACTGGGAGGTCATAACATGATTTGGTCCTTAGGACTATCTGGGCGGTTCTACCACTATCCATTATGTGCTTCCACCGCACCACTCACACCTCCGAACCATCCGTCCAGATAAATAAGCATGTTGGGGGTTTTGGTAGCATATAATTATTTCCGGCAAATGTACCACATTCCCACCATAATCTTCCAAATCTGTTTCTCATTTGTTCAAAGGTAATGACTTTGGGGTATTGCGATACCCTGAACATCTAAGCATTCCTAAGCATATCGTATAACTAGGGACTTATTTTGGAAAGTCATATCATTATAGTTTTGCTAGGGTGACAAGGCTCACATGTCCAAAGTTGGCAAGGGAAGTAATATACACAATTGCATTAATGGGCGTATAGCTAACATGTTGAAATCGAACATAATATAACACATGAAATAATAGCATGCATGTTGATAATTTAAAAGGAAATAAGTTTCATAAACATGGGTTCAAATATGATCAAAGTGTTGACTCTCCTTGATCACCGGTTTCTGGGTCTTGACTGTCGAGGTTGGCTTCGGCTTCGGCTTCCTCTTCCTGGGCTTCATACGCTATTTTTCCGATGCACAAAAATTTGGATAAAATTAGCAAATCAAACAATGTTTCACCAAAACTTCAAATGAGCTTCAAAAATCATGGTTTTGGTTCCATTGGATAGATCTTGAATTTAAATGAATTTAGAAATTTGTTTCATTTAATTTGGAGTTAAAATGAATAAGTTATGCCCATTTAAAGTTCTCAGTTTAATTAAATCTAGAAAATATTAAAACTTTGACAGGTGGCCCCACTGTCTATTTTTAAGTTTTTCTTTTATTTTTATTCTCATTTCTCTGTGCCAGTGACATGTGGGGTCAGCTCTGTGCCTATTTAGGAGGTATGGCCCACATGTCAATCAGAGGTTTTAAATAATAAACTGGGATTAGCATTTATGATAGTCTGTTAACCATTAATTAGGCATCATTAGCATTAATTAATCAATGTCTGAACACTAAATAAGCTCATTTATATTCTAATAAATTTCTAGCATCTTTATTAATTATTTTTGGATTTTTCCTAACTCCTCCTTCACGGTAGCTGCTGGCAAAATCATTTAAAAACCTAACTACTAATATTGCGGCACAGGGGAATCGAACTCGGGTCGCTAGCCAATCGATCTCGGTGTGTTACCTGACGGCAGAGGCGAAGGAAACCAAATGAGTCGACTGCAGGCGTTGGAGCAGAGGAAGCTCGGGGCAGCTACGGCCGGTGGCGTCACCGGCGAGGGGTGGCCGGAGTGGGGCAGGTGACCACCAAAATGTGTTGCTAGTGCCGAGAGGATGCCGCGGGTGGTGCCGACGGGGACCGGGGGCTTCGGAGCGGGCCGGCGGCATGCGATGGTGGTGTGTTGTGCCGCGGTCGTGGAGAAGAAGAGTGCGCCGGCGAGCTTGTGGAGAGCGGGGGCTCAATTGTTTGCAGTGGGAGGGAGAGGGGAGCTGTGTGGTGCCACTGAAGGCTCGAGCGGGGATTTATAACCATCGGAGCGGGCTGGCAACGGTCGGTGACCGTGCTGTCTTGTCGGGAGCAGGCGACGGTGCAGACGGTGGTGCAGCGGGATTCTGGGAGCTTTGCGTGGCTTCTCAATGCCTGCGCTGCAGCTTTGCGCCGAACGACAAGAACTTTGTGCCGTGTGGCTGAGCGAGGCGACAGGGCGGGGGTAAACTGGGGGCGGTGGCGCCGAGTGGTGTGCGATGGGGTAACGCCGGGGAAAAGGTGTGAGAGCACGCCACCTGGCGATGGGACAGCTCGGGGAGGCCGGGGGGAGTCACGGGGACGGCTGGCGTCGGCGATTGCATGGGCGCCACAGGGAGAGCCGGCGCAGAGCGGAGCAGAAAGGAGACCGGGGAGGGAAGAGGAAGATGGAGTGCGGGCGGGGGCGGGCCCACATGGCAGTGAGCAGGAAAGATGGAGTGGTGGGCTGGGCTGCGGCCGACCGAAGCGGAAGGAGAGAGGAGGGGGGAAGGTGGAGTTGGGCCGGGCTGTTTTGGCCGGCCTAACTTCATCTCTTTTTCTTTTATTTATTTATTTATGTGATATGTATATTTGTGCATACAGTTTCATGCTTGTTCACTAAATCTTAATATTTCTATTTCCTATATTACTGGTCCCTTTTTCTTGCACATGCACCTTTTGCATATGTATATATATATATATGTTTGTGTTTTATTCTTTTACTTTTACTACTATTCATGCTATTATTTCAAAATGGAATCTCATTTTCACTCATGTTCCTCCCTCCTTATACTGGATCATCTTTTCAGATTCGTATTCACAAATTTTAGTTTTCTATCATTTACACATTCCTTTTATAGTATTACTGATGTGTGTTTTTGTCGTTCTTGAACTTCTTCAATTTTTGGAACCTCAACCAAAATTCAGAAAAGCACTATAAAATCCAATCTTAATAAATTATACTGCAAAAATAATTCAAGAGCTTCACATTTTCAAAATTAAATTTTCGAAATGTTACACAACGTCATCTCCCTCTACTGGCTGAAACCACCCCACCGTGGGCAGGCCGCAACAGAGCTCTAGACCCAAGCCAACCCCACTAAGACATTCCTTAATCTCTTGTGATGCTCACTGACCCTTTGCCCTCGTCGGTTAGTCCTCTAGTAGCTCTTGTGCCATGGTATTGCCCCGACAATCCCCTATCGCCACCGGCCATCAACGATGACCTCCAAAGTGCATACCAAGCCCAAAATGGGCTCCCTAGCTCACGTAGACCCCATCCATGCCCTTAAGTTTCCTCCGAAGCCATCACATGCATCACAATTGCTCACCATTAAGTTACTTTGTTCAATCGCTATAGTAGGCGATCAGGGAAGAAGACGATGCTATTCATTTGGGCTGTGGGTTGAAACAGTAAAAGCCTAGCCATTTAAACCATAATGGGTTGAGCCCAAGCAATGTAGAATTGTTCACTAAGGATTCAACACTATAGCGATCCAATCCTCTATGCAAAGTAAAACCCGATACTGTTCACAGTACACTCGAACCCGAGTACTGTTGCAATTGACCCACGATGAACAGTGATCGCTCATTACTATTTACCAAAAAACCCAATAAACATATATATATATATATATATATATATATATATATATATATATATATATATATATATATATATATATATATATATATATATATATATGTGTGTGTGTGTGTGTGTGTGTGTGTGTGTGTGTGTCCGTTTTGATTGTCTCTTCCTATTTAAACCATTTTTAGCTCTGATTCACCATCCTAGACTCTGATAAAACCTTAACTAGCACAGATGCTATCCTGGCCCTAGGCTTGGTATTGTTTAGGCTGTTACTATTCACCAAAAGTCTGATATACACATATATAGCCATTTAGACCGTCTCGATCCCACCTAGCCTATTTCTAACTCGGTTCAACCAACCAAGCACCATTTAAACCCCATCCACCCAAACATATTTTCTTTATTTTTTGGTTATTTTAATGTATTTTGTTCCCAACTTGCATTATGCAAAGTGGGAATTTATTTGCATTCGTAATAGCTCTATAAATGCATTCTGCTATAGGGACTTGTTGAGCACCTAGTGCACTCAATTTTACTTATTTTCATCAGAACAGATGCCAGAAGAATAAAGAGTGCTTCAAGCTTACATGTTAGGATTACGACAGCACAAGCGTTTTTTTTGGGAATTTGCTTTGGTTCTTCTAAATGTAAGTTAACTTTTGGATTTGGACGCCTGTAAAGTTACTAAAGTTGACTATTATGTTCTATTTTAATCAAGTTAACCTCCTTTTAAATGTTTGTAAACAGATATTTCTTCTGTCTATATCTGAACTCCTGAACTATTATTGGACGTATGATGGCCTGTTCTAAAAAAATAGGACTGTTACACTTTGCGCTTTCCTTGCGGGGAAACACACTGCGTCCCAGTGGAGCGGTAAGTACGACTGGAGAGTGAGAAGGAAGCGTGCGCGAGTCGTCCGGTGAAGGCATACGGTCGAATGGATCACACTCGAAAATCAGCCTCTTCATCAAGCTTCATTGACTTGTTTCGCTGTTGATTGGATAAGTTATATGCCAAGGTTTACTTTGGTTTAGAATCTCACAACAATGTTCACATATATCTACTATAGTTACATATGACACTAGGTAGATATAGAACATCGGTGGATGGGAACAAAATGTCTCGTTCCCAACAGTGGTCCGTCCTTAAATATTTGCCGTCACGATTTTACCTAGATAAGTATTTTAATTATATACGGTGGTATTTCACTCGATCGCTGACTTATGGGTCTATATATATTAACTGCGTCTGAGGATTTTTGACTAAAAATAAATAGTGATGGATGAAAAAAGTAATTTTTAGAACGAGAGAGCGAGTGGTGAGGAAAATAAAGGAGAGATGTGTGTATGAGACAGGAGCGAGAGGAATGATGTGCGTGATGAGCTTGTGATATTCTGTTTTATTTCCGGAATGAGATAGTAATGAGAGAAGTGAAAAAAAAATTACTTTGAGAAATAGAGTGTTTATATTGACTTTAGACTTCTTCATACAGTGTAAACAGATCATATGTATGTCCTCCACTTTGGCCACATCATTTTCGGCAACCATTTGAGCTCAGGCGTGCAGCAAAGGGAACCAACTGGCAACTGATAAGGATTTGCACCCACACATTGCGTAAAGCCCAAAGCAAAGTAAATGATGACACCAAGTATCACTGTATCACCTCGAGAGCGCTACATCTTTGTGATAATCTGCAAGATGCAGAGATCCCATTTCCTCGTCCCATTTTGCTTGGACAGCGAAATGTGGTTAACCTTAGGATCTCATTTTCTCGTATGCATCCCTTGTTTCTTTCGCCGCCTTACTGACAGAAGAGATCCCACGGCTGTATGAGCACTTAGCATCCCATCCTTAACTAACGTAGCAACTGGCTACTTACTAGGCTCTGTTTCACACTGCGTTGGCTTTTCAAATAAATTATTTGTTATACTTTTGGATACGGTCCCTGATTGAAAGCATCTTTTCGGAGCTATGGCGGAAAAAACTAATTATCATACTACAACGAGTAAAGATTATATAGATCGTATTTTTTTAGCCACGATTGATGATTTTTAACTATATTTTTTAAGATGATGATAGATGATAGAGATATCGATACAGAGGGTACACACGATGATAAGCTTAATAAATCATATGGCAAGGAAATGAGATCACTGTGAAGAAGAAAAAGGTGAAAGTACCAAAGAAAGCCAAGGATAAACCTCCAATTCAGGAGGTCCAAATTCTATTTGTGATAAAGTTTTGCTGGCTCTTTTCCATTGCTCTAACATCAGAATTTGTACATACTGTCTGAAAAGAGCATGCTAAAATATCTTGCAGGAAGATAGACCTACATCAAGTCCACTCCCACCGCAGTCTGTAGCTTTCGCTTCCCAGTGGAGAGAATCTTCCTTGTCTGCTAAGGAGTGTTATGAATAGCGCTTGTATTCATACGAGGCCAATGGATCGGTATATATACACAAAGTACAGGTGGTAAATATGCAAAGAACCCCTCATAACAATGGGGAATAACAAACTATACATATATCTCTAACACCCCCTCTCAAACTCATGGTGGATCAACAACACTGAGTTTGGAGAGGTAGAAGCTGTGTTGTGCTCGAGTCTGGGCCTTCGTGAAGAAATCCGCTATCTGAAGCTCAAGGCACATCGAAGAGTAATCACCGATCGTGCACACAAGTCCTCATGAAAGAAGCATCAACACCAATATGCTTGGTGAGCTCATGCTTCACGGGATCACGAGCAACATCGATAGCACTGTCTTGTTTGACAAGAGAGGGTTGGTGTAGTGTGAAACACCAAAATCCTCAAGTAACCACCGTAGCCAAGTAATCTCTGCTGTCAAGAGAGCCATAGCTCGCAACTCGGCCTCTGCACTCGAGCGGGACAACTGCGATCTGTTTCTTCGTCTTCCGGGCAATAAGAGAACCACCAAGAAAAACACAAGAAGCGAGAGATAGACCGCGATCGGAGGATCGCTGGCCCAAGTAGCATCCGAATAGGCTGAAGCTGTAACAAGCTGGGCGTGGAAAGAAGAGACGGCGAGATAGTCCCACGAAGGTATCGCAGAACTCGAAGAAGGTGGGTGTAGTGAACACGAGTGGGAGCTGAAACAAACCGACTCGAATATGAAGCTGGATAAGTGATATCCGGACGAGTAACGACAAGGTAGACAAGACTCCCAACAAGATGACGATAGCGAGTCGGATCGAAAGAGGCTCGCCATCGAGAGTCGGAGGTGAACATTGAGCTCCATGGGAGTCTCAACGATCTGTGATCGATGAGAGAGGCGCGATCAAGAAGATCCTGAATATATTTCGCTTGGGACATAAAGAAACCATCCGGAGTGGAAGTAACCTCAATCCCAAGGAAGTAACGAAGAGGACCAAGATCCGACATAATGAATTGCTCACTAAGACGAGCCTTGACAAAGGCAATGTACTCGAGAATCATCTCCGTAATGATCATATCATCAACATACGGGAGAAGAAGAGTCCGACCACGAGGCGAAGTGTGGACAAAGAGCGCAGGATCATGATCACTAGCTGAAAAACCAGCAGCAATGACCACAAAGGAGAAGCGCTCAAACCAAGCACGAGGGGCTTGCTTAAGGCCATAGAGAGCAACGGCGCGACAAACTATGCCCTCGAGAGCAGAATACCGGTGGCGGATGCATGTAGACCTCCTCACGCAACTCGCCATTAAGAAAGGCATTCTTGACATCAAGGTGAGAAGCAGACCGATGGCGACAGACGCCACCGAAAGAAGAGTGCGAACAGTGGTCATGTGGGCCACGGAGCAAAAGTCTCGTCGTAGTCAACACCATACTCTGCTGGAAGCCACGAGCAACAAGACGCACCTTATAGCGCTCAAGAGAGCCATCGAGCGAGTCTTAATCTTATAGACCCACTTACATGTGATGGGATGAGAATGAGATGGAAAAGAAACAAGATCCCAAGTACCGATGCGCTCGAGGGCAGCAATCTCTCGGCCATGGCAAGCTACCACTCGGGGTGAGTAATGACATCCGGTGGGAGACAGGCTCACGAGTAGCTGCGCCGGCAAAGGCAAAGCAGGCGGGAGGCCGAATCGACTGCGATCGCGGAGAGCATAGCGAGGAGAAGATGACCCATCTAGGGAAGATGGAGCATCAGAAGAAGATGGAACATCAGAAGAAGATGGCTCATCTGGAAGATCCTCAATACGAGGTCGACGAGTGTAGAAGAGAAGGGGAGAAGGCATAGTGGGAGGAGCTGCGGAGTCGCGAGGAGACGACACAAAGCGGCGATAACTTGGCGGAGAGGCCACGGGGAATATGTGGAGACTTAGTGGGACAGGTGGACGAGGGCAAAACAGATATAGGTGTATCTGGAAAGGTCAAGAAAGACAGAGACTCCACAGAGGAAGCCGAAGGAGAGGCAGGACGTGGGTAGAATGGACGAGACTTATCAAAAGTCACATCCCGAGAAACCCGCATCCGACGACCAACAGGATCCCAGCACCGATAACCCTTGTGCTCGGCACTGTATCCCAGAAAGACACACTCAACAGACTGAGCGGTCAGTTTGGTGCGTTCTCGAGGGGCGAGGAGAACGTAGCAAACGCAGCCAAACAGATGAAGGGTAGAGTAGTCAGGAAGAAGACCACAGAAACGCTCAACAGGAATCGCTCCCTGAAGAGAAGAAGAGGGCTGGATGTTGACGAGATAGGTGGCAGTGGAAACAGCCTCGGCCCAAAAGTGAGGTGGAATAGAGGCGGCGATCATCAGAGCACGAGCCGTCTCAAGGAGATGACGATGCTTGCGCCGGCGACACCATTCGAGCATGAGCACCGGACAAGAGAATTGGCGAGTGCCTCGCTCGGCAAGGAAGCTGCGCAGTAATGAGAGAGGTACTCGCCAGCAGAATCAGCACGAAAGACACGAATAGGAGTGGAGAACTGTGTGTGAATCATAGTGGCAAATTTTTTATAGATAGACAAGGCTTCACTACGAGAAGACATGAAATATATCCAAGTATGGCAAGAAAAATCATCTATAAAAATGATATAATATTGATGACCCCCTTTCGAAACGAAGGGAGCCGGACCCCAAACATCTGAATGAACAAGATCAAAAGGGCGCTGAGACACAGACTCACTATGAGGATAAGGAAGCTGGATCTGTTTACCTAACTTACAGCCCTGACAATCTAAAGACACATCTCCTGAGACAGACCCCAGAAGACCACGACGAACTAAGGACGATAGACAGGATCCACACAGATGGCCAAGACGGTGATGCCACAGCTGGAAAGAGCCGGTAGACGAAGTGGCAGAAGCGGAGGCGGCGGCGATGGTGGCAGCGGAAGGAAGGTGAAGCGATCAAGCTCCCGAGACGCGTGAGTCACGAGCCGAGGGCCGAACCAACGAGCTCCGTGTGGCGATCCCGAACACAACAAGAGTCGAGTCGAGAATGACCCGATAACCAAGGTCGATGTCGCCCACAGAAAGAAGGCGCAAGGTAAGGCGAGGAACATGAGAATGAAGGAACATGAAAAGATGAGTTGCTAAGAGATCCTCGACTGAGAGAGAAAGAGATGTACCATCGCAGTAAGAACACCGGGGAGAATCAAGAGGTGTAATAGAAGACAGAGTGGAAGGATCAGAGTCATGTGAAAAGATGCTCCGAATCAAGAATCCACGGGAGGTACTGACGTGTAGGAGGTGGTCTCTCGGTGCAGAAGAGTCGATGAGCAGAACCCGCAGAACACGCCGAGGAGAACACGAAGCGGCAAGAAGGCGTCGAAGTCGGCTATCTGCTCGGTGAGAGAAGCTGCTGAAGAAGTTGAGGCGACGTCGTCGTAGAAGCACTAGTGCCGAGAAGAACGGCGTGAAAGATGCCGCTTCTTCTTGTAGCACCGAGACTCGGTGTGGCCATCCTTGTCGCAGTAGGAGCAGTGAGGACGGCCACCTCCAGACGGAGGCGGCCACCACCACTGTGGTAGCGCCGGAGGTGGCGATGTAGCAGCGGACGGCGGCGAGCGGAGGGGAGTGGCATCGGACCAGCACCACTCGGCGAGTCTCCTCCGCGCGTATCTCGGTAAGAGCCTCGAAGAGTGACACGAGGGTGGCGTGCAAGGAGCTGGGCACGCCTTTGCTCGAACTCAGGACGAAGGCGAGTAAGGAACTCGTAAACCCGCTGAAACTCTGTGTCAAGACGTACATCCGAGCAAAGACGGACAGTACGGCGGCCGGCGATGCGGAGAGAGTCAAGCGATGCCAAAGCAGCAGAGCTCGAGCATAAAGGCGTCAACGATAGCATCACCTTCTTGAAGAGAGTGCTCCTGGCGGACCACGGACAGGTACAGGGCATCACCAGAGGGCTCGTAGTGCTGACGAAGATGAGTCCACATCTGGAAAGCCGAAGGGAGTCCCACCACCTCAGAAGAGAACTGAGGCTGGACACTGGCGATGAAGACAGCAGTAGCCCGAGCGTCGTCATCGTACCACTGAGTGTAGACGGTCAGACGATCCTTGTAGGCATCCAGATCCTCCTGGTAGGTAGAGGCAGCGTCATCATCAGCAAGGCGAGCGGCCTCAGTAGCAGCCTTATCGGCTGTCGAAGGCAATGCAACAGGCGTAGGCTCCGTCGGAGGAATAGGGCAAGGCGGACAGGTGACATCGCCAGAGAGGACGCCCCAGAGACGAAGACCACGCATGTGGATGCGCATGTGAGACACGAAGTCGGTGTAATTAACACCATCAAAGATCACCGGGCAGCGAGGGAGGGAAACGGTGCCCATTGGTAGGCGGCGCTGGACGGCGCGGCGACCAAGGTAACGAAGTCTAACAGGCAGTGCTAGACGGCGCGGCGGTTAGAACGATGTTTTTTTCTCTCTTTTTTTTCTTCCGGTCTGTCTTGTAGACAGACCAAACCAAACTCTGCGCCGACCGAGCCTTAAAGACTGGCGATGGCGACGGCGACCGGGCGGAGTCGGGCGGCGGCGGCGGCGGCGCGGCGGCGACTCGGCGGCGGCCTCGGGCGAGGCGCGCGGCGGCGGGCGGAGTTGGCGGCGGAGCGGCGGGGCGCGAGCGGCGACCTCGGCGGCGGCCTCGGCGGAGCGGCGCGGCGGCGGCAGCGGCGGCGCGGGAGGCAGCGCGGCGCAGGAGGCGCGAGGAGGCGGCGGCGGCGGCGGGAGGCGGAGGCGGCACGCGAGAGTCGGCGACGCGGTGGTGCGAGTCGATGGCGCGCGGAACCTAGGTAAGCCAAAACCCTAGTTTTGGCTCTGATACCATGTTATGAATAGCGCTTGTATTCATATGAGGCCAATGGGCCGGTATATATACACAAAGTACAGGTGGTAAATATGCAAAGAACCCCTCATAACAATGGGGAATAACAAACTATACATATATCTCTAACAAGGAGTACTTGAGAAAGTTACTCAAGAGACTCCAAATTTTGGGACTGAACAGGCACGCTCCATGGTTCTCTTTGAAGTAGGGCAGGGAAAGATGTACTTCTGTTGCAACAATGGAGTAAAAATATACCTATTTTTCTACCTAACATCTTGCCTTCCTTTGCACCAATGTAATCTTCCTGTTTATTTTCTCTGTAGGATAAGGCCCATTGCCCGTTTCACCTGAAGACTGGGGCTTGCCGCTTTGGAGTACGCTGTAGCAGAGTTCACTTTTACCCTGATAAATCATGCACGTTGCTCATGAAGAACATGTATAATGGTCCAGGCCTTGCTCTGGAGCAAGACGAAGGGCTTGAGGTTTGTTAGAGGACAATCTCTTGCAAATAAATTGTATCCTGAAACTATTGTTTGTTTATACACAACATTTTAATTTTTTTCACCTTTACTTTCTTGGACAGTATCATTTTTACCCACTACATGAATTCTTCCCCACCTGCTCATGCTTTTTGTGATTATAAGTTCTAATAATTTGATGCTCAAATCAAGCCGATGATTAAAAAAACCTATTCCAATTTAAGCTTGTAACATTATACTGTATAATGGACAACCATCCATGGATACAAATAACTGACTGCTTCCAATCATTTGTAGCCTTTTCTTCCAAGTGCTAAAGATGCCTGTTGCTCGTTAAAGTTTTTTCTTGACACGCTGGCTACTCTCAGACCAGCAACATAATGCATGTTCTTTGATGTAATTCTCTCAACAACGCCTAGCAACACAGCAATGCCAGTGGCAGATGCAACAACGCCTATGACGCCGGACACAGTGGAGTTCACCTCACCGCCAACAAACCCGGGAGAGGTACTCGACGTCGACCACGATGACACACCGCTTCGGTACCGCACCATCGACAACGTCCTCGGGTCGGATTCACCCCGTGGTTTTGCACGACGCGACCTCAACTCCGCTAGGCTGCTATTCACCACAGTTGAAGAACCAGCATCCTTCGGTGAAGCAGAGCAGCACGAGTGCTAGCAAAAGGCGATGCTCGAGAAGATGAAGTCAATCGAGGACAACAACAGTTGAGAGCTGGTCGATCTCCTTGCTTGCCACCAACCCATTGGGCTCAAGTGAGTCTACAAGGTGAAGCACAACGAACACGATGCCATCGTGAAGTACAAGGCATGGCTGGCCGCAAAGGGCTATGTACAACAGGCCAGTATCGACTTCGAGGGGTACTGCTAGCTGTGGTGGCACACGAGGGGTGGTAAGTCCATCACATAGATGCCAAGTCTTTGTTCCTCAATTGTGACCAGACGGAGGAGGTGTATGTGGCCCAACCGCATGGGTTCGTCAATGACAACAGTGAGCGCAAGGTGCTCTGGCTCCAAAACACACTCTACGACCTTCACCAAGCTCGACGCTAGCTTGTCGATGCTGGGGTTTCAGAAGAGCGTCTCTGAGCATGCTGTATACATACGTGAGGATATAGCGTATCGGCTGATCGTCGGAGTGTATGTCGATGACCTAATCATCATCGACATTTAAGTCGTCGACATTCATGTGTTCAAGGCAAAGATGAAGAAAATATTTCGGATGAGCGACTCGGGTTGCTCTTGTACTACCTTGGCATCGAAGTGAGCCAAGGGCCAAGTGGCATCTCCTTGTGCCAATCGGCCTATGCGCTCAAGGTGCTCGAGAAGAGTGACATGGAGGACTGCAACAGTCGTCAAGCACTGATGGAAGCCCGCTTAAAGCTGAGCAAATTGAGCTCTTGCCCGCTGGTAAACACCATCCAGTACCGAAGTATTATCGGCAGCCTCTAGTATTTAGTGAACACGCGGAGGGACATAGCCTATGCGGTGGGCTACACAAGCCGGTTAATGGATCTGCATGAAGACCACCTGGTTGCAGTCAAGTACATAGCACTACATCGCCGGGATGTGCAATCACGGTGTCTGCTATACGAGGAAGAGAGACAGTTGGTCACTGCTGTTAGGATTCAGTGAGCGACATGGCCGACAACATCGACAACCACAGAAGCACCACTGGAGTGCTCTTCTTCCTCGGAAGCAACCCCATCGCCAGTCGCAAAAGCAGAGGGTGGTGGCGCTATCGTCCTGCGAGGTGGAGTACATCACCACAACGGCTACGGCATGTCAAGGCATCTGGCTAGCTTGGCTTATGGGCGAACTTCTTTGCTCAGAGCCCAACACGCCAATGCTTAAGGTGGACAAGAAGTCCACCATTGCTTCAACCAAGAATCCTGTCTTCCACGACTGGAGCAAGTACATCGACAGTTGCTTTCACTTCATCCGGGTGTGTGTTGATGGAGGGAAAATCATCCTCGAGCATGCTCACACAGAGGAGTAGCTTGCAGACATTCTCACGAAGCTGCTCGGGCGTGTCAAGTTCTAGGACCAACGCATAAGGATTGGCGTTTTCGAGATCACAGGTGAACGCAACAAGGATTAGGGGTGAATGTTGAATAATTCAACACGTTTACCGTGGTCAAAGAATTAGTTGTACTGACCGTGGTCGAAATGATCATGGTCGAAGAGTTAGTCATAGCAGTCGTGGTCGTAGTCGTGCGGCCATGGTCGAAGTCGTAAAGTTACTGTAGCGTCATGGTTATAGAGTTACTGTAGTGGTCGCAGTGGCTGTGGTCGAAAGATCACTGTAGTAGTTGTGGTCATGGATTCATTGTAGTAGTCGTTCGACGCGTGCTCAATCCATGCAAAAGCACATTTTTTTGTTGTCTGTTAATATCGTGTGCGGCATGATCTAGGCCCGTGGGAACGTGCAAGTAGTAGCGTATAATAAGGGTAGCTTAACCACCGAGTTAGACTAGGATTTTCTTTAAATAGCGGTCTAATACAATAGAAAAAGTTGCCAGTTTTCTAGCAGCACAAAACATATTGTGTTCTTGTTCTGTATTTCCAACTTCGTGTGTGTTTGAGTGTGAGACCAGACATATTGATCGGCTGAAGTTCCTAACATTACCGAAGCGGTGCAAACATTGGTTACCGGAGTTGGGAAAGAATCTCGCCTCCGGTGGCCTACAGACGGTTTCAGAGCAATTCTCTTGTAGTTGAACTTCTAGTTTTCGCAACATTATGGTGTATCAAGATTAAAGTGTTGCCTCACTCTTGTCCAATCATTAGCTAAATATTATTGCACTAACACTCCGTTGCTGCCTACGTGTTCCTCTTCCTTCCGTTGACGTACATTTTCAATTTTTTTTAAAAACGTAAATGCTTTTGGCTTATCGTCTTCCTAGCCGATCTATGTTTCATTCGATCATCACTTATTTTAATAGATTGGTGTGAATGAGTGTGGGATGGTTTGACTAAACCTACAAAAGAGTGTGGTCTGTTTGATTTTTATTCGCTGCGCTAGATTGGTGTGAATGTGGGATGGGTGATGGAGGCGTTATTTTCTCTGTTTTGGCAAGATATGGCAGATATTTTTCTTGCTATTAGCTTGGACGAATTGTGCTACAAAATCCTTGGATTCAATTTTGGCTTTGCGGAATTCATCAGAAGATTAAGGAAGTACGTGCCTTTGCAGAAGTCGTTTAACTGGATTTCATGTCGTTAATTAGACTAAGTTATCTATTAAAAAATGTCTAGACTGGGGTCGTTGTGTGGCCCAGTGACCCTGTGTGACAATGAGATGGTAAATGCAACAGATTGGAGGTTTCAGCCTGTGTGAACTGTATTTCCGTTCACTGTATCAAAGTTATCAACACTCAGTATTGTTCACTAGCAATATATATGACGCCCCTAACGTGTGTTAGGGGGATGGCGCTACCAGCTCCTCCTCTTACCTTCGGCATCGCGCTCGGCCCTCTATATTCTCCCTCTTCCATTTCTGTTGCCATCGACCTTCCTTTCTGATCCTGTGGCCAGCGGTGCTACGGCTGTCTCACCGGGCTGTTGTCCACCGGGATGGCGACACCAATGAGCCCTTTCCTAATCTTGGTGAACCTGTTGGATTGAAATCGGTGACAGAGGGGGGGTGAATGTCGCTTACAAAATAAATCGCCCCCAAGAATTCTCCCGAAAATAAACAGCCAGTCAAAGCTTGAAAACTCACCGCCAACAAGCTTTTGAGAGAGAGACCTTGAAACTTAACTTGGCAAAGATTGAAATTCTTGATTAATAGCCTACTGCAGATCAACTAGAGGAAAATTAGATATGAGCCGAACACAAAATCTGCAGAGACCCAAAACAATTAACTTGAAATGGTCCTAAGCGAAAGCTGTTGTCGAAAAGAAATAAAAAAAGACACTTGTTGCTACAGCCGACTAGAAACAAAAAGATACTACTAAGAATTTTCGGCAGCAAATAATCAAGCATTGAAAGAACTGAGCAGCCGAAGGGACATATATGTGTGTATATTTATTGAGCCGGTCCTGACTGCAATCTTGAACTAAAAATAGTGTGGTTCATGCAGCAAAAACAAACAACAAAAGTGTTGTAGACAGTACACCAAGAAATGATAAAAACTGCAGAAACTAGAAATGTCAAGAGAAGAGGACAGCAAACTAGAAAGAACACAAAGCTGCAGACCTAAAGCAAAAAGAAGCAGCGAGTAGAGGCTCCATTCAGCTGAACAAACTAAGAACCAAGCATGCAGCTGGAAAATAAAGCTAGAAGAAGGACTGCAGACTGAACAACTCCACCAACCAGCTTCAACCGAAAGCAGCCAGTACACACAACATGTTGGCCGAATGCAGTAAATGCAAACTCAATCTTAGTTGGTCTGTAGAGCCAAAATGAACATGGCTGCCATGAGCTCTTAAGGACAGCAAATACCAAAATACTACTGCAATTAAAAGATGGCTCTCATAGTTTACTAGCCAAAAGGCTTTGAGATGGTTTCACATGAGGCAACCTATGCAGTCACTTGAGCAAAAGAAAATGCAATAAGAAAGAAGAGATCACAGAGAGGAATAGAGAGAACAAATCAAAACCAACACCAACAAAACTAAGAGTGAATATCTCATAGATAGCCAAGGAGACATGAATGATTACATGAGTTTGTTGTCTACAACCCTCACATCTCATGCATACATGGCGAGAAACAAACATAGAAATTTTACACCAACTCTCAATCCATCTCTCTCTAAAAAATCTGCCCCAGCACTAGAGAACACTTCTCTATTTATAGCCCTCCTTAATGGGTTCACATTTCCTTTGCCCATTAAGCATTTTCACTTTACCCACTAACTCCAACCATATCCACTTCATTTAGTGCAGCTTTGCGTATTCACCAAAATGTCCCTCGCGCACCTTCCAGGAAGCTTCCTCATTCCTTACCCTTCAAGCCACGAGCCACCTCGAGTCCTCACCGTCTTCGGCACACCTCAACCGTTCTGACCTCGGCACTGCCCGCGCCTAGTCCGGTCATCCCGTGCCTCGCCACGACTCCGTCTCGATGTCCTGCAGCCATCACAGACAAGAAACACATCAAATAGCATCGCTCGACACATGTAAGCATAAATCAAATCAAATAACCATACTTACCCATGAAGAAGTCTAAACCTGTCAAATTAACATAATATGCATCCTAATCACTTTGACCAGGTTTGACCAAGTCCGACCGAAGCCGATTGCACCGTGCAACGACATGGTCCGAACCACTCAAACCAAACTCGACTCTCCTAAACCGATGTTAATTACTCATCACACACATGGGGACACCTCCACATGATCTATCAATTTCCCCCTTGATGAGTATATTGACAAACCCAGAAAAAAGCGTGAAATTGAGTTTGTTTTGAAAAGTCCAACATGGTCCAAAGGAAGGCAAATGAAGCTAATGACCATGTCGACAAAGGAGCACAAGAAAGAGCAAGTTTTCCTCAAAAGCTCCAAGAAAACCACGAATATGGCTTTTTCTCTGCTATTCTCCCCCTTTTGGCAATAAACACATCAAGGATGCAAGGAAGAGAGTACGACATGACATTGGATGAAATGGCTGAAGTATGTTTATTTTAAGCATTTAGAGCCATGAAGATTATCCCAAATGACCATAAAGTATTACACCAAGCCATAACTCAAGAAAATGCGATCTAGATATATATATACCAGCTAAACCAAATAGATGACAATCTGAAATGTAGTGCAATTTGTGAGCAAGTCAAGTCATCCATGATCATAGTCTAGCTAGAGGTATCCAAGGATGATGCAAGCCATGTCAATAGTCTAAATGGAATCAAGAAGCTAGTATTGAATCAATTTAGAGTGCTATAAGTTCAAGAATAAGACATTTGTTTAAGTACTTGGTTCTTTTTGTAATTAAGCAAATTGAGCAAATTTGTCATGAATTTTCTTTTGAAGCTCATGGTTGATTCCAACCAAAATTTTCAGACATGTGCTAGATCTCAAGCCTTATGCGACCATTCCAAGAAAGAAGCTTAAGAAGATGATCTTGGTCATCCAAAACTGCCCCTGAGTTCATGCCAAGTGCAATGGCAAGCAGTCTCATGAGAAAGAATTGGTGAGATCAGTTTTTTCGCACAAAAGAGATCTTTTGGCATTCGTAAAAGATTGTACTAACTTATGTATCATCAAGAACTAGCATAGCTCAATCTAAAGCTCAATAAAGATTCAAGACTCAACTTAGCCTATTTGACATGGCATGAATTATAAGAAGATAGCTAAAGAAAGACTATTCTCAAGAGCTAGCATGACAAGTATTAAATCAAGTTAAGCAATTTTAATTAACTTATCATGGCAAAAGCTAGTCTACACATATAAAATCATGATAAATCTAGCAAAATAAGCACAAATCATGGCAAGATGTAACCCATTGTAAACATGTCATCAACGGATAATAATCAAGGCTCCATGTAGGTATATTACAATGCAGAATGACATGCAGGAAATCCAGCTCCCCCTCAACATGTGATGCAACTTTTAGTTCAAGTAGAGTTATGTCAATATTAAGATCTAGTTGCTCCCAAATGAACTCCCCCTGAACCAAAGCAATAAAATCGAGAAGTTGGGAAAGAAATCAAAACGGGCAGTCCTTAGCATAGACAAGATATAGAGGATACTATGGCTCAAACTAACTCTCATCTACCCCATATGACTCTAGGACTATCAACTGATCATCTAACACGCTAAGGAGCAAACACGTACCCTGTCTACCCGAGGGTGGCCCGACCCTCGCTAGAACCTATAAGCAGTGAGTGAGCTCAACCTAGTGAGAAGAGAAACAACTAATAAGCAGCATCCTAAAATCACAAGATAAGAGTAAGAAGTCTAAACAGCTAGATGTGAGAAACACTCTAATCTATGCTAGTAGGACTAACCCAAATGCACCCAAATGCAATGCAATAGAAATGAGTAAGAGCATAATAAATAAGATAAAGCAGTAAAGCACAAAGCTCCCCCTCACAACAGTCCGTAAGAACAAACCACCCCAAGCTCTCCCCGCAGAACTGAAAACTGAGAGACCATGTGGTCGTGATCCCATGAGAGTGATGAGTAATTGACAAGGGTTTAGGTTAGTCGAGTTTGGTTTGGGTGGTTCGGACCTTGACGTTGCGTGGCGCAATCGGGCTCGGTCGGACTTTTGGTCAAACTTGGTGTTTTGGGCTTAGGATGCATATTCTAATGTTTTTGACAGGTTTGGACTTCATATGTGGTAAGTGTGATGGTATTTACGCTTTCATGTATCGAGCGGTGCTATTTGACGTGTTTCTTGTCTGTGTGACTGCAGGACGTCGAGTGGAGTCGTGGTGAGACTAGGTGCATTACAATTCAGTTTGTCATCTATGTGCTCTAGCTAGCTTATATATATGTTGTCATGATCTAGATAGCGCCTTATTGAGTTATGGCTTGGTGTATTATATTTTGGTTATTATGGATAATTCTCATGGCTCAACATGCTTAATAAACAAACTTCAGCCATATTCATCCTTTGAAATGTCATTTTCTCTCTTTTGCGTTCTTGATGCGTTTATTGCCAAAAGGGGGAGAATAGAGAAAAAAAAGTCTGTTGGGAATAGTTTAGAGCTTTGGAGATCAATTTGCTCTTTCTTGTTGCTCTAGTGTTCCTTCTGTCGACTTGGTCATTAGCTTCATTTCATTCTTTGGACCATGTTGGATTCCTCAAATCAAACTCTTCTTAAAATGCTTTTTCTGAGTTTGTCAATATACTCATCAAGGGGGAGATTGAGAGACCATGTGGTCGTGATCCCATGAGAGTGATGAGTAATTGACAAGGGTTTAGGTTAGTCGAGTTTGGTTTGGGTGGTTCGGACCTTGACGTTGCGTGGCGCAATCGGGCTCGGTCGGACTTTTGGTCAAACTTGGTCTTTTGGGCTTAGGATGCATATTCTAATGTTTTGACAGGTTTGGACTTCATATGTGGTAAGTGTGATGGTATTTACGCTTTCATGTATCGAGCGGTGCTATTTGACGTGTTTCTTGTCTGTGTGACTGCAGGACGTCGAGTGGAGTCGTGGTGAGACACGGTGGACCGGACTAGGCGCAGGTGGCGCTGAGGTCAGAACGGTCGGGATGTGTCGAAGACGACGTGGACTCGAGGTGGTTGCGAGGCGTGCGAGACAAGGAGCGCGGAAGCTTCCCGGAAGGTGCAGGAGGGGCGAAATGGGAATTTCGCAAGGCTGCAAGCGGAGCGGCCGTTGGAAATAGCGGCGAACGGGCGGAGACCCGTTAGCCATGGGCTATAAAAGGAGTGGAGGGGCTGCATGCCCACTGGAGCACTTGTGATAGAATTAGGGTTTTAGAGTCAAAAGAGGCTTTAGGAAGGTTGTTTCCTTTAGCTCTTTAGTTGGTGTGAGTTGGTGGTAGAGGCGAGTGTGCTCCTCCGTGTCTCTACGATGGTTTCTATGTGAGTCTCCTCTCTGTGTGTTCTTCCTCCCAAGAAGTGGTGAGATTCTTGGTGTTCTTGAGGATTGAGAGGAGATGAGGGATTGAGAGATTGTAATCACTCCTTTAGTCCTAATGTCCATGCGTATCGGGACTCCTCTGTATTCCATTTGATCCAATGAATGAAAATCTGAAGTTTCTCTGTTCGTGCTCCTGTTCTGTTCTTCGTTGCCTTCTTGAGTGATTTTTGGATTTTCGTCTTTTCGAGTTCTTGCTTGTTGGGAAGGCCCAAAATGGGTTGCTCTATGATGTGTTAGTGCCACAAGATCATTTGATCGATTTCCCGAAGAGCAAACTTGGTTTAATTCTCAGATTTCAGTTTTGGCCTTCCTCTGTTCATAAACTCAGTTTCTAGGGTTTTGGAGCTGCTCTTGATTCCCTTGTTGAGATGGCTTGAAAATTGGTATGGAGAGTCCAGAGCCTATTAATTAGCTACCCTCAAAATTTCATAGCCAAAGGATCAACGGTTGGGGAGTAATTTGATTTTTGGCTCGGATTGTGCAAAAATTCAGATTTTTACCCATAATCTGAAATTCTTGCTTCTTGGTTTGATTCTCTTATTTCCCAAGGTCCCCTTACTATTTAGTTTGTTGTAGTAAGGCCTTGGATCAAAAAGATTGAGAGCAAACCTTCTTTTTAGCCAAAAATCCGAAGTCTCAAAGTTCCAGCCTGAAAATCCTGTTTGCTGATTTTCTCAGAGGTACTACCGCTCGTCCTAGCGGTACTACCGGTTTTGTTCGGACCAGTCTGATCGGCAGCGAAGAAACGTTCGGACAAGTCCGATCGTCGTGCGGTACTACCGCTCCTCAAGAGGTACTACCGCTCAGAGGTACTACCGCTCCTCAAGAGGTACTACTCAGGTCATCTCATCTGCGTGGTACTACCGCTGCGATCGACTTGCTTTGAATTTATTTTTCTTGGTTGTTTCTTTCGGATCTGGTTTTCCTTGTTGTCTTGACTTCCAGAGTGCATATCTTCTATCTTCATAGCTTTCATAGCTATAGGAGAAGAAGTATAAGTGTGGGTACTTGAGGGGCGAATTTAATTTTTGAGAGCGCCATTCACCCCCCCTCTGTCACCATTTCGGTCCAACAAAAACCTAGAGCTATCCAAAGGCTTGGTAAAGATATCAGCCAATGGGTGCTCACTCTTCACAAACTGGAGCACAATGTCACCCTTCTCCACATGGTCTCGAAGGAAGTGATATCTGATATCAATATGCTTGGTCCGAGAATGCTACACTGGGTTCTTAGCAATGTTAATCGCAGAAGTGTTATCACAAAAGAGTGGAACACTGTCGATAACTAACCCAAAGTCCCGCAGGGTCGAGACCATCCAAAGCACTGCTACTGACAATCGGCTGCAACGACATACTCGGCCTCTGCGATCAGGTAATACCTGATCGCTTCCTCAAGACCAGAAACAAGAGAAGTGCCAATGAATTGGCAGTGCGAAGTGCTCTTCCTATTTATCCTACAACCAAGCAAAGTGCGCATCCGAATAGGCTCTCAAGGAAAGACAGGACGAGGAAGAGTACCAGATACCATAGTCAATGGTAGCTCGAAGGTACTGAAGAATGCGTTTCACCGCTTGGCGGTGAGATACGCGAGGAGAAGCCTGAAACTGAGCACAAAGATACACAGCGAAGTGTATGTCTGGTCTCGAGGCAGTGAGATATAAGAGGGAGCCAATCATACTCCGATACTCCTTCTGATCAACTGGCTCGCCATCCTCGTCTGGGTCAAGAGTGGCAGAAGATGCCATGGGAGTCGACACAGGCTTACCATCAGACATGTCGAAGCACTTCAGGAGGTCTCGAGTGTACTTGCCCTGATGCAAGAAAGTACCCTCCCGAGTCTGCTTGATCTGGAAGCCAAGGAAGAAGGTCAACTCGCCCATCATGCTCATCTCAAACTCGGTGCTCATAACATCGGAAAACTGGGAAACGAGAGCATGAGAGGAGCCGCCAAAAATGATGTCATCCACATAAATCTGGACGAGCAGAAGATCAGTGCCATGCCGGCGGATGAACAAGGTCTTGTCTACTTACCCATCTCAAACCCATGACTCAATAAATAGGACTTAAGCCTATCATACCAAGCTCTAGGGGCCTGCTTAAGTCCATACAAAGCTTTGGAAAGCTTGAAGATATGGTTTGGGTATTGGGGTTCTCGAAACCTGGAGGCTGTCTCACATAGACTTCTTCCTCAATAAAGCCATTGAGGAAGGCACTCTTGACATCCATCTGGTAAAGCTTGAAACCCTTAGAAGCTGCAAAGGAAAGCAGGATTCTAATGGCCCAAGTCTAGCTACAGGGGCAAAGGTCTCCTCGAAATCTAGACCCTCAACCTGGGAGAACCCTTGAGCTACCAGTCTAGCCTTGTTTCGAACAACCACCCCATCCTCACTCTACTTGTTCTTGAACACCCACTTGGTCCCAATGACATTGTGACCACGAGGGAGCTTAACAAGCGACCAGACCTTGTTTCTCTCGAAAATTTTCAACTCCTCATGCATGGCATTGACCCAAGACTCGTCAGAAAGAGCATGACTAACATCTTTGGGCTCAAGGTGGCAACAAAAGCAGAATGGAGACAAAAATATGACATGCCAGACTTTGAGCGAGTGAAGCGCTCAAAGGGGTCTCCAATAATCTGTTCTGAAGGATGGTCTTTCTGAATATGTCTAGGAGGTCCAGGATGAGATGAAGAAGTAGCCTCTACCTCATGAGTTGATGAGGTAGGAACAGAGCCACTAGCTCCGGAGGAAGCAGAAGGCATGTGCTGATCACCTCGAGGTGCGATGGAAGACGGTACCTCAAGGGGTGGGTGATGGACTGGATCGGGTAGACAATCCTCGTCTCCATCGTCCTCATCATCCACAAAGATAGGCTCGGACTGCTCTAAAGAACCTGAGATATCGGGCCTAGTCCCTGGACTGGCCTTGTCAAAGGTCACCTCACAGGTCTCTACCATTTTACTAGACTCGTAGTTCCAAACCCTATAAGCCCGCGAAGAAGTCGAGTAACCTAGAAAGATCCCATCACAAGAACGTGACTCGAACTTGTCTAGGTTCCCGGACTTCAGAATAAAGCACTTGCAACCAAACACACGAAAATGAGATACACTGGCCTTTCACCCATATCTCAACTCATAAGAAGTGCGGTGCAAGTGTGCCCGAAGAAAAACTCGATTTGAGACATGTCACACGGTAGCTATAGCCTCAGTCCAAAACTTTCGCGGTGTAAAGTACTAATCGAGCATCGTCCTGGCCATCTCGACTAAGGTACAGTTCTTCCTCTCCACGACGCCATTTTGCTGTGGGACATGTGGAGAAGAGAACTGGTGCTCTACACCTGTCTCATCACAGAATCTCTCGAAATAGGAATTCTTGAACTCCGTGCCATTGTCACTGCGGATCGCTCGTAAGGCACCCGAAAGCTCAACAGAAAGCCTACTGAAAAGACCTCAAAAATGTGTAAACGTCTCATCCTTCGAGGCTAAGAAGAACACCCAAGAATACCTCGAGAAGTCATCGACCACGACAAGAACATACCACTTTCCTCCTGCTGACTGCACTCGAGCTGGTCCAACTGTATCCATATGGAGCAGCTATCCTGGTGCATCGGTCATAGTAACTGTGACCGGAGGGTGAGAAGCGGCAACCATCTTGCCGTACCGGCATGGAGCGCAAACAAAATCTTTGACCATCTTGAGCTTCGGCAGACCACAAATGAGGTCGTGGCCGCTAACTCGGGTCAAATGGTCAAATCCGATATGACCAAGTCTCCTATGCCAAAAAGAAAGGTCGCGGGACTCAGAAGCAACTAAACACCTGAGAGGATCACCAGAAGACTCAGAAAAATCAGCACGAAAGATCCTTCCAAAACGAGAAATCCCACAAACCAGACATATTTCTTAAAGCTCACCTCGAAACCGTCATCGGTAAGCTAAGAAACAGAAAGCAAATTATACCGCAGCTTACTAACCAAAGCAACATCTTTCAGGATGAAAGAATCATTAATGCGCACTGTACCTTTGGCGATGACGCGCCCAGATGAAACATCTCCGAAGGTGATCGTCTCATCACCTGGAGCACGGGCAAGGGAAGAAAACCAACGGGAGTCTCCGGTCATGTGTCGTGAACACCCGGAGTCTACGAGCCAAACCTTTCCCTTCCTTGCCCAGTGAACCTGAGTCAAACAGAGAGTAAAGTCTCAGTACTGGGATAAATCAAGAGTGATTTTGGCACCCAATACTGAGTAACACGTCGAGCAGATAAAGTAGTCAAGCACGACTGTCCTTTATCTACCCTACGCTCTCTGTCACTCAAAGAAGCAAAAGGTCTCTGTGTAGACCTGAAGCAGTTGTTGGGCTTGACTGCTACAGAAGAGCGAGTCAAGACACCAACAACATGCTGATCACGTCGTGGGTAGCTATCTCGATGGGGGAAACGAGATCTACCCTCAGGACGGCGGAAGTCATGACCAAAGGGAGCATGAGGAAGAAAACCAGAAAACTCAGAAAAACCAACTCCTCGATGCTACCCAAACCCGTCAACAGAAGCAAGCCTAGACCTCGTGTTGGTCTTAGGTGCACTCAAGGTCTGGGGCTGACCCTGAATACGCTTAAGAGACTCAACACGGTCTCTACGCGCGATCTTGGCGCGCCTGAAGCATCGATCGATCAGATGTCCATCTTTCTGACAGAAGGTGCAATGATACTTCACCTTCTGATAGGTGAAAGTAGCACGAAGAGGCTTCGCCTTCTGAGAGGTCGAAGCAGTAGGTGGAATCACCTTGCTGTCAGAAATCCCCTGGACAAAGCCCGCCGACTTGAATTGAACTTTATCAGATCGGGACTCGGTCTCGATCACACCTGGTGCTATGGGTTTGAGCACGGCAGGTGGATGCTTCCTCATATTCTCATAGAAATTATATCCTAGACCCTGATTAAATCTGCAAATCTTGGATTGGTCTAGAATAAGATTAAGTTTCTTCTTGTCGCCTACAAATCTCTCGAGAGTGTTCATAAGATACTGACACTCCCGAAAGAGAGAGGTGCAAGAAGTGCAGGGAGAAGAAGAGACAGCAGAAGGTAAGGGAGCAGAAAAAGAACCAACAGTAGAGAAAAGAATGGCTTGTGCACGCACAGCCGACTCTGAAGGGACAGTCCTACTACTAGCCAGTTGGTTCACGTCACTAAGCATCTCCACCTTACCCTGGGGCTTCTCCCCCTCAGTAGCACACACATTACAAGCAGAAGTTGGCTTCTCTAGTAAGTCCTTAGTTAGCTTCACACATTTTTCTTCCAAAGCAATCAAATCAGATTTTAGTTTGTTACAATTAATGCATGGTGAGCTAACAGGGTCCTTATTTGAGCCAACCTATTGTTGTCATCAACTAATTCTTGAAACTGTTTGGAGACAGCTTCAAGCTCAGCAGTAAGCTTGGGACAATTCACACAAGAAGCAATAGGCTCAAGAAGAAAAGCTTGTAATTTAGCAATTTTATGATCTGCCCGTTTTAGGTTCATCTTCAAATTATTGCAGTTTTCACAAGTCTCGGGCAGATCGAGCAACATGGTATAAAGACCTCTAAATGCGTTGTCCTTATCCTCACATGAGGTGCAAGTACTAGTCTCAACAGTAGTAGATGAAACTGGAACTACCCTACCCATCTCAAGCTTAGCAAGAAGACTAATGTTGTCTACCTTAAGCGTATCAAGCTCAGAAGACAAACTATCATGCGAGATCCTTAGTTTCTCCATGTCACCCAAAAGAGCACAACATGTATCACAATCATCACGGGAGGGAGCAGATGTAAGTGAAGTAAGCTCCCGTAATAGTCTATCTACTTCCTTCTCTAACTCGGTACACCTAGCCCTAGCTCTAGCATGAAATCCACATAACTTAAGAAAAGCATGATTAAGCTGGTCGTAGGTGGGGGATACCTCGTCCGAGTCGGAGTACAGCTCGCTGTCGCTCAGTTCGCCCTCAAGGGCCATGAAGCACATGCCGGAGAAGTCGTCGCCGCCCTTGGGTTCTTGCTCGTCCGTTCCATCGTCATCGCTCCACCCCTCCACCTCGCTGAGATTGAGGTCGTCAAAGGCGGTGAGGACGCGGTGAAAGAGCTTCTTGGCTTTGCCAAGGTCGCGGAACTTCTTCTTGCCTTGTGCGGGAGCTGAGGGCTTCTTATTGCGGTTCTTGTCGATGTAGTCGTTCTTACCCGAACCGCCGTAGTCACCTTTGCCCTTTCCCAGCTTGGGGCAGTTTGCCCGAATGTGGTTGGGGCCACCACACTCGAAGAAAATCACGGGTCCTCCTCTCTTTCCATCCCTCCTCCTCTTGTAAGCATGGGAGAATCTCTGAGCTAGGAGGGCTAACTGTTCATCCGCAAGCTGCTCTAACTGATCATCAGTTATGTCACAGAGAGCAGCAATGGAGAATCCACACAGCGAATCAGAAGAAAGACCGAAGCGGCGGGATCATCGACTAGAGCCATCGACTGTGACTTCGACTTGCGAGAGACAATGTCAATCTCGTGAGTCTTGAGACGCGAGTACAACGCATCAAGAGTCAAAGTCGAGAGGTCCGTGGTGTCCTTGATGGTAGTCACTTTCATCTCCCACACACACAGGTCCAAAGCCGCAAGCATTTGTCGAGCGTTATCCGAGTCGGGGTATGCGAGACCGACCGCTCGGAGGTTGCTCAGAATCTTATGAAAACGCACAAAGCACTCATCGAGGGACTCACCAGCGAGCATTTCAAACTTGTTGTAATCTCGCTTGAATTGGTCCTGTCGGACTGTCTTGATTGGGTAGCCCTTATGGTAAGCGCTGAGGGTCTCCCAAATGTCGAAAGCCGACGTGAGGTGTGAAATGCGGTCAAACTCGCTACGACTCAAACCTTGAATGATTATGTTCCTTGCCTTTGCATTCGCCTCAACATCGGGCATATTCGCCACATTGATGTTCTCATCGGCAGGAGGAACCAAATAGCGGACCTTGACCTTCCTCCAGATGGCATATCCTTGCGCCTGGATGTATGTCTCCATCCGGCCTTTCCAGAAGGGAAATCAATGCCATCAAAGAAATAAAAAAAGACACTTGTTGCTACAGCCGACTAGAAACAAAAAGATACTACTAAGAATTTTCGGCAGCAAATAATCAAGCATTGAAAGAACTGAGCAGCCGAAGGGACATATATGTGTGTATATTTATTGAGCGGTCCTGATGCAATCTTGAACTAAAAATAGCGTGGTTCATGCAGCAAAACAAACAACAAAAGTGTTGTAGACAGACACCAAGAAATGATAAAAGCTGCAGAAACTAGAAATGTCAAGAGAAGAGGACAGCAAACTAGAAAGAACACAAAGCACAGACCTAAAGCAAAAAAAGAAGCGTGAGTAGAGGCTCCATTCAGCTGAACAAACTAAGAACCAAGCATGCAGCTGGAAAATAAAGTAGAAGAAGGACTGCAGACTGAACAACTCCACCAACCAGCTTCAACCGAAAGCAGCCAGTACACACAGCATGTTGGCCGAATGCAGTAAATGCAAACTCAATCTTAGTTGGTCTGTAGAGCCAAACTGAACATGGCTGCCATGAGCTCTTAAGGACAACAAATACCAAAATACTACTGCAATTAAAAGATGGCTCTCATAGTTTACTAGCCAAAAGGCTTTGAGATGGGTTCACATGAGGCAACCTATGCAGTCACTTGAGCAAAAGAAAATGCAATAAGAAAGAAGAGATCACAGAGAGGAATAGAGAGAACAAATCAAAACCAACACCAACAAAACTAAGAGTGAATATCTCATAGATAGCCAAAGAGACATGAATGATTACATGAGTTTGTTGTCTACAACCCTCACATCTCATGCATACATGGCGAGAAACAAACATAGAAATTTTACACCAACTCTCAATCCATCTCTCTCTAAAAAATCTGCCCTAGCACTAGAGAACACTTATCTATTTATAGCCCTCCTTAATGGGTTCACATTTCCTTTGCCCATTAAGCCTTTTCACTTTATCCACTAACTCCAACCATATCCACTTTATTTAGTGCAGCTTTGCGTATTCACCAAAACGCCCCTCGCGCACCTTCCAGGAAGCTTCCTCATTCCTTGCCCTTCTAGCCACGCAGCCAACTCGAGTCCTCGCTGTCTTCGGCATATCTTGACCGTTCTGACCTCGGCACCGCCCGCGCCTAGTCCGGTCATCCCGTGCCTCGTCACGACTCCGTCTCGATGTCCTGCAGCCATCACAGACAAGAAACACATCAAATAACACCGCTCGACACATGTAAGCAAAAATCACATCAAAAACCATACTTACCCATGAAGAAGCCCAAACCTGTCAAATTAACATAATATGCATCCTAATCACTTTGACCTGGTTTGACCAAGTCCGACCGAAGCCGATTGCACCGTGCAACGACATGGTCCGAACCACTCAAACCAAACTCGACTCTCCTAAACCGATGTCAATTACTCATCACACACATAGGGACACCTCCACATGGTCTATCAGAACCCTAACCATCATATCGCCTTCGGCTGTCACCATCGTTGGAGAAAGGGAGGTGAAGCGGTGGTGGGGGAAGGAGGAAGAGAGGAGGGGTTGGTGAACCCTAACCCTCATATCACCTTCTGTTGTCACCATCATTGGAGAAAGAGGTGGTGAAGCGGTGGTGGAGGAAGGAGGAAGAGAGGAGGGGTAGTGAACGATGTTGAGACAACTGGTAACACACACTAGTCACTGGTAATATTGGCGGCGGACCTAGAAATGAAGTAAGGGTGAGCTAACTTATGACAGAAGGGGATATGCTGTCCTATAAATCTGCAGCGTAGGTATCATAAGAGAAAAGACTACAATGAAACTCCAAAAATTATCAAGCATCCCCATTTGATTCAAATGTTTTAAATTCCATCCTTCTAGCTGGTTGGATACCGAAGATATTGCCTGTAAATACTTCAGAAACATCAGTGCTGAACATAATAATGTGGCATCGAACCCACCCAAAACCAATACCTTACTTCTACTAGTAGTTTTGACCCGTAGAAACTAAACCCTAACCACACCTTCGTTCATAAGACTACCGTCTACACATCCGTTTAAATCAGCGAACCATGGAATCTAGAAGTGAGTGCGAGTTTGTGGGCCTCACCGGATGGAGTGTGCGGCCCCACCGAAGTGGAGAAGCGCCGACCTCCGGGAAGCGACTAGCAGCTCCACGGCGCCGCGCAGCAGCTCATCGGCGGCGATGGGAGGGGAGCGGGGCAGCAAGACGTAGCGCTTCTTCAGTCGCAGTTCCCGACGATAGGGAAGAGAATGTGAGGAGCTATCTCTCTGTGGCCGGTGGCCGGGACCCGGAGGGGTGGAGGGCAGAGGGCGGAGTCGGAGGACAGAGACCGGGACCCAAAGGGGCGGAGGGCAGAGTCACAGAAGAAAGATTACGACCCCGTTTAGCAGAGCTCTAGTTCTAGGAAATCTGTAAATTTCCTAAAGCTGGTCATCTGTAGCTCTAGGAAATTCTGGATCTAGAGTTGCAGGCATGTTAAGTGCATTTACATGACTCATTTCATTTATATTATATATTAAATAAAAATATTTAAATCACTTTAATTTAGTTAACAAACTACAAATCCAGCATAAATCTCGGAGCTAGAACTGTGCCAAACAGGGCCTACATATCAGAGACCAATCCCAGAACTCAGAATACAAGAACGAAACAGTCCAGGTATAATACTCTAACAAGCGAGTGAAAAAGGGCAAACTTTTCGCTATCCGCAAGGGCCAGCGAATCGAGAGTTTACAGGTGACGGAGCAGAAGTGCGCAGAGAGAGAGAGAGAGAGAGGGCCTCGTTACCGGCGGCGAGGTGAGCACGAGGCGATCGGTATGGCGGAGGCGGCGAGGAGGGATCGCGGGAAGGCTCTGGAACGGGAACGACTCCAAACACCGCGGCGGAGGCGACGTGTATGATAGCCGCCGCCGTACGGAGTCGGCGAATTAGTGGGCCGGGCCTCGTCTCACGGGCTCGCGGCCTCAGGGCCAACGAGAGGAGCTAAATATCGGGAGCACACGCTCCCTTGATCTCGCCACGCATGGACGCGAGACGCACTCCAACGTGAACGAACGGACGAACCCGAGGACTGGTGAAGAGAAGAGTCGAGACGATGGCGGGGCCCAAGGGCGGGGGCGGCGCGGCGGCCGCGCGGGCGGCGGCGGCGGGGCCGAGGACGGTGCTCATCACAGGGGTCAGCCGGGGGCTAGGCCGCGCGCTCGCAATGGAGCTCGCGCGCCGGGGCCACGCCGTCGTCGGCTGCGGCCGCTCCCCCGACCACGTCCGCTCCCTCGAGGCCGAGATCGCCTCCCCGGCCCGCCACTTCCTCACCGTCGCCGATGTCGTAATACACTTACTCCTCCTCGGAACCTTTTTGTTAGATGCTGCTTGCACTGTACTGTTCTAGGGCGTGCGTGAACCGGAGACCTAGTTCTTCAGCTCGCCGGAGGTGCTCGTTCACTGCTAGATTTGGTTTGGATTTTAGCTGCCCCGTTGCTTGAAATTTTAGCTCCATGCCGCTCCTACACTACTCGAATTCCGCTGCTGGAGATTTTATTTGAGCCTAAGTTCCTAGGTTTGGTCTTGCCGCTATGCAGTACTTGGGCCAGCCAATTGGGGATTCGGTGAGTTCTGTACCCTTTTGGTGGAACTTTGCTGAATGCTTTACAACTGGTAATATACTTCGTGGGGTTTGGCTGATAGGCTGGGCTTGCTTGAATTCATGAGTCGAGCAGGCGTAATAGTAATATCTGTTGTTCTTTCAGCTTTTTTGCGAAGACGTGTACTTGATGTTCTAGGAGTTCGGTTAGCTCAACGTGTTTGCAACGCGTGCTGTGGAACGTGGATGGCTCAGCTTACTGAGCTAGCAACTGATGGCCTGTTTGAACCTGCTGTTTAGGCTATTTTATCTATGTACACGTTATGCGGTTGATAAGCTTTGTTGGTTGAGAAAGGTGCTATGGAGGAAGCCAAACATGTCGCTGAGATTGACGAAACCATGCTAAATTTAGTCATGATTTCTAGTTCTATGGAGTTAGTGCATATGTGCTGCTGCCTTGCTTGAGATTTTTTGCTATTAGAGTTTAGAGAATTGGCTACTGAACTCATCCACTTTACAATTTATCGAGATTCACACATCATGTGAGCAGTACACTTGTGATACTAATGGATGTAAGTAGAAGTATAGCTTATGAACGATGCATTTAATTGTTTGTTTGTTAGAAGCAAAGCATAATGTAAGTTATTTATAATTTATTTATACTAGATTATTATATTAAAACAAAATTTCATTACTAAGTAATGTGTTGGTGCTTCTGTTGTAGAGATCTGACAGCAGCATGGCCGAGTTGGCAAAGGCTGTTGTGGAAAAGAAGCAAGTTCCTGATATCATAGGTCTGTCCAATTGTTATACTTTCTGCTCAAATGCAAATGTGCATTCTAAGCCATCCGGAAGTTGATGAACAGAAAATATTCTCTTTCTTAAAGTTGATTAAGAAATCACACATTTGTATGCCCTTTCCAAATATACATGAAAGGAATCTTTAATGAAGTCTAACCATTGAGGTGTTGTGGCAGTAAACAATGCTGGTACAATAAACAAGAATAACAAGACATGGAATGTTCCAGCAGAAGAATTTGATATGGTGGTTGATACAAATATTAAGGGAACAACGAATGTACTTCGTCATTTTGTTCCACTTATGATAGAGAAGAAACATGGGATTATAATCAATTTGTCCTCTGGTTGGGGAAGGTCTGCCGCTGCAGAGGTAGGACACAGTCAACGGCTGTTCTAATACTAGTTTCATTCTCTGAATGTGAAATCTTCAATGCATACTAAATTGCATAATGCTATTTCAGGTTGCTCCGTATTGTGCTTCAAAGTGGGCTATTGAGGGTTTAACACGCTCCTTAGCAAAGGAGCTACCTCCTGGATTGGCAGCCATTGCTCTTAGCCCTGGTGTTGTGAATACTGACATGCTTAATTCATGCTTTGGAAGTTCAGCTGCATTATACCAATCGACTGAACAATGGTAAACCTGTTTGGCTCTTTGTTCCTTCCTCCCTCACGACTATGCAGGAAATGAGCATATGTATTCATTAACAGAGGAGAGAATAAAATCCGAACAAACTAGAGAATGTTACACCAGGGAAAGGAGTTCATGGGAGAAGGTTTCCAGGAGAGCAGACCCTAGGAGATAGGGAAAATTGCATATATTAGTAACACAATAGTATTGTCCACTGGCACATAGAGCATTCCATTGGATCAACCTCTCCGGATAATTCTCTCCTGCATTGCACCATTCCCTCTAATTTATCTTTATTGTTAGTGCTACATTCTTCGCAGTCATACCAATGATTTTTTGTTATAAAAGAATCACCTATTCCTCTCCTTCCAAATAACACCATTTAGTCAATACGACTATAAAGACAACCTTGGGCCTTCTGGCGTTCTTTTGGTACATGAACTATACTGTGAAGCCGTTGGCAAACAATAGCCCTTTGTGCAATAGCATTTGGGATATGAAAATTGTTAGGGTTTTTATCTTTTAACTATCGTGCTTCAGTTGCAGTTTATGGTTCATGGTACCTGTCAGATTAATCACAGCATGACTTCTGTTTTTTAGGGCACCCAAGGCAGCTACAATGGTATTAAGCCTTTCACTAGAAGATAATGGTGCCTCACTCACTGTATGATGCTGTAGCAAATTTGTGCTGAACTAATCGCTGATGGATTCTCTTGTAGTTGAACTTCTAGTTTTTGCAACATTATGGTGTATCAAGATTAAAGTGTTGCCTCACTCTTGTCCGAACATTAGCCAAATATTATTGCACTAACACTCCGTTGCTGCCTACGTGTTCCTCTTCCTTCCGTTGACGTTTTCTTGTTTTTTTTTTAAAATAGGTGCTTTTGGCTTATCGTCTTCCTAGCCGATCTATGTTTCAATCATCATTCATTTTAATAGATTGGTGTGAATGAGTGTGGGATGGGTGTGACTAAACCTACAAAAGAGTGTGCTCTGTATGATTTTTATTCGGTGCACTAGATTGGTGTGAATGAGTGGGGATGGGAGATGGAGGCGTTGTGTTACCTGTTTTGGCAAGTTTTTTTTAAAGGAAGATCAGGTAGATATTTGTCTTGCTATTAGCTTGGACGAATTGTGCTACAAAATCCTTGGATTCAATTTTGGCTTTGCGGAATTCATCAGAAGATAAAGGAAGTATGTGCCTTTGCAGAAGTCGTTTAACTGGATTTCATGTCGTTAATTAGACTAAGTTCTCTAGTAAAAAATAAAAAGCGGTCGGTGGGTGGCCCATTGACCCTGTGTGACAATGAGATGGTAAATGCAACAGATTGGAAGTTTCAGCCTGTGTGAACTGTATTTCCGTTCATTATAGGTGGGCTCTTTTAGTTTGTGGGTTATAGTTTATGGTTTAAATTTTTTAATTCTGGCTGTTCGTGAGAGGTAATATACAAACAAAAATAATCGCATGTAATTTTAGCCGGTATAGCTGAATTCAGTACACTTTTTACTATAATCTTTTTGTTAACACCGCCTTAAAAAACGTATCGTTTGGAAGCTAGTTACTGTAGCATAAGCCATAAGTGGAAAAGAAGGGAGTATCAAGTTATACTAGCAATATATGACGCCCCTAACGTGCATTAGGGGGATGGCGCTACCAGCTCCTTTGGCATCGCGCTCGGCCCTCTATATTCTCCCTCTTTCTCCACCTACCTCTTTCATCTTTGTTGCCATCGCCCCTCCTTTCTGATCCTATGGCCAGTGGTGCCACAGCTATCCACCGAATTATTGTCTCCCCTATATCCCTCTACAACTGGGGGACACTAATGAACCCTTCCCTAATCTTGGTGAACCCTAACCCTCATATCGCCTTTGGTTGTCACTATCGCTGGAGGAAGAGGAGGTGAAGCGGTGGTGGAGGAAGGAGGAAGAGAGAAGGGGTAGTGAACGTTGTCGAGATGACGGGGAACACACTACTAGTCACTGGTAATAGTTGCGGACCTAGAAATGAAGGGTGGGGCTAGCTTATGACAGAAAGGGATGTGCTGTCCTATGAATTTGCAGCGTAGGTATCACAAGAGAAAAGGCTACAATGAAACTCCAAAACTATCAAGCATGCTCATTTGATTGGTGAGCAATACTTCTATGCTTTCCTTTTTAATAAGAGTAGCACTAATCAATAAAGTGATAAGTAACATTATCCACCATTCATCATGCTTTAAAAATTGTGGAAATCACTATTGAAGAATGCATATAAGCACCTCCCTTGATTCAAATGTTTTAAATTTCATCCTTCCAGCTCGTTGGATACCGAAGATATTGCTTGTAAATACTTTAGAAACATCAGTGTTGAACATAATAATGTGCCATCAAACCCAAACTTTCGAACGGTTGTGGAAGCTGAGCTATGTGGTATTGCAATCTGTTGTGCGTACCCAAAACCTATACCTTCTACTAGTAGTTTTGACCCGTAGAAACTAAATCCTAACCAAACACCATCATCCATAAGACTCTACCGTCTATACATCCATTTAAATTAGCGAACCATGGAAGCTAGAAGTGAGTGCGAGTTTGTGGGCCTCACTGGATGGAGTGTGCGGCCCACCGAAGTGGAGAAGCGCCAACCGCCAGGGAGCGATGAGCAGCTCCATGACGCCGCGCAGCAGCTCATCGGCTGCAATGGGAAGGGAGTGGGCCAGCAAGACGTGGCGCTTCTTCAGTCGCAGCTCTTGACGACAGGGAAGAGAAAGCGAGGAGCTATCTCTCTCTCACCCCCGTGGTGGCGTGGATGGTGGCCGGACCTAGAGGAGTGGAGGGCAAAGGGCGGAGTCGGAGGACAGAGGCCGAGACCCCAAAGGGGTGGAGGGGCCATGGGCGCACCGACGGAGGGTGGAGTCGGAGGGCGAAAGCGGCAACCTGGTCTAGGAGCTCGGGCACCAGAGGGAGGAGGTGGCTGGTAACGGTGGTGGCACGCCTAATCGCGGAATCGGCCAGGCCTAGAGTTGGGAGGGAGGAGGCATGTGGGGTGATTGCATTGCGATGCGTCGTTGTTGGGGGGGGGGCTACAAAATGGGAGGCGATGACATTGAAGTTAATGGGCTTGGCGCATCGGCTCAGAAGACCTATTGAAGTTAATGGGTTGGACCAGGGCTATATCCCCTAGCTCAGGCCCTAGATCTGCCCCTGATTGGTAAGTATTATCTATCTGCTAAAGCTCCCGATAAAACTAACAGTTTGACTACTGTTTACCAAAATGTTTAGATTTTACTTATTTACTGTTCAGTTGTTGTTGGCATGTTTGGAGTTGAATGACTGTCCAACATAGAGGCTGGGATTTGTGAATAGGGGCGGATTCGTATAGCTCCATGCAGGTGCATGGGACATCAGATCAATTTTTTTCTATTATATAACTCTTGTAAATTTAGGTATAACCCCTAGTATAAATAGAATGACATCTGGCCAGCCTAAAGATTGACGCTCTCGGGCTTCAAGCTCTCACTGATCCACTCGGTGCTCCAGCAGCTGGGCCCAAGATGACAATAATCGAGGCCAAGACACACAGCCTAGCATACGCAAGTGTAGCCGAGCTGACACAAGTATGGTCCAAGGCTCTCGGCTAACCAAGCCACTCTATGAAGGGAAGATAGCATGTAGAGGCCACACCTCACACGCATCACATTGCCCCAGTCACTCACGTCTCATTCGCTCTCTCTCTCTCTCTCTCTGTCCCGCCTCACGCGAAAGCAAATTCCACCCTCTCGTTTGGTCGCAGACTCGCAGCCACCGGTTGCTGAAGCCTGGAGGTCTAGGTTGCAGCCCACCGATCGCCACATTTCCTAGTTGTCATCACCTGTCAATCGTCTCACTGAGCACTTGGCAGTATGGATTAAATCCTGAATCAACATAAGATATTGCTAAATTTGCCCCGATTCTTTCGATTTCTTTTAGCAAATGGACTCAATTTATGGGTTATAATTCGAATGTTATTATTGTTGGTTTGGTTTTTGTCAAATTATAGGATTCGGAATTAGGGTTTTAATTTGGGTTTTTAGAAATTGAAATATCCATCTATTTCATTGTGAATTGAAGCAAAATTATATATGTAATTATATAAATAGTGAAGTGATGAACTCTAATCATTTTGTTCTAGCTCTGTGCCTATTCGTGAATGACGATGGCACAACATCGTCTCCGACTCGCAGCGACTGTCTAGCATGGATGATGCATAAACAATGTGGGCTCCGCATGTCAATGACGAAGGCACCTCAGGTGTACCATTGAGGAGATCGCCACGTGGCCTTCCAGGCGTATCCCACCTGCCTCTCCCTCCTATATCTTGCCCGTACGCCGCCACCTCGACCGCACTTTTCCCCTGTCGCCGCCGCAATCACTCTAGCACAGACTCGCACATCTCTCCTCACAGCCCATGATGAGCAGTTTCTGATACTACTCAATCTGTCATCCAATTTCGTTAATTCCATGAGCAAGCACGCGCAAACTCAAAGCCCCGCTCGGTTGGGTTGAAAAATAGTGGCTTATGGCTGAAATTATATAGCTGACTGAAATTACACTGTAACTGAAGGTGACTTATTGGCGTAATTAAATTTAAAAATAGAAAAAATGTTAGCTCATCACAGACAACACAAGCAAAGTCGAAAAAAAGAACTGGCAAAAAAACTCAAAAAATGCCAATAGTTCAGAAAAAGATGAAATTTATGAATACTAAAAAATAAGCCAGAAGCTCAAACCGAGGCCCCGCTCGGTTGGGCTGAAAAGTAGTGGTTTATGGCTGAAATTGCATTGTAGCTGGCTGAAATTAAACTGAATGAAAGTGAAAGTGGCTTATTTGGCGTAATTAAATTTAAAAAATTAAAAATAAAAAATATGCTAGCTCATCACGGACAATGTAAACGAATATAGGGGAAAAAGAACCAGCAAAAAAACTCAAAAAAGGGGCAAAAGTCCAAAAGAAGATAAAATTTATGAATAGTGAAAAATAAGCCAGAAGCTCAAGCCGAAATAAGCGAGGCGAAAAGAAAGATCCTGTTGCTATGGTCCAAAATCCCAAACAAGTGCAGTAGCCCCGTAGGTTTCGAGCAACCAAAAAGAGAAGGCAGAGCAGCGCCTGACAAGAATCCGCCAAATCTCTTGCCCCCTCCTTGGCTTCCCACTGTCTAAGGCCACGTATAAGTCTTATTCTTTTAGCTTTTAGTTTGTAGTTTTTTAAAAAATTAAAATAAATTATGCGACCTTTTAAAATAAAATTTCTAAATAGTTTCTAAGTATAAAATTATATACGTCGTTTGCATTGGTATTTCGTTATCTACTCTTATTTAAAAACAGTGATAAAAATTGGCGACCACAGCTAGAAATCATGGTGGTAGCCAAAAGAACACGCTCTGTTTGTGGCATTGATGTCGATTCGAAATAGTTTGCGGCATTGATGTCGATTCGAAATAGTAGCACCTGCCAAAAAAGGACGCGTTTAAAGCCATGGCCTTGCATGCGCTCTTCGCTGCATGTATACATGCATCTACCACTGCTTCACTTCTGTCCGTGCCTGTGAGGCTATCCGTCCCTCAATACATTGTTTGATTCCACAATTACTGCTGGCTCTGCTCAAACGCACAGTATCCATAGCTATTCAGAACGCTCACTGCATACGGAGATACGAACTTTTGCAGCAGGCCTGATTTCTACGGTTCCAATCGTTTTGATTTGCCCTGTTTAATCAGCTGTGTATAAATATATACATAGAATCAGATATAACGAATCAGAAGGGATGAATGGTTTTTTTAAATCTTTTCACTGGTATTATCACCATAATACAACGGAAAATACAAATATACAAACTTCACCAAATCTAAAAAGCAAAGATCATAAAGTCACCTGAGACATTTAGTCTGCCCGGTTGTTAGGGACGGTCTGACCGCTCTACGAACAGAGGCAAAAACAACACTACCCATGATAAAGAAAAAGACTAACTCTTAAATACTGATTCAAACAATATTAAACTTAATATAAATCCTCCATAAGATGTTAGCAACTTATTCTAATCATTGACTGTGAAGATCATAGTCAAAGTTCCGACCTTTACCAAAATCGAGGAAGAATGCACCAAAGTTGGGCAAAAGAGGAAATCTCATGTCTGCATTTATTTGTAAGTTCTTGATGATCTAGATAACTTTGGATGTATTCTCACATATCATAGAAAACTAGATCATAGTACAAAATAGGGAAGAATAGTGAGAAACCAAAAACCCCTCAAAACACCTTAAGAAAGCAAGCAAATCAAACAAGAACACAATGGGAACAAAATAAATAAGTTTGATCTTCTATTACCATAAGGAGATGAAGGATTATAATCACTCCATACATTGGAGGACAGAGTTTTCACAAGAGCGCACATACAGAGCTCCTAACACAAGAAAATTAACCCTAACCTTTTCTCATCTAGCACACAGGAGATATTTTCTCTCAATGCACATAAATACTTATATAATTGAGGCTCCTCATCTCATACTAAACCCTAACAACCAACCCACACAGTGGATACAACTACTTACAAATGAAAAGCTAGGTAACCCACAAAATAAACGGATTTTACATACAATTGTATACTTTTCAAAGTGTGACTTCCACATAACTCCAATAACCCAATAATATGCTCCAAAATCCATGATATGACCTAATCCACCTTAGACCACCACCACGGTTTTCCAAACCATATCTCCACTAGGTATTGGATAATTTACACAATTGCCACTTATCGGCCCTCACGATACTTTTCCTTGAAACAAATTCCAATATGAAATTCGTGATGCCTAATAACTTGCCGCCAAGCCTAAACATCTCCTGCCTTGAATCGTCCCCACTTGAAATGGTCCAAATCCAACAACACATCACATGTATGCGCTTGTGTCATCACGATTCTTGTCTTTCTCCCGTGCTTCTTCACTCGAGATGTAGTATCACCCGAATTTACATGACTCTCTATGGCCTCAGGCTCCTCTTCTAGCTTCAGTCTTGTCATTGACCACCAACAATCACCAAACGCCTAGCCCATCAAAGAACAAGCAACCGTTTCGACCATAAATGACATATGCGTAACTCTCATTAGCAAACTTTACATGGCACTCCTAGCTGTGATTAACACAATGCATAGACTTACACCATGACTAACATTTGCAAGGACTCCTGCCATGACTAACGCCTTGCAAGGACTCCCAAAAAAACTCCTATAGAACCAACACAATCGAGACAAAACTCAGCTCACTCAACTTAACACTGCCCGATTTGACCGCCAATCAACGGCCGGTTAGACCGCCTCAGTCAACCCTAGTCAAACCCTGGTAACAGGGGGATCGGTCGGACCGTGGTAGCCAAGCCAGTTAGACCGCTTGACAGGAAAACAAAAAAGTACAAATAATATAAAATCAAACTCATAATGAAGCACAAGCAAAATTAAATACTCACTGTATGCTATGAAGTGACCTGAAGTGATCTCACGATATATTCATGCAATGTATGCTCTTTGCTTTGTAATTCTGATTGTTCGCGAGAGGCAGTACGTGCAGAAAAATAATTACATATGATTTTGGCTGGTATATCTAAACTCAGTATACTTTTTTATTACAATTGACCTTTAGACCCCCCCTCAAAAAATACACCGTTTTTAAAAAATCTATTATAGATATAGTAGATAAGCATAAGCAATAAGCGGTTCTGAACCCAGCCGTATACCATACAGCCCAGGTTATGTTGGTTGTTCGGGTGCGACGTACATCATGCAGTGCCATTAAATTGTCCATCGACACTTCTGTAATGATCTAAGTATTTTACTCATTCCTGTGTCCATTCTTAATTTGATCTGAAAACTGGAAATTGGTGGCCATAGTACACATGTATGCCACCAGCCTTAAATTCTGAAGCGTTTGGCGCCGATAGTCATCTGCTTATTGTTGAATATTTTACGATTTGAGAAGTGATCTGAGAAGTGCGTTATAAAGAGTTTTAAATAAATTCTACTATAATTATAATTTCTATTTCTATTTAGATTAAGATTTCTACTCAAAATTTGAGAAAGGCTATGAGGGATTATATAGACTATAGGACGACCATAAAAAGCAACTAAACAATCAAGCGTACTCATTCAAAGCAGATGACACAAGAGAGAATTACGGGCTAGGATATTATTTAGCACTAGAATTTTGTATAGGGTAAAAATCCGAGGCTCCTAAAAGATTCGATAGATTTATGAGTGAGCAATAATCCATTATACTCTTTTGATGTTATGTTTAAGGAATTTACGGTCGGGTTTGCTAAATCTTTTCTCTCTCATCGTGGTTTCTTCAACGTCGTTATTTTGGTCTTCTCGATGAGATTCATTTTTTTGTTCTTGATACCATGTACGCCCGTGCCGTATCTCACAAACTCCGATCTGATCTGAGGGTGGCTACGCATAAGAAGAGGCATCAGAGTGTAACAAGTGGTATCAGAGTCAAGGCCGACTTAATGTAATTTGTGAGAAGGTCGATAAAGTATCAGGCAGTACAAAATCAAGATCAATATCAATGAGGTGTAATTAAGAAGAGAAAATTGATGGTGTAGAAAATTTCAGTATGTGGCAATACGTGGTGAAGGATGCCCTTGTCTAGCAGGGGCTAATCGATGCTCTTGAAGGGGCAAACGAGAAAAGAAGTCCATTGAAAACTAGAAAGTGATGGAGCAAAAGATTATTAGTACAAACCATCTATATCTCTTTGATGAGAGAAAATACTTGATGACCGAGAAGAATTCACCGAAGAAATTATGGAAGGACTTAGAAGAATTGTATATGGCAAAGTCACTGGCAAACTAGTGGGTGCTGAAGCGACAACTGTATAAGTTGCACATGGAGGAAGGTTTATTGTTCATTGACCATCTCAACATCTTCAACATGCTTTTTCACATAGCTGACTAGTGGATGAGAAATTTAAGGAGAACAACAAGATCGTTATACTAGCATCATTTCTACTACCATGATAGGATCAATTGGTAATGAATATTCTCGTCGGGAAAACCATTGTCAAATTCAATGAGGTAGTTGTATATCTATTGGAAGTGGGGTCTTTAAAGAAGCCATTGGAATATTCATCCTTGGGTGATCAAGCATTGACTGCAGTAGGTGTTACAGGCAAAAGCAAATGTCACAAAAAGAAGAAGAACAGCAAGACCAAGGGCACACGTGTATGCTATATATGTGACGAAGAAGGTCATGTAATAAAAGATTATCCGAATTGAAGCAAATGAAGGGTGCATACTCAGTGGCGGTAGCACAGGATGATTCAAACATACTAGTCATCAGTTAATCAGATACTCTCATAGATGAATATTAGATTTAGGCTATTGCTTCCATATATGTTCGGTGAGGGATGAAGGATCTCTACGCTCAGTGCATAAAACTGTTCACTTAGCAGATTGAAAAGAGTATGCAATTAGTGAGGTGGGAATGGTTATATTGGAGATATATGATGGGGCACATCGCGGATTGACGGGAGTTCGGTATGTTCCTGGTTTAAAGAAGAATATAATATCTATGAGGTCACTTGAACTTGAAGGTTGTGAGGTATCACTTCAAGGTGGAATCATGTGAGTTACTTGTAAAGGGCAAGTGATCATGAAAAGTATCTGGAACAATGGAGGATACCAATTAAAGGGTAATCTTAAAGGTGAAGCAACTAATGAGAGGTCTAATAAAAATCTTAGTCAAGAGAAGGAAACCATATTATCAATGGTAGGTACTTCGATCTCATTTGTAGTTATGTGTAGGAACAGGAGGTGCGGTTAACCAAACTATACAACAAAATAGCTCTCAAGTCAAGGGTTCAGGCAAGCTAGCCTGGTGAAAGCATTTAGACCTCTAAAAATTAGTTTTGGTAATTAATGACAATATTATGTTTGGGACTAACATGTGGCTAAGATGTGATAAAAGGTTTAGTCCTGAAGCACAGATGACAACGAAACAATAGCATACAAAGACTAACAAGAATCGACTTGGCTCCAAGACAAAGGTACAAGTTTAGCTTTTGGTTCTTATTAATTTTGCTGGTCTTGGAGCATGGAGAAAGGACTAGATTGGTAGCCTAGATGCCGTATTATAAAGGGGGATCATGGCTAGTAGATTGAGATTTGACTTTGCGCCATCTTGATCAACAAATAGTCATGCGTGTATCTAAACCTGTTTTTAGAGTCTACTATCAGGAAAATTGGTAGTACCGACTAGGACATATGGTACTACCGGCCAACGGTAATACCACCGTTATGGAGCAGTACTACTAGCTGACAGTAGTACCAATTTTTTCTGCGGTACATTTTTTCCAGCAAGCATATTTTGATCAAATCTTGAAGCTCTAAACGATAGTACCAATCTCAGGGTGTGGTACTACCACAATACCGATCCTAGATGGTGGTGTACTGTAATGCCTCTTCAACAGCTAGCTCAAATGCATTAAATACACCAAATATAATCACCGAACAGTAGGTGCGATAGTACCGGCCATACACGGCAATAGTACCGCACCTACTGAATGTTTCTAGGATTTGTTCCAAATGGTCAAATTTGTGGTTGGAGGTTATAAATACCCCCTCACTAGTACAATGGCATGTATCTAGGACATCATTGAATACACTAGAGCCTTGTGTGCTCTCTCTTCTATTCATTTGCTCATATTTCCCATTTTTGAGTAGTTGAAAAGCATTAAGTGCATTGAGTCATTTGTTGATCATTTTGGCACTCATTTCTCCTCAAGCAAGCACTCTTGGTGCTTGCCGGAACCTAGATGGTTTGGGAGGAGTTTACATGGTGATCTTTTCGAGAAGCTTATGAAGAGGGGCGACGGCAACTGTGAGTGGTTCGGTGCTCTCCATCTCCATAGTGGAGGAAGAACAACCTTAGTGGATTGAGGTCATTAGGCTTAATTCATGGAGCCCTGTCCAATTTGTTTGGACTTATCTTGACATGGATTAATGAAGACCGGTAAGTCTTCGATACCACAGGAAAACATCGCATTTACTCTTTTGCATTTACTTTTTTAGCTATTAAATTGTCATATCTTATATAGTTAGAATTGTACTTAGGAGAGACATAACTTGTGGTGCCATAGAAACTTAGAAAATTCTGTCTTAATATGTGCTAGGTTCATTTGTTGATCCTTGTTGTTATATTGGTCAGAATTAGAGTGAAAAATTTTTAGAACCTTTAGTCGGTTATCCTTGATCCTACAAGTGGTATCAGAACTTAGTTTCTCATTAATTTAGACTTAACCATATAAGAGAGAAAAGGATGGCTAGTGAGTGACTTGCTATAGGAAAGGCACCTCTTTTTGATGGCTCAACTTATGCATATTAAAATAAATTAGAATGTCTATTTATCTAAAGATCATGAGTTCGAGTATATGGAGAATCGTAAATAAGAATTACGTTATACCTCTTGATCCACCACACCACCCTGAACTTGAGGAGTGCAACGCTTATTTAGATGCTCAAGTGGTGAACACTTCGTTGGAGCTTTGAACGCGAATGAGATCAATCAAGTGAGCAATTTGGAAATCACTCACTAGATATGGACAACCCTCTCAGAAATCCATAAGGGAACATCTATGGTCAAAGAGGCTAAATTGCATAGACTCTGGATCAAATATGAGACATTTATAATGTTGCCTCATGAGGACATTAATGAAATATTTTCGTATCTCAACAACATCGTACATGAACTCAAGGAACTAGACACCTTACTAACTGATGTTGATATTATGAGAAAAATGCTTAGAGCTCTACCGAAGAAGTATTTGACATTGGTGACTCTCTTCCTCAACTCACCCGAGTTACCAAAGATGACACCAACCCAACTCTTGAGCAACCTCATAAACAATGAGTTGTACAAGAAAGATAAGGATGAGCTTTTAGAGAAATCCTCCTCCAAGAGCAAGAAGATTACTGCTTTCAAAGCAAAAGCGGTATCTAGCGATGAGTCGGAAGACCAAGAGGATGACTCCGAGGAGGAATTGGCTCTCCTCATGAGAAAAATAAAGAAACTTATGAGAAAACACTAAAACCGAAATGCTAGCCATGACAAATACAAGAAGGGGCGCTCGTACAACAACAACAAGTGCTATAGCAACATTCGTTGCTATGAGTGCGATGAGAAGGGGCACATTGCCTCTCATTATCTAATGAAGAAAGATGACAGGGGCAAGTCATCCAAGAAGAAGGATTTAAATAAAAAAAGAAGCTTAAAAAATATGGCAAAAATGAAACCCATATCGGAGAATAGGACTTCGATGAGAAGTGCACCGACTCTGACTCTGATGATGATGAGTCCTCCAAGAAAAGAGGGATTGTTGGCATCGCCATCCAGGAGACTTCATCACTCTTCTCATCTTCTACAAGCCTCAGGGTAAAAGGAAATAAGGTAAAATCTTTCGATGATGATGAACCCTCCTATGATGAATTAATGGATATACTTGAAGATTTAAATGAATATCTTGGAAAGGAGACGTCAAAATTTAAAGTCTTGAAGAGAGAATATCTCTCTCTAAAGGATTTTTATGTGGAGATAAAGGAAACTCATGACTCACTCCTTTACGAGGATTTAAGCAAATCTCATACTAGCATTGGAATTACATGTGATATTATTGATAAAATTCATAGTGTAGAGATTGCTAGAACTAGCATATCCACTTCATGTGATGATTTATTAAACATGACATGTTGCTCTAAACTTGATTCTATTCATGGTAATGCTAAATCATATGATGCAAAGCTCATCATAGAATATAATGAGTTAAAAGAGCAAGTGACTAAGCTAAACAAAACATTGGAAAGATGCTTTAAGGGAAAATCCACCCTTGACAAGCAATTAAGTGAGCAATGTTGCTTATTCAATAAAGAAGGACTTGGGTTCATGTCCAGAAAAGGTAAGAAACCGACGTACAACCCACACTATTTGTCAAGCAAAATGGCAAATATTGCAACAAGTGTCAGGATGTAGGACATTTGCAACAAACATATCCCATTGGTAAGACTCTGTTGTATGGGTGGCCCCCACCTAACCCAGCAGGCCTGGTAGGAGGTTATAAGGCCCAGAATAGGCCATGTGTAATGACATAAGTGCCCCTGGAGGGGATGACCAGATGTAAGGGTATAGCTGTAAAAGCACTCCTCATGTGTACATATATATGGATACAGGCCATGGGGAGAGGCCAGGCCATTACTCACCTCCTTCACTCTCCACTACCATCTCTCTCTGTTTGTGCAGAATCACAACAGCTTGGCACCGTCCGTGGGGAGGACAGAGTAAGCCCAAACACGAAAAGGATGGCACCAAAAAGCCGTCACAACGGCGGCGAAGGGAAAGAAGGCGGCGGGTCGGGCGTCGCATGGGTACCAGGGCTTCGGCATCGGTTGCGGCGAGCGAGGGTGGCGACGCAGGTGCGGTGGCCGAGGACGTCGGCGTTCGCGCCGCGACGACCAACCCCGCCACCGGCGCTGCGACGACCCACCCACCACCGCGCGGCGACGACCCACCCGCCACCGCGCTGCGACGCCTAACCCGTGGTCGAAGACGTCGATCTGGCGCGGCGACGATCGACCCCGCCGACGCGACGGCGGCCGACCTCGCCGCCCGCGCCGCAACCCTCGCCGGTAGCGCAGACCGGGCAGTTCGAAGTAGCCACGGTGGAGCGACCGGCAGCTCGGGGGCTCGCGACGCGGTCGTGCCCGCGCCGATCCGTCCGTTGGTCGTGCCGACGGCCCCGCCCGCACAGGCGGGGGAAAGCGCCCTGCTGGCGGCCCTCAAAGCGTTCCAGCAGGAGCTGGGGGATCTTCGCGGGGCTGTCTGAGACATACAAGAGGCTCGGAGCCAACAGGCTGCGCCGGTGGTCGCGCCAGAGCCCACGCCGGAAAGGGCGGACAGCCGCGACGCCCCCACATCCAGCTGCGTCCCACTGCGGCGCGTCGATCCGGAGTCCCCGCTTTCGGTAGGGCTACAGCAAGCGGCGTGGCCCGAAGACTTCAAATAACCCAGTGTCATCGAGCCATACAAAGGTGACACGGACCCCCGCGAGTTCGTGCGCGTGTACGAAACCGCGATCGAGGCCGCGGGCGGAGATGACACCACAAAGGTGAAGGGACTCCCCCTCGCGTTGCAAGGAGTGGCGCTCTCCTGGTTTTTTACCATAGAGCCGAACTCCATCTACGCGTGGGAGCAGATCCGCGACCGCCTTCACAACAACTTTCAAGGAAATTATGTCGAGCGAGTCGACGCGGACCAGCTCTTCGCCGTAAAGCAGAAACCTTCAGAGAAGCTCCGGGACTACTTCAAATGCTTTGCGAAGATACGTTGTCAAGTCAAGGATGTTAATGAAACCACCGTTGTCAATGCAGCCATACAGGGCCTTCGCCCGGGCCCGATGGCCGAGTACAACGCACGGAAGCCAATTAAGACAGTGACAAAGCTCTTCGACAAAATGGAGGAATATGCCAGGGCGGAAGAGGACGCGCGGCTAAGGCAAGGTGACGACTCCGACACCAACCAAGTCGGTACCTCGGCAAAAGCCGAAGATCTGCCGAAGGATGGTTCTTCGAAGGGAAAGCGTAAGCAGGAGTCGTCCAGGGATGCGTCCGACCGAAGGGACGTGCCGCACAAGGAGTCGTCTGATAGGTCCAAGCGTGGCCAGCAGAAGTCGCGGTGAGACCGGTACGTCCTCGACATCGAGGGCGGTTCCGACGAAGGCGCTCCCGCGGGTCGGGGCGGTCGGGGGCGCCGAGGCCGGGGGCGCGGCCATGGCCGGGGCCGCGACGATAAAGGCCATGGAGACCACGACGATCAACACCAGGGGCTGTGGTGCGTAGTCCACGGCCGTGGCAACCACGACACCCGCACGTGCACCTCTATCGCGGCGCCCGCGGCAGCGTCACGAGGACAGAACACGAAGCGCGCGCCGTGGTGGCCCACGTGAAGCATCCATACGAAGCCCCCGTGCACATTCCCGCACAAGGGACGCAGCCCCATGAGGGTCCTCTGCGCATTCAGGCCCACGTGCAGCAGTCTCAGGAGGGTTTTCTACAGCTACAGGCTCCGGAGGCCACCCACCGACGGGTTATCAACATCATCTCCGGAGGCTCCTCGTTGGAGTTTGCCTCAGCACGGCAGCGGAAGGCCTACGTGCGGAAGTTACACCACGTGGCGGCATATCCAGCACAGACACCGCCGGACTGGGCACAGCATGAGGTCACGTTCACCCCCGCCGATGCCGAAGGTGTGGAGCTTCCCTACCACGACCCCCTGGTCGTCCGAGTCGTTATAGCGGGATGCGACGTGGGACGTGCCCTGGTTGATGGCGGCAGTTCCGCGAACATTCTGTTCGCGGCAGCCTTCGACCAGATGGGGATCCCCCGAAGTCGCCTCGGCCCATCGGGAGTCCCGCTACAAGGCTTCGGAGGACAACCTCTACGGGCGCTCGGTCAAATATGCTTGCAGGTCTCCTTCGGCCAGGGCGACAATGAAAGGGTCGACGATGCCACATTTGACGTCGTTGACCTCCCATACCCGTACAATGCCATATTAGGGTGTCCCATCCTTAACTCCTTCGGGGCGGTACCGCATCACGGCTATTTATGCATGAAGCTCCCGGGGCCGCGAGCCATCATTACCGTTCGGTGACGAGACATGGCGGCGCGACGAGCACGGCACCAGATGTCCCCGTCGCGACGAGCAGCGGCACACCTAGGATCGGCACCGCCGTGCGAAGGCCCACGGCGCCATCCGGGGGCGACTCCGCAAGCCTTGCCGATAGTGCAACTACAAGAGGCTCCGGCCGTGCTGAGCACAAACGGTTAGCCCCCCCCGGTCGTATGTAATCGCTTGCCCGTGCAAACGGGAATGTAATAAAGTTCTGTTTGTCGCCAACACATTACCGCTGTGCAAAAGTACACGGTGAGCACACGCGGAGGCCTCGCCTACGCATGTGCTCCCGCAGTATAAACCGAAGACGCACGTTCGCGTGTGCACTTTCCGTCAAAGACACGGGCATGAGTATAAACGAAGACGCACGTTCGCGTGTGCACTCTCCGTCAAAGACATGGGCATGAGTATAAACGAAGACGCACGTTCGCGTGTGCACTCTCCATCAAAGACACGGGCATGAGTATAAACGAAGACGCACGTTCGTGTGTGCACTCTCCGTCAAAGACACGGGCATAAGTATAAACGAAGACGAATGTTCGCGTGTGCACTCTCCGTCAAAAACACGGGCATGAGTATAAACGACGACGCACGTTCGCGTGTGCACTCTCCGTCAAAGACACGGGCATGAGTATAAACGAAGATGCACGTTCGCATGTGCACTCTCCGTCAAAGACACGGGCATGAGTATAAACAAAGACGTGTGGGGGGACGCCTCTGTACGCACTCTACGGAGTATAAATAAGAAGCAGATGTTTTCCCTGCGCACTCTACTGAGTATAAACAAGACGCAAACCCCGCGCACGCCAGGGACTTCGTCCTTGTGCGTACTCCCCGGAGTATAAAAATGACGTGGATGTCGACCCCACGCACTCTACGGAGTATAAATAAGACGCGGATGTTTTTCCTGCGCACTCTACTGAGTATAAACAAGACGCGAACCCCGCGCACGCCAGGGACTTCGTCCTTGTGCGTACTCCCCGGAGTATAAATCAGACGTGGACGCCGATCCCACGCGAATCTTGCACGGCTGCCAATCACGCACCTTAGCGCGTTGAGGCTCGCCTTCGCACATCACGGGAGGTGTACGCAGGGGTACTATGGAAACCAATTCTGGGAGTTCCAGAGTACCGACGTTGCGCTCGCAGGCTGCCCCAGATCGGGCGCGCGCGAATATGCGGCACACCAGAGGCCGCCCCACCTCGGGGTGGGGGCGAAGTCCGCCGCGACGCGCCGATCCACGGACTCTAAACAGTCGTAGTGCGGAGGTTCGCCTTTGCACACGCCGATCCACGGACTCTAAACAGTCGTGAGCGGAGGTCCGCCGCGACGCACCGATCCACGGACTCTAAACAGTCGTAGTGCGGAGGTCCGCCGCACGCGCCCCGATCTGAACTCTAAACAGTCGAGTGCGGAGGTCCACCTTCGCACGCGCCAGTCTACGGACTATAAACAGGTCGTAGTACGGAGGTCCGCCTTCGCACACGCCAGTCTACGGACTCTAAACAGGTCGTAGTGCGGAGGTCCGCCTTCGCACGCTCCAGTCTATGGACTCTAAACAGGTCGTAGTGCGGAGGTCCGCCTTCGCATGCGCTAGTCTACGGACTCTAAACAGGTCTGCCCCCGCACGCGCTAGCTCCACGGACTACTCAACACGCGAATCCTGTGGGCGCATTGGCACCCGGGCGACGAGCAGGAGGAAGCGCTCGCACGGTTCACACCAACGGCGAGCTTGGGATGTGGGGATATCGGCTCCACACAGCACGACCGCGCATGTCTTAATTATCAGGAGATCTATATATCGGGAAAATCTTTCAAGTACAGAAGCCCACTAGCATCCCTGCCGCTCTAAGTAGCTATTCGGCAGGCTCGTCCTTAACACGCGATAAGGACGGGGTTCCGCCGGAAGAACGTCGGCTGCTTTCGAAGTCCAGCGACTCTTGACCCTTCGCCGTCGAGGCGTCGCCGGTCGCAAGGTTGGCGCAAGAAGTCGGCCCGCAAGGAAGCTGCCGGGACATAGGCGAAAGTCGAATTTATGAAGCAAGCGCGTACTTCATTCGCAAAAAGAGGGGGCATTACAACGCACGCCTACACCTAGGCACCACGGCGCCACACCTGCGAGTTCCCGGCGCCTTCGGAGGCCTCAGCGCCGCCCTCGTCGCATCGAGGGAACCTGTCCAGGAATTGGCCGAGGCTCCCCGCAAAGCGACTTCGGAGTTCGACCCGCGCGCGTCTGCTCGACGTAATCCCGCATCCGTTCATAGAAGGGCTTGATGGCACGGCGAAGGGCGGACGGCGCCGACATTACTCGGCCCGCCGCATCTCTCACCGGGATCCTCTAGCCCGGCGACGTGGGTGCAGCCACGGTGCTGCAGGAGCGCGCACACCAGGCATGCCGATGTGTATGCGCAGTGGTTGCCGAAGGTCATCGTAGCGCCGCGCGCGACATTGGCGGCATCTCCGACCCAGCGGAGGGTCCGCAATAGCTCCTCGGGCCCGAAGGCGTGGTCCGGCACTTTGGCCACAAGCCCTTGGAGGTGGCTTTCTAGCGCTTGCATGGCATCCCATGCAACCACCGAAGCCTCGCCAATCGTCCGATCACGCTTCGCTAGAGTCAGGGCGAGTTCGCCTTTTTCCCGCTCCAGCGAGGCGACCTGCTGCAGAAAGTCATCCCGCTCTGCCGCAAACTCCTGCTGCTTAGCCTCCGCGGCCGACTCTCGCGCCGACGCGGCAAGTCCTTCGGCGTGCGCCTTCGATTCGGCACACTCCGCTTCCAGCTGGCTGATACGGGCATCCTGGGCAGAGCGGGCTCCCGAGGCTTCGCGTAGCTCCTCCTCGGCGGCCCGCAACCTATCCTCAAGCGCCCTTTGGGCATGAGTATAGGCCCTTTGCAAGGCCTACCCCAACACAAGTGTCTGCAGAATGGAAAGACTTAGCAAGCTCAGCCGGCCCAGGCGTTGTCGTATGAGTACTTACCCTCACCCCAGACACCTCGAAGGCATCCCCGGCGCCCCGCCCCGTAGGCCTGCAGCGCTTGCTGGTCGACGCTGGCAGCCGCGTCATCCACAATCCCGCGCCACGCCCTCAGCGTCTCCGGGGGAGGCACGAAGTCCGCAGGGCTCACACACGTGAAGGTCCCGTGTTCCGCCAAGCGCTCCTCCTCCGGAATGAGCGACACTGCGAACAGGGATGAAGGTGAGCACCGCAAGGCATAAAAGAATACACCAGGGTAAGCTAAGCCAAACCACCCTACCTTCGGTAGCGGAAGGAGGACTTCGGGGGCTCGCCCCCTATTCCCAGACGGGGCTGCGGTGGCGTGAGCCTCCGCAGAAAGCATGGTCCCGCGGCGGCGAAGCCTCGCGTTCGGGCCGACGGCGACCGTTCTCGCACGGGCGGCGTGGCGGAGGGCGAGGGGCGACGTCGCAGGGTCTTCGGCATCTGCATCGGAGTCCCATAAGCTTCTGATGCCCGTCGCCACGACGAATCCCCGCGGTGTCCGGTGGATCTCTGGCCGTACACACGGCCGCTTAGCCGGGGCAGGCAGCAGCGACATCGCCCAGCGATCGCCGCCGAGAGGCCTCGCGGCGCGCGCACCGGCGAAGGTTCGCTGCGGCGATTTCGCGAGGGTGCCTCGGCCGCGATGCCGTCGGTGAGGGCAGCCTCGCTCCGTGCGCCCCCACGGAGGGCGTCTCCGGCACCACAGCGGCCACGGTCGAAGGCTCCACCTCAGCATCACCGGTCCGCACGGATTCTGTCTTGGCAACTTCGGCGAGCGGCGAGACTTCCCCTCTCTGGCTGCTCGCGGCAAACCCGCCGTCCAGGGCACTCGCCGAAGATCCCCCGCCTCCGGCGTCCGCGCCATCCAAGTCCGAATTGGCATACTTCGCCGAATCCGACTCCGCGTCTGCCGTGCCCTCGGAAGCACCAGCAGTAGCAGTAGCAGTTGCCGCACTAGGCACGGCAGACGCCCCGCTTCGGCCCCTCTTCCGAGACGGCGCCTTTTTCTTCTTCGCTGCACCGTCGTCCGGAGCGGCACAGTCCGGCACGGCAAGGCACAGGGCCTCGCACACGCGGTTTATTCCCCCAGCCCCGCCTCGGCGATAGCAGACGCGCGCTGCTCGTGCTCCCTGCCGGTATACGGCCCCAGGAATACGCGCGTGGCCTGCTCCGCCTCCTCCAAGCCAATCCCTGAAGCAAAGGAGATAACATTAGCATATAACGCATCTCGTGTGAACAAAGGAGAGAGGCGGTCAAGGCTTACGAAGACCGGAGGGCGCTGGCAGCAAGCAGATCGATGGCGAAACGTTGTCGTCTCGACGCTTCTCGACGGCAAGACGCCAGTCGCGGGCAAGCGGTGCCACGCCGTACATCACGTACTCTTCGGCGAGGTCGCGCATGTTAAAGCAGGCGGCCACGCCTACGAGCCGCCGGGCCCTCCGCCTGTCCTCATCGTCGAGCATCCGATCGGCGAGGGCTTGAACGCGATCGGTCAGCCTGTGCACTCAAGACCGCTCCCGCTCTCCACACGGTGGTGGAACCACCGCTTTATCCAGTAAGACTCCCACTTCCCGCGAGTGGAGTTCGCAGGGAAGAGCTTCTTGCAAGTCGGACGAAGAATAAAGGTGACGCTGCCGAAGCTCGACAGCGTCCCGTCCTTCCGATCCTTGGGCTGGCACCGTGCCTCGTGAAGGTAGGCGAACAACGAGGCGCTGGGCCAACACGCTCCCGAGCGCAAAGCCCAGCTGTACACCGTGAGCCGGGCCACGGCGTTCGGAGTCAGTTGCGCCAACTCCAGCCCGAACGTCCGCAGCACGTCGCCCACGATCGCCGCCGCCGGGATGCGGAGCCCCGCGTCGAAAAAGGCAGCAAATACGACCGCTTCCGACCCCTCGGGGTGCGGCTCCGTCTCATCGGCGGCGGGCAATCGTACCGCCTACCGCTCAGACAGCTTCCCCGCGCGCAGAAGAACTTGGATCGTCTTCTCGGTCACAAGCGAGGGGCCTAGCTCGCCGGAGAACACGCCTTCCTCCTCCGCCACCAGCCACTGCTTGTCCGCCATTGCCGGGTCGCGCTCTTGGAGCGTGTACTTCACCTCTAGCAGTGAAGATCACCGGCGAATGCCGCAGCTACTAGCCGCCCGGTCACCCTTGTTGCCAGATGCCATGGCTTCCCACAAGAGGAGAACAGCGACAAAGAATACTACGGGAGTATGGAAAGCGATGCAAGCAAGAAGGGGGCGTACAACTGCGGGGGCGCGGTCACGGGGGCTACTTCAAGCCACCTCACCCCAATACCGAAGCGTCGTGACGGTCCGCGTACGGGATGCGACCGCAGACGTGCAAAGGCCCATCCCGCACAATCCCCCATAACCAAAGACCGAAGGGTCACGACCACAGCGCCAAGGACCGTCACAGCACGACGCTCCAGTGGCCCCCTGCCGCGTGCCAACCCCCGCGTGAAATAGCTGAAGGTCAGGCGTCAACAACTCCAGCCGCCATTAAAAGTGCACTAACGGGCCATGGGATCACAACAGCTTTGATGCTGCGCCATTCATAGTCCGCCCCGTGTCCCCCTTCCCTAGGGAAGAGGCGAACAGCCGTGAGCATGCAACCATTCACATCCCATCGCGCACCAGTCATAAGCCGCCGCGTGCCTTATACGCACCGAGGCAGGAAGCACGACACGTCAACCTAACCCTGGCAGACCGGGGGCCGGCGGGATTCCAGGAACCTTTACAGCGCATGACCGCATCGTGAGATATCCATCACCGCATGTGTGGCGGTGTTCACGACGCGAGGTCACCAGCTCTGCTGCCACCCGTTCGAGGGGTAGGGGACGGAGCGCGCGCGTCTACTTTGGCTGGGCGCCAGCTCCGCTGCCACTCGTTCGAGGGGTAGGGGCGGCGCGCGTCGTCTGCCGGTGGCGTCCGCGCCACCCGTTCGAGGGGTAGGGGACGGCGCGCGCGTCTACGCCGGCTGGCGCCGGCTCGCCACTGCTCGAGGGGTAGGGAAGCGAGCGCGCGCGTCACTGGCTAGGCGCGGCTCGTCGCCACTCGTTCGAGGGGTAGGGGAGCGCGCGCGTCTACCGGCTGGCGCCCGGCTCGCGCCACCCGCTTGAGGGGTAGGGGACGAGCGCGTCGTCTGCCGGCTAGCGCCGGCTCGCGCCACCCGTTCGAGGGGTAGGGGACGGAGCGCGCGTCGCCGGTGGCGCCCGGCTCGCCGCCACTCGTTCGAGGGGTAGGGGACGGAGCGCGCGCGTCTACCTCAGCTAGGCGTCAGCTCCGCTGCCACCCGTTCGAAGGGTAGGGGACAGAGCGCGCGCGTCTACTTCGGCTAAGCGCCAGCTCCGCCGCCACCCGTTCGAGGGTAGGGGACGGAGCGCGCGCATCTACTCCGACTTTGCAAAATTTCTGCTGCGTCGGCGTCGACAGCTTGATACTGGCGGATCCCTGCTATAGCTGAGATACTTCGCCGTCCGCCTCGACCCTGCGCCGGGGAATAACGACAAGTCGCCGCGGGCCAAGCCACCTCGGCAGCAGCCTCGACATGACCTAAACCATCGGGGATTCAGGCCTCTGGGCTTTCCATGTTATCGGAGCGCAGCGGCTGGTATGCGACAGGTTTTGACAGGTTCTCGTAGACAGATAAGCTACGGTACATCAACATCCCTTGACGATGGCCCCAGTTGGCAGTCAGTGGACGCAGATGACCTCAAGCATATCTGCCTACGGGAACAAGTCAAACCCTACCATCTTCATACAAGAGCGCGGCGCGCGCGTAGGAGGCCGTCTTCTCGATCGCCATACCAGCCTGGCCGCGGCCTCGGCCTGGACCTTGATTTCGAGGAACAGACCCGCGCGCGCGAGCGGCAAAGGCGAGGGTCATGTCCCGCAAAGTCTGCCTCGTTCTCCTTAACGGACCACCTCGATTGCATCGGCATTTTCAAAGCTATGCGGGCGGGATCCATCAGAACACCGATCGTAGGTAGATCTGTTAAGAAGAGCAGGCAAACCTTCTTTGTCGTCTGCAAAGCGCAGCGCGAGGGTAGGAAGCGCGGCGCTACCGATAACCGTGTGACCAAGCTCCCAAGAAAATGGACCTCCATCGTACATCAACATTCCCAAGCCACTCGCGTCGCCAGGAATGTTGATGCCTGAAGGCCCATTTTAGGGAGCGACTTCTATCAAAATACATGCGAAACAACCGCGCAGCGATGTATATATACCCCATCGCGGGAGCCAACGGCGGAAGTCGATCGGCAAGATTCCAACCGGCGGAAGTCCAACCGCCGGAAGTCGCGCTACATTAATGGTCACGACGCCTCAAGGCCCATACGCGCCAAGCACGCTTCACCACGTGGGCGGCCCGAAGAACGGCGTCGCGCGCGCCCTTATCAATTAAGGCATATGCGGCGCTTAGGGCCCGCCACGCTCACCTATGTCGGCGCAACGCCCGACGCACGCCGACCAGGCGCCGGCTCGCGCCACACGTTCAAAGGTAGGGAGCGGCGCGCGCGTCTCACCGGCCAGCGCCGGCTCGCTACCACCCGTTCAAGGGTAGGGAACGGAGCGCGCGTCTACCGCCGATTCGAAGGGTAGGGGATGGAGAGCGCGCGTGTGCCGGCCAGCGCCCGGCTCGTTGCCACCCGTTCAAGGGTAGGGAACGGGCGCGCGCATCTACCGGCTGGCGCGCGGCTCGCTGCCGCCCAATCGAGGGAACGGAGCGCGCGTCTCGCCGCCTAGGCGCCACTCGCGGCCACCCATCCAAGAGTACGGACGGAGCGCGTGTCTACGCCGGGTGCGCGCGCCCCGGTCACGTTCGGAAAAGTTCACAGCCGCAGGACGGAGGGGGCCAAAGGACTCGGCAACATGGCCCGGCCTGTGAAGCCCTTCTCCATGAGAGGCTCTGTTGTAGGGTGGCCCCACCTAAACCCAACGAGCCCGGTAGGAGGTTATAAGGCCCAGAATAGGCCATGTGTAATGACATAAGTGCCCCTGGAGGGGATGACCAGATGTAAGGGTATAGCTGTAAAAGCACTCCTCATGTGTACATATATATGGATACAGGCCATAGGGAGAGGCCAGGCCATTACTCACCTCCTTCACTCTCCACTACCATCTCTCTCTGTTTGGTCTGTAACCACAACAGACTCCATTCCTAGGTTTATATTATTCATGCTATATGCTTAGGAAATCTAAGATGGTAAAGTTTTTGCAAAATTTGTTGGCACTTCAATTTTAGGGTCTAAAAAGAATACTATTTGGGTACCTAAAGCCTTCATTACTAACCTACAAGGACCCAAATAAATTTGGGTACCTAAAAGAACTTAATTTTCTTTTGTAGGTGAACTACTAGACTGGTGGAAGGCATTGGATGCTTGACAGCGGGTGCACTCAATATATGATTAGAGACCGAAAGATGTTCCCCACCTTTCAAAATAGTAGCAATGAAAGAATAACATTTGGGGATAATTGCAAAAGAAAGGTATTTGGTTTGGGTAAAATCGCTATCTCAAATGACCTTTCAATTTCTAATATATCTCTAGTAGAAACATTGAATTTTAATTTGCTATCCGTTGCTCAATTATGTGATATTAGTCTCACTTGCACTTTCTCTAGTGATGGAGCTACCATTTCCAAAGAAAAGAAAATTGAGTTAATTTTTAAAGGATTTAGATTTGAAAATCTTTATTTAGTTGATTTTTCTTCTAGTAATTCATGCTGAAAAACTTGTCTAATTGTGACAAAGACGAGAGTAGAGCAGTGTCTGTGTGAACAACCTGCACGAAGATGACATGTATGAAGAACAACAAAAAAACAGTATCTTGTGGATTGCAACAAAATACGAAATTGTCAAACTTGAGCATTTCACTGTGTGGATTGGGAATAACCGAGGCTAGGAGGTACACTGACAAGCTAGGACATGCGGACAAAGCTACCAACGAATTATGTAGCGGCTCGTCGCCTCCCAGTATAAACATGTCGTTAGCATGACTGCAGCTGATGGCCCCTAGTGTGTGTTTGGCATCTTTGTATATGTTGCGGACAGACCCTAGTAGTTGTTCGATTGTGCTCAATTGATTGTAGTGTAGTACGACTCCACCCACAAATATGATGCGGCGTAGTCGATCGACCTGCAAAGATGGATGAAACAACTTTTCTGTGTATGCTCGAATAGTAGGATACAACTATGAAATTTATGTCTATTACCACTTTGTCATGTCATACTACACGATGTCGATCCAGGCCAAGTGCCAGCTTGTCGGAGTGCATGGCTTGCATGAGGGCCTGCACAGGGAGACGCATCAGCCTGCAAAATGTTCGTGCCACGTTCGACTTGTCTGGGCCATACGGTTGTCCTCCTGCTCGACCCCTGTCCTCACCGACTGCTCCTAGGCATGCATCCGTGACACTTGTGTCTCCCTCCACTCGTCGCTCTTTTGTCCTTTCATCGTTTGTCTATGAAAAATAGGGGTACGCAACTGTTACTTCAATGGGGAAATAAATCAGACATGAACAGTACGTAACAAACCGTATGCAACGAGGTATCAAATAAATTTACTAATAGGTGAACGTGGCCTGCTAGTGGTTGACACGGTGTTAGTGGCACGTACTAGTGAAGCCTGAACTATCTCATTACTCATTGGGGGACATAGGGATCCACCATATAGGATAAGATGAGATGACAGGGCGTAAGACAATAGTTCCAATCTTGCTCACACTGCTTTAATAGTCTGAAAGGAGCTATCTCGAAGATGAACTCTGTGATCTACATTGTCCACACGATGCTACCATTATTCAAGGTCTCGAACGCATTGTAAAAATTCAGGTACACTCGTCATGGCCTCTCCCTGGACCATCCTAGTTCGCTGACAGTCCAATGAGTACCCATGGTGAGCCCGTCCACCGAATCCTCACCATCACCATCACTGTAGAACCGCACCTCCAACTAGTACGGGTGCCCAACACCCAAAAGTACATCCGACCAATAAGGAAGTGCTCCCACGATCATAGTTGCAACAAGATGTAGCAACTGGCAAAGTTTGGCTCACCAGTGACACACTGCAAGCTGTCGTACAAACCCCTATAGGTCATGCATAGAGCAACCGAGCTTCAGCTGTACAACAAGACCTCATCACTCGATGTCGACTAGGGACTTAGCGATGTAGATGTAGCTGGGGTACGCCTAGTCTTCCTGAGTCATAGGAAACTTGACCTACCTAAACATAAAGAGCAAGTAGGTGGGACCTCACAACTTGTACAAGCGCATCTATTGGGCATTGCCTGTATCACCGTAGCCATGGAACTTTTTCGGAATGGGATGACCAAATTGGTCCACCATATGTGCCTTCCAGTCTGGTGATCTAGGGGGTGGAACCAAAGGACGACCCCACATTGGTAGACAGGTGAGGCATGTAATATCCTGTAGGGTGATGGTCATCTCCCCCCACCAAAAGTGAATTGTATGGGTCTACGGCCTTCATCAGTCAACGAGTGATGACAGAAATGGCGAGTCCAGCATGAATGACCACCTAATGTGTATCATCCTTGCTATGGGCAGCAACCTGGCCCACAGCAGAACTGGAACGTATTGATCGTCGAGAGACCAGTCCTCCCGAGCTTCCTAGAAATCAAAGGGGGTGGTCCATCACCGCTCAACCATGCCTAAAAACGGTGCTACCCATCCCAGGATGGGTCCAGCAATGTGCCACACCCATGATTACCACTAGCAGTCATTCCCTACAATACAAAAAAATAATATGTCAGTGCCAAACGGTGCTAAATACAACTGACCATAACCAAGAATAATCATGCCTCATACCTATGTACATATTTTGTAAATTGCGCACACGCTGAGAGCACTACAAATAACGTCGCGTATTTTCTTTAGCAATTTATAAAAAAGAGAACTATTCATACAAGTGTAACTGTAGCCACATTTTCCCCCAAATTTGGCCCTTGAATGCCCGTTTTTGCAAATCACATTTAATAGTACTAATCACATTTTTCTTCTTGCACTAGCTTCCTGATGTGATTCAATGCACACTGCTTAAACAAAATATCACACATTTAATTATGTAATTAGCACTAATAAAATGTGACTAATAATAATTTATTGTAATTAGTAATAATTAATCATGATTAGTACTAATTAAATATGATTATCTCTAATTAAACGTGATTAGGCCTAATTAAAATGCTAATTAGGCATGCACAGTGCGTACTAATCCATCATTTTCAACAATTTTATGTAATCGCATGAGAGTAATAAATATATACATGCGAATAGACATTAAAAGTATTTTAGCGATTTTTTCAACCCTTGTTTTGCAGCTATGTACAATAAATAAGCACACCTAATTACAGAAACACATCTGTCAACTAAACGTAGCTACCTAGGGCATTTTGCATTATAAAACCATGATTATGCTAATGAAATGCTAATGATATATTAAGTGTGTTGCTTACATGCGAAGGAAGCATACCTTTTTCTGAAGCTCTTCACCCACTCCACAATGCTTCCAACTGCGAAAGATCATAAATCACAGCTAAAATACCTCAAATTGTATTACAAAGCCATCTTTCAATCTCTCTTTCCCTCCCCTCCCTCACTGCGCTCTCGCTCAGTAGAAAATCTCTCTTTCCTTCCCCTCCCTCATCGTGCTCTCGACGGTAGGAAATAGGCATTGGTTCCCATTTTGTACGCACGGTAATGTGATCACGACGACATTCCCACATGGGCACAAACAGCAGTGCGATTAACAGGAGAATAAAATGGAAATCTAACATCACGTCGCATCGCATTGTCGCCCACACAATTCTGTTCATGCTAGAAGCCAAAACACGCCCGTGCCCCTACCCCTGCGCTCGTTTACCCACCCTTGTCTGTGCTTGCCTGCCTGGCTAGCTGTCGAGCTGCAGAAGCTCAGTAGCAACCTACCGAGCAGGTGCAGCTCGGCAAGCTACTACTGAGCGACTGCAACTCGGCAACGCCTAGTCACGCCCACCTATCGCACCTTGCCATTTATGGCCATGCCCACCCGCCCTATCACATGCCACTGCACCTACCGAGCTCCCCACATATGGAAGTTGATACATGTCGCTTGCCATGCCTTCTGGGCTCGAGGAGGGGGATCAATTTTTTTGCAAAAGTAGATGTTCGGGGGCCGAAATTGAAAAAAATGGCTACAATGCTTAATATGTGAACATTTGATAAAATCTGAGTAATTAAGGTGGCAAGCATGTAGCAAGCCTGGTGCCGCAAGGAGCGTACATGGGAACTTCACCTTGGTGAACTGTTCGCATATTTGGCACTATAGCATTTTTTTCAAATTTGGCACCTGGACACCTATTTTTGCAAATATAGCCACATCCTTGAGCTCGGTAGGCAAGTTAGATGACATGTTTTCCCTATTGTCGGAATCCAGAGCAACAACACTTGGATTCTCTGTGTAAATCGCACTAGTCCAGAATCAGCTAGTGCATACAACGTAATAGGGTTACATATCAAGCACCAATGACAACTTATTAATTAAAATAGTACAACCTTATGGCCAGCGTTTACATTAATGCTCATTGGCAACAATAATAAAAGCAAATAACTGCGAAAGCAAACTGATAAAAGCGAAGTCCAAGCCTGCCAACAGGGAAACGACTGTAAGATGCTGCCTACTCGTCCAGGTCTTCACCATAGTCGAAGTCGTCTTCCTCTATGTGGAGATAGCATGGTGAGTACAACTTGTACTCCGCAAGTCACACGGAGAAATACAACATAATGATAAAGGCAGCAAAGGAAGGCATATAGGGTTATTTAAGCATAAAACAACATTTAAATAAATATAATAAATAGATTGAAAATTGTTGAATTTAATATAATAAGTAAAAACAGTAATAGTAAATGAAATTAATACCGTTAGTGTAGGCTCTGACCAAACACTAACCTAACCACGGGTATCCCACTCGGACCATCTTTTCCAATAGATCTCATTTGGATTCCATCCATTTACACACTTCCAATCAATCGGATTCCATCCATCCATAAGCTTTCAATCTCTCATGGATGCCATCCATCTATAAGGTTTTCATAAACCATTTTGAAACAAAGTCTAATCCGTGAAAAACTTTTACTCAGCTTACCCATGACCGTGGGCACGACTATCCAGGATAGATTATATACTCTGCAGAGGTTATACAGCTTTACCCACAAGACATGATCATCCCATATTGCCATGCGATTAACACACTGCCTTAGGTGTGAGGTGAGGAGATCATTGTTAGTGATATGCCCTAGAGGCAACATGGAGATGTTATATATATATCCCATATTATGTTTATGATACATTACTTTGTTCCTTGAAATAGACATTATCATTATTGATCAATGAGTATGTGACTTATTCATGAGACTCTTAATGCTAAAATGTTGCTATTTCTAAATGATCCCTGATCATATATCATATGAGGAACAAATATGATTCAAAGATCAGCATATGTATTGATTGATGATCATGTCTCATGGATCATGGTATGGTGATACCAAATCAATAATATGGACATGTGTTAGTGAACATATGTTGGATAGACCCGCCATGAGACACTGCAGAGATTCCATGTGTCATCAGTTGTTCTCAAGTAGTGTTTATGTAGAATCCTTAGACTTGAGATCATCATGGTTCCCAACATGCGTAGTAGCTTATTTTGGGACTACTAAACACTACTCCGTGAATCGGGTAGTTATAAAAGTAGTCTTGGGTTTGCCATGAAACATGTAGTGGGATGTGAATGGTCAAGATAGAATTTGCCCCTCCTTATGGGAGAGATATCTCTGGGCCCCTCGATGTAATGGATTATGAAAGTGCATGGCCATGCCAAGGTGATTGAGAAGTCAATCACAAGTTTATAATCCATCACGGAATCGAGAGAGTGATTGAGCTATTAAGAGGATGACACAGGTCTCGCCTTGAGCTCAATCTATATCGTGAGGCAAAGGGATTCGTACATGAGAACATTACAGGTTCAGCCGATATGATCTTTACGTATACTTTGGGGTTAATATGTCTTACTAGAGGCCGCTATTAACAGGGTGACCGGAAAGGCGTTTCCGGGTCGCGATCAAGTATACGTGAACCTACAGGGTCGCACACTTAACGGGTTGAAACACTAATTCGAATATGATCTGGATATGGGCTCAATTCGGATAGAGATCCGAATAGACTCCTATTGGGCCTTGGTCCACAAGGTCCAAGTGAGGAGGTCTATATATATGGACGCGATGGGCTGAGGGATATACGCTTCTAAAAACCTCTAGCATAACCCTAGCCGCCACCTCCCGAGCCAAACCCTAGCCACTCACGAGTGCTAGTACACTCGCGATCGGCGTTCCAGCCCCGGACGTGTGGATACCGGTGGAGGGGTTGCTCGTTGCGGTGTTGATCGGCATCAATAACCTACAGATTGGATCCGCTCGTGGTGTGGTTGATCGCGTGGAGGAGATGATCTGTTCGGGACGATTGGCTAATTCCATTACTACCTCGACGCGCGTGGTTGGATCGGTTTCTCCAACTCTTCTTCCGCTGCGCTGCGCGTCTAGTGGTAACGATTCATGATCCCTCCTTAAGCATGATGTCCTTGTGTGCGCGGTAGAAAAGTTTTGTTTTCTGCTTTCATAGCCTACGCGCAATCCTTTAATCATGATAAGACCTTCACAATGCAAAGCCTTCAACCTGACCAAACCAATTATAAGGTTTCACCCTAGTAAGGAATCCACCAGACCGGGACCCCCTCTTGAGCCGAGTGAGACTTCTCATAGCACATGCCACGCTCACATTCAACCTACGACATGACTCAGGTTGGGACCCGCAAATTAATTCGCCAGGACTATCCCATGCTAGCATTGTGGTAGTACGCTATTGCTTTGCAACAGTAGCTCACAGGGCCGGTCCTTAATTGACTTAGGCCCAAACCACATACCCCTCGTGCTCGACAATCAACAATGTGTCTCCGAACAATAGTGCATGCCTATACCCACCACCTAACCTTTAGCCTAAGTCTAAACCAGATTTTATATTTTATTTTGAAATATTCCATAATCCTTCTTGACTCACCGAAGTCAAGAATACATTTTAAAAGCTCATCATTTCATGTGAAAAGGTTATCCCAACCTAAAGTTATTTCTATGCATGTCTAAATATTTGCTACAAAAATTCTCTAGCCATACTAGTGTACTAACCAGAGTTTTATTCTAGGGTGACAAGGTATCGAGGGATTCAAGGTCAACGGAGGAATTTAACAAGTAGGCCATAACTAAATTTAAAACTGAATTAAAATACGTTGAATAAAATTAAGCATGCAATATAATTTAAATCAACATAATTTTATTTGCAAACTAGGTTCAACATGATCAAGGAGTGTGACTTGTCTTGCTCCGCGGTTTAGTGTGAATCATTGTTGTAGAATTCTCCCGAATCGTTGCAGTCTACACGTGAAAATAACCCACCAAACTCAAATAAATTCAAATAAACTCCAAAAATTTAAATTGAAGGTAGAAATGGATAGATTGGAATTTTTGATGAATTTAGGAATTTGAACGGGTTCAATCGGAGTTAGGACGAAGGAGATCGGGCTCTCAGAAGTTTAAAATCAGAGAAAAAGAATAAAAGAAATTTCTGGAATTATTTTTTTTAAAGGAAATTGAAATTATGATGTCAGCCCTGGGATTTCTTTTTTAGTCGAATTATTTTTCCACTGAAAAATAGGATTATGACTTCGACATGACGTCAGCCCTGGTCGGCCGAGACTGACCAGTGGGCCTGGCTCATGTGGACCGAGTCCATGGACCGAAGGAGGTGCTGAGGTGGCACGGGGGTTGCGTGGTGCTGACGGGGCGGAGAGGTGCCGAGATGGCACTGACGTGGCATCACATGGCTGCCACGTAGGCACAGGCGATGACGTGGCCGCTCGGGCCGGAGGCGGCGCTCGGGCCCAAGGGCTCATCGGTGCTCCGGCGCACAGCGGCGACCGGCGCGGGGAGGAAGAGGAGAGTGCATGCAACTCAGGGGTGGGCATGGGTCTTACCGTAGGCGGCCGAAGGTAAGTCGGTGGTGAGCGGAAAGTGGCGGCGGCGGGGTGCTCTGGTGCGACAGCAGCGGGGTGCTCTGTTGCAGCGGTGGTGTGGTGCTCGGAGAGGGAGAAGAGGGTGGAGCGAGGTGGTGTGGAAGGAGAGGATGCCGAGGGGAGTATTTATAGGGGTTGTGTAGGGCAGAGTTGGCGCGGATTGCTCGCCGGAGATGGCGTGGGGCGGCGGCTGTTGCGGTGGGGTTAGGGAAGGGGCGGGCGCGGGAAGAGGGGGACTCGAGTGGGGATTGAGGGGGGGTTGTTGCGGGCCGCTCGGGGAAGGAGAGGGAGGAGAAAGGGAGGAGATCCGGCGGGCAAGGTGGCGGTGCAAATGGCGGCGGCGGTTGTGGTGCGAGGAGGAAAAAGGAGGCGCGCGGGAACGAAGGAGTTGACAGGTGGCCCCCAGCGGTAGAGAGAGAGGAGAAGGGAGGCGCGGCTAGCGGAGACCAATGGATAAGGATCAGACGGGTGGGAGGAATAAGTGGCGGTGGATGGGTGAGATGGGTCGGGCGACGTGGGCAAGATTGGGCCGTCCACATGTCGAGTGGGGATGGAGGGAAGGCGGGATGCCAGGCGGTGACGTGGACGCATCCTGGCTATCCACGCGTCGACGAAGGGAGGGGGCGGGGATTTAAATTTTTAATTTTTGATTTTGGATTTTCAGAAAAGCTGAGGAAATTCAAAAAGACTCAGAAAAATACCAAATAAATTCAAAAAATTCTAGAAAAATTCACTGAAATTCCTGGAGATGTTTTAGACTTAGATAAAATATTTTCAACTTAATTGGTATTACATTTTTGTACTTAAAATATGTTTTAATTTAAAAATAGATTTTAAACTCCAGAAAAACCAGATAAATCCAAATAGTTAATTTGAAATAGGATTTTTCATAAAAAATCAAAATATCCTTTTATTTAATAATATTTTTGTGTTTTTTACTTAAATTACTTTTTAAAATCAGCCAGAAAATCAGGGCAAAGGAAAATTAAAATTTAGGCACCAAAACACTTATTTTTATTCTAAACCAAATTAATTTAATAATAATAATTTTTCACTTAAAAATTGAAATAAATAGCTGGGCTATTACACCTGTAATGCCACTAGAGCTTGGCAGGAGCAGGCAACCGTGGCATGCAAGCAGGAGCCAATGGGGCCCATCGGCCTGCCGCGCTCCCCTGGCTCAGCAGGTGCTAATGCCGTAGGCTGTGCACCCCATTTAGCCTGTTTTGTGCTAAATCGAAGAATACCTGTGCTTTGGTAGTTGTAAAAAAATCATATTATCTTGGCACGTTGGCTTGACATTATCGGGATTTGCCTCCTAGCCCACACTGTCGGCTCTGCATTGGTGCTCACCTGGCGTGCCTTCATGCCTCCACACTCTCGATTTTGCAGCGCACCTGGTAGAGCTTTGTTTTTTGTTAGATAATTTGAAGGGTGGTGGAATTTGAAGCAAGGATTAGCTCTCCAGTAGAACGCTGCGAGCCATCGTAGAAACCCCTATAGATCATGTACAGTACAGCCAAGCCCCAACTATATAGCAAGACCTCATTAGGCTCGTCGTCGATCAGAGACTCAGTGAGGTGGATATAGTTAGGGTACACCCAATCTCCTTAAGTCATAGAAAATAGGACCCACCCCGAACATAAAGAGCAAGTAAGAATCTAGGTGGGACCTCATAACGTCTGGAGACACGTCTACTGGGTATTGCTTATACTGTTGTAGCCACAAATGTGGCACTCCTTGGATGTTGTCTAGAATGGGATGCCTAAATCTGTGCAGTAGACATGCCTTCCAATCAGCTGATATGGTGGGTGGAACCATGGTGCGACCTGGTCATCTCCTCCCCACCGAAAGTGAAATGTGTGGGTCTCTAGCCTCCACCGATCAACGATTGCCGACAGAAGCGCGCGAGTCCAACACGAATGTGTGTACAATGTGCATCATCCTTGCTATGGGCAGCAATCCAGCCCACCGTAGAACTGGAGCGTAGTGATCGTTGAAAGGCTAGTTCTCCTGAGGACCCCGTCCATCACCACTCAACCATGTCCGACAACGATGCTGCCTATCTCGAGATGGGTCCAACAACATACCACGCTCATGGCTGTCACCAGTATCTATTTCCTGCAATATAGAAAATAATGTGTCGGCGTACACATATATACATACATATATAAACACAAATGCCAAATGCAACTTAGGATAACACAAAATAATTATGCACATGTACATAACTGAGCTACCAATTATGTCGATGGTCATGTCCTTATATGCATGTATACAGTATACACACACATATAACATATATACAATTCTGCAATATATATATATATATATATATATATATATATATATATATATATATATATATATATATATATATATATATATATAATATATGCTTACATACACATTTCCTAAATTGCGAATGCACCGAAAACACTAAAAATAACGGTGTGTATTTCTTCAGCTATTTACAAAAATCATTATTATTGCCACTAAAACGTCCTAAACATGGCTAATTACAAAACACATCCATCAACTAAACATAGTTACCAAGCGCATTCCACACTACCAAACCACTATTACGCTAATGACATATTAAGCACATTACTCGCATGTGAATGAAACATACCTTTTCTTGAAAATCTTCACCGGTTCTACACTCATTCTAACTACGAAATCTCCTAAATCATAGTAAAACCACCTCGAAAAATTATTATAAACTGGCCTTCTACTCTCTCTCTCTCTCTCTCTCTCTATCCCGCCACTCTCTCACTCGACAGGAAAGAAACCAAGGTGTGCGGCTTTAGATGAGAGGGCAGAGAGCGACACGACCTATTTTATGCATCCAGCAAGACGTTCATGACTGACATGGCTACGGAATCCCCACCTGAATACAACAAGAATTAGGCATCGCGTCATGTCACGTCGACGTGTCATCGCGGTCAACCACCTGAGGATCCCACTTCCCCTGCCGAGCCTGCCCACCAACCAAGCTCCCATTGCTTGGTAGGAGCTGGCACACCCTGCCAAGCCAGGGGAGCTCGGCAGGGCGGTGTGCCCTACTGGCTCCTGCTCACACGCCTCGTCTACCGCAATCGTGTCGCCTGCCACGGTTGCTAGCTCCTATTAAGCTCCAATGACACGGCAGGTAATACATATCGTCTGTCATGCCCATTGAGCTTAGGAATAGGGCTATATTTGAAAAAACGACGTCCAAAGACTAAAATTTTTAAAAAAATTGTGCTTCGGTATCAAATGTGTGAACAGTCCACCTTGGCCACAGCTTTTCAGATCCTTGCGTCGGCGATGGCCAGACGAAATTTCCCTGCACTGGGCATGAGGCAGCCTCAGTCAGGTATCCATTCACTAAGGATATCTCAAACAACTTTCTTGAAGATAAGTCAGAAGAAAAGCTCATCGATCTTTCCTGCGTCCCAGATCTCCATCTCTTTCCCTGCTCTGCTCACTTCTACGCTCACTTATGAAGGACCCTTCTCCCACAGCTTGGCCTTGCTGAACGCATTCTGTCCGCCATTATTGCCATTGCTGTTCAAGCACATCGTATGTATGACCTTTCTTTTCCATATATGATTTATGACTTTCTTTGATTAAACAAACAAGATAATTTTTATATTGTTTTTTAAGTAGTTTATTAGGATTGTCTTTTCGAAATAGTTTATCAAGTTATTGACATTCGGTTCGTTCGTACACCATTGTTTTTTTTAAAATGGCTTATTAGAACAGTTTTTTCAAAAAAGCTTATCAACTTATTGACATTCGGTTCATTCATATAAATACTCATGTTAGAGTCAAAAGCTATCAACCACAGTTATAATATATTAATTGTAACCGAAAAGATAGCTATCCGAGGTACGATTGCCACGGAGACCAATGTCATTGCACATACGGTTACTACTGCTGCTGGTCCTGGAATGCTTAATTGCGAGGCTTTGGTTTGGACTACTGCGTCCCATTCAATGGCTTCCACTGCTACGTTCTCCTCACTGCAGCCATCAAGCCCAAGTGTTCGTGAGGTCTTCGTACTCTGCGCTGCATGAATAATAATACCTATATTATAGCCGGGGGAGTTTCCTGGCTATGAGCGTGTCCACGTCATCTTTTATTTCAAAAAGTCCCTGCATTTTTCAAAGTTGCGTAAAGGTCATTCGTTCTCGCAAAAAGATCCCTATCTGGTTTTTTTTCGAAAAGCACCCTCCACTTCACCGAAATTGCGTATCCTTTGTTAGATAGTACCCCGCGGCTTTCTAAAATTACGTAGGGGTTCTCGTTTAGTTACGTAGAGATCCTGATAGGTTCTCGGTTTTTTACAAAAAAGGCCTTCGGTTTTCTCGAAATTACCTGCGTGTCCTCAATTTTTTTAAGAAACTCCTCGCGAATTGTCGTCTCTTTTACTTCGGTCCACACGGTAGCTAGCGCGGCATGGCGTCACGCTTATGCAGCTAGTTAATGGTAGATTTGCATGATTCTCCGGCCAATCGCCTTGCCTCTGCCTGACTCGTATTCTTCGTATGGAACAACCAAATCTTTTAGAGCATCTCCAACAGTATGAGCTAGTTACTAGCTCTAAGACAACTTCTCCAATAGTACTAACTTTTAGCACATAGCTCATAACATAAATAGCCTCACATGACACTCTCACATAATCTTAGAATGTGTGTATGAGACTAGCTCTTGATCAAGAGCTAGCTTTTCTCTCTCTTCTATTAAAATATGAAATAATATGCTTAGACCTAGCTCATAAGAGCATCTCCAACAGTATGAGCTAGTTACTAGCTCTAAGACAACTTCTCCAATAGTACTAACTTTTAGCACATAGCTCATAACATAAATAGCCTCACATGACACTCTCACATAATCTTGGAATGTGTGTATGAGACTAGCTCTTGATCAAGAGCTAGCTTTTCTCTCTCTTCTATTAAAATATGAAATAATATGCTTAGAGCTAGTTCATAAGTCACTATTGGAGATGCTCTAAGTCACTATCGGAGAGAATCACACTAGCCTGAGGTTGTCTGCTCTTTTTCTCATGCCAATTAATCAATATATTCTGGTAACTTCGCATGAGCTTCCTGTGAGGCTGCAACGTAGGACGGACGCTAGTAATCAAAATGTGGAGAACGATTTTCGAAATTTTATCTTGGAAGTATTGAAAATTTTCGCTCGAACCAAAGTAATAGTTATTAAGTTTAGAGCATATCAACACGGTTATACAAACTAAACCTAGAAAGATAATAAAATTATTAGCCTCCTGCATAAGGCTGCTCAGACCGCCAACCTATGATCGATCACGAGAAAATTGATCATTTGCCACTTTGAAGAGTGGGCTTCGCAAAATTGCCACTTTCAAAATTGGCTTCGCAAAAATACCATACAGTACATTTACCTCTTGATTACCATGCCATTTAAGCCATTTAACTCATTTAATATTTTTTTCTAATTTCAGGGGCTGAAAAAGACCTTTCTACCCTTCCTCCCCACGCCGTCGCTGCACCCGCACCTCCTCCACCCGCTGCGCGGCGACCCGCCGCCGCGGAGCCGCGGCGCGCCTCTGGGGTACCTCCCGCACGCCGTCTCGCCCCCGCGCGCGCGCCTCCGCGAACGCAGGCTGCCCATCATCGCAGTTCCACGGCGGCGGTTCGTGTCCGGAGCAGCAGCTCCGCGGCCAACGACGCTTCGCACGAGGTGGCCAAGCCCGAGATGCCATCGTCGTCGCGGTGGGCTCTGTGCTCGCGCCCGAGAGCCGGTACCCTGCGGCGTTTGATGACGGGGTCAGGGTGCTCAGGTGGATCGCCAAGCAGGTCAATCTCGCCATGATGAGCAAGGTCGGGGGTGGGGTGGACACGTTCGGTGCGTCCACTGTCGAGCCGTGGATCGCTGCACACGGTGATCCGGCAAGGTAAAATTAGTTCGATCCTCTCGTTTGTAGTTGCATTACTTGATTTTTTTTCTTTATTCCATTTCTTCAATGGAAGTTGTAATTTGTCATTTGCGAGCATTCTGCGGGGAATTGTATATGAAAATTGCCCTAGTTTAGTGAACATGTTCCAAGAGAACACATGAAGGTATACTCTATCTGATCCGTTATTGGTTCAATTGGTAATAATATGAAGGTGGTAATTTCCGCATGAGTTGCCATTTCTGAGTAGCAGCAAGTTTAAAATGCATCAGAATGTCAATTGAGAAAGGATTAGGCCCTGTTTGGCACAACTTCACCAACAGCTTCATGAGCTGTTGTGAGCTGTTTTTTGCCAAACACCCTTTTTGCAAACAGCTTCATGGGTGAAGCTCCTTTTTTTGTGCTCACACAAAGGAATGGGGAGAGGTGAAGCTGAAAAAAGTAGCTTTTCACAGCTCTCTTCTCAGGCCCGCAGTCCTAGGAACCCACTGCCCCTCTGGTTCACTAAAATTACATGCATTTGCCACTAGTACTTTTGTTAAAGCATCGTGACTACGAAACATAAACAAGGCACTAATATTGCTTCCTAATGATTTTAATTTTTTATTATTTTTTATTTTAATTTTTTAATTCATACTCATTCAAATATATTATTTTTTTAATTCATATGACTATATACAAATATACAACTCCAAATGTTAGAACAAGTTAAGTAGACAGGGGGCATCTTGGACAATTGCCCTCTCTCAGCCATGCATGAAGCTGTTGGTGAAGCTGTTTTGCCAAACAGTTTTCCAAAACAGATTTAGCTTCATCGGTGAAGCTGCTCGTGAAGCTAAAACAAAAAAAACAGCTTCACTAGTGAAGCTGAGCTGTGCCAAACGGGATCTTAATATTTAGCAGCTGGTAATTAGGCTCGCTCAACATGTGATATGTAGTTTATGTTCTATCACACCATCTGCATGCACCATAGCTGCTCACAACAGTGTGTAGTTCCACATGGAAAAAGTGACACCTTCAAAATTTCCAAATATTAGTTCACCAGGACTACATTTGCCACATGCTGTTGACATTTTCAAGACATTAACGCTATTTTAAGATATGCTTGATGCTTGGCATGTGCATAGACCTTTTCTTTGTGAAATTGTCTAGTGCACATCTTTTTGGCAAAGTTATATTCATTTGGAAGGTACACATTGAGTAGATAACTGCTAATGTGTCACCACAATCCCGTAACTTTGAACACTAGTGAAGGTAACTGGTTCTGGAATTTTTTATTGGCCATGCTTTAATGACTTAAACCGATCGCTGGAATTGGAGCCCGCTGAATTCTTCGAACGAATAGTACAGGTATCGCTGACTCTAGTATGGTAACTCTGTTTGCATAATATTTCTAATGAAGCTTTATTTCACTGAAGGAAAGTTTACTTACCGCATCATAGCCAACAGCGATACGTGGAAAGCATGAAGCTGGGCTGGGCGGCGCGGGGAGGCCGGCCGGCGGGGAGGCCGGCGCGGGGAGGCCGGCCGACGACGGGGAGACTGGCCGGGATGCAGATCGTTGCTTCGGCCGGGGATGCAGATCGTTGCTTCGGTGGCAGTGCAGATCGTTGCTTCGGCGGGCGACGTTTTACCTTCCAATCCAAAGTCTATGCAGTGCAAAACTTAGCAAGGGTAGAAAGGTCTTTTCCAGCCCCTAACATTAGAAAAAATACTAAATGAGTTAAATGGCTCAAATGGCATGGTAATCAAGAGGTAAATGTACTGCATGGCATTTTTGCGAAGCCAATTTTGAAAGTGGTAATTTTGCGAAGCCCACTCTTCAAAGTGGCAAATGATCAATTTTCTCGATCGATCACACCAGTAGGTCGGTTTGACCACAGGTCTAGAATTGGTCCAACCAGTACTTCGTTTTCAGACCTGAAAACTTCTCATGTTAAAAGGTCAAATCTTAAGAACTTGTTCAATTCTTATCCCAACACTTCTAAATTTTGCATTAGACTTATTGAAAGCAATAAGACCATAAAACCAATCAAGAATCATAAGGTTCTCGGGCTCAAGTTCAACAAATTAAAGATAATCAAATCTAGTTTGCAAGAACAACAAAATCTTAAATCTCAAATTACTTTTTGCTCGGGAGGATCTAAGGCATGAGATCTTTTAGATCTATTCTTACATATCCTAGCAAAGTAATTTAAGTAAGAAATTAGGCTAGAACTCTCATGAACCTGAAATAACAAATCTAGCTTAAGAATAAGCAAAAGCCAAGCAAGAACACAAATAAAAACTTGATTAAGACAAATAATTGATTTATTACACTGGAGGATGAGGTTTATATATATATATATATATATATATATATATATATATATATATATATATATATATATATATATATATATATATATATATATATATATATATATATATATATATATATATATATATATATATATATATATATATATATATCATAGATGATTACAAGGTGTAGTCAAAGTACCACCTTTTCCTATCTCACTACCATGGAAAGAGACAAGGTGGTAGAATAAAGACTAAATCTTAGAATCCTTGAATCTGCCGCCTCATCTCCTTCTCTTTAAATAACCAGCATAATCCTAATAGGACCAAACTATTTGTCAATTCTATCTCTCTTTCACCTAAACCGCTTCTCCTTTACGCCTCTCCGCGCCGTAGTTTTGATCAAGGCACAAATCCAGTATTTGGTCAATTACCAAAATACCATCGATGAAACTTTTGGGCACCTTCCCTTAACTCTATATTTATCTTCATCTCAAAGTATCTCCCCAAACTTTGACACGTAACCCATAGTACCGAAGGTTGTTATGTCTTCAGGCATTTGGACTCCTCCAAACCGTCTCTACATGCATAGGCCTCGTTACTTGGCACACTATATATCAACTCGCCTCTTTATAATCCTTGTCTTCATTGTGCTTCTCGCTTGAGCCACATATCCTCACTCGAAATTACATGACCACTTTAGACCTCAGCCTCCCGCCTAGTCCCGCTTCACTGTCACTGACAACTATATTCTTTAAACCTCCTGCACATCCAAAGACCAAATAACCATATCAAGTATAAGTTCTATACACTTTTCTCACGTTAGCCAAAATTATGCAAGATGCAATGCATCACAAACCGTCATAGCTATCACCAACCTCAAATTGACTCAGCTCAACTTACTGTGATCTCTAGCTGCAACCACCGGTCTACCACTGTTCCCACGTTGGTCTGACTGCACCACAGTCAGACCGCCAACCATTGGTTGGTTTGACTAGCTATCCAGTGTGGTCACATTTTCAATACCAGTCACACTGGCAAACTCATCCCGGTCCAACCACCAATCATGCATGACTGGTCCGATCACAGGCGACTAACACCAAAATATACTCTCTGAAAAAAAGCAATCGTCAACAAGAAATCGGTCATACCACTTTCCCAATCTGACCGCTCCCAAAATCCGGTCACTCGGGACCCTGATCAAACCACCGTTCTCAGGGTGGTCCGACCAGGAACACTGATAGCAAATTTGAGTTTTCTGAAACTATTTTAAAATTCAAATTTAACTTAACTAAATTACTAATTATTCATCATGAACACATATTTGACCTAGTGCATGATCTCTCATATAACAATTTTATTTGCCATAGAAAGAATTTCTCATCACTATTGTTCATTTTATTTGCCATAGAAAGAATTTCTCATCACTATTGTTCATGTACATTTTTGGAAGTTTCTAATGTTGTACTGGTGAAATATATATGTCAAATCTCATGGTCAGGTCAACATGGTTATACAAAGATTAGACTGAATTGGCGGTTACAATTTTATCTATCATATAATTTTAATTTTCCAAATATAAGGTTACAATGTAGCACTGGTTATCAACTTATGTTGTCTCCTTCTTCCTTTCTATCGCCACCTCCCGCCTCCTAATTGCTCCCCGGCGGGCGTTGCTGCCACACTTTCTATCTCATCTGTCCCGCCCTCCTTTCCCACCTCCGATGGCTACCGCCATTAGGTTTGCAATCGCTGCCCGTCGCCTTCTATCATCTTTCTTTTATCATGCTCCCGCTGCCTTCTAACATCTTTCTTTCTTCTCGCTCCCGCCAAACCAGCGGCCGGTGGTGCCACAGCCGCCATGGTCATGTCTCTGCCGCCTCTCCTGAGTCTTAATCTGGTGAAAACCCCATCCTAACTTGTAGCCATCGTCACCGAAGAAGAAGATGGTGCCAGTTGGAGCACGAATCTTCAGGCAAATAGTAAGGTTAGAAATTAGTTTGTTTCCAAAAATAATTCAACGGTTTTCGGCTCTTTAGCGATTCCGTTTTGTAAATTTATCTGTGAGAAGATTGTCGTTGTACTGGTGAAATATGTAAAATCACGTGGCCAACATGGTTATACAAAGATTAGACTGAACTGACGGGTACAACTTTATCGTCAGACACTTGTAATTTTCCAATATAAGATTACGATGCAACGCTGGCTGTCAACTCATGCTGTTCTTTTAATTCTTTCATGCGGTGTGAGGTGCAGAGCAGGTGCACTCTGCGTCCACCCGCCCAAAGAAAACGCAGGGGAAGCTTCTCTGGACGATTGCCTCAGCGTATCAAAACGATATCCGGATTAAAAACGGCATCAGATACCCACTCAGATCATGTATTTTTATACAATGAGCAAAGGGAGGATATCTGCAAGAGGTTCTTCTCCCAGCAAACAATGCCCAAGAACCCCGGTTAGAATATTCGAGAAGAAATGATCTACCTAAGAGAGCTGCATGTCTGTTGAAATATAGAGGGGGAGGAAGAGCTCCTCGTGCCTGAGTTACAGTAGGAAAATCAAGGTTGCAACCTTGGTTACACTCGACATTTTATCGATTCTCATGCGCACCACAGGGAGAGGAAGCAGCCTTTGGACCATCTGTGCAGGAGCTCCCCCAGGCACAGTAACGCGTACGCGAGCAAGATGAACTTGAGGAGGAACTGGAAGTAGTGTGGCAGCCCGATGCTAGAGGCATTCAGCACCTGAAGAGGGATCAAACAGCACGTAAGACCGATGAACACCGCGGTATGCTGGTACTGTTTGTCATGACGGAACAGAGAGAAAATGGGGGAGAGTCATGCCATGGCTAATCCTGTCAAGTGCGATCTCTGCTCCGAAGCGGCCTTCTTGGCGGTGTGATCCGAAGAAGGCAGCTTCCTCCTGCTCAAGCTCTTGCAGTGAGCTTCAGCGTCGGCATCCTTCGGCCTGGCGTTGGAGCAGTTTCGCAGGCGCTGTACGTCTTTTATCTTGAGAGGCTTCAGAATGAAATCTTGAGCACCCGCTGTTAAGCATCTGCTTTTATCAAAGAGGTGGTGGATCCGTTAGTGCTCATGTACAACACAAATCTAGTTTTTTTTTTCTCTGAGAAGTTGCGCAAATCTAGCTTTAAGAAAGGGATTAAACAATGCTCCGTACATAGCCAGAGGGCAAAAAAAAGCAGCTTTCTTTTCGTGTGTGTATAGGAAAATGCTTACACATTGAGAAGTATTTTTATGAGTACGTACTCTACTTATTATATATATACACACACAGAGCATCTGCTTTGCACGGAATGATGGAAAAGGCGCGGAATTTCACCTGTTGATCCGCTGGGGCTCGTTCTCCGACGACATGACGACGACTGGGATCGGATTTGGAGAGCTCAACGCCTGAGAATTCAGAGATTCATCAGTCTCCAATTCGACCGAAACAAGCAAGAACAAATTGCAGGCAAAAAAAGAAACTGCATTACCTTGATGGCTTTGAGAAGATCGTAGCCGGTCATCTCCGGCATGCAGTAGTCAGTGAGCACGATATCAACGGTTAGCTCCTGCAAAGGATTTTCAAGGCGGCCTATTTTGATACTCGGGTTCATCTATTCTTTTTTTTTCTTGCAAACTAAAATTAAATTTCATTCAATACACTACTCCATGTACCATCTATATTTAGCATACTAGTAGTATGGCAATTATCAGACAGCTTCAGCCTAGTCATTCATTGTACTGTAACCAGTTCCCAGTAATGAACTTCTCTTGGACATATAAAGAGCTTGATGTGAGGTGTTGGGCTGAAACAAGTTGTGTAAATTCTCTTAAATAGCTGTGTACTCTTTTTTGCTGTGGCTGATAGCTTTTGATCCTACTACAAGCGTTTATGTGAACTAACCGAATACCGATAAACCGTTTCGAAAAGATTGTCCAAATAAACCGTTTAAAAAAAACGATGAAAAAATCATCCCACTTGTTTGCTCAGAAGCCATGAGCCATAAGGTGGTATTCATTTATCTATTCCAAGTGGGAAGAGAGAGATAGAAGTAGCTTTGGTCTTGCATCTGAGGTAGGCATGTACGGAGCTTGACATACGACTGTGTTCATTTCGGCTGCGGCTGATACCTTTTGGCCATAGTGTAAGTACTTGTGCGAACAAATCGAATGCTGATAAATTGATAAGCTGTTTTGAAAAGACTGTCTCGATAAACCGCTTCGAAAACTATGGTAGAAAGGCAGTCTTATTGGTTTATTTGGGAAAAGCCTGGTCCTGTTCTAAACAGCTTTTGCCTTTTAGAAACTGGTTTTTAAATGAAGTGACTTCTTAAGGTGGTTTTTATAAGCCGTTTGTAGGAATCACTACAGAAGCAGTTTTGAACAAAGTAGCTTCTCAACATCAATGCCTTTTACCCTCTCAATCTCTCTCGAAATCAATCAAAAACTACAGCCAAAAGTCAAAAACCACATGACTTTTGAACATAGCTAGCCATGCAGGGTTGAAAAGCATGGACATTGTGTCTTGTTCGTGTGTGCATCAGTACTGCAAATTTTCTGGCTGTTTGGTTGATTTCTGAGTTCTGATGGCTGATGCGTCTCATGCATGTTTAATGATTCAGACATGCACAGCTGAACTTGCACTTGTACATGGTAACAAGTGGCAATACGGCATTGCTTGCGGCTATGGGCGTTCTTTTGTCCTAGGACTCATGATTTTTAACTATAATTTATTAATTTAATAAATAATATTTATTAGGAGAAACTAAAAAAAATCAAAAGCTGTTGAAAAAATCCAAAAGAACATAAACGCCAATGAGTCTGGCCGTTTCAGTACGATGAGAGAGGGAGGGAGGGGCTCACGTTAGCGTCGGCAGCTGCAGAAGATGAATCCCTCGACCCCAGGAGCTCCATCGCCTTCTTGCCGCTGTCGACGGCGGTAACTGAAGGAACGGAAGGAGTATCAGCTAATCAGATTAGATTGCAACTCTAAGGAATGCGCACAAAACTGCGGCCTGCGGGGGATTAAATTTGAATAAACCACATGAACGCGCCGTTGCAAGAACAGAGCTAATTAAACAGGGATGCGTGAATGGAATGGATAAATGAAACGCGAGAATATAAACACCACGGTGAGAACACGGTCAAAGATGGATTGGATTGGTAAGGATTATAGACAGGGCTGCTATTCTTATTCTATCAAATCTAATCATCAATCCTCTCCTCTCAAGAAGGTGAACAGAGGCAAGAGACGGAAGCTAGCTAGGACCACCAAGACAAAACCGACACTGTCTGCAAGTGCAAGAAGAACGTAGAAACGTACGTATCAGCACGAGCTGCTAAGCAACACGAAGCAAAGCAATCCATCTTTGCAGGAGCATACGAGAATAACATAGCGGCTCTCACGCGCAGCAAGAAGCCAGAAACACACATGCCGACGAGGTTCAAGCGAGAAACAGAGCAAACGGAGAAGTGAGAGACTAATCAAGAAACGGGCAGGCGAGACGAGGGAGCTGTCTCTGACCGTGGAAGGTGGCGGCGCCGGCCTTGTAGTTCCTGAGGAGCAGCTCGACGATCCTCCGGTCGACGGGGGAGTCGTCCACTACCAGCACCCTCACCGCCTCTTCCCCCTTCTTCACCTCCCCTCCTGCCTCTCCCATCCTTTCTCCAAACAGAACAAGCAACGTAATGGCAGCTTCCCCCTCCTCTGTAATTGTATTGCAAGGAGGCGATCGCAATAAGAGAGCTTCTTAAGGAGGGAGGAGGATGAGCGCTTCGTGGTTTGGGTCTAGATTAGGGGTGGTAAAAAAATTGAGACTTATGAGCCGGCTCGGCTTGGCTCGTGATACAAATGAGCCGAGCGAGCCGAGCCAAGGTTTCAGCTTGGTCCATTAACGAGCCGAGTCGAGCTGACTCGTAAGCCGCTCACTAAGCTCGGTAGACTCGATCGGTCTAGCTCGGCAGCGTCTTCGGCCCATCACGATGTGAACGGCTCAGTACGGCAGTAGTAGTATGTATTCATGCCAATTTTCACACCTCTTTTGTCACTGAGAAGTATTATTAAAGTACACGCTACTCTTTTCTCTGTTAATTTCACCTATGGAAAGAAAACCATCAGATACCATATTTGCTCATACTAGAACTGAAGTTTTCTTGACAAGTTTTTCTTATTTTGTTAGGAACCTACTACGTTAGATACTCTTTCTTTTTTGATGCAATTTCAGTCAGAGGATTACTGATGTATAGGTTTCACTATCACTCTAGAGAATCATAGAAGTTATCATTCAGAAAAACAAATATGAAACATAAAAAGAAAAGTTAAAGACACACAAAAGTCAAAACAAAATATGTTCAGCTTTAATAGTGTTTCGATTATGTACAATAGGCAGTAGATTAAGGGTTCCTTTTGTTTTTGTCAACAGATATATGCTTATGGTAGTCAGTGATAACTCAGTCATATGAGCTGATTGATTGCATAATTGCATTGCATTATGCAATTTGCATATTCACCTAACGAGTCTAATGAGCCGAGCTCGAGTTTTTCAACAAGCCGAGCCAAACTTCTCTTTTAGCTCGTTAGTTTAACGAGCCGAGCCGAGTCTCCTCCCTAACGAGCCTTCACGAGCTGGCTTGATATCTATCCCTAGTCTTGGTCTAATCACAGGGCGCAGAGAGATGCACGTAGGTAGCTCAGGCTCAGAGTGAGCAAGAGGAGAGTGAGAGGACAGGGGAGGTGAGGCCTACTGAGTGTATTCACCGATCAGTTTATTCAAAAATTTATACTAGTGAAGAAAGATGTATAATATATTTTAACATTTTTTAATATTATGTTTAACATCTAGGCTAGAAGTGGATCACAATTACTATTTTTAAATATTGTGTTGGTGGATCTTAAACTTAGGATATATTAGCTTTGATAACATAATAAATTGTATGTTAATTAGTTTATCTAAAAATTTAAATTGACAAAAAATGTAGGCAACATACTTCGACAGTGCCCGCGTGCGTTGGGAGGATGGTGGGGCCGGCGAAACGCTTTCCTCTAGATTTGCTTGTCGCTCGCTCACTACTCATGCCTTTTCTTTTTCTTTTTCGTTAATATTTCACTATCTTTTTATTGTTATCGTATTATAGTACAACCCGTAGTGTACATGTATAAAAGGAAAACGAGACTGGTTTCTTTTGTTCGCTTGCTTTGCGGAAATATAGTATTATTATGACACGATGAAGCCAATTTCGATATGTATCGTCTTGAGATATAGGTGGTGGTTCTTTTAAAAGAAAAAAAAAGTATATATAACTCCTTTTTAAGAAAATATATATTCCTTGATTGAATTCGTAACTAGTTTTAGCCCAAGCATGGTTTGCCAACGAAGAGTAACCTTTCTAACCTTTAGAAAGAAAGAGTTTTGTAAAAAATGGAAACGTAGCTACCTCGCTTGGATCGTAGTATCCAAATGAGAGGGGAATAATGACTTTGGATATTAGATTCAGAAATTGTAAATAGTAATAATAATAATAATAATAATAATAATAATAATAATAATAATAATAATAATAATAATAATAATAATAATAATAATAATAATAATAATAATAATAATAATAATAATAAAGTACTGCAAGGAGCGTCAGATTGTTAGGAAACCGTGACTCTATCCAAGAGTCCCGATCTAATTGGGCACCCCACCGTGGACTATAAATAGAGAGCCATACCCCCTCATTATGTACACCCGATGCAATCTAAAGCAATAAAGAAAGACCAGGAGTTCTCTACCTCTCTCGTATTCAATCTATTATTCTGTGATTCTCGTGATTGATTCGTTCTTGTTCTAAGCGAGGAATCGCCGGATGGTCTCCGCGTCGGTTCCTCAACACGTTATCAAAGACGACTTCGCCCGGTGAACGAGGTAATCATCGGAAGCGCGATTGATTTTCTAGATCGCTTTTGAATCAGTATTTTCTTTTCGCGTTCTAGATTGAAATTCTACGGTGCAAATCCGCCTAATCTACCGCGAGCAGACTTGAAGTCGCGGCACAATGCCGATCGGTAGATTGTGAAACGGGTAGATGTTGATTGCGCCAGAGAACGATGCAAACCGCCCTAAATCTACCGCGAGCAGATCTGAAATCGCCGCACAATGTCGATCGGTAGATTGCGAAAACGGGTAGATGTTGATTGCATCATAGATTAGAAATTTTTGCATAGTGTTGTTTGATCCCGCATGATCACAAGCACAAGAAATATATGCAATGATTTCATTTTTTCTGCTCAGCATTGCAGATTGGAAAATTTTATCTTCCTTTTCTCGCACGGCATCATCAATATCATTGCATGAAAGTGGAAAGGAAATTTGCATCTCTCGTTAAAGTTTCACATCCGCATGAAAAAAGGGAGAGGAGGGGACAAAGGGATTGGCGCCGCCAAGCCGCCGCCGCCACGGCCGCCGCCTGCGCGGGTCTCCTCGCAAGACGCGCCGCACACGCTGCGCCACCGCTGCCGCCGGCTCCGCCCAGCAAGCGCCGCCGCCGCTCCAACCCGCCGCCGCCGCATGCGCGCCGGCCCGCCAGAGCCTCGGCTTCCCGCCGCGCGCATGCGCTGCTGCCCGCCATCATCTCGGCTTCCGTCGCGCGCCGCGACGCGCACCTGCCCGCCTCGCCGCCCGGTCGCTGACTCCTACGCCGGCGCCGCCGAGCCATGGCGCGGCCCCAGATGGCGCCGGTCTCGCCGCCGCCCGCATGGCGCGCGGCCCGCCGCCGGTCCTCGGCTCTCGCCGCGCGCCCGCATGGCGCGCGCCCGCCGCCGTCCTCGGCCGCGCGCCGCCCGCATGGCGCCGCCCCGCCGCCGGCTTCCTCGCCGCCGCGACCGCCCGACCGTCGCGCGCCCGCAGCCGCGCCGTCCCGCCGCCACGCGCGGCACCACCTCGCCCGCCGCCGCTCCATCCGAATGAACCGCGCGCCGCCGCCGGATTCCTCCCGCCGGCCGCGACCGCCGCCTGCGCGCGCGCGCGCGCGCTGCCCGCCCGCCTCCTCCGCCGCGCGCTAGGTGTGAACGGGTAGGGTAAACCTACCCCTTCCTCTTTCACGCGCCGCCATGGGCCATATGAGGCCAGTGGGGCGGGCGGATCCGGCCCAATCGGATGGGGGCAAGGCCACATGGGCCGAGAAGAATTGGGCCGGGAGGACTAAAAAAAAAAAAAAAAAAAAGAGGCTGGTCGATGGGGCGCTGATTTTACAAAAAGGACCCAAGTCCTGAATATTACCGATTGGCCCTTAATCATTTAATTTAAGTCCCGAATTTTTGCAGGAAGGCCTCGTAATTCGAAAATTGCGAATAAGCCCTCAAATTTACGAGCGGGTCCAGAATTTTCAGAAAACCCTCTCAAATCAGAAAATTGCGCAAAATTTTCTCGAACTGAAATTTTATGTAAAACCCCAGAAATTGCGAATTTGCTGAAATTTCATATTCTAGCATAAAAGGGCCTCTGAATCGAATTTTGCATCAATTTTAGCATTTGAAGCTTATTTATTTATGCCATTATTATTCTTTGTATTTTCTGTATTTATTTACTGTTTTGGTTAATTGTAATTACTGAAAATTGCTTTTAATCACCGAAATTAGCAGTAAAATTATAGAAAATGCAGTAAAATTATGAAACATTATGGGAATCTATTGTACCACTTTATTTACCTGTAGTAAATTTTCCATGCATGTTTACCTGCAGTAAACTTATTTTATTTCGTTCATACACATGTAGATGATGGAATTTCAACCGGAGTTCGAGGAGTCGCCCAAAGATGGCGAAACTATCCGACATGGGCATCCGATGTCGAGATTGTGCTTGGGGCCGGAAGCTCGGCGTAGCTATTGGGATAAGCGGACGAAGACGCTAGACCCACACCGAGGAGAATGATCAGCACTTCATTTTCTCAGCATCATCTCGCCGACTCTCAAGAATGAGTATATGGCGAGAGAAATGCGCTAGCACTGGACCGCACTCAAGAAGCGGTTTGAGAGGCTCAAGTACACCATTCTTCCTCAAGCGAGCGAGTGGATCGATCGAGGTTTGCCGACTTTAAACGGTCGGAGTACACCGCCTTGCACAGATTTGTACAAACCTTAAACTCTGTGGCAAGGAGATCACAGAGGACCAGAAGATCGAGAAGACCCTGTCCACTTTCCACCCCAGTGCTGTACAGGTTGCCCGCAACTATCGTCAAAACGGCTACAAGGAGTATGCCGAATTGATCGATATGATGCAGGTAGCCGAGGCTCAGGACGAACTTCTCCGCAAGAATTACGTCTCGCAGCCACAAGGAAGCTCCGCTGGCCATGAAGCCAACGCTAGCAGCCTCAAGGTGCGAAAGCCCTTAATGAAGAAAAGGGGGAAGAAGGGTAAGATTGTTGCCCAGAAAGGCAAGTCAGATGCTCCAAACGACAAAAAGGCTAAAAAGAGTGACAAGACCTATGGCCAGCAGAACCAGGGTTGTTACAAATGTGGCAAGTGGGGACATTGGTCGCGGATATGCAAAGCACCGCAACATGTCATTGATGCCCACCAAGCTCAGAAGAAGAATGGCAAAGGGCAACCTGAAGCCCACTTTGCAGCCGTTGAGGGGGAGCAGCCTGAGCAGCTGCCGGAGATGATGGAGGTTGAATCCATCCCGGCAGCAGCACCCCCTTACGACTTAGAGGCAGCCACAGCCATGATCTCTCTTGAAGAGAATGTCACTGCTGAGAAAATAGCCGAAGAAGTCGATGATTTTCTAGTTGATTCCGTCTGATGCACAGAATGCATGAGACGTTAAATGTCATTTATTTTCGTGTTAAATGGACAAGTTTAGAACTTGCATGGTTGGTGCTTTAGGATTTTGCTTTCTCGTAATGGTTGGATGATTTTGGAATAAAGCATTCATTTATTCATTTTATGATGGCATGTTCTGTTCTGGTATTAGCGTATTTTATTTATGTGTTGAATGCCTTCTAATACATGTTAATTAAATACGTTATATTAGAACACGTGTGGCGCCCTATGGAGGAAGTATGCCTTGCCGACAGCGGCACAACGAATACCATCTTAAGAGAGACTAAGTATTTCCAGTCGATCCGTAAGAGCACTGGCAGCCTTACGACAATCGCCGGAAGCGATGCATGTATAATCGGTTCCGGAAGAGCCACAATTATACTTCCCATGGGCACAACTTTGGTCATTGAAGAAGCCTTATTGTACCCAGAATCGACTAGAACTCTCCTAAGTTTTAAGGATATTCGCGCCAATGGTTTCCACGTTGAGACTGACGAAGAGTACGGTAAGGAATACCTGCTCATCACAAAGCGCGAAGAGAATGGCAAAAGAATATTAGAAAAACTTCCTTCACTTCAAACAGGGCTATATTATACCACAATTAAAGCGCCTGCAGCGTACACTGTTCTGAAAACAGTGTTTAGAAGCTCTGAACTCTTCTGTCTCTGGCATGACAGATTAGGCCACCCAAGTCTTAGGATGATGAGAAACATAATAAATAACTCGCATGGGCATAATATTAATGTGAAGAATTTCCCGAATCATGAAGATTTCGTGTGCCCTGCATGTGCCACCGGGAAACTAATTACTAGACCCTCCACTCGAAAGTGAAGGATGAAGTCTCGCATTCCGAACGCATCCAGGGAGACATTTGCGGTCCCATTCAGCCCGTCTCAGGGCCGTTTAAGTATTTCATGGTGCTCATTGACGCTTCTTCGAAGTGGTCATATGTGGGTTTGTTGTCCACAAGAAACCACGCATTTGCAAAATTGATCTCGCAGATCATTCGCATCAGAAATGTGTTTCCAGATCATCATATCAAGTCCATTCGAATGGACAACGCCGGAGAATTTACTTCAAAGGCATTTGATGATTATTGCATGGCGATGGGAATTGCAGTTGAGCATTCGGTACCGCATGTCCATACCCAGAATGGATTGGCAGAGGCTTTAATTAAAAGAATTAAATTTATTGCCCGACCCCTCTTGCATAAAAGTAATTTGCCAGCTACATGTTGGGGACACGCAGTTCTTCATGCAGCGAATCTCATCAACCTTAGACCTTCGGCCTACAACACCCATTCACCTATGCAACTAGCGCAAGGGTCACCACCGAAAGTTTCCCATCTTAGGAGGTTTGGATGTAAGGTTTATGTACCGATACCACCTCCGCAGCGAACTGCAATGGGCCCACTCCGCAAGACTGGGATATACGTTGGTTATGAGACTGCATCCATAATCAGGTATTTGGAACCCATGTCTGGAGATTTGCATACGCCGCCGCATTGATTGCATTTTTGATGAAGATAATTTCCGTCATTAGGGGAGGAAATCAACCCGTTGATGAAAAATGTCGAAATTACGGGAAGCCACGGAATTCATGCACATGACCGCGCACTAGTGAAACTGAAAAGAGGTCCGAAGATCATCGACTTGCAAACATTAGCAAATCAAGCGCCCGATCACTTTAGTGATTTGAAGAGCGTGATTAAGTCGCATGTGCTCGCACGCAATGCACCGGAGAGGTTGAAATACCAAAGAAAATTGAAGGTATCCTAATCCCGCCCGCAGGCCTCGAATAAAGGACGAGAACTCCGGTTCCTCGAGTCCAAAGTAACCGGGACGCCTTGCGAAAAGGATAAAAGGGATTTATCACAGCCGATCATTGAAGTCCCCCAGAATGAGAAGGGGAGCCAGTTGAGACCTGGCACAAGTATGACACCTTCAGAAAAGGGCATACCGGATCTGAATATCCCCATCGGCATGGATGTGTGCGCACACATCGGAGCCGAAAACTAAAGGGACTTGCCACCGCAATTGAAAGAAGCGATGTGCAAGGTGAAGCTCCAGAAGAAGCAACTCATGAAGAAATAGCTATAAATTATGTGCACACGGAGAGTCCTCGAATAGGACAACGGCTAATATCGATATCTACTTCGCAAAGAAAATTGCCACCATCATCGATCTTGATCCCGAGCCCGCATCGCTCACGAATGTAAGAAAAGATCAGATTGGGAAGATTGGAAGAAGGCAATAGCAATGAATTGCTATCTCTGAACAAAAGAGAGGTGTTTGGGCTCAGATGTCGCACACCTCCCACATACACCCGTTGGGCAAAAGTGGGTATTTGTTCGAAAGAGAAATGAAAGAAATGAAGTAGTGAGATACAAAGCAAGGTCAGTAGCCCAAGGTTTCACTCAACGTCCGGAGTTGATTATGAAGAAACCTACTCCCACCATGAGTGGAATTACCTTTAGATACTTGATCTCAATGGCGGTGAACTTGAATTTGGAAATGAAATTGATGGATGTTGTATTTGCATACCTTACTGGTAACTTGGATTCGAAATTTACATGAAAGTCCCTGAAGGAATTCCTCTCCCAACCAAGACAGAGCAAATAGAAATCATGCAGTGTGAAACTCAGAAAGTCATTGTATGGACTGAAACAATCTGGAAGAATGTGGTATAATCGCTTGAGCGACTTTCTCTGCAAGAAAGGCTACACGAACAATGAAGACTGTCCTTGTGTATTTATACGGCGATCCTGAATGGATTCAGATAATCTCTGTGTATGTAGATGATCTGAATATCATCGGGACAGCCGAAGACATAAAAGAAGCAAGCTCCTACTTGGAGTCAGAATTTGAAATGAAAGATTTGGGCAAGACCAAGTTTTGCTTAGGCTTGCAGCTTGAGCATGTCCCTGAAGGAGTCTTGGTACATCACGACCTACACCGAAGGTGCTCAAAGGTTTGGCTTTGAGAAGGCATTTCCCTCGAAAGTACCGATGATCGGTAGGTCTTTACAGCAAGAAAAAGATCCTTTCCGACCAAGGGAAGAGGGGGAGGAAGTCCTGGGACCAGAATTCCCATACTTGAGTGCAGTGGGAGCACTCATGTATTTAGCAAACTGCACTAGACCGGACATTGCATTTGCCGTGAACCTCTTAGCAAGGTACAGTGCAGAGCCCACCAAAAGGCATTGGCAGGGCATAAAGGACATTTTCCGATATCTCCAAGGTAGCAAGGACCTTGGATTGTTTTACAGAAAGAATCAAGATCTGAACTTGATTGGCTATGCAGATCTTTGGGTATCTCGGACCCGCATACCGCTAAGTCACAAGCAAGCTATGTATTTCGTGTGGTGGAACCGCAATTTCATGGAAATCGTCTAAGCAAAGCACGTAGCTACTTCGACGAACCACTCGAAATTATAGCATCAGATGAAGCCGCACGAGAGTGCGCTTGGCTCCGCCGAATGGTTCACCACATCCAGCAGTCATGTGGGATGAACATTGTGCAAACCCCCACAATTATCTATGAAGATAATGCCGCTTGCGTTGCACAAGTGCAAACGGGCTATGTGAAGAGTCATCTCACAAAGCATATCAACCCCAAGTTCTTCTATGCACATGAATTGCAAACGATGGACGAGATTAAAGTATCGCATACTAAGTCATGTGAAAATCTCGCAGATTTATTCACTAAGTCACTCCCGCATCTAGCTTTGAAAGGTGCGTGCGTGGAATTGGAATGATGAGACTTAGAGAAGTGCAGAATTCAGGGGAGAATTCTCACAAGCCCGCTAATAAATCTTGATCATGAAGATTAAGTACCCAAAATAAAGTCTGAGACCAAATGAATTTGGGTGAATTGTACTCTTTTTCCCTTGACGAGTTTTCCATGAAGTTTCTCGACCAAGGTTTTTAATGAGGCAATTCGTGCATCGCAACATCACATGTATCATGTACTCTTTCTCCAAATTTTTCCCACTGGTTTTTATGGAGTTTTAACGAGGCATGAGCATGTTGGGTGAGTGCCCAAGGGGAGTGTTAGGAAACCAGGACTCTATCCAAGAGTCCCGATCTAATTGGGCACCCCACCGTGGACTATAAATAGAGAGCCATACCCCCTCATTATGTACACCCGATGCAATCTAAAGCAATAAAGAAAGACCAGGAGTTCTCTCTACCTCTCGTATTCAATCTATTATTCGTGATTTCGTGATTGATTCGTTCTTGTTCTAAGCAGAGGAATCGCTCGGACTGGTCTCCAGCGTCGGTTCCTCAACACGTATGATTTTGATATATGGTTTTGTAACTCGCAGTAATTATAGGACCTTCTATACAGGGAGGGGTATATAAAAGAAGAGGATGAATCGTGGTCCAATCAACAAAATAAGCAGTCCAGAAGGTTTGAGACTGCTGTTAGACTGTAATAAACTTCTAACATATACTAATATTGATTAAAAATTTACACACACATTTCGGTATCTCATAAGCCTACTTAAACCGTAAAATAACTAAGGGGTACAAAGTTGGGTGCATGTACCAACAATTAGGGGTGAAAACGGGTCGGATTCGGACGGATATTGCTGTTACCATATCCTAACCCATATTTTTTCTCCGGATTCGGTATCAATCGGATTCGGTACCAATCGGATTCGTGTCGATCGGTCGGGATTAACCCATTTCGTTTGCACCCTACTTGTTTGTAAGGAATGCATACGGATGCAATAAATGGAGTAGGACGACCGACTTGATGTTACTATTTAATAGCTGATGTGGAAGATTTTATTTTACCATTGCAGAAGAAAATGAAACGTCAAATAGTAGCACTAACCTGAAATCAAACTTGAAGATGTATCGGATTCGGACGGATATTCGGATTCGGGCGGATATTGCTGTTACCATATCCTAACCCATATTTTTTCCTCCGGATTCGGTACTAGTCGGATTCGGTACCAATCGGATTCGGTGCCGGATCGGTCGGGATTAACCCGACCCGTTTTCACCCCTACCAACAATGCGCAGGGTTCCTCCCGAGCTTACCCGCCGCGGCAATCTCTGCTCACCAGCACGCATCCACGAGCAGCCGCTAGGGGTGAAAACGGATCGGATATTTCCCGACCGACCGACCGCCGAATCCGAGTCGGATCGAATACGGATAGTTATGTCGGATAATTATCGGATTCGGATAGTTGTTTTCGGATACGGATTCGGATTCGGAAAAGAATTATCCGACGGATATGGATACTATCCGGGATTTTATCGGATAATACGCGGATATATTTTTCGGATATCCGGCCCAACAGTAGTCTACAGTGCAGTCCGGCCCAACGGTAGTCTACAGTGCATTTGGGGAGCACGCGCGGGCACGGGCGGCACGGCAGGCACGCCGGCGCCAGCGGCCGGCTGTTTCGGCCTCTACCTTGCCTCCCCCAGTCCCCCCTCCCGTCGACATCTCTCACGAGCCCAATCCCCACAACCACAACGGCACAACCTATCAACCATCACAGAGCACAGACCAGAGAGAGAGGGAAGGAGGCACACCGGTCACCGGAGCTCGGACGAGTGGACGACGGCCGCACCACCGCAGGAGGAGGAGCAGTGTAGCCGGAGCCTAGGGCAGCATCCCGCGTGATGACGAACTCGTCGTCGGCGCTCCAGTCGCCGCCCGGCCATCCGTCGCTGGTGGCTCGCTCTCGGAGTAGTCGAGGTCGCCGGCGCCGTCGCTCGGAGCCAGGGGAGGGGGCGGCGGGGGAAGGAGGGGCGACGGCCGACGGGGGAAGGAGAGGGTGCCGGGGGAGAAGGAGGCGACCGGGGAAGGAGGGGGCGGTGGAGGAGGGGGGCTGCTGGGAAGGAGAGGCGGCGGAGGAGGAGGGGCGACGGCGGAGGAGTGGGGCGGCGGGAAGGAGGGGGTGCCGGGGAGAAGGAGGCAAGCCGGGGAAGAAGGGGGGCTGTTGGGGAAGGAGGGGGCGGAGGAGGAGGGGGCGACCGGCGGAGGAGTGGGGCGGCGGGGAAGGAGGGGTGCCGGAGAGAAGGCGCACAGGGAAGGAGGGGCGGCGGAGGAGGAGGGGGCGACTAGCGGAGGTGGGGCGGCGGGGAAGGAGGGGCGGAGGAGGAGGGGGGCTGCTGGGGGAGGAGGGGGCGACCGGCGGAGGAGTGGGGCAGCGGGGGAAGGAGGAGGCGGCGGGGGAAAAAGGGGGCGCGGAGAAGGAGGGGTTGGCGGGGAAATGAATCAGCGGTGGCGGCGAAGGGTTTGTGGATTGGGTTAGGTTTTTTTATGTTTTACGATTTAGTCCTTCAGGTTTTCGTTTATTTTGATGTCTTCTGTTCTAGCCTTCAGAAATTCTTATTTCATCACGAAAATATCCTACATATCCGTTGTGACATGTACATCTGTATAGAGCAGTTCTTAGAATGCCAAATTTGAAGATTGAGTTAGGTTTTGGAGATGTGAATATGCAATGTGTATATATGTAGTGAAAAAAATAGTGGAATATTACATGAAAAAGTTTTATGGTGAGCTATTGTATAAGGTTGAACTTAAGAAATTTATGAATGTTGTGAAGCAAATGTATGAAGCATATGTTTCTGTTGCATCTGCTGTCCCAAAGAGTACTACTACACCTGCTTTTAGTGAAGAACCAGAAGATCTCTTTATGGACAATGAAAATGAGGAACTTTATAACTTCTTCTTTTTCTAAATGTTTTTTTATCTTTTTTCGTTACAAATTTGCTTCTAACTTAGTTTGACATATTGATTGACGAATTATAGGAAGAAGAAATAGCTAGTGATGACGAGCCATAGAGCGTGAAGGCACTTTGAGCGTTCAGTTGTTATCTGCTTGAGGCTATAAGCCTATACTATTGTTATTTTGTGTTTCTATTATGGCAAGATAAACTTATGTTATGTATGGTACTCCGTACTCGTAATCTCGTATGAACCTTTGTGTTCCTATTGTGGCTTGTATGAATTTACCACTTATGTATAATTTGTGTTTCTATTGTTCTCACTATTATCTTCTATTCTTCGTTTTGCTGAACCTTTGTGTTCCTATTGTTCCTATAATTAGCTTACAAAGTTTCTTGATGAGTATCGGTTTCACATTTTATATAAAACTGTAATCATATGTATTATCCGCCTATATTATCTGTTTTCGAGCCGAATTCGTTACATATCCGTCCCGACAGTACCGTATTCGAAACTCCGAGTATTCCGAATTCGTATTCGTATCCGATGTTACCGTATTCGACTCCGAATCCGGAGAAAAAATGTGGGTTAGGATACGGTTTAAGCAATATCCGTCCGAATCCGATCCGTTTTCACCCCTAGCAGCCGCACCTTGGTCGTCCATCCACGGGATTTGGCAACCGTGAGAAGCAGAGTGCGACAGGAGTGTCACCCTCGCGAGATTAATCCATTTTTGGGTGGCGAGATCTCCAGTGGGTCCCACCTGTCGGTCCCACATGCTGGCCACTGTCACCAGCATCTCGTCGCCCACTCCAGATGGAATGTGGCGCTACATGGTGGGGCCGCCAAGTATTGCTCACTACAACTCGCCTAATTCATTTTACTCTAAACCACATACCCTGATACTACATTGTTGTAAGGTTGTCAGAATCATAGTTGTTGTGGCAATAGCCATAGCAGTAAGTAGTTGCAATTCTTTTTCCATAGGAGACACAGAAAGAGAGAGAGAGAGAGCCTGAGATTGCCAGTAGTACAAGAGAGAGTTGGTGAGTAAAAATGAGTGAATGTGCTTGCCTTGTACCCTCTTAGGGGTTTATACATATAAATGGGGCAGGATGGGAATTCCTTATCATACTCTTCGATAATTGCAAAGGATAAGGGTGGTACGTTGCTTCAGACATACAGTACTATGCTATTGAGTTTGCTCCAAGGCTCACTAGCTAATCTTACTGGCTCGAGGGGTTACCCCCCAATAGTGATACTGAATTGGATAAGAGGTTTTTTAGCAGGATTATGAATCGTAGGATCGATGTAGAATCTAAGATCATATTTGATTCTATCAAAGAAACATTTTTTTAAAAAAACTGGCTTGTATTTTAGCACTTCTATATTTTTAAACTATTCTTTTATAACTTTTGTTCACATTTACATAAATTATAATGGATATTAAGAAATCAAAAGTAAAAGTGTACAATTAAAGAGACATATGCAAATAATTGTTTATAATAAATCACTAGAATCATTATAATCGGGTAGGATCGTGTGGAAATTTTGATCACGGTCCTTCAAATTTTTTATTAGAATCATAATAATATTAAGTTTCTACCAAATTAAGACTCTACTATAGAATTGGATCGGTCTAGTCAATCTAAGTCACAGAAATGTAGGATTGTATGACTAAAATCAAGATTCTAACAACCTTTTCTGTGAGTCAGAAATTCATCGGGATCTCAAACGAACTACGCTATTTTCTGTCATATTTTTGTGAATTGTTTGTGTATGGTTTGGGGTGGTGGGGAGGGGGAGTGAGGGGCAAAATCTTTGGACAGCTATCCATATATGGTCTAATCTAGAATGCAGAAAATATACCGTAATTTAATGGGATAATTTATGATATACCACCCAAAAGAATGACGTATCCCGAAATGACACTCTATGGAATGACTTCCACCACACATCACTTAATTTTTTTTACATTTATCATATACCATTTCCTTAATTTTATCACGAATCAAAGTCTTTCCCCTTGTGGCCATGGGAAAAAACCGTTTTGACCATGTGTGTGTTGTAGCTAAACTATCTCTATAGGCAACCTTTAGTCTGATCACTTGTCGAGTAGAAGTGATCTGCACTCAAGAATGTAATTTCTCACACATGATTGTGTATAGATGTTAGTTTGTGCATCCACAATCTTGATAATTTTGACTCATGCAAGTATTCACAGTGCACAAAAAACATGGTCAATTTGCTAATGTGTATGTACACATGTTGTGCCACTTGGGAAAATGCTAAATTTGGTCAGCGAGGGGAGGGGAATCCGTTGCATCAGAGGAGTGGTATTTGTTGAAATCATAAAAACATGGGGACACATGTGCAAAAATGTTCTTTCCCAAGGCTAAAAAGGGGAAGACTTTAATTCATAATTAAATCAAGGAAATGGTATATGGTCAATCTAAACTTCTTTGGAGTGGTGTGTGGTGGAAGTCATTCTTTGGAGTGGCATTCTAAGCTATGCCATTCTTTCGAGTGGTATATGATGAATTATCGCTAATTTAAGTTGTAAGTCAAACAAGGTGGAATAGAGAGAGGAAAGAGGTTGAATGAGTTTGATACTCAAGCAAATATCAAACCCCTTTTTTGAAAACTAAGAAAATAGTGGTATTGGAGGGACCTGATACTCCCTTCAACATAATTATAAATATATATCATTTTGGACATCAGTACGGTTTCCAAAACACAACTTTGACCGCTAATTTATATTTTAATATGTTATAAACTCAATAAAATTATAATATATGAGACCATGTGGATGTCACCCCTTGTTTGTGAAGAGTATTTGATTGTGCTTGCGTTTCAGTGTCGAAGTTTGAGTTTGACTTTGTGTCTTTTTACTCTCTCTCATTTTTGCTATCTGGAAGACAGTGGTCTAACCACTCTATGGAATCGGTCTGATCGGCCTATAGGGGCGATCTGACCAGTCGAGAGAGTCAGTCCGACCATTCGAGGAGGCGATTCAATTAGTGTTGTGGTAGTATCGGCCTGTAGTTGGCGATAGTTATTTTTTAGATAGGTGCTCATTGTGTTGTGCAAAGTTTTATAGGAGCGGTATGACAAGCCGTGTAATGGTGGTACGACCAGAGTAAGTAGGGGGGTCTGACTGGCATGAGGGCCGCGAACAGACCAGTCCCTTGTTATCAACTGGAGTAAGTTTGGTATGGTATGACCAGCCGTTGGTTGGAGATCATCGTAGCCTCAGTGGAGTTGGTTGAGTTGAGTCATTTTTAGGGAGTGTGAGTCAAGGCATGAGTTCACCCATGTGTTGTTTTCCTAATGAGAGTCAAGTGCATGTCATTGGTGTTCGGAATGGTTGCTTTGTCTTTTATGTGCAGGTGATTATTGCAGTCAACGACATGATCAAGGTGAGGAAAGGTGTCCTGAGGCTATGGCATGTCACGTATGTCCTAGTGGAGCATCATCTCAAGAGGAGAAACATAGGAGCAAGACAAGGATCATGTGGAGGCAAGTTTATGCTTATGGTATTCCAGTTGGACTTGTGCGTTTCAAATGGTGGTGGTCTTCAGAGCAGATGTCTGATCTTGATGGCAAGTAATTGAGCATCATGGACTATGTTGTGGTGTGATGTCCATAGGATTGGGAGTTTTAAGTGGTGACGGTCCTCTGAAGGAGGCGTACGATTTGATGACAAGTCATTGGGCCTCAGATCTTCATGTGGAGGTTGCTTTGAGAAAAAGCATTGTGAAGACTGGTGTGTGGCAATTAAAAATTATCTAATATCAGGTGGAGCGGTGGTTCACAAAACTACAGCAGAGGTCTAAACGGTTTAGATCATATCTTGGAGGATAGAGCATCTTATCAGGCTATTGGAGCCATGTGGAAGTTATACTTTGAAAATTGTGCACGTGTGTGTAAGTGTAAAACCCATATATGTGTGGATTACCAAGTTTTCCCATGTGTAAATGGTTGTATCCACTAAGTATGTGCTGGTTAGAATTTCATGAGAGGTGAGGAGTCTCCACTATATATGCTTTTATATGTGTTCAGAGAGGAGAGGCTCGAGAGGATTCTAGGGTTTGTGAGAAAATTAGGGTTTTTTGTGTTGAAATCTTGTGTGTGTGCTCTAGACTTAGAGCTCTATCGTCCATGAGGGAGCAACATTCCTCTTAAAGTGAAATGAACATCCAAATTTCATCCAAGTATGTTATGCTATGGATCCTTCCTTGTGCTTTGGATTTGCTTGTCTTTCTTGTTTGGATTTTATCTCTTCCTGATCTTTCCTGGTACCAAGAATATGTAAAAGGTGGGTATATCTCTTGGAGATTAGATTCCATCCATCTATGCACCTTCTAGGGAGAGTTTTTGAGTTTGTCCAGTTTTTCTCAAGAGAGAGGTGATTTTAGGGTTTTGATCTTGAGGGCGATTTGGCTTGAGTTCGTACCATGATTTAGCTTGCTATAATATACGAGAACTCATCCAAGTCATTTAGATCATCAATGACTCATAAGTAAGAGTAGATTAAGGTTTCTCTCTTTTGTCCAGTTTGGTGCAATCTTCTTTGTTTTGGATAAAGGTCAGAACTTTGACATTGATCTTTATGATCCATAATTAGAATATATTCTTAACATCCTAGGGAGAACTTATGCTAAGTTTCATTAGGTTGGACCAATCGTTTGAAAGTTAGCTATTTTTTTGGATCATGTGCAATGATGTTTCTTGCTTCTGCCTTGGCGAGCAGTCAGACCACAGTAAGCCAAACCAAGTAGCCAGACCGACTGAGCACCTAGTCAGACTGGCCTACGGTCCAACCACATCTTGGTTAGCAGTCATACTAGTGTGAGATAATTTGTCTCTGTTGGTTTGTATTCTTTGGCTCTTATCTTTGGTGAGCTTGTAAGTTTGTGTTTCTGCTGCATTGAGTTGTTAATATGAAGGGAAGATTTTGAAGAAGTCATTCACCCCTTTGACTCTCCATACTGATTATATAATTAGTATTAGAGCCTGGTTAGCTTTTCTTTATAGATCCTAACTGGTCTTGTGAGCAATGGCGTCGACGAGGTATTACAACAAGCCTCCTGTCTTTAATGGGGTCGACTATCCCTATCAGAAGACAAAGATTGCATTGTACATCTAGGCTTAAGACCTAGCCATATGGAACAAAGTGAGGAGTCCCTTTGTTGTGCCTGCCGATGACATATTCCTCAATGTTGCCATGACAGCTAAGGTTGAGGCAAATACTAACGCACATAACTTCTTGATCCAAGGCTTAGGGAGAATAGAGTTCAATAGAGTGGCTTATCTTGCATCCGCACATGAGATCTAGACGATCCTCTTAGATTACCATGAGGGAATGTCAAAAATTAAAAAGGTGCGTCAGACCCAGTTCAAGAAAGACTACCAGAGGCTAGAGATAGAACCCGAAGAATCCATTGATTCCTTTTTTTGGGTAGATTTTATAAGATCCTAAGTGATCTGAGATACGTGGGAGTCACTTTCTTAGAAGCCGATAAGGCGGCTCATGCTCTTAGTGCTCTTGATATGAGTGTTTGGGAAATGAAAGTCAAATCCATTAGTGATAAGGCAGACTTGGCAACTATAATTATTGATAACATGTATTCACGGTTTAAGACTTATGAGATGGGTGTCATAGGCAGGAAGTCCAAGGCACCGCAGATGATGGCTCTTGTGGCTGATCCTGCCAAGCGTGGTTCTTTTCTTGAGAATGCTTCTTCTGGTTTTTCATTGTCCATTTTTCAAATCATAAGTGATGAGCAACTTGAGAGCCTTCCCATAGATGATCTAGTTCTCATCACTAGCAATGTTTTAAATAGCATGTAGCAAGAGCGTAGCAGTTAAGTGTTTTTATAGCGAATAGCAGATATTGACGATATAGCATCAAGAAGGACTATAATAAGAACTCTCAATGATTCATCAAGCATGCTGCCACACTCAAGAAGGCAGCTCTTGTGATGCTCTCATCCCTCGCTGATAGAAACCTGAGTGATGTTGATTCTTCAAGTGATGAGGAGGAGAAGATGAAGTAGAAGAACAAGAAGAAGGTCGTCGACTTCACCGGCATGTGCTTCGTAGCTCCGAGCGAGGATGATCATAATAGTAAGCATGACAAGAATGATCCCTACTTCGAGCATGATGAGGTAGAGCCATATGATGCACTCATACTTAGATGTGATAGAGTTGTGGCTGATCACTTGAAGCAAATTGAGTGTATAAAATATGTCATGAGAAAAAATGGCAAGCTTAAATCTAAAATAAATTCCTAAACAATGAAATTGATAAGCTTAGATCTCTTATTTATGTGATGATAGTTGTAACTCTTGTCTTACTTTGCATGCTGAAGTTGAGAAATTAAGATCATCTAGATTATCCTTGCTGGAACAACTAGAAAATGCTAGAGCTGAAATTATTGATATCAAGGTTAGTCCATGTTATAATTGCTTATGAGCTGGTGACACTTCTAGATCTATTGCTTTGCATTGCTTTTAATTGTGATGAATTGGAAAATAAGCTTACCATGCAAACTGAAAAATTATTCCAATTCAGCCCTGAGTATTCTTGTGCATACTATGAGTTTTGGGATAAAAGCTCAAAGAGTTAACTGACAAGCTTAATTGCACTAGAGCTGAATCTTGTGAAACTTATCCTAAGCTCACCTCTAAAATTGAAGTTCTCACTAAAATTTTGCAAGATAAATATGATAAGAAATCCTTGCTTCTGTTCATGCATCAAAGAAAATTAATTCTACAAATCCAATAGCTTGTGTATTTTGTATTGAAAGTGGACATGACTTAGATGACATGCATGAGGCTTTTAGAGTTAAATTTGATGAACTATTGTGTAGAGTCAGGAATATGTCTTGTGAGGCTTTGAAGCTGGATGTGGTTGTGCATAAGGAGGGATATGATAGAGTTGTTAAGAGCTAAGCCTGTGAGTCTTGTGTCGCTCTAGCTAAGGAGAATGATTGTTTATAGAAAACCTTCAAGAAGTTCTCTAGTGAAAAAAAGAACATAAACATGATTCTAGATCAATTCAAAGTTAAGCCAATAGTGGTTTAGGGTTCAACTACTATGAGCATTCCAAGAGTCATCCTCTTAAGGTTGTGAAAGTAGTTGAGAGGAGGAAGATAGAGGTTGCCCATCCTGAACTAGCCAAGATAGTATTCAAGTCTGCAGGATTTGCTCAGAACCCTTTAAACATTGTAGGTACTTCCACTTCATTAGGTACGACCCATCAAAAGGTCAAATACTATTGCACCTTTTGTAAGAAGGATGCTCACATCATAAAGTTCCACTTTAGGTAGGCCAAAAAACTTCATCTGTACTCAATGAGGGAGTAGCTCTAAAACAATCCTCTTCAAGTGAAATAAACATTCAAACTTTATCCAAGTGAGTTGTGTATGGATCTTTTCTTATATTTTTGATTTGCTTGGCTTTCTTGTTTGGGTTTTATCTCTTCCTGATCTTTTCTGGTGCCAATGACGTGCAAGAGGTTGTGATATCTCTTGGAACCCACAATGTGAGGAATGGCGGTGGTGGGACGGTTTTGGCTAGAGTTAGGGAAGACAGGATTGACAACGAATTCCTGTGGTTGAAAATGAAATGTGTGAGGAGAAGAAGATGTAGAGCTCAGGAACACCCTTTGACGTGGTCACAGGTGGTGGGAGCTTACCCAAGCAGTTGGGGTAGTGCGTTGGAGGCAGCGAGAGCTTACTCGAGCTGTTTGGGCAGGGCGGTCGGAGCAGAGAAACTCATGCTTCCACTCTATTCGGTGTAGCAGAATCAAGGAGGAGGAGGGGAGAAATGTAGGGGAGTGAGATGCAATACATGCGGGACTTGACTGGCTTAAAAGATGACGAGGCGCTATGCAACAGCAATGCGAGGCATGGGCGAGACAACGACAGTGCGCGGCATGATCCAGAGGGGATGCACATTCTGTGTAGGGCTGTTAGGGGATGGGGCGACGGCAATGAAGATGTGGAGAGGAGAGAGCAGATAAAGAGAGAAGAAAATAGAGTGGAATTAATCACAGAACATGACATATGGGGCCTACCTTATATTTCCCCTGATAATGCTGATTGTGTGCCATGTCATCCCAAAATCAGGCCACATGTCGAAACCATTGCCACTTTGGTGCCACGTCAGAGTAAAACTGGCTTTGGATGGTCTCAGGGGGGTAAAATAAATGATATTGATACTTAAGGGGTGTAAAACATCCGGTTTTGTAGTTAGAGACTAAAAATTAGACTATCGCAAGAGTTCAGAGGAGGTAAAGTAGACTTATTCCTTTGCATTACTTGTTTAGATAACAATATATTTGTAATCATGATAAAAGTAATAAATGGGAGGCTTAGTAATGCATTCCAACATTTTGCACCGTGAATGGTTCATCTTGGTACAAACTACGAAGCATCATACGGTACCTTTCGTATACTTTTCAAATTTTACTTGAGTTAATTAAAGTGCTTATACAATACTCCTCATCAAAAGATGGCCTGGCGGTAGGAGCTAATGTGTTCGCTTCCTATGATAGACACAATGCCTCTTATTTAATTAGAATACATATACATGTACATTTAGTTGGAAGGCGTATGTCTACGCTCCGTGAGGTCCTAGAACCTCTATATAGTACGCATCCTCAATGCACTCTCTCTAAAAGATGAATTTATTTTTTATTTTTAGAAAAGATGGATTTACAGAAATGTACCTTTCTAAACATCATGGCTCAAAATTGTATAGTTTGATGTATAGATGGGTCAGAATTGTATGTTTTTGAAATTTCATTTAAAAAAGAATAGACATCATTGCTCAGTTAGTCATACACCTATGTATATTTATCTAGTACAATATTTGTCTCATCACTGATATTTTTATCACTAGAACATGGGCTCCCTTCGAGTTGTATCAAAACCTTGTTCATGGGAAGAAAATTATCTTTGGATGCCCCTAATCCCTCTCTTTACAGGTCTCATCCAGTTTGCCATCTAACCTACTCAAAGTATTCCTCTCCTCTTCTCCATGCATGCCCATCTCTTCTCCATCCCTGTGTCGTGGCACAACAGAGGCGAGCGGCATGGCTCGGCGGCGTAGCACCGCAGGCAGCTGATAGACGAAGGCCGGGCGGCTCACGGTGGAGTGGCTACTGCACGGTGGGCAGGCAGAGGAGGCTACGGTGTGGCAGACGGGTGGCTCGACTTCGGGGCAAGGTGGCATAGCACGGCACGGTGGGCGACGGTGTGATGTAGCGCAGCGGTAGTCGGGCGATGCACAACGGACGACGCCGAGGCACGAGAAGGCCAAGTAGCACGCAGCTCCGACATGCTGGGGCGGGAGAAGAGAGAGGTGGAGAAGACATGGGAGGGAGAAGAGAAGGGGATGAATTGCATTTAGATTCGTATTGGCTAGATGGCAAAATCTAAGATGGAGCCTCTAAGGTGGGAGATTAGGGGCCTACCTAAGAATTTTCCCCTTGTTCATAGGTCGCATCTCCATATCATTTCAACGACATATTTTTTTTTGTTTACAAGATCCTCGTGTGATCGTCAACAAAATAATCAGATGAATATTATTGGGCGGTTATCTCACCCAAATCCCAACGGCTCACTGAAATTCTCCAACTTGGTTTTGCTTCAGACAAACTAAAGTTCTAAAAAAATTAGGTTCAAAGAAGTTTCTTCTCCCTTTTTTCCTGCGAAAAAAAGTAGCTAGCTCTAGTCAAATCCATGAATTTAGTTATCAAACACCTTTCTTATTCTTCCTTCATTCTTCATTTTCTTTTGAAGGATTAGAGTTCTTCTTGTATCCTCAATTCAACCGAATGGTTTACTTATATTAGCCTTGTGTAAAGAGACTTTCCTAGGAGTTGCTATATGCTTTTCTAAGTGGTTGAAGCCGTGCATGTTTTCCCTTAGGAAAACCACACTTCTTCAACCACGAGTTTGCTCTAAGGGTTGTGTGTCTCATCCGTGAGGATGCTGCGTATATCGCCATATTTTTTTTGGTGAGTTTTAGTTTGAACAGTGTTGCCTAGATACCTATGAACTAGTCACAAGAGTGATCTCAGGGCTTTGGCCCAACGGCCAAAGCCCACCCCTTGACCGCGCCCTGATTGGGGGCGCCCAGCCCGTTTGGCTGGTGGGCCCCTGTCGCCAGCGCCATATAAACAGAGGTGGGGGCCGGGCGGCTCGGATCACGAGGTTGACCGCGCCGCCGTCACCCCACCGACAAACCCTAGACCCGATCTGGAAGAGGGGGCGCTGAAGCGACGGGAAGCACCACCGGTCTCCTTCATCGGATCTCCGCCGCCACCGTCGTCTTCCTTCTTCCCCGACCGTCGCGTTGCCCGTGCGCAGACTTCACCGAGCGAACGCGAGATGGCCACCTCCTCCTCCACGTCGTCGGACGGTTAGTACCCACTCCTCTCTCTCTCTCTCTCTCAGATCCAGAATCCCCAAGCACAGAAAAGATACAACAATGGTATCAGAGCGGGACTTACCGGTTGGGCCGCCGCTTGGGGCCGGTCGCCGCCGCCTCTTGATGGCGCTGACCCGTCGACGCCTCTCAGCGCGCGCGCCGGTGCAGCTTCGCCATCGCGCGCCGCTCCGGTCCGCCGCCCGCCTAGCGCGCGCGCGCGCGCCGCTCCGCGCGCGCGACGCCGCGCGCCGCGTCCCCGCGGCCGGGCTGGGCCGCTGCCCGCCACCACGAGTGGCCGCTCGGTCGCGCCGCCGTGCGCGTCGCGTGTGAGGCCATCGCCGTGAGCGCCCTTGCGCGCGGGCTGCCGCCGCTTCGCAGCAGCGCGCGCTCCGCCCGCGTAGGCCGCCGCGCGCGCGCCTCCGCGCGGCGCCGCGCTGCCGCCGCCGTGCTGCCTCCCGCCGCCGCTCCGCCTTGTGCCCGCGGACTGCTGCCGCCGTCGCCGTCCGTTTTTTGCGGGTGGAGCAAGGGGCAAATGCCCCTAGGGTTAGGGTTGGGGCCCTTTGTTTTGCCTGCGCACGGGTTCGGCCGTCCGATCAGATCGGACGGCCATTCTTTTATGGGCCGTTTTCTGATGGGCTGAGCGCGTTTTTGTGGGCCGCGCGCATGAGGTGGCCTTTTGGGCCGGCACGCCTGGGCTGCGGCCGAAAGAATGGGCCAAATGGCCGTTTGAACAGTAATTCTTGTTAAATGATTTTATTGTTATTTTCAGAAGCATTAATGATTGAATTTGATTGAAATTTGAATTAAATTTCTGGAAAATTTTGCACCAACGTGTTAATTTTTCAGAGATTAAAAGTGTACAGAATAATGCTTCTGAAATATGAATTATTTTAGAATAATTACAGTTTCATTGCAAAGTTAATGTTGATTGATTTTTCATTATTAAATTCGAACCAACGGAGAATTTAATTTTGGAAAAATAGATAAAATTTCAGAGATTTATGATATTGTTATTTTCGACCAACGTTGTTAATAATGATATTATAAATTTTTAATGATGATTTTATGTATTATTTTTATTTCGCCAACGGTGATGTAGATTTAATGTATGATAGAATTGTTTTTAAATTGTATGTCGTATTTTTGACCAACGTTGGAAATAAGGCATATAATTTTGATGTTACGTTCTCACTGTATTTGAAATATTTTTCAGGAGGATACAACTTGATGAGTTGTATTAGAGAAATCCCCACTCTCAAAGGTGATAATTATGGAGAGTGGAAGAAAAAGATAGACTTAGCGTTTATCTTAGCCGAGGTGGGTGGGTCCTCACTACAACACGTCCCACTGAGCCTTTAGCGCCAGTGAGGGAACAGAATGAGGATGACACTGCATGGCAGAAAAGACAGAGGGATCATGCTCCCTTACAGATGTCTTATGACCTTGAGCATAAGAAATGGACCACAGCCAACAAGAAATGTTTGGCTGTGATAAAGAACACGATTGAGCCCGCTATTGTGGGCTCAATCGCAGAGTGTGACACTGTCACTGAATACCTTGATAAAATAAAGAGTCAGTTCACTGGCTCTTCAAAGACTTATGCTACACGGTGATTAAGCATTTGTATGTAAAGGTATTCGCGTGGCAATGGCATAAGAGAGCACATTATTAGAATGAGCAACTTGGCATCTAAACTTAAACCGATGGATTTGGCTCTCAAGGATGACTTCCTTATTCATTTGATTTTTGCTTCTTTGCCAAAAGAGTTTGACACTTTTGTTGTCAACTATAATATGCAGCCAGAGAAATGGGACATGGAAAAGTGCATAGCTATGTGCGTGCAAGAGGAGGAAAGAATCAAATCCTCACATGGTGGTTCTATCAACTATGTGAAGGATAACAAGAAAAAGAATTACAACAAGAACCCTTCTCAAAGAACAAGGGCAAAGACTCGTACATCACCTCAACGAGAATAAATTTGTTTGTAGACAAAGACCAGTGTCTTCATCTGCAAGAAGACAGACACTACAAGAAGAACTGTCCTGATTATTTAAAGATGATAATGGCAAAGAAAGGTGAGAACATTATTACCTTTATAAATGAATCCCTGTATGTGCAATATTCGAAAACCACTTGGTGGATTGACTCAGGAGCAACTGTTCATGTTGCTAATTCATTACAGGGATTCCGTTCGACGAGGACTACGCAAAGAAAAGAAAGATGCATTAAAGTTGCAAATGGAGTCGAAGCTGAAGTTGAAGCCGTTGGCGATCTTTCATTAGAATTAGCTAATGACTCCACTCTTTTACTTAAAGATGTCCTTTTTGTACCCTCTTTACAGAGGAATTTGATTAGTGTGTCAAATTTGGACAAAGATGGTTATGATTGCAATTTTGGAAATGACAAGTGCGAAATAATGTTTAATAAAGAATGTGTTGGTCTTGCCATATTACAGAATGAGCTTTATTTGTTATCATTGTGTGATGATGTGAATGTCGTATGCGATAATGAGAACGCTATGCGAGAAAGTGATTGAATCCTCGCTCACGAATGTAAGCAGAAACGAAAGAGAACTCTAGATGAGTCGTCGAAATTATGGCAATCGTCGATAGGCCATATTTCGAGGGGAGAATAGAAAGACTAGTTAAGAATGATATTCTTCCTCCATTAGAGTTCTCAGACTTAGAACAATGCAGAGAATGCATTAAAGGAAAATATGTAAAGAAAATTAAAAAAAAGACGCTAAAAGAAGCACAGGAGTTCTACAAATTATTCACACAGATATTTGTGGTCCTTTCCTGTGAAAAGTGTGGATGGATATGACTCGTTCATAACATTCACGGATGATTACTCCCGTTATGGATATATTTATCCAATCAAAGAAAGAAATGAAGTCTTGGATAAATTCAAGATATTTAAGGCTGAAATTGAAAACCAACACGATTTAAAGATTAAGATAGTCCGATCGATCGTGGGGAGTACTACGATCGACATACCCCATATGGACAAGTTCTGGACCTTTTGCAAGGTTTTTACAGAAAATGGTATAGTGGCCAAAGATTCTATGCAGGCGAACCTCAAGCAAAATGGAGTAATGAAAGACGCAACCGTACCCTGATGGATATGGTGCGAAGTATGATGAGTTACTCCACACTCCCATTGGGTTTATGGATGGAGGCATTGAAAACCGCCATTCATATTCTCAACAGAGTGCTTAGTAAGTCGGTGCCCAAAACACCGTACGAGTTGTGGACAGGAAGAGTTCCCTCATTAAACCACTTACGTGTGTGGGGGAGTCCTGCTGAGGCTAAAGTATTTAACCCAAACCTTGGGAAGCTTGATCCCAAAACAATAAGTTGCCATTTCATTGGCTACCCGGAAAAGTCAAAAGGTTTTCGTTTCTACTGTCCAGACAGATATACAAAGTTTGTAGAAACGAGACACGCTGTCTTCTTAGAGAATGAGATGATGAGGGGGAGCATGGTAGCTCGTGAGATTGACCTTGAAGAGAAGCGGGTGTATGCGCCCACTCCGATGATTCAAGAGCCATTCTTCACACTACCTGCTGTCGTTGCACCGACGGTGCAAGACACGTGGTGCAGGCTGTTATTGTTCCTCCTGTGGCAACAATGAATGATAATGAGGAACCTGTTTTCAGGATCCTATAGAACCTATTGCCACAGATGAGGGGAGCAACAACGACCTCAAGCAGAAGATGTACCAAATGAGGAGGCCCGAGGAGGTCTCAAAGAGTAAGAAGATCAGCTATTTCGATGATTATCAGATTTATCATACAGAGGAATTTCAAATGGAGGATGATCCCACCTCATTTGAAGAAGCCATGAGAAGCGAAAATTCTCAAAATGGCTTGAGGCCATGGAAGAGGAAATGAGGTCCATGAAGACTAATAAAGTCCAGGACATGGAAATTATTCCTAAAGGAGCCAAAACAAGAGGACTTGTGGCAAAAGGCTTTACGCAAAGAGAAGTGGGTCTACAAGACAAAGCTTTACTCTCAAGGGAATATAGAAAGATACAAAGCGCGACTTGTGGCAAAAGGCTTTACGCAAAGAGAAGGGATTGATTACAATGAGACCTTTTTCCGGTTTCATGTAAAGATTCTTCGTAATCATAATGGCATTAGTAGCACATTATGATTTAGAGTTACATCGATGGATGTAAAGACGACATTTCTTAATGGGGATTTGGAGGAAAATGTTTACATGGTACAAGAAAGGTTTTGTTTTGGGATGCCGCCTTGAATCGATATATGTTAAAGCAATTAGTACTTGAAGTTTGCACAATAAGAAAATTTGGGTTTAAAGAGAATGTTGAGGACAACGTGTTTATGCACTACTACGTAAAGGTTCTTATGGACGGCAAAACGGTTTTGTGAAACCGCTCAGAATGGACTATTATCGGTTTTAATGGCGGATTTGGAAAAGGAAAATGTTTACGAATGGATATCTATCCTGACGGTTTTTATTAAAACCGCTATGATAATCTAGATTATCAGCGGTTTTTTATTAAAAACCGTCTGTGTTGTGTCGACTATCACAGCCGGTTGTTATTAAGAACCGTCTGGGAATTTTCACAGACGGTTTTTCACAAGAACCGGCTGTGATGTCCCTTTCTCTGTCATATTCTAGATCAGAGGTTAATATATAAGTACACATTGCTTCTAATAACTTAACTACAGAACTACTGAGACAAGAGATCACAAATTAAAGGCAAATTTATTAATTTCACTTAGAGGCAAATTTATTACAAAAGTCGACTGAGTGATTGTATTCTTTTGGGCTTCAGACGCTTCTTCTTCGACTTTGGGACTTGGAGGATCACCGCTGAATTCTCGAAGTTAAGATTGCCCTTGTCCTCTGCACTTCCTCGGGCCTGGGCAAATGATCAGAGATCCATCATTTGTATAGGATAGCATTAAAACATTCCTCAATCTGCCGTTTCGCATGAGCGGCAAGGCTATCCATCGATGCGTGCAATGCGAGTAGAGCTTCTTCCGCATTGCGCACATTGTGGAGAAGAACGGGGTGAGGGCGTTTCCCTTTCTTGAGCGGCGGCGAGAGACGCCGTCGACGGCGGAGGATCAGTCAAGCCGACGGATGCAAGAAAGTCGGGAAGGAGAGCAGGCGGGTGCGGAGAAGTGCTCCAGATGCAAATTATCCTGTGTAAGGTTCCTAGAACAATTCGTGATGAGCAGATGAGAGGAAGGAGATGATCACAAGAACAGAGTAGAAGCCATGTTGTATTGTATATTGTATTGTACGTGCGTAGAAGAGACCATGGATTAGGAGCGCATATTTAACCTTTAGCACAAGCGGTTCGTATACCCAAACATTAATGATATAGACGCCGTATAACGATCGAGAGACGTAAGGCGATCGAAACACGGCGCTCGCATCGAAAACGCGCGAAACAATTCTGGTATGAAGCTTATGATGACGGTTTTTCATTAAAAACCGTCGTGATAATTTCATAGACCGTTAATAACATGAACCGCTCGTGATAATTGAGACATCACGAGCGGTTCTTACGAACCGTCTATACCAATCGAGATAACACAGACGGTTCCGTTTAAGAACCGTCTGTAATAATCCCATGTCACTGATAATTGGTGTGTAATAATCACATGTCACCAATAATTGGCGTATACACAGGATTTCGATCTCACCCGTCTATTCTCTCCACATCGAATGGCTGGCACCAGTTCCTCCCACGGCCAGGCCCTTATTAATATCTCCCCATCAACCTTTCCACCGGTACTAGTCACGCGTGAGTTCATCCACACTAGCTAGCTTCCTGCATGCATCTCCCCTCCGCTGTGAGCTAGCACCTCCATCGCAGCACGTCCGGTTCATACTAAACAACACACTCTTGCCGTAAGTGTGTCTAGTTTAGTGTGAACCGTCGTGCCACGAAGGGTTTGTTAGCTTGTTATCCTGTAATAGATCGATCTGAATGTGTTGTTGAGTTTTTGTGCTTGCCTCTGTATTTGCATGTTCCTCGACCAGCTCAACCAAGAATCTGGTAATGTCTTTTCTTTGCACTATTGTAATAAGATTGCCTTGAATTTTGTCGGGAAAGATGAACTGTTTCGTCAGGTCATGACTGCGAACTCGAAGCATATATAGCATAGCATTCGAGGCACATCCGAGGCTGCAGCTGTGTCTTGAGGAATGCCAAGAGCTGGTCTTGGATGTGGCGGCCACCGGTCTTCGATGTGGCGGCCACATCCAAGACCAGCTCTGGCATTCCTCAAGACACGGCAGCGAGCCTCGATGTGCCTCGAATGCTATGCTATATATGCTTCGAGTTGGATCATGCGCTGACGAAGCGATTCATCCGTGTAACTATCACAGGCGGTTTGTAATGTAAACCGTCGTGAAGGACTATCATGACGGTTCTATACACAAACCGCTGCGCGATACGCATAAATCATGAGCGGTTTATATTTAGAACCGCTGCGTGATATATATACATCACGAGCGGTTCGTGTTACGAACCGTGCGCGATAACGAACTATCTCGAGCGGTTATTAATAACCGTCGGTGATAATTCGCAGACGGGTATTAAGACGAACCGTCTGTGATATTAATTTTCACAGACCGTTTGTAGTTGGAACCGTCTGTGATATTCTGCGAAGTATTAATTACTTGGCGTACTTGCTTGAAGGATGTCGACACCGATCTGTCTTCATTGCGCTGCATCGGTGGAGCAAGGCGGCCGGCTTTAGGGAGTTGGGGTGAAAAAATATCACCGTCTTCTTATTGATCTGATCAGAGGTTAGCATACTCAATTACTTAACATTCTTAGTACAACTCCCACGGGGTGTAAAGGTTGACAAGTACGGCGTCACTACCGTGGACCTCGAATGTGTAGGATACAAAGACGAACCATTCGTACTCGCGAGGCAAGTTGTTCAATTATGTAACCGACCCGGCAAATAAGAAGCGCCATGTAGTTCTTCAGGGAAAAAGAAGGATTGTCGGGGTTGAGAATGTTGTGGATGAGGAAGAGTACAATCAATTTGATGATTTGCCTCCATTCGGAGACGGCATCAGGCTCGATGAAGAACAAGGCGATGAAGCAAGCTATATGCGTATCGATCATCATGAAGGGCTTTATTTAAAATGATATAGCCAAAGTGTAATAAATGATATAGGTTATGCTTGTGTTTTCATAAATGTATGTATGTTCCATTGTAATTGTAAAATGACTAAGGAACCCATGCATTGTAATTGTAAAATGACTAAGGAATTAAGAAATAGTTATATTTATGGTTATGCTTGCGTTTTCATAAATGACATAGGAACCTAGCTAGCTGCGGTATTTATAGTGAACTATCACGGGCGGTTTATCAAAAGAAACCGTCGTGATAACACATCTGGCCCGTTCTATCGATATAACCGTGCGTGATAATATAGGTAGAGGTGGGAGGAGCAAAACCTAGCTAGCGGGCGCTGCGAGTGGAGACAAGAAGATGCGGCGGGCGGACTCCGCAGAACCTAGCGGGTATTTAAAGATGATCTATCACGAGCGGTTCTATAAATATAACCGTTTGTGATATGCATTATCATGAGCGGTTCTATCTATAGAACCGTTTGTGATAGAATTATCACGACGGTTCTATAGATATAACCGTCAGTGATAATTCTATCACAAACGTTCTATAGATAGAACCGTCGTGATAATGCATATCACAAACGGTTATATTTATAGAACCGTCTGTGATAGATCATCTTTAAATACCCGCGCTAGGTCTCGCTGGAGTCCTACTGCCGCCGCAGCTTCTGTCTCCACTGCAGCGCCTCGCTGCTAGGTTTTGCTCCTCCCACCGCCGCTCCCTCCCGACGCCGCCGGTCCTCCCGGCCGCCGGTCCTCCCGACGCCGCTCCTCCCGAAGCCGCCGTCCCTCCCTCCCGGCCGGCGGTCCCCCGACGCCGGTCCTCCCTCCCGACGCCGCGCTCCTCCCGACGCCGGTCCCTCCGTAGCCGGCGGTCCCGCCGACGCCGGTCCCTCCTCCCGACGCGCCGCTCCGCCCGACGCCGGTCCCTCCCTCCCTGTGCTTCACATGTATATGCTTCACATGATATATATATGCTTCACATGTATATGCTTCACATGATATATATATGCTTCACATGTATATGCTTCACATGTATATGCTTCACATGATATATATATGCTTCACATGTATATGCTTCACATGATATATATATGCTTCACATGTATATGCTTCACATGTATATGCTTCACATGATATATATATGCTTCACATGTATATGCTTCACATGTATATGCTTCACATGATATATATATATATGCTTCACATGTATATGCTTCACATGTATATGCTTCACATGTATATGCTTCACATTATATATATATGCTTCACATGTATATGCTTCACATTATATATATATGCTTCACATGTATATGCTTCACATGTATATGCTTCACATGATATATATATATGCTTCACATGATATATATATGCTTCACATGATATATATATGCTTCACATGTATATATATGCTTCACATGATATATATATGCTTCACATGTATATGCTTCACATGTATATGCTTCACATGTATATATATGCTTCACATGTTATATGCTTCATACGGTCTATTTGGAAGGCCCATAGCTCACGCAATTAGCTAATCGTTAGAACTTTGTCAAAGGGCATAAAGCAAGTGACACACTCGGTGCTCACTTGATTAGTTTTTTCTTAGAAGAGAGATGGCGTCCACACGTCTTCGTCGTCGTCATCCGGGTCTCACGCTCCCAAGATGCGAAATCTAAGCGTGGCGAGGAGTATCGAAAAGGCGGAGGGCGAAGGACCATCACGGTGGTCTCTCGGATGGGGTCCCTCTGGAACCGTCGAAAGCAGCGTCATCATTTCGGACTACCTGCGGGATAATTGGAAGGCAACGGGTCCCCATCACCATAGCAAGCTGGAAAGATTTGACAAAGGATCACAAAAATCAGCTATGGGAGGAACTTACAAATTCGTTCGAGTTCCGCAGAAGCACGGGGACTCGTGCAACGGCAGCGCTCCTCGCGATGGGAAAAGCATGGAAGAATTTTAAGAGCACTCTTGTGACGGCATGCGTGGCCGAGGATGTCACGCCCTTCACGAAGTATCCTTTCGTGTCGCGGAAACATGGGAGGCCTTTGTGCAGATGAAGACGACGCCGAATTTGTACAACAAAGTGCGGCGCACAAGGATCTCCGATCACAAAACACGCACCCTCACGGACTCGGCTTTGCTGAGTGCGCGGGTAAAATCCGCAATGGAGGATGCAGGATGAGGTTGCAATCCGATCGGAGGCCTCTCCGCCATTTGCCGGATCGCATAAGCAGCGCTCGAATCGGTTAAGAGCGAGGTCATCAACCACATCTTGGTGTCTCTTTCAAAAACCCCGCAGATGAGGAAGTGTCCTAACGCATGGTAAAATATGTTAAACAACATAGTTGTTAACACCTCTTGAACTTCATGGGTTCAAAATAACATGATTAATTGCCTCTTGCAGCAATCATTGACTACCGAATCTTCTCGTGGCTCCTTTGAAGAAGATAGGAGATAGATTTACTATCACAGCCTTGGGAAACAAGGAGCACCCAGGTCGCACACGAGGCATGGGGTTTATGTACCTTGGAGGAACAGATTTCAGATTACTCCGAGACATATAGGAGTAGGAAGAGATCCAAGGCGCACTGCGCGAACAAATAAAGCAGAGCTTCGTGCTCAACTTGAGGAACAACTATCGCCTCACTTCAAGAGCGATCGCCTCACCGAGGAGAGATAGATTCGTTGCGGGAAGAACTGAGACAAGTCCGCAACCAATCGCAACCCACTCCTAGTACTGCGGTACCAGTCCCCTCAACGTCGCAGCAGCTGCGCGCCCACACCAATTTCTGAACATAGCGGCGACCACTTACGTATTGATGACATTGGGTAATGTACCTCTTTAGAATGGTACATAGATCTCTCTGGTGGACGCCTTAACTCATCTCTTGTATCGTTATGTAGGGGCCCATGCCTTGCAGCCTCAAAGTCAGGCTTGTTGGCTCTATTCCCGTTGACGCGGGGCGCGGCATGGTGTATCCATTGCTGCCAGGGACGCAGGTGCACGGTGTACAAGTAGACACCGGTTTCATAAAGGTCCAGGTGGACATGATTAATGATATTTTTAAGCCTGTCCCTCTTGAGAAGCCCCCAAACGAAGAGATTAAGACATTAGGGGATGCCGTCCACACATTCGTTCGATGGCCCAAGAGGACATCGTCCTCGACATGTCCGTGCCACAATCTTCACATCCAGTGGCCCAAGAGGACGTCGCCTGGACTGGCACATCGGCTCGGTGGCTCCACCTCCACCTCCAAATCTAGTAAAGTCTCATTTGCATCGGCTCCCATTGAGATGCCACCGAGAACATATCATAGCGAGGCTCCAAGGCCTCCAAGGCTCATGCGAAGAAAATTAAGCGGGTCCCGTGCCATGGAAGTTTATTCTAGGAATGTCGTTGGTGCCCGATTCACAATTACGCCTGACTTGGTATGATTTGCAATACATTGCATGCCGGTACATGGAGAAGTCAACATGAAGCCAAACCGCAGAGTGCATTCAACGTGAAATATAAAGAGACGCATTTCCTCCATGACTTGGGCTACATCGTCGTGACATTCAAGATTTATTCTTACTATTCAATCTCGACGAACTCGGCGCCTCACTTCTACGATCTTTGGACATCGTAAGTGTCTTTGTATAATGAAGTTCTACATTCACGTTATACAGATAAATGTCATTACTCTTTCTTTATGTATAGATACATGATCCAACAAGCCCGGAAATCGCGACGACCGGTGGGTTTCCTCGACCCTCACTTGGTCTCCGAGCAATGTATCAACGCAGATGCATCCTTCGTGGAAGGTTACATAACGAGGGGATTGATTGCTCACACCGACAAGGAGTGCGTCATGGTACCCTTCAACCAAGGGTAAGTGCTTCACTAGTTGCCACACATATGTTTCATTTGTACTTTACATGCAGCATGAACTTAGGATTAATCACTATGGCGACACATATGACTAGGAATCACTGGATTTTGATTGTGATTGTACCAAAGTGGAGCAAGGTAATATACCTTGATTCCCTCCTTAGGAGCAACCACGACTTGATGCGTGTGCAAGAAAGTATATGAGTAAACTCATTTCCTCCATACATAACTCTATTGTAATATTTCTTTTGTTTGCCACGGCGAGGCTAAGTTTTTGAATCACGAGGGCGTTTGCGAATATGTTGCCCAAGGAGGAACACACGACAAATCCAGTGACACGCTACGACACAACACGCGATTTCCGGTACCCGCTACAACACAATAATCCTATATCATACTTTGTAATTAATAATGCCTCTAGAATTGACAATACCGATGTATGTAATTCTATTTTTGCGATGCCACCAGCAGACTACGAGTGGCAACGTATGTGGATTCTCGTTTGCCGCCATATGATGGAAATCATGGGTACTAAGATCAATGATCGAGGTTTGTCGAGTCCTTCCAATAATTATTATTTTCTGATTATATTACACACATGCTAATTAATGACTTAACATTGCTCCTAGCGACGGCGAGGTGAACTTCGACGGAAGTGCATATGATCTTGACAATCTCGTCGATATTCGTGCAATCATCTCCCAATTCTTGCTAGCAGAGGTCATAAATAAGAGGAGAGTTCCACGCCGCGATGATGATAATTAGATGTTGAAACATTGGATTCAATGTACAAATCAAACAATTCCTTCAATTGAATACATTTGTCAGATTTTGTGTAACAATTTTCATTCTATATATGTGATATTGTTACATTCATCTGTGTATCGAATTTTGTTGTAATTTAGTATGAGTTGCAATTAACTTATATCTGTCATTTATCTGTAATCTGCTTGCTTTCAGAGGGCATGGCTAGCATATCACGAGGCTAGCCAAGAAACAAACATATAAAACAGATGATGCACTTGGTATCACAGACGGTTCATTGTTAAAAACCGTCTGTGATACCATATCACAGACGGTTTCAAAGAGTGCCGTATGTGTGGTGTGACTGCTATCACAGACGGCTTTTACTGCGGCGATGCAGTGATATACACAATATCACGAGCGGTTAGTAATACCTGTCAGGATAGGCAGTATCACGACGGTTTTTATAAGCAACCGTCGGTGATACTCCCTATCACTGACGGTTAGTAATCAAGACCGTGCAGCGATATCACAATATCCGCAGCGGTTTGTATATTACAAACCGTGCGTGATATTTGAATATCGCTGACGGTCTTGATTACTAACCGTCTGTGATAGACAGTATCACCGACGGTTGCTTATAAAAAGCGATGCGTGATACTCGTCTATCCTGACGATTAGTAATCAAGACCGTCTGTAATGTTTTTATCACGGATGGCTCGGGAACCGTCTGCGTGATAACCACCAACTATCAGCGACACATAAACACCGGCGGTTCAGAAATGCGTGATGACGGTTCCAACCGAAAATGCGTGATAGGCTGTCAGTAGCGATGATGCAAAGTTTAAAGATGGGAAGTTTATCTTCCTAATTCTGTATGTGGATGATATCCTACTAGCTAGTAGTGATGTTAGTCTGCATGGAGACAAAGAAGTTTTGTCCTCAAACTTTGATATGAAAGATCTTGGTGAAGCTTCGTTCGTTCTAGGGATCGAAATTCAGGGATAGAAACAAAGGGTATTGGGACTGTCACAAAAGGCATACATAGAGAAAGTCTTAAAGAAATTTGGTATGCATAAATGTAGTCCATCACCTGCACCTATAGTCAAGGGCGGCAGATATGGGGATTTTCAATGCCCCAGAACCGATATGAGATCGATCAAATGAAAGCGGTTCCATATGCTTGGTGTCGGAAGCTTACAAGTATGCTCAAGTGTGCTGCATACGACTTAGCATTTGTTACCGGGTTACTTGGCGATTCGAGCAATCACGGAATAGAACATTGAAATTGATAAAGAAAGTCTTGCGTTATTTGCAAGGAACAAAAGGCCTCATGATGACATACGTAAGATCAGATTTACTCCATATAGTGGGGTATCTGATTCGATTTTGCGGAGATGATAGAAAGTCTACATCCGGATATGTATTCACTCGCAGAGGAGCTATATCGTGGAAAAGCTTAAAGCAAACCGTCACTACATCGTCCACAATGTATGCCGAGTTTGTAGCATGTTATGAGGCTACAGGGCAGGTAAAGCGGCAAAGAAGTTCATACCGGTTTAAAAGTGGTTGACGACATCAATAGACCACTTAAGTTGTACTGCGATAATGAACCCGCAGTAACGTATGCCCACAACAATAAGTCAAGTGGTGCTACCAAACACATTGACATAAAGTACTATGTTGTGAAAGATAAAGTTCGGGATCAAATTATAAGTCTAGAGCATATAAGTACCGCAAAGATGTTAGCGGATCCGCTTACTAAAGGCTTACCACCCAACGTGTTCAGAGAACATGTAGCCGGCATGGGTTTAAGGGAAAGCCTATGATTCCTGGACTAAAAGATGGCCCAAAAGATTAAAGTAACTATTTCAAAACAAGAGAGGTGTATTGTAGCTGTTGAATCTATCGGCGATTGACCGTGACGATGAGACATGTTCTATGCACTGATCTGTGATGAAATGTGTAAAGTCAAAAGTAATTAAAGTTAAAGCACAAAGGAGATCAAGGGGGAGAATGTTAGATTGATCTCTCCCAGATTAGCCCAACGGCTAATCTGGACCTTGATCACGCATACGATCGGGGCGCCACCAACAACCGGTGATGGGCCCCGTCGTGCTGCGCTATAAATAGAGGGTGGGGGCCGGCGGCTCGCGTCACGAGATTCGCCTGAGCCGTACAACCCCACCCGACAAAACCCTAACCGATCTAGAGGGGCGCAGCAAGCGGCGGGAAGCACCATCGCCGTCGATGTCGCTCGCGTCGACGGTTAGTACTGCCCCTACCTCTTCCTCTCTCTCCCTCAGATCTAGTTTCCCCAAAGAGAAAAGAATAGAACCATCAGCTATATGCTTTTCTAAGTGGTTGAAGCCGTGCATGTTTTCCCTTAGGAAAACCACACTTCTTCAACCACGAGTTTGCTCTAAGGGTTGTGTGTCTCATCCGTGAGGATGCTGCGTATATCGCCATATTTTTTTTGGTGAGTTTTAGTTTGAACAGTGTTGCCTAGATACCTATGAACTAGTCACAAGAATTCTACATGACTAGGAAACGGGTTCATCATTTCAAATCCTATTGACAATACAAATTGAATCTCCTAAAGAAAGATGGGAATTGTTCGCATTTTGAATTTTATGTATTTATTCAACCAGCATCTAAAGAAGTTGTCTTCTAAAACTTACCTGGATTGAAATAGTTGGAGACTAAGGGTCTATTCTTTTTGACTGCGGCTTATGGCTTTTGGGCTGCTCGTGCGAGAGATTACAGAGTAACAAAAACTTATGTGTGGTTTTTGCATATATAAATGAAGTCGGTACAGTATATACTACAATTAACTAGTAGACCCTATTTTGAAAAATACTATGTTTAAAAGCTAGTTACTGTAGAAAAGCCGAAAAACAGCTTTTAGAAGCTGAAAAGAATAAGGCCTAATATTGGTAACCAGCCAGTTATAGCCAGGAATATGTGGTATCCCTGCATTGCAACATGTGATGAAACCATTCGTGTAATGTCGAGACCTGAATATGCAAATATGGACTATCTGTGTATTCTGCACTAGTCTAGGATTACGCTAGAGCACACAATGGCAATATAGGGTCTTTTCTTTTTGGCTGGAGCTTATGGCTTTTGGCTACAGCTTGTAACTTTTGGGCTGTTTGTGTGAGAGATTATAGAGTAACAGAAACTCTTGTGCGGTTTTTGCTGATATAAATAAAGCCAGTAAAGTATGTACTACAATTAATTAGTAGACCCTATCTTCAAAAGATACTCCATTTAAACAGCTTTTAAAAGCTAAAAAGAATATGGCCATAGATGAAATATCAACCATATTCATGAATAACTATGAAAGAAGTGAATATTATTAATTATCAGAGTAGTGATCTTATGGCCAAGCTTGAAATAATAGCCTAAAAGGCCTAAACAAAAATTAGCAGCGAAAATAAAGAATAAATATAGTTGCCATTCGACATGCCCACAGACAATCGATTGAAAAACAAAATCCTAATACGTGTTGTTGAAGCATTCCTCCTTAAATATCTCTGTTTGATATGATTCTCTTTTAGCAACTGAGCAACAAAGTATATAGCTGTGAGTGCATAGGGTACTTATCAAGTCATGTATAACAAGATATAATATATAATTATGCAAGGCTTAACAAAGGATTTTTGAGTGGTTACTTTGCATAAATGAAAAATTTAGAGTAAATATAATAAATAGATTGAAAACACACTTTAAAAATGAGTGATAAGTAAATAAATAATGAAATAAAAGGAATTGAAGAAACCTAAAAATCTAACCCTCGTGTGAAATCACCGAGCATTGTCCATAACCGGGGATATGGCTATTCAAATAGTTTAATACTCTACAGAGATTGCACAACTTTGCCCACAAGAGATAATCAACTTATCATGCCATTACATGCTTCCTTAGGCATGTGATTAAGTGATCATTACAAGGCCTTTACAGTACTCAATCTCAAGCCAATTTTGCCTGCTAAGGTTTCACTACTAATAGACTAACCACCTAGTCAAAAAGTCCCTTCTTGCGCCATGTAGAAATGTCTAACCAATACCCACATTAATCTCAATGGAGAAACCAAAGTTGAAATATCATAAACTTAATTAGCCATGTCTATCTCATGCTAGACTTATGGTTACATGATAAAGCTCAAATAAATGGTGTACAAAGTTAAGTCATTAATCATTACCCAGGTGAGTCATCCACATCCCAAATGTACTAACTGCACCTCCTTTCCCACATGATCACTCGTCCAAGTGAAATCTATTTTGTTTAACCAAGACCAATAACACTATTCGTGTAATGGTACATAAATTTTGTAACTATGGCTAACTACCATGATTCAATATCTCATTAAGTCAAAAATTAATTAATTGATCAATGTAATGATGAGCCCAACGAATCAGGAAGCATGGCTAAACATACTAGACGTACAACCTAAGTGGATACTTTTTGCATCACTAGATAATTAACCATCTTATGGTGACAATGGAATCATAGCACTCAAACTATCAAAGGAGGGATTTAATCAAAATTGGTTGATAACTACCAAGTAAAATGATTTGTAATAAATTAGCAATGCATAATAATTCAAAATAAAAAATATTTAAATTTAAAATAATAGGTTCAATATAATCAAAGATCATGACTTGTCTTGGCATTGCTCAGTTATCATTCCTTGATATTCAAATCCCGCTTCTGTTCCTTCGAAGCCGTTATCTAAACAGGAGAGAAAGCACGAATAAAATGCAAATAAATTCAAATAAAATCCAAAGTTAACAAAACTAGAACTGAAAGATAGAGATCAATTTTAGATGAATTTAGGAAGAAGATTCATATCAATCAGAGTTCATATGGTGGAGAACGGGCTCTTGGAAGATTTGCCGAGAAGGAAAATACTGTAAATTGAGAGAAAGGAGAATAATATCTAGAATATTCCCTTCAGAAAATAAAAGAAAAAGAAAATTTGACAGTGGGGTCGACATATGAGTGGCTCGATTCATAGTGAACTAAGCCCACCAAACCAATCTAGAATTTTACTAACGTGGCTCTGACGCGGCAGACATGCGAAGGACACGAGGCGACATGCGACAGCTAACTCAGCGCCGAGTGGACTACTAACATCGACGATGCTGGTGAACGACGGTGGATGGTGATGCAGCTTTAGTGGCGATGACAACGGCAAACGGCGATGACCCGATGAACACGAAGAAGTGGAACTAGATGCTTTGGTGGTAGCGACATGAACGGGCGGCACGTGGGGATCAAAGGTTGTTAGAGTCGGCTAATGGCGAGACCAAAGTAGAGGCGGTGCTACGGCTACGGTGAAATTGATGAGATGACGGCACCCAGGCGAAGGCGAGGGCACAACGATGTAGACCTTGGCATCGCGAACTTGACGGAGGCAGCAACAAGACTCATGACTCACTATCGATGACAGAATCGCTCGACAGAGTGGTGATAGAGGCAGCGTCTTTCAACGACAGATTCGAGGTGGCGACCTAGTGCTTCAAGGCGGTGCGACTAGCAATGCAAATCGAAGGGTCTCGAGTGGCTTTTATACATGGAGGAGGCTGCTCAGAGGCAGAGTCCATGGCAGAGATGACGGTTGCAACATTAGAAGGAAATAGAATTTGACTTGGAGAGAAAGACGGTGCCTGACCTTCGGGTCCCACCTGTCGGCGATGGTGCAACACGCGGGGGCGAGGCGGGCTGGGTTGGCACACTGGACAACGGTGGGAGCTGGGCTACGGACAAAGACAGTGGGCCAGCGTGAAAGAGAAAGGCCAGGCCAAAAAGGAAAGAAGATGGACCACATAAGAAGGATTCAACCCACAGAGGATGTTGGAATTTCAAGGATTTTTTATTTTTGGAAAAGGGAATAAATTGAGTTGAGCTCAAATAAATAGCAAAAATTTCTTGTAACACAAGGAAAATTCCAAAAGAAAATACAAAATTTAATTGATGTTTATTTTATTAATATTAAATCATTTTACTTTTAGAAAATTCCAATTAAGCTTTAATTAATTCAAGAAAATCTAAATGTCTATTTTATTTTAAAAAGTTTAAAAAAGGCACAAAAAACTAGGATGTTACAAACCTCCCTTCTTAAACAGAATCTCAACCATGTGATTCAAGCTCACTAAAGAAATAGGTGAGGAAATTCTACTCTGAGATCCTCCTCGCGCTCTCAGTGACTTCTTTCCACTGAACCTTGCAAAGATAGATGACTTTATTTCTAGTCAAAAGCTTAGCTACTTCCAAAATTTTGATGGGATGCTCCTTGTAGGTGAGATCCTCTTGAAGGTCTATGGCTTCCAATGGCATTCTATTCTCTGGCACACACAAGCACCTCTTCAATTGAGACACATGGAAAATGTCATGTATTCCACTAAAAGACGAAGGTAGCTCTAACTGATAAATAACATCTCCTCGATGCTTCAAAATCTTGAATGGTCTCATATATCTTGGTGCAAGTTTTCCTTTCATTTGGAACCTTTTGACTTCTTTAAATGGGGTAACTCTAAGGTACACTTAATCATTTGGTTCAAAACTCAAATCTCGATGACGATTATCTGGATTACTTTTTTGTTTGGTCTGAGTTGTTTTCAATCTTTCCTGAATAGGCAAACTTTTTTCTCAGTTTGTTTCAAACACTCTAGGCCAAAATATATGGCCTTCCCCAGTCTCCTTTCAATTGAGAGGGCCCCAACACTTTCGTCCATATAAGGCTTCAAATGGTGATATTACTAGACCAATAGCTATTATTGTAGGAAAACTCTGCAAAAGACAAACATCTACTCATTTAACTCCATAAGCTAACATACAAGCTCTCAACATGTCTTCAAGAATCTAATTCATATGCTCAGTTTGTCCATCCATTGAGAATGATATGTTGTGCTAAAATTCAAATGGGTATCCATTACTTCATGAAAACTCTCCAAAAAATGAGAAGCAAACTATGATATGCGATTCGACACTATCTTTTTAGGTACTACATGAAGAGTAACAATCCTTGATATGTATAAATCTGCCAACGTGTCATCTGTATAAGTAGTCTTGATTAGAATAAAATGAGCAATTTTAGTCAAGCAATCCACAATTACACAGATGGAATCAAATCTTCCATTTGTCTTAAGTAATCTAGTAATAAAACACATACCAATCTCTTCTCATTTTCAATCGGGAATTCTCAATGGTAACAAGAAGCCTGCCGGCCTCTGATGTTCAGTTTTAACCCTTTGACACACATCACACAAGGCAACATACTCTACGATCTCTTGCTTCATGCTAAGTCACCAGTATATTTTTTTAATATCTTGATACATCTTAGTCCTACCAGAATGAATTGAATATAGAGATTCATGAGCTTTCTTGATTAACAATTTCTCAAGCTCTTTCTAATTTGGTATACATAAACGCTTCTCAAACCATATAGTTCCTTATTCATCTTCTATAAAACCCAGAGCTTTACCCTTTCTCATGTTGTTCTTAATATTTTTGATATTCACATGATCAATTTGTACTTTGCGAGTATAAGCATTCAAAGTAGGTTGTAGCTTCAAAGTAGTTAGAAAATCCTTCTTCAACCAATTCTAAGTTAAGCTTATGAAATTTCTCATGTAGAACTGGCTAACTTTATTTAATCATAATGGTATTGCAAAAAATTTCTACTTAAAGCATCATCTACAACATTGGCCTTGTTTGAATGATAATGGATCCCAACATTATAATCTTTGTTCAATTCCAACAATCTCCTTTGCCTCATATTAAGATCGGTCTAAGTGAAAATGTACTTTAGCCTCTTATGATATGTATAGATCTCATAATAATTGACAATAAGATAATGACACCAAATTTCCAAAGCACATGCACAATAGTGGCTAACTCCAAATCATGCGTAAGATAATTCTCTTCATAGGGCCTTAATTGACGCAAAATATAAGTTACCACTTTTCTGTCTTGCATCAACATATAACCTAATCCTTTACGTGAAGCATCACAACAAATCTTAAAAACTTTGTTAATCCCTGGCAACGTCAATACTGGTGTAGTAGTCAAAAACTCCTTTAGTTTCTAAAAACTTTTCTCACACTCTGGTGTCCGAGCAATTTTTTTCTCTTTCTTCAACAATTGCGTGAGCAGTCTTGCTATGTGAGAGAATCCTTTAGTGAAGCGATGGTAATATTCTGCCATACCAATAAAACCCCTGACTTGAAGCATTGACGTGGGGCGACTTTCAGTTAAACACAATTTTAACTTTTCCAGGTTTTAATTTACTTGATGTTTATTTTACTCATATTAAATCATTTTAATTTTAGAAAATTCCAATTAAGGTTTAATTAATTCAAAAAAATCCAAATGATTAATCTTATTTTAAAAGCTTTAAAAAGGCTTCAAAAGCTAAGATGTTACATGGAAGCTGGAAACAGAATTGAGAGGCAATTTGGCTTTTTTTTTTTTTGCATGTGTGTCAGCAGGTGGGCTTGCAGGCCTGCAGGCAGCCCCACATTCTGCATGCCGAATTTTCGGGTTTTTTAATGGACATGCCGACTTTTCGTTGGATGAACAGCATTAGATATTCATCAGGTTCACTGTGTTCTTTCTTGGGGACGAGAATAATACTCCAACGGGTCCCAAGAGAGATCTCCATCCAACAAACAGTCTCTGGAAACAGTGGCGATGATCGCCAACGACTAGAGATGGCAACGGGTAAATACCCATCGGGTATTGCCATTCTATATCCGTACCCGCTAGATGTAAATTTACCCGTCGGGTTACCCGTATCCGCACGCGGGTAGGAAAATTTACCCATACCCGTACCCGCGCGGGTATTACTACCCGACGGGTAACCCGTACCATAAGCATACCGGTTCAACACATAAGAATATCATCAATTTAGACATTCATTAATCATACATGCCAAGCACAAAAGCGTCTAATGATCAAAATTAGTACATCATATAAACATACTTGACATGACCATATCAACATATGACAAATAAATAAACAATCAACAACAAGTAGATAATAAAATTAACATTTGAGTGGGATGTCTAGTTGTCTAATGCGGGTATTCATTACCCGCGGGTAGGCGGGTATGGGTAGTATATACCCACACCCACACCCGCCTACCCGTCGGGTAGAGGATTTCGCCCAATAACGTACCCATGGGTACATAAAATTTTCCATACCCGTCTCTTTATCGGGTAAAACCCGTTGGGTATTCGGGTATCGGGTACCCATTGTCATCTCTACCAACGACACTGGTATCTGCTGGTGTATCATATGATTCATTAAAGAGGAAGTGCTCACTTCCTCCCTCATAACTCAAAACTGTCCGAGCGCTGCGTCATGAAGCAGCCACGTTGCTCTCAGGACATAAAAAGTTTTTTGTGTGCCAAACTAAATGAGAAAGTGACCAATTTACCTCACTAGCCATCGCAAAATTCTTTGTATTTTCTCTCGCGTTCGATCTACAGTCGCAGCCGTCTCTCTCAAGTCTCAATGGTAGGGACGTTTGACATTTTAGATTCACTTTTTCAGACTGAATTTCTTTTTTCCCAGTGACTTTAACACTATATTCAGGTTTAGATTTGGTTCTTTCAAAATCTGAAAGAAGTATATGTGTATAGGTGAAGTCAATGTATGCATTTTTTTTTCTCACTTGACCTAGGTTGTCTATTTTCTAGCAAGCAACCAATGATCTAAGAGGAAGAAACTTTTAAAACTTTTCATTATGTTCTCAAAAGGTTGCACTAAGGGCACATGTCAAGTCTGCACCGAAGAAGAGTAATGAATACGAGGGGAACTAAAGTTGCTCAGTTGAAAAGAAGGAAAAGGGCACTATGAAAACTTGCTTTAGATCTTACCCATTTGACCTAAGCAGCACTTTAAAGATTTCCTTTTTTTTGAAAAGGAAGACTTTATTAAATCCCAAGTTCGTTACATCGAGTTGATACACGTTCTTGGAACAAACTTCCAGCCTCTGCCTAAAAAGGCACACAGCTTATGAGTAAAGAAAAACTGAGCAAAATCTAGTGACATTCAATCCTAAGACTAGATCGCCACCCATATGCCCGGGTAAAGAAATCCTTCGCCAACTGCTCCAACTGTCGCGATGCCACCACAACCGTATCCTGTAATTCCGGTCTTTGCAGGATAGCCCACGAACGGAGACGGTGAGAAACTGCATAAATAACCAGTCATTTGTAACTGCGCGGCGGAAGACGAATGCGGCATGCCACTATGAGAGGCCACCGTCTTGTTATCCCTCGGTGAGTCCAAGTTCCGCAGCGCAGTTCGCTTCATTGCCTTGGCCATCGTATGCTCATCCGCAGATTTTCCGCCTTCTTGCGTTAGAATATCTGGTGCAGCTATCTCATTCACCCCCTCATCAAATGCAGACACCCTTGGCATCAACATAGCACCAGCCGCACACATGTCGGCATGCTGGACACAATCCTGTTGTCGTTCAGCAAACTTCCCCTCACATTCCTCTACTGCAAGGACACCAGCTTTACCCTGATTATCCACAATGCTTTTAAGCAACGCAACATCAGAGATGATCTTGTGATTGGAATCCCCAAGTACAGACACCGGTATCTCTCCAATCAACACAGAGGCAGGCGAAGGCGGGTCTTCCCCAATATCAGATTGGAGCTCAGCCAAACAACCAAAAGAGTTAGCATATAATGCGTCCTCAGTTGCAGCACTAACCTTCTCCACAGACCGAACAGGAGTAGACACGAGCACACCCTCCACAGACCGAACTGGAGTAGACACCGGCACACCCGCACTGAGCTGCATTGGGGTCGGCCCACCATCAACAACCGCCGTATTCGAGGATGAGGAGCCGGAATCATTTGCTTGCTTCTGTTTTTTTGACATAAGATTTCCACCCTGTCCATCTGCTGAATTGTCACCCGTTCCATCTCCATCATGATGCATGGAATCCTCCATTCCTTGAACAGGGACAGCGGGAATAAACTTATCGCTCTCCAATGTGAAAGTAATGTCGTACCCAAACAACCCGAAAACAGTATCGGGCTTCACAGGTAGCAACGCTCTATCCATCATACCAATTTTAATTCGAATCACGCCCAATTTCCTGTACGTAAACATATCCACTTCAATTGTCTTGCCAATAGCCGTTCCCAATGCCCAGAAACCCAAATAATGTCTCCATGTATGCGGCACCCCCGAGACATGCACCCATACCTCATCAAGTTGGTAAGCAGGGACCACATCACCATTCGTCTGCCATGCCGACACCAATAAAGTCACCCCGTGATTTTTCAACTTGAACTCGACATCGTGCAATTCATCTTCAGAAGGGAATACAACTAAAAAAGAATCATCCTCATGTGGTAAAGCCTCCCAATTCCAATCAGACCGAGAAAGCCTAGCCAACTCATCCTGTACTACTCCAGCAGCAAGGGATCCACCCGAGATTGTCACCAACGCTGTGGGCGACAATACCTGATCATCTTGCTTCAGGTCAAAATCAGGCATACCATAAAAACATAAACCGTCCTTCGCATAACCATACATTTGAGTACTCGGTTTAGGCAACTTGAGAATCGGACATCTGATAGGCAAATGATTGTTTTTCTTATTGCAAATGTGACAATCAAGTTTCACCTTGCATACCTCCGACAAATGCCCGTTCATCTTGCATCTGAAGCAGTGAGGCGGCCTCGGTTTCTTAGCCTTGAGCGCACCCCCCTCAACAGGAACAGCATGCTGAAGATCATCGCCCACCCCAGTAGTAACATCTCGACGCCTGAGAAAGTTGCTCGATAACTGTAGCTGCCATGACCGGAACCACGAGCAGAAAGCGGCCTCCCGAGTTGATGGCGAGGGATAGGCGGCGCTCCTGCGGCTGCCCATATCCATCCTGCTGGAATCCCCCATTGCCCTGCGCAAAGCCCTGACCAGGCACCACCGGAGCAAAACCACGCGGAGGCGGTCCGCCATTGCGAGGAGGAGGACCTCGCGGAAAAGCACCATTCCCGCGAGGCGGAAGGCCATGTCCTCGAGGCGGCGGCACATGGTTCCGCGTCTGGGATCTATTCACCGGCGGGCGGGAGGCCATCTCCGCGTAAGAAGGCCGCACACCGGAGCGATCGGGAGACCGCCTATTGACCCTTGCTTAATAAATGTACATCTACTCATCTCACTGCATCTTATCTTTCGGTAAGTGCAAATCTTTACATTCATCCATCCATCAAAATCACACAGATAGGAGAGATGTAAGCATTGCCTCTTCCATCTTGTAGTACTAATTATAAAACCATGTAGATACAACAGTTTAACACTCCTGCGCCCTCCCCTAAAACTAAAATAAAAGGAGGGACTCCTTTTAAAATGTTGCTTGCAAATCACACAATATCTTCTGGCTTTACAGAAAAGAAATGCCACAACGGATTTGGAGGTGGGATAAAGGCACTACCAACCCAGAGAGGATAACTAGGAAAGGTTCTTCCCCAGATTACACAAAGATCGGTGATATGGATTCTCCAATTAAAAATCCAATTCAAATAAAAAAGAAAAGATACCATAATTCATAATTGGCTGGACAATAATTGCTTTTCCTTTTTTTAGGTCAGAGAATAATTAATTTTCCGATTGAATGCACAGTGTTCAACACCTAAGCTGAGTTGCAGCTTACTTTTTCTGCTGATTATCAAGTGCAGGCTTCTGCATTTTAAATAAATATTTAAATAAAATTGTAGTAGATATTCTTCAACAGTTCTGTTTCCTTTTAAGTGGGCCCCTTACATAGTTTTCAGAATTTTAATAAAAAGTTAAGTAGCGATGCATATCAATTCCGCAAACAGAGTGCCATTAAAAGAGGGGGGAAGTGAACATATATCAATAATTATTTACTTTTTGCCGATATTTTTTATTTAGGCAGGAAAATAAAAATATAAAAGTCTAGATTAATGCACAACCTAAGTAGGATACAAATGTTGTTGCATTCGGAAATCCAGAGGAACAAAAGAATGATCCCATAAACAAAAAAGTACTGATTCCACAAACTATGGAATGGTTTATTTTTGGCATTTTGGCAGTAACAACATATATATCCTTCCTACAAAACTAATGGGGAGAGGCTTTAATTGACTATTTTATCCCAAAGAAAGAGGTTTAGCGTAAATAAAGAAAACAAAACAAGTGGTAAGTCAATCTTCATCTCTGGATGTGTTTAACCAAGTTTTTACTACAACTCAAGGGCTTCTTGAAGCTGAAGCTATATGCCGGATAGGTATGGCTTTTGCTGTTCGCAAGAGAGAGAGATTTGTACGTGATTTTAGTTAATATAAATAAAATCGCTGTAGTATCTACTACAATCAACTTGTAGGGTCCATCTTAAAAAGACACTTTGTTTGAATACTAGGTACTGTAGAAAATCTAGTTCCTATAGAAAAGTGGTTTTTATAAACCGAAAATAAGAGTTAGGCTATATACACTACTACAGAAAGGCTAATAGTAGACGGTAAATCACAGACGGTTTTGTGAAACCGTCTGTAATGTAAACTATTACAGACGATTTTAATTTGAAGGCCGTCTGTGGTATTTGTGGCGAGAAAAAGGAGTATCACAGATGGTTCTTACCGCTGAACAAATGCGTGATCTATCGAATATCATGACGGTTTTTATTAAAACCGTCGTGTTGTGTCGACTATCACAGCCGGTTGTTGTTAAGAACCGTCGGGAATGTTCACGAGACGGTTTTTCACAAGAACCTTTGTGATGTCCCTTTGTCCGTCATATTCTAGATCGAGGTTAATATATAAGTACACATTGCTTCTAGTAACTTAACTACTGTAACTACTCGGACAAGAGATCACAAATTAAAGGCAAATTTATTAATTTCAATTAGAGGCAAATTTATTACAAAAGTCGCACAGGTAAAGAGTTTCGGATTGTATTCTTTTGGGCGTAAGCTTCTTCTTCGACTTGGGGACTTGGAGGATCAGCCGCTAAATTCTCGAACGCCGTTAAGATTGCCCTTGTCCTCGAACTTCCTCCTCCGGCTGGGCAAATGATCGCGACATCCATAATGTCGTAGAGGATAGCATGAAAAGATTCCTCGAATGCCGTATTTGCTTGATCGGCAAGGCTATCCATCGATCTCTCCAATGCGTGTAGAGCTTCTTCCGCTGCGCACATTGTGGAGAAGAACCGGGTGAGGATGTTTCCATTTCTTGAGCGGCGAGACGCCTCCGTCGACGGCGGATGATGAAGTCGGTGACGGATGCAAGAAAGTCGGGAAGGAGAGTAGGCGTGTGCGGAGAAGTCGCTCCAGATGCAAATTGCTGGCCGCCTGTGTAAGGTTCCGGCTGAACAATTCGTGATGAACAGATGAGAGGAAGGAGATGATCACAAGAATAGTAGAATTCATATTGTACGTACGTAGAAGAGACCTGGATTAGGCGCGCATATTTAACCTTTAGCATCGTATACCCAAACATTAATGATATAGACGCGCTTCGTATAACGATCGAGGGACGTTAATTAGACGATCGAAACACGAAGCATTCTAGCAATCGAAACACGAAGCGTTCTGGCAATGGAAACACGCGCGAAGCATTAATGATATAGACACTTTGTATAACGATCGAGAGACGTTAATTAGACGATCGAAACACGAAGCGTTCTGGCAATGGAAACACGCGCGAAGCATTCTGGTATGAAGCTTATCACAGACGGTTTTTAGTTAAACACCGTCTGTGATAATGACTAAGGCATTTATTGCGCTGCTCAGACCGCATCCGTCTTCATTTCGATCCAGATCTAGCCACTGCTGCGCACTTTTTCACTCGGGAGGAAGCTAGGCGATTTCAGGCCAGTTAATTTGGTGGGAAGAGGTAGAGATTGAGCTTTGAATTAAGATTCAGACTTTCTGGTTCTTTGTAGATATGGTTAGTAATGAAATTTATTTTTCTTTAATTGCATTACAATTTAGGTCTAAGTAATCCATGAGTGGTTATTGAAGATGGTTAATTTACAAAATTGTTGGTTATATAATAGATGTTGTGTTTGCAATATGAATTGAGCTAGCAAATTAAGTCTCAATATAATAAATGTGGCGATATATATGTAGTTATAATTAGTTAATCTAGATTTTAATACTAAGTTGTTATATATGTACGTAACACGGGACCGAAGCTGGATGTATGCATGAGCCGTGTGAGTGAAGAGTACATTAATGGCGTTCGCTTTTACAAGAGCGCGAGGAGGATATGTTGAATAAGGGGTGGAATATATGTGCTGTCCATGCACCGATGCGAGAATTTGAAGATGTTTACGAACCGAGGGTAAATTGAAGCGCACTTGATTCGGAGGGTTTCAAAAGGATTATACGTGTTGGACCAGTCATGGCGAAGTGAATGATCATATGCGCGGATGACATCGCGGTGAAGTGAATGATATGCCCCGGATGACATCGCGGTGAAGTGAATGACATCTTTGCCGGTGATGTCGATTGTGGCTCGGATTTGGATAGGTTGCACGATGATAACTGGATCGGATGCTTGCGATGTAGAAGAGAACTATGATGAGAGAGAGTATGTTAAATTCCGTGGCTTGATGGAGGACTCAGAGAAACCTTTGTACACGGGCTGCAAGTACACGAGGTTGTCGGCCGTGCTTGAGCTGTTGAAATTGAAGGCAAGCAACGGTTGGTCCGATAAGAGTTTCACGGCGCTGCTAGGTCTTTTAGCGGACATGCTTCCGGAGGGAAATGAGTTGCCTAAAACCACGTATAAAGCCAAGAAGGTTCTTTGTCCGTTGGGAATGGAAGTAGAAAGAATACATGCATGCCCGAACGACTGTATCCTCTACCGTAAAGAGTATGCAAACATGCAGGTATGTCCGGTGTGTAACGCATCCCGATACAAACGTAACAAACAATCAGATGATGGCGAGGGAACAGAGGCGAAGAAAGGACCTCCTGCTAAGGTGGCATGGTATTTTCCTATAATTCCCCGTTTGAAAAGGTTTTTTGCAAATCCAAAGGAGGCAAAACTGCTGCGTTGGCACTCGGAGGAGCGCAAGAAGGATGGAATGATAAGACACCTTGCTGATTCCGCGCAATGGAGAAACATCGATAGGACTTTTGCAGAGTTCGGTGCAGAACCAAGAAATATAAGGTTTGGACTGAGTACAGATGGGATGAATCCTTTGAGAGCATGAGCGTGACATAGCACATGGCCCGTGACTCTCTGCATCTATAACCTTCCTCCTTGGTTGTGTATGAAGCGAAAGTACATTTCTTTGTCGATACTTATCCAAGGGCCAAAACAACACAGGAATGATATCGATGTGTTCCTAGCACCGTTGGTGGAAGATCTAAAAATCTTGTGGAGCGAAGGGTGCAGGTATGGGATGCATACAAGCGAGAGAACTTCACTCTGCACTCCTTATTGTTCTCGCACCATAAATGATTATCCTGCCCTTGGTAACCTATCGGGCCATAGTACAAAAGGTGCCAAAGCTTGTACTCACTGTTTAGATGGTACCGAGAGTGTGTGGTTGAGACACTCACGCAAAACCGTCTACATGCGTCACCGCCGGTTCCTTCGGAGGGCTCACCCATACCGCAAGATGAAGAAACAATTTGACGGAGAGAAGGAAGACGGTTCAGCTCCAAGGCATTTAAGGGGACACGAGGTTTATGATATGGTTAAGGATTTAGATGTTGTCCTTGGAAAGGGACGTAAATTGAGGGCTCATGAGAAGAACACCTGGAAGAAGAGATCAATATTTTGGGACTTACCTTATTGGGAGTACCTAGATGTTCGGCCTTTGCATCGACGTCATGCACGTAGAAAAGAATATGTGCGGCGGCTTGATTGGTCTCTTACTGAACATCCGTGATAAAACAAAGGGCGGTGTCAACGCACGGCTTGACTTGGTGACATGGACATCGGGCCCGAGTTAGCACCGACAAGCAGCGATAATGGACGAACGTACCTTCCCCTGCGTGTTACACTCTGTCCAAGGCTGAGAAAATAGAAGCGTGCGGTGCTTGCATGGTGTCAAAGTTCCGTCCGTTACTCCGACAGCGTGAAGAAACTTGTTTCGATGCAAGATTTGAAGTTAATGGCATGAAGTCTCATGATTGTCATGTGCTGATGACACAGATGCTCCCTATTGAAATTAGAAATATTTTGCCGATCAAAGTCCGAGAGACAATCATGAGGCTATGTTATTTCTTTAACACAATTGCTCAGAAGGTCATCGATCCCGAAGGACTAGATGCTCTGCAGGACGAGGTGGTGATGACTCTATGTCACCTTGAAATGTATTTCCCTCCTTCGTTTTTCGATATCATGGTCCATCTTATTGTTCACGTTGTGTGGGAGATAAAAATGTGTGGGCCCGTATTCCTACGTAGCATTTACCCATTTGAGAGGTTCATGGGAATTCTCAAGTCCTACGTATGGAATCGTTCTCGGCCGGAGGGCAGCATCGTCGAAGGTTATACAAGCGAAGAGGTTATTGAGTTTTGTGTCGATTATATGGCTCAGATTCAACCGATATGTGTCCCTCAATCTCGTCATGAGGGGAGGCTGAAGGGTCTCGGAACTATCGGAAGGAATGCAATCACTCCAGATATGGACACGTATACTCAATCCCATTTCACGGTGTTGCAACACATGACTGAAGTGGCGCCTTATGTGGACCAGCACAAGGATGTGCTTCGGCAACATAATCCAGAGCGGCCGGATGTTTGGATCATGAGACAACACAACCGTTGGTTCAACCAATGGTTGAAGGAGCACATCGCTAGGAACTCACCGAGTGAGACGCTGACATGGTTGGCAAAAGGGCCGACATTTACAGTTGTGACATGGCAAGGATATGACATAAATGGGTACACATTGTATACGCAGTCTCAGGATGTCAAGAGCACTAACCAGAACAGTGGTGTCCGCATAGATGCATTCAGTACCGATGGGTCGAGAAACTCATACTATGGCTTCATAGAAGAGATTTGGGAGCTCGACTATGTGGTTTTCAAGATCCCCTTATTTATTCGCCGTTGGGTGCATCTCCCACGGTGAAGGTTGACAAATGCGGTGTCACGACCGTGGACCTCCAACGTGTCGGGTACAAAGACGAACCATTCATACTCGCCAATCAAGTTGTTCAAGTTTTCTATGTAACCGACCCGGCAAATAAGAAACGCCATGTAGTTCTTCATGGAAAAAGGAGAATTGTCGGAGTGGAGAATGTAGTGGACGAGGAGGAATACAATCAATTTGACGAGTTACCTCCTTTTGGAAATGGCATAAGGGTCGACGATGAACAACGTGACGAAACTAGTTACGTACGCATTGATCATGATGAAGGGCTAATTTTTAAAGGAAATAATTAAGCAAGTACAATAAAAATGTATATGTGAAAATGTGTGACAATTTTGAGATGTATATGTGAAAATGTGTGACAAAATGTATATGTGAAAATGTATATGTGTATTGGCATTTATGTATATGTGATGTATATGTGTGATGTACATGTGATGGTTGATATGAATGCAGCTGGTTGGTGTTGTATATGAATGCAGCTGTTTGGTGGTGGATATGAATGCAGCTGTGGCTATTGGTGTTGTCTTAATAACTACAGTCGCAAAGGCTTATCACAGACGGTTCTGAACTTAGAACCGTCTGTGATATCAATGCAGCTGTGGTTATTGGTACATTGTTTACTGCAGTAGCTTAGTTTAATTTGCTATTTGGTACATACTACATTTGTACATTGTTTACTGCAGTTGCTTAATTAGTTTGCTATTTGGTACATATTACATTGGTACATTGTTTACTCCAGTAGCTTAGTTTAATTTGCTATTTGGTACATACTACATTGGTACATTGTTTCTGCTGATTGCTTAGTTTACATTGGTACATATTACATTGCTTGTTGTGTTAGTATATAGTATAGGCACATAACCCCTCTCTCTGTCCACATCACCCCCTCCCTTCTCCCCCTTCTCTCTACTCCTCTCCTCTCTTCACTTTTCTTGCTTCCTCATTTAGTAGCGGGACGGCCAAGATTAATCTTGTGCAACCCTACAATTTGAGAGCACAAATTAACAAATCAAGGACCACTCTAGTGTATATGCCACATAGACCTTCAAGGGGCATGAAGTAAGTGACACACTCGAGTGTTCCCGTTCAATGAACCGGATACACTAGTTTGTGTCATTTGCTTCATAGAACTTTGTTTAGAGACCTTGTAGTAATAGTATATGCCGACTCTGCCGAGATGTGATGTCCACTCCACAATCCATCTTTTCCTTCTTAAATGCAAGGCAATTTTATTACAAAAGTGCAAAAAGACATTCCCAGATTCTTTGTGAGCAGCCACATAGCGACTTCTTGGTGGCGACTATCCATCGCTTCTTCCCTCCTTTTCTTCATCTCGGTCTCGGATCACGCACGCCAAGAGCGATGATTCATCGCTCTTGGCGACGTGATCCGAGACCGAGATGAAGAAAAGGAGGGAAGAAGCAGATGGATAGTCGCCACCAAGAAGCTCGCTATGTGGCTCGCTCACAAGAATCTGAGAATGTCTTTTTTGCACTTTGTAATAAAATTGCCTTGAATTTTGCAGGAAAAAGAAGGATTGTCGGAGTGGAGAATGTTGCAGATGAGGTTCCCAGATAAAGAAATCTTGCGATTGTTGCAAAAGATACATGGACCATTTGAATGGAAAGATGAACTGTTTCGTCAGGCGCATGACTGCCAATTCGAAGCATAGTATAGCATCCGAGGCACATCCGAGGCCTGCTATTGTGTCTTGAGGAATGCCACATCTGAAGACCAGCTCTTGGCATTCCTCAAGACACAGCAGCAGACCTCGGATGTGTCTCGGATGCTATATTATGCTTCGAATTGGCAGTCATGCGCCTGACGATACAGTTCATCTTTCCACCCAAATGCTCCATGTATCTAGCCAAAAAACAGCAAATGAAGCAAGTGACATACTCTAGTGTTCCCGTTCAATGAACCGGATACACTAGTTTAGGGACTTTGCTATTTGGTTTATAGTATTAGCAACTAAAGTAGGTGCTAAGATAGGCACATCACCCCCTCTACTCCTCTCCTCTCTTCCAATTCAATATGATCACTTTCTCATCTTATCTTAATAGACCCACAAAATGAGCAACATGTCACCCGCGCATTCTTCAACATCATCGCCGGAGGCGTCCGCTCCAACATCAAGACGCCAAGAAAGAGGGCTATCGAAGAAGCATGAGGGCCGACAGACCATCACACCGGTAAACGCATCTGGGGTCCCTATCCTTCCTCAAAAAGCGGTAAACGCATTTCAAAGCCTGGTTGGAATAGTTGCACGAGAACGAATTGAGATCACATACAATTCGTGGAAGAACATGCCTGACACTCGGAAACGTGAGCTGTGGACCGAAATTTTGGCATCGTTCGAGTTCCCAGAAGAACACCTACACGCTGTGCAACGACAAACCTACCAAGCGACGTGCAAAGCATGGAAGAACTTCAAGAGCATGCTTGTCAGGAAATACGTGGAGACGGACGAAATGCCTTTTCATAAATACCCATTCCGGAACCACAATGGGAAGAGTTCAAGGCGATGAAGGCGTCCGAAGATTTCAAAAGTACAAATACGGCGCACAAGGCCCTCCAGTGCAAAAACACACACCCCACGGACTTGGCATACTGGGTATGCGGGTAAAATCCATGATGGAGGAAGGAGGATGACTGGCGTTTGCCACAGGACATCGCCTGCCGTTTTCAATATCCGGATGACCGCGCTCGAAATTGGATTAGAGCAAGGTCATCTACAACGACTATCGGGGGCGTCTCCTTTGAAACCACGCAAACCAGCAAGTGTCCCAGCGCTGGTAAGATATCGATAGAACTACGTAGCTTGTAATTACTCCACAACCGTGCGAATATGATGACATTTTGTGCTCTTACGGAAGTCTTGAGTTTTGAATCTACCCAGGATCATTCCAGGAACAAGGGAGAATGATATGCTCTCGTGGCCCGGGAAACAAGGAGCACCGGGTCGTCACGAGAGGACTTGGGCTTTACGTTCCTTGGAAACATGGTTTCCAAGATGACTCCGGATGTATCGGCGTAGGAAGAGAAACAAAGTCGGCGTGGCGACAGCTACGAGAAGAAATCAAGGAATCTCTTAGAGGCGAGCTATTAGCTCGGATGGTGATGTAATCGAGAGATGGGGTGCGAAGCAGACAGAAAGTCAGCAGCCGCCATCGCCGCTCTGTGCTAGCTAGCCCGCAGAACCATCCGAGTAGCTGCGCGTCCAATCCGACGCAAACCAGGCCAAATTTCCTGTGGACGACATCCTGGTAATAATTATTATCTCTCGAATGCTTGCTCCATTGATAGGCCTATTCGAGTAGCTAATTTTGTATCGTTATGTAGGAGCCTACGAAGTGCGGGCTCCAAGTGAGATATGGCTCCATTCCCTTGTACTTTGCTTGGGGCTAGGCATATTAAATGCAGTATCGGGGCCATGGTGCACGGTCAAGCTTTAGCGCCAGGCTTCGCAAAAGTTAATGTGGATGGTGTGTTTGTCAATTTTGAGGTGGTCCCGCTACCGAAGCCCCCCAACGACGAGATCGCTACTCTAGGACAGGCCATTGGAACATTCATCCGGTGGCCCAAATCGACATCTCCTGGAGGCTTCTTCACCGGTGGCGGGACCGAAGTGCGATGCGAACCACGGCAACATGCATCGGTGCCATCTCCACACGCGGGCGGTGCGAAGCGAGCTACTGCACCGGTGCTATCTCCACGGTGCTATTCTCGCGAGCAACTTGCACCGTCTGTACCATTACGATCGACTAGCATAAAGTCGACCGACAATCGAGGCAGTGGCCAGGGCAAATCAAAGACGAAGGATGATGACGATATCCCGTACATGCCATTGGCCCGCAAATTCGTGCTAGGCGAGCCGATGGTATTCCAGGACGAGCTCCTAAAACTAGGACTTGGTTGCCAAACATTCCACGCTTGGTATATGGAACAGTCCAATAAGCCAGAGGCAGAACGGCGCTCAGGTATCACTGTCAAATTCAAGCTGGAACATTTCTTGCACGAAGCTCAGGAATGTGTCTTCGCGGTGACCTTTGACGATATATTTGAACTTTTCACGCTCAACGCTCTCGACGCCTCACTCGTTCGATGCTGGACGCTGTAAGTCTGTACAATCACAGTCTCTGTTCACGTAATACCGATATATGTCACAATTTGTTGCTTTTCTGTGTTATATATATATTCATGCTGACCGAAGCTAGATCATCGAAATCACGAATTGGTTTCCTTAACCCACGCTTGGTCGCCATTGATACCATCATCGAGGATGCATCCTTCGTCGAGGATTATATTACAAAAGCACTGCTGGCTCACCAAGATAAGGAATTTGTTCTTATGCCATACAATGAGGAATTCCATTGGATTTTAATTGTAATTATACCAAAATAGAACAAGGCTATATACCTTGATTCTCTAAGTAAGAACAAATCCAAGTACACAGCTATCGCCCAAATACTCGATAGGTACGTACATTGTACATTGTACTCTTTCTTTCCTTCCGAATGACTAATCTAACTTTTTTGAATAACGAAGGTCATTCACCACATACGTTAAACAAACACGTGACTCGACGACAGGGGCCAAGCCCTTGAAACATGATCGCAAGTTTCGGGTATTCGCTAGCTACATATTAATTAATCATATACAACACATAGTAGTAATGCCACTTGATTTAACATATTCTATTTTTGCGGTACCACCAAGAGTAAAGGGCAACACGTGTGGATACTACGTGTGCCACCATATGAGACTACTCCTCGATTCCATCAAGATCACCAATTCTAAGGTTTGTCAATCTTCCCACATTTATTTCATACACGTCAAGTTTTATATATGCGCGCGTTGATATTCCTATCGACAGGCTGCGTCCATCTCTACATCTGCATTGAAACAGCCGGATTTTGCAAAAATTCGAGGAGAGTTCATTTGGTTTTTGTGGAGTAAAGTCGTAAGATCAGATGGAGAGTTCCACAGCCCACAATGATTTTTTTATTGTAATTCTAAGTGCAAATGCAGTGTAGATCTTTTACAATTGTGTATTTGTTAATGGATATTTTATTTCAATTCAATGAATTGATTTGCGAAATGGATGCTTTATGTTTGTGAAATGAAGTGCCTTGTCAATTAGATGTTTCATGTCTGTGAAATGAATTGAGATGTGAAATGTATCTGAAATGAAATGAGATGTGTGAATTGTATATGTTTTATGTGCGTGATTATCGCTTGTTTGAGAGGGCATGGCTAGCATTTCCGAGGCTAGCCAATAAAGTAAATATATTTAGGGTTGAAGGAATATCACGAGGCGGTTTTGAGTAAAACCGTCGTGATAGATGATAATCACGAGCGGTTTTACTTAAAACCGTGCGTGATGATCAGCTATCATAGACGGTTTTGACTCAAAACCGCTCGTGATAATAAGTATCGCTGACGGTTTTAACTCAAAATCGTGCGCGATTATCAGCTATCACGACGGGTTTTACTCAAAAACCGTCTGTGATAGCTGATAATCACAGACGGTCCGAAAACCGTCTGTGATAACCTTCGATTATCACTGACCCATAAATGCAGACGGTTCACAAAACCATCTGTGATGACGTTTTCGAACCGTCTGTGATGACCTTTTAGTGATAGCTTCTTGATCTTATATATGTTACAAAGCTAAGGTAGTTTTGTACTAAAAGCTCCAATGAAGCTAACAGAAAAGGGCTTCTGAGGATTATACGAATAAGCTTCATGTAATTGGCTTGCTCGAAAAAGTCAAGCTTGGCCAAACTGATCTAAATTTTCTCACATACTACTCCCTTTGGTCACAAATAAGTGCTATTTTGGACATTGGTATGGTCTTCAAAATATAATTTTGACTATTAATTTTATTATAATATAGTTGTATAACTTAATAAAATTATAATATTATAGAAGCTTTTTCCTAGACATATCTGCTTGTGCCATTTTCGTATAATTGGTCTAAATATTTGTAAAGATACCGTAGGCAAAGAAAACATAGTTTTGACTTCACACGTTCTGAGACGACACTTATGTTTTAACTGGAGAGAGTTATCAAGTTAGCGCTAAGCAGGACAAACATATTACTTGCCAAACTAGTATCCATACAAGTAAAAACAAGTGAAACGTCTGCAGTCTGCACTGGGTGGGACGGGGGCGCTATCAAGAGGATCGGAGCTAGAGATCCCCCCACAGCATCGAATAGTGATCACAGCGCTACATATGTACCTCGCCTGTGGACACAACCACCTAAGCTCGTTATTTTCGTGTTTATAATCAAGCTTGGAATGTTGACGATATGGTTAGTCTATTCCATATCTCCAATCTTGATTGCCATGATCGCTAACGCGACAGGTCAGTTATTGCCAATTCAGAAGCACGTTTAGCTCGCGGGGAGTTCCGAGAGCAAAATGGCGCGAACGTCTCTGTAACACCCATGAAAGACATCAGGTTTTGGTTTCGCTGCCACATTTTAGGCTCCGTTTAGAACGTATGAAAATTTTTCTATTCCTATGAAAAATAAACTGATTTCTGTGAAGTTTTATATAAAATTCCTGTGTTCCCCTGAGGCCCTCCCTTACTGCGAAATTATTAGGTTTGGAGACAGAAAGAGAAAGAGAAGCAACAGCAGCAGAATTAATAATTCAGACACGCTCCGATGATCTTCATATCTCCGGAATAACGATCGACGCAGCAGTCCCAAATCCACCCCCCACCCCCAAAAAAATAATCTTTTGCTTTCTGCATCCGCGGATCCTCAGGACACGTGGGCTCGAGCCGACGAGAGATCGACCGGCGCTGGCGCCTGCAGTGACACGTAGCGGGCGGTTGCGGCGTCCACGTCGCCGGAGACACAGTGACGACGATACGGATGTGCATGCTCTACGTCTGTCTATCTCCCAAGTAACATCACGGATTCTCTGCCTCCTCTTCTTTCCTTTTCATTCTCAGATCTTTCTTTGCGATTTCATCCCACCCTGCCGCCTAAACCCTAATGGTGAGCAGTGAGAGAGATCTTGGGAGGGAATTTGGGCGACTTTTCATCTCATCGGTGATATTTTCACGGTGTTCTTTTCCTGGATCCTGTGATCTGCTTTGCAGACACAACGTGACGTTAAGGATTTCGGCATCGTGGGATTGGATGGAATGAGTCATGACAATACACTTTCCTGTTCCTGACGGCAGGACGTGAGATTGACATGTGGGCCAACTTGCTGTAATCTTCTGCTGCGTCTTTTTTTTTACAAACAGAAACTACAGACGAGTGTAACGTGTCTAAATATTAGAGAAAATTTACGGTATATTATACTGCTAATAAGTGTGACAGCAGAAATAAAATCTAGCTATTGAATTATTAATAGAATTTTGTTTGTAATTATAATTCCTTTCGTGAGGGTATTATGGACTTACATTAAGCCTACTGTGAACCCTCTCCCATCCATTTCCCTGGAGCCGCCACGAGCTCCGCCGCCCGTGTCTCCTACGCGCGGCGCCGCTGCACCTCCGCGCCGCCGCCACTGAGGAAGGAGCGCTGCCGCGTCCGTTGCAGGTTCTGTCCATCGTCGTCCTCGTCTTGATGGATATGGGGGCTGCCGTAGCTGACGAGACTGGGCAAAACCACAGCAATTAATCCAAGGATCCTACTTCCTGCCGGATTGCTTATGGTGATCCCCGCTCTTGGTTCCGTTGAGCGTGTTCGCTTCTTTACAAAGTAGAAGCGGGAATCTGAAATAGCCTTGTGATACGCCTTCCTTTTTTGATCCAAACGTGCTCTTGAACGCTTACTGTATATTTCTGATATTATTGTACGCCAAGTGTTCAGTTAAATTGAAACGGACAAGTATCTTCACTCCACTTTTCATTTTTTTTTCGTGCAATGTACGATTCCGAAATTATCTGGTGTTATTAATTCCACAAAGTCATCATAACCTCGTGTAAAGAAAAAACTAGCCGCAAGCAATTGTAAATAGGTGTAGGATCAAATACCACAATCAGAAAGGATAAATTATTACTTCTGTTTCTTGATACCTGAAAACATATATCAAACCAGAAAAAAATAACGTAATTTATCATATGTAGATTTCGACTGCAAGACACTCGACAGCTCGCTCGACCCCGTTGCACGTGCACGATGAAGGTTTCGACCACTCGGTGCTCAACTGCTCGATCGATCGCTCCCTGTTCGATCGCTCGCTCGATGGTTCAGTGTTCGACCGCTCGCTCGATCGCTCAGCTTTGATTTTCGACCAGTTTATATATACGAACTCCAAATTTTCAACACCAGGAGCAGAACCTTTTGATCACTTGTGCCTTCAAGAAACTAGCACTTTCGAGTACTCGTATTTCCTTTGTTTTTCTAGCAGCAATTTGACACATTTGCATGTCATTGTAAGCTTCAATCCAACTGCAATCACCAGCAACTTTTCAAGCAGATCAAGAACCAAATTGATTCAAGATGATGTTTATTGCTAGATTTTCATGGATTTACAAAGTGCCTTACAAGCACCCCTAAAAGCCTAGCCAAAATTAAAGCCGCCTCAATATACTCCGCTAAAAACCTTGCGTTAACCCTTACCCTCTCTCTGCTTTTATAGGCTAACGCCCCAACCCGTGTCCTCATCAAATATGGACACCAAACTCTATTCATTCTGAAAATCAAGGGGCCCAAAACCCTTTCAAATATGGGGTTTCCATAATCTCTAACCCTTCCTAGTTATGGACACCTTCCATAACTTCTAACTCATCACATGTAGAAGCCTTCAGGACCGCACCTCCCGTAGCTTCTCCACGTATCAACCACCTTTGACCTCCATGTGCCCAACATAAACCCGACCACCTCGTGATATCCTCGACCACCTGTACCTCAAATTTCCCCTTCCTAGTCTTACTCTTTCTCGTCACCGACCATGATCGTCTCCACGCGCAACCTGCACATGCAAAAACCAAAGGTGCACCTCTCATAGCTTCTCTATGCATCATCCACCTTTGATCTCCACGTGCTCCAACGTGAGTCCAACCAACTCATGACATCCTCGACCACCTTAACCTCAAATTTCCCTCTCATAGTCTTGGTCCTCCTCATCATCGACCATGATCATCTCCATGCCCAACCTGCACATGCAAATACCAAAGAACTTTTTTCCTGCCCAACCTGCACATGTAAAGACCAAAGAACTTTTTTCCTAACATAAGTTCTCTTCAATTTGACCAACATCAGTCCACACATGCAAACCACACCTTTAACAATCAATAACTATGAATCAGATCATCCACGATCTCAATTTCTATGCTCTCCAAAAATCAACTTCAGACCACCTAGAAAAGCTGGTCTGATCGCCATGCACAGGCTGGTCAGACCGCTGACCCAACACGAGTACTCGGGGTACTCAAATATCACAAGAATTGAAGCACTCGAAGCCTACGAGTACTAACCATGAAGTCTACAACTACCAACCGCAAAGTCTACGACTACCGATCACAAAGTCTACAACTACCAATCGCGAAGTCTATGACAACCGAGTACTGACCAAAGCATTGTAGCTACAACCACTGACCTGTTACTGTAGCAGATGCGCTTATGACCTTCGACCGGTTCACTGTAGCTAAGACTGGTTCACTATTACTTACAGCCGATTAACTTTTGCTTACAACGGGTTCACTGTAGCTTACCATCATCGACTAGGCATGGTCATTTTGTTGTGGTCGGTCTACTGTGGTTGACATATCGTGGTCGATTTAGTGTGGTCGACATGCTGTGGTCGTTCTGCTATGGTCGACATGCCGATCGGACTACTGACTACCAATCGTGGTCTACGCCTATGACTATTGTCCGTGATTGAAGCCCGCTGGTTAAACCAGCCAATTCAGACAGCTTATCCTGAATATTTCTGCAATTCTAGTTTTACAAAAGAGTATCGACTGAAACTTTCACAAACACAAATTTCATTGCAACTCAAATGTCAATTATTTATCATCACTAAATTCACAACTTATCCACATGGTCTAACAATCTCTACTTTGATGAATACATTGACAACACCTCAAAATCTCTTGAATGAGTTGAGTTTTGAAAGAAAAGTAAAATTTATGAAAAGAATGTTTCAAAGCTGTAGAGAAGGAATTTGACAAACCACAGCAGCAGATTAAACTCCAAAAAACTCTCCCTCAACACAAGCGAAGCAAATTTCTTCAATTTCTCCATTTTCTCTCCCATTTTTCTTCAAATTCTGCCATTTTTCTCCCCCTTTGACAATATAATCATCAATAACTTCAAAGAAGGAACAATTCTAAGAAGGAGCAATGAGAATAAACATCATCAATATTAATTTAATTATTTAATTAAGCTATCTTTTTTAGTAGAGCTACCTAGATCATATAAAGTCTTATATATCATATAGCAATGTCAAAATAAGTTTTTCAACATGATTAAGCGATTTATATCAATGACAGACATCTCAATAGTGATTAAACCAATTATAAAGGACATAAGGAGATATCACAACGAAGAGTTAAGGCCTAAAAGTGAAGCAAACCTTAAATCTAGATGAGTTAGTAGTCTCATATAACAACCTATTGCTCCCCACTCAATTCTTAAGCATGTGACATGCTTGTAGTGTACTTCTTTTTATGATGGCATGCTTGTAGCATACTTCTTTTATATGGTGGCATCCATGAAGCGTACTTCTTTTTATTTGTGTACTTTTTATGCTTTTTCTTTTTTGGTTAACCATGGCATGCTTGAAGCATACATCTTTTCAATTTTCTCTTTCTCATTCATTTTTAATAACACGCCCAATTGAGTGAACATAAAAAATTGCAATAACAAAACATACAAGCCTCGTAGCTAAGATTTAAAATAAGACCCACAATCAAGCTAATCCTTTTAGATGAACACCGCAAAGTACTATCTATAATCATTTTAGTCAAAGTATTTCGCCATGTCATGCTTTAGTTTAAATGTAGCAGATTTATTATAACCAATCATGATTAAAGCTACATAGTATATGAGTAAATATGACAAAGAAAGATCTACTACTCATTTGATTTCAATAACTTGGAGTTGATGAATTATTTGACAAGCATAATAAACAAAGCTTCTAAAATTTCTTTAAACAACAAGTTCTCCTTTAGAACAATCCCATAAGATGCAACACATCCAATCACTTCTCAAAAGAGCCAAACGAGAAGAATCAAACAATTTGAGAGAATATCAACAATCTAAAAATAAAACTCAACAAGGTGTAGAACATCACCCTTTCCACATGGTCTCTCAGAAGGTGTGATCTCTTAGAATCCATCAAAAAGAGTGAAGAACTATCAAGTGTTCCAACCAAGCAATGAGGTAAAAGACTAGAACCAAATCAAGCGCATGTTCTCCATCTCGTGTTAGTTGTTCTTACATCACAGATAACATCGGTCTCACAGTATTGGGATTAGTGGAATAAGATTTAGGAATCTAGTACTAGGACACATGACGAACAGGAGCAACAATAGGCAATGATAAAAAAAATTAAGTGAAGAGTTAGCCTCTATAAGATTCCAATCAGACCACTGTTGAAAAGCTGGTCTGACTACCGGGCGATCTGATCACCTCAGTAAGGTCGATCTGACCACTGGCCAGTTAGACCGCACCACCAACGACAGTTTGACCACCCGAGGCCGGTCTGACCTCGTGAAGAACACAGGTCTGACTGGCTCTATTGTGCACATACGTCTCAAAAGTCGTGTATTAGGATCAGATACCATATCGATACAGATACTCCTCTGATACGCTCCGATACGTATCTTGCCCGTATCCTAGATGTTTTGAATTTTGAAAAAAAGAAAGTAATTCCAATACTTCTCTGATACTTCGCAGATGCCCCCTTGATACCTATAACCTAATTTCTACCCCATGCCTAGACCCAGTTACCATTCACGCCTCCACCCCTCATGCATCCACGTTGTCCCCACCACTGCCTTACCTCTACGCCACCACCTCACCTCCGGTTGCCCGATCCTCATCGACTGCTCCCACCTCGAGGTGTTCCTCAAGATCCAACACGAATTCCAGCTCTTCCGCGTCGGCCTCCTCCAGGCCTAGCTCTAATAGGTGAGACCATTACTTACCAGCTAGCTTCCTTCCTTCTAGGGTTTCTCTTGGCCTTATCTACTGATGCTAGCTAGGGTTTTGGGGTGGGGTCTCTCTAGACACCAAAGGTAGAGGCAAGCAAGAAAAGGTGCAAGGCGGCTAACTTGGAGATGCTTCTTGGGGAAAATCACTACATGATATGTCATTGATTCATCTCCTCCAATGAGCCAAAACCTAATTATGTGCTACTGCACAATCACCATCATCTACTCTACATATTCCATACCTTTGTTTGTACAATGCATCACCGAGGAAGTCTCACACCGGAGCACCCCCTTTGTTTCCATGGATAGCACCGTGGCTATCCCAATCCGTCCATCCCCCGTTTGAACTGATTGCATCATCACATTCATTGGGTTGAGGTCGTGCTAATGCTCACAATGTTTGCCCACATTGCATGCTCGGGTGTCGTTTCCCTTGTCGCCCATGTCACCGTTGTGGCCCCTGCAGGCCAAAGCCATCGCCGGCTAGCCGTCCTCTGGTGAGCCACAGACCTATTTTGCTAGTCGTCGTGGCTCCTTGGCTTTCCCCTTGCCGGCGCAAGGCATGGTTAGAGAGCCTCCATGAATGCATGCGCTGTTGCACTGCCTCCAGAGTGATGTCTCTCTGTTAGTTCTTCATTTATTTGCTTTTGACTCTATGATGAGTGGGCCCCACACATCATACATACTAGTAAACCCAAAAATCCACCCAAAAACAAGATTCCATGGAATATTCCCTTGTTTGATATTTTCCAGCAATTTTCATTCCAATCAATCTTTTGATCGTTCATTCTCTATCGTTCGAACTCCGAATCTAGTGATTTGAGTTTCTAAATTCATATAAAATTCTAATATTTTTTGGTATATATTTTATATTTTTGTTTATTTATTTATTTGTGTTTCTCAATTGACAAATAGAACCTGGCGTCGTTGAAGAAGTTTCTGACCAACAAGAAGAGACCCTAGCAACAGAAGGCAAGTCTTCCTAGAACATATTGATGTAAGTTTTATCAAAGTTATTTATTATTTTAAATTTATATGCATTGCTATTTCATATAAAATGATAACTTGTCTTAAGTCTATTAGTTATACCGACATTGCTATACCCTCATTTGATGTTGAAATATCTGTACCATTGTCACCTTAGGATGTCTTTGTCTTAGTATTGATATTATAATACTATTTGATAATTTTAGAATGGTAGTAACTTCTTAGACAAGCTATTCAGTCATTATAACCCTTGGGTGAAAAATTGATCCTAATAACTTTGTGGCAATAGGTATTATTGTTGTTTTTAAAGTAAAAATAAAATGGTAAAGATGATTTTAGACTTAGACGGATGGTAAGATTTTGGTTGGTGTGGATGGAGCACGTGATCTTGAATTATGAAAGTACTTCCTAGTCAATTAAGGATTGGCGTTTGTGATTGTCCAAACTGAGCACTACCGTATAGCGACAAGTCTATGTGAATATGATCTGGCTAATTAATTTGCAATGGTTTAGCTTAGAATCCGCCAGTGGTATGAGTGGATGTCGGTAGATAATTGTTCCACAGGGAGCTTCTGACTAGGTGGATTTAACCCTTTAGTAGCGAAACCTTAGCGAGTAGAGTCTAGTTGAGTTAGCATATTGTAAAGGCTTTATGATGATCACTTAGTCATACGCCAAAGGAAGCTTGTAATGGCCAACAACATAAGTTAATTATCTCTTGTGGGTAAAATTTTACAACCTTTGCAGAGTGCAAAATTATTCGAATAGCTGTGCCCACAGTCAAGGACAGGCAATGTGCGCTTTCACATGATAGATTTATTGTTCTATTTTTAAATGAGCTTTTGGGAGTCCAGAAGTGGTTAGAGCTCTCAAGTGTGCTCTTGCACACAGTGCCAGTCAGGTAGACATAGCCAAATTCATCGAACCTTGGCGGTTAGAGCCTTAATATTAACGTTGGCAGCTAGAAACTTCACTACAAATTACCTAGTTTCATTTATTGCAATTACTTTATAAAATTGATACTTTGGAAATCTATAGTTGTAATTGAACTAAAAATGTTGCTTTGTGCAAAACAACCATATTATCTTTCCTTTGTTAAGCCTTGCATATAATTGCATTTTTTTCAAGACTTGCGGAGTACTTCACGTACTCATCTTGCAATATACAAATCATCTCAGAGGAGTACGAAGACACAGAATGAGACTGCAACTACTTCACGTGTGGATTCAACGAAGTCTTTCTAGAGGTCTAGGTTGTGCTTCCCTAGTCAATTGCCTGTGGTTAATTGATGGGCTATCTTCAGAGTTTATTGTATTTCCTTCTGCTTTGAGTTTGTATTTTTATTGAGGTTTTGTAGCCTCTTTGGTACTAAGTGGCCTTAGTGCCAGTACTCTATTATTCTAATAAATTGTCATTAGTTATGTATTCATCACTATTTGGCTGTGTATACTTGTAGGACCGAAATGGCAACACAGGGGGGGTGAATGGTGCCTTAAAAACAAAACTTTCTAAGTATTCACACAATCTTCTTCTCCAATAACTACAAAGTTATGAAGACGAAGATCGAATGTTCACTGGAGAGCCGATCTCAAGCCTTCGATCGAGTCACTCGGTCAAGACAGACGATCCACTGAAAACCGGAAATCAGACCGACAATAGAGACTGCACAGTAATGACCGAAAACAGAGAAAACTCAACTTGGTATGAGATAGCGCAGAAAGTGATATTCGACCGCCAGAGCAAAAACATATGTATCTTTTGATCCTCGGGTCTAACAACCACAAAACTCAAATCACAGCAAGATAACAGCTTCTGTATGAGAAATTACAGGACTAAAGGAAACTTGCTGCTGTGGTCAGAGAGAAACGCATGGTCGAAAGTGAAACAGAGGAAGTGAGTAGAGATCGTCCGCAAGATCCAAATTCCGAGTAACTTTTGACTCACAGATCTTTTGAACACGAAACTTTAAACACTACAAAAGCTCAACCTCTGGAAGAGAAAATACCAAGAAAACACAAATTCTCTGCCGAGACCCGAAGTGACTATGAAGTCGAAGTCAGAACAGGGGAACTCGGAGGTGCACGACCGCTTGGCCAAAGAATTGATCAACCATGATTGCTCTCGAGAAGAACTGGCCAAGATAGCCTTGAGGATGGCCCCCAGTTCAGGGCAAAGGAAAACCGAGGCTTCTCGAATCAAGAACACAACTCAAAGTAAGAAGTACCAGAGTTGATGAATAGAATCGCTCGTGGGACTAGAGTAGCCAAGATGGCTTGGAGTACAACCCACATGTCACTGCGATTTCAAAAAGCCAAGAACACAGATAAACGAAGGAGCAAAGAAAGCGCAAACAAATCATTCAAACCATAAGCAGACAACACAACTCAAATTGAGGCAGAGAGATGAATGATTGCATACATGAAAGATTCACACACACTCCCTACAGCCATTCCCCTCGGGAGGACACACTTTAACCCAGAGCTACACTCACACAGATAGACTCCTATGGGAGGGAGAGGCGGCTGCCTCCAAGGCTCAGTCGGCCAACTCAAGTCCAACACTTGCCTCCCCTCTCCTTTTATAGCCTCACACACGAGACCAGACCTAATGGATCCACCCATTAGTCTTCACTGGGGATCACCCGTTAACCCCACCTAACACCGGGTTTTACCACTCACTTTACCCATTTGCACCAACAACCTTAGTGCTTTACCCGATAGTGTCAACAGAATCTGCTTCCACTCTTGCAGGCTTTCTGCATTTCACCAAAATGCCATCCCCGCAGCTTCCAGGAAGCTTCCTCCTGCCTTGTTGTCCACACATGCACCTACCTTGAGCCTCAAGTCTTCTTCGGCTTCACCCAGTCATTCTGGACCTCAACAACTCCCATGTCTAGTCCCGACCACTCCAAGCCTCACCAAGACTTGTCTCCAAGATCCTGCAAGCATCACAGACAAGAACACATTCATAGCACCGGCAGCTCCAGCTCCAGTTCCTCGTCTCCCCGGCTTGCAACCACTTCACTAGCCTTGATCATCTTCGGCGTCTCCGACCGTCTGGACCTCAACACCTCCTGTGCCTAGTCCCGGTCCTCCCATGCCTCACCATGAAATAGCTTCGAAGTCCTGTAGCCACATAGACAAGCAAACTGTTACATAGCATCGCACAAAACAAGCAGACCATCAATCAACACAAGTATCACAGCACAACACCTGGTCATAAACCCTCTACGACCACCCGAAAGCATAAGACATGAAGTGTAGCAGCCTACGACCACACGCTAGGCAACTACGACCATCAAGACATAAGCTATGATCAGCTAACAAACTGCTACGACCATCACTAGCTTGCTACGACTTTATCGCACAAAGTCTAGACCCCATACGACCGCTCTGTTGCACCAAACAAAAAACATTCGAGCTCACTAGAGCCTTCCTGCAGCCTACGACCGCACACAGCATCGCTACAACAACCACGTAGCTTGCTACGACCAAGCAACATGAGCTACGACTTACCCAACTAGGTCGTACCAACTTACGACCGATCGGGATCACACGACAAGCAATGCCCAAGGTCTATGACCTCATCCCAGGTCGTTACGACCGCTTCGGGGCTCTTCCGACCGGTGCCGACCTCATCTCGAGTACGTCCGACTGCTTACAAGCCCTTCCAACCACATCCGACTGATTCCCAAGCCAGTCCGACCGCGTTCGACTGCGTGCGAGCACGTCCGACTGTGCCGGACTGCTCTACGACCAAGTCCGACCGATATTGATCGACTACAACCGACCGCATTCGACTCGACCTCGTTCGACCGCATCACCACGTGCTCGGAGTCCGCCGACTTCCCAACGTGGTCGTAGTCGAAGTTTGCCGACTACCCACGTGGTCGCATGCCTGAGCGCTGAAGCTCGCTACTACGTAGTCGTAAGGCGCCAACTTCTCAACGTGGTCGCAAGCTCGAGCACCGACTACCGACCGCAGCGGTCGAAGCATCGACTTCCGACCACAGCTCTCGATAACGTGATCGTAGGCCACCGACTTCCCAACGTGGTCGTGGCCCGTCTGCCGACTACCAACCACGATCGTGTTTCGCTGCCGATAATGGATAACGTGGTCGTAGATTTGTCTGGGGACTTCCGACCATGATCAAAGAGATGCGTTCGACTTCTGACCACTCGTAAATGCCTTGTCGATTTTCGACCAGCGACAACGTGGTCGTAAACCTTCCAGCTGGCCTTCGACTTTCAACAAAGTGGTCGTAAACTTGCCTGATGGCCTTCAACCACGGCCAACGTGATCGTAAAGCTTCCTGGGACCTTTGACCATGACTAGAGTGGTCGTAAACCCTTCTGATGTTCTTCAATCACGCCCAATGTGATCGTACCCCTTCCTGATGAACTCCGACCACAGCCAAAGTGGTCGTAAACTGTCCTGGTGGCCTTCGACCACAACCAACGTGGTTGTAAAGCTTCCTTCGACTACGCCCAAAGTGGTCGAAACGACTACTGCCGACCACAGGCTGCCAACAACGTGGTCGTAAGCCGTCTGCCAACCTATCTCAAGGCTTATGACTTTGCAGAGTCAGCTCAAATCTCAAAAACCAAACTCAATCTTTCTAGATCAAGAGTCAATTACTCATCACAACTGTGGGGTGACCTCCACATGGTCTCACAATCTCCCCATTGATGAGTATATTAACAAACACCGAAAAAGGCATGAAGATGAGTTTGTTTTTGAAATGAAAAGGAAAGAAGATGCAAAAGCCCCACATGGTCTAAAAGAAGTGAAGAAGGAACTCATGACCATGTTGACACAGAGTGAAATGGAGCAGACAGAGAAAGATCAAATTTTCTACAAAAGCTCCAAATCACACAAAAAGTCCAATCTTGCTCATGGTCCAAAAAGCAGTTGCTCACATGACCATTGTTATAGCAAGATGACCAAGCATTCTCCCCCTTAAAGCCTTTTTCTATCCTTCTCCCATCCCTTAATGCATTCTCCCATTTTAATGCCTTTTGCACCCCTTAATGCCTTTTTCTCTATCCTTCTCCCCCTTTTGGCAATAGAGTCATCAAGATGCAAGGAAGAAAAATAGAGAATGAATAAAATGGAGTGCCTACAAATGATTCATTTTAAGCAATGGTAGCAAGGGGAGCCATGAAGATTATCCTAAGTGATTTGACAAAGATTATACCAAGCCATAAAAAGTGACAATGCTATCTAGATCATAACAAACCATGCATTGTCCAAACGTGAGTCAAGCCATGTCAATATTCTAAGTGGAACCAAGAAGCTATGGTTGAGTCAATTTAGAGTGCTATAAGTTCAAAAATGAGATATTTTGTTCAAGCACTAGGTATCACATGTAATTTACCACTTGTATAGCACTTTGGATACCACTTGTAGAATATTTGTAGTTGAGCAAAATTAGCACATTAGGCTTTTATCAGAAATTCATGGTTGGTTTCAACCATTTTTCACAAGAATTTTTGTTTTCATAGCCATGTGCTAGATCTCAAGCCTTATGCGATCACTCCAAGCAATAAGCTTAAGGAGGTGATCTTGGTCATCCAAAACTCCCCCTGAGTTCATGCCTAGTGCAGTGGCAAGCCATCTCATGAGAAAGAATTGGTGAGATCAGTTTTTTCGCACAAAAGAGATCTTTTTGCATTTACTTGAATTAGTTCAAGAACAAAGAGTTAGTACTAACTCATGCATCACTAGTGAACTAACTTAGCTCAGTCTAAGCCTCAAAAACAGATTCAAGACTCAACTTAGCCTATTCGACATGGCATGAATCAAGAGAGGATCACTAAAGCCAGACTATTCACAAGATTGAACAAGACATGATTTGATTCAAGTTGTTCACATTTAATTAAGCTAGTATGGCAAGAGCTAAGCAACACATAGAAGGACATGATAAATCAAGCTATCACAAGATATGGCAAGATATAAAGCACGATATCATGTCACATAAAGATAATAGTCAAGGCTCCAAAAACTGTACAGGCATTCATGTGAATGTTATGCACTATGGAACAAAAGAATGCACACGAGATGAACTCCCCCTGAAAAATAGCCCGAACAGACAAAGGCTCCAACTCCCCCTAGAGAAGGCAAAATGAGAAGAACCACAACATTTGGCGCATAAACCAGAAAAAGAGGGTTCTAACTCAAGGAGGTGATTCCCAAACACACCCTATCCACATGGTCTCTAGCCTGTAACCTCATACCACGGGGCAAAAACACATTATGTCAATGCACAAGACTCTAGTGGCCAAGAAAAATTTGATGCTTTATGGAAGGACTTGACCCCAACATCAAAGTGCAATTGGTGTCAAATGACTTTCTCACATTCCAGTACATGGTCAACAAAGCTCTTGTTCACGAGGATGCTCAAGTCAGTTGTATGAGTCCTGGAAGAGGAAATTACAGGCTCAACATGGCACCAGCAGTTCTCAACATCGTCCTAACCCGGCTCAGTTTAGGAGGCCCTTAGTGCCAAGTGCACCAAGGATGCCGTTCACTGGACCCCGCCCAGTTCCACAAGCACCTCGAGCAGGTAATAGTGGCTAGCCTCAACAAAACAAGACTTTTGTTGCGGGAGTGCAATGCTTCAATTGCAAGAACGTGGGGCATTATGCCAACAATTGCCCTCAAAAGCATCAAGCTATGACCCTTGTTCGCTTTAACTTGGGGACCATGCCAGTGTGAGTTCCAACCTTAGGTCAAGGACGTGAAGTACTGCAAACTCTAAGGACTCTATATCCATCAGAAGAGACCATGCTAATTATGTCATTGCCGAAGCTGCTCAAGATGCACAAGATGTTGTTCTTGGTAAGTTTCTTGTTAATTCAGTACTTGCACCAGCATTATTTGATTCCAGAGATTTGCATTATTTTGTATCAAAGGTTTTTGCTGAAAGATATAATCGGGATGCATATTTGCTAAAGAACCCTATGCTAGTCCAATCACCTGGAAAAGAAATGAGGACTAATATGGTTTGCCCAAGAGCAACCGTAGATATAAATGGAGCTAAGTTCCTAGCGAACCATATTATAATATACTCCAAAGGCATAGATGTAATACTTGATATGGATTGGCTAACCAAGTATAAGGGGCAAATAGATTATGCTAATCGAGCTATTATTCTTACCAAAGCTAAAGGAATTCAAGTAGAGTATATGCCTGATATACCATCAAAGAGTGGATGTGTGTTAAACAGTTTGAAGGGGATAACTTTGGAAGATGTGCTTATAGTAAGGGAATACCCTGATGTATTTTTTCAAGGATTTACCAAGAATGCCTCCAGACATATAGGTTGAGTTTGTCATTGATTTAGTGCATGGTACAACTTCGATTTCCAAGAGACCCTACCACATGCCAAGAAATGATCTATCCAAAGTCAAGAAGTAGATTCAGGAGCTGCAAGAGGAAGGTTTTGTTAGACTAAGTTCACCACCTTGGGGAGCGCCAGTACGTCTTATGAAGAAGAAAGATGATAGTCTTCATATGTGTGCAGATTACATATCTCTGAATGATGTGACAATCAAGAACAAATAACCTTTACCCCAGATCAGTGATTTATTTTATCAGTTAAAAGGATCTTGTATTTTCTCCAAGATTGATCTTCGATCAAGTTACCATCAAGTGAAGATTAGACCAAAGAATATACCAAAAATAGTATTCTCTATCCGGGATGGATCGTACGAGTATACAATGTTGTCATCTGGCTTGACAAATGCACCAGCTTATTTCATGAATTTAATGAATAAGGTGTTCATGGAGTATCTAGATGAGTTTATGGTGGTATTCTATCTATTCTAAGAATGAGAAAAAAATGTGAAGAACATATGAGTTCATATAGTGTTGGAGAAACTCAGAGAACACCAGTTGTATGTCAAGTTTAGAAAGTGTGAATTCTGGATGAAGCAAGTAGCTTTCTTGGGGCATGTGGTTTTTGCAAGAGGAGTGTCCATTGATCCTGGAAAAGTGAGGGATGTGCTTAATTGGATACAACCCAAGTTAGTGCCAAAGATTAGAAGTTTTTTTGGTTTAGTAGGATATTATTGTCACTTCACCGAAGGTTTTTCAAATATTGCGAGTCCTCTTACCCCTTTTCTAAAGAAGGAGAAGAAGTATGAATGGACTAAATATTGTGAGGTTAGTTTTCAAGAATTGATGAAGAGGTTAACTTATGCATCAATGTTAATACTCCCAGATATCCAGAAGGATTTTAAAGTTTCCTGTGATGCATCTAGCAAAGTCTTGGTTGTGTATTGATGCAAGAAGGAAGAGTGGTAGTTTATGCATCAAGATAATTGCGTCCGCATGAGGATAACTATCCAACCCATTATTTAAAGTTAGCCGCAGTTGTGCATACTCTAAAGATATGGAGGCACTATCTGATTGGTAATCATTGTGAGATCTATATGGATCATAAGAGCCTGAAGTACATATTTACCCAACCTGATCCCAACCTACGACAAAGAACATGGTTTGAGTTAATAAAGGATAATGATATTGGAATATATTATCATCATGCAGAAACTAATGTGGTAGCTGATGTCTTAAGTAGGAAGAGCTCTTGTAATAATCAGATGATTCAAGATAATCAACTTGCACTTCATGAGGAATTTTAACAACTAAATCTGGAAGTAGTAGAGGAAGGATTTCTAGCTACTTTCGAAGTACGACCAACTTTAGAAGATTAGATCAAAGCTGCTCAAAAAATGACAAGTATGTTAAGGAAATCAAGGATAACATGAAGAAAGGTAAAGCACTTGGATTTTTAGAGGATGAAGAAGGTATCCTTTGGTTTGGAAAAAGAATCCTTGTTCCTGACCAAAAAGAAATAAAGGAGTTAATTCTGAAAGAAGCTCATGAATCCGCATATTTGATTCATCCTGGAAGCATAAAGATGCATCAAGATCTAAAAGAAAGATATTGGTGGTCAAGCATAAAAAGAAAAATTACTGAATATGTAGCTTTGTGTGATGTTTGCCAACGGGTTAAGGCTGAACACCAAAGACTCACAGGGCTTTTGCAACCATTACAGATATCCGAGTGGAAATGAGAAGAAATTGGCATGGATTTCATCTCTGGTCTGCCAAGAACAAAGTTAGGGTATAATTCAATTTAGGTTATTGTAGATTGTCTAACGAAAGTCACACATTCTATTCCAGTAAAGACTACTTACTCTAGAGATAAACTTGTAGAGCTATATATGTCAAAGATCATGTGTCTGCATGGAGTTCGAAAGAAGATCATGTCAGATCAAGGATCTCAATTCACCTCAACATTTTGGCAGAAACTGAATGGAATGTTGGGCACAATATGAATTTCAGTATAGCATATCATCCACAGACAGATGGTCAAATGGAAAGAGTAAGTCAAATTCTGGAAGACATGTTGAGAGCTTGTGCCTTAGCAATTAAAATTACTTAGGATCAAAGTTTTCCTGGCCCATCAAAATTCTCCTACAATAACAATTTTCAGTCGAGCTTGCAAATGTCTTCGTTTGAAGCTTTGTATGGCAGAAAATCCAGAACACCATTGTGTTGGAAAGAGATAGGGGAAGGTAAGTGTTTGGACCAGATATGTTAAAGCGAGTCGAAGTGCGAGTCCACTTGATTCGAGAGAGATTGAGAACAACACAAACAAGACAGAAAAGTTATGCGAACAATTATTGTAGGATGTTAGAGTTTACACTGGGCAATCATGTGTATCTAAAAGTTTCACCTCTTAAGGGATTACGTCGTTTCAGAGTTAGTGGAAAGCTTGCTCGAGGATTCAATGGATCATTTCCTATTCTAGCTAGAAGAGGAAAAGTTGCCTACCAGTTGTAACTTCTGCTGCAGTTGTTAGATGTGCACAATGTCTTCCATGTGTCTCAGTTGAAGAAGTGTCTCAGAATACTAGAAGAACAGATGCCTATGGAAGAAGTAGATTGAAGGGGGACCTTACCTATCCATAGTTTCCAGTTAGAATTTCGAATGAAGCCAAGCACTACACAAGAAGCAAGACCATCAAGTTCTATAAAGTGCAGTGGAACAACCATTCAGAGTCAGAAGCAACATGAGAGCATGAGGAGGATCTAAGAACAAAGTTTCCTAGACTTTTTCCCAGTCCGTCCGAATCTCCAGGACGAGATTCTTTCTAATGGGGTAGGTTTGAAATATCCCAAAAATTCATTACCTTTAAAATTTTAATTTCAAATTAATTATTTAAAAGTTTCTAGATTTTATTTGGATTTTATGTGTAATTCTGGAAGAAAATCTCAAAATTCTAATTCCAGTCTAAAATTCAAAATTTGAATTTAAATTCTTAAAAATTCAAATTCAAATCTCTAAAAATTTGAATCTCTAGAAAAATATCCATTCTATTTTTAGGTCCTACCTATATTTATTGGCCCATCTTTTCTTTTTCCTCTTTTTCCTTTTTCTTCCTTCCTCTCTTCTTTCCTTTTCTCTCTACCATCAATTACTATTGATACGAACATTGTTCATCTTCTTCATGAACCGAAAACAACACATACTAAAACAAACCATGGCGCCTCTCTTCCCACCCAAGCCAAATCTCCAACCAAGCTTTATCTAGATATCGTGCCAAAATGAAACATGCTCCAAATCACGCAAGGAATCCATTCCTTCCAGTCCTTTCACAATTCATTCATCCATTTCCAACTCTTTTGAGCCTTTGCATATGACCCCTTAACCCCACTTAACCCTTTCCAACCCCTGCCAAGTCTCCTCAAACCCTAGAACACTGCAGCCACCGAGTGACCTCCGTTCCCAAAATTGCTCATCGCTCCAACTTGCGTTACGAGTACTCTGGTGATTTTCTTTGGATTCCTTTCATGTCACTTCCTGATCCTGAGTATCTTGCACCCTCATGTAAAGTTAATTTGATTTTCATATAGCCGTTTGATGGGAATTGAGTTTTTCTTGAAACCAATCTACTACATCCTTCATCATCGATTCATCGCCTCCGGTGAGCCAAAACTTGATTTTGTGCTACTGCATGATCACCATCATCTACTCTACATATTTCATACCTCTGTTTGTCCAATGCATCACCGAGGAAGTGCCACCCGAGAACACACCTTTGTTTCCATGGACGTCATCATGGCTAGCCTAATCCATCCATCCCCCGGCCAAACTGATTGTGCCATCGCATTCCTTGGGCCTAGGCCATGCTAATGCTCACCTTGTTTGCCCACGTTACATGCTCGAGTGTCATTTCCCTTATCAAACCTTGCCCCATCGCTATGGGCCCTACCGGCAAAAGCTGCCGCTGGCTAGCCACGGACCAATTTTGCTGGTCACTGTGCCTCCTTGGCTTTCCCCTCGCCAATGCAAGCCACGACCAGAGAGCCTCCATGAATTCATGCACTACTGCTCTACCTCCAGAGTGATGTCTCTCTGTTAGTTATTCACTTGTTTGCCTTTGAGTCTATGACGAGTGGGCCCCACATGTCGTACACACTAGTAAACCCAAAAATCCATCCAAAAAGAAGAGTCCAATGAATATTCCCTTGTTTGATATTTTTCAGGAATTTCCATTTCGATGAATATTTTGATTACTCGTTCTCCATCTTCTGAACTCCGAATCTGGTTATTCAAGTTTATAAATTCATCTAAAATTCTAATATTTCTTCCAGTATGTATTATATATTTTTTTATGATTTTATTTGTACTTATTTATTTGTTTGTGTTTCTCGATTTACACGTAGAACCTAACGTCGTCGAAGAAATTTCTAACCAACAAGAAGAGACCCCAGCCACAAAAGACAAGCCTTCCTTGAACATATTGATCCAAGTTTGTCAAAGTTATTTACTATTTTAAATTTATATGCATTGCTATTTCACATAAAATGATAACTTACTTAAGTCCATTAGTTATACCGACATTGTTATATCCTAATTTGATATTTAAATACCTGTACCTTTGTCATCTTATGATGTCCTTGTATTAGTATTGAGATTATAATACTATTTGATGATTTTAGAATGGTAGTAATTCTGCTTAGACAAGCTATTCGGTCATCATAACCATTGAGTGGAAAATTGATATCATATGCCTTAATCTTTTCATTCTAATAACTTTGTGGCAATAGGTATTGCTGCTATTTTTAAAGTAAAAATAAAATAGTAAATATGACTTTAGACTTGGACGGATCATAAGATTTGGGTTGGTGCGGATGTAGCACATGATCTTGAATTACGAATGTACCGCTCTAGTCAATTAATAACAAATGTTTGTGATTGTCCAAACTGAGTACTACCGTATAACCACAAGTCTATATGGATATAACCTAGCTAATTAATTTACAGTGGCTTAGCTTAGAATTCGCCAGTTGTATAAGTGGGTGTCAGGTGGACAGTTGTCCCACATGGCGCCAAAGGTGGCTTCTGACTGGGTGAATTTAACACTTGAGTGGTGAAACCTTAGCGGGCAGAGTCTAGTTGACTTAGTGCATTATAAAGGCCTTGTGATGATCACTTAGTCGCATGCCAAAGGAAGGGTGTAATGGCTGACAACATAAGTTGATTATCTCTTGTAGTAAAGTGTACTAACTCTATAAAGTGTAAAACCATTCAAATAGTCATTTTGTAAGATTGAGGAAACTGACTAGAGGGTGTGAATAGGCAGTCTTAAAATTCTTTTAGCTAAAACCAAGTTTATAATGCAGAAGCGTAGATCAATTCGGTTTAGCACAAATAAGGAATAAATCAACTAAGTTCACCTAAATACAGCAATAACCTAAGTCTATGTTAAAGGTTTGCAATCCTAGGGTGACAAGCAATCAATTTAATTTTATGAATGTAAATTACTTGAAGGTAGATTAAGTACGAGAAAACAAACCACAATGACACGATTCCTTTTTACTGCGGTGTTTGAAGACTTGTGGGTCTCCCCTAGTTCACGTTAAGGTAAGCCCAAATTAATTGGATTGACTTTACGAATTAAGCCAAACACCTTAATTCCACTAGTGGTAGCTCTTTTTCGCTCCGGGTAGGTGAGCACCAATCTTCACAACACGTCAGGCCTTCTCATAATTTTCTTTGAGAAGATCACTGGATACGACACCTCCAATGCCTTCTAGGAGTTGGTAACCTCTAAGAGTAATAAGTCAAGCCCCTTGCTTAACTCTCACCACGTGCAACTAATGCACAAGCTCAAGTGGGTACGAAATCCATCTCTAGATGCAACACATACAACTAGAGACCTCTCTCTGTGCTCATAAGGTGCAACACATGTACAATTGAGAGGAGAGACTCACACTATCTGAAGAAAGTGAAATAAAGTGCCAAAGATTATTCTCCAATCGACCACAAGGAGGTATTTATACCCTACACAAGGAAACTAGCCGTTGAAACCAAAAATCAAAAATCCGATACTACCACCATTTTATGGCTGGTACTACCATTTTCCTCGTAACGGCTATAAAGCTAGCCGTTACTCAGCAATTATGGTACTAACACAGTTATATGTTTGGTACTACCACACTCCGGTAGTACCTCTCAGACAAATCGGTACTACCGATTTTTACAGGAGAGAAAAGTCTCCAAAAACCACCACTCTGGAAATAACGTACTGCCAAGTAGAAATTGGTCCTATCGCAATGCGGTCATACCGCTCAACACAATCAAAACTACTAAGATGTGGTACTACCTTGCCACACAGGTTGGCCAGACTGCGCACATAGAGCCAGTTTAGCTGCCGTGGTCATACTGGTCTTCGACCACACTGGTCTTATTCAACCACATTGGTCTTCAACCACTTTGGTCTTGTTTGACCACACTAGTCTTCAACCACCCTGATGATTGCTTCACCAACTGACACGGTAGTACCTTGATCTCAATGCTGGTAGTACCAGAAAGACGTAGTACCGTACATTACACATCGGTAGTTCCACCTAGCAGTAGTTCCGCAAGAAACACATCGGTAGTTCTGATTTTTCTAAAAAGTGCATATACTTCAATAAATTTTGCAAAACACATTTGCATATTATAGTATCATACACACAAGGATCAACCATGATTTCCAACAAGTGGCAAAATATATTTGCACACTTTCGGAATAATGACACAAGGTGTAAGTATATGGACTCAACACATTTGCAAAATACATTCGCAAACATAAGTCTCATGCTACAAGGACTGTGTATAAGTTTCAACCATTTACAAAATCCATTCATAAATATAAGCCTCATACCACAAGGAGTAGGAAACATGGACTTCAACCATTTGCAAAATACATTTAGAAAGCATAGTCGCATGTCACAAGGATTAAGTTCATGAGCCTCAACTATTTGTAAAACACATTTATAAATAATAGCATCATGCCACGGAGAGCTAGAGTAAGCAAGATTGAGCTATCAACACATAATGAGACTCAAGTTACTAGACATGACATATTTTGATAGTACGGAGAACCTATACTAGCAATCTGGTCTTCTAACCAAACCAAATCGGTAAAAGACTAGGAACACATTCTTAGCCCTAGCTAGTCATACATTTGCCTTGAGCATCCTCTTGAAACTTTATGACGCATATCTTCACTTCAAGTCCGAGTCATTGTCTTGATACGCATCAACCTATGATGCACCCTTCATTTAAACTCTATCAACCTATGATGGGTCTTTTTTGATTTGATGATCAACTCATGATCATCTCCTCTTGAGAATCTTGATGAACTCATGATCATCTCCTCTTTTTGATGTCCTTCAACTCATGAAGCCACCTTCCATCCCGAAACTTGAGACCTAAGTCATGCTCATCATGAGACCTAACCTATTCATTCAACTCATGGAAAATGTTAGTCCCACAATTTAATTGTCATTGATTACCAACACATACCATTAACTCATAATAGCAGGTCTAGATTCTTTAATCTTTTTCTTTTCGGTAATTGATGATAATCTCAACAAATAATGAGATAATAAAATATTCATGAGTATACATCATATACACAATAATTGTATACTCTAGGATAAGCTTTAGAAGCAATTAACTTATTTGAATAGATGTGTTTGTCTTTGAATTAATTGCTAGTAAAGCTACATATCCGGTTGTCATTTATCATCCAATCATTAACACATAATGAAGGGAGAAAAACACATTGTAACAACCCGATTGCAAATGATTGAATTTAAATCAATCATAAGTATATATGAACTACACAAGTTTTATATATATACAAAAGAATATGTTTCAAAGCAGAGATCCCAAATATGTGGAAAAAGGGACATGCATCAATACTAACGAAACCACAAAACATAGAGTGAACTCTCCCTAAATGTGTGCATGCACGAATGTGTGATAGAAACATATGCACATATTCAAGTTAAACTTTTGGTAGAGTTCAACCTATATTTTAGATTCTAGGAATACAATGAGATATAAGAATATGACATTGAATGTATACCTCCATAATTTTTACCGTTTCATCCGAATGAGACTAAGCAATAACATACTCAACAAACGAGTTAGTCTCACATTTAGATTTATCATTAATAAATTAACCTCATATTTATATTTGTCATTAATCACCAAAACCAATATAATTGGAGCTTAATCTTACATGTGCCAACAGTCAAGGGTGGGCAGTGTGTGTTTTCACATGGCAGACTTATTGTTTTGTTTTTAAATGAGCCTTTGGGAGTCTCATAGTGGTTAGAGATATCAAGTGTGCTCTAGCAAATAGCGCCAATTAGGTAGACAGAACCAAATTTATTGAACTTTGGCGATTAGAGCCTTAATACTAGTGCTAGCAGCTAGAACCTTCACTAGAAATTATTTAATTTCATTTATTGCAATTATTTTATTAAATTGATGCTTGGGAAATCTATAGTGATAATTGAACTGAAAATGCTGCTTTGTGCAACAAAACCATATTATCCTTATTTTGTTAAGCCTTACATATAATTGCATTCTTTCCAAGACTTGGAGTACTCCATGTACTCACCTTGCAATCTACAAATCATCTCATAGAAGTACGAAGACACTAAAGGAGACTACAACTACTTCACGTGTGGATTCGACGAAAGCTTTCTAGAGGTCTAGGATGCGCATCCCCAGTCAATTGCTTGTGGTGAATTGATGGGCTATCTTCATAGTTTATTTTTTTTCTTTTGCTTCCTTTTTGTGAGGTTTTGTGAGGTTTTTTTGTGAGGTTTTGTAGCCTCTTTGGTACTAAGTGGCCTTAATATCAATACTCTATTATTGTAATAAATCATCTTTGGTTATACGATCATCACTATTTCACTGTGTGCTCTAGCTTTGATCTAGGACTAGTGCGGTAATACACAGAGGGTTCGGATTTAGAAATCCAATCCCAACAATTATCCGTAGGGATTTAACTTTGAATAAGTGTGAATATAATTTGTGTAGCAAAGTAAAGCTTGCACTTTGATATTTTTAAATAAAGTAATTTGCATTCAAAAGGTAGGTGAGATATGATCAAAGAAATGACTTGTATCACTCAATTTACTACGGCCTTGATCTTTACTCAAAGCCTTCTCAGTCAATAATCTTGAAATTCTTGGTCTTTGTCTTCATCTGAATCTTGATCCCGCTCGAACTTGTCACTTCTTCAAAACCTCACATTCTAATTACGCGGTAAATGATCGAAATCCAAATAACATTTGAAAGTGCAAATAAATTCAATTGGGCTTTTTTTAAGTTTTGCTATGATTGAGGATATGAGAGGAGATTTAGCGAGTTGCGGGAAGCTTGACAATGTCAAACAAAATTTGAGCGAAATGATCAATGTTGAAGAAACTCTACTAGGAAAAATATAGAAGAAGGATCGATGTCGAAGAAGCATTCACAAGAATATTCCGCTTCAGGATCGAAGATGGTAGGTCATAGCCGATTACAAGATACCAATGCTCAATCTTTAATTAGTAGTTTCTTTTATTATTTTATATTTATTAGGGAAGTTCCAAGAGTTAGGTTAGACTTATGGTAAATATGAGTGTCTAAAATAACACTGGGCATTATTTGATGAGTGTTAACATTTAGAGATTTGGGTGTGTTGAATATGCGAAGAGTATAACTTTAACTTGTTGAGTTAATCCTGGAGTTCATATTTTACCAGAGGTCCCTCTTAAAGTTGTTCCTTGAACTATTGGTACATTAATTATTCTTACTTACCATTGGTAATTTTAAATCCAGAGATAAAGATAGGACGATTGTTATTGAGGCAAGATTGTATTTTATCAAGGCTTCTAATTTAAATTGCATTTTAATTTAAGAGGCAAAGGCATATTGGTTGATTACCTTTTCTTTAACTTAATTGTTATTTACCCAAGGTATAAGTATCATCAATGTATCTAATTAGCAATTGGATTTGAGATGAATATTAATGACCCCCTTAATTATGATTGAGAAATTCTTAATCATATACAAGATATTCTTTAATTTAGATCTCAGTATTTCCAGATAAATATTAGAGACTTAAGATTTAAATGATTCACCCTAATTATTTAAGCATTACTTGAAAAAGGGCCTCAAGATTTTTATAGATGTATAGATAATATTTATCATTTCTACATGGCTTAATTTTATGCTAATTATTCTTATATGATAATTAATTTTGCTAAAAAGATTGATGGCATGCAAATTACCAAGATTTAATCCTCAAATCATTCAATTTTGCAAAAATCCCTATTCTAATTTCCATAACTACATTTTATTCTTATTTTTATTTATAAATCATATTTCAGCAAATTATCTACTTGAGTATTCCTTATAAATGGAAATTCAAATTTTGGCCACATGCTAAAAGGTCACTATAGATACATGCATAGCTAGCCATTTATTTAGTTGGGCCCATATGTCATAAGAAGAGAGGGGGCCAATGAACAACAAAGAAAACAGAGGAGGGAGGTCGAATGAGACAGAGGGCGGCGGCGGCAGCGAAGGCTGGCCTGAGGGGGGATGGGGTGGCAAAATGGGTTGCCTGGGAGGCGAGGAGGCCCTGGGAGGTGGCGCATCAACCAAGGCGGCACCATGGCAAGTGCGCAACTATGTGTGGTGACCAGAGGCGAGGCCAAATGGGGACTGCGGTGGCGGAGGGGGAGGAGAAGAGGAAGTGAACACGGTTATTAGGAGGGCCCAGGGGACTCACCAGGGTTATCAAGGTAGCGGGGGACACTACACCGGGAAGGGGCTATAGTAACACGTCTATGTGCTACTACATGTCAATAAAGGTGTTACTAGTCTTTGCAGTAACACAATTTTTAAGTGTTCTTATAGCCCATGTTACTAGTTAGGTTTGAAGTAACACGTGATAAGTGCTACTACATGTCTGAAAACATGTTACTACCTTGCAACACATATCTTATCTATAAGAAAACATATTATGTGCTACAACAAACTACCCTGGTAACACAAATATGTGCTACAACAAGCTACCCCAGTAACACATTTTTGGAGCAATAGTAACACCATTGTAATATGAGTAGCAACACACTTTCTTACACCAAAACATTTTGTGGAAACTTATTTTAATACATATAAATATATATACACATAGATCTAGCTAGAGGAAAAAATAATGATTTTTTCGAAATGACAATTAATTAATTGCATAATTATTTTCTTTCACAAGAATCACATATTGCACAAAATTATAACCATCACCAACATTGCATTCCACAGGGAAATATATAAAATATGGTTCACATAATTTTATAACATACATGACAATCCATTTGAGAAAACAAGTCTTGGGAATAACAACACAAACTTTTCATCCTAGAATGACATAATGATATCTATCTATTCTTCTCAAAATCTTTGTCCGATGATCTATCCATGAGGTGAAACAAGTATGAGATTTCAACCATTAATCTTCCGAACCTGCATGTGGCAAACATTACTGAGCTTTAAGGATACATGAAAAAGTATATATGTAGTATTATATGGACCAAGGTTGAAATATCATACACATATTGAAGGCCAAGCAATCGGGATTCCTTTAGCATGGGCATCATCAATTGACTTGCAGCAGTCCAGTGGTCGTACAAGCGCCTCAGTTTTACGCAAAGAGTGATTGATTCTTACTTTCCAAAATTGGTTGCCTAGCTCAACACCACCTACTTTTGTAGATGGATTGCAGCTCAACAAACTAGCATAGGCCACCTGGTCTTTGTTTGGATATTTTGCACTCAAGAGTAATACTGTTGAACCAACCTATATTTATCACTTCATCAATAACTAGCATATAAGCAAATTAGCTATAACATGAATCCAAACGTAGTGTTTTTTACCTCCATTGGTGAAGGTCGTGTCTTCTTTGAAGGCACACGATGTGGAGTCTTGTTTCGAATCACTTGATCTTGTATGTTGTTCATGCAATTTTGGAACTTTTCCTGCTATTGTTCAGTTACTTACAGTGAAATACAGTAAACTTTATTGCATGCTATCAGTATAGATACTCAAAAATCACACAACAATTTTTCTACTAAAAATATGTATATAAGATGCCATTATTTGGCTATCTTAAAACAACTTCTTTATACACATCGAACTGAAAAGTAGGGAATAGGTTCATTAGTTACTGAAAAAAGAGCAAGTTTGAAGGAAGCATTTTTTAGACTATGAAATATCCTTATTTATTCATAAAGGTAAGCTTGTATTCTAAAAGATTCCAAACCTTCCGTTATATAGCTATAATACAGTAGAAATAATTATAATTGAATTAAAGAAAATTGATTTATTAAATTTGGATGCATGCAACTCATTATATATGAGGTGTGCCATAAATTTTATTGTTGGTTCTTTAATTCCTTAATCCTCAAACAACCTAGTTAAAATGATATATCTTACTAGTACTGTAGAAAGTGATATATCTTACTATTTTCTTGCAAGTGCATCACATCAAATCATTTATCAAAACATTTACCTCTTGCTGTGGAAAAGAACGTGCAGACCATTGCGATGACGGTGCTTCATGACATTGTAATAGTTGTTGATTTGCATAGTTGTCGTGCTAGTTCAGTCACAAAATCATCTATCAACACTACAAGAAAACCCCCCTATAGTAACGTTGTATTGTTATGTTTGATACGCTTTATTTCGTCTCTACAGGAATATAGGCACGCTTTTGTAAAGCGTGTTAGGAGCGTCTTCGCATGGACCGTGTCAGGAGTTGTAGAGACGAATTCTTTAAGCATATCTATGAGATAAAAAGACGTTTTATAGAGACGCTTAATGCATGCCTACACATATTGATACACTTTTATAGACACATTTATACAACGCATCTATCAGTATAGTTACGTTGTATAGTAGTGCTTCATCACGTATTAAGAATTGTAGAGACAGTCTCGTAGGTACATCTATATTACATGTCTACTAATATAGTCACGCTTTGTAATGACGCTTTAATGCGTATTAAGAAGTATAGTCACGCTTTATAACGATGCTTTGATGCGTATTAAGAAGTATAGTCGCGCTTTATAATGACGTTTTAATGTGTATTAAGAAGTATAGACACGATTAATAGATACATTTATATTACGTGTTTAATTATATAGACACGTTGTATAGTAACATAGCCACATGCTCAGAAATGTAGAAACAATATGATGATACATTTACATTGCGTGTGTATCAATATAGGTTCGTTGTATAGTAACATCTTGTTGCGTCTCAAGATATGTAGAGACGGTTTCATATGTACATTTATATTTCGCGTCAGTAATGTTTTTGTGTATATATTAATATATACACGCTTTGTAGTAACACCTTCTTATGTATTAAGAACTGTGATGTTTTCTTCAAAATAGACATCCAAATATAGATAATATCTGTATGATTAGATAATGACAATGCAAATCACCAAAAGTATTCCATTTGTAAAATCATCTCTTTAGCATCCACAAAACAAGATAATAATTAGTTCACTCCCTGGACATCATATAGACCAGTAACTATATCAAACTGAATGGTTCATCAAACATATGTGGAGTACAGGACAACCAGAAACTCCTAGTCCTAATAGCAGAGAAATACAAAGGCTCCATCTTCATCACCACTGCTCCACACCAGTAGCAAGGCACTGAAGAAGACCCCGATCTGGATGCGGATCTAGCCCTGCAATTGAACAGATGCAGTTGATAATAGCATTGAGACAAAAAAAAATTGCAGTTTGAAAAGATGACATGAGTTAAATAATGTAGCTTCAACATTTTTTCTTATTGCAGCTGACACAAATAAGAGACTAAGAGTCCAAGCATATCCATGAGAAGCAACAGGTATAGGCCGAACAACAGTCCTCTATGGTTAGCTTAGGCATGTAGCATAAGTCAAGATTTATAGAAAATTAGCACGCAAACACCATCTTTTATCTTTGTTAGATAAAAACAGCTACTACTCAGGTCATGTGCTGCTAAGAATCATGGCATAGCTAATGACTTTATACCCTATGCCAAGCAGGCCGCAAGGTCTTCGAAAATTGATGTTGGTAGTCAACATAAAGAAAGTCATATAATAAGCATGACGCAGGCAGTGAACAGATATAATCTTAACATTACCCAAACATAAAATTTTTAGAAATGTCACAAGGATATGAGTAAATTTGAAACATTCACTACTAGTACATGGCATGCACCTATAATAGAAACAAAATTAAGATGCAATATTTCACTATGCTTCTTGTGAAACGACTCTTGGATAAATTGATTATGTAATATTATCTCTTACACGGTTCCTTCTACGTGCCACTAGAATGTGAAAAATAAGCAAAGAGATCATGAATAAATTCTTAGTGTGCATTATTTTTGCTACAGCATAGAATACTTAGATACTAGAAAAATCATGTTAATATGAAATGCTTGCAAGTTTCTAAGACTAAAGCATAAGTAAATCTGCAAACAGCATGACGCTACATTGCATGATGGCCATAATTAAAGAATAAAACATACCATGTTGTTTCGGGACTGAATTGAACTCTTAGGTTTTCTCACCTAAAAAAGAATGGGTTTAGATGAAAATCATAATTTGAAGAAACAGGACAATAATTGGTCAGGAAATGTCAGTTTCAATGGGCTCAGCTTATTTTTCCTTTCCCCCAGACACTTATTTGTATGGGTATTCCAACAGTCATTCCTTGAGAATGTGGACTAGTCCAGAATTGCTCTTTTGATGCATGGTAGCTTGACGTTCCACCTAGTACTGTGATGGGCTCCGTTTGGGATTACAATGTTGTGAGGTCAAAGACAAGGCTCCATTTGAGATGACAGTGTGGGTGTGGTGTTGTGCAATTCAACAGCTATTGAAGATATTTACCATATCTAGTAAATGTTGATGTTAATAAGCAATTAACAAATGAAGGCGTTTAACAATAGCACATGAAATGAGTATTGTGAAGCACATCTCAATGCAAAACAGAGCCTTGGTCAATTTGGATCATTTCATACGCACTGCTCACCAATTGGATGTAGTCATATGATTTTTGAAATTGGTAAGCACGACACCGTAGAAACCGCCTCGAGCTGCATTTTCATACATTAATTGTGACACTAAACCTGCCTAATGAGCTGAATTTCTTATTAGTAGTATGCCATGCACTCATGCTTTTGGAACATTGCTGAATTTCTGCAGCCCCCGTCTCTCTCTGGTGTGTCACAATTAGCATCCTGCTTCTGCTTCAAGAAGCTGCAAAAATCAGAAGAGACAAGGCTACTTCTAATGACAGTTGCTCTGAGCCTAACAGAGACAAATTTTGTCTTCTACTTTCCTGAATATACATGGTAATGGTAGCCCTATGACCTAAATGAAATTGATGTGGTTTCCGATCAAAGCGGTGTTATTTTAAGTCAAGACCAAAATGATGGTTTCCAATATGAGTCCCAACAACACGAATGTAAGATGTGCCCTAGAAGTTCATAAGCTCAGTATTCCTAACAAAAAGATTGTCTTGAGGAGATCTGATCTTGAGGCGAAGATCTTGGATGTGACTGCTTTGTCATTATTGTATAGGCAATCAGAAGCAAGAGTACTAGAAGTACCGTGGTTTGGTTGGAAGAAACTGAAACTCCAGAAAGTTCAGCTCTTCCAAGAGGCGTAGTCTTCTTCATTACTGAAAAGATAAGCTTGACAAACATACCATTAGCATGTTGATCTTCCTGGCAGCCTTCATTTGCTCAATTTCGACTCCCATCGCCCAACCCTATCAAAAACAGAATGGGACATTATCATTAATATTGGAATAAGTACTCAAATAAATAGTTTGCTTGCTAGCATTCCGCATTCGACAACCCAAATTTCATTTTTCTTTGAGGAATAGGTGCATCCAAAGTAAACTGGCAGTTGATGATATGTTGGCCGTCCCACCAAAAAAAAGATATCCACAGATAGGACTAATCACCAAATTCACATCCACAAGAGAATATGTTAAACATGTATACTCAATATGAACAAAAAGTTGACAGCTTTGATCCAGTCTTTCCATTGCCCAGCTCGCCGGTGGGCAGCTCGATGCGGAGGCGGCGCAGCTCCTTGAAGGAGCGGAGGACCTCGAGGGCGAGTGGTGGGAGACGCCCCACGAGCGGGGCGGCGAGGAGGGCGGGCCGCGGAGCGCCGGGAGACGGAGGCCGCAGCTGGGAGAGGATCTGCCCGAGCGCTGGATGGGCTCGACGATGCCGTCGAGCACGAGACACGCAATGCGCGCGCGCGCCGCGACCGCGTGGGGCCCGCGCGGAGCAGAGGAGCGGGGGGAGGACGAGGCGGCGACGCAGCGTGGGGAGGAGGAGGAGGCGGTGCGGGGACGGAGAGGCGGCGGCGGCGTGGGGTTGGGGAAGTAGGGGAGGAGGCGCCGGGGTGGCGGAGAGTGGCGGCGGCGTGAGGGGGCGGAGGGGTAAGGGCGGGAGCTCGGGCTGGCGAGGAGGGTGGGGGCGCGGTGGAGGCGGCGCGGGGGGCGAGGGGCAGAAGTGGTGAGGGCGGAGGGAGGGGTGGGGGGAGGAGGAGGACGCGAGGGAGTGGCGGAGAACGTGGGGAGGCGGTCACGCGGAGAACGTGGGAGAGTCGGTAGGTGTTTTCGTGCAGTGTTAAAACTTTCGGTGGCAAAAAAAATTCGGTCACCAACGAAAGGAACAAAAAACGAAATTTTGTTCGTTTTGTTCGGAATTTCGGACGAAAAAAATCAAATTTTTGATGAAATTTAGTAAAAATTTGATTAAAATTTGAACAAATTTTAAATAGAGGTAAATTCGGCCAATTTTTATAAGAAAGGGGTGGAAAAGATGCATCAACCACAAACTTCTTCTTTTTAAGGAGTAAAAGTACCCTGCAAACATCATCTTTTTTGCTGTTAGATAAAAACAGCTACTACTCAGCTGTTAGATAAGATCCACGCCGGGAGGTGGGGAGAGGAGGAGAGGAGGCGGGAGGCGGCCGGAGGAGGCGGGAGGTGGGAGGAGGAGGCGACCGGGAGAGGGAGGCTGAAAACTTCGTAGAAGGCAGTACGTACACCGTTTGGTTGTATCAACCTATACAAGCGAGCAGTCATTCTCCGAATGAGCTGAAAACTTCACGCTTGACTCTCATCTGCATCTGCTGGCATGCCATTGGAATTCGCCACAAAGTTCATTTTGTATTGCACATGAGAAATCGTAGAAGGCGAGACGTACATCATTTGGCTATATCAACCTATGTGGGCCTGCAAGTGAGCATCCTACTCGAATGAGCTGAAAATTTCACGTTTGGCTCCAATCTGCACTGTTGACATGCCATTGGAATTCGCAGCCAAAGTTCATTTTGTATCTGTACATGAGAAATCGTAGAAGGCAGTACATACACCATTTGGTTGTATCAAATTGCGATTCGCCATCGACGTTCATTCTATCTCGTGAATAAGAAATCTTAGAATGCAGTACGTACACGGTTGGACTATAGATATAGAGAAAAATCTGATTTTTGAATCGATCGGTTGGCCTATAGATATAGCGAAGAATCTGATTTTTGATTTTTGGTTTGCACTAGACACTCCCCTGATATTATTATTGACAATCAGAATCCAATGGCAAATAATACCTTTTTGATGCACAACATTGACACAGAAAAGACTACAACTTCTTCAAAAGATAAGTGGCTCTCTCCGCTCAGAATTCTTTCAAGACCGATGGGAGTCACAGGAGAGAGTAAAACAACACTATTGGATGAGGTAATGTGTTTCATTACTTTCAAAGGATTGTCCCAAGGTCTCAGCAAGTGCCAAAATATCGAAAGAAATGTATAACTAAAGCTAACCTCAGGGGTTGGATAAAATATACTCTTTCCAAGAAAAAGAGACCTTTTCGACAATGGCAATGGCAGTGTTCGGGCAGCACTGGGGAAGATTAAGCCAAATACAAATACAACAAATTTAAATCACAATATGTAACATGTCTCCAAGGGAGCTGTTCATCTATATCAACAAAAAATAGGGTGATATCAGTAATAGGTAATTCATCAAACTGAAAATATTTTTTTCATCAAATGCTACACTCATATAATTCTAAATCTCACAATTCAGATTATTATTCTTAAGGGAGAAGGAGGTGGTTGTGCTGGGGACCGGAGGGGCGGAAGGAGGGCGGCGGCGGGGCGAGAGGAGGGCGGCGCCGCGAGAGGTGAAGGGGAGAGGGGAAGGAGGCGGGCGGCAGCGTGAGAGGGGAAGGGGGGAGGGGAAGGAGGCGGGCGGCGGCGCGAGACGGGAAGGGGGAGGGGAAGGAGGCGGCGGCGGCGGTCCAGAGGGGCGAAGGGAGGCGCGCGGGCGTGAGAGGGGAAGGGGAGAGGGGAAGGCGGCGGGAGCGAGAGGGGGATGCAGGGAGGCGGCGGGGGCCTAGGGGGGGCCGAAACGGGTATTTTGGATACATCTTGACCTCTAAACACCTGAAATTCCATTTTTGACCTCTAAACCAAAAAAATTCCCGAATCTAGACCCCCGCCCGAGCGCGCGTTCGCCTGGTACCGCCACCTGTCCAGTCGTGCGGTGTGGTACCGCACGACCGCACTGTAGCACGGGTCGTGCGGTATCACACCACACGATCACACTATTCATTGCACTGTAGCGGTAGGTCCTGCGGTCAAAAAACGAGATGTGCGGTCGGCGATTCGGTCATGCGGTCGGAGCGAAAGAAACGTGCGCTCGGGCGATGAACAGTGCGATCATGCGGTGTGGTACCGCACGACCCGTGCTCTGATCGCGGTCGTGCGGTACCACCCCGCACGACCGGACAGGTGGCGGCGCCAGGCGAACGCGCGCTCGGACGGTGGTCCAGATTCGAATTTTTAGTTTGAGGGCCAAAAATGGAATTTCGGGTGTTTAGGGGTCCAGATGTGTCCAAACTTCCAGAAACGGGGGGAGGATTTAGGTTTTTATATGGGTGGCATTTGAGGATTTAGGTTTTTATATGAGAATAACGAAAAATATATTCTAAATTGCAAGGGAAAAACTTTTATGACATGTTGTTTGATACGCTTTACGACGTGTCTACATGTTACTGACGGTCAAAAGCGTTTCTAACTTCGTGACATATTGATATGTTTTAAATATCATAGAAAAAACATTTTTACATGTATATGAACGGTTGTTGATACGCTTTTCAATGTGTCTAAATGCTATTGATGATTTAAATCGTGTCTAACTCCGTATCATTTTGAGACGTTTTTAGTATCGTGTCAAAAGGCATATTTAGGTGGGTATGGGCGATTGTATGATACGTTTTACGTCATGTCTAGATGCTATTGACGATTAAAAGCGTATCTAACACTGTGTCATTTTGAGATGGTTTTAATATCATGTTAAAAAGTGTCTATATGTCTCTTGACAATAAAAGCGTGTCTAATGCCGTGTCAAGTTGAGATGTTAACAAAATCATGTCAATAAGCGTCTTTATGTGCCCATGTAGAGACGCTTTTAGCCTGCGTTACTATGAAAGCGTGTCTAGAGGGGGGTTTTCTTGTAGTGCAAATCATTGTAGTATTTATATTGCTTAAAAATGTAGTGTTCCTAAAAAAATGCATAAACAGTTCTGCTAACCTTTTCAGTAGAAAAAGGCATGTCATCGTCCTCATATCTGTTCTGTTGGTCCAACACTCTTCCATTGTTCTACAGTTAAGTGCACAACCAACATTTAGTATATATTCATATGAAGTATAGAAAAAGGTATTAATGCAGTAATAGAATTACCATTGATATATATCCTTGTTCAATCATGGAGTCTTCCAAATCAGCTACATCACACTGAACTCTCTGTAGATTTAAATACAGATAAATATAAAACTTGAAGAGAAATAACATTATATAGAAATAATAACACAAATACCTTTCTTTTATAATGTACGCTTGTGATTGAGAATTGCTATGATATCCTTTTATTTGATTCACTCGAAAAGGATATCGTTTGGAATGAATTTTTATATGCGAGTTAAAGAAAAATCTTTACCTTTGTTGGTTTGTCTTTTTGAGAGCGTTTTTGCAGGTTTATTGTTCCCACGGCATGACTTAGTTTTAAGCAATTCTTGAATGAGTAGATCTTGATTCGCACATGCTCCTTTAACTCGCACTCGTCAATAACATGCACCCCTACTTCCGATGGCGATCCTCTATAGTAGTGATATTGATGTTCTTGAGACGTTGTGTTGTTTGTCCATAAACATGGCTTGGGACCGGAAGCAGTTCCATCCCATGCACTTGTCCAGATTTCTCATCACCCAAAATTTGATGTAAGGCGTCACCTTTCCATGCAACTCTTCCCTCATCATCTTGAGCTGATTCTGGTTGTTCATCCATGAGGTTCTCTAACTCAGCCTAACAGTGAAGATAAATCCATGTTCTTTTAATTAGATCAAATGATAACTTAGTATAGTGCAGTAGAAACATTGTGTATATGGCATACCACGTGTTCACTTCTATCTTTAGCCCTTCTTTTGTGAGTTGCTAAGTAAACCATGGCTCTATGTGGCTGCTTCTTTTGAGGATCATCTTGTTTCTGCACAAAATTAGAATGTAATTTATATTCTCCGTTGATTCGGATGTAACTGAATATGTATGAGATGGACTTGGTGTAAATTAATTCCCGAACTTCCTAACCAAATACTATTGTATTACAATTGCTTCATTTTTGAGATAGTTATTTGGTTAAGACACAAAATTGTATATTTGTTGTAATTCGTAAGGTGGCTATTATGTAATACAATTGGTAATATTTTTATTAGACTTGATATGCGTTCTAATCGTCGATCAATGGATGTTATTGATTTTATCCCACACGGATTGTAATTTAATGACTAATGTACTACGGATTGTTATATATATAATTTAATTGAGTTGCAAGTTTTTACCTTTCGTGCAATCACATTTTATCTCACTCTAGTCTATACCAATTGGTCTTCGCCCTCGTCGATGGAGTTGCGGTATTAACGTAGTTATTCATCGTTCGTTGGTTTCAATCTATATTGACATATAAAAGTTTAAATTCTCCCGTATTTTGGTTCATTAGTTATGTATAATTAATCCTGCTAACGTCGTAATTCATCACTTATGGTTAATTAATGACATGGGTCATTACATATAATGTCTAATTATTTTGGACTATACAAATCTGGATTATTTTGTATGAAGAACATGTTAGCACTTTTCGTCATAATTAAATTTTCAACTTTACAAATCTGCCTTGTGGTTCCACGACCTGAAAGCATATTTTCTAACATGAAAAATAGCAACGAGGTTCCACATATTTACCTTAAACTGCAATTTTAAGGTTCCAAACCAAAAACTGCAATTTTCTGTTATAAGGGACAGTTAGTGTAAATTTAAGGACTTCTACCTTTGCCCTTCCAATTTCTTTTAAAAAAAGATCAATATCTTCAATCTAGTAGTGGTGTTGTTTGTACAAATCTATCAATGTTGAACAAGATGATCCCTAGAGTAGAGAGTAACACATGTCCGTAACACATATATTGTATGTTACTAGATGGCTTTGTAACACATGTTTATGTTGCGGTACTATATGCTTGTAACACATTTATTGATCATACTGAGTATGTGTTACAGGGTCTCCTGGGGACACAAAGTATGTGTTGCTGAGTTTTTTTGCCTGTAACACAATTTGTATTATGTTGCAGTCAAGTGTTACCATAGCCATGTTCTATTGTAGTGGGAGTGGCCAAGGTGAGCCAGCGACAAAAGCCGAAGGTGGCGCGGGTAGGTCATCGGTGGCAGTGAGATGGGGTGAATGAGAGCTCCCTCCACTGGTTAGGGAAGGACAAGGGCGCCGTGGGGGTGCTCCAGGAGGAGGGAATTGAAAAGGGAGGCGCCGGGGAGGAGAAGGCATCGGTGGAGGCGACGCTCGGCTGGAGCGGAGGAGGAACGGCGTTCCACGCGAGTTCAGGGCAAGAAACTTCAATCAAGCAGAAGGGGAGGAAGAAGACACCTGAGAACACATTTCGACACAAGTGGCTTGGAGAGGGATGCGCCGAGGTGATCGAAATAGTGAGGAAAGGGCAACGGCCAGCGCGGGCACAAGGGCGGCTCGGGTCGGGGATGAAGAATGGGGAAGAGGGTAGGAGCAATGGAATACTTAGGGCTATTTATAGCTCGGGGGGCTATGGCGTTGTTGTGCAAGCATAGGAGTGGGCAGCGCAACACTGGAGCATGCGCGTGATCGACGGAGGTGGGACAAGGCCAGGCGGCATGGCGAGATGTGTGCAGGCACAGGCGGGGCAGTGCGTGCGTGCAGCACGGGCACAGGCAGTGTATTACACATGTGCGGTGCGGCGGGAGCACCGAGGGCGGGCCGGCTCAGGCTGGAGACAAAGCGGGGAGGAGGAAGGAGGGAACGGAGGAGAGAGAAGAGTGTGGGGCCAGCTGGAAGTGAAAGAAAGGAGAAAGAGAGAAAAGAAAAAAAAGGGAAGAAAGGCTTTAGCCAAATTTGAAATTTAGATTTTTTTTATTTGAATTTTTTTTTTGAATTTTGAACTCGATACTTGAATTCGAATTTCAACTCTTGGCTCAAATTATTTGGATGCAAAATTTAATATTGCCTTGCTTTTGCTCTTATTTAATTTTATTTAAAAAAATTTTGGGTTTGAATTTAAATTTTCAAGTTTTGCTCAAAATAGTTTCCAAACATTTTGGCTCTTGATCTCAGATTTCATTTTTATTATTGGATTTGAATTTGGCAAAACCAAAACAAGGTTCTCAAATAAATGTCAAAAATTTTGAATAACACCGAAATGCAATAAAAGATTTTAAAATTTTCACAGTTACAACATTTCCCAAATTTGAGATGTTACAAGAGAGAAGCGAGAGGGGGTGGAGGTGGCGCCAATAAGGGTAGGGAGTGGCACGATGAGGCGGCGGTAGCGCCAGGGAAGGAGAGGGAGCATAGGATCCAGAGGGAAGGAGTGAGCCAGACAGAGATGGATGGAGCCATGGCAACGAGAGCAGGAGGTTGATAGATGTGGAATTCTGGAATTGTTTGTACGGATAATCCATTTTTTTATTCGAAATTATAGAAATATACCCGCGGGAAAAATTTTTACAAAAATAGGCTCCAGTCGCCCAGTGATTGGGCGACTGGAGCCTTTTGCCCAACCCAGCAGTGACAACTAGAAAATCTCCCAACCGTTGGGCGACTTTCCTCCAGTCGCCCTCCCATTGGGCGACTTTCATGAAGTCGCCCAATGGTTGGGCGACTGCACTCAGGCCCCGTGAATGTTTTAAATTTTGACAATTTTGTACTTTTAAACTGGTAAAAAATCTGCTGGAGTTCTACGCGGAGAAAAAAGAGAGAGAAAAAGAGAAAAAAGAGAGGAAAGAGTCCATCTTTACCGAATTTTGGAGAGTGGATCAAACCATTGCCAAAAATAGTGAAAATTGGTGGAGCTGTTCTTCATACATGCAAAAGCCTCCAAAAAAAATTTGAGCAATTTCGGCCTCGAGATCAGAAGTTATAGCAGTTTCAATTGAGGCCGAAACGAATTCGAGTCCGTTTCCGACACACCTTCAGTAAAACGGGCATAACTTCTGCATACGGTGTCCGTTTTCAACGTTCTTGTACTCGTTGGAAAGCTAACGACAAGCCCGATGCAAAACAAATGACCAGATTGTGCCTATCACCCTCCAAGACCCCAAAAATCGGCCATCTTGGGACCTAAACCTACGTCGCAAGTTTTTAGTTTCTGTTTTTGCCTTTTCTCTTGGTCTTCCCTTTAGAATTTGGATTTTGCTTCAACTGAAAAGTTGTAGATCTCATCGAAACCTTTCAAATGAGTATATATAAGCCATATAAAATTTTGCTATTTTATCTTGTGAGACTAGTTATTTATACTGTATGGGTATATCACTCACCATCGTATGTATCGGTCGTTCTACGATCAATCGTTCCTAAAAAAATTTCCAAAATTTTTTACACACCTACAACATATAATGAACATAAACTTTTATTACAAGTCCAGCAAATTTTTTACCAGTTTAAAACTACAAAATTGAAAAAATTTTAAACATTCACGGGGGACCTAAGTGCAGTCGCCCAACCATTGCGCGACTGCATGAAAATCGCCCAATGGGAGGGCAACTGGAGGAAAGTCGCCCAACGGTGGGGCGACTGCAATTAATCGCCCAACGGTTGGGAGATTTTCCAGTTGTCGCTGTTGGGTTGGGCGAAAGGCTCCAGTCGCCCAACCATTGGGCGACTGGAGCCTATTTTTGTAAAAAAAATTTCCCGCGGGTATATTTCTATAATTTCGAATAAAAAATGGATTATCCGTACAAAAAATTCTGGAATCCTGGACTGGAAACAGTACCGTTGTTCGATTACAATTTTACTCTCTGCGGGATTCCTCCTGGTGATACTACCACCGAGCGAAGTATTACTAAATTCCAGCTAATTTGATCCATTCAGTTCCAAAAGCTTTAATTGGTTGGGAATACTACATCCTCCAAAGAAGAAAGAATCTTTCACTCTTTTGCACTTGTTGAAAAATGGTAGGATCAATCAGGTATTAACATTTAGCTCATGATAAAAAAAATGCAATCATGCAAAAGGTGCACAATTAACAATAGTTGCCACCAAAGAACAATTTTTTTAAGAAAATCACACCCATGAGGCCATGAGAGACAAGGATGTAGGTACTGCCTGCCTTGCTTGAATGGGAAGCAATGCTGCCTTCCAACATGATCATACCACATGGCTGCAATCTTTGGCCTCTATTGAGCATAATGCCCTAATTCCATTTGGTTCCATGACTTTTCAGTTTTCATCCTGTGCAACCATGCCAATTGTTGCAGCAAACTAACGGCAGAACAATCAATCAAACAAAACAAACCAATCCAAAAGCTTATGCAAACACAAAAAATGATATGGGATTTTGCACGATTAGGATATGAGTTCTTTCATTAGTGTTGTTCTTGGCACGCATGCCACACCAAAAGAAACTTTTTTGTCCCTGAGTTTCTTTGGGCTTGGTGCATTCAAGGCTTGGTGCATGAACACTGCACAGACTTTTGTTCAGACATCACAGCATCAGCATGTTAATATATCTTGACAGATGACACTTGAACCTTGAGAAATTGTTAGACCATGTGGTTAAGTCTAGGATATTTTGGTGATGAATAATTGACAATGGTTAATTTATTATGATGAATAATTGGTGATTTTGTTTAGCGTTGTTATGCGAGTTGTGTCGCGTGTGTGCGGATTGATGTTGGTCAAGTTGAGACGAACTTGTGCCGGAAAAATATTCTTTGGTCTTTGCTTGTGCAGGTTGAGCATGGAGACGATCATGGTCGGTGACGAGGTGGACCGAGACTAGGATGGGAGATCCGAGGTTCAGATGGTCAAGGAGGTCACGAGATGGTCGAGCTCATGCTTAGAGCGCATGGAGATCAAAGGTGGATGATATGTGGAGAAGCTACGAGAGATGCGGTCCTGGAGGCTTCGACACGTGACGCGTAGAATAGTCATGAGTGTGAAAACCCCATTTTAGGAAGGGTTTCGGGTCCCTTGAAAATTAGAGTGCCAAAAGCCTAGTTGAGGTAAAAAGGCCCAGGTGTAGTTGGATAAGTTGAATTAGGATTCTAAGTAGAGATTGAATAGAATTCTGAGTTGGATTAGGATTCTAAGTTGAGATTGAAAAGGATTCGTAGTTGGCTGTATAAAAAGAATGGAGCGCAAGAAGAAAAATAATATAGTGCGACCGATTTGAGGAACAGAAAAAGGGCACAGCGTGCGGCGGCAAAAACGCAAAAAGGAAAAGCAAAAGGAAAGGATGGCGCACGGGCGTATACTATTATGGGATGAACAGTGCTTGGATTTTTTAATAAAAGTTTGTGAGTTTTTTGTTTCGCATCTATTATCCTTTTTCGTGATTTTTTGATTCCTATAGATTCTCCATTTATTGATCTATGTCTAGGTATTTTTTGTGCTTACATTCATGAACTAGTTTGAATTAAAAATCGATTGCAAGATTGAATCAAAAACTTGTTTCGCCGATTGGAACGATCAGAACTGCTTTCTCGTTGCTACAGTACGCTACAGTAAATCGCTATAGTACTGCTACAGTAAAATCAGAAAAAAAATGTTTTTGTTATTTCTAGTTTTTGCAGATTAAACAATTAAAAGGCAAAAAAATTGAAAAAGTTTCCATTGTGCGGTGCAATCATTCAACCCCCCTCTGATTGCTATCGACAATCCTACAAGTGGTATCAGAGCAGGTTTATTTTTCTAATTGATCTTAACCGGTGATTAGAAAATATGTCAACGGATAGGTATTCCACAAAACCTTGTGTTTTCGATGGTATTGATTTTCAGTATTGGAAAGCGAAGATGAAGGCATACATTCAAACTCAAGGCTTTGCAATATGGGAGAAGGTCTACAAGCCTTATCAAGTGCCCGAGAATGATGTTGTGTCAGCTGCAAATATAGCACAAGTAGAGGCAAATAGCAAGGCAAGGAACCTAATAATTCAAGGACTAGGAAGGAGTGATTTTGATCGTGTTGTGCATCTTAAATCCGCATATGAGGTATGGAAAGCACTATATAATTATCATAAGGGTTCATCTACTATTAAAGAGGTACGTCAAGAGATGTACAAAAAAGATTACATGCGTTTTGAGATGAAACCTGGTGAATCAATAGATGATCTCTTTGCTCGCTTTAATAAAATTCTTAGTAACCTACGTGCTGTTAATGTTACTTATACTGATGCTGAAAATGCACGTCAATTACTTGGAGCATTAGATATGTCTATATGGGAGATGAACGTTACATCCATTAGAGAATCTACTGTCATGAGTACACTTACATTAGATGTACTTTATTCTAAATTGAAAACTCATGAATTAGATATTTTTGCTAGAAAAAATAATGGTAATAAATCAATTGCTTTAGCTTCACAATCTAGCAAATCTAATGGTGATAATTTTTCTACTAACTATGCTTTGTCTTCTTTGTCTTCACTAACAGATGAACAACTAGAGCAACTCCCGGAAGATGATTTGGCACTCCTCTCTACACGCTTCACAAGAGCTTTGCAGAATGTGAGATCAAGAAAGAGAGAAAATTTTGGTCCTCAAAGGTGCTATGAGTGTGGTCTCAATCATATTCATCCCAAATGTCCAAAGTTTCTAGCAAGATTTGCAAGGGAAGAGAATGAGAAGGAAGAAGAGATGAAGAAAGAAAAAAAGAAGAATAAAAAGAATGGCTATATGAATCGCAAGGTGGTGCATCGTGTTCTTTCGGCTCTTGAGCAAATTAATTTGAGTAATGTGGACACGGACAGCGAGGATGATACTCGCAAAGGCAAGAAAGATTTAATTGAGTTGTGTCTAATGGCAAGTAGCAAAAGCTCCACCGACAATGATGATCTTAACAGCGACAACTACAATGAGGCTTCTCGTGCGAGGAAGGAGAACATATGGCTAGTGGACTCCGGATACTCACGCCACATGTCCGGTGATAAAAGTTGGTTCTCCTCCCTTTCACATACATCTCGAGCTGAAAGTGTTACTTTTGGAGATGCTACTTCTACATCTGTTTTGGCAAAAGGTACAGTGAAGGTAAATGAAAAGTTTATGTTTAAAGATGTGGCTCTTGTTGAGAACTTGAAATTCAACTTGCTTTTTGTTTCACAAATGATTGATGAAGATCTTGAAGTATGTTTTAAGAAAGGTGAATGTAAAGTGTTAGATGCTTCAGGTGATCTAGTCTTTAAAATTTCAAGATTTGGAAGAGTTTTTATAGCTGATTTTGATGTTTCACATGATGCTAAGTTTAGGTGTCTAGTTGCCAATGTTTCTAAAGATTTATTCTTTTGGTATCGTAGACTTGGACATGTTGGTTTTGATCATCTCATGCGTGTTAGTGGTATGGATCTTATACGTGGATTGCATAGACTTAAGAATGAAAGCGATATAGTATGTTCTTCTTGTAGACATGGTAAGATGTGTGCAGGTTCACATCCTCCGCTTACTATGGTTATCACAAATGCACCAGGATAGCTCCTACACCTTGACACAGTTGGACCATCGAGAGTTCAGTCGTTTGGTGGTAAGTGGTATGTACTAGTGATTGTTGATGATTTCTCTAGATATTCTTGGGTTACTTTATGGCATCTAAAGATGAGGCTTTTAGTCATTTTAGAAGTCTTGTTCTTATATTATCTATCGATCTCCCAGAATCTCTTAAAGCTATTAGAAGTGATAATGGAACTGAATTTAGAAATTCTTCTTTTGATTATTTTTGTGCTGAAAGAGGAATTGATCATCAATTTTCATCACCATCTGTTCCACAACAAAACGGTGTAGTTGAAAGGAAAAATAGTACTTTGGTTGAGATGGCTAGAACAATGCTAGATGAATATAAAACTCCAAGAAAATTTTGGGCTAAAGCTATGTCTACTACATGCTATATTTCAAACCGTGTGTTCTTGAGATCTAAACTGGGTAAAACTTCATATGAGCTTCGGTTTGGACATAGGCCTAGTGTTTCTCATTTCAGAGTTTTTGGGTGCAAATGCTTTGTATTAAAATCTGGAATCTTAGATAAATTTGAAGCTAGATCAACTGATGGTATTTTTCTTGGATACCTTGCTCATTCACATGGCTTTCGTGTGCTTGTTTTGGAGACTAACAAAATAATAGAAACCTGTGAAGTTTCTTTTGATGAGGCTAGTTCAGGTACTAGTCTAAGTGATGTAGGTACAAGTGCATATGTTCAGGGGGAGAGCATATTTGTTGATGACGATGAGGATGATGACGATGAGGATGATGAAGATGAGGTTATGGTTCTTACTATTTCTCCACCTGTAGTTTCTTCTACACCTTCTACTACTGCGACTATACTTGGGCATCCTCAAGCTACTACTTCATCTACACATATTGAAAATGAACAAGAAGGTGCTTCAGAAATTTCTGCTCCTCATCACATTCAAAGGAGACATCCACCTGAACAAATGATTGGATATTTAAATGAAAGAGTAACAAGGTCCAGGTTTATCGATTCTGACTCCCATGCTCATTCTGCTTTTGTTGCTTCTTTTGAGCCCAAAGATGTATCTCATGCATTAACTGACGAATCTTGGATCAATGCCATGCATGAAGAATTAGAGAATTTTGAACGTAATAAAGTTTGAAAATTTATTTCACCTCCTACTGATCACTCTATAATTGGAACTAAATGGGTGTTTAAAAACAAACAAAGTGAGGATGGTGTTGTTGTTAGAAATAAAGCTAGGTTGGTTGCTCAAGGTTTTACACAAATAGAAGGTTTAGATTTTGATGAAACCTTTGCTCCTGTTGCTAGATTTGAAACCATTAGAATTTTGTTAGCCTTTGCTGCGTCTAAAGGTTTTAGATTATATCGAATGGATGTAAAAAGTGCTTTTCTTAATGGCTATATAAATGAGGAGGTTTATGTTAAGCAACCAATTGGTTTTGAAAATCCACAGTTTCCTAATCATGTTTTCAAATTGTCAAAAACTTTGTATGGGTTAAAGTAAGCTCCTAGAGCATGGTATGATAGATTGAAAAACTTTTTATTAGAAAAGGGTTTTTCCATGGGAAAGGTTGATAAAACTCTTTTTGTACTTAAGCAAGGCAATGATCAATTATTCATTCAGATTTATGTTGATGATATCATCTTTGGGAGTGCATCTCATGCTTTGGTGACTGAGTTTTCAGCAACGATGAGTAAAGAATTTAAGATGAGTATGATGTGAGAGTTGACTTACTTTTTGGGACTGCAAATAAAACAAACAAATGAGGGAACTTTTGTGCATCAAAGTAAGTATACAAAGGATCTTCTACGTCGTTTTGGGATGGAAAATTGCAAGCCTATTGTGTCACCTATGGGAGCTGCTTTGACACTTGATCCTGATGAAGATGGTGAAGTTGTTGATCAAAAAGAGTATAGGAGCATGATTGGCTCACTTTTATATCTTATGCTTCGAGGCCAGACATACAATTTTTTGTGTGTTTATGTGCTCGTTTTCAAGCTTCCCCACGTGTTTCACATCTACAAGCTGTCAAATGAATTTTTAGGTATCTACATGGCACTCAAAATTTTGGCATATGGCTTTATGCTTCTTCATGTATTAGTTTAAGATCTTTTTCTGATGCTGATTTTGGAGGTTGTAGAATTGATAGAAAAAGTACATCTGGCTCATGTCACTTTTTGGGTAATTCGCTTATTTCATGGTTATCTAGAAAACAATCTTCTGTTGCTCAATCCACTGTTGAATCTGAATATGTAGCTGCTGCTAGCTGTTGTTCACAAATTCTTTGGATACTAGCCACACTTAAAGATTATGGGATAGTTTTGGTTAATGTTCCACTTTTCTGTGATAATACTAGTGCTATTTGTATTGCTAAGAACCTATTGCAACATTCAAGAACTAAGCATATTGATATAAGATTTCACTTCCTTCGAGATCATGTGGATAAAGGGAATGTTGTGCTTCATCATATAGATACTGAACATCAATTGGCAGACATTTTCACGAAACCTTTGGATTTTTCTCAGTTTGTTCGTTTACGAAGTGAGTTGGGTGTGTTGCACCCGATGGGTTTATTCTAAGGGGGAGCTTGTCATTTAAAATCTTGGAAGCTTTGTTTATTATCCTTGGCAAATAACTCATCAATTCCAAGTCATTGAAACAAATTGAGTAGTAGAGTTCTTTTTATCATATTTATCCATATGCTGTGTAGCTTTGATCACGACTTGTTATAATTAAATTGCTACATTTGAATTAAAAGTATGACATGGCGGAATACTTTGACTAGATTAATTATATTTATTACTTTGCGATGTCCATCGAAAAGAATTAGCTTGATTGTGAGTCTTATTTTAACTCTTGGCTATGAGGCTCGCATGTTTCATGTTCCAATTTTTATGATCACTCAATTTGGCATGTTTTTTTAAAAAGAGTATTTAAAAGAAAAAATTGAAAAGATGTATGCTTCAAGCATGCCATGGTGAACCAAAAGAAAAAAAAGGCACAAAAGTGCGCAAAATGAAAAGAAGTATGCTTCAAGCATGCCACCATCACAAAAAAAATATATGTCATTATGAAAAAGAAGTATGCTACAAGCATGCCACATGCCTAAGAATTGAGGGTGGAGCAATAAGTTGTTACATGAGACTACTAGCACGTCTAGAGTTAAGATTTACTTCACTTTTAGGCTTTGATTTTTCGTTGTGATATCTCTTTGTGCTCTTTATAGTTAGTCTGGCCATTGTTGCGATGCTTGTCATTGATATAAATCGCTTAATCATATTGACGAACTTGTTTTGATATTGCTATGTGATATATGGCTTTATATGATCTAGATAGCTCTACTCAAAGATATGACTTGGTTGTGTTATTAAACCAATGCAACGTGACTTGGATAATCTACAAAGCTTCTAGATTTTTATTATCATTGCTCTTTCTTAGATTTATTCCTTCTTTGAATTTTCTTGATGATTACATTGCCAAAAGGGGAGAAATTTGGTGTGCTTTGCGAGAAATTAAAGAGAATTTGGGGAGAATAAAATTGTCTCAATTGACATTTAAGACTTATGGTTTAAAATGTTTTTTCGGCTTCAGTTCTTCACTTATATCTATTTGAAGCTAATTCATCATACAATTTTGTGGTGTTGTCAATGTATTCATCAAGGGGGAGATTGTTAGACCATGTGGTTAAGTCTAGGATATTTTGGTGATGAATAATTAACAATGGTTAATTTATTATGATGAATAATTGGTGATTTTGTTTAGCGTTGTTATGCGAGTTGTGTCGCGTGTGTGCGGACTGATGTTGGTCAAGTTGAGACGAACTTGTGCCGGAAAAATATTCTTTGGTCTTTGCATGTGCAGGTTGAGCATGGAGACGATCATGGTTGGTGACGAGGTGGACCGGGACTAGGATGGTAGATCCAAGGTTCGGATGGTCAAGGAGGTCACGAGATGGTCGGGCTCATGCTTAGGGCACATGGAGATCAAAGGTGGATGAAATGTGGAGAAACTACGGGAGGTGCGGTTCTGGAGGCTTCGACACGTGACGCGTTAGAATAGTCGTGAGTGTGAAAAACCCGTGTTATGAAGGGTTTCGGGTCCCTTGAAAATTAGTGGGCCAAAAGCCTAGTTGAGGTAAAAAGGCCTAGGTCTAGTTAGATAAGTTGGATTAGGATTCTAAGTAGAGATTGAATAGGATTATGAGTTGGATTAGGATTCTAAGTTGATATTGAATAGGATTCGTAGTTGGCTGTATAAAAAGAACGGAGCGCAAGAAGAAAAATAATATAGTGCGGCCGATTTGAGGAACAGAAAAAGGGCGCAGCGTGCGGCGGCCAGAACGCAAAAAGAAAAAGCAAAAAGGAAAGGATGGCGCACGGGCGTATACTATTATGGGGATGAACAGTGTTTGGATTTTTTTAATAAAAGTTTGTGAGTTTTTTGTTTCGCATCTATTATCCTTTTTCTTGATTTTTTGATTCCTATATATTCTCCATGCAATGATCTATGTCTAGGTATTTTTTGTGCTTACATTCATGAATTAGTTTGAATTAAAAATCGATTGCATGATTGAATCAAAAACTTGTTTCGCCGATTGGAACGATCGGAACTGCATTCTCGTTACTACAGTACGCTATAGTAAATCGCTACAGTACTGCTACAGTAAAATCAAAAAACTGTTTGTTTTTGTTATTTGTGGTTTTTGCAGATTAAACAATTAAAAGGCAGAAAAAATAAAAAAAAGTTTCCGCTGTGTGGTGCAATCATCCATCCCCCTCTGATTGCTATCGACAATCCTACAGAAATGCTAGTTAGTACTCATAGCAAAGCAATTATGCAAGAGTGTGCTCGCAATGAGAATGGTCACAGAACACAAGAGAAAGGCAAAAAAATGTCAGACCAAGTAGATATTTACAATGGGAATGAGAAATTGGTACTTGAGTAAAGAGCGTCAGCTAAACAACATTTTGGCTTGATGTCACTGTAAATATACATTCAACCCCTCAATTCTCACACATACATTGCAACTACTTTATGTTTACAGTTTGCAGAGCACTTCCTGTCACATACTCACGGTAGGCAACTGAGTCAGATACACTGTTAGATTATTATTGCAAAAGAGCACATGCTACAAAATCCATACAATCGATGTATGTAGGATCGTATGGCATAATAAGAGAGAGGGTTAATGAGTGTCTCCATTTTTTATCATCTGAAACTAAAATACAACACAGAGAAATAGAAACAAAGCAATTTGGATCACAAACGGAAGTATCGACTGCAGCAGCGTGCTACCGAGCGGAAGTCCCGACCGCAGCTGCTTGCTAGTATGTGGTCGTAAGCCTCTATCGCTCTGTCGCCTGACTACTCGTCATGACCAGACGTTACGATTGCTCGCTCCGGCTGCTCGCTTACGACCGCTCGCCTACGATGCTCGGATCAACCGCCGACTTGCTCCGATTGCTCGGCACGATCTCGGATCAGTCGCCAGATCATTCCGGTCACTTTGCAAGATCTCAGATCGATTGCCTACTTGTTCTGATCTCTCTGCATGACAACGCCGCATGTGGTCGTATCCTCCTTCCGCCTGAAGTCTCTAGTCATTCGACCACCACCCGAACGGGTACACGCCGAAGATAACATAGAGCGCGGAAAACAGAGGAAAAACGACAATGCTTTGGAAGTCACCGGAGAAGAAAGAATCTGATATATTATTTCATCAACAAGTTCTTGGTTACAAAGCGCCCCACGGCACCCCTAAAAACCTTTTCCACGAAAGCCCCAAAACCAAGACGCTAGCCTGTCCTGAAATTCGATGGGCGGTCAGACCGGTGTACTGTTGATGGTCTGACCGGGAAGCCCATGGCGGTCAGACCGGCGTACACAGAGCGGTCAGACCGACCCTGAGCGGTCAGACCGGCCACATAAGGGCGGTCAGACCAGCGGCTAGGGTGCGGTCTGACCGGCCCCCATGTGGCGGTCTGACCGGCCTTCTGAAGTTTGAGCTGTCACCCTTGTTCAGCTACTGTATTTCTTTTGGTGGTGTTCCTCTCAGGTTCTTTCTTTGATGTCTTGTGCTTCTGCTATCCCTCTCTGTGTGTTAGGTATTTCATAGGATAGGACTTGTTTCCATCATAGCTTTCATATAGCTATTGGTAAACCACTAGTGATTTCGAGGGGTCGTTTTTAAAAGTCGACATTCACCCCCCCTCTGTCGCCATTTCGGTCCAACAATTGGTATCAAAGCCGGTTAGCTCTTCTCGATAGATCTGAACCGGTCTCAAGAGCCATGACGACAGATAAGTACTCGACCAAGCCCCCGGTCTTCGATGGGATCGACTATCCCTTCTGGAAGAGCCGGATGGAGACCTACATCTAGGCTCAGGGCTACGCCATCTGGCGTAAGGTCAAAGTACGATATGTTGTTCCTGCCGATGAGAACATCAACGTTGGAAACATACATGATGCTGAGGCAAATGCGAAGGCAAGGAACATCATAATCCAGGGGTTGAGCCGAAGCGAGTTTGACCGCATCTCTCATCTTACGTTGGCTTTCGACATCTGGGTGACCCTCGATGCTTACCATGAGGGCACCACCCAGATCAAGACAGTCCGACAGGACCAATTCCAGCGAGATTACAGCATGTTTGAAATGCTCGCTGGCGAGTCCCTTGATGAGTGTTTTGTGCGTTTCCACAAGATCTTGAGCAACCTCCGAGCGGTCGGTCTCACATACCCCAACTCGGACAACGCTCGTCAGATGCTCGCGGCTCTTGACTTACGCGTTTGGAAGATGAAGGTGACTACCATCAAGGACATCACCGATCTCTCGACCTTGACTCTTGACGCGTTGTATTCACGCCTTAAGACTCACAAGATTGACATAGTCTCTCGTAGGTCGAAGTCACAGTCGATGGCCTTAGTCACCGATCCCACTTCTGGACCTTCTTCCGAGTCGACTTGCGGATTCTCCCTTGCTGCTCTCTGTGACATAACTGATGATCAGTTAGAGCAGCTTGCGGATGAGCAGTTAGCCCTCCTAGCTCAGAGATTTTCCCATGCTTACAAGAGGAGGAGGGATGGAAAGAGAGGAGGTCCCGTGATCTGCTTCGAGTGTGGTGGCCCCAACCACATTCGAGCAAACTGCCCCAAGCTGGGGAAGGGCAAAGGCGACTACGGCGGTGTGAGCAAGAACGACTATATCGACAAGAACCGCAACAAAAAGCCTCCTGCTCACACCCAAGGCAAGAAGAAGTTCCGCGACATTGGCAAAGCCAAGAAGCTCTTCCACCGCGTCCTCACCACCTTCGACGACATCGACCTCAGCGAGGTGGAGGGGTGGAGCGACGACGATGGAACGAACGAGCAAGACCCAAGGGCGGCGATGGCTTCTCCGGGATGTGCTTCATGGCCCTTGAGGGCGAACTGAGCGACAGGGAGCTGTACTCCGACTCCGACAAGGTATCCCCCACCTACGACCAGCTTAATGATGCTTTTCTTAAGCTAGGTAGATTCCATGCTAGATCTAGAGCTAGGTGTAGCGAGTTGGAGAAGGAAGTAGAGAGCTTGTCACGGGAGCTTACTTCACTTAGATCTGCTCGCTCCCGTGACGATTGTGATGTATGTACTGCTCTGCTTGGTGACATGGAGAAACTAAGGACCTTGCATGATAGTGTGTCCTCTGAGCTAGACATGATTAAGGTGGAGAATATTAGTCTTCTTGCTGAGATAGAGATGAGTAGGGTAGCGCCTCCTTCATCTACTACTGTTGAGGCTATTTCTTGCACCTCATGTGAGGATAAGGACAATGCGTTTAGAGGTCTTTACACCATGTTGCTCGATCTGTCTGAGACTTGTGAAAGTTGTAATAATTTGAAGATGAATCTAAAACGGGCAGATCATAAAATTGCTGAATTACAAGCTTTTCTACTTGAGCCTATTGCTTCATGTGTGAATTGTCCCAAGCTCACTGCTGAGCTTGAATCTATTTCTAAATAGTTTCAAGAATTAGTCGATGACAATAACAAATTGGCTCAATTTGCTTCTAAGGACCAACACCATGCATTAATTGTAACAAACTAAAATCTGATTTGGTTGCATTGGATGAGAAATATGTGAAGCTAACTAAGGACCTTCTAGAGAAGCCACCTTCTTCTTGTAATGTGTGTACTGCTGAGGGGGAGAAGCCCAAGGGTAAGGTAGAGATGCCTAGCGACGTGAACCAATCTGCTAGCAGTAGGACTGTCCATTCTGAGTCGACTGTGCGTGCACAAGCCATTCTTTCCTCTGCTGTTGGTTCTCCTTCTTCTACTCCCTTATCCTCTGCTGTTCCTTCTTCCCCCTGCTCTTCTTGCACCTCTCTCTTTCGAGAGTGTCAGTACCTTATGAACACTCTCGAGAGATTTGTAGGCGGCAAGAAGAAGCTTAATCTTATTCTAGACCAGTACAAGATTTACAAATTCAATCAAGGTCTAGGATACGATTTTTCTGAGGATATGAGGAAGCATCCACCTGCCGTGCTTAGACCCATAGTTGCAGGTGTGATCGAGATCATGCCCAGGACTGAGAAAGTCAAATTCAAATCAGCGGGTTTTGTCCACGGGATCTCTGACAGTAAGGTGACTCCACCTGTTGCTTCGGCTTCTCAGAAGGTGAAGCCTGATCGTGCTATATCTACCTCTCAAAAGGTGAAGTATCACTGCACCTCCTGTCAGAAGGATGGGCATTTGATCGATCGATGCTTCAGGCGCGCCAAGATCGCGCGTAGAGACCGTGTTGAGTCCCTTAGGCGTATTCAGGGTCAGCCCCAGACCTTGAGTGCACCTAAGACCAACACGAGGTCTAGGCTTCCTTCTGTTGATGGGTTTGGGCAGCATCGAGGACTTGGTTTTTTTGAGTTTTCTGGTTTTCGTCCTCATGCTCCTTTTGGTCGTGACTTCCGTCGTTCTGAGGGTAGATCTCGCTTTCTCCGTCGAGATGGCTACCCGCGGCGTGATCAGCATGTTACCGGTGCTCCGACTCGCTCCTCCGTAGCAGTCGGACCCAGCAACAGCTTCAGGTCTGCACACAGACCTTCTGGCTTGTTGAGTGACAGAGAGCGTAGGGTAGATAGAGGTCAGTCGCGTGTGGCTACTTCTTCTACTCGACGTGTTACTCAGTATTGGGTGCCAAAATCACTCTTGATTTACCCTAGCATCGAGACTTTACTGCTTGACTCAGTTCGCCGGCAGGAAGGGAAAGGTTTGGCTCGTAGACTCCGGGTGTTCACGACACATGACTGGAGACTCCCGTTGGTTTTCTTCCCTTGCCCGTGCTCCAGGTGATAGACGATCACCTTCGAAGATGCTTCATCTAGGCGCGTCATCGCCAAAGGTTTAGTGCGCGTTAATGATTCTTTTATTTTGAAAGATGTTGCTTTGGTTAGTAAGCTACAGTATAATTTGCTTTTAGTCTCTCAGCTTACCGATGACGGTTTTGAGGTGAGCTTCAAGAAAAACAATTGCAAAATTCTTGATTCTTCGGGTAGTCTGGTTTGCGAGATTTCTCGTTATGGGAGGATCTTTCGTGCTGATTTTTCTGAGTCTTCTGGTGATCCTCTCATGTGTTTAGTTGCTTCTGAGTCCCGCGACCTTTCTTTCTGGCATAGGAGACTTGGTCATATCGGATTTGACCATTTGACCCGAGTTAGCGGTCACGACCTCATTCGTGGTCTGCCGAAGCTCAAGATGGTCAAAGATCTTGTTTGCGCTCCATGCCAGCACGGCAAGATGGTTGCCGCTTCTCACCCTCCGGTCACAGTGACTATGACTGATGCACTAGGACAGCTGCTCCACATGGACACAGTTGGACCAGCTCGAGTGCAGTCAGCAGGAGGGAAGTGGTATGTCCTTGTCGTGGTCGATGACTTCTCAAGGTTTTCTTGGGTGTTTTTCTTAGCATCGAAGGATGAGACGTTTACACATTTCTAAGGTCTTTGCAATAGGCTTTCTATTGAGCTTCCGGGTGCCTTACGAGCGATCCGCAGTGACAATGGCATGGAGTTCAAGAATTCTTACTTTGAGAGGTTCTGTGATGAGACAGGTGTAGAGCACCAGTTCTCTTCTCCGCACGTCCCACAGCAGAATGGCGTCGTGGAGAGGAAGAACCGTACCTTGGTTGAGATGGCCAGGATGATGCTTGATGAGTATTCTATACCTAGGAAGTTTTAGGCTGAGGCTATTGCGACCTCGTGCCATGTTTCGAATAGAGTCTTTCTTCGGGCACACTTGCACCGCACTTCTTATGAGTTGAGATATGGGCGAAAGCCCAGTGTATCTCATTTTCATGTGTTTGGTTACAAGTGCTTTATTCTGAAGTCCGGGAACCTAGACAAGTTCGAGTCACGTTCTTGTGATGGGATCTTTCTAGGTTACTCGACTTCTTCGCGGGCTTATAGGGTCTGGAACTGCGAGTCTAGTAAAATGGTAGAGACCTGTGAGGTGACCTTCGACGAGGCCAGTCCAGGGACTAGGCCCGATATCTCAGGTTCTTTAGAGCAGTCCGAGCCCATCTTTGTGGATGATGACGACATGGAGATGAGGGTTGTTTACCCGATCCAGTCCCTCATCCACCCCTCGAGGTGCCTTCTTCCACCGCACCTCCAGGTGATCAGCCCATGCCTTCTGCTTCCTCCGGAGCTGGTGGCTCTATTCCTACTTCATCAGCTCATGAGGTAGAGGCCACCTCTTCATCTCATCTTGGACCTCCTCGACATATCCAGAAAGACCATCCTTCCGAGCAGATTATTGGAGACCTATTTGAGCGAGTCACACGCTCAAAGTCTAGCATATCACATTTCTGTCTCCATTCTGCCTTCGTTACCTCATTCGAGCCCAAAGACATTTGTCATGCTCTTTCTGATGAGTCTTGGGTCAATGCCATGCATGAGGAGTTAGAAAATTTCGAGAGGAACAAGGTCTGGTCGCTTGTTGAGCCCCCTCGAGGTCACAATGTCATTGGGACCAAGTGGGTGTTCAAGAACAAGCAGAGTGAGGATGGGGTGGTTGTTCGAAACAAGGCTAGACTGGTAGCTCAGGGCTTCTCCCAGGTTGAGGGTCTAGATTTTGAGGAGACCTTTGCCCCTGTAGCTAGACTTGAGGCCATTAGAATCCTGCTTGCCTTTGCAGCTTCTAAGGGTTTCAAGCTTTACCAAATGGATGTCAAGAGTGCCTTCCTCAATGGGTTTATTGAGGAAGAAGTCTATGTGAGATAGCCTTCAGGTTTCGAGAATCCTAGATACCCAAACCATGTCTACAAGCTTTCCAAAGCATTGTATGGACTTAAGCAGGCCCCTAGAGCTTGGTATGAGAGGCTTAAGTCCTACTTGTTGAGTCATGGGTTTGAGATGGGTAAAGTAGACAAGACCTTGTTCATTCGTCGGCATGGCACTGACCTCCTGCTCATCCAGATTTATGTGGATGACATCATCTTTGGTGGCTCTTCTCATACTCTTGTTTCTCAGTTCTCGGATGTTATGAGTACCGAGTTTGAGATGAGTATGATGGGTGAGTTGACCTTCTTCCTTGACTTCTAGATCAAGCAGACTCGGGAGGGTACTTTCTTGCATCAGGGCAAGTACACTCGTGACCTCCTGAGACGCTTTGACATGAGTGATGGTAAGCATGTGTCAACTCCCATGGCGTCCATGCTTCTCTTGACCAGATGAGGACGGCGAGCGCTTGATCGAAGGAGTATCGCAGCATGATTGGCTCCTCTTGTACCTCATCGCCTCGAGACCGGACATACACTTCTCGTGTGTGCATGCGCCGATTTCAGGCTTCTCCTCACGTATCTCATCGCCAAAGCGGTGAAGCGCATTCTTCGGTACCTTCGAGCTACCATTGACTATGGTATCTGGTACTCTTCCTCGTCATGTCTTTCCTCAAGAGCTTACTCGGATGCAGACTTTGCTGGCTATAGGATAGATAGGAAGAGCACTTCTGGCACCTGCCAATTCATTGGCACTTCTCTCGTTTCTTGGTCCTCGAGGAAGCGATCGGTGTTGCACACCCACCGCAGAGGCCGAGCACGTTGCTGCAGCCGCTGTCTTTGTAGCTGTGTGCTTTGGATGGTCTCAACTCTGCGGGACTTTGGGTTAGTTATCGACAGTGTTCCACTCTTTTATGATAACACTTCTGCGATTAACATTGCTAAGAACCTAGTGCAGCATTCTCGGACCAAGCACATTGATATCATATATCACTTCCTTCGAGACCATGTGGAGAAGGGTGACATTGTGCTCCAGTTTGTGGAGAGTGACTACCAGTTGGCTGATATCTTTACCAAGCCTTTGGATAGCTCTAGGTTTTCAGCCCTGCGGGGAGAGCTTGGGGTGGTTTGTCCTTACGGACTGTTGTGAGGGGGAGCTTTGTGCTTTACTGCTTTATTATATTGATTATGCTCTTGCTCCTTTCTGTTTGCATTGCATACGGGTGCATTGGGGTTAGTCCTTCTAGCATAGGTTAGAGTGGTCTTCCTGTCTAACTGTTTAGACTTTTTACTCTTATCTTGTGATTCTAGGATGCTGCTTATTAGCTATTTCTCTTCTCACTAGGTTGAGCTCACTGACTAATTATAGGTTCTAGCGAGGGTCAGGCCACCCTCGGGTAGACAGGGTACGTGTTTGCTCCTTAGTCTGTTAGATGACCAGTTGATAGTCCTAAAGTCATATGGGGTAGATGAGAGTCAGTCTAAGCCATAGTATCTTCTATTTCTTGTCTATACTTTAAGGACTGCCTTTTCTGATTTTCTTGTCAGCTTCTCAATTTTTATTGCTTTGGTTCAGGGGGAGTTCCTTTGGGAGCTTCTGGAGCTTAATATTGATATAACTCTACTTGAACTAAAAGTTGCATCACATGTTGAGGGGAGCTGGATTTCCTGCATGTCATTCTGCATTTGTAATATAACTACATGGAGCCTTGATTATTATCCTTTCATGACATGTTTACATCACTTTACATCCTGCCATGATTTGTGCTACATTGCTAGATTGATCATGACTTCATATGTGTAGACTAGCTTTTGCCATGATGAGTTAATTAAAATTGCTCAACTTGAATTAAAACTTGTCATGTTAGTTCTCGAGACTAGTCTTTCTTTAGTTATCCTTTTATGATTCATGCCATGTCAAATAGGCTGAGTTGAGTCTTGAATCTCTAATGAGCTTTAGAATGAGCTATGCTAGTTCTTGATGATGCATAAGTTAGTACAATCTTTTATGAATGCAAAAAGATCTCTTTTGTGCGAAAAAACTGATCTCACCAATTCTTTCTCATGAGACTGCTTGCCATTGCACTAGACATGAACTCAGGGGGAGTTTTGGATGACCAAGATCATTTCCTTAAGCTTTTTGCTTGGAATGGTCGCATAAGGCTTGAGATTTAGCACATGACTGAAAATTTTGGTTGGAAACGACCATGAGCTTCAAACGAAAATATGTTAATTGTGCTCAATTTGCTTAACTACAACAAGAACCAAGTACTTGAAAAAATATCTCGTTTTTGAACTTATAACACTCTAAAATGTTTCAATACTAGCTTCTTGGTTCCGCTTAGCTTATTGACATGGCTTGCATCATCCTTGGATACCTCTAACTAGACTATGATCATGGATGACTTGACATGCTAAGAATTTGCACTAAAATTTTAGATTGTAACTTATTTGGTTTAGCTGGCTTATATATATCCTGTCATGATCTAGATAGCATGTTTATGACTTATGGCTTGATGTAATCCTCATATGGTCATCTTGGATAATCTTCATGGCTCTAAAAAGCTTAAAATAAACATCCTTCAGCCATTTCATCCATTACCATGTCATGTTCTCTCTTTTGCATCCTTGATGTGTTTATGGCCAAAAGGGGGAGAATAGTGGGAGAAAAAGCCATTCTGGGAGCTTTGAGGAAAACTTGCTCTTTCTTTTGCTCCTTGTGTCAACATGGTCATTAGCTTCATTTTCTTCCTTTGGACCATGTTTGGCTCTCTTTTCGTTCTCAAATCAAACTCAACTTTGTGCTTTTTCTGTGTTTGTCAATATACTCATCAAGGGGAGATTGAGAGACCATGTGATTATGACCCCATGTTGTGATGAGTAATTGACGAGGTCTTTGGAAAGATTGAGTTTGTTTGGTTCGTTTTGTGCCATGACGGCTTTTGGTTCAATCGGGTTGGTTAGTTGGTCTTATTGCATATTATTTCTCCCGATTGGTTGTTTGGGCAATTTCGTGCCTGAGTATGGTTTATTGATGCTATTTATGCTTATATGTGTCGAGCGGTGCTATTTGATGTGTTTCTTGTCTGTGATGGCTGCAGGACATCGAGGCGGAGTCGTGGCGAGACACGAGGTGACCGGACTAGACACAAGCGGTGTCGAGGTCAGAATGGTCGGATGTGTCGAAGACAGCGGAGACTCGAGGTGGTTGCGAGGCTTGGACGACAAGGAACGCGGAAGCTTCCCAGAAGGTGCAGGAGGGGCGAATTGGTAATTTCGTGAAGCTGCACAAGCGGGAGCGGGTTCTGTTCGGGTTTTAGCAGGCGTAACGGGTTGGAGACCCGTTAGGCAAAGGCTATAAATAGGAGAGGTGTGTGCAAGCTCATGCAAGTCTTGTGAGAGGGAGTGCATGGCTTTAGGGTTTGCTTTAGTCAAAATGACCTTTGGAGAGGTTGTTTTGCTTTGAGGCTTTAGTTGTTGAGAGTTGGTAGGAGAGGCAGAGATGTGTTGGAGGTGTGTCTCCTCTCTGTTGTCTTCATCGTAGTCTCCTCCCTGGGTGTTCTTCTTGTGTATGAGAGCTTGTGAGAGGGTGAGGATGGTTTGATGTCCATTCAAGCATGTATGGAGTTGTAGGGATGATATGAGTTGATACTCTATGCAATCATGTATCTCTCTTCCTCAAGATCAATCCAAGAAGATTTTATTTGAGATGGACTGACTCCCTGTTCTTTTCCTTCGATGTTCTCTATGCTTGATTTTTGAGTTTTTGTGTTTTGGCTCGATTCTTGCTGAGGAGTGGCAAAATGGGTTGCTATATGATGGAAATAGGTCCCAAGATCATTTGATCGATTTTTCCCGAGTGCAAATTGAATGAATCAAAGATTCTCCATTTTCTGCTCCTCTGTTCTTCTTTTTCAATTTCTAGGGTTTGAGGTAGTTCTTGATTCCCTCCATGAGATGGCATGAAACTTGGCATGGTAGGTCCAGAGGCTATTAATTAGCTTTTCTCAAAGTTTCATTGCCAAAGGATCAAAGGGTAGATGACAATTTGAGTTTTAGTGTAGCTCCTTGTAGTTTTTCAGATTATGGCTCAAATCTGAAATCTTTGAGTTGGAGTTGTTTTCTTTTGGTTTCCTTGGCTCTACATGTTATTTGAGAGGTTGTCTTACCTTTCTGGACAAAGAAAACCTAAGGAAAATCTCTATTTTCTCTGCTGTGTGAGATCCGGTGTTTGTCTGAATTTTTCCTCCCTGCTGTCTGTCCTGAAATTCGATGGGCGGTCAGACCGGTGTACTGTTGTCGGTCTGACCGGGAAGCCCATGGCGGTTAGACCGGCGTACACAGAGCGGTCAGAGCGGTCGACCGACCGCCACATAAGGGCGATCAGGCCGCGGCTAGGGTGCGATCGACCGCCCCATGTGGCGGTCTGACCGGCCTTCCGAAGTTTGAGCTGTCACCCTTGTTCAGCTACTGTATTTCTTTTGGTGGTGTTCCTCTCTAGTTCTTTCTTTGATGTCTTGTGCTTCTGCTATCCCCCTCTGTGAGTTAGGTATTTCATAGGATAGGACTTATTTCCAACATAGCTTTCATATAGCTATTGGTGAACCACTAGTGATTTCGAGGGGTCATTTTTAAAAGTCGACATTCACCCCCCTCTGTCGCCATTTCGGTCCAACAAACCGATCACCTCAAAACCGTGTCCCTAACCACTGGACATGTAATCCTATTGTAGGATCGAAATGGCAACCGAGGGGGTGAATGGTGCCTTTAAACCTCCCCGAGTATTCTCACAAATTCTCTTCTCCGATAGCTATAGCAACTATAAAGAATGGGTAAATTTGCTCACTGGAAGCCGAAAGCGATTTTGCCGAAAACTATAAGGACTGTAAGTCATAAAACAGATTTGAACAAAGACCACAAATGCTCACTGGAGAAGCAAATCTGGACTGATGAAATCTTCTCTAAAGAAGTAAAAGAAACAGGCTGGAGCAGTGATGACTTAGCCGAGTCCAGTCTGCTGACAAACAAACAAAACAGACCTCTCTAAAAACCAAAGAAACAGCTGCTGCAAACTAGCTTTACCAAAGACTAAAAAAATGCTGCGGCCGAACTTACTTGACACAAGACTGAAGACTATCGACTCTGAAAAACAGAAGAGGAATTGAACCCAGAGAACTGAAGGCAGGCTGAAAAGGATAAAAATTGAGGCCACTACCGACAACAAAGAGAAACATTAGAGCGCTTTGAGTATTCTTACAGGAGAGTAAACTGAGATAGCAGCCGAACACATGAAAAATTGAAAAACCACCGAAACCTGACCATACAGGCTGACTGCCGAGGAACAAGCAGTTTGATTGCAGTTGTAGTTCTGATTTGACTGGCAATAGGGAAGGCTTCATAAAATGCAGAAGAGGGCAGCCGACAGAAAGTGCTCAAATCGACAATAGGCTGAACGGTAACAAAAATACAGAGGACAGAGATTCAAACAGTAATCTTTTCTCATAACCAAGGCAACTAAGAAAGAAGTCTGTTTGAGACAAAGAGATCGACCTCCAACTTGAAATGGTTGACTGGCTGAACCGAGAATCAGATCTGCAGAGACTGAAACAGTGAATACTTTGTTTTTCGGAGACAGAAGGCAAAGCAGCAGAATTCTTTTCTGAAAATGAACAGAAAGCCAAAACAAAAGAAACTGAAAGCAGAGAAGACAACTAGCTGCAAGCAAAGAGGAAACGCAAATCTAAAAAGAAAAAGAGCAGACTATCGACAAAAAGAAAACAGAGGGCGGTTAAACTTTGACGGCACAGAAATTATTGAAGAACACCGAAAAACAGAGACGGTGGACGATCAAATGCTGCTCTTTTCAGGTCAAATGACCGAGACTTCAATCCAAACAGTAGATGGACCTCTGCCTCCAAACCCTAGAATAGTGTGAGCAGAGGAAATGTGGCGAATAAGAGAAAAAGAAGAATACACACTGAATCTGTCCTTTGCTCTCGGGAATGGGCTGACCAAATGACCTTGAAGATATTCCCAGTTCAGAGCCAGATAATCTTGCATCTTCTCAACCACAAGCTCAACACAGAACAAAAACAACAAGAAAGCAAAGAATAGGGCAAGAACTCGAAGGCAGAAACCAACACAAAGAAACACAGGAAATCTGAAAATCAAAGCAACTCAAGTCAGCTCAAATGGATTCATTTCATAGAGATGAATGATATACATAGAGTTTTTCTACAGCCATTTCATGCCTAAACTCACATCTAGAGCAACTCACCCAAAGAGGAAAAACAAGAAATGGCAGCCCACTCCCACTACTAAGTCCACATGCAAACACAGGCAAGGGATCAAGCCAAGAGGCAGCTCTACCCAACAGCTCCTCACATGAGACAAAAACAAAACAAAAACCCTTACAACAGAAAGAAGGAGGGAACCAGGACTTCTTCTCCAAACCCTAACTCTCTATTTATAGCTTCCACAACCGGGTCTCCAAATTGCTTTACCCGTTAGCACTAGCAAACTCAGCCCTTTACCCGTTGTCTTCAACAATATCCACTTCCATTTTGCAGCCTTGCGCATTTTACCGAAATGCCCCTGCTGCACCTTCCTGGAAGCTTCCTCTTTTCTTGTTGTCCACGCCTCACAACCACTTCGAGTCCTCGCCGTCTTCGGCATCTCCCGACCGCTTTGACCTCAGCACCGCCTGTGCCTAGTCCGGCCATCCATGCCTCGCCACAACCTAGCCTCAAAGTCCTGCAGCCATCACAGACAAGAAAACATCACATAGCACCGCTCGAAACAATATAATCATACATTAGCATCAGAGGAAGGTACTTAAGCATGGAATACCCAAAATAAACTCAGACTTTTTAAAACAAGCATCAATTACTCATCACAAACATGGGGTTACCTCCACATGGTCTCTCACCTATCTCTTCCTCAAATCAAGGGACCCAAAACCCTTCCTAACATGGGTTTTAACCAACTCGTACAAGTCATGGACTCCATCCGCAACCCATATGACACACACACACGACAAAGCCTCCGGGATATCCTCTCTAGTATCTCCATCGTGCATCATCACCAAGTGCTCTCGCGTGAACCCGATCACCTCGCGTGACCACCTGACCTCCTACGACCATGAACCAGGTCATTTAGGACCGCACGAACTATTGCTAACTGAAACAGATGTTCCAACCACCCAATATGACCATGCCTCAGAATGTTTACGACTATCGCTAAGTCTATCGCTACCTCAGAGTACTCGTAACCCACAAGTACTCAGAAACCACACGACTATCGAGTACCGACTACAAGTACCTCATGCAGCGATCAATCATCAATGACCACCACACACCGACCAGTCAATCACTGGCCCAACACAAGTACTTGATGTACTCGAAGATCACAAGAGTGAAGCACTCATATCGACCATGAAAGTCTACAAGTACCAACCGTGAAGCCTACGGCAACCGATTGCTAAGCCTCCGACAATCGAAGGCAGAACAGCAGACTGTTAAGTCTACGAGTATCGACAAGACTGCCAAGTCTACGACCATGAAGGCAGTCTACAAAACCTACAACCATGGAAGCAGGCTGCAAGATCTACGACCATGAACGTAGTCTGTAAAACCTATGACTATGCACGTAGTTTGCAAAATCTACAACCATGGAAGCAGTTTGCAAAACCTACGACCATCGACCGCAAAGCCTGAGACTATCGACTAGTAAAACCTTCAACTATTGAGTACGACCAGTAAAGTCTACGACTATCGAGTACTGAATCTATGACCATGAAAAAGTACTGTAACTATGATTACCTCCCGTGGTCGTAAGATTAAAGTCATACTGCCATGGTCGAATGATCAAAGTCGTATTGCCGTGATCGAAACCAAACATGGTCAAAAGTTGCTGTGGTTGTAGCATACCGTGGTCGTAAGCTACCATGTTGTAGCATACTGTGGTCGTAAGCTGAACATGATCGTAGCATACCGTGATCATAAGCTAAACGTGATCGTAAGCTGAACGTGGTCGTAGCATACCATGGTCGTAAGCTGAACGCGATCGTAGCATACTGTAGTCGTAAGCTAAACATGATTGTAGCATACCATAGTCGTAAGCTCAACGTGGTCGTAGCATGCCATAGTCGTAACCACTCAAAGACAGACTTCAACAGCAAACGACCAAGTCTTCCACAAACGCAAAAACCAAAGCAAGCCAAATATCAATTATTCATTATATCTTAATTAACGACCATTCACATAGTCTAACAATGTACAGTAATGAACTCTCGCTCTCCAACAAATACCAGAATACACTGTCGTACCGTACATACCGCAAACGCCTGTAGTTTATGTAAATGAGAAGCAGCAAAACCTTTCACAGTCAACCGCCCATTGAGGCTGAATGGAACTTGTGAGGATTGAGACTCGGGAATAGCCCATGAATATGTTCTGGTACGAAATCATGCCTTGTGAGAATTCCAACAATGGGAGGCCTCTGCGCTTAACAGGAAAGAAATCTGTTAGCAGCAGTGGAAAAGTTTCCAAATTAACGAAGGGAAATATAGGAATGCATTACACATATGAGTGAAGGGTTCGAGACCAGTGGAACGGTTGATCCAGAATCAGATTAAGATGCATTACAAGACACGCTATAGGTATTTGAAAAATATATGGTATAGTTGTTTGAGTCTGATATGGTAATGGGGTAAATAAGCACCTATACTACGACTTTCCCCTGCAACCTACAACCAGATGCTAGAATCCACATCATGTACACAAATTAGTGAATCCAAGCAGAGAAATGAGCTAACCAAGGTTAAACACTTAAGAACCGGTTAGCGTATTTTATTCGTAATTCCCGTGTATGACTAAGTGAGTGAGAGAGTGCATCTCAAACAAACCCAAAAAAAACATTAGAGAGAGAGAGAGAGAGTTCTTACGTCTGGGGTCTTTGGCACAACCAAAAGGTGCCTCAATCCTAGAGCCCGGAATAGGATTGCAGCTTTTGATAGTGACATTGTCTCAACCACCGTATACGGTGAGGTGTTTGTAATCGGATGGAGATCCACATACATTTCCATCTCCTCATCAGTGAAATCTAGGTCCTCAATTTTCAAACCTTTACCTGATCCTGGCTTGGCAAAGTCAAAGGCGCCAAATTTTTGCAGAACAAAGCTACCACTGGTTTTCACCCGCTCCTTCGTGAACATCTTGCCTTTCAGCAAAACCAATAGGTGAGACCTAATCACAAGCCCGACCAATTCAGGCACTTCTGTCAGAGGTGGCTCATCAACCACTGGAAATCCATTGTGGCCCGTGATCCTCAAAGCATGAACAATGTCCCCCACCTTCTCGACACCTGAAAAGGTGATTAGTGGGCCAGACACAACATCACCAGCAACCAAGTGCCTCATGTATGGTTCAGCATGAGCCTCCATGTATGGCAAGCCTTTCATTACCACAATCTGATCATAAACCCCTTTGTTAAAGTTATCCGCAATAGTCTTGGATATAAGAAGAACAAGCATGACCAAAGGAAGCATGAGCAGATCATTGGTGAGCTCTAGAAGTATCACACAGACTGACACAGTCATTCTCATTGTTCCACCGAGAAAAGATGCTGCACCGAGAAGGGCAAAAAGGCCAGGATCAAGGTCGGATATCGATCCAAGGAGTGTCCCCACGATGCGCCCATATGCGGCTCCAGCAAGAATAACAGGGATAAAGAGACCAGATGGCACGGCAATACCGTAAGTCACAAGCCCAAGGCAGTAAATAGCAGTGAAGAAGATGAAAAGAGTGGACATGTGGAACTCAGTCTCTGTTCCATTGCTGAAGAGATTGCGGATGGCATCATCATTTGTGTTGAAAAAGAGTGATGCAAGACCGTTGTAATGTCCTGGTGGGCATTGAAAGTTTTTAAAGTTGCCAGAGCGACCAATGGTGGGGCATTGCTCCACAGCATCCACGGGGCATGGAGTGCACGCAGCAAGCCAAGGGAGGCCATAGGAGCACATTGATGTGATAACTGATATTGTTATAGTGAGAAGGATCTTGAATGGAGCACCTCTCCTGCAGACAGATAAACCAATGCAGATGAGATCAAATCTTAAAATAAGCGGAGCATACAAAATTGGTACTAAGGCCAGTCTCAATGGAGTTTCAGAGGTTTCATGATTAAAAACCAAAAGAAGCTTTTGCATGAAACACGTTTCATCCCCATGAAACCTTTGAGCGTTGTTTCAAATCGTGTGAAATAGAGCCTTGTTGGGTTTCATCCTAAAGCGTGTTTCTGATTAAGGCTAAAATAACCTGTGGCAATGCATGAGAGAAACGACTTGTTTCATGTTTTGTTTTATATCTTGGAAACTGGGAGGTGAAATCTTGCATTGAGACTGGCCTAAGTACACACTCATTGGTGATACTGTAAACACGGAGCATGCAAAAAAGTTAAGCAAAACCATTGATTATATAATTGCTACTAAGTACGCACTCATTGATGACACTGTAAATACGGAGGATCTTATCCAGGAGAAAGTTGAAGAGGCCTCCAAAGATGCCACCGATTATTCCAAGGACAATTATTGCAATTAGATCCGGAGTACTGTAGGCTGCAACAGTTGAGCTGAGATCGAACATAATCAATCCACCTTGCCCAAAGAGGCCACATTTTCCACTGCGACAGAACTCAATCAGAGCCCTCAACACCACAGCAACAACAGCAGTTGTAAAGAATGTTCTCCACAAAAGAGCACTCCGCCACCTGTAAAATGAAGTTTAGAAAAACTAATTATTGTTATGAATGTTGTGTGTATATTGATGAGGCCCAAAGGGCAATATATATAGAGAGTACAAGAGGGATATAAGGAAACAAATAAAAGTCCTATTCTATCTCTAATACCTTATCTCTAATACCCCTTAACACCCTCCCCCACAAATGCAAGGCGTATGCAATAGCATTGCATTTGAAAAAGGGTGAATACTAAAACAAGAAATATCCGACATCCGAGTCGTGATAAAGTCGTCGTTGCGTGCAGTCGTTGAATAAACTGTCAAATCAAGCCGAAGAGGAATAGATAGAAACATGACAGCACAGATCGAAGCCTGAGACGGCGGCGGCGCAGTGCACAAGAAACGCAACGGAGGCGCGGTGCAGAAGAAGCGCGGCGGCCTTAAAAACTCGGGGCGGCGGCTCAAAGAGAAGCGGCGGCATCATAAAGACTTCTACGATCTGCAGCGGCTCAAGGATAAGAGCAGCGACTGCTGCTATGCAAAAGAAAATTCCTACACTTCTATGACTGACAATAAATTTATGGACTCGCACGGCTTGAGCGAACTAAAAATTAAAGACTACGGATTTAGATGGACGCAACGGAAGACTCACGAAAAATAACCGAAGACTGACTAAAAGAAATCAGTTGCAGAAAATCCCACTCCCTCAAAAATCCCTTCTCTCTCTCTCTCAAAACCCCCTCCCCTCACACGCGCAAAGAAAATCAAAGCCTGCCTCCTCCCGTCTCTCTCTCGCCCCTTCCTCTGCCTGAAATCAAAGCTCCATCGTCTCCCTCCCTCCCGTCTCTCTCGCGAGCACAGAGAGAAGAGGAGCGGCGGCCGGAAGGGACCAGGAGACGGCGGCGGCCGGATGGGACCGAAAGGGGCGACGGGGGCGCGGAGGCGGCTGAAGGAGGCGGCGGTCGGCGCGGCTGGTGCAGAGGCTGGCGCGGTGAGTCGTCGACGGGCAGCGGCGGCAAGGATCCAAGGCGGCAGCGGACGGAGGTGGCCAGAGAGCAGCGGTGCAGCGACCGGCGGAGCGACCTCAGCCTCGAGCGGAATCGGCGACGAGCGGCCGGGAGACGACCTGGAGGCACAAAGAAGGCAACGCCGAGGCGGACGGTCCAGTAGAGCCGGCGGCGAAGAGGCATGGCGTCGGTGCGGAGAGCATCGGATCCAGCCAGAGGCGGCCGGATCCGGCGCGGGCCAGACCAGAGCTGGTCGGAGGCGAGCCGGATCTGGTGGAGGCGGGCACGGCGAGTCGTCGGCGGGCGGCGGCGGCAAGGATCCAGGCGGTGGGGCTTCAGATCCGGGGAGACGGCGACCCAAGGACGGGCGGCGGCGGCAGCCGTCGTTGAGAATCCGAGGTGGCGTCGAAGGCACTGGAGATGACAGCGACTAGAGCCGAGCATCGACAGCTTCAGGCCGGGTAAGCAGGGCCGGAGGCGGCACCCCCGGGAGCAGAGATCTAGCGATGGCGCAACGCCCCCTGGAGCAGAGATCCAGAGACGAGGAGGTAGCGGCAACCCAACGAGGTGGCCGCCCCCGGGAGCGTAGATCGATCCTCCCGGGGGCAGCAAATGCGGAAGACAAGCCGAAGAAGATCTAGGTTAGGGTTTTTAACCTAGGCTCTGATACCATGTTATGAATGTTGTGTGTATATTGATGAGACCCAAAGGGCAATATATATAGAGAGTACAAGAGGGATATAAGGAAACAAATAAGAGTCATATTCTATCTCTAATACCTTATCTCTAATACCCTTAACAATTATCATTTATTATCATTGGTAAAACTGAAAGATATTAATATTATCAATTTCTGTTTGCATTTTTATCCATTGGCTCAACCATTGTAAATCTGTAATCGCATGCCCAATTAATGATCCGCCAAACACTACAACCACAGTTTACATCAATGTTAGATAAGGAAAGATTCATCCTGATAACTCATGGCTACTGCATTTGTGATTTTACACAAACCCAAGTGTGACAAACAAGTCAAACAGAGAAAATACTTCTCAGGAAAGAGGTGGTACCATGATGCTGCTTCCTCAAGAGCGAACAGGACACCACCAACAGGTGCACGGAAGGCAGCTGCCACTCCAGCTGCAGATCCACACGTAATTAAATCTCGCCTATCCCGGTCGTTCTTAAAATATCTTAGCCAATTGCATGTAAGATGGTACTTGCGTGATCCTCCCTGGCCAAGCAAGTTGGCAATACATGCCCCTGTATGTACCATAGGACCTTCTTTTCCAAGTACAAATCCGGCTGAAACTCCAAGTATTGAACCAAAAATCTGCGAGTAGTGGAATATTTCAAGAATAAGAGATTCTACAGCAACCTAGAACCAAGAGTTGGCATTGGTAGAATGTGTTGTCTTCTGTCAATGCAGAATGATATGCCAAGCACAAACAATTTCATTAAACTTCCAGAAAATCCTATATTTTTAAACATACAAAGGACCATATCCACTATAAGATTTTCGAACAGAAAATCTTCTAGATAATTTTCACAAAGGGCACTCTTTGGAAAGTACTAGATTGCTATTAGCATATAAATATCCTAGGAACGAACCAGTGATTGTGATGCTACTTTCTGGCCCTTTGTTGCAGTTACCGGTAGAAGTCAGCAAATTGCCACTGCAAAAGTTTGTCTAGTAAAATGCCACCAGATGTATCATTGACATTTGGGGCTCACTTGTCATTATCACAGCTGATAAATTTTCCTAAGTCGCAAAGTTTGCAGTGTCCTGCACAGCAAATTTTCTTGGCAGTTGCAAAAGTGAAGCTTTAAAAACATGCAGTTGACCTTAGTAATCCTACGATCGTATCCCACATGCTAATCCCAAAAATGAAGATATTGTAAAGGATACTCGAGAAGTAAGAAAGCAACACACTTGATTATGAATCTGTTTGTAGGTTAGACCTCACCTTCACAAAGAGTGTACTAGGAGCCAATATAGAATAAGCATCAACTCCATTAAGATATGCTTTAACTTCAGGAATACCAGACCCAGCAGCAGCAGGTGCAATGTAAGCACAGATTGCTGCTGCAGCAGCTGCCAAGACTAGATTGCAACCTCCATACGCCAAAAATGCAGTAAAATACCTGCACTGGAAGCAGAACACTATTGATTACTTCAAATAACTCTACAGGTGCAAGTGATTACTTCAGATAACTCTACAGGTGTAAGTCAATAAAATCTTTAGTACTAGCAACTTCCTATGCTCCTCAATACTCAAAGATAGCAAGCATTTCTACTACATTGACTCACACCAGTTACAGCTTGCAACAAAGAAACTTAACAAGTGCTTTCATGAACTTAGTAACATTTCCCAGCGTTATCAGAAGACAAGGTGTAACAGTGTAATAAGTGGCACACTCTACATCTGTGACAAGTTATATACAATATAGACCACCAGCAGGAGCTGAAGTAATTTATGACAAAATAGCAAAAGCAACAGACAGAAACTTTTCCCTGAAAAGCCAAAATGAAACTTCACCTTTGCTTGAGCATAAGGTCACTCGTGAGCAGCAATTTGAATCCAGCAATGTTTTCAACCGCAAGGTTATTGAAGAAGCCCACAAGTCCAGTCAGCAGGCCAATAATAAGCACCATAGTCCACTTCAGCACAATGTACTGAAATATCTGCTTCGTTTTTCTTGAACGCCAATCTTGCTTGAAAAGGTCATTCTCCACAATTCTGAAATATGCAACATATTCAAGGATGTAACAAACAGAATGAAGTGTCCAGCGTGAACGTTTGGTATTTGCGGTTTTCTACATCAGCACATTTGCTTTATCTCTGTAGTGCAATCGCCAGAACCCCTGTGCCCCCAAAGGCCCAAGGTCATTACATGGCAACCTTTCGAGCTCTTTGTTCCTTACTCCTGCACCGATTCTTCATAAATCAACATCTAGATCCATCCAAATGTAACCTTTTCTAGCAACTACATTGCTTACCCATTCTTCACACTTGCTATATAAAATAGAGATTGGGACATAGCTCAACAGCCTAGAACAGAGACCAAAATCAAATATTTTCCATATCAGCTCCTTGCAAAGTTGCAATCTTCGTTGCCATGCCCAATTGTCTATGTAGCAAGCGTTAACTAGTTACAGTACACTTGTGATCAGCAAGGAAGATGCCAGATTTGCGCTACTCTATAGTTGAGATCCTAAGTCCTAACAGCCTCTCAGATTTGCTTTTCACAACGGTATCTGATAATATTAATCACTAATTTGATAAAAACAAGAATCATTTTTAACATTATTCGGGAGAAGGCAACAACAATAGTCACATGTTATCCTCCTCAAATAGACCAGACGGCTGCTACTTTGTAGTGCTCAACTAAACTGACAAGCAAATGGCACTTCAAATTCTACTAGGCCAACAAGATCAACAGAAAGAACAGCAAAGTCGAAACTTTATCCTAAACGCACGCAAACTACCTCAAAAGCCACCAAAAATGAGTACAATAGCACCCCTCCCCCCCCCCCCCCCTGCCCCACAAAAAAAAAGTAATAATGGACAATGGGACAAATTCGTACTCGTAGTCGAGGCTCTCGATGGGGCAGACGTTGGCGCCGACGATGGCAATCTGGGAGGTGGTGTTCATGGTGCGCTTCCGCAGCAGCGGCTCGCGCGCGCTCCCGCGGTCGCCGTCGTAGCGGAGCAGCGCCTCCGACGAGCTGTTCCGCCACCACGCCCCTCCGGCACCGTCCATGCTCTCGATGTCGTAGTTGTGGCTCCCCTCCCTCTCCGAGCGGCGGTGCGGAGGCTCAGGCCGCGGCGATTGGCCGTCCATTCTGCCTTCTCTCCTCTTCTGGGTCTAAGCTTGCTTTGCTTGCTTCTCTCTCTCTCTCTGCGCAATGAACAAGTAAAAAATGGAAAATTAGGCGTCTGTTCCTTTTTTTATGTGGCTTGTGACTTTTAAGTTATTTATATGAGAGATTACATAGTAACAGAAATTTATATGTAATTTTTGACAATATAAATAAAGTCAGTAAAGTATGTACTACAATTAACTAGTAGACCCTATCTTAAAAAAAATACTCCGTTTAAAAGTTAATTATTGTAGAAAAACCAAAAATCAGCTTTTAAAAGCTAAAAAGAATAGGGTCTAGATAACTTCAAACGCCTTTAGCTTCTAATTTTTATTACTTTTAACTTATCTAAAAATAAAAGTCACTTAAAATATATCATTTTTAATTTTAATTTATTTTAGCTTTTAGTTTTTACTTTTTATTTCTTTGCATTATATGTGACAATATAACAGTTTTTTTATTTTTAATTAAATAATTAAAAAACTAATAACTGCAACAGCACAATTTTATCTAAAAGCTAACCACTAAAATCATAAATTAGAAATTTAAGTTCTTTGGAGCGAATCCAAGCTGAAAATAATTAGGATCGCATCAGTTATTCCAATGGGAAAAGGTCGTTGGGTCAAGACGTTTACACAAATCGAAAAGGCTAATTAATTTGGATGGAATTTAGCAAAGTTCAATTTTAATTTGGTTTTGTTTTTGGAAAATGAATCCATGTTTTTTATAAGAGGGAAATGAGAAGACGAAAGCATCTGAACTTATGATTTCAGTGCAGTGCTCAACGTTACTCTAGCCTTCAGCAGCCTTTTTTTCGGTTGTGACTTATAATTTATAATTTTAGCTTTTGGTTCTAAATGTGAGTGCTCATATGAATGAATCGAAAATCAATAAGCTGCTTGTAAAAGTTTATCTTGATAAACCGCTTCGAAACGGTGGCAAAAAACCGTCCGTTTGTTTGTTCGAGATAAGTTATAAGCTAAAAAGAACAATCCTTCTTTTCAAGGTAAGGCTTATGACTTATGATTTATGATTTTCCGAACAAATAAGTGAGATAATTTTTTCATCGTTTTTTTAAACATTTTATTGGGACAGTCTTTTTAAAATGGTTTATTTGTACAAATATTTATGCTAAAACTAAAAATCATAAGCCATAGCTATAAACCATCTGTCGCAGTCAAAAAAATCCTCACCGCTAGATCCGAAGAATCCAGAAATGGACGGGCAGATGTGGCCCAGGAAGGTAGGGTGCACCGGAGACCTGACAATGAAGCACAAGCATGAAGCATCTCATGGCAGCTGGGCCCACTCCACCGCTAGTGGGTCCCAGTAACACGTGGAATTTGCTATGTGGAGTCTGGAAAAGGATATTTGCAGTGCAACCAGTGGCTTGCCAAACCGCTACGTGTACACAGTACCTCCGCGCCACATGGAATTTAGCTGCCATCCAACGTCGAGAAGACTACCAAACGTCAACATAGGCCCTCTTTGATTTGGAGGAAAAACAAACCAAAAATGTAGGGTTTGAGATCCTTGGATTCGTTTACTGTAGCACTGTTTGATTGTAAGAACGAAGCAAAGGAAAAGCTGGAAAATTTTCCTTTGCGTATGGTTCCAAAGGAAAAACCGTTGGAAAACGAACATCCACTATGAGCTCCTTTTTTTGTTCGTTCATGTAGGATTGAGGCAAAACATAATACATGTGTTGCTTTTGTATTACTATTCACTCTAAAATTTCTATATTCTTCCTCTTCGTGCATTCGAAACATCTAATCCTATAAAAAATTTTGTTTTTCTTATTCCTATATTTTTAAAATCCTGCGAATAAAAGTGGCCCTTAGATCGATGCATCCGTAGTTACCATACATAATCATCCCAAATAATTGTTTTTTTAGAAAACATACTTTTCATGTAAGCGCTACTTCGCAAATGATATCTACATGCAATGTAACTTCAAATCTTCAATAGTAACAAACCGTGTAGGGCCAGGATGTACTAGAATTAGAATCCTGTTCACATAAATTGCCACTTGCCAGAATAGATTTTTTTTAGCGGAACTTGCCAGAATGGATGAGATGGAGACTTGGATGCACACATGAATAACGACAACAACGTATCAACTCATTCATGGATCTAAAATTCCAAACCATGAGCTCACAAGGTTGGCGGATGCTTGCTATTAGGGCATGTTCAATGATGACTTATGAGCTAGTTTTAAATATATTATTTTATATTTTAATAGAAGAGAGAGAAAAACTATCTCTTGATCAAGAGCTAGTCTCATACACACATTCCAAGATTATATGAGGATGTCATGTGGGACTATTCATATTATGAGCTATGTGCTAAAAGTTAATATCATTAGAGAAATTATCTTAGAGCTAGTAACTAGTTCATACCATTATACATGCCCTATACCCACATGTCAACTGTTCAACAACTATCTGATTGGATTAATGGTTCGCTTGTTTGATTAATGGTCATCGAATTGGAACTTTGAGAAAATCCAGGCTGGTTTGGAGAAACACGGAGGACAAGAATATAAAATATCAATAATGCTAACATGCCAGTATACACTCTTTTTGTCTCGACTATCCTGAGTCATATATTGAATCATGTCTCGTTATTTATATTGTAACCGTGGGTTCCCTTAGAAGTAGAAGTTTTTTTTTTCGAACCATGTGTGTGCTATTAAACAACCCTGTGCTCCACTGTAGTGATAGAAGCTAACCTTCAGAAATGTTGGATTACTGCCAAAGATGCGGCCTTCGTCTGCTAACAAGCTAACCTTGCATTCTACCCCATCGACATTTGAGTGTAAGAATTTTCAAAAAAAAAACATTTGAGTGTAAGAAAGGTGAGGTAGGCAGGACGTGGGATAGAAGATTGAGGTGCCGCTCATTTGAGCTGAAAAAAGTGGTTTAGGTCTGAAATTTCACTGTAGTTGGCTGAAATTACACTATAGCTAATGATAACTTATTTGGCGTAATTAAATTTAAAAAATTAAAAATAGGCTAGCCCATCATGGACAATACAAACGAATATGAGAAAAAAGAACTAGCAAAAAAGCTCAAAAAAGCCAAAAAAAATAGAAAAGATAAAACTTAGTAATAGTGAAAAATAAGTTAGAAACTAAAACCGAAATGAGCGGGGCCTAAAAAAGGTATTCCTTGATTTCAATCCTTAGATTTATGAGATGGTATGAAAGCTAAAGAGTTGTAATAGCCCTATTTTTGGAAACAGGGTCATTGTACCTTTTGCAACAGTCTAGGAGTTTAATTATGGATAAAAAGAGTATCATGTCTACTCACAACATTTAAAAATGGTTCGCTTGATTAAAATAAAGACATAACAGTCAACTTACTAACTTTATAGGTATCCAAGCCTAAAACTTAACTTATATTCAGAAGATCCAAAGAAATCCCCACAGGAACGCTTGAGTGCAGTCATAACCCTATCACGTAAGCTTGATGCATTCTTTATTCTTCTAGCATCTGTTTTGATGAAAATAAACAAGATTGAGTACGCTAGGTACTCGGCAAATCCCTATAGAAAAATACATTGATATAGCTATTATCTGTATGCAAGGTTAAACCAAAAGATGGTTTTATGTTTCTTTTGCATGAAGCCAAATTTTCAATATCATATCATAACTAGTTTCCAAACTTATGACTTCACCATGTTTAACTAAATAAAAAATGTCCAATAACAATTAACTTTGTGGGAGCAACTCACCTCAATTATTTACTATGTCCGACTCATGGACCTCAGTCCATGTCCTTTACCATAACACCATACCAATAACCATTTATAAAAATTACACATTGTGGTATTTTCATACTTTACCCATAACCAGGAGCACATCTATTCGAACAGATTATAACACTCTGCAGAGATGTACAACTTTACCCACAAGATATGATTATCTTGTAATGTCAGCCATTACATGTTTCCGTAGGTATGCAACTAAGTAATCATAATAAAGCCTTTTATAATGCTTGTCTGATATTTTTCCCCTGCTTCGGAGGTATGGACCCTCAACGCTAAGAGCCTCCATTATTAGCTCTGGTCGAGTGCACTCTCTCTCTCTCAGGGAAGAGACCTTTCAGGTCTCCCCCGGACAGTAACCCCTATAGGTTCACTCCCAACATACCTTTCCTAGACAATGACCCTGCAGGTCATCCCCAACTGGCGCAGGAGTCCATATTGAAACAAAACAAATTACATGGCCAGGTCCATATCAAGTCAACCACTGGCCCGGATCTTCATCATTTTATAAAAATTCCCTATTTCCAATGGTAACTCATGTTACCATTACCATTATCATGTTTCCAGTTTCAGTTGACAATATTTGTGTTATGTTTACTATTACTTCTAAAGCACATCTAAGCAACACCATGATCTGTAATATTACTGTTGTGATAATCCTTTGGTGACAAGAGTAAGATAATATCAAAAGGGGAAATAAAAGGTATCACTGTATAGTGTAGTTAGGCAATTTATATACACAATAATGGCAAGCATGCATTTGTATTTGAAAGCAAAATATTGTATTTGAAAACTAAGTTCAACATGATCAATATAAGGACTTACCTCCTTTCTCGATATCTTTGGTCTTCTCTGTAGGCTTCAGGCTTACTTCAATTGCTCTTGTAATTCTTCTATTGATCAACTCGTTTGGTCCAAATACTAATGTGGGAAAATGAATAAAAATGAGTTACTGCTTTGTAGAATGCAAGTTAGGAACAAAATAATCAAAAGATATAAAGAAAATGGGTTTGGGCGGATGGGGTTTAAATGGTGCATGGTTTGGCTGAACGAAGTTAGGAATGGGCTAGGTGGTCTCGAGATGGTCGAAATGGCTATATATGTGTTCTTGGACTTATGATGAATAGTAATGATTGAAATGGTATTGGACATAGGTTTGAAATGACATCTGAGCTGGCTAGGATTTTATCAGAGTTTATTTTGGCTAAATGGAGCTGAGTATGGTCTTCAGGAGGTCGAAACGGTCAAATGAATATAAATATTAGGCCTAGGATAGAAATTGTGTTTTGCCAATTAGGATTTTATCGGTGTCTAATTTGGCCAAATAGAGTTGGAAATGGGCTTCATGGGGTCAAAATGGGCATAAATATGTTTATTGGGTATTAAATGAACAGTAACGAAGCACTATTCACATCAGGCTGGGTTGTAATAGTGATGGGTCTGGTTACACAGTATCGGGCATGTACTATTCCAAATGGATCGGGTTCAACAATACCGAGTCACAGTGTAACGGGTTTGGGTTGGCTGTGAAGAGTAACCACATTAACAGACCTTGGCCCAATTGACTAAAGTGAAATAGGCTATAATTGTGTTGCCGAGGCCCATGATGAATAGTGTCATCTTCTTTCTCCCATAGCTACAGTGTTGGTCGAAACAGAGAGAAGCAACGGTGAGCAATAGCAATGCTAGGATGGTCTCCAGGAGTTACCAAAGGTATGAATGGGTTCCTAGCAAGGAGGGGGTTCCATTTTGGGGCCTTGGCGTGGTTCGAGAAGCATTGTAGATGATCAGCGGTGAGATAGTTTTCTTGGGGCAACTCCATGGCACCAGAGTCACAGGGAAGCTAATCGGTGAAATTGGAGGTGGTTTGGGTTGTGAAGCTTCATGGCGAGCTGTCCATAACAAGCGGCTACAGCTGAGCAGCGGGCGTGGTCATTGGCAAGGCTGGGGACTAGAGAGGCTACGACTAGGCTTTGATCGTGTTCATAGAGACATGAGGAAGCTACTGTGATGAGTAAATGAAAAACGGATGTACTAACAAGCAGAATTGAAAAATTGGCTTACAGTGCTTCTCGCGGCAATGTCAGTGAGTCCCTTGCCAACGGGAGTGGGGTGGCTTTGAGTGGAGTTGGGCACCAGTGTTGGTCTTAGGTGGTGTCCATGGCCTTTTACAGCGGTCCTAGGGTAGTCAGAGCAGTAGCTCGCTCCGTTCGGTGGTCGGCGCGTGGCCAGGGTAGGGAAGATGTCGGAGTTCTTGGGACAATTGGGTACGATGGCGAGGGTGGCAGTGGCATGGCGCATAGGTTTCGGTGCTTCCTCAAATGGAGTGTTGTAATGGTCAATACATGCGACGCAGGGTGTCAGCCATGAGAGGGCGGGGAGGCAGTAACGAAATCTGACCCAGAAGCTCCAGTGTAGGTCAAGGGGAAGTTAATGAGGGTGCTAGGGCGGGGCTGGCAAGATGTACGGCGTATGACTACGACCACAAAGGTGTGGTAGTGCCGGGCAAGGTCATGGTGACAGTGAAGGAGAGGAAGTTATGTGGTGGCCTGGTAATAGGGGAAAATATGTCGGTTGAGAAGGCACCAATGCCAAGAGAAAGTGCAAGGGCTGGAAGGGGAAAGCGTAAAATGGCTAAGACTTTCCAAATTGGGCAAAAGTTCAAATTCAAAGAGATTCAAATGCTTTTGAATTTTTGGGTTATTTCAAGAGCCACATTCTGACTGTGACAATACCAATGCCAAATTGCCAAAATTGTATGTTGTTTATTGCTTAGAAAGCAAACACAATCAAACTAGAAATACCTAGTTATCTAATTCACAAGGCAATCTAAAGTTGTTCATAAGTTTTTCTATTTCCTCGATGACTCTCTTTGTGGGCCTATTTTTCTTCCTTGTTTCTATGGATCTTCTATCCACAATAGACATATTAGTGAGTCATAGAATATGATGATACAAAGGAACAGGTCCTCTTTGGTAATGGTAGCAAAAAATTCACCCTTGCTATAATACTACAATACAGCAAAGTTGATCACGTATCAACCTTGTAAATTAGTAACTATGTAACTATTTGTTAGTAATAATTTTTTATAGAAATTTTTTATATGCCACTGCAAATGTTCCGGATCTCTGATTGACCTACCATTGCAAAGTGACCTCTCTCTTACATACCACTGCAAATCAAAACCATACCCTTCTATGCTATTTTTTACCAGGCAAGCCATCAAGTGACTATGCAAATAACATTTTACCCTTGTTGTCTCTTATTCCTCTCACTCTCCTCAGCCTTCTCCAGTTGTGAGTGGGCCATCGTGGCCGAGGAAGGCCACTACTGACTAGAACAATGCCGACTCACCATCACCACAACACCATCATCCACACAAGCACATGCACACATACACATGGGAGATGTGAAGCTCTGCTTGATTTTATCCATGGCAGAAAAAATAAAAGGAAAGGAGAGGAAATGGAGGAGCTCACCATTGTGCTTCCCCATCGCGAAGCAACCACTGACAGTGGAGACCATGGGCATCATTGACTGCTTTGGTGAAGCTAAGAACATGAACCTGCCATTGGCGGTGGAGCCCGTGGGCATCATCGGGTGCCCTGGGGTAGCCAAGAATGAGAAGGCACTTGCATTACATTCTCACCACGTTCTCTAAGAATGCAAAGATGATGCCTCCACCACCACCACCCCAACTCCCAGTAGTCCATGCGAGCACCGGTGGGAGGAGAAGTGGCTGGCAGGGCATCTTGAGCCACACGATGGTGAAGGCGGCGCGGTGGCCAAGGGCAAGGAGCGCTGTTGCGATGAAGGTGGTGGTGAGGATGAGGGTGGGGGTGTAGAGCCGAAGGGTGAAGAATGTAGCCCCATCATTATATGTTAATAGTGAGTTTTGGCAATTGATGGCAAACATTTGTGGAACTGATATTTTTTATGAATTGGTAAAATAGGTTAAGTTCTATGAGGATGATGACTTTTGATGGCTTCATATGTTGATCGCCATCAAGTCAAGGTTCGAGAAGAAGATATGTTCATCATGAGTTAATGAGCATCACATCAAGATTCTAAAGAGGAGATGATTATGAGTTGATTATCAAGTCAAGATCCCGAAAAGGAGATGATCATGAGTAGATTTTCAAGTTAAGTGAAGACCGTCATATATTGATGAAGGGAAAGTGGTGGTTTGCATCATATGTTGATAAATATCAAGGCAAAGACCCGAACTTGAAGTGAAGATGTTCGCCATCAATCTTTAAAAGGATGTGCAAGGCAAATGTATAACTAGAGTAGGCTAAGGATATGTTCCTAGTTTTTTATCTCTCGGTGTGTGGTTGAGAGACTAGGTTATTAGTATAGGTCGTTGTACTATTAAGAGAGGTTTTGACTAGTAGTTTGAGTGTGTCATGTATTGATTGCTCATTTAGTTTGCTCTAGCTCTCCATTACATGATGCTATCATTTACAAATGTGTTTTGTAAATAGTTAAGGCTCATGCATATTCCTTGTAACATGTGACTTAAGTTTATGAATGTGTTTTGCAAACGGTTCAAGTCCATGTCCCAAATCTTTGTGGCATGATTTTAAAGTATGCGAGTGTGTTTTGTAATTTGTTGTAAATCATGCTTTGACCTTTGTTTACATGGTACTATGATTTGCGCATATGTTTTACAAATTTGTTTTAGTACATGTATCCTTATCTTTGCTGAAAATCTCAGGGCAATACGACCAGCTCTGTATGAGTGGTCGGACCGGCCAGTGGTATGACTGGATCTGTGTGAGCAGTTGGACCGACTATGTTGTACAATCAGTTCTATGTGAGTGGTCAGACTGGCCGTGCAGTATGACCAGGCTGTGTGTCAGTTGCTTTTTTCTAAAGACCCATTTTTATGGTTCTTGGTCATGCGGTACGATCGACATGTGTGGCAGTCTAGCCAGTATGACTAGACCCTATGAGAGCAGTCTGATCGGTAGTGGCTATAATAGCTAGTTTTCTCACCATTGCAAGGAGGTCGGTCCGACTGGCCTTATGCCTGTGGCACTACCAGCCCTCCTACTTTTTGCTGAAATCGTATTCCAACTACTAGTTTTTTGGTGTAGCATATAGATACCTCCTTGTGGCCAGTTGGGAACAAGTTGTTGATGTCCTATTATTCATCCTTGAGTTACGAGTAAGCCCTCTCACCTATCATATGCATGTGTTGTGCTTAGTGAGTTTGGAGAGCAAAATCCTTGTGCATGTGTTGCACTTGGTGGCGAATTTCGTATCCAATGAACTTTGGTACTTTATTCATTCAAGTATATCTGAATTATTAGTCTTAGAGGTTACTGACTCCTAGACGGCATGAAGGCATTGTGGTCCGGTGATTTTCTCAAGAAGCTTGTGAGAAGGTCTGACATGTTGTGAAGTTTGGATCTCACCTACCGAGAGCAAAAAAGAGCTACCACTAGTGAAAATTGAGATGCTTGCCTTAATTTGTAAAGTTAGTTTAATTCATTTGAGCTTATCTCAACATGGATTTGGGGACCGATAAGTCTCCTAACACCATGGTAAAAAGCGATTGTGTCAATTATGGTTTGCTTTCCTTGTGCTCATTTATGTTCTTACAATTTATATTCATATAATTGAATTGATGCTTGTCACCCTAGGAATGAAAACCTTGATATAGACTTAGGTTGTTGGTGCACTTATGTGAAACTAAATGTTTTAGGCTTTAATTGAGCAAAACTAGTTTTATATATACTTCCACACATAAAACTCGATTTTAGCTAAAGAGAATTTTAAAAGTACTTATCACCTCCCCCCTCTAGTCGGCCTCCTCAACCTTACAAAGGGGGGTGGCTCAAGCAGCATCTTCTTGCGAGGCGAGGAGGCCAGGAGGAGTCAGTGACACTTGTGCCCCACGATGGCACATGACGCGAAGAAGGCAACTACTGAGTGCGCTGGTGGAGAATCTAGATCTATCATTATAAGTTGACGGCATATTTTGGTAATTAATGACAATCATATTGTGGGGCTAATATTTTATATGAGTTGAATGGATAGGTTACGTCCTATGATGATGAAGACTTTGGATAGCGTCATGAGTTGATCATCATAGATTAAAAATAGCATCATATGTTGATGATCATCAAATCAAGATCCCAAAGAGCAGATGGTCATGAGTTGATCATCAAACCAGGCAAAGGTCATCATGTGTTGATGGACGGCAAGTGAAGGATGCATCATGAGTTGATACATATCAAGACAAAGAGTCAGACTTGAAGTAAAGATGTTTGTCATTAAGCTTCAAGTGGATGTGTAAGGCAAAGGTATAACTAGCATACATTAAGGATGTGTTTCTAGTCTTTTACTGGCCTTGGTATTTGGTTGAAAGACCGAATTGCTAGTATAGATTGACATACTATTAAGAGGGATCATGTCTAGTAGCTTGAGTATCATCTTGTTTTGATAGCTCAATATCACTTACTCTAGCTCTCCATGGTATGATGCTAGTATTTACGAAAGTGTTTTATAAACAGTTATAGTTCATGCATTTGATCCTTGTAACATGTGACTAGAATTTACAAATGGTTGAAGTCCATGTATATACTCCTTCTGGAATGATGCTTAGATTTATTAATGTGTTTTGCAAATAGTTAAAGGTCATGCATAATCATGATAACTTGTGACTTAGATTTGTTTGCAAACGGTTTAAGTCCATATTTCTAAATCCTTGTGGCATGATTCTAAAGTGTGTGCATACGACCAACTCTGCATGAACAATATGACTGGCCACGTGGTACTACCAACATTAGTTGTCGATAGTAGTTTTTCAAAGAGCACTATTTTCTGGTTCTTGGTTATGTGGTTCGATCGACCTGTGTGGTGATCCGACCAAACCCAAAAATAGTACTGGCCCTGTGTGGACGGTATGACCGACAGCAATTGTAACAGCTAGTTTCTAGCCATTGCGGAGGTCGTGGTAGTACCAATCATTAGTTGTCCATAGTACTGGTCTCTTGCTGATTTCATCTCAACGGCTAGTTTTTGTGATAGGGGTTGTAAATACCCTCTTGGCCAGTTGGGAGAAGTATGTTGAAGGTTGTTGATAGTTGCTAGTTCTCATTTCATCACTCTTGAGTTAAGATCAAACTCTCTCACCTCTTACGTGCATGTGTTGCACTTAGTGAACTTGGAGAGAAAAATTCTTATGCATATGTTGCACTTGGTGTTGGATTTCATATCTATTTGAGCTTGTGCATTCGTTGCACTTGGTAATAGTCAAACAAGTAGCTTAACTTGTTACTCTTAAAGGTTCTCAACTACTAGATAGCGTTGGAGGCATCATGTCAGGTGATCTCTTCAAATAAACTTGTGAAGAGGCTCGACATGTTATGAAGGTTGGAGCCCACCTACCTAAAGGAGGAAAGAGCTACCACTTGTGGAAATTAAGGTATTTGGCTTAATTCATGAAGCTGGTCCAATTTGTTTGGGCTTACCTCAGCGTGGACTATGATGAGGTTGAGAGGCAGTTGAGGTGGCGGGGCAAGGGAAGCAAGGATGTGGTTGGGGAAGGAATGATGGGCAAAGAGAGGCAAGCCAGGGGAGGGTGTGGTGCAGGGCAATGGTCAGTTGGCATAGGGCAGTGGGATGTGATTGGGGGGAGAGGAGGAAAGAGTTTAAGGGGAGGAAGAAGGGAGAAGATAAGTATAATTTGGGCATTTCCAAAAAAATTAACAGAGTTGATGGTAGTGGTAAAAAAGGTAACATATATGAAATATAGTGGCATGGAAAGATGTCATTTTGTAACGGCAGATCAGGGATCCATGAACTCTGTAGCAGCATATAAATTTTTTTTCCTAATTCTTACGTGTTTGTTACCAAGTCAATCATATTGGGTGGGTTCAGCTCCATTTTTGCTTTTGCTTTTCACTTTCTGCTACAGTAACTAGCTTTCAAATGATGTCTTTTCAAGGTGGAGTATACAAGTTGATTGTAGTAGACACTATATTGAGTTCAATTATATCGGCCAAAATCATATATGACTGTTTCCCTCCTTGTATTATCTCTCGCGAACAGCTAGAATTCAAAAGCATAACCACAAGCCACAACCCAAAAGAACCCACCATTTTTAGTTTGTGTGTTTTACCTTCACATGAAATCGATTTACAAAAGAGGCTAGGATGTGAAGCTTGTAAATTAGGATAGAAATTGGATGGCTGGGTTCTTTTGGGCTTCATGCTTATGGATTTTAGCTTTTGCTACAGTAACTAGTTTTCAAACGGTGTATCTTTTTAAGGCGAGGTCTACAAGACGGTTCTAGTAGGCACTGTATTGACTTTAGGTATACCGGCTAAAATCGCATGTGACTGTCTCTCTTTTCGTATTATCTCTCTTGCAAAAAAATTCATAATTCAAAAACCATAAGTCACAGCCCAGAACAACCCACCCCTAATAATCACAAGACAGATCCACTCTGGATTTGTACTAGAGTGAGATTGATCAGGTAGTTTTGGTAGGAGGGTTTGGTACGTATAGGATTTTTCACTATATAGTTTCTCATTTGTATCATTTTTCTGAGCCAAGACTCAAGAGTCAAGACAAGTAGTGGGGCCATTAGCCAATGAGCTACAGACACATCAGATCCAACTTGGCTTTCGTATCCAGACCAAGACAAAGGTATCATCCTAGAAAGGAGTTCGTTGAAATTCATTCTATGTGGAATTCTTAAAATGTAATCCATAATTCAACAACAGAAAACACTTGTGACACACAAAACTCACTTCAAAATAGAGGAATATCAAATTTCAGGTATAGAATTGTAGCAAAACAAGCATTGTAATGGGTAAGTGTTAAACAACTAGGATAGTTGTGTTTCCATTATCGTTTAGTATTCCTATTAGTATGTGTGTTTCTACTGTTGTTTAGTATTCCCATTACTACTAATATTTCCACTAGAGATAATGCTTAGTATTCATATATATACTTGTATATAAATAGATGATCAATATAAGGCAATTATGTGCCAGTTGCAAACCATTATTTTGATATCTTCTCACATGGTATCAGAGCCTACTCTTCCCATCCAATGACAACCTCTGCAAATACATCTGCTAGCCTAGGATCGTTTATCTCAGGATTGCTCGGCACTCAAGCCATTGGCCTGATGTCCATTGGTCACCCATCTTTTGGTAATCCTATCAATGTGAAGTTGTCTTACAACACCTACTTGCTATGGAAGGCAAAGGTTCTTCCTATCCTTGCGGTGCACAGTGGCTTGGCCTCATAGAAAGAACCAAGCTAGCACCGCCCTAGTTAATCAGAGCATCGAAAGAAGATGGAGCCACACAGGCTCCTAATCTTGCATATACCGTCTAGCTCCAACGAGATTAGACGTGCCTAAGTCTATTGTTATCCACCCTCTCGCCGGAGGTGTTGAGGCAGCTGTTGTTTTTGTCATCATTGGCTATAGTCTGGAATTCCCTTGAGCACATGTTTGTAACTCAATCTAGGGCGCGTATTATGCAAATCCGACGGCAGTTGGCTACAATTCAGAAGTGAGACATGATGATGATCGACTACTTCAACAAAGTCAATGGCCTTACTGATGGGCTCACTGCCACCGGCAAACTACTCGAAGAGGAAGAGGTCATCATTTATCTTCTTACCAGCCTCGACAACTCCTACGATGTGCTAATGACATCCGTCACCATCCAGACAGAGCCAATCTCCCTCACCGATCTCTGCTCACACATGCTAGATTATGAGATACGTCATGAGCAAATCAATCTCATGGTCCAGTCCTCCATGAACATGGTGTCACGGGGCAATCAAGGAAGGCGTGAGCAAGGTTGTGGTGGTGAACGTTGACGTGGCTGAGGTGGTGGCTGCAAACAATACCAGTACAAGGGTACCAATTACGGCAACCATCATGGTGGTGGCAATCATCATAGTGAAAACAAAAGGTTCGACAATCAGCCCGTCTGTCAATTGTGTGGAAAGATCGGCCATGTAGCTTTTAAATACTACAAACATTTCAATCATGCGTTCCAGTAGGAGGAGCACATAGTGGCAAATGTCACAATAGGATCAAAGTTTGACATGCCCTGGTGCATGGATACTGGGACGACTAATCGTATCACCACATAATTGAACAAGCTGATGATACAAGAGCGGTAGTTCGACAAAGAGCATGTTCACATAGCAAATGGTTAAGGTATGTCAATTGCTCATATTGGTTCTTCTAAAATTCATACGTCACATAAACCCTTGTTCATAAATAATGTTATTCATGTTTCACACACAAATAAAAAATATGTTATCTATTCATAAACTCACGGCTAACAATAACGTCTATCTTGAATTTTATCCTGATTATTTTCTCATTAAGGATCGTACTTTGAAGAAGGTGCTCCTTTGCGGTCCCAATGAGGGTGGCATATATCCCATTCCTAGCAGCTTGGCTACATCTAGGAAGGCCCTCTCTGTCATCAAACACAGTCCTCTCTGTCATCAAACACAGTCACGAGTGGTGGTATTGTCGATTAAGCCATCCCTCATCCTCTGTGGTAGATCAAATTCTTCAACGTCATAGTTTACCTTTTTTATGAGTCCAACAAATCCTCTGTTTGTGATGCTTGTCAACAAGGCAAAAGTCGTCAACTTCATTTTTCTCGATCAAAAAGTGTGTCATCGTCACCCATTGAACTTGTTTTCTCCGATGCATGGGGACCTGCGTGTACCTCCTTTGGTGGTTTTAAATAATATATGAGTTTCATTGATGATTTCAATAAATTCACCTGAATGTATTGTCTCAAGAGTAAAGCTAATGTCAATCACATATTCATCTAATTCTAAACTCATATTGAGCGCCTTCTAAATAAAAAAATCATACACATGCAAACCGACTTGGAATGGGAATACTAGAAGTTGAATTTCTTTTTCGAAAAAATTGGAATCACTCATCACGTTTCCTGTCCACACACTCATCAACAAAATGGCTCGGTTGAGGAAATACATCGTTGTATCGTAGAAGTTGGCTCATCCTTACTCACCCATGCCTCCATGCCCATTCATTTTTGCAACGAGGCATTCCAAATAGCATGTTTTTGATAAATCGCCTCCCTAGCACAACGATATAGATTTCAACTTCACTAGACCATCTATCTGGAACATCTCTAGACTATTCTTTTCTTAGAACTTTTGGGTATGCATGTTGGCCCTGTCTCCATCTATACAATGATCAGAAACTCCAATTTCGGTCTACATGTGTGTTTTTCTTAGTTATAGCTCTCTTCTTAAAGACTACAAATGTTTACATGTCTCTTTGGGTAGAATTTATATTTCTCATGATGTAGTCTTTGATGAGCAACTTTTGCTAATGAAAAATCACCACCATCAGATCAACTATTACTTGACCAAATTTTAATCTTTTCTCTCTTGGCCTCCACAAATTCCCCGGGGTTGTGGGACGTATGGATGGTAGAGAGACTAATACGAGCACTGGTATACTTCATTCAAATGTTGTTATGCAATCTAACTAGCTACCTAGCCAGATTTGTCATTCCCCTCTGTGCAGGCTACAGGTGACTCACCCATAACAAATTCAAGCGATGACTCTAGGCGGGAGAATACAAGGATAGACTCTAGGGGAAATTTGGTAGGGGTTACTAGCGCAGATCCCGGGAGCGCTGATCTCTCAGATCCCACACAAGATGTCCCGTCACCTACCAACATGAGTCCTGCAGAGGATCCTACCGGCCCCACACATGTATCTGATGCTTCACCTGCTTCAAGTGTCCCTAGCACGACCGTGGAACTCGGCACGGCTTCGTCTCCACCGCCTAATCCTCCTATACCACTGCCTCATCCTATGCAAACAAAGCTGTAGAACAACATTCACCAATCAAGGATTCACATCGATGACATGGAACAATATGATACCCGCTGACGCGTATTTCTTGCTATGATCGAACCGACAACTCTTGAGGATGCTCTTTATGACATAAATTAGAAGGAGACAATGGACGCTGAATATCAGGTACTCTTAAAAAACTAAGACACGACACTTGGTATCATCTCAGCTTGGTTACAATATCATTAACTGCAAGTGGATATTTAACTTGAAGAAGAAGGTTGACAATTCTATTGAATGTTACAAGGCCAAATTGGTTGTAAAAGGATTCAAACAATTGTACATGATTGATTATGAAGAAATGTTTAGCCCAGTTGTGAAACCTGCTTCAATTCGTCTTATTCTATCATTAGCAGTGTCACGCGGATGGTCGGTTCATCAATTGGATGTACAAAATATGTTTTTATATGGCGTTCGAGAAGAGGATGTGTTCATGTGACAACCACCTGGTTATAAGGATCCACAGTTTCCGCATCATATGTGCAAATTGGATAAAACTCTTTATGGGTTGAAGCAATCACTTTGTACATAGTATTCTCAACTCAATTCTTATTTATAAAAATTTGGTTTTGTTCCTTCTCGAGCTGACACATCCCTGTTCATCTATAATTATAGTGGTGTGATCACAAATATTCTGGTTTATTTTGATGATATTATTGTCACTAGCACATCTCCTCAGGCTATTCATACCATGATTCAGAAATTGCAGTCAGAGTTTGCTCTCAATGATCTCGGTGAACTTCTTTGGCATCAAAGTATGTCGATCAAAGGAGGATCTCACCCTTGTTCAATCTAAATATTCCACTGACCTTCTGCAACAGACCGGTATGACAGCATACAAACCAGTAACTTCTCCAATGTTGACAACAGAAAAATTATCAAAGTTTGACAGAAGAGAGTTATCAGCTGCAAAAGCAACATGGTATAGGAGTACAGTAGGTGCTTTACAGTACCTAACGTTGACACGATCAGATATATCATATGCGGTCAACAAGATATGTCAAATTCTGCATATGGCAACCAAACATCATTGGACAGCGGTGAAAAGAATTTTACGGTATGTACGACACACAGTGAGTGTCGGACTCCTTATTCGTAAGTCTACTTCTAGTTTGGTTAGTGAATTCACTGATGCAGATTGGGAGGGATTAGCATATGACAGAAGGTCAACTAGTGGTTGTGGTTTTTTCTTTGCTCCAATCTCATCTCATGTAGTTCAAGAAAGCAAGACACAGTTGTGAGATCCAGTAGTACATGACTCTTGCAAATACCACAACATAAATCATCTGGATACAGTCGCAATTGAAAGAACTTGGAATTTATCAATTGCAAGTGTCTGTCCTATGTTGTGACAATCTTGGAGTCATATATTTTTCTGCTAATCCTGTGTTGTATGCCAGAACTAAACATATTGAGGTGGACTTTCATTTTATCCGAGAACAAGTGACAAGAAATGTGTTAGAGATTCGGTTCATCTCATCACAAGATCAATTTGCCGATGGTCTTACCAAACCAATTAGAATACAACAACTGAAGATCCTACAGCACAATCTCAACCTCACCGGTTGTGATTGAGGGGGGTGTTAAATAACTAGGATAGTTGTGTTTCCACTGTTATTTAGTATTCCTATTAGCGTGTGTTGTCACTGTTGTTTAGTATTCTTATTAGTACTGATATTTTCACTAGAGATAGTACTTAGTATTCATACGTAGAAGTGTTCACATTTATATACTCATACATAAATATATAATTAATAGAAGATAAATATATGTCATATACAAATCATTCATTTGATATGTAAGAAATGGTAAACAAATCAAAGCTCTATGCTGACTTCTGACAGTAAGGAATACTAAATAAATCAAGGCTCTATGCTGAGACAAGAAAGAAGCATACTTTTTCAACAAGTATCAATTGCAACGTTGAATGCGCTTACCCAGAAAACTTGAGCGGATGGATGAGCTGATCAGGCCAAGAACTTCCTCGAGATCAAGAACTAGCTAGCTCATCAGCTCCTCGCCTCCTGTGCTCCTCGTCCTCCTCCTCTCTCTGCCTTATGCTTATATATATCTGCACTTTGCATGAGAGAAAGATGGGCACTAGACTACTAGTACCACAAGGGAGTTGTGATGGAAAGCTTCCGAAGAAAATACAGGAGAGAGAGACAAGTCGGACAGGAGAAGCCACGATTGAAGCAAGAGAAAAGTCAATCGTTTGTAGAAGCTTCACTCCATTGTTTATCGTACTCATTGCTTAAAGCCACTTTTAGCACTATTTCATATCATATTTATAAAAATAATTGTATATTTTTAAATTTTTAAATATTAACAAAAATATCATTTATGTCATCCGGTGGATGGACGACAATGCATGAGGAGACGATCACCCCTTATCGTACTCATTGCTTAAAGCCACTTTTAGCACTATTTCATATCATATTTATAAAAATAATTGTATACGCACCATATTAACAAAAATATCATTTATGTCATCCGGTGGATGGACGACAATGCGGAGGAGACGACGCGCACCCGAGGAGACAGTGGATGGGCGCGTGGCACCTACCGCCCCATGAGCAGACGACAGGTGCCTGCCGCCCGCCCACCAGACGGTAGGCGCCTGCCGCCTGCCCACGGGACGGCAGGTGATTAAGCCGACTAATTAGCCAGCTTAATTACCTGTCTAAATTCATAATTTATAATTTATATAAATTTGTAAATATAGCAAATGAGCTCAAAAATTATGAAATTTTCTGTGGAGCTTCCTGAGGCATCGCGGTATGTTGTGTAATTGTTTTGTAATTTTTTTAGGCTATTGTCTATCTCTAAAAATTCTTAGAACGATGCATAATTAACTAGGTGATTAAGCAGTTGTGTGCCGCTTTAAAAATTTTTAGAGATAGAAAATAATTGTAAAAAATTATGAAATTTTTTGTGAAGCTTCTTGATATAGTGTGCTATGTTGTATAATTTTTATGTAATTGTTTGCACCACTTTACTACCTCTAAAAATTATTTGAGTGGTGCGTAATTAAATGAATGATTAAGCACTAATAGCCGGGCCTAATGACCAGCCGTCTAGCCACTGGGCAGCACCAGGCCTACTGTACAGTAGCCGAATGGCTGGTCATTAGCCCCAGCCATTAGTTCTTAATTACCCATTTAATTTTGCGCTGCTTAAATAATTTTTAAAGGTAGCAAAGTGGTGTACATAAAAATTACACAATATAGTACACTATATAAAAAAGCTCTATAAAACATGTTGTAATTTTTCACGACTATTTACTACCTCTAAAAATTCTTAGAGTGGTACATAACTGATTAATCGTCTAGTTAATTATGTGTCGTTTCAAGAATTTTTAGAGGTAGAAAATGGCCTCAAAAAATTACAAAACAATTACAGAATATAGCACAATTCCTCATGAAGCTTCACCAAAAATATCATAATTTTTTGAGCTCATATGCTATATTTACAAATTTAAAAAATTATAAATTACAAATTTAAGTAGGTAATTAAGTCGACTAATTAGCCAACTTAATCATCTGCTGTCCCGTGGGTGGGCGGCAGGCGCCTGCCGTTTGGTGGGCGGGCGGTAGGCACCTGCCGTCTACTCACGGGACGGCAGATGCCATGCGTCATTTCCTCCGCGCTGCCGCCCACCCACCAACGGCATAAACAACATTTTTGTCAATACGGTGCGCATACGGCTATTTTTGCATATACGATTCGAAACAGTGCCAAAAGTAGCTTTAACTCGCCCATGAGTATTATATAGGTATATATACTTGTCTACTACTGTATACTAGTCAGCTGCTCATGTGTTATAACGAAATTTATTGGATATATAGAGAATCATGCTATGAAAGAGGGATATTCTGATCAGTTAAAAAATAGAGAGTGATGAGAAATTGAGAATGGAGCGGTTGGAGAAGAAGGGACGTACGACCATCAACCTATCTTTACTATTATAAAAGGAGTTGGTGGTTGGTCCGGCCTCTTCTTCCCCTTCTCAGAAAAGGCTGCTGACGTGTGGGCCCACCCTCCTCACGAAACACCTGCGTGGCTGCGCCCGCCTCCCGTGCGCTGCCTCCGTGCCTCAGTGCCTCCCCCACCGACTCTTCCGCCCTCGCCTCCTCCCCCGATACGCCGAGTCTTCCGCCGCTCCCGCGCCGCCGCCTCCTCCCCTCCCTCCCACCCCGCGCTGCCGCCGCCCCCTCCTCCCCACCCCGCGCCGCCGCCTCCCCGCCCTCCGCGCGCCGCCGCCGCCCCCGCGCCGACGCCTCCTCCCCTCCCTCCCACCCCGCGCCGCCGCCTCCTCCTCCCCGCTCCCACCCCGCGCCGCCGCTATCTCCTCCTCCTCCCCACTCCTCCCCTCCGCCTCGCCTCCTCCTCCCCCCCCGCGCCGCCGCCTCCTCCTCCACCGGCTCCTCCGCTCCGCCCCTCGCCTCCTCCTCCCCACCCCGCGCCGCCGCCTCCTCCTCCTCCCCCCACTCGCCCAGGTTAGGTTGCGGTTGCGAGCACGATCGTGCTCAGAAAACGGTTCCTCCTCCTACCATAAAAGAGGTACAACTTCCACTTCTCCTTCTCCTACGTCCAAATCTTCTTACTCTTGGATCGCCACCGTTGCAGGTCACGGAGAAGCCCAACATTGCACTCTCCATCGCATCCACCCTCTCCGGCGGCCGCGTAAGTCTCCCTCCCTACCTCCCTCGCCAAATCCTCTCATGACTGTTTCTCCCTCCAATGTAGAAATTAAGAACTCGGATTTCTTCTTCTTGTTCTCGGATATGAAACAATACATTATGGTAAGTCTTGCAGTCATATATCAAAATGAATGCATATATCTATTCTTGAGATTGTGCGTATACTGCATATAGTTAATCATGTTTACATTTACTTCCAGTGACCACATGTATTTTCCTCCTTTTTCACAATATGGACAAAATTCTTGAACGGTACGAGCGTTACTCCTATGCAGAAAAGGTTCTTATTTCAGCCGAATCCGAATTCTTGTGCTCTAGAATCTCTAGGGTTTACGATAGTTTTGGATTGCAACACTGGGATGAGGTAGGCACATGTTACTGCATCGTGTCTTATAGCTGTTTGATGAAATGCCTAGGCTAGATGCATTGATGAACAACTTGCTTTCTTCCATGTTTGTTCTACCTGTTTCTGCTTTGGATTCTTGCATCTGCCGATTAGTGAAACGGAAAGATTCTACTGTGGCCAATGTGCATTACTCAAGTGTGGAATAACGAGCACTATTCGATTTAGTGATGTGCAAGACGGTGTTGGATATGCGAGGCTTATGATCCATATCTGTAATTTTTGGCCTCTTGTTGTAGCATTGCGAGTGGACCTTCAAGAACAAATCGGCCTTCTGTTGCAGACTTTGGCATCTGGTTTTGGACTCGTGGATGTTTGTATTCCTATGATTGAGTAAATCATGCAAGAAAAGCTTTGGATAAGACTTGTCCCCTTCCTTTCAAAGCGTTATGTTTCTACCTGTCGGACCTCCTCATTATCTTCACCTTCTTCCTCGTGCTCTGCAATACAACCATGGCTCTTTGTTGGTCTCGGCAACCCCGGTGAGAAGTACCAATCCACCAGACACAATGTAAGTTGTGCTTCTCATCCTATGTTTAAAAATTCAATGGCTAAGCTTTATTCTCAGAATTCTCTTGCACTGTTTTTACTTAAGTAACAAAACTGCTATCTTGCCAATGTTGTTTTAAGATATTAAGCATACATCGATAACTTATCTATATTATAACCAGATTACTCCTAGATAGCTGATTGTTTCAAACCATGTAAACAAGCCTACCTTTTCAGAACAACAGTTTCATGCGTGATCACTCACAAGGCAAACTTTACATAATACAAAACAGACTGACCTTATGGGCGAGCTGCATAACTTTCTGGCACATAGATCTCCCCTCCAACTTCACCATGTTGTTCCCCACTAATTGTTTTCCTTGCAGCCAAAAATTTAGCACTCATAAAATTCATTCCTTGTCTCACAGCTTCCTCTACTGTCTCGTAACCATGCTCATCAGCATACTTTCTAATATCCTCCGTGATTTTCATTGAACAAAACTTGGGACCACACATTGAGCAGAAATGTGCTACTTTGGCACTCTCGGACGGTAATGTTTCATCATGGAAAGCCATAGCTGTTGCTGGATCTAGAGATAAAGCAAATTGGTCCAGCCATCGAAACTCAAACCTTGCCTTGCTTAGTGCATCATCCCATGCTTGTGCATAGGGATGGCCCTTTGCCAAATCAGCCGCATGAGCAGCAATTTTGTAGGATATCACACCTGCCTTAACATCAGCACGGTTAGGCAACCCAAGGTGCTCCTTTGGTGTTACATAACAAAGAAGTTCGGTGCCAAGAGCCCCAATGTCGGCAGCACCAATGGCTGAGGTGATGTGATCATAACCAGGTGCAATATCAGTTGTTAATGGACCCAATGTATAGAAAGGTGCTTCATTGCACCACTCCAGTTGTTTCTCCATGTTCTCAGGAATTTTATGCAATAGAATGTGCCCTGGACCTTCATTCATCACCTAGAAGTTGAGAAATATTAGAAAGACTTGTTCCCAAGTTTCAACTATTGAGTTTTTTTAAGCGAAAATTTCAACTATTGAGTTACGCAGTGAATAAAAACAATTCATCATTCAGAGCATAATACTGTTCCAAGTTTCAACCATTGATTTACTAGGCCAATAAAAATGATTCATCATGTAGAGCACATCATTTACAATCAAGAATTTTCATCTTTAATATTTTCTCATATGTTGATCTGGATGAATTCATGAAGTGTACGATAATAGGCAAGAAAAGAAGTAGACAATAAGCTTATTCACTAAGGAAAACTGCATTGCACTATAAATGTATATGTCTATAAATACATGTCTACCAAAAAAGTGACACATTAGTCATGGCCTCATGGGTGCAACATTGATTAGATACTAAACAACTAACGTATATCCTATTAGAAGTGGCGTGTTTTATGTTTAAGAATTCAATGGCTAAGCTTTATTCTCAGAATTCTCTTGCACTGTTTTTACTTGCAGGTTGGGTTTGATATGATAGATGTGTTTGCATAGTCTCAGGGTATATCTCTGGCCACACATCACTTTAAAGCACTATTTGGTGAAGGTTTGGCTCCATCCATATGCCCTGAAAGACTACCCCTTTTACATTTTGAATAATGCATACTGCTTTGTCCGTATAAAGGATTGAATTGAATTGGATGTTCTGTCCTTTCCATTGATGCAGGGATGGTCGGTGGTGTCCCTGTTCTACTTGCCAAGCCTCAAACATATATGAATCTCAGCGGTGAATCTGTAAGCACCATTTTTGGAAGACTTTTCAAGTTTAATATCTGATTTCTACTTTGCTATACTATTTTCTTGCTGTGCAATTCATTTGAGCTGATTTTACTGTGAATGCGGCGGGGTACGCGACGAGGACATTCGTCGAGCAGGGCATGGCTGATGGCCGCCTTTGCATCGTCTCCAAAGAGGTACTGTTAATCTATCTGTTTCAGTGTATTCACTTTGCTATGTTAATTGCAGAAGCTTATTTGTCCATCATGTCATTATGTGGTTGTTTTTCCATTCCCATGTAATATATTGTGCTATGTTAATAGTTCGATTTGTGAGGTTACGTGTTGGTTTATGATAGTGTGTGCTTTCTGTTATACAGGCATTTCCGCCATATGAGCGACCAGCCCTGACAAAAGGCTATTTGTTTCCTCCAGACAAGAAGCCTGCACGCCTACCTGTAAGTACAGGGCAACTTAGCGATGAGGAGTAGCATTAAATCATGATGATAGTGATGGTGTGCGATTTGGGATTATCGAATCGCTTAATCCTTATTTATAGTACTTGTTCATTCTTCACACAATGGATAAATGAAGAGTTATCTTCATGATACTTTGTCCGACTTTAGTGGAATCTGTCATTTGTCAAGATTACACTTTTATATTCTGTTGCTCTATGTAAATAAGCTTTCTTTAGTTGCTATGATAGATTCATGAACTACAGTTCATCAAGATTAAAGCTGCACATGCAACCTCAAGGGCCTGAACTTTGTCTTGTGGCGGGGTTTTATACCGTGTTGGATCCGTGGGCAGAGGCGCATGTTGAATGGTACAAGGAGAACGGTATAGAGGTAGTGATGATGCTACCGTTTGTTTTTGTTAATTTAATGTGTTTGAAAATACAAAATCCCTTTTTTCTGAAGCATTTATCCATCTTTGGAAGGTGTTATATGAGGATCCAGTTGTAGCATTTGATGGCAAAACACATACCTTGAAAACGACATCAGGGAAAATTCTAAAGTATGGATCACTTATTATTTCTACTGGTTGCGAAGCTTCAAGGTATATAACAATGCATTATGCAAATGTGAACAATCTGTTAAATGTTGGAAATCAGATTGTGGTATCCTGATCCTGATTACCAGTTCTTGCTAAACATTGCACTCCTGAGATGTAAGACAAGCTTCCATGTTATAGTAATCAACATTTTTTTCCATTGGTTGTATATATAATAATATAAACTAGATATAGAAGCCTTGTACATTCCACATGATTGTGATAACTCTCAGCATTGCTTGTTGCTGCTTGTAATACCGATAGCATTTATTTTGAGGTCATATTTGATAGTATGTATTACTTTTATTTGGTTTTTCGTTGCAATGCACGGGCACCTTACTAGTTCTTTTATAATAGTAATCTACTACTGTATATAGTCATGTACCGTTGCGTGCTTTCTCGGGTTAATGTGTCTTACACACTGTAATATAGTCATGTACCGTTGCGTGCTTTCTCGGTTTAATGTGTCTTACACGGCTGGTGTTCCCCCTTGACGATTACCTACAGGGCTGCAGGCCATTAGGATATTTTTATTATTGTTATCCATCTCCTCGTGCAACTTTTAAAGCCTGTTTGAAACCAGAAATTTTATAAGAAATCATTCATTTCCTACAAGAAATTATAAATATTCATGTGTTCCAAATATGGCTGTCAACTGCCACGAGTTCGAACAGTTTTATAGAAGAAAAGAGGTAAAGTACTAAAGTGCTTTTAGTTTTTGATGAGTGAAAGAAAGGTATAAAGTACTTGGTTTTATTAGTTTTAGGGTTCGTCTTTTTGAGAAAAAATCGTATTTGTAAAGTTAAGAAAGATTGTCTCCAAATTGAACTCAGCAATCTGCGTGTTAGACTTGAACTTGATACGGTGGGACGAATCGTATGGCTTTGTAGACCAAATGGATGGCCGAGATGGCATACTGCAGCTTGCATTCTATTCTAGATTCTGAGTAGTTTCTTCTTTTTAAAAACGGTTGCCACCTACGAACCCTAACCCTCCTTACCTCCTACGAGAATCATGTGACCTCGATAGATGCATCCATGAATCTAATTAATCAAGCTTCCACAGAGACATTTTATTTTAACGTAGAATTTATACCAAATCGATGTTAGCGGTTTCCCAAGAGGTGGCCAAGAACTCCTCTAACAGAATAATCATATTTTTGTATCATATTTGGTTAAATCTTATGTATGCCAAAAAACAGTATGCACCAATAATTCATCAGGTTCTCCTACTAATAATTTTCCACCGCTCGTTTTGGCTTTTGCTTTCTAGTTCATTATTACTTAATTTGTCTTTTTTAACTTTTTTGTCTTTTTGTCTTTTCTTTTTTTATATTTCTTTGTATTGTCCGTAATAGAATAATATTTTTTATTTTTAAATTTTTTACATTTAATTACACTAAAAAATATCAGCAAATATAGTACAAAATAAAGTAATTATAGTGAAAAACTATAAGCCATCAAAAAAGCCAAATTGAGCAGGGCGGGCTGTGATGCGCTATGCAGTAAACTCAGTAACTTTCTTATGATCGTTCTGAAATGAAGCCATCAGAGTACTGGTGATCCAAGGTGGCCGAAGAGATCTGGTGGAGGGCTGAACACCCACCCAATCAACGCCATGATCATAGACAGCCATGGGCTCGTACCCAGCCGACGTGTAACACATAGAAACCAGAGGACATGCGCCAAGAAATTTGGACACATTTGGACCCCTGGACACCAGAAATTCTGGTTGTGGCCCCCCGACGCAAAAATTTCCAATACTAGACCCCTCTCGAGCGCGGGATCGCCGTGTCGCCACTGCCCGGCCGTGCGGTGTGGTACCGCGACGATCGCTGTTCCACGGTCGTGCGGTACCACACCGCACGACCCCGCCGTCCACCGCGCCATCGCCTGCCCGACCGCACGATCTCCCGGCCGACCGCACGACCCGTAGTCCATCGCGCCATCACCCGCCCGACCGCACGATCTTCCCGGCCGACCGCACGTTTCAGCCCCGACCGCATGACTGCCCGCCGGACCGCACGACCCAATTGTAGGGTTTACTATTTTAATTTAGGTGTATATATATTTATAAATATGTAAAGTTATTATTTATAAAAAAAATTTATGTGTTTATATGAAATGATGTGTGAAAAAATATGAATTTGAAGTGGAGTCCACTGTACTGCTTGTGTAATTTTTTGTGCAATTTTGAAAATTAAAAATATTGTTTGGTAGAGTACGAACGAAATTTGTGTGAAGTAACGATTAGTGTATTTGTGATTTTCATATATTGCTGACTGTGAAAATTGTGTTAAACTGACAATAACAAATGTCGATCATGGTATGTTGTTTTATTGGAAGCAATTTAAAGAAAAAATTTGAGCACAAATGTGATATGAACAAATGGACGAAAGGAAGGAAAGTGATATTGAACACGTGGGAATGAGTGCAGGAACCGTAATGATTACATGTTTTGTTAATTTTGTAGTTGTGAATCAGAAAAAAATCTGATAAAATTGTAAAACAAGTTTATGTTGATTATATGTTGTAGATGCATAAAAAATTTTGGTGATTTTTTTAGGAACGATTGAGCGTAGAACGATCGATATATAAAGTGGTAAGTGACTTTTAGGGTTTGGTATGTTTTTAGGGTTTGCAATCCCCGTGATTTTTGTAGGTCTTGTCAATTTGTAGTTGTAAGTTGGGAAAAAAAATATGATCAGAACTCTGTACTTCTAATGTTCAGAACTCCACCACTAGTCCTAACATGCCTTAGGGAATATAACTTGCTGGGTCTATTACATTTTGTCTACTGGGTGTAGCGTGGTTGTTTCCCCTTTTTCTCGCGCCCTGAAGATGGCTCCGCTGCATCCTTCTTCCTGTCACTCTTGGTCTTGAGAGCTGCCTCACGAGCTTGAAGCTCTTCATCCTGACGCTTGATGGCTGCTTCACGCAGACTTAACTGCTCCCGCCTCCTTTGCAGCTCATCCTCCTTGCCCCAGACGGATTTGGTCAACCCTCACGCGGCGCTCTTGCTCAAGCCGCATCTGTCGTTCCACCTCGCGAGCCTGAGTCATCTTGACAAAGTATTGTCCTTTGTTTTCCACCTCCATTGGCTGGTTCCGTGGCCATGCCGGCGGCACCCGATCCACCCATTCGATGAACTCGCAAGGCTATGTGTGGCGTGGTAGATGTCATGGATCAAGTTGAAAAACGATAACGAGAAACAAAGGATTTAGTTGTCGTCGTTACCATGAAGTCGTCATCCGTGTCCGACACTTGAAGAACCTACGCCCGTAGTTGGCTCGTTGTACTCGATCCATCCAGACGCACAACATCGTCCTAAAGCCGCAATGGCACTTCGGGCGCTCATGCCACTCCGGCACTCCAAATGGGTCGGACCTCCAGGAAGATATTGTTGTGTAGTAGTATTGTGATGGCCTGAGGAGGAGATGTGGTATGGAAGACATAGGAGGCCTTTATGTAGGCAGGTTATCTGGTGCAGTGGGCATAGTCCATGGAGAGGACGACACGGTCTTATTTCTTTTCGCTTTTTCAGGATTCCAGTGTAGCAATAAATGTCCCTATGAAGGCTTTTCAGAGCTTGTAGTCTCATAATAAATTCAGAGCTTGGACCATTCAATGTATTTGGTACAACGTAGCCTTTTCAGTCGTTTGCAAGAAACAGTACGTTCCACAAAATAAGTGCTACAACACTGCCTTCTCAGAGGCCAGTAATCATAATTTCTGAAACAACAAGCTACGGTCATTACAAACGTGTCGGCATATCAACTATTTTTATCAAGGACGTAAAAAAATTTCGGCAGAGTTTCCCCTATTTTTGGAGCCACTCTAAACACAAATATCACATGAATATAACATATACACATATATACAACAAGTAGCTCATTACAAACCCACCATAGTCCATAAGCATAGTAATAGTCCATACATCCATACGAACGAAGTTCAAATAGTCCATAACGTTCAAACAGTCCATACAGGTTAAACTACGACAAGTCTACCATGGTCCACAATGTCCAAACAGTCCATACAGGAATTGTGGCCAATGGGGGTGCTGTGATATCACTGCAAAAAGGGCTCGTTTTGTCAAGTCACTGGGCAAAGCTGCCCCCTTTTGTCATGTCATTGGGCAAAGCTGCCCCCTTTTGTCATATCACTGGGCAAAGCTGCCCCATTTTGTCATGTCGCTGGGCAAAGCTGCCCGGTATTGTCTTCTCACTAAGCAAAGCTGGACGGTTTTGTCTTGTCACTGCGAAAAGTTGGCATGTTTTGTCATCTCACTGAGCAAAGCGCCCGCTTTGTCATGTCCCCGGGCAAAGCCGACCTCTTTTGTCATGCTATCGCGCTAACTCCAAATCGTAGCGTAGGTAATTCTCCTCATGTGGCCTTAAGCGGCGCGATGCGAGGCTACCACTCTTTGTCTTGCATCAATCGCATCCTAAACCCTTGCGAGATGCGCCACAATAAATCTCAAAGTCTTTCTTGATATCCGCAAAATTAGGATCGCGCCGTTGTCGACTTTCCTTTAGCTTCCGAAAGCTCTTCTCGCACTGGCGTCCATTCAAACTTCTTTTCCTTCTTTAGTATGCAGTTGGGAAGGGGTCGGCCACACACTGAGAACCCTTCAATGAATCTCAGATAGTAACTGCCATTCCTAGGAAGCTTGGACTGGTCAGCACGGGTGCCTTCGGTGAGCACATCTTGTACTTTCCCGAGTCAACGGACACTCCTCTCTGCCACAACACATGACCCAAAAGGCAACTTCCTTCATCCAAAATTCACACTTGCTGAACTTAGCATACAACTTGTGCTCCGCAATCTTTGCAATACCAATCTCAAATGCTCCTCATGCTCCTCCTCATTCTTGGAGTAGATCGAATGTCATCAATGAACACAACGACAAACTTGTCCAAGTAGTCCATGAACACCTTGTTCATCGGTACATAAAGTAGGTGGGGCATTGGTTAGGCCAAACGACATCACGGTGAACTCGTATAATCCATAACGAGTTGAGAAGGCTGTCTTGGGTATGTCCTCGGTCGAATCCTCATTTGGTGATACCCCGATCTCAAATCAATCTTGGAAAACACTCGGCTCCTTTTAATTGATCGACAGATCATCAATTCGGGCAACGGGTACTTGTTCTTGATGGTAACTTCATTGAGCTCGGTAATCCTCTGTTGGCTTCCCACTGGATTTGGTTTTGGCGCCAAGAAAATCGACGGGAGCCTGGTGCGGGAGTTTTGAATCCCGATCACGAGGAACTCGAGCGGCTGAAAATTACCGGGCGGGCTCTCGAGCTTGGTGCATCTGAGATCCTTGCTGCGCTATTCTTCTCTTGCGAGATTCTTCCAACTCGCGACGACTTTCCTCAATGAGCATTGCTTTGTCCACCATGTTTTGAAACCGCATAATCATGTCCCACTACCGAACTTTCAATCGGTTCAATCCTTTCTTGAACCTCTTCGCGAGCATCATCCGTGGCAACATCTTTCGAGCATAACGGCCAATTGAGTGAACTTGTTGAGATATTCACTCCACGGACATGTTCTTCTCACGCAACTCCGAAATTCTTCCTTCTTCATTTCGATCACCCCATCCGTGATATGGGCATGACGAAAGCTTCGCGAACTCATTGATGATACTACGGATCCTCATGAGCGCACAATAATTTTCCCACCACTACCGCAAAGACTCAAGCCGATGGGCATACAACACCTTCTCGCGACCGACACCGGGCAAGGTTAAGCTTCTTTTCCATCGAAGCGCAGCCAACATCGGCTTCTAATGGCTCGTAAGACCGTGAATAGGTAGGAGGCCTTGTTCTCATAAATTCTCGCAAACTTGACCTTGGCGGATCGGGAGGCATGGCCATGTCTTGATCTCGCGATTCATCATGGCGTTCATGTTACGCATCATGGTGTTCATCAACCGAGTCAGGTGCCATGAACCGACTCAAGGTTGATCCACCCAGCTGGGTTTGCATCTGCCCGAGTTGCTCGATCGCCTCGTGATCCTCGACTCATCGACCACGTCTGCGGAGCTCGGGTATCAACCATCTGAAAAGAAAGATCACTTGCTTGAGGACTGGCTTCACAGGCTTACAGTAAGAGGGAAAAGCAAAGATAAGTGGTAAGTTCGTCTAAGGGGATATTCTAATGGTAAACCTAAACTAAACAATCACTTAGCGAGAAAAGCTAACAAAAGAACAAATAAATCACTTCAATAAAAGATTTGATATGATGCAACATATTGCTTTTGAGGGCAAAGCCGCAGCTCACATCACACTCAATGCAAACAAAACCACTTCCTAACCGTGCTATCCTATGCTACGCCGTCCATAAGCATAGTAATAGTCCATACATCCATACGAACGAAGTTCAAATAGTCCATAACGTTCAAACAGTCCATACAGGTTAAACTACGACAAGTCTACCATGGTCCACAATGTCCAAACAGTCCATACAGGAATTGTGGCCAATGGGGGTGCTGTGATATCACTGCAAAAAGGGCTCGTTTTGTCAAGTCACTGGGCAAAGCTGCCCCCTTTTGTCATGTCATTGGGCAAAGCTGCCCCCTTTTGCCATATCACTGGGCAAAGCTGCCCCATTTTGTCATGTCGCTGGGCAAAGCTGCCCGGTATTGTCTTCTCACTAAGCAAAGCTCGACGGTTTTGTCTTGTCACTGCGAAAAGTTGGCATGTTTTGTCATCTCACTGAGCAAAGCTGCCCCGTTTTGTCATGTCCCTGGGCAAAGCTGACCTCTTTTGTCATGTCACTGCGCAAAGCTGCCCCGTTTAGTTATGTCACTTTGCAAAGCTGGCCTCTTCTTTTGTCATGTCACTGCGGAAAGCTGGCATCTTTTGTCATGTCACCGCGGAAAGCTGCCCCGTTTTGTCATGTCATTGCGTGACGTCGTGTTATTGTGTGGTCTCAGGTGGTCGAGCGCCCCCCAAACCTATAAAGGGAGCCATTCCTCACCTAGTCCCTTGCCTTGTTATCACTCACTTCGTGAATTAATTGTTCCCAATCTGTGTAGTTTTGTTCCGTGCTAACTCCCCCCCGACTAGGCAATGAGTCAGCTCAGCAGCTCTTCGCATACACCCACGGTGATTTGCCCGAAATGCAACACGGTTGTTAGACGTAAGACCTCACAGACGGCCTCAAATCCTGGGTGGCACTACTACAAGTGCCCCTATTACTCGGTGAGTAAGATAGTTTCGGGTTCATTCAAATCGTGGTGGCATGTTTAAAAATCTTCTTCTCATTGAATCGCAGGAAGCCCTCGGTGGTTGCCGATTCTGGGTGTGGAGGATGAAATGGGCACAAGGACGTACATTGTTCGCCAGAAAGAGTTGTCGGGGGTTGCGACTCGCGGGATGCGCATCGCTTCGGCAGATCGAGTGGAAGATAAATTTAATGTTATATGCTATTTTCTTTCTTGTGTTTATTGTTATCCTCAAGTTGTAGTGCTGGAGGTTCTCCTCGTGTATGTTGGTAATGTTTTATGCTACGTTGTCGTCAAGCTATTTTCTTTCTTGTGTTTCTTGTGTTTGTTGTTATCATGTCTTCTCCCGCTGCCCCGTGTTGTCATCTCTCAGTTGGTTGTATACCCTAGTAAATCAAAGAACTTAGACCAACCCTTTTATACAGGAAACCATCTTTGAACATCAAACTATCAAGCACTTGAAAAACATCACATGCGTGCGTACTTGTCATATTGCAATGAAGCCTTAATTGTAGAAAAAATAATTTCATAAGCCATGAGAAACACTACAAACCATGCGATGTCACAATAGCACAATTACAAAAATTCATTCATCATCTCCTCGACGCCGCCTCGGACGGCGATATGATCCTCTCGTAAGGTGAACCTACTAGGAGCGCGTGCATCGCGAAGATCGAGTGCCGTGGTCGTGCCCGAGGCGGTGGTGGGTACAACTCGTGGAGCGTTGCGATGGTCGGCCAATAATAGAGCTCACCATTCGAGGAGGGGCTCACGCCCGCTTAGATGGTACAACTGAATTAGGCAATGGAAAGTACAAAAATGTTCATAATGAGTAGTAATATCGCAAGGCATTTACCCGGTACTGGAAAAGCGGATGACCCACCGTGAACGCCATGGCATGGGCTTGCTCCAAGTAAACCTGCATTTTTTGGCGGTGTGATTAGATGGCTTTGAAATAGACATGTTTAGCTTAGTACGCATCGCATACCGGGTATGTGGTCGCCGAATCGACGATGTCAACGGGTAGTCGCGCATGTACTCCTGCGATGTTAAGCCTTGATAGGTCTGCCCAAACCACCTGTCCCGGTCATCTAGGTTGGTCTGCACGGTAGGGGTGTACGAGGGCATCGCCCCCTCTGGTTGGTCCGGCGAGTCAGGATCGCCCTCTGGAGTGGGCCCCCGTCGGCCTGGAGAGCGCGGTCGCTCCTCCGTCGCCCTCTGTGATGACGATGCCCGTAGCAACGTGCTATCCTGTCGCAATTGCTGTAAAACGAACATGTGGTAGACATAAATGGTAAATGAGTGGATGAAAAAGTTGGCAATTGTCCAACCGCCAGTCCGAAGCGCGTGGAGGCCAAGCGAGCGTAGCTGGGCCGACTCTCGGACTGGGATGGACGCGACGACGATGGCCGTGCTGATGGTCGTGCTGACGGCGGCACGGAGGGGGGTGGTGGTCCCTGGCCACGTCCGCCACTGCGTGTAGCAATAACGTCATCTCGGTGGCGACCACAACTCAAGGACCGTATCGCAGCCCTTGCCTCATCGTAGATGGTGCGCATCGAACTGACCCACCGCTCAGTCGTATTTGACTTCCTACGGCGTATAGACTCAGCAGCCTCGTCCTCAATACGATGCAGGCGGTCCACCTGCAGTGAAACAAAATACCGCTTAAAACGTAATCCCGCATCGCTTAATGACATACTAATCTCGCATCGCCTGGTCGTGCCGTGCCACTAGATGACGGCCCGACTCGCTCAGAGCGCCTCGTGAACGACCTCAAGTGGATGATGTGGCGGCTCCCCAGTAAGCCTAGTGCGGGTGCGTGGAGCGTACCACTCAAGGTATGCCCTATGCGTCGTGGGGTCGTCCGGCCGTGTCTCGTCCACAACCAGCCAGATCCGCTGGTCACGCCATCGTCCGTCCACCGCGCTGGTGGCTCTCCGCCTTCGCCGCCACCTCTCCTCGATTGCCTGCAAGTTCATTGAGACATTACACAATTAGAAGGGGCACAGACTACTTCATTAATTAAATTTATGGTGTAATGACATACCGGTGGGTGCTGTCTGCAAGAGAGCATCCTGCCAGGGGGGACATGCTGGTATAGTCCGAACTGCCTCATGACTCGGTGTGGGTTGTATGGCTCGATGCAGTGCGAGAACACCAAGTGGCAGGTCGTCAACCAGTAGCTGTGATCCTGCCCGCACTGTGATGACAACGAGTGGGGGGCCGTGTCCATAATGAACCGTTCAGTCCATGGCCACCAGACTATGTGGGCATCGGGCAAAATCTCGAACCTGTTGTGGAAATCTGTATACGTACGTCTCGGTCTGTCCCTTGCCCACCTCAGCTGACTATGTGTCCAACGTGTACCCATTGTGGGCCCATCAATGGGGTCGTTGCCACCATCGAGGCCGTAGAACTGCGGGCTGAGGTCATAAGGGTGCACAGCACAACCAAAGTCAGGCCTGCCAACGGAGAAGTGTTCCCATGACCACAGCTGAAGGAGAAGGTAGCAGACGGCTAGGACCGGCTCACGTCGCGCTTACGCCGCGAGGCGCCACACAAGCCTCTGTATGTGGCGCTAAGAACCGCTGATCCCGCCTATACCGTGGCACCGACCGTGCCACCATCCGCCAAGGACTCCACTAGGTGTATGTAGCTAGGTTGCACGAGTCTCCGGTGGTGCTAGGGAACAAGATCCACCCAACAGATATAGCAGTGTACGCAACGGCGCGCCCGCACTCGCCCTCATGTGCGTCTGCAGATGGTCATGTAGCGACGAAGCCATCCATGTGGCACACCAGCTGCGTTGTTCGCGATCGGATGACCGAATCGGTGAGCCGACGGACCTTCCAATCTGCCGCTTTGGGGTGGCACTACAAAGCAGCACCACGGACGGGTAGACTCGTAAGCATCGCCACGCCCCGCAGAGTAACCGTCATCTCCCCACCGAAGTGGAAGGTGTGAGTCTCCGCCTCCATCGATCAACGAGCGACAACGGCGGCAAGATCGATCGAACGCATGCGTAGATCCAACATGCGGGCAATGGGCAAGCACGCGGCGCCCCGCAGAGAGGGATGTACCGCCGGTCGAGACGCCGCTTCTCTGGGGCCCCTGGCACGGCAAGGAGGCCTCGTGCCTCCCGACGACCACGCATGGCATCGGTGGTGCTCATCCCAACGGGGTCTAGCAACTCGAACGCCATGTCCCGCCAAAGAAGGATAACAAGTGAGTCTACATTTATAACAAAATGTGCAACAAATGACAACATAATTAACAACAAATGTAACGATGTGGAAACGTACGGAATGTACCAAAACATACATACATAAAATGTGCACACGAATATGACCCACACGGCAAGGAAACATATGGAATGTACAAAAACATACATAACATGGTAATATGCACGACATAGATACATGGAGCCAACAATGCAGCGTACACCTCCTGAATAATGCATGGTACATCGCAACGCACAGAACACTTGGAAGCAACAATGGGTACAACAAAAAATTATGGTTGGTACTACGGAGCGTTGCTTGATGCCGGCCTGTTTGGGCACTGACTGAGGGAGTGGCCAATCGTCTTGCATAGCTACACTTCGGGCGCTGAACACGATCCCCTCACTGGCTGTCATCCATGTCATTGCGGATGCGACGGCTTTGTTGTCTTCCACGACCGACATGCTTCAGTGCATCGTTGGGCACCCACTTTATCTCCCCGCCATAATTCCTCAGAGTGCATGTCTACCCAGAGGAATGGAACTCGCACTCCTGTGTTGCATACAAGTGCTGCATGTCGTAGTACTTGGAGATGTACTGTGTCGACGCTTGGTTCCATACAGCGCAGGCCGTGTACACATGGGAGCATGGCTTGTGGAGAAGCTGGGGCTTGTTGCAGGTGCAAGATGCTTCATCACCAATCGTGCATACCTGCTTGTGCTCCCCTCTAATGTGACCCATGACATACTTCTGCCTTAGGCGGACCTCAAACTTCCTCCTTAAGCCATCAATGGGCTGAGCAATGTGGGATCAACCCTTCTCCATCTTCCTGTCCATGAAGGCCTGCATGACCTCAGAGTATTGCTTGTTTTCGTCAAGGTACTTCTGCGCCATCATGGCTCTATTCACAAAGTACCCGACGGTACGGTTCCAAGTCTCGGCCACGATTGCCGTGATCGGCAGGGATCTGACGCCCTTCAAGACACCATTGTAAACCTCGGACATGTTGGTTGTCATGATCCCATACCTTGCCCCACCGGTGTCGTGCAACAAAGACCACATTTCCATGTCGTGCATTGATGAACCCATTGTGTAAATACCCGACTCTTGTGGAGCCCCCCTCCACGGCCCCTGCTTCTGTATGCACATGCTTGGTAGCCTCCTGATCGAGTTGCCTCCACAAGGTGTCGAACTTCCGCTTCTGGTTTTGCATGCATAGCTTCTCGAACATCTTCATTAGGTCCTTGCTACGGAACCTTCGTGGAAGTTCGCCGCAATATGCCTCATGCACCGCCGTTCTTCACATCATTCCATCGAAGGGGGCTGCGTCCCATTCGCAACGTTCGCAACGCAGCATGAAGAAGCCTCGCATTGCGGTCGGAGATAAGGCACACTTCAGGGCATTCTTGCACTACGGCATGCTTCAAATTGCAAAGGAACCAAAGCCACTATCTCAGATTCTCGTTCTCCACAATTGCAAATGCCACTGGAGTAATCGGTCATTTGCATCGGCCGCAATCGCGGTGAGAATAGTACCTTGTACTTGCCGATAGGAACGCCCCATCTATTGTTAGCACCGACGGCACCACCGAAACCTTGTATCGCTCGATGGAAGGCCCGAACACTCTGTCAAGAATGAAACACGGGCCCTCCGTAGGATGGACCCTCTCCCGCTCGCTTATGTACGTGTTCGGTTTGATTGTGCAATTTGGTGCAGCATTCTTGGGACCAGGTCGTACGCCTCCTCGTACGTCCCATACATGCGGTGCAGCACCTTTCGCTTCGCCCGCCATACCTTCTTGTAGCTCACTTCGAAGCCCGCCGTGTTCGCTACTTCTGCCATTAGAAATTTCGGGGCAATGGACACATCCGCCTGGATGAGGTGCGCGACTAGCTCCGCAACATAGGATGATGTCATGTTGCGGTGTCTATGTACTAGCCCCGCAAGCTCGCAACTGTGATCTTGCAGCACCGTTATCTGGAACTCCGTGCCAACGCCCTTGTACCGTTGTGCATGAACTTTGCCACCACAGACCCGCCGACACACTTCACAACGCACGTGTCCGGCTTGACTTGTGGACCCGATACGCCCGCTTATGTTGACGGCATGTCTAGCAATAGCTCGCTGAATAAAGACTTTATTACGGAAGCACCGCCCCAAAAGAGTGCGCCGCTGAACCCCATTCTCTCTCCTCCGCTGTGGCGTAACTAGGGCCGCCGCTGCGTTGTCGCCCGCGGGACGACATGTACGCACCGCCCGTGGTCACAACACGACCTACCACCCTCCAGCTTGCACCTTCGCCATCCTCGCCCTCTCCGTAATCGCTCTGCTTCACCTCCTCATCCTCCTCGCGCCCTCTTCTTCCACCGGTCCCCAAGATACTCATGACAGCCAATACGGGCGGCCCACCACCTCTCATCCACACCTTCGTTTGGCTGGAAATTCTCCGCACGCCTCCTGTCATCTTCAACACCCACTTCCTCGCCCACATGTTCTCCCGCAGAAGCGTCTTCATAACCGCCGGCCACTACATCTCCACCAGCGGCATCTGAACCAACCATGGCTGATGATTCTGCCCTCTCCACGAACTCGATATACACCATTGGCCTCCCATATATCGCAGCATCAGGGTTGCACACAACCTCCATGTAGTTCGCCCATGAGGCGTCATTGGTCACCTTCAAAAGTTGCCATATGCTCTCCTTCCATCATCCACCATTGAGCGCGATCGCTCGATCCGTAACTCTTCCTTGCGGTGTGTCGATCGAACGCTGAACGGACACACCTCCGTAGCTCGACAAGCTCATGGCGCCATACCGGTGCCCGGATCACACCGCCGCAATTTGACAGTCCGCCCCATACGCCCATCACGCACAAGACCACTCCCATAAAACACGAACAATTGTTCAATGCCACCATTGCGTATCTAACATAAATGCATAATCAACCATTTTAGTACACAAGATGTAACAATCGTATCATCTAATTAACAGTTTCGATTAGTATATGTTTTGTATTTCTAAATCTACGATTTATTTGTAACTATTTTACTTTCAAATTGTACCATACATCAAATTAAATATTCATATCATTTGTTTCCATGAAATGACCTTCATACTACGGTCATTCACTAAGCATACTAATTATACAAATTGTCTCTAATCTAACTACTACAAATTTACCACCTACAAATGCTCCAACATAAATATTTACTTTTTCAACACCTACACATTATTTACACTACAATCTTTTCTAACTTTAACTTAATATAGTCTTTATGTAGCTCTACTATAACTTTCTATGACTGCTATTATATTTTAATTCTAATCTACCAAATTTATTTCTAATTTATTTTTACCACCTACCGCACTGTATGTAGTTCTTCCCTAAGCGTACTAATGATATGCTTCTAATCCTAGTACTATTGTTATCACTTACAATCGCTCTAACATAAATATATATTTTCTCAACGTCTACACACTACAACTTCATATTTTCCACCTAACTGAAACTACTTTACAATATGTATGTTCACAAAAAAAGGAAAACCCTATATACACTACAATACATCATGCCTAACATATGCAAGATTTGCTATACATACATAGCGTATAAAAGATTGACATAAAATAACAGTAACACAAGATGGTTTTCTTAATTAAGGCCTAATGACATACATAAAATTATAGTTGCACGGGCACAAAACTTACCTCTTGTTGATGCTCACAAGACGATCTACAACTTTTGTACTTGCCAAATCCGCTGATTCCAAACGAAAACAATTCAACTCTTCCGGCTTTCGCTCCTCACTTTTCTTCACCAAAAACTAACTACATTACAATACGTAACTTCAACATAAAATACGACATTATCTACACTACAATGAAGCATGCATCATATGTGGATTTTTACCCACAGATACACACCGTATGACACATTGGCTTATAATACATATGTTCACATAAAGATTACCTACAAATACATAACGTACCAAATATTGACATGGCGTATCACACATTCACATAAAATAACATTACCAAACGATGGTTTGTGCTAATGGACTAATTATGGACTAATCAGATACATAAAAATTTAGTTTCGCGGGCACAAGACTTACCTCTTCTTGAAGCTCACGGCGTGATCTACAACTTTTATACTTGCAAAATCCGCTGCTTCCAAACAAAACCAACTCAAATCTACGTTTATTTCACTCCTCACTCCCCTTCACTTTCTCCCTCGCTCTATCTTCACTTCAGCTTCAAATGAGCTCTCTGCCTTCGATAGCACTTCTTCTCCCTCCCTTGCGCTGTGGTTCCCGTTTTTTAAGTGTGCATACAGCACTCATGGAGAGGGGGCCGTTTCTGCGCAGAAGACGCGTGTGCGAGCGGACGGGAGAAAGCAGTCATGGAGAGGGGCCTTTCCTGCTTTCGGCGGACGGACGGGACGCGACGGAGACGTGCGGTCGGGGCATGGAATCATGCGGTCGGCAGAGGGTCATGCGGTCAAAAATTGAAACGTGCGCTTGGACAAAAATTCGTGCGGTCGGCAGATTCGAAAACGCGCCGCGCCAACGGCCGTGGCGCGGTGGATGTGTCGCGCGCCGGGTTAACGGCGCGCGCGCCGCCAACGGCCGTGGCGCTTCGATGCCGTCACGCGCCGAGCGCAATGCAGCGCCGGCGGTCCGTACCGCACAACCGGGACACGTGTCGCAACCTCGTGAACGCGTGGTCGGGAGGGGTCCAATTTTGGAATTTTTTACGTCGGGAGGCCAAAACCGGAATTTCCAGTGTTTAGGGATCTAGATGTGCCCAAATTTCATGCGCCAAACCAGAGGAGTTTGTTGTGGACATCGTTCACCAACTCACTCTGCATTCTGCGTTGCAAGAGGAGTTTGTTGTGGCGTGTGCTCCACTGTGCTGGCTTCAATCCCATTAGGCAATATTCTTTTCAACTTAGAATCAATGATTTTTTCTAAATAAATAAGTGAGATAGTTTTTTCGTTATCTTTTTAAAGTAATTGATCGAAATAGCCTTTTCGAAGCAGCTTATCAGTTCATCAGTATTCGATTCATTTGCACAAATAATCACATTAAAATAAAAAAAAACCATCAGCGTACCGTTAACAGCTAGAAATACTGTAGCAGATACCGTAGCACGTAATGTACCGTAGCATTGGCTGTTTAGATGTCCTTTTGTTTTCACCATTTTATTGTAGTAGTTCGTCGGGACCATTCGTGTCCTATCCAACGGTTGAGATCAGGCCTAAGGCACCGTACTGTATCCCTCGTATGATACGTTTTCGGCAGCAATGGAAAAGTGTAGGTGTTATTCCGTTATGCCACCATTTATTTCAGGTCTCCATAATTATAGGGCATGTTCTTTAAGTTAAAAGTTGATGGCTTTTGATTTTTTTTACAATACCTAACTTTCAAACGGAGTATTTTCTTAAGATGGGGTCTACAAATTAAACGATCTATACGTTAAAAGCCTAACATCTGTACCAGCCAAATTCACAAGTGAGTATCTGTCTCTCCGTAATCTGTACCGTAAATAGCCAAAATTTAAAAATTTCAATCAAAAATTATAAACCACAGCTAAAAAGAACAGATCCATAGTCTCCGAGATTACGCTTTCCGCCTCAGTGGAAAAGTGGGTGTCGTTCCGTTATGTCACCATTTATTTCAGGTCTTCGTAATTATAGATTTATAGGTCTGTGCTTAGGATGCACTTTGTGTACACGTGTGTGGTGTAATGTGTGTGTATGTTACAATAAAAACAGTGTTTGAGATAACAGGGGTTTGTGCAATACAAAGTCCAGACACAGCATAGAATGCTCATGTTGTCATGGACCCTAGTGCGTTCGACTCGCTGGCAATTTGTTGCTGTGGCACCCTTTTTAGGAGAATTTATTTATCCACTCAACATTCAACTAATAAGGAAAACCCTTCCGCGCTCCATCTCGTTGGTTAGAAGGAACATGTGATTAGGAGTGCAATCAGATCGAATTCGGACAGATATTGTTCATATCGTATTCTAACCCATATTTTTCTCTGCATTCAGAGTCGAATACGATAAGACCAGATACAAATACAAATCCGAAGTATTCGAAGTTTCGGATACGGTACCATTAGGACAGATATATGACGATTTCAAATCAAAAACGGATAATATAGACGGATAATATGTATATACATAAAGAAATATGCACTAAACTATACCATTACTTTAAGCCTTCAACTAGCAATAAATTCATCTAGATTATATAAGTACGATAGCCGACACAACACGAGTTCAATATAAGCGATAAATTCATATATAAGTTCAAAAACCAATGAATTCATACATAAATTCGAAAACTGATAAATTCATACACAAGTTCAACATAAGTGGGGAGGATTGGTGGCGATTAACTAAAGTGACTGGACTCTAAAGTTAGGTTAGAACTAGGGTAAAATCTAGGCTGGTTAATGTTAATGGTGGTTGATGGACTAGGCCGGTTAGGGTACTAACTTGATTGTCGGATATCTGGTCGGCTAGTATCTGGTTTACCATTTACCGATGCTACTCGGTCGTATTTTAGCTCTCCCGTTTTCACTACCGTATCCAGCAACAACTATCCGGTGCTAACCAGATTCAGTACCAGATATTAAATTACCTTCCCATATTCGATACCGGATCGGTTAGGATTAACATGTACCATTTGCACCCCTACGTACAACCCCACTCTTCCCACCTCGCCTTCTGCTTCCTCCTTTCTTCTACCTCGCGTCTCTCTCCTCTCTTCTTCTACCTCTCCACCGCACCTTCTCCAACGCCAACGGCTACCGGTCGCAAGATTTAGAATTATGGTTTCCTTGGATTAAGAGAAGGAACCGAATATCAGGTTACGCAAGGTTACGTCGACAGTAGTGGGAAGGAGGTGGCGCAGGCACCCTGACCGCTAGTGGCAGAAGTAGGGGTAAGGGATAGAGCGGAGGCGCGCGGAGCTTGTGAAGTAGAGCGACGGCAACGCCGGCGATGGAGGAGCAAGGCGGAGGCGCCGTCGCAGTGTCCTTTTAATAATGGATAGGCTTTGCCTGTGAAGATTGTTGCAATCAATCCCGAATGGATTCCTCAAGTACATCTCGTGCTGATGAGATCATCAGCCCACTTCGATGTTTTTTTTAGACAATACGGAACTTGACAAAAATAGCTCTCTTCAATACCCCCTCTAACAGATCCACGTTGTGACACTTCCTTGGTGTCACTTATGATACAATGCTTAGGTTTAATCATCAGTGGTATGGGAAACAGGTGCTTGTGGGTATTCGATATGTGTATCTTCATACTGCCATCTGTAGCCTATTTCACATCCATGAACATTGGTAATATGGTGCACCGTCTAATTCAGTCCTTATTTTATTTTCAGCGTAAGGCAAATCGATTCATATACAGCGTCAAAGCACTCTCCAAATGAACCAAAATTATGATTAGATCAACCTCAAGGGGACCTGAAATTGAACCATCCTTAACGGAACAACGGCAAGATACCCCACTGGTGCAAGAACCCTTCCCCGGTTGTTACCTCCAGCACAAGGAGAGCCAGCACGGCCAGCATAGCAGCCCGGCCATTCCAGGTCTCCGCACTCTTCGTCCAGCCCCACTCCCATACAGTCACCGGAGGGGGCAGCTCGTCGCGTTTCGAGTCGTACGCTGCTAGCAGTTCTTCCACGCTTCCAAGTGGCACGAGTGACTGCAAAGGCAATCCACCATACATCACTGCAAATTCTACAGCAAATAGTTCTATTTTGCTTCTTGATTAAACATTGGATTTCAGGCTATGCTCATCTGGATGCTACTGCTGATTCCTAGATTTGTGTCAAACAAATGGTATTTCAACTATTTTGATTTCATTTCAATGAATCAATGCTATGTCCACCAAGAAAAATCGATCAACTTTATTTCTTTTTCAACAATCAGATTATGATACTTCAGAAATCAGAGATATCATTGAATCCGGAAATGATTCACATAAGTTCCATCACATGCTATGATTAGTTTAATTAATCAAAATATATTACTAAAACTAGTAGATGCCATAAACGTCACTGTTATAAAGTCACCTCATTTTTTTTTCATATTATGTATTGTTCAGACATGGCAGGCAGAGCATGTTCCTATCCAATGCATGCTTTTGCAGGTCACTTAACTTTGTACTTTTTTTATTTTCTGCTGATCCTAAATGTTTGGTCTTAATGCTGCCAATGAAGCAAAGGCAGCCCCAATTTGATTGATATATAATTAGTGACATGTAAGCTCATTCAATGACTAGGATAGACTAGGAAACTCAAATTGACCTGCATTTCACTGTGAGGTCTGAGCTATCCCGACATCTTATTGAACAAAACACATGCATATTAGAAGCTGCCATCATCAAATAAAATATAAAACAGGAATCCACAAAGCACCTGAAAATGATTATACTCTCACCTATCATGCCATAAAGTATTTTGCATGTTCTTTGGTAGTTGTTAGTTGTTACCTGCCGAGCCTCAAGATTTGAAACTGCCATTGCACCAACATAAGGCAGGCTTTCAATAACAGCATCAGCAAGATCTGAAATGAATGTGGGTTCACAACCTAATGCAGGAACTCGTCCCCAGTGCTTGATGCCAGATTCTAAAGCCAACTCCTTGTACTCTACATCGATTTCTTCCAAAGTTTCAATATGTTCACTGACAAAACTGGAGGGAGAAGACCAGAACAAAAGATGACAATTATCCGACTAAAATTTTAAAAAAAAGAACAGTTCAAAGAAAGATGCCAAACAACATGAACGTTATAAGGAGCATAATGCATACAGAGTAGCATTTTAATCATGACAGTAGAAGCCAAGAGAAGTAATACCTAATGGGAACAGCTAGAAGGCTCCTTGCCCCTCTCTGCGCAAGCTCAATAATTGTCTCATCAGTGTAGGGTTTCAGCCATTCCACTGGTCCTACTCGGCTCTGGAGATTCATGAAAAGATGTTACTCCCTCCGCCTAAGTTTATAATACATATTTCCTCTTGGTACATAAATAAAAAAGATAGTGAAAATGACTAGATTACTCATAACTATAATCTCTAATAACTATAATCTCTAAGCACTATATTCAATGCATATATGTAGAGAATAACAAGTAAAGTTGCATATTTATTAAAGGTGTAAAAGGGAGCATCGCATTAATTCTGCATTGGAATATAAAATATACCCTATATTGATGAACAAAATCATTTAAAAAAACGTCCTATAAACTTGAACAGAGGGAGTAGTTCAGAAGGAAACCCATTAGTTCAAAACAAGACAAACCACGAATGCTCTCTACTTTTGTAATTCCACCGATAACTTCAAATATACCTTATATTTATTAAAGGTGTAAAAGGGAGCATCGCATTAATTCTGCATTGGAATATAAAATATACCCTATATTGATGGACAAAATCATTTAAAAAATACGTCCTATAAACTTGAATAGAGGGAGTAGTTCAGAAGAAGAGAAACCCATTAGTTCAAAATAAGACAAACCACGAATGCTCTCTACTTCTGTAATTCCACCGATTACTTCAAATATTTGAGGGCTAGTTTCAAAGACCTGATATAAGCAGCCACCACACTGATGTTATGCTAATAATAATTAGGTATTATTAGGCTCCCCATTGGCTGGTGAATGCATAGGTCTATGACAACTGGAGTGGCTTATGTGAAATACTTAGGCGTCGATCAGATAAAAGGGTCCATTATATAAGGTCGCATGTGTGTGTGTGTGAGAGAGAGAGAGAGAATGACCTGATAAGCAAGTGTACTTGGATTTGTTATTCCTCTTTTTTCGAGTTCCTCCATGATAAGATCCACGCATTCTTCCATCTCTGCTTTATATGGATCACCAGCTTCTTCTACATACGCCAGAGGAACTCCGTGAGCACTGAAAAATATCATGACCTGCCAGTTTGATAATACCTCATCAGATATATTTTTCATTCATCAAAACTTAGCATCTGAAAAGATTACGGTTTGTCTGGATTTTGGGAAATAAATGGCTGCAAAATGGGGACAGTCTAAGTCAAATCTTTGTCGCTAGAAGCAATCTTCACTTAAAGGTTATCATATTAATTGAGGAGGCATCGTCCACAGACGGGAAAGTTTTATAAGAATGGAACTCCTCTGGGTGTCTAAAAAGTCAAATCTTCTACCCTTTTTAGCAGTTCCAACCAGACCCTCTTTTAAAATGAGTTTGCTAAAGATTAATATCAATAACCAAGATGAGAACATTTCAATTCTCAAGCCTGGATGTATGTACTGTTCGAAATGTCTAAGCATTGGCAGTTTGGCACACATGGAAACCTGTCTGTTCGAAGAAAAAACAATTTGCCTGCTCTTCTTAACAAAAAAGAATCCTGTGATATTTTGTGATTACATCAAGGAAATATCCCCCAAGTTCAACAGCCTTCTACTACTTTTTGAGTCAAAAGAACACAAGTGCATGCACCATGGTTCTTACCTCCTGTGGTTCTGGAAATGTTAACAGCTCCTTCTCAATCAAAGTTGCCATGGCCTTGATATATCCTTCACGTTGATACCAGGAAGGTATAACTGTATGTTGCATATTCACCAGATACTCATCCTCTCTAAAACAGCAATTAAATATGTCATTAGTATCAATTTGCAAAGCAACAGCAATGGGCTATTTATCATTTCAAATTATAGTACTTACCTGAATATGCTCTCCAATAAACGGAGACTTGAACCACTAGTTGATATGGAGAACTGGGGGTACAGAGGTAGTACAACAAGTTTTGTGATTCCATCCCGTTTTATCTAGATTACAAAGAGAACAAATCAATGTCTTCTCCTAAGAAACATAAGTAGAACATTGCAGCACCAGAAGCTAACTAACTTAGTATATATAGAATAGCATGATATTGCATGTTAATTCATGAATGTGATGCCATGACCCATCAGTACAGTGTTTGCTAGTTTCTTGTAATCTTTTTTATGTTAGAATATTTAAAACTGCATTCCAGATTCCTGTACTATTGCAAATCCAAAAGGCAAAACAGTCTGTCCACAAAAGAAGATCTGATTAGAGTGAACAGTCAGTTCAGGGAACTCAAGTGTCTGTTTCATGTTACTCAAAAAACAGAGGATCTATTATTGGCATACGTCTGTTGCTGAAATAATCAAACACCAGAAAATTAACCAACAAGAGAAAATAACGGAAGCAAACAGAAGTATCAGATTTATGGCAAGCCCCTACTTGTTCTATAGCTTCCTCAGTGAAGGGATGCCAATACCGCATTCCAACGTACACTTTAGCAGGAATATCTTTTTCACATAATGCCTTCCTCAGTGCTTCAGCCTGTACAAAGATTCCATAAAGCCATAAAATGAAACCTCATAGGATGCACATGGTTTCTGACATAATTTAAATAATGTTAGAAAAAGTGAGAACATATCACTAATTCACTAAACTACTGAAGTAAATAACTAACAAAGTGCCTTATATTCAAACATTAAACCTATTGTGCACAAGAATAAAAGCTAACTGCCCAAAATCACGTTGTTTTATAGCCAGTCACTGGAATCCCACCTGTGGCCAAGGAATAGTGAAACAGAAGAAAAAAACAAGGTTGCTACTCACAATATAAGATCACTCAAAGTTCCCTAGGCGTAGCCCATGAGTCTCAACAATATAGCCCAATGCTCATGTATTGATCAACTAAGTGAGACGCAGCATACTGCATAACAATGCACGTTGAGATTGAGAATAAGTATTGCAATACTTATTCTAATTATCTAGAATGTTCTCTAAGACCCAATTCCACACTACTAGATGGGTTAATGAGTCATCTGACAAGAATACTACCTATTTGAAGCTAAGCAAGAGAATATCCTCTTCCCTTGACCCACTTATATTCTTTCTCTAATGCTAAGTAAACATAAATATCCACGTTTCTAAGAGATTCAATGTGGAGCAGTCATGGCAATTGGCAATTCAGGCAATAAAAGATCACAATATACCTGCGCATCAGTAATTTGTCGAAGAGGAGAACCCCCACCTATGGATGCATAACCTTCCTTGCTCTTTGGTGCTCTTACAACAGATATGAATTGTGCTAGTGGCTTCTGTAGAAAGCGAAACATCCTAGGAAGACGGATAATGTCCTGTCATCATGCATCATGAGATGTCCCATGAGTAATAGAAAACAAGTTCAATATGATACACTACTACCATGGAGATGGCACGCATCTGAACATCAAAGCATTCAGGTCTCTCTCTTTTTAAGCTACAATATGTATAACATGATGTTAGAAACTTAGGCTAGCTCCAAGGTTTATTTGACCTTTACATCTAAGACTTTGAAATTCGAAGAAAAATAGAAGGTTAAAAAAGTATTTTGTTGCACACTTCCAGAAAAATATAAATTTCTCACCATTAAATGTTTTGGTACCGTAATTTGTTAAATCTGCAAAATAAAAATAAAAAATATAGCAAGTGAAAAATCTTAGTGAGCTATGATTGCATTTCAGGATGGTAATTACCGGATCAGCAAAAAGATTAAACAAGAAAGGCTGCACATCCTCAAGGGTCTCTGGGCCTCCAAGATTCAGCAACAGAACACCAATTTTTTCATTGCCAACAAGAAGTTTTCTAAATTCAGACTGGGAAGCAAGAACTGCTTCTGATGCTGATGAATATCCTCTAAAGTGATGCCTCAAGTCAGGTGACAGTTGAAAAGACCATCCCAACTTGTTTTTGCAGGCTGAAGACTTCCTATGGTAACATTGCCCGAGACAAAGTCTTTTACGGCTACCAAATGAGCAAGATTTAATTGCATATGTCCTTGATAGATTAACCCTGTTTGGCCAAAAAAAGGAACAGTACATATTTAAGTAGAACACTAACTATGGCACTCCATATAGTCATAAAAAGTAGCACACAAAAGATATATCAAGAAGAAACTGTCTATGTGGATCATACATAAAGAGATACTTGTTTCTGTCCAAACGTCAGTTCTATCTATGTTGTAGGAGCTAAATTGTATTGGTATCCAATAGATACAGGTATGTGCAGCCCTTATACTGTGCCAAACTTAACCCGAGCATGTTATGCAAATATAAAATAACCAGCCCCAGCTCAGCCCTATTAAACATCACCATTGGTTTCAAAACTTGTCTGCAAACTGGTTACTAGGGATGCACCAATACTTGAAAACTTTTGTTTGTACAGCTTGGATCAAGGTTACCAGCAATTTTGTTCCAGGGATAAGCGTTAAGATACCAAATAAATGACCACTTAATTCAGCATGAGACGAAACACACCAGTACACCACCCACAGTACTACCCGTGGGGACAAATGAATTACTTGAATATATGATAGATTGGAAATCCAAGGGCCAAAGTTGTTCTAACCACAATATTTAATTAGAGACTTAGAGAGATTTGAAAGTGAGTCATACCGCCCCGGTAGAAGTGCAGCCATTCGAGATAAAACTCAAGGCAATATGGAGGCTTAAATGGCTTAACATTGTGCAGCTACGACAACCGAGTGGCAGAAATGCGATTGCTAGAGTCATGAATTATAAACAACTGAAAGGTATTACTTGCATCGAACTAGAAACTAGAGGCACCTGATCTATCCCCTCTCTACTTTGCATCAAAATATGTCCTAGTGTGTCAAAATAAGTTACACAGTACAACCTGGACGAATTACGCGGCGCAGGCCTCTTGGGGAAATGGGAAGGCCCGGCCTCCACCCTCCCCACCTCCATCACGCCCCTCGTGCTCGCCTGGCTCGAGGACCACATCCCCAGCTCCCCTGCACAACACCCCCCCCCCAACACGCACACACACACCCACACCCACACAGATCAGCCACTAGTCCTCACACGGTAGAGATTTTTCACAGCAGGAAACCCTACGCGCGCGCGGTTACCTCAGTCAGGAGGAGGAGGAGGGGAGGCCAGAGGGTGGCGAGACGGAACGGCAGCGATGCGGGTAGGAGAGCAGGGAGGGCTCGCCGTCGCCGGAGACGGGAGAGAGGGGGGAGAGAGAGAGAGAGAGAGCGCGCCGCTCTTGTGGTACGGGGGCGTGTCGCTTCTGGCGGCACAGGACGCAGTCGAGACGAGAGGAGAGCGGCAGGAGCGAGCGAGAAATAATCCGCAACGGTTGGTCCGTGCGTTTTCCGGGGTTTTGTTTTTTTCCCTGCGGCTCCGCGATATATCGCGCGCGCGCACCGGGAGGGAAGAGGTGTTAAGGTTACTGACAGTTTGGGGCCACTTATTGTGGGGTCACTTGTCAGTGGGAGTTTGGGTCTCCACGGTTGGGAGGTGGGAGACTGAGAGGTCGCGGGGGTGTGCGGAGGCGGGGTGTGGTAATTGTGTTTCCACGAATTATTGCGAGAGCGACAGGTGGGCGAGGGACGCAGAAAACTATCTTGATTATTTTTTGTTCTAGACCCCGTGTTATCGATTAATTCGCCATCTGTCCTACTTTTTTTGAAACCAAGTTGTGCCCTACTTTTTTTTGAAACCAAGTTGTGTTCTACTTCTTTTTTAAAAAAAACCAAGTTGTGTCCTACTTCAGAATCGAAGTTAGAAATTACTGTACTAGCATTCATTAGAGTTATGGTTTAAATTTTTGTTTTTTGTTTAAATTTTTAAATTTTATATGTTTGTAAGAAATATTTGCACATGATTTTAGTTAATATAGATGAAGTTGACATAATATCTACTATAATCAATCTATAGACCTCGCCTTAAAAAGAAACTCTATTTAAAAATTAGGTAATGTAGAAAGATAAGCTATAACCCAAAGTGCGTACAGTGATGACGCCATGTCATCGGATAAGTTGAGGGGTTGCATACGTTTGTGGGTAACGAGTACTCCCTCAGTTATAAATACATATTTTTTGTACACATGATACAGTCTGTAAAATATAACTTTAATCATTAATTTCAATTGTAATATATTTACAAAAATCCAATAATACTATAAAAAAATTAAGACAAATCTATATATGATTTTCATATATTTAAACTAAATATTTAAAAATATTAATAGTGAAAGTTTCAAATTTTTTACCACCTCTTATTAAGAGCAATGCGCAGCCAGAACCGGAGCGAATAATTTTGAGTAATTGAGTGTATGTCGTATTGTACACGCTGCCTTAGCTCAGCTGGTAGAGCGCATGGCTTGGGTGGATTTTTTTGGGGTCGAGGCTTATGATATATGGCTGTGTTTTTTGAATTCTGGTTTGTTTGTAAGAGGCAGTACGTAGAAAGAAATAGTAGTATACGATTTTGGCCAATACAGCTGAACTCGGTATAGTTTGTTCTATAATTTACCTGTAGACCCCATCTTAAAAAAGCACTATTTAACAGCGTGTTTCTATTCATCCGCACATAAGCCGTAAGCACTAGCGAACCGAGTCTTTAACCATGTGGTCTGGTCGTTGGTTCGATTCCCACAGACTTTAACCATGTGGTCTGGTCGTTGGTTCGATTCCCACAGACGGCAACGATTACGTATCGTATGTTCCTTTTTTTTTGGTGTGTTTGATTATTTCTGAAATTATTGTACTCTGTTAAACCGTGTGTTGTTTTCTCCTAAAGAAATGGACAATATGGCACATCTTTTTTGCTCTTACGACGAAGAACCCTTTAGTTCACATGGTTACAGCCCACAATGTTCACTAATTTTGTGTGCCTTAAAGTTAATACTTGAATAAGATTTTTTTAATCTTGAATGCAGGTTGCATCAAAAGTTTAACACGCGGCTGCAAAACACATTACATTAGAAACTTGAAGAAATGATCTCGACAATATGGCACATCTTTTTTGCTCTTACGACGAAGATCCCTTTAGTTTACATAGTTACAGCTCACAATGTTCAATGTTCACTAATTTTGTGTGCTTTAAAGTTAATACTTGAATAAGATTTATTTGAATCTTGAATGCAGGTTGCAACAAAACCTTAACACGCGGCTGCAAAACACATTACATTAGAAACCTGAAGAAATGATCTCGACAGGCAGACTAGTTTCAACCTTCTGCAGCTGCAACTTCAAGAACCCAGCGGCACACCCTGCTGAAACCTCAATGCTAGAACGTCCATTCTGCAGCGGACGGCCGAATTGGCCCGTTCTCTTTGCTTTAGGCTTATGTTTTTTGTTTTTAGCTTCTTCGAAAGTTAAAAAACTAAACGTCGAAACGGAATAGGCATTTAATGCGAATTTTTCAAATGACTTTTCGAGCTTAAAATCGTGTGCGCCATCTATGTCAGCATCTCCGCCGTCCACTATCATATCAAAAACTACAGACAAAAGCCATCAGCCACAACTAAAAGCTATCATTCATAGTCCAAAAGAACACTCCCCTAACATCATGCATCAGCTTCAGCTTCATCAAGCACTGCAAGGGGCAAGCCCTTCTTGTCACCTCCACCACCATAACTCCGCAGGCACTACATGCTCAACCTCAGGCTACGAGGTCGTGCTTGTCACACACGGGTGCCACAACGTCTAGCCGCATCATATGCCAGTACTGCATGGGCACCGACGCGCACACGGATCTTGACGACAGTGGGAGCCTTTACCGTAGTACCTCTTGAACTCATTGGCAAACCGCGTGGCATCGCCGATGTTGAGGTCCCAAACATGCCAGACGTAGTTCGGCCAAACTAGGTCGTCCACCATGGCCTCCTGCCACACGCAGGGGTGGACACCAAGTACAAAAATCTTTTTAGCAGGAATTAGCACCTTAAGCCTATGTGTGAATCCTCTAGCCTAAACTTGGTGCACCTGGTCCCTTCCTTGAAGCCAAACGAATTGAGCACTAGCAGCCCAAATTTTCAATAGCTAGCAGCAGTTCACAATGAGCCTCCATTGTCCCTCAACCCATAAGGCAACTGCAGCAGGCTAAGCCAGCCCAAGAGGGAGGAGTGCAACAAGCTACGGCGTCCATTTGATCGATCTTGAATGTATCACCTTGCACAGCCCTCTAAGCTATTCATCCCGCACAATCGCCCAGGAGATATGTATCATGCCCGCCACACAGCCGTACTCAGCCAGGCAGCGATTATTCGTTAGAGAATGAGAGAAATCGGCTCCACTAGCCACCCTCGCTTGCCATCTCGCCGCGGTGTCACCTAGTTCTTATTGCCTCTTGCTCTCACCAACCAAAGGAAGCTTAGGTCTACCCGATTAGTATATATTTTGCTCTAAATTTCTCTCAATTCTTCTAATTTATTTCAAGAATAGAGACTAAATTTGTGAGTTGAGGTTTCAATGTGATGATTGTTGATTGATTTTTATCGAATTACAGGGTTAAGACTTAGTGTTTTAATTTTAGTTTTTGGATACCTGCCTAACTCATTGCAAATTAAAGGTAAAATTATAGTATTTGACCACAATGTCAAGTAAGTAAGTCAATGGACATATTTTTCTATTATATTATTCTTGAATTGTTGAACATACAATATCTAATTGACTTTTTAATTAAGTAGTGATGATTTCATGAATGATAGACTTATTTTCTATGCGAAAAATAAGAATTGAAGAAAATTACCAATAATATTGTGATTCATCGTTTTTCGAACTTGAAAGAATATAAATACTAAAAGGTAATATTTTTAATTATATTTGATCATTTTATTATTGTTTTTTACTTGAAAACTTTAAATAATTTTGTTCTCTTTTATAGGCCATTAAGGTTGGATAATGTATTTTACCAATGCTGATCAGTTTTTATTTGTGATTTCACACTTAGCTCCTTCAGTTTACTGCAACTAACCAATATTATTATCGGGCTTTTTTATTTGGTAGGTATTTCAGACCAGTCACTACTTATTGATCATCATACACTGACATAGGCCATGTTCAACTATCTATGCTAAAAATTGACGGACATATTCTTATTTAGTACAATATTGGTTGGAAATTATATATGTTGTTATATGTTTGGTAAAGTGGGTGACCCCCAGTTATTTTTGTTCTAGTTCATTCCTACCCACATGTGCTGGTTGTCCCACTGCTGGTGCTTGGTGGCCTTGCACATCCTCACCTTGTGCCAGTTGGGCCTTACCTACACCTCCAGGCAATACCCACAAGTGAGCATGCTGTACTTATGCATTAGCCTCGCCACACCCAACCCCATGTCCAGTCAGGACTGTAGCGCCTATAGCTCTGCTCACTTACTATGATTTCCTTCTCCTCTTGTCAATGCTTGCCGTCATCGCTAGTTGAAGTAGAACTCGTCGGTGCTTCTCAAGACAGCAAAGATGAACACGACAAAGGTTCAGGTGATGTTTCTACCTCTGAGCTGTCTTCTTCTTTGTCCGGCTCAAAATCTGCAATCCTACATTTGATGGAGTATACCAGCCTAGTTCTCTATTTGGTCGGGTCGCGCTCGACATTAACGCCTACCCAGATGGATAGCTCCAAGGTCGCTGGGAGCCTCGAGACATCATACTTCTCCTTATGCACCACCCTGGGTTCCCAACATGATTGAATAAGTGGTAGCAGTACGGGAAGCTGATGACATCCTTTATGGTCCTCGGGCACTACACATGCAAGGAGTTCCTTGAGCCACTCTTGGTACACTCGCACGTCCTGATCTCGTGCTCGACGTTGCTGATGTGTACCTCCCAGTAGAACTTCATCAAAACATGTAGCACTCAATGTCACCACAATGTCGTCCTAAATCACGTAATCCATAGCAGTGTGCGGTGGCAAAGACCTACATCGCTTCATCGGGGCAGCGATGGAGCCCTCGATGAGCTTGGTGAGGCTGTTAAGGAGCCTCTCCTTCACATTGTGCACCTGGTGGGCGACCTCGATGAGGTACGACATGAGGAGGCCATTGGCGAGCGAGTGTTCCAGCAAGAACATGGGTTCTCCTGTCAGTTGCACCTCTCCTCCTTTGGCCTCTAGATGAGGACCTTCATCGGTGTCACGTACAGCTTCCACTCCCTCTCGGGCCAGGGAATGTCGGCATACGGGAACTTCTCCCCCTCTCTCTGCTGTTGTGCAGCTGCTGCAGCAAGAGGAGGAGGAGGCAGCGACCTTGCCAGCGTTTCAACCCTTATAGATACAACCTACCAAGCCAGGAGCCCTACCAGTGGCATTTCATTGAACACCTTATGGACAAACACACCTAGTACACCCTAGTGCATGTGGCTCCTCTTTTTTCAGCTTATGGCTTACAGTTTCTCCCAAATAACAAATGATACAATTTCTCCATCGTCTTTTTGAAGCAATTTATCGGGACAACTTTTCAAAACGGCTTATTACCTTATCAACATTCGGTTCGTTTGCACAAGTGCTCGCGCTAGGGCTAACAGCCATTAGCCGCAGCCATAAGCTATCAGCTGCAGGCATAAAGAACCCACCCTATAACTAAAATGGTCAGCGGAGGGATCAAGCACTGGATCTGGGTACCGTAACCACGGGAACCCCCAGGACCGTCACTGGCGTTGTGAGGTGAGCACCGGATAGAGGACGTGAAGTAGAGCAGGGGAGGGGTGGCTAAGGAAGAACTTCAGCTCTACTTATTTTTGCTCTTCTAACATTCACTTCACTATTGCCACTTTATTGTTAGTGATATGCGAGGAAATCATTTTGACCATTGTATGAATCTATGTTTATGATTTATTGAATAAATATTAGAGTAAATTGCACCTTGCACTGAGTAACTTGTCGTTTGTTTCACTTTACACCAGGGTTAACCCATACTTTCACTCTGCACCAGGGTGGACCAAATAAAGTTTTATTTTGCACTAGCCAATCAATTCTAGTCCCAAACAAGCAATCAAATTGAAGAAATAGAGCAATCAAAATTGTGTATACCAACTTATCATTATGTAGAGCTGGTTTGAGCCAAACAAGGTTGGGCTAGTGCAAAGTGAAAATTTAATTGACCCACATTGATGCAAAGTGAAACAAGTGACAAGTTGCCCGGTGCACAATACAATTTACTCTAAATATTATTATGTCTCTGAATGAATTATTATTTATAAAGGTTAGCAAGTGCATGATTTGTTGGTGAAGTTTTTTATTTATTGTATGATATCATTCTAAAAGATCCCTGGTCGGATGTCACTTATAGCACTAGTGACTTATAGACCAGCACATATATTGATTGATGATCACATTTCACCGATCATATATATGAGAAGATCAAATCAACAGTGTGAACATATGTTAGAGAATACAATGTTAGATTGATCCACTTTGAGAAATTGCTGAGATTATTATGTTTCTATGTGTCATTAGTTGGTCTCAAGTAATGAGTATAATTCTTATACCTGAGACCAACATAATTTTTTTACATGTATAATAGTACACTTAGGAGTTACTAGACATTACCCTGTAATGGGTAGTTATAAAGGTAGTATTCGAGTATGTTATGAAACATGCGAAGAAATGTGACTGGTAGGATATGGGATTTGTCCCTCCTAACATAACAGAAAAGATATCTCTCGGTCTCTTAATTTGGTTGGATAAAGGAAGTGCATGGTCATGCTACGAGTAGTCGAAGGGTCAACCACATGAAGTTATCATCACTAGATTAGAAAAATTTTAAACAGTCCATAGATGACAAGTATCTCACATGAATTTCAATTAGATATCGAACTCGCAAAGATGCTCCAGACATTCAAATGATTTCAACTGTTATCAAAAACTACCTTTGGATCGGTCTGATCGATCTCAGATGTGTTCAGGACCGTCTGATCCACATTGGGCACTTCTAAGACCTTCGGAATGTTAGAACTAGTCCGAATGGTTTCGACTGTCCGAACCATCCGATCAGCGTTGGATGCTTAGATGCTTCGGAGACGTTCAGACTGCTCCAAACGATTGCGCCGTTCGATCTTCCACGGACCGTCCTATCGCGTTGGAAATGTTGATGCCACTCCAAATGAGTCGTACCGCCTGATCTTCAACGTACCGTCTGATCGCCTTGGAGACGTTCGAACCACTCCGAATGTTCGCCCTTCTGCGTCGTTCAATCAACTTTGGATGGTCGATATTGACGGTAACGTTCGGACCAGACCGAACGATTCCGCCGTTGGATTAGCTAGAGACGCTTGCAGCCGTTCGATTGACTTGGAGATATTCGTAACAATATGATTGTATCTCTGATCGTATACCTAGAGTATAAAGGCAATAACTTTCACATACGAGGTCTGATTGAGGTGATCTTAGATTCCTTTGAAAGTTTATTGCAAGGGCTACGTAATGGAGGAGGATTTATTTTCAAAAGCGTCATGGATTTTTATTTCTTTTTTGTGAGAGTCCGAGTCTAAAACACTTAGAAATTGTGTAGGAGACCTTGCGGCCTCCAAAGAGTTATATAAGCCTTGTAATACATAACTTTTTGGTAGACCACAATTGAATCCATTTTTTTTAAGAGAGAGCTATATGCTTGTTCTTCCTAGAGTTTACCATCTGATTGCAATCTAAAGGGGAATTAGACGTTTCTCTACATTGTTATTCTTGTGATTACTTGTGATTCTAAGGAGCTGCAATGCGTCTACTTTGGGGTCGGGTAGATGGGTTCACGAGTGTATGGTTGGGCGAATTCTTTTGTCGCAGGTTACTGTTCTGACAGTGATTGGCACCATCAGTTCGTTAGGTTGCACGGATCCAAGTTGTCATTATCGATCCTACGTCGTGAAGATTGGGCACTCTGCATCACCTCACCTCTTCCATCTCTATGCAGATGGCTAGCGAGCGAGCGAGGAGATCGATGACCGGATGACTGCGCCGATAGGGAAAGGGCTTGACCAGTGACCGGGTGACTATGGGAGGGACGAGACCCTCTTATCTTCTTCCTCTCTCTCATCTTTTGTCTATCTTCCTCCCCTAAAACCAAAGGTATGAGCCTAGATGGGTTGATTGGTGCTAGCGGATCTGATCGATTCATGGTTATTTCCCGTTGCTGTTCATGTTACTTGTAATTCTTTCCTCGAAAGATGACTTTATGTGGATATAAAGTAGTAAAAGTACTACTTGGATGTGCTAACCACCACCGTACGATCAGTCAACACCAAGAAGTGGAACTACTCTCTTTCTCTCTCTTCATCGCACACATGCACGCTGTTTGTTTGAAAGTAAATAGGAAGGGGAGTACGTGACTAACGTTACAACAAGTTAGATGCAGTGGATGTCTTCTCTGCTAAGAGATGCGGTCAGTTCGTATTGGTTTCAAAGAAACCAGAACTTAATATGAATATCCGGTTTTTTAAAATATTTTTCTTATTTCTCTCGCTCTCGTGTGGTTCTAGAGACAAGAGATCACAATGACATCATGCACTCCACTCTTCTCACTGTTATCTTACATATATATGTCTCATTTACTTTATCTATTGCTCGTTCTCTCTATTTAAAAAAGACATTTTTTCCTTTACTACTATTTTTTAACTAAAACAATCAGACGCAGCCAACATGATTAGACAAAAAAAATATTAAGCGGCTTTCCAGCGAAGACAATCAAACTATTCGGATTAAGCTAAGCGCGTTGGCAGTAAGCAAAGGCAGGCCAGACCAGGTCTCCGCTGCGACGGCGTCTCCTCCTCCCCTCGTCTCTCTCTACCCACCCACCCACCCGACTCGACTGATCCAGCCCTCCCTCCTTCCCCGCCGCCACGGCCACCGCCCCCGCCGCACCGAGGTCAGCCCCCTCCCTCTCTATCATCATCTCGCCCGCACGCTCGTGTAGGCAGGCGCCCCCGAGGTCGGATGCTCCCCTCCCCTTCCCCTACCTTGCTTGCGCTCCGGCTCCTCTAGTCTTCCGCGTCCTGCCTCCTGCGACCTCGCCCAGGATCCCCTCTCGCCCGCGCCCGCTCCCGCACCCGCCATTTCTAGATGCCTGCACGGGTATTCCCCATCTCTCTCTCTCTCTCTCTCAGCGTAGCTTAACCCAAACTCGACCGCTCAATCGCTCTTATTCCTTGCTACACTAGTATATAGGAGTAGTTGCCATCGCTCAAATGGCATCTAATTACGGATTTATTAAAACCTGCCCTTTTCATTCATTCATGGATGGGTGGATTAGATTGCCATTCCTGCGTTATAATGGGAAAATTGCACATGTACCCGATAGTTAGTAGACACTTGTAAATTTGCCTCACACTTAAGTGGTCTTGTAATTTTGTCCCATACTTGACATGCCCCTTTATTATTTTGCCCTATTGCCCATTTAGTTTCTATTTTAATTTCGTTTTTTATTTTTTGGGGCAGGAAAAATGCAGTAAAAAATATTTTTCCACAGGCCGAGCAAAGAGAATGTTTTAGGCATTTAATGGACAACTTTGTAAAACGAAATTTTACAGTCCCAAAAAATGAGAAACGAAATTAAAATAGGAGCTAAATGGGCAATGGTGCAAAATAATAAGGGGCATGTCAAGTATGGGGCAAAATTACAAGGCCACTTAAGTGTAGGGCAAATTTACAAGTGCCTACTAACTATGGGGTACATGTGCAATTTTCCCCGTTATAATAGGCTATTCCTGCTGTTTGCCTCTATCTTGTATCTACTAAGTCTACTTGCTATGCTTGCTCGCCAACATGCTACTCTCCTTACGATTGTGCTGGATGATTTAGGTTGCCGTTCCTACGCAACTAGACTGTTGTTGCTGTCGTTTTATTATTATTGTTTACCAATATGGACGGTGCATGTTACTACAATTCTAGACCCCAGCTGTGTTGACATTTTTGCTTCAAGAGGGTACAATCTGTGCGTCTGCATGCGCTACGGACATCTCATGTAACGTTCTTTTCCGCAGGCGTTTGTGCTTGCACTAGCTGGCCTAACTCAGAGATTCCATTATTGATTGAACTAGGCAGCTGATTCATGTTCCCGCACAATTTAGCAGCAAGTCCTGACCCCCAGTGAATCTCTTATTGCATTATGGCGTGAGCGTGATAGTAAACCACATGCCGTTCAACATGTTGTTTGTTTGGATGTTAGTAGCATCAGTAGACAATAGTAACATACGCTGGAAGGGAATTATTTGTGCTTGAGCAGGACCATACTAAAGGGGAAGGCAACTGTACTAAAGCGGAAAAGTTGAGAAAACCCCATTATGTATTTAATGCTCTGTCGCCGCTCAAAATATTCGAAGTATCTCTTTTCTGGAACACTGGCTGCAACATGCAACTATTTGTAGTTGAAATATCCACATGGACAAATAATGCCCGATCTTGCTCCACAATTGCACTTAATATACATTAAGCTGCCACTATTATACCCCAAATACATTTAATTCAATCTCTAGTATATGCATCAAGATAGACAGATATATAGATAGTAGATTAAAAGGAGAGATCACAATGCATACGAAAATGTCCAAGACACAGCTTATGTTTCTTGTTTTTTATCTTAGCTAGTCAGATACATTGGGATCAGCACTGATAAGTGCGTACAATAATAGTATGTGTATATGTGAGAACTGGGAAGTTCATATACGGACGGCTTTGAATATTCAAGAGTTATGAATTCATGTAGTCTTACTCTCACACATATGGATTGTTAAACAGGGTTGATGGAAAAATTTTCCCCGAGGAATCTGCTCAATAGCATCTCGTGCCTTGGTGTTTTAACTTATGATGGATCTACTGCAAGGCCTAAGCCTATTCAGAAGTACTGCCAAAATGTATGTGATATCTCGAGCATTGTGAACCCTCTCATAGAAGATCTATGCAAGTGTCCTGAAGAGCAACTCAATGAGGTGTTAAGGGAACTTGACACTGCTATCAACGAAGCTTCAGCGCTTATTGGGAACTGGCACCAGACCACCAGCAAAATATATTTTGTACGTACATTTCACTTTTCACTCTACCTTTTCATATATTATGCTTCAGAAAGTTATTGAAGTAAAACTAATCAGTCTTTCCATCTTTTCATGCTTTGTTTCTAATAGCATCCCGCTGCCCTTGCCAATGCTTACAAGACAGTTGTTGCTCTTGTTGTGGAAAATGTGGCCCTAACATGAATTTGCTGGCGACTAATATTCTGTATTGTTTTACAGTGTCATCAGGTTCCATTAATTAATATTGTAGTCCAAAATATGGTAAATGTTATCGTCTTGAACTCAGGGGCCTTGAGATATTGAAATTGTTGGAGCTGTCGGGAATAGTATATGCACTTGTGTTAAGTAAAGCATTGCAAGGTTCTTGTGGTTCACCTTTTAGACTGACCTTAACTATGATGGATCATTTCTTGTGTTGAATAAAATTCCCATTCTTGTGTAAGATGACCTTCAAAGTGAGCAGGAGCGTCGAGCTTCATCCTTGGTAGACAGCCAAACTGAAATAATATTATACTATAACTATACTGAAAAGTTCCATAGCAGTATTTGACATTTTCACCAGTTCATGTCATTATTTTCTAGTTACCAATATTGTTTAAGCGAGATAGTGTATAAATCCAAAATCTCTACTAATATAAACGAGGAGTTTGTCTGTTCACCACCTCCTCCCCTTTACCCTCGCATTGAGAATGAGGTGTGATCCATTATGGATAGTGTAGGCCAGGCATGTCAACTGTTTTTTCAGTGAAAATTTTTATGATATGCTTCGAACATATGAATGCTGCAAGAAATAGTTTAAATATTCTTGCAGAAATTGAAAAAATTCAAAAGAAGCCTTAGCTTAAATTTTTGACTAAATCACTTAGCACAAGGTAAATTGTCTTGAGTTTCGTAAATACCCTGATGAGAAAAACTTTCATATAGCATGAGGTCTGAGATAAATTTACAACCTCACGTTTGATTATATCTATTAACTTTTTTAGACACTGTAGTAATGCACGGGCACTTTACTAGTAAACAAAAGGAAAATGGGGTAATTATGCTAAAGCGGAATGATGTTTGTTTATGGGAGGAACTTGCACAAGTTGTATTTTCTCTGACTTGTGATCTGATGCTTTTGGAGTTATCTTATTTGTTCCATTGGTGGTTCAATTTTATATGCTTGGTACAGTATGCAAATAAAAAGATCCTTTTTACCCTTCATGCCGATTTAAGTGAATTCTGAATATGGTTTACTGGTTCATGGAATTGTTTTATTCAAACATTACGTTTCATGTTCTTTGTCCATCAGAATGTCTAGCTCTTCAGCTAACACCGCTTGATGAATGCCATAAAAGTTATATATATCTAATACCACCCATCAAATCTAGCTGTTATGATTCGGTAATGTTTTAATTACCTTGAACAGGTATGGCAAATTGAATCAGTAATATCAGATATTCAGGGATGTTCCCTTCAGTTGTGCCAGCTTGTCAATTCTCTATTACCTTCTCTGACTGGCCGTGCCTGCACTTGTATTGAGGTAATGGAAAATTTAATTGAACCTTTATCTAGTAGTTAGTTTTTAATTCATTACCATTTGCAACCGTAATTTCCCTTCTGCATCCAGCTCATGTGTAGTCATCTCTGATTTTTTTATTTCATGCAGAAACTCCAGGACATAAATTATGAGCACATGCTTGGTTTGGTGAAGGAGGTTGCAATGGAGCTAACTAAGAGGGACGCAGCAAGTCCTGAGACCCTGTTGAAAGTATCGAGTTCATTAAGTCTGACAACTAACCTGGAATTGTATATGGAAGCTGTTTCCCTTGAGAATCTCAGAGCAAGGGCAATACGAGGTGAGAACTGTGAAGAACCGGATCTAGTCGAGCAGATGATTCCACTAGTCAACTACATGCATGAGCGCCTTCTTAGGGAAACACAATTGCTTAGCATCAACGGGGTGCCCATTCCTGCTGATTTTTGCTGTCCGCTTTCCCTGGAGCTGATGTCTGACCCTGTTATCGTAGCATCTGGTCAGACCTATGAGCGGGTTTATATCAAGTTGTGGCTCGATGAGGGTTTTACTATCTGCCCAAAGACACGCCAAAGACTTGGTCACTCGAATTTAATTCCGAATTATACTGTGAAAGCTTTGATAGCTAACTGGTGTGAATCGCATGACATTAGGCTACCTGATCCTATGAAATCCTTGAAGTTGAACTTTCCTTCAGCTGCCTCCTCCATTCAGGATTTGAGCGCTGCAGGCAGCAGCCCTCTACATCCTAGTGTTGTGGCTAGGGCTAATATTCCTGGATCCCTAGAAGTGGACATACATATGAAAAGCTTGAATAGAGCATCTCCTCCCCACAGTATGGTCCATCAGAACTCTCACGCGCATGTGAAACATCCTGGTCATGAGGCCTCCAGCAATCAATCTTCAGAAAATGCAAATGGCTCTGCACCAGATGTATCAAGGTTATCTCTTGCAAGTTCTGAACCAAGAGAGTCTAGTTTGGAAGAAAGACATGCTGGTTCTATTGGACAAACTTCAGAACAATCAACGGAGGAAGCATTTCAAGCATCTACTTTGGACAGAGATTCACAGGACCATGTCGGCAGTTCTTCGGTGAATGGTAGTCTTCCTAATAGCGGTCAACTTGATGGGGAATGTGACAATGCTGTTGCATGGGTTCTAAGTGATAGGACTAATTACAGTAGTGATGCATCTGGAGAGGTCACAGATGGTGGGCCTTCAGCCTCTTCTGCTCTTCAAAGGGAACATGTAATCCCATCAAGGTTGGGTGAGGTCCGCACTAGAGGGCAATTTGTTCGGCGGCAAACATCTGATAGGGGTTTCCCCAGAGTAATATCTTCCTCATCTATGGATGCACGGAGTGATCTTTCTGCCATAGAGAATCAGGTTCGCAAGCTAATCGATGATCTGAGAAGTGACTCTATAGATGTTCAGCGATCAGCAACATCAGAGATTCGCCATCTAGCTAAGCACAACATGGAGAACAGGATTGTCATTGCAAACTGTGGGGCTATAAACTTGCTGGTTGGTCTTCTTCATTCACCAGATGCCAAAATCCAAGAAAATGCTGTGACAGCTCTTCTGAATTTGTCAATCAATGATAACAATAAGATTGCCATTGCAAATGCTGATGCTATTGATCCTCTCATCCACGTCCTTGAGATAGGGAATCCTGAGGCTAGAGAGAATTCAGCAGCGACTTTATTCAGTCTCTCGGTTATTGAAGAGAACAAAGTGAGAATTGGACGATCTGGTGCCATCAAGCCTCTTGTAGACTTGTTAGGAAATGGGACCCCACGAGGAAAGAAAGATGCAGCTACCGCATTGTTTAATTTATCCATACTCCATGAGAACAAGGCTCGCATTGTGCAGGCTGATGCTGTGAAGCACCTGGTTGAGCTTATGGACCCTGCTGCTGGAATGGTTGACAAAGCTGTGGCTGTCTTGGCAAATCTTGCTACGATACCAGAAGGAAGGACTGCGATTGGGCAGGCGCGCGGTATTCCAGCTCTTGTTGAAGTTGTTGAACTGGGTTCAGCGAGAGGGAAGGAAAATGCTGCCGCGGCATTGCTTCAGCTATGTACAAACAGCAACAGATTTTGTAGCATAGTTCTTCAAGAGGGTGCTGTGCCCCCGTTAGTCGCACTATCACAATCAGGCACGCCGCGGGCAAGAGAAAAGGTTCGTCATCAGCAATTGTATCTCTCACAAGTAGAATATGCAGCAAAGCCCTTCTTAATCATTTCACTAAGGTCGATATATCATGTAATCGCACTGTTTGATTTCGCTGTGTATTCTGCAGGCGCAAGGTCTTCTCAGCTACTTCCGCAGCCAAAGACATGGTAATTCCGCAAGGAGATGACCTTACAAGAAATTTTTGTAGTGTACATTAAGCATCTCCTTCGATTTCCCACGTGGCGGCTTGGTTCCTCTTAATTGTTATTGGTTGGCCTTATGTACTGTTTATAGTCAGATTGAGAGCGAACGGGCCTCTAGCCTAGCGGTAGAGCGCTCTAGTAGCACCCCCAGGTCCTGGGTTCGACTCCCAGTGGGAGCGAATTTCAGGCTAGGGAAAAAATCCCCTTGCTTGCCCTATAAGCCAAAGCACAGGTCTAAAGGCTGGCCTAGGTCGTTGGTCGCGGGTTGAGCGTTGGGCTCCCATTGGTCGCTCTCACATAGGCTGATGCCGCTGTGTCAGGATGGGGCAAGGGTTCGGGGATTTTCTCGATCTGCGTGAGAGGATCTTCTTCTTAAGCATAATGCCCGGGGGGTTTCTTCCCCCCGCAGGTCGAGTTTTTTTTTATAGTCAGATTGAGATTGTGCTCATCTCATGTAAGTGTTGTGGGCGATCGGTGGGTGTTTGTTGTTGAGCTGGTGTATTTTTCGGCTTAGGGTTTTAGCATTGTAGGTTTTATTTTAAGGTTCTTATTTTTTTTTGATTTTGAGAAGGTTTTATTTCTAGTTTACCCTAATTTGTTTGGGATAAAAGGTTTTGTTGTTGTTGTATAAATTGTCCATTTGTAATTTGTAGGAGCTTACCTATTCACCGATATTTTGTTTTGTATATGCTATTTGCTCAGACATTATGATTATTTGATGCTTGTAATTGTCCTCCTGTACCAAATAAGCTTTATTTGCTACTATGCTTTCTTCTCTGTTCAGAAATTGTGTATTGCTCCGGACACTCGATTTCGTTTCAGCCAAGTAATTTGACGGGACTGCTTGTCGCATGCACCTAATTTTCTTACTAAGTGACATCGCCTCTCATTTATTTAATGATCTAGGTCTTTTCAATTTATGATTTATGCCTTTTTTAATAAATAAATAGAATAATTTTTTCATTGTTATTTTAAAATAGTTTATTAAGACAGTCTTTTCAAAATAACTTATTAGTATTAGGTTTGTTCATATAAATATTTGTGTTAGGATAAAAAATTATAAGTCGAAGCTATTAGGTGTAACCGAAAAGAACTCACCTCTTAGCCTTTCCTTCGAGGGAGAGAGCACACTTCCATCACTTTCATGGAAGACGGACACATTAGTTTCCACAAATTTGAGCTCTTCAAACTTGTTCCTCTAGCTCTTGGCTTAGCTTATAAATTTAGGTGGTGTTTATTTGAGTTTAAAAGCTCTTGACTTATGGCTTATTTTGTATTGTAGCGGTTAAAAATATATTATAATTGTTGGTAGCTTTTTTTATCATAATTAAAATTTTAAAAATAAAAATAAAAAATTATACCATCATAGATAATGAAAAGGAATAAGAGAAAAAAGACAAAAACCCCAAAAACAACTATATCAATAGACAAAGACGAGAGTACAAAGCTAGAAGCCTAAAATTGCACACAACCATGAATGTATGCTTCTTACGCTAGTCTCGTGTTTAGGGATAGCGATGGGGCAGGATTCTCCGAGGGACACTCTCACATCCCTGCCTCGACCTCTACTAGGTAGCCTTGGCCCTAGCCCCGTTAGGCATTTCGGGGGAAGAGCGTGCCCCGGCCCCAACAGGGACCCGACCCCTATGGGGTCTCATAAGGAATGCAATTGAAGCAATCAAGCAAATAGCAATGTATACCACAACGGCACAACAACAAAGTAGCAAAGTTCCGGCCTTCCAGGCATATAAATATAACTTAGCTTAGCACACAAATACTACACACAGATGTTGGGCTTTTAACGTGTATTACAATTAACTTATAGACCATATCTAAAAAAATACTTTGTTTAAAAGTTAGGTACTATACTAAAACCAAAAACTGGTTTTAAAAGTCATATCAAACAGATCTATTGGTTGGAGAAGGCTGCCACAGCCAGGCGGCCCAGGCCAAGCCAACTAGCGAAGGGTTGGCGGCCATTTCACTCGTTACTTGCTAGGTTTTTTTCGAGTCCCCACGACATCATGTAGACTTGGCACGTCCTACCCTGATATAGCAACATGTCTATCCCTGATCCCCTGTGACGTCAGAAAAGCCCTCGACCCACGGGGACAGTTGGCCCCCTAGTGTTAGCCTATGATTGCAATTTTCTTCTTAAAAAAGAATACGGCCCCCCCACTCGTGTTGAATTTTTTGTACGGATAATCCATTTTTTATTCGAAATTACAGAAATATACCCGTGAGAAATTTTTTTACAAAAATAGGCTCAAGTCTCCCAATGGGAGGGCGACTGAAGCCTATCGCCCAACAGAAGCGATTCATTCTGTCGCTCAATCATTGGCGATCGCATCGATCGCCTCCCATTGGGCGACTTTAATCTGATCGCCAACGGTTGAGCTAAAGGTATCAAACCTTCGTTAAAAATAGTGAAAATTGGTGGGGCTATTCTTCATACATCCAAAGCCTTCAGAAAAAATTTGAGCAATTTCGCTCACGGATCAAAAGTTATAGCGTTTCAATCCCACCATCCATGTTGCAATTCAAATTGAAAGCGCTATAACTTTTGATCCCGTGAGCGAAATTGCTCAAATTTTTTCTCAAGGCTTTGGATGTATGAAGAATAGCCCCACCAATTTTCACTATTTTTGGCGAAGGTTTGATACCTTTAGCTCAACCGTTGGCGATCGATTAAAGTCGCCAATGGGAGGGCGACGATGCGCGCGCCAATGATTGAGCGACAGAATGTAATCGCTGTTAGCGATAGGCTCCATCGCGCCTCCCATTGGGCGACTTGAGCCTATTTTTGTAAAAAAAATTCTCGCAGATATATTTCTGTAATTTCGAATAAAAAATAGATTATCCGTACAAAAAACTCCACTCGTGTTAGCCTATGATTGCAATTTTCTTCTTAAAAAAAGAATACGTAAAAAAAAGCGTGGTCGGCAGGATTCGAACCTGCGCGGGCAGAGCCCACATGATTTCTAGTCATGCCCGATAACCACTCCGGCACGACCACCTTGCTGTTCAATGGACTCTTGACATTATTAATTATTTTATCCTACTCCCTGTAGCTATATAGCCTCCACTCCAGACTGACCCACAACACCAGGCAGCAACAGCAGGGCACAACGGAGAGAGAGGTTGCTTCCTCCGGCGATGGCGAAGGATACCAATGGTACAGACCATCTCGCCACGCGTTGCTTCCCTGATTGAGTGATTCCCTCTCCTCGTATGTAGCTTTGATTCACCGGTCGATTTCTTCCGCTGATTAATTATCCCTGTCATTTTTTGTCTTTCCCCATGTCTTTAGATGCTGCTTCATCGGCGGTGGCGGCGGCCGAGGGGAAGCAGTGCGCGGCTTTGTCGCCGGCGACCGTCAGGGTGAAGGTGCTCCTCTTTGCTCGGGCGCGGGACCTGACGGGCGTCGCGGAGTCCTCGCTGGAGGTGCCGGCGGGGAGCACCGCGGGGGATTGCCTCAGCCGGGTGCTGGCCGAGTTCCCCAAGCTGGAGGAGATCCGCCGCTCCATGGTGCTCGCGCTCAACGAGGATTACGCGCCCGAGTCCGCCGCCGTCGGCGACGGCGACGAGCTCGCCATCATCCCGCCCATCAGCGGCGGCTGAATTTCCCCCATGTGAAAAGGAACAAACAAAGAAAGGAAGGTCATTTCTTTCTTTCTTCTTGCCTTTGTTTCCTGATCAATGTGCAAGTTGAATTAATAAGTAAGTAATCGCCGTTGTTCACAATAACACTTTCTTGGCAAATTTTGTTCTTCAATCGTGTCGATGAGATCTTGATCTGAAAGGATGGGCAAGAAGAAGTTGTATATCTGTATGTGCTACTATCTCTCATCCAGGGTAGCGAAACTAGAAATCAGTGACGAGGGCGCGATTTCAATGACCAACAATCCTAAAACACTTTTAGACCACGTTCCGCTGTTGCTCCCATCACCCGTCAGTATTCAGTAGTTAAGGCGAGTGGGATGACCGTGGTCTTGGAAACAAATCAGTTTAAAGTCCACTAAATGCTCGATCAGTGGGCTAATAATGGAATTAAAATCGAAGAGTACCCTTAAAAAATTGTGAAGCAACTCAAAAGATAGATCATGTAAATTGTGAGTGAATCGATGGAGAGAAGCAATAACTCTGTGTCCTACCAGATGGAGTGAGTTTTGTTTTCTTGCTCTTCACTATCACCAGTGCTATGCTCATACGAGCAAGACATGAGCACTGGAGGGTAGACCTCCCTTTCCTCCTGCCAGAGTGGTTAACATGGAAATTACTCCATATGCTGTCATGGTTTGAACTTCGTGTCCTGTTGCTGTTCAGCCATCCCTATCTTGTATTGATGATAGATTTATCTTCTAAACAGAACTTGCACAGGCTAAGTGTTGGAATCATAGTTACCAGAAACACTGTTCTTGTTTGCGGTACGCCATTTTTTCTTCCAAATTCCACAGTGAACCTGAACCCTTTAACCGAAGTCGGTTCAGGTTCAATGAATCTGATATGAGATTCGCAGGGGTCTATAGCGAATCTGGTAATTATGTTTGGAATGACTGTAAATACTATGTATCTAGCATCATTTCCTGTTGACTGCAGAAGAGGGGGTGAGAGGGTGACTTTGACCATTTTTCTCTGATCCACCATCGTGAAATTTCCTCTGATTTCTTACTCCACTTCCTCTGTACTCAAATCTAATCTTTTCGTACTTCCGTGTATGCTTCATGGTCGAGCATGCCATGGTCAGCATCACTTTTGGTGGGATGAACTCAGTCCCCAGCAAGCTTGCCAGTTTACTGACCAACGAGTACAAGTTGCTCAAGGGAGTGAAGCAAGACATTATGTTCCTGAAAGCTGAGCTTGAAAGCATGCATGCTTTCCTCGAGAAGATGTCAGAAGTTGAGGATGAGCTTGACGAGCAGGTGAAGTGCTGGATGAAGGAGGTGCGGGAACTGTCCAACGACATAGATGACTGCATCGACGAGTTCACGGGCCACCTCAAATATGAGCCCAGCTGTGAGCTGCATGGTATCTCAAGCTTCATCAGTGGAATCACCAATCTGATCACGTCAATCAAGGATCACCACCAAATTTCCAAGGAGATCCGAGGCATAAGGGCCCGTGTTGGGGAGGCTAGTAGGCGGCATAAGAGGTACAAGGTTGATGATACTGTCTCCAAGCCTAGCAAGGTGACTGTTGACCCTCGTTTGCCTGCACTCTACAAAGATGCATCTGAGCTTGTAGGTAACTAGGTATTGATGGACCAAAGAATGAGCTCATAAGGTGGTTAACAGAGGGTGAGAGAGGCCCAGTACAGCAACTGAAGGTTGTGTCCATTGTTGGATGTGGAGGATTGGGCAAGACAACCCTTGCTAAACAGGTATATCACAATCTTGAGGGGATATTTGAGTGCTGGGCTTTTGTGTCTGTTTCTCACAAGCCTGATATGAAGAAGATTTCAAGGGATATAAACTTTCTGGAGTTGGGTACAACGGTTTGGAAGTTGCATGGGATGAGGGTAAACTCATTTATGAGCTCCGAAAATACCTGAGGTTTGCAAGGCATATCAGTACCAATTTTATTCAAAACTAAATTTATATTGGATGAAATTTGTTTCCTTGACTGTATATAGTTCAAAATAGAATATGTAAAAATTGGAATAGGGACATGAGATAATGTGCCTTAATATATTAATCTATTAATAAACACCAAATCGGATTGGGAGAGAAAATAGTTGTAGAAGGGGTAGCCTGATCCTGACTTCCTTGATTTACATCTTATCATCTAATGTGTGCCTGTAAAAATATTGAGTGAGACTAGATACTGTGCTTTCTCTTTGGAGGCTCAAAATTTTGCTATTAACTGGAACAATAGTTAAAATTTTTGTTATTTACATCCCAGCTATCTTAATTGTCTTAAAAAAACTAAATCCGACCCTCTCAAGGAGTTAATCTTGTTAGTGCTACAAAAAAACTAAATCCGACCCTCTCAAGGAGTTAATCTTGTTAGTGCTACATCTGTCTTGGTTATGTGCCATATAGAGATTTTTAACCCTTTGTTTTTTCTTCTGTCATGACCATACTAACCCCTCCTTTTTGACAATATCTGCATAGCAGGTACTTTGTCGTTATTGATGATAAATGGAGTGTATCTGTGTGGGAAATTCTCAGATGTGCTTTACCTGAGAATAATTGTGGTAGTAGAATAACAACGACCACACGTACTACTGACCTAGCTAAATCTTGTTTTGTACCTGGTCATCGTGACATATATCGTCTTAAACCTCTTGATAATGTCACTTCTAGAAGGTTATTTTTTTTAAAGGATTTTTGGTTCTGAGGATAGTTTGCCAAGTCAACTAAAGGGTGCCACCGAGAAGATTTTGAAAAAAATGCGGTGGTATGCCATTAGCTATGATCGGTATAGCTTCTTTATTGGCTACTAAAGCAGAAACAGAGGAACAGCAGGAGAATGTAAAGAACTCTATGGACTCTGGACTAAACAATCATGCTGGTTTTGAAGGAATGAACTGGACATTATCGCTTAGTTACTGCCATCTCCCACCACACATAAAAACTTGCATGTTGTACTTATGCATATTTCCAGAGGATTACATTATCTCGAACGGATATGTTGGCGCAGCAATGGATAGCTGAAGGATTGGTTTGCACTGGAAATGGACAAAGTATAGAGAAACTAGGGTATAATTACTTTAACGAGCTCATCAATAGAAGTATGATCCAGCCAGTAGATATTGAGTACAACGGTGAAGCAATGTCTTGTCGAGTCCATGACATGATTCGTAGTCTCATAATATCGAAGTCAAATCAAGAAAATTTTGTTACCATACTTTCGACATCAGAGATTGCATCCGTTGCATCAAGCAAGATTCGTTGGCAGTCTCTTCAATATATTGCTGAAGAATTGTAACACTCCATTTCGGGAAAATTTAATTTTTTTTAGTAAAGTGGATATTTGAGCACAATTCAAATTATCGACGAAATAAAATTTAAATTCAAAACCAAAACCAAAATTCAAATTCAAATTAAAAAGAAAATACAAAAAAATCAGAAATCCAATTTGGGCTGGCCCATTCCCTTCTCCTTTCCCCAGCTCAACTCTCGGCCCAAGATTGCTCATTCCATAACCCAGCTCTCTTCTCCCTCTTTTCTCTGCCTCTCAACCGAACCAGCCTGGTCACGGCGCTCGCTCGCGCTCGTGCCGCACCACGCGCCCGTGCCACACCCCGCTTTGCCACTGCACACATTGTCATCGTCGGCGCGCTTGCATGGCATTGGCCCTGTGGCCATGCTACCGCCCACGCCGAGCCGTCCTTGCTGGCGCCTGCCACGGGCACGTCCACGCCCAACTGCATGCACGTCATCGTGGGTGCCCATGTCGCTCGCTGTACCACACCGTGTACAACATGCCAACTCCCCTTCTCTCGGCTATTTAAGCCGCCCGAACCCACTTGCTTCCTCACCCCTCCCACTCACACCTCGCGCCTGCGCTCGCCCTCCTCATTGTCGTGCACTATTGTGACCGCCTCGTTGTCCCCTCCTCTTCAGTGAGCTCCCCGCCATGCCGATCGTGTCACATTGATTACCTGGCCACCTTCTTCACTCCCCTTCATCTGATTGGATTTTCTTCCACAGAAGCTCGCCGGTGCCATCACTTTCTTCACCTCCAGCCGCAATGGCTTCCAATACCACCATTCTCCCTCTGGTGAGCTCCCATCCAATTCCTTTCGGCTAGAGCATCCTCTCACCTTCCTCTCACTCCCCCTCTGCCAATTTAGGCCGTTGACCACTCTAGCTTGTCATTGCTGTTGAAGACTGCTACGCTGCCTGGAGACACTGTCACTAGATCACCACAGTGCCTCCCCAACCTCATTGTTCTCTTTGGTCAGTTCCCCGTACCCAGTAGATGCTCATTGTGCCCTTCTTTTTCCCTTCACGTCATCGAGAGCCTGGTTGCCATGGTGGTCGTGCCTCTGCCGTCGCTGTTCGCCATCGTGCCACAACTGGAGTTTGCCGCCGGCCACACCGTCACTGCACATAGGATCGCCGAGGTCCCGACAACCCGTTTTGGGCATTGCCAGTGCTCGCCTCGCTGGCCACAAGCTCAGTCAGAGCGCCTCCTTTGTGAGCATGACATGAGCACTGTAGCAACATCATTAATTTTAATGATGTCATTAGGTCATCATTAATTTTAATGACACCATTAGGCCATAATTAAGTTAGGTCAATGTCGCTCATTAGTTTAAATTAATGGGTCACTGACATGTGGGCCCAAGTCATTAAAAATATAATTAAAGTTGGTTTAAGTTATGTGTTTATAACACGTGGGCCACTCTCACTATAGCATGGCCCACCTGTCAACCTCTCCCTGTATTTTCTTTAAGAAAAATAATTCAAAATGAAAATAAAAAACCCATGGCCCCACTGGTCAGTCATTGTTATCTTTTCTAATAAGAAAAGAAATAAAAAAAGAAAATTTTTGTTAATTTAAACTTTGGAAGGCCCGTTCTCACTCGTTTTAAATCCAAATCGAGTGAAACTTGTTCCTAAATTCATATAAATTCGATATCTTTCTAACAAAGATAAAATCATGAATTTTTAAGTTCATTTGAATTTATTTGTATTCTTGTGTATTTATTTGAATCTTGGTGTGAATTACTCGATTAGACTCCAGAAGAGCAGCGGTTCGAGCCCAACCAAGAGCAACAAGACCGCGAGCAAGGCAAGTCAATACTTTAATCATTTTACACATACTTTTGTAAGAAAATTATACCATTTTAAAATTATTAAATTGCATGCATTGCTTTATTAAGCAAATTATATTCGTATTAGCCCATAGTTAATTTCTGTTGATAATTGCTTTATTACACCCCACTCCTTGGATTTGGACATAAATCCTTGTCACCCTATAATTAATAGTATACATACTAGTTGATAAGTCTGTATCTAAGCATGTTGTGGCTACAGGCCAAACAGAGAGAGAGATGGTAGTGGAGAGTGATGGAGATGGGCGTTGTGTCCTTGTCCTCCCCACGGACGGCGCCAACTGTTGTGGCTACAGGCCAAATAGAGAGAGAGATGGTAGTGGAGAGTGATGGAGATGAGCGTTGTGTCCTCTCCTCTCCCCATGGCCTGTACTCATATATATATACATATGAGGAGTGCTTTTACAGTTATACCCTTACATCTGGTTATCCCCTCTGGGGGCAGTTATGTCAGTACACATGGCCTATTCTGGGCCTTATAACCTCCTACCAGGCCTGCTGGGTTTAGGTGGGGGCCATCCCTACGACAAAGCACCATGCCTAACCTTGGTTAGATACTTATGGGCATTAATTTGCCCCGATATCATTTCAAAATATGAAAACTTAGTTTGGGTAGTCATTGGATGAAAATGGCTAGTATATTGATCTAGAAATGGTATTTTGGAATCCAAAACTCTAAACTTGTTTCATACTTGTGCGGATGGTAAGTCGGACGGGTGTGAATAGAGCACGAGAGCTTGATATGTGGCAAAACTGCCCAGGTAGTTTTAAGGACTGAATCTTGTGATGACCTCCTAAGGTAAAATAGTGCAATTACAAATCTATAATGGGTACGACATGGCCAATTTATTTGCATTGACCTAACGCTGGTTGAGTTATCCAGTGGAACAAGGGCAAGAGTGCTGGATAGAGGCCTTGACGTGCGACACAAGAGGGGGCTTCCAGAGCGGGTGGATGAAGCATCTAGGCCCCTAAAAATAATTTTGGTAATTAATAATGATAAAGATTAAAAAGACTAACTTGTTTATTAAGATGATTGAAATGTTTAGTTCTGGATTTTATTGACATCATGGAAAAGGCATGCAAAGGTGATTAAAGATTGACATGGATCAAGACATGGCTCAAGGTAAAAGTATATTGTGGTCTAAAGACATCTTTATAAGTTTTATCGGTCTCGGTGTTTAGTTGAGAAAGACCAGATTTGTAGAATAGATGTGTACTATAAAGAGGGGTCATAGCTAGCGACTTAAAGTTAATCTTGTGTCACTTTTATCAATTATAGCTCAAGCATGCATTTAGAACTTCATTTTGAACCCTCCCTGATTTTTTTGGAAATCGGCATGACCGCAAGCATTTAAACGGTGGTACCATTGCATCGGTACTACTGGCTGTTACATGCTGGTAACTTATTTCCAGAGGTGCATTTGTGATCTTTTCCAGAAACAGTACTACTGCTTGTGTTGACCGATAGTACCGCAGAGCGGTATGACCGCAATTGTTGAGTGGTATGACTGTATTTTAGTTGGCGGCTAATTTCTAGGGAGGTGCATTTTTTGGTCATTTTCTCCCCTCTAAAAATCAGTACTACCGCAGCTGATGTGTGGTACTATTGCATGATAGGTACTACCGGGCACTGTGAGTGCGATACTACTGATATTTAAGTTAAATGTTAGTTTCTATGTATTTAATAAACCTTAAGTAGCTATTGAACAGTAAGTGTGGTAGTACTGACCATTACATGGCGGTAATACTGCATCCCCTGATTTTTGGGGATTTCAACTCTAACGGTCATCCTGGTGGTGGAGGCTATAAATACCTCTTCATCAGCAGCAAGGAGCCCTTCTTGAATCACATTGAATACACTTCCTCTTGCTACCCCCTCTTCAATTCATTTGCTCTATTTTCATATTTTGAGGTTGTTGAGAGCATTCAAGTGCATTGGATCATCTAATTGATCATTGTGACACTTGGGACCTTCAAGCAAGTATTATTGGCTTATTGTTCTTGGTGGTTGCTGACACTTAGATGGCTTGGAGGAGTTTGTGTTGTGATCTCTTTAAAGAAGATTATGAAAAGACCCAACATGTTTGTGAGTGGTGTGGTGCTCGTCATCTCCAGAGTGGAGGAAGAGCAACCCTAATGAAATTAAGATGGTTATGCCTAATTTGTCAAGCCGGTTTAATTCGTTTGGGCTTACATCAACGTGGATGAGGGGAGACCAGTAAGTCTTTGAAACCACGAGAAAACATCACGTGTCATCATTGTGGTTTATCTCTCTTGTCTTTACTTTTTATATTTACATTTCTAGTAATTATTGGATTGATTTGTGTAGCTAGAATTGTATCTAGTATAGACATAGTTTTGTGGTGCCTTAGTGAAACATAGAGAATTTAGGCCTTGCTTGTGCAATAAAATTTTAATTAGTTCATTCTCACTAAAATTGCGATTTAGCTAAAAAATTTTAAAAACCTCCTATTCACTTCTCTCTAGTCGGTTATCCTTAATCGTAAAGTAGATATAACCCCACGGTGGTAGAAACCTTAGTGGGTGTAGCCACATTGAGAAGCTGCATTGTAAAGGTCTTATGATGACCATCTGAGCCTCACGCCAAAGGTAGTGTGGTGGCTAAATAAGTTGGGTATCTCTTATGGGTAAAGTGCATGATCTCTGTAGGGTGAAAACTATCCGAACAACTATACTCATGGTCAAGGGCAGCCATGGAAACTTACTCGAGTTAGCATCTATTTACAAAAAAAATCTTTGTGGTTGGAATAAAAAATATGACGGGTGGATAGAACCTCGAATTTGATTTCCCTTAGGTGGATAGAACCCAGTGAGTATAATAGGTGGATAGAACCCAATGAGTATAATAGGTGGATAGAACCCTAGTAACAAAATAGCATATGGTGGATAAAACCTGCACTACTATTAGTACTGCATACTTTCATACTCTTTACATATATGGTTAAGTTAAAATTCTAAGTCTCAAAATTTGTACTTACTATAATTTAGCTTTGACATTTCACAAATAAAATAACCCAAGTCTTCTTTTGTTAAGTCTTATATCTATAATATTGTATTATGTGTTTGGCTCACGGAGCACGATTGTTTGTGCTCACCGTTGCTTACTAAAATAACTTAGAGCCTTTGGATCAAGATCCTTACGTGTACAGCACTGTGTTTGTACCCAACGGAGAAGAAGATGGTGGAGTCTAGACCATTTTCTAGTAGTCTCTTGTCTCTACCTTTGCTCGGCGGATTTTGATAGTGATATTGTGCACATCTATTATCTAAACTTTGAATAGTAGTTTGTCGTATATGTTTTACCCCCAGTCGCTTGCTTGTGGCATTGTGTTGACCTTACCTTTGCTTTCTGCTTCCATTTCCACTTTTGGTTCTCTGTAATGTAATATTTGGTCTAATCGGCTTGCTATATAAAACTCTACTAGGTATAGGTTATTTAAACTCTTTTATGTAATATAAATATCTGGTATGGTTCAATACGATGTATGTGTGTGATCCAGCAATGTATCTATATACACTAACTACTGATCTAGGGAATAGTGCAGAACACAAATGGTTCTAGATTGCAAATCCGGGTCTGACAAGAATGTGGTATGATTCCAACAATGACAACTCTATCGCATGTCCGTTCATTCAGTATTTGAAAAACCCCAAAATTTCAACCCCAAAAATTTTTGTGCTTTTTGCTGGATTTTTTGAGTGAAATTCGAAAACTTTCCCTTTCGGGAAAGTTCTCCCCGAACCCGCTTTCTTTTTCTGGCCGTGCGCCTCCCCTTCTCCTTTGGCGCCCTGCCCATTTCCGCCTCTCTCCTCTCCTGGCGCCTCCCCGCTCTCTCCCTCGCTGGCGCCTCCGCCCCTTCCGCTCTCTCGCGCGGCGCGCTCGCCGCGCGCCTCTCGCGACGCGCGCCGCGTTCGCCCCGCCTCGCGCCCCGGATTCCTCCCCGCTGTCGTCAGCAGGTCCGAAGCCGGCAGAACCTCCACGCCACGTGTTGCCCTACCTGGCAGTCTCCGCGCATCCCCCTCCCGCGCGCGGACGCGCCCTCGCCATGCCGTTCGGCCGCCTGCCCCCGTGCCATCGCGTCGCCATTACTCCCCTGTGCAGAACCGTCACCGCCCTCTCCACTCCGAGGCGACGCCCTGCCCACTCCGGTTGACTCCCGGCGCCACGCCCGTTCCTTCTCCCCTAAGGCTCCGCCTTCCCCGCGCGGGCATAAAACCGCCCCTCGGCTCCCATCGCTCCTCCTTTTGTTTCCCGAGCCCCTCCACCGCCCCCAAACGCTTCCTGCCACTCCAGAGAAGCTCCACTCGCAGCCGATTGGAGCTCCGCCGCCCGTAGCTCCGCCACCGTCGTTCCCTGCGCCGGTGACCCCGCAAAGCAGATCTCCTTCCCCGTTTCTTCTTTTCTCAATTGCATTCGCCAGGAGCATCCCCTTCCCTCCCTAATCACGTTGGTGTTCGTCTCTGGCCAGGAGGAACCCCGAGGAGCGCTGACGTCGAAGCTCCCGCCGCCGAATCACCTCCTCGTGGCCAGCTCTCTCCGAAGCTCCTCCGCCAAAACCACCACCGCTAACGTGAGCCCCGGACTCCCCTCACCGTGTACCCGCAGCCGATTCGATCAATTCGCCCCCGGTAACCTCCATTGCCATCAGAGAACCGAGCTCCCCCATTCCGTCCCCTACCTTCTCCCTTGGTCTTCTCGAGCTCCAAATCCCCAAAATGGATTCCCCATGGTGAGCCCTCCCCATTGACACCCTCCTTTGCCACCGGCGATCTCCCATGCGCCCATGCCGCCGCTGCCACCGTATCCCTGTCGCGGGGGTACTGTAGCAGCTGGAGGAGGAAGAAGACGCCCCCTCCCCCGCTACGTGGCCGCATCTCGGCCATCTACCCCGATCGGCGTCGTCTGGTTTCGCCCGTCGGATGGCGCGTCCTCTCCGCCGCCCGATCATCTTAAACTCCGCCGTCTTCCACCGTCGGATCATCCCATACCGCTTCGCCCGCTCTCAGCGTTTTCCTGCCGTCCGATCTCCACCCCGTTGCATCTCATCCACCCGCTCCCTCGCCATCCCCACCGTCGCGATTGCACGCGGCGCCATCCAGCCGCACGGCGCGCGGCGCTAGGCCGTTCTTCCCGGCCGCTCGTTCCAGCAGCAGCGCGCGCTGGCGCGCCGACCGCCCGACCACGCGGGCGTTCCTTGGGCCGAGCCGCATCAGAGCAAGCGGCGGGCGATTCATCGTTCAAGTGATTTTTCCCCGAATTTATCAATTTCCAAAATCCCAGAAAATCCAAATAAATTCCAGAAAATCACAGAAAATCCCAAAAATTCCCAAATTTCACCACTTTGCTCCAAATAATGTCCTGGACCCATTTTTGGCCTCCATTTCCACAGAAGCCTTCCAATTAAATTCCTAAAATTCCTCATTTGGAGATTTATGCATTTTACTCCTTTTTAATTAGTTTATTTTCCCTCGCTTGATTAGTCTCAAGCTGGACTTATTTATTTTATGTGTTTGCGCTAGTGTCGAAGATCCCGGAAGATCAAGTGCAGTCGCAGGATCCAGGAGCTTCTACGTTCAAGCTAGCCGAGTTCGTCCAAATTGCCGGCAAGTCCCAAATCCTTTGATCATATTGCAACCCATGATGTTTATTTATGTTAATATGCTATTTGCATTATGCTAATTGTGAAATGTTAGTTTGAAATAAAATAAAATGTTTAGAATGACTTGTTATGTAGTTAATCCTACCACCGTTAAATGCCCTGTTAAATTTGTTGCCATGCCTTTGTAACCCTGGAAATAATTATCTGTTAATCTAGATAAATTGTAGGGTATTATTATCATGCAAAGTCTTACACTAATAAGGTTGTGGCTGCGGGCCAATAGAATTTGCAAACCCGACTCTAGGGTAGGGTGGTATGGGACACCGTGCCCTAGAGCGGAGAGTGCTTGCGGGCACAAGGTAGGGTAAGGGGATTGTGGTGCGCCGCGAGACGGTTTTCGCCCATCTCTTACCCTAGGATTGGAGTAGGGTAAGTGGGGTTGTGGTGCGCCGCAAGACGGTTTTCGCCCACCGCTTACCCTAGGTTGGGTCGCGGGCCTGGTGAGGTTGCGGACCATGTGAAAATGTAAGGACTGAAACCCTTACGCTGAGCAAATGTCACAGTGATCGCTCAACCACAGGAGTTGACTCGTCAACACTGGTCTAGTAGCTGCTCAACTCGATTGAAACTCTACAGGAGTGGAGGAGGAGGAGGTTAAGCAGTGAGGTTAGGCAAGCCGTGTTATGGGTGCCTAACAACGGTAGAGTTCACTCGAAGCGGACATTGGTTTTTATTTCTCTCTCTTCCCTCTTTCTCTTGAGCCAGACCCGAGTGAATTCTACCGGGTAGAGTCTATATAAAGAGTTGAGCAGTGAAACGACCTGGCTTCCTTAACTCTGTCGCGGGAGTTAAGGGATCGTGTGGGTAAAGCTGAGCAAACTCTGCAGAGTCAAATAAATGGTATTCGAATACGCCATGCTCCCGGTTAATGGAGCTGTGTCACTTGGGTGATTCCAGCCGCGAAGCTTAAGTAATTTTGTACATGCTTTAACTTGGATTAGTTGGTTAATTAACTTTTGTTGAAAACCCCTGTGTTCTTAAGGAGTAGTTTTGGGTCCATTTTATTAAAATGTTTGCAAATAAAACTGCATCCACCAAATGTAATAAACCAAGTATACTCCCTTCCTTGGTAAATCCGTGCATGTAGTAAAATAGAGTCCCTTTGGGGCTTCTTTGAGCAGTTGTTTGGCTCATGGCTTGCTTTTGCCTTTCTTTAGAGGATCAAGACGAAGGTGTTTGTCTCCCGTTGAGGAAGTCCGGAAGGTCTCTTCTTCGACAATGACCCGTGGCTTTAGGTCTTGGCGCGCGAGCGGATTCTCGAGTTTTGTGATGTAAGTATATTTTGGGCTTGCACGCCCATTGTCGAAAATGGATGTTAATCCGTATGTGAAATATATGCTGGACTTTTGTTGTAAGCATGCAATGGTATACTCTTGCGCGACACTCCATAAGCTGTTCATGCGTGAATAGTTGCGAATCTCAGAACCGTCGCGCCCACAGGAATCGGGCGTTACAAGAAGTGGTATCAGAGCAGGCACTTGACCGTAGGTTGAGACCTAAGGCAAACTAGGAAGCGATTTTATCGCAAAACTTAATTTAAAGCCATAAAAAGGGTTTACGAAAAATATAAGTATTATTACTGTCTTTTCCTCTCTTATTGCTACCTTATCTATCTTAGTGTACTTCTGCTTAAGTTTTACTGTTGCAAAATATTTACTGCTTCTCTTGTCTAGCTTCAAAATTTCGTTTCTCGGCAGCTGGAGGTGTAGCTGTTGTTCGCTAGACTAGACTGACCCTGAGTAGTAGCAGTACTTTTGTAATGTAAAGTAGGTGTAATCATGAACCCTAAGTGGTTTGTGTACCACTTGCATATTGTAAATTATGTTTGCTATCCCCTTGTATGTTGTTTGCTTAATTATCAGTAATCTCCCTGTGTTCAAAGCTTTCTTCTGTCCCTTTCACTCTCGTTCTTACCTCTTTCGCCCTATACTTACCTTGAAATTCAATGTCTTACTTATCTACTCTTATTCTCCAAAAGCCGCTGCAAAGCTGATCTCAAGTTCCCAATTGGCAGATGGATCCAGCGCAGCAGAGTGGTCAGACCAACGGGCAGGGTGCACCTGCCACAGATCAAGTCTAGATGTCAGAGAAGCCAGGAGAATCATTGCCACAGTTCATTGTCAAGGTGACACCCGAAGAGTCAGCGTCAGCATCAAGCGCAACTGCATTGAAGTTTACAGCATTCCTGCAAACTCAACCCCCAAAATTCCCTTCAACCATAGAGTCACTGAATGCAGATAACTGGTTACAAGATATTGAGAGAAGAATGAATACTATCCAGTGTATAAATAAGGAGAAGGTTCTTTTCGCCACCTATCAGCTGTCCGAACCCGTAATTACTTGGTGGAATGCTATCCAGTGGATGCACCCTAAGGAGAAAAATATTACATGGGAAGACTTTGTGAAGAGATTCCGTAAAGCCTACATCTCTCCTAGAGTTATTACTGAAAAATATCAGGACTTTCTTAATCTTCAACAAGGAGAGAACTCCATCACAGCATATCTACAACAATTTCATCAGTTATCCCAATTTGCCCAAGAGGAAACTAACACCGAAGCTAAAAGGATGGAGTACTTTATGAAAGGTCTACAACCCAATATGAGACAACGCCTTCAGGCCATGAAGTTTTCAAGCCTATTGAGCCTGGTTGATCGAGCTCTACAGATAGAAGAAAGACCAGGTTACGTGAAAGTCATGAAACGAAAGAAGCCTTCGCCTCCATCACCAACGGCTTGTTTTCACTGTGAACAGGAGGGGCATTATCGTGACCAATGCCCACTGAAGTTCTTACCCGGAGAAGAAGCTAAAGAGCAAGCAAAGAGGCAGACATCATCATCCCGCCTGCCACCAATGGAAGAAGATGAATCCTACCCTAAGAGGACCAGAATGGAGGATGACAGAAAGCGTAGAGCAGCGCACAAGTCTCAGTCTTCACACAATGCTCAGCGGAGCGAAACCACGGGATCACCCTCATTTCGATCCCAACCCTTCCGTCAGTTTGTGACGATACCGAAGACCCAGTCCGGACAGTCTCAGCAGTATGCCACTCCCTCACCACTCGCCATCGAGTGCCTCACCTGCGGTGGCAAGCACCTTGCTAGCAGCTGTCCACGAAGGACAGATGCATGCTTCCATTGTGGAGAGACTGGACACTACAAGCATCAGTGTCCCAGAAGGAATTTGTCATCAGAAGCAGCTAAACTCCAAGTCCAAAACCACCAGCAGCAAGAAACAAGTCCACCTGGAGGAATGGCATAAAGAAGAAAAGCAAAGCAGATGATCAGGAAAATGTAAGCTATGTAAATCAAGAAATGAGATGATGTACTTTTTGGTTATCCTTTTGTAAACCAGTTGGAAGAACTTAATGGTTTGTCTGTAAATTACTTTAAACTAAGGCTTGTGGCAAAATTATGAAGATATATAAAGACCATTTGTGTAAAGTGAAATGGGTGTGATGGTCATGTTGTAATAAAGTTAATCCCAGCAGACCCAATCATATCCGGTCTTGGTACGACATCATTCATCCAAGTGGGAACCGCACCACACGCCAGGATGATATACAGGTGCAAGTGAAGAAGAGTCAAAGTCAATCTAGAAGAGGTTAAAGCAGATTTGCTGTCGCCAGATATGCAAGGGTTAGATGTCATTTTGGGCATGAACTGGCTAACCCAGAACAAAGGCAAGGAAGATTGTGAGATCAAAATAATATCATTGGTCAACCCTTGAAGGTCAGAAAGGAAAAAAACGAGAAGTATTGAAGGATGCAAGAAAGCGCATGATCAACATGCTAGCAGTTACACCAGATCAAGTGCCAGTAGTACAAGAATACCCTGATGTATTTCCGGAAGAATTACCAGGCAGACCCCTGACCGACAAGTAGAATTTGCCATAGAGTTGATTACAGGCACAAAACCAATTGCCCAGCATCATTACAGAATGTTAGCCAGTGAATTAAAAGAGCTCAAGAGACAGTTAGATGAACTGCAAGAGGAAGATTTTGAATGCTGTCACCATCAAAAACAAATACCCATTGCCCAGAATTGATGACCTGTTTGATCAACTCAAAGGTGCCAAAGTATCCTCCAAGATCGACTTGCGCTCGGGTTATCATCAGCCCAAAATCCGAGAACAAGATCGAGAGAAAACAGCCTTCATCACCAGATAAGGATTATTTGAGTTCACGATCGCTTCCTTTGGTTTAACCAATGCGCCAGCCTATTTCATGAATCCTAATGAATCTGGTGCATATGGACCAATTAGACCGATTCGTGATAGTCTTCATTGATGATATTCCGATATACTCCAAGAACGAAGAAGAGCACAAGGAGCATTTGCACGTGGCATTAACCAGATTGAGAGAGCGTCAGTTGTACGCCAAGTTCGACAAATGTAGTTTTTGGGCTGAAAGAAGTTACTTTCTTGGGTCGTATTATATCAGAAGATGGAGTCCAAGTTGAATCAGGAAAGATAGTCGTAGTTATGGAATGGAAACTGCCCAAGATAGTGACAGAAGTGAGGAGCTTTCTTGGATTGGCAGGCTATTATCGCCGATTCGTAGAAGGATTCTCCAAGATATCTCATCCACTCACTCAATTACTGAAGAAGGATAAGCCATTCAAATGGACAGATGCTTGAGAAGAGAGTTTTCAGCTGTTAAAGCCCAAGTTGACAACAACACCAGTGTTGATTTTACCCAACCCAGAGAAAGAGTTCCAAAGCTATTGCGATGCTTCAAAGCAAGGTTTAGGATGTGTGCTTATGCAAGATGGAAAGGTTGTTGCCTAAGCTTCGAGACAACTGAAGCCACATGAAGAGATTCAAAAACTGAAGAAGAAAGTTCAAGAAGAAGATTCAACAAAGCACGCGATAGGCGAGCAGGGAATCCTTACCTTCCGTGGTCGCTATTGCATACCCGACAAGAAAGAGCTAAGAGAGTTAATCTTATCTGAAGATCATTCGTCCCGATTCTCAATTCACTCAGGAGGTACCAAGATGTACCAAGACTTGAAGAAAAAGTATTAGTGGAACCAGATGAAGAAGTAAATGGCAGAGTATGTAGCCAAATGTAATGTCTGCCAGCAGATCAAGATAGACCACCAGAAACCATCGGGACTATTACAACCTTTGCCAAGTCCCGAATGGAAATGGGATAGTATCGGCATGGATTTCATTACAGGACTTCCTAAGACTCGTGAAGGTCATGACGCTATCTGGGTCATTGTTGATAGATTGACCAAGGTGGCTCATATCCTTCCGATCAAACAAACTTACGGAAAAGACAAGCTTGCCGAACTATATTTGACCAGAATAGTGACACTACATGGAGTTCCGAAGAAGATTGTGACAAATCAAGGAGCACAGTTTACATCCAAATTCGGGGAGAAACTGCACGAAGCCATGGGCACAGATTTGAACTTCAGTTCAACATATCACTCACAGACAGATGGACAGACAGAAAGAACAAATCAGATTTTAGAAGACATGTTGAGAGCTTGTGCAATCGTATATGGTGCAGCATGGAACATCTGCTTACCGTTCGCTCAGTTCCCATGCAACGACAGCTATCAAGCCAGCATCCAAATGGCACCGTTTGAAACACTATATGGAAGAAAATGCAGGACCCCACTGAATTGGACAGAAACAGGGAAACGACAACTTATTGGTCCCCAGATTGCTCAAGATGCAGAAGCACATGTCAGAATTGTCAGAGACAGACTAAGATGGCACAAGACCAACAGAAGAGCTATGCAGATAACCGCAAAAAGGACTTGAATTTCGAAGTTGGAGACTTCGTCTACATCAAAGTCACCCATTCAAGATAGTCAAGAGATTTCAAGTCAAAGGCAAATTAGCACCAAGATATGTGGGACCGTATCAAATAATTGGAAGAGTTGGGGAAGTAGCTTATCAAGTGCAGCTCCTGCCCAACTTATCCAGAATCCACAGCGTGTTCCACATATCCCAGTTTCGGAAATGTCTACGTCAGCCTACAGATGAAGTACCCTTGTCAGTTATTGAATTGCAGAATGACTACACATATGCTGAAGAACCACTACAAATACTCGAAGTTTTAGAAAGGCAGCTCAGAAACAAGAATATCAGGTTTTGCAGAGTGCAGTGGAAAAATCACACAGCGGATGAGTCCACTTGGGAACGAGAGTCAGACTTACAGCGAGATTTTCCCCAACTTACTCCCTGGACCAAGTTAATCTCGGGGTCGAGATTCTTTTAAGGGGGGGTAGGTTGAAAAACCCCAAAATTTAAACCCCAAAAATTGTTGTGTTTTTTGCTGGATTTTTTGAGTGAAATTCGAAAACTTTCCCTTTCGGGAAAGTTCTCCCCGAACCCGCTTTCTTTTTCTGGCCGTGCGCCTCCCCTTCTCCTTTGGCGCCCTGCCCATTTCCGCCTCTCTCCTCTCCTGGCGCCTCCCCGCTCTCTCCCTCGCTGGCGCCTCCGCCCCTCCCCGCTTTCTCCCTCGCGCGTGCGCTTGCCCCCGCACCGCCTCTCCGCGACCGCGCCCGCGGTTTCGCCCCCGCCTCGCGCCCCGGATTCCTCCCCGCTGTCGTCAGCCGGTCCGAAGCCGGTAGAACCTCCACGCCACGTGTCGCCCTACCTGGCAGTCTCCGCGCCTCCCCCTCCCGCGCGCGGACGCGCCCTCGCCATGCCGTTCGGCCGCCTGCCCCCGTGCCATCGCGTCGCCATTACTCCCCTGTGTAGAACCGTCACCGCCCTCTCCACTCCGAGGCGACGCCCTGCCCACTCCGGTTGACTCCCGGCGCCACGCCCGTTCCTTCTCCCCTAAGGCTCCGCCTTCCCCGCGCGGGCATAAAACCGCCCCTCGGCTCCCATCGCTCCTCCTTTTGCTTCCCGAGCCCCTCCACCGCCCCCAAACGCTTCCTGCCACTCCAGAGAAGCTCCACTCGCAGCCGATTGGAGCCCCGCCACCCGTAGCTCCGCCACCGTCGTTCCCTGCGCCGGTGACCCCGCAAAGCGGATCTCCTTCCCCGTTTCTTCTTTTCTCAATTGCAATCGCCAGGACCATCCCCTTCCCTCCCTAATCACGTTGGTGTTCGTCTCTGGCCAGGAGGAACCCCGAGGAGCGCTGACGTCGAAGCTCCCCGCCGGCCGAATCACCCTCCTCGTGGCCAGCTCTCTCCGAAGCTCCTCCGCCAAAACCACCACCGCTAACGTGAGCCCCGGACTCCCCTCACCGTGTACCCGCAGCCGATTCGATCAATTCGCCCCCGGTAACCTCCATTGCCATCAGAGAACCGAGCTCCCCCATTCCGTCCCCTACCTTCTCCCTTGGTCTTCTCGAGCTCCAAATCCCCAAAATGGATTCCCCATGGTGAGCCCTCCCCATTGACACCCTCCTTTGCCGCCGGCGATCTCCCATGCGCCCATGCCGCCACTGCCACCGTATCCTCGTCGCGGGTATGCAGAGCAGTGGAGGAGGAAGAAGCGCGCCTCCTCGCTACGTGGCCGCATCGCGGCCATCTACCCCGATCGGCGCCGTCTGGTTTCGCCCGTCGGATGGCGCGTCCTCTTCGCCGCCCGATCATCTTAAACTCCGCCCTCTTCCACCGTCGGATCATCCCATACCGCTTCGCCCGCTCTTAGCGTTTTCCTACCTTCCGATCTCCACCCCGTTGCATCTCATCCACCCGCTCCCTCGCCATCCCCGCCGTCCGCCAGTGCCACGCGGCGGCCATCCAGGCCGCACGGGCGCGCGCTGCTAGGCCGTTCTTCCCCGGCCCGCTCCGTTCCCGCGCGCGCGCACGCGCTTGGGCCGCGCCGACCGCCCGGCCACGCGGGTCGTTCCTTGGGCCGAGCCGCACTGTAGCAAGCGGTCGGGCCGGTTACTGTTCAAGTGATTTTTCCCCGAATTTATCAATTTCTAAAATCCCAGAAAATCCAAATAAATTCCAGAAAATCACAGAAAATCCCAAAAATTCCCAAATTTCACCACTTTGCTCCAAATAATGTCCTGGACCCATTTTTGGCCTCCATTTCCCAGAAGCCTTCCAATTAAATTCCTAAAATTCCTCATTTGGAGATTTATGCATTTTACTCCTTTTTAATTAGTTTATTTTCCCTCGCTTGATTAGTCTCAAGCTGGACTTATTTATTTTATGTGTTTGCGCTAGTGTCGAAGATCCCGGAAGATCAAGTGCAGTCGCAAGATCCAGGAGCTTCTACGTTCAAGCTAGCCGAGTTCGTCCAAATTGCCGGTAAGTCCCAAATCCTTTGATCATATTGCAACCCATGATGTTTATTTATGTTAATATGCTATTTGTATTATGCTAATTGTGAAATGTTAGTTTGAAATAAAATAAAATGTTTAGAATGACTTGTTATGTAGTTAATCCTACCACCGTTAAATGCCCTGTTAAATTTGTTGCCATGCCTTTGTAACCCTGGAAATAATTATCTGTTAATCTAGATAAATTGTAGGGTATTATTATCATGCAAAGTCTTACACTAATAAGGTTGTGGCTGCGGGCCAATAGAATTTGCAAACCCGACTCTAGGGTAGGGTGGTATGGGACACCGTGCCCTAGAGCGGAGAGTGCTTGCGGGCACAAGGTAGGGTAAGGGGATTGTGGTGCGCCGCGAGACGGTTTTCGCCCATCTCTTACCCTAGGATTGGAGTAGGGTAAGTGGGGTTGTGGTGCGCCGCAAGACGGTTTTCGCCCACCGCTTACCCTAGGTTGGGTCGCGGGCCTCGTGAGGTTGCGGACCATGTGAAAATGTAAGGACTGAAACCCTTACGCTGAGCAAATGTCACGTTGATCGCTCAACCACAGGAGTTGACTCGTCAACACCGGTCTAGTAGCCGCCAACTCGATTGAAACTCTACAGGAGTGGAGGAGGAGGAGGTTAGCGGTGAGGTTAGGCAAGCGTGTTATGGGTGCCTAACAACGGTAGAGTTCACTCAAGCGGACATTGGTTTTTATTTCTCTCTTCCTCTTTCTCTTGAGCCGGACTGAGTGAATTCTACCGGGTAGAGTCTATATAAAGAGTTGAGCGGTGAAACGACTGGCTTCCTTAACTCGTCGCGGAGTTAAGGGATCGTGGGTAAAGTCGAGCAAACTCGCAGAGTCAAATAAATGGTATTCGAATACGCCGTGCTCCTGTTAATGGAGTGTGTCACTTGGGTGATTCCAGGTATGAAGCTTAAGTAATTTTGTACATGCTTTAACTTGGATTAGTTGGTTAATTAACTTTTGTTGGAAACCCCTGTGTTCTTAAGGAGTAGTTTTGGATCCATTTTATTAAAATGTTTGCAAATAAAACTGCATCCACCAAATGTAATAAACCAAGTATACTCCCTTCCTTGGTAAATCCGTGCATGTAGTAAAATAGAGTCCCTTTGGGGCTTGCTGAGCCGGTTGTTTGGCTCACGGCTTGCTTTTGCCTTTCTTTAGAGGATCAAGACGAAGGTGTTTGTCTCCCCGTTGAGGAAGTCCCGGAAGGTCTCTTCTTCGACAATGACCCGTGGCTTTAGGTCTTGGCCGCGCTCGAGCGGATTCTGGAGTTTTTGTGATGTAAGTATATTTTGGGTTTGCACGCCCCGCTGTCGAAAATGGATGTTAATCCGTATGTGAAATATATGCTGGACTTTTGTTGTAAGCATGTAATGGTATACTCTTGCGCGACACTCCATAACTGTTCATGCGTGAATAGTTGCGGAATGCCGTGTCCGTACGCGCCCCTAGGAATCGGGGGTGTTACAGTATTTTTGGACATTGTAATCACATGCCTTCTGTCATGGAGTTCAAAGTTTTGCTCGTGATGGAAATGGAAGATTACTGGCAATTTGAGAACCATCATCTTAAGTATATAGGGAGGCTATCTCAACTGAAATATTTGGGACTTAGAAGAACAAGTATCAGTGAGCTCCTGGAACAGATTGGGGAACTAGAATATTTGGAGACATTAGACCTGAGGTTAAGCCATTTAAAAGAATTACCAGCATTTATTGTTCGACTTCGACGATTGGCACGCCTGGAGCTGTCTTCTTTTGATGTTTGCCGGAGTTCCATACCTCTATTTTTGGCCCTTGAACTCTAATTGAAGTCTAATTTTATCTTAAAAATCGGTTGTTTTTTCACCCCTAACTTCTAAATCCGGACAAATAACCCCCCATTCAATTCCATTCTGGTGGGGGTAAAAACAACCGGTTTTTTGAGTTCAGAGTACAAATTGGGTTTCAACCAGAGTTAAATTAATTAATTAAAAAATTAATTTGCTAACAATTACTTCCTCTGTTCTTTTTTACTTAATGTTTTTGACTATTCACAACTTCAAGATGCAACTTTGATCATTACTTTTTATAACTTTATATTAAGATGTACCAATAAAATTATAATATTATGAAAGTATTTTTTAATAATAAATCTAATGAGATAATTTTTATTTAACCAATCTAGATAGTTTTAAATCTATTGGCGGTTAAACTTGGAAAAGTTTGACGGTATGGATGCTAGGACGTCAAGTAAAAAGAAACAGAGGGAGTACTAGTTTTCATCTATGCACTTTTTGAATTGTTGATCTACTCCAAACCTTTTGTATTCTCCACTTCAAGGTTTCACTTGGGTGCAACCCTATATTTTTTTTCAGTATGGCAGTGGCCGATGGCTATACAGTGAAGTTGCAATGGTGTTGCTAACTAGAGAGTGGTGACGGCGGGCTATGTGGTTGTGAAAGAGGTGTGAGTGGAATGGTAAGGAGAGTTTTGATTTTGAAAGGTATGAATCTGGAGGTGATCGGGACTGATCTTAGTACTACGACTGATCAATCATATTGGTATTTCTAGTTGAAATTACATTTATATTATTTAAATATAAATAATTGGGCCTAGATGAAGTCTCTAGTCGGAGTCTAATTTTCACCTTACACTTGAAAACTGGCTGTTTTCACTCCTAACCAGGGTGGAATTAGGTCGGGGGTCATTTGTTCGGATTTAAAAGTTGGGAGTGAAAAATAACTGATTTTCGAGTTCATATGAAAATTGAACTCCGATCAGAGCTCAAGAGCCAAAAATAGACTAGATCCTAACCTCCATACAAGAGCTTGGTAGGTTGGTGTGCTAGAGATAGCTTGGAGATCCTTTGGTGAGATTAGTGATGTCAGAAGCTACAACAACAATCTTGTCTCGTCCCTTTGGTAGGCTCGGAACATGCAGCCTTCAGTCCCCATTCATTCAAGGTTACAACAGTTCTCTCCAAGATTTCTCATTGGATTTATGGTGTCCTCCTCCATGTCTCCAAAAATTTGTCATCAAGTGTATCACTAATGTTCCAAGGTGGCTAGGCTTACTTGTCAACCTTGCTTATGTGGACACCGGTGTTCTTCGAACAATACTAGGAGATCTTGATATCCTTGGTGAGATACCCCATCTGCTCATTCTCAGGCTAGGTTCAGAAGCAGCCCCCCAAACAAGGCTCATCATTCATAACCAAACTTTAATTTCCAATGCCTGAATGAGTTTATATTTAGTTGTTTGCTCACAGAGGAGCTGGAATGTCGGCCGGGTCGGAGCTATGCCAAAGTTCAAAAGGCTTTGTTTTGAGTTTATAGCATGGGAAATAAGTTCTACACCTCGTGGTTTAGATTTTGGTATCCAACACCTATCCTCTCTCAAGGAAGCTGAGATCAAGATTGACTGTTTTGCTGCTTCAACTGGGGAAGGTAATGCTGCAGAGACCGCCATCAGAAATGCAGCAAGGATGCTACCCAACATTCCCTCACTGGACATCAAGAGATTCAGTGCCGATGATGATAATGCGGAGGATTTTGGTTTTATTGTAGAGGCTTCGACAAACGGGAAGTGGATGCAGCAAATAATGGCACGCCAAGCAGAACCATGATCCTTGCGAAACCAGGAAGTGGCATATATGTGAGAGGACATGTAAGCTTTCTAGATTCTCCTTAGTTTGAAGTAATCATATAGTTGCACTTCTTGATTTCAGAAGTCGTTGAATCAAATGCTTCTTTGTCTAGATTTAGGACCTACAATGTTGATTTTGTAATAGTCAGATTAAACTAGCTACTTAGGTCATAACCGTAAGCAGTGCTAGTGTTACCTTTGTCAGCATCCTCATTCATACACCGACACTTAACCCCCGCGATTGATTAAGATTCAGAACAAAACAAACCTGTGAGATGCTTGTTGAATGCTTTGCTTCCGTCTAGTACGAGAACAATCAAGTAAGTCATAGCTGCTGAAATCCCTGTGGCTCTATCAATTGGAAGGCTAACGGAGTAGGAGTAACCGGATAAGCAGAAGGTAGTTTAGTTCATACATAGAAGATAGAACTCAGGGTGTCAAGGTTTCCATTTGCCTATACTCCTTGTGGGGCAAAAAAAAGGGAGATATTTGTATCTCCAGTCCACCGGTGACTCGGTTCTGCCGCGCCTAGATTAGCCTACTCTCATTTTGACATTGTATTATGACGACGAAATGTATGTGCTTATTCGGTTGATGATGATATATTTATGAACATACAATTGGTGCAGGTACTCCGCGGCTTGAAGAAATTGTAACCATGTGGATGGATGATATTGTAACCATGCCTGAAGAAATTGTAGTCCATGTTTACTAGTACACGTTCAGAGGAACACTGTCAACTGTCATGCTGGCACGTCAGGTAGCAGCAAGGGACCTAGTACAACGTTTGGTGTTCTTTCTGCTTCTGGTATCGGTTAGCAACCGTGGCCTGCAACCTGCAGTGTCTTTTGCAGTGGTCAAGCACATACTGGTTTACTCATCTAGTATTCTGTCTTCAGACATACAAAGCATAGCTCCATGTACTCCTCAGATGACTCATGAACTGTAGATGAATCTACAATAGCTGTTGTAGTTTTAATTCGAAGTGACTAGTAGAATACAGAATCGATGGCTGCAGAGAGCATCTTAATGCCTTGTTCTTACATCGGCCCATGATAAGGCCCTGATCGGAATGTGGGAATCATACTGGTTCTTGCCAAATTATCGCAAAATTCATTTGTTCCACATAGGCCATAAGTACTCCAACTGAAATCTCACGTGGCTGCCCGGTACTCAGCATGACCCGTAAGAGTACATCAGAAAGCATGGAAGATGTATCACACAGAATACCTATTTTGCAGTGAAGGTGAAGAGTGGCTGACCGCCGACATCATCATCGATGTACAGCAGTAAGAAAACACATCATAAGAACAATGATAATTGAGAACACATGACCAAGGAACTTAACCTAGCAAGGGGAAGAAAAGGAAAAAATAAGAGGACAAGACGTGGTAATGCAGTGGACTAAAAGGCATCAACAATGACGTCCTCGATGTGTCATCTAAAAGAAAAGTATCGAGGCAAAGCCAATTCAGATGCTCTTACTAATGTTTATCATGCAGACCGGTTACTTACTAATGCAACACGGGGTCTTCTTATGGAGAGCTTCGAGAAGGCTGGTTCATCTCTCTTGAACCATTGGCCATGGAAGTACAGCACCAGATGAAGTTCTTAGCACAGGTACACGTCTTGCAATCAAGAAGGCTTCGTTGAGCTGTGCTGCACTATCTGCAAACTGGGAGGCCCTCTGTATTGTTCACATCAATAAACCAAAAGCATGGTTAGACACTTTGAAAAAAAATAGCATGGTCAGGAGCTGAAGCTTCTAATACAAAAGTAACGATGTTAACACAAAAATTGGCCATCAATTGTTTGATTGCGAGAGTTCACTGAAACCCCCATTGACTTATGGTCTTTAGCAGCACGTGGCTAAACAAGCACCTCTAGGCCACGTCATTTTACTATTTTAGTGTCATTGGCTCATGCTTTACAACAACTATGCCTTTGTGTACTGTTCCCATCTGAAAAGGGCATGGCATCATTTTGGCAGGGGGAAAACGAGGTGCTATAATGCTATTGATATCCCCTATCTCTCTTCACAATAACTGGGACCGTGCAAGAGTGTGTTTTGTGGGTCGGTGGGCAGGTCGGTTACAGGTAGATACTATTAATATCCTCTTAGTCTCCTTCTGCAACCTTCAACATGCCTAAGCTGACGTATAGGCAAACCATGACTTGCATTCTAAAAATGGGGGAAAACAAACTATGGCATTCAAATGAAAGTACAACGAAGAGTTCTAATCTTTGTAGTCCTTGCTTGGCATAAAATCCCTATGACTAAACACACTCCAATTCAATCTCATTTAATTGGATAATACAGTGCCCACTTTAGCTAGTCATGGTTAAATGTTAGGTAGTTCACAGCCATGCTGTGCTTGTGGTAGTAACCATGATCATAATCTGCATTATCCAACATGGTGCTGATCATGAGAAAATCTGGAAAAGATTCTGTGCATTTGATAGCAGTGTGGAAAAGGTTCACTAACAAATCTATTTGAATCAAATAAAGGTTTCCACTGGCCCACTGGTAGCAGGAGCGGAACCAAATGTAATTATTAGGTAGGGCTTTGTCCAGATGTCTCCATTCCTCACCAATTCAACGGAAATGATGATATTGCAAAGTCCCAGACACATGACCTTAGCAGAGAGTTATCAACTCGTAACTCGTACGATAATGACTCTCAAAAGCATATACCACACTGTTCCCAAACCGAAGTAGAAAAACAGCCCTATAAGCTTAAAAGAGCATATTCTATCAATAATACAGATTTGAAACTGTTAATTGTGGGGTTTAACGACAATCCTCTTATCATGTTTAAACTCCGAAGCAAGTTGTTACAAATAGATAAACAGTTATGAAGTGATTAACAACATCAACATAATCTATCTATGGTGATCAAGTGATAAACCACGTCAACATAATCTTTCTAGACTCTGAACATCTCCAAAATGAATGCATGACAAAAAATGATCACAAAACGAGTTACATTTGACCCCCCCCTCCAAACACACACCAAAAAGTATGTAGAGAGAATAGACATAATCCCTCCCGATTTTTCAATTATCGTGATTTTTGTGATTTGATGGAACACATGAAACTGTACTTATGTATGCAGTATACATTCATTATCCAAAGCATTTCAAGTTAATGACACGAGATTGTTTCAGGCAGGAATTCAAGTTACAAATTATTCCCTTATCCAAACTAACAATTCACTCTATCAAAGTGAGCGTTTCCACCAGATAAACAAGCAAGTAGCAACTCTATGCTCATTTTTCTGGATTAGAACACACAAGTAGAATCAAGTTCAATAATCTAGTGCAAGCATTAATCAATAGGACACTACTAGCAATTAGCAAAGAGCTCACCTTATCATCAAATGCGATCTTAATCTGGGGAAGGCCCTGGGTCTTGTGCCTCATCCTGTACATCCTCCTCCCCAGCACGACTAGCCCCAGCAACGCCGCGGCGATGGAAATCGACCAAACCGGCCTAACCTTCCAAGCACAGTACTGCAGCAACCTGAACGGCAGCCTCCACCACACAACTACTTGCCTCTCTCCCTCACCGGTGCCTGGGGTTTGAACCAGGGGCAAAGAACCATCCTTCACCTCACCATCCGATTCACCGCAGCCAGAAGCGGTGCTAGCATTCTCCCCTTGCCCGTGATCTTCTTGCGCACTCTGTATTCCACCACCTGTTACAACAGCTTCTAGAACTGAGATTCCTCTGGTGGCATCAACTCCTCCATCTTCCAATTGCACATCTGAATTCTCTAATGCTTCACTTTGGAGCCCATCTGCAACCACAATTGGATCAGCATCCAAACTTTCTACCACCCCATGATGCAACGGCGGTTGCAGAAACGAGTCCGATTCGCCGCAACCGCGAGCGGCGTTCTTCTCCTGCTCTAGTATCTCCGAGCGTATCGCCTCAACTTGACTCTCCTCCGCGCTCCAGGCCGCACCACCTGCGATGGCGGCATCAAGAACCGAGCTTTCTGCAGTCCCATCAACCCCACCCACCTGCAGCCGCACTCTCAAATCCTCCGCAGCAAGATCCAATCTTTCTTCCGAAACCCAATCCAATCTATCTGTTGATTCTAAGCCCTCCTCCTTCCCTTCGCCGTCAGAGGCGGCCCCCGACCACGAGCCCTCGCCTGAGAGGCCGGCGTCGGAGATGACGAGGGCGAAATGGTCGTAGAGGACGTCGCCGCCTTCTCCGGATACTAGGACCACGTCGTCGTCGTCTCCGGCTGCGGAGAGCACCTCCCAGTCGCCGATCTCCGAGGCGGCGTCCTCCATGGCCGGGGTGGCTCTGCCTCTGCCTCTGAAGGGTTGGGAGTGGAGAGGCTAAGCAGGAGGAGACGGGCGGGTGGGTCCGGGCGATATGTGGGCTCCACCTGACAGTGGGGAGAAGTTGTAGACAACGAAAAGGCGGAGAGAGAGGAGCACACGTGGCCGACGCGTCCGACCACGAGCCAAGGGCGCGCCTATGCTCGCACGACTCGTGCGGATGGTTTCACTGTGTGGTGGGCCTCGAAGGTTCACTTGACATCGGGACCCACATGTCATGGAAAGTGGAGTTTCTCCCCCCGGAGAAGTCCTCGTGTGGTGAGTGAGAGTTCCCGCTAGGAAAATCTAAACGGTAGACGCCAACAATCCAGATACCCACGCCGACGGCACAATGTTCTCCCCGTGTCCGTCCATTGCTGATCCAACGCGTCGCGATGATAGGGTAGCTATACAGTGATAGACCCAGAATAAAAATCTAGAGAGACTAATGTAACAAGACCAACAAAAATAAACAAACAAACATAAATCTAACTATCTTTTGCAATTTTAAATTATACATAATTAAAATAGGATATAGTAAAAATACAAAATACAATAAAGATTATACCTTGGTAATTATAGTGCGCCTCCCGAAGCCTATAAATATATATGTAAGTAGCTATCTGTACATCAAAATTAGCAAACAAAGCGATGAAATCACAAATTGCAGTTGTGAATAGTTATGAAGATTGAAAAAAGCATACAACATATCACTAGTTAGGATTGAGTAGTACAAGTATGAGGCAATAGCATTCTATGAGATTTTATACTTCGAAAGTATTTTTTGATTCTATTATTAGCTTCTAAATATCTCTCGCTTAGTCTAGTATATTATCAAGTCACTGAACCACTTATCCGCTACTCTATTGCGCAAATCTGTCTTGATAATATTTATTGTCAAAAAAGACTCTTTCAACCGATGCCGTTGCCACTAGAAGGATCAATGTTAACTCAGTGAGGCGATAGACCAATAGAAAAGTTCTATTTTTTCCTGTTTTAACCATCTTTTGAGCTAACTTTGCAATACCATCATACCTATGGAATTCTACACTTCTTCTGACATTGAGAACAAACGTTTAAAGCTGATTTCTTAACAACAAATGACCAGCCATATCGAAGTCATCAGCATAAATCTCAGCAAGTCGAACAAACTTATTTACATCAAACTTGGAGAAAGAGTTTCTTGGGTCAAGACAAGACATTCATGCCAATAACTTTGAAGAAACTTCATTGAACCGATGGTTCATCTCTGAAAAGAAAACAATTTTGGGCCTTCCAAGTTTCTTGAAAAAGAAAATAACAGAAACAAAATGCCACATCTTTTTCCACACTATATTCCAACCTATCAAATTTATTGTACCAAGATTATTGAGATACCCTTGAATAATTATTTTGCATTTTATGAGGAAAATTGTGGCCTTTTGGTTGGGTTGGATCTCTCAACAAATACGCCTTCACTTGATCTCTAATTTCATTATGATACTTATTAATAGGTATGCGATTCGCTGGATCAGCGATGATTTCATCGGGAGTAAAATCCACCCGAGCCTTATTTACTTGATTCATGCTTTCATTAGTATGAGAAGTACTGCTTGTATTGCTTGAAAAATATTTATGCAATGTTTGTTTCTCTATATATTGCAATTCTACGTATCGATAAATAAAAATATATGAAACTAAATTAACAAATCAATCACAATTGTGCAAATTAAAAACTAGATTTATGTGTTATACCTCAGGGTCGCTAGCTTTGTATCTCTGCTCTCTCTTAACGCAGATTGCAGAGCGAGCCGACCGACATCAGCCTCACAACCCTCAGTCATAGTCGCCCACACGCCCAAGCGGCCAAGCCCAACTACTCCCTCCTAGCCTTTCTAGACTTCAGATGACCGGATCTGCCTCTGCCCTCTCTAGTTTATACTTTATAGCCTAGCAAGTCAGGTGTTTGACAATCATAAACAAGCTATGCTCACTGCTGAAAGCCTAAAAGATATGCAAGCTAAGTTGAACTGCAAGAAGGTATTCGACAAGAATTGTGATATTACCAGAGTTGAGGTCGGCAACGCAGATGTCCTGGAGGTCTCCACTTCTCTTCTCTAGACTCCACTCCAGATCCCCTCCCTCACAGGTAGCCTTCGGCCTCCTTGGACCCTGAAGGCTAGGGGTGCAAATGGGTTGGGTTAATCCCGACCAATCCGGTGTCGAATCCGACTTGTACCGAAACCGGGAAGAAAATGGAAAATCCGGTCAGATCGGATATCGGATTCGGATATCACGTGTCGGATTCGGGACCGGATTCGGGATAGAAAAAAACCGACCGAATTGCTTCGGTTTTAGGATACTCGGATAATATCCGATCGGTTATCCGGAAACCCAGTAAAGGCAGCAGTTAACCCTAACCGGCAGGCAATCGGTTCGGCGGCCAGCAGTCCAGCCCTCCCTCGGTCCCTCCCCATCCAATCCCCTCCCCATCAGGTCGTCTCGTCTCGGGCTCTCGGCTGCTCCCAACCCCATCCGGCCATCCCCATCTTCAGCAGCCTCCATGAGACCAGGACCAGCAGTCCAGCCCTCTGTCCCCATCCGATCCCCTCCCCTCCCCATCAGGCCGTCTTGTCTCGGGCTCTCGACTGCTCCCGACCCCATCCGGCCATCCCCATCTGACCCCTCCCCAGCTCGGCTGCTCCGGCTCCCCATCCAGATCCGGACTGTCGGAGATCCCCATCCTCCCCAGCCTTCCTCCCCATCAGGCCGAAGGTCGCGAAGAAGGCCGGCGTGGCGGGGCGCAGTGGCGGCGGCCCGAAGAACAAGACCGTCTCCCGCTCCGTCAAGGCCGGCCTCCAGTTCAGCAGTTCCCCGTCGGCCGCATCCTTCCTCTCCATCAGGCCGGGCTAGAGGAGATTGAGAAACAAAAAGCTCATGAGCGTTACATGAAGCTTCAGGAGCAAGGGAAAATAGAACAGTCTAGGAAGGATTTGGGTGAGATTTTTTCTATGTTGCACGTACCTCTATTTTTTATCTTGGTGTTTCTTGTTGGGTGGTTTCCTATGTACTTCTATAATACCCATCACCACAACCTGTGCTCTGAGCTTGCTCGTATGGATGCATTGTGACAAGATCAGACTCAATCTACATAGAAACAAACACCACAACAAAGGGATGTAAGCTGGTATGAATGAAAATAAAATGAATACTGAATCAATACTAGTGTCAGCATCACTAAATAACTCAGATCATTCTTTGAATTAACATCTTTAATCAGATTTAATGATCTCTGGTTTAAACATTTCATCCTACACGGCATGAGTTGTGTTGGTGCAACATCGATAGCAGGATTTTACTAACAAAATAATTTATGTGCGACAATACTACAATGGTCTTTTAATTTTGCAGCATAGAATTTTCTGAGTAGTTTAAGCATGCCTGGTCTAGGAAATGAAGTTGATGCATTTGTTGTGATTGTTTTGTACCAAAATGCTTGCTGCATTCATGCTGAACTTCCTTTCGAAAATCAACCAATGTATTCCTCTTATGCGTCTTAGATGAACTGCAATAGTGCAATATGTTTACTTTTCCTCTAGCCTTATGTTGAACAAGAACTTTCTGGATGTAAGATTGTTTGAGTAGATTGTTAAATTAATTATTCAATTGTCTTCTTTGTACAATCATAAAGCTAAGATTGGTTCTTCTTTCTACTCAGTGAATTTTGATGGCATCCGAAAGTGGAAGTGTGCCTTCATCATACAGGTATGATCAAGAAGCTAGCTTGAGAAAGTTTTATTTAGCGATAATCATGCATGAGTACCCTTTCAATATTGCTGAGCATGAATATCTTGTTGACTTCATCAAATCCTTGCGTCCTACCTTTCCAATCAAGAGCCGTACAACAATTAGAAAAGAAGTAATGGACCTCTTTTTACAAGAAAAGGGAAAGTTATATGAATATTTTAAGACCATTCAGTGTTGCTTTAGCACAACTATGGACATGTGGACTTCAAATCAAAACAAAGGGTATATGTGTGTCACTGTACATTGGATTGATGATAATTGGCAAATTCAAAAAAGAATTATCAAATTCATGCATGTAGAAGGACGACACACAGGTGCTAACCTATCTGATGCATTTACTTCCTGTGCCATGAGGTGGAATATTGAAAAGAAGTTATTTTCCTTATCTTTGGACAATGCATCTGCAAATGAAGTGTGTGTAAAAGATGTCCTTGCTGAAATTAAAAAGCAAAGTCCGCTAATATGTGATGGTATGTTTTATCATGTGCGATGTGCCAATCATATATTGAATCTTGTTGCTAGAGATGGTTTGCAAGAAATTGCCTCAGATTCGAATATTAGAGCATTTGTTGTAGTTGTAAAGGGATCTCCGTTACAGTGGGAGGAATTCCAAAAGTGTGCATCTGAGTGTGGGTTGGATACAAAGATGAGTCTCTCACTGGATGTTGCTACGAGGTGGAATTCTACCTATTTGATGTTGAGGGATGTCATATATTATAGGAGCGCTTTTGAGAGGCTTTTGTGCTTGGAACACCGTAGGTATGAGAAAATTGCTCCTTTAGATTCAGAATGGGATAAGGCACTAACACTTTGCAAATGCTTAAAGAAATTCTATGATGTTACTGAGCTATTCTCTGGTACTTTATATCCTACAGCAAATTTGTTTTACCACAGTTTTTGTCAGATTAAACTTTTGATTTCTGAGTGGTGTGCTAGCTCTGATACCATGTGACATGGCATTTTCTATGAGTGCTAAATTTGAGAAGTACTGGAAGAAATCCAACATTGCTCTTGTTGTGGCAACCTTTCTTGATCCTAGGTATAAGACAAAAATAATAGAATTTTACATGAAGAAATTTTTTGGTGAGTTGTTGTACAAGATTGAACTTGAAGAATTCATCAATGTTGTCAAGCAATTGTATGAATCATATGCCTCTTCATCAATGTTGTCAAGCAATTGTATGAATCATATGCCTCTGTTGCACCTAGTGTGTCAAAAAGTAAGACTGTTGCCAATGCTACTCCTACACCCAATCATAAACCATGGACAATGAGAATGATGAACTTCATGATTTCTTATATGACACATCTGGGGCTGATGAGGATGAACCAAATGACCTGGAGAAATACATGGCAGAGTAGCCCCTCAAATTTGGTAGATCCAGTCAAAACTTTGATATTTTATTATGGTGGAAGAATCAACAAGATGAATATCCTATTCTATCACAAGTTGCACGTGATGTTTTGGCCATGCAAGTGTCACAGTGAGCCAGAATCGCTTTTAGTCTTTGGTGATCGTGTCATTGATCCATTTCGCAGTCGTCTAGAGCCTGAAATAGTAGAAGCATTGATATGTACGAAAGATTGGATAGCCGCATCCAGAAAAGGTGATAACATCAATTGTTAGCTTTTTAGTGTAACACTAGTATTGCTAGTCTCTTTTTTAACTATGAAGTTTTCTCTTATTTTTTTCAGATTCTAAGAGCAAAGTTGCATCCATCATTGGTGATTTGGAGGTAGTTGAGACCATTGTTGCTAATATGAGGATTCTTCAGGTATTGTCTAGTATTGGTGATTTGTACTCTTATTTAGCAAAATTGCATTCATCATTGCTGATTTGTAGGGCGAAGAAGTAGCTAGTGATGGCGAGCTCTAGGTGTGCTTGTGACCAAGTGAAGCTGAAGTTTACTACTTAAGTTTCTGGTGACCTTTTCCAAGAACTGACTATATAATTCTTAACTGCATTATGCTTATTCCTATTCAAGTCTAAACTGCAACTCTGTGTTCATTTGGATGTGTTGGTAAATTTGGAAGGATCATTAGTTCATTAATTTGAAAAATGATCTGTGATGAACTGATGATTTAACTCTGTTGAGGTGCTCAATGTTATTGACTTGTTCATAGTGCTAATTATTTGGGGCTAATATAAGAGGCAAATAAGTTCCTCTCCACTTGTTATTTAAGATGGTGTGCTTACTCAATACTTGAAGGGCTTGTCCAGGCAGCTTAAGGTAACCAGAGCCAGAATTAGTGCTTTTAGTTTTTTTTTGTTATTTACTTGATGGTGTCTGTTACCATTTGTCTTTTCTCCTGCATTTGCAAAGACATAATTGCTATAATTGTTCCAAGTTGGGCAAGTGTTAGGCCATACTGCTTTAGATCTTGTGCTATCTTTGTTTCCTAGACTATGGCTGCTTAGAAGATCTTTTTTCTGCCACTGTGGTGCATTGAGTTTACCCTTCTTCATCAGAGGGAGTAGTGTCTCATTAGAACCCTGTAACTAGTGTCTGGATGGTGTCGGTGTTGTCAAATTTATAATCAACCTTCCATCCGAGATTTATAATCATAGGGCAAAGGGACTGTTAAAATTTTAGTTTTGCGAGGTATTAGGGGAGATGTAACGGACTTGGTTGGATGAGGATACGAGGAAGATTTGCCCATGCTGCATGTTAATTGATGGTTAACAGAAGTTAACAGAAGTTAATTGATGCCTTGATAGTGGCAAATACAATTGGATGTTTAGTAGTATTGAGTTGTTATTTCACTTAAGGCTAGGTTTTGACTAGTGTTTCAGCTGTATCATATAATTGGAGTGTTACTTTTCTGCTTTCCTTTGCCACTTTGTAGTGCCCTAAGATTCTGATAGTCTCTGTGCACTGGACAGTGGACATGCACCATGGAGGAATGGAATGGAGGTTCGCCTTGGTTTGTGAAGGGACCATGGAGGCATCAAGCTTAATGTTATGAATCTGTTTGAATCTGTTGATCCCATCAGACGCCGAGATGGTTCTGAACTTGCAATAACATTGTTATCATATTTGAACTTGCTCTCACCTTTTGCTGGTTGCTCTGGTTGGGTGTACTCCAGAAATTGAATTGTTTCATGAAATGGGCAAATGTTAAACTGTTGCTTTGGTCCTTTTTAATGAGAAGACACTATTGAAAATGTTCCTTTTTGTACGTCCGTGATATCCGCTTATACTATCCGCTTCCGATCCGTAACCGACACATATTCGCCCCGATGATACCATATCCGAAACTCCGAATATTCCGAATTCGTATTCGTATTCGGTCTTACCGTATCCAATTTCGAATCCGGGAAAAAATATGGGTTAGGATACGGTTTAAGCAATATCCGTCCGAATCCGATCCGATTGCACCCCTACTGAAGGCTCCTTCTTGGCTCCCAGCTCAACTCCCTTCCTTAGGTCATCAAGCGGTAGGCCGGCAGCCAACACCCTCATAGCCGTTGAGCCACCCAACTCATCCAGTCCTCCTTCTCGGCGTCGGTGGCTCACTCTACCACCTCTCGCTAGATCCCCTCTCAAAACACAAGTGGGTATTACTAGATTCATTGATTTGCCAATGGCTATTGCTGGCTGCTTGGCTTGTTGCCGATTGCCGAATTGGTCGGCCATGTGGACTTCGGTATTGTACTATTGTTTGATGGGCTCTGCTGCTGGTGTGTTGCATGGTTGGCGTTGGCCCAGCATGGATTCAAACAGTCAGTCATTCAGGTAATTTAAGCCCAAGCGACACGTGCCCAACTCTCCAGCTATGTCTACGAAACTTCAGTTCTTCAGTTCCTTCGTCTTCTACCTCAGGTTTGGACTCTCCAACCAGACCTAGGGGGCTAGGGGGTACCTACTCTCCAGCCTGAGCTAAGGTGGGTGCTAGCCCCCTCAACCCCCTGGTAGGTTCGCACTATAGCTACACAAAATTAGAGCCCATTTAGAGCTCCTGTATCGAGCCTTTTCATATGTGTCTACGTGATAGAATTCTTATCAGAATCAATGTAAACAAGAATAAACATTGTGGCAAATTTCACCTCGACTCCAACTTTTCGTTCCACTCACTCGCTTGATCCCCTTGCCTATGCAACCATCGCTCAAGCTCGCCATCGGCTCGACCGCCTTCCCCTGCTCCCTCTCTCTGACTGGTGGGACACGCTCATGGTTAACGAGTAGGTTAACACTAATGATGTCCCTAGAAGCTATATTAAGCTAGTTAATCTTGTTTAGTAGTAATAAGTGCTTGACATGCAAGCCCCACCGTAGATCTAGACCAACTTGTAAGTGATGACGCAATAATTTCATGTTTTTCAATAGAAAGAAAACTAGCAAATAAAATAGAAACTCAAAACCTAGCTGAACAATAACTTCTTCCTTGTTTTCCTAGGATTTTCTCTCCGACAAATCTTATGAAGGCTCGTTCTCCCTCACATAAATTCCGATTGACGTGATTCTTATTTCTAGATTTGTCTAAAATCATGAACTTCATTTTTGCACAAAAATCATGAATTTTGGAGTCTATTTAGATTTATTTGGTATTCATTTTGCGTTTCTTGGCTTTCTCCTTTAGATATCGATGTGCCATATCATTTGAAGTTGGTCCAGAAGAAAATTCAGTGTTCAATGAGCAAGGCAAGCACCATCTTTAATTACGTTGATCTCATATTTCAATGTTATGTGTTTTGTTCGCTCAAACTATTATGCATGCAATTATCTTGGTTAATTTGCTATGTTGTGTTTAGGGCTTAGTTAATGCCTACTTGTTGCATTACCCTTCCTTGAAAATTGGTTACCCTTACTAATGTCACCTTAGAAATATTATCCACTAACACTAGAAATATTGGTGCAAATTTTAGAGTGGTATCATGTCAATGCTTATCCATGCTTAGATTAATAATGGCCAACTTGGTAAAACTTGGTTAAATATCATTTTGGGCTATGGTTAAATATTTTTAGCAAATCAGTACAGAGGGGTCACCTTTGAATATTTTGGTTAGTAATATAAAACTGAAAAATAATTTAGACTTGGACGAGTGTTTTGTAGAGACCGAGAACTGAGTTTGTGGTAGTCTCTCATGAGTCATTTAAGGATTGAACTAGATGTCGACCCAAGTGCTACCGTACAACCACATGTCCCAGAGTGGGATGTGCTTGGCTAAATAATTTGCAATATTTTAACTTTTGCTTCATGTATGATGGCAACCATACGATGCTAGTACGACAAAATTACACGATCTCTTACATGAGCACCTAGGAAGGGAACCCTAGGCTCCTTTGCTTTCCCTTCCTAGGCTCCTTTGCTTTATTGCTTCCAATGTCAACTTGTTATCTTGTTGCTCTAGGAGCAAACCCATTTTAGCAAGACGAACAGGGCCTGCTCGATTGCACGGCCGGGCATCGTTGTCGTTGCTGGCAACGCAAGCACGTGGTGAGGAGGCTAAGCATCGTGCGCTGCCACAAGTAAACAGAGCAACCCGACCTTTCACAAGAGAGATGTCTGTAGTGCACTTCTTTTTTAGTTAGTTACCCGGTGGTGCACTTCTTGATGTCCACAGTGGCGAGGCTAGACCATCGAGGAGCGCCTCCATGGTGCCGTCCTCTATGAGCCCCATGCGCACATTGTCAATTTGTCACCATCGAGTAGGGGCTGGGATATGGGTTTTTTATCAATGCAAAGCCTATGTAAGCCTGTTATAAAATTGACTAGATAGGATATGAAACAATGAACAATAATTAGAAATACGAGACAAAGATTTACTATGGAAAGCTGTTGATGATCAAGTTGTCAATATTATGAAAATGCGAGAAAGGAGCTTGGATTCCTTGAAATGATTTAGCAACCAAAAAGGATGATCTTTATTGCTGCGAACTGCTTACAAAAAGGGCTTACAGAAGGGATTCAACTAGCCCCAATCTATGATCTATCCACTACTCGGAAGATCTGGATCGCCTTGTCTATTGGAGTTGACTTGTTCTCTGAATTCTTATTCGAATTCTCACTCTCCTCCCCAAGTTGTTCTCGTCAACCTTTAAATAGTGTTGAAGACGTGCCAGTTATCCACCTGAGGAGACGTCTTCTGGAATCATCACGTTCGATCAGAGGGGTGATTGCTATCAGAGAGAGAGATAGCTGATGATAACTGATCTTCTATTACTGTCAATGGGAGATAATCGTAAAGACAACTACATGGTAGTTGTTATCAGAGATACATGGCTGAAGTGTCCTGCTATTTGAGATAGATAAAGCATGTGTTTTATCCATCGCATGGAAGGAGTTCCTTGGGAGTGGGCCCTCATACCAGTTCATAAAACCTCCAAGTGGTCTACTGGTTAGGTAAAGTGTATAGTAGTCCTCCCACCAGGAGTACTCGGGGAATAGTTTCAAAAAGCTTACGACCACGTGGGTCTTAGAGCCTTAATTAAGTATTAAAACCATATTTAATGTATTATTTAATCCTCATCAGCTAGCCCCTGAACTTGAAGTGAATTTATAATCTGAATTTTCTGATTGGATTTTAATTCATAAAATAAAGAGGCAATTTTTATTCACTTAAGGTCGAAAAACTAACTAGAGAAACTAAAAGGTTTTCTATCCGCTGAGCTTCAAATCAATCAATTACTATTTTGCAGTTAGAAAAACCCTTATAAAAACCTGACATGGTATTGGTTGGTTTCACGCTTTTTGGAGAAAACCTTTCATCTTCTTCAATTTCCTCTTCCTTCCCGCCTTAGCACCCTTCAACTGTAGCCTTGAATCCTTTTAATCCATACTTAGATCTTCAGCCGCCATAAACAAAATATCTAATTTGATTACCGATTGGCCGATGTCCAAACTGTGACTAAAGAAATTGAAGGCCATAGAAGAAGTAGGAATAATCCCCAACAATGTTCTGATCCCTTGAAGATCAGCGATTGAGAAAAAAAATTTCAAGTAGAAGAAACGGCGATATCCTAGTTTTCTGGGTGTATATAGAATGTGGATTCGGGCTGTCAGTGCATCCTTTCTTGTTAGAGATCCTGAAGTTTTATGGGATTGATTTGGCGAATTTGGACCCCAACTCAATCGCTAATCTTAGCATCTTCATTCATCTATGTGAAGCATATCTGGGGATTCCGGTGAACTTAGAACTCTTCAGATACTACTATAGGATGACGAGAAGGGCTAGAAAAGTGATGGCATCACCTGGGAACTATTCTTTGTGGCTTCATGATGGGAAGGTAAGGGAGTATATTCCAATGTTCTCCAAGTTCTCATGGTTGTCATGGAAGAAATTTTCGTTTTACATGACAGTCAGCATGGAAAACAAACTCTCCTTCACGGGACAGATTGCAGTAGAAAACCTGAGATGGAGGTCTTTCCCAAAGAAGGGAGGAAAGATAGAGCGATGGTTTGAGGCCATCGTCTATCTTAAGGACAAGGGGCTAACTTCATGACACGTGGTGAGAGATTTCTCCATGCACCAGATCAATCCCCTGAAATCGCACGATCATATCAATCTATAGTATGAGGGTGTGAAAGATTCAACCGAGGAGTCCTCGGAAGGTAAACATTGAGAATTTCGACCGTTGAATCATTTTTTGTTTGATTATATTTTTTCGACCATAAGATTTTTCTTCTATTTTGATTTTATAGCCTTATCTCCTTTTGAAGTAAGGGAGAGGGTAAAGGTGATCTGTGAGGGGGATCGAGCCCGAGCAAAAAGAAGGAGTTCCTTTATTCTGGCAGTTACTTCTCAAGAAGATAGGATAAAAAACTTAAGGTAACACAATAATTTTCTTCATCTGATTTTTCTTTTACTGATCAATGTGTTGTAATATTCCTGATATGTGCAGATAGTTGAGTTGGAGGGTATGGAGCCAGCTAAGAGTTCAAAGGAAGTTGCTTGAGCCCCAAGAAGTAACATTCATTAAGAAGTCGTATAGAGCATTGGGATCATATCATGCTCCTTCGACCACTCCTTGTGCTCCTTCGACTACCTAACTCCTACAAAGCAGGCAGAAATCCCGTCGGATGTAGGTTTTTACTATAACTCTGAGAGTTTTTCCTACAAACCTACACCTGCTCTTATAAGGAGAATAGAGAAATTACACTGACAGGAGTGTGTTTCTTGGATGAAGGGTTTCACTGCTAAACTCATCTTGGTTGATGACAAGGCAGAAGAAAAGGAAGGGCCACTGATCGGGGATATCACGACCATAGAGCCAATGGTGACATCAGATCCACTATTCGTGGGCTCTAAGATAATTGTCTTCGAGCATATTGAAGACCAGTGGCTACCCCTAAGGTATTGATGACACCAGTGGAGATAGCAGCTCCGGTAGTCAAGGAAGCGCAACCTTCTGAGAGGTGTAGATGATCGGAGAAGTGGTCTTCGATCTCCCTATGGAGGAGTCGACTAAGGATGAAAGCATCCAGTCGTGGGACACAAAGGGTTCGACTAGCCATACCAGTATTACACTGGTGAAATCGACTGAGAAGAAAAGATAAAGGCATGTGCTCTAGATTATGCTCTAGGGCATTTAAATTTCAAGACAAAGAAAACAATGTATGTACTAGTTGTAAGAAAGTGTATAGAGTCATACCTTTTTTGTTTCTTTATGTCCTGAGATCTTTACCCATTTTCTTCTTATTCTTTTGATTTTGTAGTGCTTCTACCACTCCAATTATTGTCCTCTCGAGTGCTTCTACTGAAGAGGCATTAAAGGAGATGTTTGGCCATAGTAGCCTCTTAACCACTGATGGAATCAACAGAGGTTGCTGTAGCCAAAGATCCTTCAGTGGTTCCAATGCCATTGAAGGGTCCTGAGGTAGAGATGAAGTCCTAGCAGGTGGTCAAAGAAGAGGAAATGGAAATGCTTCCTTCCTTCCTTCTTCAAAGGACTGGAGGTGGAGAGTTCTTTGCTAAGAAGGAAGTCTCCTCATCCAAGGGACATTCCCATCCAGGACTACATCTTCAACAACCAAAGACTTGAGGAGCTTTGGTGGAGGAAGGTCTCGGATCTCGAGTTGAAGACTTGTCCCGAAGCACTCTACTCCACATATGTAAGTAAAGCAGTCTTGGTAAGATCTAAAGATCACTTATGATGCATTTTTATCATTTTTGAATTTTTTCTAAGTTTCTTTCTCTTTTCTTTTTCTCAGCACATGGTGGAAGACTAGGTGATCGTTAGTTCTTGAGAAACAGAGGGCTAGCCTCCATCAAGAAGCCAATGAATGGTGATGATCTTTTTCTCATTTCATTATGGTCGTAAAAATGTATTTCTTCTCATAATTCTTCGAATATCGTTATAGGTCGGGAAGCATTGTTAAGGTGCTTGAGGATACCCTCAAGAAGGAGAGATAGAGATAGAGAGAGAGAGAGAGAGCTGTTCAGGTTGACTTTGACTAAGAATGAACGACTCCTCAAGACCCTTGAGGAGAAGAGCCTTCAGGTGAAGAGTAAGTTTCTTCTCAATGCTTCCTTTATTGCTTCTTAATCCTTGCTCTTTCTTCTTTCTTTGTCATGGTCAATAGAATTAGAAGATTATGAGAAAGAGGCCAAGGCGAAGGGCACTACCATCTTGAAGCTTGAAGAAATGTGCAAAACCAAGGACCAGTCGATCAAACACTAGTCGACCAAGTTCATCGACAGTGTCATTCAGCATAAGAAAGCCATTGAAGCATATGAGAAGAAGAACCAAGGTAACTGATCAATGATCTGATCAATTTGATTTGCTTTATAATTTGTTTGATAATTTTGAGTTATTGTGCAGAGCAAACTTTGAAAGTTCAAGAACTGAAAAATGCTCTTGGTTCTGAGGAGGAGAAGAAGAGGGAGATTGAAGGGAGTCTTCAAGAGAAGATCTTTCTCTTCAACAACTTACTTACCAAGATGGGCTTGAAAGCACTTGCCTCCTCCTCGGAGGATCCGGCCGAGAATGTAAGTTGTGTTGGTCAACAATTCAAAAACCTTCAAAACCTGCTATCTACCTCTAGGAACAACCATGAGTAGACCATGATGGACACTATCGCAGATGGAGTTAGCTTTGCCTTAGCAAAGCTTAAGGCCTCCAATCCTTTTCTCAATCTTCAAGCACTCGAAGAGGAATTCAACTGCTTAGAGGAAGAGGTAGCCAAGTTTTTTGAAGAGGTGAAGCCCTTCGGGAACAAGGTAGCTGAAGAGATGAAGGTTGGATCTCCATTAGATAGTGGCCAAGTAGTTAGCAAATATGTAAGATGAAATGCTTTATGTAAAAAGCTTACCTTTATTAATAAAGGTTATGTCATTTCTACACTTTTAAAGAGTGGTCGTACCTTTCTTTTTCCCAACTGCTTATTTAGTAGTATAACTTACTAAGTAGTAGACCGTAAAAAGATGTATTGCAGTTTACTCCGATCGGTAGACTATGTACCTTGATTATGATTTTGAAAGGATTGAGTAGCGTTAGGAAATCATATTAGATAGGACCAATGAAAGATTTCGACTAGTCTTAGATATCTTTGCCGTAATTGTGATATGTTTTAGTCTTAAATTGGTCAAAGATTGCTATGACATAAACTTGTCGATATTAAGAATGAAAGAGAAATAATGCAACAACATATTAAAAAATACAAGTGTTTTTATTTGCGGTCATTATCTGAACTGGTCATAATATAGTTAAGGATGAAAGACGTGAACAAAACTTCCCAAAACATATTCAATCTCGAGTTTCGACTGATAGCAAAAATCTTAGGAAAAAGGCTGTCACTAGGAAACTCCTTTCTGTTGGTGTGACCATGTGCAGAAAGGAGAGATTTTGACTAGGAGGTTTTCCATGTCTCGACCAAGTTAAACAAGAGAAGAATGGAATAAAAAAGTAAAAAATAAAACCTTTGAGCCCCTTAGCTATTTAGATAATATGTTAGTTGCCTGTTTTTTTTATTATTTTTCTAAGAAAAGAGTGTAGATTATCATAGGAATTATTGCTGTGAAGGTCACAATAATGACATGTATGGCATTTAATTAAAATGTCAAAGCCAATAAACTAAAAAAACATTCTTTGAGTAGTTTAGACAACAATAATAGTTTGTGACCTAACTTAGGATAATAAAGTAGAAATAAAAATACTCATATGAAAAAGAGAATGACAATGTACCTTTATTGAAATATGGAAATAAAGAAGTATATTATACATAGAACTTATGCAACTGACCAATGTTCCATGAATTAGGAAGAACACACCCATTCAACATGGCTAGTTGTATTGAGCCTGGTCTGGTGACTTCAACCACAGTGTAGTGACCTTCCCATTTAGGCAAAAAATTTATTGCAATTTTCCTAGCTCTGAATTTTTATGAGAACCAAATCTCCCACACCTAGGCTACGAGATTGTACTTTATAACTGTGGTACCTACGTATGGCTTGTTAGTAAATTGTTGATCATATTAAGGCTACATTTCTTTGCTCTTCAAGGAAATTAATGTCATCGATCTGATGGTTTTCTTGATTATTATCATTATAACAATTTATCTGAATAGAGCTAATTTTAATTCTAGAGGAAGCATGGCTTCTATTCCATAAACTAGACAGCAATGTGTTTCTCCAGTCGTATGACTGGTCTTGGTCCAAACTGCCCATAATACAGAAGAAAGTTCTTGGACCCAAGCTCTTGACTGTTGTATTAACTGGTCAAACACTCAGCATTTAATCCCTTGCATTAGTATACCATTGGCTCTTTCTACTACCCCGTTACTGTGTGGATGAGCCACTAAGGCATAACATACTTTGATACCTAGAATTTCTAAAAATTTCTGCTAAAAAACTAGGTACCATTGTTTGTGATTATATGACTAGGAAAACCAAATCATGAATTATGTTTTTTGTTATAAATTTCTTGGCGGCTTTAGTTGTTATTTTAACAACTAGCTTAGCTTCGATCCATTTTATGAATGTATTAATCATTACATAAAGCAATTCAAAGCCCTAGGTGCTCTTAGGAAAGGTCCCAGAATGTCTAACCCCCAGGTTGCGAAAGGCTAAGAAAGTGGTATAGTTTGAAGAGCTTGTGCAAGTTGATGTACTTGCTAGCTATGAAACTAACATTGTATGCAATTTGACACAACTTCTTTTGCATCATAGAGGGCAGTTGGCCAATAGTATCCTTGTCAGAAGGTTTTACTGACCAGTGTTCTATAGGAATGATGTGCTCCACAGACTCCTCCATGTATTTTGGATAGTAAGTGCAAACCATCCTTTTGAGATATACATCTCATCAACACTCTATGAGTTCCTCATTTGTAGAGGGTACATTTGATCAGAGTGTATGATTTAACCTTTCAAGCTGTACAATCAGCCTCTACGTTATCTTTAGAAAATGTGCTATGTTGAAGATATTCATAGATTGATGTCATCCAATCATTGTTGAGCTCGATATGAGTGACCTCCATTGGAGCGTCTTCGGAATACTCAACTACCAAGGGTTTATTGAGTTACTCGAGAAATACTCTGGGCGGGATGGGTGATCTTGAGGAAGCCATTCGTGCTAACTGATCTGCCATAAAGTTTTTCTTTCTAGGAATGTGTTGGACTTCGAAACAAAGAAATGCTTTTCTAGTTTCTGTACTTTCGCAAGATAAGTTGACATCATAGTACTCGGGCATTTATACCATTTCCCTATTTGATTCACTACTGGTTGAGAATCGTATTTCACTAGTAATCTGCAAATCCAGAGCACTTTGGCTACTCTGAGCTCTGCCAGTAAACCTTCGTATTCTATCACATTATTTGTAGTAAAAAATTTTAACTGGATGTCATATTTAATGTTTTCTCCAGTAGGAGAAACCAAGACTACCCCAGCCACTGATCCTTTATCGTCAAGGACCCAATGAAGTACATAGTCCACTGGTTATAGTTTTCAGACTTGGGCCCTTGGATATCTTTAGGGTTTGTCTATTTGGCAATGAATTCTACTAAAGTCTGGAACTTAATGGTTGTTGATGAAATTAAATGGATATCAAACTCCTCAAGTTCGATCGCCTATTATGCTATTCATCCTGATGATTCTTTATTTTGGAGAACTTGACCTAGAGAATACCTGGTAGGCACCACAATTTTGTAAGACTGAAAGTAATGCCTTAGCTTCCTTGAAGTTATGAGGAGGACATACAATAATTTTTGTACTTTTGTATATCTTTCTTTTGGTCCGTGTAAGACTTCACTTACGTACTATACTGCTTGTGGCATAGTAACCAAGTATAAGATCAAAGATTCTCCTAGTTTTGAAGAGAATAAAATGGGGGCACATGTTAAATATTTCCTGGCATTTTTAGATACATCATTGGTTTTCTTTACTCCACTCAAAACATCCATGTTTTCAAAAGAGTTTAAAGAAAGGTATTCCTTTTTGTTCTAAATGTGCTATAAAATGACTCAGTGCTGTCATACAGCTGATCAGTTATTGCACTTCTTTCTTTGTGGTCAGAGGACATGTCTGTTTGATAGCTGCTATCTTCTCTAGGTTAGTTTTGATTCCTCTAGTGAAACTAGGAAACCAAGAAGCTTTCTAGAGAAAACTCCAAACAAACATTTCTCTGGATTTAACTAAGGTTGTGTCTTATTAAGTTAGAGAAAGTTTCTTGCAAATCGGACGTATGATCTCTGATGTTGACACTTTTTACAACCAAGTCATTAACATAGACTTTTAAGTTCTTACCAATCTATGGATTAAAGGATTTTTTTTGCAATAACATTTGAAAAGTGGCACCCTCATTTTTGAGCCCAAACGGTATTTACATATAGCAGAAAGTTTCTTATGGAATGATGAAGGGAGTTTTCTCTTCATCTTCATTACTCATAGTAATTTTGTGGTACTGGAATATGCATATAAGAAGCTTAATAACTCACTACTGAAAGTAGAGTCAACAAGCTGATCGATGCGTGGAAGGAGAAAATCATACTTCAGAGAAGCTTTATTAAGATCTATGAAATCTACACACGTTCGCCATTTCTCATTACTTTTTCTAACCATTACAGGGTTGGCAAGCCACTCTGGGTGGTTGACTTTATGAATAAACTCATCCTTTAGGAGCTTGTTGATCTTCGACTGAATTGCTTCCTTTCGATCAGGTGCAAAATGCCATAGTTTTTGCTTGACTAGCTTTTTGTCAGGGCAGAGTGCTAGCCTATGCTCAATCACCTTCCTGGGAACTTTGGGCATATCGGATGCTTGCCATGCGAATGCATCTAAGTTTACTCGGAGGAAGGAGACAAGTAACTCTTCCTATTTAGGGTTGAGTCTTGCCTTGACCAACAATTTTTGAAAAGTGGCACTAGCATTCTTAAGTCCAAGTGGCGTTTTGATGGTTCCCCATGAACTATCCTTGTCGAGAGGTACCTCCTTGACTTGATCAGAGGGTTTTAGAGCCACTTTTGGCCTTGAGTGCTTTACCTATATAGGAGACAAGGCTAGTATTCCTGGTTGATAATTCATCAACCAGTTCAAGAGACTTATTATCATAGGCATAAGCCATTTTTATGTCCCCTCGAACCATTATGATCCCATTTGGTCCAGACATTTTGAGACTTTAATAACAGTAATGTGTGGCTATTACAAATTTGGCTAAAGCTGGTTAACCAAGGATCCCGTTGTATGCAGTTTCAAAATCTACTACATCAAATGAGATTCTTTCTGTTCAAAAGTTATCAGGACTTCTGAATGTAACTAGTAGGGATACTTGCCTAATCGGTTTGGCCGAAGATCCCACGACTATGCCATGAAAGGCATACTTCATATGCTTTATTTTTTTGACTTAGGAACTTGTATTTTTTCTATAGCTTCCGTAAATAAGATCCTAAGAAAACTACCTCCATCTACTAAAACTCGATTAACTCTACAATTATTTATAGTAGGTTCTACGATGATAGGGAACCTACCTAATCAAGTTGAAGGGATGGAATAGTCTTCTCGACTGAAGGAGATGGTTGTCTCTGACCACCTAGATGGCTTGACTGTGATCGATGCTTCAGTGATGTTTACCTCAAGTTCCACAGTCTTTAGTTATTGTCTGGCTTCATAGGAGGAGGATCTGCTAAAGATCATGTCGACGGTGTGCTCTAGCTCTTGGTACTCCATTTCTTCATTGCCATCATTATCCTTTTTGGCATTTGGTTCATTGATCTCCTGTATGGAAGGGAGAGGACCCTTACTTGAGTCATAATATTACAGCTTCTTTTGCCAAGCGCGGTAGTTGCAAAGATCATGCCCTGCTGTTTGGTGTCATGGACACCATTTCTTGTTCCTCTTGGATTCGTTGGTCGAAGCTTTGACCTTATTTCAATAAGAATAATCATTTTTATTCTTGGTATATTTCTATGAAATCGCAAGAACTTCTTTGGTATTGGGCTTGCAATTTTTCTTACCTTTCAGAGATTTCTTGAGTTTCTTATCCTTTCTTTCTAGGCATGGTTGAGGAATCTTCTCTATTCAATCAATGGCCTTATTTCATTCTATCGCTTTGCTTGAGGCGGTATACTTATCAACCATATCGAATAGTTCGACGATTATCCGTAAAGGGTTCATCGCAATGTCCTCCATAAATCGCATGTTCTTAACCCAGTTTGAATGCCTAGATAACAAAAGAATCTACGACCTCTAGAATAGAGTTACGAACCTGACTGAACCTTTTAATATATTGTTGCAAGGTTTCATTGGGCTCTTGTATGATTCGATGAAGGTCATCTTTCTTCCCAAGGTAGTCGTATGTCCCCTGAAAGTTGGCAATCAATAGGTCACAATGTTGCTCCCAAATGTAGATTGATCCTACCAGTTGCTTGAGCAACCACGACTAGTTAGAACCCTCGAGAGTAGTTAGCAAATAGTTTCCCATCACATTGTCATCGCCTCCTGCAGCCCTGATTGCGGTGGTGTAGATGTGCAAAAATTCCAACGGATTTTGCTTTCCATCGAACTTCTTAAGATTTGCTGGTCAGAACATTTTTGGCCAGTGCACCGCTTGTAGGCCTGCAGAGAATACTTGATCACCTATAATCAGGTCATGGAGCCTTCTCTGGAAAGAGGTCGGATTGTAATCAGTTGTAGACCTATTTCTTCTATAATCATCATGGGGAACAGGTGCCCCTACCAGTTGTGGACACTCAAATTGTGTCTTCGACCAGATATATAGTTCAGATGATGGTGTAGATCAACTAGACCATATACTTGATTTCATCTTTCAGGACAAGGAGAGGAGTTGCTTTGTTTTCAAAGGGCCTTCTTCCCTCGTGGTTTCCTTGACGAAATCTCTAAGTGGATCTTGTTTCTGCTTGACGAAATCTTTGAGTGGGTCTTGTATCTGCCAACAATTGTTAGCCCAACCATGTTAGCCTCTCCCATATGAAGAATCCACGGATGAAGTCAACATTTGACTTTGAGAATGCGTCTGCTCTTGATACATCTCTGTTCACCATATGGTCTACTGCAAAATCTCTGATACATGACTTGCAACTTGAGCATATCCTAGGGTTTCTTCCAAAGCAGGGTCTGGGTTATTTAGAATATCAAGCACACGTTGTAGGTTTTGAATAGTTATCAAAGGCCTCGGTGCATTCCTATCAGCAGAAGGGGTACGATGGCCTGTGTTTTGCGTCAGGTTCCATGCTCGCTCCACGTGACTCATTAAGCGTGGAGGGGTAGAAGTAGGCAGATTAAATGGTTGATGCCCACCAGCCCTGTTATTTTTGTTCTTTCTAGGTGATGGAGGAGCGTTTGCACCATTCCGAGTAGCTAGTTGTGGGGGAGTTTGTCGTGGAGAACCATGCACCGGATTTGCAGTAGTATCTTAGATTGCATTACCTTCATGCTTCCAGCAGGAATCTCCCAACGAACACTCATAATAACTAAGGAGAGCCTTCCATTGCTTTGGGCAGTAGCTTCCACAATGGGGAACGATTGGAGACCACCGTCTCCAGAGGGCAATGTGGTGCACTCAATCTGATTTGGTGGATCACCAATCGAATGATGAGTGTTATCATCTTCGTATGGCTTTCCACCATAGGTAGTCTCATTGACACTTTGACTAGGTGCCAACTGGCTCCCACTATACATAGGAGCATTGGTGAATAGCGATTGCCCATGATTGTATGGAGAGTACTCTGACCCTCGAATTGTGGCATCGTACTCTTGTCACCATGTTTACCGACTGAAAGTATCGGGCTTGCCACATTGCTTGGGCATTCTGACAAGGTCAAAACAACCAGTTCCTCTGGTGATGCCAACAACGGTGACACCATGTCTTCTTCTATCCGGTCAACCTTGCTAGTCTCAAAGACCGACGAGCCTAGGATGGAGGACGACGATGAAGAAGTGTCGTGTTCCATGGTGTGAATGCATGCATCCACTTCGAGGTCGGCGTATTTGGCCAAGTTGAACTAGTTCTCCTCATCCTAGGTTTCTGCCATGATCACATGGGCTATGCTCATAAAAAATAGGAGAGGATGATGCTTGCTGATGAGAAACTTCAAGGACTTAGCACTTTCTTCCCCACAGACGATGCCAGCTGTCGATGATCAAGTCACCAATCTTATGGAAATGTGAGAAAGGAGGCTGGATTCCTTGGAATGATTTAGCAAGAGAAAGGAGATAATCTTTATTACTTTGAACTAGTTACAAAGGGGCTTACAGAAGATATTTAAGTAGCCCTAATCTATGATCTCTCCATTACTCGGAAGATCTGGATCACCTTGTCTATTGGACTTGACTTGTTCTCTGAATTCTGATTTGAGTTCTCACTCTCCTTCTCGCCGAGTTGTTCTTGTTAACCTTTAAATAGCATTGAAGAGGTGCCAGTTATCCACTTGAGGAGATGTCTTTTGAAATCATTGCGTTTGATCAGAGGGGTGGTTGTCGTCAAAGAGACATATCTGATGATAACTGACGTTTGGCTATTGTGAGTGGGAGATAATAATGGACAACTGCATAGTAGTCATTGTCAGAGATACAGGGTTGGAACATCGTGCTGTTTGAGATGGATATAACACGTGTTTCATCCATCTCACAGAAGGAGTTTCCTGGAAGCAGACCCTCATACCAGTTCATATAACCTTCGAGTGGTCTACTGGTCAGGTAAAGTGTACAGTAGTCCTCTGACCAGGGGTACTTGGGGAACGGCTTAGGACCTTAATCACATAAGTCTTAGGACCTTAATCAAGTATTAAAGCCATATTTAATGGATTATTTAATCCTCATCAAAAACCCTTGCAGGAAAAAATATGGATGCACAATCGACGAAATCACTATATAAAAGAGAAGTTATCAAATGTTCTTAATGTATTATATGTATAGATAACTTGAAGCTGTGCGCGCTATCTATCATGAGGCTTACATTGGGTATAAATAGCCTTAGGAACAAGAGTCCGAGATGAGGAAGGATCAGAGTCCTAGTCCGTAATGGAAACAAAGATCTACTAAAAAACTGGAACAATAACCTGCTCGGAGACCGGAACAAACCCTGCTAGAAGACGAAATAGAGTCTCAATAGTTGGTGGGGGAGAGTTGTAGTTAGAAACGTCTCAAGTAGCCACGTCTAACTCCAGTCGACGTAAACACCTTTGGACACCACGATTGGTGCAAGTCAGTGTATAGTTCATCACAAACATAAAAAAAATGATCCTAATAATAACCTTCGACTAGTTCGCATTATTGACAAAATCATTATTGATTGGAATATATTTTTAAGCGAAATCTAATCGAGTTTATAAATAATCAGACCCGACCAGATTTTGACCACAAAATACAATAAAACCTAAGGCACAACCTTCCTTACAGCCCAAATAGTAGTGGTTTTTAACCCTCGCAACCCGGGATCCTCCACTGACATGGAGCCTGAGGTGCAAGTGCGTCTCCCTTGTTCCTCCGTCGACTTCGCTCCGTGAACGAGGTAATCATCGTTGATTGCATCGAGAACGATGCAAATCCGCCCTAATCTATCGCAGCGATCTGAAATCGCCGCACAATGTCGATCTGTAGATTGCGAAAAAGGGTAGATGATGATTGCATCATAGATTGCAAAACAAAATTTTGCATAATGTTGTTTGATCCAGCATGATCATAAGCACAAGAATATATATGCATGAGTTTCCTGTTTAGTTCATGCACAACATTGCGATTGAAAAAATCGCATCTTCCTTCTTGTTCTGCACTGCATTGTAGATCTGAAAAAAAAGGGAGGGAGGGGGGATTTGGCTCACGGCCACGCATGGCCGCCGGCCTCCCCACCGCCGCGCCTGCATGCGCTGGCGATGCCTCCGGCCACCTCGGTCCTCGCGCGCCCCCGCATGGGCCCACCTGCATGCACGAGCGCCGCCGCCGCCCGAATCCTCCCGCCTCCGCGGGCTGGGTCGCCTCCACCGCCTCCTCCCGTGCGCGCCCGAAGCAGCCCGCCGCCTCCGTGCCCGCTTCCCGTTGAATCGCCCGAGGTCGAACCACCGTGGCCGCCCTAAATGCCGCCGGCCACCATCGCATGCGCTCGCCGCCGCCGCCGCGCCGCACGCGCCGCCGACCCCACCGCCGCCTCGCCGCGCGCTCCGCATAGCGCCGGCTCGCGCCGAACGGCACCGCCCTCCACTCCGCGCCATGAACGGGCGCCGCTGCCCCGCCCTCCCCGCGCCTCGAACGACGCGCCGGCCACGGCCTCCGCGCGCGCCGTCGCCTCGCCGCCGCCGCGCCGGCCAGGCCATGGCGCCGCTCGCCGCGCGCGCCGCCCGGCCCCAGCCTGCCGCTCGCCGCTCGCACGACCCGGCCCCGCCGTGCCGCTCCGACTCCGTGCGCGCGGCGCACACTGGCCGCCGCCGCCGCGCAAGCAAGCGGGGTGGGGGAAACCCAGCCGTGGGAGGCTTAACCTAGCCACATGGGCCGGTTGGGCGGGGAAAGGGGCGGGCGGATGGGCGGGGGCTCATGGGCGATGGGAGAGAAAAAAACCCGACCGACGGGTTATGGAGAAATTGCGAAAAACCCCCCGAAAGACTTAAGTTTTACCGACAGGCCCCTCAGCTTTTAATTTAAGTCCCGAAATTTGCAATTAGGCCTCTAAGTTCTAAAATTACCGATAGGTCCTCAAATTTACGGTGGGTCCAGTTTTTGCAAAACCCTCGGTAAACCGTAAAATTGTGCGAATTTTCTCGAACTGAAATTTTGCATAAACCCCGTAAAGTGCAGAATTTGCTGAAATTTCATATTTTAGCATAAAAGGGCCTCGTGAATCCGAATTTTGCATCAATTTTTGCATTTGAAGCTTACTTATTTATGCCATTATTATTCTTTGTATTTTCTGTATTTATTTACTGTTTTTGGTTAATTGTAATTGTTTTAATTGCTTTTAATCACTGAAATTAGCAAGATAAAATTATAGAAAATGCATGAAAATTATGAAACATTATGGGAAACTATTGCACCACTTTATTTACACTGTAGTAAATTTTCCATGCATGTTTACCTGCAGTAAACTTATTTTATTTCATTCATGCACATGTAGATGACTGGAATTTCGAACCGGGAGTTCGAGGAGTCGCCCAAGATGGTCGAAACTATCGACATGGGCATCCGATGTCGAGATTGTGCTAGGGGGGGCTCGGTGCAGCTATTGGGATAAGCGGACGTAAAGACGCTACACCCACACCGAGGAGAATGATCAGCACTTCATTTTCAGCACCATCTCGCTCAACTCTCAAGAATGAGTATATGGCGAGAGAAATGCGCTAGCACTGGACCGCACTCAAGAAGCGGTTTGAGAGGCTCAAGTACACCATTCTTCCTCAAGCGAGCAGAGTGGATCGAGGCGAGGTTTGCCGACTTTAAAACGGTCGGGAGTACATTCGCCTTGCACAGATTTGTACAAACCTTAAACTCGTGGCAAGGAGATCACAGAGACCGTAAGATCGAAAAGACCTGTCCACTTTCCACCCCAAGGTCTGACAAAGGTTGCCCGCAACTATCGCCAAAACGGATACAAGGAGTACGCCGAATTGATTGATATGATGCAGTAGCCGAGGCTCGTGACGAACTTCTCCGCAAGAATTACGCCTCACCACAAGCGCTCACGCCATGAAGCCAACGCTAGCAGCCTCAAGGTGCGGAAGCCCTTGATGAAGAAAAGGGGGAAGAAGGGTAAGATCGTTGCCCAGAAAGGCAAGTCAGATGCTCCAAATGACAAGAAGGCTAAGAAGAGTGGCAAGAACTATGGCCAGCAGAACCAAGGTTGCTACAAGTGTGGCAAGTGGGGACATTGGTCGCGGATATGCAAAGAACCGCAACATGTCATTGATGCCCACCAAGCCCAAAAGAAGAATGGCAAAGGGCAACCTGAAGCCCACTTTGCAGCCATTGAGGGGGAGCAGCCTGGGCAGCAGCCTGAGCAGCTACCGGAGATGATGGAAATTGAGTCCATCCCGGCAGCAGCACCTCCTTATGACTTAGAGGCAGCCACTGCTATGATCTCTCTTGAAGAGAATGTCACCACGAGAAAATAGCCGAAGAAGTCGATGTTTTTCTAGTTGATTCCGTCGATGCACGAATGCATGAGACGTTAATTGTCATTTATTTTGTGTTAAATGGACAAGTTTAGAACTTGCATGGTTGGTGCTTTAGGATTTTGCTTTCGTAATGGTTGGATGATTTTGGAATAAAGCATTCATTTATTCATTTATATTGGCATTATATGTTCTGATATTTGCATATTTTATTTATGTGTTGAATGCCTTCTAATACATGTTAATTAAATACGTTATATTAGAACACGTGTGGCGCCCTATGGAGGAAGTATGCCTTGCCGACAGCGGCACAACGAATACCATCTTAAGAGAGACTAAGTATTTCCAGTCGATCCGTAAGAGCACTGGCAGCCTTACGACAATCGCCGGAAGTGATGCATGTATAATCGGTTCCGGAAGAGCCACAATTATACTTCCAATGGGCACAACTTTGGTCATTGAAGAAGCCTTATTGTACCGTAATCGACGAACTCTCCTAAGTTTTAAGGATATTCGCGCCAATGGTTTCCACGTTGAGACCGACGAAGAGTACGGTAGGAATACCGCCATCACGGCGCCAAGAGAATGGCAAAAGAATATTAGAAAAGCTTCCTTCACTTGAAACAGGCTATATTATACCACAATTAAAGCGCTGCAGCATAATCGCTCAAAACAAAGTGTTTAGAAACTCGAACTCTTCGTCTCTCGCATGACAGATTAGGCCACCCAAGTCTTAGGATGATGAGAAACATAATAAATAACTCACATGGGCATAATATTAATGTGAAGGATTTCCGAATCATGAAGATTTTGTGTGCCTGTATGTGCCACCGGAAACTAATTACTAGACCTCCACTCAAAGTGAAGGATGAAGTCCTCGCATTCCCGGAACGCATCCGTGGAGACATTTGCGGTCCCATTCAGCCCGCCTCGGGCCGTTTAAGTATTTCATAGTGCTCATTGACGCTTCTTCAAGTGGTCATATGTGGGTTTGTTGTCCACAAGAAACCACGCCTTTGCAAAATTGATCTCGCAGATCATTCGCATCGAAATGTGTTTCAGATCATCATATCAAGTCCATTCGAATGGACAACGCCGAGAATTTACTTCAAGGCATTTGATGATTATTGCATGGCGATGGGAATTGCAGTTGAGCACTCGGCACCGCATGTCCATACCGTAACGGTTTGGCAGAGGCTTTAATTAAAAGAATTAAATTTATTGCCCGACCCTCTTGCATAAAAGTAATTTGCCGGCTACATGTTGGGGACACGCATCCTTCATGCAGCGAATCTCATCAACCTTAGACCTTCGGCCTACAACATCCATTCACCTATGCAACTAGCGCAAGGGTCACCATCGAAAGTTTCCCATCTTAGGAGGTTTGGATGTAAGGTTTATGTACCGATACCACCTCCACAAATAATCGCAATGGGCCCACTTCGCAAGAGCGGGATATACGTTGGTTATGAGATCGCATCCATAATCGTATTTGGAACCCATGTCCGAGATTTGCATACCGCCGCTTCACGATTGCATTTTTGATGAAGATAATTTCCGTCATTAGGGGAGGAAATCAACCCGTTGATGAAAAATGTCGAAATTACGTGGGAAGCCACGGAATTCATGCACATGACCCGCGCACTAGTGAAACTGAAAAGAGGTCCGAAGATCATCGACTTGCAAGCATTAGCAAATCAATCGCCCGATCACTTTAGTGATTTGAAGAGCGTGATTAAGTCGCATGTGCTCGCACGCAATGCACCTGAGAGGGTTGAAATACCAAAGAAAATTGAAGGTATCCCTAATCCCGCCCGCAGGCCTCGAATAAAAGGACGAGAACTCCGTTCCTCGAGTCCAAAGTTACCGGACGCCTTGCTGAAAAAGGACAAAAGGGATTTATCACACCATCATTGAAGTTCCCGAATGAGAAGGGGAGCCGTTGAGACCGCACAAGTATGACACCTTCCAAAAGGACATACCGGATCTGAATATCCCCATCGGCATGGATGTGCGCACACATCGGAGCGAAAAACTAAAGGGACTTGCCACCGAAATTGAAAGAAGCGATGCGCAAGGTGAAGCTCCGAAGAAGCAACTCATGAAGAAATAGCTATAAATTATGTGCACACGGAGAGTCCTGAATAGGACAACAACTAATATCGATATCTACTTGCAAAGAAAATTGCCACCATCATCGATCTTGATCCCGAGCCTGCATCGCTCATTGAATGTAAGAAAAGATCAGATTGGGAAGATTGAAGAAGGCAATAGCAACTGAATTGCTATCTCTGAATAAAAGAGAGGTGTTTGGGCTCGTATGTCGCACACCTCCCCACATACACCTGTTGGGCACAAGTGGGTATTTGTTCGAAAGAGAAATGAAAGAAATGAAGTAGTGAGATACAAAGCAAGGCTAGTAGCCCAAGGTTTCACTCAACGTCCCGGAGTTGATTATGAAGAAACCTACTCCCAGTCATGAGTGGAATTACCTTTAGATATTTGATCTCAATGGCGGTGAATTTGAATTTGGAAATGAAATTGATGGATGTTGTGATTGCATACCTTTACGGTAACTTGGATTCGAGATTTATATGAAAGTCCTCAAGGAATCCTCTCCGAACCAAGACAGAGCAAATAGAAACTGCATGTGATGTGAAACTCGTAAAGTCATCAGATGGATTGAAACAACTGAAGAATGTGGTATAATCGCTGAGCGACTTTCTCGCAAGAAAGGCTACACGAACAATGAAGACTGCCTTGTGTATTTATACGGCGATCCTGCATGGATTCTGATAATCTCTGTATGTAGATGATCTGAATATCATCGGGACACCAAGACATAAAAGAAGCAAGCTCCTACTTGGAGTCGAATTTGAAATGAAAGATTTGGGCAAGACCAAGTTTTGCTTAGGCTTGCAGCTTGAGCATGTCCTGAAGGAGTCTTGGTACATCACGACCTACACCCGTAAGGTGCTTGAAAGGTTTGGCTTGAGAAGGCATTTCCTCGAAAGTACCGATGATCGGTAGGTCTTTACAGCAAGAAAAGGATCCTTTCCGACCAAGGGAAGAGGGGAGGAAGTCCTGGGACCGGAATTCCCATATTTGAGTGCAAGTGGGAGCACTCATGTATTTAGCAAACCGCACTAGACCGGACATTGCATTTGCCGTGAACTCGTTAGCAAGGTATAGTGCGAGCCCACCAAAAGGCATTGGCAGGGCATAAAGGACATTTTCCGATACCTCCAAGGTAGCAAGGACCTCGGATTGTTTTACGAAAGAATCAAGATCTGAACTTGATTGGCTATGCAGATTTGGGTATCCGCGGACCCGCATACCGCTAAGTCACAAACAGGCTATGTATTCTGTGTGGTGGAACCGCAATTTCATGGAAATCGTCTAAGCAAAGCTCGTAGCTACTTGACGAACCACTCGTAAATTATAGCATCGTATGAAGCCGCACGAGAATGCGCTTGGCTTCGCCGAATGGTTCACCACATCCAAAGAATCATGTGGGATGAACATTGTGCGTAACCCCACAATTATCTATGAAGATAATGCCGCTTGCGTTGCACAAGTGCAAACGGGCTATGTGAAGAGTCATCTCACAAAGCATATCAACCCCAAGTTCTTCTATGCACATGAATTGCAAAGGATGGACGAGATTAAAGTATCGCATACTAAGTCATGTGAAAATCTCGCAGATTTATTCACTAAGTCACTCCCGCATCTAGCTTTGAAAGGTGCGTGCGTGGAATTGGAATGATGAGACTTAGAGAAGTGCAGAATCTGTGGGGAGAATTCTCACAAGCCCGCTAATAAATCTTGATCATGAAGATTAAGTACCCAAAAATAAAGTCTTGCAGACTAAATGAATTTGGGTGAATTGTACTCTTTTTCCTTGACGAGTTTTCCATGAAGTTTCTCGACCAAGGTTTTTAATGAGGCAATTAGTGCATCGCAAAGATCACATGTATCATGCACTCTTTCTCCAAATTTTTCCCACTGGTTTTTATGGAGTTTTGACGAGGCATGAGCATGTTGGGTGAGTGCCCAAGGGGAGTGTTAGGAAACCAGGACTCTATCTCGAGTCCTTATCTGCTTGGGCACCCCACCGTAGACTATAAATAGGGACCTAGACCCCCTCATTATGTACCCGATGCAATCTAAAGCAATAAAGAAAGACCAGAGTTCTCTCTACCTCTCTGTGTTCAATCTATTATTCGTGATTACGTGATTGATTCGTTCTTGTTCTAAGCAGAGGAATCGCTCGGACTGGTCTCCAGCGTCGGTTCCTCAATAATCTCCACCGCGTGCCAGAGGTGGTGAGGTAGTACAGATGTACAAAGCGGGGCTGTGCTAGCTTCTCATGTTTGCAGCGTAATTTCTTATGAGATACACATCAGATGAGTGTACATTGATTGCACGATTTCTTGTCGGTCTATTACAGATCACAGAATTCAGAATCCAAATTAGAATAATAGCTCTTGATTTGTGGCTCCATAATTCAAGTACGTTCAAATCCTTCTTAATTTTTCCTCATTTTGCACTAGCAACTTCTGGGCTACATCAAGCGAACATCCTTTAATCTCCCTCACGTCGATCGGTTCACCTGAAACTAACTTGAACAACGTGCAAGAAATCAAATTAAACCGTAATATTAGTAGCATTTCCCATGCTATTACCATCAACCTAAAATAACCATCACTCATCAAACCATCAACCACGTGGACATATAATACCAGCCAGAAGATTAATTAATCGGCAGTACTCCTAGGTTAGTTAATACCCATCCCACAGGGACCCCTGCGGCCAGTGCTGGAAGCTCTCGGCTGCGTCACTGCCATCCTGGCCCCACTTTGGTGGGTCCAGCAGCATGGCCTCTACCATCTCGGACCACAGCTTGGGCAACTCCAGGTCAAACTCGCCGTCCTCGCTCGCCACCACCTCGATCCGACTCGGCGTGACCCGGCCAAACTCGGCCGAGCTGGCGCCCACGGCGGCAGCGACCAGTGCCGGCTAGCGCCGCTCCCGCCGGCCGCCGCGGCCCAGATGACAATCGGTCTGTGGTGGCCAGCTGGGGCAGCCAACCCCGAGAAGTTGAGTTGCGCATCGCGCCCGCGCAGCCGCAGCGCCGCCACGTCGTGCGCCACCGCCGCCAACTAGCCCGAGTCGAAGCCGCCGAGCCAGATGCGGACCTTGGTGCCGGGCTGCCGGATCTCCGGAGACCCACTTGCCCCCATTTCTGCCGAAATAGTACTGGCCCATCAAGAACATCACCAAACCAGCTAAATCACGTCGCCGGTCGTGTCTTACCAGTGTGTGTGTTTTGAAGGATGTCTTAAGTGATTAATAATCTTGACTTTGTTATACCTTTTTTTTTATTGGAATGGGTGGTTTATTTCATGATGTACCTGACAGCTGGATGATAATCTTGTAGTAACTGATTTATCAGTGGGTAGCATGTCTTCTGCATTTCCCCCCTCTTTTTTATTATTAATGTTCAAGAATAATGATTTCCAATGCATTCAATCAACCAATCAACAGAGAATAGATGGAACAACAGGAAAAACGAAGTCTTTGTTATCACCAGATTGGTTCTTCCTTATACATAGGCTTGCCTATTTATAGTAAAAAAAACTCTTATGGTAGTTTCGGTATTTGCCCACCAACGAAACCTCTTAGATTTCGTAACACTCTCCCTTGGACGAATACCATGATATGCACATGCCTCATTAAAAACTCCTCCTAAAAACCAGTGGGAGAAAAGGGATGGAGAAAAGAGTACATCGCATCCGTTTCTCATGTTGCACTTGTTATCTTATTTAAAACCTTCACGTGAGAAAATTTTAGGAGAACTCATAAAGAAAAAAAGAGTACAACATTAGATCTTCAGGATCATAAAAGTCTTTCAATCTTAAATAAGGACTATAGTTCAGAAATTAACTCCCTGTGAACTTTGCAATTCTCTAAGTCGCCTCATCCCTATGTCTCGTACACACTTCTGGAAGCTAGAGGCTGGAAGATATTTTGTAAATATATCTGCCAAAATATCATAAGACCTAGCTTTCAATATCTTTACCTCTTCATTCTTTTGGAGCTCGTGAGGATAAAAGAATTTAGGAGCAATATGCTTCATGGTATTACTTTTAACATAATCCATTTGCATCTATGCCACACAAGCTACATTATCTTCATAAATATTAGTGAGGTTATCAACGGTGTTTATGCCACATAACTTCTTGATGTGGCTAACCATTCGCCTGAGCCAAATACATTCTTGTAAGGCTTCATACCACGATATGCATATATCTCGTTAAAAACTCCTTCCAAAAACCCAGTTGAAAAAAGGAATGGAGAAAAGAGTACACAACACAAGTTAAATTGTATTGCACTTATTGCCTTATTAAAAACCTTCAAGTAAGAAACCCAATGGAAAAAACTCACTAAGGGAAAAGAGTACAATAGTTATCTTTAGGATTTGTAAACTGTTTTTAGGATTTATTATGACCTTCAAGACCTTCATCATGTCCATCGATTGTACTTATACCGATATGTGGTAAAACCTTCATGGTAGTGATTATCAAGTCAATACCTTCTAGGTTAGACTAAAGTCGAGATTTTCTGAATCTCGTGTATAAATATAAAGGTTTAGCATATGCTTCCTCTGAAGACAACTTCCGATGAAGTCTTATTATTATTATTCCAATGCCTTTAATACATTTTAAGAAATAAATATATGCCAGTATATTGCGAGTATATCTACTAGGTTACCACAATGTATAGTCTTCTAGACATTTGTCTCACTATTCATCTAGATAACAAGACGATAAAACAATTTGGGAGCAATATACTTGATGAGGACACGACCCCTATGGATACAACCATATTTGCTATGCTTGTTGTTCCAATTACAAGAGCTCCTACGCATCACTTAAATTATAAGGTGAGCTCGTTTCAAAAAGGTTTGTTATTATGTACCGAGATTTATGATGAAGATCATGCAATACGTGAGGCTACACATAAGCTAAAACCGAGGACGGTTTTCTATCAAGAAGGGGAGGATGATGTGACCACGCCACAAACACATACGACAATAGCGCCCAATATCAAGATTGAACTAAAGGTGAATTCGTTTCTTCAGCCTTCATATGTTACTGAGAATAGACCGCTACCTAATGCAAGTGATTTAATTGTGCTTAGGAACTTGGGAAAGGATGAAGGAAAGGGACATGGAGTCCTGGACATGCATGGAAGGAATAATGGAGGTCACCACGTCACTTTGGGACCAAGTCAAGCACGAATTCGAGTTGGGCACGTTTTGGAATCAGACTCGGACTGCTGCAATGGTACCAAGTTCAAACGGGCATAACTTCCTCATACGGACTCCGTTTGGGACGTTCTTGTACTTCATGGAAATCTTATGAAGTCTACTTTCCAACGGATCCAACCTCATCTTCAAATTCTATCCGAGCCGGCCGAATTGTTAAAAGAGTCCACGTTGGTCACGTACTGGAATCAGACTCGGACTGCTGCGATGGTGCAAGTTCAAACGGGCATAACTTCCTCATACGGACTCCGTTTGGGATGTACTTGTACTTCATGGAAAGCTTATGAAGTCTACTTTCCAATGGATCCAACCTCATCTTCAAATTCCATCTGAGCCGGCCGCAATCATCAAAAGAGTCCACGTTGGTCTCTGAGTCCGAGTCAAAAAGGGTGCTGCGCCACCACCACTTGGGCCCATGGGCCTTGTAACCTTAGGGCATGCACTTGGACGCCACCCCTGGTTGTTCTCCCTATAAAGGAGCCACCGCCTCCGTTGCTAAGACTTGGATTTTGTTGAGTTTAGGTTTTAACTATTATGCAAACTTCTGTTCTTCAGTTGTGTTGGACGACCACCTGTCAAGACAGCCTTCGGAATCCCACCTTTTGATCTTCATATCAATATTTGCAATTTCAGATTGCTTGTTATCTTGTTCTTGCGTGTTCTTCGGTTGCATGCAGGAATAGACCTTCGTGGTCAGGTCAACCCCGTTCTTGGCACGGTTGATAACAACTTGGAGTGTGGTTCAGCGATTGCTAAGGCGCAAGCGACGTCGCGGTTGTAGTCGGATCGCAAGGGTCGCCTCCGCCAAAATCGATAGTTATCATCCTATCGGAAGATCGGGACCCCATCGCCTCATCAAGTGGTATCAGAGCTTCAGTTGACCGGTAGTAGATTGATTTTTATTTCCTATAGTCCAGAAAAGTTGCCCCACAAAAAGAGTTAATTTCCGCTGTCCAAACCCCGTTGTGCCTTTCAATCTGTTAGTTTTGGTTTGCTAAATTGAATTTGTGTCCGTTTTAGCTTTGTCTAGTTGCTGGTCATATCTTTGTTCCAATAAAAAATCCAAACAAAAAAAATTTCCCACCCCAAACCCTAATTCCAATTTCGGCTGATTTTTCCTTTCTCTGCAGCCGCCACCAAAAATGTCATAACTTTTGATTCCGAGATTATTTTTGAGTGAGACCACCGCCATTAGATTCAAAACTTCATTGTCCATCTATCTATAAAATTTCACGTCATTCCAGCAAGGCAGTTAAGAGATATCTGCGGTGCAAGTTCACCTAAAAATCCAGATTGAATCTGCAACAGCCGACACTTGTGAATTTTGTGCGAATTTTTCGGTCGGTTTCCAGAACATGGCCCCAAAACAAAAGTTGTAGAAAAAGCCGTCAGGAAACGGAGAAAAAAAGAATGATTGAAAAAAAAAGGCAACTGACAAAAAGTTACGGCCGAAATACCGACTTGCTGTCCAGTGGACAGAAATCTTCAGTTTCCAAGTTTTGGGTCAATCCTTGTGCCCTTCAATTCCAGATTGCATTCAATTGAATTATCTTGTATTTACCACTCCCATACATTGCCATACACTTATTTTAGCCTTCTTCCATCTTTGGTTGATCAGCAACATAGGCTAAGTGCTAGATACGAACTATAATTCAATTCTGTGCAATTTCTGAAATTAATTGATTGTGTTCCTTTGCTACAAAATACATAGCCTATCCGAGCTCCACTTTTCTACAAACCGAACAGGTCTCGCTGTACCTTGCAATCGCTTTACTCATCACTTGAGTTAGATTTATCACGAACCAGCCACCGGTTGCACCACCTGTTTGCTTTGGTAAGAACTTGTAAGAATTTGGTAAGAGCTTGAGAGATGCATTACTTGAATTGAGCCTCCATATTCTAGTAGTTGATAGGAGCATATACTTGTGATTTGTTTCCTTGTGTGCTACTAACCATGGCAGGTTCACGGAATGATTACAAGATAGATCCACATCTTCTTCGAGAAATTGGTGGGAGATCAAAAAATTCGCGAGGAATATGCACGCTTGAGACAAGCTTCTTCACCACGGAGGTACACAATCGTGATAGTGCGTCCGTAAAACTAAAATCACTTTACCATCTTTTAATGGTAAATATGATCCTGATGGTTATCTTAATTGGGAACTAGCTGTTGATCAAAAATTTACTTGCCATGATTGTCCTGAGAATAGACGAGTTAGGGCTGCTACTAGTGAATTTACCGATTTTGCTTCTATTTGGTGGAAAGAACATTGCTGTCAACATCCCAATAACATACCTAACACTTGGGAGGCTTTAAAATTGCTTATGCGCCATCGATTTGTTCCTCATATTTTGCTCGTGATTTGTTAAATAAAGCGCAACGCTTACAACAAGGTACAAAGTCCGTGGAAGAATACTATCAAGAATTACAAATTGGTATGTTGCGTTGTGGTTTAGAGGAACATGCTGAAGCTACAGAGAATAGATTCTTGCGTGGGCTTAATAAAGAAATTCAGGACCTTCTCATTCACAAAGAATATAATTCTCTCCTCATTTGTTTATACTTGCTTGTAATGTTGAACGTCAGATTGAGGAGAAATTGAGAGTGCGTGATGATAAGAAATGTGAGAACAAACCCATGTTTGTGCCTTTTTCAGTAACTAACAACTTGCAAAGCGATTAAGAACCATGTTGAAGAGGAGCATGAGCTGATTGAACCATCGATTCCATTGGTTAAGAACAAAGATGAGGAGATGGATGTACCTACATCATCTGAGGGGAGCCAAAAAGATAAAGATCATGGTGCTATCATCACTCACGGTGAGTATGCTTGTGAAGAACAACAATTATGCACTGTTCATGCTATTTTAGAGCAAAACTTAGTGGAAAATAATTCTGACACACCCATATTTCAAGTAGAGAATTCACACTACATTGATTTGAGTATTGAGAATGAGTTTAGTGCACCTTGTCAAAAATAATTGAATTGCTCATTGTTTTGAGTGATTCATGTGATGAATTAATCACATACAATGATCATGTGGCTTTGGTTAGATATGAAGAAGTTTTAACTAGAATTTCTCCTGCCAATTCTTTGTATTACATCATGATGGATCTTCCTATGAAATTGTCACATGCTTTGGAGAAAGTTTCTGAACTTACATTTCAAAATTCTTGTTTAGAGCCTACACCCCTGGGTATAAGTTTAATTTGATTGGAGATTATGGTGTAGGAAATCAATTTCTTGTATATCGAATATGCATAACTTGTGACCACATGGATGAATTGCAGCTTGTTGTTTTGAACAACAACTCTTGTATGCTCAATCTTATTCATTCTGAAAGACAAATAAAATTTAGTGATCATTCAATGCCTATGTTTTTTTTTCTCTTATTGAACCATTTAACATTGGCAATCTGAATATTGAAATTGATGTATGGAAGAACTTGCAAATATTTTCACCCTTACTAGATGAATTTGCTATTGCTCAATTGAAATCTGATTATATGGATAAACTTTGTTTGATTCCAAAAGTTGTAGCTTTGCCTATATGTACCACCACAACAAGTTTACAACTTCAAAGATTTGAATTGCATAAATGCTTCACTTACATTTGCAAAACAAGTTGCGATAATTACTGTGTGAGAAATTTTGATTTGTTTATTAACATATATGATTACTTTTGGGTTAATAATACAATGAGCTTTTATGATTGCTGCTGTGTTATAACATTAATTGTGCAACAACGAAGAACTGTTAAAACGGATGACATATACATATACCATGTATACACCTTGGCTTCTTTGTTACCATACTTTTAGTTTATCAAAAGCCGAGGACGGCTTTGTTTTCAAGAAGGGGAGGATGATGAGTACACGACCCCTATGGATACAACCATATTTGCTATGCTTGTTGTTCCAATTACAAGAGCTCCTACGCATCACTTAAATTATAAGGTGAGCTCGTTTCAAAAAGGTTTGTTATTATGTACCGAGATTTATGATGAAGATCATGCAATACGTGAGGCTACACATATGCTAAAACCGAGGACGGTTTTCTATCAAGAAGGGGAGGATGATGTGACCACGCCACAAACACATACGACAATAGCGCCCAATATCAAGATTGAACTAAAGGTGAATTCGTTTCTTCAGCCTTCATATGTTACTGAGAATAGACCGCTACCTAATGCAAGTGATTTAATTGTGCTTAGGAGCTTGGGAAAGGATGAAGGAAAGGGACATGGAGTCTTGGACATGCATGGAAGGAATAATGGAGGTCACCACGTCACTTTGGGACCAAGTCAAGCACGAATTCGAGTTGGGCACGTTTTGGAATCAGACTTGGACTGCTGCAATGGTACCAAGTTCAAACGGGCATAACTTCCTCATACGGACTCCGTTTGGGACGTTCTTGTACTTCATGGAAATCTTATGAAGTCTACTTTCCAACGGATCCAACGTCATCTTCAAATTCTATCCGAGCCGGCCGCAATTGTTAAAAGAGTCCACGTTGGTCACGTACTGGAATCAGACTCGGACTGCTGCGATGGTGCAAGTTCAAACGGGCATAACTTCCTCATACGGACTCCGTTTGGGATGTACTTGTACTTCATGGAAAGCTTATGAAGTCTAATTTCCTCATACGCCACCCCTGGTTGTTCTCCCTATAAAGGAGCCACCGCCTCCGTTGCTAGGACTTGGATTTTGTTGAGTTTAGGTTTTAGCTATTATGCAAACTGTTCTTGATTGTGTCGGACGACCACTGTCAAGACAGCCTTCGAATCCCACCTTTGATCTTCATATCAATATTTGCAATTTCAGATTGCTTGTTATCTTGTTCTTGCGTGTTCTTCGGTTGCATGCAGGAATAGACCTTCGTGGTCAGGTCAACCGCGTTCTTGGCACGGTTGATAACAACTTGGAGTGTGGTTCAGCGATTGCTAAGGCGCAAGTGACGTCGTTCGGTTGTAATCGGATCGCAAGGGTCGCCTCCGCCAAAATCGATAGTTATCATCCTATCGGAAGATCGGGACCCCATCGCCTCATCAATACTTAACTTTCCAAAATATCACTTATCTATATGTGCAACACAAGCAAAATTTATCCTAATCAGGATATGGGGTAATCAATTGTGATGCCATATTTCTTAGGATATGACTTATCAAAACCTTTCAGGGTAATATTTAGCAACCATCTCTGAGTTGTACTGTACAACCAAAAGTATGTTTTGCAGAATTAAAAGCATGATCATACCACCACAGAGTCAATATAACCAATCTTAATTTTTGCACTTAGGGGATTAATAAATTTGCCATTAACACCAATGTAATGATACTTTTGTGGTAATAAAGGATATTGCCACTCCATCAGCTTCTGGTAAGAGATGAACTTTATATTTGCTTATGTGGTGCACTTCTGGTTTTTTGTTTCCTCATTCCATTCCCTTGGTCTTGGATGGGTCATTATCCACTTTTAGGGATCACATAATTGTTGGTGTATTTTCTATCAACTGGTGAGTTAATTTCTCTTCAGGGAGATGCTCTCTCTTCTAGGAGATATTTTTCTTTTGGGAGATACTCTTTCTTCGAGTAAAAGTTTATTAGGTATGAGTTTTATATACATATATATATGTTGTAATTTACTTTCTTGTTGAAACAACGAGTCCTTCAAGGATCGATATTTGAGTCCTTTCAGAGATCCTATCAAGAATTTTCAGAATTCGATAACTGAATATCTTATTCAAGTTGCAATGATTTTCATTTGCCAACAGTGTGGATAGCAGTTTCAATTATCTCTTAAATAAACTAGATTATTTATAGCTTCAAACTTATTTGCTTCTAGATTTGACCTAGGATATGCCACTCTGATTGTTATGACTCTTATTTTCAATATTTTCTTATGCTTGAAAGGTCTCAATGTTCCTCATATGCCCAAATCCCTCCCCCTTTTCACGCAAACCATAAAATTTCGAGTGAGAGCGCCTCCTTCTAGCATTTGCTTTGAACTAACACAACGTTTTAGCAATAAATTGCTATTATACTACTTCAAGAGTAAAATGTTATTGGCGTGAAACCGACATATACTTTGTAATTTTTCCCTACAAGTTTTACAACGACAAAATTAATATGAAGATGGGGTTATATATAGACTTCAAGTCCTTGGGTGTAAATTATTCCATACTTATTTGAGGTTCATAATGTTTTTTAGTCAAGGTGATCATTCTAAGATTTAACATTTGACTAGATTTCTTGTACCTTCAAGAAGGACAATTTTCAATTGCCATCTAGGCATTAATGCACAAAGAACTAGTGAACTGAGGCATATTATTCCTTTCAAATGTCAAGCATAATATTTACAAATTTTATTCCATGCATGATTAATTATTTTACTGCAGGTAAAATATGCTACTGGCAATTTGTTCTATTAAGCAACTGTTTAGCAGGGATAAGACTTTAACAGAATAACTTAGACCAAATATATTTATGGCATATGGGAAAATAATTATCTAATACACAATTTAAACCTAAAGCAAAAGACAAGAGGTGCTCTTCATGAGCAAGATCAAGCTCGCTAGGAGTTGTATTTATACTATTGGTGCTACTCATGTAGGAAAATGATATCTAAATAAAGCTAAGGGATAACTAAGAGAATGCTACTAGTCTCCACATTGTTCACCGTGAGCATATTCTTACTTATGAACGTACTTGTTTATTAGTAACATACGGATTACTTAAACTTAGTCTAGAGATAATATGGGGCAAGGCAAAGTACTACTCGCGTGTGGACTTCTAGTCCTAGAAACAGAAGTATATCCTGGCAAATTGTCTACAGGAACACCAATAACATTTTACAAGTTTGAACACCCTTTCAGAGAAGGCCTTGAGGCCCAACTGATCAATCTAAATCATATAGTCATTCTTCAAGGTAGAGTAGAGGCAATACCTCATAAAGTACAAAGATTTTACCTTTCAGCAGCAAAAGGGTATAGCTACGTCAGCGTTAGGCTTGACAGTGGTATGACTGTATGACAATGAGCCTAGGTGATACAAGTGCAGCCATTCGGGGCGAGCGAATATCAACTTTGTGATGCACAAAGTCCTCAATATTCATGCAATTTTCTACATACTTACTGCTGGCAAATAATTTCAAATGCATAAAATGAGTGTATGTAGTAAAGAATTACTTTTGTCTATTCAGTAGATAATTTATCATTTCCCAGATTTTCCTAGCATTTTTTGGGATTTTTGTGATAATTATTAAGGCGTTTAAGCAATTTTCAGAATTACTAACCTATTAAATAAATTCCCAAATACACAATGCCAGGAAATAAACTATAAAAGAAATATGATGCTTCCAAGGTGTACTAAGTCTAAGGTTTCGCAAATTTAAGGAAGCTCATATAATGTAAAAATAATCTCTTTACTAAGAAAGTCATTCTGCTGGACCTATCCGCTATTTCGATAAACTTCAGGGTCAAAATTTATAATATTGCCGCACTTCAACAAGCCCTTCTAATATGCCTAAACTCCAATTGCTAAATAAAAAAATGGCCAGCCAGATATTTTTTCCTGGCTGAATATTTTTTACTGTTAGGCCGAATTGGGCCTGTGCGGCCATAAACTTCTTGGCGAAAAAGACCGCTGGCTAGGGTTAAAACCCTAGGGTTTCCTCTCCCATAGGTAGTGGCTACCAGTGGCGTAGGCGGCGACCAAGGAGGCCAGGTGGTCGGGGACGGCCTCGGGCACTGGCGCTGTGACTCCCGGTAAGGCAACGGGCGGCCTTAGGCACGGGCGCTGTGGCTCTTAGCGGGGCGGCCGGCAGCCTTGGACGATGGCGCTGCGGCTCCCAGCGAGGCAACAGGTGGCCTCGGACGTAGGCGCAAAGGCTGCAGCCTCGAGCACGGGCGCAATGGCTGCAGCCTCGAGCGCGGGTGCAGGCACAGAGGCGGTGGCTAGCGGTCTCGGGCAGCCGACAAGCGGCAGAAGTGGCTTCGGGCACCGACGGTGACTCAGCATATTATCGAATTCATTGCATTGCATTGCATTGCATGTTTATACAAATCAATCCCGATTTCAATCTACCGATCTAGATTCTAGCGGATTGATCTAACATAGTCACAGAAGTGCTTAAAAAATCATGCCAGCAAATTACAGATTAATATGAGATTATTGCAACTGGTCTACCAAACAGAGAACAATTGATCTAATCATTGCATTACAAAACAATCGAATTTCAATCTAGATTGATCTATGAGATTGTAATGCGCAAGAGATTGGTTGAGGCTAGCATACCTTGCATCTTGTAGAGCAATTCGTGCTAATAACATCTTGAGGAATAATGATTTCCAATGCAATCAATCAACCAATCAATAGAGAATAAAAGGAACACCAGGAAAAATGAAGTCTTTATTATCACCAGATTGGTTCTTTCTTGTAGATATATTTGTCTATTTATATCAAAAAACTACTTAGAGATAGTTACAATATTTACCCACTAACGCAAACTTATAGGTTTCGTAACAATTAACACTGGCGACGCCTAGTCATCATCCTCCTGGATACGTCATCCCAATTAACGCAATCAAATACTTTTTATCTCGCCAAAAACACGACCAAATGTAGTGTAATTTTTGTTGGTGAGATGGAAAATGCAACGTTATCACCTGACAAGAATCTCGTCCGTTTTTTTAGCTTCCGTAGCGCAGCGTCGTCGCTCGACGTGTCGTCGTCCACTATTTGGCGCGCACGTCGGTCGTCGTGCGCGCCACTCTCCGTCCCCGATCGAACCCCCGTTCGAGCCACTGACAGCCGCGCCCCAGTCCGAGCCTGGCCACCGGCCGAGCGCGAAACGCGCGCCAAAACGAGACCGCCGCCTTCCTCCTCCCGTCGTGTGATCTGCAACGGCCTGCGCGTCCCAAGCCCCCTTTCTTTCCGCCCTTAACTCCGCGCGCCCCTCGCAACCGTCCCGATCCGTTCCGGCGGTTGCAACCTCCGCCGCATCCCGCCGGAACCGCCATGCCTCCCTCCCTGCCCCCAGGCCGCTGCTTCTTTGGCGGGTGAGCGTGCTGCTCGTGTCGTAGGATCTTTCTTTCGCTGGTGTGTTCGTATCGAGGAGCGTTCCGGCGGCCGGAGAGGGTCCCGGCGGCGGTCGCTGATGGGCAGCATTTGCTCCAAGGAGGACGTCGTCGAGGAGGCGCCCGTCGCCGTGGAGAGGCTACAGAAGGCGCCGAGCCAGTCCCTCAAGAAGCTCATCACGCTCACCGCCAAGGAGGACGCTGCGGTCGTCGCGCCCGTCGTTCTCGCGGTCATCACCAGGGCGGAGTCCAACGCCAAGGCACAGCCGGGCGCCGCGAATAATGGGGCCGTGCCCATCGCGCCTGCGGCGGAGGAGAAGCCAGTCGTCGTGATCGCGTCCTTCAACAAGTCGTACAGCACCGCCGGGGCGCCCACGCACCACCGGCACGCGAGCTTGGACGTCGGCGGCCGGAACCCCACCGACGACGCCGCAGACCCCAACCTGGAGGTGATCTCTGGCGTGCCCCAGGGGTTCTCCGGCGAGCACGTGATTGCCGGGTGGCCGTCCTGGCTGACCTCCGTCGCCGGCGAGGTCGTGCAAGGGTGGCTGCCCCGCCGCGCCGACACCTTCGAGAGGCTGGACAAGATCGGGCAGGGCACGTACAGCAACGTGTACAAGGCGCGCGACCTGGAGAGCGGCAAGATCGTGGCGCTGAAGCGGGTGCGCTTCGTCAACATGGACCCGGAGAGCGTCCGGTTCATGGCGCGGGAGATCCACATCCTGCGCAGGCTCGACCACCCCAACGTCATCAGGCTTGAGGGCATTGTCACCTCGCGCCTCTCGCACAGCCTCTACCTCGTCTTCGAGTACATGGAACACGACCTCGCCGGCCTCGCCGCCATCCCGGGGCTCCGGTTCACCGAGCCGCAGGTGAAGTGCTTCATGAGGCAGATCCTCGACGGGCTCCACCACTGCCACGGCCGCAGGGTGCTGCACAGGGACATCAAGGGCTCCAACCTGCTCATCGACGACAACGGCGTGCTCAAGATCGCCGACTTCGGACTGGCCACCTTCTTCGACCCGAGCAAGAGGCAGCCCCTGACCAGCCGGGTCGTCACGCTGTGGTACCGGCCGCCAGAGCTCCTGCTCGGGGCCACCGAGTACGGCGTCGCGGTTGACCTGTGGAGCACCGGCTGCATCCTCGCCGAGCTGCTGGCCGGCAAGCCCATCATGCCCGGGCAGACCGAGGTGCGTGTTTCCCAATTAAACTCAAGTTTCGCTGTAGCAAATTCTTAAATGGCCTTGCCATCTGACCTCGTCGTCGATCGCGCTTTCTCTTCGCACAGATCGAGCAGCTGCACAAGATCTTCAAGCTCTGCGGATCGCCGTCGGAGGACTACTGGGCGAAGGCGAAGCTCCCCGACGTGACCCTCTTCAAGCCGCAGCGGCCGTACAGGCGCAAGATCGCCGAGACGTTCAGAGACTTCCCACCCACGGCTCTGGCGCTCCTCGACACGCTGCTTGCCATCGAGCCGTCCGCCCGGGGCACCGCGGCTTCAGCTCTCGGCAGCGAAGTAAGCATCTTCCTTCCACCGCTAGACTTGCAGAGCACAGACCCCGCGATTTCTCCTGCATCTGCAACCACTGACACATCGTTACATTGCATCTCTGATCAGTTCTTCAGAACCAAGCCGCTGGCGTGTGACCCGTCGAGCCTTCCCAAGTACCCGCCGAGCAAGGAGTACGACGCCAAGCTTCGCGGCAAGGAGACCGGCAGGTACGTCACTTGAGCTTGCGGTGGCGTTCTTTGGGTTGGGTGCTCTCCCGATCCCTTTATTATCCTGACCTCGACTGCACATCTGCTGATAGGCAAAACACGACGGACATTGGAGGCAAGGGCTCCATGTCCGTGAAGCCGGGGAGGAATGAGTCCAAGGCCGTGCCAGCGCAAGACGCCATTGGAGACAACCGGGTAATTTTACTCGCCCTGGCTTCTTCAAGAAATTCAGATTTTTTTCCCCTGGCAATGTTGCCTAACTTAAGCGTGAAACATTGTTCACTTTTGTTCCAGAGGAGGCAGGTGGCGCGCGTCAACCCGAAGAGCGTCAGCCACAACTACAGCTCGCTGGAGGATAGCGTGCCGGGGTTCCGCATCGAGCCGCCGGCCGCGGTTGGACGGCCGGCGACGATGCAGACCGCCGGGTTCGGGTCGACGTGGTACAAGGACGACCCGCGGGCCGTCCCGCGCACGGCCAGCTCCGTCAGGGTGTCCAACGCGGGCGCGGCGCACCTGACCTCGCAGAGATCCTACGCGCAGCGCGGCACCGACCTGCACCCGAGCTCGTCGGCGGCCAGGAACACCAACTCCCGGTACAACCGGCTCGACGTCGCCGAGCCGGCGAACGCGCTCGACAGGTCGGGATCCACCCACAAGAAGGATCTGGGCATGAGGGACGCTCCTTCAGCTGTGAGTATCATCACATCATTCCGGCTGAAGTAGTGTGATTCTTCAGACATTGCTCATTGCTAATTTGGTTGCATATGTGTTGACAGGGGTACGGAGGGAGGAATAGGAGGATCCACTACTCCGGCCCGCTGGTGCCGCCGGGAGGGAACATGGAGGATATGCTCAAGGAGCACGAGAGGCAGATCCAGCAGGCGGTGCGCAAAGCGCGCGTCGACAAGGAGAGGACCAACAGGCGCCATTACTGACTGACAGAGAGGAGCATAGGAGGAGAACTGCTCCTGACGACGATCTTGGTTATCTCAAAAGCCACTGCCTGTTGTGTGCAGTGCACAGAAAGATCGCCATGAATGGAACAGAGGCAAGCAAGGCCTTCAATGGAAAGAGCAGACAGACAGACAAACGATCGAAGGCTCCTTGCAGAAATCGGCCGGGGTATCCGCCGTCGAAGAGTTGGGCTTTTCTTGATCCATGTGTATAATAGCTGTGTTAGAGGGATTTGGAAAGCCTGACAAAGAAAACAAGACTTGTACACCGGATTGTAAAGACGAAAAAATGTTTGTGTATCTGCTGATTGGCTTCATGCATTAGAGCAACAATACGTGATAATAATGACTTAGCACCAGAACTACACATTTGCGCACTTCAAACGCGTAGAGAAGCAACAAAAGAAAATGCAAGAAATAGTGTGATGCTACCCATGATCAGGTGATTCAATGCAACGCCGGCAGCACGGGGCGCGGCGGCCCGGCGTAACAGCCAAAAGCCCGTAGAGGCACCGGGGGGGGGGGGGGTTCTTGGGCAGCGGCGGCCGCAGTGGAGAGCGTCGGACATCACGTCCATGCAGGTGCCGCAGCAGCACTGCCACCGGAACGGGCAGCGCACGCCGCAGAGGCCACAGTTGTTAGGATCATCGCCGACGTCGACGCACCGGCCCCGACAAGCCCTGATGGTCTCCCGCCTCACCCTGGCCGGTGGCCGCGCGCCGCAGCCAAGGCGAGGCAATGCTGGCGCCAGACGTTGGCATTGGCGCCTGAGCTACGCACCAGTTTCAGGTGCAAGGTTGCCATGACAAGCACCAGAACAGTGCAATATGTGAGGGGATATAATGGTGAAGGCATTGGGAGATTGGCTAGTGCTGAGCTAATGTGTTCTGTTCAGTGGCTATGTGAATGCTTTGGATGCTATGATTTAGTAAATATATATGTGTGAGAACCTTGACAGTTGCAGATTTTATGGCCATTTTGACATGAGCTGCAGGATGTTTCTTGCTGGTTGTCTCTGGCCTATCCAACAAGATACGCTCGCTAGTTGGTTACTTTGCCATGGAATGTTGGTGAAAACTGCAGCAGGTTCATTTGGTCGGTGGATTTTGAAAAGTTAATAACAGATGGCATAGTATCATGGAAAGTTAATAAAAGATCACACAGTTAATGGATTTTTTGGGTATAATCCTGCACAGAAGATTTGCCCGTCTACAACAGCATGAAGCTTTTGGTTTAACACGTAAGTGATGCATGAAATGTTCAGTGAGCGCTGTAACCTAACAGAAAGTATTTCTAAGATCTCTTAAAAAGGAGGACCATACAATTTTTAGGGCAGGTAATTAGTAGCAACTGAGGAGTTCGTACTATCATGCCAATTCAACAACATAATTTGATTGTGGTTCCATGTTAAGAGAGTTCAGTGAGACTGACACGATTTTATTCTTAGATCATAGACTGATGCAACAATCACACCGAAGAAGGATTGAGAAAAGGGTAATCGGTGTACCCGACAACTGGATCAGAGGTGTAGAACGTCGACTTGTCGTACTTGTTCAAAGGCGCATTTAGCTCGAAACGCTTTGGCAAATCCGGGTTGGCCAAAAACCATTTGCCATATGCTACCAGGTCTGTGTAACCCTCAGACACAGCTTTGTTGCCTTCTTCTCTATTGTATCCTCCGGCGACGATGAAAGTACCAGCAAACGCCTTCCTGAAGTGCAACAGCTTGTAAGGGATTTGCACCTTGCCGCCCACCTTGACCACCTCAGGCTCAACCATGCTGCAGTAGAGGACGCCCAACTTGTTCATGGCTTGGACCATGTACAGGCCAAGTGCATCTGGGTCTGAGTCCCAACAGTCCAGGCAGTTTGAGTATGGTGACAGACGGACACCGACCCTATCTGACCCAATCTCGTCGATGGCTGCTTGGATTATCTCTAGAGCAAAGCGGCAACGATTTGCTATGCTTCCACCGTACTCATCAGTTCGGTCGTTCACGCTGTCTTTCATGAACTGCTCAATTAAGTAGCCAAATGCACAATGGATTTCAACTCCATCAAAACCTAAAATTCATGAAGGTAAGCAAATCATAAATGCTAAGTTAAATGGTTTAGTTAACTTGATAAAAGGTAAATTGTTGAAAGGTGAAGGTACCTGCTTCAATGCAGTTCTTAGCAGCAAGTTGAAAATCATCGACAATTCGAGGGATTTCGTTTGCTCTTAGCCTTCGCGGAGCAGAGAATTCCCCAACAGATCCATCTTGAATAACCGCAGGTGTGACCTTCCTGTTCGTACTGGAAATTGGTTCTTGTCTGTTGGGCTGATAATCTGAAAAAGGACATCAGAAATAGCTGTCAGAGGAACTTGACAACTGCTTCAGATGAAATACAGCATCCTAACAGAAGCAGTAGCAGTTGTACCAATCATACATGGCCAACTTTTGCTTGATAGAAGAAAATTAGGCAGGCTGATGGGTCTATCTCGAACAAATAAACATAACCAGATCTGATCTGCAGTGCTGGATGTCATCGGGTGGTTTTTGTGTAAGTTTATACAGCACAAATGAGACATGTTATTCATACTTTAACAACGTCTTTTGTTTCCAGACTTAAAACTTACCTTTTTTTCAGATACATACAGCATGATGATTCCACCTGATGCAACAGCCCACCCTATAACAAGTGCCACAATTTTTCTCACAATTATGTCAACTAGGCCTAGAACCTAGGGTCTCTTGCTTCTATACAAAATCGAATTTCATGCACAAACCCTACCATTTTAAAAGTTTTGTTTTGTAAAACACAGCGAATGCATTACTAATACCATAAGAAATCTGAACTTGCTAGAAATGAAAGTTCAGTGGTAGTACCATATGTTGACGCCCTCCCAACATGCCAGAGTTGGCAGAAGAAAACACCACCCTTCTGATGCACGGCGTCTACGACCGGCTTCCAAGCATCCACTTGCTCCTTTGTCCATATGCCCGGTGTGTTCGGATACCCCTGAGCAGTCTCCGACACTCCTGTGGACTCAGCAATCAGAAGGCCACCTTTCGTGGCCCTTTGTGAGTAGTACAGCACGACGTGTTCTTGAGGAAGGTTGTCGAAACACCTCGATCTGGTTAGCGGCGCATGGACGACCCTAAGATCAAGGAGACAAGAAGAAGCTTCAATCAAAACCCAGGAATACGCAAAGCCAAGCTCCCAAGAAAAAAATTTCTGGAGGCAGCCACTTCGCAGGCCCCGTGGGCAATCCATCGAACACCTTGCAGGCGCTCTCACCACAGAACTCAAACTGCAGCCTTTTCTGCCATGGATTCTCATCACTTTTATCGAGAAAGTTAAAGGCTATGCGATTCTTGGAACTAATGGAATGAGCAGCGGTTAAGAAGGAAAATGATTACTGCTACAAGTCAGAGGTGGAGACAGGCAGGCAGACGAACCTGTGGGCGAGGTGGAACCTCCCCATGGTGTACGGAGTCAGGAGGGGGATCACTTCCATGGATCTTTCTCCGCACTGCTACTGTTGCTTAGCTCCTCGTGCCTTGGTGCTGCTTATTGGAGAAGGAAGGATCGGGGCCTTGGTGCATGTGCAGGAGCATCCGTGATGTAGTAAACGTCAGATGATCAGTGCAGTGCTTATTATAATGGACCATGTTTCGTTGCTGCTGTTCTCCCCGTACAGCTCACTCTACATTTTGGTAGGGGTGGAAAATGGTAACGGATAATTCGTTTTATCCGATATTTGTATCCGAGAAAACGTGAATGTGGTAAGCAAAAATCCGTATTCGAAAATGTTCGTATTCGTATTCGACAATATTCGTATCCGTATTTGAGAATATTCGTATTCGTATTCGAAAATATTCGTATTCGTATTCATATTCGAGAACATTCATATTCGCATTCGTATTCGAGAACATTCGTTTTCATATTCGTATTCGAGAATATTTGTATTCGTATTCGTATTACCGCCGGCGCCGGCTCGCCAAGACGCCAATCCCTTTGCCAATTCGCCGTGGCGCAATGGCACAGCCCGGCCATAGGCGACAGCCGAATTGGCGTTGGCGGGCAAGGCGCCAAGGCGGGAGTGCGGGACCGCGGCGCGGGAGTCACGCGCGGGAGCCACCGAGCCAGTAGGCAGTCCGCAGTAGTCACGACTCACTCACTCACTGACTCAGCCTCATTGTCTCACTGTCTCCCAAATCCCAATCGATCCCCAATCCGGCAATCCCTAACCTCCCTGGCACTTATGCCTTCCGCCTCCTACATCCCCATCGTTCTCCACTTCTCCTCGCGGCCGTCGGCCTCGCCGTGTCGCCGGATCGCTACGCCGTCAGCTCCCGCACCTCCTCCGGTCCTCCCTCGCGCTGTGCCACCCCTCCCTCGCACCGCCGGCTCCCGCAGCGCCTCCCTCGCATCGTGCTGCCGCTCTATCGAGAGGCCTCCTCCCTCACGCCACCGGCTCCCGCAACGCCTCCCTCGCGTCGCGCTGCCACTCCGTTGAGGGGCCCCCTCCCTCGCGCCGCCGGCTCCAGCAGCGCCTCCCTCGCGCCACACCGCCCCTCTGTCGAGAGCCCTCCTTCCTCACGCCGCCGGCTCCCGCATGACCTCTGAACCCTCCTCCCTCGCGCCGTCAACTCCAGCACCACCTCTTGACCTTCGTCGCGCCTCCTCCCTCACGCGGCCACGCCACCGGCTCCCGCAACGCCTCCCTTGCGCCGCGCTGCCGCTCAGTTGCACAAATTGGTATACACATGACCATTTCCTCTCTCGGTGATGTTGCCATGTTGGTCTGACGTCTGAGGTGTTGAATGTGTACAGTGTACCCATTGGTTGGGGCTGCCTGTACTGTATGTATGTAATGTATAAACTGATCCAGAGGTATGACCCCTGTGCATTTCTTAATTAGAACTCTTTTTGCTGTTAGTTGGAGGGGAAACTGCTTTATTCTTATCAGCTGTTCATTTGGATTTGATTTAAGCTTATTATGAACTCACAGGCATTAAAGAGTTATATTTGGCTTCAATGCTTTGATGGTTCCATACAGCAAGTGGAGGAGGAGGTTTTCTATTTCTATGACACATGATCAAAGTAACAATGGATAGAGGTTTTGCCTGAAAGTGGAATGGTGTTCAATTACTCTGCTTTTTCATTCTTCATTCTGGAGCTAGGTTAATTTGCTTATTAGATTCTCAAATCACATGCACATGAAATGATTTTATTATGCTGTGTTATGTGTTCAGAACGGTCCATATTTTTGGTGCTTAGATTATTGACTTTTGTTTCTTTCTATTTCAGATCCTTCAAAGATTTGCTATTGTTGATTTGTCCAATTTCTATTTTGATATTGCAAAGGATCGACTTTATGTTGGGTATGGCATCGATCTCATGTTCATTTGCCATCTGATTTTATTTTATTAGATTTAAAAGCCAGCCAGTGTCATTTGTTAATACAGTTTCACAATTTTGATGTAAAATTATTTGTCGTCTTTTCAGTGGCCGAGTTAGCTTCACAAGGAAAAGCTGCCAGACAGTCCTCACTGCACATCTTGGAAGATGGATCTGTCGCTAAGTTTGTTTTCGATCTAAAATGGCCAGATAAGAATGAAGAATGGCTCTCAGTTCCAAAGGATGACATTGATTTTCTGAGTGTTCTTTTGGAGGTACACAACATTTCTGCATCACTTTACGGCGTTCATTCGAATGCCCCAAAAAATGTATTTTTACAGAAATGGTGCATGGTATATGGCCTCGTAGGTTATAGCTTTACAAATTTTCTTCCTAGAGGCCAATCATAATTTTTTTTTATATAAAAAGTGAGACTCTGCCTTCAACTTGGAATGATTTGCTTGCTTCAGATACCTTGAAGTCTGGTACCAAGGAACAGGGCTCCAGGGGAAATGCTGGTAATGAAGATCCGTATAATGACTATGAAATGAGCCCAAGTGATCAATGACACAATCATGTTTCAACAGCTAAAAGAAGGTCTATCGCCCTCTCAACAAGCGAAGAAGGAGAAACTGGTAACACCTTTATGAGATTTTTGGAGACATCAACTTTAGTCGGGAATAGCATCGTTTATCCATATCTATCTTAACACTGCCAAAGTAGTTATTATCTAGCGTCTATGATTTTCCTCTCATTGATATACAAATGCTCTACATCTATTTAGTTTTTAATGTCATTGTAGAAGCTAATAGGGTATCGTGTTCCCTCAAGGTATTAAAATTAAATGGCACTCTCAGCTAAATATTGTTAAGACATTGAACTCATTTGTCCTTTATAACATGTTATATTTCTTGTTTGAACACATGGGCTGTTGTCTTGGATATGTACATCTCTTGTTAGGACCGTCTTCTTGGGGGCATATGTGCCAAAAAGTTAGCAATTGATGTTTCTAGGTCGTAGAGGATATGAACTTGATTTATTAATATTTGTGATGATTGTTTGTTGATGAAATTTCAAATATCAAATTTTGAATTTAAAACCGCTAATCGGAAAAACCGGTCGATTACGACATTCGTAGGAGGATATTCGTATTCGATGAATTAAGTATATATCCGTCGAATTCGTATTCGTTACGACATTCGATTCGTATTCGTATTCGAGAATGTTTGAATTCGTATCCGTATCCGTTTTAAAAATATGAATCCGTATTCGTATTTGAGACTATTCGACCGTATCCGATCCGTTTCCACCCCTACATTTTGGACAGTTATGTGATGATGATGTACTCATACCCCACTAAGCTGACTACATCGGCCTGTTTGACAACGGCTGCAGTTTATGACTTTTGACTGAAATTTTTGAATTTTGACTGTTTACGGTACAGATTACGGAGAGATAGATACTCACTTGCGATTTTGGATGGTACAGATATTGGGCTTTTAACGTGTACATCGTTTAACTTGTAGACCCCGTCTTGAGAAAATACTCCGTTTGAAAGTTAAGTACTGTAGCAAAAGCTAAAAGCCGCTAGCTTCGGAGGAAAAGAACAGGCCCATCATCCACACAAAATGCATCCTTGTTCCTGTTGATTTGATGGCCAGTTGGGCATTCCCAAAGAGTAGTAGAGCTGGCCAAATGGGTCGGGCCTAACCAGCCGCACCACGCCGTCTTGATCAGACCGACCGCGTTTAGGCACGGCACGAAAATAGGGGGCCGTGTGGGGCGAGGGTGCGGCACGGTGGGCGGCGCACGACGGCCGTTTAGAAGTCGGTCGTGGCCGGCCCGACGCGCGGCACGCCCCGCCGGCTAATTCAAAAACTAGCCGTTTTTTGTGACCGTTCGGAGTAAAAAATCCGAAAAAAATAGCAAAAAATTCGGGAAAAAATATGAAATTTTTTCTATAAATAGGGGGGCATCCGGCTTCCATTCTCCACACCTCAAACCTCACTCTTCTCTCTCGGTTTAGCTCTGAAAAATTCGAAAGTGTTTGCGCAAATTTGGTGAAAATTCGGGTAAAATTCCGAAAATTCAAAAATCTTCAAAGATTTTTGTGAGAGCTGCAAAGGAGGTAATAATGCTGTCTTATACTCTAATTTGGAATTATTTGGTATTATTTATTGGTTTAATTTTTTGCTAATCGTTCTTTATTATTTCAATTTGCAATCAATTTAATGGAGAACTACGATTTTCAACTCTCCGATTCGCCTCTCGGCGGAGGATATGCAATCGTTTCAACAAGCATATCCATCCGCGGAAGGTCCACATGTACAAAGCGGAGATGCCGAAGAACCGACGCGCCCGGTGGCGCGAGGTCCAATCGATCCATCTTCGTTGGCTCAACAAGTGCATCCACGACCCAAAGCACGGTGCAAAAGAACAAGAGCTAGTACATCAACAGTTTGGAATGATTTCGACAAGAAGATCAAGACCGACAATGATGGAACCGAAGTGAGGTATCTTGTTTGTAAAATTTGTGGTAATGAATTGAGTGCAAAATCTTCAAAGTGGGACGGGTCATCTACAACGACATGCCGCAAGTTGCAAGAAAAGGCAAGGAATACAAATGCGCTGGATACAATTTGCAATATAACCCCGACGGCTCGGTACGTACGTGGGAGTACAACCCAGAGGTAGCTCGGGAATCTCTTTGTAGATTAATTACTTCTCAAGATTTACCTTTAAATTTTGGTGAATCTGATGCATTCCAAAAATATATTAGGACTGCTCATAACCCTCGATTTAGTATTGTATCTAGGCAAACAACAACTAGAGATTTAATTAAGTATTATAACAATTATCGTGAGAAATTGAAAGAAATGTTTCATACATGTACATTCTCTATTGCTTTGACATCCGACATATGGAGTGGTAGGGCTAGAGAGGATTATATTAGTGTTGTTGCTCATTATGTTAATGATGACTGGATAATGGAAAAACGAATTATATGATTTAAATTAATTAATGTTTCACATAATGCTGAAAATATTGCAGAAAGCATTATTAAAGTTGTAGAAGATTTTGGTCTCACGGATAAGATTTTATCTATAACTTTAGATAATGCAGCTGCAAATACTAAAGCTATGAAAATTCTTACTCCTTTGTTTAATACTTATGCACAGTCTTTCTTATTGCATCAACGTTGTGCTTGTCATATTATTAATCTTATTGTTAAATCTGGTTTAAAAAGATTAAATGCTTGTATTGATTCTTTTAGAGATGCAATTTCATTTATTAATTGTTCTAACCAACGAATAGCCGCATATAAGAGTTTTTGCGTAGCAATGAAAGTTCGTCCTAGAAAATTTGGTTTAGACATGCCTGTTAGATGGAACTCTACTTACCTTATGCTTAAACATATATTGCCATATAAGAGCACTTTATCTGTTTTCCTTCACACCCAAAGTCATCAATCTCGTAGCTCCTCCAGTAGAACCCAAGTTAGAGACCCTGAACTTACTGAGGACGATTGGGTTGTTGGTGAAAAAATATTTTCCTTTCTAGAAATTTTCCATAAAGCTACAGTTTGTCTTTCTGGAATATACTACCCTACATCTCCTATGATTGTTCATAATATTGTTGAAATTGCCACTCACCTAAAGGCTTTTGAAAATGATCCTATACTACGGGATGCTGTAGTTGCCATGAAATCTAAGTTTTTAAAATATTGGAGAGAAATTCCTATTTTATATGCATTTGCTTTTATTTTGGATCCTAGGGCCAAACTCCAAGGATTTATAAATGTTTTACAAGTTTTAAGTGAGGCTACCGATTTAGACTATTGTTCATACTTTATATTAGTTAAGGATAAATTATATGAGGTATATAATAAATATGAAAATAAGTTTGGATCTGTGCGTTTGGAAAGGCCCCCGGTAGTCCCTAGCATCTCTAGGGGGCTATGCAATGGGGTAAGATTTTTGGTTCTTCGTCTAGTTCTCATGCAGTGCGGTACACAGTGATTAGGAGGAGGAAGGCGACAAAACACGGAGACCTATCAAGCTATCTCAACGGTGATAGTGTCGACCCGGCGGAGTTTCTCTCATGGTGGCAAACCCGGAAGGTATCATATCGATGCTATCCATATTAGCACGGGATGTGTTGACTGTTCTGTCTCTACAGTCTCCTGAGTCGCATTCGTCTCTTTCGGAAGAATAATCGAGGAGTGACGAACAAGTCTCTCCAACGAGATGGTCGAAGTACTTATGACCGTCAAAGACGGGAACAAGTGAATCAAGACTCCAACATCTGCAGATAATAAAGATTTAGAAGAATCTATTGAGAATTTGTATTTAGATAGCAATGAATAGGATTTTCAATATTTTTCTTCACATGTGGTCACTAATGAGCTTTATAGGTTTGTACTCTTTTTCTTTACCAAGGTTTTCTCAAATTGAGTTTTTACTTGGTAAAGTTTTTAATGATCTGACCATCCCATGTAATTTAATAAGTTAATAAAGCTCATTATGTCATTGGAAATATTTTTTTTGTGATTAACAATGTCTACAATTTTCTATATTTTTCTGAATTTTCTACAATTTTTACAATTTTTCTTAATTTTCTCAATCTTTCTTTTTCCGACTAAGCGGGCTAGCGGCAAGCACGCCCGCTTAGCGAAATCATGCCCGGCGGCCAAGACGCCTAGCCGTGCCTAGGCTCCCACCATGCCGCGAGCGACGACACGACCCATTTAATACACGGCCTTAACGCCGCGTGCGAGCCGGGCCCATCTTTATCTTGCGGCGCAGACGCCCATTGGCCAGCACTAGAGAGTAGTACATCATAAGGCACAGCAGGCCATCATTGGCAACATCAGCACGAACTCATGCATCCCACCGACCATCGGGCCACTGTAGAGAGGCTTAAGGGCAGCACTAAAGAGCTTAAGTTTCTCGGTTTAGATGTTAATTTTTAACTGAAATTATACTGTAGCGACTGTTGATTTTTAGATATTTAATTAAAAAATAAGAAAATTATTATATCATTAAGACAATACAAAAAATAAGAAGAAAAAGATTTAAAAAAGCCAAAAAAAAAGTCTGTTGGGAGAATAGCCTCTACCTTGGTCTGGTCGGCTCATTATACTAGGAGGCCCAGTATTCGTGAGACCATATGACTACCCGAGTGGGTTATCACAAGGAAAAAGGCAATATTCTCTATAATTATAGACCTAAATAGGAGTATTTATGTAACAAGTTTTCTCATGACTATAAATATACGTTTTATGGCGCCATGGGAGGGCAGGTTCTTTTTGTTCAAATAAATTTAGGTAGCATAGACTTCTACCTACTGTCTCCACGATTTATAAGGCTCCAGACAACTCATTTGTAATCTCTTTGTAGCTCTCTTATTTGGTTTGTAACTATAATAAAAACCAAAATAAACTAAAATTAGAAGATGATATAGTCTTAAGTGACTTTAAGTTTAAATAAATTGAAAGAAAAATAATCAGAAACAGAAACTGTTTGAAACGAGGATTAATCCGAAACTGATACTATTTAAAGCGAGGACTAAGGCATGAACAACAGCTTCCATCGTGCCGACAGGAAGAAGCCGTGGTTCTGCACTGCAGGGACGCCACCCAGCGACCTCAGCCACTCATTTGTCCGTGGCTTGCCAGCTATGTCCTTCACAGTGGCTCACGCTGACGCTGCAGTAATTACATTCCCGACGAAATCTATTAGGTAGCAGTGGCGATACCCTGTTCCTGATGTCCACCGAGAATAGCACCGTGGAAAGTGCAGAGATATGTATATCATGTGCAACTAACAAGGCAATAAATCAATGCCAATTTTTCAGGAAGCTTACATTCATATTAATTGGTAAACTCACCATATGTGACTGGTTATGCAGAGATATGTATATCATGTGCAACTAACAATGCAATAAATCAATGCCAATTTTTCAGGAAGCTTACATTCATATTAATTGGTAAACTCACCGGCATTACACAAACCTGCAATCATCAAAATAATAGCTCCTGCCTACATGTATTTCTGCAAACTATGACAAGATAAAAAAAAACAACAAGGAATGCAACATTATAGTAAACAGAAACCAGATTGTTATTTCTTCTCATTTGGTGTAATTGGGAATTCAAATATTAGAGCACATTTATATCAACACTCAACAGAAGCCCAGCCAACATGCTCGCTACCCACCAAACAGCAACAGATCAGGTTTGTAGAAATGCATTGCCACAGGTAATTTCAAGATTCATCTACATCTATAGAATTTTCAGCATCAAAAGCATAGAGAGGTTGCTAGCTAGGAAACCACCACAGCACCCTACGGCCTTTGGAAGAAAGGCGGGTCGCCGTCATTAGCGTCACTCTCCCGCATCGGAAGGAAACCATGCAGAAGAAGGCTTTCTTGGAGCATATATCTGGAGAGGATGGTGCAGTGGTCAGCAAGTTGGTAATACTCTAGCAGATTCCCCACGGTGTCACATTGCAACAGGATATGCGGACACTGCACCAGCGCATTTCGCTCCTGGGACACAGCGAACACAGCTGCAGCTATGGCTCCCTCATCATCATAGCCATGGTTATCATCGATTGCAGCCTCCGGCAGCTCAATCTGGTACTGGTGCATCCAAACCTCCCCTATGTAATCCTGCAGAACCCAGACATCCACCATTGTTGGGGAAACGAGGGTCATGGCGAGCATGCCATTGATCTCAAGCAGCTGGTCGCCCTCGACCTGAACCCACCGATCACCCTCTTGCATGCGGGGAGGAGGCACCCACCGGAACACCTCGGCGACCGTGTCGAACACCATTACGTAACTGTTGTCCTGGCCAGCCTGCGGACGCCAGTGCAAGCTTCCCTCGACGACGACGGGCGGCATTTCGTGGGAAGGAGATATCCCACCGGCCAACACAAGGCGGACGGCATCCGAGTTGGCCGGGCGACCGATGTACCTCGCCGGCTGCTCCGGGATGCCCAGGGAGAGGATCCAGTACCTGCAATCGGACTCTTGAAGCCCCGCGTGGTACAGCACCCGGTACTCCCTCGTTCCTTCGAGAGGGCCGCACGCGTAGAAGCCGACGATGTCGTGGTGGAGGTGGAGCGGCGGGAGGCGCGCCCAGCGGCACGTGCAGGGGTTGCAGGCGTAGAGCCTGGTGTCGTAGGAGAGGAGGAGGATGCCGTCGCAGGAGCCCTCGATCCTGAACACGCGGGGGTCGGCGATGGGGAGCGCGGGGTCGGTGTAGGCGAAGCGGATGACCGGCGTGGACGCGCGGGTGCGGAGGTCGACGGCCCGGAGGTTGACACGGACGAGGTCGGGGTCTTCGAACGCGTCGAGGGGCACAGCCTGGTGGTCGAGGCGGTAGTAGAAGAGCGGCATGGGCCGCCGGTAGTGGTGGCGGTGGTGGTCGCGGCGGAACTCAGCCGTGCTGGTGAGGTCGCGCCACTGCCTACAGACGGCGCGGCAGCGGGCGACCTCGGCGGCTGTCATGCGGAGGAAGATCTGGTAGAGGGCGGTTTCGGTGATGCGCCTCAAGGCGGGAGCGTGGGTCCCCCCGTTCCTCATGGCCGCATTCGCCGCTGCCATGGCCAGCGCGGGGTTCCCCCCGTTCTGCGCCACGGCCTGGGCGGGGTTCCCTCCGTCCCCCGCGGCTCCATCCGCCTCCATGGCCGGGGCGTGGTTCCCTCCGTTCTCCGCCATGGCCGCCGCGTGGGGTAGTGCCGAGGCGACCGTTAAGGCTACCCGAGAGAGGGGGGAAAGCGAGTGGGGGATTGGGGATTTGGGTGGCGAGGTTGGCGGTTTTGAGGGGACACCTGCGGTGCGGCGAGACTCGAGAGGCGCTCGCCGTGGCTTGGGCTTGCACGATGAGAGGAATAGATGGGCTGAGCCTTTATTGGGCTCATTCTGGCCCAAAATTAATCCAGTAGTAACCTGTTCCTCTCTTGAAAAAACGAATTTTTTTTAGAATTAAAAAAAAGGAAATTGAGATCGATGCCTTCCCCTCGTCGGAGAGCACGCTATCTTTTTTCTCCTCAATCCCCCAAGCAAGGGATATCAGGTGTTTCATTTGCAACATTAATGCAAAATATCAGCGTAGTCACTCACGACTAGTCTGCAACTTTTGACAACCAGTTCACACTTAGTCATAACTAGTTCATCAACCAGTTTGTGATTATATTCGATCAACTCACGCCCAATCTATATCATCATACGATCAGTTTGTATCTGGTTGAACTAAACTACCAGTTTACATATTCTTCTTTTTCCACACGATAACTGATTTAACTCGAAGTGAGATACTTGTCATCTATAGATTGTTCAATCGTTTTTCAATCTAGTGATAGATAACTTCATATGATAGACTCTTGACCACTGGTGGCATGGCTATACACTTAGTTTATCTAACTACATTGAGGGACCCAAAGATATATCTCCTATTATGTTAGAAGGTGCAAATTCTATATTCGACCAGTCATTTTGATAGTATACCCGAAAGCTGGATTAGCATCTCGAGGTTCTTTGATGGGCATAAAGAAATCGTCTTGGTAGCAACCACCAAACCAATAGAACAAAGGTTAGCTCCGGACCGAGAAAGCGGAACTACTTGGTGCTGCATATTAGAACTCATTAAAGCCCGATTTGCATACATTTATAACTACTTGTCATCTATAGATTGTTCAATCGGCTAAATATGTGAGTTAGGATTTCAATGTGATGATTGTTCATTAATTTTTGTCGAATTGTTGGGTTAAGACTTAGGGTTTCAATTTTGATTTTTAAAATATCGGCGTAGCTTGTTGCAAATTAGATGCAAAATTGTAGTATTCAACCACAATGTCAAGTAAGTAAGCTATTGAACATATTTTCTAATATATTATTCTTGAACTGTTAAATGTACAAATATCTAAATGATTTTTTTCAATTAATTGGTGATGATTTCATGAATGATAATGTAAATACTAAAAGGTAGTGTATTAATTTACATTTGATCATTCTACTATTTTTTACTTGAAAATTTTAAGTACTTTTGTTCTCTTTTAATAGGCCATTGAGGCCGGATGATGTATTTTACCAATGTCGACCATATTTTATCTGTGATTTTGCCCTTAGTTCCTTCAGTTTGGTGCAGCTAACCAATATTGGGCCTATTTGGCAACGGCTGCGGCGTATGGCTTTTGGCTGAAATTTTTGAATTTTGGCTGTTTACGGTACAGATTACGGAGAGAGAGATACTCACTTGCGATTTTGCCTGGTACAGATGTTGAGATTTTAACGTATACATCGTTTAACTTGTAGACCTCATCTTGAGAAAATACTCCGTTTAAAAGTTAGGTACTATAGCAAAAGCCAAAAGCCGCCAGCTTCGGAGGAAAAGAACAGGCCCATTATTATTGGGCTTCTTCATGTTGGTAAGAATTTCAATCAATAATTCTTTATCATCATACACTGTCATTGGTTATGTTGAAGTATTAATGCTAAAAATTATCAGATATATTACTATTTAGCACAATATTGCTTGAAAATTATGTAGAAAATAGTCCTTATAACACCTCGAAATTTGCTCCAAAGTTTGCCCAACAACCCCCAACTTTGAACCTGGTTATTTAGTACCCCCCCAAACTTTCCAATCCCGTTCACTTAAACCCTAAGCTGGTTTTGTAGAGTAGTTTTGACAGCACAACACGATGACTTGGATCATTTGCCACATGTGCGGACAAGTTGGACAAGCAGACAAGTACAGCAGCATCAGCATGGAGGCTTGCCTTCTTGATGTGCAAGTGTGCTGAACTTTGCTCCTACCCGATCTTCTCCCACCCACATTTTGGCACCACTACAATGGATGGAGGGGGAAAACCCCTGTCTTGCCTCCAAAAACAACAGGATGTTTCCATTTGGTAGGGGGTTATTTAGACGATCTCGGCTAGTTTCTCCATCCGTATGGCAAAACATCCAAGTTGTCATGTCATGCTGTTAAAACCACCCTACAAAACTAGCTTAGGGGGTTAAATGAACGAGATTGGAAAGTTTGGGGTGCTATATAACAAGTTTCAAAGTTGAGGGGTGTTTGACGGACTTTCGAGCAAAATTTCAGGTGCTATATAGATTTCTTTCAATTATATATGTTATTTATATGTATGGTGAATTTGTGAACTCTGGTCATTTTTGTTCAAGCTCCGCCTCTGATCATGTGGGTCGTCACCTCATGCCTCCTAGCCCAATAACCTCACGACCCTCACTACCCCAGCATTCGGGTGTTATATAGATTTCTTTCAATTATATATGTTATTATATGTATGGTGAAGCAGTGAACTCTGGTCATTTTTGTTCAAGCTCCGCTCTTGATCATGTGGGCTGTCGCCTCATGCCTCCTGGCCCAGTGACCTCACGGCCCTCACTACCCCAGCATCTCTAATGACCTCATCCCCGATAGGCGATATTCTCCTTCGCCTGGCCGCCACCACCGTCCTCTGCTCCCGCATCGTCTGCAAGCTGTGGCGTGGCATCATCGAGACGCCTACTTTCTCCACTCCCACCACCGGCACCGCCCCACCCCCATGCCCCTCTTCTATCTTTGCTACAACGACAATATCGCCCCCCGGACCCAACCCACTGCACTGTCCCTGCGATGGACGAGTAGACCATCCGCTTCACTGGCCCCTTTGCGTTCAATGTCCATGGCTTGGTTCCTGCAATGGCTTCCTCCTCATCTCCTACAACGGGAGCCTCTCGACCTGTAACCCAGCCACGCTGGCATTATTGGGTGTTGGTATCAGCTCCCTCCTCCCTTCCTCGGTCCGTAGGGTGTTAAGTGCTAATTGCTTTTGATTACTACTAGTTTGCACTTTTGGGATAAAATTACTCTGTAATTTGGATGCTGCATGCAATTAATTAGCACGGTAGGCGACCATCATCTGCATCTCATCATTACGACCCCACCTTCTGTAGGCAACTCGTCCACACCTCGTCGTAGTCTGCATCTCATCACGACGACCCTGTCGAGCACGACGATGGCGAAGAACAAGTGTGTGCATCTCTAGGGAGGTGCGGATGTCGACATTGCTTCATGGATTCATTGGGTTTGCATGTTTCCACCCAAAATGCGATTTCCACACGATATGATATGTTCCAGCGGGTTTCCGTGTTTCTTCATGTTGTTAAGCATTTCAATTAATATTTTTTATCATTATACACTGCCTTTGGTTATGTTAAAGTATTGATGCTAAAAATTATCAGATATATTACTATTTAGAACAATATTACTTAGAAATTATATTAGAAAGTCTATATAACACCCCAAACTTTGCTCAAAAGTTTGTCTGACAACCCCAACATTGAAACTGGTTATTTAGCACCGTGAACTTTCCAATCCGTTCGCTTAACCCTCTAAGCTGCATGATGAATTGGATGTTTCACCACATGTGCGGACAAGCTGACCAAGTTGGACAAGCAGACGAGTACAACAACAACAATATGGAGGCATGCCTTCTTGATGTGCAAGCATGCTGAACTTTCCTCCTACCCGATCTGCTCTCACCCACATTTTGGCGCCACTACAATGGATGGAGGGAGAAAAACCTCTGTCTTGCCACCAAAAACAACAGGATGTGTCCACTTCGTAGGGGCTTGTTTGGACTAACTCAGCCAACTTCTCCATCCATATGGCAAAATATCCAAGTCATCGTGCCACGTGGTCAAAACCACCCTACAAAACTAGCTTAGAAGGTTAAACGAACATGATTGGAAAGTTCAGGGTGCTAGATAACTGATTTCAAAGTTGGGAGTGTTTGGCAGACTTTCGAGTAAAATTCTAGGTGTTATCTGGACTACTTTCAATTATATATTATTATATATATGATAAAGTAATGCATCCAATCTTTTTGTTCAAGTTCCACCCTAATCATGTTGGCCGTCGCCTCATGCCTCTTGGCCCAGCAGCCTAATGGCCCCTCACTGCCCCTAGCATCCTCGATGACCTCATCCCTGGTATTCTCCTACGCCTGCACACCTACCACCACCGTCCTCTGCTCCCACACCGTCTGCAAGCTATGGTGCGGCATCATCGAGATGCACGCTTCCTCCACGCCCAACACCGGCACGCCCCCCATGCCCCTCTTCTACCTCCGTCGTGACAACAGCATCGTCCCCCCAGAGCCAAACCTGCAACACTTCTAGATCCACCTCGAGGCCATGGACCTCCAGGTTGTGCATCCCAGCCGGTCGCCCACTTCACTATCCACGCGATGGACGAGTAGGTCGTCTGCTTCATCGGCCCCTCCGCGTTCGACGTCCACGGCTCCTGCAACGGCTTCCTCCTCATCTCCTGCAACAAGAGCCTCTCGGCCTGCAACCCAGCCACGCTGGCATTACTGGGTATTGGTATCAGCTTCCTCCTTCCATTCTCCTGCAACGGCTTCCACCTTATCTCCTGCAACAGGAGCCTCTCGGCCTGCAACCCAGCCACGCTGGCATTACTGGGTATTGGTATCAGCTTCCTCCTTCCATTCTCGATCTGTAGGGTGCTAAATGCTAACCACCAAATTGCTTTGGATTACTACTAGTTTGCACTTTCGGGATAAAATCACCCAGTGCATTGGATGCTGCATGCAATTAGCACGGTAGGCGACCATCATCTACATCTCATCATCACAACCCCACCTTCTGTGCGCAGCTCGTCCACATGCAAACCCACCCCGCCGTAGTCTCTGCATCTCATCACCGCGACCCTACCGAGCACGACGATGGCGAAGAACAAGGATGTGTGTCTCTAGGGAGGCGCGATGTCGACATTGCTTCATGGCCACAGTTGCTTCATGAATTCGTCGGGTTTCCATGTTTCCACTCAAAATGCAATTTCCACATGAAATGATATGTTCCGTCTCTACGATAAGTTGTTAACCAAGTCGCCGATTGAGTCACATTTGAGAACTCCCTCCACATTTGCCAAATCAATTTAGTACATTTTTAACAAAAGGACGCAACTACAAACCGGCTAAGCGTTCGTTGATCCCTTCACACACACATCCAAAAAAAGCTAAATGACAAAAAAAATAACAGGATGCGACGGCCCTCCATCAATGCCCACTAGCTCCATAAGCATTAAACATGCTAGCAACCTCTTCAAATTTGTCCCTAGGTATTAGTAAAATAAAACCAAATTATTATAGTTGTAAAACAAGTCAGTATAAATTCCATAGCAAGTTGGGATTAGCGTCGAAGCAAAATGAGTATAATTTGCAAGCAAAAATAAAAAATAAAGCCAACTTAGTATAAGTGTGAAGCAAGTCGGCATAAATTCAAAAGCAAGCTAAGATAAAATATGGAAGCAAATGAGTACAATTTGCAAGCAAAATAAAAAAATGAAGACAACTTAGTATAGGTGTGAAACAAGTCAGTATAAATTCAAAAGCAAATTGGTATAACATGAAAGCAAAAAATGATTATAATTTGCAAGCAAAATAAAAAAATAAAACCAGCTTAGTATAGGTGTGAGCAAGTCTGTAGAAATTCGAAAGCAAGTTAGGGTAAACATAGAAAAGGAAAATAAAAATAAACAAAAAGCAAGAACTAAGCAAGTTAAATTGACTAGAAATTTGCTAGCAAAAAAATGGGGGAAACTTGAGATGGAATAGAGAAGAGGAGGGATGGTTTTGCCTTAAATATGCATAGTAGAATCATGAGAAGAGGAGGGATTCAGTAAATCTTGATAAAATTCTCTGATATCCCTCGGTCGTCCACCCTTGCCCCTTTCTCCATCTCTCTCCTGGCCTCTATTTTCTCTCTTTCGCTTGCTCTTTAGCTAGCTCATGGACTCTCTGTCCTTGCATGGCACGTCGCATAGCTAGCACATAGACTCTATCCTTGTATGGCACATCAATGCATGCAGCACATAGCTAGTGCATAGACTCCCTATCTAGCACATCAATGCATACAGCACATAGCTATCACATAGACTCTCTGTCCTTGCATGGCACATCAATGCATGTAGCACATAGCTAACCACATGGACTCCCTGTCCTTGCATAGCACATCAATGCATGTAGCACAAAACAAAAAAGTTGCTCTAGTCCCCTATTGGGCTCCATGCCAGGTAGACACATTAATGCACAAATGCTATCCGAAAAAAAGAGGGCATGTCGCTTTCCCTGTGTCGCCACATGCTGCTTTCATCGGACAGTCCCATGGGTGTGTGCACTGTTCATCCATCCGGCGCACGTGTGGAATCAGGATTTCCCCAAAAAAGGCTACCATGTTAGTACGCTAATGAGCCATCAGGTTACACCGTTACAATGCAGGCCATAGTTAAAAGAAAATATTGCAACTCTAGACCTGTATACAATACATGAATTCCATATAAATCATGTGGAAATTATGTTACTAGTTTATATGGAGTTCCTGTTGAATTCTTGCATCTGGTTTTTACTTTTACAAGTTTAGGACCTATGTCACCCACTTTCCTTATTTTAGGAAATTGGATTATTTCATATCTAAATTCATAGAGGAGCGACTAGCGTCTGGACATACGATGCAAACATTCTCCCCACCCGTCGAATCTCACTAAAAAACATCGATCTCAGTCGTTCCATTTGGTGCAACAAAAATTGAGAAGTGCAACAATTAATTCTTAAGCTTGCAATAAATCTTTGCTCGATGCAACAAACATGAAATCACTGAAATAAAAATGTGCCCGCCAATGACCGTCATGCCACCACACATGTCGTGCCATGCATACTGGCACAAATGTGTCACCGCTCCTACGCCAAAGATAAAAAAAATATTGTTTAGGAAATGTAATAAATCAATTGCCATTGCAACAAAAAACAATGAATGTGCAACACACTGCGACCTGGATCTCCTCTCCCCCATAGCATCTCCCAGCTGCTATCTCTGTCGGGACCCGGAGCAACAACTCCAGAACCCTCTGTGTTATTCGCACTATCCCAGGAAAAGCTAGTGCACACAGATTGAACAGTGATACATATCATGCATGATAACCAAACTTTATTATAAAGCAAAAGTATGGGCCTTATGGCCAAGATTATAATAAGGTGGCTTCATGGCCAAACATGAAATAAACAGCGGAAGGTAAATAAGAGGAGCAGCCCATCCTGCCTTCCCACAAGGCGAATTGACTGTAAGACGTGGCCTATTCGTCGCGATACTCAACATAGTTGACATCGCCGATCCTCGGCAACATTGTTTATAGCAAGGTGAGCACATAAAGTACTCCACAAGTTACACCAGAGATATAATGATTTGATGCATGCATAAGGGGTTACAAAGAAAGGCATAATGTGGTTCATTTGCATAAACAAAGCATTATTGAATTAAATACAATAACGTAAGTGCAAAAGTGAAGTTGATACAATATATAAAAACAAGATTTAACAAAATAATAACGTTAGTGCAGCAACAACCTAACACTAACCTAACCACGGTATCCCACCCGGACCATCTTTCCAAAAGTTTCACAAATTTCCATAAACCAAATTTTATTAAAACCAAAATCTAATCCGTGAAAAACCATACTAAGCATGTCCTTGACCGTGGACACGGCTATCCGAGATAGTTTGTTACTCTGCAGAGGTGTACAACTTTACCCACAAGACATGTTCTCTGTTTTGCCACCGGATTACACACTTCCTTAGGTGTGCGCCGAGGAGATCATGATAAGGCTGTTCCAATGTTCCATTACCAAATTAGCTACGCCGCCACTAAGGTTTCACCACAACATGAATCCACATGTTGGAGCCCCTCTTGTGCCATGTGAGACTTCTCATGGCCTACGCCACGCTCACATTCAAGCCTATAGCGAAACTAAAATGGAACTTCACAAATTACTTAGCAGATCTCATCCCATACCGGACTTGTGGTAGTGCGGTGTGACTTTGTAATAGTAGTTCACGATCCGGTCCTTAATTTGACTTAGGCCTACCGCATACCCCTTGTGCCTGGCAACAACATCGAGTCAACAAACTACGACGCATGCCGCAAGCACCCACCACCATACCAATGCCTAAGTCTAAAACAGGTTTTATCCATTTTATTTTATCAAAATTTTATAGACCTTCTTGACTCACCAAAGTCAAGAATAGATTTTATAAACCAACATTTCGTGTGAAACCAATCTTCCCACCTAAATTAATCTAAGCATGGCTAAGCAATTCTATAAAATGTTCTAGTTAATACTAATGTACCAACTAGGCTTTCATCTATGGTGACAAGGTATGTTCGTTCAAATTCGAGATTGGCCATACAAAGGGAATTGGGTGTAACTAAAGTTTTAAGCACATTTGAACTAATTTGAATAAAAGTATGCATGCATATTAATTTAAAAACAACATAAATAATTTAAATTACTGGGATCAACATGGTCAAAGGTGTAACTTGCCTTGCTCAAGTCTTGCTGCGATTCGTCGAAGAAATACTCCTGATTAAATAAGTAATCTATACGCAAAGAACCAAAAGAAATTCAAACAAAATTCAAACAAAATCCAAAAATTCAAAAAGAGTCCAGAAATGGATATTTTAGGATTTTAGAAAAATTTAGAAATTTGAACGAGTTAAATCGGAGTTAAAATGAAGAAGTTATGGCCTTGGAAGTTCTCACGACCATGGCAAACGTGATCGGGCGGAGCTACGACCACGGCAAATGCGATCGGCGAAGTTACGACCACGTAGTCGACTTACGACCACATGGGAGGTTTACGACCACGCGATCGACATCGACCACACGGAAGGTTTACGGCTACTCGGAAAATTACGACTACGACCCACGCACCGGTCTACGACTACGACTGCGAGAACCTACGACTTCGACTACGAGAGAACTTACGACTCGACTACACGAGAACTTACGACTTCGACTACACAGAAAACTTACGACTTCGACTACCAGAGAACTTACGACTTCGACTACACAGAGAACTTACGACTTCGACTACACAGAGAACCTACGCTTCGACTACACAGAAAACCTACGACTTCGACTACACAAAAAACCTACGACTTCGACTACACAAAAAACCTACGACTTCGACTACACAGAAAACCTACGACTTCGACTACACAGAGAACTTACGACTTCGACTACACAGAGAACTTACGACTTCGAGGCCGAATACGACCACTCAAACAGGTTAACGGCTACCTAGTCATTTACGACCACATAGTCGCTACGACTACTCAGGCAATGCTACGGCTCGGCTAAGACTTACGACTACACGGATCTACGACCACACGGAAGGTTGTTACCTTCGAAACCGTTGGCCGCGGGTGGTGGAGGAATCAGCAGAGTGGCGGAGACGGCGGATGGTCGTAGAGGTTGATTACGAGTGGAGACGGTCGGTCGACGAGAAGAAGCGGCGCGCCGAGTCTTCGGCAACAACGGCTCCGGTGGCGGCGCCGCTCGGCGGAGAGGGGAATGGTGGTCGCCGGCGCTTGGGGATCACGGCGTCGTCTGGCGAGGCGCGAAGAGACCAGGCGGCGCCATTCCTCGCCGAGCTCGCGCGGCACGGACGAGGAAGCACGGTCGGGCCGATTCAGTTTAGGGCGGAGGGGAAAGAGGTGGCGCGCACGTGAAGGCGAAGGAGGGGATAACGGCTCGGGAAGGAGCTTTATAGGGGAGGGACGGAGGTAAAGGGCTCGCGAGTTAAGGACTTTAAAACAATCGCATAACGGCGAGAGGCTTTAAGCCGGCGTAAAACGGACGGAGGTGGTGCGGTTACTAGCGCGCGAGCTTAAGGGCCAATAATGGCTTTGTTCACGAGGAAGGAGTAACCAAGCTTTTAAAGCTCTGATGGGGTGTTAATGGAGGCCATTTGGTTGGGGAAGAAGGGAAGAAGGAAACTTCTAAATTTCTTTTTTTAATTTCAGTAAATTCTCAAGAGTTAAACAAAACTTAGGGAGGGTTAAGAAAAGAAAAGAAAAAAAATAAAATAAACTTTTTTTTTGCTTTAATAAAATATTTTAAATACATTTTCTTGCTTTAGATTTTTAAATAAAATCCAGATAAATCCAAATAAACTCCAGAAAATCAATAGAAGGCAAAAAAAATTTGGGATGTTGCAAACCTACCCCCCTTAAAGAAATCTCGCCCTCGAGATTTGAACTAGCTAGCAAAGAGATGGGGATGGTTGGCTTTCATATCTTCTCTCGCTCCCAAGTTGCTTCGTCTTACGTGTGATTGCTCCATTGAACTCTGCTGAATTTGATGGTGTTTCTTCCGTCCGCGCTGGTGTCTCGAGAATCTTGATCGGTTGCTCTTGATAGGTGAGATCCTCTTGAAGATCAAGGGTTTCCAAGTCTGCTTGATCCGCGGGTACTCTGAGACATTTCTTCAACTGAGAGACGTGGAAGACGTTGTGCACACCTGACATGCTTGGCGGCAAATCCAACTGATATGCATCTTCTCCTTTGCGGCTTGAGATCTTGAATGGCCCAACGAATCTTGGTGCAAGCTTTCCACGACTTGGAATCTTCGACTCCTCGAGCGGAGATACTCGAGATACACATAGTCCCCAACTTCGAAAGTCGTCTCGACGACGATTATCGGCATAACTTTTCTGCTGGATTGAGCTATCTTTAACTTTGTCTTTGATCTTCCTCACTTGATCTTCACATCTTGAAGTAAAGTTGGTCCCGCATCTTGGAATTCTCCGCATCGTTCCCAATGCAAGGGTGTTGCACTTCCGCCATACAATGCTTCAAAAGGTGCCATTTTGATCGGCCCGATAATCGTTGTTGTAAGAAAACTCAAAGATAGGCAATGAGCGATCCCAACTATTTCCAAAATCCAGAGCACATGCTCTCAACATATCCTCTAGCACTTGATTTACTCGCTCGTCTGCCATCATGTCTCGAGGATGATAAGCCGTCATCAAATTAAGCTTACTCCTAACTCTTCATGAAGTTTTGCCAAAACTTGGAGGTGAACTGACTACCTCGTCCGATACTATCTTTTCGAACTCCATGCAAGCACACAATTCTAGCCATGTAAATCTCAATAACTTACTTCGAATAAGTAGTCTTGATCGGTATAAAATGAGCTACTTTGGTCAATCACAATTACCACCAGATTGAGTCATAGCCGGATTGAGTTCTAGGTAGTCCGGTTATGAAGTCCATACCGATCTCTTCCCACTTCCAACTGTATTGGCAAGGGTTGCAAAGTCCTGCGAGTTTCGATGCTCGCCTTGACTTTCGGCGGGTATCACAAGCTTCAACAAACTCCGCACTTCCTTTTCATCTTGACCCACCAAGATCTTTCCCTAAGGTCTTGGTACATCTTGGTACGACTGGATGAATTGAGTATGGAGTTTCATGGGCTTCTTGCAAAATCGTTTTCTTGATCTCTTGATTATTGGGCACACAAATACGGTTTTCAAACCAAGCAGTTCCATTCTCATCTTCACCGAATCTCGGCGCTTTGCCTCTTCTCATATTTTTCTTGATTTCTTGAATATCTTCATCCACCTTTTGGGCTTCCATGATTTGATCGGGTAAAGTAGGTTGAATCTCTAGAGTTGAGAGAAAACTTTGATTCATTGGTTTTATACTTAGACGGAGATTCCTTCCGAAGTCGAATCGATCTTCTTTTGACAACACCTTGTTTGCATAAGTCCTTCGCTTAGCGCATCTGCCACAACATTTGCTTTGTCGGGATGATAATGAATTCCAATATTATAATCCTTGATCAACTCTAACCATCTGCGTTGCCTTAGGTTGAGTTACGCTTGAGTGAAAATGTATTTCAAACTCTTGTGATCCGTGTATACTTCACAACGACACCGATTAGGTAATGACGCTTGATCTTCAAAGCATGCACTATGGTGCTAATTCCAAATCATGAGTAGGATAATTGCACTCATGTGGTCTTAGTGGCGCGATGCATAGGCTACCACTCTACCTTCTTGCATAAGAACACAACCCAAACCTTGACGGAGGCGTCACGAAAACTTCAAAATCCTTATGCACATCGGAAGGATAAGCACGGGGTTGAAACTAACTTATTCTTGAGAGTCCGGAAACTCTGTTCACAAGCTTCGTCCATTCAAACTTCTTTTCTTTCTTGAAGGTGAGTCATGGGTTTGGCTAACTCTGAAAATCCTGCTATGAAGCGGCGATAGTAACCAAACAAGTCCAAGGAAACTTCGACTTCATTCACATCTCTTGGGTGGTTGCCATTCCATTACGGCTTGCACTTTAGAGGATCCACTGCAATTCCTTCACTGTCACAATATGACCAAGAAAAGCAACCTCCTTTAGCCAAAATTCGCATTTCTTGAATTTGGCATAAAGTGATGCTCTAAGCTTTCCAGGATTATCCGAAGATGATTCTCATGCTCTTCTTCATTCTTGGAATAGATAAGAATGTCATCTATGAAGATTACAACAAACTTATCTAAATACTCCATGAATACACTATTCATCATGCTCATGAAGTAAGCAGCGCATTTGTTAGTCCAAAAGACATGACGGTGAACTCATAATGTCCATAACGGTAGAGAATGCGTCTTAGGGATATCTTACGCACGGATCTTCAGCTGGTGATATCCTCGATCTCAAATCTATCTTGGAGAAGACTCGCTCTCTTGGTGGTCGAACAGATCATCGATCTGGCAACGGTACTTGTTCTTAATAGTAACCTCATTAAGCGCTCGTAATCTACACACATTCTCATGCTTCCATCCTTTTTCTTGACGAACAAAACAGGTGCACCCCAAGGTGAAGAACTTGGTCGAATATACCCTTTATCCTCCAATTCTTGAATCTGTTTCTTCAACTCGCTAACTCATTAGCGGCATACTGATGACGGTCTCTTGAAGCGGGGCGTGTGGGACTAGGTCAATCACAAACTCGACTTCCCTATCCGTGGCATCCTGGTAAATCCTCGGAAATACATCCGGTATTCCCGTACTCATTGGTACTTCTTCTTGCACTTGAAGATGAGTGAGAACACATTCTCCTTCCGCAGGGTTTCAGGGAAAAGTTTACTCTACTCCTTGATCATTGGTGAGGTTATGGATCGGTAGCACAATTAATCGACCATTGTTCTTGGCTAACAGTTCATGCCAAGAATTACATCCAATCCTCGAGATTCCAACACTATTAAGTCCGCTAAGAACAGAACCCCATTTATGATTAACTCTATTCTCGGACACAAGGTCCTTGTTCTCATTTCCGCTCCAGGAGAGAACTATCATGGGTGTACTAAGAGAAACCATACCCAACCCATTCTTAACCACAAAATCCAAGGAAATAAAAGAATGGGAAGCTCGGAATCAAAAAGAATCAAGCGTGCACTGAGTTTACAAGGAACATACCAGACGACATCCGGTGCGGCTGAGCTTCTTCGGCGGTGATGTGGTTCACACGTCCCTTAACATAGTTTTTCGCTTCTGAGCTGCTGACCTTGATTCGACCTCCGAAGCATTTACATTAGCCGCAGCTTGAAGCTTCTTGGGGCAAGACTTGGCATAATGCCCTGTTTCCTTGCAATAGAAACAGTCACTCCATCGATGTAGTATTACTCTTCGAGCTTGACCATTGGTAGGAGGAGCAGGTGCGCCGATGCTTGGGGCGGTTGACTTGGAAAGTTGGCGGTTAGGCTGCGGCTGAAGTCGCTTGATTGAGGCTTGAAGTTCTTTGGAGTGCGGCTTGAACCGCCCAACCCGAGGTGGGTTACTACGGGGCTTGGGAAAACCTCCGAGGTTAGCCTTTGCGTGGCCATCCTTCTCTTCCGATTTTCCATCTCTACAAACTTGCCTCTGGCGAATGGCTTTGCTAACCAACCGATGAAAGTCTGCATAGTCACTTGATATCAAGCTGGATAGAAATATTGTCATTTAGACCCTCCGTAAATCTTTCTTGCTTGGCTTCATCGGTAGCCACATCCTCCGTGCATAACGCGCCAATTGATTGAACTTTTGCGGTACTCATTCATGCGGCTTCCTTGACGCAGAGCTCAATTCCTTCTTCTTGTGGTAATGGTGCGGATGGAATATGAGCCTTGCGGAAACTTCGAACAAACTCATCCCATGCGATGGCACGAGGTTGGCATGAGAAGCAATCAAGGTATCCCACCACTGATGCAGTCCATTAAGTCGGTGAGAAGCAAACAAGACCCTTTCTCGATCGGTGCATTGCGAATATCTAACTTCTTGCCTATCGCGCGGAGCCAATCATCGACATCCATTGGCTCTAAGATCGCTTGAGAAGGTTGGAGGCCTTATCCTCAAAAATTCGACATCCGGTTTGAGGAGCTTGAGTGGTGGTGAGGAGCTTGTTGAGCGGGGTTGTTGATAGCTTGAGCTAACAGTTGAATCAAGCGATTTTGATTTGCCATCATTTGAGCCCGATCGGGTCCAATGCTTGCGGAGGAGGAGGGATGGGGACAGATCGACTTCCTTGCGCTCGGTGTTGTTGGCGTTGTCATTGACATTCCTCCTTGTGTTCACCATCCGCGATTCTTCTAGATTTAGAGGAAAGAAAGAGAGAGAACTAGGAGAAGGTCTATGTAACATTCCCACCACGAAACAAGAAACACAACAAAACTCAAGGAACAACCAACCATATTATTTTATTGAATATAACCTTGAGGTGTTGACAAAGGAATAATGACTCACAAGTATCGTTCTATAACTTTAAACTTAAACTATGGTTTCTATGGGTGGTGCTACTACTAGTAGGTTGGATTTTAATTTTCTTTGGGGTGGTCCTGAATGAAGAACCCTCATCTTCCAAGCGGTACTTAGCTAATTCTTCTTCTCGCTGCTGGAGTCATTTGCGCCATGAGGCTCAACTCCTTCAAGGTGTTTTGGTACACATAGTCCAAGGACTTGGTGTCTGCACTGCTGAACGAGCCGAGGATTACTCTCAAGTGCCGAGGAGAAGACGCTGCTGGTGGCGCGGTACTTGTGCGGGAAGTATCGAATGTGGTGTGTTGAAGCTCTTGGGCGTAGATGTCCTCATCCGCCGAATTGCTTCACGAGCTGCATCTTGGATTCCGTTGAAGAAGGTGTCCGGGGTAGAGGAGCATCAAAGGTGTGACATGCTTCTTCATCTCCCACGTTAGCGTAGATCAGCACTTCCACTCTCCAACGTTCTTGATCTCCATAGGTTCCCGAATATCCTTGGTACACGGGGCGTGCGTAACACCCAACTCTTGAAGGAGATCCCAAAGGCGATCGGCTAGGTGTCCACTAGGATTCCATGGTGGGTTTGTGGTAGGACGATCACCATCTACAATTTTGAAAAAGAAAAGGAGTTAGTCACCAATTATGCATATTATTTATATATATATATACATATTTTTTTAGAATAGGCAGTGAAGGAATGAAGGAGGTAAGAGGTAGAAGGATTTTCAAAATGTTCTTATTATATATATATATATACATATATATATATTTGAAAATAAATCCTTAAGGTCATCCATTCTATTCTACCTACGGTCACGTCTTAGGGTCAACATGCTCGATACCATCTCTGCCGGGACCCGAGCAACAACTCGAGAACCCTCGTGTTATTCGCACTATCCGGGAAAAGCTAGTGCACACAGATTGAACGATGATACATATCATGCATGATAACCAAACTTTATTATAAAGCAAAAATCACGGGCCTTATGGCCAAGATTACAATAAGGTGGCTTCATGGCCAAACATGAAATAAACAATGGAAGGTAAATAAGAGGAGCAGCCCATCCCGCCTTCCCACAAGGCGAATTGGTGTAGACGTGGCCTATTCGTCGCGATACTCAACATAGTTGACATCGTGCGTCCTCTGGCAACATTGTTTATAGCAAGGTGAGCACATAAAGTACTCCACAAGTTACACGGGAGATATAATGATTTGATGCATGCATAAGGGGTTACAAAGAAAGGCATAATGTGGTTCATTTGCATAAACAGCATTATTGAATTAAATACAATAACGTAAGTGCAAAAGCTGAAGTTGATACAATATATAAAAACAAGATTTAACAAAATAATAACGTTAGTGCAGCAACAACCTAACACTAACCTAACCACGGGTATCCCACCCGGACCATCTTTCCAAAAGTTTCACAAATTTCCATAAACCAAATTTTATTAAAACCAAAATCTAATCCGTGAAAAACCATACTAAGCATGTCCTTGACCGTGGACACGGCTATCCAGGATAGTTTGTTACTCGCAGAGGTGTACAACTTTACCCACAAGACATGTTCTCTGTTTTGCCACCGGATTACACACTTCCTTAGGTGTGCGGCCGAGGAGATCATGATAAGGCTGTTCCAATGTTCCATTACCAAATTAGCTACGCCGCCACTAAGGTTTCACCACAACATGAATCCACATGTTGGAGCCCCCTCTTGTGCCATGTGAGACTTCTCATGGCCTCACGCCACTCACATTCACCTATAGCGAAACTAAATGGAACTTCACAAATTACTTAGCGGATCTGTCCCATACCGGACTTGTGGTAGTGCGGTGTGACTTTGTAATAGTAGTTCACAGTCCGGTCCTTAATTTGACTTAGGCCTACTCCGATACCCCTTGTGCTGGCGGTCAACATCGAGTCAACAAACTACGACGCATGCCAGCAAGCACCCACCACCATACCAATGCCTAAGTCTAAAACAGGTTTTATCCATTTTATTTTATCAAAATTTTATAGACCTTCTTGACTCACCAAAGTCAAGAATAGATTTTATAAACCAACATTTCGTGTGAAACCAATCTTCCCACCTAAATTAATCTAAGCATGGCTAAGCAATTCTATAAAATGTTCTAGTTAATACTAATGTACCAACTAGGCTTTCATCTATGGTGACAAGGTATGTTCGTTCAAATTCGAGATTGGCCATACAAAGGGAATTGGGTGTAACTAAAGTTTTAAGCACATTTGAACTAATTTGAATAAAAGTATGCATGCATATTAATTTAAAAACAACATAAATAATTTAAATTACTGGGATCAACATGGTCAAAGGTGTAACTTGCCTTGCTCAAGTCTTGCTGCGATTAAATCGAAGAAATACTCTCGGATTAAATGCGTAATCTATCGCAAAGAACCAAAAGAAATTCAAACAAAATTCAAACAAAATCCAAAAATTCAAAAAGAGTCCAGAAATGGATATTTTAGGATTTTAGAAAAATTTAGAAATTTGAGCGAGTTAAATCGGAGTTAAAATGAAGAAGTTATGGCCCGGAAGTTCTCACGACCATGGCAAACGTGATCGGGCGAGCTACGACCACGGCAAATGCGATCGAGCGGCTACGACCACGTAGTCGACTTACGACCACATGGGAGGTTTACGACCACGCGATCGACATACGACCACGGAAGGTTCACGGCTACTCAGGGAAAATTACGACTACGGCCACGCACCGGTCTCGACTCACGACTGCGAGAACCTACGACTTCGACTACGCAGAGAACTTACGACTCGACTACACAGAGAACTTACGACTTCGACTACACGAAAACTTACGACTTCGACTACAGAGAACTTACGACTCGACTACACAGAGAACTTACGACTCGACTACACGAGAACCCACGCCCGACTACACGAAAACCCACGACTCGACTACACAAAAACCTACGACTTGACACACAAAAACCTACGACTTCGACTACACAGAAAACCCACGACTTGACTACACGAGAACTTACGACTTCGACTACGAGAACTTACGACTTCGAGGCCGAATCGACCACTCAAACAAAGTTGCGGCTACCTGGTCATTTACGACCACATAGTCGCTCACGACTACTCGGCAACTACGACTCGGCTAAGACTTACGACTACACGGATCTCACGACCACGAAGGTTGTTACCTTCGAAACCGGTTGGCGCGGGGTGGTCGAGGGAATCGGCGAGTGGCGGAGACGCACGGATGGTCGTGAGGTTCGATTACGAGTGGAGCGGTCGGTCGACGAGAAGAAGCGGCGGCGCTCGAGTCTTCGGCAACAACAGGCTCGGTGGCGCGTCGCTCGGCGAGAGGGGAATGGTGGTCGTCGGCGCTTGGGGATCACGGCGCCGTCGGCGAGGCGGAAGAGACCGGCGGCGCCAATTCCTCGCCGGGCTTCGCCGCGCGGACGAGGAAGCAGGTGGGGCGGTCGGTTCAGAGGCGGAGGAAAAGAGGTGGCGCGCGAGGAAGGCGAAGGAGGATAACGGGCTCGGGAAGGAGCTTTATAGGGCAGGGACGGAGGTAAAGGGCTCGTCGGAGTTAGGACTTTAAACGATCGCATAACGGCGAGAGGCTTTAAGCCGACAGTAAAACGGACGGAGGTGGGGCGGTTACTAGCGCGCGAGCTTAAGGGCCAATAATGGCTTTTTTGCGCCGAGGAAGGAGTAACCGAAGCTTTTAAAGCTCGGATGGGGTGTTAATGGAGGCCACGGTTGGGAAGAAGGGAAGAAGGAAACTTCTAAATTTCTTTTTTAATTTCAGTAAATTCTCAAGAGTTAAACAAAACTTAGGAGGGTTAAGAAAAGAAAAGAAAAAATAAAATAAACTTTTTTTTGCTTTAATAAAATATTTTAAATACATTTTGTTGCTTTAGATTTTTAAATAAAATCCAGATAAATCCAAATAAACTCCAGAAAATCAATAGAAGGCAAAAAAAAATTTGGGATGTTACACGGCTTGAATATCCTAGAAATTGTATGAGATGATAATGAAAATTGTTGATGTTGAACGAAAATTGCTCATTGCTTGTTGATATTGAATGAGAATTGGTCATTGCTTGTGCCTATGGTATCCTAGAAGCTCACCAATTCTGGATGGTGAATGCAAATTGTTGACTGTGAATGGAAATTACTCATTGCTTGTTGATGTTGAATGGAAATTGTTCATTGGTTGTGCCTATGGTATTGTGGACAATGCGGAAAAGCTAGCTTGGTATGGTGAAAATTGTGAAATGAAGTGAAAAAAATATTACTCAAGTTTGTACCTATTTGTGGAGCCACTTAATTTCTCTTCATTGTCAGCTGCATTGGAGGCATGGACGGCAGAACCAAGAATGACAGCAACAAGGAAGCATGCCACTTCAGGGAAAAGAATCTCTGCCTTGTTGATACGGTTGTCCAAGAAGTAATTCAATGTTGTGCCTAAAAAAGGAAGTAATTTATAACAAGCAGTGCCAACGTAATCATTGGGTATAATGCTAGTTTAATAAAGATGAAATGTGATCAAGAAATGAGATGTGCTTAATATGTTACCATATAAGAATACTTGCTACACTCCTGCAGAAAGAGGATCACCTACCTATTACAACAACCATGCTGGAGTTGATAACCTCAGTCACTGAGAGACCTACATATGCCCAAGCATATATTGAGAAAGCAACCAATCATACAACTACAAGTACATTGATCAATGGATACACAACACATAGCAAATCATTTCATTGAGCAATTAAGAACTGTTATGTAATAGGGAGTCCCTATATAACATCACATCTACATTCCAAAAACATGACTAATCTTGTAGCAACAATGTCAACTTTCAAGCACAATTGTGAAGTTATGTTCCAATACAAGAATATGTTCTATAGGTAATGTATCTGAACTATTGATTATAAATATATGCAAATAGACTGGGACTTGTTTTAGATTTAAATAATGTGAAGATATATGCAAACAGACTGAGACTTGTTATTGCTAATCCAAAATATAGCAATAGAATCATAATTCTGGCTAATGTTTAAATCAAATAAAACATATATGACTTACCAGATTTTTTTTTTGCAATAGAATCATAATTCTGGCCAACGAACAGAATTTGACAAATGCAAGCATGTTCGATGAATAAAAAGAATAATCACAACATTCCAAAGATAGTTTACCATGTGAGAATTAATAAGGTCCAAAGACACTAGAAACTGGAATCCTGGTACAAATCCTGCTACATTTCAACCATATATTTCAATCAAACATTTCAAAATGAAATCAAAATTTATTTAGACAATTCCGACTATCATGAAACTCAATATGCTTGCAAGTATTGCACATGCATGGTGCCTTTTCTTATCCGATTATCTTCTTTCTGTGGTCATCTACATCCTTCCTTTTCTTGTCCCCATGTCCCAATATTCTCTTGCATCTCCCCTTCATGCGAATGTCAGTAGGTGGGTGGATCGCAACCTCAGATGAAATGCTACAACCAATGAACACCTCATGTTCTTCTTGTCTAGTACATGAGACAGTGGGAACCAACTGGGACAAAGGTGGCTCAATGTTGTCCAAACTTGCTAGTCAGAAGTCCATGCCTTTGTCGGAGTTTTTAGCAATTTGAATAAGATCTTCCATCTTGTTACAGATAGTGGATATCTTCCTTCTTTTTGCTGCGTCAATAGAGTCAATGGGTCTCTCCTCTAGTGGGTTGCCTTCGGTGTCATAAACATTCTTCTTGTCAAAAGGCCAATAGAAATTGTTTATGTAGTTAATACAAATTTCTAAAAAGATCATGGCGTATTGAACTGATATTTACCTTTTGCACTTTTCCCCATCTCTTTAGGACATAGTGGCTCGGTATCTCACTTAATCTTGCACCCCTCCAAGTGCATATAATATGGTGGTAGAGGATTCCTTTTGACTCAAATAGCATACACGAGCATGTGCTTATCATAGCGGCTGTGTCACAACGGACTACCCTAATTTTATTGGAGTTGTCACTGATGGGGACAATCTTCATCTCGTCCACTATTGCCACTTCAAAAATTAAAGGAATATAGCAATGGTCTCTCACCGCATGTACTTCTTCTTGAAATTTCTTAAACACCTCGTTTGTAAATAGCAAACTACAATGTCCCTCTATTTCCCACGATGTGAAAAATTCAGGGTTTGTATGGATGCTTGTGTTATCAGCTATGAACTCTTCTTGCGTTGATATTACAAAGATGTGTCAAACCTAAGCCAAAATTCAACAAATGCAAGCTTGTGACCAATAAAATGGTTGAAAAATGAATCTGAACTCTCTGACCTTGATGTGGTTCTAAGAATGCCTGATAGGAATATATCCCTAAAGTATGCTGAGATCCATGACTCACGGATGCTATACCTCTTTGCCAACCACCCATTGTCCTCCAGCACAAAATCAGAAATAAAGGAATGCCAACCACCCACGGTGCAAATTTTACAATTATTTACTGAATTGGCAAATGGTTTTACCGAATTGCATATGAAAATTTTGGTGTGGTATACCCTTTTGTAAAATCCTAGGTCCGCCACTGGTTGCAATCGATTTCCATCCTAAAGCGTCTCTGATGCAGCACCAAGCAAATTTTGATATTGCACAGAGGACAAAATTAACACTTCTTCCATTGCATCTTATTAAACTGAAACGCAGTTTGTATCCTGTCTTGGAATGCTTGCCATATGAAGATTTTAACAAGTGGTCATTGTTGTTTTAATATCATTATATTCTTGTGGTGTCTTTTACTGTCTTGTGGTGGAGACTTTAGCTTGCCATTGTTTATTTTCCTTTCTTCAAGATGAGCCTTCCCTCTTCATTTGGACGAACTTCGAGTTAATTTATGTGTTGATGTGTTGCTCAAACAAATGTCCATGTTACCTCCTTATCTGTCCATGTTACACTCGCAGGAAGCATATGGGGGTTGGATATCTATTCTGATATGGTTCCTTGTCCTGCATGTTAGAAATTGGCCCATTTAATTTGGCCTATTTCCTTAATTCCAAAGCATGCATGGTTTAATACCATATTGCTAAGGCAGGGTGAGGAAGACCGATTAATAAGGTGGAGTCCTCCCCACTCCTTGAATATGGAAAGAGATGGTTCTATCTAGTCACACGCGCGCGCGTATTCGCGTATTTTCGCGTGAAAAACGCGTGACTTGTGACTTGTGACGCGCCGCGTGCGTGACGTGGTGCGTCACTTGGCGCACAAGTCCATCTTTATTTTTTTGAACCATGCACTCACTCTCTCTGTTTAAATGAGATTTAAACATTTGAATGAGGCGATTACAAGTGAATTTACACCGAATTTGTGATTTGATGATGCGATTACGGTGCATAATTGCATTTAAACGCAGCGATTACTAGTGAGTAGTAATCGCAGCGCCCATAAAAGGGCTCGAGACGTCCGGGAAAAAGAGAGAATTTTGCACCTCCATTCTTCCCTACTTTCTCGCTTCGCTTGTCGTTTGTCTTTATCGAACCTCGTAGACCTTTCTTCCCGGCGTGCACGGAAGGAGGGAGAGCGGCTATCTCCGAACCGTTGCCGCAGAGAGTATCTGCACGGGGCGGCAATAAGGTTTCTGGGCAGCGCATCTGCGCGACCGCTCACTGCACTACTACACCTACATTCTGCACTGCGTCAAGCCTGCGCGGCTTCCTGTTCTTCATCAGGCTAACAAGTAAGTCGTTCGTGCGCACGTTCGACTTTATTACTATATTGTTTTTCTTTCTGAAGTATGATGAGTAACTTGCTGTTAGTTGTGAGTTTTGCATCATTAGTATATTATTTCTGTCTCCTAATAAAACTTGGAATTAAAATATTGTCTACATTTGTAACACTGCACAGTGCCCAGAAGGAGAAACGGGAATGCCATCATTACAGTGTCGACTGCGTTGTAGCGATCTACGTCGGAATCCTCTTGTGGAGGATGACTGGGGTCATCTGGTCTGCAAGAGACACCAATCGAACCAGAATTCTTGCTAAGCTCGACGAGGTTCACAACAGACTATTCCGTGCTACAAAGGACTCATACATCAATAATGAAATAAGGGGCCTGCTAAATGAAGTTGAGCTGGCTGGCCAAGAAAATAAGGGCTTCTCACAGCGCGTCATCTTCTCCTTCGCCGCATCTATGATTGTTTTCACTCTCTTGTGTGTTCTCCTCTCATTCACGCTAACCAGTGATGGGTGATTTCTTGGCATCTTGCCATTTTTCATTTCTTGTTACCAGGTGGCGTATTTTAGTCGGTGTTCCTGTTCTTTTTATTTATGTTTAGGCGTGTTCTTTTCGGCTGCGTCTTATGACTTTTAGCTGAAATTTTTGAATTTTGGCTGTTTACGGTACAGATTACGGAGAGACAGATACTCACTTGTGATTTCGGCTAGTACAGATGTTGGGCTTTTAACGTGTATATTATTTAACTTGTAGACTCCGTCTTGAAAAATACTCCATTTAAAAGTTAGGTACTGTAGTAGAAACCAAAAACCGTCGGCTTTTGAGGTAAAGAACAAGTCCATAGGAATTGGGATTGTACCAAGTTGTACCAAGTATTTATTTTAGCAGGGAACACGTGCTCCATGGGTGCTCTCCTGCTACTCAACACCTACTTGTCGATTTTTTTTAGCAGAACATGTAGGTGTTGGTGATAAAAGAACGACTCAATCTGGTGTTTCAGTTTTTTTTTTTTGGGGACTAGAATAGAGCTGACATAGTGGAAAGCATGAATAAACAAGTCTGATTCTTTACTGAGGAAATGTTCAATAAAACTTCGCAACTTTGCTGATGAGATGGTGATGGTAAATTGGTGATGGTGGCCGGAGGAGTTTAAAATGGGGAGCATGTGGGTAGTGGATGCAATAATGCGTTTTCGGTCCAAAGAATCGGTAGCTCTTCTATTGGCAGCCTGACCTGGAACATGCATATGGACCAATGACTCAGCAAGAATGTGGCCGCTACTCTCTCGTCTTATAAATCAATCAAAAGAAGATGACTTGGTAAAATATGCTACATTCTGGACATTGTCAAGCACTCAAGCTAAGCTTCAAGTGTCCCTCTCAATTGTTTATAATATGATTTGAAAGGCAGCTCATTTCAGAAAATATATCATCATCCAAGTTGTAATTATAGTGCTTCTGGTGAAGCATTTTGTGAACTTTTTTAGAGAGGAAAATAGTATGTGAGTAAGCAATGTAAATTTCCTGTCATGTATTCAGATTCTGTGTGCACGTCGAATGATTTCATGTCATAATATAAATTGCAACATGCAAATGTTAGCTAGTTTCAGAGATGAGACCTATTGCATCAGCTCTGTGATACAGGCCGAAACCGGGGCGTTTTCATATTGACAATCCTCCAGTTGCGCAAGGCGTGCATTCAGACCATTGAAAGCGTCTGAAAGTGATTCATGTTTTGTCCGTTCTAGTTACAATTGCAGGTTTGTTCAGTCAGACATGCATACGTACTTCTAATTCTGCATTTTGAGAAAGTTCTTCTACAGATCTGGGAAAGTTCTTCTATAGATCTGGGAATGACTTCTCCCAATGTCTCTCTTCTACCGCGTATGCTTGATCTGGGTTCAGAATTAAGCAATTCATTCCATGCTTGATATGGTAAATCATGGACTAAAATCCAGCATACTTAGCTCTGAAGAAACTGAAGAAACAGAAATTTGATGCCTTACTTTTTTTTTCTCTGTCTCCATACGGACTGATACAACTGGGGAAGTACTTAATATGACAAAACCCAATTCTACTTAATTGCATGTCACCATTTTCTAATCCGTGGCAGATGCTAACAACCATCGTCCATCGATGTTTAACCCGCCCGAGGATCTTGACTTTCTTCGAGGCGAAGAGTTCATTTGCAGTAGCTATCGTACGACTTCGTCGCTTTCTGGCAGATGAGCGGTGGTAACAAGGGAAGAAAAGGCTACAATTAGGTACGAAGAATATTGAGCATACTGTGCATTCGAATGCCTACAGCGTTGCGTATTTCGGTAGATTTCGATATGATGACGCTGATTGCTGAATTAGGTTTGCCGCCTGGCTGGTTTCATTTGGATCGTGTGCTGTACTACGCGGTAACCATGAACAAGTCTCTGTCTGAAGGGGTCCAGATCATCAATTAATAGCTAATTCTGGTTTAACCGTGTAGCATATATCCCTAAGCACATTTCTTGATTCTTTCATACCGAGTAGTAAGTAATCCACGTAATGCGAACTCACGATGCCACACCGCCCAAATTGAAATTCAATGGGCGCTAATTAAAGTCTAAACTACCCCAAGTGAATTGCAGATGGTGGGTGCCATTGGACAGAAGCATGCTGCTCCTCCCTATAAATACCTGTGCTTACCCGGTTCATATCCATCGCCACTCAAGAACACAGCTCAACTCTTCCTCTTAATTAGAGAGTTTTAGTTCTTGATCAGCTCGGTAGCTAGCCATGGCTGAGGAGAAGCACCACCACCACCACCTGTTCCACCGCCACAAGGACGGGGAGCAGGAGAACCCCGCGGAGGTGGACTACGAGAAGAAGGAGAAGCACCACAAGCACATGGAGCAGCTCGGCCAGCTCGGCGCCGTCGCCGCCGGCGCCTACGCTCTGGTAAATCAAGCTGATAACTAAGTTCGTCTGTTTTCGTAAAGGCACCTGCCTACCTTAATTATTTCCAATGAGCTGAGCGGAGCTAGCTCCTGACGCATACAATTTGGTGCGCAGCACGAGAAGCACAAGGCGAAGGACCCCGAGAACGCGCACGGGCACAAGGTCAGGGAGGAGATCGCGGCGGTGGCCGCCGTGGGCTCCGCGGGGTTCGCCTTCCACGAGCACCACGAGAAGAAGGACGCCAAGAAGCACGGCCAGCGCTGAGCTGAGAGCCTGCGATCGTTGGGCGTCTGCCCAGATAGCTCGCTGCCTGTGCGGTTAATTAATTAATCGATCAGTTACTATGGTGTCGATGCATGATTCTGCTTGCTTGTTGCATATATATGCGTGCGTGTGAAGCCACGGACTGCTAGTTTCATTTCCTGCGTTCTATATATATGGATGCCTTCTCCTCTGTACCCGGCCACTGAGTTCGAAATGAGTGCGTCTGCACTGCACAGTTTGTGTGATGTTTTATTATATTTTCTTAAGTGATTTCCCCTTCTATAGTACTCTCAGTATGCTACAATAGATCTGTGCAAGACTCGGGTGGGTGACGAGGATTAAATAAATTTAACATCTACAGTAGCTGTCGAAATAAAGAATTGTTTTGATAGCACCTACGAGTATCCATGTCAGGAAGAATACTTCGTATATTATGACCGGGGAATTCCCGGCCAGCGACCGCATCCACGTCGACTTCGCTTTCCCTGCGGCCGACGCGTGCACGCGCTCTCGCTTGCGCTCCGCCTGCCGCGTGTATGCGCTCTCTTTTACTGTTTGCCTCCCGCTGCGTATATACGTGGTCACGTATTTAAATTTGCTGCAGGAGCACTCCTGCCCACAGGTAGCGGGCCGCGGTTTCGTCGTGTCTGGAATCCACCACGCGGTTTGCCAGCTAGCGTGTGCAACAGACGTCATCCCTTTTGGCTTCTTCATCTATCTACACTATTAATTCACTAGTTAAAACTATCCTATATCCACCCAACAATTACCTGCTCCACAGTCATGACCTTAACTACATCCACACCATAATATGCACCCAGAATTACACCATCCTAAAAACGTCCGCACCAGATTAAATCTCCTCTATTCTCTCTCCTTACTCAACCATATCCAATGGCCATGGTTCAATGTATCTGCAGTAACCCCTCCCTCCGCCTCCCCCATCCTCCCTGATCTCCGCTCCCACCGCTCCCCCGTTCTCCGCGCCGCCTCCTCCCCTCCCGCTACGTCTCCCTCCGCCTCCCCCGCGCCTCCTCCGCTCCCTCCGCGTCTCCCTCCGCCTCCCCCCTCCTCCCCCGCGCCTCCCCTCCCTCCGCCTCCCCCATCCTCCCCCGCGCCTCCCCCTCCCCTCCCTCCGCCTCCTGCGGCGCGGGATTGGCCGGCGACGTCGGGAGTCCTCCCGGCCTCCGCCATCCGCTCCGAGCGCGGCGAGGGCGGCGCCGCGATCCGATCTCCCACTCCTGCCGGCGACGTCGGGAGTCCTCCCGGCCTCCGCCATCCGCTCCGAGCGCGGCGAGGGCGGCGCCGCGATCCGATCTCCCACTCCTGCGGCGCGGGATTGGCCGGCGACGTCGGGAGTCCTCCCGGCCTCCGCCATCCGCGCTGAGGGCGGCGGCGCCGTCAACTGGGTTGCGTGCCAGCGGGGCGTTGTCGGCGTGAGAAATCCGAGCATCGCGTCCGCGACCTCTGCCATCAGTTGGGCGTCGTCGGCCTCCGCCATCCGCACCGCGCACCACCGTGCAGCATCTCCCTTAGATCGGTAAGTCGCTTTTTTCCCCGGAGAAGATTTCGTGCTCCATGATCAATCCGAGCATCTCCGTGAAGCCTTTTCACCGGAGATTTTGTGCTCCATGATCAATCCGATGTCGTCTCCGATTTAATTTGTTCTCGTGCTAATTGTAAGTGCTAATTGGATGGAGCGCATCCTCCATGAGAATTTTAGGGGTTGTTATTCCTTCAGAAGTACTAATGACTGGTTCATCATACTGCTACAGACGATATGGTTGTTTCAAAGTTTTGCAATATGATAGGTCTTCTAAAACCTGGTCCATCATACTGCTACAGACGATATGGTTGTTTCAAAGTTTTGTTGCCCACTTTTGTGACATCTTACAAGATTTGTATCACCTGTGAAGTATAGATATAACGTACATCTGTGTACAGCTGTTAGGAATCGATGTCAAGCCGCAGAGCGAGTTCGTCGCCACGATGGTCGCCCGCACGCACGAGCGGAGCTGCTGCATCACCTACGACTACGTCACGGATGACGCGGTGGACCTGCTCGTGGAGACCGACCTCGACGCGGTGTCTGCTTTGGCGTCCCTCGCTACGGACGATAAGTGCAGAAGAAAATTCAATTTCTGACTCATTTCTCTAATTTATGTAGAATCTATCCAGGGAATTCTACAAAATCGCCTCTCATAGCATGAAGGGATTAATGCTTTCTAAGGCGTCTTACCATCCAAACAGGGAGAGGGGGGATTAGGGTTCAATTGACTGGCATCTCGCACCGCACGGAGATCGGGAGATCGATGGGGACGGATCTGAGAGGGGAAGAGGACAAAACCACGAACAGTCGGGTTGGGAGAAGACACGAGAGAGATGGCGGAGAGGAGTTCTCAGCAGAGGAACAGCTCTAGGATGTTTTTTCAACAAGAAATTCCAGTCCGAAAAGTTTGCAGAGAGATTAATTTCTAGGTGCCGAAAACCTTCCTGTTTGTAGTACGAAAGCAAAATTAATCAGTTACACAATTAACAGGGGTGATATCCACATCTAATAATATATATTTCTTTGTCATCATAGTTAGGACTTAGGAACATTCAGTAAGGACTGCCCTATTTGCAGGTTTAAATTCTGGATACATAGTCTGTTTGTATATTTTTCTTATTCCTCACGCTGACAGAAATTCGCCTAATTGCTCATCATAATCTTGTGCAGATTTTTTCGTTAGCTTCATTTCCTGCTGGTTCGAGACACCTGGTCTGTAATTGTTGATTGAGCTGGTAGTACATGCGAATAGCAGGGCTTGCGATCTGATTCTGCTTAGACATCTTTGGCAATGTCCAGTTCAAGCAAAAACTTTCAGTCTTCAAACAAACCAGGCAGTGAAAAGAAGTACCAGGGTACATTGGTTGCTTCTCCAGCAAAAGCCATTTCACCCAAGTCCATGAAGTACATATTGCCAGCAAAACAATTGATCTTGAGTGGGGAGTCAACAGGTCATGTGGCATCCTTTTTGGTAAAGGTTGTTGCTCTTGAGGTAGTAAGATGATTTTCTAAAGCAAGATGTCCTTTTTTATGGAATTCTATTCAAGCATTGCAAGTTCTTGGGTATCCTCCATTTAGGTGGATTCAACGATGGGCACCACTAAAATTTGTCGTGCAAGGCATTCAGGTACTTTTATCTCTAAGCTCTTCAAGGCCTTGAATCTCCTAAGTTTCCAACCTAGGTATTTTCTTATGTTTCAGAATCAGTTAGCCCTTTTACAAATTGCCAGATGCCTAGATATTGTGTTAGTTCCTTGATGTGGATGAAGATAAATGAGAGCATCCTTTTCTTGTCATTGTTGCTCAATTAGTGTTTATCTAGAAGACCTGTCAGTTAAGTTGATCATAATACAGTTATACCCTACTGGCCACCATTGACTCCTTGACTCAGAGTTCAGATGTAAGTCATATAGTTTATTTTGTTTAAAACATGCTCAAGTCAGCTAGGAAAAATTTTATGGAGAAATGAAAATAGATCCAGCAGCATTATCCTGTCAATAGGCTATTAGGCTGCTATAATTTTCTTTCTGTTGCAGTATTTCTTTCCATTGCAGAAGTACAATTGTATTTTCTTTGGAATCTCAATTGGAAAGCTCTCATATGCTGCTTACCTTCATTTGTTTGAAAGGTGCTTACCTTCATGTGCAGACCTTCTACTGAAAGAACATACGGTTACAGTGACTGCTCTAAATTCTCATCAAATACTGTAGGGGTGTACTGTGGACCTCTGAGATTGTTAGCATGGGAGGTAGCAAAAAGATTAAATAAAGCTAATGTCCCTTGTAACTTGATTACGGGACAAGAAAGAGAAAAAATTGATGGTGCAAAGCATAGCTCAGTGACAGTTGAGATAGCTGATGTGACAACTGAGTATCAATGTGCTGTAATTGATGAAATTCAGGTACGTGAAGTAACTTGCATTTTGTAGACCTGCTAGGGAGATGTATATTCATATTACAAATAGGAATGTACAGGATTATGAAGCTATTTCTTGAACTAAATCATCCAACCAACCGTATTTCCACTGCCTATTAAGTGTTGTTTGGCTAAATTATATATCTATCTTGGTACAGGGTTGTTTTTATCTGGAACTATGCTTCCTGCATTTAAAATATTCCGTCAACAGCCTAAGAAGTGATATTGAAGGTGGCACATGTGACATGTTTGCTAATTAAGGACTGATGAGTACCTAAGTCCTGGTGTACACAAAAAGTGCTAAGATCAAAACCCCTTATTTTCTATTTAAGTGCTTAAAGTATTGATATCTGCTAAGTCATATGATGTTGGTTCTTATGGCCATCTTTCTGTATATGTTGAACACACCTTGCTCTAAAATGCAGCCCGGCTGGAAGCCCTGCTGTTTGAAGCAAAGGGTGAATGGGTTGAAGCTGAAAGAGCATATGCGCTTATCCTGGAAAACAATCCATTTGATCAGGTATGATAATTTGTTGTTTTGGCTTCTTTTGGAACTAGAGGCTGGAGGGTGGATGGTTCCTCCTTGTGGTTCTGATGATGATACTGGTTTTCATGTTGTGAACTTGGTGCGCAAGAGGAATCTGATATCCTTGGTATCTAGAACTGTTCAGATGCTAAGAGTGATAGTTCTGCAAACCTTAATATTATGCCATTTTACACTATATTGAATATTTTCCTTGTGTATTTGGCAGATTGTCCACAAGAGAAAAATTGCTATTGCAAAGGCACGAGGCGACATGTCATTAGCTGTTGATTATCTCAAAAAGTATTTGGAATTGTAAGTTTCTGCATCCACTTTGTGTTATGAACTAGATATTGTTATCTCAATTGTCCTTTTGGTGTAAAATAATAACTCTTTCCCTGTGTTAGATTTATGGCGGATCACGATGCCGGCGATCGGGAGGCTGTAGCGGCGCAGCGCGCGCGCGGGGATCTCCGGCGGTTTCTCCGCGATGGCGCGACGATACTCCATCATCCCGGGCGCCATGCTGCGCAACCTCTCCGATAAGCTGTACGAGAAGCGGAAGAACGCCGCGCTGGAGGAATCGGGAATAAGCAAGTTCGCAACCTTACAATAGCTGAATCCATTGTTTGGACATGCCAATAGAAAAGTTGTATTCAGCTAATGGAAAACAAGACCACCAATATTTACAAGAGGAATCGGGAAGAGGCCTCACTTTAGAAGAGAGGTTGCAGACATGCAGTGGGGACTGGGGGCTCCTAATTTTGATTCTTTTAGTGGATATTTTCCTGTTATGTTAACCCCTTTTTATTGTTGTGACTGCTGTCTGGGTCTCTTGTGATCTTATTCACAGCATTGACCTACCAACTTGTCTGGTATCAAGATGTTTATTGTGCTTTAGTTGTTCTGTTGTCCAGGAGTGTATCCGTGGTGGTAGTCCATATTCTTTTTCACTGATCTCATTAACATACGCCCATCTTTCCATTTTAAAAGTGTTGGGCCATATTCAGGTTTTTGTTTAAAATAATAAAATCTAGGATACACCTGCACTCTTTATTTGCACTAATAACATGGGCTTTTTCTGTATAATAGAATTTCACATGTGTATACTGGCAAGAAACCTAGAAAGTACAAACCAAAGTTTCAAACCTTTTGTTTTGAAGTTATGCCACTGAAATTGCTGTATTAAAAGTTAACAAAGGCCAGACTTGTTGACACTGCTGCACTGCTGTCCAATTGAGCTACATGCACTTCATTTCTTTGATTGTTATACTTTGGCAGACTACATGCTCAGGCCCTCACCCTGGCTGCCTTGGCTGGGTCTGCACTGGTGGAGTACAATGATCATCACTCAGGATCAGGATCAAAAGTTCACCAATATGCAAAGCAGTTCCTCTCATCTGACAGCAGCTCCCAAAAAGAGTAGGATGCAGAAGGGGCTGCTGCCGGCAAGTTACAACTACCAGTTGAAGCAGTGTGATACGGGATGTTTTGATGTTCTTAAAATTTCTATGACATTATGTGGGCCGTTTCCGAACTTCGTTGTCTGCTGGGCTGCTTGTTTCTCTGTGTAAGCTACTGAACAAACATTCAGATGTTGCGATATGCGGATGTTTGGTAATGAAGTGATGTTCATTCCTGAGTAGCTGTCAAGCTATGTATGGCATTGCGGTCAACAGACATGAACGACATTTTTCCATTTAGTTGGGATGAAATAAATGTCAAGAAAATGGTGGCATGTCAATAAATTTAGTTTCAATCTAAATCACGGTTTGGTCATGTAATCATCACATTTTTCCATTTATCATCACGGTTTGGTCTAAATGCAGATGAACGAGTTCGTGAAGCTTGGTGGGGAACAACTTGTTCCTTACTATGCAGATATTTTGGGAGCTATCTTACCATGCATCTCTGACAAAGAGGAGAAAATTCGAGTGGTACTTTCCTCTCTTGTACTTTTATTAATTCGGATAATTCTTGTGGATGTAAACTGTGTCTATCCAGGGTAATTATTTTTTATTTACTTTGTTGTTTGCTAGGTTGCACGTGAAACTAATGAGGAACTTCGTGCTATAAAAGTTTATCCAATTGAAGGCTTTGACATTGGAGCGATTCTCTCAATTGCTAAGAGGTTCTCTATCCAAACCTTCGCATAGAAAATTTAATTTAACTGTTTAGTTACATACTAATGTAAATGTAGTTCCTTTTAGATTGTGTCTTCTTTATATTGCCATGGCTTAATAGGTACCATGATTGATTAGATAGTATATGCACAACAATTGGTCTATTGGGGTCTCAAGCCCATTAGATGATTATCACCATGTCCTCTCTTCACCATACGGTTACATTATAAGGAGGATCATTAATTTTGTGTTTAAACCAACAGTAGAAAAGCAGCTTGCAGGAAAATCATTACCTGATCTATTGCAGCCACTACATCAGCAGCAAAACCTCCGAAGCTTTTGTACAGAGCTTTATAGACAGCAACACTGAAATTTAGATTGTGATATAAATTTGGGAATAAAATGAATCATATATATCTCCCTAGAGCAAAAGGTAATAGACTTACTGTGCACGAGGAGCCATGCCACTTGCATTCCCAAAGTGATGCCCAGCCACAACAACAGGAATTCCATGATTACCAGCTGCAATGGATGCTGTATGGCTGTATGCATAAATATTAGAATCAGAAAACAACCATGCTTTCTCCTGTAATTTCCATGCAACTGTCAAATATTTTTTTAAAGGTGGACAAACATTTTTCCTGCAGGCTGCAGCTGTTAAAGGTGGACAAACATTTTTCAAAGAACAATACATACTGCAGATTAACAATATTTTTTTATGGTGTGATGGAGGCTACATAGCAAATTAATAAGTTAACTTATTATATCTGCCATGCACAGCGATCACATTCACTGAGGACGAATTTCTTGATGGACATTTTGAAGAGCAGTGAAAATGAATGTAAAGACATTATCCCTGAAGAACTCCAAAACCTACTTAAGCAAATCAGAAATTAGATGGTTCAGGCGAGACATGACTTATTATTGCCTTGTTATGCATTATAATTGGCCTAGGCTTGTAATTTCATGACTGAACTTCTTTGGTGATATACATGAGTGTTTTCCAGATTATATACATGGTGATATACAATTGCGTGAAACTTAAACTATGAAAAAAAATATCCTTATTTGGTTGTTTTCATGTGCATCTCTGAAATGCCGCTGTGGCGTTAGCACGGACACTATACTAGTGCATGCAAAATCAATGGGTTTAGAAAGTCCTTCACGTACTGAATTCCCATGCATGGCACCTTTTTTTTCTTCTTCCATGCAACATGCTTCACTTTGCTTCGCACGTATTGAGCTCCAGATGGCACGATTCGTGGCTTTCTTCACGCTTAAATTTTCCAAATGATCCTGAGACTAATTAAAATACTAATATTAAGTAGTAGTCGATTCTCATGTAAATTAAAGCCAGATTTAGTTAGGAGCAAGTCCACTTGTTGATTAATCTTTTTAACTCGTACTCGTGTAGTCGTTCCAATTGGGATGTCCTAATTATCTTGTACACTTGAAGTGATGGTCCCTACTTCTCGCAAACAAGTCACTGCCAGATTTTTTTCCCGGAAAGCACCCTCCACTTCACCGATAGCGCCCCGCAGTTTCTAAAATTACGTATAGGTCCTTGTTTAGTTATGTACAGGTCCTTGCAGGTCCTTGATTTTTTACGAAAAAGCCCTTTGGTTTTTCCGAAATTACGCATATGTCCTCGATTTGTTTTAAGAAGCTCCCCATGAATTATCGTCTCTTTTACTTCGGTCCACACGGTAGTTAGCGCGGCGTTACGCAGCTAGTATACTCAAACCAAGACGAGTATCGACCATGTCTAGTTAAAGGGATCTATAAAGGGTGTTCGCATTAATTTTCGCTTAGAGAAATCAGAAGCACCTAACTTTTTGAAGCGGCCTTTTCACTTCTCTCGCTCTCGTCTCGCTAAGAAGATAAGGCATGAGGTTACGGGCGCATCACGCACATCATTCCTCTTGCTCACATCTCGCGTACGCATCTCTCCCGCACCTTTTCCACCGCTCGCCCTCCTTCTAAAAGCTATTTCTTTCAACCACTACTATCCATTTTCAGCCAAAAGTTATTAGCCACAGCCAATATGACATGTGGACCCAATCCTCCGACTAGGTAACATGTTTGCCACAATCAACCATGTGCGGTAGTTAAAAGGAAATAAGCGTCCATATCTTTCTGGCATAACCGCATATATCTGAACCTCTATTCCTAACAAAAACTGCTCATCGATCGTGCACAAAGGAAGATTCGGTGAAAACAACCAACATCCACGTGCGGATTCCAAGAACCGACGAGGTGTCTATCCACGAGTAGCAACTGCTACCATTCGATGATTTTATAAGGTGTGGCGCCAGGAGATAAAGTACAGACAATGCAAGATAGCAACATACTCCTTTGTAGCCATAGTCGCATCTTGTACACCCTATTGTAATCTCTAGCAATACAATAACACATGAAGTAGGATTGTTATTCTCCCTAGAGAAGGCTTGAATCTGTCTAAAATGCTCTATGATCTCGGTGTCATGCTCCCACATTTACTTCATAACATTGATCGACATCGGGCATGCATATTTGCGGTACAAGAGGTCGAGGTGGAAAGAATGGACGAATCAATACATCCAAATTGTTTGTAAGGGAAAAGGGTGTGTTGTTAGTGTTATCTAGTTACTCGATGGCGCCCGTGCAGGTAGAGGATGCCAGGACATCACAGCCTCAGCCATGATGGCTTGGCCTGCCTCTTGCATCGGATCGGGAGGCATTGCGTGGGCGGAGATGATCGTCGAACGGCCGCTATCAGCCTTGGTCTACCGCATGTGGCCTGAAAATTATTAGATTTGTGATTGCGATGGGCATGTGGAAATCCCACCTCAACTCAACCTGTAAGTACTTCATACCCTAGACTGGAGGCTAGGGGTGCAAGGGGGGTTGGTCAACCCATTCAACCTTTGGCTTACCCCCAAAATTTTGGCACCAATGGTTCGTGGGCTAGCCCATAAAAAGTTGGAGGCAATACAGGCTAGGACCCCTTTGACCCTCGGGTCGACCCAGTATCACGCTCCTATCGATATCTATGTGATATCAAATAGCATCACTCCTCCCGCAACACCACGAAATTGTCGCCGCTTCTGCAGTTTTGCTTCCTTCTCCACTCTGCCGCCGTCGCCACTGGCGATGCCCTCAGCATAGTGCACAACCACTGCATTTTTCGCGATATGCACCAAAGCTTCCTCCATCCCCAATCTCCCCACACCTTAGAGCCCAAGATTAGGCAAACATCATGGAGGCGCCGCCAATTCTCCACTCCAGCAACATTGTCACTTCCTCCATTCCCCAAAGCATCCTCCATCCCCCCCCCCTAATTTCACCAAACCCTAGAGCTCCATACATCGCCACTTCCTCACCGGCCTTGAGCTCATCCCCATCACCAGTGGGCATGGCAACATCAGAGCCGCAAGATGAAAGCCATGCCATGGCGGAAGGGCATTGGGGATTGTTGTCTCTGTGGCGAGTTTCTGTGTAGTTCATGTGCCTCAATTTTGCTTTCTTTGGTTTAGTTTGTAGTGTTTTTCTCGGATTTGTGGATGAAGGAGGTATGTTCTTCTCCCCTACTTCTCATTCTTCCCCTCTCCTCTTCTTCAAATCCGGCATCGGTGAGGGCCGAGACTGACTGATGCGGATACGTTCATATCTTGTACTTTTCAGTTAAATATATTATTTAATTATAAGAAATTATTGAGCGCATTAAATATTATCAGGTGAACTCTAATTTAACTAGGTCTTCAAATACTATACTTGGAGATACATAGCTACTACTATTTTATTTAATTATACACAGCTCATACTCGATCTGTACAAGATTAAAATAAAGATGTGTTTAGAAGGCCTGAAGAAAGAAGCGTTGTATGTCAGAATAAATGGTACCATTGCAAAGATCTCATCAAGCTAGTCAAAACGGTTATATTATTGCTGTTGCATCAGGATGACATGCATAGCTTCACGCGAGAAGAAATCAGCCAAGAAATATCAAGTAACATACAAACTATCAAGCCCACACGGCTGTGTTGGAGGTGCCGAAACAGCAGATGCTTTCTTTTCATCTTTCCATCATTAAGTGGCAGCTGCATGCATGGAAAGAAAGGAAGACATGAAGAAAACAAGCCGAAGTCAAGATCGCTGTGCATGCACAATAAACATGCATGGGCTGGTTGTGCTGTTGCAGACCTAGCAACAAAGAAAGAAAATGAAGCTTCTGTATGGAAGAAAAGAAAGGAAGGCCAAATAGAGAAATCACGTTTTGGAGGCTCATGCAGATTAAAGTATTCGAATTAGAGATGGCTTGTTGACTTGAACTGTGTGTGCCTGGGTTTTTTTAATTCCGGATTACCTAGGCTTGCGTACCTTAGCTAGTAGTCTAAAAACAAAACATTAGCTGTTTTTGTGTAAAGTCCGTGTTGGGTTTCTTGACCAAATTGGATAGAGGCTTGGTGCCTTTCGCCGAAGCTCTTTCCAGCCGGCCCTAGAGGCCCTTTGCGTGCATGAATCTTTTTAGGAGACACCTTAAATACTCGTGACCCTTCTCCATGCAAAGAGAGACTAGTATGAATCAACCTATTATTTTTAAAGAGAGTTATTCGATTGTTCTTTCTAAAGTTTGACATACAGATATAATCTATAGGAAAATTGGGCATTCTCAACCCTGTTATTCTTATGATTACTCGTGTTTTGCAAGAAGAACGCCACGTCTACTTTTGCGTGGTTGAGTAGATGAGGATTAAAGCGTGTGGTTAGGCTATTTCTGTTATCGCAGGTTGGTGTATTGAAATAGTGATTGACGCCATCTGCTCATCAGATTGTATGGATCCAAAGTTAACCTTAATACTATGTCGTGAAAATCAAACACTCTATCACTAACCTTGCCGGACGCCTTTACTATCATCGGCGTCTCATCTGCTCCTCGTCTCTCATCCACCGTAGCAGCGCCACTGCCGCTCAGCATGACGAGGTCCCGCCAATAGACCCCAACGAGCCAACTGCCTCTCAGTCCCTCACCCAAGAGGGTCGGGACGACTCATAGTCATTACCATTCTTTTTAACACATGGCCCATGGGGTCAAGAACGGGCCTGATCGGACCGTCCCATTTGCACCTTGCACTGATCGTGGGCCGGTTAATCCCATCAGCGTCGCACTAGTGGGCCGTCCCGCGTCAATCCAGCTCGGTCGATAAGATCGGCGGGAGGCCAGCCCGCCAGCGGCCGCACGTGCAAGACCATTTTGTTGCTTTGCAATCTTGCATGCAACGTAGCCCAGGCGCGTGCAAGTGGTGCAACTATTCTGCTAACCCAGGCGCTGCTCCACGCCACGTAAGACGTAACGCAGGATTCACGTCTTGCTCAATAAAGACTCAGTAGGATTCTGGGTTAAAAAGGCGTACCACCGTAGCAATTGTAACATCTTAAATTTTTGAATGTTTGAAAATTTAGAAGAATTTAAAATTTTTTCTACATCTTACTGGTATTTGAAATTTTTGTCGAAATTTGGGTTTTCCTGAGAATTACCCTGAGTGAGTAATAACTAGAAATAAATCTCGAGCACAAAATAGCAATCATAAAAATAAATAAAATGGGTGAGTTTAAACCCTGAGAAAGTAATTCAAAAATCTAATTACAGGGTCCAAACGTGGTTTATAAATTAGTTAAAGGGGATTAGCTGAATTAAAAATACAACTCAAATGTGTGTGTGTGTACACACACATACATAATACTAGTGTTAACATTAGAGTTGCAATTTAACAAAAGGGGTTTTTGGACACCAAGCTCAAGTAATTAAAATTTTTGGAATGCTAGCATTTTTCCCCTCTCTTATTTCCTTCACTGCCAGTGGGCCCCACTTCCTTTTCTCTCCTCTCTCTTCCTCCCTCCCTCCTTTTTTCCCTCTGCCCGTTGGGCCTGGCTCCTGCCCCGCCTCCTTTCTTTCCTCCTTCTCCCTCCTCATTCTCTCTTCTTCTTCGCGCTCGCTCGCTCCGCCTGACCGCCCGGCCCCGCCTCCTCTGGCGCCAATTGCTTTCGTCATCTCACGCATGTCGCTGATCACTGTGCGTGCATCACCCCAAGTCACCTCGCCATCGCATCGCGTTGTGCCTGCGTCGCCGTTTGGCCGCCATCACCTCCGCCCATCCCTTCCGCTCACCGCCCATGCCGAAGAACGACGTCACAGCTTCGGTTGGCCACAGTGCACGGTGGTACTGCCCGGACCACGGCCTGACCTACGCATGTCACCCCACGCCAGCTCGCGTCACACTGGCCGTCTCGTCCCGTCGCCCAAACTATTGCCATGCCGCCACCGAGTTCAGCGCCACCCGCCCGCCTGTCGTAGTGCCTTTTCCCGGCTGTAAAAACCACGCCCGCAGCTCCCAATTGCATCGCCAAACCTCGCCTTAGCTCCCACCCCAGCCAATTGGAAATTCCCGATCCCTAGCTTCGCCGGCGACCCCGTCTTCTCCAATTCCGGCCGACGAGCACGCCGGCTCAATTCCTCTCTCCCAGAGCTTCCTAGGAGCAAGGCGAAGACGAACCCATCCTCCACCGGGCTTCCCTGTGCCTGTACCTCGCCGGCGACATGAAGCTCCACGCCACCACGGCGTGCCGCCGTGGCTCGCCTCGGCATCCTCACCAAGCCGTCACCACCGGTGAGTTTCTCTCGGCCCCGTCGTGCTCACCCTCCTCTCTAATTTTACTCCCACCCCCTCTGGCGCCGTTGCCCCAGAGCCCACCTCGCCGCCGGCCGCCCCGCACCGTCGCCCTCCCGCCTCGTTGCCGCTGCGGTCAACGCGCCGCCTTCCCAAGGTTCCCAACCCTCTGCACAACCCATTTTTGCGGTCCAAAGCTCCCCTCCGGCCGCCGCTCGCCGCCGGCAACACTGGCTCCCGCCGGCGCCGATGTCCACTGTTTTGCCCCCAGCCCCGCTTCACCTTATCTAACTAGCATGCTTCTCTCACTCACAAGTGAGCGCATGCTCAGTTGGTCAGTCGAGCCTATTTCACTTCGCAAGTCTCCGGTTCGAATCCTCTCCGTGCACGTTTTTGTTTTACTTTCTTTTAGCACATTCTAGCTAGGAAATAATTAGGAATTAACATAAGGGAGCTAGGATAATTGATTGGGTTCAAGTAAAATTTGGGTATACCCTAAAGTACAGAATCATATGCATATGAATAATCAATGTCGTTTAAATAAATATTGCAAATACTAGTTAATAACTAAGGTATTAGTAAAAGAATGCTTTGCTTAATGACCAAACCTAATAAGAATCCTAATTCAAAATATATTAAAGTTAAAATTTTGAGAAAATGCATTGGATGTTATGTTAAAGCAGTAAAAAAATCGAAGCTTTAAGTTAAAAGGTTATCCTTAATTATAAATAAATGCATGCCAAAACCATTTAAAAAGAAGTACATATTTAAGTTAGAAGGTCATGAATTATAATATAATCCCCACCCTTAGTGCATCACCGATGAATAAATCTCAACACTAGATTCAGTTAATAATGGCAATGAAATAAGAATTGGTATTTGGATTAACATTCCACATAAAATGACTATGGGTAAATATTGAAATATGCCTATAGGATACATGGTAAAAACTGTTTGCACAACAAAAGCATTAAATAATTACGTGATACAAAATTAATTATCTAAAGTATGACTGTCACTCCTATATCTTTAAGAAGTCATAAAAATATTTTCACAAATAACCCTTAAATAAACTGAGGTGTTAAGCTGTTAATATTTAAACTATAAGTATGTGGGATGCATAAAAGACTGTAATAAATATAACACTCGGGAACATAATGCTGAAAAATTGTCAACATATCGACTCACCATTAGCTCTGAATACAAGTTATACCAAAGACAATATATGAACCCCTAGGTCAGGGTTAATGCTCTTACGATGTACAAGCCCATGCCATCCAAAGGATAAAAAGGCCAATATTATATGGCAGCACATACGTTTAACCTGACTAATGGAACTTCCTAAATAAATAAAAAATAATAATAAAAGAAGCTGTTAATAAGAAGATCGGGTCATTGTAACCTGCCATCAGCTATGCCTAGCTAACTCCGATTACTAAACAAGAAATACTCTCATGAATATACCTTTATCATGACCCATCCCTTGACCTCTATCTTGACAGTTTCCTGCCATTTCCCACTTCACTCCACCCACTTTGACTCCGTCAATGCTCAGCGCTCCATCAATCTTGTCTCAAATCACCCCATAACCCATAATAAAGCTAAAATTAAGTTTGTTTGGATTTATTTGGGCATTGAGTTATTTGCATTTATTTGGATTCAGTTGTTTAGCGCGTAATTAGAAATTGGAGTCCTGAAGAATCAAGGGAACAAGCGTGATCAGAGCAAAGTGAAGATAAAAAACCGAAGCTCAAGGAAAATCATTGTGTGAGCTCAAGACCGCGGTAAACCACGCAAGGCGAGTCAATACTTTGATCATGTTGAACCTACATTTTCTGTAAATTATTTTTGTTTAAATTATCATATTGCATGCTGTTATTTTATATGCAAATACATGTTTAATTTAAGATTCTAGTTATCTGCCCATTATTTAACTTGATTAATACTCCACCTCCTTTGAAATATTTGAATATGTGAACCTTGTCATCCTAGCAAAATTATAGTAATAACCTTTCAAAAATAAGTCCATAATTATATGGCATGCTTAGTATTGCTTAGAAACTCATGGGCGCAAGAACGGCCAAGCATTACTTTCAATCATGAGAAAAGTTGGTTGGACAGTCATGGTGGTAATGACTGGTATACGTTGGATATGATTATTTTATACTCCCAAAAACCTCAAATTGCTTATCTATCTGGGTGGATGGTTCGGGGGTGTGGTGCAGGGGTGCACGAGAGTGTGGTTAGTGGTAGAACTGTCCAGATACCTCTAAGGACCGAATCTTGTCATGACCTCCTATGTAAAACAGTACAACCACAAGTCTGTAAAGTACAACTTGGCTAAGTAAATTTATCGAAACTCCTGGACTCATCTCACTGGTAGTGGAAAGAAGTGGATATGCAAGGGCAAGGGGAGGCCTAAAAGGACACCGAGTGGAGGGTGAAGTAACTAGCCATACTAGCGTTGCGGGGAGTGGAGCCCGGCTACGCTAGTAGACGTGGTTACATCCCGTGCATAGTATGGGACCCACCGCAAGTAGGAGCAGCCCATAAGGTGAGATGACAACAGGAGCTAGATACTTTGAAAAGTCACTGTGATGGTCTACTCAACCATGTGGCTAAGGAATCATGTGGGGCAACGAGCGGATTGTCTTTTGTGGTGAAAGTGTACAAACTCTGCAGAGTCAAAACTATTCGAATAGCCGTGCCCACGGTCATGGGCGGACATGGGAAATTAACCAGATATAGTTCTATTTCAAAAACTTTGTGGGTGAAATTGGAAAAGTGGAGGGCAGTGGAAAGCCCTGATTTGTGTTGCCCCGGTGTCGTCCCGTGATAATGTAAGCGCTATAATTTGAAGGTCTAGTATATGGTGCAGAGACCATGTAATGGTGAATGGAATCTGGATCGATATTGTTATTGCATTCTCTTATACATTATGTTTTTGTTCAAAACTGCTAGGTCTCAGAAAATTTCTATGTATTATATTTTTAAATAATGATAATACTTCCCACAAAATAAAGTGTTAGGAAGAATAAATAGAGTAGTAAGAAAAGAAGATGGCTGTGTGTAGTAAATACTTAAAGTTGTTGGTGGATTCATGTCGATCATAAAAAAGAAACAATAGTGGGGATTCTGAGAGAAATAAATTGGTGGAGTCGAAATGAATAGATAGGTTAGATAGATGATTTAAATGATTTTTGAAGACTTAGGGAGTGCAAAGGTAATTATTGTATTACGACATTGATAAATAGATTCTTGGGAGATGTTGACAATATTGGGATTAATAGATTCGGTTACTAGACGAGTCAATTGAATTTTTGGGAAATTGGAGGTATGATAACAAATATTGGAGTATGAACTTGATCAATGATATTCTTGGTGGATGTGTACTAGTGAATCGTAAACCTGATCAATGGTGTTCCTGGTGGAGGTATATTAGTGAATTAGTTAGAGATAGATAATGAAAAATAAGGTTGATTATTGGAAGAGCAAATAATGGTTTTGGATCAATAACAAAAAGGATTGAATTGTTAGAAAGCCCTGATATAAATGATCGGTGGATTGCTTAAATGATGTCACTCGCTGTTTGGAGTTTTAGACAGCGCTCAATATAGAAAGTGTGTGTTTGGTGGATTAAGTAAATGATTATACTCGCTGTTTGGAGTCTAGGCAGCAATCAATAAAGAAAGTGTATCTTTGGTGGATTAAGATAATTATGTCAATCGCACTGTGGAGTTTAGGCAGCAACAATAACACTATGAGTAAATAATAATAATGCTACTAAAAGCGATTTATGACAAATAAAATAACCCGAGCCTCTCCTTTGATAAGCCATGCATGCTATTTTTTGCATTCTGTGTGTTGGCTCGCAGAGCATGGTGGTTTGTGCTCACATTCGCTTTCACAACAAATCCAGAATCAGGAATCAGATCACTACGCTTTACCGAGACTATTTGGTCATGGTGGTAAAGAAGATGAAGATATTGAGGGCTAGGTCGCGAACCCCCCGTCGGCTGCCTGTGGGCATGTTCTGAGGGTCTCATCTGTGTGCTTCGTTCTTCCGCTGCTGCAATTTAATGATTTCGGCCTAATCGGCCCGTGAGTAAGTTTACTATTATATTTATGCTTCCGCATGATATGTATTTGATGTTCATTTCTGTAATCTGTGAGCACTATCTACTGATCCAGTGAATAGTACGATGGAATCACAGAGAATACCAGATGTTAAAATCGGGCTCTACGAAATCTGCATTTCATTGCGACAAAGTGTCAGAGAACACTCATCATGGAACCACCGCGGCACGTGTGTGCTATAGCATTGTATTGTAGTGATTGATCCCATCCATTCATTCACGTATGTACTATAGCATTGTACTATGGTGATTGATCTCATCCATTCATTTCCGGATTGGATTGGCTGAGGTTTGTGAAACAAAGTGAAATTTTGTCAAAATCAAAGTTTGGTTTGAATTCCCAATTCTCCTTTGCCCATCTCCTCCCTAGCCCTAATCCACTCTAATCTCAAAGCATTTCATCTCCTAATCCAAGCCATTGAAGCCTTGAACGGGAGGATTTCGCGCGCATGTGCATTGACCGAAAATCCACCGTCGCCGTTGCCGCCACCCCGCTTTCCTCGTGCAAGCCACGCCGAGCCCCCAGACTTCCACCCCGCCAATCCATCCTCCGGTCATGTCCCCATTCACCCCTCTTCTCATGCCTCAACGCGCCTTCGTCGCGCCCAAGCCAGCCGAGATATTTTCCCGCCTCTCTCGGTGAACCACCATTCCCGGTATTTAAGCGCCCCAATCCTCTAGTAAGAGCCGTCGACCTCCTGAAGCTCACCAAGCAAACCCGAGCTCCTCTCCTCCTCCATTGCTTGTAATTGAAGAAAGCCCCAAATCCATGCCCTAACTCAATGTCTCACTCCCTACCAATCATTCCTCAATTAGCTTCGCCTATAGCATCCCCATAACCCGAAACCATCTCCAACCCTTGCCCTAGCCCCTCAACCCCTCTCCTTCTCGCGCCGATCACCCTCCATTGCCAAAAGCCGCCACCGTGGGCGGCGCAACTCAGCCGCCGAGCCGGCCAACCCTTCCCAAGCTCACCCAAACTCCGGTGAAGCTCAAGAACCAAGCCAATTGCCCTAGAAGCCTCCCAATCGTCATAATTTCCAAGTTAGCCGCAGAGGAGGAGCTCACCACCGCGATTGCCGCCTCCACCGGACCTCCCACCACCCAAAATGGACTCCCACAGCTCAACGAACCCATCCATGTCCTCGGTTTCGTCGTAGCCCACCCTAGCGCCGCCAAGCCGCGCCGCTCTTCTTCCTTCATCATCGCGCGGAGTCGGGTGAGGAAGAAGAACGATGCCCGTGCACTGTTCCTCCGACCGCGCCACCCGACTCTACTGGACCGAATCCATTCGCCCGAGCCGGACGCGCCGACCGAGCCAAGCCGCGCGCCTGCTCCAAACGGCTCGAGTCCGATCTTCGCGGTTCGACCAAGCCAGCCGCCGAGCCCGATGAATGTGATTTGACCCAAACCCAAAAATACAAGTTTATACTCCCCGGATTCGTTTCGAGCCCGCCAACCCAAATCCAAGACCCATTTCCCATATAGCCTTCCTATAAGCCGAAGCCCAATTTAATGGAGTTTTTCTGATTTTCTTTATTCTTTTATTTTCTTTATTCCTCGCTCATTCCTTGGGCATGGAATTAATATTATTTTATTTGTTTTGCGTTAGCCTCCGAGTCGAGTTTGCACAGGAGCCGTAAGGAGAAGCGCAAGTCGCACTCACCCACTAAGAATACGAATTAATCGAAATCACAGATTCGCAAGGCAAGTCACACATACCTTGATCATGTTGAACCTACATTTCCGTTATTTATTTATTTACTAATATTTTCATTATGTTATTTGTGAACTGTTATTTTGTATACAAATGCTTAGAATGACATGATACTAGTTATGTCCTACCACTGAAAAAGCCAGTCTAACTTGATGGCCATATTCACCTTGACAAACCTAGTTACATAAAATAATAGATTAATATTATCATTGTAGTTCAGAACACATCAAGTCTTTCTCATCATAAGGTTTTTGATATTGATCTAGGTTTTTGAAAAGTTGGATCTAGGATAGCGAGGATTGCGAGATGGATCCAAGACCTTATCCTAGGGTGGAGGTCAAGTTGTGAATTGGTGGCGTGACAATGTGTCTTGAATTTGGGTTTGTGCGTGGTTGATGCCTCGATTAAAAATGTAAGGACTAGACCCTTATGCTGAGTAACGGACATAGTAACCGCCCAACCACAAGCGTTGATTTGGTCAAACTTGACCTAGTCAAACCTGGCTTAGTAGCTGCTCAACTTCAATTGAACCTCCGCAACTGGAACGGGGGAGACAGAGGGTGAGATCGTATGGGAGGTGGTTAACCATACAATCAGAGGATGCGATGAGTCGGACGAGATCCGTGGGGTCATCCGAGCTTGTCGAGATTAAACACCTACTGGGCGGAGTCTATACAAAGAATTGAGCAGTGAACATCCTTGTTGTCTTAACTCTTTAGCGGGAGTTAAGGGATCTTGTGGGTAAAGCAGGGCAACTTTGCAAAGTCATGACAAATGGTATTCGAATACGCCGTGCTTCCGGTAAATGAAGCTGTGTTTAATGGGTGAATCCAGTAATGAGGCATAAGTAGATTTGGTAATATTTTGGAAATGTTGAATTTTGATAATGAAGTTTGAAAACCCCATTTACTTTAATGAAGAACATTTTAAAGGTTTTCAAATGTTTCCAACTAAAACTGCATCCACACAAAATAATAGACATGTTTCCCTTTATTTGTTATACCATGCATGAAATTATTATTAAGCTCCGTGTGACTTGTTGAGTACAAGTGGTAGTACTCATGCTTGCTAAAAACATAAACAGAAACAGCAAGTATTGAAGAGGCAGGAGAAGACGATGAGGTGATACTGTTCGAGGTTGATGGAGCTTGGAATTAGGATCGTTCTTCGCTCAGGCGTGCCTGTGGTTTCTTTTGTAATGTAACTAAGGGCAGTTGACCCTACTGTGATGCTTGGCTTTTAGCCTTTATATTGTAATAAAGTTCGCTTTTGCTCTTAAGCTTGTGTTGGCAATGTTATACACTCGTTGGATATACTCGCAGTTGAACAGTCCTGGGCAGCTGCGAGGGTTTTCATAATACTCCCGGAAACGGGGGTGTTACAGTTTGCCTTAAAGCAATGTGTTGTAGCCCTCTGCCGTTGTTGCATTAAAGCAGGGGATCTACTTCCAGCAACACGGGCAGCGCGCGGTTGCGGTGTTTTCCCTCTCTTTCTCAACTCGCTTCGCGTTTTCCTCCTTTGAGGTGAGATCGATGCACTAGACTTTTTTCCTTTTCTTTTTCCGTATTCTTTCATATTGTTTATAATGAATTGACCTATTTTTCTATATTTTTTTTTATTTTTATCACAATTTCTGTTGCAGCAAAGTACTGTAGAACACTACAGCAGAAACCACCGTGCACGTGTGTGCTATAGCATTGTATTGTAGTGATTGATCCCATCCATTCATTCACATATGTACTGTAGCATTGTACTATGGTGATTGATCTCATCCATTTATTTTCGGAATATTTTTAAAACAAATCTATACATATGATTTTTCATATATCCAACCTAAATATTTAAATACATATATTCCAAACCAGCATATATTTGTTATCGGAGGAGTACTACTTCAGTCTAGGTAAACACCCATATTTCCATAGTTTCTTTTTTTTTTTACCTTTTTTGCGAGAATTATTTTTGCAGTGTTTGCAGCAACAGAGCGCTAGTGCTTATTCATTCGCCGCTCGTTTCAGCGATAGTTTCTGGCTTTTAATTCACTATTCCTTAATTTCATCTTTTTCTTGTTTTTTTGGTTTTTTGCCTTTTTTTTCGTATTCCTTTGCATTATCCGTGATGGACTAACCTGTTTTTTTAAAAAATTAATTATGCCAAATAAATCATCATCTGTTACAGTAAAAAAATAAGCTAGCTGCAATGAAAAAAAGGCGTAAGCTATCACAAAACTGAGCATCTCCTTAGAACATGTGAATTTTTCGTGTTCCCTGGTGAATTCAACTATTTCGTCACATGGGAGCAGGGAGCAGTGCTGAGGTTCAAACTGCGGCAGTAAACGTTTGTTCTGTCTCAGGCTCTCAGCACCCTCGAACATGAGTATCTTAAGAAAGCGGTCCAATGATTCGTCTTATTATAAGCGTAATAGTATAGTGGCACCCATATCATGACACCATGATAGGATCCTTTTTAGCGCCTTCCCTGTGTTTGTATGTATCTTTGTTTGGATGATGTGCAATGCACGCTTCTAACGGATCGTCCCGCCCCGCTTCACATGAGTGCACACTATACAACAACCCGTAGTACAGACCAGTTGGCCACGAGCGGTGGGCCCCAAGCTGGGGACAGGATAGTGGAGAGCAGAGCGGTCACCAACGCAGCCGAGCGCATATCTTTTAAGATGGTCTCCAGAATTTTCCAGTCATCTAAACATAGTACTAGTGATAATATTTTTAATAATTTATTTCTAAAATTAATTTATCTAACGATTTTATATTATTTTTCTCACATTTTATTATCATTTATATTGATTTGTGTGTTTAAGTTGCCTCTTATATAACGATATGTACAATATTATGTCTCTTAAAGTCATTTCTAAGTCTTTCACCTCATCTAAAGATAACACTAAGGACAACATTTTCAACAATTCATCTCTAAAATTAATTTCTCTAACTATTTTATACTATTTTCGTCATATTTTTTTCTCACACTTCATTACTATTTATGCTGGTTTGTGTGCTTCTGTTGTCTTTTGTATAAGAGATAACACATTCTCTTTTCTCACCTCCTTTTCTTTCACATAGAAATTTACTGATATGATATAGCTAAGAGACAGCTAAAGTGATATTATTGAAGATGTCTCAAGATATTACACATTCTCTTTTCTCATTATATATTAGCTAATATAGTATAATTAAGAGATAGCTAAAAATGATACCCTCAGAAATACCCTAACTTGACAGGGGTGCGTGTGCGGGGTGCACCAGGTGAAAACGGCGGGTATTTCCCCGCCCGTGAAATCGGGTCAAATTGGTCAGAATTCGGTATCCGGAAACTTATACTGGTATCGGATCCGAATACGGGTATTTTTGGCTGATACGGTATCGGATTTGGGAGGTCAGATCCGACGGATACGACTATCCAGATAAAATTCGGATATTACCCGCTTAACTATTCGGTATTACCCGGATTACCCAAACTTCCTGATTCACCCCTACTCATCGGCTCCACACTCCACAACGCCCAATCCCGCAATCCTCCGCCGCCTCCACCTCTTCCACCGCGCTCTCCGCCGCCTCCCACGCGTGTCCTTCTCCTCTCTCCTCAAGGACCTCTGTGCCCGGCCTCTCCGACCCCGCCGCCGCCGCCCTCCCCGCGCGCCGACACCGCGCGCCTCGCCCTCCGTCGCGTCTTCCACCACGCCCGCGCTGCGCCGTCTCGCTCTCGCGCGCCCGCGCTCTCCAGCGGCGGCGCGCGCCGCCGCCGAGGCCGATCGGCGCGTGGTGCTCTACTTCATCTCTCCACGCCGTCCGCGCCACCTATGAGGATCGCGCGCGCGCGCGCCATCTCGCGCGCGCCGGCCTCCATCGACGGCAGCGACTCGCCATGGACCCGCGCTACCTCAGAGCTCGCCGCCTCCTCCGCTGCGCCGCCGCGCCTCCTCCCCCAGTCGCTTGCGGCGCCGCCACTCTGGCGGCGAAGAGGTCCGCCGCCAACCGTGGACCGTTGGATCGAGGAGGAGCACCGATCCGGCCGAGGCCACGGATCCGGAATAACCGGCGGCGGCGAAATAGGGCGGCGACTTCGGGGCGCGGAGAAGTGGTGCGGCCAGCGGCAAGGGACGCGGGAGGCGCAGAGAGCGCGCCGTTAGGGCGGGCGACGCGAGGCGGCGCAGCAAGCGCGCAAGGCGGGGCGCGGCGCAGGAGAGAGAGCGAGGCGCGCGGAGGAGGTGAACGGCATAGGAGCGAGAGGGGAAAAGAAGGAAGAGATGGGAGGCGTCCACAACCAAGTAAAAAGGAGGAAAGGCAACAGTGAGAAGAAAGGAAAGAAAGAGAAGGAAAAAAATAAAGAAAAAGAAAAGAAAGAGAAAAGAGAGAGAAAGAAGAGAGAGAGAAGCGCACGTACAATCAAAAATCTGTCTTCAGTAAATATTTAGTTTAAGTGATAGATTGCAGATTAAACTACTTGCTAGCATTATACTAATTATGTTAAAAGTATAAAATATCACTAATCGGTATAGAATGGATGTATGGAATGGTTGCATTGCTATTGTCTATGTGGTATAAAATGGTTGTTGCATTGACTTGATATCCGAATAAATATTCGTGACTGATAGTGTCCGTATCCGTCTTGGTACGTATTTGTTCCATATTTGTGCCCGACATTATCCGTATTTGTATTCGTATTCGATACTATCCGTATTCGACCCGAATCCGATTAGAAAATATGGGTTAGGATATGGGAAAGATGATATCCGACCGTATCCGACCCGATTTCACCCCTAGTGCCAGCCATTGGTGTCACAATTGTCGGGCCCAAAGAGCGCCCTCGGACTCCACGCGCGCGCACATCGGAATCCCTTCCCGCTCGGATCCGAAACACCGAGCAAAAGACGCGACCAAAGCCTACCCTCCCCACGCTGCTGCACACTTGCGCACGCACACCACCAACACCACCACCACCTTCTCTTTGTCCGTGTCATAGTTGTCCCATCCACTCGCGATTACTACTGCTAATACAGTACCGGTACAACATTTGCTTAAGCACAAAATTAAGGAACCCGAAGATTGGCTCCAAATCCACATGAGGAAGATTAGCGAGAATCCAGCCGCCGATTAACATAACCGTTCCTCCCATCATCATAGCCGAAAAAAGGTCTCAAAAGCTGGTAGCTGCTTTGTTAGTTTGCTATAGGCTTTACCTGCTTACCTCTATGCTCGTGGCCATTGGGCTTTTGCTTTTTAGCCTGTAGACACACCCGCGCAGTATAGTGCTCCCCACCACCACGTGCCTCCCCTTCCCTCCCTCCTTGAATCTTCTTTGATAGTGCCTGCTACTTGCTCCACTTTGCCTTGCACCACGGTGACTTGCAGCAACTGAAGAACGCTGAGCGCCACCGCGAAGCGCGATACCTGAAGAAGAGAGCGGGAGGAGGAGAACCGCGAAGGAGGAAGAGATGGGAGCTGCGACGTTGTGCGGCGTGCGGTGCTACTGCTCGTTGCTTGCATTCCTGCTCTGCTTCCACATGTTGCATCCGTCACGGGCCTTCGAGGTACGCACGGTCGCGCGCTCTGTCCGGTCACCGAGTTGCATCATCGTTCATGCGTGCGCGTGTGCAAACTGCTAACGAGAGTGCTGCATTTTGTGGCGGCAACGTGCGTGTTCAGCTGCACGGTGCCTACGACGAGGAGAAGGTCCCGCTGACCGTCATCGTGCCGGACCCCTCGCCGGAGCTGTCGCCGCTCGCCGCGCCCCCGCCGGTGTCCGGCGCCGACGGTGACATGCAGCCGAGGCTGCCGACGGAAAGGTGGCGGCGGGGACGGGGCGAGGAGAGGCGCGGCGCGCACCCTCCGGCCGCCGCAGCGGCTCTCGCGCCGTCGGCGAGCGCCCCGGCGAACTCGCCCGCCTTAGCGGAAGCGCCGGCACCGGACTCCGGGAGCGGCACCGCGTTCATCAGGAGCAGCCCGGCGGTGCCGGTCCCACGCGGCGTGACGGACACGGCCACCATCCTGCCCATGCCCGCGCCCGGCGACAAGCGGCAGCAGGTACTGGCTACCGGGTCGAGCACCTGACGCCCCAGTCGTCACAGAGCAACCCATGCATGCATCTTCTCTTCTTTACCTCTCTTTCCAGCTCCTTTTCTTTCTCCTTTTCTTTCTAGACACCACCTTCTTTCTATAGTATATTTAACCTATTTTTGCAAACACTAACTTTCAAAAGCCTTCAGCTAAAGTTTGGAATTTTCTTTGTCACTCTCCTCTGGTTTCATATTTCGTCTCATAGTCTCGCACATAACCATGTCGATCTTCTTGTTCTTTCTCTAACTTGTTTTTGTTTCCTTGGCGATAATGTTTTTTCTTTTGCAGGACGTGGGGGCAGCTACTGTTGCTCGAGCCGGTATGGTGGCACTGGTTGTTGGGTTCATCGTGATGGCGTCTTTTGGGGCTTTATGCTAGTTGTTCTTCTGTAGTAGTAGCACTAGCAGGATGGAGTTTCTTCTTCTTCTTCATCATCTTCTTCTTCTTCGTCCTTTCTCGCTGTTTCTTTTCTGTGCCCTTGCTCTGTAAACAAAGCTCGTCTTCCTTTATTTTGGCCACGTTCTTGTCTTCCCTTTTGATTTAGCACTAGGCGCGGCGGTCGCAGGGTCAATAAAGTTGCTGCTTTCATGAACGTCATACCATGCATGCGCAGGATAAAGCGTTGCATGGTATATACTGAGCAGAGAGAATGCACGAATTAGGCGCTGATGCAGCATTGCAGATGGATCCTTCCTTGCCCAAGGTTTGGGTTGGGAAGCACGTTACATGTTGTTTCGCTAGCAGTGGCGAATCCAGGATGAAAATAGAGGGAGAGCTCTAATATTGAGGCTATAGCACAATATGAATATACTAAAACTATATCTACTAGTTTTTTGCCATTGGAATATCAAATTCACACATAAATAGAAAGAGAACAAATTGAAAATATACAATACAATAAATTTAGTACCTTGCTAATGGATAATGTGACCCCAAATGTTCATAAATATGTGAGTACCGATCTGTAAATAAGAAAAATCAAATGTAGTGATATAATATTAAATTGTGAATGCCCATAAATATTAAAAATAAAATGAACACATACCACTAAGTCACTAAAAATGAGATATTAATCGATCAAACAATAATTTACTTGAACAATCACTCGTTACTCACTCAGTCAGTGCGGCAGTCAAGAGTGCCCTCGGTCACGCACTCAGTCAAGCAGTGGCCAATTGATGGAGAATCACGGGCAGACGACGAGCACTCGGGCAGACAGCTCATGCCTCATGAGTACCAGTGGTCTCTAGTCTCCAGAAATCAAAACGCATTCGGGCATTCGGCAAAATGGCGAATGGGGAATAGCTCTTCGCCTCTTCATCGACGTCGTTGCTTGTCATCTCGTCCCCTCCACCGCGTCGGCCGGCCTCCGCCGCGCTCGGCCGCCTCCTCCCCGGCCTCTCGCGGCCGGCGCCTCTCTCCGCCGCGCGGCCATGGTCTCATGGGACGACGGTGAGTCTACTCTCTGACCGACTCGGCGGCGGCTCGGCCTCTCCGTGACCTGATGGTCCTGATCTACTGTTGAGGGCTTGTGCTATTCATCTTCCTCAGTTCCTCAGCCTTATCTCATTCGGGTTTTGGGCCGGGAATTATTGGGCCTTCTATGGTGGGCGTTAAGACACCGACTGGGCCTTGGCCTCAAGGCTCAAGCTTTCTTCAACTCGGGCGACCGAGCTCTTCATCCTCCGAGGCTCCGACAAACCGATAACCGCCAGCCGGGTCTTCTTCCACCGTGGGAGGAGGGGGTGCTCGAGCACTCACAAACACCCACGGTGGATTCGCCACTGTTCGCTAGTAAGGAAAAAGCACGACGGACGCATCCACGCGCTAACGAGCGGTCAATCCAATCGGTGTGGCGTCCATGGTTGTTCGCTGGAGCGTAGTTTCGATTCCGCTGCTAGTTTTAGACGGAACTACCGACCAATTGCACCTTTCAAACAAAATGCGACTCTTTCAGCAGTGCATGCTTGCGCGTGTGCAAAACTGTAATAAACGAGAATGTTACGTTTTGTGGCGGTAACGTGCATGCCCAGGTGCTACGATGAGGTGAGCCGTGAGCGGCGGCAAGTGGCGCATGCAGCACAGCCTGCTCCGGCTGACGGACTAAACGGTCACGTGACCGTGCCATGTCGGGTCTAAGCCGTGCAGCTGATGGCTTATAACTTAAATATTTAAATTCTAGCTGTTTACAAGAGGCGGTACGTAGAGAAAAATATTCACATACGATTTTAGTCGATACAACTGAGTGCGATTTTGACCGATACAGCTGAACATAATATACTTTTTACTATAATTTTTTATTAATCCCGTTTTGAAAAAATATATAGTTTAAAAGTTAATTACGATAGATAGTATAAATATAAGACAAGTTTAAAGCTCCACTCGGTTGGGCTGAAAAGCTGTGGTTTATGACTGAAATTTCACTGTAGCTAAAGATAGTTTATTTGGCGTAATTAAATTTAAAAAAATTAAAAATAGAAAAATATGCTAACTTATCATGAACAATACAAATGAATACGAGAAAAAAAGAACCGGTAAAAAAGATCAAAAAAGTAAAAATTCAGAAAAAACGAAATTTATAAATAGTGGAAAAGTAATTTAGAAGCTGAAGTCGAAAGAAGCGGGCTAAATCCAAAAGAAACCGGACTCTCGCCCAATCTGTATCCGTCTCGGGCGGGCGATGTTACCCGTGTTGGGTTCCGAATCCATGCAGGTCTGGTTCAAATGCTCTCCCTCCCGAATTCGATCCGACGAGTCAGGTCAGTTTCAGCATCGTATTAATTAGTCGGGTACTATAAATCAGAGCGCCGGCCGCCGGCAGAGATTGAGGCTCGTCTCGACTCGAAGATGGCGGAGGACCTCCCCGACGAGATCGTCTACGGGATCCTCCTCCTCCTGCCGTCCAAGGCAGTCCTCCGCTGCCGCGCAGTCTGTAGGTCGTGGCGCCGCCTCGCCACCGACCCCGCCTTCCTACTCGCCCACCACCGCCGCCAGCCGCCGCTTCCCCTCTTCGCCCTCCGCCGTCCCGCCCGCGCCGACCCGGAGGCCTACAACTTCCGCGTCGAGGCCCTCGACCTCCGCACCCGCTCGAGCTCTCCGATCGTCCGCTTCACCGCCTCCCCGCACGACGCGGAAATCCCCGGTTCTTTCATTGTCCATGGCTCTTCCGGCGGCATCGTCCTCGTCTCCTGCCGCGGCGACCTGTACGCGTGCAACCCCGCCACGCGCCAGTGGGCTCTCCTCCCGCCGCTCCACAACCGCCGATTCATCATCGGGTTCTACCCGCACCGCCCTTCCGGAGAGCTGCGCGTGCTATACGTCCGGCACCTTCGCGGCGAGAAGGAGGTCCACTACATGGTCTACTCCCTGGGCTCCGGCTCCGGGGAGGGGAGGCGCCTCAGGCTCCCCACGCCCTCGACGCCGCTGGACAGGCTCGTGGGGAGAGGGCTGGGGCCTACCTGTTTCCTCAGGCCCGCCATGCTCCACGGCAACCTGCACTGGCGGCCGCTACCGTCCGTGGGCGACAACACAATTCCGGTGTTCGACACGGTGGCCGAGACGTTCCGGTGGCTGCAGCCTCCTTTCGTGCACCGTGGGGGCACATCTCCATTGTTCGAGAAGGACGGTCTGCTCGCCATGGCCAGCACCGCTGAGGAGGCTTCTCCCTTGGATGTCGTGGATGTTTGGGTTCTTGAGGACTACGAGAGGGAGGCATGGGTCCGAAAGTACCGGATCGAGCTGCCACTGCCATGGACAGCGGCAGAGATCGTCTTCTTCAATCATGTCCAAATTGTGCTCCCTGTCTCCCGAGAGGGAGACGTGCTCGTCCAGTATGCAGAGTTCCTGCTGCACTACGACGCCAACGGGAATTTGCTGGGGGATTTGCACTATGCCTTCCGGTGGCCGAACATCGTTCCACATGTCCTCAAGGAAAGCCTCCTTCCGCACGCCGTCTTTCAGACGCGGCAGGAGATGGATGGTGATGGTGTGCGTGTGCCCCCCTTCTTCGACGGCGACGGCGGCTGCGTCTTTCTCACAAGGTAGTGTGCCCCCTTCTTCCACGGCGGAGACCGCGCCGGTCAGTGGCGGACCCAGGATTTTGAAGATGGGTGTTCGGACCTCGGATCTAGATTACTCGGATACATCGATACCGCGACACGTCGTTTCCCTCAAAATACCGATATAAGGATACATGTATATAGATGTAACAAAAATATAAAAAATATAGAAATTAATGATTTCTTATGAAACAATAGACGATATAAAGCTACCGTATAGGGCAATGCAATCAACAAGAAAAGAAAGCAAGCTAACCTTTATTCCAATAGCGAGCGCTGTTTTGACATTCACCACTTGACCTATCCTGAGCTTCCTTTGTTGTCCTTGAGGCACAATATGGGAACCCGCCTCGTAGATGTCGTGGTTGGTATGTGTTTTGTTAACTATTTGGAATTGCAATCAGCAACTACAAGAATAGACTACAAGATGGCATTACAAGATGAGAATTGAGAAATATTTGTCGTTTAATGCTCTTATAATTCCATATGGACATTGAGGTTATGGGCATATGTTACACTTGAAATCGCCCTTCTTTTTACTCTTGATCGAGATTGGCCACCAAACATCCCTAATTGAGTCATTTAATTGTTGGCTACAGTACAAGTACTCACCGAAGTCACCGTCGCCGAGCCGAGCCGACGCGTTTGTGGTGGCGGCGGAGCGAGGGCGCGCGCGACGCGGAGCGAGGGCCCAGATCTGGGCGATCGCGCGACTCATTGGCTGCTGGCGCCGGAGCGCCGAGGGCGAGGCGCGGTCGCCGACTCACGGTCGTGTCGGAGGGCGGAGGAGGGCCGAGAGGAGGGCCCGATCGCCAGACCGGGCGGTCGTGGAGCGGAGCGCGAGGAGGGCGGCGCGCGCGCGCGCGCCGGAGGCGCGCGCGCGGGTCGCGCTGCGCCGAGCAGCGCGAGTCGCGAGCGAGCCGCGCGCGAGCGAGCGAGCGGATCGCGGCGAGGAGCGAGCGCAGAGCGACCGCGCGAGGGCCGAGGCTCGAGCGCCGGAGCGAGAGCCAGATCGATGCGCGCGCGCCGCGCGGCCGGAGGATCGGTCGGCGCTCGGCGCCGAAGCCGCGCCTCGCCAACGCCGATTAGGGTTCGTGGCTTCGAGCTTCTCCGTTCTCCGCCTGCGCGCCGCGTCGGGTTGGCCGCGTCGGCAGAAATGGGGATGGATTCGGGTCGGGCAACGCCAAACGGGGTGGGGCGGGAGAGCAGCGAGCAGGCCGCAGCGCGCACGCCGCGCCGCAACGGGCCGGGCTGGCTTTCAGAGTCTCTGACGCGCACGCGCGATTCGAGGTCGGGCCGGCAAATTACCACATTATGACTTAAAATAACCAGCTATATATATACATATGTAATATACCCTATATATACTAGATTTTTTGTCAAAAATTTTGGGTGTTCAGCTGAACACCCTTGACCCACTGTAGATCCGCCCCTGGCGCCGGTGGTTGCACCCTCCTCACAAGGCTGCTCACCTTCAGTGGCGAATCCAGGATGAAAATAGAGGGGGAGCTCTAATATTGAGGCTATAGCACAATATAAATATACTAAAACTATATCTACTAGTTTTTTGCCATTGGAATATCAAATTCATACATAAATAGAAAGAGAACAAATTGAAAATATACAATACAATAAATTTAGTACCTTGCTAATGGATAATGTGACCCAAATGTTCATAAATATGTGAGTACCGATCTGTAAATAAGAAAAATCAAATGTAGTGATATAATATTAAATTGTGAATGTCCATAAATATTAAAAATAAAATGAACACATACCACTAAGTCACTAAAAATGAGATATTAATCGATCAAACAATAATTTACTTGAACAATCACTCGTTACTCACTCAGTCAGTGCGGCAGTCAAGAGTGCCCTCGGTCACGCACTCAGTCAAGCAGTGGCCAATTGATGGAGAATCACGGGCAGACGACGGGCACTCGGGCAGACAGCTCATGCCTCATGAGTACCAGTGGTCTCTAGTCTCCAGAAATCAAAACACATTCGGGCATTCGGCAAAATGGCGAATGGGGAATAGCTCTTCGCCTCTTCATCGACGTCGTTGCTTGTCGTCTCGTCCCCTCCACCGCGTCGGCCGCCTCCCCCTCCGCCGCGCCGGCCGCGGGGCTGCGGACGACGGTGAGTCTACTCTCTGACCGACTCGGCGGCGGCTCGGCCTCTCCATGACCTGATGGTCCTGACCTACTGTTGAGGGCTCGTGCTATTCATCTTCCTCAGTTCCTCAGCCTTATCTACTGTTCTGGGTTTTGGGCCGGGAATCATTGGGCCTTCTATGGTGGGCGTTAAGACACCGACTGGGCCTGGCCTCAAGGCTCAAGCTTTCTTCAACTTGGGCGACCGAGTTCTTCAACCGGGCGACCGAGCTCTTCATCCTCCGAGGCTCCGACAAACCGACAACCGCTAGCCGGGTGTTCTTCCACCATGGGAGGAGGGGGTGCTCGAGCACCCACAAGCACCCACGATGGATTCGCCACTGCTCACCTTCGTTGTACAAACTGCAGCATCCAAAAACAGCTTGATCCATGTGTACGCTGCCGTTTTATTTCTGAATTATGTGTAGCATCTAAAACTAGCTTGATCTCTGCTGCCCGATTTCTGAATTTAAGTGAGAAACGCAAGTTAATTTTTGTCATCCGTTCGGAAGTTGCATTTTTTTTTCCCAAGTCATTTTTTTCCTGTTGGATTGTGTAGAGGATTGGTGTGTGTTGATCGCTTAACAAAGTTTGAGACACATGTTTTTATTCTTCGACACCACTCTAGTTTCGTACATGCGGATCCGGCATGTATCGTTTCTTATATACGATTTGGTTGAACATACCATACACATGCTGGCAAAAAGGTAGTACGTACTAGTACCATGGTGTTACCGCTAATTGCTTGCTTACACGGATTCATAGCCCCATGACAATGGACGATGAAATTACGGTAGGAAGGATCACAGAGCTTAGGTTTGGAATGCAGGAATTTTTCTAGATTCCTGTTAGAATTGAATGGTTTCACGTGAAATTCCTGTAATTCAAACCGGTCTAAGTGCTCCGTGTAAAATAAATACAAGACGCTGGTGTAAAAACCCCTCGCAAAAAAAAAAACTACTTACATTTTTTTTAGGGGAAAAGAAACTATCTTTTTTTTAGAGTTCTTGGACGCACACCCCATACGCACACTAGGGAAATTTCTATTGGTAGCCAAAATTTATCGGAGGGTAACGGTAGCACCGAAAACTACTGGTAATCGGTTTTATTGGAAAATTTTGACCAAAATTTTTGAATTGGAATTTGAATTATGAAATCTGTATCGCCCGAAATCAACCAAAAAGTGGCCGAACATTTTTTTAAAATTTCACCGGTTATCCCTTTTTTTGGTGAAATTTTTTGAAATTTGGCAAACTTTAAATAGGTCCAAAATTCTTTGGTCGATACTTTTTTACCGGTACTGACCGATAACATTGGTTTTCGCCAATAACAACCAAAATTTCTGCGATATAGTTTTCCCTGATGCACACATACGCATACTTGGGTGCGTCTCTAGCACACGTCTAATCTAGAGAGGAGGCATGAACCTCACGGAGTAAGGCCACACGATTTGACTATTGAACACACATCACGTCTGTATATACTCTTCCAACCCCAGACATAATCAAGAGGAAAGGTGAGCATGAGCGTCAAATCTGTAGAGGAACCGTCGCTAGCGACCAGTCCGATCAATTCCTCTGCTAATGCAAAACCAGATTAATCACAGAAGACAGGAAATAGTAGATTGAAATACAGAGAGGTAGAGAGAACTCATAGTCTTTCTTTATTGCTTTCTTTCTGATTTCGTGCACAAAATAACGAATAGTACTCCCTATTTATAGCCTAGTGGTGAGGTGTCCACCATGGCCAAGGCTTTAAGCTCAGGCCCAGATTTCCTAACACCCCCCCTTGGGCACTCATACGACACGTCCGTGCCTCATCAAAACTTCATAAAAACCCAGTGGGAAAATTTTGGAGAAAGAGTACATGATACATGTTATACTGCATTACACGAATTGCCTCATTAAAAACCTTAGCCAAGAAACTCTAGGAAAACTCGTAAGGAAAAAAGATTACAATCCACCCAATCTCATTTAATCTTTAGGATTTATTCTTTGGATACTCGATCTTCATGATCAAGTTTTAATAACGAGCTTAAGAAAATGCTCCCCCTGAATTTTGTACTTTTCTAAGTCTCATCATTCCAATTCCTCGTACGCATCTTTCAAAACAAAATGCAAAAAGTGACTTAGTGAATAAATCTATAAGATTCTCACGACTTAGTATGCAGTACCTTAATTTCATCCATCTTTTGCAATTCATGAGCATAGAAGAACTTGGGATTTATATGCTTTATGAGATGACTTTTCACATAGCCCGTCTGCACTTGTGCAACACAAGCTGCATTATCTTTATAGATAATTGTGGGAGCTTACATAATATTCATCCCACATGACTGCTGGATATGGTGAATCATTCGTGGAGCCAAGCACATTCTCGTGCAGCTTCATACAGTGCTATGATTTCTAAATGGTTTGTCGAAGTCGTTACAAGACTTTGCTTAGACAATTTCCATTAAATTGCAGTTCCACCACACAGAAATACATGTCCTGTTTGTGACCTTGCGGTATGCGGGTCCGACAGGTACCCATCATCTGCACAGCCAATCAAGTTCAAATCTTGATTCTTTTTGTATAATAATTCAAGGTCCTTGCTTCCTTGGAGGTACCGGAAGATGTCATTTATTCCCTACCAATGTCTTTTGGTATATTCTGCACTATGTCTTGCTAACAGGTTTACGACAAATGTAATGTTCGGTCTAGTGCAGTTTGCTAAATACATAAGTATTCCTACTGCACTTAAGTATTTGAATTCCGATCCCAGAACTTCCTCCCATTCTTCCCTAGGTCGGTATGGATCTTTTTTGCTGTAAAGATCTCCCGATCATCGGTACTTTCGATGGGTATGCCTTCTCAAAGCTGAACCTTTCTAACACTTTCTGGGTATAGGCTGACTAATGTACTAATATTCTTTCAGGGACATCCTCGAGCTGCAGGACTAAGCAATATTTGGTTTTATCCAAATCTTTCATTTCAAATTCTGACTCCAGGTAAGAACTTACTTCTTTTATATCTTCCATTGTCCTGATGATATTCATATCATCTACATATACTGAGATTATACGAAATCCATTCTGAAATAGTGATTGCATGATACATCTTACTACTTTATTTCTTTCATTTTTCCTTCGAATAAATACCCACTTATACCCTATACGGTGCACATGGGGAGGTGTGCGCATACAAGCCCAACCCCTCTCTTTTGTTTAGAGATAATAATCCAGTTTCTATTACCTTCTTTCAATCTTCCCAATCTGATTTTTTCTTACATTCAGTGAGCGATGCAGGCTCGAGATCAAGATCGATGATTGTGCAATTTCTTTGCAAAGTAGATATCAATATTGACTATTGTCCTATTCATGGACTCTCCCGTGTGCACAGAATTTATAGCATTTCTTCATGAGTTGCTTCTTCTAGAGCTTCTCCTTGCTCATCACTTTTTTCAATTGCGGTGGCAAGTACCTTTAGTTTTTTGGCTCCGATGTGTGCACACACATCCATGCTGATTTCTTCTTCCATGGGGATGTTCAGATCCGGTATGCCCTTTGCTGAAGATGTCATACTGATACTAGGTCTCAACTGGCTCCCCTTCTGGTTCTACGGAACTTCAGTGATCGGCTGTGTCAAGTCCTTCTTATCCTTCTTCACCAGGTGTCCCCGGTTACTTAGGATTAGAGGGACCGGAGTTCTCATCCTTTTATTCTGAGGCCTCTGGACGGGATTAGGGATACCTTCAACTTTCTTTGGTATTTCAACTTTCTTTGGGATTTGGTCACGCTCTTCAAATCACTAAATTGGTCAAGCAGTTGATTTGCTAATGCTTGCGAATCAATGATCTTCTGGACTTCTCGTTTTGCTTCATTAGTGCACGGGTCATGTGCATGGATTCGCATGGCTTGCCACGTAATTTCCCGATATTTTTCATCAAGGGGTTGATTTCCTCCCCAAATGTTGAGAAATTATCCTCATCAAATATGCAATCACTGAAGTGGGAAGTATGCAAATCTCCTGACATTGGTTCTAAATACCTAATTATAGATATTGTCTCATAACCAATGTATATCCCAGTCTTTCAGAGAGGACCCATTGCAGTACGCTGTAGAGGGGGTATAGGTACATAAACCTTACATCCAAACCTCTAGAGATGAGAAATTTTCGATGCTGACCCTTGCGGTAGTTGCATAGGTGAATGAATGTTGTAGGCCAATGGTCTAAAATTGATGAGGTTTGCTGCATGTAGAACTGCGTGTCCCCAATACGTAGCTAGCAAATTAAAATTCTGCAAAAGTGGTCGGGAAATAAATTTGATTCTTTTGATTAACGCCTCTGCTAAACCATTCTAGGTGTGGACATGCGGACAGAATGCTCGACTATAATTCCCATTACCATGCAACTACCGCACCATGAAATATTTAAATGGCCCTGAAAGTGGCTGGATGGGACCGCAAATGTCTCCTTAGATACAATCCAGGAATGCATGAACTTCATTCGTCACTTTCAGAGTAGAAGGCCTAGTAATTAGTTCCCCGTGGTACATGCAGGTCACACAAAATCTTCACAACTCGGGAAATTCTTTACATTAATATTATGCCCTTGGGAATTGTTGATTATATTTCTTATCATTTTAAGACCTGAGTGGCCTAATGTGTCATGCCAGAGACAGAAGAGTTCAGAGATTTTGAATACTGTCTTCAGGGCAGTATAGGCTGTAGGTGCCTTGATGTTGGTGTAGTATAGCCTATTTTCTAATGATGGAAGTTTTTCTAATACCCTTTTTTCATTTGCTTCGTGCTTCATAATGAGCAGTTATTGCTTACCGTACTCTTCTTCAGTCTTAATGTGAAGACCATTGGTGCAAATATCCTTAAAACTTAGAAGAATTTTAATCGATTTTGGGTACAACAAGGCTTCTTGAATGACCAAAGTTGTGCCAATTTGGAATATAATTGTGGCTCTTCCTGAATCTATTATACAAGCATCGCTACCGGCGATTATTATAAGACTGCCATCATTCTTACAAATCGACTGGAAATACTTTATCTCTCTAAAGATGGTATTCATTGTGCCACTGTCGGCTAAGCACACTTCCTCCATAGGGCGCCAGACGTGTTCTAATATAAGATATTTTATTAATATGCATGAGAAAGCAATCAACACATAAATAAAATACTTCAATATTAGAACGTATCATGACATTATAAACTGAATAAATGAATGAATTATTTAAGTATCATCCAACCATCACGAGAAAATAAAAGTACCATCCATGCAAATTCTAACTTATTCTTTCACACAACAGTAAATGACAATTAAAGTCTAAATGCATTCTATGCATTAGACTGAATCTGCTAAGAAATCAGAGACTTCGTCTGCTATTTTCTCGGGGGTGATATGCTCTTCAAGAGAAATCATGCCCGTGGCCACTGCTAGGTCAAAAGGAGATGCTGCTGCCAGGATGGCTTCAACCTCCATCAACACAGGCAACTGCTCAAAACTCTCCCCCTCAACAGATGCAAAGTGGGTTTCATGCTGCCTTTTGCATTCCTTCTTCTTCTGGGCTTGGAAGGCATCGATGATATGTTGCGGCTCTTTACAAATCCGCGACTAATGCCCCCACTTTACAAATCCGCGACTAATGCCCCCACTTGCCACACTTTAAGTACAATTAGTCATGTTGACCATAAGCCTTGCCATCCCGCTTTGGCTTGCTTGCCTTATTCTCACATGGAGCATTTGACTTGTCTTTCTAGGCTGCGACCTAACCCTTCCTTCCCTTTTCTTCATCATGGGCTTTCGCACCTTGTAGCTCCCGACGTTGGCTTCACGGCCAATGGAGCTCTCAGGTGGCTGCGTGATGTAGTTCTTCCGGAGAACCTCGTCCTGAGCCTCTGCAACCTGCATCATATCAATCCATTCGGCATACTCCTTGTAGCTATCTTGATGATAATTGCGTGCGGATTGCACTGCATTGGGGTGGAAGGTGGATAGGATTTTCTCAATCTTTTGCTCATCTGTGATCTGCTTGCCACAAAGTTGAAGATTGGTACAAATTCGATGCAAGGAAGAATTGTACTCTCCAACCGTTTTAAAGTCGGTAAACCTCAGTCAGATCTATTCTTGCTCTACCTGAGGAAGAATGGTGTACTTTAGCCTTTTGAACCGCTTCTTATTTGCAGTCCATAGTGCTAGCACACTCTTCTCTACCATGTACTCATTCTTGAGAGTGAGACTAAGATGGTGCCTGAGGAAGTGAAGTGCCTGATCATTTTCCTCAGGGGTGGGTTAGGCGTCATGCGACGCGCCAATCCCAATAACAGTACGGAGCTTCTTGGCTCCAAGTACTATCTCAACATCGGAAGCCCAAGTCAGATAATTTTGGCCATGTTGTGCCAGCTCCTCGAACTCCCAGTTCATGATGTCAGTCATCTACATATGCATGAAAGGAATAAATAAGTTTACTGCTGGCAAACATGCATGAAAAACAGCAAGCAGTAAAAACTGAAATTGAGGATTCTAGGGAAATTCGATGAATAGCAACTGTTCTTTTCAGGCCATAAGAGCAAGACTTTGATCTAAATAGCATTAAGACCTAAGGAATCAAAAGGAAGCATATCCAAGGGGTAGGAAATCAAAATCTGATCAAAGTCTGAAGATTGGCTAAGAGTGGGACTATTTTTAGATTTCTTGCCAATCTTGAGTCTTTAGCCCATGAGACTTTGAAATACACCTGGAAATGACTTCAAGGCAAGCTCACATAAATCTAAAGCCCTCTCCTAAAGCGAAAACAAAAGAACCAAAGTTCCCCTGACATGGAACCCTAGCTACAGGGAAAAACAGAGTAAAACTGAAATGCTAGAAAGCAAAGAGTGATTTTTTATTCTTCCATTGGACTCTTGGGAATCTATATGACCAAATGGTCTTGAGGCATATTTCCCTCACTGAGCCAGGAATCAAAAACTATTTTCTCAAGAATTCATCTCAAATCAAAAGAACGCAGAAAGATGATAGAACTTAAAAAACCATTTCCATGAATGATTACAAGAGATACAACCAACTACGTCCCCATACGCAGTTGAGGAGAAAAGTTACAAAATCCACTACATGCTTGAGTTGAACACACTCAGAGCTCACAACACGAGGGAGTACACACCACTGCTATCTACTCTTGAGCTCACTCTCCAGAAAACACTCACTTCTTCTTACACACATGAGTTACCGCAAATGTCTGCATACACCACTCCTTTTATCTCCAAGCTCACACACCAAAGGAGAAAATCAAGAAGTGATACACCAAACACACTCTATGCCTCACACACACACACACTTGAGGCAAAAAGTCAATACACACTTTTGGAGGGAAAAACCAGCCTCCAACTCATGGTTTGAGTCAATTTACCAAATTACCCTTCAAGCACCTTTCCGGAAGCTTCCACAACCGGTACCTCGACCGTCTGGACCTCCGACTCCTCCCTGAGTCTAGTCCCGGTCCGCTCCGCTGCACACGATCGCACCTGGTGTCCTGACCGTTTGGACCTCCAACTCCACCTGAGTCTAGTCCCGGTCCACCTCGCCGCTGCCTATCGTGTCCACCCGACTCCGACCGAGACCTCCGACTCCACCTGAGTCTAGTTCTGGTATGTTCCGTCGCACACGACCGCAACCGATCTCCAACCGTCTGGACCTCCGACTCCTCCCTGTGCCTAGTTCCGGTTCGCTCGTCGTCGCCCGTCGTGTCCATCACCGGTAGCTCCAGCTCCGGTTCCTCGTCTCCCGACTCGCAACCACCTCACCAGCCTCGATCATCTTCAGCATCATCGACCGTCGGACCTCAACACCTCCTATGCCTAGTCTCGATCCTCCTCGTCTCACCATGACCTAGCTCCGAAGTCTTGCAGTTACACAGACAAGCAAACCGTTACATAGCACCACACGAAACAGCATATCAACAATAGCATAAGTAAAAGGTACTCAACTCTAGAATACCCAAAACAAACTCAAACTCACTAATACAACCGTCAATTACTCATCACAAATATGGGGACATCTCCACATGGTCTCTCACTTAATCAACTTATTGATGAAACAAGGACTTGGAGATTTCATTTTGTCAAAATGTACGCAACTCTCACGGCCTAGAAAAACCAGCACGAGATGATACACATGCATTATTCACCTGGAATCATTGTAGATAAAAAAACCTGGAAGAAATTCCAGAGCCTCGATGCAAATATCGTCACTCAGGAAGCATCACCATCAACAAGTGTAGCATCAATCCTTGAAAGGGAGCCAGATGAATTAATATGGACCACATAACGATTCATGAAAACTGAAATTGAAAAACCCGAAGGAAAATGAGCAAATGCAGTGCAATCAAGAAAACAAAGATTTAGCACTGATACTGTGGCAAACAAGTATGGCATGTATCAAGTTTAATTAGGCGTGTGTAAGAGTGCTTTATCCCCAAAGGCTATAAATATATTGCATAAAACCAATGCAATCAAGAGTTCAGCAGTCAAGCACAACATAGACAGCATGGTGTCAGATAATAATCTAGCATAAAAAGTGTAGGTTTAAGGGAGTTAGAACTCAAAAGAAGGAGAGGCAGTTCTAACATGGACAAGATCAATAAAATGCTTCAGCAAATGAAAGAGAGATGCAGCGCATCAGACTTAAATCCTAGTATTAACAAGTGCATAAATCCTAGTATTAACAAGTGCCATATGACAGCAATTATTAGTCAACTTGACTGCTGAAACAAGGACTTGGAAGTTCTTTTTGTTAAAGTATAGGCATTAGTCACGATCTGTGGGAAGAAGCACAAAATGACACGGACATGCATTATTCGCCTGGAAGCATTCTAACCAAATAGAATAATTAATCTTTGCAAAACCTGGAAGAAACTTCCACAGCTTGGAAGCATATACAACATCCAGGAAGCATACTATTAACAAGTGTAGCATCAATCCTTAAATAGTAGCCAGATGAATTAAACAGTCATGGACCACATTACAAATGCAGTGTGATCAAGAGATTCAGCACTGAAAGTATGGCATCAGTTCATTCGTACCGAAAACAAACCTCCGGTGCCCAAAGAAAATAAGTATAGCATCTGCACCAAACTACTATCAGTAAACATGTAAATTGGATTGGACCACATCAGATCACTAATAAGAAATCCCACCCAATGTATTAGCACTATTATCAGTACTTCAAAATGATGAAGGTTTATTTGTATGTTTATGGGAAAACTGTAATTGAAAGAAAATTCTAGCATGGAGTGTGGTGTCAACTTGGATTTGATTAAACTGCATTACACATTAAATTCCTAGAACTTAAAAATCCCACTGGATATTTGGGCCACACAGGAGGAAAGACATCCATTTGGATAAGCTCTTGCAAAATCAACTTGAGACCCATATTACAAACAACTCAGAACAGCAACTCAAACAAAAGCCCCATTTACTGAGAAACTACTTGTTGTTCCCAAACGCAACAAATTTAATCAAACCAACAAATCAAGAATCAGAGGGGAAATATAGACCAGAGAGATAAGGGGAGATACAATCACAGATGGTGGGTTGGCGGAAAAACCTTACAAGAACCACCGAAGGGATACCACCACAGCAAGAGCTCAGTTCATTAAAATGCACAACTGAATTACTACTGGTGCATACCTAACTGCTACCGATGCGTGCAGGTGAGCTACTGCATACACATAATAAAGCATGAAAAACAAGCAGCATGTTCACCAATTCACCATGGCACCAAGTAGTAAACATCAGCAACTAAACAGTTGAGGACGACCCAATAATAAAAAAACTACCTAGAACACTCTTACTACTCTTTTCCCAAATTTGCACCTCTTAATATCACCACATGGTTCTAGGCTGGTTATATGCAGATATATGTATATCACGTGCAAATAACAAACCAACAAATCAATGACAAGTTTTTCGAAAGAGATAATCAATGTCAAAGTTTAGGAAGCTTACATTTCCTATTAATTGGTAAATTCACTGGGCATTACACAAGCCTAAAATCAGCTAGTTTTTTTCTGCAAGTTATGACAAGATAAAGATGGCAAACAACAAAGGATGCAGCATTATATTATAGTAAGCAGAAATCAACTAGTTTTGGACTTTTAGTCTCATGCAATGTAATCAAGAATTCAAATATTAGAGCACATATGTATCCACAAAGGCCCAACCGACATGCTAACTACCAACAGCAATCCGATCAAGTTTGTAGGAATATATTGCCACAGTTGATTTCAAGCTTCATCTACATCTATAGAACATCTAAAGCATAGATTCTGAAAACTGCATACCAGGTACAGCTAGGAAACCACCATAGCACCATACAACCATTCGAAGTAGCATCACTTTCCATTTTCCAACATCGGAACGAACACATGATTAGGCACATCCACATGCCACAACATCTATTCCTCCTGGAAGAATGGCGGATCCCATAGCAGTGCATCGCTCTTTTGCAGTGGAAGGAATGGGTGCAGAATGAAGCTCTCAATGACGGTATGCTGAGTGGCGACAGCACGGTAACGGGGAAGTTGGTAGCATGCCACAGCAGTCCCCGTGGCATCGCACAGGAACAGAACATCTGGGAACTCAACGAAAGCATGGCGGTCTTGGGGTAACGCATACACGAGTGGACGCGCGGCCTGGACACGGAGCCGGCCGATTTCCGCCATCGGCAGAACAATGCGGTACTGCCAAACCCAGTCCTTGACGTCGTATCTCTGCATAACCCACACATCCATATGGGTCAAGTCATCATGGACAGCTGCCAAGGCAAGCTTTCCTCCCATCTCAAGCACCTGGTTAGCCTTGATCTCCTGTGCGTCGACGAGAGGTGGGCCTATCCAGTGGAAGATTTCCGCAGCCGCATCAAAGACGATGAGCATATTGTTGTTCTGAAGCTCGTCAGGGAGCCAATGAAGGCTGTCGTTGACGACTGCAGGAGGGCAATGGCGTCCAGGGGAGATGCCCCGAGCAAGGACCTGGCCCATGGCCTCGTCCTGCGATGGACGGCCAATGCAGCGGTCGTCGGTGGCGCCCAGGGTCAGGGTGTACACCCAGTACAGGCATTCAGGAGGTCCCCCAGACAGGTACAACACCCTGTACAGGGCATGTCCGTCTCCGGGAGGGGGAGGCGGGAGCCTGTAGAAGCCGAGGACCCCTCCGCCCTCGCAGCCGTAGACGCCGCGGCTCAGATCGCCGCGTAAGTGGTGGAGCGGCGGGAGGCGGGCAAAGCGGCGGGAGCATGGATTGTAAGCGTACAGCTGGTCGTCGTAGGATGCGAGGAGCATACCGTCGCAGGAGCCCTCGACCTCGAACAGGGGCGGAGCTTCGACGAGGTTGGCCTGGATGATGTCGGAGAAGTAGACGACGGGGCGGGAGGAGCGGGCTGACACGTCAATGGCGTCAAGGCGGACCCGGAAGCCGTAAGACGTCATGTTGCCGGCGAGGCGGCTGGGGAAGATGGGGCGGTAGTGGACGAGCGGTTTCGGCGGGCAGCGGCTGTGGTAGTCGTGGTGCGCGACCTGGAAGTGGTGGTGGGTGGTGAGGTCGCGCCACCGCCTGCAGACGGCGCGGCAGCGGGCAATGTGGGCGGCAGGGAGGCGGATGATGATACGGTCGACGATGTCGTCGGGGAGGAGAGCGACGGCGGGGGCTTCACCGGCGTGGTCCGCCATGGCCGCCGACGAGTGCTCTTCTCGGCACTCCGCAGATTTGGTGGGTTTGGGTGGGGAGATTTGGGGAATTAGGGTTCGGTATGGATTGGGGAATCGGGGATTTCGAATGGTTTTGCCTTGCTTGTTCTGTTTTGGTTTGGGGGCGGGGCGAGTCGGCGGCGAGCGGGAGAGGGGAGAGTTGGTTTTTCAACAGGGTGAGCCGTGGGCGTGTCTCGAGTAGGATGTGCTCTCTTCTAGAAAATAATTTACTTCCAGATTAGTGTGGTATTTGCTGAAAGGCACCACTGAATCATCACGCTCTCATCAACACTACAAAATTGTGGTAATGAAACATAGGAGAGAGAACGGTAATGGATTTTGGGCTTTTAGAAGCCGGAAGTTGAATAGATCGGTTTCTTAATATGGTTTCTATAAATTGTTTGTAAGGGTTATCGTAAGAGCTGTTTTGAATGGAGTAGCTTCTTAACACGAGTGTGCTTTACTCCCTCAATCTCTCTTATAATCAGTTACAAGATACAACACTTTTGAACAAGATCATAGTTTCAACGTTCCATCTTTAGGTGTTATCAATTGCCAATAAAATTAAATGGTGGACCACCCGTCTCGGCATTACATTACGCAAACGTGAATGGAATTACCAATCTCGTGTCATTGAGAATCTGCCTTGAGAGGTACAAATCCTAGATTGATTTTGTGAAGGTTTTTCTGTTTACTTTTTATTTCTCTATTTTTTTCATTGATGCCACTCACAATTGTATTATGAGGTTAAAGGGTATAAATCTATTTATAAACTCCACTTCTAGGTATTACAAAATGACACCTATTTCTAGTATACTATGAGACTCCTTAACCATATCACCAGCCACGATCAGAGAGGCTAGTTTTATAAATCTAAAATATATTAGTCCCTAGAACACATACATGAGTCATGCACCATAATCAGATTGTTTACGAAATCAATTCCAATATGATCATGTGGGTCAACAGCCTATAGAATCGATCCAACAAATAAACCCAACTATTCCGCCATGTGTTGTATCTGGGTTAAATATATACATACATATTAAATTCCATTAAACTTGATCTCAATAAATATGTCTACCATATTCTAGTATAGCCGTCCTCGACAGTACGATTATTAATTCATCGAGTTAAATTCTACATCAAATTATTTCATATCACTTGCATCAATAATATGAGTAATTCTAAATTGAATTAAATAGACGATAACCACAATAAATACTGAAAGCTACGTAAAAATTCTAACATAGTGGTTAGAAACATAATCGTAATTACACATGAACCGAATTTAGTTGCAGGCTTTACAACAAAGCCTTGACAAAGTGGGGCCTACTTAGATGCTGCTTGTTTAGGCTGAAAAAAGTGGCTTATGGCTGAAATTTTATTGTAGCTGGTTAAAATTGCACTGTAGCTGATGGCGTCTTATTTGGCTAATTAAATTTAAAATTTTAAAAATAGAAAAAATAGGTTAGCCCATCACGAATAATGCAAACAAATACGGGAAAAAGAACCGGCAAAAAGCTCAAAAAACAAAAGGCCAAAAAAGATGAAATTTAAAAATAGTAAAAAAAATAAACCGAAGCTAAAAATTCAAATCGAAATAAGCGGGCCTCAAACCGACGAGATATATCCCTGCTAAGGCTGGTTGGTTTATCGAATAAGCTCGGACTACACTAAACATGCCATGTATGTATAGTTCAAGCTTATTATTGGAGTAGCGTAAAAGAAGATTACTTCCAAGCTGTTTACCTCCTCAAGCAAGTCGCTGAGGGACTTCCGGCGGCTCACATCGGCCGGGTCGGTCTCCACGGCTCACTCTGTACGAATGTGTAGGTGCAACGCTGAAGTTCATGCCATTCCGTTCGAATCCATGCTGAATTATTTCGATCGAGCCTGTGTAGCTTGTTCTGGACAGATGGCAGGCCAGTCGCGTATGTCGGGCCGGCGTTGCATCATCGTATATTACCACACGTCATGAACAACGTACTTCCTCCGGTAGTGAGTCGTTTTAAAATACATACGGTGAAACTTCAGAAACTTTGATTACCAATATCTTTTTAAATATTTACATTAGATACATAAAAATTAAATATATATATATATATATATATATATATATATATACATATACATATATTTATCTCGAAAAATATTTTCATAATATTATTATTTTGATGTATTTTACAGATATATTATAATAGTAATTAGTGGTTAAAGTTGTATTTTTCAGACTGTGTCGGTGTCTAAAATTATTTGTATTTTGAACTGGAGGGAGTACGTAAGAAGTTGCAGTTTTCAGTCATGAGGATTAGCAAGCAGCAACCACGCGTGCGCTGGTGTTCATCCAGTCACCTTCTCCATTACTGCAACTAGTGCCAGCTGCCGCTTCCATTGGAGGCCTTGGACTTGTACCAGTATCAGTTTTGCCTATGCAAATTGGCATACACCGATAAGGTGTACACGCACACTGGGGCACTGAAAAGAAATGCTGTGAGACCGGATGTTATGGAGCGTTTGGACTTTGAGATGGCCTGTTCAGGTTGGGTCCTCTTCTCTTCTCCCAGTCCCAGGTAGTACTGCTGCGTGCTGGGCAGGCCCCAGAGTTCCATGACACACACCCCTAGGCCAGCGCCCTCTGAATTTTCCAGATGCAAAAGATGGTGCCTTTCATTCTTGTCAATTTCATTGCATTCGTGCATCCCGCCGGGGCCTGTCTGGTACGATGTAGTACAACAACTGGTGTTCTTTGTTAATTTCATTGCGATCGATCACGCGTGCATTTGGATATGAAAACCTCCTGCCTCATATGATTGCATATTTACATCTCAGCACGATCAGTCGTTGCTGCAAATGGGTATTGACCTGTTTTTTTTACCATGATTTTTTAGCTGCGGCTAATGACTTTTGTCAGCGTTTTTCAAGACAATAGCGTATGGTGAAGATGCTAATGTAGATGGCACACGTTATTTTGAGTTCGAAAAACCATTTAGATAATTAGCTTTTAAAAAAACCGTTATGTTTGTTTTGACATTTCGCAAAGTAACTGGGCCAAATAGAACGTCATTATCATTCTCGGTTGGAACTTGACAGGAAAGGCATTTGCCGCATTTCTCACAGTAACAAGTACTAGCAGGTAGTTCATGACAAGCACAACAACTGCCCTTTTTACTGGACAATAATTAATTAGCATTCAGGTTCTGCCGCTGCCAAAGGTCCAACATAGAGATACAAACATTCAAAACAATGCTTAGCAGCTCAACTTCCTCCCTGAGACATTTAACAACACTTTAGAAACAATAACGAACAGCGTATCATCATCCCCATCTTCACTGCTTACCATTTCTGAAACATTTCAGGTTCTCTAGGCACATCGCAATGTCTTTTGATGACCGGAGAAAGCACTAGTTGGACCTGAATGACAGCAACTCTTTATACCTTTCCGACAAAACCAGGCAATCTGTCTACCACATCACATACAAAAAGATTAAGCACACATCAAACAATCTAAACACACAGCTCAGGACAGGAGACAATAATTAGAATGCATGACAAAGAGCTGTAGTCCACCGGCTCCCAAAACAAATGCTGAACCTGCTCAAATGGTAGCATAGATAGCTGACTAGCTGGTACTAGTAGTCTCATATTCTAGTCCAGAAAGATGGTTGATATAAGTAGTGCAACTGATGCTATCCTAAACATTTGTGAGAAGAAAAATTCTGCAACTTAGCACCACCTTAGATCAAATCAACCTGGAAAACACGGTGAAGATAACAAGCTCGATCTTCAGTGATACCGGTTTCATCCTCATGTTCCACATGCACATTGAGTCAATGCCTCAACATGTGTCAGACCATGTGGTGGTTGTGATTAAAAGTGATGATAAATAATTGATATTTAAATTACTTTGGAATTTGTGTTTGCAAAAGTTTTAGTCGATTGTAGTCAAAGGTTTTGAATCTGAGTGATCTCTCGTTCAGTTCTGAGTTGCTCCGAGTGGTTTTTGTTAGCTCCTAGTGGTTGTGGTTGCTCCGAGAGGTTTTGGTCTGCTCCGAGTGGTTTCAGTCAGTTTCGAGTGGTTTTGATTTGCTCCGAGCGATTTTGGCCCGAAATGGTATCTTTTTAGAGAAAGAGTTTATCTCAAAAGGAGTTAGTGGGAGCCCGGTAAGTCTTGAAGAAATTCGAGAGACATCAGAAAATGTTTCAGCTCCTACTGAAGCTCTACAGAGTGTACAAGATGTTGTACAACCTGTGGAAGAGACATCAGCCCCACGTAGGTCTGAAAGGCTACGTCAACTGCCAATAAGGTATCGGCATGACATTTTATTGTTAGACAATGATGAGCCTGAGAATTATGAAGAAGCGATGATGGGCCCAGACTCTGAGAAATGGCATGGTGCCATAAGATCCAAAATTCAATCCATGTATGATAATCAAGTTTGGAACTTAATTGATCCACCCGATGGTGTAAAAACCATTGAGTGCAAGTGGGGTTTTAAGAAAAAGATAGACATGGATGGAAATGTTCATATCTATAAAGCACGATTGGTGGCGAAGGGTTTCAAACAGATTTAAGGTGTTGATTATGATGAAACCTTCTCGTCCGTCGCTATGCTTAAGTCTGTCCGGATCATTCTAGCTATTGCTGCATATTTTGATTATGAGATATGGCAGATGGATGTCAAAACAGCTTTCCTAAATGGGAACCTAAGTGAGGATGTGTACATGACACAACCTAAGGGTTTTGTTGATCCCCAAAATGCTAGAAAAATATGCAAGCTTCAGAGATATATCTACGGACTGAAGCAAGCTTCTCGGAGTTGGAACATTCGTTTTGATGAGGTAGTCAAAGGGTTTGGCTTCATCAAGAATGAAGAAGAGCCTTTTGTTTACAAAAAGGCTAGTGAGAGCGCACTTGTTTTTCTGATCCTATATGTTGATGACATATTATTGATCAGAAATGATATTGCTATGCTTGAATCTATTAAGTCTTCATTAAGAAATAGTTTCTCTATGAAAGATTTAGGGGAGGCTGCATATATTTTGAGCATAAAGATCTGTAGAGATAGAACTAAAAGGCTAATTGGATTAAGCCAAGATACGTACATTGATAAAGTGCTGAAGCGGTTCAACATGCAGGATTCCAAGAAGGGTTTCTTGCCCATATCACATGGTATTAGTCTTAGCAAGACTCAATGTCCTTCGACATCAGATGAGCAAGACCGGATGAGTAAGATTCCATATGCTTCCGTGATTGGGTCTATCATGTATGCCATGCTTTGTACACGCCCAGATGTTTCATATGCTCTAAGTGTTACGAGCAGATATCAGTCAGATCCAGGTGAAAGTCACTGGATAGCTGTAAAGAATATCCTGAAATACTTGAGAATGACTAAGGATGCGTTCCTTGTTTATGGAGGTGAGGAAGAGCTAGTCGTAAATGGTTACACTGATGCTAGCTTTCAAACCGATAAAGATAATTTTCGATCGCAGTATGAGTTTGTGTTTTGTCTTAATGGAGGAGTGGTGAGCTGGAAAAGTTCCAAGCAAGAGACGGTTGCTGATTCTACAACAGAGGCTGAGTACATCGCGGCTTCCGAAGCTGCAAAGGGGGTTGTTTGGATAAAGAAGTTCATCTCTGAACTAGGTGTGGTCTCTAGTGCTTCCAGTCCAATGAGTCTCTATTGTGATAATAATGGAGCCATTGCGCAAGCCAAGGAGCCTAGATTGCATCAAAAATCTAAGCATACTTCGGCGTTTTCACCTCATTCGCGAGATTGTTGATAGAGGTGATGTTAAGATATGCAAAGTGCACACGGATTTAAATATTGCTGATCCATTGACAAAGCCTCTTCTACAGCCAAAGCATGAGGCACACATAAGAGCTATGGATATTAGATACTTACATGATTGATTCTAGTGCAAGTGGGAGACTGTTAGTGATATGCCCTAGAGGCAATCATGGAGATGATTGTATCACTTCTATATTTATAAATGCTTGAATAAATTGTTATTCTGTCCCTTGAATAAATATCTTTCATATTGATCAACAAGTATGTGACTTGTTCGTGAAGCTTTTTATTCATGTTTTGATATTATTCTAAATTATCCCTAATCTTATATCATTATGTGGGACACTTATGATTTATAGATTAGCATATGTATTGATTGATGATCATGTTTCACGGATCATGAATATGAAATATCAAATCAATAATGTGAACATATGTTAGAGAACATAATGTTGGATTGACCCATCATGAGACACTGCGAGAATTGTTATATTCTTAAGTGTCATCAGTTGGTCTCATACATGGTGTATGTAGGATCCTTAAACCTGAGATCGTCATTATTTCCTACAAGTGTAATGGTTTGCTTAGGGGTTACCAAACACTACTCCGTAACTGGGTGGTAATAAAAGTAATTTTCGGGTTTACTATGAAACATGCGGAGGAATATGAGCGATCAAGATGGAATTTGCCCCTCCTATATAACAGGAGAGATATCTCTAAGCCCCTCGATGTGATTGGATTAAGAAAGTGCATTGGCCATGCCAAATGTGATTGAGGAGTTAATCACAACTGAGTAATCCACTACAGGTTCGAGTGAAGGATCGAGCTATCATAGGATGACACGTTTCTCGCATTGAGTTCGATCTGGTATCGTGAGGCAAAAGGATCGGTACATGAGCACTATATAGGTTCGTCTGATATGATTTTTGTGTGTGTTTGGAGTCATTATGTCCTGCTAGGGACCGCTACTGACTTATGGGCCGGAAAGACGTTTTCAGCCCATGGCCAAATGCACATGAACCTACAGGGTCACACACTTAATGGGCTGGAACGATAAGAGGTCGGATGATAGTTTCTGAGCAGGATTTGATCTCTACTCATATCAGATATGGATCTGATTGGAGGCTATATAAGGAGAGGTGCAGGGCTGAGGAAAAGACCTGGAAAACATACCCGTCGAAACCCTAGCCGCCACCTCTTGTATCCCCTACCGTGCACGCTGGTGCTAGCACACTGACGCACGGTGCTCCATCTCTGGACATGTGGACTTCGGTAGAGGCGCTGCTGTGACTGCAGCGCTAAGCGGGACGATCACGAGGAGGAGACGGTTGGACGGAGAACGTTCGACTACTACTGCTGCATCGACGCGTGCTTCGTTGAATCGGCTGCATCAACGACACTTCGCTGCACTGCGCGTCTAGTGGTAACGATCTATGATCTCTTACTTGCATGGCTTCCTGGTTTACGCAGCAGAAAATTTTATTCTGCGTTAGTGTAGCGTACGCGTGTTCCTTGACTTTCTAGACCCTATGAAGTTCCTACTACTGTTACGAATCTAAATAAAACAAATGTTGATCTTAATGCTGAAGCTAACTTGCTTTTTCAAAGAATTTTTCGTAAAGAATTTAATCGTGTAGCTCATATTACTTCTGCTCATTTAATCTGAAAACTTATTTGCGATTATTACGACGGAACAACTAAGATTAAGAAAGTGCATAAGAATCTACATCCGGTAATTAAGATTATTTTTCTTCTACTTTTAGTTTTGGTTTCAGGTATCAAAAAATGGAGACAATTATTTATCCCTCTGAATATGCCATTCGATCCTACAACATGTAATTGTACACTAGTTGTACGGGCAAAGAGCCCAGGACGGATCCCAAACGAACTGCACGGAGATGTCATTAGAATGACAACAGTAGCAAACAAAAGAAGAAACAGATCGAGAGGTGAATAGCAATTAGCAACACACAAACAATTGCAGTGACATACAGTAGAATTGTAGGATGACAACACTAGCATATAAGTATCATCATATTGAGAGGTCAAACGGTACCAACTGTAAACACTTCACAGCTGGAATAGTCATTCACTTAACTGATATGCAGTTAGATAAGATAAAATTTAATCAAGAGGCACGGATCAATTTATATAGAAGATCCTAAATCTGTAAGCTCCTGCAACAGACAAAAGGATCACCAGCAATTCTGGGCTTTCTAGTTCTATCATTACCAGTCTTCAATCACTAAATCTTCTTTGGTTTGATACCCATCTCTATTTCTTTAAGCTTCAGCTCCAGCTCCAACCTCTCATTCTCCAGCCTCATATTTTCGTTCTCCAGCCTCATCATCTGCAATTCCCTGTCTTTCTCCTTGCTGAACTTCAGCCACTTTAAGTGTCGTTGCTCAATTTTCAGCATGTGAGCTTTTATCTTCAGACGACGTTTCTCGATTTGAATCTCATGCACACCAGGTGGATTCTTCTCAGCAGATGGACCGCCCAATCCCTCACAGAACATTTTGTTCATGTCAATAGCAGAAACTTCTGACAGATGAGAACCCCACTGTGTCTCCTCATGATCAAGCTTCAGCCTCTTTGCGCCATGACTTCTGTGATGATGATCTTCAGCGCTGACCTCTATGTCATCATTGAATTCGTCATCTTCGTCGTTGTCATCAGAAAACATCATCTGATCATCCTCATCATCATAACCAAATGAGCTCTTCTTTGCATGCTCGTCACTACTCCTGAGCGCCAAACGCAGCGACTTCTGAAGGACCGGATCATCAAGTAGACACAGGCGGTTCCGGTTGTGGTACGAGCACATCTCCTCGTAGTGCAGATGCTTTGAGCTCAGAAGCTTCCTAGCCTCCTCCTTGAGCTTTCCCGAGAGGCTCATCCCTTCAAGAAGCGGAGGGTTCTCGACGATCTGGCAGGATGTTCCCCGGCCGAGAATCTCAGTCAGCCTCTTGTACCTCTTGTTCAGATCATTGAACTTATCCTCGCACTGCTGCGGCGACACAGGGAATTCTCTCTCGTTCATCGCCGTGGAGACCAGCTTCCACTTGCCCTTCCTCTTGAGCATGGCGTGCTTCCTCCTCCCGGTGCTCGTGCCGTAGTCCATCTCGACGTCCTCGTCGATGTAGGACACGGCGGACACGAGCAGCTTGACCATGTCGCTGGTCCACTTCACCCGGTGCCACTGGGACGCCGCCTTGCCGCCGCGGTCATGGTGGTGGCCGTCATTCGCATCCTCGTCGTCGCTCAGCGAGGCCTTGACCACATTGCCCAAATCCGGCATCGGATTCGCCGCGGGGAAGGGGAACATACCCTGGTGAAGCTGGGGCTGGGCGAAGTGGAACGGCTGCTGGTGCGAATGCATCGACGCCTCCAGATCGAAAGAGGCTCCGGGGAACAGGGTTCTTGGTGGCAAATTCCCCTCCATCTCCGAACAGGACACCCGCTGATTGAGCTCCTCCCAAATTCCAGCCTCTCGCAGCGCTCACAAGAACACCCCCAGGTTGAGCTTCTCCCGAATTCCAGCCTCTCGCAGCGCTCACAAGAACTGCGCCTCAAAACCTCACCAAACTCTTGGGATATCTAGCAAAAGGTGTGGCTTTTCTTGGACAGTTTGTAGAGGAAAGGCAGAAATAGCCAAAGCCTACAGCTTCTTTCTGGAAGGGGGTTAGCAAAGCGATAGCTGTTGCAATCTCCAGCACGGCAACTATGGCAAGGCCAAGAACCGAAAGGAGCCCCGGGAAGGGGGAATCCCAGGCAGAAAAATCAACCCAAAATCCGATCAGAACACGCGAAATCCCCCATTCTTGACCACGAAACTTCTCCCTCTTCCCGCACAAACAACTCAAGGGGGGGGAGAGAGAGAATCAAGAAAGGGGACGAACGCCACCAGTGAAAACTGAGAAAGAAGAGCGCAGCAATGCGAGCTCCCGTCGGGAAGAGCAGCGAAGCAGGAAAGAGGAATCGCTCGCAGCCGCAGCTGCAGCCAATCCTGGCAGAATCTGGGTGGAAACAAAGGCGGGCGGCAAATCTAGCAGGAGGGCCTTCACCTTCGCAAGATCTCTCCCCTCTCTTCGCCTTGGTGGTGGTGGTGGCAACCCGGCAATAAACACACGCGCACAGAGACACGCAGAAAATACAACAGGAAGGTAATAAAGGCGCTGCGAAAATTTCCTAAAGCCCGATGCTTCCAAGATCACCCGAAAAGAAAGCAAGAAACAAATAGAAATTATTAATTACCAGGCGAGCAATCGCAAGTAGAAGTAGCCAAGTTGGCCGCGGTGGGGGAGAGAGACGATGACGTGCGGGATTCGGTGCAGAGCATCTGGCGCAACGGCGGCGGGGAGTGTGCGCGCCACAGTACCACACACAACGACCCCCCCCCCAAGATCTCTCTCTGTCGCGCGGGCCCCACTTGGAGGCGTGACAGCGGCGGCAACGGGAGATGGGGATTTCCTTGGCCGGGTGTGGCGAACTGGTGGCGCTGACGTGAGGGGCTTTATGGGATTCATTGAACCTCGCGGCGGAGGGGAGTTTAATAAGGGCTTTAATTGCGAGAGATTTCTTGTGATAACTTTTTCTTTCTCCAGGAGGGTGAACGATTACGTTGTCTTCCTGTGAATGTGATTACCTTTTTTTTGTTGCGAGGGTCTTCTTGTGATTACTAAGATCCCGTTTGGCACGACTCCACTTCACAAGTGGAGCTATTTTTTTGGCTTCAGCTCCACAAACAGCTCCACCGGTGGAGCTGGAGCTATTTTGGTAGACTGTTTGGCAAAACAGGTGGAACAGCTCCACCTGTTTTATCATGCATGGTTGAGAGATGTCAATTGTCCAATATACCCCTGTCTATTTGGCTTGTAGTAACATCAAGAGATGTATGTTTCTACATGATTTTTCATCCGCGTAAATTTGAATTAAAAAAATTTAAAATAACACAAAGTATTAGCAACCAATATTTAATGCGTTTTTTTGCATAGGAATGACCCGTTAAAACAAATATGCATGTGCAAAGTCATGATATAATGCAAACATCACATGTCATTATATAATACAAACATATATGCTCATGATGATCTAGAAAGATATATTGCCCGTGCAAGGTCATCTCGAATTTATCCATATTCGATCATTAGATTCGAAGTTGATGTGTCACTGCATTGTGTGAAGCAAAATGCTTTCTATACCTTAGAGGTATAGTAGGCACATAATCAGGATTCCGATCGCATTTACTAAAATCCTTATCCTCAGAATGGTTCTCACGAATGAAATTATGTAGACACATGGTTGCAGCAACAATCATCTTTTGCTTCTCCATTGGGTAACTCGGCATTTTGAGAAGGACCTTCCACTTCATTTTCCACACACCAAATGAGCGCTCCACCACATTCCGGATATTTGAATGCAAATGGTTAAACCACTCTTGTTCACCGCTTGGAGCAGGACCCCTCCTCCAATCTGGCACATGGTACCTTTCACCCTTATATGGTGCCAAGTATCCAGGTCTATTTGGGTATCCGGCATCAACATGATAATATTTCCCTGCGTAGAAATGACCACAATTGAATTGCACGAAATTTGTATAAAAATAAACTTGTACAAAAAAAACAAACATGTTACATATACATACCTAGCGGGGGATGTGGGAATTTGTCATGATCATGCCTAAGTGCATGAAAGAGCACACTAGTGTCATGCATAGATCCGGGTTGTCCAATAGATGCATATGTGAAGCGCATGTCAAAATCGACAATAGCAAGAACATTTTGCGTTGCTTTGCCACTTCGACCTATATATCTAATGAGCTCATCCGATGGGGGTGTAGCTGAGATATGAGTACCATCTAGAGCTCCAATGCAATCTTTAAAATGAGGCATCATCCTACTATCATTTCTTATCCTAGAATGTGTTGTAGCGAAGTTTGGATCAATAGGCCTTATGTAGTCCTCACACATGGACACCAAACAAGTCAAGACATCATCAAATTTTCTACTAATTGTCTCTGCAGAATGCTTGAATATACCATGCAAAGCACTGATGGACATACCATGTCCACATATTAGAAGGAAGACAACAAGTGACTCCAAAGAATTCATGTGAACAGATGACTCCAAACCATATGTGTTCACTAACAAGCTATGCAGCTTGTGAAATAATGATGCATCCATTCTAAACATTTTATGACTTTCACAGGGTGTTGAGCTTCTCCATAGTCCAACCAAATCCGGTGAAATGGAGTTCTAGCTTCATTTTTATCAACATAGGTCATGTAGTACTTGGTTGCAAGAAGGGCACTAGCAAACAAATTATTTTGATTGGACCGCATCAATTCCATAGTATTTGAAACCCACTCATAATCATCAGAATCACTATCATCCATTTCAGAATCACTATCATCCAAATCAGATCTGTACACATGAATAAACCAAGCAAGGATAAATTTAACACACACAAAAAGTAAGGTTAAGTACAAAAAGTATGGTTATGTTGCAAATAGAAAGATACATCATTTCTACTAAACCACTCATGTTTTGAAATAAAATTGAATGCACTACTTAGGAACATCATTTCTAGTCAACCACTCATGCTTCCTCCTCAACCAATCATATCTATCCTCAGGGGTCTTCAATGTCAGAAACATCTCTCTCTCTCTCTCTCAGTCCTCTTGGTAAAAAGTATAGTTGCAATGAAATGTTCATTTGTTCTTGGAGTAGCACCACACTCTTCAACCAAGGTCATTACGTCCTGTATGGAACATCCAGTTTTGTCCTCCCTCCTCGCTATAGACTCACAAGAAGCAGTTGTCCTCTCATTCATCTCTACTATTTCCCCATATGTTCTTTTAACCAATGTCTTGTATTTGTCTTAGGTTTCTTTCCCTTATTGTTAATAGGCCCTCCACCTCTCTTCCCTCTCACACTAGTGGGTGTCACTGCCTCTGGCTCACTATCATCATCGTTGTCGGCCTCATCTTCATCATCAATATTAATATGAGAGTTGTCACATGACAAGCTTGCTTGGGAAGGTGCTAAACCACTAGACGCACACCAATGATCATCACCGGTATTACGAAAGTCCTTAAACATAATTTCCAACTTCTCTTCATTCTGCAGTCCTCTATGCTTGAACCTGGAAGAACCCTTGATTTCCTAGAATGCAACAAATTACGGTAAGTAGATACCTATAATTAGAGAGAAATTTGGAATAACAAATAACCTTGAAATGCACTTACTTTTATTGTCTTCTTCCACCAACTCTCAGGCATATCAATGTTCTTTTTCCTTTCATCCCATCCAAGACCAGTTTGATTGTTAGTGGGTTTCTTCCAAATACCATAATCAACTTTCAATTTATCCCATTTGTTCTTGAATTGCCTTCTATTGTACTCAATCCCAGTCCTTTCTTTGAACCTTTGTATCACATTCTTGTACCCAGCATTATTCAAGTGAGTGTTTGCTCGGTTTCCTTTTTCTACTTCGTCAGCAAAAATCTCACACACTATCCTAGTATTTTCATCACACCAATCGGCCTCGCTGTTACGAACAATTTATAAGATGGTGACAACATTCAAACATATGCAATCAGACTATAATGGATACTGTTTTCGGAAGAAAAAAATGGATGTATGTTGGCAACATTCAAATATATGCAACATTCAATCAGACTATATGCAATCAGACAACATTCAAACATATGCATCACATGTACTGTTTCATCACCTTGTGCTTGCTATTGATAAGAATGATGAGATGATCAAATACCTTGAATCGGTGAGGTTGACGGTGTCAGGTGCAAGGGCAGGTGCAGCAGGAACCACTGGTGGCTTTTGTGTGCGTCCACCACGACCACCTCGGCGTCGAGTAGAGGCACCACGACTCGGAGCAGATGAGCGTCCAATCTCCGTGCGTCCATCACCGACTTCTTCAATATTCCTCCACTCTGGCCCGAAAGCGGTAGACACTGCAGCATTCCATTCCGGCCATCCCCAGCCGCCACGGCCGCGAAGTGCCTCGGCGCGCGCCGGACCGAGGGCCGCCGCCGGAGGCCGCGCAGCCGCGCCGGGGCGGGGCCTCTGCGGCCTGGCCGGGCAAGGGCCGCCACCAAAGGCGCGCGCGCGCCGCGGGGCCATGGACCGCCGCCAGGGGAGGCGCCGCCTTGTTGGAACCCGGAGCAACAACTCCTAGATCCTCTGTGTAAATTGCACTAGTCCAGGACCAGCTAGTGCACACAGTGAACAACAAAGATAAATATCAACCATAATGACATTTATTTAATTTAACGATGCGGCCTTATGGCGGCGTTTACATCATCGCACATTGGCAAATATAACTGCAAAAGAAACTGCGGAAGTGAAGCTGAAAAAGCGAAGCCCAAGCTTGCCCACAGGCAAACAACTGCAAGACGTGGCCTACTCGATCTGGTCTTCACCGTAGTCGAAGTCGTCTTCCTCTGTGTGGAGATAGCAACGTGAGTACAACTTGTACTCTGCAAGTCACACGGAGAAATGCAATATAATGATAAAGACTTCAATGGAAGGCTCATAGGGTTAGTTTGCATAAAACAGCATTTAATGAAATATAATAAATAGATTGAAAATGCTGAATTTAATACAATACGTAAAGACAGTACTTGCAATTGAAAATATTACCGTCGGTCGAGCTCGACCAAACACCAACCTATCCACGGGCATCCCACCGGACCATCTTTTCCAAAGATCACGTATGGATTCCATCCATCCACACGCTTTCACTACGCAACTCTGATGAATTCCATCCATTCACCAGATTTCAATCTCTCACGGATTCCATCCATCCGCAAGGTTTTTGAAAATATTTTTGAAAAGCAAAGTCTAATCCATGAAAAACTTTACTCAGCATGCCCATGACCGTGGGCACGACTATCCAGGATAGGTTATACACTCTGCAGAGGTTGTACAGCTTTACCCACAAGACACGATCATCCCATATTGCCACCGGTTTACACACTTCCTTAGGTGTGCGCGCGAGTCGTGACAAGGCCTTTACAATGCAAAGCCTTCAAACGACCAAGCCAACTCTAAGGTTTCACCCGAGAAGGAATCCACAGGCATCGGGACCCCTCTTGAGCCGAGTGAGACTTCTCATGGCCTACGCCACGCTCACTTTCATCCTACGAAATGGCTCGAGTTGGGACCCATAAATTATTCACCAGGGTGTCCCATACCACCTTGTGGTCGCACGTTAGGGCTTTGCAACGAGAGCTCATGAGACCGGTCCTTAATTGACTGAGGCTCAACCACATATCCCCTGTGCACGACAATCAACATTGTGTCTCGAACAACAGTGCATGCCTGCACCCACCACTCTAACCAATTGCCTAAGTCTAAACCAGTTTTATATTTTGTTTTGAGAATATTCCATGATCCTTCTTGACTCACCGAAGTCAAGAATACAGATCCAAAAGCTTATCATTTTATGTGAAAAGGGTTTATCATTTTATGTGAAAAACATCCCAAAACAAAATTATATGTTTAAGCAGGGCTAAGCATTTGATTTAAAATTCTCTAGCCAATACTAGTGTACTAACTAGAGTTTGATTCTAAGGTGACAAGGTATAAGGATTTGCAATGTCAAAGGAGGTAATAAAAAAAACTCGACCTGCAGGGGTACTAGACGCCCCCGGCATTAGCTTAAGAAGAAGGATCCTCTCACAGATCGAGAAAATCCCGAACCCTTGCCCCACCACGACACGGCGGCATCGGTCCGGTGAGAGCGCCCGGGAGCAATCGCTCGGCCCGACGACTGGGCCCTTACCTGTCGACCGGCGAATGGACCACCTTTAGACTGTGCTTTGGCTTATGGGGCAAGCGAGGATTTTTGCCCGACACTGGTCGAACCGGGACACGGGGTGCTACTAGAGCGCTCTACCACTACGATAGAGGCTCGTTCGCGTCAAAGGAGGTAATAACAAACAGGTATTAGCTAAAGTTAAAACTGAATTGAAATACATTGAATAAAATTATGCATGCAATATAATTTAAATCAACATAATTTTATTTGCAATCCATGATCAACATGGTCAAGGAGTGTGACTTGCCTTGCTCTTCAACTTGGCTTGAATCTTCGTCGAAGAAATTTCCCGAATCGTTGAAGTCTACACGTCAAAATAACCCACCAAATTCAAATAAACTCAAATTAAATTCAAATTGACTTCAAATATTTGAATTGAGGCCAGAAATGGATAGAGGGGAATTTTTGATGAATTTAGAAATTTGAATGGGCTCAATCGAAGTTAAAACGAGGGAGAACGGGCTCCGGGAAGTTTAAATTCAGAGAAAATGGAAAAAGGAATTTTCTGGAATTATTTTCCTAAAGGAAAATCTGAATTATTGCGTCAGCGAGGAATTTCATTTTCGGCTGATTTATTTTTCAACGGGAAAAGAGATTTATGGCGCCACGCGCGTCGGCCAGAGGTGGACCGAATGACAGTGGGCCGGGTCCATAGGCGGGTCCACGGCGAGGCGCCGAGGTGGCGGTGCGCGACCGAGCGAGGAGGCGCGCGTTGGCGCTGAGGTGGCGCCACGGCATCCACGTGGGACAGGCGGGGTGAGTGGCGGCCGAGGAGGAGGCGCTCGGGTTGGGGCTCGCCGGCGCTCCGGCGGGCGGCCGGCGAGGGCGGAACGGGAAGAGGGGCCGAGGAAGTTGGGGTGGCGCGGCCTACCGGAGGTGGCGGAAGAGGCGCGGCGAGGAGGCGGCGGCGCGCTCGGAGCTTTGACGCGCGCGGCGATGGGACGCACGGGGGGAGAGGAGTGGAGGAGGTGGTGCGAAGAGTGGGAAGCCGGGCGGTATTTATAGGGGTCGGGAGGCGGAGGCGGGCGGATTCTCGCCGGAGATGGCGCGGCGGCGGCGGAAATGGCGGGATTAGGGGACAGGCGCGGATTGGGAAGGAGGCGGGTGCGCAACTTGCGGGGGAAGAAAGGGAGGTGGATCGCGCGGGAGGCTGGGAAGCAGCTAGGCGAGAGGCAGCGATGGCGGCGGCGGCGGAAGGAAGGGGAGGCACGGGAGGAAGGCGAAAGGCGACACGCGGGCCCGGGTGGCAGCGGAGGAGGAACGGGAGGCGCGGCAGGTGGGACCCGCGGACAGAGAGACGGAGGCGGAGGGGAGCGGCTGCCGAGTGGGGCCGAGGAGGAGGAGAGAGGGGAAGTGGGGCGGCTACCGACGGGTGGGGCCGGGATGGCAGAGAGAGGAGAGAGGGGTAAGGCGCGGGCGGCGGAGATGAAGAGGAGGGGAGATCGGGCGGCTAGGGGGGGTTAGGCGGGGCGGAGGGGCCGGATGGGCCGAGGGGGCGACGTGGCGGGCATCCGGAGGGGGAAGGCGGGATGTGGCGGCGGGGTGACGTGGGAGCAATCCGGCCGTCCACGTGGCGTCTGGAGGGAGAGGAGGGAATTTTCATTTTTGATTTTTGATTTAGGATTTTCAGAAAAGCCCAGAAAATTCAATAAGCCTTAGAAAAATACCAAATAACTTCCAAATATTCCAGGAAAATTCACAGAAGCTCCTGGTGACATTTTGGACTTAATAAAAATACTTCCAACTAATGTTGGTATTTACTTTTCATACTTACAATACTTTTTAATTTTAAAAATACATTTTTAAACTCCAGAAAAACCAGGAAACCAAATAAAAGCCAAATAACTCCAAATAATTAATTTGACATAGGATTTTCATATAAAATCAAAATATCATTTTATTTAATAATAATTTTAGGTTTTTTCTGAAAATGCTTTTCAAATCCAGCTTTTTCAAAAACAGAAATTCAGGGCAAAACCAAATTTAAACTTTAGGCAACCAAAAACACTTATTTTAGATTAAATTTTAATTTTTATTTATTGCTATTTATTTCCTTATTTATTTTATTTTAATAAAAACACTGGTCATTACTCGCTTTGCTAGGCAAGACTAGCAACGCAGGGCCTCGGCCATGGAAGGCGCTTTGCCGGCGAGAAGAGCGGAGAACCGCTGGTCTCCATTGGTTTCAAACGCCGAGAGCATCTTCGGCGACTCCCGATCTACCGGATTCCATCCCGTCAGCGCCTTCCTTTCCTCCGGCTGGCTGGGATTCCATGGCGGCGGCGCTCCCTTCACGGTCGAAGACGAGAAGCAGAACGGGAGAATACGGGGCAAACAGAGGAACGGGAATAAAGAGCCGATGGCAGAACGCGTAATTTCACGAAAGTACAAGGGCAGTGGCATGCGGGCTTGCGGATGGAGCCGGGTGGAGCTACTTTTTTCAGCTCCATCTCGTACATATCTTTTGTCTCAGCAGGTTTTAAGGGACTCCTTGGGTGGAGCTATTTTGTTTTACCCCGTTTGACACAAAACGGCTCCAAACAGCTCCAGGAGCCCGTGGTGGAGCTGTGCCAAACGGGGCCTAAGTGTGGGCTTTTTCCGGTCGTGACTTAAAGCTTATAGCTTTGACATATGATTTTTGATTTTAACATAAATATTTGTGTGAATAAAATATATAGTGATAAACTATTTTAAAAAACTGTTCTGGTAAGCCGCTTTAAAATAATAATGGAGAAACTGTAGCACTCAAAAAAAGAGAGAAGGAATAAATAATAAAAATAATATTAATAAAAAGAAAAAACCTAATCTAGCTATGGCCTTAAAAGGGGAACCTCTCTATTCTTTTTCGTGCGTGGTGTTTTTTCTAGCTATGGCCGAACGGCCGTTCGTGCGGCCGAACGTGTTTTCGTGTGGCCGAACAGCTATTTCCTTTCCAATCAAATTTATCTCATGTCGTTCCTTTTATTCAATTCATTTTTATCTGATTGGTTGCCTTCCATACCACCCTGTAGGTTCGCACGCAGCTGTTGAGGGAGTAGCTGGGCAGTTGCGCAATCCGGATCCATCGTGCAATGTGTCCGTCGAGCGTGCTCAAGGTAAGTACCTTGTGGCTGTAACATGTTCTTTCGCATATTACTGTTTCATGATTACCTGCCACCGGTTGCCTAGTATTCGATTGTTGCACTGTGTTATTTACCAGGTGCACGTTGCTTGTAGAATTAGTTAAATTCGAACGTGCTGGGCTAATTAGTATTGTACGCCGGTAGTTGGTATAACGTTCAACTATAGGATTCATGCTTAGTTAGGAATTGAAATAAATGCTTAAATTATGGTTAGCGTAGCGTATAAGCATGTTTAAATCTAAGGTTAACCACTAGTAATTGTTTAACATTGGGCGGCTTGTTTTATCCTGCTTCCATGATTATTTAACTATTCATTATTTAATTGTGAGCCTTGGTTGATTTAGTTGTAGTATATTAATCTGACTAATAATCACTTATCACATAATACAATTGTATGATTGGCAACCCTTGTGTGACTCGGTTAATATCCTCTCTAGGACATGTTCTATTACACTATCATCAGTTAATATCCTCTCTAGGACAGGTTTGTTGGTGATATGCCCTAGAGGCAACATGGAGATGTTGAATATATCACATACTATGTTTATGATACATTGCTTTGTTCCTTGAAATAGACATTATCATTATTGATCAATGAGTATGTGACTTATTCATGAGACTCTTAATGCCAAAATGTTGCTATTTCTAAATGATCCCTGATCATATATCATATGAGGAACAAATATGATTCAAAGATCAGCATATGTATTGATTGATGATCATGTCTCATGGATCATGGTATGGAGATACCAAATCAATAATATGGACATGTGTTAGTGAACATATGTTGGATAGACCCGCCATGAGACACTGCAGAGATTCCATGTGTCATTAGTTGGTCTCAAGTAGTGTTTATGTAGAATCCTTAGACTTGAGATCATCATGGTTCCCAACATGCGTAGTAGCCTATTTTGGGACTACTAACCACTACTCCAAACTGGGTAGTCATAAAAGTAGTCTTGGGTTTGCTATGAAACATGTAGTGGGATGTGAATGATCAAGATAGAATTTGCCCCTCCTTATGGGAGAGATATCTCTGGGCCCCTTGATGTAATGGATTATGAAAGTGCATGGCCATGCCAATGTGATTGAGGAGTCAATCACAAGTTTATAATCCATCACGGAATCGAGAGAGTAATTGAGCTATTAAGAGGAGACACGAGTCTCGCCTTGAGCTTAATCTATATCGTGAGGCAAAGGGATTCGTACATGAGAACATTACGAGTTCAGTGATATGATCTTTACGTATACTTTGGGGTTAATATGTCTTGCTAGAGGCCGCTATTAACGGAGGTGACCGGAAAGGTGTTTCCGGTCGCGACCAAGTATACGTGAACCTCTGGTCGCACACTTAACGGGTTGGAACACTAATTCGAATGTGATTCGGATGTGGGCTCAATTCGGATAGAGATCCGGATAGACTCCTATTGGGCCTCGGTCCACGAGGCCCAAGTGAGGAGGTCTATATATTTGGAGGCGGGGTGAGGACACGCGCTCGTTCCTCCCGAGCAAAACCCTAGCCGTCACCTCCCGAGCCAAACCCTAGCCGCTCGCGAGTCTTTGGTACACTCGCGATCGGCGTTCCGGCCGGGACGTGTGGATACCGGTGGAGGCGCGCTCGTTGCGGCGTTGATTGGCATCAACAATCTGCGATTGGATCTACTCGTGGTGTGGTTGATCGCGTGGAGAGACGATCTGTTCGGGACGATCGGCTACTTCCACTACTACCTCGACGCGCGTGGTTGGATCGGCTTCTCCAACTCTTCTTCGCATTGCTGCGCGTCTAGTGGTAACGATCTATGATCCCTCCTTAGCATGATGTCCTGGTGTGCGCGGTAGAAATTTTTTATTTTCTGCTATCGTAGCCTACGCGCGTTCCTTCAAGGTTCTATTACACTATCATCATATCTTGTTCTCCATCGTCTTGTATCACAAATCCTATCACTCCGGTCTTAACTGCATCAAACCATTACTCTCATAACTTTACCTTAGTTCACCCCCAGCTGTTAATTACATCTTGGATAATTAACTCATGAAAGAAATGGCAGTTACCTGACCTGGGATTACCCACATACAGAAGATTTTCACCCACCTGGTAACGCACGGGGGGCCGTATATTCTTATTACAGAGGATATTACACCCCATCGGCAGTTATACAGTCGAGGATAAGGTTGTGCCTGGCTATTCTCGTATAACCAGGTATGTGGGATGTGATCGCCGACACTTTTACCATAACTTACTATAACTTGCGATAACCTGCTAAATAACAATTATCTTGGATCACGCTGTTTCCGTGATCCCTGTTTCCAGTCTATATCAGTGTTTCCGGTAACCTGAGTTCGTTGCCTTTACTCTGTATCAATTGCTTGCTTACATTGCTTGTCCCTTATTTCTCTTAGTTGTATTATCTGTCTTTACTCATTGTGTTGCGACCGTTGTTGGGTACTTGCTGAGATTTTCAAATCTCACGCTTGCTCTTTCCCTTCTCAGGTAAAATGTCAGTGGAGTAATAGCAATATGCATAGGTGGGAGCACTCGAGTTTTAACACTGTGGCTTGCCACTACTTTTGCCATTTTACTTTATTCTTCATTTGATTAGACCGGTCCCATGTTTCAAACATTTATTTCAGCTTCCGTGATTATCTAAACAAAGTACCTTAAAGGTTTTAATTTTCTTATGATTATTGTTGTTGCTTTTATTATTTTCACTTTATTTTAGTGATAACGTTCCATAGTAGTATCTTAGTTTGGTTGTATATGATGTGCTACAGAAATCGTCTTATTTATTTGTTTAAGAAAAATCATGAGTCGTGAGATGAAAAAACTGAGCCTAAGAGCAATACCAACGAGTCAGCAATGTTCTGTTTCTTTTAGAAAGTTGGATTTTTTTTATTCATATAGGATTGAATTGTTTCGTGCCATGTTCCTATGAAACTTCCGTAAAAATCTTGCGTTTTAAGAAGAGCCTCAGTGCTCGAGACGAAATTACTCGAGAGACAGTGAGGCTTGTGGAAAGGCAGATCGAATTAAACGGTGGAGCTTAATAAAAGCACTGTTCTGTGGTTCACTTTCAAAAAGAAAGAAAGCAAAGATAATGACCATGTCTTTTTTAGATTATTGTACAGTATATTTCATAAATAATATTAACTGATAAAAATCAAAGTAAAAAACTGATTGAAAAGTCGAAAAGAACAGACCCTCCGGCTGCTCATTTCGTGTGTTGCGTTTGCAAGATGGGAGTGTCTTCACGTTAATTGTCCATATGCGCACGGAACCCCCTTGCTTCTGGGGCTCAATTCAGCGATGATGATTGAAGCAACCTCCTCTATAAAATGTGCAATGGATAAGCAATCGGGAACGCGGTTTTTCTGTTTTCTTCTTATGTTTTTCTTGTGTTTTTGTTGATATGGCAAATATTTAAAGCACCAGAGGAACATAAAAAGATAGAAAAGATACTCTAAATATTTACCATATCAACAAAAACATGAGGAAAATACGAAAATGGAGCAGGAAGCCGTTTTCAGCAACCGGGGAGGCACAAAGAATATGGCCAAGATCCGTGTGTGGCTCACCGACACCTCGTTTCATCGCAAATTTTCAATCACAACTTAGTAAAACAAACCAAACAAAGGCTGTTCGTACGTCAGAATATCAGACCAGAAACAGTCACACAGACTAATCTCGATCAGCGTCTGAAAATACGTGCACTTGCATTGACAGAACCTTTTGTTCTTTTCTATTTTTGAAGGACGCGCTGACAGAGCTTTGAATCATTGGACACGGACGACTGTAACGCACGTCAGTTAAAAGTCATTTTACTGTAAAGAGATGACCAGATCGTCGAGTTATGGTTGTGCACTTGGTTTCTCCAACCGGAAGTGAGAGATCAGAAGGTCCTGATCTCCTCTTCTGTTTATTTTCTCTGATTCCAGACAAGTTAGGCACGGGTAAGCCAATTGGCCAACCAAACACGCAGTATTCAGAAATTGATGTGTCAAACAGGACGACTTGAACGCACGTTCAGAAATTATATCATCGATGCTTCCATAATTCTCCTGTCACAAACTTGTGCCTCTGACAAATGATCTGTAGTAGTATCTGTAACACCTCTATTTCTAGGAGCGTTAGGTTACTCTCGTAACTGTTCAGGATTGCTCAGCTGCGAGTACTGTAGATGAGTGTACATTGACAAAGCAAGCTTAAGCATAAAAATCAAACTTTATTATAAAAATAAGGCTTAGCAGCCAAATTTACATAGTCAGGGCGTACAACCCAAAGATACATTATCAAAAGAAACTCCACAAGCAGATCTGAGTGTAGAATAAACCCTAACACTCGGTGTCATCTACATCGTAGAACTCGGCGTCGTCTTGAGAAGCTTCTTCATTTTCTTGACAAGTATTCTCTGTTTACGATTTTAGCAAGTATGAGTATAATCAACCGTACTCAACAAGTCACATGGGAAATGCTATTTAACTATATGTAAGAGATTGCCATGGAATAGAGTAAGGCGGTTCATTATTTTATGTGGATACAATTTTGTTTGTAAACACCTTGCTTTTAAACATGAAATATCCAATTATAAACTTCTTAAGGTAATTGGGGGGTTTTCCAAACTTGACTTAACACACATTTTCACATTCCCTAAACTATTCTAAACCTACTTATGCTTCGCTATTGGAATCACCCATTAAACATAGCTTCATTTACCGGAAGCACGGCGTATTCGAATACCATTTACAAATGACTCTGCAGAGCTGGCCAACTTTACCCATAAGATTAAGAAAGCAAAGCTGTTCACTGATCAATTCTTTATATAGCCTCTACCTCGGGAGATCTCTAACTCAGACCCGGATTTTTCGTCCTGAGAGAAATCTACTGTTGTTTAGTATGGTTTTACCCCCTCCCATACCAACACTTCATACTCCTGTAGAGATTCAATCAATTTGAGTAGCTACTAAGCCAGGTTTGATAAGTCAATGCTTGTGGTTGAGCAATCACTATGTTCATTACTTAGCATAAGGTTATCCTTACTTCTCCAACTTATCAACACTTCACTCTAATACTTTAACTACACAAACTTCCATCCTAGGGTAAGGTCGTGGACGGAGGTCATTTAGTGGCTTTCCACTAGACCCCCTTACCCTGGAGACATTTCAACAACCCTACTAACTAACATTCAACACATAATCCTCATGATAATAAATTTTCAATAAATACTTTAACAAAATTTCTGACAAAAGACATGTTAAACAATAGTATGAAATAGTTGAATTTCCTGCGCTACCATGGTTACATTAATAATACTCTTAATATTATTATGTTTTGTCAAGGTGAATATGGACATCAAATTAAACATGGCTTTTTTGGGTGGTAGGACATTAACTAGTAGCATGTCATTCTAAATGTTTATTGTATATAAAATAACATTGCGCAAATAACATAATGAAAATACTGATAAATAATAACTAACAGAATGTATGTTCAATATGATCAAAGACATGTGACTTGCCTTATGGATTTATGATTTTGACAATTCCGTATCCTTCAATTTCTTGATCTTGAGTTGGATCCTGAATTTCTCCTTCTTGACTCGGTTGACTCACGATGTCGTGTGCTAGCGCAAAGCAAAAAGACATAATTTAATTCCACGCTCGAAGGAAATGAGCTAGGAATAAAGAAATGAAATAAAGAAAGAAAATTCAAATAAAATGGGTTTAGGGTTTTTAGGAGGTTCAAATGGTGAAATGGACTTGAGAAATCGGTTGTCGGGCTCGAAACGGTTCAAAATGGGTATAAATATGCATTTTTGGGCTTTGCAATGGCTTAACGGGTTTGGCACTATTCACTCCGGGTCGGTTACTGTTCAAACCGGATCCGTTTGCTACAGTACTGGATCGGATTACTATTCACTGCGGGCTGGATGCTACAGCACCTAGTGGGTACTGTTCATCTTCATCCTCCCGCGTGCGCTGTAGCAGCTGAAACAGGGGAGATTTGCGATGGCAATTCCCGATGCTACGGTCATCTCCTGCAAAAACCGAGAGCATGGGTGGACTCAGGGGGTTGAGAAGAACCCATTTTTGGGGTCGGCGGAGGCCGGAGAGGCGGTGAGCTCAAAGGCCCGATACGGTTTTTGGCGGCTCGGGAGCTATAGGAGCGGCTATTTTTAAAATTAGCGGTTGTTTAGCCATCTAAGGGTGATCAAGAAGGTCTTAGTGGTGGCAGTTTGCGCTAGGGAAGCTCAAAGCAAGCTGGCCACGGCGAGGTAGCTAGGCCGGCCAGTGGACTTCACCGGCAGGGAAGAGGAAGGTTCGCCGAGCTAGGGCGATGGGTCGGGGGTGTTTCTGGGAGCAAGGAGAAGCTACAATTACGAGCAATTCGAAAGTAATCAATGGTACAATGAGAATCGAAGTTTGGATCACTTTGAGGTTTCTCGGCGCTTGTCGGAGGTAGGGACGATAAGGGATCAATTGGGCGTGCCTGGGGCTTCACTGAGGTATGTGGAGAAGGTTGGAGTGGTCCATGGCTTTTATAGACGCCTGAAGGTGGTTCAGTGCCGAGAGGGGCCATGGCGGCGATGGTGTGTTAGCATGTTCGGGAGGGCGCGGGACGGCGTGGCGCGGGTGGATAAGGGAGGTGAATCCGCTGGCTAAGACGTGGTTTTGTAGTAGTCAAAGTTTGCGGCTTGGGAAGTACGGTTGGAAGAGAGACAGGAGCAAGGGTGGTGGCGGGAGTGTCGGCAATGCTTTGCCGTGCGGCCGAAGGATGTCAGGGGAGAGGTACGAGGCCTGACAGGCTGCAGCCACTTGAGCAGCGACAAGAAGGCACAAGAAGACATAGGAAGGCGCGAGAGTGAGCAAAGGATCGGATGGCGGCAAAAATCGGGGTGGCGAGAAAAATTTGGACGGTGAACAGTAATTGCGCAAATCCGAGTTGGCAAGATGATTTGGCAATGAATTAGGGTGCAAATGAGCTGGGATTTGAGCTAATTTGGGTACGGAAACAAGAGGAAACAAACTCAAAAAGAAATTCTCAATTTTCTTGAAAATTCAGTTTGTTTCAGTATCTTAATTGGAATAGCAGGTGATTGGATTTGTCTGCCTAGTCATGAATGATATGCCCACGTAATTATTCGATTGGCTATTATTAGTCCTCCTATTTAGCTAAGTTTGTTTCCTACTCAATTCTATTTTTCCAATTCATATTATAGATCTGTTTCTTTTTGTATGGTCGTAAAGGCTTTTCCACCACTTTTAAGTTAGATCTCTTACTCTTTCACAACTAATGTAGAACTATTTCAATAATCTCTCCCTTCACTTTTAAGTTAGGTCCCTTACTCTTTCGCAATTAATGTAGGACTATTTCAACAATCTCTCCCTTCACACATTGATATCGCTCAGCCCTTCACTACTTCTTCACCGTATACCGACAGTCTCTTAGGATCACAGCCCATCAGTGTTTACACACTAGTGTCTATTAGGCCAGACATGTTAGAATCGGGCTGTGATACTATTTGTAGTATCGTAAAGGCCTTCTCACCTTAAAAAAATAGCCAATGAAATGAGGGACTCCCTCACTTTTAAATTAGATTATTTGTCCTTCCACAATCAATGTAAGATTATTCAACACTTTTAACATGCATAGCGGATAATCTAATGCTTAATACTTTAGTAAAGCATAAGAATTACTCAGATTCTCTTGGATCCATAATTGAGCCATTCGCCATTGAGACTCGGACTCGGACGGGACGGAAACGGATCCTCTGACGTTAACATCAATGACGTTGGGTTACCGTAGGATCAATATGTCAGTGATCTAACATCACTGACGTTAACGTCAGGCGAGACCCATCCGGACGGGACATGCTGGCTACATGGCCCGTGTCAACTTGCCGACTTGGGCCTTTGTACGGTACGACCTGCAGATTAATCCTTCTAAGCTCTTGGTTGCTCCCGTGAGTCGGACACATGTAGACAGAAATTATTGAAGTTTGAACCGTATAAATGAACCGATTTCACATGCTATACATATTTTTTCTGAGATGAATGTTAAGAGTTGTATTTGTTATAAAGTCTTAGCATAGATACAGGTTTAATCTTTACGATTATAATATGAACCTAACACCTTGCAAAAAAAAAATCTGAACGCAATGATTAGATTTTTTTTCCAACGATTAAGGTGATAATTTCTAGTCCTTAGAGTGAATGTGGTAGTTTCTTTTTCTTTCATTTTAATGAGATTTGAATTATTTTTTTATTGTACTAATTTTTTTCAAATCACCTTTTGCATCTTCTTGTTGCTAGCTTCTGCAGCTTCTTACTGCCAACACGTTGATTAGCTTCTTAATTCTTTATCTATATTTTTTTAAACCGTGCTCTTCTATTTCATATACATGGTTTCTTGTTCTATTTTACATGGCAATGGATGTTTATGGCTAAGAGCCTAGGACGGCTACCAATCGAGCTGAAGTTTGCATGGTCTGGAGTCTGGACGTGGATCTCGGCTACCACGTCTAGCAATTAAGCTCCTGAATTAATAGGATAGTATCCGATTGTTAATAGGATAGGTTAATCATAGTTTGCTGGACTATGATTTCCTCACATATACTATAGCTATTTATATTTTGAGAGTAGACTTGTATTAGTTGTACAACTCTAATATTTATCTATATCAGTTAAATCAACATCGTTATAATCTAGACCTACCATAATTAATAGTGTGAATCTTTTTTTAACCTGATTAGCGTAGTAATTTCTATCTTTAGAATGAATATGCTTGTTTGATCTTAAGAATGTTTCATTCCTAGCATACTTCAATTTGTTTAGGATAAAAGTCTTTGTTGTTGTTATAGGATGAACATGTTTGTTTATTTTTCTATTATTTTAATAATATAATAGATGGGTGGTTTGAGATGCTGCTCCATTTTCGAGGAGAACTACACCGTGCATTGGAACAATACCCGCAAACAGCCAGGAAAACTGTGCTTCTGCTGGCTGCATGCAGAATTCGGGCCAGAATTCAGAAGCATTGTGTCGGTGATGCTAAAGAATAACTCTGTCAGAAATTCAGAACAGCCACCATCTCATGCCCCAATGACATAATGTATGTATGTCTTGTGTCCAACCAAACGTTTCAGGCTGAAACATTTTACTACACGGTATGAGTTGTAGTTTCTTCGTCGATGCTAAGGACTCCGGATCCGCTGTCGAATTTACCAAAAAAAATATAACAAGAGAGCATTATCAAATATGCTTTATTATCATAGATAATAAGAATGTTACACGAATGAATTAGATGTGTTCTAAGGTATGTAGACCATCCAATTTATGCCTATCTAAGAGATGGTAGTTAATGCCGCTAAAGACGTCTTTTGTTTTCACACATATGTCTTCATGAAGTCTTGAACTATCATATTGTTTGGTCAACCATTGTGTCATTTGGCCAACCGTCGTAAGTTACTAGATACACCAATAACCACTCTCACGTTAATTATGTGGGAAACAGTCATGTCTCTCGACAAGTTAACCTAATAAGAACTAACGGAACCATATAATTGGTCATCATTGCCCATAATTAGTTGTCGCTTGGTTATAATTGGTCATCATTAGCTTTCGACCAATTTGTTACTAAAAGGATAAGGTTTTCTTTGAATCGTGGTCAGACATAACCGTTATGTAAAGTGGACTCTTAATATGTGAACTATCTTTCATAGGAAAATATTGACCCGATCAAGAATCCTCATCAGCTTAAGGCTTAAGAAAATAAGAAAAATTACTTAAGGCTTTCTTACCTCGAAATGTGCATCAAGAATATTTTCTTCTCTACATAATCATTCTAGTAATTTAATAGGAATGTGGGAGAGAGGAAAAATATTCTATCTTCTTGTTAACCACATCCACTTAGTGGGAACAGAGACCAAATGTTTGTGGTAAATGGGGGGAATAGTTGCAGTAAAAATAGGGATATAGGAAGGTTTCCTTCCTTTTATCGTCATTTCTTACTCTTCCTACGTTGCAATCTTCATCTACAATACTCCCATCCACAAGTTCTTCATCTCTTTCCTCTCTCTTTTGAGCTCCTCACAATCTGAACCATGGGGATTTTGAGCTAATCCAGCTATATGGATAGCAAGATTCAAGAACATGAAGACCAAGGCTATCGCCCACCTAAGTCCCTAATCAATTGGACTCCTTGTGGTGGGAAATCTGTCCTGATTCCATCTAAAGGTCAGATTGTTCTTTGTGCTTCTTTCATCAAATTAGTTTCCGCTTGCTAGAGAGCAAATTCTTAGCAGATGTTCTTGATCATTACAAGCTTGAACATTTTCACCTTGGACCAAATTCAATTTTGATATTTAGTGTCTTTTTGCATCTTTGCGAAGCTTTCCTTAGCATTCCCCCTTCTATTATTTTTCTGCCATCTCTATCGATTTACTTGCAACAATAGGGGCCAAGGGATATGTGGTAGTGTATATTTTAAGTTGAATCACAACATGGCAAAATAATACCGTCCCCTTCCGATTAAAGACACATGGCGTGATTATCAGAAGGAGTGGTTCTACTCCGAACTTCCTAGAGGTAGTCGCCTCAAATTCACCGAGAATGCTCCTCCAGTGTGGATGGTGCAAGACAAGGAAAAAGACAAGAAGGATTAAAATTTAACATCCAAAGAGAATATGTCAGCCGCTACGGTCACTTCCCTAGTTGCAGCCGGACTAACTGGTCGAAAGATCTTGCACGGCTTCCTCCAACACAAAATCAGCCCTCCAAAAAAGAGGGTTCGCTATGTTGGACGCTACATTTCTTCTCCCAACTTTCTAAAGTAATTATTTTCAATTTAGTAGCAAATGCATTACTAAGTTTGTTTATGTTTTTATTTTAGAATTGTCACAACAAGTAGTGGAGAGAACTTCTAAAATGTCATGACCCATAAAAGATGGTTCAGAGCCTATCTCTCTTAACGACCAGCCTTCTAGTCTAATTGAGGCTTCAAAAGAATTTCAAGAGGAGCGCATACATGTATGCAAGGAAAATATTTTCTTACTAAGATTGTAATTTGACAAGTGTAGCAGCCCAAATTTAGGTTAAATTTAAAATTTTCATAATTTTCATGAATTTCCAAAACTTTTGTTGCATTTTAGAAATTTCCAAAAGTCTTGCCTTGAATTTAAAATTTTAAAATAAATTCCTTGGCCCAAAAATTGAATTTGCAAAATATTAAAATCAATTGTGTGCTACTAAAAAATATTTTAAATCCTTTTTGTGCTGCAACCCATTCCCAAAATTTAACTTTAAATTGAAATCAAATTGGGATTTGCAAAATTCAAAAATTCAATTGAGTGCAAATAAAAATAATTTATAAAGTCCTTGCGTGTGAAATCCCTCAAATGTTCAAATCCAAATGCAAATTTAAATTTTAAATCTCAAATAAAAAGTTAAATTATTTTTCTCTTTCCTCGTTCGCCTTAGGCCGAAACTCAACCTGCGGCCTGGCCTTCTTCTTTTCTCACCTGTTGGCGCACTTCCCTCTTCCCTCTCTTTGTTCCCTACAGCCCAGACAAGCCAGCCCAAGCCGTCCTTCCCCACCTTCCTCCTCACGTGCGGCCTAGCACCACTCAACCCAGCCGACTGCACCTCTTCTCTCCCTCTCTTGCTCTCATTAAGTCACTGCTACCTGGCCACATTCATCAGTGCCAACCCACGCTGTCTCCATTCTCTCTCCTCTCTCTCACATGCTCGCCGACCGCACTCGTTAGTGCCAAAGCACTTTGTTTGTTCCTCAAGCCTTCTCTCTCTAGCTCTCTCTCTCTCTGTGTCACCGAGCCAAGCACATGAAGGAGACACACTTGGATGCCTGCAGCCATCCACCCTCAAGCCTTGAGCCGTCGCAAGGTTGTCACATCGTCACCAAGAGCATGTGCCACGCCGCTCCCACGAGAACTCACGAACACCAATCACTATCCCTGCAAGAAGACATCAAGGTCTGTGGCCTTATAAGCTGAAAAAAGCGCATCATCTTCTCCAACTCACCTCCCTCTTCATTTCCCCTCTTGTGCCCCACCTTCTCCTCCACTCAGATGATTAGAACGCCACCCACACTGGGCCATCCTCTCCAAGAATGGCAGAGCACTGCCGAGCTCCTCCACACTGTCCTCATCTATCCAGTGAGTTTCTTCCCCAAACTGATCATGTCACATTGTGTTCTATACCTCTAGAATTGTTTCCCCTCAATCAATTTTGGATTTCTTCCACATAAATGTGTGGGCACCATTGTCTTCCCCAAATCGGTCGAAACTATCGCCATCAATGCCATCTACTCACCAGTGAGTTTCCGCTCAATTCCTCCCTATTGGAGCATCCCTTCACCTCCCTTTAACCTTCATCACCATCAATTTGGGCAGCCCACTCCCAGTTCACTGCCGCCATGCCACCCTGGGTCATCACCATCAACTCACCTCGGCTCTTTTCTGCCTTTGCCATCCACATAAGTGAGCTCTCCTCGACTCATAGATGCTCATGCTCCCCTCACTTGCTTTCCCCTCCCTCTCTAGTGTCGTTGCCATATCAGTAGCACTGCCTCCACCACTATGTGTCACCACTATAACCATCTCCAGCAACGTCATCGCTACCTCTAGCCTCCTCACCCTCCTAGTGGTTCATTTTTGTGGTCTCCACTTCCTCTCTAGGGCCCCTTCATAGCCAACAAGACCCAACCCTCCTGCACCACTACCGCCCCTGTTTCCCCTATTTTTGCTTCTCTGCCTTCTTTTGTTCCTTTGTATTCCTCTCTCTCTCTCTATGTGTGTGTATGATCAGTGGGCCCGAATGGAGTGATTAAGTAATGTAGTACTACAGTTTAGTGTACTTCTTCCATTTGAAAGATACTAACAAAGTATATATTTTTTTGTTTGTATACTAAAATGATCGATGAACCCGAGGTCCTTAGTTGTCACGTGAAGATATAGATGGCTATAAAACCTAGGATTGGTACGCTCTACACCGTATAATGTTAATTAAAAATTTCCTAGAGCTAAACACTAACTAAAATTTATCAATATATCTTTAATATTTAATTTAAAGTACTCAAATTTTTTTAAAAATATGATTACTTATATATAAATATATTATATTGGTGCCCTACGACCAAGAGTAATTATTTCAAGAGCAATTTAAATAAAAGTTAGGTTTGACACCCAAACCACAGCCACCCTGAACTGTTAATAATTCTTTTGGGTATATAGAATGAAACACCATCAAACTATTAGTACTCGCTTAGTTTGATGCTAGATAGAAACTACCCGATGCTAGACATTAATGAAGATTAACTAGTTTATCACCAATATGTAGCTTGAGAGGGCCCAATTAACTAGAGATACTATTAGAATATACACATGCGCACTCGTGTATATAGAGCCTTAGTACACATGGGACGCTCAACTAATATTAATTATCTTCTCAAGTGCCACTTAGATAAAAATAAATACATATGTGTAACCATCGTCGATGTCCTCGTGGTTGCACCACCTCCCTAGGCAGTCTCCCGCCGACGCTAGGCTCGGACCTAAGCCGCCATGGTTGCCTCCTCTGGTGTCCTTGTTTAGAGTAAGCAAGAAGATGACATGATGTTGACATATGGACCCTACGTAGAAGATTAGTATAATATAAACCAGTAACTAATTAGCAGTTAATTAGAGGTTAATACATGTACGATATATGGACTTGTGATCATTAGAAAATTTAATTAAACTCAAGTTTAAGGTTTGAGTGAGGACATTGACCCTACCTATCAACCACTGAGTCTAAAACAATCAGAAAAGAAAAGAAAATCCCCATAGGTCCCACCTATCAGGATTTTCTAGAATTTCCTCTCGGACCAAACTACAAGCTCCCTCGTCTTGAATCCAAATGACTTAGTTTTTGTTTCAATTTCATATAAATTCAAGATCTCTCTAACAAAAATAAAATCATGAATTTTGGAGTTTATTTTAATTTTATTTGGAATTTAATTGGATTTGTGTTGAATGTGGAATTTGACGCTTCGGACGCCCCTGTTACTGCCGATCAAGAACCAATGCTATCCTCAGCCGAGCAAGGCAGGTCGTTATAATTGATCATATTGAACCTAGTGTTAAAATGGAAATATTTTGCTTTCAAATATAGGTGCAGCTTATTATTGTTATTTAATTAAATGATATGGTAAATGCTGACTGTTTAGCTGCAACATGCAATTGATATTTATTATTCCCCTTCGTTGATTGTTGATAATATCTTTCTAATGTCATCCTAGGATACTTATAATAGTAATACTCCACCATTGACTAAACTTTATTAGATTATGGTTATTCTTAGAAATGCATTAGTGGTAAGTTGGAATAACAAACAAACATAGCCAATGGACACTAGAGACATTGTGTAGCAATAAAGATGGAATGTGGCTATCACTGGAGACAAGGAATGTTTTATAAAATGGTGAAGACTAGGACAAGTGGTTGGTATGAGACTAGTGCAAGGATTTCACATATTGAATGAAGTGGTCATGCAGGGATCTCACTTATTGAATGAAGTGGATATCAAATGACCCAAGTTCTACTGTGAATTTAGCAATACGACAAGTTACCTCTTGATTATGAAGAATGCTTTTTAAGGAAAAGGATGATGGTACTGTAATCTTATGCAACTAAAGATAATATCTAAGTTTGCGGGAAGCCATTAATAGAGAGTAAAGTAATTTTTGGACTTAGGGTATCATTCCTTTGGTCCATGTAATACTTCACTTATGTACTAAACTAGTTTTTGTACCTTATTGTGTTTTGTGACCGGTACCACACTAACCATGTTAGGTGTGGCAGCCAAATATACCAGCAAAGGTTCTCCTAGGTAGGGTGATACTAATATGAGTAGGCTTGCTAAGTAAGCTTTAATATCTTCAAAGGCTTTATTTGCTTCATCCGACTAGTGGAATTTATCATGTTTATGACTTACAATAAAGAACGGTAATCCACATTGACCTGATCGAGAAATAATGACTAAGTGTCGTCATTCAACTAGTTAATCCTTTAACCTCCTTCACAGTAGAAGGTGGTCATAATGACTCGATGGCTCAAAATTTTTTTGGGATTAACTTCAATTCCATGAAAACAAACAAGAAAACCAAGTAACTTTCTAGAAGAAATATCAAAAGTGCGCTTTTTTGGATTCAACTTCATCCCATGTTTATTCAAATTATTAAAGGTTTCTGCCAAATCAGACAAATGATAAAAGCTTTTTGTGTTCTTTTTACATGGAGATTATCTACATCAGCTTCCATATTACGCCCCATCTAGTCTATGAAGGTCTTTTGCATCAAACGTTGGTACATGGCTCCAACATTTTTTAGAGCAAATAACATCTTGACGAGTAGTATACACTGAATAGGGTGATGAAGGTAGTCTTCTCTTCATCTTCTGTTGTCATACTTATTTGATGATAGCCTGAGTAAGCATCCATAAATCTCATCAATTCACATCTCGCAATTGAGTCAACTAGTGGGTTAATACGGGGTAACAGGAAATCATCCTTAAGACAGGTAGTACATCTAAGATTTTGTCCAACTCTTGTCAGATGGCTTCTTGCCCGATCAAGAGTGAAACATCTAGCTTCTGCTTTACTGGTGGCTTATCAGGCAGTATGCTAGCCTATGCTCGATTAGCTCCCTTGGGATGCCGGGCATATCAGATGGTTTCCATGCAAACACATCTGTATTTTCCCAGAAGAAGACACGAACTCGGTTTCCTAGTTCTTCTCCATTCCTGACCCAATATTTACTATCTTGGACGGGTCATCAGGGTTGAGTGGCACTTGCATCACTTCTTCATTGGACTGAGGAGTTGCTTATAGCTTTTTCAGTCTTGCTTGGCTTCTCGGTCTTACTCGTGTTTTCTGCTTCATTAGAAACTCTTAATGGTAATTGATCAATAATCTCTAGAGATTTACAATCATAATTAAGTGCAGTAGACTTATTACATTGCATGGAGATGACACCTTTTGAACCAGGAATTTTGATACTCTGGTAGATGTGATGAGTAGCTGTCATAAATTTTATTAGAGATGGTTTGCCCAATATGGCATTATAAGCTAATTCAAAATCCACAATTTCAAAAGTGACTAATTCTATTCTAAAATTGCGAGAATCTCTAAATGTTACTGGCAATACTATTTGACCAATAGGTGTTATAGATGGATCATGTACTATTCCAAAGGAGGGATTTGTAACTGGTTGTATCTTAGAATGAGGTATTCGCATCTCATCTAAAGTACTAATAAAAAAGCAAATCAAGAGAACTACCACCATCGACCAGTACTCTACGCACTTTGCAATTAGTAATTGTAGGAGAATTGACTAATAGTAATTTTTGAGGTGTGAACATACCTTATGGGCAATCATCCTTATTAAAGGACGAAACTACATCCAACCACTTCAAATAACTTGGTTTTCCTAGTTGGGTGTTAATGTTGTTGACTTCCCGCCAAGTTGATTTAAACTGCCTCTTTGACAAATAGGCAGCAAACCGTCCAAATATAATGTTGACATGGTTGTCGGGCTTCTGGTATGCCCTTTCTTCATCTCCATCAGTGTCTTTGTTCTTGTTGTGACCATCACTTTTAGGCAATGTGAGCATTGGCCCTTTCTTGACTAGAAGGCATCCAAACGTTTCTGCCAGGAGTGGTAGTTACATGAGTCATGCCTAGTTGAATTATGCATTAGGCACCAATGACCATTTCTAATGGTTGTGCCAGAGCTCTTGGATCTAGACTAATTATTGGAATGACCAGTCTATTTCTTTCATAGACCCTTGCCCTTGTTATAGGTCAGGCGTTGCTCTACGACAATGACCACCCTTGATGAATGCTTCATCTTATTCTTTTTTTTGGTTTTACCTTTGCAATCCTCGAATCTGGTTGGTTTCTTCAACTCCTTGTCAGAGCCCTCCAAACATGGTTGTGGTGGGATATGACATTTGTCAACCATACGGCTCCACTCCGCTACTTCGTGAGCATCATAGTAGCGATGGGCCATGTCAAATAATTCTAACACAATTCTTGGTGGGTGGATGTATAGGTTTTTTGTGAACCTTGATGAGGACATCCTTGATACTAGTGCGTCATCCATATCTTTGAGTGTGCAAGATGTTAATCATGATTTGCATAAGGGTTCAATGACAAGATATAGGTGAATTTGTTTCTTAATGAGTTTACATGTGATTTACATGAGAATTGGCTACTAACTAATTCAAATACTTTGTATATTTTTAGGTTTGACGAGATGAAAGTGTTTGGAACAAAGAGGGAGATTGGAGCTAATGCAAGCGAGAAAGGGCATAGAATTCATGTGCTAATAACTCAAGAAAAACTATAAAGTATCAAGCATGAAGGAGAGAAGCCGACTAAGCGCATGGAAGCAAGAAGAGTTGTGCAACTGCGAGGAGAACAAAGGAAGCATGCATGGAAAAGAAGGAAGAAAAGGAGAAGAAAAGGGGAGAAGCCCAAGAATCCAAAGCCTAAGTTTTGGATAAGATTTTCAGGCCCAATTTGGATTTTCCTCAAGTCCAACCAAAATCAAAATCAGAATCAACTCAGAACTCAATTCGGATTTAATTCGGGACAGCCCACAAAGCCCATAATAAAAAGGTTATAACTTTCACAAATGGAATCCGATTTAAGTGTACTTCTTAAAAAGATTATTCCAAGGCCCACGCAATGGATAAGTCCCCAACTTTAGAAACATCATGAATTGACCAGTATTTCTGAAATAAAGTGATAGCCAAAAAATTATCTTTTCATTTTGTGTTCATATTCAAGTCCAAGTCTTGTTACATATCTTAGGAGTGCTATATAACCAAGGGGTGCGCCCCATGTACTAGATTAGATATCATATTTTTAGATTAACCATATTCTTGATTCTAGGATTTGAGCAAACATTGCCCCGCTAGAATTGAGAGTTCTATCTATTTTGTTGCTCCATTGTTCTTGTGATGTCCTTGTGAATTGCAAGAGCACGTATACTTCTTTACATGGCAGGTGGACAAGGATCAAAGTGTGTTGTTGGATGAATTCAAGTATCACAAGTTTTGGTTATCCATACCATTGTTGTCGTCATTCGGTTCATCAAGTTTCATAGGTTCTTCAGCATATCCACACTAGTTATCCCCAAGTTATTAACAATCCTACATCGCGATGATCGAGTGCCCCCATATCAAACCTCTTGTAGCATACCAAATGTTTAAATGCTTGAATAACAAAATCATCATTAATGTTAGGAATGGTATTGTGTACTTCTACAAACCTGTTAACAAATTGATGTAAATTTTATCCAGAAGTTCAACAAAAAAATGTAAATATCCTCCTTTCCTGGCTTAGTGTAACAACTTTTAAAGTTGTTTGAAATAACATGGCATAAAATTTCCCAATTTAAACAAAACTTTTTGGTTGGTTAAATAAACATGTCCAAGCAGATCGTTTTAATATAGTGGGTCAGTAATTAGCCTTACCTTTTCATCGTTGCCCGCATTTAGACTGCGGTAGTGTAGATTTGAAGAAACTTTGAGGCATTTTTTGTCCTATCAAAACTTTTGAGATGCCCTAGCTTTAATTTTTCAAGCCAGGTTACTTCTCTTAGCCCAGGGTGAGAAAGCCTTGGACCTTATGTATGGCCCCAAATGTGGTCGGATGTTATGACCTTCATCATGATTATCAGGAGAACGAGGTCGTCTATGACCATAGTTAGAGCGCTCACCTAGGCCTACCCTCTCGAACACACTTCGCTGGGGCGGGTCATCTTGATGGTAGTTATTGTCGTAGTAGCGATGTCCAAAGGCAGAGTGGTCTGCCCTAGAGCCAGTCTGGGATCTTGAGGATTATGAAGGACTCTACACTTCTGCAGTAGCCTCTTGTAGGTTGGCAACCAATGAACGAATGACCAAGAGGTCCTGCTCATTGTTTCCCCCAATCTGGTGGTTGAGGATCACATAAATAGTATAATGCAATCCACCAGGGTTTCAACCTATGAAGGAGATGGTAAGATGTTAAGATCTCTTACCATTGTCCTAGGGATGACCTGGGGCGTGGTTGCAAATGTTGTTGAGGGCAATCTCCTCCTGCATTAGTGTTGGGCCTCCTGGACATCCCTGGTGCATTAGAGTGATACTGGCGATGGGCCTCCTCTATTGCCTTTTGTTTGGCAGCAAGTAATTGGTTGTTGCGTTGTTCATGCGTCAAACGTTTAGCATGCTCCTAGGGCTCATGTTGTTCATGTGATGCCCATTGTTCATTGGTCTTATCAGCATTGATAACTGCACATGCATGAAAGTTGGAGTAGATGGAGGGTGAAAACATCTCGTCCTCATCAGAGGAGGAGTAGTGGTCAAGATCTCGGAGTAGATGTTATAGGGATGATTCTACCAAAACCTCCGCATTGACATCATTAACGAGATCATCATTGGGCCCCACGGTATTGACATAGTGGTTACCGGTCTCGCCAGTTGAGATAGGAGTGGAAAAGTACTCTCCCTCGGAGTTGCTTGGGGTGGCAATATCGCCTCCGCTGCCTCAACCACAACGGATTGGGTTGTGGGCGGCGCAGGTTCTCTCTTGGGAACATACTCAAGGTAGAAGTTGCATTTACACACCTTCTCGGGGGGCATAGTTCTCCTCCATGAGGTCAGCATAGTTAGTAAGTTCAAAGGTGTTCCCTCATCCATGTGTGAGGGCTTGAAAATATCACAGCAACGATCTCTAGTTTGACGGCGCCTTTCTTCTAGCGCCAACTGGCGATGATCAAGACCTAAGGTCCCCTATCGAACTTACAGAAAAATAAAATAAGCGAGCACAATCAAACAAATACTTTATTGCCGTGGATAGAAAGAATGTTATACGCAGATCACCCTATTTATGCATATATATATATATATATATATATATATATATAGGACGAGTGTTTCATGCACCATGGTGCCTAGGCACCAATATCAATACAGTTGATTTGCTTGAGATTATAACGTTTGATGTGGGTATCTTCATATACCCATAAAAAGTATATTTGAGATATCAAACTCAGAAAAATTTAAATTCAACTTGTTTAATTAGTTTGAACTATTTTTATGGTATATACTCATGTAGTTGCATTGAACTCAAAAGTAGTTCAAACTAGTTTGAACTGAGTTCAAAACTAACTTACCATAAATATATCAAGGGTATAAAACATTTTCATACCCAAACTCAAAAAATTATCAATCATACACGTGTATCGGATGTTGGTGCCTAGGCACCATGGTGCATTACGTAATATATATATATATATATATATATATATATATATATATATATATATATATATATATATATATATATATATATATATATATATATATATATATATATATATATATATATATATATATATATATATATAAGGAGTTGCGGTTAATGCCACAAAAGGCATCTTTTGTCTTCATGAATGTGTCTTCGTTAGGTCGTGAACTGTCGCATTCTTTGATCAACCATCATGTCCCTTGGCCAACTATCATAAGTTACCAAAGACACCAATAACTGCTCTCACATTAACCACATGGGAAATAGCCATGTCATGTCTCCTGACCACTTAACCTGGTCAAAACTAACGGAACCATATAAGTGATCGATATTCCCTATGATTGGTCGTCTCTTGGTTATAACTAGTCATCGTTGGCTTCCGACAAATTTGTTACTAAAGGTATAAGGTTTCCTTTGAATTGTGATCATAGACATAATCGTCATGTTAGGTGGACCTTTAATATATGAACTCGTCTTTCATAGAAAAAAATATTAGCTCAGTCAATAACTCTCGTCAACCTATATGTGCCAATGAGACATTATAACCAGACAGACGATAAACATTATTATAAAACTGGGGCTGGCTGATACTTAAGACATTTGCACAGCGGAAGGCCACGACGTCCGCCGTTCCTGCTATCCTTCAGGCAGATAGAAGAGTACAAGCACACGGTCAGACATACTGGCGCATGCGTGCCCCTGTAGCTCGCCTCTTCTGACCTATGCAGCACCAACTCACCGGACCTCAAAATTGCTGGGAGAATTGGTCGAGCCTATGTCCTATTTAAAATACGGGATTTTCGTAAGATTAAAGTCTACACAATGAATCAAGATAATTCTCGCGTGCTTCAAATAGGACTCTTAACATGTACTAAGTAAACGGCTGAGATTTTAGCATCTGGCATCCACAATTGATTGACAAATGGCAAGCGATAGTGGTGCCTAGTGTTCTCCTCCACCATTGTCCCCAGTCGAAAGAAAAGAATTTTTCTCGATCCACGCGGAATTAATTTTCCAAACCCGAGTCGTAAGCTGGATTCTAACGTCTGATGTTGGATGCTGGAATCTTGCGTTTTGACTTTTGAGTAAGAGAACCATGGCAAGTCGGGTCTGGGTGGGCTTCTCAAATGGTCGAGAACTTTTACGGCCATACCAGGTGGGCCCAAATGAAAGGCCGGCACGGCCCGGCCCGTCTAAAGTGGGCCACGGAATATTACGATGCTACTAGTACCAACCAGGCCTCTCGGCCCACCACACGTTTTGCTCGGATGATCGCACGGCACGGAGCACCAAAGCAAGCAATCCGTTCCGCACCGGTCGCCGTAGTTTCGGCGAGCGGCGTGCCCTGCCCTGCGCCACACCGCGCATAGCTAGATTCCTCGAGATATCAGATGCCCCTCGCCGGAACCACCTCCCGCCCCTCCTCCGTCGCCGCCGCGCGCCCCCTCAGGTCTCTCTCTCTCTCTCTCATACCTGATTCTTTGGGCTTTGCACTTCTTGATGGCTTCGGTTTTTTGTTTTAGTGGCGGCGGCACTTGCGTAATTCCTCGACTGGTAATTTTCTATTTGGATCACCGTATGGGCACCATTCGAGCTGGAGATGCATGTGTGCATCTGCACTTCATAACGAATGCATTTTTTTTAAAAAAAAACGAAGGTACAGCTCTCCAATTCATTTCAAGGAGATGGGAATTACACCGTCCCCAAAGGACCAACACCAAACACATCTACACAATCTCAAACTAGAGCTCCTACCAAAGCATCCACTGCACCCACAAGGCAAACATCTTGGAGAGTAAAGATGGCAATGGGTACCCGGAACCCGATACCCGGTGGGTTTTTACTCTATTAGGGCATGAATCTGAGTCAATTTCCTAACCCATGGATCTTTTAATGGGCAAAAAGCCCAACCCATCGGGTCTGCCGGGTTCGGTTACGCTCGTAAACCTATGGGTAATATAAACCCGGCCCATAGGAGTTATAAACCCAGGCTCCCAGCAAACCAGCCCATAGCCCCATACGGTATGGCTCAACTAATCAAAAGCCGCCGTAGCAGCCGCATAGCCCCGATTCAACAGCCCATAGCCAATTAGTGTGTTGTTTTCTGCTCATTTAGGAACTTGCAATTTGAGGCTTCTGCACACACCAGATTCAAGTAATCAAGTGGCGACGACCATTTGGGAACAAGTCAAGTACAAGAAGCAGTTGATCTCTCTCCATTTGGTTTTAACTGAGTTGTGAACTGTGAACATGTAATGAACTTGCCGTATGCTGATATGCTATGCCAATGAATTATGAACTGAGAATTGATGGAGTGAACTAGTGATGTGCATTGTGGATTTGTCGTTGCTTATTTCATGCATATTAGCATATAAATTGAACTTATTGTTGACTTGCTAAGCACTGCACTGTCTGCAACCTACACAGCTGTTATCGGGCACAGGTGACCCGTGGGTACCCGTTACCTGAGTGGGCATGGGTCTGGGTAAAAATCTGCACCCGTCAACGGGCATGGGTTTTTTAGCGGGCACGTCCAACTTTCACGGGCACGGGTTTGGGATGGCAAAACTTAGCGGGTTTGTGCCCGTTGCCATGACTATTGGAGAGCAACAACAAACACGACCTTTCCACAAACAATGAAGCCTAGGGGTAGCTAACCACGACGCACCGCCCTCCAAGGCGCACACCCCCACGCAGCCGAGACAAGGCCCGGCCAACCACGCCAAGACCCTCGTCCCACTGCAGCCACTGACGCACCGCCCAGTATGACGCATCGCCCACCAAGACGGACACCACTACGCGGTCGAGATGAGTCCTGGTCAGCCACAGCGAGGAGGCCCGTGCCATTGCAACCGCCTGCCAAGACGCGCTACCCCTTGCGGCCGAGGCTAGCCCAGCCAGCCATGTAGGCTTCAACTATGGCGGCGAGGTAGACTCTCGGACGACGACAAATGTTGACAGATCTGGAGGGAAGAGTACTGTGATGGCTAGAGGAGGCCGGCTAGAGGACGATGGGCGGCCGGGAGGACGCGGAGGCCGGTCGACTGGCGGCGGCGCTGGATCCGCAAGCTCGGCCACGGCAACAGGGGGAGTCTGAGGATGACAGTGTCTAGAAAGGTGGCAGTTTTTCCTAATCTGATGGGATCCGAGGCATGGCGACGGCGGCGGCGTCGACCCATGGCACCCGGGTTCTTCGTAGATCTAGCATGGGAGATGCTGCCCGTGGTCGCCTTCCACACTCTGATGCACGAACACGTGCTTGAACTGTTGTATCTGTGTCCGACACTGATACGGCACGGACACGTGTCCGTGGTTTGTCGGCTGATTTCTAAATAAATTTTAATTTTCAAAATTACCAACACATGTTGGACACGGCGATTACGCGAGTTGGACATGGCCAGGACAAGGGTGAGGACACAGCCCATGTAATGCCCGCTTGCTCCCGCGCGAGGGGTGCCCTAACCCTACTCGCGGCTTCCTCCTGTGCGCCAATCCCCCCATCGTGCGGTCGCGCTCCTCGCCATAAACAAGAATATGATTAAGACAAAGATTTGATTGATTCTCAGTAGATAAAGGTGTTTACATACTCATAGATAATTACAATGTACAGTCACAGTACCATTCTTCTCTCTCAAGCTCTCTTTTGCAACCATAGAAGGAGAAAAAGTGGAAGAAGAAAACCTAACCCTAGAATCCTTAGATCTATCCACCTCTTCTCCTCCCCTCGAAATAACCAGCAATCATGGTTATAAACTCCCCTGTTATCCAGGCAATCCTGGAAAGTTTGTAGCACTGGTCTTTCTTAAAGTTTTTTTTTCATGTGTGATGCATCATATAAACTTCCCAGTTATCCTGAGATTTTGTAGCTCTAGGTCTCCAAACTTCCACAACAATTGTTGTGCGACTCATCTCATTTTGTTAATTGTGCATTTGTCCTGGTTTTAATGTTCATATGCGGGGGGTTGTAAAACCATTTCCAGTTAATGAAAAAGGTCCCCTGGGCTGATTTCTTTCCTTTTTTAAAAAAACTTGTCTTTTGGACAAGTTGTTTTGAATACTAATTTCCCTTCTAGTGTCGTGAGGTTCTGTGTTTCCTAAGACATCTACAATCATATTATCTATATTTCAGCGGGTTTCTGTTGAAAAAGGCATAACTGACCATACTGCCCATGGCCAATAACCAGTGGTACTCCCTCGGTTTCAAAATATAAGAGCAACTCCAGCAGTAGCCCTCAAAATAGGGCCACTACTTTTTATTTGAGGGCTCTTCCTACTTTTGAGGGCTCTGTTTTTTGGGCTACACTCCAGCAGGAGCCCTCAAAACAGGACCTCAAATTCATTCTTAGAGGATGACACATAGGACCCACCCTCATCCTCATCCTACTTTTGAGGGCCAAGGGCAAAAACTCACTCCGGCGGGGCCCCTACTTGAGCCCTCAAAAGTAGGGGCTCCTCCGAACCCCGGGAATGAGGGCTCGAGGGGGAGATTTGAGGGCCCCCTACTTTTGAGGGCTCAAGTAGGGGCCCTGCTGGAGTGAGTTTTTTGCCCCTCGGCCCTCAAAAGTAGGATGAGGGCTCAAGTAGGGACCCTGCTGGAGTTGCTCTAAGGCATACTTTGAGTGGGCATAAGGATTAAGAAAGTTATAAAATTAAGAGAAGGAAAGGGCAAATGACCATACCTTGCTTAAATACTGTGGAAGTAGGAGAAAGAATAGTTAGTGGGAGTCTCACTTATAAATGCAAGAGAGAGAGGGGATAAATGAGGGCAAAGAAGGGAAAAATATATTGATGGCTTATATTGTGAATTTATTGGTGTTTTGTTTGTTTGCCTATTATTTATCACATATTCTCTCTCCTACATTTATAAATAACACACACAAACTATTTTTCTCATATTTCCAAGGTATTTATAGCATGGATAGAATAGGCATTTCCTCGGCTTTCTCTTGGTTTTGCAACCTCGTTGATCCCCGTGCCTAGCCTAAGGCCAATCTCAATGGGAGTTTTATCTGTATTTAATAGGCTGCCACATAGGTATTTTTGATGATATGTCAACATTTTTAAGAAGAGAGAGAAGAAGTGAGTTTTATCTAGATGAAACTCTCTTGGCACGATTACCAACTCTATATGAGTCATGAAATTAAATGTCTATGAAACAATAGAATGAAACTATGCATTGAGGATGGATGTTTCATCCATGTTTCATTTCATTTTACATGATATGGCAGTCTTGAAACAACGTCATGAAACTCTCCACTGAGAATGGCCTAATACGTCTTATAAAAAGAAATGGAGGGAGTAAAATGTCACTGGTAGGCAGCCGAACTCTAGCCTATAAATCATAGAGACCAGAGTATAAGCTTCTGACATAATATTCATGTGCTTTTGCATACCTATGCGGGCATTTTGTCTCAGAGATGTGGTTACTTTAGTTCTTTCCTTTTCCTATATCCAGGGCATTGACCTTTCTAATCCATTTCCAATGGGGCACATGATTATGAAGGAATGCAGCCAGCCTTAAGTCCTAGCTTCCCCACTGTATCAAGAGTAAAGTCAATTGTCCTTCACTCTCTTTGTGAAAAAAAGCGTAACCTTCAAATCTTACCTGAGTATTTGAAAAATTACTCACGCTGTCGTTGTCTTTCAGGAACTAGGTTTTGCTACATATCACGCACCTCAGCCATCCAGTAACAGCCACATGCATTCATCAAACTTGGGCTCTGTCACTTCCCAGCAATCAGTTAATAGAGTATGGAGTTGCAGGTTGGTTTCAGCAGGGTTTTTTTTTAAGACTGGTTTCAGCAGTTTGCTTTCCATCTTTTCAGGGCTTGTAGAAATCAGCAGCTTCGTCACTAGTGCATATTTGTTTTTTTTATGACTGATGGAATGGACCAGCTCCTCTTGAAGATTGAATTGACTTCTCAAATTCAGATCTTATATGCGTATCAGCCAGCAATTGGAGCCTACCAAGGACAGCCATTTGCCATTTTGCCTGGGTACATCCATCATCAGTATGTGCAAGCCATGCAGCGTACACGACGCAACGAACTGTGATAGCTCTCTTGCAAGTCTCGGGCGGAGCTGATTTCTCAAATCCAGATGTTTATGTATCCGCCAGCAATAGGTGCTGAAATCCAGATGTTTTCTGCGTATCAGTCAGCAATTGTGGGCAACCGAAGACAAACATTCACCTGGGGCTGGGCACATCCATCGCCAGTATTGTGGTAGCAAGGCATGCAGTATGCGCATTGCAATGATTTTTAAATGAAATATTTTTTAAGATAGGATTTACAAATTGATTGTAGTATACATTGTAACGATTTTATTTATCTTGGCCAAAATCGCACGTGAGTTTTAAAAGTAGTATTTTTCAAAGCGGAATCTACAAGTTAATTGTAGTACACTGTAGCAACTTCATTTATATTAGCTAAAACTATACGTATGTTTCTGTTGATTTGTACTCTCTCATATAAACAGTCTAAAAACCATAGAACACAACTATAGATCAAAACAAAGAAAACAAAAAAGAACACGCCTGATATCTTAGCTTATCTTTTGGATGGCATAAGCTATCTTAGTTGTAGATCCCTACTTTTAGGTAACTTTCACATTGTTATGGTCCTTTCTTTTCATACGTACATTAGATCCCTCACATGCAATTCCTTGTATCTATTTTGTCAAAGCTAGTTGCTACTTGCGTTCAAGTGGCACCATAGCACGCTATGAAGTCCTGAATTTGATATGTATCTTCCCTGTCTGATCAGATCATCAGATGTGTAAGAAGAAAAAAAACCTGAACTAGTTATTTCTGTGCAATGGTTTGCTGAATTACTGATATGCATGCCTAAAATTTAACCTCTGCTGAAGTTAACCTGTCTGTGAAGCAAAATGCTGTTTCCCCAATCCAAAACAACTTTGAAGATTATATCCAAAACATCATCCAGGCACTCAATAGAAATAACAACATGAAACTGGTGGACATAGCTCAGAATTTGGGAGGCACACCATAAAATTGGACGCACGAACAGAACATGTCCACAGAATTGGAAAGAACAAATTCATATAGAATAACAAAATCACATTGCATTTCCATTCAGAAAACAAGTCACCATTACAACATCACATGATAACCGGCAGGTTACCCATCTCACACACCCTGGAAACGTCTTCCCTAATCCTACGACCCAACTAAGCCGAACCATGGCAAGAACACGAAAGCATAGGTCCCCGTAGCGGACAGCAGAAGCTCCACCGGGCCAACGACGCCTGCAGGCCTAGGCCCTCTCACCCCTGATGCGACGCGCAAGCTGGATGTCCTTAGGCATGATGGTGACGCGCTTGGCGTGGATGGCGCAGAGGTTGGTGTCCTCGAAGAGGCCGACGAGGTAGGCCTCGGCGGCCTCCTGGAGCGCGGCGACGGCGGAGCTCTGGAAGCGGAGGTCGGTCTTGAAGTCCTGCGCGATCTCCCTGACGAGGCGCTGGAAGGGGAGCTTGCGGATGAGCAGCTCCGTGCTCTTCTGGTACTTGCGGATCTCCCGGAGCGCGACGGTGCCCGGGCGGAAGCGGTGCGGCTTCTTGACTCCCCCCGTCGCCGGCGCCGACTTGCGCGCCGCCTTGGTCGCTAGCTGCTTCCGCGGCGCCTTGCCGCCCGTCGACTTGCGCGCCGTCTGCTTCGTGCGGGCCATCGAGATCGTGTGGAGGAGGACGGCGGCGGCGGCGAGGAGGCTGGAGGTTTTGGGAGGGTTTCAACTTTTTTTTTTTTTGATAAAGGGAGGGTTTCAACTTGAACAAAGTGGATTTGTGCTTTTGGCTCGAGGCAGGGGGTGGTGGGTGTTTTTATAGAGGCGGGAGTGGGCGCGGAACGGGAGGCGTTGGATGGGCATGGACGGTGACGATCCGTGGGACGAGCAGTGGTGCTTTTCTATTGGCTGGGATGAAGTTGGGAAGGATCGATGGGCCCACCGGTCAGGGACTCAGCGGAGCGCACCGATTTGGCTTCGGTGGGCGGAAATGAAATGAGGAGCGCGGGGCGGAGGGCGGGAGGGAATTTGGGTGGTCGAAATAGCGAAAACGAATCCCGAGTTGGGAGCTCCATCTCGACTTTGAATGTACCAGGAATGCGCACAGCAGACCAAATCAAATGGCATGGCTCAAGAGCACAAAGCACGAGCCCCAACAAAACCGGAGCAAAAGATCGGAAACAACGGCAACAAAACCGAGGGTAGACGGCGGAGGCCCAACAGGCAAAACCAGAACGCTGAAAGACCTGGAAGCGAAACCGGTGAGGGTGCCGTCGAGCTGGAAGGATGGGACCGTACAGCCGGTAGAACGACGGCACAGCAGCACAAAGGAGTAGCTGGAACAGGGATCGCAAGGGGAGGCAGCCCCGAGACAGCGAAGAAAAGTGTGGAAGGGCACGGGTGCGTGCACGCACTGGCAGCACAGCTGCACAGGGATGGAGTGGTTGGAACAGGGGTCGCAAGGGGGGACGCACGAGCAAGCGGCGGCAGCACCGCAGCAGCACGAGCTGGAGGGAGAACGCACGCGCAACGAACACGCGTGTGACACCCGGAGACGCACGCGCAACGAACGGTCGGAGGCACACCCGGAGACACATGGTGGCACAGAACGAACGGGCGTATGCCACCAGACGGTACGCAATGGTAAGCCAAACGCCAAGCGGCACGCAGACGCGTCCGAACACCGAGGCAAGCGAGGCACGCCCTGAGCCGAGCGCAAGCACAATAACTACGGCTTCACTGAGGAGGACGGAAATCATTCGCGCATAGAGTAACTCCAGAAGTAGCTCTCAAAACAAGGCATCTACTTTTTATTTGAGAGCAAGTATAATAAGAGGCTGTAAGTAGGTGTATCTTTGAGTTGGAGGAGAGAGAAGAGAGGTGGTTTGTAAGTTTCTGACCACCAAGCACAAGAACCAAGAAACTTTGTGAGAGAAAGGAGTGGGTCATACACCTTGGTTTGGTGTAAACTACTATATGAATAAGTGATAAGTGAGCTGTAAGTGTCCATACAGCCAGCTGAAGGCTGTATTATTAGCCTTGCTCTGAGAGTTCTCCTTACTTTTAAGTGCTCTATTTTTTAAGACTACACTCCAACAGGAGCCCTCAAAACAGGACCCTCAAATTCATTCTTAGAGGAGATGACACGACCCACCCTCATCCTCATCCTACTTTTGAGGGCCGAGGGGCAAAAAACTCACTCCAGCAGGGCCCCTACTTGAGCCCTCAAAAGTAGGGGCTCCCTCCAGACCCCCCAGGAATGAGGGCTCGAGGGGACATTTGAGGACCCCTACTTTTGAGGGCTCAAGTAGGGGCTCTGTGAGTGAGTTTTTGCCTCTACTCAAAAGTAGGATGAGGGCTCAAGTAGGGGCCCTGCTGGAGTTGCTCTAAGAGAGCTAGAATTGAAGTTTTGTTTCAGAGTGTTTGTGGTCCTGTTCTTTTCAGCTTTGAAAAATTATTTTTTGATTTTTTCTACAGTAACTAGTTTTTAAACGGAGTATTTTTTAGATAAGGTCTACTAGTTAATTGTAGTACATACTTTACCGACTTCATTTATATCAATAAAAATTGTATGTGAGTTTCTGTTATTCTGTAATCTCTCGCACAAACAGCCCAAAAGCTATAAGCCGCAGCCAAAAGCCACAAACCGCAACCAAAAGTCACAAACCACAACCAAAAAGAACATGATTTTTATGGATGTTTTTTTTACTGAATACGACGAAAAGAAATGGGTTTTAAAAGGACAAGACGAGTAGTGCAAAAAGTAAAGAAGAAATACTTCCGTGAGAGAAATAGAGTAGCGATGCATCTATGACCATCTTAACTTATCCTTAGAACTAGACAGGAGTAAGAGAAGTAAAGAAACCATTTTGAGATACCTGGCTTTAATACTTATAAAACGAACCCTATCAAATTACTAAGAAATAATAAATATTGTATTATTGTGATTGGGTTAGAAACAATGTTGTGAAAAAGATATGCTCACTCGTTGGGCGGACTGGATATTGGCATATTGCTAAGCAATTAAACACGATACGACAGATTAATCGTATTTAACGGACGATTATGTGTTTCTTAATAATATATTTATTTATTTTCAGAATTTATTACAAATATTTTATTTATCCAAAAGTGTAGTAAATTATCACTTTAGAAAATTATCATTCGACATGCTTTACATTTCATAGTATGTACTTCATTTATATGGTACATACTACGAACATCATCACACAACATTCTAAACCCTTTTTTATTGCAACTAAGGTGTAAAAATAAATTTTTTTAGTGATTAAATGGGGAAAATAGAAGATTAATCGGAAAACGATCGATTAAACATTATAAACATGTCTGCTGCTTGTGCATAGGTTGGTGCTTGCAAATAAAAATATACTCCTACCAAGCACTATGAGCTGACCTAATTCGTAGATCGGGCTACTCCACCATGAGGATGGCCACAGTAGGTGGCACAGTCACTGAGTGAACTAGAGCAAGAGCGGGAGCAACTGTAGCTGGTTGAGTTGGAGTGGGAGCGAGAGCGACTGCGGCCTCGGTTGATATCTTCAATGTTGATGACGATCGGCGGGTTAGGGTGCCACACGCTCTTACGTATGGTGATCCTCAAACATAGTCCTCCGGTGAGTGGTCGAGTCAAAGTTGGGGTGGTGGGGATTATGGGGGGTTAGTAAATGCTGGAGCGTGGATCGCTATTGCTATTGCAGTTCGCTTGAGCTCGGCTACTGCGGCAACCCTCTCATGCTCCATTGTAGGCAGGGTCTTCTTGCACTTGGCAAGCCGAGCGCAGAGAGTCTCAGCATGGTTGTAGCTAGCAGAGGTCTGAGATCTCCTCCAGAGTCTTAGTGTAGGTGGCTTCTATAGCTTAGGTGAGATGAACCTGCTAGGTCAGGAACGGATCGTCCTCGGAGGTGGTGACGAATGCCTCACCATAGTGTCCTCCTTCCTTGCTGAATGGATAGTAGCAAAACAGGGAAGTCAGCATAGCGACCTCGTGGATCTTGCACAGGTGAGCACAAGCCAAGCGGGCATTGTCCTGAAGGGCGTCGATGAAAGTGTTTCTCAGGTGCTTGGTTGAAGAATCTAAACCCGTCATTATGAGTTAATGATATGTTTTGGTAATTAATGATAATCAAATTGTGGGACTAATAGTTTCATTGAGATGAATGAATAGGATATGTCTCACGGCAATGGATGACTTAAGATGAGTTCATGTGATTGATTATGCTCAAGCAATATAAAGACTTCATATGTGTTGAATAGTCATGACCCTAACTTGGAGTTGAATTATATATTGTCAAGCTTCAAGTGGATGTGTAAGACAAAGGTATGACTAGCTAGGGCTAAAGATGTATTCCTAGTCTTTTGCCGATTTTGGTGTTTGGTTGGAAGATCAGGTTGCTAGTATAGGATGCCGTACTATTAAGAGGGGTCACGACTAGTAGCTTAAACGTAACAAGTGTTGATAGCTCACTTGATTGCTCTAGCTCTCTCTCTCCGTTGCATGATGCTAATATTTTTTAATGTGATTTGAAAATGATTATAGCTCATGCATAAGTCCTTTGTAACATGTGACTTAATGTTTGCGAATGTGTTTTGCAACATGTTGAAGTCCATGTTATTCCCCTCCTTGAGGCATGATGCTAATATTTGAGATGTGTCTCTCGAATGTTTGTAGCTCATGCAAATGTCGTTCCTACATGTGACTTAAGTTTGAAAAGGCAAATTTGAATTTGGTTAAGTCCATGCCGTCTTTCAATGATGTGATTCCAAAAGATATTTGCGGATGTGTTCTATGATTTATTAGAAGTCACATGTTAATCTTAATGTGTATTTCTATATCTTGCAATGCTTTTGTGCAAGGTGGCTGAGAAATATGCATTGCTTTCTAATGTTCAGAAAGTGCCTTCAAGGTGGTGGTCAGACCGGCTTCTTACATGCGGTCAGATTGGCTAAATCAAATTCACCTAGGCCAATGGCAGTCTGACCGCTTGAGCAGTCAGACCGGGCTGAAACAGGCGCTCAGACCGGCCACATACCAACGGTCAGACCGGCCTCATGCCAATGGTCAGACCATCATATGCCCAGCGGTCTAACTGGCATTATGGTAGCAGTCTGACCACTGCGGAACTTCCGCTCCTCTCGCGGAACCTTTTTTCCAGAGAGCGACTCCGCTGATTTTTTCTGAGAGCGGTCTGACCGGTACTCGAGTAGTCTGACCGGAGCCGGTGGTCTGACCGGACCCTGTGCGGGCGGTCTGACCGGTTTTCCAGTGTAACGGTTAGTTTTTGTAGCCGTTGGGAGGCGGAAGTACCGGCCGTATGTTGGCGGTACTTCCGGCCCTCGAGCTGATTTCTGACTTCTCTTCTCTCCAATGGCTAGTTTTTAAGGGAAGTGTATAAATAGCTCCTCAAGGGCTATTGAGGGAAGGTTGCTAGTGCTATTCTCCCATTCTTTGAGCTAAGGGCAAGTCTTCTTCACTTATGTGCATGTGTTGCACTTAGAGAGTGAGAAGAGTGTAACCTAGTGCATGTGTTGTATTTGGTGGTGGACTTTTGTGTCCGTTGAGCTGCGATTCTTGATTCGTTCAAGTGAGAATCTTCGACTTGTTACTCTTGGAATTTGCCGACTCCTAGACGGCATTGGAGGCGTCGTGCACGGTGATCTTCTCAAAGAAGGTTGTGAGAAGGCCCGGCAAAGTTCTGAAGGTTGGAGCTCATCTACCCGGAGCGGAAAAGAGCTACCACTAGTGGATTCGAGGTATTTTGGCTTAATTCGTAGAGCCAGTCCAATTCATTGGGGCTAACCTCAACGTGGACTAGGGGAAACCGACAAGTTTCGAACACCATAGTAAAAACATCAAGTGTCATTGTGGTTTGTTATCTTATGCTCATTTTACCTTCTAGCAATTCATATTCAAGTATTTACATTCATTGAATTGATTAGATTACTTGTTTTCTTAGGATTGCTTATGTTGATTTGAAATTATATTGTTGGTGCACTTAGTCATATTTAAATGTCTTAGGTCTCACTTGTGAAAACCAAATTGTTCACGCTTCCATATTATAAATTTGGTAGTAGAGTAAAAGAAAATTTTAAAACCACCTACATCGGTGTGGAAGGTGTACTAGCCTTCCCTTGCGTACAGGAAGACTTATATCATCCAGGTCTCCTACCAGGGTCTCCTGTCCCCTAAATATGGGACAGTGGCAGTAACCGAGATACTACATTAGTTTGCACAATATGTCGGCAAACTCTCCATCCTTTCTATGGGTGAAGTAGTCATGTAGACCAAAGTTAGCTGATTCAACCATCTACAATTGTACATGAGGACATTAGTAGCAGTTTAAAGATATAAAGAAGATATGTGAGTTAAGAACTAAGGGTGGTAAATAGAAGCAATAGTACGCTATATTTTTTGTGAAATTTTTTGCTTTTAGTTTTTGAAAATAAGACCATGTCTTCAGATAACAGTCGTTCTATAATCATACAAGAGCAATAAATATATACATGTGGACATAGATTAAAATATTTTTGCTATTTTTTTGAACCGTATTTTTGTAGCTTTTTACAATAAGTAAATATGGCTAATTATAGACACAGATTCGTCAACTAAATATGGCTACCTGGTGCATTTCACATTACAAAACTATAGTTACGCTAATGAAATGCTAATGATTATTAATCGTGTTGCTCGCATGCGAATGAAACATACATTTTCCGAAGGTACTCATCTGCTCCATAATGCTTCCAATTGCGAAGAATCATAAATCACAGATAAATCACCTCAAAATTATATTATAAACTCGTCTTTCAATCTCTCTTTCCTTCCCCCTCCCTGCGCTCTTGCTCGGCAAGAAAACTCTATTTCCTTCCTCTCTCTCGTTGCGCTCTCGCTCAGCAGAAAACGGATTGCGATTCCTATTTTATACACGCATGAACAACCACACAATTAACACGTGAATAAAATGAGAATCTAATATCGTGTCATGCCGCGTCATCACCCACGCAATTCCCTTATGCCAACAGCCAAACCGCGCACGCCCGTGCCCCTACCCGCGATTCCCTTGGCCCCTTCCCCTGCCTATGCGCTTGCCTAGGCTGATGTCGAGCTGGATCAACTCATCAAGCTATTGCCAAGCAGGGGCGGCTCAGTAGCACCGTCGTCCCACCCGCCTGTTGTGCCGTGCCTTTCACCGCCATGCTTGTTCGACTTGCTGGGCCATATGGCTCCTATCGAGCTCCCCAAGCGCAGCATGTGACACATTGTCTGCTGCGTCTTCCAAGCTTGGAGAGGACTATTTTGTAAAAATTGGTGTTCGATGGCTAAAATTTAAGAAAAAATAGGAATACTATACTAAATATATGAACAGTTCGTAGACTTTTTAGCATATTTGGCATTGTTTGCCATTATATTTACAAAAATGGTCGTATGTCTAGCGTATTGACAAAAATGACGTTTTTGCCGTCCGGTAGCCGGGTGGCAACGTCCGTGGGCTGACGCATAGCCGCTGCTGTCCCGTGGCCAAATGGCAGGAGGCCTACCGTCCCATGGCAAAGCGGCAGGTAATTAAGCCGGCTGATTAGCCGGTTTAATTACCTGCCCTACTTTATTTTTTGCTTACTATTTTTTGGATTTTTAAATATAGCAAATGAGCTAAAAAAATTACATAATTTTATATGCAGCCTCCTGACATAATCTACTTAGCTATGTAAGTTTTTGGTAATTTTATCCACTGTGAATGTTGCTCAAAAAGTTATACGGTTTTGATATTTGTAGGTGTTGTGGCTACTGGCCTAACAATAAAGTAGGAGAGTAGTGAAGTGGTTGAAATGGATGAACAATGCTCGCTCCTTCTCCATATCCAGGGCGTGTATATATTTTCGTATGAAGCGCAATTACATTCTTGCCCTTATAGTCATATACCTCCCATAAGGGCACATGTGTTATTACATATATCATATTGAGTCTCACAATTCTCTAACAGGTCGCATGGGCTCAGGTGGGGGCCACCCCCTACTACAGGAGCCTCTCATGGTGCAGCGAAGATCAAGTGAGCGTATCTAGCGGGAGACGTACGCAAGCTCACCTAGAGGCATGCAGACGGAGAGAATACGGCGCTCGCAAGGAGTAGCATGAGAGAAAGCGCAAACTGGTGGCTAAAGCTAGGGCCGCTGATGAGGACTACAATGCCAACCTCAAGATAAAGGGCAAATGGCTGCGGTCCACGCAGTAGACCGGACAATTCCATAGTACCCCGCCATCCTATCTGTCAAGATATTCCTTTCTTCAAAATACGTGCATTCCTACATGCTTCGAGTGCATGTGTCCCTGTGTACCTTTGTAGTATTGTTGTTGACAACAAAATGCAATGAGCAACATTTCTCCTAATCTATGAAAATATTTTTCACCATATGTTAAATTTGCTCATGTGAGGGGACCGCAGAAGGACCTTCATAATATTTGGACCTCTTTTTCATATTAAAAAATTCCTATAATCAGTACACACAAAAAAATTGAGAAAAGTTTAGAACGATTACAATTACAAATAAATTACACAAACAAAGTATACTATATCGGAAGGCTGCACAAAAAATTTATTCTATTTCAAGCTTATTTGTTATTACTCCAATGATACGTCAGGAATCACGAATATGTCCTATTTCTCTCACTTCTGTCTTACACATATCATTTTTTTTACTTTTTGCATCACTCACCATCTTTTTTTAAAACTATTTCTTACAAATACTACTATCTATTTTGAATCTATAGATAGAAGACAACATCAGAAGCTAATAAAAACACGCTCTCCTAGAGGTGGCCAAACGGGCCAGGCTTACACGGGCCGCACCACGGCCCGGTACTGTAGACCCGACCCATTTAGGCACGGCACGAAATTTAAATGGGTCGGCGGCAGACGGCGACGACGGATCGGGCGTGCGCGTGCGGCGGGCCGCACGGCCCGTTTAGCAATCGGGCCGGCTTGGCGGAGGCACGGCACGGCCACGCGACACGTCGGCCGGATAATTTCAAAAACTAGCCATTTTTGTGACCATTGGGGGGTAAAAAAATCCGAAAAAATAGCAAAAAATTCAGAAAAAATCTGAAAATTTTTCTATAAATAGGGGGGCATCTGACCTCCATTCTCCACATCTCAAATCTCAATCTTCTCTCTCGGTTTAGCTCTGAAAAATTCAAAAGTGTTTGCGCAAATTTGGTGAAAATTCGGGCAAAATTCCGAAAATTCAAAAATCTTCAAAGATTTTTGTGAGAGCTGCAAAGGAGGTAATAATGCTGTCTTATACTCTTATTTTAATTTTTTGGTATTATATATTGGTTTAATTGTTTTGCTATTATTTGTTGGTTTAATACTTTAATAGTAGGTTAATCATTCTTTATTATTTCAATTTGCAGTCGATTTAATGGAGAACTACGATTTTCAACTCTCCGAATTCGGCCTCTCGGTGGAGGATATGCAATCGTTTCAACAAGCATATCCATCCGCGGAAGGTCCACATGTACAAACTAGAGATGCCGAAGAACCGACGGCCCCGGTGGCGCAGGGTCCAATCGACCCATCTTCTGCTGGCTCAACAAGTGCATCCACGACCCAAAGCACGGGTGCAAAAAGAACAAGAGCTAGTACATCAACAGTTTGGAATGATTTCGACAAGAAGTTCAAGACCGACAATGATGGAACTGAAGTGAGGTACGCTGTTTGTAAAATTTGTGGTAATGAATTGAGTGCAAAATCTTCAGGTGGGACGGGTCATCTACAACGACATGCTACAAGCTGCAAGAAAAGGTAAGGAATACAAATGCGCCAGACACAGCTGCAATATAACCCCGACGGCTCAGTACGTACGTGGGAGTACAACCCAGAGGTAGCTCGGGAATCTCTTTGTAGATTAATTGCTTCTCAAGATTTACCTTTAAATTTTGGTGAATCTGATGCTTTCCAAAAATATATTAGAATTGCTCATAACCCTCGATTTAGTCTTGTATCTAGCAAACAACAACTAGAGATTTAATTAAATATTATAACAATTGTCGTGATAAATTGAAAGAAATGTTTCATACATGTACATTCTCTATTGCTTTGACATCCAGACATATGGAGTGGTAGGGCTAGAGAGGATTATATTAGTGTTGTTGCTCATTATGTTAATGATGACTGGATAATGGAAAAAGAATTATAGGATTTAAATTAATTAATGTTTCACATAATGCTGAAAATATTGCAGAAAGCATTATTAAAGTTGTAGAAGATTTTGGTCTCACGGATAAGATTTTTCTATAACTTTAGATAATGCAATTGCAAATACTAAAGCTATGGAAATTCTTACTCCTTTATTTAATACTTATGCACAGTCTTTCTTATTGCATCAACGTTGTGCTTGTCATATTATTAATCTTATTGTTAAATCCGGTTTAAAAAGATTAAATGCTTGTATTGATTCTTTTAGAGATGCAATTTCATTTATTAATTGTTCTAACCAACGAATAGCCGCATATAAGAGTTTTTGCGTAGCAATGAATGTTCGTCCTAGAAAATTTGGTTTAGACATGCCTGTTAGATGGAACTCTACTTACCTTATGCTTAAACATATATTGCCATATAAGAGCACTTTATCTGTTTTCCTTCACACCCAAAGTCATCAATCTTGTAGCTCCTCCAGTAGAACCTAAGTTAGAGACCCTGAACTTACTGAGGACGATTGGGTTGTTGGTGAAAAAATATTTTCGTTTCTAAAATTTTTTCATAAAGCTACAGTTTGTCTTTTGGAATATACTATCCTACATCTCCTATGATTGTTCATAATATTGTTGAAATTGCCACTCACCTAAAGGCTTTTGAAAATGATCCTATACTACGGGATGCTGTAGTTGCCATGAAATCTAAGTTATTAAAATATTGGAGAGAAATTCCTATTTTATATGCATTTGCTTTTATTTTGGATCCTAGGGCCAAACTCCAAGGATTTATAAATGTTTTACAAGTTTTAAGTGAGGCTACCGATTTAGACTATTGTTCATACTTTACATTAGTTAATGATAAATTATATGAGGTATATAATAAATATGAAAATAAATTTGGATCTGTGCGTTTGGAAAGACCCCCGGTAGTCCCTAGCACCTCTAGGGGGGCTATGCAATGGGGCAAGATTTTTGGTTCTTCGTCTAGTTCTCGTGCAGGTACAGGTACACAACAGTTAGGAGGAGGAAGGCGACAAAGCACTGGAGACCTATCAAGCTATCTCAACAGTGATAGTGTCAGCTTCGAGCAGGAGTTGAACATCCTCGCATGGTGGCAAACCTTGAAGGTATCATATCCAGTGCTATCCATATTAGCGCGGGATGTGTTGGTATTCTGTCTCTCTGATCTCCTTGAGTCGACATTGATCTTTCGGAAGAATAATCGAGAAGCGACGAACAAGTCTTCCAACGAGATGGTCGAAATACTTCGACCGTCAAAGACCGGGAACAAGTGAATCAAGACTCCAACATATCTGCAGATAATAAAGATTTAGAAGAATCTTTTGAGAATTTGTATTTAGATAGCAATGAATAGGCTTTTCAATATTTTTCTTTCACATGTAGTCAATAATGAGCTTTATAGGTTGTACTCTTTTTCTTTACCAAGGTTTTCTCAAATTGAGTTTTTACTTGGTAAAATTTTTAATGAATGACCATCCCATGTAATTTAATAAATTAATAAAGCTCATTATGTCATTGCAAATATTTATTTTTATGATTAACAATGTCTACAATTTTCTATATTTTTTCTGAATTTTCTACAATGTTTTTACAGTTTTTCTTAATTTTCTACAAATTTTCGTATTTTTTTTGGGCTAAACACGGCCCGTTTAGCCTTAACCGTGCCCGGGCCGGCACGGCATCGGACCGTGCCTGGGCTTGCACCACGGCCCGTGGGCCGGCACAGCATGGCCCGTTTATTACACAGGCCTTAATGGGCTGTGCCTAAACGGGCTGTGCCGAGCATGGCCCCCATTGGCCAGGTCGGCTCTCCATCTAATGTCCGACTCCCAATTCGACAACCTATCTGCTGTGCCATCGGGCCCAGCCCAACAGCATTCACCCCACCTTCTTATTCACCTCGTCGTCGCTCGCTCGCCCCCCATTCTCGCCGCCCTCCTCCGACCTCGCCGCCCTCGTCTCCCACTACCGTAATCCCACCTCTCTCTCCCATATCTGATAATCCCATCGGCAATTATATATATCTCTCCTCTCCTCTACTCGATCTCTTCCTTTTACGAATTCCTTACTTCTCTCTGGGGCTAATCGCCGCCGTTTTCTGCAGTTGGAATCGGGACCTTTGTTGGGTGCTCGTCAGCAACCGTCGCGCGCATGTGAGTGATCCGATCCGATCCATTCTCATTTAACTTGCCGTCTTCACGCGCTGATCTCAATCTTTACGCAAGCGTGACGCATATGTCGAACAGATCGCGGCATTGGGGGTCCTTGGGGATCCGTATGCCAAGGTCGCTATCCGCGCGTTTCCGTTGCCGATGCTCGAATTAATCATGGTTCTAGGGCGTTTCGACCCCTGGATGTCTGGGCGTTTCGACCCTGGATGTCTGTTTGATGTTCATATATCCATAAAAAGTATATTTGAGATGTCAAACTCGAAAAATTTAATACTTCAGTTTATTAGTTTGAACTATTTTATATATGCATTGAACTCAAAGGAGTTATGAGTTACTTACCACAAATATATCAAGGTATAAAACATTTTCATACCCAAACTCAAAAAATATGAATCATATGTATCGGATGTTGGTGCCTAGGCACATGGTCTATGTTAGGCACCATGGTGTTTATTCGTGTATATAGGCACCAACATGATACACGTGTATGATTCAATTTTTGAGTGGGTATGAAAATGTGATATATTTATGTGTGTTTTGAACTCAGTTCTAGTTTGAATTAGTTTTGAGTTCAATGCAATGGTATATACCATAAAATAGTTCAAACTAAACTGGGAATTTAAACGGCGCGTATATGATACCCACATCACGAATCTCGCAAATGCAGAGCAACCGTGCATGACGAGTAGGGCCTTCATGCTTTAATGGTGTTGCTATGTGTGTTCTCCAGCAATGGTGTTCTAGGGCCTCGCTGTCACGAATTTGATCCGAGTAGGGCCTTCATGCTATGGCTAGTAGCCACCCGCCTCGCTGTCAGGATCCGAAGGATCAATGCACGCATCAAACAAAGAATTGAGAAATTGGCACTCATGGTGTTGAGTTCCATGCCTGCTCGTTTGTCTGGTTCCTGATGCTTGTGTTTGTGCAATTGTGCTCTGGCGTAGGCGCATCCATCCATGCCGGTTCTGGTTGCACAGCACTTGCCTCTGGTTCTTGCGTCATTCACGGACCCGGCATTACCACACCTTGTTTATATTTTTATGACAATGCACACACCTTGTTTATATTTTTATGACAATGCTAGACGCTAATAGTTGTTTTGATTCATATTCTGTCAGTCTGTCAGCGTATGTTGAGGTGTTGCTGTGTGATAGTTACTTCTGCTGCCAATTACTGCTAGCAAACTGATTTTGGAAAGAAAACCAACCAAATAATTATAGTGCTGCCCATGTAATTCTAGTTTAGGTGTTTCCTCATCCTGATGTGTCATGCATGGACAATTAGATGTAGTGTTTTAAGTCTAGATTGTCAAAAATGCAAGTTGGTCAGTTGGTTGATTGTAAAGACCAAGCTTGATAGATGGAATCAGTGCGTATATCACTGTTGATAGATGGAATGATACATTGATACAGAAGTTTGCAATCCAATGCATGGGAAGTTGGATACTTAGTATATTGCTGTTGAGCGTTATTGAAATGTGTGTAATGCTTCTAATGGTTTTGTTAACAACAAAGCCTTTTGTCCCAAACAAGTTGGGGTAAACTAGGAATGAAATCTCCTCAAGGTCAAACTTTTAATGGTTTTGTATTTATAATAATTAAATAGTGTATAGTTGTGCTAGATATCTAATGGGAGAGTTCCAGCCCGGTTTCTTGTTATTTTTATCTCTGAATCTTGCAATGTATTTCAGGGCGGATGAGGAGGTATCTGACCCAAAGGCGCTCCTAGAGGAACATTCAAAGACTAAGTGTGTGTACCAGTGGTATGAATATCAGGTAATGTGCTGTTCTATCTGTCGGTGAATGTTCAGTTGTTATCGGTCTTGATCTATGCGCACACAAATGAGATTAATGTATTCTAGTGAATGATATCTCATATGAATTTGCTATACAAATGCACATCAGCACAATTACTGGATCTATTGAAGTGCGTTTTTTGAGTTACTGTGTTTGTCTTAAGTCAGATAGGCTGTGCTTCTGCAAGGCCCTTAAAAATTTGTTTTGTTTATATCCTTGTTATATCTAAAAAATGAGTTTATATTTTATCTGTAGAATCTGGTACTACCCCTAGGACCATTAAAGGACTCCAACCTTTTTAGCAGATATATTGCCTGGTAGTGCTGATAATAGTAGATAAGGTAGCAGCGGGTTATATCCTGGGTTCGTACCACATTTATACCCACTTTTTTTAGCAACAGTAAGTTATATTTTCCAATCGGTCACAGCAGATGTGGCATTACATATTTTGCTAGAAAGCTAATAACTTAATGCTGCAGTTGCTAGCTGCTACAGAACTCATGTCACTGCAGTACTACTCAAATACAATTTAGTACTGTAGCAACCACACGTTAGATAATACTCCCTCTGTTCTTTTTTACCTGACTTTTTTGATTTTTCACGATCTCCGAGATGCAATTTGACCATTACTTTTTATACCTTTACATTAAGATGTACTAATAAAATTATAATATTATGGAAGTATTTTAACGACAAATCTAATGGTATAATTTTCATATAGCCAATCTAGATAGTTTTAAACATATTGGCGGTCAAACACTCAAACTTACAATGTTTGACGGCACTGATTCTTGGACGTTAAGTAAAAAAGAATGGAAGTAGTAGCAAATTAGCAAGTTAGCCACCATTGTGTTACTTCCCCCGGCTATAATTAACTTGTATAGATAGCACATGTTTTTGTTATGTAAATGCGAGTATTAATTTACTATTTCGTGCCAACTGCCAAGGCTTATAAACTAGTGTTTACAATTTACATGGTAAACAATTAATATTCAGCAGATGTTTTGTGTGTTTTGTGCTTATATTTTTGGCTGTCAAGTTGCTTGTTGATCTGGGCATTTGAAGAAGTGTTCAGGTCCTCTGGACTGCTATCGATTATGCTATCTTTTGCTTAATACCTTTTATTCTGTTACCACTGAAGCAAGTTCTTACTCCGCTTATGTTGTGTACAGAAATGTGGTAAGAGAATTGAAGATGATGAGACTGGGCAGAAGCACTGCACTGGCCAGTACTTCGATTACTGGAAATGCATCGACAAACATGTGAGTGCTCCCTGCCTGCATGCACTTATATTTGTCTGCCTTGTTGATTCGAGAAACCACTCATTTCAGTACTTTTCTTTTAATTCATCACAGTCACAGCTCATGGTAAAAGCTAGCCTGCTTATGTTGCTTATTTCTACTATGCAGGTTGCTGAGAAGCTCTTTGATAGCTTAAAATGACAAGGAATGTGCTCTCTCTTGTTACTTTTTATGCAACAGTAGTAATAATCATATCAATTGTGCACCCTACAGACAATTCAGGTGCCTAATCATTTCGTTCCTGGCAGAGGCATTGAACCCTCAACAGCAGTTTTCTTACTGCATTGTTGGCTTAGATTTTTTTGGTTCACCATCGAGATAATTCCCAAGATTGTGTGACTGAGCAGTGAATTCTCTTGTTTGCCTTTTTTCTATTGCTTCTGTGGTGATGTTTTTACGAGCACATAGCCAATTATCTGGATTTGTTAATTATATGCAAACTGAATGACCAATCTACACTGCTACTAGCTGGTAGTAGCTTCTGTGACCACATGATCTGAGCAGAATGCTGGTAACACACCGTGAAATTGTTTGTTTGATGTGGACGAAATGAAACATGTTGGACTCAGTTGCATAAGTATTGTTCGACATGATGTGGATGCCACATGTGGGCGCTGTTAAGATCGGCTTGTGGTTGATGTTATCTATGGATGTTCTTTGCCCTTCCATGACCAGGAGTGGTGGGGTGCAGGATCTTGCATGATGATGAGGCTTATCTAGCCTCATAACTGCGTATTCACGGCAACGGCAGGGTATTGACCGGTTCTTTTTAGATTATGGTTTTATTTAAATAAATGAAACAACTTCTTTATCATCGTTTAGAAGTGATTTATTGGGACAGTTTTTTAAAACGACTTATTGGTTTATCATCAATCGATTTGTTCGAACAAGCTTTCATGCTAGGGCTAAAAAGTATTAGCCGCAGCTGAAAAAAACACACTCATCGAGCCACTGATGGTGTGATGTTTACAGACTGGTAAATTCACTTCTGTTTTGGTGTGTAGACCTAGACTTGTTTACCATCAGTAAGTAAAGATGTTTACCATCTGTGGTATGGAGTTGTCCGGTACATTCTGGAAACGTAAAACTGAGTCTGAGATAGCCTGTTGGTATCCGAGTCCAATGGTCGCTTGGTGCGTGTCGCATGTTCTGTTTGCACGGATATTACCACGGCGACAACTGACAAGAGGCCACTTGTGATCGAGATCATCCGACGTGGAATATTAAATCAGTTGTCTCCTGTTCCTGCCACGATTTTCTTGTATGAATGTCTCATTGTGTTTTTGCCTTACTCGATGGATTGGACCAGATGTTGTGACGCCCTTTGGTTGTGGATGATAGTAATCAGTGTGCCCTGCACTCACATTATTACACGAAAGTTGTATCTGATTCGTACGGTGCACATACACTACCTTGTTTTAGGAATAATTTAAGATTTACCACGATAAAGATACACATTTGAGGATGTCATTTGATGTCTTGATATGTGGATTTTGATGCTGCATTATCAGTAAGAGATCGAGTAGTAAATTCTTGAATACATATTTTTTTACGGTGGCAAATTTTCAAATCTCACTTGTTTTGTGTAGGACGGGGATGCCGTCCATGGACGATACAGGAATAGGGGTGCAAATAGATTGGATTAATCCCGACCGATCCGTACCGAATCCGGTCGGTAATGGATTTGGGAAGGGAATTTGGTATCCGGTTGGATTCGGATTCGGATAATTCGTGTCGGATTCGGATTCGGAAGAGTTGTTATCCGACCGAATAGTATCGGTATTCGAATACCGGATATTCGGTCGGATATCTGGTAAGAACTAAGAATTCACCTTTTATTTTGCTAGTATTTGTTTTTTTTGTCATGTTGGTTGGTTGAGGTGTGCAGTGTATAAAAAGTTTTTCTGGATCGTGCAAACTTAAGTTCTCTAAAAGGAATATGACATTCAGTTGTGGCAACTATAAATATACAATACTAAAATAGCGTTTTATTTCTAATTCTGCTGCTTGTGCAATTGGAATCCTAAATTTGCTCATTAAGATCACTCTTCCAAGGTAATGGAATGAAAAGCATGTAATCGGAGTATTATTAAACGATGAACTTTGGTATGCTTTAGTAAATGAATAAATAAATGTGTCAAAAGTCTATTATCCCCAATTGTCTACTGTCTCTACCTTTATTTAGTAAAAATTTTTTAGCCTATAAAAAGAAAAATGTTGTCCGTCAAGAATCAAGATTCATCTTGAAACACCACACCTCAATGGGCAATTTTTGGGGGAAACGCCACACCATCTTCGGCTGATGAATTATAATCACTATTATGTACTTATGTCTAACAGTTTAAGGTTTGAAGTGATGGTGGTATGGTTTAACATATGTTTCTTTCCGTATGCACGTACTATCCGTCTATATTATCCGTTTTCGATCCGAAACCGTCAAGTATCCGTTCCGACGGCACCGTATTCGAAATTCGAATACTCCGAATTCGTATTCATATCTGGTTTTACCGTATCCGACCCCGAATCTGAGAAAAAAATATAGATTAAGATACGGTATGAGCAATATTTATCCGAATTCAACCCGAATGCACCCCTATACAGGAGACGCCTAGTGTGTTCCGCTGCAGCCTGCAGGCTGGTCGTCTAGGCCAAGACGGCTGCCGTGTCATCCTCCAAAACTGAGATTACCTGCAGCCACCATTGGCTAGCTTGCCGAGGGGATGTTCAGTGATCACCAGAGAAAACAATTTTGGTTTGGAAAAAATTCAAATCCCTCTGAGAAATATCAAATTCGGAAATTTTGATTTTTTGGAAAATTTCAGCCAAAAAATTTAAACACATTTTTAATTCAAGAAATACGATTATATGAAAATAACAAAATCTCAAAAATCTTAACGAAATCTCTGTGAATTTCCAACAAAATCTCGAAAATCTTGGTCAAATCTCGAAATGGTTAAAAATGGGTCAATTTTTTTCTGGTCGAAGTGTGCTTTTCTTGGAGGAGACCGAGATAACCGAAATTCATCAAATTTTACAAATTTTCGTCCGAAATTATTTTCTGGTGATCGCTACTTGCCCCTCTGCTTTGCTGTCCATCTCAAATGAAAAGGCCCAAGCGATGGAGCCCTGAGCACTAGTCCAAACACGACTCTTGTGCAGCGCCATGTGTGCCTGAGCGCCGCCCGCGCGACTGGTCCATGCTGCACGCGCACGCGCACGCACATGTGCGACCTCCGCCCGGCCACGCCGCCCGCGCCACCTACGCACCAAACCGGCTGCGCCCGCCGCCCCCGGGATGTGCCGTCCTCCACTGTGCGTGCGCAGCGACACCATAGCGCCTCCTCCGAGCTATAAGTGGCCAGGCTTGCCATTGCCTCCCCCATTCCAACCTCCATTTTCTTTCCCCAAGCTGAGCTCGGCTCGAGCCCACGCCTGCTGGCCTCACCTCATTGTTCCCACCTTTCCGGCAAGGCTCTCCACAAACCACCCTCGTCGAAATGTATTCTTGAGCGTCCTCTCCTTCCCCTCCCAATTAACTGGTTTTTGGTGCTTGGAGCTCTCCGGAACGACGTTTCCCCCCCAAGTCTGGCAGCCGCCCCTATCACCAGCGCCGCTTTCTCCTCGATGGACCTCCCTCCAATTCCTCACCGTGGGAGCATCCTCTCAGAGCCCCAAAACTTCCACTACCGCCGGTTGAGGTCCCTCGCCACACCGCCCCGGCCACACGCCGCCGGCCTTCTCCGGCACCTCTCCGCTGCCACGGACGGCACAATATGCTTTCTCGCACCTCCCTCATGCTCATTCTTGCTTTCTTTCTCTCCCGTTTCCTTCCGGCCGCCGTTGCCATGTTCGGCTCCGCCTTAGGCCACTGAGCGCCGCCGCTCGAGCCATCCTGCCTTGTCTCGGCCTGTGACACCACCCTCACTAGTTTCCTTGACCTCCCAAAGTTCCATTTTGCCACTCATATCCGCCTCCTCGGCCGCACCTCGCCGGCAACGCCACCGCTCGGCCCTGCATTGAATTCAAGGTCTAAGGACTATTCAAATAAGAAAATGATAAAACATGTTTTTTTAGACCCGATCATACAAATTTGATCTCTCTACGTATTCTGTACTAGTTCAGGATCATGCTAGTACATACAGTAGAAACATATATAAAATATCAACCATGAACACGATTAACTAGAAAACTCAAATATTATTACTTATCAGAGTAATGACTTTATGGCCAAGATTATAAATAATAGCCTGGAAAGGAAACAGAATCTCAAACTTTGATAACAAGTAATAAGTGATTAAGTCAAAATAATTGAATAAACTACAAGTGAACTGATCATTCACGTAATGAACCACCCATGAACTAACCATTCATGTAATGAACCATCAGTGAACTAACCATTCACCTTCCTTCCGAACTTAACCTAACTAAGTTTTTATAAAATCTCTACCCCTCGTGTGAAATCATCGAGCATTGTCCATAACCGACAACACATCTATTCGAATAGTTTTACACTTTGCAGAGGTTGTACAATTTTACCCACACAATATGATCATCTTGTGGTGTCAATGTTATAACACGCTTCCTTAGGTATATCGACCAAGAAGATCATAAAAAGACTTTTACAATACTCAATCTCAAACTGATTTTGCCTGCTAAGATATCGCTGCCGAGTAGGCTAACAACCTAGTTAGGAAAGCCCTCTCTTACGTCAACAGAACATCTCAATAGCAAAACTCAAGATTAAAACTTTACAAATTAATCAGCCAAGTCCATCTCATACTAGACATGTGGTTGTATGATATGACTCAGATCAATGACGCACAAAGTTAAATCCTTAGATATTACCTAGGCGAGACATCAACATCCTAAAAGTGTTGACTACGTTTCCCCTTTACTACACAATCACTCACCTAAATAAAAATATTTTGTATAACCAACATGAATGACATTACCCATGCCATGGTACATAAATTTTATAATTGTGATTGACCACTATGATTTAATATTTCATTAAGTCAAAATTAATGAAGTAATCAACATATGATGATGAGCCCAATGTACTATAAGCACGACTAAACATACTAAATGTACAATCCGTATGAATACTAGTATTGCATCACTAGATAGATACCCAACCTATAGTGACAATGGAATCATGTTATTCAAGTTATCAAGTGAGGGATTAATTAAATTTGGTCAATAACTACTAGATACAATGGTTTATATAGAATTAGCAATGTATGATAATTTAAAATAAAATAATAATAAATAGATTTAAAACAATAGATTCAATATGATCAAAGGTCACGACTTGCCTTCACTTTATTCAGTTACCAATTACGAATCTTCGTTTCGCTTCTGCTCCTTCGAAGACATTATCTAACGAGAGACAAAGCAAATGAAACACAAACAAATTCAAATAAAATCCAAAAACTACAAAACTAGAATCAAAAGATAGAGCTCAATTTTAGATGTGAATTTAGAAAGAAGAATTGGACCAATCGGAGTTCAGACGGAGGAGAACGGACTCTCAAAAAATTGAATGGAGGGAAAAATACTAGAAATTAGAAAAGTCTATTGTGCTGTGGATTGGGTTTATGAAATAGTGATGGTCCACCGTGGACTCGGTCCACAAAACAATGCACATGGGCTGGCTAGGCCTGACGTGGCATGACACGTGGCATGGTGGCGCTGAGGTGGCAGTGACATAGCTTGACACGTGGACTGCTGATGTGGCACGGTGATGTGGCTCAGGTCTACAGAACAGTACTATGGTAGGTAGGACCCATGGGACAGAGGCATGGTTCATGGTGATGTGGTGTGCGATGATGTCATTGCTGGCACATGGGTTGGTGTCGGTGCAGTGCACAAACCGAGGTGGCAGTGGAGCGTGAACGGATGGCGGACGGATTGAAGTGACGATGAGATATGCAAAGATGGTGGCTCGGCTGGTCGACGGCGAGAGCGATCGGCGGAGAGACTCACCAGTGGCGAAGATGAAGGCGAACACTAGTGAGATCTTCAGCGACAACAAAGAAGACGGTGACGGCTCAGCTTGATGACGACGGCGCAAGAGCGAAGATGACATGCGGCTCGGGGTGCAAAAGTGAGAGGGGCAGTCACTATTTATGGCGCGGACGTTGAGGTGACCGGGACTCACACGTCATGGACGTTGAGGACTCTGGAATGACACGACGGAGAGTCTGAGTTGGTGACGAGGCAGACTCCGACCGAAGACGAAGAACAATGCGTCTAACATGTGGGCCTCACATGTCATTGATGGCACAAAGAGGGAAACAGAGGACGGTGCAGATGCAGTGCGGTGAGGTGGTAATGGGTGAGGCAGGCTGGTGTGATTTGGGCCAAAAGTGGTAGACCAGGCCGACTAGGCTGGGGAGCGGGGCCGAGTAGAGGGAAATGGGTTGGTCCAGAGTGAGGAAGATTGGGCCGAAGGAAAGAGGCTTGACCCAAGGAATTGTTTAGGGATTTTGGAATTTCAGATATTAAGAAAAAGGGAAATGAGCTCTAGATAATAGCAATAAACTCAGAAATTTTTTGCATCACAAGGAACCCAAATAAAATAAGTTTTCATTTAATTGATGTTACTTTATTCAAATTAATTTTTTTAATATATGAAAATTGATATTAAGCTTTAATTAATTTAAGAAAAATCCAAATGGTTATTTTCTTTTAAAACTCCAAAAAGGCTATAAGAAATAGGATATTACATTTTTATAAATAGAAATAAGAATAAAATTAAACTATGAATTGGAATAAGACCCATGTAAGATAAAATAGTAGAGCTTTAGTCTTGTATAATTTGTGTGCTATCAAAAATCAGCAACTCAATTATCATATAAGAATAATAGCTTAAAATTAAGGCATGTAAAAATGACCCTTTTTCAAATGATGCTTAAATAATTGAGCTAAATCATTTGAACTTTAAAGTCTTCAATATTTATTGTCATTGCGGATATGTAAATTAAAGATTATCTTGTACATGATTAAGAATTTCTCAATCATAATTAGATTGTCATTAATATTTATCTCAAATCCAATTGCTAATCAGAGACATCATTGATATATATATATATATATATATATATATATATATATATATATATATATATATATATATATATATATATATATATATATATGTGTGTGTGTGTGTGTGTGTGTGTGTGTGTGTGTGTGTGTGTGTGTGTGTGTGTGTGTGTGTGTGTGTGTGTGTATCACCTTGTGTAAGTGACAAATTAAGTTAAAGAAAAAGTAATTAACCAATATGCCTTCATCATCTAAATTAGAATACAAATTTAAGTTGGAAATCTTGATAAAAATGCAATCTTGACTCAATAACAACCGTCCTAACTTTATCTCTGGATTTAAAATCACCAATGGTTATTAAGAATAATTAATATACCAACAATTCAAGGTATCACCTTAAGAGGGCACTCTGGTAAATTATGGAGTTAAGATTACCTTGAAGAATTAAAGTTATATTCTTCGCATGTTGAACTCACACCCTAATATCTAATTGTTAGCACTCATCAATTAATGCCGGTGTTCTTTTAGGCTCTCATATATATCATAACTCTAACCCAACTCGTGGAACATTCTTAATAAATATAAAGTAATAAAAGAAGCCATTAAATTAAAAACCGAGCCTTGCCATTCCCCGATTGGCTACGTCTAGCCAGCTTTGAATCCGAAGCAAAATATCCCCATAAATATTCCTTTATCATTGATCCTTCTTTGTTTTCCTTCCCGTCAAAGTTTTTATGTCGTTTTCTCCTTACGCTCAAACTCCGTTTGACTCTGTCAAGCACCCCACACTCGCTAAATATTATCACCTATCATTAACTCATTCAAGAAAACTCAATCAAGTTTATTTCGGATTTATGTGGACTCTTGATTGATCCTTGGATTTATTTGGGTTTTCAATCGTTTATCACATAATTAGAAGTTGAAGTCCTAAGAAGCAATAACTCAAGCAGGATCAAGATTCAAATAAAGATGAAGACAAAGACTTTTAAGATCATTGACTGAGAAGGTTTTGAGTAAGATCAAGGCTATGGTAAATTGAGCGAGACAAGTCATTACTTTGATCATATCTCACCTACCTTTTAAAATGCAAATTATTTTATGTGAAAATATCAAATGCATGCTTCACTTTGTTACACAAATTACATTCACACTTGTTTATAGTTAATTTTCTATGGATAATTGCTTGATTATACCCTGCTCTTTGGCTTTGGACATAAATCCTTGTCGCCTTAGAATTATTGGTCAACATACTAGTTATAAGTTGTATCTAAGTGCCATGCTTAGTCTTATTTAGATACTTAGGGGTATTAAGTTGCCCTACTATCAATTTTAAACATGAAACTTGATTGTGTAGTCACTAGAGGGAAGTAACCGATACATTTGTCTAAATATTTTACACTTCTCAAAACACTAAAACTTGCTTTGCCTATCTGGACAGATGGTAAGAGGTGTTGGTGTGGATGTAGCACGAGAATATTTGGTTTGTGATAGAACCATCCAAATAACACTAAGAACTGAATCTTGTGACAATCTTCTAATGTAAAACAGTATAACCATAAGTCTATAATAGATATGAACTGACTAACTAATTTGTATCCACCAATGCGGGTTGCACCATTAGAGTGACCCATGGGTCATGTCTTTAGTTATAAGCCGTCGTGGACACTAGTCGTGTCGCTGGTGTATCCACCATGTGGCGTAATTGGGAGTCTAGATGTGGTGGACGTAACCTCACTCAGATAAAACCTCAGCGGGTGTAACCTACACAAGGTTATGCATTATAAAGGCCTTATAATGATCTTCTTGATTCACATGTTCAAGGAAATATGTGAAACATAACAAGTTGATTATCTTTTGTGGGTAAAGTGTACGATCTTTGCAGAGTGAAAACTGTTCAAACAGACGTGCCCATGGTCAGGGCAGGCATGAGAACTTACTTAAGTTAGTGTTTATTTCTAAAACTTTGTGGGTGGGATAAAAACTCGTCAAGTGGATGTAACCCTGAATTTGAATTGCCCTGGGTGGATGTAACCCACCAATATTAATGGATGGATGTAACCCTAGTAACAAAACTAGCATTTGGTGGATGGAACCATACTCCTAACAGGTGGATGGAGCCTGAACTACTATTAATATTGCACACTCTTACAATCTTCAAAAATATGGTTTAATAAAAATGCTAGTCTCAAGAATTTTCTATAATTGTATCTCAAAATAATGGTATTTTTGCAATTAAAAGATCCTCAAGTCTCCCTTGACAGTCTTGCATCTATTATTTATTATTGTATTTTGTATGGTGATTTGCTAATTACCTTTACTTAGTCAGTAAGAAGGGTAATGTCAAGCCTTGTGGTCATCTAAAGGAGTCGATAGAGCTGGAAGACGATGAGGCCAAAAATTAGGCCGCGAACCCTAGTTGGCTGCCTATGGACGTGTCCTAAGGGTTCTACCTATGTGAAGTTTCCGTTTCCCCTGCTGCTTTCTAATAAATTTGGCCTAACCGGCCCATGTGTCTGTGAGCAAGATATGATTTTGATATACAGTAATGTATCTGTGAGCACTATCTACTGATCCAGAAAATAGTACGGTAGAAATCACAGATGATTTTGAATTGGTAAAATCTAGGTCCAACAAAGAGCTAATCGAAAAAACAAACAAAATTGTCTCCATAGCATTTTGCCAGAGGAAAAAGTCCAGTTTTGACCATTCAACTATAGGCTGGTTCTGATTTTTAGCCTTAACTTCAAAATTGTGTACTTTGCATCGAAAGAATGTTGAAATTGGTGCAAATCACATCCTACACCCTACACCACCCGGGATTTTGTGATATGGCATCTTAGCTGACAACAACTTGACATACGAGCTGACAACAACTTGACATACACATGGCATTATGATTCACTAAAAAAGTTGAGACCCAACCCCAGTCCCCAACATACTTTTCTTCTCTCTGGCATAAGTCACGTTTATTGGGATGCCAATGTGTGTACCAAGGTGGCAAAACTGATAATGCTGCAGCTCACATGATAAAAACATCCATGAAACCAGCCTTGGACGTGCTTTGCACTGGATTTAACATTTGGGGATGAAAGACAAATGGTGTTGGAGTTGAGGGCGAACATTAGCCTCTAGGGAGAGTCGAGAAATCAAAACTGGACCTTTTCTTTCGCTAGAATGCACCATTTGAAATACGGGGCTTTTTCTCCTATTCATGCAGTAATTAATAATCAAACTATTTCCCGTGGAATTCCCGCGTTCTGGAAAATCAGGATCAGCTGTGACCTTTTCTTCACTGATTCCTTCATATGGGACGTTGATTCCACGATCTTTTCTGCGCATGGGTTGGAGGTGCAACCGGCATAACTTCACTACACTTGCCCACTGCAAGTTGCAACGTTTTCTTCGTCAGCGTCGCACGCGACGCGAGCCTGAAATCCCATGCACATTCCAACCCTATTACTACGGGCTGCTTCTGCGCCATCAGGTCATCAGACCATGCACGCATGCATGTATCCTCCTCCAAGACCAACAATCACTCATCTTGATCGCTAATTAACACAAGGGAAAGCTACGTATACGTACTTAAATCTTGAGCAAGCAAACACGTCTACAGCTCGTAATCTTCTACAAGTGTACGTAAGACTGCACAATGTACAATGCAGTGATCGATCGAGATCCATCATCCATATAATCACTAGTCTAAAAATTGTACGGAGTGATGAAACCTTCCGGCCGGAGCGGCACGAGGAACGACTGGACCGGCGGCACGGCCTCGGCCTCCGGCCGGCCGGTGTCGGCGCAGCCGGACGCCTTCTGCGCGGCGCCGAACAGAGACTGCCGGCAAGTCGGGCACGTCGACCGCGCCAGGAGCCAGCGGTCGACGCAGCGGACGTGGAAGCCGTGGTGGCACTTGGGCAGCACCCGGACGCGCTCCCCGGGCTCCATGTCGGCCAGGCAGATGGCGCACACCGGGCTTGGGCTGGCCGTCTGCTGCAGCCGCAGCCCCGCCGAGTACACCAGCGTCGGCATCGCCCGCAGCGCCTTGCGCCGCACCCCGGCCTGCGCCAGCCGCGCCACCGATCCCAGCTCCGGCCGTCCCCGCCGCCGCCCGCCTCGGGTGACATCCGGCTCGAGCACCGGAGCGCGCACCGCACGATCGAGTTGAGCCCCAGCGCGCAGATCAGCGTGCACAGGAACACGGCCAGGATCATGACCACGTTCGCGTCGAAGCTGCTCCCGGTGGGAACCCCGCCGCCGACGTCGGCTGCCGGAGCCTCCTGCCCGGGTCCTTCCACCACCTGGCTCGCACCGGAGTTGTCCCTGTAAGTGTACAGCGGCGCGAGCAGCAGCGCCCTTCTTGAGTACATGTACCCCTGTTGCATCCTCTGCATGAAGCTTTCACCTGGAGCCTGCATGCTTCTTTCTTCACCTGAGATCCTCTCTTGCCTATCCCTTCCTCTTCTCTGGTGAAGTCACAGCCTTCTTTTCTCTAGTGTTGAAGCATGCACACACAAGTACACAGAGACTTAACTCTGCAAGCAGCGTGTGGTAAGTTTGCCGTGCTGAACCTGAACTAGTATATATAGACAGCAACAGTGCAGGTAACACATGAGTGTGACAGCAGGCACGGAGGAAACAATGGGAGGAGTTTCTGGGCATGCAAAGGTCAGAAGGTTAATCTACATATACGAGAGTGCTGAGACTGAGAGGCATGTTTGATTAACAGTAGTGGCTTTCTGGGGATCAGAGGGGCACTAGCTAGTAGCACCAGATCCTGTCTGCCTGATGATACTATAAAGAAGCAAGCACACACATGCAACAAGACTACAATAGAGGATTAGAAAAGGAGAGGACACTCAATTATTTGCGCAGTTGCACCCTTTTGCAAAAGCCATGTGGGGGAGGCTGTATCTTCGACCTTTGCTGGCTACCTTAGTGCTGGGTTCATGGCCTAGTGGACCTGGGTCAAGCAAATTCTGGTACAGCCAACAGAGCACATAGACATCCTGTTCTTTTTAGTTTTTCAACGGTTTTTAGCTTCTCTCAGCAATCACTCTTTATTATACTAATAAACCATAGTCAAAAGCCATAAAATACAGCCTAAAAGAACATGACAGACATTAGTGAAGTTAATCTAATTGCCAATGCTGTTATGTTTGCACTGGATCTGAATTCTTATTTCTGAAGGCCATAATTTCCATCTAGCTCTCTTAAACAGGTTGATGGAGTAATAGCTGTTGGGTTTTCCCATCATTTCTTGCGTCTTCCTGCCTGCTAGGTCGTTGACAGAATAATGAGGTAGAGAAGATGGTACCTGTAAAATTTCTTCTTATACCAGCTATAGGGAAAATTTCTTCTCCCTGAAAAATTGAAGAGAGAACGGTCTGGGAAAATGGGTGAGTGACACAATGAGCTAACACAGTTAAATTGCACTGGTTAATTTGCCACTAACACATACCGAACTTGTAATAATAAACTAATTTCAGAAATAATCATGACGGCAGTGAAGTACTGATAAATGGACACATTTGAACATAATGGTGAAGCCGGCCAATTAAGCAACTGGATACCACTCACAATTCAAATCACATGTGTTTACTACTGTCCTGTTTTGCTCCTCTCCACTTTGAGCGCACCCGTGCCACTTTGGCAACTCCTGATGTGTCACTTTGGCTCTGCTCAGGCCATCAGCAGCAATCCTACTTGACAAAGCACTAGTTAAATGGGTGCTTACTGGTTAGTCCAGGATAAAAATAATATTGGACCCTAAAATCTAACAATTAACTAAGAGAAACAACAAAGAAACAATGGGCTGGTTCAGTAGGTCCAATCTTTCAAGGGATGCTGACATGCATCAACAAGCTTATTTGCAATAACTCAATGTAACTCACCAGTGACATTGCTTATTATTTTAGAGTTGTAATCTTGTTTTTCTAGTCGTGGTCATAGTCCTAGTTTTGTACAAGTGGCCGGAGTCGTATACGAGTTTGGTCGTTGTCGTATACGAGTCTAGGTCGTGGTCGTATACGAGTTCGGGTTGTGGTCATATATGAGTCCGCTTCACAGTCATAGTCGAGTTCGAGTCTGTTTCATAGTCGTAGCTGAGTTCAAGTAATAGTCGTGGTCGTAACTGAGTCGGAGTTGTAGAGTAGGGTATAAAAAGCAGAGCCATGTAACCGAGAAAAAAAGGCAAGAAGGGCGAGAGGCCAAGGCGATCGGGGTGATCGAGAGGCAAGAGAGCGATTTGTGTGATCGAGAGGAAAAATAAAGAAGACGAGTGGTTTGACTCTGGAAAATCTATCGTGTTCATTGTGTTCTCAGACGTGGTCGTAAATGACTTACGACCACGGTGAGCAGGGGATTGCAGGTGTGGTCGTAAAGGAGTTACGACCACGGTGATCGAGCAGTAGCATGCACATGAGCAAAATATGGTCGTAAGGAGTTATGACCATGGTGACGAGTGAAGTGTCGCAAGTAGATGTGGTCGTAAGGAGTTACGACCATAGTCGTGGAGCAGAAGCTGTGGTCATAAGGCATTACGACTATAGCGTTGACGGAGCCTTCGGCATGGTTGATAGAATCACTGCATGGTCGTAAGGAGTTACGACTACAGTGATCGGCCGTAGTCGAAGGAAGTGTAGCGAGAGGCGGTGAATGTGGTCGTAATTTCAGTTGAAGTTTACGACTACAAGATCGGACCAGTGAGGCGTGATCGGAGAGATCACAGTGTGGTCGATTGTCTACGTGGTCGGAGAACCAATAGAGTGGTCGTAGCGACATAGGAGGTGGTCATAGCCACTACAACGTGGTCATACGACTACAGTAGGTGGTCGTAGTGGCCAGAATGTGGTCATAGAGATTTTGGGGCAGTTGTTAAGGTCGTAACAAGTGGTATCAAAGCATGGGTGACAAGGCAAAGGTTCAGGGTGGGCTAATCTCCCTCTAGTACCCTCTTTTGATGATCGATAACTATCCGGTGTGGGCAATGAAGATGAAGGCGACCATGCGCGTCCAGAGAGTCTGGGGCGTGGTCGATCCGAAGGTGAAGGACAAGAGGTGGATGACAAGGTAGATCATGCGGCTTTGGCCCTTATCTACCAAGCGGTGCCAGATGCGATGATGTATCGGCTCATCGGCAAGGAGACGACATGGGAGGCATGGGAGACGCTTAGACAATGCATAAGGGCATTGATCGAGTCAAGGAGGTGCGGCTCCAGAATTTGTGGAGCGAGTTCGAGAACCTAAAGATGGGAGAGGCACAGTCGGTGGATGAGTTCGTCGGCAAGCTGAGTTCATTGTATAATTAGATTAACTCTCTTGTCGACAAGATAGAGGAATCTGTGACGATAAAGGAGTACCTGCGTGTGCTTCCGAAGAAGTACATACCTATTGTCACAACACTTATGTACTCCCCCGATCTAGACAAGAAGAAGATAGAGGAGATCATCGGCTCTCTCAAGGTGCATGAGGAGTTACCGAAGGGGTTTTAGTCATGCAAAGAGGAGGGATCTCATAACAAGTAGGCGTTGCTAGTAAGGGGAGATTCGAGAGATGGTCATGGCTCATCAAACAACCACAGGAGGTGGCACGGTCGAGGTGGCCAAAGTGGTCGAGGCGGCAGGGGTGGCTATGGAGACAAGGCTGGGCAAGGAGGTGGTGAGAGATCCCGTGATACGTCTCATGTCAAGTGCTTTGAATGTGGCAAATACGGGCACTACACGATAAGATATCGCAACAATAAAAAGTGCTTCAACTGTAACGAGTTTGGGCACTTTGCTTTGGATTGTAAGAGCAAGAAGAAGGATGGGGAAGTGAACCTTGCCAAAGACAAATAAGAAGATGATGAAGAGCATGTACTTCTCTCCTCATATGTTGAAAAGGAGTCGGTCATGGTGGAAGTGAATGAGGAAAATGTAGTTCCAAAACTATGCACGAAGGAAGGAAGCCATGATCACACATATCAATGGTACTTGGATAATGGAGCAACAACCACATGACGGGAGATCGCTTCATGTTCTACAAGATCGACGAGATAAAGGGCAAGGTCAAGTTTGGCGACAGCTCCACGGTGGAGATAAAGGTCAAAGGGACGATGATGTTGCAATGCAAGAATGGAGATAAGAAGTTGTTGACAGGAATTTATTATATACCAAGTCTATGCAACAACATACTTAGTCTCGGGTAGATGCGAGAGAGAGGATGCAGGGTAGTGCTACAGGATGAGTTCTTGCGAGTGTATGACAAGAATAGAGATTTGTTGATGAAGGCGAAGAGATCTCCAAATCAGTTGTACAAGATTCCTTTGAAAACTTGTAAACAGGTTTGGGTGGAGAGGCATAGATGGATGAGGTGCAGAGATAGGAGAAGGCAAGCCTGGTGCACAAGAAGTCGTAACGAGGAAGGAGACCGAGTTGGTAAAGAAGCAAGACGAGACAGAAGGCATGGTCGTAACAAGGAGCGACCCCGGCGGAGCATGCAGCGAGCATGCAGTGGTCGTAGCGAGCGGCGCAGGAGGTGCACACAGGCATGCAGCCAACTCTAAACGAGCACATGCAGGCGGAGAGAAGCGGAGCGACGGCTCAGGTGGTCGGCACAGACCACATGCAATAGGCATGGTCATAGTGAGTAGAGGCTCGGGAGGAGCTCTCATGTGTGCAATAGAAGGCAGTCATAGATGGGTCCTGGTGGTGGGAGGAAGCACAGTGTGAAGGGCAGTGGTCAAAAGCAAGAGCACACGACAGAGAGAGTTGGTGCTGGTGGAGGCAGCGTGAGCAGGTGCTGCAGGTAGAAGACGACCAGACTTACGGCTATGGGAGTAGGTGCTCTAGTATAGGAAGGCATGCAAGGAAGAAGCATCAGCAAGAGAGAAGGTCGGCGTGATCAAGAAGGAAAATCAAGATTAAGGAGGTGATTGTTAGAGTTGTAATCTTATTTTTCCAGTCGTGGTCGTAGTCCTAGTCATGTACGAGTGGTCGGAGTTGTGTACGAGTTTGGCCGTGGTCGTATACGAGTGCAGGTTATGGTCGTATACGAGTTTGGATCATGGTCGTATACGAGTCCGCTTCACAGTCATAGTCGAGTTTCAGTTTGTTTCACAGTCATAGCTGAGTTCGAGTAATATTCGTGGTCGTAACCGAGTCGGAGTCGTAGAGTAGGGTATAAAAAGCAGAGCTATGTAACCGAGAAAAAAGGCGAGAAGGGTGAGAGAGGCCAAGGCGATCAATGTGATCGAGAGGCAAGAGAGAGCGATCTGTGTGATCAAGAGGAAGAAATAAAGAAGAGAAGAGCGGTTTGGCTTTGGAAAATCTATTATGTTCATTGTGTTCTCATATGTGGTCGTAAATGACTTATGACCACGGTGAGCAGGGGATTGTAGGCGTGGTCGTAAAGGAGTTACAACCACGGTGATCGAGCAGTAGTGTGCGCAGGAGAAGCAGATGTGGTCGTAAGGAGTTACGACCACGGTGATGAGCGGAGGTGTTCGCAGGTAGATGTGGTCGTAAGGAGTTATGACCATGGTCGTGGAGAAGAAGCTGTGGTCATAAGGCGTTACGACTACAGCATTGACGGAGCCTTCGGCGTGGTCGATAGAATCACTGTGTGGTTGTAAGGAGCTATGATTACAGTGATCGGCTGTGGTCGAAGGAAGTGTAGAGAGAGGCGGTGAACGTGGTCGTAACTTCAGCTGAAGTTTATGACTACAAGATCGGAGCAGCGAGACATGATCGGAGAGATCACAGTGTGGTTGTAACAACCATCTACGTGGTCAGAGAACCAACAGAGCGGTCGTAGCGACATAGGAGGCAGTCGTAGCCACTACAACGTGGTCATACGACTACAGTAGGTGGTCATAGCAGCTAGAACGTGGTCGTAGAGATCTTGGGGCAGTCGTTAAGACTGTAACATATTACTGATCAAGTTTCAACATTAACACAAACATTGAGAAAATTATGCTTCTTAAAACAGTGGTAAATATTGGAGCTAGCACACACATTTCCTGAATAATATAGATTAGAGGATAATCAGAGAAGCAAAACCAGCTCTGCAATAATTATGTCGTGCCTAATGGCCTTACAGGTTAAGCTATACGCCTTTAATGTCCGGTCATGCTGAAGTGCAAGAACGAAGAACACGTCCTTTTGAGTTTGCCATAAAATGATCATCCGAATTTTTTGTATTTTAGCCCTTTTTTGAAAAATATTCACATTTAGACCCCTGGTAGTTTTAATTCCGTTTTTGGACCCAGAGCTCGGCGCCGTGACCCACGGCGCCGAGGTAACACGTCTCGGCGCCGTGGACCACGGCGCCGAGGTGCCAGACCCGCGCCATCGTGGTGGCCTGCGTGGCGCCGACGTGGCAGGACCTCGGCGCGCGTGTCGATGGCGCCACCTCGGAGCTGTGAATTATGGCACCGAGCTCGGCGCCGTGGGTCGTGGCGCCGAGCTCAGAGCCGTGGATCTTGGCGCCGAGCATGCGGCTTCTGAAATGGCACCGAGCACGCGGGCCTCGTTCATTCGCAACTCCCTCCCTCTGTCCCCGCCGCCACCCAGTGGTGCCGCCGCCTCCCGTCCCCTCCCCGCACTCGCGTCCTCCCCGCCGCGGCCGCCGGCCTCCCCTCGTCGACCACCTTGGCCTCCTCGTCGACCGCCTTGGCGCCGTCATCCCGCCGCGGCGCCGCGTGCTCTCCCGCACCGCTGCGTCCTCCTCGCGCCGCGCCGCGCGCCCTCCTCGACCGCCTCGGCGCCCGTCCGGCGTCCTCCATGTCGCGCCGCTGTCGAGGTCCTCCCGCCGCGCCACCCGTCCTCGCCTGCGCGCGCCCGCGCGCCCTCCTCGCACGCGCGTCCTCGCGCCGTCCGACGTCCTCCCCGCGCGGCCGCCATCCTCCCTGCCGGCGCCGCGCGCCTCCCCTCCCCGCGCGCGTGTCCTCGGCCGCCCGTCCGGCGTGCTTCCGCCAGCCATCCTCCCCGTCGCTGCTGTCGAGAGGCCCCAGAGCGACCGCTACAAGTGCCTCAAGGTGATGACTTCTCCTCCAAAATGTTCGTTCTTGGCGCTCAGATGTGATGTCGAGGATATTTTTTAGCTAGTTTTTGAGGATGTGATGTCGAGTGGGCTGATGTGTGGTGCTATGAATGTCTAATGTGTGGTGCTATGAATGTCGAGTAGGCTGTTTATCCCTTATTTATCACTGTCGCTTGGGCAATGGTGCCGTAGAACGGAAGGATTGTGTGGCGTATTGGAGTCGGCGATATGGCTCGCTATAAGTCAAGTTGATTATTTTGTGACCAGAGGACTAGTGCTATAGAAATGTGTTGTGTTGCTGTGATGTAATTGACAATGCAATTGACTATGCAATTTAGTTAGTGCTATAGAAATGTTTGCCACAACGAGTCAAGCAAATCACGAACAAAAGAAATGTTTATCTTTGGGTATGCAATTGACTATGCAATTTAGTTAGTTAATTAGCATCAATTTCGAATAAGGGTAGCATTTAGTTAGTGACTTGGTACTTATTAGTTACTATGTAGTATCCGATTTCAATTAAAGGTTCTTATTAGTTTGGTTTTCTGTATGAACTAGATGGACAACCTAGTCACCCTATATCATGGAGGCAGTGTGACAAGTGATGATTATGAAAATGTTCAATTTGTTGAAATGCAAAGGGTGCCTATGATATTCGGTGAATGGCCGTCGTTTAGTGAGTTGGTTGCTAAGGCCCGGGAGGAGCTACATTGTCATGCAAACGAGGAGAGTATCACAGTTGAGGGGTTACTTCACTTCGGTTCGAAAGACACAATTCTAAGACGGTTGATCTTAATTGGTTGTGAGGATCAGTGGGACAAATATGTCAAATTGGTTATGAGGAATGAGTTTCAATGTTTGGACCTTGTTGTGCGGAAGGTGTCCATTGATCCCACCCCTCACGGTTATTCACCAGAACTAGGTGATCAGGCACCCTTTGACCCTCCGTTACCGGACTTTGCGGTGGATGTGGAAGAAGTGCCTGAGGTGCCCGATGCTCTATCTGCCCCGAACGAGGTTCAGATTTCTCAACCAGTTCGAGTTGAATGTCGGACTGATGATGTCGTGGCGGCCCCTCAGGAGATGGGATTGACCCAGAATCATCCCAGTAAGTGTCGAGCAACACTTTGGCCTTTTCCGTCATTCCTTTATTTTGTCTCAATCCCATCGTTGTCGTGCTTATGATGCAGAAACATTCCCGATAATGTGGTTGTTCCTCCGTTGCTCCATCCGCAACGTTGAAGAAGTCTGCAGGGACTCCAACAGTGTGGATGTTCAAATTGTGGATGTTCAAATTGTGGATGATCTGGAGCCTTACGAGATCGCAAGGGCCGTTAATTCTGATGATGACCGCCCTTTTGGAGAGCTGACCGAAAGTGATATTGAGCTGATCAGGCGTTATTGCCCTGGCCGGGATCCATCAGTTCATGAATTCAGCGATCTTAGGCATTCCCATGAGGCTTATGCAGAAGGAAGGGATGACGAGTTGCTAGATGCTCCTGAGGCCGGGTCAAGCATGACAGTTGAGAAGGGCATGGTGTTTGAGGACTTGTCCGCATTGAAAAGGTGGCTGCAGGAGTATTCAGTGATTCGTAAAAGGCCATTCAAGGTGAGGCATTCTTATGTGGAGCGGAGGTACACAGTTGTGTGTGAGAAGGAAACATGTGAATGGAGTGTTTGTGCTAGGAAACAGAAGGACACGGGAAAGTTCAAGATCACAAGAATCGTTGGCCCACACACTTGTGCTAAAGCAGAGCTCAAACAGAAGCATCGGTAGTTGACTTCTACCATTATTGCCAAGTCACTGTGTCACATAGTAAAGGGAGAACCCAATATGAAGGTGAAGACACTTGCTGGGATTGTTAAGGAGAAATTTGGATACGAGATAAGGTATGGGAAAGCATGGAGGGCAAAGCAACGCATCTGGAAGATGATATATGGGGACTAGGAAGATGGGTACTTGCAGTTGCCAGCACTCTTCAATGCAATCAAAGCGGTTAATCCAGGCATGCATTATGAGTACGTCCCGAAACCAAACGAATGGACTCAAGTTGGGATGCAGATATTCTTCCGTGCTTTCTGGTGCTTTGCCCAGTCCATCGAGGCCTTTCGGCATTGTCGTCCGTCTTCTCCATTGACGGTACGTTTCTTCTTGGCAAGTACCAGGCACACCGATAGCCATTTCTGTGACGCAACAACGCGTTGGTTCCTTTGGCGTTTGCTTTGGTTGAGAGGGAGAACAAAGACAGCTGGGGATGGTTCTTGCGGCTTGTTCGTAGGCACGTGGTTGGCCCTGGTAGAGAGGTTGGTGTCATATCTGATAGACACTAGGGCATACTTGCTGCCGTACAGGAGCAGATACCGGGGTATCCAGCTTTGCACCACCGTTGGTGCACTCGGCATCTTGCCGAGAATCTACTCCGTAAGGATGGTACGAAGGATAACTTTCATCTGTTCGAGGAGGTCGCTCGAATGCTTGAGGTCAAGTTCTTCCAGGAGAAGTTGGAGCAGCTTAATACTGCAACAAACGCAGAAGGTAGACAGTGGTTGACGGGATTGATGAGAGATGTCGGCAAATGGACAAGGGCTCATGACGATGGTGGCTGGAGGTACGAGTTTCAAACAAGCAACATGACCGAATCCTTCAATAGTTTGCTTAGGGGTATACGTGGTATGCCCGTCAATGCTATCGTATCCTTCACCTTTTACAAGCTTGTTGCCTGGTTCAACGAAAGACACACACATGCAATGGCGCTACAGAGTAAACAAGAGAGATGGGCGCCAAAACCGGAGCGCCACCTTGAAAGGGCAAAGGCGAGGGCTGAGGCACATGAGGTACATTGTTTTGACAATGCCACGGGCACTTACGAGGTTGTAGAAAGGGGTGGTACAACGACCGATGGAGAGCTCCGGCCGACAAGGAGGCATAAGGTTGTCCTTATTGATTTCTCATGCACATGTGGTAAACCGAGGCGATACCACTTCCGTGTTCTCATTATGTGGCGCAGCAAGGCATCGCAACTTTGACTACGAGCAAGATACCTCGGTCGTTCGGTGTTGACAACCTTGTGCTTACGTGGTCTCCCGTTCGAGCCTTACGGGATGAGGAGAGTGGCCACAATACACGGGCCCAAATACATTGCGGATCCGGTAGCCGTTGGAACAAACGTGGAACCGTAAAGAGGACGAGACACAAGATGGTTATGGATCAGCTTCGGGAAGAACGAGGCGAGGAGAGCAACCCCTTTCTTACTAACCCCGAGCGAGAACCAATGTAGCGATGTGGTAGACTTGGCCACAATTCACGCACATGCCATTGGCCACTTAGTCAAAGTAGTACTTGTTGTTCGTTATGTTTCATAGTTCGTCTAGTTGTTTTTCCATATGCAATTTGCTATGTTTCTTGTTTAATTTCTTATTCTTTCCATATTTTATGCATGTTCAATTTTTTTGTTTACTTATATGTTGAACTGAGAAATTAATTTTTTTGTAGGATGGCGCAATTCCACTGCTAGACCCACACTACGAGGAGAACCACCGAGGACGGCTCACCGCCGAGGGGAGGGTACTACATTCATCACTTCCTGTGTAATTTCAGTTTATGTTGATGCATTAACTAACAAAATTGGTGTATTCTATACAGGATCTGCCCATCCTTCGTCCTCGAACCCATGACGGGTTCCTGGACATGCGGTACGACGAGAGGTACACTCCCTTCCTGGAGAGGGCTGGCCTAGACGCCATCTCTTACCAGGTTCGCCGTGGGTTGCCCACCTTCAACCCCCCGGCCATCACTGCACTGATTGACAGGTATTCTCCTAAACCATTGCTCCACTTGCATGTTCATTGTTTATCGGCTATGTGCGCCTCAAATTCTCTGACGTGTAGTCGTCTTTTTTGTATCATGTAGGTGGAGGCCGGAGACTCACAGCTTCCACCTCCCTTTCGGGGAGATGACTATTACGCTCCAGGACACTCAGAAGATACTTGGTGTCGCCATTCACGGCCGTCCAGTGATTGGACCGTGCGTGCCTGCTGGTTGGAGAGCCCGAGTAGAGGCCTTCCTGGGGAGAGAGCTTCCTCCTGAGGCAGGCCATCGCTCTTCTGGAGTTTCGATCACATGGCTACGGCAGACTTTCGCAGAGTGTCCTGCAGACGCGGACAAGCAGACAGTTGCCTACTACTGCAGGTACGGGTCAACTCGTCGTCTAATTGAGCTTTTTTCTAAAATTGACATAGTTTGATTTAATATCATTTTATATATAATTGCAGGGCATGGATCACGCACTTGTTTGCACGTTCTCTTCCCGACGGAACGGGGACAACGCGTCGTGGATGTACATCCACCGCCTCACCGCCCGGGACACGGCGGGCAATACGGTGGCTTCCGGTGTTGGCGTTCTTCATCGCCACCTCTGCGAGGCGTGTCGTCGGAGTTCGCCGAACTTCGACAAGAGGTGGTTGCCTCTACCTCCTCCACCGTGGATGTGGTGTCGTCTACCGGTTGGTCGTCCCACGGTTTCGCCTCCTCGTCCGGTGGTTCGCAGAGGTTCCTCTTCGTCGACGTCCGACACTTGCATATCTTTGGGACCAGGTCTCAGTTCCCTACGCCAGGACGAAGAGGGCCTACCTAGAGTACATGAACGAGCTAGACGCGCTCATGGCCTCCAATGTAAGTTAATTCCATTTGGTATCGTGATTTTCATTTGTTAGTATATGACCTTTAACGTTAAATTGTTGCTGCGGCGAGGGACGTAGATGTGCCTGCGACACGTAGATCAGACCCGACGCGGCTAGGGTCATACACGGGGCAGAGCTCGTCCCCCAGGAGGAGCGACACTTTCCCTGACGAGGGCGGTGAGGACGAGGTGGAGCAGCAGACTTACGATGAGATAGGCCCGTCTCGGCTCGTTGAGGCTCTTCGACGCAGCCTTCACGGCTGTACACGCAGACGCCGCCGCGAGCCTAGTCATTACACTCCTGCACCGACGCCCGGATAAGGGTAAGGGTAAGGCTAGGAGGCGATGATACTTATGTGTAGGCTTGTGGTTGGGCTTAAAAGTCGTTGTATATATATGTTGTAATGAGCTAGGAGGCACTTGGTATGTGGTTGACCGAGATGTGTTTGTAATGAGCTACTTGTTGTATATATGTGTATATGTTATATTCATGTGATATTTGTGTTCGAATCAGTAGATGCATACTTTGTGGTTCTATAATTCCTGCAATGAATTTATGTTTCTGCAAACGCATCGCAAAGGCTACGAACTATGAATTTATTACGAGACTACTGTGCTCAAAAGCCTACATAGGAACATTTATTGCTAAACCGCAATCTTGAAAAAACCTACAGTCAAGTTTCGCAAACGATCGAAAAGGCTACGAACTTTGAATTTATTACGAGACTTCAGGCTCTGAAAAGCCTACATAGGAACATTTATTGCTAAACTGGAATCCTGAAAAAGCAAAAAGATTCGTACGACCTCCTCTCCATGGACTATGCCCACTGCACCAGATAACCTGCCTACATAAAGCCCTCCTATGTCTTCCATACCACATCTTCTCCTCAAACCATCACAATAGTACTACACAATAATGTCTTCCTGGAGGTCCGACCCATTTGGAGTGCCGGAGTGGTATGAGCGTCCGAAGTGCCATTGCGGCTTTAGGACGATGTTGGGAGTCTGGACGGATCGAGTACAACGAGCCAAATACGGCCGTAGGTTCTTCAAGTGTCCAGACCTAGATGACGACTTCGTGGTAACGACGACAACTAATTCATTTGTTTCTCGTTATCGTTTTTCAACTTGATCCATGACATCTACCACGCCACACATAGGCTTGCACTTTCATCGAATGGGTGGATCGGGTGTCGCCGGCATGGCCAAATAACCGGGCAGTGGAGGTGGAAAACAAAGGACAATACTTTGTCAAGATGACTCAGGCTCGCGAGGTGGAACGACAGATGCGGCTTGAGCAAGAGCGCCGTGTGAGGGTGGACCAAATCCGTCTGAAGGGTACGGAGGATGCGCTGCAAAGGAGGCGGAAGCAGTTAAGTCTGCGTGAAGCAGCCATCAAGCGTCAGGAGGAAAAGCTTCAACCTCGTGAGGCAGCTCTCAAGACCAAGAGTGACAGGAAGAATGATGCAGCGGAGCCATCCTCAGGGCCCAATAAAAAGGGGAAACAACCACGCTACACCCAGTAAAATAGACCCACGCTATCTACGGTCTATGTAATCCTATTATTATGCACTGTATTGTGTTTGCCTAGCTGTATCGACTGCACTTGAGACTACCGGTATGACGGTATTGCGTATCGGTGCTTCACAAAACTACAATTTAATAGAGTGCATAATGTTGCCCACCCATGCTTGCTCCAAAGAATGTCTGCATAATGGATTAGTTTGCATATAGAAATGAACATGAAAATCATGCCTACTCAGTTCAAAATTGTAAATCATTACATGGAAAATTCACATTTTCAAGCACATAAATGTCTGCAAAAGAACAACAAGACATTAAAATATATCATCAACTTCGCAGATTATACCATGTGATTTGAGGTAGCGACATAATTACTTATGGGCAATATAATGGAAAAGTCTAAGGCACATAGGTTCTTACCTTGCCCCATTTTAGCTCTTTTGAATTCCATGAATAAGCAACACCATTATCCCCTTCTCTAACAATTGGTGTTTGACCATCGGAGTTCCCTGCTTAGGAAAAAAGTTACAAAAATTATTACGTTACTAGCACCCGAAATTTTCAGATTGAACACGACATCATCAAAAAATGTAGCAGGAAACAAAAATTGTGTTTCACACAGTTCATCAATTTTCGAATGTTTGCAAAGCTACGGATTATTTTGAAGGCGCCGAGCGGAGCGCCACCGTCACGGCGGCTGTTCTGAATTTTCAGAGCTCGGCGCCACGATCCACGGCTTCGAGCTCGGCGCCAAGATCCACAGCTCCGAGCTCGGCGCCATAATTCACGGCTCTGAGGTCGGCGCCACTGATTACGGCGCCGAGGTGCTGCCACGTCGGCGCCACGCAGGCCACCACGATGGCGCGGGTCTGGCACCTCGGCGCCATGGTCCACGGCGCCGAGAAGTGTTACCTCGGTGCCGTGGGTCACGGCGCCGAGCTCTGGGTCCAAAAACGGAATTAAAACTACCAGGGGTCTAAATGTGAATATTTTTCAAAAAAAAGGGCTAAAATACAAAAAATTCAGAAATGATCATTGTATATGTGCCGCATTGACTGTATCCAAAAAGATCAAGGAATGTTTGTCACAAAAACATTGCAGTAAGACCTATTTCATCGATGAAGCTGTTGACATCTACGTGTAAGTCTGTCACACCTATTGACGTGGCGATGGAAGAGGCGACAAAGGTGACACCTGACGAGTGGGCCTAAGAGAGCGTGCATTGTGTGGAGGAGCTGGTGTTGAGTTGTAAGCGTGCCAGTTGGGCATAGAGGTTACGCTAATGCGTATTAACATTTTTTTGTGTAAATCAGAAAATCATATGAGTAAGTGATCATAGATTATTACCACTAGATGTGTAATGCAATGGAAATAGAGTTGAAGTAGCCGGTTTAGCATAGTGCAAGTCGGTGTAGTGGAAGTAGACAACTGTTCTCTGGTCAACTGGCTCCTCCTCGCAATTGTTCCAATTAATGCCGCACTGCGAAAGCGCCTCTACCAAAGTTCACATTCGAGGATAGAACACCATGCGTCGTTGTGCTAGCACTAGTGCACACGGTAGGGATTTTGAGAGATGACAGGCTAGGGTTCCGATGGGTGCGTCTCGAAATACCCCTCTTAGCCCCACGCTTCTTTTAATGTATAGCCTCCCATCAGATCCGTATTTGATACGATTAGACATCGTATCCAATTCAAGGATAGATTTTATCCTACTTAGAGTGTATCATCTAGACCCTTATTGTTCTAACTTGTTAAGTGTATAACCCTGTAGGTTCATGTATGAATGGAGATGGGCCAAAAACTCTTTTTCTATTCATAAGTTGGTAACTATTCCTAACAGGGCACAATGGCTCCCAAATTTGCACAAAGATCATATAGGATGAATTTGTATAGTGCTTATATACCGATCCCTTTGCCTCACAATACCATATCGAACTTAAGACAAGAAACATGCTATCTATGATAACTCGATTCTTCATTGGATCATGTAGTGGAATACTCAGTTTGTAATTGACTCCTCCACTACATTCAGTATGGCTATGCACTTTCTTAATCCAATCATATCAATGGGCCTAGAGATATTCCTCCTATTATACAGGAGGGGTAAATTCTATCTTGAAAACTCATATTTCTCTGCATGTTTCATAGTAAACTCAAAAGTTACCTTTATGGCCACCTAGTTACGAAGTAGTGTTTAGCAATCCATAAGTAAACTATTGCACATGTAGAAAACTATGACGATATCAAGCCAAGGATCCTACATACGCTATGTATGAGAATAACTTATGACATTTAAGAATATAACAATTTTCGTAGTGTCTCATGGTAGGTCAATCCAACACTATGTTCTCTAACATATGTCCACATTATTGATTTGATATCCTCATATTCATGATTCGTAAAACATAATTATCAATCAATACATGTGTTGATTTATAAATCATAATTGTCTCATATAATGATATAAGATCAAATATAATTTAGAATAATATCAAAACATAAATAAAGAGTTCAAAGAACAAGTTACATACTTGTTGATCAATATAAAAGACATTTATTGAAAGGATAAAATAACATATTATCTAAAAGTTCATAAATATACGAGTGATATAATCATCTCCATAATCGCCACTCAGGTATATCACTAGCAGGGCAGTCGGTGTGTAGAGGATTACAAGGAACCCCTGTGCAACGACAAATTCAAGGATTACAAAAACTCTGATTTGCCTTCTTCCTCGATTGCTTCTATTCCCCATCTTGTTCTTTTCTTCTTAGTCCAAAATTCTCTCAATCTGCCACTAAATTCGTCATGTTCGGTCACCGTCGATCATCGTCGGAGTCCGGACATAACATATGGTACTATAGCTAAGTCAACTTGTGGGCTAGTTCTTCAAAATCTCGTGGCCTTGGCTGGTAAAATCCCACGGTGAGGGGGTGAATACCTTTAGGTCGATCACCGTAAAGCTAGATCCGAGTTCGGTCAGCTAAGAGGAGGTCACACCTGTTAGAAGTAATCTTGTATAGAAGAGTCCATGTCCGTATACATATAAAACGCATATGTCCGAATAGGAAACTGAGTCGGCTCTATTGAGTCCATTTATGAGTCTTGTAACTAGCCTTTATAAGGAGTAGCATAGTCTTGTAATGAAGCATCAGAAGTGAAGTTCGAAGCAATGGAGAAAAAAAGAAGAAAAACAGGAGTGATTGTGCCCCAGGAAAAATATGTGCTCTCATGTATCTAGTTTGTTTTCAGTGTTGAATCTCTTGTGTGTACTAGGCGGTCACATTAAGGACAGCAAAGGAAAAATTTCAGCAAGTGGTATTAGAGCCTGTTGATCTTGGTGGTACCTGAAGATCATGGGCGAGAAGGAGAAGGCCCAGGATGGCTAATCTCCCTCCAGTACCCTCTACTAACAACCGACAATTATACAGTGTGAACAATGAAGATGAAGGTAAACATGCACGCCCAAGGTGTTTGGGGTGCAGTTGATCTGAAGGGGAAGGTAGAAGATGACAAGATAGACCAGACGACGCTTGCTGCGATTTATCAGGCGGTGCTAGAATCGATGATGCATCAGCTCATCGGAAAGGAGACGGTACGGGAAACGTGGGAAATGCTTGAAAAATGCACTAGGGAATTGATCGTGTGAAGGAGGTGCGGCTCCAGAATTTATAGAGTGAGTTCGAGAATCTCAGACCTAGTCGGTGGACGAGTTCGCTGGTAAGTTGACTTCACTGTACAATCAGATAATCTCTCTCAGTAACAAGATGGAGGAATCCATGACCGTGAAGAAATACCTACTCGTGCTACTAGCAAAGTTCGTATTTGTTGTCACCACGCTCATGTACTCGGATCTAGAGACAAAGAACATTGAGGAGATCACCAGCTTTCTCAAGGCGCATGAGGAGCTACTGAAGGGGTTTTAGTCCCGTAATGAGCAGGTGTCAATGTTTTAATATTGATCTTACATATAATTTGTTTGGATTCAGGGAAACTCTTAGAAGACTCGGTGTATGCGCATGCAGAGTAGCGACATAGAAAATTTTATCCTGATTTGGGCCTTCTCCTCAAAGAATAACAACTCTACATCCAGTGTAATTGCTAGTTGCTAGAAAGTGGATTACAACAGAGAATTACATGAATGACTAGTGCTATCTTACATGAATGATTCACCCAATGTCCCTCCCTCTCTCCCTTCGATGTTAACCTTTATATAGCCAGCGAAGTGACGGCGGTTGTTCCACACCAGAAGATGTCTTGACGCTTCAGATGATAACCGCCTAATGAACATTACTACCAGAGAGACACAAGAGGCCGTTCATCTTGTAGCGGTTGTTATCTGAGAGAGATCGTGTGTGGTCAGTGGACTAACACACGTTCTAACCACCTTGTTAGACGAACCAAATGTAGTTCATTGTCATAGATAAGTCGATTGGAGATAGACTCGTCATAGGAATTTCTATGACCACAGAGTGGTTGTAGTAAGATTTATGACTATATGGTCGTAGAAAGAATTACGACTATGGGATAGTCGTAGTAAGATTTATGACTATGTGGTCGTAGAAGGACTTACGCCAAAGGGGTAGTCGTAGTAGGAGTTACGACTATGCAGTCGTAGAAGAACTTATGACTATATAGTCATAGAAAAGCTTACGACCATTCTGCCATATTTACCTCTTATTGATAAGGGGTATATTCAAGGAATATAATGACCTAATAATTTGATGATTATTCTATCCTTGTCGGCAGACATTACTATTAAATAAAGGGAGGTGCAAGAAGTGATGGCAAGCAGGTTCACGAGGAATCATTGACAGAGGACGATCGTGGTTTGTCAAGTAGTCATAGGCATGGATGTGGTCACGAACGAGGTGGCTAGAGTGGCCGAGGTGGCGCGTAGAGGTGGATGTGGGCAAGGTGGTGGTGACAGATCCCATGACAAGTCACATATCAAGTGTTTTGAATGTGACAAATATGGATACTACGCGTCAGAGTGTTGCAGCCAAATAAAGTGCTTCAATTACAAGTACGAGCACCATGCTTTGGATTCCAAAGCAAGAAGAAGAACGAGGAGGTAAACCTCACCCAAGCCAAGGAGAATGACAAGTTGACACTGCTTCTCTCTCTGCATATGTCAAAGAGGCACCGGGCATGGTAATGTTGAACAAGGAGAACGGTGTTCCTAAAGTACGCACAGAGGAAGGCAGCCATGATCACTCTAATATGTGGTACTTGGACAATGGAGCATGTAATCACATGACAGGAAATTGCTCCATGTTCCATGAGCTGGATGAGAAGATTTCAGGCAAAGTGACGTTTGGCGACGGCTTCACAGTGTAGATAAGAGGTAAAGGATCGATGCTATTACAATGCAAGAACGGCAATCAGAAGTTTCTGTATGGAATTTACTTTATATCGAGTCTGTGCAACAATATACTCAGTCTCGTGCAGATGATGAAAAAAGGGTGCATGTTGGTGCTGCAGGATGAGTTCTTGTGTGTCTATAATAAGAACTTGACCTATTGATGAAGATGAAAAGATCGCCGGATCGATTGTACAATTTTTTTAAAAAACATGTAAATCAATTTATCTGAAGAGAAACATGGAGGAGCCAAGGGTAGATGGCAGTGACTCATTTGGTGTTGGCTCTAGTCAGCCCCACACGCATGCAGCCAACGGTTCGGTTGGACATGCAGATGGTACAGGAGCCAATGGCTCGGGTTAAGGCAGACCCCATGCACAGTGACACATGCATGCTGGCACACAAGGGATAGGCGCCTACGTGCATGACAGCAGCTTTGGAGGTGCACATGCAGCTAGGGGCGAAGTCACCGGGGGAGCTTAGTAAGGCTTGAGCCTCACCTCCCCGTGGCAACTTTGTACATAGTAAAAATAGATAGAGAGATTAACAAACCCAAAGAGAAACTAGCTCTCCTTGATGAGAAAGTTAACAACAAGCATGAAATTAAAGAAGACGAGGAGGAGGAGGAGGAGGAGGAGAAGAATGAACATCATAAAATTAAAGAAGAGCTAATCAATCAATCAAAGAAAGAAAAAAGTGAAATAATATATGTAAATCATAAAATTAAAGAAGAAGAAGAAAAAAAAGAGGAGTAGTGAAAATCATAAAATTAAAGAAGAGATAATCAATCAAAGAAAGAAAGAAGAAAGAAAGTGAAATATATATGAACCTTCTTGAGTCCGGGGATGACGGTGGAGAGCTCAATGAACCTTTGATTGATCTTCTCCCTCTGTCATTGCTCTGTGAAGATGTGGTCTTGCACGTGCCCCGAAGGCACCGCCGCCGAGCCCTACCGCAGCAGGCGCCATGCTGCCCCCTCTCTTCCCGGCCGGTGCATGTGCTATAGCGCCCCCGGCGGTGTTCGGCAATGTAACGCCCCCACCACCGCCGCCGCTCTCATCAATTGGCTTCGCCGACGCGGTGCTGAAATTTCAGCTCATCGGCCTGTTGCCGCCGCCGCTGCCAGTCCTGGTGAGGGCAGTGTGGGGGGACCACCTGGCGGCCGTGTCATGGTCCATGGCGGTGTCGGGGCTGTCGTCGGAGCTCCAGCTGTTGGTACGGTGGTCGACCTGCACCGTGAGGTCCCAGACGCCGGCGGCCATGGTGGTCTGGGAGGCGCTGTGGAGTGCTTGTAGCGAGGGGAAGGAAGCACCCTCGCTGTCACCTCCGCCATCAGTGTATGCGGGAGTGATGAGGGCGACTGAGGAGTGCTAGTGTTCGAGGAAGTAGTTCGGTGTTGCACAGTCCACCGCAGAGGCCGAGTACGTTGCTGCTGCCAGTTGCTGCAGCCAGGTGCTTTGGATGGTCTCGACCCTGCGGGACTTTGGGTTAGTTATAGACAGTGTTCCACTCTTCTGTGATAACACTTCTGCCATTAACATTGCCAAGAACCCAGTGCAGCATTCTCGGACCAAGCATATTGATATTAGATATCACTTCCTTCGAGACCATGTGGAGAAGGGTGACATAGTGCTCCAGTTTGTGGAGAGTGACCACCAGTTGGCTGATATCTTTACCAAGCCTTTGGATAGCTCTAGGTTTTTAGCTCTGCGGGGAGAGCTTGGGGTAGTTTGTCCTTATGAACTGTTGTGAGGGGGAGTTTTGTGCTTCATGTTTTATCATGTTTATTATGCTCTTACTCCTTTTTGTTGCATTGCATATGGGTGCATTGGGGTTAGTCCTTCTAGCATAGATTAGAGTGTTTCTCTTGTCTAGTGTTTAGACTTCTTCCTCTCATCTTGTGATTCTAGGATGCTGCTTATTAGCTGTTTCTCTTCTTGCTAGGTTGAGCTCACTCATTTCTTATAGGTTCTAGCGAGGGTTGGGCCACCCTGCAGACTGGCATGCGTGTTTGCTCCTTAGTGTGTTAGATGATCAGCTGATAGTCCTAGTGTCATATGGGGTAGATGAGAGTCAGTCTGAGCCATAGTATCCTCTATATCTTGTCTATGCTTTAAGGACTACCTTTTCTGTTTTTCTTGCCAGCTTCTCGATTTTATTACTTTGGTTCAGGGGGAGTTCATTTGGGAGCTTCTAGATCTTAATATTGTCATAACTCAACTTGAACTAAAGTTGCATCTCATGTTGAGGGGGAGCTGCATTTTCTTGCATTTTAGCATTTTACATTGTAATATAACTACATGGAGTCTTGATTATTATCCTATTATGACATGTTTACAATGAATTACATCTTGCCATGATCTGAGCTTACTTGCTAGATATATCATGACTTTATATGTGTAGTCTAATCTTTGCCATGATAGGTTGATTAAAATGCTCAATCTGAACTAATTCATGTCATGTTAGCTCTTGAGATTAGTCTCTCTTTAGTTATCTCTTTATGATTCATGCCATATCAAATAGGCTGAGTTGAGTCTTGAATCTTTATTGAGCTTTAGATTGAGCTATACTAGTTTCTTAATGAAGCATGAGTTAGTACAAACTTTTAAGAAAACAAAAAGATCTCTTTTGTGCGAAAGAACTGATCTCACCAATTCTTTCTCATGAGACGGCTTGCCATTGCACTAGGCATGAACTCAAGGGGAGTTTTGGTTGACCAAGACTATCTTCTTAAGCTTCCCGCTTGGAGTGGTCGCATAAGGCTTGAGATCTAGCACATGACTAAACAAAAGGTTGGAAACGACCATAAGATTTCTCAAGAGAAACATGTCAATGTGCTAAATTGCTTAATTACCCTATGATCAAGTACTTAAACAAATGTCTGATTATTGAACTTGTAGCACTCTAAATTGACTCAATACTAGATTCTTAGTTCCACTTAGAATATTGACATGGCTTGCATCATCTTTGGATACCTTTAGCTAGACTATAATCATGGTTGACTTGACATACTAAGAAATTCGACTAATTTTCAGATTGTGACTTATTTGGCTTAACTTGATTATACATGTCTTGTCATGATCTTGATAGTATTTTTATATGTTATGGCTTGATGTAATACTCCACGGTCATTTTGGATAATCTTCATGGCTCTAAATGCTTAAAATAAACAAATTTCAGCCATTTCATCTATCATCATGCCTTATTCTCTCTTTTGCATCCTTGATGATTTTATTGCCAAAAGGGGGAGAATAGTGGAGAAAAAGCCATTTGAGAACTTTCTAGAGCTTTGGAGAACAATTTGCTCTTTCTTTTGTTGCTCTAGTGTTCTTTTTGTCGACATGGTCATAAGCTTCTTCGATTCCTCTTGGACCTTGTTTGACTTTCCTTCATTTTCAAACTCAACTTTACGTTTTTTTGGTTTTGTCAATATACTCATCAAGGGGGAGATTGAGAGACCATGTGGATATGACCCCATATTTGTGATGAGTAATTGACGCTTGTTCTGGAATGTTTGAGTTTGTTTTGAGTGGTTCGAGTCATGTCGTTGCGTGGTGCAGTCGATTTCGGTCGGACCTTGTCGAACTAGGTCGAACATGCTTAAGTCGTTTATTTTTCGTTTCGACCGGTTTGGGCTTTGAGTATTTCTTCTGATGCTAATGTATAGTTACAATATTTTGAGCGGTGCTATGTGATGTGTTTCTTGTCTGTGATGGCTGCAGGACATCGACGCGGAGTCGTGGCGAGGCACGGGATGATCGGACTAGGCGCAGGCGGTGCCGAGGTCAAAGCGGTCGAGGTGTGCCGAAGACGGCGAGGACTCGAGGTGGCTATGAGGTTTGGAAGGTAAGGAATGAGGAAGCTTCCCGGAAGGTGCAGGAGGGACGTTTTGGTGAATACGCAAAGCTGCACTAAAGGAAGTGGATTTGGTTAAAGTTAGTGGGTAAAGCGCAAAAGCTTAATGGGCAAAGCAAATGTGAACCCATTATGAAGGGCTATAAATAGAGAGGTGCTCTCTAGTGCTATATGGGTCTTTGAGAGAAAGAGAGAGGGTGTATGAGAGTTTTATGTGTATTTCTCTCCATGTATGCATGAGATGTGAGAGGTGTAGGCAGCAGTATTCTTCTTTCTTGTGTGTGAGTTCCTCAAGTTCTTGTGTTGTGTTCTTGAGGTGTGAGAGATGGCTATAGAAAACTCATATATCAATCGCGTATGTCTTTGTATTTCAGCTAGTGACTGCTGCCAAACAGCCTAAATTTTCTGCTTCTTGCCGACTAAAAGTCAGTTCGGCTCATGATTCCATTTTGGTTTGCAACAACCTTTTTGATTACATTTTGATCCTCTTGGCAGAATTTCAAAAATCAGTTCGGATGCATCAAAAACAGTTCAGCCGTAGCTCTTTAATTCTATTGGTTGCAGTTTCTGTTTTGCCGTTTTCTCTGTACTTTTTCAATTCCTGATGGCTGCTTTGGTCATGCTGCCTGTTCACTGGTTTATCTCAGTTTTGTCTATTTGTTTTACTTTGTGCTAGCCGAAAGCAACATCAGAACTGAATATCTGTTCTTTTCGGTCAGAGAAGGACAGCTAGCACTTGTTTTACTTTGATTTCCTGTTCTTTATCTTTTTACTTCATCTCAGCTTTCAGCCAGCAAGATAACTACTGCAGTTCTTGGTTTGGCAGTACATAATATGTTCTATTCAAGTTGGCTGTCGGACAAGTTCTGTGATCCTTTGTTTTCTTTATTTTGGCCATGATATACAGTGTCTATTTTTCTCGGCCAGCTAGCTTCTGTGTAGTTGAAATTTTAGTGGATACTTAAGGAGCGAATTTTTAAACGCACCATTCACCCCCCTCTGTTGCCGATTTCGATCCAACAAGCATTAAACATCAATAATCAGAAATTGTCTATATATGAAAAGGAATTTCTAGTTATCATGATGGCAATTGATAAATGGGGATCTTACTTACAAAGGGGTCCTTTTATTGTAAAAACTAATCACAAAAGATTGTGTCATCTTGAGGATCAAACACACTACTGAATTGCAAAAGAAGGCCATGACTAAGTTGGTTGGTCTGTAGTTCAAGTTTCAGTACAAGAAAGGCATTGATAACAAAGCTGTTGATGCATTGTCTAGAGTGAGTCATCTATTTGCAGTTCAAGCTGTATCAGTGTGCCACCCAGTTTGGCTACAAGTCTTGAATTCTTATCACTCAGATAGTAAAGCACAATAACTACTCATCGAATTGTCCATTGCTAACCCAAATAATCAAGGTCATGCTTGTCACGACGTTGCGATGGAGCTGGGTGGACGCCATGGCCACTCGTCGTGCCTTTGGGGGGAAGGCGGTGAGTGGAGGACGCACCTGGGAGGGGGAGGTGCCGGGGAGGGGAGGCACCGGGGGAGTACGCACCTGGGAGGGGAGGAGGTGTAGGGGAGGGGAGGCGCTGTGGGAGGAGGCGGCGGGCGGGGGGAGGAGGCGCTGGGGAGGAGAGGCGCTAGGGGAGGAGGCGCTGGGAGGGGAGGCACTGTGGGAGGAGGCGGAGGGTGGGGGGAGGAGGCACCGGGGAGGGGAGGAGGCTGGGAGAGGAGGCGGCGGACGGGGGAGGCGGCGGGGGAGAGGAGGCGTTTGATGGGGGAGGCGGTGGCGGAGAGAGGAGTCACCATGAGAGAGGTCGAGAGAGAGACAGGAGATAGGAGAGATAGAGAGAGAGGAGGTTTATAAGGTGAGGGGGTTCACGAGAGAGAGAGAGAGAGAGAGGTGATGCAAGGGGTTCGTGTAGATGGGATGAATATAGGATATCCTCATATGGCGTTTGCCATGGCGTCACTTAGGCGTCCTGGCGCCCCTCAGCATGGTTGCCAGTTCCGCCGTGACAACCATGATCAAGGTTTTTCATTGGAAGCTGGACTGATCAAGAAGCAAGGGAAGGTTTGGATTGGTAACAATTCTTCACTACAGACTAAAGTTATAGTAGCTTGCCATGGTTCAGTTGTGGGGGCATTTTGGTATACAAGAAACATATAAGAGAATCAAGAAATTGTTTACTTGGCAGGGACATAAACAAGATGTTGAAATTTTGTTAGTGTGCTGTCTGCAGCCAACATGAAAATTGTAAGCTTCCTGGACTATTGCAACCTTTGCCTATTCCTGATGGCTCTTGGCAAAAATATATCAACGGATCTTATGGAATGCTTGCCAAAGTCTAAAGGGTATTTAGTTATTTTGGTGGTGGTGGATCGATTCACAAAGTACGCTCATTTTCTGCCTCTGAAACACCCCTTCACAATAGCACATGTAGCAAAGTTGCTTCTAAAAAATGTTCTAAAATTATATGGTGTGCCAAGAACTATAGTATCTGACCATGACAAAATCTTCACAAGTACATTTTGGCAAGAGCTTTTTAAGCATTTGGACACCAAATTGTAGTTGAGCTCAGCATATCACCCACAGAAAGACAGCAAACAGAGAGGTAAAACTAGTGCTTGGGAATGTTTCTTCATTGTTCAGTCCATCACACTCCTACTAAATGATTTAATTGGTTAACTTTAGCTGAGTTCTGGTACAACACAAGTCACCGTTTGGCATTGGGTAGTTCCCCTTTTTGTGCTTTATATGGAGTAGAGTCAAACTTTGGTGCAATTGTAAGGTTGAGAAGGCCGATTAGAGGAGGATGAATAGACGGCTTTAAAATTCTCATTGGCCAAAACCACTTTTATGTGTGGAAGCATAAATCAAAATGGTTTTTGCACAATTAAGCTCTACATCAACTAGTCTTACTAAGTGCATCAATAACTAAGTCTATGTCAAGCTTTACAACATATGGTGGCAAGTAATCAATTCAATTCTATGAATACATATTACAAGAATATAAATGAGTACAAGGAAGTAAATTACAATTGACACGGTCTCTTTTTACCGTGGTGTTCGGAGATTTGCCGGTCTATTCTAGACTCCTAGTCCATGTTGAGGTAAACTCAAATGAGTTGGACCAGCTCCATGAATTAAACCAAACATCTTAATTTTCACTAGTGGTAGCTCTTTCCCGCTATGATTAGGTGAGCTCCAACCTTCACAACATGCTAGGTCTTCTTATAAGTTTCTTGAGAAGATCACTGGACTACAACACCTCCACGCCATCTAAGAGTCGGCAATCCTCAAGAGTAACAAGTTGGAGACACTCACTTAAATGAATAAAATGTCAAAACTCAAAGGATATGAAATCCAACACCAAGTGCAACATATGCACAAGGCGCTCACTAAGTACAACATATGCACATAAGAGATGAGAGAGCTTGCTCTTAGCTCAAGGATAAAGAATAGGGCAACAACAACTTATGTTCAACCGCCATAAGAGAGTATTAATCTTCCACACTAAGAAACTAACCATTTGGACAAAAATCAGCATAAATCGGTTGGGACTAGTCTGACCACCAACACAAGGCCGGTTGAACCGGCCTTCTCTACAATGGCTGGAAAACTAGTCGTTACAAACTAGACTAGTCGGACTGCCCACACAGGGGCTGGCCAGATCGCCGAGCTCGTTCAGATTGCTCAAACAATGCTAGTCTGACCGTTCGACAAAAATCTCTAAGAAGCACAAAAACATACTCTAAAAAGGTACTAGCACACAGCTAGGTAGGATCGCACGCAGTGGTCGACCGCCATGAAGGCCGCTGCATCACAGAATAGTCGACCGTCAACTCATGGTCGGTCAGACTGCTAGCACGATCAAACCACCAACTCATGGCCGGTGTGCTAAGATCAACACAGGTCAAGATGCATATACGTCAATCAATTTGTAAAACATATTCGTAAATTATAGTATCATGCAAACAAAAGTCAAAGAATGATTTATAACAAGTTATAAAATATATTCGTATACTTTAGAATCATGCCACAAAGATTAGGGATATGGATTCGAACCGTTTTACAAAACACATTCGTTAACTTAAGTCATATGCTACAAGGATTATGCATGAGCCTCAACTATTTGCGAAACACATTCGCAAATGATAATATTATGTCACAGAGAGCTAGAGCAAACTAAATGAGTTATCAGCACATGACATACTCGAACTACTATTCAAGACCTTTCTTAATAGTAGGACAACTTATACTAGCCACCCGGTCTTTCATCAAACACCAAAACCGACAAAATGACTAAGAAACACATTCTTAGTCTATACTAGTTATACCTTTACCTTGCGCATCCTTTCCAAAATCGATGACGAACATCTTCTCTCAAGTCTAGGTCCTTGACTTTAACCATCAACATATGATATCCTTTGTTTGACTTGACCACGATCAACACATGAAACCATCTAAAGTCTTCATCATCATCATGTGACATAAGCTATTCATCCAACTCAATGAAAATATTAATCCCAAAATATAATTATCATTAATTATCAAAATATACCATTAACTCATAATGATGAGTCTAGATTCTTCAGCAGTACCTATGCTAACTAACTCCATGCATACAAAAGTGGCTGATCTCCTCAAGGAACTAGAGGCATTCTCAGAATTTCTCAAGGCACAGCTGTTGAGGGCACATAAGTACATGACAGAATGAAGATGGGTGTATCTAAACTTGCAACCATATGCTCAGTCATCGGTAGCGAACAGATCATTTCCTAAGTTGGCGGCATACAAACTCGGCGAAACCTCAAATTCTGGTGAAGCGGAGGGCATCTTTGGCAACTTGGGAGGACTACTACGTGCTGCGGAAACAATTTCCTAATGCAACAACTTGGGGACAAGTTGAAGAGCCTGAAACCTCAAATTTTTGCGGAGGGCATATTTGCCGGCAGCCATGGCAACTTGGGAGGACTTTGCTGCTATAGTACATAATTTTGGAATTCAAGCGGAGGGCAATGCCACGCCTGGTTTGGAGGAGGCGACGATCTGGCTGAAAAGTTAAACGATATAACACGTTAAAAGCCTAACATCTATACCATCTAAAATCACAAGTGAGTATCTATCTCTCCGTAATCTATATCATAAACAGCCAAAATTCAAAAATTTCAATCAAAAATCATAAGCCACAGTTGTTGCCAAACAAGCCCGGAATTCAAGCAGAGGGCAATGCCACGCCTGGTGCCGTGGCGATGGAGGAGGCCACGATGGGTGACAAGGAATAGGAGCTGCAGGACGGTGAACAGAGTACCTCGTGCGTTGCGTAGAGGAGCTGGCGTCGAGTTGTAACTGTGACCACTTGGGCAGTCGGTATGTAGGGGTTTAAAAGGAATCCCTGTGTAACGACAAAATCAAGCATTAAGAAAACTCTAATTTGCCTTCTTCCTCGATTTGCTTCTGATCCCCATCATGATCTTTCCAAGCTGTCCCTAAACGCTTTCTCATCTCTCTACTTTATGCTGTAATGTAGCCCACTAGCCCATCTAAACAATGAATGTTGCAAGGAGAGCTGAAAAGCTCAGACCTGTACCTACAGGTCTGTCAGATGCACTATCTATCCAAATAGGAGGAATAGGGTACACAAGCGTACGTATTCAGTAGAAAACTTATAATCTTGTGCCTTCGAAAAATTCCTAGCGTGCGTACGCTCGCCTCGTACCCTAAAAGAAGTTTCAGAGGTAGCCCAAGAAATAAATCATGAAACTAGACAGCCCAAAATTGAGACGCTGATGAACCGTGTCGAGATTACTGATGGCAGGAAAACGACAGGCAAATTCACATGCAGAATGACAACACAACATGCATTAGACACTTCCCGACTGCCTTACACCTCATCAGATTATCCTGCAGGTTGTACCAACATCGTAGTGAAAGTAACAGCAACGATTTCTGGAAGTGAAAGTAAGAACATACATGACTTGCATCTCTGAAAGCCCCTTTCAAAAAAGGAAAAGAAAAAGAAAAAAAGACTTACATCTCTGAAAGGAAAAAAAAGTTAGTACACTACAGTAATATCTGTAAATCTAATGTCCCTGTTAATCTGATATTCATTTGTCACATTGTGATGACCCATATTTTTAATAAAGGGGTAAAACACTAGTCAATGAATTATAATTTGTTTGCATGATAAAACACCACTCTAATAAATAATAAACCCATCAGAGTATTGCAGTAGAACAATAATTAAAGATGGAATACAATATTACATGAATATAGCCATGTAGGGCTAAATTTAATATAAAGCCACGAGGGCTCGAATAGTACAATACTAAAATTAAATAGTTCTAGCTCAGATTCTAATTATACAAGAGTTCTAAATAAAAAGACAACACATTACTGTTACAAATACCCTGGGGGTCGCATCTGTGCTGACGATAACTCTCTAGCCACTCTAGGTCTCGTACAACGGCTCCCCGTTATACGGGTAGTTCTCAACACCACCTCTCTCCCCATCGAAATAGAACATCCCCTGGTAGGCCTCATCCACACCAAGTGAAATTCCATAATAGTTATTGTCGATGTTCTAGTATCGATCTTACGTATGATTTTTTAGGTTCAGGGAATTTGTCTCTACGGATCTCTTGCTATGACCTGGCTACAATCACACAGAGACAGGACACAGGAATTTTTTTACAAGTTCGGGCCTTTTGTTGCGAGAATAACAACCCTACTTCCTGTGTGGATATTGCTCAATAAACTGATTACAATGAAGAAAATAATGCAAAAAGCCTTTCTCTACTTCTATTCTCCCTTGGGTCTGTCTCTCTATTCTCTCTGACGTCCTCCTTTATATAGCTTATAAAGCGGCGGCAGTTCGTTCCATGCCAAGAGGCGCCTTAGTGCTTCGGATGATAACTGTCCGATAGGAGTTATTATCAGAGAGACGTGGTTCACTCGTTGTGCGGTGGTTACGGTCAGAGAAGAGTTATGCGCAGTTATTCGGAGAATAAATGCACGTGCTAACTGCCTTGTCAAACAGATTGATAATGTGACCGATTGTCATAGACAAGCCAGTCAAAGTTGAGATAGCCGTAGAAGAACTTACGACCACGTCATACTTGTGTTATGACTTACGACCATACCATGCTCGTAGAATAACTTACGATCGAAGAGTGGTTGTGAAAAGACTTAAGACTAGAGAATGGTCGTAAAAGAGGCTTACGACCATTTGGCTAAGTTCCTCCCTTAGTCAGTTAGTCGTAAGGGATATACCTAAGAAGCATAATAGCATGATAATATCATTTATAGATAAATAATAATTTGAGGATTGTTATATCCTCATCATCTAGCCCCCAACTTCAAGTGAAAATAACTTGAGGAAGAGTAGTCGTAGATGAGTTAAGATCAAAAGCAAAGTCTTTTTTGACTTAACCAAAGATGAACTTGGTTAAAAAGGTAATTTCGCTTGAGTTGTAAAGAGAAATCGAGTCCAAATAGATAAATATGAAGTGGCTCATACCAGTCTTGTCTATTTGGAGCGGTTCCTAAAGCGGTAATAATCGTTCGGTTCCCAAGATTAGCAACCGATTGATACATTTACAAAAGTTTACCTTGAGGTAATTTTCGAGGTCCTTACTTTCCCCTCCTGCTCCAATCTTCTTCATGCTTTCCACTGCTGACCAAGCCTTATTCTTCCTCCAATTTCTTTTGAATTCAAATCAACCACTTAAAGAAGATGAAAAGTCCTCTACCAAATGGTCAGTGTTGGAGATGGATGAGGCGAAGATGAAAGCTTTAGTCGTGGTAGAGAAAATTCCTTCAAGAAAATTTATGAAATGGATTGAAGCTGCTGGACAACACTGACCATTGGGAGTGATTGGTCAAATTCTTGTCTTCCAGGTGTACTGTGAGTGCGGACTCCGAATCCCAGCTCATCCCTTCCCCATAGTCGTTCTCGAATACTTTGGGGTAGAATTGGTGAACTTGGTTCCCAATTAGATCACCATGCTAATTGTATTCTTGTACCTATGCAAAGCTTATACGAGAATTCCTCCATATTTGGAGCTTTTTTGGTACTATTATGAGATGAGCAGACAACATGGAATTGCTAGAAGCTGTGATTTGAATATCCATGATGGCAAGACAAAACAATACATCCAAATGTTCACTTAGTCATCCTGGATGAACTGGAAGAAGAGATGGTTCTACTGGGAGACGACTAATGAAGACAGCCTTTCCTTTGCTGGGAAGGGTGTCAAGAAGATCATTTCTGGAATTTGGCTTCCAAAGACCTAACTTGGATAGCCCCCTACATCCAAGCCATCAAAGAGCTGAGGGAAGAGGGGTTCACCGGCTGCCACGTGGTGAAGGACTTCATCAGTTGTCGTATCAGCCCTCTAAAGAAACAAGCACATCCAATGTGAATGTACTTGGGGGCCAAGGATATGACCAGAGACTACGAGAACGGTAAGAATCAAACTCATTCTCTTAGTTTAAACTCTAGGTTATGAATTCTAGTTATTGCCCACTCTTATTTGCATGTTCAGATCTTGCTTTGGGAGAGATCGATTCTCAAGTCAAAACTATCTGTGAGAAGGCTCTGTGTTGGATCGAAATCGGCAACAAAGAGGGGGTGAGTGTTGCTTTCAAAAATCCCCCTAAGTATCCACTTAAGAAACTCTTCTTCGATAGCAACAGACGCTATGAAGAAAGAGTTATATTCACCGGAAACTTAAGCGTACAGAAGAGAAAGCGTGACAAAAGAATTGATATTGATTTGGCCGAGGATGCCGGCAAAACTGCTCACACTTCTTGAATTGGCCAAATAAAGGAAAGAACCAATTAAGAGCTTTGCCGAAAGGCCAGGAATTAAAGCAAATACAAGCTAACCAAGACAGACCAAACACAAGACCGAGAAAACTGAGGCTGCAGTTTAAACAGGGAACTGAGGAGAAACCAAAAAGAGGTACTCTGAGAAACTGACTTCAAGGACTGAGAAGATCAGCCGAAAATAGCATATATACCGAAAATACACAAGCCAAACATGGAGCAATGAAAACAGACCACACAGGAGATTAAACTATTTGCTATCAAGTCTGACCAACACAGTACCTCTCGGTTTTAAAGTTTGTTCCTACAGACCGAAACCAGAGCTACTGCAGTGAAATGACTAAAACTGAAAAGCTGCCGAAACAAAAAATACAGAAAGAAAACAGAAGAAAGGCCAAGACAGTGAACTAAATTTGATGACTGAAAATTGCACTGCACAAACTGAAATCGGGTTGCTCAGAGAAGGCATAATAGAGAACAAAAAAAATCTACAACAGAGAAGGTTTGCGGAGCTAAAGGAAACAGAAAGAAGAAAAGCTAACAAAAAAAGGAATACAGCTGGCAGCCAGGAGAAAACAGGGTGTCGCTGAAAAAGAACAGAACAGTAAAAACTGAATAGCACAAGAAAACATATCCAAAAGTTGATTGGTTGTGATTCTCCTCAGGCCGATTGTTCCTGACTTGAGTTAAAACAACATATAGTCCTTGAGAACAAAAAGTACCAACAAAAATTAATTCGGCTGGAAATTAACTTGCGATAGGGAATTTCAACTACTAACTTGAGATTGATCAATTTCTTGATAGAGATTAAATCTGCAAAGAACCTAACAAAAGGATCAAACAGAGACTACTCCAAGTACTGAAATGAAAAGAAAGAGCATCCCAAGCCCAGGCACCTGTGATTCTTGATCCTTTTGATCAGGATAAATTTAATCTAAGCAGGAAATTGCCTTGGGAACAGGAAAACGTAAATCTGAAAACAAGCACACAAGGGAAAAAGATCTCCTTAGCCGAGACATCCAAGAAATACTAATGCTTTGTTTGACAAAACAATAAACCCTAGGCAGTACATGAGAACAGAGGAAGGTTAGCGCAAGAGAAGAAACTTTGATTCCTTCATTTGGCTCTGGGAATGAATTGACCAAGTGGTCTAGAGGTATATTCTCGTCTCAGAGCAGGCACAAATCTGCAATCAACTCAATAGGAACTCAAAGCAAAGACAAGGGATAAAAAACAGAAACATAAACACAACGAGGAACAAGAACTAGAGAAGCTCAACACAATCATTCTCATAAGAATCTTGATACAAAGAGATGAATGTTTAATAAGGGTTTGTCTACAGCCAATTCATCCCTTCCCTTACATCAAGACACAACCAAGAAGAGAATCAAGAGTTCATCAAACCCATACGCTATTGCAACAGGGAGTGAGACAACCTCCTGCTCTTCTCACCAACTCTCAACAGAAAAAGCACAAAGCAAGACAACCTCTCAAAGCTTCTAACCCCTCTCAAAAGCCATACATGCTTTTACAACCGCCAGGAGAGCCAAAGCACTAAAACCCTCAAGTTCTCTCATGCCTACCCCTTTCCTTTTATACTCTCCACTAGCCTTGACCCGCTAACTCAGAAACCCAATCCGCTTCCTTTTGTGCAGCCCTGCGTATTTACCAAAACGCCCCTCCTGCACCTTCTGGGAAGCTTCCGCATTTCTTGCCGTTCAAGCTTCGCAACCACCTCGAGTCCTCGCCGTCTTCGGCACATCCCGACCGCTCCGACCTCGACACCACCTGTGCCTAGTCCGGTCATCCCGTGCCTCGCCACGACTTAGCCTCAACGTCCTGCAGCCATCACAGATAAGAAACAAATCACATAGCACCGCTTGACATAATATAATCAACAATTGCATTAGTGAGAATTCTTAAGCACAGAATATCCCAAACTTGTCGAATCAAAAGAATAAGCATTCTAAGTACATTCAACCAGGTTTGACCAAGTCCGACCATCGCCAATTACACAACGTCATGGTACGAACCACACAAACCAAACTCAAACTTTCCCGAACACGCGTCAATTACTCATCACACACACGGGGTCACCTCTGCATGGTCTCTCACTCTGACACTCCATGTAGAGGCTCCTTGTATCTTAGTGGATGTATCCATTGAGAAAAGACAAGGACGCCTAAAGGTAATCAAAATTTGACTTCTTCCTTAGGCCTTCATAGCTGTAAGCTATGAGTACTTAACATTCTTTCCTACTACAGAAAGTAGGTAAGGAAAATCGTCAAAATGACGAAGAGGCCAAATTGATGGTTTTCGAAAAAGAGGTAGAGGAGATTAAAGCTCCTCCGACCAAGAGGCGTCAATTGGTAAAGGCCAACGACAAGCAAGGTGGAAGCTCGAGTGCTGCTTCTTCTTTTGTTCCTCCGTTTGCCCCCATTGAGTAGTTCTGTACAAACATAGTTGCTACAGAGAAAATTGGGGCAGCCATACTAGATCAACCGGATCCTAAAATCAAGATACCCTTCTATTACAACAATAAAACCCACTTAGTTGGTGCTTCTCAAGGCTTTATTAAGCAACTCAAAAAGAAAAACTATAAGAGTTTTGTATCTTTTGTAAAGGAGACTGCTAAAGCAACAGACCCTGTGATCAAGGAGGAGATTGCTCTCTAGATGGTCGAAACATGTATTGACCATTAGAAAGAGCAAGAGGAATAGAGAGCAGTTGCACCTGCTCAAGGTCTACAACCAAACGTGGTCATAGACGATCCTGTGCCACAACAACCATTTGTGGTAAAAAAAATGACCCTACTCCTCTACGACTAGATGTAGTCGTGGGAGAAAAGTCGAAAGAACCTCCTTTGGGAAAGGTTCCCTCTAAGTTCAAAATTAGAGCAAAGAGTTCAAGGTATGCAAATAAGAGCATAACAATTGCACTTTACCTTCTTGCCTCCTTACATGCTAATTTACTTCTCTTCTTGTGTTTTTAGCCTGACTCTTCCATCGTTAGGGCATGCTTCGGCTAAGAAGCACCCATGACTCTGCACGCTGCCAAAGAGACGGCAGAGAAGATGGTCATAGAACCGACCACTATGGCGATGGTAGAGATTGCTTCTAGGGTAGAAGCAACTATGACCACCAAGGTGGTCAAAATAGACGCAAGGGCGACCCTTCTTCTCGAAGGAGGTACAGCTGAAGAAGAAAAAGAAGAAAAGCCCAACTTCTTCTCTTTATTTTTTAACTCTGCTTTTATAGTAGGATCTTCTTCATGTCAAACTCATGACCAAGTTCCTCATCCCAAAGATATTCCCAGCAAGGGGATGTATTCAATGACAAATGCCTTGAAAAGATATGGTGGAACAAGATAGAAGAGCTCAACCAACTAGAGAATTCTCAGTGAGTACTCACCAAATTTGCTTGCACGAGCATGAACGTAAGCATCTTGTGCTTAGTTACGCATAATTGGCTTTTCCCGATTCTCATTGTCTTCTCCCGATTCTCATTGTCTTCTTTTATAGAGAACTTTGGAGGATATGGCTACTGTGGCTGAATACCACAGACAACTCATGCTCTCAAGGTAGGAGAACACTGAGCTGTGTGAAGAGGTGAATAAATGGTAAGCCACTAGCATATGTGGTCTTATTTGTGTCTTGACCACAAGTCTAGTTCTTTTATGTTTGTCTTTAGCCTTTATAGGTCTAAGAGCAATGAAAGATTCTTGGAGGCTGCACTCGACAACGAGAAAGTCGAGATGTAGAGACTCAAGAAAGAAAATATCAACCCATCAATCAAGCTCTTAAAGGCCAATTCCGCAACTGACACAAAGATGTCTTTCTTGTTTTTATCTAACTCTTTTCTTGTTGTAGATAAAGAGGTCGAAGTGGGTAAGCTTCACACTGAGGTCGATGACAAGGCCACAATGATCGATGAGCGTACTTGTATCAACAAGGAGAAAAGCCAGAGAATAAGGTCTTTGGAAGACCAACACAAAGATGAAGTCAAGAAACTTGAGATTCGACTAGCAGGTAAAGAAATATTTACCTTTTGACTAGCTCTAATGACTAGTTTTGTTTAGAAAACATGCTTTTCTAACTAAATCACACTCTATTTTCACAGAGGCTGTAGTCGAAATAAAGCGACTCATGGAAGCTTTGATTTGTAGTCAGGAAGAGACGCACTCGGTGAAGACAATTCTTCAAAACAATGTCTCTCTTCTGAACAATCTACTCGAAGGACTTGGTACTAAGAAGATCAATTCTTCTGAAAACTCCATGTCCATTCATCCAAGTATGATTGGACAGCAAGTCGAAACTCTAGAGAAGCTTATTACTACTATAAGGACCAACCAAGCTGACTCGCTATGAGAGGCGATCAAAGGTGCTATGAGCTATGCCTTGGCAAAACTCAAGGCATGTGATTGAAGCCTCAATATTCGACCGATCAACCATGACTTTGACTACTCTGAAGCAGAGGCAACCCGTCTAATTGAAGAAATGGAGCCAACCAATTAGAAGATCACAAAAGAGATGTAAATCAGATCTTCTTCGTCAGAGTAGCTTGTAAAATAGGGAATGATGTAAAAACAAATCTTTTGTTAATGAAATATATCCTCTTTTTCCTACAAATTATCTTGCTGAGTGGTTAGTACTCGTAAGACAAAAATGAATGAAAGCAAATAAATTTACGACTAAGAATTGAAGTTATGTACATAACTCTATCCTAGCCCCAAATTATTTACTTAGATTATATGAATAAACTAAGTAAATAGTGCAGAGTTAATTATGTGGAGTGCAGAGTAATTTATTCAACTATTGTTGTTGACTTTCAATTGTCATGTTCTGGCAGCAAAAGTGACAAATGAGTCAACTCTAGAAAGTTCCTTCTAGTGGGCAGGACCATATGCAAAGAGGAAAGGCTTTGACTAGGTGATGTTACCCTCTTCAACCAGGTTAATCAAATCAAAGTCATAAATGAGTATGGGACAAACTCTAAGAGTTCCTTTTTAAGTTTGATAAACTTTTTCTCAGAAAACCCAATTGTCTTGTCAGGCCTCTGCCTCCACAACGTTGCTAGCCTCCCTATCTTCCCCATGCTCCTACTCCAGCTGGTCTTGGCCAACCCTTTAATCCGTGGCGCCACTAGCCTCTTGCCTGCTCTCCCAACTAGGCCCTGGCCATGGCCATGGTCAACGCCACCCTAGCTCCTCCTACGCCTCCCTGCCTAGCTCCGGCCATCGGATTCGAAGGCTATGGTTGGAATTTGGCTCTCCTTCACCGGATTCACTCCCCCTTTCCCTTCTTGTGTTATTTTGATTTTATAGCTTGGTCTTGATTTATTTTTTGATTTGGTTCAGTTTTGCTCTTGATTGGTGAGGGTGATGAAGGTGGGCTATCTTGGCTAGCTACAGTGGGGCTCGAGGCCTCCCACAAGCTAGGGAGTGCGATGGCTGTTGGTTGTGAGTAGCTATGCCGATGGTGTGTGCCGTTGTCACCAATTCTCACCTAGGGTATACTCCTTTCCTCTACTCTCCTCTCTACTCCCCTCTTCATCTATCCCCTCCTCCCCTTGCTCTATGATGGCTTGGTTTTGCTAGGGTTGGATGATTCATTTGTGCATGCTGGTTCACATGTGTGGTCCTGTGAAAATGATGGCAAAAAATGGAAAAAGGGAAGGTGGGCTACCTTGTCGGTTTGATTTGGGAAAGGATGAATGTGGATGCCGCCTATTGCTTTCTTGGCTTAGTTGCGTGGTGGTCGGCTTGGGGTGCTGGATGCGACTTTGTGACCTCTAGTGCTTGCTCCCCTTGCTTTGCCCCTCCTCCTAGCATGATTCGGTCCCCTGACCGTGCTGCCTTGCTCTTGACCTCCTTCGGCCAGCGATGGTTGTGGGAATGGGATGGATCTGGTGAAGGGGAATGGAAATGGGGAAGGCTTGGTTTTGCTGGTTGCTTGCTGGCTCTGATGGATTCAATTCAATGTTGTCTCTCTCCATTTCCCCTTGACTGCGTTTGACCTTATCTCTTGCTTGTGTTCTCCTATGGCATCAGTAGCCTCACTGTGCACAGGGGCTTGGATTTGAATATTTTTGGTGGGTTGGTTGCAAAATGGAACTCCAGAATGGATTCATGTTGGTTTTTGATGCCAAATGATGAAACTCTACGGCCGAGAGGTACCAACTGGCCTCGGACAATATGGTATCTCGATGAGTGAATTGCCCACTTCAATACCTAACTATCTCAATGAGCAAATTGCCCACTTCGATACCTACCTAGGATTTTGACGGCAATTGCTTTTTATTCTTTTCTTTTGTTTAGTCTTTGTCATTATTCTCATATTCAGCTACTCGCAATTAATACCGGGGTTTGGGTTTGGTGAAGCCATGAATTATAGTTGATGTATGAGGTGAGTTCGATGTAAATTAAATCCTGTAATTTTTTATTAATTGAAATTGTGCTATAATTATTTATATTATTGAAATGGTCATTTGGTTGAGACTGGGAATTGTAAATTTGTTGCAATTTGTACTGCCATTATTAATGTAATGAGAGCTATAATTTTTTATTTTGGTTTGAGGCAAATTTTAATTGTCGCTCAAAGGACTGTAATCAATGAATTGTTGTAACACAGACTATATATATATATATTATTTGAGTTGAACTCTTTTAAATGTCGCGTGGTTAAATTTTATTTCTCAATCTAGTGTACACAGTTTGTTTTGGTTCTCGTCGATGAAATTGTGAATGCACATATTTATTTATCGCTTGGAGATCTCAATTTAAACAGGTACACAAAAAGTTTAAATTACCTTGAGTTTTAACCATTAGTTATTTAATTAACTCCACTTAGCTATGTAACTAATTGTTTAAAGTTAATCAAAAATACGGGACGTTACACACATCTTGGTATCAAGATTTCGTATCTCCTTTCCCCAGAGATTTTGAAGGTATGATATTGACGTGGGGATGGGCATGCTGAACTCGCTTAATAAATGATCCTATATCCTATACCATTTCTATCTAATTACTTCGCACAATATCTTCGATACTTTATGCATTGCTTGTGGCAAATCGAAGTACAAATGTACACTTTTAAAACAATACCCTTCCAATATTATGGCATGGCCAACAACGAGTAGCAAAATGACAACAAATGGAGGAGCACTCAGCAGTTATATAATGGCAGCTGGTCCACCGTCCACATGCTTAGAACTTCGGCTAAAATGAATGGAAAACCCCCATTATATACAGGAAACGAATAACGACTGCCATGAAAGTTAAATCAAAAGGCTCAAAAGCAACCAAACCATGAAAGTGATACCATCAACCTTTCTTCGACTTTTAACTCACATTTAGCATTTATACTTCTTTTTTTTTTTGCAACACACTGTCTGATGGTGAATCATCTTCTCAAATTACTGTAAAAAAAATTCACAATTTTGATGTTAGAAGACTTTCTGTCTGCAAATCGTGTGCTATTCTGTAAGAAGACTTTCGGTCTCCAAAACGTGCTAGTCTTGCTAAATCTCCAACTATCCCTCCGAATAAGCAAAGAACTGGCAAAGCTTATCCGGTTAGTGATGCATATCCAAAATATCCAACTATCCCTCCGAATAAGCAAAGAACTGGCAAAGCTTATCCAGTTAGTGATGCATATCCAGAATTACCTGCTTTTGTTGAGCCTGCAAGATTGCGTCCAGACAATGATGAATATGGTATACTATGTTGGACCGTAAAGTAAAAGAAAATTCGCAAAAAAAAAGAAAGCGTAGGGCTTTTTGCAAAATTGAAGAGTGGAGGGGCTTTTTGCAAAAACACGGAAGGAATAAGGGCCTGTTTGTAATTACGGGAAACCACGGGTCGCTACCCAGCAAAAAAAGTGTGTAGGGGCTTTTTTGCAAGAATCTAGGGACCTTTTTGTGAAAACCGGGGACCTAAACGTAATTACCAAATCTTTGCAGGCTATTTCGCGGGAGATGACACGTGGGTGGACTCTCCGGGCAGAGAATTCCCCGGTCATAATATATATATAGTATGTTATAAAATACACGATAAAAATAGATGATCAAAAGAACGAGACACATAGATTTTACATAAAAACATTTATGAGAAAAAAATCATGAATACACGAAGATAGAATTCACTATATAATGAGAAATTATAGGCACAAGGTACTTCGGTGTATATCAACCGTGCGACTATAGAGGTACATATATAGGCTAGGGATCAAAGTCCCTAATGAAGAAAATGAGTAGAGTCCAAGTCAGCAAGGAAAAATAGACCTACTTGTAAACTAGAATAGTAATATTCTCGGAGACGGGAGCAATACCCTAGTCGGAGATTCTTAGAAGATAATGGTGTAGAGTTCAAGTCAGAAGCGCATCGAGTAGCCACATCTGACTCAGTCGGTGCAAAGTTCATTATGGACACAAAGATGATTCCAATTATATCCTCTGACCAATTCGTATTGCTTGAGCAAAACCTGATCGAATTCTTCAAGTGATTGGAAAGACTAGCAGTGGTCGAACCCGACTAGAAGTGGTTGGACCCGACCAGATTCGGGTCACAAAATACAACAATCTTCATCATGAGCCAAATTCCTCCTGTAGCGAAAAGAATACAATAAACTCCTCTATGATGGTCGCGCAAGTGATGCAAATTACAACATATCCAAATGGTGAACGAAACATCAAATTTAGTAGTCCCCATAACTGACATTGTTTTTCTTTCTTTCTTTAAAGTCTCATTGATCAAGCACAGCTCAAATTAACTCATAGTGTTGAAAACCTGTAACTCCACCTTAGACTCTATATGTGCAGACTTTGTCGTAGTAACCTATAGTAGACGATAGATCATTGATGAAATCGCCCATGATTAATCCCACGTGAAAGCCACCAATAATAGGCACAATGGCCTAAATTGCAATGAACTACATCTCCAACGAAAAATATGCAGAACTAATGACATAACTTTTTAATAGAAAATGATGATCAACTGAGGTAGAAGATCGTCGACAGAGATGGTGCAATACGATGCTATGGCATGGCGTCGGGCAACACAGACAATGATGTTGGTGAACCTGGCGTTGGAATAGTCGCCAAGGTAGAGCGCTGATTGACGCTCGGCATGGCTCAGGTTAGCGCCAAGTTAGAGTTGAGATGTGAAACGTAGTTGAGGTGAGTCGAATCATCGAGAACGATAACATCCTAGACGCCGCGCAACCTCCTCGGGAGTCACCTCTCCTAGGGCAGCGGCTTTGAACTTGAACCCTAAAACTCTGATATCATTTATTATAAAACACACGGCCAAAGTAGATGATCAAAACAACGAGAGTCACGGATTTTGTGGAAAACCTTTGCGGGAAAAGACTACGAACGCGTGAAGGCGAAAATCACTGTATGAGAAGATATTACACAGGCGGACCGCCTTCGGCGAGCCCGGAGGCCGCTCGAGCTCCTCGCCAGCAAACCCCTCCTCGCGGCGACCCACCCCGGCGCCACCCCGCCTCTGGAACCGAACTCCGAAGCACAACCCCGGGCAAGGCCCAAGTCCAAGTGTCCAACTGTCCAAGCAACCCAATAAATACACGCCCAAGCCCAACCGCCAACAAATCGAACAAAGCAACAATGAGATATGGAGGAGAAGGAGAGCGAGCGCGGATTTGTTTGAGGAGCGCCGCGTCGGGCGGATTTGTTTGAGGAGCAGAGGAGGCGCGAGCCGCCGAGGTGACTAGGCGAGAGTAGTGGGGCGGTGGGGAGCGGCGCGCTGGCGATTTGAGGAGAGGGAGAGCGAGCCGGATTTGTTTGAGGTCTAAGGAGGCGTGATGCGTGAGGCTCGGCGGATTTGTTTGAGAATTGAGAGGCAGAGAGCGTCGGCCATGGATAAATTGAGGAGAGCAGGGCGGACAGGAGAGCCGAGAGCGGCCGGGCTCGGGCCAACACTCAGAGAGACCAGAGCAATGAGACGATTTGATTTTGAGCCTTTGAGGAAAATTGATTGGTAATTACTTTTAGACTTTTAGTCTTTTACAATTTTATATATTGCATTTTTATAGTTCCATTTTAGAAAGGTATAATAAATTCTATTTATTGTAGAGAATAGACTTGTGTATGTAAACTAGCTTGTTAAAATTTTATGTACAATATCTGAATATGTAAACTAGCTTGTCAAAATAAGGGTACTTATATAGTTATATTTTTACCTCTCCAGAAACAGTGACCTGAGGCTTATTCAAATTCAAAATGGATAGAAAGGATTTGAAAAGCTATTTTAGCAAATTTTCAAGCAGAAGTACTAAGGAAAGTGGAACGGTCTCCGCACATGCACAATCCCAACTTGAAGTCCAATCGAACCAAGTCGAAGCACAACAACGACCACAAGAACAAGGGGCTGCAGCTGAACAAGTACAACAAATGGATGAAGATATTAAGGAATTCAACCCGGATCACATCATTGCTGATCCGGGACTTCGTATACCACTTGATGATTTTCATCCCAACATTAGAGATCAAGTGAGAAGGGCTTATTCTCGGCTATGAATATTATCAAGACCGATTTACGTAATAAGATGTCCGATGATTGGCTTAATGACTTGATGGTGTGCTATATCGAACGAGAGATATTCAAAGAACTTGATCGTGAAAAAAAATCAAGAAACGATTTCAAGACATGAAAACTCGAAGAATGAAAATGCCTCGTTCTCCTAGACGTACTTAGTTATTTCATCGTATATTTTTTGTCTTCTTTTTATTGCATCTTTATATTCTATTATCAAATTGTGACACTAATGATTTATCTATCTTTCACAATTGACAAAGTTGTTTTTTATCGCTCATCTACAATTGTGGATTAAGCTTCATTAGTGAGGTATTTTTCATTGTCCTTCCGTTATCTACATATGTTAACATGCGAAATGTAGTTGTTGTTGATATTACAGGCATAGGGAACTTCAGCATATGTAAACGGTGCAACTACAGTGGTACATATAGGCTAGGGATCAAAGTCCCTAATAAAGAAAATGAATAGTCTTAGTCAACAACAAAATAGAGATCTACTCAAAAATTGAAATAGTAATCTTCTCGAAGATAGGAATAACACCCCGCTCAAAGAGTTTCAAAAGATAATGGTGTAGAATAGTAGTTGAAAGCGTCTCGAGTGGTCACATCCATCATGGTTCCAATTATAATCTTCGACCAGTTCGTATTGCATGAGCAAAATCTGATCGGACTCTTCAAGTGGTTGGAAAGACCAGAATGGTCGGACCAAACTAGATTTGGATCATAAGTTATAACAGTTATTTTCGCCGTGTGTTTTATAATAAGTGTTATCAAAGCTTCTGTCTTATCTGATAGAAAGATTACCCTTTTGCTACTGGTGGCAGGTGAGGATCTCAATCTGGATATATTATGTTGAGTCAACTATGGCTAAGACAAGGCTGCGGGTTGCCAATAAGCGCTTCTTTCCGCACTTAGGGTATCTCCAATGGTTTGAGTCAGCTAGCTATATGCATGTACACATCAGCATATATCCTATGTGGAGGAAAGAGAGTATGCAAAAAAAATCGAGCCAGCTCTTCCTTAAGCACTAGTCTATAACGCCAAACGAGGCAGTCTCTATAAATTCTGTGAGTGCATGTAAGCATCAAATAGCTATCCTTATAGATAGTTCTTTAGAATGCTAGCTTTAGTGTGTACTATATAGATGCTATAACCATTGGAGATGCCCTTAGGACATCTCCAATGGTCTGAGTCAGCTAGCTATATGCATGTACACATCAGCATATATCCTATGTGGAGGAAAGAGAGTATGCAAAAAAAAAATCGGGCCAGCTCTTCCTTAAGCACTAGTCTATAACACCAAACGAGGCAGCCTCCATAAATTCTGTGTGTGTATGTAAGCATCAAATAGCTATCCTTATAGATAGTTCTTTGATGTGAAAGTCTTATAGTTAATTGCTAGCTATAACCATTGGAGATGCCCTTAGGCCAAACTGTTTTATCCCATCTGACATTTAAGATTTGCTGGAACATGAATGCAAGAGGGTCAAAGTTACCGTAAAAAGTAGTGGAAGTTCTACTTCTACAGTTCTTCTACCTAGGGAAATATCTGGTACACACGGTTATTTCTGTGAACATATGCACAAAGTCATCCACGTCCATCCGATCCAATCTCGGCGGCCCGGATAGTCGGCGAGAGCTCCCCAGTCCCACTTATGGCTTCTTGCGATGTGCCCTCCGCGCTTTCCTCAAATATTTTACGTGAACCCCCTGTCCAGCGTCTCCAACCCATCGTGAATACCTCTCTTCCTCCTTGGCGTGGCACCTCGTCCCGGTGAGTGTCTGTGTGAGACGAGTTCGGTAGTCCGGTAGGAAGGAAATTATCCAGTTGGAGGCGCTGGCTCGCGTCATGTCATGAGGCAGCAGCTTGCATGGCTCGGCGTGCAATGCAAATCTGGAATTGCAATATTCGAATCCGGCTTGCAGGAGCTTGGCAAGCAGGGAGAATCAGAGAAGACAAAAGGCACGAGTTGCCTTTACGCAAATTGCATTCTCAGCAAAGAGTGAGGCACGAGTGGGGAAAAATCAACAAGAATGAATGGATCAAGAAACAGGGAGCACCTGTGTTCACTTGAGTCGCAATTCGAGGAGACCGCTCTATATTGTTCTCATCAGAGATTAATCCGGAGAAATTTATATAAAAAATAGACAAGAATTGCTCTATTTCAGGTGAACTGCTTGATGTGGCAGATCAGAGCAGCGATGATGTCCATGGCACCGGAGCAGATGGGGAAGACGACACCACCGTCCAGTTGTTGTTGTGGTTGCATGTTTGACATTGATGGATCCAGAGTCGATGAGGAAGATGGAGGTACAGGGCGCGACGGGGAGGTCGCCGAAGGGACAAACCGGCCGTACCCTGCTCCATTTGCTGGTCGCTGCGCCTCCTCTTCCGCTTGCCGGCGCCAAGGAAGAAGCCCGAGCACTAGGAGAAGTGGCGGCGGTCAGATCTGGACACATTGTCCTCTGCGTCGTGGAGGCCTAGTCGAGAGAGATGGCGAGAGGGGAGGGAGAAAGGCAGAGGGAGCCGATGCGTTGGGAGGAGACGATGGCTGTTTTTTGGTTGAAGTTTGTGGTTTTTGGTTGTGACTTATGAGTTTTATGTTATTTATATGAGAGATTACATAGTAACAGAAACTCACATACGGTTTTTGTCGATATAAATAAAGTCGGTAAAATATGTACTACAATTAACTAGTAGACCATATCTTTAAAAGATACTCTGCTTAAAAGCTAGTTACTATAGAAAAATCGAAAATCAACTTTTAGAACCTGAAAAGAACAGTGTTGATTATGTAGACAAAGGGATGAGAATGTTTTCAGAAAAAAGAAAGCTCTTGAGGGCAAATCGCAAAAGGCTCTAAGTGGGATGGGACGCCGAGATCAGATCGATGTGGATGAGTTTATTCATATGTTCACAGGTATAAGGTGGGTTTTTCTGGGGACTAAGTGTTATAATTTATAGTTGTGGTTTTGAATTTTGATCTGTTTGTGAGAAACGATACGCAGAGAGAAATAGTCACATACGATTTTGATCAATACAAGCTAAACTCAGTACACTTTGTACTATAATTTATCTGTAAACTCTGCCTTAAAAAATAAATTGTTTAATGACGTGTTACCATTTATCCGTATATAAGCCATAAACCAACATGCCATGTACGGATATCTCCCTACCTACCTACGGTGTATTGATAAAAATCATCGGATGTTTTCTTCCTAACTATCATAATTTGTGACCATTGGATTAGAGATCCAACGCATAAATTCTCCCCACCCCTCAAAAAAATCTCCCCCTCCTCAAAAAATAATCTCCCCCCTAAAAAAAGGGCCTTTGGATCTCTAATCCAACGGTCTCAAAACTGGATGATAGTTAGAAAGAAAATATCCAGGTGATGGCTATACACACCCTTAGTGATCTGTCTTGCTTGCGACCTAACTCCAATTTAAAGGAAACAACGGCTAACAATACATGTATTCCCATAACTCTGCTCAATTTGTTTTTCCATGATCCGCTGCACAGCCCAACTCAATCTAGGATAAAAGGGATAAGTTCTGAACATTTCGATGCACATGCCTTGTTGGGCTCAGGCACTCAGAAACGACTTGCTGTGCATTTCTGAAACAAAACCAAGATCAGTATGGCTGTGGCAGGCAGGCAGATAGAACGTCAGTTTCACTTACTTCTATGGCACTTTGTCGCAGCGACAGCATCTGAAGGTCTCATCAAAGTAAGCCCTTTGACGAAGTTTGTCCCTCATTCTACAGAATACAGATGCATCAAAGGTTACCGTACTATGAATTGCCTTGTTTTAAGGACAGAACAGAGGAGGCAAAGGTTAACATCCATTAATTTAACTTCAATATCCTCACGACAGCAAATAAGCTACACCGCAGAACGCTTTATTACATACAGAAGACATCGATCGATACGACATAACACAACACGTTGGGAGTACCAACTCAACTGACCAACGAATCCCTTCTGATAAGCTCACTTCTTGTGAAGGATACAGAGACAGTTCTCCTGGCCTACATCCCTGGCAATGCAGGGAGGCTGACAATTTCCATCCTGGTACCAGGTTGCACGCTTCCCCACTAGCTCACTCAGGAAATAGTCCAGCTTTTCAATGGTGACATTGGGCATCACCACGACATGAGCTATGTTACCCTCACAGGCGAGCTGCCACCTTCGGACAAACTCCTCATCCTTTGGCCTTTCAAACACAACCGTGCTACTGAGCTCGTTAAGCATGGCCCCGATTCCTGCTTCGTTGAGACGGTCTTTCAGATAGTGGGCGTTTCTCAGGCACTTTTGGACTTCCTTCTGAAAGCCTCTATAGCCTTTCCTGTTCAAGGTGTACCAGAGGAAGATAGGAGCATGGCCGTTCCTGCTTCCCATGATCGTTGCGTCCCTTGATGCCAGATACTCAACATTGCTAGAGAGGGCGTTTATGTGCTCCATTCTTGTTATCTGGACGCCACACGGCATGGGGCATCCTACAAACTTGTGTCCGGACACACTGACACTCCCAATAGGCTTCTTAAATGTCACTTTAGGTGCCTAGTGAACAGATAACGCATAGATATCATATCAGGACTATGAACTATCAACATAAATATGCAACTGATACAGCATAGGGGTGAACAAGTGAGGATAAGTGAAAAATTACCTTCTTAACAAACGGTATCATCAGCCCAAAAAGAGCACCGTCACAATGAATATAAAACCGATCTTGAAAGCCACTTTCCTCAAGGGTTTTGATAACCAGGTCAAGATCATCAACTGCTCCCTTCACGGTTGTTCCTGCATGTCAAGTATGTTTAAAAGCGGCAAACACAACATAAGAAGGCATTAATCTGAAAGATAGAGGAATGAACAAGCTCACCAATGTTGACATTTATTATGGCAGGTTTATCTCTGTTTTGCAACAGTTTTCTCTGAAAATCAGCACAATCTATTTCCCCAGAAATAAGGGTGCCCACCTTAACACATTCCATTCTGTACATCCTTGCTGCTTTGAATACTGAATAGTGAGACTCACGAGAGGCATACAGTATTCCATCAGGGAATACCTCTCTCCTGTAAAACAATTTGCGAAGAAGATTTAGTACAAAAATGACATTTCACAGCAAAAAGTGGTATAGTGCAGATCAACAGAATGAGGCCTTCTCAAGTACTAACCCGACAAGAATACCATGCAGGTTTCCTTCTGTTCCACAATTTGTAATGTATCCCCAGTACTCATCCTTCTGTAACTCCCAGAGGCGAGCAAACCAATCCAATACTCCCACCTCAAACTGCCTGGAATGGACACCATAGTTGCTCTCGATGAAGGGGTCGCCAAGGTTGTTGATGGAGAAGTGCTGCAGCTGGGCAAGTGCACCATAGTCGAAATCCAGATTGTATGGGTAACCTTCATCAGAACAAAAAAGATGATGTGAGATCTGTTTCCAAAATAAAAGACATGTGAGACTACATTGTTTTCCACTATTGGTTCTGGTGAGGCATGTTCAAATAACACCGGTCACTGTATCCCATTAGGCTCCAGATTTATGTCTATGCTGCCCTTCTTTCAATAGAAGAATTGATGATATTACACAAGATGGCAACTGTTTTTTATGCAGAACATAAGAGTTGCAAAAGAGAGATGCATAGTTGGAGCAATAACCTGACTATAATAGGCATCTTTCGTATTATTGTTGGGGGAAAAAAAGGAAAATAAATGATGATGGACAAATGTATACTGTTATTTATCATGTGTATTGTCCCCAAGCTTTACGGAACCAAACACAGTGACATAGCTGGAGAGTTTTCTGGTCCATTCATTGTTGAACGGTACTTTTTTATATCACGATGCACAGTTTTACTAGAGTTTCAGGATTAATTTTGAAAAAGTGGTTCATGTGCAACCTCGTTAGAGTTTCAGTCAATTTCACATGCAAAAAGTTTCACAACAAACGTGGCGGCAGTTGAACAGCTGCTTGCATATTACACTTCGCAACAAAAGGAGATGCTCCATTGCATATGGTATACAAAAAACTCTAGCCAGTGAGCCTTGGTTTGTGCGCGCACCTTTGTCGTTTTCATCAAAATGTCAGCTGTACTACGCTCGTTTAGCAAATGCCTTATGTGCAACCTCATTACAGTTTCAAAGTGAATTTTACAACGCATGTAGTGGCAATTGAGCACAATGCACTTGCGTACTCTTCACATGTGAAGATTACCAATAATTACCAATCCAACATGGAGCTCGCAATGCTGAGACCTTTATCCCGAAGCAAATAGCAATTGTGAAAGGAGATGGTGATAAACCAAGTAAACAACGAAATGATTGTTCTTATTTCGCGCTCGAAATAGCACACGCAAGATGAATGCGCAATTACCACCAGGTGGTGCTCATTTTGCCTTAAAATTCATGACTTATGGCTTATTTTACATCCTAGCGGTTAAAAATATATTATAACCATCAAAACCCTTTCAGTATAATTAAATTTAAAAATAAAAAGTATATTATCACAGACAATAAATAGAAATAAGATGGAAAAACAAAAAACAAAAACCCAAAAAATCATATCATCAGAAAAGATGAAGATAAAAAGCTAGGTGCGAGAAAGCAGGAGCTCTAATGAACTCCAAGATGACGCATTTGCCAAGCCGTAAGGCAGCATTTTTTTGCTCACAATTTCACAGAGATTAAAAAAACATATAGCGCAACACGACACCAATACGTCGCAATCTGGACAGCTGGAGGCAGGGAATCCGTTCCCAAATCGCCACACACACGCATGTCACGAGATCGGAGAAAGGGAAAAAAGTGAAGGAAATATAATAAAACAGATAAGGCGTGAGTGGGTACAAACCGAGGTGGTGCTTGGTGCGCTCGACGAGGGAACGGCGGTAGAGCGCGAGGACGCTGGCCATGGTGGCCTCCCGCTCGCCGGTCTCCTCGTCGTCCTCCTCCGGCTCCTTCACGACGAAGCACGCCGTGTGCACGTTCCTCCCCAGCACGATCTCCCTCCTCCCCTCCCCGCCCTTCCCGTTCTCCGCCGCCGCCTCCTGCTCCACGTCCATCTGGGGAGCCTCCGCCGCCTCCGGATGCAGCAGCGCCTTCCCTCCGCCCTTCACGGCGACCGCCCCCGCGGCTGCGCCATCGAGATCCACGAGCGCGTTGCCCACACTCCCCACCATCGTCTCCGCCGCGAGAATTTTTGGCAACGGCCTGCGCAGATTTGGGGGCTCGGGGCAGGAGGATGGGCGAAAGAGAGGTGAGGAGTGCTTTGCGGGGGCCCTTTTATAAGTGGCCGGCGAGAAAGATGCTACTCGCGACTCGTCTCGTGGGTTCTACTCGCGAGTCGTGCGCGGAGCAGATCGGATGACGCGGGTAAGTCATCACGCATCGAAACTGACGGGTGGGGTCAGCGGTCCGTGGGTCCGGTATGTCGGTGAGTTGTTCGAAGGGAAGGGGGTAGGTGGGACTCAGTGGGTGTGCGAGGATAGGGCTAGACACGTGGCTGTCGTTTCTGTCGGTTGGCCATGCATGGAGGGCTTCAGCTCGAAACGGCTTAAGCTTTGGATTACTGACGTTCGAAAACTATAAATAGATATGAAATCGGCTTTTATAATGTCTTAAATATAGTTTTAAAAATTATTATTTATTTTTATAGAAAACGTTATGCTGTAGTCATATAGGTCTATTTTTTGTTTTTTCCTTTTTTTCTAATATATACTAATTATTAGTGTAATAATAAAATTGATCACTTATGTAATCATACGATACAATGATTATTATTGAGATTTGTTAGTGTAATTATTAGCATGAAATAAGCTATCATTTGCTTTAGAGTACTTCAGACATTTATTAAATTAGCTTAATCAAACGACAAAATATATAGCTAAATCAAATCTCCCACCCTCAGCCACTTTTACTTTCAGAGTCCTTGTTATTTTAAATTCAAAAGTTCCGGCTAAAAGCCCGGTAAAAGCCACATGCAAATTTTAGTTACCTTGTAATCTCTTATACAAACAGTTAAAAATCACAAGTTACAACAAAAACCATAAACTGTAGTAGCCCGTCTGCCAGATCGATCGACCATTTTTTAATTAACACAAATGGTGATGAATCGCTCACACGTGAGAAGATCTTATGCAATCTCGATTAGATCTTGTTAAGAATACGTGTTCGTGTACTGCCGTAGAAATTACGCTAAGAGCCATGTTTATATGTACCACTTCACTGATCTATACTACTTGTCCTAGTTGAATATCCGTATGTTACTATAGATTTTTAAAAAAACTCATATGTGGTAAAAAATTTTAGAATATACATACAAACATATTCTAACAGCTTTTAAATCCATAACAACACACGGGTATTCAGCTAGTACAGATCAATTGTCAAAAGGCAAAAGGAATCAGGGACATAATTCAAATGATGATGAGTTAATTTTCATCAGTTACTAACTATATAATTTTCACAGATTTACATTACCAAGAAAGATAGGACATATAAAAAATTATACAGTCCTAACAGGAGGGGAGGGAGGCGAAAGAGGCCGGGTAGAAGAGGAGGTGAGAAATGGTAACTGTTGGTGAAAGTGAAGAGGAGGGGTAGTTAGATATGAGAGAGAGAGAGAGGGATGTTAGATAGATGGTCAAGATTTCAGTATTCAGATCGGATGGTTGAGAAGAGAGGAAGGAGAATGCACCAACCACCAACTCAAAATTATCTCTACTACTTAAAAATTGGAGTTGGTGGCAGTCCGTCTGTTCTCCACAGATGGGCCGACATGTGGGCCGCTCCACCCGATTCCTCCGCAACCTCACTCCGCCCTCCATTCCTCCGCACCCCTCATTCCACCCCTCATCCCCCGAAACCGCTCCGTCCTCGCCTGTCGCCTCCTCCGCAGAACTGCCGCCGCATCCTCCCCCCTTCGCCCTCGCCTCCTCGTCCCCACCCTGCGCTGTCGTCGCCGCCTCCTCCCCCGCTCCTCTGCTCCGCCCTCACCTCCTTCTCCCCCGCTCCTCCGCTCCGCCCTCGCCTCCTCCTCCCCTTGCTTGCGCCGCCGCCTCCTCTCCCACCCCACGCCGGATGGGTGGGTAGCGCGTGATGGCGGGATCCGCGCAGCCGCCGGATCCGACGAGGCAGCGGCGCCATGGGTGGTGGAAAGGTGTCGGCGGTGACCAGATCTGGGCGCATCGAGACCGGCAGCGACGAGAACCGAGGCGACGGTGGCCGGATCTGGGCGGGAGACAGCGGTAGGATCCGGCGGGGCGGCTAGATCAGCGTCGGGATGGAGTTGCATCGGGGCAGAGGCGGTCACGGTGACCCGGGAGTCGGTGGCGCGGGCACTGCGGCCTGGCGCCGGATCCGCACGGAGGAGACAATGGGACTATTGCCACTTATTCCCTACCAGGGCGACTGGCAAAAGGATACTCTCTCTAATTGCTCTGAGTTTGGATCTTGAAGCTGAATTCTTTCGTAGCATTGGTGCATGTCCGTCAGCATTTCTTCGGTTATTGCACTACCCAGGTTACACTACTGTATTTCTTTTTTCTTCTTTTTTTCCCGATCCAGGAACATTCCCATTTTCCATTACAGATAACGGAAACAAAGAGTATTACAAGAGAGTCGATAGTATTACCCAGGTTACATTATTGCATTTCCTTATATATATATCATACAAAAGAATCAAAAGTTTTGTTGTACTTTTATCCGATAATTCTATGGTTATTCTATTGAATTAATTTACTTTGATTTCATGTAGAAAGGCAGAATTACATTGAGAAAAAATGGGAACAAATCTTTTATACTGAAATCTAGTTGCACACATAGCTTTAAAGTAACACTCACCTACAAATATTTTTGCTATATCCCTTCTGGATAAGACTAATATTGGGACTTTGGGAGAAACTTGATGGAGTTGGGGAGTTAGCTAGAATTGTGGTAGTTTAACATATTTTCACAGTGCGAACTGTGTACAATTTATTTCAGGTCCTATGTTGTTAGCATGGCTCATCAATCTCTGCACATGCTACACATTTTCAGGTTGCATCCAGAGATGGTCCAGTGATCATTTTGTTTGTTGGCGCTCTGTGATTTTTCCAATTTGCTTAAGTTGCGCTTTTCGACAATATTATTCTGTTTCATGTGTTAGTCATGCTTTCATATCCTAATTTGGTCCTAATTCCTACTGAATGGTCACTGTGCTCAGGGTTAGGGAGTAGTGGCTTTGCTCAGGGTTAGGGAGCAGTGGCTTTGCTCAGTGCACACAGTCAAGGCGTCACCTGGCTGCTCCTGGACGACACGCAGTAGGCAAGGCAATGGCGCAGTGGCGCACAGACCGTGTGAAGATGGCATTTACTTCTAACAATAACTGGGAGTACCAAGATAGAGATTTTCTTTTGGCATTATGATGTGCTTCTTGGTCATGATGATATAGAATGGGATAGTACCGTCACAAAGATTCAAGGTTATGCGCTTTATACTCTTGTCCTCAAAAGTTCTATTCATTTATGAGACTTTCTCTTGCCGTATGATAGTTGAGATAAACTGGAATCTCTAAAGCTCTAATAAAGTAGATGACTCCCTGCAGTCTGAAATTCTGAATGCTCTACTAATGCAGATAACACTGTAGAGGAGTCAGTCACTTATTTGGATCTAAATGGTATAATTTTGCTTTTCAACTGATCACTTCAATCACATAGACTTATTTGTGTTTAATTTGCGACATTTTAAGAAGAGCAATTGACAAACTTTTCGTTAATTGAGATGCACTCATTACTAGAAAATGTAAGGGTGTTTGGTTGTATAAAGCCTTTTTCTCCATGAAGAAATTTACAAAACTTCGTTTAAAGTAATGTTCTAAGGTATTTGAATAAGCAGCGCCTAGAACAATGTGTAGACGAAGGCTCCATTTTCTGTTGCTCAAAGCATGTAAAATGCTTGCATATAGGGCACGAAAAGAACACGTTTCTCTGTTGTATGCAAAACATTGGAAACTAGTATATCAAATGTAGATTTGCATGTGAAGAGTGTATAGCAAATGCAGATTTGCATATGAAGGGTGTATGATTTCTGTTTGTTCGCTTTTCATAGTATTGATAGAATTGTTTCTCTTTCAAGTATAAATTTGTGAGCCACCAAATAATTCTTTGCTTGTGTAGGTAGAAATTTCATCTATTGTGGTACTTGGATCATTTGTTACAATATTTGCTTCCAATTGCAATATTTGGGTATCCGTCGCAACGCACGGGCACTCAACTATAATCTATAATAGGAATAGGAACTACATGCATGTTCTCATTTAGGGTGAATTTGTCATTAGGTATTGGAGGCAGCAGATGATTTTTTGTATTCATCGTGCCAGCACTCTTGTGAATTGTTTGATCCATTTATTGTGTGCAGGGCATGGGTCGTAAACTTGGTTAAGACTTACTGTAGACTCAAATTCAATCAAATTGCCTGGTATAATAAGGTCTAATCCATACAGTTATGCTAACCGTCGATCTAAACTCGCTCACACATTGTCGCTTTTCCCCTTCTTCTAGAATAAGCAAATTGAATTATCTTAGTTTACTCCATTGTGTTTTAGGGATATAACTGAAGCATCTAGAGCACCTGTTCTCAGTTGATCTATGCTATTGTGAATTCTTATTATCTAGACACTGTTTTTATTTGCCGTTCACTGCTTTATACTTCAATCTTCTCTTCATAGGTTGTGGAGGATGGCTATGTATTCTTTGCTAAGCGCCAACTGGTAACCATATTCTCTGCACCGAACTATTGTGGTGAGTTCGACAATGCTGGTGCTATGATGACCATCGACGACTCTCTAACATGTTCATCCCAGATTCTTGAGCCTTCTGATAAGAAAGGAAAAGCAGGAGCTACAAACATGTCAAAATCAGGAACACCGCCTAGGAAGATAAAAATTAATATTATTTAGGCAGGTTCTCTCTAATATGAACTGAGATGCTCCTTATGCAGAGTTATGTTTCGCTTTACACGTTTAAAACAAAATTTATATTTACATTTAGCATCTTAGGTTTTGTCTCTGTCTGAGTTTCATTCAAATACAATGACAGTCTAAAATTTCTTTGTCTAAATGGTTCCTTTTTTGTCGGTTTTGTCAGCTTCTTGCCAGCATCTTGTGTTGTTTTAAGTGCCTATCCATTATCTAATGAATATATGCTGTTCAAATGCTTTTTGATATACATCTTTATATCCTAGAATGACCTATGTGCAAAATTATCCAATGATTTATGACTGTGTTTTTGTGTACAAATTTGCGAAATATTTCTATCTTGAACGCAGAATATATTTACTGTTAGTATCTTTTGCAGTATTTGTTACTGTTTCTAACTAGCTATGTTGTACCATAGGTCTGAAAGATCTTGAATTGCAACTTAAGGGGTATAAAATCTGATTCTACTTTTGATCTTGCATGAAAGGTTGGTTCTCTATTCCATCATATTAGATTTGATACTAATTTTGACAGAGGAATTATCATAGTTTTTTCCCTTTATAGGTACTTCATGTCTATGAAGCTTCCAGTGGTGAATGGATTTTTTATGTTTGGGATGGAACGGATACTCCTGTGACTGAGTTTCAGACACTGTAGGGTTAGATATTGTCATCATTGTTTAACTTTCAATTTCAGCAATAGGCAATAGCTAATAAAACCCATTATGAAATCTAGGATGGTGCTATGGTGTAAAACAAAATTTATATTTATTGTAAATTTTAGAATCATACTGATATTATATATCACCTTTTTTGAGAATCTGTTGCAACGCACGGGTATTATACTAGTTAAATTGTAAAGATGTGTTGCCGAGATGGCGTGTACAGTTTATATCGCGTACGCGAGATATCGCAATGACTCACCGCGGCCCACAGGCCTGACGGGTGGGGCCTGCCGCCGTGCGGGCCCGGGAAAGGCAAAATATCGAGATTCCGAATCCCGTGGGAGGCTATCGCGCTTCCGCGTGGAATCTTCTGGGCCCACCGTTGTTACGTCACGCTCGCACGTCCGCCAACTAGCCCCACCCACGTGGCATGGCGCGGAGCGGACAGATCTTTTTCGCGAAATGGCTCCAACCATTCAGCAAGCAACGTCTATACATATACCTTTTTATGTTATCTATAGATAACATTAAAAATATCTTATATAATAAATTGCTTGTAAATTATCCATAATAAATTACTGTAAAATATAGATAACGTTAATACAATGACATCGGGCAGGGTAGGCTTTAACCCGGGGTGTGGAAAATTATCTAGTGTATAGCCTAGGTAAATTTAATTCAGTTTGGGTAACATTTTCATTCTCCAGCCCAGATAGCCTAGATTATTCCACCATTGAGCCCAGGGTGTAATCATATCTTGGCTCCGCCACTGAATGACATGAAAGTCATCTATAGCAGCAGCCTATTTTTATGTGTTTCAACCGGCTATAAAATTACAATCAATCTCCTTCTCTCTCCTCTTTCAATTTCATCCACCAAGCAAAATTCCTATGTGACACCTCTTATAGACAGTTTATATCAACCTATTGTATATGTCTAGCTGTCTATAAGAGGTATCATATAGAAATTTTGCTAAAGTGGATGAAAGAGAAAGAAGAGAGAGAAGGAGATTGATTGTAATTCTATAGACGGTTAAAATGCGAGAAAATAGCCTGTTATAGATGGTTTTCGTGCCATTATATCAATGTTGTCTATATTTTACAGATAATCCATTATAGACAACTTACAGATAACTCATTATAGAATGTATCTTTAGTGTTGTCTACAAATGATATGGAAGGGTACTATAGGCAGCAGCTGTCTTTACCACTGTATATGCCCTAAGCTCTTGTAACAAAAAAGATAATGATGATTTTGCTTTGATCGATGGACCGAATCCTCGCAGACTGAATATAAAATGGATAAATAGGTATTTGGCACTATCTATATCTAATTCTAACTCCAAGGAAAAAAATATGAAATATGATATAGGATGAGTGATATCCGTCCATATATATGCATGTGTCAAGTGATATGAGAAAGTTTATTATGACTTCACTTAGGAACAAGATAATATATGTGCGGATTATCACACCTAAGTAAGTGGGAAATACTGAGTACTTTTCCTTCGACATCTCGACGATTAGTATTTCTATGCTCGCTCTGATTACACCCTATTGCCTAATGTCCTGTGTATAGATGCAAAAGAAGTAGATAATTTTCGTCTGACTGATCGCCTAAAAATTATCGAATAATACGAAATGGAGAAATGGGTATCCAGCATTACCCACGTCCGACTCCGACTCTGAAAAAATTATGGAATAGGATACAGAATGAGTGATATTGTCTGTATTAGCTCCGATTGCACCCCTACTCCCGCTTCACTCTCGTCTAGGGTGGTGAAAAATCTCAGGCTCAATAAGCCACTTGAGCTTGGCTCAACATAGATTCGATTTGAGCTTGGCTCAGTGGAAAACAAGCCAAGCTCAAGCCTGTATCCAGGCTCATAAGCCTTATCGAGCTGAGCTTGAATATCTCGGTAAAACTCATTAAGTCTTCTGGCTCCATGCTTACTACATAACCTTGAGCACTCATTGTCTTTCGTTTGCCCTAATTTTAAAATCCAGCCCACGCATGGACGCACATGCCCACTTCAGTTCCCTCGAGCGCTCATTACCAACCGAAGACAAAAGAGCCAAGAGGCTTACCCACTAGCTAAACCCTAGCCGTCGTCACAGATAATTCACATGCATCGCTCAACTCTTCCGGCCTTCTCCAACTCCTCCTCTCCTTTGAGCAAAACCAACGTCTACCATTGGCTCTCCTCCTACCTTGTCTAGATCTTGTCCTTCGCCACCGCCATATTCTGCTTGGATCTCCTCTATCGCTACCAATGTCACCACCAAGGGGATCCCCTGTTGCTTGGGTGAGACCGATGGTTGCCCCTGCTCCCGCCTCACCTGGATTTCCTGCATTGCCATTGATGTCGCCACTAAGAGTAGAGTCTCCTCCATCGCCTAGGTAAGGTCATCTGCCATCCCTACTGCCGTCCTACTTGGATCCCCATCTAGTCTTCAATCTTGATGAATGATTAGTGTGTAGACTATAGCATTATGAATCTTGTGGTCTTGATGTTCTGTATTGTTCATCCCCTAAAATTTCTTATGTTTATTTTTTTTGGAGAAGAACATGGAAATTTGTGTTGTGTTTGTATGCAATCCATTTCTTTTGACTGTGTTATTTTTGTTTACTATGCCTAGACTAGCCGATCTCGACCTTACTCAAGCTTTAAATGAGCCAAGCTCGAGCCCAACCCCAAGCTTGAACGTCAACCTAGGCTAGCTCGATCTCAGTTCAAGTTTGTATCGAGCTAGAGCCTAGCTAGGCGGGCTCACTTGAGCTCAGCTCGTTTACAACACTGCTCTCGTCTCAGTTGGAGTACCAAGCTATGAAGTGTGTAGCAGTGCAAAATCTCCTATCAGTCTAGATAGTGTGCACACTACAATTATAGAATTAAAGCTACGATACGACCTGGAAAAAGAGACTAACAACTATTGAAGGTGATATTGTAGGATCGATTCATTAGGTAGGATGAAATGAGAGAAAGGGAAGATACCGCCTTGACATCTGTTTGTCTGCGGTCCTCTCTAACAACTAACCGGTTCTTCGATTCCTTGGCCCTCTGTTGGTTCTGCTACCTAGACCCCAGTCGAGGCTTTAATGATTCCCAATGATTTAGTGTAAACCTAAAATTATTTCCTATTTCCTTACAATCGTAGCTCTCCTCCTTCATATAGCTAAATCAGCCCCCTTAGTGTGTCTAAACCCGCTAAAAATTAAGAGAAACCCGTCAACCCCACAATACCGGGTTTCTAACTCACATGCACGCTTTTTAAAGCGCTTACAAGGATCAACCCACTAACACCCGAGTGTTTGATCCACTCCACACACAGCCCTAGCCTAACCCAAAATCACTTCCCTTGCATCTTCCCACACCGCGGTTGTAGTGTAGGCATTAAGTCCAACTTTCGGTATTTTTTGAAATGCCCCCGATGAAGCTTCTAGGCACCTTCCCTTGCCTTCAACTTGTCATGTAAGCCACCATGAAAGCCACGTGTAGATTGATCAATAGCTTCCTCCTATCGACAAGTCTCTTCCGCTTCTAGCTCTCATCGGACCACACCTTACTTGAACCAACGAAGCTACTTAATTCAACCTGTTGTTCGAACCTTCTCTCGAACACATTCATTGACATTATGATGTGCCATGCCTGAGCTCAACTATCCCACACTACCTCTTTGACCGCTCTAAACCTCGATCCATCTTGACGTAGTCCTAGTCGCCTGTCATTGACCATAGTTGCTTCCAAGATTCCCTGCACATTCAAAGACTAAGAAATCATTTGAGTATAAGTTCTTTATAACTTGACCCATGTTAACATAAATATGCAACATGTAACACAATATAACCATGACCGAAGTTCCAAGATCAACCCATCATCAAATCTTCCACAATTCCCAATCGGGTTAAGTTTGTTACAACCAACGCATCTGAACAAGTTTGACCACATTTCCAATTGTGGTCGCAACACCAACCACTGGCCGGTCTAACCGACCCCAAACAAACTTAACCTTTTCCCGGTAACAAGGAGCGGTGTGACCGTTTGCCCAAGGCCTGTACTACCGCCTCCGTAGTACCACTATATAAAGCTTGGCCATACCATTCTCCAGTAGTACTATGGTTTTGCACTGGTGTTACAGGACCTAGCCATAGCCCAAAACCCCCTAAAATGACCATCTCTAGAAAATAACTATCACCATCTAGAGACTTGTCATACTGCACTTGCGGTAGCACCGCTGCTCATGTCTGGTACTATCACTGTCACTAGGCTATTATCACTACCGTTGCCAAATCGGTACTTGTAACATCATAAAAATTTGGGTCCTGAAATTGTGTAATTATAAAAATCTTTTGGAATACATTCTCTCTCTGCAGTTAGATTTTAATGGATTTTTCTTGGATTCTTGGTTAAGGTTCCAATCAGTACGAAATCCTTAAAACAAAATTCTAAAGGAAAGGTATAATTGACAGAAGTTAAATACAAATTAAAATGTAAATTTGAAAAGATGAGATAGCAATTAGGGTAGGAGAACTCCCATAGAATCAGTAGTAGAAATGCGGTCGTGAGCTGAACCACGAAAAACAAGGATTAGGCCCGTAAAGTAAACTAGCAGATTATCATCGTCCCTTTTGTCCACATATGGCAATAGGATGAAAAGATGTAAATAATTAACCAACCCTAGGCCTGGAGTTAGTTAGGCTTTGTAATGGTGAATATGAAAAATTAGAGCAAATGAAGTTGCCTAAATAAGAGATTAATATAAATTAGAAAATGTATATTGGGCCAACCCCAGAAATTCTTTGGACTTTCGGCATGTCCAAGCCAGTCCTGGGCCAGCTCCCTCCCTTGCCGTTGCTCTGCCACGATAGGGCCTTCCTTCGCCAGCCCCTTGCCATGGCAACCCGTCTCCCCGCCGCCTCCCCCATGTGACTGCCGGTCGCCGGCGTGCCCCTATGCCCATGCCACTGCGGAATGCCTGTGCTGCCATAGCTGTGCTCTCATGTCACCACAAGAGCAACATCGCGTCTAGCCATCTCCTTTTGATATACTGCTAGGCTGAAGGGCGACGAGACGCTACTCGTACCACCGCGCCATGCCACTCAAGTCAGCCACAACACGCGCCTACGCTGCCATGACCCGATGCCACATCTGCCCCCATCAGCAACCGCACGCTCACCTGCCTCGCCGTGCTACGGCTCTCGCGTCACCATTGATTGCCCCAATAGTTGTTCCCCAACAATCCCTTCTTCTGTGTCATCCAGACTGCCGCTCACGCTCTTCGGCATGCGTAGCTATGCTGATGCCATGCTGTCTTCCATGACGGACTAACCACCCCTTCTGTTGCCAGCCCTTATTACTGGCTATAAAACCCCGCTCAGGTCCCCATCCTCATTGCACCACCACTCTCCCCCTCTCACTGCGAAGAATTGCCCCATAATAGCCCACAGAAGCGCTAGCAGCACTGTCATCTCCAACACTGGCCGATGGGAGAACCGTTGATTGGAGCTACGCCGAACCGATTTCACTGAGCCGGAGCCTCCTTGGAGTATGCGATGCTATCCCTACCCTCGGTCGGACCCATCACTGCCTGTACCTCGCTGGCACCATGTGCCTCCTCTGCCCATCGTTGCCTCAAGCCACCAGACCACCATTGCCACTCCCAAGCTATGTAGATCGCCAAGGTAACCTCCTACCCACCATGAGAAGCTCCCAGACAAAGGAATTGCTTTGAATTGCCTTAAATTGCCGTAGCCGCCCCTCCCCTGTTCTGTCGTCGCCCATGGAAGCCGCCGACCACCACCCTGGCCAAATTGGCCGACGAGGCTTTGTCTAGGGGTAGGCGCGGGGTGAGCAATCCATTTTGTGGATGCTCACATCCAACCACTGCCTCTGCCGCCGATGGTGAGCTTCTCCTTTGCCGACAAAGGGGGTGGGTGCACTGTTCACAGTAATTAGATTTTAATTTGGTAATTAATTAGCACTAATGAAGTTAGTTAACCCTAAACGCCCACTGACCTATGGGACATACATATTATGCAAACAGAAGTCGGTCCCACATGTCATAGAGCCTGAAAAAGAAAATAAAAAATAATTAAAACTGCCTAGGTCCCACCTGTCAGAGAGGGTCTCTCTCTCTTCCCTTTTTAACTTTTGAATTAGTTCAAATTGAGAAATTTAAATGAGCATAACTTATTCATCTTAGCTCCAATTGGGTGAAACAAATTCTTAAATTCATCTAAATTCAAAATCCTTCCAATAGAATCAAAACCATGAGTTTTGGAGCTCATTTGAGTTTTCGTGAGAATTTATTTGGTTTTACTAATTTTTATCCAAATTTTTCACGCAACGTAAATAGCGTACGAGGCACAAGAAGAAGAGGTAGAGGCCGAAGCAAGCCACGACCAGCAAGACCAAGCCAATTGTGACCCAGGAGAGTCAATACTTTGATTATATTGAGCCTACATTTTCTGCAAATTATGTTTGTTTAAATTATCAAATTGCATGTTGTCATTTCATATGCAAATCTGTGTTCGTTTTAAGACTCTAGTTACACGCCTGTTATTCAATTTGTTAATATTAGATTCCCTTGGGATAGTTGAACCTTTGAGCTTTGTCACCCTAGGAAAATTATAATGATAACCTTTTGAAAACTAAGTCTACAATTACACGCTATGCTTAGTACTGCTTAAATATCCGAGGGCACTAAAATACCCCAAGCATCACTTTTAAGCCAAGAGAACTGATTTGGAAAAATGGCTAGTTTTGACATGGTAATTTATGTTTCCAAAATCTCCAACATGCTTATTTATCTGGGCGAATGGTAAGAGGGGCCGGTGTAGTGGATGCACAAGAATATGTGGTTTGGGGATTGAACTGCCCAGATAACCCTAAAGACTGAATCTTGTCATGACCTCTTATACAAAAAAGTGCACCCACAAGTCTGTAAAGAACAACTTAGCTTAGTAAATTTGTTAGACCCTAGAAGTCATCTCATTAGTGGGGGAGTGGGGTAGTACAAGTGCAGAATCCGTTTCGGCTTGATGGGACACCGAGGGGAGGGTGAGGTCTGTCAATTGCGTTAGTCGTTGGGGGAAAGTTGTAGTCCCGCTACGGCTAGTCGTTGTGTAGGCATCCTAGACAACTTATGGGACCCACTTCATGCAGGAGCAGGCCATATGGGTGAGATGATGGAAGGGGCGAGGTATTTTGAAAAGTTATTGTGATGATCTCTTCATCTGCATGACCAAGGAATCGTGCGGGTAAAACGGGATGATTGTCTCTTGTGGGGTAAAGTGTACAAACTCAGTAGAGTAAAAACTGTTCGAATAGCCGTGCCCACGGTCATGAGCAGGCATAGGAACTTAACAGATATAGTTCTATTTTAAAAACTTTGTGGGTAAAATTGAAAAATGGCGGGCTACAGGAAGCCCTGAATTGTGTTGTCCTTAGTGTCGCCCTAGTGTTAAGGTAAGCGGCTATAACGCTGAAAGGTTAGCATTTGGTGCAGGAATTATGTAACGTTGGATGGATCCTGTACTACTACTATTATTGCATTATTTTACTCAAATATTATGTTTTAGTTAAAACTGTTAGGTTTTAGGGAATTTCTATGTATTGTATCTTTAAAAGCAATTTTTGGCAAATAAAACAACTCAAGCCTTTCTTGACAAGCCATGCATGTTATTTAATTGCACACTGTGTATTGGCTCGCGGAGCATGGTGGATTTATGCTCACCCTCACATTACTTGTTACATCTTGAGCCACAGGTCTAAATGAGCTGAACACAACTAAACCCACAGAGCAACGGAGCAACAACCTTATAAGTGATATTGGGCCTTCTCCCCCCAAAAGACTAGTCCAATGGGTGAGGGCTCCCTCACACTTATAAGTTGTGCATACTCCTCTCCCACAATCCATGTGGGACTATTCCTAACAATCTCCCCCTCACACCTGGATTGGACACTTCTGCAACCATGAGGTCCAAGGAGATATAGGCACCTAGGCTCTGATACCACTTGTTACATACTGGGCCACAGGTCTAAATGGGCTGAACACAATTAAGCCCATAGAGCAACGGAGCAACAACCTTATAAGTGGTATTGGGTCTTCTCCCCCCAAAAGACTAGTCCAATGGGTGGCGGCTCCCTCACACTTATAAGTTGTGCTTGCTCCTCTCCCACAATCCATGTGGGACTATTCCTAACAATCATTGGACTAGTCTTTTGGGGGGGAGAAGGCCCAATACCATTTATAAGGTTGTTACTCCGTTGCTCCGTGGGCTTAGTTGTGTTCAGCCCATTTAGACCTATGGCCCAGAATATAACAAGTGATATCAGAGCCCAGGTGCCTAACATCTCCTTGGACCTCATGGTTGCAGAAGTGTCCAATCCATGTGTGAGGGGAAGATTGTTAGGAATAGTCCCACATGGATTGTGGGAGAGGACTAGTCTTTTGGGGGGAGAAGGCCCAATACCACTTATAAGGTTGTTGCTCTGTTGCTCCATGAGCTTAGTTGTGTTCAGCCCATTTAGACCTGTAGCCCAGTATGTAACATTACCAAAACCAGAAACAGGAAACTAAGACCACTACACCTATGATGAGCATCTGTCACGAATAGAGGAGCCGACGAAGGGAATTAGAATGATTTTAGAATCCTACACAAGTAGAATTGATAGAGATTGTGTGCACATATATTATCTAGACCTAGATAATACCTGTTGCACACATTTACCCCTCAGTCGCTTGACTGTGGATGTTGGTCCTACTTTTGTTTATGCTTTCCATTATTATCGTTTATACAGTAGATATTTGTTCGCATTGGCCCTTTTGTAAACTGTCACATGACGTTGTGTATCTTAACTCTGATATGCAATATTATGGTCCGGTGTATTTCATACAATGTATGAATTGATACAACAATATATCCGTAAGCACTATCTGCTGATCCAAAGAATAGTGCAGTAAATCACAAAGGATTCTAAATAAAAAAAATCTGGATCCGACAGTACTACCGCCAGAATCCTGACAACAACGTGAATATCAAGGAATTGCAAACCTTTTGCAAAATCTTAGGGTGTGTTTGGTTTGGAGACTTGGTGGGATGGGATAGCTCCAACCCAGATATGTGGGATGGGATAATCTCATTTTTTGTTTGGTTGTAAGGATGGGTTAGTCCCTGTTTTTTGTTTGGATGGAGGGATAGAATGGGTTGGTGCAGAGGATACCGGCAGTGGAGACGACGGCGACGCACGAGCACGGCGACCGAGCACCATGTGCGCGCGCGGATGAGGGGCGCGGCGGCGGGAAGGCGGCGTGGGAAGACGGGCGGCGGGAGATGGGGAGGCGCGGCGGGGAAGACGCGCCGGGGCGCGAGGAAGAGGCGCGAAGGCGCGCAGAGAAGTGGGTTAGCGCGGTTCGCTCGTTTTGGGCGGATCGTTCCAACCCACTTTTCAGGAGAATCTTTTCTTTTGGGTCCAACCCACCCCACCAAGTCTCCAACCAAACACTACAAAAAAAGAGTCCAACCCACCCCATCCCGGGATATCCCCTGAACCAAACACAACCTTAGATTCAGTTTAACCCAAATATCATTTGTTCATCACAAATTGACTTAGACTTTACCACATGATCTCTCAAAATGATATTAGTATATTTTTCATTGTACTTTAAAACATTATATTTTTATAATTTTTGTGAACGTATAATTAGAAAAATTAATAGTAAAAGTTGCGTATTATGAAAGATCCTATAGATGTCTAAAACGACAACTAAAGGAGAAGGTATTGTGTTGTACTATTAGATATGCCCAACAACGCAAAATCATCTTGTTAGAATCGCGTGGCTCGTTGAGGGACAGGCGTTATATCCACGGAATAAAGTGACCATGGCCCTTGTTCTTGATCTAGCCTATAGAAAGCACTCTTGTTTGGCGATGTGACCTATACAGAGTACTAATCCTACGAAGACAAGGTATACAATCTATAAAACTACAAGATATTCCATTGAAGGTACGTCAAATGCCATTGAAGCCAAATGCATCATCGTTAGCTACAGACACCGCGTCGACGCTGTCCATGGTGTATTTGATTGGTCTCTTCCAAATTTTTTTCTCTGCGTTCATGCATAGTCCCTCGCGAGAGAACCTGTTTTCTCCGTGTTTATGCATAGTTCATGCCCTGCTCAATTAAGATTTAGACATCCGTCAATACCCTTAACTTTTAGCTTCTAACCTTTTAATTTCGTCTTTTTCTAGTTTTTTGAGGTTTTTTGCCTTGTCTTTTTTTTTTCATATTTCTATACATTGTCCGTAATAAGATGACCTGTTTTTTCATTTGTAAATTATTTTACGCTAAAAAAAACTTACAATAGTTACGGTGCAAAAAAAAAAGAGAGGATCAAACAGTGCCAAACAGTGGGAAAAAACCCCAAGCGAAAAACTAAAGCTAGAATGAGCACTACTAAATCAAGGTGATTAGATTATCGTATTGAGGGCTTTGCCAATTTGGACGTATACAAGGTGTTGCATACGAAGTTACACAGATGGATTGTCTCATTTATCTTGAACTCAAGCTAGTAAACCTTCTGGTCATTTACTCCCTCCGTATATAAATGTATGGTGCATGTTTTGAACAAGCTGCGATCAAACTTTTAAAATTTTAACTATTAATATGGGCCAATATATCAAGATTGAAGAGTGAAAGTAATACTAATTTGTCATCAGAAATACTTTCATTAGTATACTCCTTTTCCCCAGATTTATCGGAGATATATAAAGATTTATTTACCTAGTTCATTTGACGCTAGCTGATCTTGCATAGTCGCTACCAATCCGTCTAGTGTTATATAGCTCGATGCAAAATTGGTTTCCAGCTTCAACACGAAGTTATAACCTTGTATTGTTGGACATACACAGCCTACTTGTACGCACCGGCATCCATGTGAGGTCGTGCTTTGTTCTTTCTTTGATCTGCACCAAACATACACTACTTGCCATGAGTGAAA